>OY796855.1:7505000-10005000 GCA_963680765.1 Agrochola lychnidis | reverse complement strand
TGCAGTTAAGATTTTATCAGAAACTTTAATTTTCATTTTCAAACATTAATTAGTACTTTATTATTTTACAGTTTTAACATAGCTAACTATTTACATTAGGTACTAAATTAAAAGACTAACTATCTGTATAAATAAAAATAATAAAAACAAAACGACACTTAGGCGTCGAAGTATTCGTCCGCATAGCTGTCATCCGGAAACGTGCCCAGAAGACTGGCAGCATTGCCACGTTGAATGGCAATGCTAATTCTTTGGCCAAAGAACGAGCCAGCCCTCTGGTCACGTGAAGTGTCGACCAGTCGACGAGAAATATCCTTAAAAGGAGACGCGCACTCGGGCCCCATGATCCGAGCGTTTCGACCCCAAACGGCTCAAAACTGTAGTTACCAATAAGGTTACAGTATTTGCGCCGTTTGAGGGTCTCAGCAGCCGCAGCAGCGGTGCCAGCACAGGCCGCCGTGCTAGGAACATGAGATGGCGCAAGGGTGTCGACACAGGTCGCATCCCACACCAGAGGCCTACCCATCTTCCAAGGCAACAACGTCATCCCGTCTGGTCTCTTCCCATCGTCACGTACCAAGCCGTTTGGTTCTAATACCGCTGGTACGCCGGCGGTGACAAAGGCTCGATGAATAATGTCGTTGATGCTGGCGTGCCGTGCTATGCGACCTGCGCTCCTGCAGCAGGACAGGCCATGGCGCCCGAGACTGTCGACAACATCACCGCAATGACACCGATGCGGAGCAACACAAGGTGCACCCAAGCGGAGACACGTAGCGAGCCGAATCGATGAGTCATCCATCATAGTTCCTATGGTGGATGACGGGAGCGCCTGAAGCCACAAGCCTGACTCCCATTCTCCCACAGCCAGCAGACGGGCGCGCTCAACAGTATTAAGTGACGTGTTTAACAGAGTGTTCCGTATAATACTGCAGAGCGGCACGTCCCATCGTCTCTGGGAAGAGGGGTTGTCGGGCAGATCCGTATTGGGACAAGCCATTTTCCAAGCGTTCAACGCTTCGGTCAGGCACGGTACCTCAAAATCGGCCAGTGAGGAGGATAAAATGTTCCTGGTTAATTTATTGGTACTGTGGACCGAGGAGAGGAACGCCGGTAAACTTATACTTGAAATTTTGCGGACGCCGAGACCGCCCAGGCGAATGGGGAGTGTAGCTTGCTGCCACACTCGGTCGTCCAGGGCCACATTTAGGATTGAAGTTAAAGTGTTTCTAATAATTTCGTCTACTTTTTCTAAAAGTTGTGGATGCTTCCATGGGTGGGGAACGGAGGCTATAAGTAAATTTTGGTCCAAAACAGCAGTATCGTATGAGTGTGAAGGCCGAATGGATATTAATTTTGAAAAGTCTTTCCGAGACATCGTTGAAATTTTGGATTTTCTCCTCAATGAACGTTGGAAAGGATTCATCAAAAATTGGGGATCCTAGGAGGTGAAGAAATGAAATGAAATGAAATGAAATGAAATGAAATTGTTTATTCTGTAAATAGGATATCGGAATCACTTTTACACGTCATATAAAAAAATATTAAAAATAAGCTAGATGAGTTCGGCTTTTCCTATGTGACTACTCTGAGAAGAAAGGCCGAAACAAACTCAGAGGTCGCAGTCTCTTTTAAAGTCCAGACATAATCTTGGTCAGGCCATATGAGGACCATGTAGATTAGTGTCTGAAAAGGTCTTTTGAGGAAAGAACCACACAGATTTGAGTGGACCTGTCCAGTCAGTGCAAGCATTTGTCAGTAATCGTGGAGCTCAACTTAGAACTTAAGGAGCTCAACTCGACGAGCAATACCAAAGAAAGGCCATTCGGGTAGGCCGCAAAAACTACTCAAACTGCCAGACCATCACTAAAACTAGAAGAGAAATAAAAATAATATCCACATAGTGTTATGTTGGGAGACAGGGAGACAGTATTCAAACTCAGCGGTCGAGCAAAGACTAGTTTATTGTACATCGTTCACATCTATTTCTCCTGCCTACCTTCACATGCATTATTATAATATTGAACAATCATTCATATTGATTTACATATACCTACAACCCCCTTATTAATTAATTCGAATCAAGTTTGACATGCCATTATTTTGTAAGGATAATTATTTACATATTTTCATTTTAGGTTCTTTAACAATAAAGAGAGAAAATAAAAATGAACACTATTCACTTAATTTGAACAACATGATATAGATACACAATTACACACATCATCATCATCATTACACACATATAAATCTATTTTAATTGTGACAATATTTATGATGATTGATTACAATAATTTAACAATATAATAATTTAACAATATAATAATTTAATAATATAATAATTTAACAATATAATAATTTAACAATATAATAATTTAACATTCACTGTATTAATTGATATTATAATTACTTACATACTAAATTACATGCGTATATTCCCCTTATTATGTTTATAAATCTTTTTTTTTTTTTTTTTTTTTACTTTATTAATAAACATGCAGTATACGAATAATTAGTTTATTTATTTTTTTTATTTATAAATCTTACAAAATCTTTCATACTGTTGTCACATTTCCATAAGTTAATTAATCAATACATATGTTTTAAATCAGCGGCTTGACATTTAAGTGCTTCAGGTAGATTGTCCCCAGCGATCAGGAGGTTTCACTGTCCTGCCAGAACGAGTTTTATAATAATTAGTGGTACAGCTGTTATGGTCTACGTGTGTTGTTGTTGGAGCACTGGAGCCGCTGTATGACTCATCTACGGGCATGACACGATTTTGCGGGCTGTCTATATTTATATCGTCATATGTATTTCTACAGTCTTCATGCGGTTGTTCGTTATTACGCCTATCTGAATCAATGATTATATGTTTTCTATTTCGTCTTAAGATCTGTCCTGTATTCATTCGTATTAAATATGATCGGTTGGCTAACAAACGTTGAATAACTCCGTTAGTCCAATGATTATGCATTTTAATTTTGACTTTTTGATTTATGATTAGTGGTTTTAGCCTTTTTGATCCTTTATCAAAATATTGTTTCTGCTTTAGTTGTCGATTCTCTAATTTATTTGACACATTCCCCTGCAATTTCGGTTGAAGAAGACGTGGAGAACACGGAATTATACTTCGTAATTTTCTGTTATATAACAGCTCGGCAGGTGAACTTAAATCATTACTTATCGGCGTATTCAAATATTCTAACAATCCTAAACTGAAGTCGGTATTTTGAAAGGTTGTCTTTTTCATCATGTTTTTTATTGTCTGGACCGCTCTTTCGACCTGTCCATTTGATTGTGGGTACCTAGGAGAAGACGTCATGTGTTGAAAACTCCAGTTCAACGAAAACTCTTTAAACAAATTTGAAGAAAATTCCGGGCCGTTATCTGACATAACTATTTGTGGTATTCCATGACGTCTAAATAGATTTTTTATTTGCTTGATTACCTCTGAAGATGTGGTCGAACACAACTCAACAACTTCTATGAACTTACTATAATAATCTACTACTATCAAATATGATTTAGTACCGTACTGGAAGATGTCAGTGCCTATTTTGTACCAAGCTCTGTCGGGAATGTCATGCGGAATTAACGGTTCTTTTGTGTTATCTTTTCTATATGTTAAACAGGCTTGACAGTGTGATAAGTAATCTTGTAATTGTGAATTCATATTTGGCCAATACATGATTTCTCTAGCCCTAAGCTTACACTTCTCTATACCCAAGTGCCCTATATGTATTTTTTGTAACATTGTTTTACGCATACAGTTTGGTATAATGATTCTATTGCCTTTCCATATTAGTCCATAATTCACTGTTAACTCATCCCTGCTATCCCAATAAGGTTTTAATTCATTACTAATTTCACTTTTATGCATAGGCCATCCTTTTTTTATTATTTTTTTCAATCCCTGCATTTCGTTATCTTCCCTAGTACATTTTTGTATTTCTAAAAAATGTGAGTCTGTTAGAGGATTCATCGTTGTTATGGCACACACTTGTGCTTGTGCTTCGAGGTGATCGCGCGTTGTGATGTTATCGGTATGTGGCAACGCCGCTCGTGATAATGCGTCCGCTATGTATAGATATTTACCTGGTTTATATATTAGCGTGAATGAATATGGTTGAAGTCGCATTAACATTCTCTGTAGGCGTGCTGGTGCATTCACCAACGGCTTGTTAATAATACTCACTAATGGCTTGTGATCTGTTTCTATCGTCACATCGTTACGGCCATATATATAGGTATAGAATCGCTCGCATGCAAATACACAGGCATATAATTCCTTTTCGATCTGAGCATAATTCTGTTCAGTTTTAGTTAACGATTTCGAAGGGTAACATACGGGATAGTTTTCCTGCATTAAACAGGCACCTAAACCATTTTTACTCGCGTCTACTGAAATAACTATGGGTTTCTCGAGTGTGTAATATCTTAACACAGGTGGACTAGTTAACTGTTTTTTTAACATTTCGAAACATTGTTCATGTGTATGGTCCCAGTGCCAAGCTACGTCTTTTTTTAATAACTCCCGAAGAATAGATGTCTTTTCAGAAAAATTTGGAATGAAATTACTAACATAGGTTATCATACCTAAAAATCTTTCAACATCTTTTACATTTTGTGGCTTTGACATATTTTTAATAGCCAGTACCTGTGACTCATCGGGGCTGATGCCGTCTTTTGTTATTTTATGGCCTAAGTACGTTAGCTCACTTAAACCTATTTTACATTTACTTTTATTTAATTTTATGTTTATTTCTTGACACCGTTTTAAGACTGCACGCAATCTCTGATCGTGTATTTCCTTTGTTTCTGCGTAAATAAGAAGGTCATCAATAAACAATATAACACCCTCTATATCATCGAAATGTTCGTATAAACGTTTATGGAATATTTCTGACGCCGATGATATACCGTATGGCATTCTTAAAAATTTAAATCTTCCAAAAATTGTGTTAAATGTACAGAGATCTGTACTGGCAGGATGTAAATTCACATGCCAAAATCCCTGTTTTGCATCTAACGTACTAAAATATTTGGCACCAGAAAGATTGGCGGTTATTTCTTCAAGAGTAGGCAGCTTAAAATGTTCCCGCTTTATTGCTTTATTTAAGTCACGCGGATCTAAACAAATACGGAGATCTCCGTTAGGTTTTTTTACAACCGTCATGCTATTTACCCAATCTGTGGGTCCCTCAACTTTTGCAATAATACCCTGATTTTTCATTTCTATCAGTTTTTCTTTTACTTGTTCTTTTAACGCAATAGGTAACTTTCGTGGAGCATGAACTACAGGTTTGTACCCATCTTTTAATTGTATTTCATATGTACCTGGTAAACAACCCATTCCTGTAAATATATCAGGAAACTCATCCAATATATTTGCACATCTTTTATCTGTCTGTTTTATACTCATTACTCTTTTCAATAATTTTAATTCATCACAAGAACTTCTACCTAAAATGGGAGGTGAGTTAGTGTCTACAACTATAAACTGTAAAATGTATGTATTATTTTTATATTGTACTTTAAGATAACATTTACCAACGACTTTAATCTGACTACCTGAATAACCCTGTAACTTCATT
Source organism: Agrochola lychnidis (assembly GCA_963680765.1). Taxonomy (NCBI): domain Eukaryota; kingdom Metazoa; phylum Arthropoda; class Insecta; order Lepidoptera; family Noctuidae; genus Agrochola; species Agrochola lychnidis. The sequence continues at coordinate 9,999,403 of OY796855.1, read as the reverse complement.
GTAGTATGGACTAATTCATCTTTCGATAGTTTAATTTTGGTAAGATATTTGTTTGGCAAGATATTAACGTCGGCTCCAGTGTCCAGTTTAAAATTGACATGTTTTTTCCCAATACATAATGCTACCGTCCACTCATTACTAGAACAACTATCAATAGCGTGAATTACCTGATCGCTGGAGTCTTCTCGTACCTCGTACACACGGCACATTCTTGAATAATGGTTCATTTTTCTACACTGGCTACATCGTTGGCCATACGCTGGGCATTTATATTTGTCATGGCTTTTCCCACATTTTCCACAAACTGCACGTGATCTTCGACGAGCTTCTCCTGGTTGATCGCGTGCGTGTCCACTTGATCTCTGCCCATGTCTCTGGTCGCGATCCTGATGGAAGGTCCTGGCATCACCACCACTGGCACCGGATGAACGCCATTTCTTATGACGCGGCGCCGAACTCCTTGCATAGTGAACATCTTTTTCTTCCTTCTCTTTGTTTGTAACAGCATGTACATGATGATTTTGATCCTGGTTCTCATTTTTTATATTTTTCGCTTGAGCTCGAGATACCTCCGCTAATCTACAGATATCTATAGCTTTAGGTAAGGTCAAATCTGGTTCTCTCAACAGTCTTTCTCTGAGTCCACTGTCTCTAATTCCACAAATCATCTTATCACGCACCAACTCACTGCATAAATCTTTGAACTCGCACTTTGCTGCTACTTTATTCAGTTCAAATGCATATTGTTCTATTGATTCTAAATCTCGTTGGTCACGGGTAAAAAATGTATGCCTTTCTATCGTTATATTCTTTCGTGGCAAGAAAAATGCGTCGAAGTCGTTTAGCAAATCTTCTATAGTTTTGTACTCGCGTGTAAATTGTTCATATACCTCACGACATTTTTCTCCAATAATATGTAACAAGATGTTGATTTGCACAATTTTTTCTTTACGATGTAGTTCACAAGCTTCATAATATATCTTGAACGCCTTTTTCCATTTTTCCCATTCCTTGCTTAAATTTCCCGATGTTACATTTGCAATGTCATTTTCAAAAACGAACGGTTGCGGCGGTTGCAAAATGGACTCCATTGTAGGTACTTATGCTTCGTTTTCAATATAACTTTTGTTTCTTCGAATGATTCGGAATCACTGCTATTTATTAACGTTTTCCTTTTATTTCACTTCTGTCTAATTTAGGTTTTTAAAACGACTAATTTATTTAGCTACCGGCTGCGCCATGTTATGTTGGGAGACAGGGAGACAGTATTCAAACTCAGCGGTCGAGCAAAGACTAGTTTATTGTACATCGTTCACATCTATTTCTCCTGCCTACCTTCACATGCATTATTATAATATTGAACAATCATTCATATTGATTTACATATACCTACACATAGTCCTCACATTCACAATAGTTAAAATAATATAATACTTTACAAAGTAATCATGTCATTTTGAATATAATTTTCAACAATGTCAACGTGTTTATAAAACTGGTATATGTTGATTTTACATAATAATTCAAATGTCTAGTTCTATGGTTTTATCACAAGGTTTAGCAGAGCGAGCAGTTCAATCCCAAGCTTTTTTATCTTCTAAATAATCTGAAATTGTATAGTACCCTTTTTTACAAAGTTTGGTTTTAATACAGATTTTAAATCGTTTAATGGGTAAGTTTCGAATGTCAATGGGGAGTTTGTTGTAAAAGCGTATACATTGACCCATGAATGAGTTGCCTACTTTGTGGAGACGTGTGCGATGTACAGCAAGGTTGTGTTTATTCCTGGTATTTAAACTATGAATATCGGACATTTTCTTAAAATTTGATATATTTTTGTGTACATACAATAGGTTTTCAAAAATATATTGTGAGGCTAGAGTCAGAATATTTATTTCTTTGAATTTTTCTCTAAGGGAATCTCTTGGACCTAGGTTGTAAATGGCTCGAACAGCCCTTTTCTGTAGAACAAAGATAGTATTAATGTCCGCACAGGTTACCCAGAGAAGAATCCCATATGACATAAGACTATGAAAATAACTAAAATAAACAATTCTGGCTGTATCCACGTCAGTTATCTGTCTAATTTTTTTAACAGCATAGGCGGCCGAACTTAGCCTTCCTGACAATTTTTCTATGTGTGGGCCCCATTGTAATTTACCATCAATAGTGATTCCAAGAAAAACTGTCGACTCAACAGGGTCCAACTCTGTTCCATTAACCTGAACATTGGTAGATAGCTGCCTGACATTTGGCAAAAGGGCATTTGGAAGAGAGTTTCTTTCCGTAATTTTGATATTTGGTGCTATAGTATTAAATTTCGCTATGGTTGTCTGTCTGTCAGTCGTCTGGGGAAGATAAATTTCACATTTTGAAAGGTTAAGTTCGAGGCCAATGGAACTGAATTTTTCTTTTACAAAGGTTAAATCTTTTAAAACTATGTCTACATCACCTCCTAGGGTTCCGTCATCCAAGTACCATACGTTGAATTTAGAATTTAGTTGTCGAATAATTGGATTTATTGCCAAACTAAAAATGACTGGCCCAAGAGGGTCACCCTGTTGACATCCGACGGCTGATTCCAAAAGGTTGTCTTTATAAAGTAATTTAGAGGGATGCCTGTAACATTGGTAGAGAAAACTGTAAATTTTGGGTATTTCTTTTTGAACTTCTGTCAACAAGGTATCCCTGTTTACGGAATTGAAGGCATTCTTTATGTCAACCTTGAGGATGACCTCACCTTTATCGCTATTGAGGTAAGTGGATAATGCATGTACCGCAGCCTCACAGCCCCCTTTAGACCCGAAGCCCAGCTGTAGGGGCTGAAATTTGCTGGCCAGTGTTTCGTTGTAGAAAGCACAGCAAATTTTGGCTGCGATACGACGGTAGGTGGACCCTACGGCAATGGGACGAATACCGCCATCCTTCTTGCGCAGAGCGCACAGGTTTGCCCCATACAAAATATCAATGACGGCTTCGTTCACATTGACGGAGAGCATGAGATTGATGAGAGCCGTCAGCTCCTTCAAAAGGGACTCACTAGCCTCCCCGGCGCCTGAACACAATAAATCCTTCAGATGTTGAGGTGTCAGGCCGTCGAGGCCGCCGGCAGAGCCACTTCGAAAGGAGCACACGGCCGCACATACTTGTTGAGCTGTAATTTTAAGTGAGTTAGATTCTGGATCGGGTGGGTCAGGGAAGGAGAGGTCATCTGCCGGGGCAGGGTGTTTGCTCTCCAGAGCTGTAAGTGTCTCTGGAGAGTACGGCGCAACCACATCGCTGCTAAAAATGATCCTAGCTGCACCTCTGATATCACCCTCGCCTAGTTTAAACTCCACATGGTGCAATAAACCTCTTTGGGGGGGGTGCGCTATTAATTTAGGGTCGAAACTTTGGGCCGAAATGTTACAATTATCTTTGATTTTTGCTGTTAAGGTTTTTTTATTTGCTAAACTTTTTTGCACATGTAGAATTCTAAACGGGAAGGTGGGTTTTCCAAAAGGGTTGAATGGGTAAATCGGATGTTAGGGAAGTGGGTATTGACGGGCAGGATGAAGGCACATTGTGGGGTTTGTGTTTCTTCCCCAAATGTACCTTCAGGCCTCGTTCACCCTTAAAAAAGCGTGCTTGGGGACAATGAGGGCATCTCACTAGGGCATCCAGCGATGTGGCAGGTTGACTGGCGCTTCGTATGGCATCACTATTGTTGCCATTGTTTAACATAAATAAAAAATTCTACTTACACGATTTTTCCTTATAAATAAAATAACACAAACTAGAATCTAAAATAAAATAGAAATGATACAAAATACACTATGACATATAAAAAAGAATAGACAGCTTGAGCTTGATTCATAGAGGAAAATACCAGAAATATTTTAAAATAGAACAGAATTTATTTTATGTAAAATGTTTGCAAAATATGGTGGTGAAATAACCCATGAATCGTTATTTTTTACATTTTCAATTTAAATTAAGTAACTCAATCTAAATCTAGCTTTTTCCCAACTATCTTGAGGTCAGCTTCCAGTCTAAGTGGATGCAACTGAATACCAGTATTTTACATGGAGCAACTGCCTATCTGACCTCCACAACCCAGTAACTGGGTAAAACGATACCCCTTGGTAAGACTGGTTGTTAGACTTTCAGGCTTTTGACGACCCATAACGACTGTCAAAGATTCACGAATGACAGCCGAGACCAACGGCTTAACATGCTTTCCGAGGCACGGAGGAGTCTCGGTATGTAAAGATAGTCACCCATCCCAAGACCAACCCGGCAAGCGTAGCTTAACCTGATGATCCGTGCGGCTGTTATTACTTAGCGACAAGCTCCTCAAATTGTGTGTTGTGAAAATATTTTTTACAGAGCATTTATTAATAAGGAGTCAGTACACCTGCCATGAAGGAGCCCGTCGAAAAATAGCTTGTAATCGATGCATTTGTCGCAACGGTGAAGAGTACTGTACTAAAAAAAATTGTACGAAGGAGAAACCAACCCAATTGAAGTTAAAACAAGATAACCGTAAGTGTATTAAAATTCAGACAGTAAACAACAAAGAAGCCATTTTCTCATAAGAAAATTGTCGCAAAAAAATGTGACAAATTGTTAAGCGCGCGGAAGCTTCTGTAATTGGTTGAATGATTTATCAACAGCCAATCGCAGCAGTATACTCAACAAGTTGTATGTTATTGATCAAAATATTATTATTCGCGAACGTAACAAATATGTATTTAGGTACTAAGACTAACATAATAGGGTTTGAACCTCCGTGGCATACTATATTTATAGGGTAGTAATAAACGCCCCGGAAAAAAATTAAAATATGTGCACTATTTCTAATTTTCCGACAGCTTATATGCGAAAACAAATAAAGAAACGACCGAATAAAATTCAAATTCCGAAAAATCAATACAGAATTTGCTGACGTAATATTTTCAAACATGCAAACAAACATACACCATGCATGCAGCATGCAAGCGAGCATGCAATATGCAGCAGGCATGGTTTTTGTAACGGCTCCTGCGCTGCGAGGCTCCAGCGGTCCTACGCGAGCTTATCGTCGCAGATGATTTTAACGCTCACCACCATAAAACCACCTGCTCCTCAGCTTGCGGGCCAGCTCGCCTCTCCGCGCCTACGCCGGCTTAATAAATTACACTCTAGAGGAAGGGCAGACAATACTACGTGGAGTCGGTTTTGCAGCGATTCGTTTCTGTCACTAACTTTTGTAGCACAACATATTGATTTTACGGAAACTTTGTTTTTTTCGGAAGTTTCGTATTTTTTTTGGAAATTTAGTATTACAGTCACCCACAGATTTTCAGAAGTTAGTATTATTTTTTTTCGGAAGCTTTATTACTATCCCCATATATATAGCTTGATATCATTACTAAAATGATTACTTAAAACATTCAGAGTGACTATTTCAAACATCAATGCAACAAGATGTACGCAAGTTTATAAAAATATGGATGACACGTGATCAACTTGGAACGTTAATAACTCGGAAACGTGACGCTTTGCGGGCTTTAGATCCATCAAGTTTTCTGTTTGCATTGTTTTTTTTTTTAATGTCTTCTCGTGGTTAACCTCTGAGGATTGTAACTACTTAACCGGGCTGTCCTGTGGCTGCCTTGAGCTACTTAATTTAAAACCTCCAGCCAGGACGTAAAATAACTTCTATACTAAGCGTACGCTCGCTAAGGACATCCCCTGTGGGGTACGAACCACGGCTTAGGGCGTCACTGGGGAAAGACAGCAAGATGGGACAGGCTGAATCACAAATGGATAATCATTATTAATCGGGGGGTTGTTTGCATTGATGTCAGCTATTTATTTATATAGGTTTCAGGCGTGGCCGCCATTTTGATTGTTTTTCAAAATGGCGGCCACGCCTGAAACCACAGTAAGTATCCAGGCTCCATATAAAAATCTTCAATCCCCTTTGAATTTCGTAGGCCACCCTGGGGCTTTCGCCTTAATTTTAAACGTTCTTTAAAGTCCTCCTGTCTCTGCTATACCTTTAGGCCGCGTTCCGACATACTATGCGTTTTATGCGCGTGTACTCCCAAAGGTAATTGCAATTTTGAGTCCTTTGCTAATTACATAAAGCATATAGCTTATTTTCGCTGATCGGTAACTGTGCGCGTACGCGGTTTTTGTAGGAGGATTTCAAAATAAGCTTTATGTAATTAGCATTGGACACAAAATTGCAATAAACTTTGGGAGTACACACACATTAAACGCGTATAACGGAACATGGCCTTAAAGGGCCCTTCGATTGTTAGTGCACTGCATCCTATCCGAAATCGAATTCAAAATCCGAATTTATTTATTTGCTTTTTCATTGGAAATATTCACGCCTTCTTCCCATGGAGGTAGGCAGAAACAACAGAATGCCACATGTTACATACTCCTTTTGCTTCGTTGACGTTCATACATCTGGTCACACACGCACGCCGGTTGCGAGTACTACAAACCCGACCTTCCAGAAGAACATCACCAATAAGGTCACTACAAAATATGTCCTCCTAGGGCGTCCTCTCTTATACATACGTTTTGATAATCGCCTTTCATTCATTCTCTCAACATGACCAAACCATCTAAGCCATTTTAAACAGCAACATTGCCTTAACACATCATGTCATTTTAGTGTCATGCATTTTATGTGTGTATTTTATTGGAAATGTTCTAAATTCGAACGGATGGAACTCGGATCACAAATCTCGATAAACAGATACTCAGAAGTTCGTAATTTCATTTCTCGAATTCGGATCGGATTCGTTGTGCAAAATGCTCTTTAATCTCTTCAAAGATTAGTCCATCAAAAAACTGACATTACCTTATTATGCAAATAATTCTTTTAAAAAGGTAATGATTAAGAATTGAATAAAATAATTATTTTTTAGAAATGCCTGAGGGTCGCTGTCACGATGGCCAAACGTTGAAAATAGATTGTAAAGTTTGTAAATGTACTCAAAATCGTTGGCACTGCTCAAATAAGAATTGTGGCGTGAAAAGAAAACCCGGTATGTATATTTTTTTTCACATCTATTCAAAAAGAGCTTGTTTTTTCTTCGTATACCGGGACCAAAATAGCTTTTTAATCTCTAGGGACCAAAAGTGATTTGAATTTAGAATGTGGATATTGTTAGTAAAAGTTCTAATCACCAAATAGATCAATCACGAACATTGTGTGAACAAGTAACATGCTGAATAATAAAGTAAACGGCGTGCGAGCCAAATTTAAAAAAAATGATATAATGAATATAAAAAAACGCGCGAAATGTATTCCGCCTTTTTTTTGGGTGGGAAATTATCAAATAACTTCTCCCGCTCTGGGCGGAGCGGGAGAAGTGAGGGCGTGTCAGACTCTTACTGACTAAAACCCACCCGTGTTCCTTCGGTTGCCCTGTTGCCGGGGGCCACGATTTCCCGATCGGTTTTTTTCAAACCCCCGGCAGGCATTGGCCCTAGCGAACCCCGTCAATTCTGCTGACATCTCTTTGAGGCGCGCGTGGAACACAACGCGCCGTCGACCCGGGCTTGGTCCTTATCGGACGGCGAACTACCCATTGCTCACCGTCCGCAAGCCCGCGCCTACGGTGGCCGGAAATCGGCTCGCGATTCCTGCCCCGGGCGTCTCCTCCTGCGGCGGTTAGGGGCGTGAGGGCGCGAAATTTGCCTCTCCCTCACGCGTTCCGCCTCCTCCTTCGCGAGCATTACCGCTTCGCAGAAGGAGGTGACGGCCTGCCATTTCCTCTCGCTCCGTACCATGGCCTGAACCAGGGCCGGACACGAGAGATCACCGCCGCCGATCGCCTCTACGAGAACACGGCGTTGCTCCGCCCAAGCCGGGCAGACCTCCACCGTATGCTCCACCGTGTCCTCAGGCCGATCCACACAATGGTGACACCCGGGTGTTTCCTCCCGCCTTATCCTGAACAGGAACCTCCCGAAGCAGCCGTGTCCGGTGAGGACCTGCGTCAGGCGGAAGGTGAGAACGCCGTGGCGTCTCTCCAGCCACTCCTCAAAGAGGGGTCTTATCGCCGCGATTGTGGCGTGCCCAGCGCGGGGTTGCGACAATCGCACCCTCCATGACGCCATGAGATCCCGCTGGAGCTCTGTCCGCTGTGCCGCAATTTCTTGCGGCATCGGAGTTAAGCCCCGGCGTTTCGCCTCCTCGCGACACTCCCAGACGTGCGCGAGGACCTTTGCCTCCAGATCCCATGGCGGTAATCCGGCAAGGAGGCTCGCCGCCTCGCAGGAGACCGTGCGGTATCCTCGGGCCAGCCGGATGGCCATGACCCTCTGGGACGCGTTCAACTGGCGGGCTGGCCGCAGCCTCAATGAACGCGCCCACACCGGCGCCCCGTAAAGAGCCTCCGGCAGGAGGCGTTTGGATCCCCTAGATTGGGCAGGAGCCGCTTCAATGCAGCCCCGGCCGCTCCAGTCTGGGAGCCAAACGTTGGAAGTGTTCCACGAAATTCCACCGGCTGTCGAGGACGAGTCCCAGATACTTCATCGTCGACTCGACACCGATGTGAACCCCTCCCGCCATTACCTGGGAACCCGACGATGGCGCATTCCGAGGACCATGAAAACCCATGGCCTCAGACTTGTGCAGGGCCACCTCGAGTCCGTTCCGAGTCACGTCCGAGTCCGTGGCGTTCACCGTAGAGCGCCCCCTGCGGAAACCGAACTGGCTCTCCGCCAGATCCGGCCCCGCTCGCACCAGCTGCCCGACGAGGCGGTCTGCAATGACTCTTTCAAAGAGTTTGCCCACCTCGTCGAGCAGCACAATGGGCCGATAAGCGGACGGAGAGTCCGCTGGGCGCCCCGGCTTCTTGATGAGGACCAGTTTCCCCGTCTTCCAACGAAGTGGGAACTGGCCCCTCTCCATGCAAATGTATTCCGCCTTCGTTCGTAATTGTTTACTCAAATTCGGATTTTACGTTTTTACAAAAAATTGGGTGTCTTCCTCAAGTAGTGAGAATGAAATAAATAATCGTAGGTACTTTCTATTCTTATTCATAAGTTGCACTTACTTATTTTCTCATTTAGGGTGATAAAAATGTGGATAAAAAGATGAGAGTGTCCACCTCGGGAGCAACAATATTTTAAGTAAGAGTGACGCACTTTAAATCCAGAGCGCAGCGAGGGATTCAAAGTGCCTTTCTTCCTCTGTTTTAAGGGTGTTGGGGGGTGAGTTTAGTGGCTCTTCTTTTCTGTATTCTTTGTAAGCGAATAGTGGCTCTGACCATCCGATGATATATTAGAAATTCTGTCATATTGTGTTCAATTTATCGACATTTTTAACATTCTTGGAGTTGTTTGATAGTACGTAGTCGATTAGGTTTTTGTGTTCTGATCAGAGGAGACCCCATTTGCGGTTATTTCTCTTTTTAAAGTAGGTATTCATAATTGACATATTGTGTTCGTAAGCATATTGTATGAGTCTCTCTCCTCTCTCGTTCCTAGATCCGTAGCAGTGTATTCCTATTGTAAAGTTTTCATGTTTCTTCAGTTGTCCAATGTTTGCATTAAAGTCCCAAATAACAAGAGTATATTTACTTTTCGCCTCGCTCAGGATTCTACTCTAGAATCCTTCGCTCCGCTTTGAATTCAAAGAAACACTCTCGCCTTTAAAATAGTTGTTTGCTCCCTAGGCAAAAAATTTACTATTATTTCCAATAAAATGTGGCAGTACTTATCTAGTTGCATCAATTACCAAAAATATTTCAAAGTAATGTTCAAAAACTCTGATAGTGACGTGGTACATACCAAAGATAAAGTGGTTAGGGATTTAAAGAGGAACTTCAACACAATATACAATGAATGGCTTTTACGCTCGTAGGTAAGTACCATCGAAGAAACCCATAGCTAAAACAAAATCCCGTGCACACGACCCTTTTTTTTCGTAGGTAACCGTTACTACATCGGCCGAGCGCTGCAAGCAGAAATAGTCCTTACGGTGTATAGGTATGGGTTTCTTCGATGGTACGTGCCACTCCTGCGCAAGGCTACCCGTGTACTCATCGGTGAACGTGCCGATAGGACGATCCGCAAACACTGTGATTGGCTATAAGACTCACACGAAGGGCGGACATCTCTATTCCAAACTACTGTATTTTACATTATTTTACAGAAAAGTTACTCTGGGCAAAATGCAAAGAAGGTACCACGCGCCAATTAGATGCCTGCAACACATGCTATTGCCGTTTAGGACGAGAGGTCTGCGAAAAAAACGTTTGTGATGAAGAGGAACATTTACGTACGTAATATACAATGTTGCCCATGGGCATGTGACTGCCTGTATTTTTCGCATATTCATGAAAAATGATCGAAAATTAACTTAAACGAGAACTACCCACAGTATTGCGCATAGTGCAGGCAGACCAAGAAAGATACAGAAACCCGCAGGACAGCACGTGGCGAGCTGTTAGGCAGTAGCGATCTCACAGTAGAAGTCTTGTTCCTCACCTCTGGCTTGCCTTTATTGGCCGGCTGGAGTGAACACTGACGAAGAACAACCTCTTATTTCTTGCCTTTATTTGCTGGCTTGAGTCGAGATTCGCAAGAGCAAACGTGCTCGGAGGAAGGAAGTATTCCAGTAAGATGCTAGTAGGGATCTTGACTGTACTTCCAGGATTGTCCTGATAGCCGTAGAATACCTCTCCACTCCTCATAAGCACCTCAGGACATGTTGCCCCCTTGTCGCTACGACACTTTGTATTTGTTTATATCATTTAATTATAATAGCAATACCCATGTTACATAAAATAAAATTTCATATACTGCAACACATAATAGAACAAAACACAATACAATAAAATTTCAATGCAATTAAAATGGGTACAAATTATAAAGATCACAGAATTCAAATTAAAATAAAATGTCAAATGCAATTAAAATACAGAGAATATGAGTAATACAAATTATAAGGGTCACAGAATTAATATTAATTTATAAAATTATAATTTAATCAAACAAGTCATTAAAAATATAGATCAGTGTCAATCAGATTAAGTGCTCTGGCTATACATGTCTGTTACAGCATTGTCGTATGTAGGGGCAGTCAAATCGCTCAGCGAACATTTTCAGGACGGTATTGGAGCTGACCCGCACCCTGCGCACTAAAAACGCGCACCGCTTGCGCATGGTGTGGCGTGAAAACAGTCGGTGCGTGCTTCCGCAAACATGCCCGAGGCGCTGCAGAAGCGGGGGAGCCTCAAAACTATCCTGAATGCGTTGTTATACTAGACGCGGAGGGCGCTGTAGCGCGCTTGTGTGTTTGTGCTAGCAACTATTTTCGGGGGCTCATTATTGAGTGTGCAAGTCACACCCTACCGTTTTACCAGTGTATTTTATATAAAACTAGCGGACCTGACAGACGTTGTCCTGACCGAATACCGCCACCTATCGGGTCCGATTGTGAATCTAAACCATTCCCAGATCCCCTTGAACACACACAAAAAATTTCATCAAAATCGGTCCAGTCGTTTGAGAGAAGTTCAGTGACATACACACTCACAGAAGAATTATATATATAAAGATATTGGTCAGGCAGGGGCTAAACATAGCTCAGTCTTTCCATAGCTCACAACCAGTTCACTTAGCTACCCAAACCCATAATCCAATATCTTTGTTTCTATAGCCTACAATAGTCCTGCACCAACCGAAGGTTGCCCTTGGGTGCACTTGCATAGCGCGAACAGGGATAATCGTCGGTTGGTGCCTCATTTAATTCAAAACGTCTAACGGGCCTCTGCGAGTTGACTTTGGCCCCTCGTACGCCTTCCAAAAGTCCGGGACCCAGGGTCTCGAGATGTGTTAAAGACATTTGAAAAATATATTAATATTAGGTACTTATTCTGATGACCCTGTGATGCCGATGGGACACTATTTTTTTATGTTTTTATTAATATTGTTTTTAATGATTTTTATAAAAATACTAGCTGACCCCGGCAAACATTGTTTTGCCAATTATTTGTTTGGGGTGGACAACCCTTATCACTTAGGGGTATGAAAAATAGATAGTAGCCGATTCTCAGACCTACTGAATATGCATATAAAATTTGGTAAAAATCAGTAAAGCCGTTTCGGAGGAGTAAGGTAACTAACATTGTGACACGAGAATTTTATATATAAGATTTAAAAATGTAAAGGAAATATTACTCGCATCTTATCTCACTCACATAAGAAGTTACCATTTATTTTTCATTATGCTGTGGCACTATTTCAAAGGTCATCTCCCGAATATTTTTTTAAACTAAATCTCCTGTTTACAGAATATTATCGTAACTTAAGATATGATGGAAGCCAATGCGATGAGGGAAGCTACCACAAAGTAGATTCTTGCAACTACTGCTTATGTTTAAATGGAACCGAGTTGTGTACAAACAGGCTTTGTAAAGAAAATAATTTAGGTATGTATGACCTGTCGCTAATAATACAAGGTCAAATAAAATTTGCTAGCAAAACTCGGTTTTGATGTGAAACATTTTTCCTCTCGCTTTCCTGCATCAAAATTTAAATGTAATCAAATCTATGAGAATGATTTCGTGAAAAGGGACAGAAGTTTGTCACAGGAAGCCGGGGAAGCGTGCGCTATTTGATTTGACCGATGAGCGCGCGCGGTGCTAGAGTTGGCCGTCAGAAACGACCTTGACGAGGCCCCGCCTCTTTAATGTTCCTTATTAACAAGGTGAGATGTCAGATGTTTCACATCAATTAAAGCGACCACTGGATCACTACTGGGGACCAACGGCTTAACGTACATTCCAAAGCACGGAGGGGTCTTGGTATGTAAAGATGGTCACCCATCCACGGACCAACCGCGGCAAGCGTAGCTTAACCTAAGTATCGACCCGTGCGACTGTTATTAGTTAGCCACAAGCCCTTCAGGCATTGTTGTGCGCAGTGGGATAGTTATTCCAGAGGCAGAGCTGAATTGCCTGATGTTTCTGTAAAAACACTGTCCTCCACCCTTCAAACCACAGAACACGGACATTTCTCGGTCGCTGTTGCGCGATGATTCAATGATTCAGTGTCTTCAAACTGACATCAACGCCGCTTGGTGGCAGAAGCGAAGCACCTAACTGCGTGGATTCGCCCTAGTTATTTGTTTTCAGAAAGAATATTTCCAGTATGTAAACAAGGAAGCGTGGAATTAGATCCTTGTAATTATTGTACATGTCCCTCAAAGGCATCATTAGTCTGCAGGAATTAAAATAACTACAAATTGATGGTTTAAACCCTTATCTACAAAATTAGTTGGAACAATGTTGTTTAAAGCCTACCTAAGATACATGGTCACTACTCAGTTCTAGGTTCAGATCCCACTGCTGACACAAGCCTCCTCTCTTTGAGAGGGAGTGGGCTGCAGTCGACCACGCGGGCTCTGTGCTGGTTGGTAGATGTCACATGTCTTCGAATTTTTGGTTCTAGGACATGCTGGTTTCATTACGATGTTTTAGATCCCACTGACCTCGTCAAAATTTGTACTTTATGAAGCTGTTACGACCTTTTAAAACGTATGCGCCTTCAAAGGCCGGCAAGACCCTGAAGCATGAGATAACTTTATTTTATGCCTGAAGTTTATCGTTCAAAAACTGTTGCAGTCGTTTGTACGAATCTGCTCAGACCAATTTAACGCTGGACTGAACCCGTATATAGCCATTAGAAATCCGCTACTTTTAATGTTGCTGGGGTTAGTCTGATCAGCATCCAGCCAAAAAAATAAGGTAAAAGAATTAAAACATGGATTTTTCTTTATTCCTAGATTTCTTAAGAAGAAGACAAGGTTGTGATCGCTGGGATGTTAAATATGAGAGATGTAATCGTTGTGAATGTCTAGCCAGAGAATGGGTGTGCACTCAAAAGTTTTGTGAAGGCGATGCTGGGCAAGACTCGGAAACTTGGGGTGAAGAAGGATTGAAAAACAACGATAACTGTGAGTATCAAAACAATAGTCAATTTTAAGTTAGTGCTAGAAGGTAAATAAAGAAACAAAATAAATAAACAAATATGGTTCTTACAGATTTCTACTTGGAGGTTTGTAACTCAGGACAGACGCGAAAACTGGATGATTGCAATACTTGCTTCTGTCGCAGGGGACACTGGTTCTGTCAAATTTACGAATGTAAAAAACGTTTAACTAAAATACAAAAATTACCAGCCATGAAAATAAGCGAAATCAAAAAATCTGATTTTAGTAATTTTTTTATAAACCTTGTAGAACAGAAAACTCCTATTGTCAATAACATTTTCGAGCAACTAGAAACAAAGGAGTATGGTGATAATACTTATCCCGGTCCTAATAATAACATGAACACGATTCCTATAGATATAGTGGATGCTATTGAGTATTTATTTCCTGAGATATACGAAAATACTGAAAGTTATGAGGACGATGAAAACATTGGACTAAATGGTATAGGTGTTAAATTAATTGGTCGATTCAATGGGGAGAGTTCAAACACCGAACCGGAAAAAGAAGAACCTGCAATAGGTACGTAATGGTAAAATTTGATTTGACACACATAGCATGACATCTGTATTTCGCGTAGGATAGCGCAAAACTATCTTAGTGCGCACATTTCGCGACTTAAGATGCCTCGTTGATCTAGCAATCGCAAGCACTACTGCTGAGCATGAGCTCCTGGGGCACGATTCCAAGGTCGGGCAAACTGTTAAAGGTTTTTCCCAATAGCAGTGCGTAGTCTAGATTTGTGCCCGGTTGATGGCAATAGACTCACCCTATTACATGGGTCTTAAACAAAACTGGCGAAATATGGGTATCTTATGTTAGGTACACTTCTGTCTAACCCTACAGGGAAAACCAGCGTGATGTAATGTTATGCATGTTTAAGTCACATGCAAAAAGGTGCTGATAAACTTGAGTATTCACTTATAATGAGCATTCTAGCGAATGTTACATTACAGAAAAATAAACGGGAGCATTTTAGCGAGCATTCTAGCGAAAGGACAGTGCTTCGAGCTTTTTACAAAGCCGAGCCATTCTGTCATTGTTCCACCGCCGTCCCTCTATGCCTCCCGCACCCCTTGACGATCATTCGCTAAAATAATCGTGAAAATGTTCGTAGCAATGTTCGGGGCTATGCTTGGCTCTGTTCGTTGTTTCATTTCGACAAATTTAAAAAAGTCGAATACTCTATATTTTGTTACAAGTAAATGCTCAAGTTTATCAGCACCTGAAGAGGATGGTTTTCTAGTAAGAAATTCCTAATGGAAAATTCAACTACTTTTCTCAAGACCGAGGGCCTAGACAATGTTACACTCTAACAACAATAACGATGTTGGGAAAGACAAAAATGTATTGGATTAAAATAAGCTACTGAAAAGCTTGGATCAGTGGTGGCCCAGTGGTTACGGCCCCGACTTAAGAATTGTAGGTGGTGGGTTCGAACCCAGGCAGGCGCTTTAGTTTATGTAAATTATTTCATCACCACTGCTCTCAAAACGGTGAAGGAAAACATCGTGAGGAAACCGGCATGTCCTCGAACCAAAAATTCTAAAGACATATGACATCTACCAACCCGCACTGGGCCTGCGTGGTGGATTACAGTCCACTCCCTCTCACAGAGAGGAGGCCTGTGTCCCAGCAGTGGGAACGTTATAGGCTGATTACGTTATTCTTAAAAGCTTGTGGGTGACCGCTGAAAATCAGCGCTGTGCTGTGGGTCCCCATAGCACAGCTTCATGCTGAGTCGAAGCCTTCTTGTTACAGTAATGACGTGCCAGCAGCTGCCGACTATTTCTGTTTTTTGCTCGTGATTATAATTATGTAGATCTATTGCGTTTTTTGTTCTGTTACTAGAGTTAATTATCTTTCTATACGCACATGTTTCTGTAACAAATAAACTTATTCTTATTTCTTTCTTATGTTAATCCTGTTGAAAGAATTAAGGCAAAGGCAATAAGTCCGCCTTTGTACCTTTTTGAGCGTGAAAAGTAAAAAAAAAACAGTGGCATTCCGGGAGTGCCGACACAAGTGAAAACTTAAAAAAAATTGGCACCACGATAATCAACGCGTTGATGTCTTTTACTTCACGGTGTCGGTTAATTCCGTCACAGTGTCGCGAAATCAATGGTTAAGTCCCAAAAATGCCCAACGCGCCTAAAGAAGTTTTCACTTCAAAAAAGAAAAAAAAATTGATATTCGAAACGCTTTGATAGCGATTGCCACTTGTTTAAAGCCTATTGCTTACGTCGGGTAGTTAAAAGTTTCGTTTGTGATGATTTATTGTTTTTCAGACGAGGAGCCACCCTGTAAACGGGGAAGCAGAAAGAAAATCGATTGTAATAAATGTTATTGCCGCAAAGGCATATGGCTCTGCCAAAATAAAGATTGTGGACCAGATATGGGTGCGTAAATATCTTTTCTTATCTTTAATATCTTATAACTAATACAAGCCATGTGCATGATGTGATTTCCTATTGTCAAAAATTACCAACTTCCAAACAAACTGAATTTTTAAAAATCCTTCCGTAAGCCGACTTTCGCACGGACGTAATAAAATCGCGGCGGGATTTTATCGCGCACTGGATTTTCTACTCTCGGTGTTATACCGAGCGTTGAGAATCCAACGCGCTGGAACGCCCTCTCGTCCCAACGCGTTGAAAAAACACACTGTTAGATATTCAACTCTCGGCGCTAAGCAGAGCGTTGAAAATCAAGTGCACGAAAAAAATACGCCGCGATTTTATTACGTCCGTGCGAACGTGGGCTTACACCTTATAGATACGGAGTTTTTGTGCAAAATTTCATGCTTCTAGATCCAGCAGTTTACATTGTGTTATAACTATCAGAGAATGAATGAATTTTAGTTAATTATGCTATGCCATGATTTCACCGGTCGAACTGTACGGCTGACAGCTGAGTGAGGGATCCTGAGTTCGATTCCCAGGCAGTGTCAAATTCCTCATCTGTTTCTTAGTAGCAGCCCGAAGTCTGCAATTAAGCCTAATTGATAACAAATGCTTACCCACATGGGAACTAAACGTAGCTGGCGAAATGTGGTTGTACTATTTACCTCAGAGAGTTGGGCTTTGGAGAATACAGGGTAGATTGAATTGGTAATAATACCTGCATTTTTAAAGTATGTCAGCACGAGTATAGTACTTATTGTTATTTCTAGTAATGTCGATTAAATTAAAACATATATTTTTTTTTAGCTACCCTACCCCCAAATTGCAAAAGACACGACAAGATTATAGTAAATTGTGTTCCTTGCAAGTGTCGAAGACGAGGTTGGAAATGTTACGTAAGAAAGAAAATTTGGAACTGCAAACCTGATGAAAAAGGTCTGCCATCACCGGAACGTAAAGATAATAATTGTATAATCGACCGTCCACTGCTGATGTGCACGGACAGGTGACCCACGTTAGCTGCGTGGTTCACTTGTTTGCCAGTCACGCATTCAATTCCATTGGCCGTGGGTCGTAGTGGACGATCCTGCGAAGCAAAGCTAAGTACAATACGTGCCACGAAAGATGAGACTTGACCGCGCCTCTCGCGCTCTTTCCGCCCCTGGATGACGCCCCGGCGCAGACCTCATACCGTTAAAGAGACCCATAAATCGTCTACTGCGCAAGTCACACGTGTTGTGTCAAGTCTCATCTTTAGTGGCACGAACTGTGCACGTGCGTAGCTTACCCGTGGGCTGCTGTGGATCGGCGTCTTCTTCATTAATTCAAGATTTGTTCCCTCTACATAAATTACTTCGGCTACCAATCAACCCCTTTTTTTATTCACGTTTTTTTAAGCTATTGCATAACTTTTATCGCGGGCTTTGAGCGCGGCGTCCGAATCAAGAAATTCTAACGTAACGAAAATAAAACCTAACACCCCCACTCCGCCTACCATGTAATGACGGTTCCCATGACAAGTGATGTTGTCATGGAGGTTACAAATGCTATGCAATAGCTTTACCGCGGCAGTCCTCGAGTGCCACACGTTTTTTTTTTTTTTTTTTTTTTCCATTTTTTTGGAATACGACCCGCCCCGGCTTCGCACGAGTATAAACCGGGTTATTATACATATAAACCTTCCTCTTTAATCACTCTATCTATTTAAAAAAACCGCATCAAAATCCGTTGCTAAGTTTTAAAGATTTAAGCATACATAGGGATATAGGGACAGAGAAAGCGACTTTGTTTTATACTATATAGTGATTTCGATGCCATCTTTTAGTTCGTTTGTTTCAAAACTGTTGGAATACTTTAATCATCATCATCTGCCTAGCCTTTTCCCAACTATATTGGGGTCCAGCTTCCAGTCTAACTGGATGCAGCTAAATACCAGTATTTTATATGGAGCGACTGCCTATCTGACCTCCACAACCCAGTTACTGGGTAATACGGTACCCCTTGGTAAGACTGGTTGTCAGACTTTCGGGCTTCTGACGATCCGTAACAACTGTCAAAGATCTACAAATAACAGCCGGGACCAACGGCTTAATGTACTTTCCGAGCCACGGAGGAATCTTTGTAAGTAAAGATGGTCACCCATCCACGGACCAACCGCGGCAAGCGTAGCTTAACCTGATAGATCGATCCATGCGGCTGTTATTACTTAGCCACAAGCCCCTCTTTAGTCGTTAGAATATTTAAATATGATAAAAATAATTTGAATTGTTTTTTGATTTTTGTTATTGCTCGTAATTATAGTTGAGTGTCTTTTCTGCTCCGGTTCCAGCTCCGCCTCTGGATCCGACTCCGCCTCTGGATCCGGCTCCGCCTCTGGATCCGGCTCCACCTCTGGATCCGGCTACGGCTTTACGAATAACGTATGGTAATGATGATGACGAATACGTGCCCAAAAAATGCGCAATTGGTGAAAAAACCAGAGTAGATCCGTGTAACTACTGCTACTGTAATAGCCACCACGAACGAGTGTGTTCTAACAACAAGTGTGACAACCCGCAGCGTAAGTATTACCTCAGAAAGATAAACATACCTTAGATGACCAGTATCTACTGGTGATGACCAGTATCTACTGGTGATGACCAGTATCTACTGGTGATGACCAGTATCTACTGGTGATGACCAGTATCTACTGGTGATGACCAGTATCTACTGGTGATAACCAGTATTTACTGGTCATCTTTAGGCCCTTTTTGTGAAATCAAACACGGGTATAAGCCGACGTACGCACGGACGTAATAAAATCGCGGCGGGGTTTTATCGCGGACTGGATTTAACTCTCGGTGTTAAGCCGAGCGTTGAGAATCCAACGCGCTGGTACGCACTCTCGCCCCAGCGCTTTGAAAAAATACACTGTTGGCTTTTCAACTCTCGGCGCTAAGCAGAGCGCTGAAAATCCAGTGCACGAAAAAAATCGCCGCGATTTTATTACGTCCGTGCGAACGTTAGCTTAGGGTTAAGGTTAGGGTTGTTAATCAAAATTTTAGTAAAACTAAAAAGTTTACTTTTACATAGATTTGCTAATAGTTGCACCAGTTCACTAGTACTTGCCCACCACCATTTTGAACTTTTTAGTTTCATGGATATTTTTTTCTCGATTACGATGTTGGTACCATGAAGAAAGTTATTCTGTTTGATGGTATGTACCACATCCTTAAATTTGACCACACCTTTCGGGTGTACCCCTGTATAAATATTGCACTACACAGATAAAACGGAACCTCTTATCTTGATGCGACAGCTCGGATTTAAGGGCGCGACGCGACACCGGTAGATCAAATTCCGTGAAGTTTTCATAGAAATTGTTCCACCAGAGCCCCGTCGCGCCTGTCTGCGGAGACTACTCACGAGTACCTAGAATTTGTGCAAACGTGTTTGCATGTGTGTGTGAGCCGATTCGACCCGTTATTCAAACGCATTTGCACGGGTGTGTGAGCCTATTCGACCAATTTCCTCCCTAAGCCTATGCAGTCTGTCTGTTCGTCTGCCTGTCACAGACAAGTCGGCTTATAATTATTATCTTTTTAACCATAGGCAACCAGTTGTCTCAGAATATGTTACTATGCTATATTAAAACTAATTGTGTTTTTATTACAGTTTCTGAGGGTAACGATAGATACCCACGTAATTATAATTTTTATAATAACTATTACTAGACTAATATTAGCTCAAGTTTGCACGGGCGATTTTTTCCCGCGGCGATTTTTTTCGCACATTTGATGTTCAACGCTCTGCTTAGCGCCAAGAGTTGAAAATCCAACAGTGTGTTTTTCGACGCACTAGAATGTAATGTGCCAGTCTAATGCGCGATAAAATCCCGCCGCCATATTTTTACGTCCGTGCGAACGTGGAACCACAGCCGACACTGTGAAGCATCGCAAGATACAAGGCTCAGCCCACTATCGACCTCCGGTCTCCGGAGGGGAGTGATGTAGCGATTACATCGCCACATACGAACTACGCATCAAAAAGACATGACGTCACACAAATCCTGCATCGCGCAATTAGAGTTTACCGCACGAACGATATATATAAGACTATCCGACATCAACAGTCGGGCAGTTGCCCGCCAGATAAAACACCCGTCTGGTCGGAGGATCCTCCCTTTTCCATGGTGGATGATGCAATGAACTTTATACCCTGTTCCTCATACCTCTAAAGGCTTACATGGGACTTAAACATAACCGGCGAAATGTAGGTGTACTAATAGGTACACCACTGCCTAACCCTTCGGGGATTACAGGCGTGATGTTATGTAAAATGTTATACCACTTAATGCCCGTCGTACAGAAAACCGCACGTCCATGGTAGCAGATTGACATTAACAGGAACTTACATTTTTGACGCGCATGGAAAATAACCTGTGGAAAATAATGTTGATTGGCAACTAGGCACACTTCATCACCACCACCTTTTTGACAATCCACCTTTGATTCAAAATTCGAATTCTTTGAAATAATTTCTGCATACTATTTCCAGTGAATATCAGCGAAATACAATGCAAGATAGGAACCAGATTCAAAAAGGGTGAATGCAATTATTGCTATTGTAATTACGATCGCCAACTTATATGCTCACAGAACGTCTGTACCAGAAAATTAAGCAGTGAGTATTTATCAATAAAATATGTTTTCATACACAAAGTCACCCCTGTTTCTTCTAGGGGTGGGCTGAAACATCGGAACGGCACCTACTATGGTTCTTTCAAACGTTTATGCAAACGATGAGAGCGACGACGCCTTAAGGCGACAATAACCAAGTTTTAATAATTTTAAACTGACGATCACGTCTAAACGAGTAGTGATAATGATTTGAAAAAAATATGTTATATAAGAGCATTTTCTTAATAACTTAATATAGGAATATTTTAGATTATGTTTATTTTAAATAGTGAAATTAAATTGTAAAGTTATGTCTAACGCGGATAAAAAACTGAGAATCACGTAAAAACTATCGAGCGTATTTTTTTGAAACTTTCACCATTTTAAAGATTTAATTATTTATCTTTTAGTATACGTGTTTTATTAAAATACCTTTTGTTTTATGCATAATAAATTAATAATGCAGCTAATTTGAGACAGCGCACCTTGATGGGCGAATCCTATTACTGGCTGGACGTACGATGCGTTGCGTGAACACGCAAGCTGACCACTCAAGGCCACTGGGACTTGGCGTCCTGTCCTTCATTCGTTCCTATCAGTCCTTCAATGCATGGTGTACACTGTTGATATTCAGACACACTATAATTAATACCAGTTGCCACCTAACTGTAGAAGTGACATACTCCTTGAGTTGAGGTGTCCTAGTCGTCTGTGCTAGGCGTGTGTGTCTCTTGGGATGTCAAGCCTGCTACGGCTGCTGCTGCCCCTACCGTATTTTCCATATCCTTAGCACAGTTATTGTCTGGCATAGTGTCGAGTTGATACACACCATTGACTTGAGTACCAGTAGCTAAATCATCAGAACCATCATAACAGTGCCTTACAGTGGTCGCATATGATGTGTAACATCTGACATCTCACCTTGGTAATAAGCAACATTAAAGGGGCCTAAGCAGGCCTGAAGGCCAAGGTCATCAAGGTCGTTTCTAACAGCCAACTCTAACATCGCGAGCGCTCATTAGTTAAATCAAATAGAGCGCGCTTCCTCGGCTTCCTGTTACACACTTCCGTCGCTTTTCACGAAATCACTCCCACAGATTGCAGGAAAGCAAGAGGAAAGATGTTACACATCAAAAATCCGTTTGTCATTGTTCCAAATTTGAAATAGAAATACAAAAACCTTTTTTACAAAAAAAAACCACCGACTTCCAAAAAACCACTACAAAATGAAAAATAACTTAAATTTCGGAAGTCGGTGTCTTTAGTTTTGTATTTTGTTATTTGCCACCGACTTCCTAAATTTAAGTTATTTTTCACTTTGTAGTGGTTTTTTGGAAGTCAGTTGTTTTTTTTTTTGTAAAAAAAGTTTTTATTTCTCGCTTTTTAGTGGTTCAATTTGTAATTTATCTATGTTTCATTAGCCTAATGCCAACTGCTCATCACCTTCTACAAAATATTGCTTTTCCCGATGCAGGGACGTTCATCGTTAAGGAGTTCTCCTTGTACTTCACCATCAGCTTCACTTATCCATATTCATTGTGACGAGCATAAATTGCTTGACAACCATATTAAAGTAATCGAATCGCAACCCGTTAAATACTTATTATTGAATAGTCCCGATGGCCATCTGTGGTCTTCATTATCAGTTCCACTTCACCAAATGGTGTTTTCCGAGAGCAACTGCACGAGTTACTATAAAAATACCCAAATAGCTATAGTTGTACTTATAATATTTGAAGAGTTTCCTCGATTTCTCTAGGATCCCGTCATCAGATCCTGACCAGATGACAATGAGACCACTTCGAGAGTATACCCTTTCAAACAAAAAAGAATTTTGCAAATCCATTTATAAATGACGGAGTTATGCCCGAACATATATAAAAAAAAATATATAAACACCCGAATTGATAACCTCCTCCTTTTAGAAGTCGGTCAATTAGAAGTTGGTTAAAAAGAACACTTTAATTGCGATAAGTCGTATTTTCACGTTTCTCAGGGGTAAAATTTGCGTGGTATTTTTGAAGAAAACAATGGTTAACGTAGAGAAAATGTTTTTTTAATCAATTATGTTAACTTGAAGAGCATTTACGACGGCCGTCATGCGGTTCGGCATGGAATTAATTAATGCCACTATGACGTGCTATGTAATGTTCTCCCATGCTTCCAAGAGGGCAGTTTTCAGCTCCTGCAAAGTTTGTGGAGCTAGTTGGTCAGTTCGAACACGTCTCTTCAGCTCATTCTTTATGTGCTCCATTGGTTTCATATCAGGGCTTCTTGCTCGCCATTCCATTACTGCGATACTAACGTCATGGCAGGTAAGTCAGAAACTCAACTTAAAGCATAACATAAGCTTCAAGGCATTGATGAATGTATCGGTCGCTATTTAGTGGCGGGAATCGTGGTCCCGTGACAAG
Organism: Agrochola lychnidis; assembly: GCA_963680765.1. Classification (NCBI taxonomy): domain Eukaryota; kingdom Metazoa; phylum Arthropoda; class Insecta; order Lepidoptera; family Noctuidae; genus Agrochola; species Agrochola lychnidis. The sequence goes on along the minus strand of OY796855.1, from coordinate 9,975,936 downwards.
TCCCGTCCTGGCCAGGTTTTCCTTTGCTGGAAGTTCCGCCCCAGACTGTCCATGACCCACCGCCATAAATCACCTTATATTCAATGCAATATTGCTGAAAATGTTCTCCCTGTCTTCGGTATACTTTCCTACGTCCATCTTTACCATAAAACATGAATCTTGGTTTCATCCGTTAAAAGAACCTGGCTCTGTGAGCTCGTGTCAGTTCGAAACGATTGACTGGCTTATCAGGTTTCAGGCCACGTTCTTCGAGTCTCCTTCTAACAGTTCGAATGCAAATAGTCCATGAAAGTCTCGAATCTGTTCTTGGACCTGTACTGAGGTCAAGTGACGATTACGCAAGCTTCTGGTAAAGATAAACCGATCCTGTCGTGCTGCAGAGACCCGGTTTCGTGGTGCTCCTGGACGGTGCACGAAGCCGCCAGTCTCGAAGTCCATCGATGCTAAATTCTTTGAACCGCTAAATGACTTACATGAAGTTATTATGCACTTACGTTTCGCTGACTAAGCCCAAACTGAAGAAGTCTCACTTCAGCTGCAATATCCATAACATGATCGTCAGAATAGATAAAAAAATAAGGAAATATTCGACATTCTTAATGCAAAACAAAACAAATAACGAATTGACTTATAGATGCTCTAATCAAAGCTTGTTGCTTCTTTAAAAGCCACCAAACTCCGATTTTCTTCTTTTTTAGCGATTCGTGAATTCAAATTTGGAACAATGGTGATACCAAAAAGATGGCTAGTATTTCAGCTTCAAAACTGCATGAAAACTTTTTCTGTGATTTATCATTAATTTTATTTTTTAGGCCCATAAATATAAAAATGCACGGTGGCTCGATTTAGGAGTCCGGGAATGATATAAATAAACAATCTTCTCTTTTTTAGCTGGCCCATCTGACGAAAAAGAAGTACTGCGATTTACACGTAAGTATTGATTTTGGTTAAAATCCTTGTGAGACATGAAGAAAACACCGATCCTCCGTGGTAGAAAACTTAGATTAAATATTTTTCAGTGTACTGGTTTGTGAATCACACTTCTTGAAAATGAGACAAAAGAAATTAAAGGTCTGTTACTTTTGAGGGTTTTAAGGCGCCGCTTCATAACAGCCCACGACTAAGCTACGAACATGTACTTAGCTTAGAAAAAACAGCATAAGCATATGCATAATCAGCCCATAATGTTACCACCCACTGCTGGGACGCAGGCCTCATCTCTGTGAGAGGGAGTGGGCCGTAATCCACCACGCGGGCCCAGTGCGGGTAGGTAGATGTCACATGTCTTCAAATCTTTGTTTCTAAGACACGCCGATTTCCTCGCGATGTTTTCCTGCACCGTTTTGAGAGCAGTGGTAATAAAATAATTTACACAAAGTAAAGCGCCTGGCTGAGTTCGAACCCATGACTCGTAACTCGTAAGTCTTGGTAGTTACCACTGGGCCACCCCTCTACAACAAGAAAACACAGAGGGTTCGTCAATTATGACTAATGCCTACGCTATGCACGAATGCGTGGCTGGCAAACAAATACGTAAACCGCGCAGCTAATGTGACAAACCTCTCCGTGCACTTTTACGTAGCAGTGGACGATCGAGCTTATCATCATCTGTTTGGGCAATGAAGACAGGAGGCAGGCATGGTCTTCTTCAATTAGGCGCGTGTTACTTTAAACAATTAATTTCTTTTTTGTCTTGCTGTACAATTTTACGTATGTACGAACGATCCTGCATTATAAAGCACACACGGCGCGGCGCGGACGCACGGGCGCCTGCACGACGGCAGTGGTGCTGCGGCGCAGAACCATCTCGAACGGGCCGTCTTCTCCGTCAACTAATAGATGGCGCTGCTTGACACAACATCATCAGATACAGGAAAAAAAATAACCAGTGCGCAAACTTAAACACGTGTCTTTAATCATCATTATGAACAACTTTTACTATGGGACCAAACCTGAAATCGCGAAAAAAAAATAAGACTTACCAATAACCCTGTAGATCTATCATCTATCCATGCCTGTGAAGTCTCGCCGGTAACTTCATTTCATTTTGTATCATTATAATTATTAGTAAATGCGTTTATTTTTCAGCGGCGCCCAAAATTTGCCTTCCTCACGAAAGATTTAGAATTGATAACTGTAACTGGTGCTACTGTAATTCGACCCGCCAACGTATCTGTGAACGAAACCTCCCGTGTAACCGGAGTAAGTACTATTAACGATAATTTTACGGTCCCTCCCCCCTTTTGATACAGGACTCTATTACTAAGACAACGACGTCTGTCTGTCAGTCCGTCTGACTGTCATTGGTTATGACTAGTGATGTGCCGGATCGTTAAAAAATGTGATCCGCGGATACAGATCATAAGGGTCTAGATCCGCAAGTACGGATACGGATACGGGTCTCAACTTTCTTCAGATTCAGCAGGAATTATTTATGATCCTCATCGTAACTGACTTTTGGGGGACAAAGCTGCCAAGTTACTCTTTTTGAAATACAATTTAACATTACTAAATATTAATTATGACGTGTATTTTTTTAAGTTCTTGAAAACAACATAGTTTTAATTGATGTGTTGACTAACATAATTATTTCAATTAGCATAGGGTTTGATCTCACTACAAAGATAGTGTAATTACTAACTTATAACTTAATTTACTGGTACTTACTCTACTTGAATTATAATAAATATGATTAAACTTATTTTTCACTAATTTAGATTGAAGTTAACAGTATTTCATTGCTACATATCTTTAAAATTTCATATACGTAATGAGATGTATTAATATAAAAGATTCGTTCAAGATCCGCCAAAAAGTAACGGATACGAATACGGATCTTTTTCTCCCTCGGATATTACGGATACGGATACGGATATCCGGCACATCACTAGTTATGACCAATGACAGTCAGACGGTCTGACAGACGTCGGGCTGTATCTTTTTAACCATCTTAGGTTAGCTATCTCGGAATTCGTGAGTTTTATTAACAGGGATAGTATGAAAAAATCCGAATCCAAAAGAGGTATGGAAATACTGTCTTTGGAAAGAGAGTCGACACGCATTAAAAATTCAATTTGGTCACATATGGCTCGTGGCTAAGTAATAACAGCCGCATCCGATTAAGCTACGCTAGCCGCGGTTGGACTGTGGACGGGTAACCATCTCTACATACCGAGACTCCTCCGTGCCTTGAATCCCGAAAGTCTGACAACCAGTCTTACCAAGGGGTAAGTATCGTATTACCCAATTACTGGGTTGAGGAGGTCAGATAGGCAGCCGCTCCATGTTAAATACTGGTATTCAGCTGCATCTGGTTAGACTGGAAGCTGACCCCAATATAGTTGGGAAAAAGTTAGGCAGATTGATTGACAGTTTCTCCTATGGATTCGGGTTTTTCCATACTTTCCCAGTCAAAAATACTGCATGTTTGAAACTAATTGTGTGTTCTTTCTTACAGAAGATCCAGATAGGAGATGGCCACGTAATTATTAATTATTTTCATAATTATAACAAGTTTTGGCCAGCGATATATCTCACGTGGACGACTGTTTTACCAGCTCATTAACGTCGTAAATAGTCGACAAGCGTAAAAAAGATTATTCTCAAACAAATATTGTAGTTCATTTAAACACCACCACTTTTGAAAATGGTTGAATACGAATTTATTTTCGGAACTTCGGCATGACAAAATAATAATTCATTCATTCACATTTCATAGTCATCACCTAATATTGTTTACAAACCTTCAATTCTGAAATCTAGGAATTCTGCATGGAATAAATTATTCCAACCGGATTTTTGTAATAAAGTTACTCTTCATTACAAAAATCCGGGTGAAGTTACTACTTCTTTACAAAAATCCGAATAAAATTTATTCATACGATTTCCAGCGAATAGCCCGAGAAGAGGATGCTACATAGGAAGCCGATTCGAATGGGGACCATGCGGTTATTGCTATTGTACCGTCTGGCGAAAAATCGTGTGTCTTATGAGATATAACTGTACAACGACGGTGAAACGAAGAATCAGTAAGTTTTTTATGAATAAAAAACATTGGCACTCCGGGAGTGCCGACAGAAGCGAAAACTTGAAAAAAAATCGGCTCCGTGGTAATCAACGCGTTGATGTCTTTTACTCCACGGTGTCGGTAAAAGGTCGCGCCTAAAGAAGTTTTCACTTCAAAAGTTTACCAACATACGTGTCATACATACACTCAGGCCTTTTCCATTCAGAGTAGGCTGAAACATCAGAACGTCATCTACTGTGATTCCTCCAAACTGAGGGTTCCGTAGGTACACAAAGGTCGCAACGGGAACATATTATGTACTAAGCCCACGGTATCTGCCTGTCCGTCAATTTGTCCCAAGGCTTTAATGTAGTAACCGTAATAGCCTCTAAGCCAAGTTTTTACAAGAAAATTATAGACGTGACCTAAACAAATATTTGTTAGACCTGCTGTCTTTTATGGATGGATGTCTTTTGTGGACGTTGGGTCACAAGAGGAAAGAATGAAAGGCAACTGCATGCAGCTGAGATGAAAATGCTAAAAGTAATGTGTGGTGTAATGTTGTGTTACTCGAATGTATAAAATTACAAATAAGTATGTAAGTAGAAGTCTGAAAGTGGCGCCAGTGACCGAAAAGTTGTGTGGATTTTTTTTGTCATGGTATGGGCATGTGATGCGGAGGACCGAGGAACATGTCATAATGAAAGTTAAATAAAAAAAAAAACATTAAAGCATTAAGCATTTATTAAATATAAAAGCTTATTACACAATCAATGAGTATCTAGACGACAAGTTATAATTTTTTGACATTTTAATTTTTTTGTTCGATATTTTTAATTTGTTAATTAATTAAATGATTATTAAAAAATGAATTTTAATGTTTTTATGTAATTTAATGTATTGTATGATAAATAATGATAATTGAATGAAATAACAATGAGTAATGTTTTTTAAGTATCTATTAATTTCTAATTGTTAAAATTTTGTTTTATTTGTTAATGTAAATGTTTTGTTTAATTTATTACTAATTAATTTATAATCAGAATATTTGTGCGCCGTTGATGGCAAGACATAGCGTTCATTTTATTATTATTAACACGGTGCTATAGTTTAGAACAAAAGTAAGGAAATTATAACCGACCAGTTTAGGTAGGCTTCTGCTTTTCGAGATACACTACTCAATTCAATAGATTTTAATTTACTCGTATAGTAATATCAAAACTTTAATTTACTTATTGATAGATGGTGTTGCTATCAAAATGTTGTTGGTTTTCAACTAAACGTTCGTTCCATTTTACTTAGATTTTCTTAAAATGACAACAATTTTTTTTTTTACAAATTGAGATGTTTCAGGGGTTGAGACACCTTTTAAATTTATTGTATATTGCTTCATGGATTGTTGTATTTACTTGTTGCCAGAGGGCGCCATGAAATGCTCGAGTGACGTCTCTATCTCCCTATATAAAAATGTACTCTGTAATTATTAACATCTGTACTTTTTTTGTTTACCTATGTTCTACAAATAAAAATATCTGAATTTGAATTTGAAAGTTTTGAGTAGGTAAGAATTCGAATGGATTATAAACTATTATATCCATCAAGCAAGACAATAGAAGCGATAGATGGATTGTATGAAAGCTTAATTGACTAAAAAGGGATGAATTACTGAGATGACATTGAATAGAGATGTATGCAAAAAGACATGCTGCTTCGACACCGACTAAATTGAATTAAGGACAGGAGGATGAGGATATTTAAAATAAATAAATGGAACATAATAAGTACTTACAAAAAGTTTTTTTTTCCGAAGCCCCGAAGCATCGCACGAAACCACGAAGCTCTTTGGATTTCGAATGTGAAGTAGGACAAATTCAGCGAATAGACAATTGTAATTTCTGCCGGTACTCTTTCAGCAGAAAATGGATGTGTTCTGATAATGTTTGCCCATCAAACCATGATAATCGTATCGATGCCCCCAAGGAATAAACCTGTATACTATTACTGACTTTTTACTGTTATATGATTTACGGTATCTATGGGTCGGGATACACCTATGAATTTTTTTTCAATTTTTTTCTACTATAATTTCCAACGGTTTTCCTTATAACACTTTTGTTCTTTGGAAATTTTCCATTTTTTGTTTACTAGAAAAATAACGAAATACATTATTACAAATTAAATTCTGTGGCTACATTTCGGTAAAGTTATATTACTGTAAAATATTTCAGCAAAATTTCTGGTTAACGTGATTACAGGTTTATTATAGTAAATTTTGTTGTAGACATTTTCGGTAATGCAGCACTGTTGCAGTTATCATCCGGGACTAAAAGGGAAACGCCTATTCTTGGCCATGGTTTGCCCAGCAATGTGGGAAATACAAAAAAATACCCATTTAGTAACTAAAATATTGCTATTACTTATTTGTAACGAAACCTCCGGAATTAAAAGCCGATTTAATCAAGACACTCAATCGTTTATTTCCTTATCTAACACTTGCGATTGTTGGTCAATACTGTTAAAGTAGGGATGGCAACTTTTACTGAAAAAAATCGATACACTCAAAACCGGTTACCAAAAATAGATTTTTGGAAAAAATAATAATTATGTAGCTATTACAATCAACTCAGCCTATCGCAGTCCACTGCTGGACATAGGCCTCTCCCAGGCTACGCTACAAACAACACCCTTTCCTCTGCCTTCCGCATCCAGTCTGTCCCAGACAAATTTTTAAGGCCGTTGATCCACCTAGCTGAGGGGCGTCCCACACTACGCTTACCGATACGCGGTCTCCACTATAGAACTCGTCTGCTCCACTGGCTATTAATCCTTCGACGAATATGACCGGCCCACTGTCACTTCAGCTTGCTTACTCTGCAGGCTATGTCGGTAACTCTGGTTCTTTTCCGAATAACTTCATTTCTGATCTTAACCTTCAAAGAAACTTCGAGCATAGCCCGCTCCATAGCGCGCTGAGCAACCTTGAATTTGTGGACTAGCCCGACTATCAGTGTCCACGTTTCGACACCGTATGTCATAAAGGGCAGGACGCACTGGTTGAAGACCCATCGACGAATCGCACTCTCCATGATGCCATGAGATCCCGCCGGAGTTCTGTCCGCTGTGCCGCGATTTCTTGCGGCATCGGAGTTAAGCCCCGGCGTTTCGCCTCCTCGCGCCACTCCCAGATGTGCGCGAGGAGCTTTGCCTTCAGATCCAATGGCGGTTATCTGGCAAGGAGGCTCGCCGCCTCGCAGGAGACCGTGCGGTATCCTCGGGCCAGCCAGATGGCCATGACCCTCTGGGACGCGTTCAACCGGCGGGCTGGCCGCAGCCTCAATGAACGCGCTCACACTGGTGCCCCGTAAAGAGCCATGGACCGCACGATCCCCGCATAGAGCCTTCGCCAGGAGGCGTTTGGATCTCCTAGATTGGGCAGGAGCCGCTTCAAGGCAGCCTCGGCCCGCTCCAGTCTGGGAGCCAAACGTCGGAAGTGGTCTACGAAATTCCACCGGCTGTCGAGGACGAGTCCCAGATACCCTTCCCTTTTGTAATTAATTTGAATGTAATTGAAATAAACAATTTATTTATTTATTTAAGTATGATTTTGATGAGGCGTATTCTGAATTAAATATTTCAAATTCATTTCAAACCAAACGACGTGGGCGAAAACCTAAGACAGATGCTTTGATAGAAGATACTGTATTGGCCCGTGTTTATCAACAACCTCTTCCTATAAGCAAGCGGAGCGATTCCACGGTATTACCACGCATTTTATGAATCCTTAATTTCTGTAGAAAATAGTGATGATCGCGATGATAATGATGATGAAAATAATAATACCGATTAGTTATTAATGTTTTTACTTGGCTACTTTTTATACTTTTACTGATTGTAATTTGTGATCTCTATGAGAACTTTGTTCCCAATAAACGTCATGCTTAATTTTAATAAATTTTGTGAGTTTTCTTTTATTATTCCCTCGAAGATACCGACAACAAAATTTTACATAATCAGTTTTCAATGATTACGATAATATGACTACCAAAAATTTTCTATAAAAAAACAACCGACCTCCAAAAAAACCCTCCACAAAGGGAAAAATAACTTTAATTTCGGAAGTCGGTGTCTTGTGTTTTGTATTTTCGTTTTTTGCCACGTTTTTTTTTTACATCTACATAGCAAGTGGGAAAAAAATACGTATTTTGTAGCTAACTCAAAAACTATCAAAGCAAAGTTAATGAAATTTATATGGGACCAATTCGAGAGCACACCCTTTCAAACAAAAAAATAGTTTTCAAAATCGGTCCACAATTGACGGAGAAATCGGTGAAAAAAAAAAAAAAACATACGCGACGAACATATAACCTCCTCCTTTTTGGAAGTCGGTTAAAAATACGGGTTACACTACTTTACCCTTTTATGGTTATTTAAAAATTTACCATTATAAGTCGGTAACTGAACATTTTTTTAGAATTTTACAAGAATAATTCGGTAAGTAAACATTACTGGAATAATATTGATAAGTCAGGATCGTAAGATATCAATACCCTAAAAATTTTATGAAACCATTTTCGGTAATACGTATTTTGGTGAATAACTAATTCTGTGTATAATTAATAGTTACACTTAATACTATAAACTTTTCGTGTAAAAATTAGTTTTTCCGTCATATAACAATGTTGTCATAATTGCCTCATTCACAAATCATTTTTCCTGTAAAATTTGATTTTTGCGATTACCGGTTTATTCCCCGGGGACGTCGGTATATACTATCAAAATTAACATTAACTCGATTATATCCATTATACTAATATTATAAAGAGGTAACATTTGTTTGTTTTTATGTAGGGGATAATCTAGAAACAAAGAAAAGAAAGAAAGAAAAATTGTTTATTCTGCACAATCTCTGGAACTACCAGTCAGATTCGAAAAATATTTTTGCATTGGATAGCGGAATTCTTGAGAAAGGCTCGCGGACAAAGTCGTGGGCAGAAGCTATTCATTTATAAATCAACACAGTCTTAAAATAATAAGAACAATGTACATGTATAAAAAGGGGGGAAGAGCTCATAGTGCGTCAAAAAGTTCATCGGGATCGCGTCAACGGAAAATGCACCCTTAAGACTGGCAGTATTGCCACGTTCAATGGCAATACTAATTCTTTGGCCAGCTCACGGCCTCTATTATTGCATTGCACTCACATTATGCGTAGGAAGGTAGTTTACGGCTTTAATTTCACACATTCTTGGGTTTACCCGATTAGCCCTGGACTCGACGGAACTCTTCACCTTCCTACACAGATCTGATCTATCTCTTTTTTTATCAAATTATTGAAAGATAGCCAAAGATTTAGAGTGGATGTGACAGAAGTGTCAAAACTTTTCATATTTTTTCAGATAACTTTTTACCTTTAAAGACGAGACTTTGCACTGACGGTATCCGACGTCAAGTTGACGCATGTAATTATTGTGTTTGTCATACCGGAGTTGAGTTCTGCACACAAAAAACTTGTGGGAGGGATACAGGTATGTATTACTAATATTGATGAAAGAAAAAAAAGAAAGAAAATACGTTTATTTGCGGTAACCATGACGCAAAGATAGTACAAAAACACGAAAGTAACAATTATGCTTCACATCCACGTAAAACGGCCATGGTTCAGCATAATGCTGCAATCCTATGCAAGACAGAGCCCCAGCGCTGGTTTTCAGCGTCAAAAATAAAATAAATACAATTATTATTAGTCCTAGATGTTTATATAAATATAATTTTTAAAAAGGCAACATTTCGTTCCATCGGCGACTCACGCGCCGCAGCCTTAATGCAATCTGTCCGCGCAGCTGTCATATAACTATTGTATGATGTATTAGTTTAATACAAAAAAGTTCAAGGTATGAAAGATGTCACGCTTTTTTATAGTCAGCGCTAATAGCAGCTTAATATTTATGTGTTACAGTGCCTACGCTGTACTCTGAGCCCGAATGCTTAGTGGGAGACCCTGTGCCCGCCCCAGATCCGTGCAACCTGTGTATTTGCTTGAATTCAGACATATTATGCACGGACAACCCCTGCATTCAAAGACAATCCGTAGGTATGGTATAGGTATTTATAAATGTGCTTCCCTATAGGTATAACCTTATTTTTTTTGGGTGTGAAATTATCAAATAACTTCTCCCGGTTTGGGCGGAGCGAGAGGGCGTGTCAGACTCTTACTGACTAAAACCCACCCGTGTTCCTTCAGTTGCCTGTATTGCCAGGGGCCACGATATCCCTTTCGGAGTTTCCCGCGACCACGGCAGGTATAGATATAGCCTGGGAGTCCCGAGTGAAAAGGTTTCTTCTAGACAAGCGTGCATCATTGAGCCGATATGGCATATGGCATCTTTCACTCGAAGTAAAACGTCTGAACACAAAATTAATCAAAAGTCAAAACTAAATACATTAGTAAACCGATCCAACGATGTTGGATTTCTGAACTCGGCGTCTTTTACTCGCCTACAGAATAATCCAAAAATGAATTGAAAGGAGCAGATGAACTGTTCCTTCCTAATTTTGTCGTTGACGTGTGAGCGTAAAATGAAACAAAAATAAACCCTCACTCGAGTAAAGCGTCTGATCAGTCAGCCTAGCCTTTTCCCAACTATGTTGGGGTCGGCTTCCAGTCTAACCGGATGCAGCTGAATACCAGTATTTTACATGGAGCGACTGCCTATCTGACCTCCACAACCTAGTAGGTAACTGGGTAATACGATACCCCTTGGTAAGAATTTCGGGCTTCTGACGAACCGTAGCGACTGTCAAAGATCCACGAATGACAGTCGGGACCAACGGCTTAACGTACTTTCCGAAGCATGGACGAGTCTCGGTATGTAAAGATGTGTTTTTTTTTTCAGAGTATAAACAATCCGGATGCGTTGAAGGTCACAAGTACAGAATGGATGATGGCTGCAACTTCTGTCTCTGTCAGGGTGGGCAAGAGTTCTGTACCAGCCGGGCATGCTTGGTGCATGGTATGTACCTATCGCACTCCTGGCCTATTTTACATCTCTATAATATAGAACTTAGTTCACCTAATGATCGACCAATAGAATATAGCCTATTGGCTATATTCCCAAGGGGATTTATAAAAGTATTAACCCACATACTTACATTTCGCCTGTTTGTATAAAATATGTAAAAAAAAACGCTATCCGATCCGAAACCCCGCTCATAGGTACTGCAATAATATTATCTAAAAGTAATATAATTAATATTGAAAATAAAAAAGTAATTGCTATTTTAAAATCACATTTTTAGTGGCAAAATTACCCCAAATTCATTAAAGATGAACAAATTTTCAACAGAGATGAGAATTTGTAGACACCCGCTAAACGACGGCCGCCCGCGCCTTTTTTTTTTTGTGTGGGAAATTATCAAATAACTTCTCCCGCTCTGGGCGGAGCGGGAGGGCGTGTCAGACTCTTACTGACTAAAACCCACCCGTGTTCCTTCGGTTGCCCTGTTGCCGGAGGCCACGATGTCCCTATCGGTTTTCTTCGAACCCCCGGCAGGCATTGGCCCTAGCGGACACCGTCAATTCTGCTGACATCTCTTTGAGGCGCGCGTGGAACACAACGCGCCGTCGACCCGGGCTTGGTCCTTATCGGGCTGCGAGCCTCATGTAATAATAACCCGGTAAAATTCCCCATAAAAAGGGGGGAGATTTTTTACGATTTTTCTGAAAATTACGACATAAATAAGCTTTCAGTACGATACCTCGGATCGGACAGGGTTTTTTTACATGTTGTATAATAGAGGGCGAACTTATTGTTATTAACATCTTAACAGATATTGATTTGCTATTGAAGTGTGTGGGTTTGTATTGGGCGGAAAAAAAATATAGTCGTCCCCTCCCTCCCTCTCACAGAGAAAAGGCCTGTGCCCCAGCAGTAGGAACATTATAGGCTGATTATGCTATGTTTATGATAAATAGTCGTCCAATTTTTTACCATTTACGCACCAACTATTAACAGATACCTTGGTACCTTGACCTGCCCTGCACAAAACCTGCCCATTTTTCTGTGGGTCATTTCTCATGAAGAGCCTCCGGCTCCCCTTACGGAGGATGGATGAGAGGAGGATTATATCGGACTCGTATCGCCGAAAATCCCACAGTTTCTACTGCTAGCGTGAGTCGGGGGAACAGGAGATACCCGTACGTTCCCGCGCACCCTGGAACATCACCTGCCTTGCGAATGATTATGGTAGAGTCCCTAAGAAACAGCAAAATTCTTTCACCCACAGGCGATCCCAGCTCAGATTCAGCTGGCTGCAACGAGGGAGAAGTGACGCCTGCAGAAGATAGATGCAACATGTGCGTTTGTATGAGGGGAAAAAATATTTGCACAAACAAAGATTGTTCTAGAAGGAAACTAGGAGGTAAGGCCAGTCTACCGTATAAAAGAGTTGGGAGTCTCATTTTCTACGAAATGTATGGGAAAACTTTTTGTGCGATTTCTGACTTTTTTAATACTCAAACTTTTTGATCCTTATAAGAAGCAGGAAAGACTGATATCAAAAAAAAAATTGTACAAGTTGCCCATTTTCTTGCTGACTGTGCAATTTAAAGAAACCTTGCAGACAGTTAAAGAGTTAAGGACAGTCTCTTAAGATCGTTTTCCTGTAGGTAAAACGGTTAACGTACCTGCCTTAACTACCCTATTCCAAAACTACATCCTGTATATGAGATTTATAAACTCCAGCACCATTTGAACGATCACCATGAAAGTTGGCACATACTATGTATTTTTGAATGGCAAAGATTTTTAAAGGGTTTTTAAGGTTCCGTAAGTCCGAATGAAACCCTTGTAGGATCACTCGTGCGTCTGTCTGTCCCTCACAGCCAATTTGCACCGATTAAGGTGAAATTGGCTGCGAAGCATGTGTGGCCTGACTATGAATGATAGGCTGAGGAATGATGTGATAAGACAGCGGTGTGATTTAAAAGAAGATGTAGTGACAAAAATTGAAAAGGGTATGCTGAGATGGTTTGGGCATGTTGAGAGAATGAATGAAAGGCGACTAACAAAATGTATTTACAAGGCTGATGTAAAGGGAAAGGCCGGGCGGGGACGCCCTAGGAGGACATATACTGACCTTATTGGGGATGTTCTTCAGAAAGGCCAGGTGCGTAGTACTCGCAACCGGCGTGCGTGTATGACCAGATGTATGAACGTAAACGAGGCAAAAGGACTATGTAAGGATCGTAGCAGGTGGCGTTCTGTAGTTTCTGCCTACCCCCATGGGAAGAAGGCGTGAGTTTATGTATGTATGTATGTAAGGTGAAATTTAGTACACATATCAAATGTGACCCAAACACGGACATGTTACATAAATAAATTAATTATTTCACTTTTGAGAGCCAAATAAGAAAATTTAAAAAAGTTTTTGCACACTGTACCTTGTGACATATCGATTGAAAGGGCTTACCGTGAGGGTCTTAATAATATTTTTATAATTTAAAAACAAATAGTATTAAGATATTTAAGAAAATAGATGAAAATTTACCATAACATTCAATTATTTTTTTAAATACAGAAAATAGTTCTATATTTATAAATTACAGGATAACCTATATGAAGTCAATGGTCTTAAAATAACATGGTAAATCTCCCAATATTGTTCGTACAAAATTACATTTGCAGTTGGAATGTATGGGAGAACATGTTTTTCAACTACAATGTTAAGTTTGTTCTTGGAATAAATTCATCCCAACTACGGAACCCTTAATAATTGTGCGTGGTCCAACACGCACTTAGTCGGTTTTTGTTTTTCCTTTACGTGGGTGAAGCCACGGGCAAGACTATTACATTATATATATTTTTTTTTTTAATGCATTCTTTCTATGCATATTTTGTTCCCGAGCTACCCAAATACAGCCAATAAAGCGCCCTTTTTAACCCCTGACGGAAAAAGAGGGGTATTATAAGTTTAATGTGTGTATATGTGTGTCTGTCTGGGACATCGTAACTCCCAAACGGCTGAACCGATTTTCTCTTTTTTTCTTTCATAACCTTTATGTGTTTCAGACGCAATTTCAAAAAGCCTCCTGTCTTATATTCGAACTCAAAAAACTAAACAGCATAAAATGACCCAAGGCTCGAAACGAAGATGCATTCCAGGGCAAAATTATTATCCAGATGACTTTGACCCGAACTGTCCAAATGACTGTATTTGCGATAGGCATGAATTACTGTGCACAAAAAGGAAGTGTTTTAATAATTGGGATAAAAATAGTAAGTATGTTTTTGTAGGATAGGTACACAGCAAACAGAGGTTATTTATTTATGCAACAAAAACTGCGAAAGACATACACACACACACACATACATATTCAGACTAGGGTCGTAACGGAACCTCGCCTTCGCTTTAATAATTTCTGCATGAAATAGTACCTCCACCTCCTCAAGTTTTTAATAGAGTTGTAACTGAGGTCAAATAAAGAATATCAACCCCCAACTATGCGAACGCGATGTAAAGTTTCAAGGTTTTACTCCCACGTCACCGCCGCCACCAGGTTCAGTACAGACGCCAGCACATCAGGCTACTACAATCTGTCAAATTTATTTAATAGATTTTCAACTTTATTGCTGAGGTATAAGGTTCAAAGTTAATTAAGAAAATGTACTGGCGTCTGTACCAAGTAGGTAGGCAACTATTTAGTGGACCTGGTTTATTATTAAGAACCACAAAGAAATCGCCTAGATGGTGACAAAGCCGCTTAACTGTTTTTGGTGAAATATAGTTTGCCACTTCTTAATTTTGATTACGAGTAGACCGTAGATTTTTCTGTAATAAATGTTTAAATTATCTATATTTTCCGCACACAAGACATACCTACTAGAGTCTGGTCACGCTAACTCTGCAACGGAATAAATGGGCAACCCCAAAAAGTTTTATATGTCGCATCATGGGTGGCCGAGATGCGAAACATCGGGTCTTCTTCACGATCCGACATAGTTTAGTGTGGGCACTGTTGTGGGTACTCGAACAGAAAGATAAGTTGAATTGAAAATAACTTTAATAAACTAGCGAACGAAATAAACACGTGCTTCGGAAACAAACACGTGCGTTGGTACTGAGAGTTCGCCAAGACTGTCCGAGCTCGACTGTCCAACGTAGACTGCCGCAACACTCGGTCTCTCCCCCAGTCATCGTTGCATCCCCTCCACCGACGATCGTGTTCAAGCGGTAGGGCTCGCTTGCATTTCCGATCACATGATTATTCGTTTACGAATCAAATTGTTAGATGGTGCTGTCCACTGTACTGTGGCGCCATCCATCCACGACATTATATACTAAATGGTATACTTTTACATTAGTCACTTTGGTGGTACTTGAGCGGTCAGATTGCTTACGCTGTAAGTTATCTCCACAAAATAAAGTAGAAAAAAATGGTTAAACCTATTAAAAGTTGAGTGCGGGAGTTATTCTATAATATGCTAAGTAAATTCCAAGATGTGAAGGAACAGCACGATGTCGTCCTTAGCCAAAAACAACTATGTTCACAAGATATCGAAAAGTTGACGTGTAAGTAGACCAAGTGATTTTGATATTTTGCCTTTTGATTTTTGCTCAATAGATTATGTGTTATAAATTATGTCGTACTATGTTCTACCTCCATACGAAGACAAAACTGTACCATCCACACTGCATCGTGCTAAAGTGACTATTCTTTACCAGGAAAGAATCCGAATATAAACAAAATAACCTATCAAAAACAAAAAAAATATATTTAAAAAACAAAAACCCGAATGCAAAAACACATAACTGAAAAGAGAAAAACAAGCATTATAATCTATAGAATTTTGGTATTGCAGGCGGGACAAACCAATAACCTGAAATGATGGTATAAATTTTGTTTTTCTCTTTTCAGTTATGTGTTTTTGCAGTCAGGTTTTTTGTTTTTTATATAATTTTTTTATTTCAAGCTTTTTAGTTTTATTAAAATAATACATATTGACTTATTACTAGCTTTTATTTGATACCAATAATGAAGTTTTTTTTTTAAACCTACCCCTCCTTTTTTTGTATTTGCAGATGCAATATATAAATATTATATAGCCTATGACACTCCCACGATTAATACGAATCTAACGACACCTTTTTTTTTTGGGTGGTAAATTATCAAATAACTTCTCCCGCTCTGGGCGGAGCGGGAGGGCGTGTCAGACTCTTACTGACTAAAACCCACCCGTGTTCCTTCGGTTGCCCTGTTGCCGGGGGCCACGATTTCCCTATCGGTTTTCTTGGAACCCCCGGCAGGCATTGGCCCTTGCGGACCCCGTCAATTCTGCTGACATCTCTTTGAGGCGCGCGTGGAACACAACGCGCCGTCGACCCGGGCTTGGTCCTTATCGGACGGCGAGCTACCCATTGCTCACCGTCCGCAAGCCCGCGCCTACGGTGGCCGGAAATCGGCTCGCGATTCCTGCCCCGGGCGTCTCCTCCTATTGCGGCGATTTGGGGCGAAAGGGCGCGAAGTTTGCCTCTCCCTCACGCGTTCCGCCTCCTCCTTCGCGAGCATTACCACTTCGCAGAAGGAGGTGACGGCCTGCCATTTCCTCTCGCTCCGTACCATGGCCTGAACCAGGGCCGGACGCGAGGGATCACCGCCGCCGATCGCCTCTACGAGGACACGGCGTTGCTCTGCCCAAGCTGGGCAGACCTCCACCATATTATATTTGTATTAACATTTAGGACTAGTATTGTATTTATTTTATTTTTGGTTTGTTATTTCACTATATGCTGCACCGGTTGACGTCATCACGTCAGCGCCGGCTATCGCTGAAAACCAGCGCTGGGGCTCTGTCTCGCATGGGGTCGCAGCTTTATGCTGAGCGATGGCCGTTTTGCGTGGATGTGACGCATATTTTCCCCCAAATTGTGATTCACGTGTTTTTTTATTTCTTTGCGTCATGTTTACCGCAAATAAACGAATTTTCTTTCTTTCTTTCTTTTCTTTCTATATGCTCCACCGTGTCCTCAGGCCGATCCACACAATGGTGACACCCGGGTGTTTCCTCCCGCCTTATCCTGAACAGGAACCTCCCGAAGCAGCTGTGTCCGGTGAGGACCTGCGTCAGGCAGAAGGTGAGGACGCCGTGGCGTCTCTCAAGCCACTCCTCAAAGAGGGGTCTTATATCTAACGACACCTCACATGTTAAAATCCATCAAGCCGTTTAGGCTACAGAGCGTGCCAAAGAAATAGACATACATACATACTCTTGAAAAACATTACCCTCCTTCTAGGGCAGTCGGGTAAAAAGACAAACAAATGATCAAATTCTGTTTTCGTAGTAGTTCAGTGTTACCAACTACAGATTTTCCAATTCCACCATTTTGCAACGACTCATAATGCGAAGCATTAGAGTTTAAAGAGTGATCTGGGATCTTAAAAATTGTGTTACCTCCTTTCTGCAACTGTTTTTATTGTTACACTCCTGCTAGTACACGGAACCTACTTAATTTATATACCATCATATAGATAATTGAATGGAGATTAATACTGTACTTTTCAAAAAAATATTTTATCCAGCAGCAAGGAAAAAAACATCAAAATTGTTTAACAAAAAATTCCTTTTAATCAATGTATGAAAGCTGAAAACATTGAAGCTTGCGAGAAAATCAATTAATTGATTAAATTTGTTTTTAATAGATTTGTTTCAGCCATAGGAGGAACCCTATTGAAAATGGCTCTTTTATTCAAAGCAGTTTAATTATAACACCGGCCGACAAATGAAAATTTTTGGAACATTGTTTCTATTTGAGTAAAAAATATTTCTTAGCATTCTTATCACAAAAATACATACAGATATACTCTATCACATCAGGTTTTTTTACAAAAGGGAAAAATCGTTTTTTTCGAAATTTTAAGAAAAAAACAATTAATTTGTTACAAATAAATATATATAAACACTTATAAGAAAATATCAATTACAATCATTACAACAGAATTATTTTGAGTGACATCTTTTACGTTTAGCCATAAAATTACGTCTGGGTGTCATTTTTTTGTGAATATCATCAGTAACAGTGACCAGCAGTAATCAGCCATCATATTCACATTCCATCGACCTTGATATATTGTTTCCATAGTTTTTATGTCTTGGTGGAACCTTTCTCCCTGTTCTTCACTATAATCACCAAGATTATCAGGAAAAAAATCTAAATGTGAATCTAAAAAGTGAAGTTTTATACTCATATTACAGCCCAATTTCTGATACTTATCCAATAAGTTTGCAACAATATTTTTATAGTCAGAGTGTTTGTGATTGCCTAAGAAATTATTGACAACATCTTTAAACGCCAGCCAAGCTTCTAATTCAGTAGTATTCATTGTTGTATCGAATCTTTCATCAGTCATCAAAGATCTAATTTGTGGTCCATCGAACACTCCTTCTTTTATTTTTGCATCAGATAATCTTGGGAATTTTTGACACAAGTATTGAAAACTAGCATTCTCTTTATCCAATGCCTTAACGAACTGTTTCATCATTCCGAGTTTCTAATCTAAACAATTTTCTCAAATAAACACTCTAATTTCAGTAAAAATTTGTAAACAAAATAACTGTGATGGCTTATTTTCATGTGACGCGTTTCAAATGAGTATGTTGCGGTTGCAACTAATATATTCTCCCACGAGAGGTCGCACTATTCAAGGAAAGAGCGCCAAAACTCAATAATTTAATTTCTTTTTACTAAAAAATATAAAATAGCCAAGATATCAAGTTTACTGAAAACCTGATGTGGTACGATAAAATTACGTCTGCATTCGTAATCAGCACTACAAAATTGGTGGAAAAAATTAGTAATATCTTGAACAAGGAAAATCATGTCGGCCGGTGTAATTAATAAAAAACTACCTTATATAATATTTCCAACTTCGACCCTCTTTCGTTGCCTAGCAACCAACAAAGCAAACCTCAAGTCTTTGACAGTACGTAAAGATTGCGAGGTGAGAAATTATACCCATATTGATGGAGGGAAAAGCAGTCAAAACATACTTCATGAAAAGTCATTTAAATATTTTTTTGTTTTTGAATGAGCGTTATAAGGCGTGCACTTTTGGATTTTCAAAATATTTTTTACTTATTCGGAGTTAAATGAATGATGATGAGGTGAATGGCCAGACTCTATCATAATAGATTTATATAACGTATACAACTACACACCCAGTCCTACACAATACATGTTTCATACTCATCTCACAATACTCAATACTTTTTTATTTGCAGCTCCATTCAAGTGGCCGTTAGGAAGAGTAGAAAAAAAACCCATAAACGCGAAACAGTTTTTAAAACAAGACTGCGATGAATACCAGAAGATGTCGTCAAGTGATCGGTGCACTTCCTGCATGTGTTTGAATGGACGGAAAGTGTGTACAATCGTCAAGTGCTCGGATGACTATGCTGGTGAACCTAGTTCAATTGAAGCACTGAGTAAGTTACAACATGTAGTTTTAATTCACTGTGTCAAAATTCTAAATTCAATAGTAGATTATACAACAAGTGAAAAAAAGGAATTTAATTAGAGGGACTAAGTTGAATCCCGAGAGTAGCGAAGGATTCTAGAGTAGAATCACGAGCGTAGCGAGGGATTCTAGATTAGAATCCTGAGCGGAGCGAGGGATACAAGGACCGAGTAAATTTCTTTTTTTCACGAGTTGTGTACTCTACTTTTTACCTTTGACTGCGAGAAAATAAATAGTAGTATGTAGTATTTTATAATCACATTTTTGGCGACAACAAAATTATCTACTTTAATTGCTGCTTTAGAGGAGCTCGTGGCTAAGTAATAACAGCCGCAGGGGTCGATCCATCAGGTTAAGCTACGCTTGCCGGGGTTGGTCCGTGGATGGGTGACCATCTTTACATACTGAGACTCCTCCGTGCCTCGGAAAACATATAAAGTCGATGGTTCCAGCTGTCATTCGTGGATCTTTAACAGTCGTTACGGGTCGTCAGAAACACGAAAGTCTGACAACCAGTCTTACCAAGGGGTATCCTAATACTCAGTTACTGAGTTGTGGAAGTCACTCCATATAAAATAGCGGTATTCAGCTGCATCTGGCTAGACTGGAAGCCGACCCCAACATAGTTGGGAAAAGGCTAGGCAGATTGATTGAATTGCTGCTTTAGAACGAAATGATTCCGAAGTCAGTATCTCATTTTCGTCACTGGAAGAACTCATTTTATTATAATTAATTATGTATAGATTTTCCAATAACATAAAACAACCACGATAACATATAGAAAAGAACCTAACTAAAATTGGCAAGTTTAAAAAAAAAATTGAGTAGCTCTATAGCTCCATTTGGCCAGCCAGTATGTACTTTCAGCACGTTTTATTCATCGTTTGTAAATACATAATTCGTTCGTTCCAAATTCAAAATGTTTTTATTCACTGAGTGAGTAAAATAGAGTTTTATTCACTGTTATCGATGGATAAAATGCCCTTTTTCGAGTAGCAAAAAAGTAAAAAGAATAGTAAAAAAGTCATTTATTCAAACTAGGCTGAGAATCAACACTTTTCGAACGTCAAAATTACATAAG
Organism: Agrochola lychnidis; assembly: GCA_963680765.1. Classification (NCBI taxonomy): domain Eukaryota; kingdom Metazoa; phylum Arthropoda; class Insecta; order Lepidoptera; family Noctuidae; genus Agrochola; species Agrochola lychnidis. The sequence continues at coordinate 9,955,338 of OY796855.1, read as the reverse complement.
ACAGTCCCCCAAAAACGCCCACCCTTCACCACTTCTTAGTGCTTTAGCTGGGAAGAAGAAGTGGCGCAATAAACTCCGCAGCGTGTCTGCGGGGTGCATTACGGTCCACTCCCCTCACAGAGAGGAGGCCTGTGTCCTAACAGTGAGAACATTATAGGCAAATTATGCTTATGCTATTAAGACGCAGATATATGCCAGTGACCTTGAGTGGTTAGCTTGCGTGTTCTGTACTGAGCTCACGCAACGCGTCGTACGTCCAGCCAGTAATAGAACTCGCCCATCAAGGATCGCTGTCCCAAATTAGACGCATTATTAATTTATTATACAAAAAACAAAAGGTATTTTAATAAAACATGTATACTAAAATATCAATCAAATTAAAATTAAATTATCTCTAAATGGGAAGATTTCAGAAAAATACGTTTGATAGATATTGCGTGATTCTCAGTTTTTTATCCGTGTTAGACATAACTTTACAAATTAATTTAACTATGTAAAATAAACATAATCTAAAATATTCCTATATTAAGTTATTAAGAAAATGCTCTTATTTCACATATATTTTTTCCAAATCATTAACACTACTCGTTTAGACGTCATCTTCAGTATAAAATCATTAAAAGTCGGTTATCGTCGCCTTAACACAAAGAATAGCACTCAAAATTAATAATTTAATCAGTAATTTTCTTTTAATGACCAGCTTATATTAGCACAATGATGTGTCAAGAAAATTCTAATGTTTAGAATCCTTTTTTGACTGACAGCGTTCTAATGCCCTTGTACCCTAATTGCGTAACTTATTTTCGAAAACAATTTTGCCTAATTTATTTCATTTTGACAGTTCAACAACATTCATTGCGTTATTTACGTTGTTGAGCAGATTTTTTTCCAACTTATGAAGCAATGGATTAGCAATCTGTTTACAATCGAAACAAATTGTGATTGTGTTGTATTACGCAATTAGGGTACTGGTCATTCCCGGTGCTTAAAGTTGATTGATAATAATACCCAATTAATCACCAATCGCTTATTTTTTATAATGCAGTACAAATATTTATTAATTTTTCATTTTTGCAGTTCACCCTCTAGGCAGCAGGGGTAAAAAAGTAAACATGAAGAATACTTTCTGCGAGCCTTTCACATTCTTCAGCCCTGACAGCAACAGATTTTGTAGGAATTGTTTCTGTTTGCACAATGGACTCGCCTTATGTTTACTGAATTTATGCAAATATTCAATGGGTAAACATGTATTTTTTATCTCACACTATAGATTAGTTCTAATTTTTTTTTAACGAAAAAAAAATCTTCACCCTTTTTAAATACAGTACCAGGGCGACTGATCTCGGCTCTAGTGAAAATAGAAAATGCTCATTGAATATTATAGGATAGTTTATACTAATTTCATGTATAGTACATACTAATTCCATACTGCCATGTCATTATTCTAAGGTAGCTTGTTCAAAACTTTGGGCGACCGAGCTCTGCTCGGGTGAAAATACGGAGAAAACGTTTTTCCCAGATATGAGACCTAGCTAGATCAAGATTTTTCGCCCCCGTAAACCCCTGCAACTTTCATCGAAATCGTTAGAGCCGTTTTTCGACCGAAAATGTGATCACAAATATATATATTTATACATAAATAAATAAAAATATAGAGCAGTGGTGGCCCAGTGGTAACGGCCGCGACTTACGAATTGTAGGTCGTAGGTGCGAACCCAGACAGGCGCTTTACTTTGTGTAAATTATTTCATCACCACTGCTCTCAAAACGGTGAAGGAAAACATCGTGAGGAAACCGGCATGTCCTAGAACCGAAAATTCGAAGACATGTGACATCTACCAACCCGCACTGGGCCTGCGTGGTGGATTACGGCCCACTCCCTCTCACAGAGAGGAGGCCTGTGTCTCAGCAGTGGGAACATTTATAGGCTGATGATGATGATGATGAAATAAAAATATTGCTCATATAATGTTACAATATAGGATAGTTTTCAGACAGCCAATTATTTTATTATTCAATTTTCTTTTTAGATATACCACAACATAATTCACCGGGTAAGTCGTGTTTATGATTAATGAATTTTTTCGTTGGTTTTTTTTTCAATAGGCAGATAACTTTTATTTGGAGAATAAATATGGAGTTGGTTTGACATAATATATTTTCCATACAAAAGCTATCAAACTTTAACTACAATGCGTTCTAGATAACTTGACATGACGCGATTGGTAGCACTGAATTTTGCAATCATGTGATTGGTAGCACTGTTCTGTCAGTCGCCATTTTGAACTCTATTAGTATTCAAACTAAGAGTGCAAAATTCAGTGCTACCAATCGCGTCACGGGTCAAAGTTATAATGAACAGTACTTTATAAAAATCTTAAATTAATTCATTCGCTAACAGACAACGCACAGCCTAAACAGCTGAAGGCTGATTTTTCCAACGACTGATAGTTTTTGTATGGAAAAACTATCACAAATTCAAAATTATTCCTCGGATAAAGATATATAGCGTTTGAAAAATCGGCCCTGAGTCGTCTATAGTAGAAGCATGAAATTGCAAGAGTTCCTTGTGTAGTGAAACTGAGCACTAAGAAAGAAATTCACCTCCTAAAGGGTTTAAATAGAGGATGAAAGTTTGTATGGAAGTTGACATTTTGTCGATGCGAAGTTCCGTCGGGCGCACAGCTTGTTCCTAAACAATGGTTATCAGCTGATGATTCAAATATCGGCCCTAAATGCTATTTTAACAATAATAAATTCATTCAACTATGTTATTTGTTCGATATCTTGACACATTGCGTTTCTAACGCTCACTTTTCGTAAATTGAGTACCTAACCAGCACCGATTTTTGTAACATTCCTTTTAAAACCGTAAAATTTCAGAGGAGTTGGACGAAGTATGCACTCCAGGGGAAAAGGGGTACCCGACCAAGTGCGTCTCATGCACATGTTCAGAAGAGGGGAAGTGGGTATGCACGCGGGAAGAGTTGGCTCTCTGTCACGGTGGGTCTTGAAAATATATCTTCTTACATATATCCATATTAGCCGTTATACCAATCACCCACTTCCCAACCATATCATCTTTCACACAATCCAATCATCATTTCTTTGTTTTTCCTTTAAGAAAAATCCCATTTTGCACAACACTTAATAAATACAGGTCATTCGTTAAATAATAATAACACTTTCGAAATTTTACACACATGTGATTCTTAAAGGTTTCAGAATGTCAGTACTAGAGAGTTTAGAAATTGTCAAAAATAATACAGGAAACATTACACTGTTGAACGAATTAAATACGAGTATACCAAGGTCACCTTTACTGCGATTGTTCGCCCCTTATCGCACTGATAACGGTCGCAATGATAACGGTGACACTATATAAGTGGGTTCCACGGGCGATAAGCAGTGTTACCAACTTAGTGGATTTTCCACTAAAACTGGTGGTTTCGATTTTAGTGGCGAAATATTGCTTTTAGTGGCTGGTGGTTTTTTCTAGTGGTTTAGTAGAATTCAGTTTAAATTATTGAAAATGCTATCACTCAACCATTAAGCCACTACAACGTTACGAAATGTATTATTTCTACTTCATTTAATTTAAATATTTATCAATTTATCAAAGAATCATTGTATAAATGTGAAACCTACGATGATAGTGCAGACAAAAATTCATCTGAAAAAGATGAATTTTAAAACATCAGTTTAACTTTTATAGCTATTGTTGTTATTGAATAAATATTGTATGTCGATTTACTGATTTTAAATATTTTATTACGTAAATATAAGAATAAGAAAGATTTTTGACGTGATAACGTCTTATAAATCGATGAACGCCGCCGGCTGCACGCACGAAAAAGTGTCACGTTCCGCCTGAGCCGAGCGTGCAAGCGAGAGCGCGGGACAAGCGATAGAGAGGCACGATCGGCCTAGGCGTTCGGCTTGTGACGTTATCACGTAAAATTATCGTCCGTAAACCGACTTTACAGACAACTGATATTTTTTTGTGAAAACTTCTTTAGGCGCGTTGAGCATTTTTGAGATGGGAAAAACAATTGAACTCGCGACACTGTTACCGTTACCGACACCTCATTAAAAGTATTTCCTGCACAATAAAATTGTTCAAGTTTTCACTTCTGTTGGCACTCCCGGAGTGCCACTGTTTTTTTTTACTAATATAAGTACTTACTGTTTTATTTCGTAAAAACTGAAAAATTGTTTAGTGGAAATTTTAGCGATTTTTAGAGTAGGGCCGATTTTTGTTAGTGGTTTTCTGGTGGTTTTAGAAGTTGAATCTGGTGGAGAGCTAGTGGCAACACTGGCGCCGGCTCTCTCAATTGACCCGCGATCGTCGTATGACGCGTAATACGATATCGTAATTTGCAAAAATGGATCGACATTATTAGCCTGAGTTACAGTTATTCCAGTTTGGAGTACGTCGCTATTGTACAACCTGTACGCTAGGGCTAGTTATAACTTTACGCGGAGCCGCAAATCTTAGGAGTCGCTCCGTCTTCATGGGGTTCTGAACCTGGGATGACGACACATACAACAACTGTGAAGTGTGTGTGACTGTGAACTGTGCATGCATCCCTATCATTTTCGTAGAGTTCATATGCACTCCACGAAAACGAATGCAAAACTCTGCAAAAGCGAATGTATTAAACACTGTATTAAAACCGAAAAACTGGATATTTGCCCATAACCTATTAAAACACGTTAGCTTTTCGTAATGACATGACAGTTTATTCATTATAAGCAAGTTATAAAGTAAAACATAGATGGCACTGCTTGTACCTAAGCAAACATATAATTTTGTTACTTACATTCTAACAGACCCGACATCAGCCATCGGGTAATAGCCTACCAGCACGCGTAGCATGACCACCGTAGAAACGAGTTTTGTTGACGGAAGAATAGACAAAATGACAGATTGTGATTTTATATCTGTCATTTTGTATATTTTTCCGTCGACAAAACTCGTTTCTACGGTGGTCATGCTACCGTGCTGTAGTGCTATTCTGTAACCATCTCACCGTGTTTATCTTACATAGGTGAAGTGAGCGTGGAGTGAACTGTCAGTTGCTAAGGATTGACACTATTGGTAGCTCACTTCACCTATGTTATCACGGTGAGATTTTTACAGAATACCCAGAACAACACCCGTCTGGTCTGAAGATTTTACTGATCAATGAAGGATCAGGGACTTTCCACTCTATGCCTCATACCATTAAAGTAACATTTATGTTTTTAGAGAGGAACTGCGATCAAAAAGACGAGTTCCACATGGGCTTCTTCCCGTATTGTGCTGGATGCAAGTGTGCTGTCAAAGAATGGTTTTGTTCTATACAGAGCGGGTCGTGTAGCGGTGCGTAGTTTTTTTATGATTTGTGTTATTAAAACAGAATTTCCGCTATATCAATTAACGTGCAAGAAAAGGGTTATATCTCTGCAACCAATCGATCAATTGAGAGCAGTGGTGGTCCAGTAATAACGGCCGCGAATTACGAGTTGTAGGTCGTAGGTTCGAACCCAGACAGGCGCCTTACTTTGTGTAAATTATTTCATCACCACTGCTCTCAAAACGGTGAAGGAAAACATCGTGAGGAAACCGGCATGTCCTAGAACCGAAAATTCGAAGACATGTGACATCTACCAACCCGCACTGGGCCCGCGTGGTGGATTACGGCTCACTGCCTCTCACAGAGAGGAGGCCTGTGTCCCAGCAGTTGGAACATTTATAGCCTGATGATGATGATGATGATGAATCGATCAATCTGCCTAGCCTTTTCCCAACTATGTTTTGGTCGGCTTCGAGAAGCTTGTGGCTAAGTAATAACAGTCGCACGGGTCGATCGATCAGGTTAAGCTACGCTTGCCGCGGTTGGTCCGTGGATGGGTGACCATCTTTACATACCAAGACCCTTCCATGCCTCGGAAAGCACGTTAAGCCGTTGGTCCCGGCTGTCATTTGTAAAAGCCCAAAATTCTGACAAACAGTCTTACAAAGGGGTATCGTGCTACCTAGTAACTAGGTTGTGGAAGTCAGATAGGCAGTCGCTCATGTAAAATACTGGTATTAAGCTGCAGCCAGTTAGATTGGAAGCCGACCCCAATATAGTTGGGAAAAGGCTAAGCATATGATGATGATGGCTTCGAGTCTAAAGATCTAAAGGTTGACTGGTAGAAAATGCCTATGGCATTAAGTCCGCCTCTTGTGCATTTGTGTGCTTGAAGTATTAAATAAATAAATAACGGGATGCAGCTAAGTACCAGTATTTTACAAAGTGCGACTATCACCCAGTAACTGTTACCCAGTAACTGGGATATCTGTCCTCCATATCCCAGTTACTGGGTAACACGATACCCCTTGGCAAGACTGGTTGTCAGACTTTTAGACTCCTGACTACCCGCACGGATATATCTGTAACCATTAAAAATAAATGGGGTAAGGTTTTGTCGACCCATAAGTTTTATTAATAATTTTAATATAATAATATTAAATACGTACACTTTGGCATCAGAAGGAACCTAAGAATTATTATTGATTGTATTTTTCTAATCATGATTTTATTTTCTATTTCAGATTACAGTAAGTACAAAATAAATTCTACTTATTTGCAGAATCAATATTGCTTATATTTTAAGTTCCAAGATGTAAAGACGCGACACCTGTAATTGTTCTACCTTGAAGTTTTCTTAGAAATTGTTTGGTTAGAGTCGCGTCGCGCCTGTCTGCACGAGGCTTAATATGGGCGAGCTTATTGTCACTGTTAACTGTTACTGCAAAAAACGCCAGGAACCCACGCTCAGCAATCGAACTTGTGACCATCAAAGCGATAAGTAGCCTATAATGTGGTTAAATGTAGCCTACTCGAAATCGTTACTTGGAAGTTTTCAGTACTCCTGGGGTACATTATTTCCATTATTCAATAATTAGGCTAAGCGTATGCTGAGACGCAGGTGACTCAGCACAACACAGTACAGATTTTGCAGGGTAGGGCAGGCGACGCAGACATAGGCCGCGAGCACATGCTGCGATGCAGTTACACAGACACATTCGCACCTAGCTAGTACAAACAATCTGTCATTGAAACCAAATTATGAATCAGTGGTAAAAAACAAGTGACGACCTGCACGCGTCGCGCAGATATCTGTGCCAGCGCTATAACGAGACGCAGAGCAGGACAGACACATGTCTGCGTCGCACGTGCAAGGATCAGGTAGAAGGATCTTTTAGCGCTCGAATGATGTTGCAAGGGGGGCGCTGTTGGTAAACATTTGTGAAATTGTTTTGTAGAATGTATTGAAAAAACAAGATGGCGACGATTTTGGCCACGTTCACAAGATTCTTGTACTGCTATAATTTTAACGCACTGACCACAGGCAAATATTGAAAATAAGCTTGTCTTAAACAAAAAAAAATGCCAAATCTGTATAGTTTATGTTAATGGAAAAAATATAAATGTTAAACTCAGACTAACTAGGTTTTTACCAAAGCACGTTTTGAAAAAAAAAACTATACAAATTAACGGTAAACTAACCTTTTACCCTGAGTCCCAATCCAAAATATCTATATTAAATATGAAGTCAAATATCTGTTTAACAAGAACGTCTTTATTTGAATGTAGAATTTGGTTGCTTTTATTTTCGAGTACCTGAAGCACTCAACTCATTTTTACAATAATTACAAACGTTGTGTCATCACGTTTCTCTTTCTTTTATATGCAATCCAACAGTGACCGCACTTTAGCAGTTATCAGCGTATAAATTGGCACGCTTTCAGTCAAAACTATGACAGACTGAAAACATATCAATTTTGTTATCCTGTGCCAAGATAATTAAGCTGGTCATTTAAAGGTTTTCATTATTTTGATTAATATACCTATTTACAGGTAATGCCACATGCCCTCTAGGCAGTTTTATCCGCAACCCGTTACAACACTGCAGTATATGCCTCTGTGGGGGCTACGAGGAAGGCTCACACAACATGTGCTTCACCGAGGCCAAATGCGTTCGGCAAGTCATCAACCAGTTGAACCTATAGCGAATCACGATTTATTTTTGTATATCATCAATGTAATAAAATCAAACGTTTGTTATAAAAATATTTTGTATTACTTAGGTCTTCTTGTTTCCTTATCAGAGCCAACATAGGTTGAAGAATGTGGAAATAACAATAATATAATACTTAGGTAAACTGAAACTTTGGCCGGATTGTGTTCAACATGATAATTTGCTAGAATAAGGGTAAATACTGAGATGATAATACCAGCCACCAAATGTACACAACGTTTTTTATATATATCGTCAGCGTGTCACCGCGACGGCGCTTTTTCTATCTTCAAAGGGCAACGCTAGTTGCGTTTGCAGCGCGTATAACGCGCGTCAATGGTAAGTTAAGTCCAAACACTCCAAATACAATTTCCACGCAAACTCCGCCCCCATGCACCCTACCACTCCACTATGTGCTAAACGCTAACACGTCAGTAATAAAGTTTAATATCGCGTGCGCTCTTTGGTCGTGTTCGAGCACGGAACTAAATGTAACTCTCAATTCTTATTTCGTATATACCTAACTAAAGTAATAATTGATCGAGAGAAAAAATATATTTTCCATCTGGATAATAAACTATGTTTTGTTACTGCCAATAATTATTTTAGACATAAAAGCCGAGTGATTGTTTTTGTTAAAAAAAAATTTAAGACATCATTTTATAATAAAAAATTAACAGAGCGAAAATGTTCTAATTACGGAACTGTCTTGTATATGGAAAAAAAGATCCAATAAACCATGTACTAAAGTTCCATTTTGATTGTGTGCGAGACTTTTTCAGAATATTAATGTAAGTACTTTTTACTCTACCATTGTTGGACTGCATAAAGATTCAGTATTGTGCTTGCCTTTGTGACACAAATTTAAACCGAATTACCTACTAGATTTAGCACCCTTCCATCTATGAAGACGGTAATATTACGGACCGCAAGGTGCTAGAAGTAGACTAATTTAACCAGACAACCACAAAACAAGAGAGCATGCAAAACATAATAAATATAGATACATAGGTAGGGGGGATATGGATGACCGAAATAAAATCTTCTTCACTTGAATTACTTCTTTAATTATTTTAAAACTTCTTACAAATGTTTAAACGTCTTATCATCTTATTGCTCGCTCTCCATCTTCCTTCTTAATTTTTTTCTCTCTCTCATACATATTCACTCATCGCTGCATTCATGTTCTCTTTACTTATTTCTTAAAATTATGATGCGTTTTTAATTAACATCCTACAAACATATATACAAAATAAACTTAGTCAGGAGAAATAACAATAGGTAGAGGAGAAAACGAATCCAGCAAATCAGCGCTGGGATGATTCAGTTTTATCTACTTATTCGGGGAATACAGGCGTGATATTATGATAGACTTTACCTTTTTTCCATCCCTTTGTGCCAACGGCCTAGCTCTTTTTTCATCCCTTTGCGCCAACGGTGTAACTCTTTTTCCCATCCCTTTGTGCCAACGGCCTAGCTCTTTTTTCCATCTCTTTGTGCCAACGGCCTAGCTCTTTTTTCCATCTCTTTGTGCCAACGGCCTAGCTCTTTTTTCCATCTCTTTGTGCCAACGGCCTAGCTCTTTTTTCCATCTCTTTGTGCCAACGGCCTAGCTCTTTTTTCCATCTCTTTGTGCCAACGGCCTAACTCTTTTTTCCATCCCCTTGTGCCAGCGGCCTATCTAGCTCTTTTTCCATCCCTTTGTGCCAACGGCCTAGCTCTTTTTTCCATCCCTTTGTGCCAACGGCCTAGCTCTTTTTTCCATCTCTTTGTGCCAACGGCCTAGCTCTTTTTTCCATCCCTTTGTGCCAACGGCCTAGCTCTTTTTTCCATCCCTTTGTGCCAACGGCCTAGCTCTTTTTTCCATCCCTTTGTGCCAACGGCCTAGCTCTTTTTTCCAGCCCTTTGTGCCAACGGCCTAGCTCTTTTTTCCATCCCTTTGTGCCAACGGCCTAGCTCTTTTTTCCAGCCCTTTGTGCCAACGGCCTAGCTCTTTTTTCCATCCCTTTGTGCCAACGGCCTAGCTCTTTTTTCCAGCCCTTTGTGCCAACGGCCTAGCTCTTTTTTCCATCCCTTTGTGCCAACGGCCTAGCTCTTTTTTCCATCTCTTTGTGCCAACGGCCTAGCTCTTTTTTCCATCCCTTTGTGACAATGGCCTAGCTCTTTTTTACTTGTGGCTGTGTAAAAAGACTGTACTCACTCTTGCAGTTGCAAGAGTGAGTCAGTTGGCTCAAAGGCCTCGGCCGCTATCACCGCAGCCTCCCGACTGCGGTGCTATCACCACAGTCGGGCGGCTGCTGCATTGTTGCTACGGGATTTGTTGGCCATATCTGCTGCGTATTGTTCGTTCACGAGGCTGGAACATAAGTTAAGATAATAAGAATAGGTTTTAATGGTGTGAATGATCCTCTGTCCCGGGCTCACATAGTGATTAAATGATAACTGCCGAAATGTGCTGAAATTCACCTCCCTTCCTGATCTCTGCCTATCCCTTCGAGGAGTAGTTTTTATAACACTTTACGTAAGCAGTTAAAATTCATTAAAAGTACTTACTACAGTAGCAACGATTGACACGATAGGCAGCATTTTCCTGGTTTTATGTACAAGCAATCGGTATGCCTACACAAAAATGGTAGAACATTCACAATACAAAATTATATAAACCACAACTGGATAAACAGCGCATAATAGTTTCGATTTATAAACAGATTTTACAATCGTCACAATCAATAACATTATACAATACTGTACAGTACAAATATGTTCTTAATGTCCCTCGGTAAACCTCGTGTTTCGTTAGTCGTCGGATTTCTATCGTTGCCCTTTGCACTTGGTGCAGACCGGACGCTCTCAATCGACTTGGAAGTATATAGAGTTGTGAATACTCTTTTAATTTAATGTAATTTATTTTAAAAATGGTAGGAAAGCTACTAAAGTCGCAGATACGACAAATAGGAAAATAGTTTTACAGCTCTATATGGCTCACACGAAAATCAAAACAACAATAAAGTACTTAGTTCTGAATTCTAATTATTATACAAGATAAATCTAATTATTGATGGACATGGAAATTAGCATTAAACGAATGCTAATTTCCATATATTATGTATTCGGAAATGCGATGATTCCCGAGAGACATTAAGAAAAATAGAAATACTGTACCTATTGAAATGTAGATGTGATTGTATTAGTCATTCATAAGAATAATATTCAGGAATACATAAAAACGTTATATTATAGTGACCTTATTTTGTACTATTTATGGATAGGTATAGAAATAGAATACCATATCTATTCTATGTCTATGTTTAATTGCCTGCGGTATTAGGCATACCATTTATTGATAATTTAAGTAAATTAAATTGTTTCTCATCTAATTTGATTTTGTAGCTATAGCTAGCTTTATGTAACTTATTTATTTAATAAAAAATATTTGTTGATTCTAGTAATGCTCGTCTAGTGGCAACCACTGATTTTAAATATGTTTTACCTGCGGATAATGCAGTGGACTGCAACATTGTCACCAAAAAGTTATGTTATCCCTATGTATTTATTTTATGTTGTAGTTGTTTATTATCCCTTAATCAATAAAATAAAATACCATTTATTTATACTTAGTTAATTAAAACGGTACAACACACACACACACACACACACATTATTTAACATAGAAACAAATATAACGTAAATAAGCTGAAGCCAGTTGAAGCATAAAGTCGCAACGTCTCAACTGTTTAGAGTTTTAGACGATACAAATCATTTGTCGATGGCATCACAATTTATGTTGGCCAACATCTTTTATATTAGGCAAAATATACGTCTATACATTTGCTTGAAATACCGGTATTTTTGGTAACCTGTACCATTGGCCTTGGTGTGATATCGGTACCAGACCTCTAGTGTCGGTACTGTACCGGTACCAAGCAAATATTTCCGTAACTTAGAGTGAGTAAACGGATATAGTTAGTAAATTATTGCATTTCATATAATCTTTATTTTAGTTCACTAATTAGCCATATTTCTTATTTCCATTCAGTAATATCGCCAAATTAATCTAAACAGCGAAATATTTGACAGCTATTTGCGATGCTGACAACTTTTAGGATAAGCCTTTAGATAAGATTCTTTAATAGGCATTAGAAAAATAACTTCAAGGTTCAACCCTTCGAGGTTCCTCGTTCAAATATGTGATTTGTTACGCACCGGGTACCTGAATTTGGTACTGGTACTTGTTAGGTGGAGTACCGGTTCCCGTCTGGAACAACATGTATCCATAACATAATTTTTTTTTTCTGTCATTGCTTCATTTTTACCTATTGTGGTATAATAATCTTATTCCAGGTGCATCGTCTTCACATCTATACTAATATTATAAAGAGGAAAGATTTGTATTTATGTATGTAACGAATAAACTTAAAAACTACTGAACTGATATGAAAAATTCTTTCAGCAATAGATAGCTACATTGTCAGCGAGTAACATAGGCTATATTTTATCCCCGTACTTCCACCGGAACGGGAACTACGCGGTTGAAACTGCGTGACGTCCACTAGTATAATTATATAATGAAAGATAAAAGATACGCAGAAAGATACACACACACACACTACTCACTCGTCTATACCTGAAGTCAGAATCTGAGAAGGTTATCAAATTTAAAAAAACAAGCTTAATGTCATTCACGACTGAGTTCCAATTTCATAGCATTTTTTTTTTATTTTTTTTTTAATTTTCTAATTTTAGTTTTGTTATTGTACCATCTTTGTTAAAATTCTGTTATTAACAGGCTTTGTTTGTCATACACATAGTTATGGAAGAGGGAGGTCTTCTGGCACAGGTATCTCCATACTTAAAAGAAGGCCTCTACAATTTATTTGTTAAACCTGTTGAATATGAAATGAAATAAACTAAACTAAAACTAAATCTGTACAATCCGGTAGTCTATACAATACCTAGGCAATGTACAGAATACCTAAAACGTTTAGGTACTGTATGAAATATTATTTATTTTATACTTTGCCTAGGCATTTTATACAGTACAGAATGCGCAGCCGGCAATGTGTGAAAAAAACGAAATCGGGGAAGGGGAAGATATTTATAATGAGTAATTGTTCATTTTAATAAAGTTAATTTTGAGCAAACATGAGCTCGAGAGCAGTGGTGGCCCAGTGGTAACGGCCGCGACTTACCGAGTTGTACGTCGTAAGTTCGTACCCAGACAGGCGCTTTACTTTGTGTAAATTATTTCATCACCACTGCTCTCAAAACGGTGAAGGAAAACATCGTGAGGAAACCGGCATGTCCTAGAACCGAAAATTCGAAGACATGTGACATCTACCAACCCGCACTGGGCCCGCTTGGTGGATTACGGCCCACTCCCTCTCACAGAGAGGAGGCCTGTGTCCCAGCAGTGGGAACATTATAGGCTGATGATGAGCTCTTTTATTTGTCCATCGTTTTATAGCTAAATACTATAGAGGAAACTTACATCTGACTAATTTGGAAACAAAACATACGTATCGAATTGAGAACCTCTCCCTTTATTTTCGTCGGTTAGCAAGTATACTATAGCGGCCGTGTGTTGCAAGCAAGATAGTCCTTAAGGTGCAGGTGTATAGATGTTCGTTTCTCCCATGGTAATTACATAACATTGATAAATATCATGGTCTGACAGTTTGAGTAATTTATGTCGCCTACACAAATGTCCTTTTTTTGGTATTGTTCATCGAATCGTTGAGCTCCTTAAAATTCTGAGTTGAGCTGTAATGTTCCTTACTTGAGTGACCCAAGCCGACTGCCCGTGCCGGGCGGCGACGCGATGCGGCCGCGCGGCCCTCGTCCCCCGCGTCCCGCAGGCTGCACAGTGGGTTCGCGGTGTGCGCACAGTGCGCGTTAACAGTACAATAACTGACAAATGCGTGCACCGACTGGACAGGCCCTCTCAATCTGTGTGTTGCTTTCCTCAAAAGACCACTTCAGACACCAATCCACATGGCCTTCACATGATCTGACCAAGATTATGTCTGGACTTTAAAAGAGACTGTGACCTCTGAATTTGTTTCGGCCTTTCTTCTCAGAGTAGTCAGATAGGAAACGCCGACCTCATCTAGTTTTTAAAATATGATTGACGTGTAAAAGTGTTTGTACAAACCTACTTACAGAAATAAAATCATTTATCATTTATCAATATAGACCTAATCTATTTACTTTACACATTGCCGGTGAACCAGCAGGTATTCTATACAATCCCTGGGAAATGTATACATTACCTAGGCAAAGTATGTAACGGACAATAATATTCATAATATTTCATACATTGCCTGGACGCCTCAGGTATTCTATACATTGCCTAGGTATTGTATAGAATACCTGAATTATACAGATTACCGGTAACATATACAAAATATTGTAAAACATTTTAAAAGAGTAACGGTGGAGTTTGTTGCCCATTCTTCTCCATACGAAAACTACCTTTTGGAAGGGGCGACTAGAATCAATTCTATTTTTTGTAAATTTTGACGTTCAAAAGTGCATAATTGAAATAAATTATTTGACTTTGAACTGATATCCGTCCGGAACCAGTACCCAACCCAAGTACCGATACAGAAACTGTACTGGTACCGGTTCCAAGCCCTGCTAGTGATATTCACAATATTAACCCTAGAAATAAGGACAAACTACGTGCGTAGAGAGATTTTGCTTTAATTCTTTTTAATTATCCATTAACCTGTCAAAATAAATGCGACGATAAAAACCGATAGTAATTTTTCAGCATTACTGTGTACTAGAGGTGAGGCATAAATATTGGATTAGGTATCTGTATTAGGTATTTTTCGATGCGAATTCGTACCTAATCCAAAGCGTCGTGGATTAGGTATGGCACAAAATACTCGTACACAGTCTACACAGAAGATATTCCGTACCTTAAAATGCGGGAGTTAAGTTTCAAATTTAATTAGCACTGCCGCCAGCGCCATCTATGTAGAATACCACTGGACTAGTTAGTGTTCTAGCGATAATGTCGTAACGAATATACTTCGTCGTTAGGTGGCGTTATTTTAAGATGATACTCTCGAAGAAAAATAACAAAACTTTCACGTCTTTTAATAAAAATAAATGAATAAAAATCAGGAACTCATGTAATAATATGGGTGAAATGTATGTTAATATAATAATGCTCTGGTTTCTATACATAGTACACCAGTTTTAATTTTAAGCCATTTTTCGGTAAAAAACCACAAAAAAATATGTCATTTGAGTTGTTCTACAATTAACTTACGTGATACATCAGTAAGATGTAAGATTGTAAGATTTAACAAAATTGTAAATGTTGGCTAAATTTTTTCCAGTCCATTATCAGAGAGGTTTGGCGCTGTATGCCGAGATACAGGTTTTTCACCTAGTTCGGCTGCAGATGCTCCTATGTTGTATTATTTTCATTATAGCCTACAAATTTATTTTAAGCAATATGGTTGTTATGTAGTGTTAATATTTTTGGTGTCAATAAATAAATAAATAAATAAAAAATCAGTAGGTACCTAGGCATAAATTACATTCCATTGGGTTAGCTGGTTTATTTACGTATTTTTATGCTAGTCTTTAGATTTAGATTATCTTATAAAGATATTCATTTTGTATAGTATACCTAGTGTTAAGTGTAAATAGTGTATCGTATTGTTAATGTAAATATTGTATACCTACGACGATTACGATTATTTTTTTGTTCCACACTATACCAGAAACGAAACGTCCATACCATAGTTCCATACTCCATGCCGAATATTTCTTACCCAATCTACATACGATACTTTAATATCGGTAACAGGCCCGGCCGTATTGAATAAATATTCGGATTAGGTAAATGGAACAGGTATTTTTAAATACTAGGATTAGGTGGATTAGGTATCGTTTTTACCTAATCCGACCCACGTCTACTGTGTACTAGGTTTTATAAATGACTTTTAATTTGTGTGTGGTTTTATATGGGCCGATCCCGGCGGCACTGCAATGCCGGGCCGACCCGCGACGGGAGTGGAGCGAGCCCCAAACATCCCGTCAGCTTACAGAAATCAGATTAATATACTGGTCCCTCAGTGAGGGAACTTTCAGATATTAAGCTGAAAAGAACAGATACTACACTTTGATCTTAGCCAAAAGGCCGAGAAGCGATGACGAAAAATTGAAAACTCGGGGTTGTCATTCACTCGCGGAGAATCTTAACACCGCGATTCAGAAACGAACGTCGAATGTACAACGCCATCTATCGAGCATATGATACACTTTATTCGACATGTGTGTTAGTAGGCAAAATAAAACGAAACGTAGCTATCCATATTCATAATTAAGCCACTTGAGGATGCAATGTATTAAAAATACTCAATTTAAAAACGGATGCTAAAACCCCTAGGTATCAAAAATTTCATTATCCAAAATGGATAATTGCTCTCCAAAAAAACCTATCGTAACCCAACCTAATTCATTTAGGAGCAATTAATTTTAACTGAAAGCATTAAACAATTATTTTGGTGAGCGTTTAAATTGTAGCCATTAAAAAATCCATGACCTACGGAATTTTGTTTAATTTTTTTTGCAACCGAAAAGATTATAAATTTTTGTCACAATGTTAAATCATTAATAACAACATTAATTCTTCACCTGTACCAATTGTTACCCTGTATGAAGCCCCCTTTCATTTATTTCCTATAAAGCAAGATTTTTACTAGAAAACGTACAGTTGTAATAAAATCCATTAGTTCCTGTCAGCTGGTACAGTCGTCATCACTTACGCCATCTGGTGCCGTTTCATTAAATTGCTGAAATTACACCACCTCATTTCGGCAGCACCTGGTTGGATCATACCTTATTATTTTATTAATTTGGGCCGTTCATGTTTATTTTTAGTGTTCAAATTAGTAATTGCAAAATAGCATTTAATTTTGTTTAAACGGTATTTGTTTTGAGAATAAAAACTTTTTACAAAAAAAAAAACAACCGACTTCAAAAAAAAACACTACAAAGTGAAAAATAACTTTAATTTCGGAAGTCGGTGTCTTTGGTTTTGAATTTTCGTTCTTTGTCACCGATATTCGAAATTAAAGTTATTTTTCACTTTGTAGTGTTTTTTTTTTGAAGTCGGTTGTTTTTTTTTTTGTAAAAAGTTTTATTTTTCACTTTTTAGTTGTGATACCTACCCCACACAAATTCGAATACCACTACCTGCTATGTAAATAACAGTGACAGGAAGTTATCATAATATCATCCACATACTAAGTGAGGTAAAAATACGTATTATTGAAGCTAACTCAAAAACTACCCAAGTAAAGTTAATAAAATTTATATGGGACCACCTCTGAAGTATTATCTACCAAACAAAAAAAATCATCAAAATCAATTCATAATTGACGGAGTAATCGCGTAACAAACATACAAAAAAAAAAAAAAAAACAACATACAGTCGAATTGAGAATGAGAAGTCGGTTAAAAATATGGAGTCCAATCAGTGAAAGGACTTTTCCATAGTATACGGTCTGTGGACCGTATACTATTGAAAAGTCCTTTTTATTGTGATAGAAAAGGCGTTTGTCATGGTCTTTTAAACGTTTTAATAATTATTCGTTTTATATTATTTTTACTACCGCTTACTATATTTTTTGCAAAATATGTTCAATTAGTAAAATACTTGCGACTAGCTCGTAATGGTAATGAGAATATTATATCTAGTTACTGGAAATAAAGTGGCATCAGCTTTACGATTTAGTAAAACCACAAGTTTTCGGTACAGTAGGTACGCGTCAAACTTTATGGCGGATATGAAGTCTGAAGTGCGCCACTCGCTGCGCAGTACCGCACCCCTCACCCCCGCTGTCACATGAAGTTCTTACTGCGCAATGACTCGCCTCATGTTCCGAGCAGCCATAAAACCCATCACAGACGTAGCTATAATGTATATTATAGCAAGACATGTTACGATAAATTTTCCATGGTAATCTTCGACCGACTTCAGACGGAGCTATAATATAAATGTCTAGTACCTACATCACCAAAAACTACGCAAAAAAAGTATGTTAATATATATTATTGCGTCGACGTCTTTGACGGGCTTAAATTTTGCATAGGGCTGTAGCAGTCAGGAGTCTGGATTTGTGCCCGGTTGATGGCAATAAGCTCGCCCCCTATTACATGAGACTTTAACATAACTGGCGAAATGTGGATGTATAATAGGTACACCTCTGCCTGACCCTTCAGGGATTACAGGCGTGATGTTAAAACCACCGAAGTTATATTTTTTTTCTCAAATTCAAAGCTGGGTCACACTGGCCAATTTATCTGCATTTTGCCATTATATTTATCACTGTGCACTAAAAATATATTTGGTAGTGGAGCTGCAATGCGTTTTCCACTGCTGCTATCGTGTCGTCGGCTGGACAAAAATTTATATTTGTTACATCTGCTACCGTTTGCCTAGCTAGCTAATGTCGCGTAGGTTTACTTGCCAGTTTCACACGTACACCGTGCGATCAGCTAATTTATTTAAAAATATTTTTTCTTGTCAACCTACATGCAATCAGTAAATTATAGTAAGTAAATAATTTGCGCAAATGTCATCATGTACCCATTATTATTGTGTGTTATGTTTATGTTGTCAACAGTTATAAAAATATCCCTTTAAAAGCTTTGAAAGGTGTATCGCTAGCCTCATAGTGTCGTAATTATAATGGGTTAATGTATCTTAGGATAAGTGCATTTTTTTGTTAATTGCAACGATGATAAAGATATTTGAAAATGAAAAAATTATTTGCCAGCTTGCCACTCTATAATTTATTCTATTGTCAAAGTTATAAGAATCTCTTGCACAAACAGCAGTCCGTAGACGGATCATCATCATGAAAATGTTCACTGCTGGACACAGGCAGCATCGTCATTTAAACCGATGCTGCGCTTTCCAGCGGACTCCCGCATTCTTCCCAGGAACTGATACTAGAACTTAATTCTTCCCTAAACGTTAACCTTACCTGCGTCTGATTCACCTCACTGCTGATAGAAGTAAGAGAAAAATAGCCCAGGGGGCCTACCACCAGCTCATAAAGCAGTATTATTTCAATATTACTTCAGTGTGGGAAAGAGATGAAGCTCTACAGGACGTATAGCTCCATCTCTTTCTCCCACTGATGTAATATTAAAATAATACTGCTTTTCAGCTGGTGGTAGACCCCCTGGTCAGGATGACAAGTAAAGTATTCTACCATAATCTCCAGTCACATAAAGGTACCATTCTGTACCCGACTAACGGTAGCAACTGCAGGCGACGTGTCGCTGCGATCATGATTCCGAACCCGACCGCAGGCGGCAGCAGCTCGTATTCCAGTCGGTAGACAGAAGATAGAAAAACGTTTTATCGCTCGAGCGTTGGCAGCACTACTGCACCCCAATTACGTAATACATGATCAATTACAATCTGAATCATTTTGAAACAGATTGCTAATTCATTGCTTAATAAGTTCGAAAAAAAAACTGCTCAACGACGTAAATAACGCAATGAATGTTGTTGAACTGTCAAAATGAAACTGATTAGTCTTAATCATTTTTGAAAATGAGTTACGTAATTAGTTAGCTGGTCTGCGGTCAGGCTACACGTGTCGTTTGTCGCTCACTCGTAGCTGCAAACGACATGTCGTCTAGCTACGGAAGGTATTTCAAAGAAATTCATAGAAACCAGTCGTGTCGCGGCGACACGTCACACGTAGTTGCCACCTGCGGTCGGGTACGGAATCGTACCATAAATTTCTAATCCTAGTATAAAAAGAGTTGATGATATTTTGCCCCTGACCTCAATTTATTTGGGAACGTTGCAACACGTTTTCTTCTTCCGTACTTCTCCATTAGTCGTCAACTCGGTAGTCTCCCTCTTTCTCGCCATATCATCTTCCACACAGTCCATCCATCGTTTCTTTGGTCTTCCCCTACTCTTATAGCCATCCACATTCATACTCAAAACTTTCCTCACGACATTTTGCTCATTCCTCCGCATCACATGCCATGATTATCGATAACTTTTCAGTCACCGATGCTACTTTCAGACTTCCTCTAATATGTAATTATACTTATTCATATACGACTATAGTCCGTGCAATCCACGAAGACGCGCCCCACTCCGCGATTACTGTACTGTACGCTGAAAACTAGTACGGCGCGAAGCGGAGTGGGGCGCGTCTTCGTGGATTGCGCGGACTATATATTGTGTTCACGGAACAGATAAATGTGACCCTGGCTGGAGGCTTTGAGTGTAGCAGCTTAAGGCAGCCACAGGATTGACCGGTTAAATAGTTATAGTCTCAGAGACCAGCTATGAGATGCCCTACAGAAAAAAAAAACGTGTGGCACTCGGGAACTGCCGCGGTAAAGCTATTGCATAGCATTTGTAACCTCCATACTTCCTATTTGTCAACGCTACACTTGGGATGATTACGTGATGACATAAAACTAAAATTACGTTCCCATGACAACATCACGTTGTCATGGGAACCGTCATTACATAGTAGGCGGAGTGGGGGGTGTTAGGTTTTATTTTCGTTACGTTACGGAATTTCTTGATTCGGTCGCCGCGTTCAAAGCCCGCGATAAAAGCTATGCAATAGCTTAAAAGATAAATGTGATTGTAGTCTAAAGAAACTAAAAGTAACATTTAATTGTCCTTTTTTTGTTTCTATTTGCTCTCTGAATGCTTTTAACGTTATTTTTTTTTTACATCGTTCTCACATATAATATTATAAATTCAACAAAAACGATGTAACTAATATTTTTGTAACAATATAATTTAAAAGAGTGTCCATAGAGTTTCTTGCCTGTTCTTCTCTATAGGTACCTACTACGCTTTGGAATGGGCAACTAGTTTCATCTTTCTGACTGACCGACTCTTTGTAAATGGTTTAATTGAATTAAATGTAGTTTGAGTTTTGCGTTTACTTTACCCTTTGCAACCCACGCCATTATGAACCAAATTGCTCACGTATTTTTCACATTTTCTGAACAACCGGACAAACAAATCCTGTTTAATGTATATGAGTAGTTTTGCACTGCATTCGAGCAAGAATTAAACATTCATTTTTATTACGTTTCAAGGGAACACGGCCAAAGCAACGGTTTTTATTTTGCAAGCTTGGGATATTTTATTTATAAAAGTTGCTGGCCACTGCCCATTGGCCACCTCGTTAGTAAATGAAACTTGCTTTTTTACAAAGCTTTGTTCGAATTTTCTTTGTATTATAAACGGTGTTTTATTAATGGGGGAATATTAAGCTTGGTTAGCGAGAATATTGTTAACTGCTTCTTTAGATATATTTCTTTATTAAATACTTCAAGCACAGAAATGTACAGAGGCGGACTTAATGCGTTAGGCATTTTGTACCAGTCAATCTTTGGGTGATGCAAAGACAAACAGTGGTAGGTGCAATTACGAAAAATTGAGGAATAAAAATTATTTAAATGTAAAGATACACATATACCTATTACAAACTATAAATTTCATATATATGCCTAGTTATATATAAATATAAACACAAATAAATGTATATATACCTAGTATACTTAGATTTATGGATATTTCACAAGCATTCAGACATCTTCATTCTTCAAAAAAAATTGTTATAATTTTTTCAAATCCACCCTTTTGGACACCTAATATATTAATTACTATATGCTTCTGTTCGTGATATAGGATTCATTTTGGAAAATGAAGGCTAAGTCAATGACGCTCAAAACCTTCTGATAGTGAGCTTCCTTGCTGCTTTTACTTTATTTCATAGCAGCTCCCTAAGATCAAATAAAATTTGGATGAACGTTTTTGCCTCTAGATAATCAAAAACCGTAAATCGAGATCTTTAAATGAGAGAACCATTAAAAGATTTCGATTCCCTTCTTGGTCATCTTCATCAAGAGGAGTTGTAAACCCCTTCTATGTGTTGCCAGTCTCTTAGCACGTCTCGAGGATAGACATGCTTTCCTTCGCGTTGGCTACATTGAACTGGTGACGCCATTTTGTAAATTAGGTCTCAATTTCACTTTTGGCTATTCACTCACCGCTCTTCAGGCGTACTTTTGGTCTTATTCACAAAAAGGTATGGTCTCTATATTTAAAAGTAGTGTTTTTATATAATTAAGTACTAGATTATAATGCCTAAATAGTAATGGTCTTATACTACACTCTTGTATATTTAATTAACAGTGCAATTTATTCACAATGGATTTATTTTCATTTCATTAGTCAACATTTACAAAAAATAAAATAAAGATATGCTAACAACCTTACTAAAGTCAGATGTCAATCATATTTTTATAAATACCATTCTAAGTACTAGATGAAAATAGATCAATTGTGGATAGATATACTACAACGCCCTTTATATAGTATATAAAGTTGCTCTGAATTTGTAAATTTTCAAGATACCTACAAACAAACTAATAATCTCAAATTGCTCATTTTTAACTTCGTCCAGAATCACATTAGCAAAAAGTGTTAAAAAATTGTATGAGGATCATCATCTTCTTCATCATCATCTCTTTACAAGGATTCAGTGTTTTTTATAATCAGCCGTTGGACAGTAAGAGATTCCTTCGTCGTTGCACGAACATTCCACACAAGGCATGCTGTTCGTTTTTGGGTAGAATTTAGAGTTGGGCTTGCATCGACCTGGTTTGCCTGAAATCAGTAATTTTCCAAGACATTGTATTTATTAATCTAAAAATAAATTATGAAAGATGTTTTTTTTGACTGGTAAAAATAAGAAGCCCTGTACCTAAGACCTGTACCTGCTAAGAGATGCGTTGATTACTTAAAGATAGCTGGACAATAACAATATTATGGTATGGTCTTTGTCTAGCTGTTGGCTGCAAAAGTTACGACGAAAAAATCTCTTACCGTATAATTCAAAGTCCAATTCGCAGTCATCAATCTTAATGCATTCATGTTTGCCACTCTCGTTGCATTCACATTTATGACAGCTACTGACCCAACTAGTACCTCGTTCACAAGTTGGGTACTGTGACTGCAAATCTTGCTTTGGACAATCTTTAGGCAATTTCTTATAGAAATTATAGTATTGTAGGATTTCATTGGTCTTTTTGCTATCAAAGAATTCATTGAATATAGGAAGGGGTGATTCGGTTGAACCTGAAACTGAAGTGGTAAAGTTAACTTTAGAATATTTCTCAGTCTCAGCCTCGAGATTGGATAGTAATGCTTGTTTTATAATTATTGAGGAATCAGTCGTTGCCACGTTGTTTTCAAAGGCATTGTTAAGGACAGAAAGTACTGAACTGCATATAACTCAGTAACATAAACTCGACCTACAAAAAATAACACTTGACTGGCATTAATTGTACTTATCCACTTATTACAGGTAATTCAGTGCTCGATCTAGAAGAACGTTATAATATACACTAACTAGATTTATATACTTTGCATTCCTCTGTATTCTTGTCCAAGTTTAACAAACAAAATATTATATGATTATGTTTAATGTTTACCTCTGATCTTTCGACTCGGTTTTGTGTTACAATCTGTGGCATCGCATTCCGCAACGCCATCGCCATTACATTCACAAGTATAGCAACCCATCTTGAAGTGGGAATAAGGCTTGCATGTCATTGGTTCACCTAAAAAGTAGCTGAGTTACTTTATCATTGGACGGAAGCTAAGTGAGTTCACTTAGATTCTCCTTCTTCTTTCTCTTTTTCGTTCTTATTTTTCAACCGTTATACTGGTTGAAAAAAGTAAAGGGCTGGCGCGTCGTGTACGGACTGCCATTCAAATACTCGTGCTGTGACATTCTGGCTACTCATTGATCATTTAAGTTTGTAACACGTTTCTTTTGGGAAACGTCGTAGACGATCGGCTTTATTTTTTAGTAAGTTAATTTCATTTGACAAAAAATATAATATCAAAACACTTACCAAAAGGCCTCAGCTCACAATCAGGCAATTTAATGCACATCGCTTGACCGAAGTAACAAGAGCAACCATGACAGTTGCTAATCCATTGAGTTCCGTCACCACATTCTTCTTTCTGATCTTTTGGTCTGTGTCTGAACCGGGGATTAAACATTTTTGGCAACATAGAAGCGCTGAGTTCTTTGGAATCTATATCGGTAGCTAGGTTTAATTCGCCATCAGTTTCTATATATGGCTGTAAGTCCTCGTCGTCTTCATCATTGGGCTGGTGTAGTATTATGTGAACATCTGGATATTTTAATTGGGGTGCTTGTGGTCGGCTTTCAGCAGATATTGTCGGAACAGATTTAAATCGATTTTCATAGCTCTGTGTAGAGTTAGTACGAGGCGTCGAAGTTGTGGTTAAAGTGTCTTCTTTGAAATCATTCATAATGTTTTGTATGATTTCTGGGTCAAAACCGTTGAAAGGTATATTCTGCACTGTCGTAGTGTGTTTTAGTTTAGGTGGCATTAATTTAGATAACAAATTAAAGATTTTAGTTATATCAATATCATTTTTAGTAACAGTAGCATTATCTTTTGTTGGGATAAGTTTATTAAGTTTACTCTTTAACCAATTGAGGATTCCATTATTGTTTTCAGGCAATTGTTTTAATTTGGATTTTAGTTTGCTCAAAGGATTTACTCTTTGAACTTCGTGGTTTTCATCTGGCGATACATCGTCTTTATCTTGTGATGGTTCATAGTTAAGAATTTTGGCAATACCGGGAAACAAAAAGGGGAGAAGATCGAGTTGATCCATGCTACCCACACTAAATATAGAATCGTCAGTAGAAGGATCACTCAGTTTTTTCACAGCTTTAAATAATGGATACAACTGGTCGTAGTAATCAGGAATTTTACCATCATCAATGAGAAGCAGACTATCTGGATCACTATCAGGTTTTAACTTGGAAAGAAGGTTATACTGGGTACTATCGGAATCTGTGAATTCCGTATAAGGAGTTGATACGTCTTGCTCTATTTGTAGTTGATTATCATCATCATCAGTCAAGTTTTCATTTTGGTTAAATATAGAGTTATTCTTAATCATCGAGGGTCCATATTGATCTTGTTTGGGCTTAAATCTAGAGCGGGGAGTTGTTATTTCTGCATTGGATCCTAATGTATTATTATCTTGATTAGGTACTGACCAAGGAATTTGATGAATTCCATTGATTAAATTGTCAAAAGAGGATGGTTTATATTGATCGTAGTCGGGTGTAAACCTCGGTTCAGGGGCAGAAGTAACAGTGTCTAAATCCTTATTATGATCGCCGGAAAATGACCAAGGAATATTATGAACTCCATTGAGTAAATTGTCAAAAGATGAAGGTTTATACTGATCATGATCAAGGTGCATCCAAGGTCTAAGAGGATTATTATTGTTGTAACCATCGTCCAAAGACGATGGTTTAGTTTGATTTTGTGGTTGTTTAAACTTGGAATCAGGAATTGTATCGAATTTATTTTTTGGATGTGTAGGGTTTTCAGCAGAATTGGATGAATAATGGAAGCCATCAGCGGATCCAGGATCGTCAAACACTCCTGGTGTATGTAGGTTCTCATTAGGGCTAAATTGAGGGTGTGGAGGATTATGTTGATTGCCTCTTGGTCGCAAAAGATTTTCAGCGGAATGAGATGGATATTTATCGGATTGTTCATCAG
This sequence comes from Agrochola lychnidis, assembly GCA_963680765.1. Classification (NCBI taxonomy): domain Eukaryota; kingdom Metazoa; phylum Arthropoda; class Insecta; order Lepidoptera; family Noctuidae; genus Agrochola; species Agrochola lychnidis. The sequence goes on along the minus strand of OY796855.1, from coordinate 9,929,634 downwards.
AATTGGATGGGTAACCATCGTCCAAAGACAATGGTTTGGGTTGATTTTGTGGTTGTTTAAACTTGGAATCAGGAGTTGTGTTGAATTTGCTTTTTGGATATGTAGGATTTTCAACAGAATTGGATGGATATTGGAAACCATCAGCGGAACCACGCTCATGAAACATTCCTGGTAAATTTTGGTTCTGAGCAGGTCCAAATGGAGAGTTAGGTTGTATTTGTTTATTTGGTTTAGGATGTGTGGGATTTTCAGCTGAATTGAAGGGATATTGGAAACCATCGGCGGATCCACGATCGTCAAATACTCCTGCAGTATGTTGATTAGGGGAAGGTAGAAATTGAGATTGTGGAAGTTTGTGCAAGTTATCTTTGGGATATGTAGGATTTTCAAGAGAATTGGATGGATATTGGAACCCATTAGCGGAACCACGCTCATCAAACATTCCTGGTAAATGTTTGTTGTGGGCAGGGCCAAATGGAGAGTTAGGTTGTATTTGTTTATTTGGTTTGAGATGTGTGGGATTTTCAGCTGAATTGAAGGGATATTGGAAACCATCAGCGGATCCACGATCGTCAAATACCCCTGGAGTATGTTGATTAGGGGAAGGTAGAAATTGAGATTGTGGAAGTTCGTGCAGGTTATCTTTGGGATGTGTAGGATTTTCAAGAGAATTGGATGGATATTGGAAACCATTAGCGGAACCACTCTCATCAAACATTCCTGGTAAATGTTTGTTCTGGGCAGGGCCAAATGGAGAATTAGGTTGTATTTGTTTATTTGGTTTGGAATGTGTGGGATTTTCAGCTGAATTGGAGGAATATTGGAAACCATCAGCGGATCCACGATCGTCAAATACCCCTGGAATATGTTGATTAGGGGAAGGTGGAAATTGAGATTGTGGAAGTTTGTACAGGTTATCTTTGAGACGTGTAGGATTTTCAACAGAATTGGTTGGATATTGGAATCCATCAACAGAACCACGCTCGTCAAACATTCCTGGTAAATGTTGGTTCTGGGCAGGGCCAAATAGAGAGTAAGGTTGTATTTGTTTATTTGGTTTGGGATGTGTGGGATTTTCAGCTGAATTGGAGGGATATTGGAAACCATTAGCGGATCCACGATCGTCAAATACCCCTGGAGTATGTTGATTAAGGAACGGTAGAAATTGGGATTGAGGAAGTTTGTGCAGGTTATCTTTGGGAAGTGTAGGATTTTTAACAGAATTTGATGGATATTGGTAACCATCAGCGAAACCATGCTCATTAAACATTCCTGGTAATTGTTGGTTCTGGGCAGGGCCAAATGGAGAGTTAGGTTGTATTTGTTTTGGATGTGTGGGATTTTCAGCTGAATTAGAGGGATACTGGAAAGCATCAGCGGAACCACGCTCGTCAAATTTCCCTGATATATATTGGTTCTGAAGAGGACCAAATTGAGGGTGTGGAGGATTAAGTTGATTGTCTTTTTGATATAATGGTTTTTGAGCAGAATGAGATGGGTATTGGAATCCATCAGCGGATCCACGTTCGTTGAACATTCCTGGTAAATTTTGATTCTGGGTAGGACCAACTGGAGAGTTAGGTTGCTTGTGTATGGTTTGTTTGTGTTGGTTCTGGGTGGGTACAAATTGGGAGTGTGGGAGAATATTATGTAGGTTATCTTTTATATTTGTACGATTTTCAGCTGAATTGGGTAGAAACACCCCTAGTAAATGTTCATTCTGGGGAGGACCAAATTGAGAATGTGTAGGATAATGTAAGTAATCTTTTGGATGTAAATGATTTTCAGCTGAATTGGATGAGTATTGGAAACTATCAGGGGATCCAATACTTGCGAACGTTCCTGGTGTCGATTTATTATGGTTAGGACCAATTTGTGATTGTGATTGTTTTTGCTTGTTTTGTTCTGGATGAGTAAGATCTTTCGGATGTGTAGGATTACCAGCAGAATTTGATGGGTACATTCCTGGTAAATGTTTATAGGTGGTAGGACCGAATGGAGAGTTTGGTGATTTGTGTGTGTTTTCTTTTGGATATGCAGGGTTTTCAGCTGAGTTAGGTATGTATTGGATGGCGGATCCATGTTCGTCAAATACCCCTGGTAATTGTTGGTTCTGAGTAGGACCAAATTGAATGTGAAGAGGTTTATTTAGTTTATCTTTTGGGTGTAAAGGATTTTCAGCCGAATTGGATGGATAGTGGAATCCATCGGCGGATCCACGTTCGTCAAACATCCCTGGTGTATATTGGTTCTGTGTAGGACCAAATTGAATAAGAAGAAGTTTAGTTAGTTTATCTTTTGGGTATAAAGGACTTTCAGCCAAATTGGATGGATAGTGGAATCCATCAGCGGATCCACGCTCGTCAAACATCCCTGGTGTATGTTGGTTCTGTGTAGGACCAAATTGAATGTGAAGAGGTTTATTTAGTTTATCTTTTGGGTGTAAAGGATTTTCAGCCGAATTGGATGGATAGTGGAATCCATCAGCGGATCCACGCTCGTCAAACATCCCTGGTGTATGTTGGTTCTGTGTAGGACCAAATTGAATTGGTTTAGGATTGTGTAGATTACCTCTTGAATGTATAGGATTTTCAGCAGAATTGGATGGGTATTGGAAGCCATCAGCGGATTCACGCTCATCAAACGTTCCTGGTAAATGTTGGTTTTGGGTAGGACCTAATTGAATTAATTTAGGATTGTGTAGATTACCTCTTGAATGTATGGGATTTTCAGCAGAATTGGTTGGGTATTGGAATTCATTAGCGTATGGTGAATGTTGAATTAGGGTAGGATTAAATGGAGTGTGTGAATGAGGGAAGGGTTGAAGTTTATGCAAGGGTTTCACGTGCGTGGGATTTTTATCAGCATTATTTGCGTATTGGAATTCATCCTTGAGTTCACGGTTGTCAAATACCCCTGGTTTATGCTGTTTCTGGGCCGGTTCAAATTGAGAGTTTGGAGAAATATGTAGGATATCTTTAGGTTGTTCAGGATTAAGAATTGATGTGTATGGGTCAAAATGTGGAGATTTGTTAGGTTTAACTTTTGGATGTGTAAGATCTTCTGCATAATTAGAGGGGTACTGAAAACCATCGGCAGATCCACGCTCATCATGAAATCCTGGTAACTGGTGATTCTGGGGCGTTTCCAATTTAGAAGGTAAAAGTTTGTAAAAGGGTTTTAGCTGTCTTGGATTTTCATAAGCATTGTGTGCATATTGGAATCCATTAGTGGGTTCTCGATCGTCAATCACTCCTGGTGGGTGTTGATTCTGGGTAGGTTCAGTTTGAGAGGGTGGGGGTAGATGCTTGTTACTCTTGAGATGTGTAGGATCTTCAGCTGAATTAGATAAAGATTGGGGATCCTCAGCGGATTCCGGGTTATTCAACCCCTCTTTTTTTGAATTATCTTGAGAGAGTATAAATTGAAATTCAGAAGAACTGTGTGGATCTGTGTTATTACCATCACTAGGAGAATGAGGATATGTATCAAACTGATGATTTTTTTTATACCAAGAGTCATCTGTATTGTATTTATTAGGTAAATTTAAATAATAATTCACTTTGGACATTGTTAGATCTAATTCCTGTGATTCTTGATCAGGTAAATAATATTCATATAAATTGGTTTGTGGTTCATTTTGATACTGATTCGGATCATGTACGATTTGGAGTGAGTTAGCTAGATGAGTCGGATCGTATTCGGAAACATAAGTGATCGTTGTATATTTTTCATAATGCGAGTGGGAGGTATTATATTTCTTGGTTTTATTACGGACTTTGGGTATAAGTGTATCAAGGCCAGGCTCAGAAGAAGTATAAGGTGGGTTGTAGTGCTCAGTATGCTTATAAGAAATTTTAGAATGTGGTATTAATTGTTCTTGGTCAGGGTTTACATCAATTAATTCAGGCGCCTCATATTCATTTGTATAGAAGATAAAAGGATTTGAATCAACTTGAGAATGCGAAGATTTATGTTGAGTATATTCAGGATCAACACCAATTTGTGGTGGATTTAAAATATTTGTGTGGTGGGCTGTAGAATTTGGTACTATGGAATGAGGCGATATTTCTTTGCTACCTTCATTAGTTATACTAGATATTCGTTTCTTTTGGTTAGGTAGATTGATGAGAAGTGGGTTTATTTGAAAATTGGGGTGAAACGTTTTGAACTGTTGGTCAGTTTGGTTACCTTTATTATTCAAAGGACTAACATTTTCTTGGCCAGGGTTTAGCCCAAATTGCGGTTGTTTATATTGATTAGCAGCGACTATCGATGGAATTGGATTGTTTGGGAATAAAGGTGGATGCTGGATACCCTTATTATTTAACGTGGGTAAATGGTTTTGGTTAGGTGTGAACTGAATTTGTTGTGGATTCACATGATTGGGATAATACTTTGACAAAGGTATAAACTGAGATTGTGATGGCATTTGATGGCCACCATTGTTATTTGGAGTAACAATAAATTTGTCAGGTCTGAATATTGGAGGCGACGAAGTATAGTTGAAAACCTGATTATGACCAGGCTTAATTAGTTGATAAGGACGATAATCTGGCAACTCATCACGTTTAAATACAAAACCAGAAGGTATTGGTTTGAATTGTTTATTTTCTTGTAAAAATGGTGCATAGCTTATTTTGCCATCGTTAATATTAATTGATTTAGGATTGGATGCCGGATAAATGGATTGAGTATTTGTATTTGGTATCTCAACTGTATTTCGCGTAGGTTTTGGTAACCTATGTGGAAGACCTGGACGACCGAATTTAGATGGATTACGAATCATATTATTTTGGTCAATGGACGTAAACATTGAAGGAGGATTACCATAATTATATACATTAAGTTTTTCTTCCTGATTGCTGTGCGGGTTGATTTGTTGGTTATTGTTAAAATCTAGAGAATCAGGAGATGAAACAGATTTCCAAATCGTTTCATGTTTACTTATTAGTGGCAATACGGATTGAGAATTTTGATCGTCGAAAGGTTCAGTATTTGGAATAACTAAAATTGTTTCATTACTCTGAGAGCCCGAGGTTATTAACTTGTTCGACTGGGTTGTTAACACGTTTCCTTCGCCTAATAATTTAGTTGGGATTACTTGATTATCAAGTGGCATCTCCGAATCGTGAATATTTGAGAGAGAATGTGAAGATGTCAATAATTTTTGACTAATACTAGCAAGAGCCGCATTATCCAGAGAAGTTGCTAAAACTTTAAGAAGCTTAGTCGCATCTTTAGGTAAATGGCTGGCGTGAACTTTAATTTCTTGATGAAAACCGTTATAAGCATGCGTGTGTATAAGTTTGGTCGGTAGTTTTTCATAGTTTGTAGATAACATACTAATAAATGGTTCCACTGATATTTTTTTGTCAAAAATTTCAAGATCAGTTTGTACGTTTGGCTCTCTTAGTCTTCCTTTAATTTCTGGAAATGTAAATGGAACGATATTAGGCCCACGAAAGTCGTCAAGTTTTAAACCATGTGAATGTCATGTACCTGGATCAGAGCCCTCACAGCTATTCATAGTACAGAGAATATGATTGACCAAACAATAGCAGGTATTGCAGTCATTGGGTGGTAGCGGTGGCGATATGATGTCACCCTCTTGACATTCATCTAGTGTCCTTAATTCTGTTGATAACCTTCCTGTGGACAGAAATAATTTTAAATAAATCTAATCTCTCGGCTTCTTGAATTCAGAAAAAATAACTGGCTCATAAAAAACTGTTATCAGCTTTTATGCAAACTTTGTTACGAAGAAGGTTTGTTATTATCAGGAAGAGACGTCATGAAAAAGAATATGGTTCTTTTCAAGGCAGCCGCCGCTGTCGGGTGGGTATCTTATCATAATTATCAGAAATCTCCATTGATGAACGCGGAAATGTCTTTCCCATAAAAGAGATAAATAAAAGAATATAGGAGAGAAAGTGGTGCTAAGTGTGAAACCTTTAAAGAACAATCGATCTCAGGGAAAAGAAAAACATGAAATCATTATCGGGTTATCAAAAGGTTAGAGAAGGTCAGAAGAAAATGTATTCGTTGATAGGCTTTCGTTCAGTTTTTTGGTTGACTCTACGTTCTATAAACTGACTCACCACCAACTTAATTACTTCTTCTACCTTTTTTTACAGTGTTTACTTGATCTTAAGACTGATAGGTTTATGAGAGATGAGTTTCGTGATAACTTGTACAGCCCGTATTTTAAAGGCTTCGTAATATATCTGTGTATGTGTGTCTGTGTGTGTGTGTATCTGTGTGCGTGTGTGTGTATGTGTGTATATTTATGTCTGTAATTTTTATGGTGTACATAAAAAAGAATATCTATATATCTATCTATATTTCCGTTTCTCAATACTTTACCGAAATTTTAGGAAGAATAGAATAGTATTATTTATTATGTATACCATACGAATTACAGATATAAATGTAGAAATTTTACATAGGGTGACACAATGGGCGGTCTTATCGCTAAAAGCGAACTTTTAAAGAAAACTTTTAAATGGATTAGGAGAGACAATACAGCAGGTAGTCTGTAGTACAGCGAAGTATAGGTTTGTTTCGTGACTTTAGACAATCACTGCAGAGAATGTATTTGAATATTATTTTGCTCTATTTCTGTCTTATAATTTTTTAAGTGGAAACTTTTTTATGCGCGCTGAGCATATTTGAGATGGGACTAAACCATTAATTTCGCAACACTGTGACAACACCAGCTTTTGAACGTTAAAAAGACATCAACGCGTTGATTATCGCGGTGCCGATTTTTTTCAAGTTTTTACTTCTGTCGGCACTCCCTTTTTTTGGGTGGGAATTATCAAATAACTTCTCCCGCTCTGGGTGGAGCGGGAGAGCGTGCCACGATCTCCCTTTCGGTTTTATTCGCAACCCCGGCAGGCATCGACCCTAACGGACCCCGTCAATTCTGTTGACATTTCTTTGAGGCGCGCGTGGAACACAACGTGCTGTCGACCCGGGCCAGGTCCTTATCGGACGGCGAGCTACCCATTGCTCACAGTCCGCAAGTCCGCGCTTACGGTGGCCGGGAATCGGCCTGCGATTCCCGACACCCAGGGCACCAGAGCGCGAAATTTGCCTCTGCCTCACTTGCTCCACCTCCTCCTTCGCGAGCTTACTACTTTGCAGAAGGAGGTGACGGCCTTCCATGCCTTCTCGCGCCGTACTATGGCCGTACTATCGCTTTCACGAGGACACGACGATGCTCCGCCCAAGCCGGTCAGACCTATATGCTGATCGTGTCCTCCAGGCGAACCAACCAATGGTGACACCCGAGCGTTTTCTCCCGCCTTATCTGGAACAGGAACCTCTCGAAACAACCGTGTCCGGTGAGAACCTGCATCAGGCGGAAGGTGAGGACCGACCGTGGCGCCTCACTAGCCACTCCTCAAAGAGGTGACTTATCACCGCAGTTGTGGCGTGCTCAAGTGAATAGAGGCTAGACGTGTTTCCACAAGGTAAAACAATGGACGGTCGCTCGCTAGCTCTATAAAGCTACAAGGCGTTTTTGGCGCGTGGCCAAAGTCGAAAGTAACGCCGCCATCTTAGTTTGTCAACAACACCCCTCTGTCAATGTCATTATCCTTGCCGCAATAGCCAAGCTCGTCACCCTGAACGAGGGCAGTTGTTCGTGAAAAATCTGCTTCAGGAGTAAGTAATGATGGAGACAGGATGAGAAGTTCACAACATCAAGATTTATTTAATAAAATGATGCGTGGAAGAATATCTACAGACAATAATGAAAAATGATATTTTAATATTTTTATTTACCTGGTCTAAGTGCATTTCTTGAGTTTTGTATCGGACATTGATAGTCCGTACATAGGATGTGTCCTTCGACGCATTTGCAGGCGTTGCAGCTGTCTGGTTTTGGTATAACTTGACCCTGGACGCACTTAGACCCTGAAATAACGGTACCAGGATTATTTCAATGAAATCTGGGACAAACATGATAAGTTAACAGCTACTTAAGTAAGGCTTTCGGGAATTATTGATTGATAAATTATTAACTATTTGCTTTCCATCAAGCGAGATTGTGATTAAGGAAGACCCATTCCATAATTACAAAAATAAATAGTACAACGAAATGTCGCAGTCATCAAAACTACTAGATTTAAAATCTAGTAGTTTTGATTTGATATAGTTAGTTATTTGCCGGATCGTAGCTTTATATATGAATAATATTATAAGGGTTCCATTTTTGCTGTTTAGCTATGGAATCCTAAAAAACCTTAAACTCCTGAAAACATGATTGTATCACAATCTTTTCTTATAATTAGCTAAGTAATTCCTCTTCAAGAGTAGCAGTGACATAGCAAAAACATAAGAGACATTGGAGCATTACGTATCCTATTAGACCTACACCAAAAATGATCTTAACACTCGACAAACTGAATAATCAACTGATCTGGTTGATATTTCTACAACAGCATTACAGCAGTACTGCGAAAATATACCAAAAAAAACTGCCCATCCCATGATTTTGTTTATTACCTCGTATGCATACTAAATCAGAACATTCCAGTCGGCCTTCAAAGCAGTAGCACTCATTACATTCATCTGGTCGAAAAACTGGCTGGTTGTCAGTGCATTCTGGACCTGCAAACAAAAACACAGAAAGAAAAAATTCGACCATATTTCATTGTTACGGCCACATCCTACGAAGTTCCCCCAAAAGACAGGACTGCAAATGAGACATAGATTGAGGATCGACACATATACGGGTATTTGACCAATCTAGCCAATCCTAAATCCATTTTCAAAGAACTTGACGCAGGTAAAAAGAAACTTGTTATTATAATTATTGAATGAGTGGAAAACCATAGGCAACTCAACCCCGTCTCTCATCGGCTGCACCCGCGCCCTAATATCAGTCGGAATTTTACATCGCTGCAAGTGTACGTATATTTCTCGGTTTTCAATTGAACCCTGCTGAGCAGAAAAGATCCAACCAACATTTTGTTAGTTTTGAGTAAATGCGATTAAGAGTTTAGAAGTGTAAACAAAAATATCAGGCCAAGTTATAATCATCTAGTAGTTTATGTTAGGGCAATGTCATTAGACCGCCAGGATCTTTTGTGCAAATATAAAACTCGATGAGTACATTCTCGTCATGTGCGTAACTGAATTTCATAAAAATTTTTGGTTGGATCTATTTTGCTTAACAGGGTCCAATTGTGACTGTCTCAGCTTTAAGTAAAAAGGTTAACAGTGATTTAATTGGAAATATTGTTATGGATTTGGATAAAGTAGGTAAGAACACCTACTTTTAAAACATTTTGCTGTGTTATTTATTAGTAAAATATAGTTTTTTAAAAACACCTTTAGGAAAATCTTATTTTCTATCGCATTTTTACGCATAAAAAGGTTTTTGTTGTATTTCAGGGTTCGTCCCCGTTATTTTTTTAATTGGTATTACTAGATTATAGTTTATCATCATCAAATCAGCCGCACAAGATCCGCTTTTTTTAAATAAGAATTGATCAGTGTTCCCGCTGAACCTGTCTCTAAAGATGACTCCAATTCAGATTCGTAGGTTTCTGAAGACATAGAGAGCGAGCAAGACGATGAACAGCCTAGGCGCAATCATCATCAACTTAGTTTTATAAATTATATATTTAAATGTTTTAGCATACTAGACTGGAATAAACATGTGGCTGGCGCTTTTGTTAAAATACAGTAGCACATTAATTTTAACTATCTGTAACGGTTTAGTCAACGCATGCCATGTAAGCGCTCAAAAAAGTGCCTTTTCACGACTTGACAAAACGTCAAATTTCAGTACTACGTTAGCGTTTAATATAAAAAAATTATACCTATAAATAAACCTTCCGGAATACAATTCTCTAAATGATGTTGAAAACCTCATCAAAATCCGTTGCGTATTTTAGAAGAACAACGCGGACATACAGACAAACGCGAAAGGCAACTTTGTTTTAATAAAACCATAGAGACAAAGACTATAAATTAAAATAAAAAAATAAGTTTAATTAAATTAAATCAAATTAAATTAAATCAAATTAAATCAAATTAAATCAAATTAAATCAAATCAAATTAAATCAAATCAAATCAAATTAAATCAAATTAAATTAAATATTAAATAAACTAAATCATAGTAAGATGTGTCACATTTTATTTAAATCAAGGCTTGAATTCTGTCAACAAAATCAGGAAGAGATTAAAATGGACATACTTGCGAGTCAGCACTCTGACAAACAGTTTAATAAATTCTGGTTAAACACTAAGAAACTAAATAGTAACACGGGCCTCCCTGTTTGTGTGAACGGCACCAGCGAACCTAAAGATATTATTGCTAACACTTATAAAGACCATTTTAGGGTAGATACATCACTGAGAACATGTGAAGTGAAAGGGACTGATAATGATAGTTGTAATGTTACACAGCCAATTAGAATTACCAGTACAGAAGTGGGTTGGACTATTGGCAGTATGAAACGGGGAAAATAACCAGGGTATGATGGGCTTAGTGTGAACCATCTAAAATATGCGGGCACTCACATAAATAGATTATAATCAATGTTGTTTACGTTGTGTATAAGACATTTCTACTTGCCAGACTAATTAAAATTGTAGTAGTAACTCTTATTAAGAATCGTACGGGAGACATAGCTGATAAGAATAATAACAGGCCCATATCACTCGCAACTATTACAGCAAAAGTGCTGGATAGGGTGGTAGATGGACGCCTTTGTGGATGTAGACACAGGACACCCAATTTGGTTTTCAAGCAGGTTTGTCATCAGAAAGTGCCATTTTGACACTTAAATATACTGTTGACTATTATCTAAAAAGAAAAACTCTAATATATGCATGCTTCTTAGATCTATCTGGGGCATTCGATCTTTTATCCTATGAAGTACCTACTTTGGAACAAATTGAAGGAGGAGGAGGTCTTTTCTGAAGTCATAGGCATCTTCTTATACTAGTATAGCAATCAAAAAAATATTGTAAAAGGGGAAAATATGTTTTCGGATGAGTATAAACTAAACTCGGGTGTAAGGCAAAGAGAAATGAAATGAAATAAAATGAAATTGTTTATTCTGTAAATAGGATATCGGAATCTCTTTTACACGTCATATAAAAAAAAAAAAAAACTAGATGAGTTCGGCGTTTCCTATCTGACTACTCTGAGAAGAAAGGCTGAAACAAACTCAGAGGTCGCAGTCTCTTTTAAAGTCCAGACATAATCTTGGTCAGGCCATATGAGGACCATGTAGATTAGTGTCTGAAAAGGTCTTTTGAGGAAAGAACCATACAGATTTGAGTGGACCTGTCCAGTCAGTGCAAACATTTGTCAGTAAACGTGGAGCTTAACTCAGAACTTAAGGAGCTCAACTCGACGAGCAATACCAAAGAAAAGACATTTGGGTAGGCCGCAAAAACTACTCAAACTGCCAGACCATCACTAAAACTAGAAGAGAAATAAAAATTATATCCACATAGTCTAGAGTTAATATCTCCGAGGTTTTTTAATCTATAAATGAACTAGCAGCGCCCCGCAGTTTCACCCACATAAGTCTCGATCCCATAAAAATATTGGGATAAAAACTATCCTAAGTGTTAATCCAGGCTATAAACTATCTGTGTGACAAATTTCACACAAATCCGTTTAGTGGTTTTTGCGTGAAAGAGTAACAAACATCCATCCATCCTCACAAAATTTCGCGTTTATAATATTACTAGCTGTGCCCCGCGGTTTCACCCGCATAAGTCTCGATCCCGTGCGAAAAAAAAAGTATCCTATGTTCTTTTCCAGGGCATCATCTATATAAGTGCCAAATTTCATCCAAATCCGTTCAGCCGTTTTAGCGTGAAGGCGTAACAAACTTACTTTCGCATTTATAATATTAAGGATATATAAAATATAATATACATATAATAATAATTATAAACATAATAATAATATGTTTGTAGTAGGGTAGTAAGATGTGTGAAGCTTATGCTGAAAAGCACAGTTTAAAATATAACAGTAATAAAAGTGAGTATATGGTTTTTGTTGGAAACAACAAAAGGCCAAATAGTTTGCCACTCCTTTCTTTAAATGGAGAACAGTTGAACCGTGTTTCTCAATTCAAGTATATAGGGCACATTGTGACTGACATCTTGAAGGATGACCTCGATGTGGAAAGGGAGCGGAGGGCACTGTCGGTACGGGGAAACGTAAAAAGCGTACTGTCAAAGTTTCTACATGAGTGGTCTACGGGTTAAGTACACACCTACAATGCAATCAGAGTACAATAATAAAACATTTTCAGGGCACTGTTGCGGCTCCCGCGTTCTTGTAGTGCTTAAGGCATGGTTGCTGACGCACATATAGATAATTTATTTGCAATTATGTGAAAAAAAACCATGTCAGTCTTAAAATATGTGCGGGGTAGTAGCAACAGCATCCTGAAAATGATAGCAGATAGGTTGGATGCGGTAATGTTCAAACGATAAATCAATCTGCATGGAAGAGGTGCGGCTTAATGAATCTACATTATTCTCCACTTTTATTATTTCTGTATCTACTAACGTACTTTTTAAGAAATTCAAAATTCAAAATATTTTATTTCACATAAACCTACAAGGGCACTTATAAAACGTCAGAAGCTAGGTGCGCGGTTCCAATTGGTCGTTTCTTAGGGAGCAAGAAACTCCACGGCTAAGCTTTTTGTAACTAACACTGTGGGCCTTGGTTGTCTGAAAATATTTGTATTTTTATTTTAGAGTAAAATAACAATTTATGTTTAAAATATAGTTTTATTTTTATCTATAAGACCCAAAAGTATAAATTGCATTATTCATCGCAAACTACTTTCTATAGCTTAAAGTCCATTATAGAGTCATTACAAATTAAAAAATCTAAAGAGATAATTTTGACCGGCTAGATTGGACAAATGAGGGGTCTAAGTGCAAATCCGCCTCTATCCAGTTTCTAAAAATGTTCACAGCAGTTAAAAAATGTTCCGTGGCTTAATAAATCTTCCAATTCACAACTGGATAGTGTAGGTTTTGAATCTCACCTGTTACTTTTTCTGTCTTTTTGTATGTGATAGAGGCGGTTTTAACTGGAACTGAATTTACAGAATCATAGATAATATGATTAGGTGTCACCAGATGCAAAAAAACACATTTTATTTTTTAATGGACAGTGGCGGATTTGCACTTAGACCCCTCAAATTCGAAATTCTCAAAATTTTTGGCAATTTTAACCTCGCTTGCTCTGTACTACATTGAGTTAGCATATCCTCTAACGGTCTTATTCATAAAAAAACTTATCGAAGGTTTAAGACATTCATTAGTTAAAGTGCTCGATAAGCCTATATATAACCTTCGATAAAGACTTTAGTCGATTTTGAGACTTTAATGGCGTCCAAAAAAAACAGTTGACAATGTTACGAGTCTTATACCAAGGGGAACACTACCTAGTAACTAGATTGTGAGATAAACAGTATCTCCATGTAGAATATTGGTATAAATAGATAGATAGATAAATCGTTTGTTTAGTGCACACAAAAGACAGCACAACATACAATAGCACGATTAAATAATAACTAATTAGCTATTAGGAAATAGCCGCAAGGTGACAATATATAAACAAATAAAAAAAACGTGTGGCACTCGGGGACTGCCGCGGTAAAGCTATTGCATAGCATTTGTAACCTCCATGACAACATCACGTTTCCCATGACAACATCACGTTGTCATGGGAACCGTCATTACATGGTAGGCGGAGTGTGGGGTGTTAGGTTTTATTTTCGTTACGTTACGGAATTTCTTGATTCGGTCGCCGCGCTCAAAGCCCGCGATAAAAGCAATGTAATAGCTTAAAAAAAAAGGAAGAAAACAAAACATTATGATGACACTATTGGCTATGATACAATGTAAAATAATGGATCAATGAACATAAAGAGTGCGGTGTTTGTCTCAAGGTTGCACCAAATGGGAGTCCAGCTCATCATGTGCCAGGCAAATATACCTGACACTGATATTCTGCTGAATCCCTGCAGTGACATACGGACGTCGAGTAGATAAGATAAATATACGACTTGGAATGTGCTGCCTCTGGTTAAACTGGCAGCCGACCACAACATAATTGGGAAAAGACTAGGCAGATGATGAATGAGGACAATTAAAGATTATAATTCCACATGACGCCACTTTGAAGAATTTTGGAACCTCCATCTGAACCTCATAAAATGATTATAATTACCTATACGTACGTCCATTCGACAAGGCAAGTGCGTGCAATGTATTGTTCTTTCAAAACAAATGCAATTGTTGCACTCGTCCGGTTTTGGGATATGTTGACCGGGGAAGCATTCAGGTTCTGAAATGTGCGGACTTTCCACTGCAAGAGAAAAATAAATCTTGGTTTTTCTTAAAGAGATTCTTTGTGTTTTTGACTGTTTCATTTCGTAGCTCAATAAAGAATCAATCAACTTAGCCTATTGTAGTCTACTGTTGGACATAGGCCTCTCCCAGGCTGCGCAACAACACCCTGTCCTCCGTTTTCCGCATCCCGTCTGTCCCAACCACCTTCTTAAGGTCGTCGGTTCATCTAGCTAGGGGGCGTCCCTATTCGTAGCTCATAGACTCGAAAACAAATTACTTAAATTTGAGCTGTCTAACTTAAAGCAATCTTAGTGATTGCTACTTCTAGGGCGTTACATCACATATCATCGCCCTCCCCGCTAACTGTCGTAACTAGCAATTGATATTTTTCCAGGGCAACAGTTTTTCGGTCGGGCGCTATAATCTTATTAATATAGTTGCGTTAGCTGTAGCTTTATTAATGAATTAATAACTTTTTATAAATAGCTCTTGACTTAATCTTTAACTCACTAACTGTAGATGTGTGCATATACGACAGGTGGTGAGAATATTTTTTTCTCTCAAACAAAACTCACGCAAAACAAAATACGTGATTATCTTCTAAACGGTAAACGACACAGACACGACGATTAGAGAGAACTTTTTCAAAACAAAGTTCTGAACACGTAGGTAATGTCAGTGCAGATACGTCAGTCAGCGGGGAGGGGGACGATATAACAATGTATAAAGAGTTTAATTAGTATGCTAGATTCTTCCCTGATCTGTAGTTAATTTCTCTTTCTTGGGCAAAGCGTTTTAAGATGTCTGTCTCAAAATGGTTTGGTCACCATCATATCAGCCAACAGTGGCTCATGCTGAACATAGGCCCCAAAGAATCACAACAACGATCGCTCCTAAGTACAATGCAATGAAAAAACTTTTTTATAAAAAATACAACTGACTTCCAAACTACAAAGTGAAAAATAACTTTAATTTTGGAAACCGGTGTCTTTGGATCAGTATTTTAGTTTTTTAACACCGACTTCCAAAATTAAAGTTATTTTTTACTATGTGGTTTTTTCACTTTTTATTGGGTTGGTTTGTAATTTATCTAAGTTACAATAGCCTAATGTCAACTGCTCATCAAAAATACCCAAATCGCTATGTGCCTATAATATTTGAAGACTTCGCTCGATTTCTCCAAGATTCCATCATCAGATCGTGACCAAATCACAATGGGACCAACTTGAAAGCATACCCTTTCAAACAAAAAAATATTTTTTCAAATCGATCCAGCTGTCTTCGAGTAATCGGAGAACGTACATAAAAAAAATATATATATTCCGACGAATATTTGAGAACCTCCTCCTTTTTTTTGAAGTCGATTAAAAATTACCTTCACTGAAACGACTTCCCACGGTCGGATTACAAACGATTTTGCACTTCTTTCTGCCATTTCGGCAATAACACTCAATACACTCCTGTCCATGTGCAGGAAGGGATTCCCCTTCTATACATTTCCTCTTCTTCTTAGGTTTTATTGTCGTGGCTTTTGTAACATCTGTACCTGAGAAGCATATAACTAACTGTAAGTACCGAAATCCAAAGTTTGCAGGCGAAGGTTTTTTCTCAAAAATAATTGTCAATTTTGACTATAGTGGAGCTTGTGAAATAAAATGTGCTTACAGTGCTAAAATTTTGGAGAAAATGTTTTACTAACCAATAACTACACTATTAAACTTTAATTAGGTAACAATATTGAGATCGATTTGACAGTATATTGGTGCTTTTTTTAAGGAAATAAATTATCATGATATTCATCGAAAGTGTAGCAACAAAAACATTTAACTCCGTATATACAGTAAAATGTAAATTATATTATCGTGATATTTTAATGTATATTCACTAATACAATTTCGAAACTCTGACGTAAAGTTGATTGTATAAGTTACAATATTTAATTATGGGTTTGTAGAGAAGGACACATCCAATAGGATAGTATAAAAAACTCAAAATCGTAAAAAATGGAGTTACAGTGTTATGCTTCTGAGGTACGCATACAGATGTCAATTAGCCAAAACAAATGAAAACTTTAGCCGTATTATTGAAAGACGAGATCTAACTTTACATCATATCAGCCAACAGTGGCTCATACTGAACATAGGCCTCCCCAAAGAATTACAAGAACGATTGCTCCAAAACATAATACAGTAAAAAACTTACCTTCACTGAATCGGCTTCCCACGGTCGGAATACAAATGTTTTTGCAGCTCTTTATGCCATTTTGGCAAAAGCACTCAATACACTCATGTCCAGGTCCAGGAAGGGATTCCCCTTCTATGCATTTCTTCTCCGTAGGTTTTTGTATCGCGGCTTTTGTAACATACAGGTGTCAATTAGTCAAAACATATGAAAACTTATCAAAAGAGCATATTATAAGATTAAAGACTACGTTGAAGACAAGGAAGTTTGGCAACAATTCCTTCTGCACATGTGGCTTCCCTGGTACCTCATTAATGGCATAACAATGTAAATGTCTATTAACTGCTCCCAAATTACGAGGATTATTTTATTTTACTTTTTTACATACTTCCTTGGCATAGTCTTTTCATTATTTGACATTATAAACCTACAATTTTCTATTTTTTTTTTTTATCAATTTAGATTTGTTACAGTTGTTGTGGCAATCGTGTCATTTGGTTTAAATAGGTCATTATTTTAATTATTTTATTTATCTTTTATTTAGATTCTTTAATTTTAGATTTTGTGAATGTGAGAACGTTGTAGGCTGTAAACTTGTGGACCATTTTCTATTTTACTAAGTACCTGGTACTTGTTGATAAGCCTACACTGTCCTCTCATACCTATTAACACTGTAATTTGAAAACATTGTAGAAACCATTTATTTTTAAAAGAGTAACCGTGGAGTTTCTTGCCGGCTCTTCTCCATAGGAAACGACCAATTGGAACCGTGCACCTAGCTTCTGACGTTTCATAAATGCCCTTGTAGGTTTATGTGAAATATTTTTTTTTGTTTTGAAAACTTTAACCATCTTATTGCTAAACGAGATCTAATTTTACATCATATCAGCCAAAAGTGGTTCATGCTGAACATAGGTCTCCCCACGGAATCACAACAACAATCGCTCCAAAGTACAATACAATGAAAAAATTACCTTCACTGAAACGACTTCCCACGGTCGGAGTACAAACGTTTTTACACCTCTTTCTGCCATTTTGGCAAAAGCACTCAATACAATCATTTCCAGGTCCAGGAAGGGATTCCCCTTCTATGCATTTCTTCTTTTTCTCAGGATTTTTTGTCGTGGCTTTTGTAACATACAGATGGCAATAATAATAAATAAAATTAAAATGTTTATTTCAATTACAAAAGGCATTTAGATACATACAGGGTGGCAAGGACATCGACGCGATAACTGAAACTATGGATTCTGAAGTGCTATCTCACCGTGTTATCTTAGGTGAAGTGAGCGTGGAGTGAGCTGTCAGTTGCTAAGGATTGACACTATTGGCAGCTCACTTCACCTAAGTTATCACGGTGAGATTTTTACAGAATAGCACTACAGTTCATTATTCTGAACCCCTCTGCGTTGAAATTTTTCGTCGGTTATTTAAAAAAAAATCTGCTGTTTCATAGAAAAATACCTACGCGGTCAAAATGTATGGAACAACGGAATTTTTAAAATCCGCTGACGATGTCCCTGCCACCCTGTATAATTGGAGATCACCTTTTAAGCAAGGAATTGCTTGTGTTAGGAGAATCCGCACTTCCACTTATCATTATCTTATGTAATTAAATTGAATGTAGACAATGTAAACATACAGAAAAATAAAATAAATGGGTAACTTAAAATTAAACAAAATGAAAGGGTGACTGATTTGTAAATGAGTGAACGTTATCGTTATGCATAGAAAAAGGCCAAGTCGCGCGTTTACGTGTGATTATGTGTGAGTATGGGTCAGAGTGTGAAGAGTGAGGGTGTGTCTGTAGTGTGTGAACTATAGTTAGAATATTTAGTAATACTATCGTTTAATATCCTGACCAACATAAATATAAATACGAAAATGTATTTGTTTATTAGGTATTTGTGTATTTGCTTGTTTGTTTGCTTGTTACGCCTTTACGCCAAAACGGCTGAACAGATCCGAATGAGATTTGGCACTTAGGTAGACCATGTCTGGGTTCACTGGGTTAGGACACAAGACACTACAATTAGTCAAAACAAATAAAAACTTTAACTGTCTTATTGCAAAACGAGATCTAACTTCAGCACCTGTTCCACCGCCCGCGCCGGCTATCAACGAGAAACGGGTAGAGTTAGCAACTAAAACGAGTAGTTGAATCATTCAGGCGTGACCTTGCGAAAATCCACTATAAAATACAAAAGACGTGGATATATTTAGTAACCTGTTCCGCTTAGCTATTTCTAAAGAACCATAAAAAACTCCTGAAAGAAATCGACACGTGTTTCACCTCTCAACGCGGTATCCTCAGGATGACGATTGACTTGTCGCGAACACGAACATGGTGTGTTGCCACACCGAGCGCTGAACGCAGAGTCTATTGTATTTTAAAAACGAGGACGCGAGCAATCAGCAACGAGTGCGCGACGGCGATGAGCTATTACTCGCTGGTATGCGTACGAGTATGTACCAAGCTTGAGTCTCTCAGAAAGTGTTCTGTCTGCTCGTCAAGCGAGAGCGAGCCTCGTTGCGCGAGTCCCTCTTTGATAGCTCTTGTCGCTGTGACAAACGAGCACTCGCCGGTGGTGTGAACAGTCGGCCATCAACTATTAATATATCTCTTCTAGTTACACTGACGGGACTTAAAATCTTTTGTAGGTTTTTGAGCGAAAAAATCGTTTATAGCTAGTTGCTTCCTCGCAGGTGCCTTAACCAGAGTTTTAAGCCTTCCAGGTTATTTTTTGTTTTTTGAACTTTATTCCAATTTACGTAAAGTTCTTAATACAAAACTGACAACTTAGTACCGGACTAACTTGTCAATTTTATAATACAAAGAATAGGGACGATGACTAAAAATTTATTTTTTGTCCTTCAAGTAGATTATTAAAAAATATTGAACACACATTTTTTCTTTTTTTACAATATCAACAAATTACGGCGATACATTGAGTTAAAATGTGCCATGACATTTTTTTTTTTCTGTCGGGCATCTCATAGCTGGTCTCTGAAACCATGACTATTTAACCGGTCAATCCTGTGGCTGCCTTAAGCTGCTACACTCAAAGCCTCCAGCCAGGGCATACATAAAACTAAGCTAAAAAACTAGGGTAAACGCTCGCTAAGGGCACCCCCTGTGGGGTACGAGCCTCGGCTTAGGGCGTTAACCGGAGGGAAGACTTCAAAATATGAGACGGGCTGATGTGCCATGACATCACGAGTGTGTAGATTTTATACTACCTTATGACGTAGCGACCCCCACTCCCCAACTTTAATTCGTTTTATCTAAGTATTTTTTTATTAATATGATAAAGCAAAAAATACGTGTCTAATATTTTTTTATTATCTGACTGATGGACTAAATAGAATTTCTTTTTTTTGACCCAGGCATCATGCCTATTGTATTTCTATCGCAGTTAGATTCTTATTATAAATACTGTCTCTATTGTTAAAACCGTGTCTGAAGAAAACCCTTGTTTTGTAATAAGACCATAGATGTTGATGATAATAATTAATTTGGTTAAGTGGAAGTCAAATAGTAATCGCTCTATGTAGACCAGTACCCTAATTGCATAATACAACACAACTACAATCTGTTTCGATTTGAAACAGATTGCTAATCCATCGCTTCATAAGTTGGAAAAAAAATCTGCTCAACAACGTTAATAACGCAGTAAATGTTGTTAAAATGACAAAATGAAACAAATTTCGCGAAATTGTTTACGAAAATGAGTTACGCAATTAGAGTACAGGTCCTAGATTTGATTCGGGTGTAGGCTAAAAACCGGCCGAAAGTGCGTATCGGACCACGCACAATGAAGGGTTCCGTAGTTGGGATAAATTTATCCCAAGAACAAACTTAACATTGTAGTTAAAAAAATTGCCCCATACATTCCAACCACAAATGTAAAGGAGATGTCCGCTTTTTGTATGGACGTTGGTTTTTTATTCCGAGAAAAATCTAACCAGCATCAAACTACATCTAAATAAAAACAACAAAATATGGAACTAGGAACCACTGAAATAATATTTTTAGACCCCTCCATTTAAGAGAAAAATTATAAACTATTTAAAGTACAAATATTTTATTTTTTGATGGCAACTATGACAAATATGATATAAATTGTCACAGGTCATTACTGTCAATCAATTGACAGTAATGACAGTAACATGTGTCAATTTTGACAAGTTTACTATTTGAATATGTCAATTTGACATAAATTGACACATAGTATTACAGTCAATTAATTGACAGTAATGACAGTAACATGTGTCAATTTTGACAAGTTTACTTTTTTATGGGGTGTGTTCACTACATTATCCTAGATAATTAGAAAGGTTTGTTCGTTATAGGAGTAAATTCTTACTAAAATAACAAACGATTTTTCTGAAAATTGGAGGTCTTTAAAAATGTATGACATAGTTAGAACCACTAGTTTTTGGAATGTCTATCCAAATATATTTAACTTATCCTGGTTAGAATTATTGAATAATAAAAAACCAATTTAGGACATGTACTTTGGACGCACAATATTCAGTGATTTACCATGTTGTTTAGGTTTTTCTGTAATCTATAAATATAGAACTATGCTCGGTTTTTTTTATCAAAATTTTATATTCAACAGTTTCGGAGATAAGGGTGAAAATTGCTGAGCCTAAAATGGATAAATGGTCAAATTTCATACATTTCTTTAACTTTAAAATTATAATAAAAAGTATTTGAAATCTTCTTTATATGTCACAGTTTACAAAACTTCTTTTTTTTTTTTTAATTCCCTCAAAAGTGAACGCCATATCCTAAATTCATTTATTTACGTTACATGTTCGTGTTTGGGTCACAGAAATTCATGTATGTATCATTTAATCGATTCAGTAGATTCGGAGCAAATCGCCTGTGACAGACGGACAGACAGCTGTCTGCGTATAGAATCACTCGTGTGTCTGTACACACGAGTGATTCTATAAGGTTTCCGTTTTTACATTCCGACGTTCCTAAAAAGGCTAAAATGACTTCTCTTTTACGAATTAAGTGCCTGCTACACGGCTGCCAACCGCGTCCCCGACAGAGGTGAACGAGAAAAACTTGAGAATTATGCCATACTAAAAAGATTAGCTAAGTCAGCTAGCCAGCAGGGCTGAGTACCCAAATTGTACCAGACGTTAATATTTTTAGTATCGCTACTCGTAAAAGCTTTTTAGGGTTCCGTCCCTCAAAAGAAAAAAACGGAACCCTTATAGGATCACTCGTGTGTCTGTCTGTCCGTCTGTCACAGCCGATTTGCTCCGAATTTAATGAACCGATTAAGTTAAAATTTGGTACATGTATGTATTTCTGTGACCCAAACACGAACGTGTAACGTAAATAAATGAATTTTGAATATAGGGGTCACTTATGGGGGGCAAACAAGAAAATAAAAGTTTTGCTAACAGTAACGTGTGACATACCAAATGAAAGGGCTTGTTGCGAGGATGTATTTTTTATATATTTTTTTTTAATGTAATTTTATGATGACTGTATAAAACAGCATGGAGCCTGGATTTACGTTCGGTTGATGGCAATAGGCTCGCCCCCTATTACATGGGACTGCGATATGATAGTATACTACACCTCTGCCCAATTCCTCGGAGAATACAGGCGTGATGTTATAACAAGCTGATAATACAAAATGGTTCACTCGGCAAAATCATTTAAATAAAAAGCGACTCTTGCTACGACGCAATTAAGTGCAATTCAGGTCGCACAGCGCTAATTACCTACAGTTATATTGCCTCTCTTTCCAACGCGTAACTCTTATATTTTGTGACTACGTTCCGCTCACTGAATTGGCCCGACAAGACGAGTCCGCCGTGTACTTGTAGCTTCATACCTAAAGTGCACCTTCTGTATTATTCTGTGACAAAGGTAGATTCTTACTTGTAGTTGAAGTTGAAGGCAACGGTTGCTCTGCACAGCGATTGCTCGTACACCTTATGAAACCGTCCATGCATATGCAGGCGTTGCATTTGTTTTGTGCAGGGTACAGTTGTTTTTCAGCGCAATGCGGTGCTGGAAATTCAGTAATATTGTTAATTTTGAGTCAATCAGATTGGTACAGTACGACACAACTTAGATGTAGCATCGGCAAAATTCGTAAAACTGATCACCATCTGAACTGAATGCGCCTTCAAAATCACCAATATTTATTACTGCTTTAGGTAAAAATGATCTTTACGCAAACGCAATAACTTGTGAAGTCATTTATACCCAAATACATTAGTAAAATTGAAAAATCTAAGTTGTGTCGTACTAAGGCGCTGAGCATACGATGGATATTTTGTCCGCGACGATAGAACGAATGGAAATCTACGCAGTAACACACGCGGAGGGCAAAACGACTGCGCCACCGATGCGATGCTTGCCGGACGACCTCTCTAGCGGTCATTCGCTGTCAAAATGGCTGCCGTCTGCTAAGCGCCCACAGACAGTCAGACAGACGGAGAACACACTTATTACCTATGTGCCCTGCTGAGCAGCCCTACTTAACTTTGTATTTGAATGACCTTGAACGTGATCCAACGAAGGCCTCTCTTAATTATGTAATCCATTACTAGAAGGATTTTGATAATACACACTATTTATTGCTCTATGCTCTATGTGCTCTATGTTATATGGGTTTGGTTTCCGCACTTAGTCCGTAAAGTGAACCATTGTGCGTGGGCCATGGCGGCCGTTTGGTGGTTATTCCAACCAGCCCACCTCCCTCCAGAAGCTAATTAAATCTCCTAGTCTGTTCAGAACATCTGTGTAGGATCTGGGTGACCCGAGGGTTTCTGTTCTAATCTGGGTGACGCCTGTGCATTCAAAGAGCACATGCACTATTTATTGCTACATTGAGTAGTATTTAAAAACCTCTGAAATTATAGACGTAAGTTTGAAAGAATAACGTTCTTCTCCATAGGTAACTACCACGCTTTGGAATGGGCAACTAGCTTCATATCTGACGGACAATAATAGGTCAGTGTCCAAAAAATATTCTTTTGTCGGTCTTGTAGATTATTAAAAATATTGAACACGTATTTTTTTCTTTTTTGACTTAATCAAAAGATTACGGCGATACATTGAGTTAAAATGTGGCATGACGTGACGCCTTGCTAGATTTAATAGGGGTAGTAATAAACGCCCCGGAAAAAATTAAAGTATTTGCATACTCAAAATATGAAATTTACTGCTATAAATACTACTTTTCCGACAACTTATATATGCACATACAAATAAAGAAACGACCGAATAAAATACTGAAAATTCCGAAAAATCAATACAGAATTTGCTGACGTAATATTTTTCAAAGATGCAAACAAGCATACACCATACAAGCGAACATGCAATATGCAGCAGGCATGGTTTCTGTCACGGCTCCTACTTCTTCGCTTAAATTACACTCTAGGGGTAGGGTAGACAAGACTACGTAGAGTCAGTTTTGCAGCAATTCGTTTCTGTCACTAACTTTTGTAGCATAACATATTGACATTTCGGAAACTTTGTATTTTTTTCGGAAGTTTAGTTTTTTTTTTTGGTAATTTAGTATTACAGTCAACCACATATTTTCGGAAGTTATTTTTGTTTTTTCGGAAGCTTTATTATTATCCATTTAATAGTGCGTTGTGACGTAGCAAGCCTCCACTCCCCAACTTTAATGCGTGTTTTCTAAGTTATTTTTGATTAATATAATAAAGCAAAAAATACGTGTCTAATATTTTTTTATGATCTGAAAGACGGACTAAATAGAAATTCTTTTTTTTTTACCTAGGCAACTACCCTATTCAAAAGTGCCTGTAAATGGTTTAATTGAAATAAATGCTTTGAGTTTGAGTTTGAATAATATAGTTGGCAGGGGTCGAAACATTTGGTACAGCTGGATGAACAAAAAATTAATTCATGAAAATTTAAAAAAAATGCTTTAAGACTCTGGCTTTATTGTATTGTATTCTAATTGTACCTGGTATGCAGATCATGCTGGTACATTTGACTTTCCCTCGTCGGCAAATACAGTTATTGCACGCATCTGGTTGAGGTATCTCCACACCATTGACGCAATCTTGTTCTGGAAACCACATTTTAATTTTTTTTAAGATATTCTTTTCATTCTAGACTAATAATTATCTAAACTATGTATATACAACTATTATATATATTATGTACAAGTATGTAAAGGAAAAAATTAAAAAAACTTTTTACAAAAGAAAAACAACCGACCTCCAAAAAAAACACTACAAAGTGAAAAATAACTTTAATTTCGGAAGTCGGTGTCTTGGGTTTTGTATTTTCGTTTTTTGCTACCGACTTCCGAAATTAAAGTTATTTTTCACTTTGTAGTGTTTTTTTTGGAGGTCGGTTGTTTTTTTTTTGTAAAAAGTTTTTATTTTTCACTTTTTAGTTGTGGTACCTACCCCACACACTTTTTGAGTATTTCGGGACATCGCCAAGCGGTTGGTCGACTCTTCACGTGACCAGAGGGCTTGCCAATTCTTAGGCCTAAGAATCAGCATTGCCATCCAACGTGGCAACGCTGTCAGCTTTTTGGGCACTTTTCCCGCTGACAGCGATGCGGACGAATTTTTTGATGCCCAATGAGCTCTTCCCTTTATTATTATTTTTTAACCGACTTCCAAAAAGGAGGAGGTTATAAGTTCGTCGCGTATGTTTGTTTTTTTTTATGTATGTCCACCGATTTCTCCGTCAATTGTGGACCGATTTTAATAATTCTTTTCTTGTTTGAAAGGGTGTGCTCTGGAATTGGTCCCATATAAATTTTATTAAGTTTGCTTGGATAGTTTTTGAGTTAGCTACAAAATACGTTTTTTTTTTCCCACTTAGTATGTAGATGATATGATAAGTTTCTGTCACTGGTAGCAGGTAGTGGTATTCGAATGTGTGTGGGGTAGGTACCACAACTAAAAAGTGAAAAATAAAAACTTTTTACAAAAAAAAAACAACCGACCTCCAAAAAAAACACTACAAAGTGAAAAATAACTTTAATTTCGGAAGTCGGTGTCTTGGGTTTTGTATTTTCGTTTTTTGCTACCGACTTCCGAAATTAAAGTTATTTTTCACTTTGTAGTGTTTTTTTTGGAGGTCGGTTGTTTTTTTTTTGTAAAAAGTTTTTATTTTTCACTTTTTAGTTGTGGTACCTACCCCACACACATTCGAATACCACTACCTGCTACCAGTGACAGAAACTTATCATATCATCTACATACTAAGTGGGAAAAAAAAAACGTATTTTGTAGCTAACTCAAAAACTATCCAAGCAAAGTTAATAAAATTTATATGGGACCAATTCCAGAGCACACCCTTTCAAACAAAAAAAGAATTATTAAAATCGGTCCACAATTGACGGAGAAATCGGTGGACATACATAAAAAAAAAACAAACATACGCGACGAACTTATAACCTCCTCCTTTTTGGAAGTCGGTTAAAAAATAATAATAAAGGGAAGAGCTCATTGGGCATCAAAAAATTCGTCCGCATCGCTGTCAGCGGGAAAAGTGCCCAAAAAGCTGACAGCGTTGCCACGTTGGATGGCAATGCTGATTCTTAGGCCTAAGAATTGGCAAGCCCTCTGGTCACGTGAAGAGTCGACCAACCGCTTGGCGATGTCCCGAAATACTCGGTGAGCACTCGGACCCCACGGCCCTAGTGTTTTAATTTCAACCCCAAACGGCTCAAAAATATAGCTACCAGTAAGGTTTCTATACTTGCGCCGTTTGAGGTTTTCTGCAGCAGCCGCCCCGGCACAGCCCAAATAATATATTCTTGTGCTTGTTTCGAAATTGCCCAAATCATTAGCTAATCAATTGGTGAGTAGACGAACTCTCGTCAGTATCAGATATCTAACCCAAAAACCCTTACACTGTTTTTTCTTTCTTTTTCCACACACAAACCCACCACACCAACTCTTTTATCAATTTCCAAAAGTGTTTGTGATAGATTATATTTTGGCTATCAAGCCTTTTTAGGAATCTGCGCTTGTCCACGACAGAGTGAGTCTTGTACTAGACCTTATCCCCGACAAATCTTACGTTACAAACGAACTCATATATTTTTTTTATGGCATATTGCCGGTCTACCTAGGAGGTTGTCAGCTGCTTAACTAGACTTTCCTGTGGCTGCCTCAATAAATTAAGGCCTCAAGCCAGGGCATAAAACTTAAAAACTAAGTTATTACACGCTAAGGGCACCCCCTGTGGGGTACGGACCTCGGCTTAGGGCGTCGCTGGGGGAGGACAGCAAGGGACAGGCTGGATCGGATTAAACACCTACGATGCTACTACAGCAGCACCGGCGTACCTTCACACGGTTTGTGTTTGGGTAATTATCCTGGGCTGAGCTAAGCCAATCACGATACGGCAGTACTACCATGCTTACTGCTGCGTCGCGAGGGACAATAATATGGCGAGGTGATATTGATGTCGCTTCTTTATGTAGTAAGAAAGAAAGAAAGAAAGAAAGAAAGATTTTTTTTATTTGGGACACGCACAGGAAATAGAACATTAAAACTAAGAAAATTATAAAAACAATTTATAGCAATTTCACAAAAACATTAAAATTTAAAAAAAATTGTGTAACCAAAAAAGAAGACCTGCCAAAAAGGCTCCTAGTGCTAATAGATATTATTCCGACAAGACTGTTAAGAGCTCACAGAATTGGAGTTCCTTACCAAACTACGGTCGGTGGTCTGCCGAAATTACTGTATTGAGCGTAATAATTAAACCTGCGCTGGCTCCTAAAATATAGGTACATCTAAATGCCGTAGTTGCCCCCGTAATTGTTATTTTCGTAATTTTATTCTTTCTTTTCGTCATGTTTGCCGCAAATAAACGTATTTTCTTTCTTTCTTTTCTTTATTATTAAGGAAAAAGGGGGCACGGGGTCGCAGCATTATGCTAAGCGATGACTGTTTTGCGTGGATGTGACGAATATTTTCCCCCAATTTGTTATTAACGTTTTTTTTATCTTTCTTTGCGTCATGTTTACCGCAAATAAACGAATTTTCTTGATTTTTTTTTTCTTTTCTTTCAACTTTGACTTTGCGGATTCATGTGCGTATTGTATAATAATCACTTGCTTCAAAAACGGTGAAGGAAAACATCGTGCCTGAGAGTTATTTCTTAAGACAAGTCAGAGGCCCATGGGCGGCTTTAAAACTCTGACACCAAGTTAGTCATTAACCACACGAAACGACAAATAATAATTAAGGCTACATAGGAAAAAAATAAAAAATACAAACGTTGACTTTTACTTGTGAAGACCTTTTGGTCTTCACGAGTAAAAGTCAACTTTTGTTTTTTTTTTTTCAGCTACTACTACGCTGGCACAAACGGTTTTATTTTCCTGTAAAATAAGGCCCATCACCACCAAAATCCAAAAGAATATTATATTTTAATAGAGTTTTAACCCTATTAAAATCAAAATTTCATGTTTTTGGTTTTATGTTTCAAATTTTTGACAAAAATTTCAAACGTAATACGAAACATTTTAAAACTTTTTTTGTTATGGTAGAACTAAAAACCAAATAAATTTAAAAAAATATATCGTCTCTGACTGGCGATCTGTGTGTCATTGAGAATTTGAGACCTAACATTAGTATATCAAAATTGAAATTCCAAAGTTGCTTGTTTCTCAATAAAAAATCCTCTGTAACAGACGAACAAGAAAGTGATCAAAGATTCCGTTTAGTAACCCTAAAAATCGAAATCTTACCTGGGCATAGAATATTCGTACAATATTTTAAGCCGGCAAAACAAATGCAAGTGTTGCACTCATCTAGGGAGACTACAGCCTGACCATCCTCGCAAGTTGATCGGAATTGATCTGAAAATAATATGATTGCTGGTTAAATTACTACATGGAAATTCATTTGCAACATTATTCAGCCAAACAACCTGTTGAAAAGAGGTTTCTCTAAAGCGTCGCTACATGGACCGGTTCTGTGCCTCTTGTAATCAGCTGATTCCCTTAACCTTCACCAAGTCATCGGTCCACCTAGTAGGGGGATCCACCCATGCTGCGTTTCGGTTTGCGATCGCCAAAAGCAGTTACGCATCCAGCTGCTTTTTTTGAAGTACCTAAAGTCGGGGAGGCTTTTGCTCAGCAGTGGGACAGTGTAGGCTAACATAAAAAAAACCGAGGAACGAGTAAAACGGAGTACTTCCACTTTGGCCCACCAAGCCGCCCCACTGGTGGAGCAAAATGGAATGCCTACAATTTTGCAGTGGAATCTGCCCCACTAGTACGACTTGGTGGGGCAGATTCCACTAGTTTTAAATCTTGTGGATTCTGCCCCACTAAGTTAGTTACAGTTTTATTTAGATATACATTTCTTTCTTTTCCAAACACATATAAAATACGAGCACCTACACAAATTCTAAGGTGCCAACCCTAGTGGGGCAGAATCCACAAGATTTAAAACTAGTGGAATCTGCCCCACCAAGTCGAACCAGTGGGGCAGATTCCACTGCAAAATTTTAGGCATTCCATTTTGCCCCACCAGTGGGGTGGCTTAGTGGGGCAAAGTGGAAGTACTGGTAAAACGGCGTACATTTGAAAAAACCTGTCTCGTTATGGGACAAAAAAACTTACCACTTAATCTATTTGTGGCATTAAATGTTAATAATTGTAATTGTGACTGTGATATTGATGTTGATACACATAACATCTGAAACAGAAGAAAAACAAATATATAATTTAAAATATATTTTAAATTAGAATAGGGATCAAAAAAAAATTATTTAGTCCGTCAATCAGATAAAAAAAAAATATTTGACACGTATTTTTTACTTTATCATTTTAATAAAAAAATAATTAGATAAAACGCATTAAAGTCGGGGAGTTGGGGTCCCTACGTCACAAGTAAGTATAAAATCTACACATTCGTGACGTCATAGCACATTTTAAATCAATGTATCGCCGTAATCTGTTGATAACGTAAAAAAATAAAAATACGTGTACAATATTTTTTATACCATTCCCCCTCTAAAATGCTTATCTTCACTGAAACTTCACTTCTTTATTCACTGAAAACAGTGAATAAAAAGCTTTTTTAATCACTATTTTAGTGTTTGAATTTAGAAACCCCACCCCCATCCCAATGCTATACGACCTCCTTGCGAAAAAATACTCGATACAAAATCCTTGTGCAAAGAATACTCGATATACAAACTCCTTGTGCAAATAACTCCTCGAGATTTGATTGGTCGACATTTTCGACAAGGAGTTTAGCATTAGAATAAAAACTATTTTGTGTTCTTTGCTGTAATTAGTAAATTGGCTCTATTTTGAATACTGTAAGTTGTACGAACACAAAGTTTAGTGTGAAAATGCATTCAAGTGATGAAGAAGACCTTCAACGTCCAAAGATGCCCCAGAGTTTCCTTCAGCATAAATATCGCTTCACAAGTTACCATCCTAATAAGAAAATGACTCATAATTTTAGTGATTGTTCCAATTTTAATGTGCATTGGTTAATTTAACCTTCCTTAGCCGCACTGGTCGATCCATCAGGTTAAGCTACGCTTGCCGGGGTTGGTTAGTGGATGGGTGACCATTTTTACATACCGAGACTCCTCCATGCCTCGGAAAGCACGTTAAGCCGTTGGTCCCGGCTGTCATTCGTGGATCTTTGACAGTCGTTATGGGTCGTCAGAAACCCGAAAGTCTGACAATCAGTCTAACCAAGGGGTATTGTATTACCCAGTTACTGGATTGTGGAGGTCAGATAGGCAGTCGCTCCATGTAAAATACGGTATTCATCTGCATCCGGTTAGACTGGAAGCCGACCCCAACATAGTTGGGAAAAGGCTAGGCAGATGATGATTTTCTTAATTAAATGTCTATTTTCACTTAAATCTTTCTTTTTCTCGTACTCATGGTATAAAGTATAGTATGCAACT
This sequence comes from Agrochola lychnidis, assembly GCA_963680765.1. NCBI lineage: Eukaryota > Metazoa > Arthropoda > Insecta > Lepidoptera > Noctuidae > Agrochola > Agrochola lychnidis. The sequence continues at coordinate 9,899,164 of OY796855.1, read as the reverse complement.
CTTGAATAAAACGGATTTGTATCGAGGGCCATGAATCACTCGCGTCGCTCAGGTGATTCAGTCGTTAGAATCCTTCACTTGCTCTTGGTTCATCTATGGCCCTCGCTTTAAATCTGTCCTTTATTCACTAATTGCATAATATACTATTATTAATATTCCTGACAGGCAAAAACATTTTGTCGGTCATTGGCTAGATATGGTTATCTAATATATTCATGGGAACATTCATATATATGATACCAAGACCTCTTGGAAAGCACGTCCAGATGGTTATTCGTGGATCTTTGACAGTCGTTACTGGTCGTCAGAAGTTCGAAATCTAACAACCAGTCTTACCAACGGGTATCGTATTACCCAGTAACTGGGTTGTGGAGTCGCTCGATGTAAAATACTGATATTTAGCTGCATCCGGTTAGACTGGAAGCTGACCCCAACATCGTTGGGAAAAGGCTAGGAAGACAAAGATGACGAGAACGTTCATGTTATACTAACATGAGCGTCTGCCATTTTACAGTGAACAGATTTAAATCAGCTTTACAATTTCCTTTGTATGGAAATAACCACCAAAATTAACAAACAACTCGTAAATCAAGTAATGTTTGATTGTTTGTACATCTGTTTTCTCCATGGGTCTCAAATAATAAATGTTACTAATTTTGTACTCTCTGATTCACCGTATAAGATTCAAAATTAAATAGGTACTTTATTTATCGCAACATGGCGATGGACATATGACGTCATACAACGACGTTTGCGCACGTTCGTTGCAAAATTTTCTCATAACTGTCACTGTTTACTTACAAGACTCATGGCCTGTCTTACCACCTCTTCTTTTAACTTATCTTGCAAATATTTACATCCAAATACCTTATACTTTTTACTACTATTTCGGTTTATTATTATCTATCGGAAATAGGGCTTAGGGCTTTTGAAATCAAGTATTATGATAAATTCAAACGGTTCACTTGACACGCATTTTGCTATAAGTAAAAAATCTGCATCTGCACATTGTTTTGTTCTAACGCTAATCAATGTTTGAAGCTTGTATCTTCTCTACTTAATAAAATTCTTTAATTAATTGACAGACAACGCACAGTCTTTTTTTTTGGGTGGGTAGTTATCAAATAACTTCTCCCGCTCCGGGTGGAGCGGGAGGGCGTATCAGACGAACTCTTACTGACTAAAACCCACCCATGTTCTTTCAGTTGCCACGGTCACCCTTTCGGACAAAACCGCAACCCAGGTATTGACCTTATCGGACCCCTTAAACCATTGAGTCTAGAATTATAAAGTTTAGCACCAAAGTAATTTATATAACGAAAGTGAGCATTAAGGAAGGCTTTTTGAAAATTCATCCCCTAAAGGGGTTAAATAGGGGATGAAAGTTTGTATGGAATTTTGTCAATTTTGCCAATGGGAAAACCCAACGAGTGGCGAACGGGTTTGCGAGATGTCACGAGTTGACGACGTTGACAGATATTAGCCAGTCGGCAAGGTTGATACTGGGGCTTCTACTCGAGGGGCGACAATAGATCTTTTAATGCATTAAAGTAAATAACACCGCATTAACACAATAGAAAAAAGTACCCGTTCAAACACATCCAGTTATTCTAAAACCAGGAAGGAAGAAAAACATGTTCATAACGAATGGGTGCGTAATTTAACAAATCGATTACCCGACCATGTTAAACACATTAATGTCCGTACAGTACACACTTACATAAACGCCAATTTCGAAGCACACTGACCAATTACTTACGTAAATTATACAATACATTATGGGCACCTAATTAGATTTCATAGAAACGTACGGCACTATTGTTTCAAACATTAATAGCTTAATGGTGGTGATGGTCACCACTAAGAGTTACACTATTTACGTGAACCCACTCCTAAGAGGCTAACAGGAATACCGTAAAACTGTTATTGAGACTATACTTCGAACAAGAGTCATTATTATCCTTCTGTCTGTTCAATTTGTTTAGGGTCGTCGTAGTATGTTTCCTTCTTCATTTATGTGTGTATTTTATATATATATTTTTTCTTTTTTAAATCTTATTCACCCCTTTTCTAGCCACCATTTATTTGATCATTTTTTTACTCTACACGTATATCCACACCCACATTCGACTAAGACTATGCTTGTACTTAAGTTTCTGTACACAAATAGTGTAGTGTAGATACCTACTGCCATCACAGTACTATGTGAATTACTCTAAAACTAGATGTTGTGCGGTAGCCGTCGATAGACGCTTACATTCATTGATAGTTTGTGTTCTATTTAGAAAGCAGTCTTATTTATTGCTACACTTTAGTAAAACTAAGCTATCATATTCCACATCATCATCATCATTCCGTTTTCATCTATTGCTGGGCAGAAGCCTCATTCTGCTTGTAACAATTTCCACATTCCTGTGCCAGAGTCATTAGGTACCAACCTTGCATCCTATATTGTTCTACATGCTCCTCCCTTTATGCAAACAGATTCATGATCGCAGTACTTTGTGATAACTTAAGGGGATCTTGAACTTCGTCCGTACTTTTCGACAAACAGGCCTTTAATTTTTACCAAGATCGATCGATTTTTTTTTTTTTTTTCATCGAACGGGATAAAGAGAACTGCTCTGGTGAAACGGGAGAAACCCTTATCCAGCAGCGGACTACGTAAGGAGTAAAAAAACAGATCCTTACCCAAATTAAAACACAAAATTTGAACGTCAGCCAATCCATAATGATGAACAATCAAATATACTGACACGTGAGAAGAAATATAGTTTTCTTTTTATACGGCTACGTGTACCTGAATCAGTAAATAATGACTATTCGCTCAACATTCATTATAAACAATTACACATTACATTGCAAACATTTTATGATAGTTTCTTGCACAACCATACAAAAAAGAACTCTATACTGTACAGTAATAAAGTTACAAGTAGTTATGCTCAAAGTCATTACCTAGATTATTATTGGTTTCAAAGGCTATTGTAGAACACAAATTAATTTTCTCTAAAATGTTCGTAAGTAGATAAACTAGCAGTGGCAATGTCCAATTAAAAAGAAGTTCACCCACTCTGTAACTTCAACAGTCGAGTTTTGACAGACTGCCTTGGCACATTCATTGTACCATTGTATTAATTATTCACTTATAATTAATTAACGTGTATTTTACGATTATTTATCAGCCAGATTTAGTTCCAAACAAGCTGCAAGCAAGATAAGTCAAGGGCAATGTGTGGTTGTGAAGCCAGAGTTTTATTCTCTGCCACTAAAGAAAAATAGTTGTATCATCAGACAGTTTCACTTCTTTACAGGAATACCTATCCTATTTGACGTTAAATGTAAGTTTAGAGGCCCTAAATATTGATAATTTCATTTGAAACGACTAAACCTAAAACGAATCTTTCGTTCCTTATAGTTGCCAGATTTTCAGACTCCTGACTGACTTTAACGATGGATACAGGTAAGGATTACAAAACACAAGAGGTATCTTTATATAAAGAATCCAAATACTGCTAAACTTATCAAACAACCGCACAAATCCATGAATAGTTCAGAAAGATATATACGACTCCGATCTATCATACCAAATTAGTCCCTCCCAAAGCTCCGCCAAATAGTTTCAACCGGTATAATCTAGGCTTCCTAGACGTCTAGTTAGGCGCACTGTCAACTAAGTTAGCTCTCAGAGGACTCGCCACTTGCCTAACTCTTGAAAACACCTAATTGCCACTAAACTTGGAAGACGTCGCGTAATTTGAGACATTAGTCCCGAAAACTCTGTCATTGGAATTAGAAACTTATTATTGAAATGGTTGAGTTTGTTTTGGATAAATAGAACTGTATTTATAAAAGACTTTTTTTGAGAATTGTTGTAAAATATGATTGTTACAACAAAGGATCCTAAGTTTATGTAAACACCTCTTGTGCCTGCCAAACCTTTGGAACTGGAACACTGCAAGGCTTCTTGGCGGTAAAAATGAGAATGGTGTACAACCACAGATTCGTACACACGGCTACACATCAAGCTATACATTTCCAGTTTATGCTGATCTCGCTTTGTATAGGATTTCCGTACAATGCGAGGCCAGCTTATACTGGAAATTATAGCTTGATGTGTAGCCGTGTATACAGATGGTTCACTCCGCAAAATCATTTAAACAAAAAGAGACTCTTGCTACGACACAATAAAGTGCAATTCAGGTCATCATCATCATCATCATTTCAGCCGAAAGACGTCCACTGCTGGACATAGGCCTCCCCCAAGCACCGCTACTTCGACCGATTCTGTACTTTCCGCATCCAGTGGATTCCTGCGGCCTTCACAAGGTCATCGGTCCATCTTGTGGGAGGCCTTACAACGCCAATTCAGGTCGCACAGCGCTAATTATCTACAGATATCTTTACCTAGAAGTTGCCACTCTTTCTATCGCGTAACTCTTATACCTTCTGACTATGTTACGCTCACTGAATTGGCCCGACAAGTCGAGCCCGCCGCGTACTTGTAGCTTCATACCTAAAATGCGGAGTGCGCCTTCTGTACTATTCTGTGGTACAACCACTAATTATTTAATACGAACTCTTCCCCTATGAGCTCTGACAAAATCAGAAGTAAAATAAAAATAACTGTCAAAGGAATGTAATCGTTAAGGTGAGTACACATAGAGCATTTTGTAGCATTTCCATGTAGTGTAACGTTCTTACGAATGCTCGATGCTGCGTTCGTCGTAATGCTCACGGTGACATTTCTTTCTACCTTTTTTTTTGGTTGGGAAATTATCAAATATCTTCTCCCGCTCTGAATGGAGCGGGAGGGCGTTTCAGACTCTTACTGGCTAAAACCCACCCGTGTTCCTTCAGTTGCCTGTATTGTCAGGGGCCACGGCAACCCTTTCGGACAAAACCGCAACCCCGGCAGGCATCGGCACTGTCGGACCCCGTCAATTTTATCTATGCTATCTTTGAGGCGCGCGTGGAACATAACGCGCCGTCGACCTGGGCCTGGTCCTTATCGGACAGCGAGCTATCCATTGCTCACCTTGCGGACGGCCCGCGCCTACGGTGGCCGGAATTCGGCCTGCGACTCCCGATGCCCAGGGCGTCTCATACGGCGGTTAGGGGCGTGAGATCGCGAAATTTTCCTCTCCCTCACGCGCTCCGCCTCTTCCTTCGCGAGCATTTCTGCTTCGCAGAAGGAGGTGATGGTCTCCCATGCCCTCTCGCCCCGTTCCATGGCCTGGACCAGGGCCAGAGATCCTCGCCACCGATCGCCTCCACGAGGACACGGCGATGCTCTGCCCAAGCCGGACAGACCTCCACATTTCTTTCTACCTTGCGTTCATTGTAAACTGCCCTCGATCCACGCTCGTGCCTTTTGCTCGATAAAATGTTCCACCAATACACTCGTTGATTTTTTAAATCAGGTTGTAGTAACATCAAGCGTGGTGTTAGAAGTGAGGTACGATAAAATTTAAAAACAGCGAATGCTCGATGTTCTGTTACAAGTAAATGCTCTAGCCTATACTCACCCTTTGAATTAAGGATCGAGTGCTACAAGAAGGATAGAGTCTGGCCACGCTAAGTCTGCATATAATATGTAAAAAACGGTGGAATTTGAAAATCTATAGACGGCAACACCATCCTGTCCTACGAAAAAAGAATTTGATACTTTGTCTTTTTGTTTTTGATAGTTTATTTTGTTTATATTCTGATTTATTCATGGTTAAGAATAGTCAGTTTAGCACAGTGCAGTGTGAATTTGATACAGTTTTGTCATTGTATGGAAGTAGAGCATAGGTACGACATAGTCTATTACACATAATTTATTAAGCAAAAATCGAAAGGCAAAATGTCAAAATCATTAGATCTACTTACAACCCCGAAATTGACATAACTGACTGATGTAAATGTCCATATATAAAACTTTTTGGGGTTGCCCATTTTTTTCACTGCAGAATTAGCGTGGCTAGACTCTATTTTGGCACCGGAAAGACATTGACAGGGGGGCGTTGTAGATAATTTTAATTTTGTGTTGTGAGAAATTGTATTGACAAAACAAGATGAAGACGTTAATTCCGATTTTGGCCGCGCGCTATAATAACCTTGTAGCGCTGTAGCATACAAATGTCTCCTCAATCCTACAAAGATGGCTTACCATGTACTATTCAAGCGTCTGACGTCATATTTTACAACATTCTCATACAAACAAGTGTCACTAATCACTAGTTATTGTTCTCCCAGCTCAGTCTGAGTAAATATTCATTATGTATACATACTACGATTTGTGAACATTAATTATAACATGGTTATCGGTAAACATCTGATTACGGCTTCAAAGAAGGATTAAGGATGGTGTTTCATGGAGTGTTGGTATTAGAAGATGGTTGTTCAGAATCAGAATCAGAAATCTTTATTTGTGAACATAGGTCAAGTTACACATAGTGTGAGGTGTTATAAATAGGTAGATCCTCCATGTTTTGCCCAGAGGCGTACAAATATAATTGTTTAAGTTTTAAAAAATAACAAATTGGTGAAATTATGTCAACTTTCACGTCAGTTATAAAAAGTATAAATAGGCATAGCATATCAAAAGAAAAAAAAAATACAATCAATTTCCAAATAGATGTCAAATGGTTAAGTTTCATGTCATATTTAAGTTAATTTAAGTTAATGATAATGTCGAACAAAATTCAAGGTCATTAAAACAGGTCAGGTCAGGTCAGGTAGGCAATTATAGAATTGTCGTCGAAATAGTCCTTTATTGAGTAATAGCATTTATTAGTCAAAATTCTAAATAGTTCTTTTTTGAATTTGTCCAGATTTAACATTTTAATTTTTTCGGGTAGTCTATTAAATATTTTTTTTAGCCATACAGAATGTGCTTTTATTCATTAGTGCAGTTTTGCCATAAGTTACTTCGAGTTCTGACTTATTTTTATCGCGTAATTTTCTGTAGGAACTTTTAGTAGCTATTTTGTATGATGAAATGTTGGATTTGACGAATACATTTGTTTCATATATGTACAACGATGGTAAGGTAAGAATTTTTAGTCGTATAAAAGTCGGTTGGCAACTGTCTGTGCTTTTAAGGCCACACATAGCTCGGATACATCTTTTTTGGGCTCTAAAGACTAATTCTCTATCAACTGAATATTGTTGCCGATCATCATCAGCTTTTAGTCCATTGCTTGATACAGACCTCTTCAATCGCGGAACATTTGACTCGATCCTCGGCTACTCTCGTCCAACTCATCATTCTCTTGCCATCACCTCAATTTATTTTGGGCCAACATTTCTTTTTCTTCCATTCTATTAGTCATCATATCAATAGTCATTCCCTTTTTAACCATATCATTTTTCACATAGTCCATTCATCGTTTTTTTGGTCTTACCCTACTCGTATAGCCATACTATAAGCCATCAAAGCTAAGAAAACATTAAACAAAAATTTGTAAAGCACCCTCCCTGTCTATCTTAAAAGTATGTTAAATATCTTGACTGAACAATTTAATAATCAATACCACAAAGTGGAACGTAAGCATAATTATGTACCCAACTCATTTATCTAAGAAGAAGACACTTGCTGTTCCAAAAGTAACAAACTACTTTGATAAGCGCACAAGAAGGTACGTAGTACCAACGTTAGTGAATGAGCTACCCCCAAAACTAATATCGCATGTCAAGTCTAAGGACCAACTTAAAAGATTTTTACAAAACATTTAGCTATCATTGTGTCCGTAGCTATGTCTGTAACAAACCTCACATTTTACAAATAAAATATTATTTATAGCAAATAAATAATGCTTTTTTGTAAAATGTGAGATTTTTTATCTCAACTGTGGGTATGTTATTTTATAGCTTACTTAGCATGATTAAGTTTTAGCACATCAATTTTCAAAATTCATATTTGTAATCCATTGCTAGACGAGAACAACTGCCGACAAACTGTTATGCAGTTTGGCAGATTTTATGTATTTTATTGTTAATACAATTTTTTAATAAATAAATAAAAAAATAAATACGGCAACCCCGTGTCAACACAACATCTCGTTTCCGTAATTTTAATAACTATATTAATTTTGACGCACTGCTACAAGAATTTTCCCTTGAATACTAAACTTGAAACCAGAAAATCATAAAAAATACCAATAAAGAGATTTTATTCCACCAAAATGCAATAGAATTCCATCAAAAACTACCGAAGCTGAGGTGACATGACAGATGTCACCACCAAACAACAATAATGAACAGAAAATAAGAACACAAAGATGAAATGTTGACAAGATCGGCCGCACGCCTAGCACGCCCACCACCTCCGGACTCGTCGCTCAGCTCCGCCTCGCCGCCACCGGTACCCAGCCCCACTAGGAGTGCTGTGACAACACCGGCCGCGGTAGTTGCGTCGAGTTCGAGCGACGAGTATTTCTCTCCGCCCACGACGCCACCACCTGCTCGTAGACGGGGAGGACGCCGGCCGCCGGACGGATTAGGACCTCGAGGCCCACCGGCCTCTGATAGGGTCCCAGCTCCCGGCGGAAGTGTGCAGCGCATGAGATGGACACGCTCCATCAATGAAAACGTCATGCGCTCATACTATGGGGCTACAGATGGGGGAAATAATCTGACCGCGTACCGTGTTCGGATGCTCTCTCTTTTTCAGGTGCTTGAGCCAGCTGTCAACGTTTCGGCACAACGACTATCGGATCAGGTGCGGGTCATCCAGCGCAATCATATGCTGGACCACACTGCACTTGATCGCCTACGAGTTGAAATGCAGAGTAGCCATGTCGTTGCTCTCCCGTCGCAGACTGTTGTAGTAACACCACGGTCCAACACAAGCCAAGCTGACGAAGGGAGTGACGACAGGGCTACAATCGTAAGTACCCAATGCAATGAGGAATTGAGGAGTGCTTTGGAAGGTGCGATTCAGGAATATCGATATATGTCGCCCGAACTTAGGCCACGCTTACCTCGTTTGCCCATGCATAACAAAAATAGGGCGCTGGTGGCGGTTCTGGATTCGCAGTTATCAAACTATTTTGATGACTGCGAAGACCTCACTGATACTCACTCAATTTTGTACTGCGCGGCTGTAGCGGCATGTCGTGTAGCTCACGTCAAATTTGCTAATAGTTCTAGAGCTACACGACCAAAACCAGCCGTACCAGCTTGGCAGTGCAGAATTGAGCGCCGTATTGGTGAGGTCAGAGCGCTCATCGGCAAACTAATCTGCTTCAGGGAGGGCAACACTCGCCCTAGAGTGATGCGCTTTGTGAGGCGGGCGTTCTCAGGGACTGATATCAGCCCTGAGGACTATATGTCCCGTGTCACAGAGCGCATCGACTTCTTGAAGCAGAAAGTGTATGCATGGGCAAACCGTATTCGTAGATACAAGCGGCGAGTAGATCGATACACTCAGAATCGCACCTTCCAGAACGATGAAAGGTGGGTTTATAGGGCTTGGGAGCGACCGAACCAAGGTGTGGCTGACACGCATCTGCCAGACGATGATGCCATGTGCTCTTTCTGGCGCAGCATTTGGTCGGTGCCTGTCAGTCACACCGAAGGTGATTGGACTCGGGAAGTCGAGCGAGCCTGCGATCCAATACCAGAAATGGGGGCCATTACCATCTGCCCCCAAGATGTGGCTCGTGCAGTCCGTCCGTTGCCTAACTGGAAGTCTCCAGGGCCGGACGGGCTGCACAATTTCTGGATTAAATGGTTTGTAAGATCGCACGCTCGCTTGGCGGCTCAGTACCAGACTGCTTTAGAGTCTGGGTCGCTACCCCAGTTCCTAACGACAGGAGTTACCCACCTGCTCCATAAATCTGGTAGCACCGCGGAACCCAAGAATTATAGGCCGATCACGTGTTTACCGACGGTCTATAAAGTTCTTACATCCATTTTGAGAGCTAAAATCACCAAACATATAGACACCAACTCCATCATGTCTGCCTCTCAAAATGGATGTAGGAATGGGTCCCGCGGTACCAAGGAGCAACTCCTCATTGATATGGCCATTAGCCAACAAGTTCGCCGTTCCCGAAAGGATCTGTCAACATGCTGGATAGACTACAAGAAGGCCTATGACTCGGTGCCACATACATGGCTCATGAGGGTGCTGGAGTTGTATAAGGTAGATACAACTCTGCGCACCTTCCTGATGTCGTGTATGAGGCAATGGAGGACGGTCCTTCGCTATCCAGGATGTCGAAATATCCAGAGGAATAGTGAGCCGATAAGGATTGAGCGAGGTATATTCCAGGGAGACAGTTTGAGTCCGCTCTGGTTCTGCTTAGCCCTGAATCCCCTAAGCACACTGCTGGAGGATTCAGGTCTTGGCTATCGGTTGAGGAGAGGTGGTCAGGTTATATCTCACCTCCTCTACATGGATGACCTAAAACTTTTTGCCCCCAACAATTTGCAACTGATGGAGCTACTGAAAGTAACTGAAACTTTCAGTAGCGCCATCAGGATGGAATTTGGTGTGGACAAATGTGCGGTCATGCATGTAAAGCGAGGGAAGACTGTGGATTCCATAAACCTTAGAGCCCTCTCCGCATCCGAAACCTATAAGTATTTGGGTATGTCGGAAGCGTTGGGCATCAATGTTACTGACATGAAGCAATCGTTGAAGGAGTGCTTCTTTGGCCGCCTGAAGAAAGTATTTAATAGTCTTCTATCAGGCGGAAACAAGGTGCGCGCCTTCAACGGTTGGGTCATGCCGGTTTTGATGTACTCTTTCGGCATACTCAAATGGACTCAGACCGAACTCGACGCCCTGGATAGGAGGGTCCGTACGCTGCTGACTGCATATCGAATGCATCACCCACGGTCTTCGATAATGAGACTGTATATCCCGCGAAAGTGTGGAGGTCGAGGCTTTTTAAACGCTAAGACCCTCCACAATCGCGAGATATGCAGTCTTAGGGAATATTTCTTAGAAGCCGACGTGAGGATGCATCGAGATGTGGTCGCGGTGGACAAGGGTCTTACCCCGCTCTCCTTGGCTAAAGAGAACTGGCGCAAGCCTGTAGTGCTTGACACTAACGATCGCAGGGAGGTATGGCAGAGTAAGGAGCTTCACGGACGCTTTTTCCGGGCCCTACATGGACCCGATGTAGATTTACTGGCGTCTGTGACCTGGCTACGTTTTGGTGACCTCTTCGGGGAGACCGAAGGTTTTATCTGTGCAATTATGGATGAAGTTATCATGACGAACAATTACCGGAGATTTATTGTGAAGGATGGCACGGTTGACATCTGTCGGGCATGCCACCGTCCGGGAGAATCAATCCGACACATTATCTCCGGGTGTTCTCGTCTAGCTAACGAAGAGTACTTGCATAGACACAACCTTGTAGCCAGGATTATCCATCAGCAACTTGCTCTGAAATACGGCCTTGTGGAATCGGAAGTGCCATACTACAGGTATGTGCCCGACCCAGTTCTCGAAAATGGAAATATCACATTGTACTGGGATCGATCCATCATCACTGACAGGACTATTGTTGCCAATAAACCTGATATAGTGGTGGTGGATCGAGTAGAGCGGCGCACAATGATTATTGACATAACAGTCCCGCATGACGGGAACCTCGTGAAAGCCGAGAAAGACAAACAAATCAAGTATCTTGACTTGGCTCACGAGATTGTCGACATGTGGGATGTGGACTCAGCGATCATTGTGCCGATAGTCGTATCAGCCAATGGCTTAATTGCCAAGAGCCTCGACCAACACCTAAGGAGGCTCTCGTTGGGCAGCTGGATCAAGGGCTTGATTCAGAAAGCGGTACTCCTGGACACGGCTCGCATTGTCAGGAGGTTCCTCTCTCTGGAGCCCTGACCGCCGGTAGCTTGGACCCTGTTCCCGATACCGGTGGGCTACTATTTTTTATATTTTTAAATGTTCCTATATTTTTTTATATTCTAATATTTAAAAATGTAATTTATAAGTATTTTAATGAAATAAAGGAAAAAATAAATAATATAATATGCACTTTCATACTCAAAACTTTCCTGACGACATTTCCCTTATTCCTCCGCATCACATGCCGATACCATGACAACCAATTTCCACACAACTTTTCAGTCACCGGTGCCACTTTCAGACTTCCTCTTATATACACTCATGTATTATTATATCCATTCGTGTAACACCACACATCCCTCTTAGCATTCTCATCTTATCTGCATGCAATTGCCTTTCAATCATCCCTTTTGTGGCCCAACATTCTGATCCATACAAAACAGCAAGTCTTACCATTATTTCATAAATCTTTCCCTTAATTTTAACTTGTGACTTCATATTTAGCAATAATATATTACCAGCGTTTTGTCATCATGCTTCTCTTTCTTTTCTATGCAGTTTAACTGTGCTTTAGCTGTTGTCCGCCTCTTAGGGGGAATGCTGGGGCCTATGCTCCTGCCATAATTCCTGCTACTGTAAGATGGTGATGCTCTAAGGAATGATGCAGTGCACTGTTTATGCGCTTTAGCCTGTTTCCTTAGCCACAAGAAGAGACGAACTCCCTTTTCACCAGTATGAGGAACCTCCACGAGTAGAGTGAAGTAGTCTATCACACTTCCAACCTTACTGCCTTTCTTACTTGCCCACGTTCGCACGGACGGGACGTAAAATATTCTCGTGCTTTTTGTGCTCACATGAAGTAATGAGTATAAAAAAAAACAATTACAAAAGGCATTTATATACAATATAATTGGAGATTACCTTTTAAGCAAGGAATTGCTTGTGTTAGGAGGCTCCGCGCTTCCACTTATGCAATTGAATGTAGACAATGTAAACATGCAAAAAATAAAATAAATGGGTAACTTAACATTATACAAAAATGAAAGAGTGAATGGTTTGTAAAAAAAAAGAGTAGTGAGTGAGTGTGAGTAGTGTAGTATGTGTGTGTAGTGTGAGTATAGGCATGATGAACATTGCTCGAAGAACAGATGGTCGATGGAGCCGAAAGGTTCTGGAATGGTGACCGCGTACCGGAAGACGTAGCGTTGGAAGGCTTCCCACAAGATGGACTGATGACCTTGTGAAGGTCGCAGGAATCCGCTGGATGCGGGAAGCACAGAATCGGTCGAAGTGGCGGTGCTTGGGGGAAGCCTATGTCCAGCAGTGGACGTCTTTCGGCTGAAATGATGATGCCGAACATAACAATGTGATGAGTATTTCCAAAACCACTATCGCAGATTGAATCGGCTGATTCAAATAGTATATACCAAAAAACATACGTTCGATAAAAAAAATTTCGAGAAGCTTTTCTCGTGGTCCAGTTCATTGTTGACCAGCTAATGCACCTCCCACAAATAAAGTTAAATAGATCTTCCTGCCACACCGAAGCACAGAATAACGGCTTCTCGAAAGAACAAATCAATAAACGAAATCATTTAACTAACTGTTTAACTGTCGTTTAGTGATATGCAAACATGATTCAAACAAAAAGTAATTTATTTTCATAATTACAGTAAGTACTTGAGGAGCTCGTGGCTAAGTAATAACAGCCGTACGGGACGAACCACCAGGTTAAGCTACGCTTGCCGGGGTTGGTCCGTGAATGGGTGACCATCTTTACATATCGAGACTCCTCCGTGCCTTAGAAAGCACGTTAAGCCGTTGGTCCCGGCTGTCATTTGTAGATCTTTTGACAGTTGTTACGGGTCGTCAGAAGCGCGAAAGTCTGACAACCAGTCTTACCAAGGGGTATCGTATTACCCAGTTACTGGGTTGTGGAGGTCGGATAGGCAGTCGCTCCATGTAAAATACTGGTATTCAGCTGCATCCGGTTAGACTGGAAGCCGACCCTAACATAGTTGGGAAAAGGCTAGGCAGATTGAATTACAATAAGTACTTGGACTTAAGTAAAACAATGCAGATATGCCATAATCACCGGTCAGGTGCTGTTCTGGAGGTCAGATAGGCAGTCGCTCCATTTAAAATACTGATAATGAAATTAAATTGCAAGAAACTGTTTATTCTGTAAATAGGATATCGAAATCACTTATACACGACATATAAAAAATATATGAAATAAGCTAGATGGAGTCAACATTTCCTATCTGACAACGCCTGAGAAGAAATTGCTAAACAAACTCACGAGTCAAGGTTGTTTGAAATAGTCTTTTGAGGAAAGAACCACACAGATTTGAGTGGACCTGTCCAGTCAATGCAAGCATTTTTCAGTAATCGTGGAGCTCAACTCAGAACTTAAGGAGCTCAACAACTTGACGAAAATACCAAAGAAAGGACATTTAGGTAGGCCGCATTTATAAACTACTCAAACTGCCAGACTATCATTAAAACTAAATGAAAATAATCCACATAGTCCTCACATTCACAATAATTAAATTAATATAATAGTTTACAAAGTAATCGTGTCATTTTGTATATAAAATGTATAAATTATTCAACAATGTCAATGTATATATAAATATAATTCAAGTGTCAAGTTTTATGGTTTTATCACAAGGCTTTGCAGAGCGAGAAGCTCCATCCTGAGCAGGTATTCAGCTGCATCCGATTTGACTAGAAGCCGAACCCAACGTAGTTAGGAAAACTTAGGCAAATGATACTGACTGTACCGACAGTACATGTAGTAGTGTACTATAAATAAGTACCTGTAGTGCTATTCTGTAACCATCTCACCGTGTTATCTTAGGTGAAGTGAGCGTGGAGTGAGCTGTCAGTTGCTAAGGATTGACACTATTGGCAGCTCACTTCACCTAAGTTATCACGGTGAGATTTTTACAGAATAGCACTACTGGTCGGCCGAGCTCAGCTCGGGTGAAAATAGATAAACATATCGTCCAGGTATATAAACGTTGTATCACATTCCCGAGGCTGTGAAAATAGAGAAAACGACTTTTCCCAGATATGAGACCTAGTTAGATTGATTTTCCGCCCCCGTAAACCCCTTTATTGCAACTTTCATCGATATCGTTAGAGCCGATTTCGAGAACGTGATTACAAATATTCTTCGTTTAATGGTATAGGATATTATAACCCATTTATCATGTAGATCGATCTATGAGACTCTAAGCAAAGTAAAGGAGACTAACAACTTAGAAGATCAGAATTTTTGTGAGGATTAAAACCATTCTTCGTTCAAAGAGAAATATTTTTTATTTAAAATTATTAAAATGAATCCGTCCGTAGTTTGCTGAAACATAAAATTCTTGAACAAAGAGGCGCAGTAACAACTGCTTGAGTGTGGCCTTAAGAACTGCGTCTTACTAAAGTGCTCTTTTTGTCTTAAGGTTTACCTATGCGTAAAACGAAAAAGGCTGAAAACGGATTGCAGAAATAGCAACTGCGAAAGATAAGCTAGAGTCTGGCCACGCTAAGTCTGCAATGAAATAAATGGGCAACCCCAAAAAAAAATGTATATTAATATGGTATACTTTTACATCAGTCAGTTATTTCAGTTTCTGGGTTGTAAGTAGATCTAATGATTTTGATATTCTTTTGCCTTTTGATTTTTTGCATAATAGATTATGTAATAGTAATAGTAATTTATTTCCAAAACTTCAGTACACATTACATCAATGAGATCTCGACCCCTGAACAAGGACATCCTGTACGACAGGGGTCGAGGTTTCTCCAGTTACATGGACCAACATGAGAAGACTTAGACTAAATATAATTAAGTGATTTTTAAAATTAATAAAAGAAAATTGGAATAAAATGAAAAATAGACGAAAAAATAATAAACAAGATAAGAAGTAATAATAACTCTAAAACATTTTCTGTTTTAAAATAAAACGGGGTTAGCAAATGCATGGTGATATGTATGACGGGTGTGTAGATGTAGGTGTGTGAATAAAGGTTTATGTGTTTAGGTGTGTGAATTTGTGTGTGTAATCCGAGTCTATCCACTAGGTGAGATTACTGATAAGGTTTTCAGTATCATCGTAGCTATAACTTTCAAGCCAAAATAAGATTTCCTTTTTAACAGGAAATTGCTCACGTCTCTAACTACTTTGAACTGATCAAATTTGCCGTAGAGACGTGGCGCTATGCTGTTAAAGTGCTTTCTGTCAAACTTGCTCTTTACCCTTGCTGCGGGATATCTGTCTGTTCTTTTGTTTGTTTTTGGCAAGTTGGGGACTGTGAGCCTGTGATATCTCCGCAGGCACTCACATACAAACATTTTCCTGACGCTAAGCACCCTCGTCTGCTCATATACCAGAGTGGTAGGGGTTCTGTAGCTTAGGGATAGCAGCACCTTCAAGACTGCCCGCTGGGAACGCTCTATTTCTATCATGTGGGTCTTGGCAGCTCCACCCCATGCACAGATACCATAGCCCAAAACGCAGTGACACAAGGCTTTATACGTTTGTATTAGTAGTTTATGGCTGGCAACATATCTCAGGGCTTTAAATATATATATAAGTTTTCGAGTTTTTTTTGCAGTGATTGAGATATGATGGCTCCACTTCAAGTTATCGTCGATTGTAACACCGAGGTATTTCGTGTTGCTGACTCTCTCAAGCTTAGGGCAGGCACAGGAATGTTGAGAACATGACCCTCAATTACAAGGGAACGCATGGATAGGCACATTAAAGTTTGGACTAGGCCTGCCTGACTTTGACATGCTGAAACAGAGATATTTTGTTTTACTTGTGTTAATTGATAGTAGGCTGTCTTCAAGCCAGGCAGTAACTCTAGAAAGCCCTCGTTCGCTTACCCGTGCCAAACTCTCCCAGGAAGTGTCGTGGAACAAGAGCACTGTGTCGTCAGTAAACATTGTCATTGTTGTGTCGTCAGCAAACATTATGTGTAATAGACTATGTCGTACCTATGCTCTACTTCCATATGATGACAAAAATGTATCAAATCCACCCAGCATCGTGCTAAAGTGACTATTCTTTACCAGGAATAAATCAGAATATAAACCAAATAACCTGTCATAAACAAAAAGACAAACAAAGTATCAAATTCTTTTTTCGTAGGACAGGATGGTGTTGCCGTCTATAGATTTAAAATTCCACCGTTATTTTAATTATGCAGACTTATCGTGGTTAGTACCCGTTCGTAAAAGTAAATCGACTGAAATAGTTCAACTTTGTACCAATAGCGTTGTAACTTGTATGTCAAGTGTCAAATTATCGCCCGGGTACTGTTCGATCAACGCCAGTATTATAAAAAACTGATCACCGCGGTTTTCACAGCCCCATCCCCAAAGCGGCAGTTAATAAATTATTTATAGACGGTGTCGCCGGCTTATCTGGCTCCCTCCGATTTCTCACTGTTCACTCCAAAGAATTATTTTTTCAGCCATTACAAATCCTTCTTCATAAAGTGCTATGTTGCGGAGATAATTATTAAAAGACCCCGCAGATTTTTTACAAGGATGGCGACTTAGAACGAATTTCATTAAGAAAACTGAACGCAATCAGCACTTCTAAACGGCGTTCAACAGCTGTCAGTGTCAATATTCCACTTGAATGATGACAGCTGACAGTTGAGCTCATGAAAGCGGGTTAGATGCGTTGATCTCGTTCAGTTTCATTGGCGTAAGTGTGTTTTTAGAATTGAGATGCATATTCAAACGTAGTATGGTGATTACTCGTCTGTTTGATGGTGTACGTTCAAAACTAAAAATTATATCAATTTGTCTTGTCTTTATCTAGCCCTGTATGGAAACAGAATTGGAAAAAAAATTGGATTGGAAGTTATGAGCGTCGAAACTTCCACATTTCAACATTAATTTTAACTCATCTTTGGGCGTAAATAGATAACTTATGTAGTATGAAAATGACAAAATATAAATGGTACAGTGATAGATAATTTATTCAAAAGATCAATTTTATTTTGAGTAGATACATCCAAAAGTTTTTCCTTAATATTTATACGCCCAAAGGTCTGTTCATGAAATTTTTCGCACTCGTTTTCATTATAAGTCATCGTCTATTGCACTAAATAAATAAAGCAAAATAAATAAATAACTATACCAAATAGCATGCATATTAGCCACGTCACCAACGAGTTCGAACCGTCAACTAGTGCAACTTTAAGTACCTACGTCAGGAAAACTGTGGGAGTCTGGGCAGTCAGACCCATGTTACGTGGTATAAATCGTGACAGGTCAAGACATAAATCCTTTCAACTGTCATTAATGAGACACAATTGAAATTTATAAGACGTTGTCACGTCAAAAAAATATTATCTCGTGACTGAGAAGGAATTGTGAATAACGACTAATAAGGACCCTCGGTAGTGTCTAGAATTTTCCAATACCTTTTTAAAGTTTCATATTGAGAGACACGATGCAACAAAATACGATCTAGAGGAATGTGGCCGCTTTTCTTTAGATCGAATTTTGTAGCTTCTAAACCTTCTAAACCTTTTAGATGCATAAACCTATGAATTCAAAAATGTAAACTATGTTCGTAACAACATATTTCATTCAATATTTTTAAGGAGAAGATCGCTTCTGAATTTCGCTAAGAGTATACATATTTGTGCTCGTAGTACCTAGTAGTTCACGAGTATCAAAACACAATATGATGAAAGTATCTCTGTAGCCATCAAAAGTACCAATTTCAGTACTACCTCTAGTTTCTTTGTTTGTCGAGTCCCTGTTTGCAATCACAAAGTAGATCCCACGGGGAGACAGGATTATCTTCAGCTTAAGTTGCGACTGGAACCAGGTAAAGTTGGAGTCCTGCTTAGAGCGTCTTTGCACTTCTTTCGATAATCCGACAAATGTCGGTTCGAAGTACAGTGCTACAAGGATCTTTTGGCGCTCATATGACGTTGACACCCCAGGGCGCTGTTGGTAAACATTCGTGCAAATGTTTTGTGAAAAATGTATTGAAAAAACAAGATGGCGGCGTTAATTCCCAGTTAGACTTCGCGCCAAAAGATCGTTGTACTGTATTTCTAATTTCTTAATGTCCCTCGGGAATCATCGCATTTCCGAATACAAACGAATGCTAATTTCCATGTCCATCAATTATTAGATTTATCTTGTACTTATAATAATTTGAATTCCGAACTAAGTACTTTATTGTTGTTTTGTTTTGATTTTCTTGTGAACTGTATAGAGCTGTAAAACTATTTTCCTATCTGTCGTATCACTTTAGCAGCTTCCTACCATTTTTAAAATAAATTACATTAAGTTAAAAGAGTATTAATAACTATTTATTCAGTTACACATTGTATATTTTATATTGTACCTGCCATGTTTTGTCTCTACATGAAGGTTGACTGGTAGACAATGCTTCAGGTATTAAAGGAACGAACAGAAGAAGCAAACAGGCGCGACGCGACAACGTGACGTAACAGCGCGACGCGACAGTGAGACGCGACAACGCAAAGCGACAGTGCGACGCGACAGTGCGACGCGACAGCGCAACGCGACAGCGCAACGCGACAGCGCGACGCGACAGTGCAAGGGACTCTAATAAAACAATTTCTAGAAAACTTCAAGAAAATTGTTCTACCAGAATCGCGTCACAACGTTGCGTCTGTCTGCGGGAGCCCTATATTGGTCTTTCTACAGTATTTTTACTTGTGCATAAAACTTTCATAAATAAATATGAATAGCTTAATTATGCTTAGGCTGGTAGAGGTAAGATGATAAAGGACTGACTGTCCAGAGTGTGCCAGACGTACATTCGAGAATCGCCACTGATGGAGCCATTTTTCATTGTATTTTCCAAGAGTATTTCGATCGAGATTAGCTTGAAATGAAAGATCCGTTTTATTTATTAAAAATACCCCCATGGGAAAAGCCGAGTCAAATGTACAAATTGACATCCTACGTCAATTTGCCGTGTCATAGCCACAACTGTCAAAGAATGACAGCTATGATAATAAAATTATCCTATACTATTTAAACGAGCCATCTTTGTATATATATTTGTTTGTATCTACTCGAAATCGGCTCTAACGATTTCGATGAAAGTTGCAATAGAGTGGTTTACGGGGGCGAAAAATCGATCTAGCTAGGTCTCATATCTAGAAAAATTTGTTTTCTCCGTATTTTTCACCCGAGCAGAGCTCGGCTGCCCAAAGTTTAGAACAAGATATGAATAATGACATGACAATAATGATATTAGAATAACGATCATGGCAACATGGAGTTAGTAAGTAGGTACCTACTATCATGGCAGCATGGAATAAGTAGGTACTATACATGGATTAATATGAACTTTCCTATACTATTAAATGAGCATTCTATATTTTCACCAGAGCAGAGCTCGGTCGCCCAGGTCATCATCATCAGCCTATAAATGTTCCCACTACTGGGACACAGGCCTCCTTTCTGTGAGAGGGAGTGGGCCGTAATCCACCACGCGGGCCCAGTGCGGGTTGGTAGATGTCACATGTCTTCGAATTTTCGGTTCTAGGACATGCCGGTTTCCTCACGATGTTTTCCTTCACCGTTTTGAGAGCAGTGGTGATGAAATAATTTACACAAAGTAAAGCGCCTGTCTGGGTTCGAACCTACGACCTACAACTCGTAAGTCGCGGCCGTTACCACTGGGCCACCACTGCTCTTCGTCGCCCAGGTACTAAAGACTATTTAAGTTAGTAGTATTTTTCTTACCAATTAATTTCCCTCATTTTATGTAAAGTGGATGAGTCTTCTCGCCATCACTGTGACCCTACATTTACCTAAAGAATTTGACTTTGTAAGACTTCAATAATACTTTACCGAGTGTACTGTTGTTTCATAAATCTCAGACAAATCCGAATCTTATGTAAAATTGTTTGATAGCGACCCAATGTGTACCTGGTTCATATTTCTCATAGTATTATACAAAGTGTTTGTTTTACTGGCTAGAAAAATGTGTTTCATCATCATCATCATCATCAGCCTATAAATGTTCCCACTGCTGGGACACAGGCCTCCTCTCTGTGAGAGGGAGTGGGCCGTAATCCACCACGCGGGCCCAGTGCGGGTTGGTAGATGTCACATGTCTTCGAATTTTCGGCTAGGACATGCCGGTTTCCTCACGATGTTTTCCTTCACCGTTTTGAGAGCAGTGGTGATGAAATAATTTACACAAAGTAAAGCGCCTGTCTGGGTTCGAACCTACAACCTACAACTCGTAAGTCGCGGCCGTTACCACTGGGCCACCACTGCTCAATGCTAAATGTGTTTGGTTTAGCATAATATACATGTATATTTTTTTCACAATAAACTGCTATAAAAAGGAACAGTAAAAAGATAAAATAAAGACATCTACTAGATCTCAAGAGAAATACCTTTTAACTAAGTAAACACACACACCTACACTCCATCACGAACATAGAGATAAACTGCACATGAAGGCTAAATCTTATCCAGATACTGCAACTGTCGTACAAAAGGTATCGTAATTTCTGTAATGATCTTCTCAAAAAGGTTAAAAGTGACTTCGATAAAACTGCACTGGAAAAGGCTGTAACAAATAGTAAACAGATCTGGAAATATATTAAAAATGTAACATATACCTCGAAACAAAATGAGTCATCTTTAGGTTTATTAAAAGCGCACTCGACCCCGCTGACATCTGCTAACTTAGCAAATAATTACTTTGTTAACATCGGATAGAATCTGGCAGAAAGAAATCGGGTTCAATCACACTATCAAACAAGCACGCTTTTTGAATGTAACCCCACCTTAACATCCTTCACCCTGCTAGATACTGGCGAAACTGAAGTAGAAAGAATAATCATGACTTTGAAAGATGACTGTGCAGTTGGTTGGGATAATATATCAAATAAAATCATCAAACGATTCAAGAATCTTTTAGTACCACCACTGACTTATATTTTCCGAATGTGCCTGTCTTTGGGCCTTTTTCCCGAGTGTCTCAAAAAAGCAGTTATTGTCCCTGTCTACAATACAGGCAGTAAACAGCAAGTAACAAATTATAGACTAATTTCTTTACTACCTTTTATGTCAAAAATTTTGGAAAAAATCCTAAATAAAAGATTTTTTAAATATCTGGAGGATAAATCAATTTTGTCGAAGCGTCAGTATGGCTTCAGACTTAAAGTTTCAACTGCCGATGCCGTCATCGTCATCAACTGACTGACTATCTAGCCCAAGAACTTGGCAAAGGCAAAGCTTTTGACACAGTCTCCATTCCTATCCTATTGCGCAAGCTTGAGACAGTGGGCATAAGAGGCATTCAACTCAAACTTCTCAAAAGTTACTTAGAAAACCGAAGCCAGTGCGTTAAGATTGGCAATGTTCTCAGTGTAGACGAAAAAAACACGTCCTTTGGTGTGCCCTAAGGAAGTATTTTAGGGCCTACTCTGTTTTTGATATAAATAAATGACCTTTGTAATCTAAACCTACAGCACAGCACTATAATATCCTACGCTGACATGAAGTCTACAAGTTTGCGCAACACGGTTTTAATATTGTAAATAAGTGGCTTCAACATAACTCACTAACCCTAAATGCGGCAAAGACAAATTATATTAAGTTTTCAATGTACAAACAAACATCTGTTTTGCCCTCAACGATGTATGCTCACTGTTGTGTGGTCCCTGCAGATTGCCTGCTTACGTGTTCTAATATAACTAATAAAATAAAATATCTAGGAATTGTAATAGATAAAACACGTAGAATGCGTAAACTAATATTCGTTTTCAAAAAACTACGTTATATTGCAGACCTAAAATTAATTAGGCGAGTTTACTTTGCTCTCTGTCAGTCAATTTTGACTTACTGCATTACCTCTTGGGGTGGAACAGGTAAAAGTTTGCTACTACCTATTGAAAGAGCTCAAAGAGGAATTCTTAAGGTGTCTACTCCCTTTCCTTTTTCCCACTAACCTACTCTATAAATCCTGTGAAGTACTATAGTTTGACCAATACCGCTGTACCGCGCCTTAGGAATACGCGGCGAGGCGGGGGGCAGTGTTGACCAATGAGCGGCGGGCGGGACGCCGTGTGCCGAGAGCTTTGACGAATTAGTGGCCTGCACTGCTCCCCCGTCTCGCCGTGCACCTTCCCAAGGCGCGGTACAGCGGTATTGGTCAAACTATAACAGCTCGACAGTTATTCATAATGAGCATCGTATTAAAACAACATGCATCTCTCCCATATAGCACTGAATTTAGTAAGAAAGAAAGAGACGGAAAGACATAGTTTGCCCTACAAAAAGTACAAAACATGCCTTCGCAGCCAAATTTTTTGTCTACCTAGGACCATTACTTTATAACAGACTAAATGCGAGAGCTAAAATTTCTAAATTCTCTAAATTATAATCATTGTAAAAGAACTCTCAAGGAAGCTCTTTAAAGTATGTCCTATGAAGATACAGAGAAACTATTAGTTGTACTTAAATAAATAAAAAATTGTACTAATTAAGTTTAGCTAAGTAAGGATAGTTACTAAGATTTTAGCAAGTAGGATTTATTGTACTATTTACACCTTTTTACATACCTATTAGATGACTAGATTTTTATAATTAATGAGATTATTTAGAAATATTATTAGACCTTGCCTCGCCTGAAACACAGGATGACCTAGTTCAGGCACATAACATAATTGAATTTTTCGTAGATTTAAGCAAATTTGTATTTTGTGTTTTACCTTTTATATGAATAAAGTTTTATTATTATTTATTTATTTATTTTATTTTATCTATTCAAGCTCCATACTCTTACTTAGAATTTCCATTGCCTACCTGTACCCTAATTGCGTAATACAACACAATCACAATTTGTTTCGATTTGAAACAGATTTCTAATCCATTGCTAAGCTGCATAAGTTGGAAAAAAATCTGTTTAACAACGTAAATAACGCAATAAATGTTGTTGAAATGTCAAAATGAAACAAATTTCGCGAAATTGTTAACGAAAATAAGTTACGCAATTAGGGTACTGGACATCAAGAAACGTGGCATACCCGTTTATCGCTGGCTGGAGCTTGCTCAAAACCGAGAAAGGTGGCGCACCTCCACAAAGCAACTGAATGCTTTGAAACAAGTCGTCTTGAAGACCTAGACAAGAAGCACCAAATACGCAAAATTCGCCCAAAGCTTTCCTATGCGTACACATAGGACGATGCTGATCGGGGCCTAAAACGGCCGCTTTGGCAGAATTATAATTAGATAATATTATGAATCAATCACACTTACTGTCACAAACTGACAATTCATAATATTATCTGCTTTCAATTCATATTACGCAATTCATTTGTTTGACAGTTTTGTAATATAATGAAATAACATTTAAACTGTAGAAATAAAAAATATAAAATCTCATTTGATTAATAAAAACTGTAAAAAAAAGTCTCTGGTAAAATTACGGTCTTCACTTTTTCATGCGGCAATATTTACATCAAATATGATTCTGATATGAATTGAATTGAATATGATTCAGCTGAAATATTTGTGTCACCATAGAGGAATTGCTGGGAATTCAGAAAATGAATTGTTTTTAGAGGAATTGCTAATGTAGCCGTTTTAGACCCGCAGCTTTTTGTTTGTGACCGGGTTTTCAGGACCAAATTTGGTTTTGCTAGTCATCAGAGATCTCACGAAAGAAAAGAAAATTAATCTGGGTCGCTGTCGCCGGATTCGGTGAAGACGACTAGACATATATTTCCAATATTACGAGTCTTTTTTTTACTGGGCACCACTCGAAAATAGAGCAGTGGTGGCTCCGTGGTAATGGTCGTGACTTACGTGTAGTCGGTTTGAACCCAAGCAGGCACTTTACTTTGTGTCATCACCACTGATCTGAAAACGGCGAAGGAAAACATCGTATGGAAAACCAGTATGTCTAACAACTAAAAATTCGAAGCTAAAACAGCCGCACGATGAATTACCCACTCCCTCTCACAGAAAGAGGAGGCCTGTGACCCAGCAGTGGGCATATTATACACTGATTATGCTTAACATGACCACACGACCCGTTTTGAATGGGACCGTCCCTTTTATTGGTTCTTCGTCCCGGTGCCCCCGAAAAAACCTGGGGACGCAAAATTGTCCCGTTTTCAGAAATCGTCGTTGGTTGAAAGTGTTCAAACATTTCTACACCAACAACCTTAACGATGAAAACTTTTGTATTTTAATTGAAT
Organism: Agrochola lychnidis; assembly: GCA_963680765.1. NCBI lineage: Eukaryota > Metazoa > Arthropoda > Insecta > Lepidoptera > Noctuidae > Agrochola > Agrochola lychnidis. The sequence goes on along the minus strand of OY796855.1, from coordinate 9,874,116 downwards.
ATATTTTATATCAGCCCAAAATACAGGCACAAATGCACAAAATAGAAAGTGTCTTTAAAGAATAAATTGTGGACGATTAAAAGAACCTAGATACAGGTTCCGGTCCTTATGGCGATGTTGGTAACTAAGATGATTATTCTTCCATAAAATCATCACCATTTTGTTCTGCTGACAAATAAGAAAATTACTGAAATAATTTCTTGCTAAGCTTTTAAAATTTTTAATAAATAATTTTGATACATAAGAAACATTCTATTGTGTTTTTATTTTTCTCGTTGAAAACCTTGGCTGGTATTCTCAAAATTGAGTTTCCTTTATAAATCGGCCCTACTAACTAAGATAATAGAAACCAATGTACCGTTTTGAGTAAAAAAATAAATGGTCACGTTAATACATATTATGCTACCCGAAAATATACATCCTGTCCTTCCTCATCCTATGCATCTAGAAAAGATTGAGTCAGCTCCGGAAGAACAGCTCACAAAGAAATCAAAAAGCTCCCGTTCAAAAATCCATTTTTACAATGTACAGACAGTAAAGCCATTTGTCGACATACTCCATACTCGTAAAGATAATGGTCACATGTTTAAAGTGACCATAAAACGGGACATAGTATTTTAGTGTCCATCGCGGGTTTCATTCGTGTTTGTTGCTTTACTGCAAATGATGAGTCGGCGGTAAACGTTGGCTAAGCGTTGTGGTCGCTAAAAAAGCGATGTAAAGTAAACAAGAATTATGGACATATACAGCCAAAACGTTGAGGTGGGTAGCACAGCTCCAACACCTCAGTCCCGGATAGGGCCCGCAGAGTGCGGGCCGTCACCGATCCGGGGCAGCGGAAGTCGCAACTGAACTCGCATCCCCCCCGACGCAAGTATGCGATAACACCGTGGTGGTTTTAGTCAGTAAGTCTGCCCACCCCAGGACGGAAGACATTCATGAGGATTTCTACCCCAAAAAAAAGGGTAGCACACCTCCACCGCGAAACCATAGCATCACAACCGCAGTAGTTAAAATTCAATAGACTCGCGCCACTCGAATCGGATTCGAATTCGAGGTTCCGAGTCATTTGAATTGAAACTGCTATGGTCCGCTGCTATGGTTTTCGCGGCGGAGGTGTGCTACGGCCTGGACTGCTTACCAATAGAAGCTAAAAAAAAATCAAAATTAGGCAAGCATTTCGAAATCAAAAAGCGTTTATTCACATTAGGCTGAGAATCACCAATTTTTGAACGTCAAAAATACATAAGACAGCCCCCAAAACGCCCGCTCTTCACCAGCTCCTAGTATTTTAGCTGGGAAGAAGAAGTGGTGTAACCAAGTCCCCTTCAACACATTTGTCTGTGACGTTAGAAGAACTTGCTTTCTTTGTGTACAGTTATTTCGTCCCTATTCTTTGAGACCAATATTAGTTGGAAGTAGTAGTCGTAGGTCGTTGGTTCAAACGCAGGCAGGCACTTTACTTTGTGTAAATATTTTCATCACCCTTGCTCTCAGAACGGTGAAGGAAAATATCGTGAAGAAACCGGCATGTCCTACAAGCAAAAATTCGAAGACATTTGACATCTACCAACCCGCACTGGGCCCGCGTGGTGGATTAAAGCCCACTCCCTCTCGAAGAGAGGAAGCCTGTGTTCCAACAGTGAGAACATTATGGGCTGATTATGTTACGCTTATGCTTTTTTTTTTAGGTATGGCATCTCGTAGTTGACCTCTGAGATCATGACTACTTAACCGGGCTTTCCTGTGGGTGCCTTAAGCTACTACACTTAAAACCTCCAGCCAGGGGTTTTTCAACTATGCTAATTAAAACTAGCTGAACGCTCGCTAAGGGCACCCCCTGTGGGGTACGAACCTCGGCTTAGGGCGTCAACCGGAGGGAGGACATCAAGGATGGGACGGGCTTGATCAGAGTTTTAATCATGATTATTAGTCGGGGAATTTAAAGCTACGTGCTCAACTGCAACAACTGCTAGCTCCTCGTTATCGAGCAAAGTACGCTTATGCTACTAACTTATTTATTGTATATGCACTATATACCTTCACCTCTTCAGAGAATTCAGTTGTGTTATTCTGTATACTCGCTGGTTCAGGAGCCCACCAGCTCAATACTTTAGTCACTTGGATGCCGTACCTAACATAACTTTGTTGCGTTTTGACGTACTACCGTTTTGAACGTAAACTGTTTTAGTTACTGTTGTACTGCATGCGAATCAGTACATGGTGGTGAACCTCGTTTTTTGAGGTATTTTAACCAGATTTCTCGGTGTGTGATGTGAAAGCAAATGAATGTTTATTCCGTGGCCAGATCTTAGAATTGGTCATTTCATGAAATGGTTCGTCGTTTAATGATATGTCAGTCGACGTTTGGCCATATCATTAAATAGGGTATCCATGTAAATATTACTGGCATTCATTAACTTTGTTTTATTATTCTTTTAACTTTACAAAAATTAACATATAAAGATAAAAAAAAATAATCTAACTATTTACATTAGGTACTAACTTTTATTAATCTGGGTCAGTGGATAAAAAAACATTTTAATTAGCTCTCATTCCAGAAGAAAAATAATAATTAATAAGATTTGAATAGTTAAATACTAACTTGTGAAATACGTTCAAAACTCCATGGTTTTTTAAGGTTGCGCTCGTTTTTCGAGTGAATTTCATAAAAGTCACGTAGCTTGGTATAATAACGATACTTCACTACTTACACTTTCATCTTCCATTTGCATATTTATAATTGCTTTTCCTATCGAATTATCATCCGCCGCCATGATGCACAACAAAAACAAAGCGACATCAACGTCTCTACCGGTGGATAATCTAACTATTTTACGATATGATCACTAATTTTTGGCCACATCATGAAGTAGGTAGTCGTGCTTTTAATTGTTCATATCGTGAAACGTTGAACATTCAATGATTTGGCCAGACCACATCATGATGTGGCCAGCGGTCGAAGTTCTATTCCATGAAATGCAACCATTTCATGAAATGGTCGATCATTACATGAAATTATCATTTCTAAGATATGGCCACGACATATATATTTAGGGAGTATGTTTACAAGAAATGGAAAAATTGATAGAAATTTTCCGCATTCATTTCCGTAAATGCGGGAAATAAAGTGTATGGTGCGGTACAAAAGATTGTGACCAAAAAGGATCGACTGGCTGGTCACAAGGGTGTACTAGTGCCTACGCAAATGTATGGAATTGAATATTGGGTGTGGCAAAAGAGGCATGACAGTAGAATAAATGCTGTTAAAATGCGTTCCTCGCGTAGCATGTGTGAATGACATAGACTGAGGAATGATGTGATAAGATAACGTTACGGTTCAAAAGAAGATGTAGAGACAAAAATTGAAAAGAGTATATGCTTAGATGGTTTGGTCATGTTGAGAGAATGAATGAAAGATGACTAACAAAAAGAAAATCTTTACAAGGCAGATGAGAGTGAAAACGCCGGGGAGATGCCGTAGAAGGACATATAGTGACCTTAATTGGGAATGTTCTTCTGTAAGGTCAGGTGCGTAGTACTCGCGAGACTCGCAACCGGCGTGCGTGTATGACTAGATGCATGAACGTAAACAAAGCAAAAGGAGAATGGGATCGTAGCAGGTGATGTTCTGTGAGTTTTTGTACGAACGTTTTTTAACCGGAGTTTATTCGATAGTGCTTTTGGTTCGATATTGCGTTTCTGAACACTCAGTTAACGGCCGAACCCAATAACCTATTTTCGGTAAAAGACAGATCGCTATTAAAGGTAGAAATTTTAATTCTATCTGTCATTGAATATCGTCCCACAATTCCGTAAGATTCCTTATTCTCTGGCAGATTATTGGGAAGTTGAAACCATAGATAGATAGTTTTTTATATATCCAGTACGCCAAAACTGGCGATAGGTTATTGGGTTCGGCCGTAAGGAAGAAAACCACATTAACCTTACAAATTGAATATCTGAGTTAATTTGAATTTATAATATATTGTTTAATCTATACTAATATAATAAAGAGGAAAGATTTGTATGTTTGTATTTTTGTATGTAACGAACAAACTTAAAAACTACTGGATCGATTTGAAAAATTCTTTCAGCAATGGATAGCTACATTATCCGCTACTAATATAGGCTATATATATTTTATCCCGGTACTCCCATGGGAATAAGAACTACGCGGGTGAAACCCCGTGACGTCCGCTAGTATGTTATAAAAATAATAATTAAAACAAATATTATTAATATAATATTTTATTTTTATAGACATTTCTCGGTGAAGCCAAATTAGAGGCCCGTGGGCAGCTTTAAAACTCTGGCACCAGTCGTGCTATTCTGTAACCATCTCACCATGTTATCTTAGGTAAAGTGAGCATGGAATGTGCTGTCAGTTGCTAAGTAGTGCTATTCTGTAAAAATCTCACCGTGATAACTTAGGTGAAGTGAGCTGCCAATAATGTCAATCCTTAGCAACTGACAGCTCACTCCACGCTCACTTCACCTAAGATAACACGGTGAGATGGTTACAGAATAGCACTAAAGGATTGACACTATTGGCAGCTCACTTCACCTAAGTTATCACGGTGAGATTTTTACAGAATAGCACTACTGGTTAGTCACTAACCACACGAAAAGTTTTAATTATATTCAGATAATCAAAATAAATCTACAATCGTAAGGAATTCCTGGCTATTTATTTCTTACTAAGCTACCAAATAAACTTAGTTTTTTTCCTTTTAAATTGACGTCACACACCGATTATCTATCAATATCAGCCACCAAATCGCTTCGTATGCAACTTTATATGCCTTGTATAACCTTATAACTGCTTATTTACCTAGCAAATGTCGTTGAACAATAAAAATATCTTAATTTAACATTGTTTGTAAAATAAAGAGAATATACGATAATGCTCGAACAAAACAAACAAGTAGACAAACGATTCAATTAAAAGCTTTATTGAAGCCTACGTGCCAACTTAAATACGTAGTTACAAAACAAATACTCATTGAAATTACAACCTTAAATCTTTCAGTATAAGAGTCAGAAACAAAGATTTCAATGACAAAATTAATTTTGTATAACTGTTTGCAAATCGACAGTGTTTGTCCAGTTGTGGTTTATTTTCTATCATTGTGTCGTTATGTATATATAGTAGTTATGTACTGTCATTTTCGTGTATAGTATATTATACCGATTGGTCGAACACAGACCAGCAAAATGCTGCCTATTGTACTGGTACTATTCGTCGCTTCAGTAAGTACTTTTATTATTTTTATTTCTAACATAGTATTTAAAATTTTAAGTGTGGTTTAGTGCATATTATATTTCACTTCCGTCATTTTTATAAAAAAAAATTAAAATAAAATAACAATTGAATATTGGTATAACAGAAATTGTTCCTGTATACAGGCTGATTTCTTTAATAACCTAAAAAAATTGGTGATTATGCCTCTCACAATTAAAGTATTTATCTTGTAATCTTAATTATTTTTAAAGGCTTGATTGACAATCAATTTTACTGTTTCTATAGTGTACAAATGTTCTTTTAAATTATTTATTATAAAAAAGGTCTGGTTCAGGAAATGAGCCCGTTTCCCAACATAGAAACTCAACAACTGTGTGAAACTGTGCTCTAAACGCCTTCAGTCAAATTTTCAATACGCATACACAGGAGAATAGACGGATTTATAAGGAAACACCATGAATTGTGTATTCCATAAGATTACTACATTTGGCAACCATTTTTTTTTTAATGAAAAACTGTTTCATTTTCATAAGTGTAATAAAAATGTGAGTTTTTAAAATCAATAAGTGAAGATCAAGAATTTAAATATTTTAGAAAAGAATTAGAAAAGATAGTAAACTCACTTTTTTTTTTCTTTTTATCGTCTGTTTAAATAATTTACTCAGGCTTTCTCAGCCCCGTGCATCAAACAGGCCGACAAAGTGAAAAATAACTTTAATTTCGGAAGTCGGTGTCTTTGGTTTCTTTTGCCACCGAATTCCGAAATTAAAGTTATTTTTCACATTGTAGTGTTTTTTTTTTTTAGTCGGTTGTTTTTTAAGAAGCCGGTCGGAATATAAAATAAATAAATAAAATAAAATAAAATTCATATAATTCAGACAATTTTTGTCCATATTTTGTTAGTACCTCTTTCTTACATTCTCTTAAAATTATGTTAGTAATGACTGAAAGAAAGTAAATAATTGAAAATAAATTAAATGAAATAAATTAAATTAAATAATTGAAAATAAATTAAATGAAATAAATTAAATTAAATAATTGAAAATAAATTAAAATTAAATGAATTAAATTAAATTAAATAATTGAAAATAAATTAAAATTAAATGAATTAAATTAAATTAAATAATTGAAAATAAATTAAAACACAGTGAAATTAAATAATTCAAAATAAAATACAAAAATTCATTAGGCAACATGCAGCCTGATGAGCCTTCCCACAGCTGGCGATACTGGTTGGTCGGCAATCATCTTTAGGATTCCATTGCCACTTCCTCGAATTCGACGAATTAGTGAGGCTGACTTTTTGTGCATTATAGCGTAAAAGTCATCTACCCTCGCGTCGGCAAACATGCCCGAGGCACTGCAAAATCTAGAACGTCCTCCTTTTTTGAAGTCTGTTATAACCCTCCGCCTTCAGCTTTAATATAACATCTCGTAATAGTCTTAATAGCAGAACTGACCCTGTGCCTACATGAAATATAACAGTCCCATTACCAGAGTCCAATAACGCCCATTGTGCATGCAATCAAAATCCCGATAAAACAGAATATTTGGCCACCCCAGTTTTTCATGAATAAATGTATAGTTCGCGTGGCTCCGACAGGGCTCCATCCTAGGCAGTTCCACAGAGAATAATATATTGAAATCGAGTATTGTAATTTATGGATCACTCCAGATTATAATAATGTGCTTGAAATTGGAGATACGACAACTACTTAGATGTAATAAGATTGAATTTGAATAATGTGAAGATTCTGTGAACTACTGAAAGCAATGCAAATTATTATTAACCATTTAGAAGCAGGTTCCAAGTTCCAATTTTACCAAAGGGTATCGTGTTATCCAGTTACTGGGTTGTGGAGAACAGTTAGACAATCGCTCCATGTAAAAAAACTTTTTACAAAAAAACAACCGACTTCCAAAAAAAACACTACACAGTGAAAAATAACTTTAATTTCGGAAGTCGGTGTCTTTGGTTTTGTATTTTAGTTTTTTGCCACCGACTTCCGAAATTAAAGTAATTTTTAACTTAGTAGTGTTTTTTTTTGGAAGTCGGTTGTTTTTTTTTGTAAAAAGTTTTTATTTTTCACTTTTTAGTTGTGGTACCTACCCCACACACATTCGAATACCACTAGCTGCTACCAGTGACAGGAACTTATCATAATAATATCATCTACATACTGAGTGAGAAAAAAATACGTATTATTGTAGCTAACTTAAAAACCACTCAAGCAAAGTTAATACAATTTATATGGAACCAACTTCAGAGCATACCCTTTCAAACAAAAAAAGAAATTTCAAAATCGGTTCACAAATGACAGAGAAATTGGCGGACATACATAAAAAAAAACAAACACGCTACGAACATATTATTATAACCTCCTCCTTTTTGAAAGTCGGTTAAAAATACTAGTATTCAGCTGCATCTGGTTAAACTAGAAGCTGACCCCAATATAGTTGGGATAAGGCTAGGCAGATGATGATTTAGCTGCAAAGAAACCGAAGCAAGCGTGGTGATGCAACGCTCAGCCCTGGTAAATAAGAAAGCACTGTATAGTACAACGTCGATCGTCGATCGTACAACGCTCTCCGCGTTCAGTATAATAACGCGTTTAAGATGCTGGTAGGACTGTTCCGCTTCTGTAGTGCATCGGGGATGTTCACAGATGCGCATGTAGATTGTTTCTACTCAATCATGTGCAAAAGTTGCGCTTCCATAGTGCGCAGGGTGTGGAGCAGCTCCAACAGTATCCTAAGCATGATTTGTGTTGTCGTGGGTCGCTGTTGTGCCATCTCACATGGGTTACGACAGCGGTGATCCACTACTATTTGCATCAGTTTTCATATAGTTGTAAGTTTTATTAATCATTTGTGAATTATACGATATTTGAATAAATATAATTCTATTCTATAGTAAGAAGAAGAAACTATTGATCAATTTCTAAATCTGAAAACTAAATAATGACGTCACTAATCGGTATTCTTTTGTTTCACAGAGCGCTTTGGCTGCCCCCGGCGCCCTATTAAATGCCATATCCATCAACGATGCGGTACCACCAAAGCACAATGGCAGGAGTGTTTCTGCGTGAGTACATATCACTATAATATAACACATAACATCAGTTCTGTTAATCCTGAAGGGTTAGGCAGGGGTTTAAACCTACATTTCGCCTGTAATGTTTATTTCCTATGTAATAGGAGGCGTGTCCACACACACGGGGCATAATCATTATATCTATCAAACTCAAACTCAAAGCATTTATTTCAATTAAACCATTTATAGGCACTTTTGAACTGTCAAAGAATCGGTCAGTTAATCAGAAAGTTGAAGCTAGTTGCCCATTCCAAAACGTAGATCTCTATGGAGAAGAACGGGCAAGAAACTCCAAGGCCACTCTTTTAAATATAGATATTACAAAATTTTGGGTACATTATTCTGGTTGCTTCTATATGTGAGAACAATGTACAAAAAATAATTAAAACAATTGAAAAATATAAGATTAAAAATAAGCCCTGGCAGATAAGAAATGACCAGTCTCAACTGACGGCGCCCGTTCACGAACATGACGCGTGGATCAGCACCATCCAGCTCAACCATTTTGTAGGGAACCGAATGATCCAACACAATCGCCACCATCAGCGAGACATTTTAGTGAGCTTGACAATCTCTCAACTGCCATGCTCTTTCAAGTCAACATACGTCTTAATAACATAATAAATGGCTCCATGGTACTCACATTTACAAAAAATAAAAAAATGCTTCTAATTTAACCGTATATACCACTCCTGAACATTAAAATCTCTGAATAACCCAAGTAATAAATTACCGAACTAAAATAATACAAATGTTCTTCTTTTTTTCGTGTGGTTAGTGACTAACCTGGTGTCAGAATTTTAAAGCCGCCCATGGTCCTCTGACTTGGCTTCACATGGCGTCGAGAAATATCGTTCCGGTTTTCTCACGATGTTTTCCTTTTGAAGCAAGTGATAATTATACAACACGCACATGAATTCGAAAAGTCAGAGGTACTTTGGTGAGCCTTGGGTTCGAACTCGAGACCTTTGACTTGGCAGTCACACCACTAGGCTATCACTGCAGTTATATATAAAAATGTTAAAAACCTAATTAATATGTCTATATCCTCTTTTCATTTTTCCATATTCCAAAATGTATCCAGAGGGGTTTTCATTTAAGTTTACAAATTTAAGCGAAGCATATATATTTTTTTATAAAAGACAGCTTTTGCGACACAACTTAGGAAAGATCTATGTCCAAGATTGGAACAGGTTCGCGGCCTAGAAGCTGGATAGAACCAAAAAAGACAGTTGCTAGGCTCTCACTTAATCCCAAAATACACACCCTAAACTTTTGGGGGCTGTCTTATGTAATTTTGACGTTCAAAAAGCTGATTGCTGAAGCTGATTCTGAGCCTAATTGGAATAAACGATTTTCGTATTTTTTAAAGACTTACACCTGATATTTTTGTTGTTTCAGTTATTGGACCGACCAAGCCTCAGAAATCGTAGATGGCGGAGACACTCCCGCTTACGTCTTGACAGCGCAACAGATCATCAATGACCTGGCCAACCAGAGTGACAAGAGTAGCCAGGCGCTCGCCCTCGCTCAGATCATCGGTGTGCTCGGATCACTCGGCACTGGTATCCCAGGAGACGCTTGTGCAGCTGCTGATGTAAGTTGACGAAAGATGTATACGGGCTGGCGATTTAGTCACCTGCATCCGTTAAAGGAGTGATTTTACCTTTCTTTTTTTTTATTTAGTTCATAATGTTACAGTTTTCTTTTTACATAACACCTACCAAACTGCAAAGCAATTTGTCGGCAGTAGGTTCTCGTGGACTGAGCACGAATCTTTGCTTGACTAAACATAAAAACTAAATCTAAGTTAAAACAAAAAGACTATATCTCTGTAGACAAACACTCTGTATGTGAATACAGAGTAGTTACCCACACAACCATAGATTTTACAACTACAGGTACCAAAATCGCCAGTCTGTGACAGGTTTACTGGTAGTAGAACTGTTTGTGAAAATGCTCTTCCTGTACCCTAATTGCGTAACTTATTTTTGTAAACAAGTATACCTAATTCGTTTCATTTTGACAGTTCAACAACATTCATTGCGTTATTTACGTTGTTGAGCAGATTTTTTTTCCAACTTATGAAGCAATGGATTAGCAATCTGTTTCAAATCGAAACAGATTGTGATTGTGTTGTATTACGCAATTAGGGTACAGGTAAGTAGTAGTTAGTCTATATGTTTCAGATTTTCCCGCAATTATCAAAAAAACGGAGCAGGTATTAATTTCACCCCCAAAATTAAATATAATAAAAAATTCGAAAAAGTCTCAGCCTGATTTTAATAGATGAGAGTTTGATTATTTTACATATTATCTATAAACGTCCTCCTAAATCATATTTTCTTAGTTATTATTTTTTAATCCTCCTTCTTTTTTTACACTTATTTTATAAACTAGGCTGATGGTAACAATAATGTTATGTTCTCTTTCTTTTTTTTTTATTTGTCGTTGCCGCGGGGCACATCCTAATGTTTTATTGAATTAGATTGTACTTTTTTTAAATTAGAGTTTTATATTCGTATTTGCATGACAAACATCGTTTGGAATGCTTCGAAGATATATGAGATTCACCAACCCGCTGGCCCCGCGTGGTGGATCATGGCCCACTCCCTCTCGCAGGGAGGAAGTTTGTGTCCCTGCAGAGGCACGTTAAGGGCTGATTATACTTATGCTTCGTATGTGCCTTTCTTTCTAACTTCTCCTCTTCCCAGGTGATCGACGCATACGTGTGGGCCGCCCGCTCCGGAAACAAAGCTAGCATTCGCTCAGCGGTCGCCAAGTTCATCCAGAGCGTGTCCGCAAGCATTGACCTGATCGTCCAACTGTCTACCAACCCCATCTCACTACGTTTCGCAGTAAGTTTGTCATTATCATCGTCACTTTCATTCTTGCACTTTCCTTCTTTTTCCAAATATGTCTATTAACCGTCATCTTCATGATAATGATAATATTTGTATGTAGTCAACATTAATAGCTCGGTTTACGTTTTTGAATAAGACGCAAGGGAAGTACTTTGCTCATGAACTCCACACTAGGACGAGCCTGTCTTGTGGAGTGCTTCGGTGGTTTTGCCATATGGATATGCACATTACATTAATGGATCGTTATTGTTACAATCGAGAAGCACATTAAAAAGTGTTATTATTTTATAGAAATTGCCAGCCAACAGTCTCCTCCTTTCTAGCCACATCTTCTTTCACACAATCCATCCATCTTGTCGCTGGTCTTTCTCCACTCTTATAACAGCTACTTACATTCGTATTCAAAACTTTCCTCATGACATGAGATTTCCTCCAGTAAAAATTTAAAAAAGAATTTGCTTTGATAAGATTTCTCAAGCTAGTACTTTTTTGAAGTGAAAACTTCTTTAGGCGCGTTGGGCATTTTTGAGATGGGAAAAACCAATTGAACTCGCGACACCGTTACCGACACCTCATTTCTGAAAACGCGATTGTGCTCTTTATTTATATTACGTTACGGATCAATGTTCTATGCAAGTATTTTTACTTTAAAGGTTTTGGTAGTTTTTTTTTCCATAAACGCGATTTTGCTCTTTATTTAGATACGGTTACGGACCAATGTTCTATACAAGTATTTTTCTTCCACCAAGGTGATCTTATTCAAGTTTTCAATTCTGACGGCTCTCCCGGAGTGCCACTGTTTTTTTTTTAATGCAACCCGTTCTTTCATCACAAAAATATTTTTCTAAAAATATCTAGACTATTGCTTTTAAAAGTTTATAAGAAAATACCTATATGATCACCATGTATAACGCTAAGACATAGGTTCTCGTAGTCTAAAAGCTTGTGTAATAAATTTCGTGTCCTTGTGTTTAGCTCTACGTCTTCTTCACAAATAAAAATATATTCAAACGGTTTACATACTTATATCGTAGGACAGCTAAAAAAACTCGAACCATAATTTACTTTATCAAAAACCATATAGGTACCCTAGTTAGTAACCAATATTGTATCGAATAGTTTAGTACGCAAACAGCCAACCAGCTGATGACTAAGCAAACGCAATGCATACGTAATCAAATGTACACCATTAATCATACGCGGGTCATCCATCACCACGTCACTTCCACTATTGTCCATCGTCTAAACAATTTCGACCACTTCACGTATTGTTTATTGATATTAATGATTTTTCTCTCCCGTTTCGATGTTTGATGGATTGATGTAGACAGAACTCTTTTGATCTGAAATATTGCTTGTGTAGAACAATTTAGGTGAAAATGCGAATCATATTTCGATTTGTAAGGAACTAAGTAACATATAACGCCACAAGGTTGTTTTGGCGCACGGTTAAAATCGTACCTAACGCCGCCATTTTGTTTTTAGGGCTTTGATTACTAAGTCTCCGCTGTCGGTCTGTCTGTCAGCGGACTATATCTCATGAACCGTAATAGGTAGACAGTTGAAATTTTCACAGATTGTGTATTACTATTAGAAAGTTAAAAATGAAAGGGGAAACAAGAAACATGTTTTGTTCGGTATTTTGGCTAAAAATTGTACGATGGTACGGAAGCCTTCGTGTGCGAGTCCAACTAACACTTAGCCGGTTTTTTTGCAATTTGCTGTTTTTGCTCAAAACTGAATAACATCCGGTCAAATTAATATTTATAATCTCAGTAGGAAACAACCTCTTTTCACTAAATCTTGAAACTCTACTAGTACTTACCTAATAACAAGAAATATATATTTTATGTGAACTTTTCCGTTCAAATCAAATGTTCTATTAAACGTGTTCTATTAAACGATCAATATTTGTATATTTGTTTGTATGTTCTCGAAATCGGCTCTAACGATTTCAACGGGGCGAAAAATCGATCTATCTATACTCCATTTGAAATAAGATTAGACATTTAAACAAACCTTTTTACAGTCCGTTCAACCGATTCTGACTTCTATACCGTACGCATAAGGATGGCATTAAAAGCAAAAAAGTGGTTACAATAAAAACTGTTTACTGCAGCCACCATTTGTCAAGGCACTAACGCAATAGAAGTCAAAATCGATTGAACGGACTGTAAAAAAAGTTTTGTTAAATGTCTAATCTTATTTCAAATGGAGTATAGGTCTCATATCTGGGAAAATTCGTTTTCTCTATTTTCACGACCTCGGGAATGTAATACAACGTTGGTATACCTGGACAATAGTTTATTTCTATTTTCACCCGAGCAGAGCTCGGTCGACCTGTTACTTTTCAAATAACACTTGATTTACTAAGTTAGTCCTCTTGATACTTACAATTATCATTTCTGAATTTTTCAAAAACAAAAATAAAAGCTATAGTCGCCCATTCCGAAAGATTCCTTTTTAATAAGCATAGATTTCGATAGTCTATAATAGCAGACCCCGTAGAAGAAGCGGGGACAGCTTGGCAAAACAAATGACTAGTGTCCACACTAGCCGTGAATCGAAAGAGCTGGAGATCATGGGTAGAGTAGAGGCCTTTGCCCAGCAATTGATGCAAGCCGACAGTTACCAGTAACTGACCTTCAAGATACAGGATTTTCCTAGTTTGAAGGGCAGGGGTCTTACTCATTGTAATAGCCATACCCATCCCAGTTTAAACTACACCGATGTTACCTAAGCTAAGTTTTTGGTAAATAAAATGATTACTTACTTACTTACTTAACTATAGAGTCATTTCATGGTTATTCTGCATCACTGTCAAAATCACAATGATCTTTATTCTCCTTGTAATAAAGTTACTATTGGGTTGCTGCCCCTGAAAAGTCTATCAAAATCACAATGATCGTTTTGATGATTCGTTACAATAAAGTTGCTATTGGGTCGTACTGTTGAAGTAAAAAACTATAAAACGACTGTAGTTGTGTTAAGACCAGGCACTCCAAACGCAATTTCCACGCAAACTCCGCCCCTATGCACCCTACCACTCCATTATGTGCTAAACGCTAACACATCAGTAATAAAGTTGAACATCGCGTGCGCTCTTTGGTTGTGTTCGAGCACGGAACTAAATGTCGTAAGTCTCAATTCTTATTTCGTTTATAACTAAAGTAATAATTAGTCTAGAGAAAAAGCATCTTATATTTGGATAATAAACTATATTTTCTTACTATCAATAATCATTTTAGACACAAAAGCCAAATAATCTTGTTTTTGTTTCAAATAATCTTAAAAAAGACATGATTTTCGAATAAAAAATGAATCGAACGAAAATGTTCCAATTATGTAACTGTCTTATATTTGGAAAGAAAAAGATCCAATAAATCATATACTAAAGTTCTATTTTGATTGTATGTGTGACTTTTTCAGAATATTAATGCAAATTAATACACAATTTAGGGAGCCTCCTCTTAGCAATGGTTGATTGATAAACTTTATTTCCAGACTGGACCCCGTGGTAGCTGCTCCGGTGCAGGCAGGACATACCAATTCGAAGCAGCATGGGACTCAATCCTCGCCAACGCCTCTCCAGCAGCAGCTGGGTAAGTTAATACCAATAAATATAACACCTACAAAGACAGATTAAATAAACTGGCAATACTTCGAAGACATGATGGGTATCGAAATCGAATTATGATAAACCTATTTCAAGTAGGTAACTGTCAGCTGATTCAAACTCAAAGCATTTATTTCAATTAAACCATTTACAGGCACTTTTGAATTGTCAGAGTCGGTAAGTTAGTCAGAAAGTTGAAGCTAATTGCCCATTCCAAAACGTAGATCTCTATGGAGAAGAACGGGCAAGAAACTTCAAGGACACTCTCAACTGACGGCGCCCGTTAATAAACATGACGCGTGGGTCAGCATTATCCAGCTCAACCATTTTGTAGAGAACCGAATGATCCAACACACTCGCCACCATCAGCGAGACATTTGACGATTGCAGGCTCATCAGCTACTGGTAGCATAGTTAATTGAAATTTTGAGTTAACAAAATCATTTTTACCCAAACCAATCTCGTCTGTAAAGTTTTGCCAGTAAGTTTAATTTTACCTTGTATATCTCTCGATGCTGGACTAGCATATGAACCTTCCATATGCAGCCCCAACGGGATTGTCTTAAAATCACTTTGCGTCCTGGGAAGAATGTGGTTCATTCCTCTCAGCTTTAAAACCACCATAAAAAAATTGACACAATCACCGTTACTTTTGTTGTGAAGCAAACGATATTTTGGAACATATAAAGCAATGGATTATGATATGTATTGTCAAAATAATAGGGTCGGTATTTCCGAGTGACCAATTAAGGATTCTGTTCTATATCGTGTTGTATGCTTCCAGGCTTGTGAACGAGCAATACTGTGCAGCTAAACGTCTGTACAACGCCTTCACCTCTCGCAGCAACAATGCAGGAGCCTTCATCACCGCAGCCTCCCTGCCACCAGTCAACCGCGTCTTCCAAGAGGCCCTTGAGCCAGTTGCAAGAGTAAGTATAGTATTTTGACAAACCAATCTAGTAGCCTCCAAGCTCGGCAAGTCCAAGATGATGGAAAATGATTAAGCTGTCTTTGAAACCGCAACGAAATTAAACAGAAAAGACTTTTGGAGGAGTAGAAATAATCAAAGTTTCCACTTCTCTCCATATCAAGCAGAAGACAGGAAAGAGCTAAGCTGTATGCGCAAAGGAAGGTGAACTGAGTATAGTCCATTATAACATCAACCCTGAATTCCCCAAAGGGGTTGGCAGAGCTGTTAAGCACCTATTTTGCTAGTTATTACCACATAACGAGGTCAGTACGAGTATATTTCCCAACCTGGATACAAATCCAGACTTCGTGCTACTGAGAATTTTCCAACAGAATAACCAAATAAAGACGCCGCTCCGCAGCGGCCCACGGCACGTGTAGTTTTGAAAATATAAGCTAGATCGTCCACTGCGACCCACTGCCACGCTACGCACGAATGCGTGGCTGGCAAACAAATGAACCGCGCAGCTAACGTGGCAAACCTCTCCGTGAACTTCCTGCGTAGTAGTGGACGGCAGATTTATGCTCGAGCCAGAAATTGCAGAACCCCCACGCTCAGCAAATAATAAATAAATAAAATAATCTTTAATTCGGATAAACAAAAAGATAACTTATATCTATGTTAGTAAACTTATTATCTATTTGGAAACCAGGCTGTTGTTCGCAATGCATCTTCGAATAACACCACCTAACAAAGGAGAATCGAACCTCCCCGATTTGGTCGTCATGATGGAGTTGGAGCTTTGCCGCACTCTGCAGAGCAAAGAGGCAGATTTCTGTCTGACGATGGCGTGGAATCCATCGACGTGTGCTTATACGAACATACCTGATGCACTGCAGAGACGGGGCAGCCCCATCAACATCCTGAACCCGTTATTGTAAATGCGATTGCCTGAAATTTTTCCCAAATATTACAAACAGATATTTTAATTTCAATTTTATTTTTCAGTTCGTATCATCCATTCCTAGTGGAAACGCAGGAGCCACCGCTGCTGCCGCCAAAAAGGCACTAGCACGTGCAGCCAAGGACTAATAAATAAATATCCAACTATAGTTCACAATTCTAATATCGTATTCACTATTATATCGGTATAATACACAAAGAAATAACCTAATTAATATCTATGTATATACCTACGTATATTATAATAACATGCACAATTTCATACAAGCTTTATGCAAAATAGATGAGAACTTATAAATAAAGTTTATACATATGTAAATATACGTTTGTACTCCACAAAAGACATGGCTTTTATTTTCTCGGAAAATGATTTTTTTAAATAAAGATGTATCCAATTTATTACTGTTTTATTTATACGTGAATCCTTCGTCCAAAGCATAAGCGAAGAACGAATAAAGCCTCGTGTAGACTAGCGCGACGCGACACCGGTAATTGTTCTACCCTGAAGTTACCGTCGCTTCGGTCACACACAGCGAATACTCGCTGCGAGTGTATTCGCTGCGAATAAGACTCGCAGCGACAATTCGCTGCCTGCACCCACACACAGCGAGTTCTACACGAGAATTTCGACAGTCTCTTGGTGCCCCAAATAAGTCGTCTATTCGTCGCACACATCTTAAGCGGCGCAGTTAGCAGAATGGCTACTCGCAGCGAGTATCCTGTCACACACAGCGAATTCACGTGACGAGTGCGCATTCGCAGAGAGTAAAGTTGACCATGCTCAATTTAAGTAGCGGCGAATTCAACTCGCGGCAAATGAATCTATTCGCAGCGAATGGCCTGTCACACACAGCGAGTTCTCGCGAGTGCCTAATCGCAGCGACTATTCGCTGTGTGTGACCGAGGCTTAATGAAATTGCTTTGTTAAGCCTCGGTCACACAAAGCGAATACTCGCTGCCAAGGCTCGGAACCGGTTTAAAAAATACCGGTTAAAACCAGTTTATTTGAGTTTTACTCCGAACTTTTCTTAAGAACGTGAACGTTTTAAGAACTTTATTATAACCTAAATTAACCGGTTTAGTCGACGAGCGGCATGTTGGTAAACGCATTGCAACTTGTGATTGTAATTATGATGATGCCACGCTGAATAAAAACTAAGCAAAAAACCGGTTAATATTGCTCTAAACCGTTTAATCCGAAAAAACCTTTATGTAAAAACACCTCCAAATCGGTTTTTAAAAACCGGTATATACGAACGAAACTGAATGTAAAGGTTTTTGCGTCAAGTACATAATAACGGTTTGAAAATTTAACCGGTATCTGAGCCTTGCTCGCTGCAAGTACCTGTCACACACAGGCACACCGAGTCCTAAACGAGAATTTCGACAGTCTTCGACAATACAGGCGCGCTGAGCGGAATGGCTACTCGCAGCGAGTACCCTGTCACACACAGCGAACTCTCTCGCGGCGAGTGCGTATTCGCAGAGAGTAAAGCTGAATATGCTCAATTAAAATCGCGGAGAATGAACATATTCGCAGCAAATAGCCTGTCACACAGCGAGTTTTCGCTGCGAGTGCCTAATCGCAGCGAGTATTCGATGTGTGTGACCGAGGTTAGAGTCGCGTCGCGCCGTCTCGTCGCACCAGTAGTGCTATTCTACAACCATCTCACCGTGTTATCTTAGGTGAAGTGAGCGTGGAGTGACTAAGGATTGACACTATTGGCAGCTCACTTCACCTAAGATATCACGGTGAGATTTTTACAGAATAGCACTACTGGTTGCACGAGGCTTGACCAACCATTCCTTTGACAACTTGGCTCTATTTATTTATTTATTAAATATGGATGACTTACAGCTAAAACAAACAGAATAAAAAATTGTATGTGAGACTGACAGCCAATTAAAAGTCTTCACTTCTAAAAACAGATTGGAAAGAAAAAGTGTGAATAACACAACACATGCACAGCTACCAAAGAAAAAGAAGAGAGAAAAAAAAAAACAGTATCTCAAATAATCTAAATCCATAAAATTCTCGTGTCACAATGTTAGTTGCCATACTCCTCCGAAACGGCTTGATCGACTTTTATGACATTTTATATGTATATTCAGTAGGTCTGAGAATCGGTCGTTATCTATTTTTCATACCCGTAAGTGATAAGAGTGGTCCACCCCAAACATAAATATGGCAAAACAACGTTTGCCGGGTCAGCAAGTTATAATATAATATTCTGTTTAGCTCTAATGTCCCATCTCAAAAATTCACCCTTTATAATTAACTAGCTTCCGCCAGCGGCTTCGCCCGCCTGATAATTATTTTTATAAATTATAGCCTATGTTACTCAGTGATAATATAGCATTCTACTGGTGAAAGAATTTTTAAAATGGGTCCTGATTTTATTCATTACAAACAAACATACAAAAGTACAAAAAATAAAATATTTTCTCTTTATAATATTAGTAATTAATA
Source organism: Agrochola lychnidis (assembly GCA_963680765.1). NCBI lineage: Eukaryota > Metazoa > Arthropoda > Insecta > Lepidoptera > Noctuidae > Agrochola > Agrochola lychnidis. The sequence goes on along the minus strand of OY796855.1, from coordinate 9,854,954 downwards.
AACTATATTATTATACAGGGTGGGAGGGGCTTGTGGCTAAGTAATAACAGCTGCACGGGTCGATCGATCAGGTTAAGCTACGCTTGCCGCGGTTGGTCCGTGGATGGGTGACCATCTTTACATACCAAGTCCCCTCCGTACCTCGGAAAGCACGTTAAGCCGTTGGTCCCGGCTGTCATTTGTAGATCTTTGACAGTCGTTACGGGTAGTTAGAAGCCCAAAAGTCTGACAACCAGTCTTACCAAGGGGTATCGTGTTACCTAGTCACTAGGTTGTGGAGGTCAGATAGGCAGTCGCTCCATGTAAAATACTGGTATTCAGCTGCATCCGGTTAGACTGGAAGCCGACCCCAACATAGTTGGGAAAAGGCTAGGCAGATGATGATTATTATACAGGGTGACAGGGACATCGACGCGAAAACTGTTACCATGGATTCAGTACATAATTCTGAATCTCCTTGCGTTGAAATTTTAGGTACAGGTTCAGAATCATGTAGGTACCGAATCCATGGTAACAGTTTTCGCGTCGATGTCCCTGACACCGTGTATTTCCCTGTATTTGTTATTTATAATATTATATTTAAAATATTAGTTACAAAAGTTTACCTACATTTAATGTAAAAGTTTGTATGTTTGGATGTTTGTTACTTAATCACGCAAAAACGGCTGAACGGATCATTATACAATTTGATAGATAGGTAGCCAGGGACCTGCACCCTAATTGCGTAATACACTTTAAATCACAATCTGAATGATTTTGAAGGATATTGCTAATCCATTGCTTCATATTTTCGAAAAATTCGTCTGATCAACAACGTAAATAAAATGAATGTTGTTGAACTGTCAAAATGAAAGCCATTGCTACTGTTAGTGTGTTCCGCAATTACCCCGCCGGAGGAGGATATACTCATTCTAAATCGCAGACGAAGTCGTAGACTTTAAAGAGAAGTCTATTCTGGTGTTATTTCCGTCTGTTCTGTTCTTTTTTCTAGTTCTAATTATCTTTTTTTTTGCACGTGTTTCTGTGACAAATAAATTTATTTTTCTTTCTTTCTTTATTTATTTATTTCTTTCTTTCTTTCTTTCTTTCTTTCTATTCCTATACATGTTTGGCTTAGTTATAAATTCACATAAAATAAATCAAAGCTCATTATATAAATGGTACCTACTGACCAAAATCATAATTGTAACAATTTAATCCCTGTTTATTACCTTATTGGTCAAAGGAAAAACACAATATACCTATTTTGGGATTATATATTATGTTGTATCATTACAACAGTATTGTCCTTAACCAGTGGAACGTTACCATAGGAAACAGTTGTATTGTGAATCAAAATGTTTTTAATATTTTTCTTGTGTTTAAAACTATCAATTTTACATTTATGTGTGTCGGATTTTGGATATCAGTGTACAAGAGGTAAATTTTTGAATATTTGTACTTACCAGTAAAGAAGAAATAATAATTTCAGAACAAAGGATAACTGTGATTCACCGATTAGGCCAACAAACAAGGATTGTAGCAATTAATACTTTCTTTAAAAAACCTTTAACTATAGGAATCTCATGCTCCCAAGTGCACTAACTAGACATGTAGTGCTATTCTATAAAAATCTCACCGTGAATACTTAGGTAAAGTGTGCTGCCAATAGTGTCAATCCTTAGCAACTGACAGCTCACTCCGCGCTCACTTCACCTAAGATAACACGGTGAGATGGTTACAGAATAGAACTACAGAATGACAGCTCACTTCACCCAAGTTTTTACGGTGAGATTTTTATAGAATAGATCGGCTGATTGTAATTTTGAACGAGGCGTGTCCACAGAATGATATCATTTGTCATTATACGTCTATTAATTAGTATAGAATCTTACTCCAGCACAACAATAAAGATCAACGTAACGTTCTCGTAACATTTCTCAATGCTGTTTTCGTAAAACTTGATAATAAACGACAAAAAGAAAAAAAAAACCTAAAGACGAACATAATAACCTCCTTTTTTGAAGTCGATAAAAAATAGATTCATCGTCATCATCATTCGTAGACTAGCCAAGTTCCTTCGAGTCTCTTTGCTGGCATTATATCTGTTTGTGGTTAATAAACTTCGACACCATTTCGCTGTCCCCGACGAATAAAATCGTAATCGTAAAAACTAAATTTTACAGGAAAAATAAAAAACTGTATTTTGTGATTATCATATTAACTAATATACATAACGAAATTGTTCAAATACCAAAAGAACTGTTTTTTTACATTCATTACAATACACCTTGAAATTAATGAAAAAAATTGACAGAGTGACCTCTAAATATCGAATATGCAATAAAATTAAAACTATCGTAATAGCACATTACCATTTTATTCGCCGGGGACAGCAATTTGACCGAACATGAAAGTTGGCACATAGGTATTATACACCGTGACATTTTAGCTGTCTTACAAAAGCAGCCCACTTCATGTAACCAATGACAATCAAGATTCATAAAAAAAAATTAACAATTTTTTTATTGCTCCTAGAGGTATTTTATATCGGGTACATTGAGTGGCCCTTTGTAAGACGACTGAAATGTCACGGTGTATATAATTTTTTTTAATGAATGTTTAGTGGTCATTGGATATAGGAAGTGGGCTATAAGACGACTAAAATGTCACGGTGTATATACATTTTTTTTTTTAATGAATGTTTAGTGGTCATTGGATATAGGAAGTGGGCTATAAGACGACTAAAATGTCACGGTGTATATACATTTTTTTTTTTAATGAATGTTTAGTGGTCATTGGATATAGGAAGTGGGCTATAAGACGACTAAAATGTCACGGTGTATATACATTTTTTTTTTTAATGAATGTTTATTGGTCATTGGATATATGAAGTGAACTATAAGATGACTAAAATGTCACGGTGAATATTTTTTTCACATTCTTTTCTATTTTGTAAATGTGAAAAAGTTGTAGGATTAATGGACTGCAGATTTGTTGACCATTTTCTATTTTGTAAAGTACCTGGTACTTGTTGAAAGGCCTACACTGTCCCCCCATACCCATTAACACAGTTATTTTTAAAAGAGTAACCATGGAGTTTCCTGCCGGCTCTTCTCCATAGGAAACGACCAATTGGAACCGTGCACCTAGCTTCTGACGTTTTATAATGCCCATGTAGGTTTATGTGAAATAAAATAATTTGATTTGATTTAATCAGCAGCGCAGTGTCCTCAGTAAGAGGACGCGCAGGCCTCCTTCAATCCTGAACCAAAAGCCTAGGATTGTAAAAAAGTAAAAATAATGTTACATTTTCCATTTATTTCAGACTATTCCAGCAATAATCCTAAAATATTCTTGATTGATCGCACCGAAACTCTCAATGATTGGGACATTGACCAGTTTTTGGAATACAATAGGATGCGATTAAACTACGAATTTGAAAAGCTTTGTGGCAATTATTATAATATTCAATTCGTCTCTCCAGAAGAAGCAAAAGAACATGAGTAAGTAAATTAAACTATAACTTGTTCAAATAACTAATGCATGATAACGATTAATTACTTGTGCAAGTTGAGTGTTGTGTAGGTATATTAGGGTTGCCAAACCATACGTCAAAAACAGTATAATATTGTCCGAGTTTCTTTTAACCATATCGATTTTACGCATCGACCGCGTTCAGCGCTCTTCACCAGTAAAGGCCAGTGGTGCCGATTCTCTTGTACACCGAACTAACTAAACTATCACTAAAATTCCCTACTTTTGACTATGAGAATCTCAAAGCTATTCTGCAAAATAAATTCTCTAAATTTAAAAATAATTTTGACACATCTAAATCGAATTTGACAACCGCCACTCCACACGTGATACCCAACCACATGAATCTTTTTAGAGCCGGAGGCGCGCAGGGGGGGCAGCCTCGACGTGTTTTGTATGGATTTTTCACTTTTTGTGTGGAAAATAAGAAAAAATATTGCCTACATGTAGAGTGTTAGGGGTTTAAGGGTTTTTATAAAGGGTGTCGAAATTTTCATTATTTTTGCGATTGGACACACCGTTTTCGAGATATAAGCAAAAGAAAAAAAAATATTCAGTACTGTTTTTTCATCTGAAGTCGAGGTGTTGGTGTGAATTTTAGTTCATGACAACTAATTTTATTCCACATGTTTTTAGTCGCGATTAAAAATAGTCATATTTAGTTAGAAAATCTAAATTTTAGGTTAAAAACGTCAAATTCAGAATAGCAAAATTGCCATTTTCACTAAACTAATATCTCAGTGCCATCTTAGTGCTGTCAAACTAAAATATAGTTAAGTTGTGTCACTTTAGTCTATTTCAGAATGGGAAATCGTCGTTTGACAGGAATAAACTAAATTTTGGTGATTTTTAGTTTAGTTTAGAGGCATTTGTGACAAGAGAATCGGCACCAGTAAAGAGCAAATCGGAGCGCCGAATGCGGTCGATGCGTAAAATCGATATGGTTAAAATGTACTCACACTAGGGCCTCTGTTCAACTAAAATAAAGCATATGAATATATACTGTTTTTACTGATATCCAGTAATTCCAAACTAAAATGTTTCATCTACTTACTACGTAGAATATCATGCATGCACCTGGGCATGGGCGCGGTGGTTCAGCTAACCTTATTTTCAGAGTAAAACGGTTGATGTATCGAATTTTCGGGACATAGTTAATAGATATTTTTTATGAGAATACTTTTTAGATACTGCGTATTATAGTTAGTTCTGCCACCTCAGTATTCACAGAATGTTTTCAGTGATTAATGGTTGGTGGGACGACAAAAATAGAGCTTTGAATCATAAAATTGCTCCTCGTCTATTTGGTGATGCTTACGAAGCTTTCAAAATTGGTGCATACGCCTAGTACTAATGAATTATAATAAAATAAAATTAATTTAATTCAGACAATTTTTGTCCATATTTTGTTAGTACCTCTTACATTCTCTTAAAACTATGTTAGTAATGACTGAAAGAAAGTAAATTATTGAAAATAAATTAAAATTAAATGAAATTTATGAATAATTAAATGAATAAAATTATGTACCTATTTATAAAAAATAAAAAAACACTGTTTATTCTTACAAAATACTGTTTATTTTCCTACTTTGACCATTTAATACTTTATTTCTGTTATAAATAGTTGGCAACCCTCGAGCTAAGTAGTAACAGCCGCACGGGGCGATCCATCAGGTTAAGCTACGCTTGTTGGGGTTGGTCCGTGGATGAGTGACCATTTCTACATACCGAGACTCCTCCGTGCCTCGGAAAGCACGATAAGCTATTGATCCCGGCTGTCATTCGTGGATTTTTGACAGTCGTTACGGATCGTCAGAAGCCCGAAAGTCTAACAACCACTCTTACCAAGGAGTATCGTATTACCTAGTTACTGGGTTGTGGAGGTCAGATAGGCAGTCGCTCCATGTACTGGTATTCAGCTGCATCCGGTTAGACTGGAAGCCGACCCTAACATAGTTGGGAAAAGGCTAGACAGATTGACAAATAGTTGGTAACCCTAACTGTATGTTTAAGTTGATAAATCCAGCATGACCACTAGCAGTGTTGCGCGCTATCGAACTTGGTACATTGCTCATTCGACTACGCACACCACCGTATACCCCCGCTACGTAGGATGTGCACGGAGAGGTTGGCCTCGTTAGCTGCGCAGTTTATTTGTGTACCCGACACGTATGCGTGCGTAAAATAGCAGTAGGTAGCAGTAGGGACACGAAAAAAGTATCGATACTTTGTGGTATCGAGTACTTACATTTCTATTCGATACCGATACTTTTGTACTCGATACTTTGCATTCAATACTTTTACTCAATGAGTACTTTTGGCAGGTATCGTATCGAATAAGAAATTAAGTTTTAAATAGGTAATCTTAGAAATTACCCATTTAAAACTTGCGACCTTACGGCTTATGTTTGGGTCATTGTCAAGCTTAGGATTTTTTTATGTGAAAAACTGAAACACGTGATTTATAAAAATCAAAGGTATATTATGACTCTTGCTTTACGTTACAACAAAAGTGAGTATCAGTCTGAGATCAATAATTCGAAAAAGGCGATTTATAAGGAAATAACAATATTTCGGTTCCATCGAAAAGACTAATATGTCCACCGAGTGGACTAAAATGTTAATTATTGAAAAAACACAAAACAAAAAGAGATTAACAACTTGAACAAAAATAACGTTCACGCTATCTTCACATAATCACAAACAAATCATTCACTTAAAAGCATTCAAAAGTAAATAAAAAAATGTTTTGTGTCTGTCTACCGAAAAGACAATTCATTTCGGTGGTCAAAATATGTCTTTGTCGTCAGAAGACCAGAAGCGTTCAATCCGTTCAGCCAGAGAAAGGGGGATTGGTGGCTTCTCTGGTTTTGACGTTGACGTATCTGAGCTGACGGAATATACGTCCGAAAATTGTATGCGCTTATGGGCATAACCTCCAATCAGCAGTGATGGCCTGCGCTCGCCAATTTTCAATGGTTGCTGCATCGAGCCACCCGCAATTGGACTGGACCATCGGCTTGCCACTGGACTGTACATAGGAGTCAAGGTTGGACTCCGTGAATTCATCCTCTCGGCAGGAGCTGGTGTGTCATTCCGAGTAGGACTTTGCAGAGGAGTCGTTAGGACTAGACTAGATAGAGTTGGGACATTATTTTGGAGTGGTCTGGGACAAAGTACTATGTCAAGTTTTTTATAGCAGTATTTTCATTAATTACTCGCACGTTTCTAAGTGCCTTTGCAACATAGTCCACGTTAGTATGAGTGACACACAAACAAGTCTCGTGCGCAGTTTTAAGATCTAATACCCAAAATGGTCTGTGCCTGCAAAAAGTTTTGTAGGATATGGTTTTGTCTGTCTGAACCATAAATTTTTTGTGCAGATTTATAAGGGAGTTGTTGAGAAATCTGATTTGTTTTTTTTATTTATTGCGTCTCTTTTTTGCCAGATGTAAGACGACTTGATTCATCGCTAAGCAAATATTGCTGTATATTATCTCTCAATTCCTTGTCCTTCTTAGAACCTTCATTGCTTTTCTTTTTTGTGCTTCATTTGGCATCCTTTCGTTTCTTGTTCCGTAATCTGTGTAATCGAATTCTGTACTTTGCAAGTTTACATTCTAAACTCATCAACTTCTTTTTCAGTAATACATTCTCTACTTTCAACCTTCTTCTGTTTCTCACTGCAATACGTGCACCCATTTCAACTCTTGATGAAGTTACCGGACTCGAGGGCGGCGTTTCGCGTGCAATGTACTTTTTAGCTTCTTTTTGTGTTTTCATTTTTTCACTGCGTCTTCTTGCATCCTCTCTCCATTTCATCCTCAAACGCTTTTTTTGCACATCTGGTAAATCTTCTACAGTTTTTATTTTCCCTTCGGCTTTTTTCCAATAGTAATATTCTCTATCCTTTCTTCGCTTTTCTTCCAAGGCTTCTGGATCCTAGTTTTTCACGCGTTTTCCTCATACTCAGTGTTTTTCGCTCACGGCGTCGTTTTTTCTGGTTATCGGTAAGTTTACTTCTTGTTTTCGCCATCGCCTGAAAAATCACAATAAGCAATGCACACAAACGAAAAGAAAGTAAAGCTGTGCAAATGAAGAGCAGGAGATTTTGTTAGTAAAAATTCTGCATACGGGAGACCGTACTTATGGAAAGATATTATTTCCCATGCCGTTAGAAATGCATTACAGGTATCAATTATTGTTAACTTAGAGTATGTAGCTATGGATAACTACACTAACTACAAGTCGACATGGTGTAGAAAGGTGTGAGGGAAGTGGTGGTTTAAAACATATTTACTCATAAAAATAAAGCGAAAATGAAACAAAAATAGATCATTAGTCCTTAACTGATAAAAACACCAGTAATCAGAAGCAGTTTTATAAATTTATATTAACTAAATAACCCATATTCAAGAAAACAATCCACTCGGTGGACAACTGTCGTTTCGGTGGACAAAAGTTCCACCAAAAAGATGTCCACCGAATTGACTTTTTTCGCAAAATCATTCACACCTTGTGCCGTTTATAGGTTATGTCAAAAGCTAAAGTATATTCATAAAGTTACATTGTTTAACTAGTTATTAAGAATGTTTGATGAATTTATAGTGATTTACTTACCAAAATACAGCAGAAACCGGAAAGACAACTCAACTTTGACAACACTAAATATTTTTCTTAGTACAACAACAACGTTTTCTGCGTACGAGTCGCGGCAAAATGGCCTCTAACAGGGATAGTACGATATTGGCTGCGCTTAATTTTACGTTCTATTCCATCATTTGACATTTACTTCATTTTAGTCAGTATCGAAAGTAATGTCCACCGGAAAGACAAAAAATGTTGTGACAAGATTAAATTATGCAAAAAGTGTGTTTTATTTCTATCAAATTTTTTAACACTTTTAACGTTAAATGGAAAACATACGTAGATTAGGAAAATGTATCATTTTTGTAAAATAATAAAGAACACGTATTTATTACAAGCTACATTCTATTGAAAGGTAGAATCCGAACAGTCCACCGAAGTGGACAATTCGGTAATATGGTGGTGGTATAAAGTAAAAAATAAATGTTATAGTAAATCTGTTACAGTTATGGTCTAGTACGTTTCGTTTACTTTATTATTATGATGTAAAATTGAGACAATTATTAAAAGTGTCTTATATGATTCGTATGAACAGTTTTTTTTAGGGTTATGACAATGACCCGTTTATGGTTATGGCAACGCCATCTAGTTCACTCGTTCTGAACCTTCTAAAACATTACATCGATCTTTGCTCGAAATCGTTCCTTCCGTTCACAGTTAAATTCCTAATCTTTCGTTCATTCATTTACTACACTAATCAATCACTCATTCACTCACTCGTTCACCATTGTCATTTGTTTTTTCATGTCCTGCCTTACTGAAGTTAAACTGACATTATTTACTGACTGATATTGACCTATGCTCTATGCGCATTAGGCCCTAAGAAAAGAACTCGATACCTTGAAGTATCGAAACTTTTGTTTCGATACTTTTATGAGTACGATATTTTTTTTCGATACTACTCATGAGTACAGTATCGATACTTTCTATTCGATACCGTGTCCCTAGGTTGCAGTGGACGATCCCACCTACATTTTCATACAAAACAAGGCAAACACGTGCGCCGTTCAACCATTTGCGGCTGTGGAGCGATGCCTTTATGCACAAGCAAAACCCGTATGTGGAAAGTTTGAAACGGTGTCCAAGTAGCTAAAATCACGTTTAAAATTAAGTACCTGGTTGACCGAGCTCTGCTTGGGTAAAAATAGAGAAAACGAATGTTCCCAGAAATGAGACCTATAGCTAGATTGATTTTTCGCCCCCATAAACACCTATGCAACTTTCATCGGAATTGATAAAGCTGTTTTCGAGTACCTACGTGATTATAAATATTGCTCATTTAATAGTATAGGATTTTTTACTTTTTTTTGCAGGAACGTTATCCATTTTGCGGTTCCCGATTATGATGACGGAAAACTACCGAAGGATTTCGTCTACGCCGGTAACATAAGCAAAATAGATGATGCTGTATGCATTAAAACAGACAAAGCTCAACCTGAATTTGACTGTAACGAAATCGCAAATCTCGTTAGCAAATCCGTGTCAGAAATAAATGATGGTCATCTCTACAACTTTGTACAGAATATACAATTAAGAGAATCTAATGATTACTACCACTATCCTTTTGCAAAAATAACACACAAAGGAAGTTGTGAGCCTATGTTTCAAAATATTCAGGATCTGACGATAGTACTCCTTTGCTTGCGTGGCCCTGACTTTATACCTAAAGAAGTTAATATACAACTACCTTTAAAACTGATACAAGTCGCAGATTGCAGTTTGAATCTGAATAAGAGAGGTCTTCTAGCTGTGTTAGCCCCTAAACCATTTGAGCTACCCTCCGAATATTCAGTTCCAACTATATTCTATGAAACTCCATATTTGTTTTCGGAATATAAGTCTGCTTTTCCAAATTCTATGAATTTAGTACCGTGGCGATTACTGAAGTATGGATTTCTAACGTTTATTCAAACCGTGGGCTGGCAAAGAGTGGCGATTGTGACTGACGATTCAGAATATAGCCTGGATTTTGAAGATGAACTGACTGCACTGTTTAATAAAGAACGATTAATGTACACTGTGATCCGGTGTGAGGATGCCAATTGTGAAATGCAGAAGGTAATTTTTTCTTACAATACGTACGTCAATTAAAGTTATATTCAGAACGCGACAGCAGACCGCAGAAGGCAACGCGTTTCGGTTAACAATAAAATTAACGCAGGCGACAATGCCGCTGTAGTTTTGATTCCGAGCGCGACGTCATTCCTACGACACAGCGGCGCCAGCTACGCTTCTTCTCAGTTTCGCGAAAATCATTTGTCAAACAAAAAAATACGACTTGTCGCTCTGACAGCATTGCAGGGCCTTAAGTCTGCTATTACAATAGTGTCAGAATGGTCTATCATTGATTTCATAATTGTTGATTTTGACAAGTTTGGTAATCTACTAATGTAATGGCGTCATTATGACTTTCCAATGGTCAGGCACTGACACTCCATTCAAATGGCACTTATTGGTAATCTCGTACATAATGACAAATGAATGACTAGGCGGTATCATTGATCATATTGTACGACAATGCCATTATAACACAATTCTACTACGAGACCTTTGACCGACCAGTGATCGACCATTATGAATTTAACAAATTACGAACTTTAAGCAAAATGACAATGGGATCGTGTTGGAATGACGAATTTATAAAAATAGCAGACTTGGGCTTCTGATATGCCGTCTGCTATCGCTGCTTGACCAGAGCAGCAGCAGACGGCACTGTCGCCATCCACAGCAGTGTTTCCATGGAAATATAGACACCAGTAGTGTCTCTACGGTCTGCCATAGCGGTTGGGTGGCACTGCCACTGCCGTCGCCTTCGGAATTGTACAAAATCGTAACCAGGGAAACGTTGGGTACAGAATCACCAATGCTGGTGTTTTTCGCACCACCAAAATACATCAGCATTGGTAATTCTTCAAGAGGAATGAACGAAAGTTATTCATTTTAATATTTTATCCACCCATGCTATAAATCCTCTATAAAAGTTTCTGAAACAGTTCATTGCCAACATTAAAACAGCCAGTGTCATTGTAACCATAATATCATTCAAATGAATGTTATAATGTTGTACTAAATTTCATTATGCAACTCGTTTCAACGTTTAAGTAGGGAACAGCAGCACCCGCTGCGCGCATGTGCGGTGGTGAGCTGCTGCAGGCGACATTCATACGTGGACTTGTACTGAATTTCGTGGGAATTTCTTTATTCTTGATCTTGAATTACAAACACCCAATGGTTTCGGAACGTTTTATAGAGGATTCATATCATGGGTGTCGATTAAGTCTTGTATGCAACTGTATATAATTAGGTATTAAAACAGTTGCATAAATAACTATTAATTGTTAGAAAACAAGGTTTTCAATCTGCATTGGTGACGTAAAAAATTCATAGTGTTTTGCACGCTTTATGTTTTATTGAGTTTTATGCTTAGTGCGTAACATTAATGATCTTGGATCAATAAAATTTTCGGATATAATATTATTATTTTATAGGTCGCGTCCTATTTAAAAGCGATCGTCGCGCGAATTCGCGACCGTCGCGTCGCGCTCATAATTATGTACAGTCTGACTATTTTCTAAATGTCCCTCGGGAATCATCGCATTTCCGGATACAAACGAATGCTAATTTTCATGTCCATCAATTATTAGAGTTATCGTGTATAATAATTTGAATTCAGAACTAAGTACTTCATTGTTGTTTTGTTTTGATTTCCGTGTGAACTATATGGAGCTGTAAAACTATTTTCGTGTCTGTGACTTTAGCAGCTATCCTCCCATTTTTTAAAATAAACTACATTTAAGTTAAAAGAGTGTTGACAACTCTATATACTTCCAAGTCGATTGAGAGCGTCCGGTCTGCACCAAGTGCAAAGAACAACTGATAGAAATCCAACGACTGTCGACACGAAGTTTGCCGAGGGACATTAAGAAAATAGTAATAAGTACTGTAACTTTTTGTTCGGTGAACCTGATTGCGTGGTCGTTTTCCAGTATTCCGAATGAACAGTGACAAATGAACACGACGATCGCGTCGCGCGGCGCTAGCTTTTAAATATGGCGCGGCGAACTGTCATAATCATAATTTCTAATATACTTTCAGATAGTACAAAAACTCAATAGAGTTTCACCAAGGATAGTAATTGCCAACGTCGAAGAGAAACATGTTCAATACCTGTTTCAAAATAGTGACCACAAGATCACATGGATAGTGAGGGACATGGTTGGAAAAAGAAAAAATCAGGTAGGTACTGTACCGGGCCGTCAAAATAGCATATCAGGTTTTAGGCGGGTATCACACCTCCGCCGCGAAACCATAGCAGCGAAACCGAAGTAGTTCCGCCTTGACTTTTCCGTTGCACGACAAGCGAAACTGCCTGTTCTAACATACAGATTTGATTATGATTCTAGCTCTTTCCCGCGTGATTTCGCCGATCAGCTCGGACGCCGGCTAAACCGTTTGTTTCGCACGTATCTTTCTATGGCAGTCGACAAGTTTATAAAGTGAAACTTCCATATTTTTGTAAAAATGGATGTTTATTTTATGGAAAAACTAATCTAAGAGCTCCGAAGTAGACCTATACTTTATTTACTAAGTCGAAAGCGACGACATTTTTCTCCGATTGCTACAATTCAACAGTCATGTTCGCTACTCGAATCGGATTCGAGTACGTAGTAGCAGAACATGACGCAAGTTGAACTATTGCGATTTCGCTGCTATAGTTTCACGACGGAGATGTGCTACCCGCTATAATGTAGTTCGTTAAGCGGTTGCACATCATTATTTTCCTATCGGAGTAGGTGTGCTAAGGCCCTTAGTCTTCTTCTTCTTCGCGTTTTACAGCCGCCCATGGGCCCTTAGTAAAACTTCGAGTATCTACAGCATCGTATCTCTCACTCATACATATATGAAAGTCTCTTTCTAAATTCGATGTGCCATATTAACGCCCGGTTACTACAATTTTTTTAAATCTGCAAACTTCTTCATAGCATGATGAGGCTTCCTGAAATCACCATTCTGGAATTTGTAGCCCTAACCCCAAGATACAGACTAAGGCCGGTTGTACACACATGATTTTCTTGTCGTGATCTACGGTTTTGCCGCGAAAAACTACGGTTGATTCGCCGTGTTTAGGCACGGTCCTCAGTGTTGTATGGATCACTGTGGAAGTTTGTTTGGCACTACGACATGGCGCCGCCCCCGTATTAGTTTGCCGTATCATATACAAGCTCACACAATTATTCTGCGGTGCGACTAGCGCGCCGCCCGTACCGTAAAGAAACCATGCCGTGTACAACAGGCCTAAAAGCGGTTTCGCACTATGTCCAATATGAATTTGATCCAAATCCGAGAAATGTCAGTCTGAAGTAGCCATAGTATTTGTATGAGGGGTTGCGCAATAGATCCGATCTTTGTCTGAATTTCATTCCCGATACGGATTAAATTCGGATCTTGAATTCGGAATCGGATCGAACGTAGTGCAAAACCGCTCTAACTGTCTAGTTTGGGGCTTATTGTAACGTGGCTGTAGGCATATCACTATCTCGTTCTTATGTGTGTATTTAGAAAGAGAGCGTCCGACCACAGTCGTCTTCACTTAGGTATTTAGAGTGTTGCCTCCACTTTTATCTATAAGCTTCTTGGCTGTAGGTAATACCTAAGCCACTAATGTCAGCTCAACTTGTGAACCTGCTTTCCGCATTACCTGGACAATAAACTATTTTCTTTATATAATCACCCGATTTCTAAAGCTAATTTGAAGTTTCGCTAATAAATAAAAAGTTGTATGTTTTTTGTTTAGTACTTAAACAACAATCGAGTCGCATTCTCCATTAGTTTGAGTATTGACTCTAACACCAAAGGGTGCAATGTGGAGGATAACATTCTGACCAGTTTGAGCAGTATTGCCCAGGCTTACCAAAATAGAAAAGAAATGGACTTAAAGAAACCCGAGTTTTACAGGTAATATTTTATACATTCCTAGGACCGTTGAAGTTAGAACCTGTGGTGCTTTTATTTGGGCGAGAGTGCTCATCAAGCAAGCACATTTTAAAGGGCCGCAGTACATGACCGTCATACCTGGTCGTGGTCTGCGCACTGTCATGCAAAGAGAAGAGTCGAGTCTATTGATTGAATGCAAAATGCCCTAATATTATTTTGTGCAAACTGTACCTAATCAATATCTTTTTTGATGTGTCTCTCCAACAAACCGGCATTCCAGCTATGCTGCTTAGCTTACCAACTTAAATTGCTGGAAAATTGTCTTTCTTTTTGCATTGTTTAAAAAGAAGAATTGGATCCTGTTAAGCAGATTAGATGGGCTTGAAGGGATTGGAGGGGCTTGTGGCTAAGTAATAACAGCTGCACGGGTCGATCGATCAGGTTAAGCTATGCTTGCCGCGGTTGGTCCGTGGATGGGTGACCATTTTACATACCAAGCCCCCTCCGTGCCTCGGAAAGCACGTTAAGCTGTTGGTCCCGGCTGTCACTTGTAGATCTTTGACAGTCGTTACGGGTAGTTAGAAGCCCAAAAAGTCTGACAACCAGTCTTACCAAGGGGTATCGTGTTACCTAGTCACTAGGTTGTGGAGGTCAGATAGGCAGTCGCTCCATGTAAAATACTGGTATTCAGCTGCATCCGGTTAGACTGGAAGCCGACCCCAACATAGTTGGGAAAAGGCAAGGCAGATGATGATGAAGCAGATTAGATCCAACCAACATTTTGTTAATTTTGAGTAAATGCGATTTGAAGTTTAGAAGTGAAAACAAAAATATCAGGCCAAGTTATAATCATCAGTTAGTTTTTGTTAGGGCAATGTCATCAAACCATCAGGATCTTTTGTGCAAATATAAAACTCGATGTGTAGATTCTCGTCATGTACGTAACTCAATTTCATAAAAATTGTAGGTTGGATCTAGTATGCTTAACAGGGTCCAATTACTCATCACACAATTTTTTTTTTTCAGACGCTTCGCTGATATAACAAAACGAGTAACCCCAAGAATTACTGAAGCTACAGTAGTTGTACATAAATTATATAGCTTAGAAGTGGTTTCAAAAATGTCTGTCAACGCCACGGGTGCTAAACTGATCAGTTTTACGAATGCATTCGACAAACCATCTGGCAAACCAACCGACGGAACAGCTCATTGTTTGGTAACAAGTTACGACTACCATAACCCTTGTGAAGACAATTTGGTGATGTTCCTCATGTTCACCTTTATGCTATTTCTGTTAACATTCCTTCTGATAACTTGTTACTTTGACAAGACCTCGCCGTTTAACGACATAAGATATCAAAATTTTTAGTTATAGGTTCACGTTTCTAATTTGTAAGTCTTGTGAAATTGTGTCGGGGCATATTAATTTATATTTAAACATACATATTTAAATCCTATTTTAAATTAAACTAGCTTCACAGCAATACGACATAAGTCTGTTTTTTTTAAGAGCTACTCGTGGTTAACCTATGAGGTTGTCAGCTGCTTAACCAGGCTATCCTGTGGATACCTTAATAAGTCAAATGCCTCCCATAGATTCGCGATTTATTTCTCTTAAATATTCCACATGTTTATTGTTTTTCCCATTATGTTACGGGAGCCTAGAGGGTTTTTGAACAAGCATTATGCAGGGTAATAATTTATAGCTGAGTAGGTGCGACATGATGAGACAACATCGAAAATATGTTTGAAACGTTTCAAATACGAGTACCGTGGTCAGGGGTTCACTTTCAGATTTACAAAATAGACCAAAAATTACGTAATATTCAGAACCTTTGATTTTCGTACGATCGTGTGCGATCTGATGCATAATGGAGATTTTGAAAACTCAGATTTGGACAACTTTTAAACAGGTCTGAAGATTACGTTATTTTTGGTCTATTTTACAAATATATTTTCGGTGTTATCATGCTGCATCTGGTCAGCTATCAACTTTTCACCCTACATATGCTTGCTCATGAAACCTCTGGGCTCCCTTATTACCATTAGGATCAGATAGTTTTCAGTTTCAAAATACTCGGCCAGTTTTTTTTTACTTATATTGAACTTAAGGTATGATTCCGAATCCTGCTGCACGCGGCAGTGCTGCCGCAGCAGTTCTGCCGCGTCACTACAGTTACTGGTCCCAACACATTTTCTGTAGGTTTATATGAAATCTCATATAAATCTATAGAAAACGTATTACGCGACATTGTTGCGCGGCAATGTCGTCCAGCTGCCTCGTCAGACCAGTAGTGCGGCGTTCACCACAGCGATATCAAGTGAACGTTGACAAGTAAATTGGCAACAAAGCAGCGAGACACCACGAACAGCAGGTGCTCGGCCAGTGGCAGCGGGAGGCAGCACTGCCGGAGCAAGAACGCAGCGGCAGCACTGCTGAGTGCAGCGGAGTTCGGAATCATACTCGTAAAGAACGTGAAGTGTGCTGATTATTATCCATATTGTTGTAAAACAGATAGAATTGAGCAGAAGCTCTTCAAAATAGTCATAATTATTTGAAATAAATGAAGGACTTTTCAGACCAGCTTCGCCATGCCAACACACGTCAGTTGCCAAGTCGTACAGTCGTCACGCGTAACACTGCGACTCTCTTCCCACTCGGCTCGGCGATCCCCCCTCTCTCTCACCGCGCTGAGCTTGTATACCTGTAGTGTATTTTCTATACAAAATATTTTCTTGAGTAGCTTTCAACCACAGAGCATAGAATCGCCGCACCGGCAGCGTCCAGAGACGACAGTATTTAGTATACCTGCACGCGTAGCATGACCACCGTAGAAAGAGGTTTGTCGACGGAAGAATAGACAAAATGACAGATAAACAATCACAATCTGTCATTTTGTTCATTCTTCCGTCGACAAAACCCGTTTCTACAGTGGTCATGCTACGCGTGCTGCAGGTCGACATAAAAGAGTCTGACGTGGTGGATTTAGGACCTAAATTATTTTACCTAAGTTATGCAGACCTATGATGATGGCACTACTTTGCCGACAAGTGCTAATAGGTTTTGAGTCACCCACAAGCAGCGTTTTTAACTATTTGTTTAAGAGGGTTTATCCTAAAAGTTGGCAACGTCGTAAATAGCTGTCAAAAATTTACCTGTTTGAATTAATTTGGCAATATTACTGTATGAAATTAAGAAATGTGGCTAACTAGGGAACTGAAATACATAACATACATAACATCACGCCTTGTTTCCCCGAAGGGTTGGGCAGAGGTTTCCCTGTAGCAGGTACACCCACATTTCGCCAGCTATGTTTTAAGTCCCATGTAATAGGGGGCGAGCCTATTGCCATCAACCGGGCACAAATCCAGACTCCGGGCTGCTACTGAGAAATTCCAGACAGAAAAACCCAATAACACTTGCCCGACCCGGGAATCGAACCCAGGACCTCATGCTCAGCAGTAGCGCTTGCGACCACTAGACCAACGAGGCAGTTAACTGAAATATTGATTTTGAAATGCTATAATTAATATCGTAACACCGAATATTTAGTTTTAGATGTAAAAAAAGCATTTGAAAACTTTCCAAATGCCTTTTTTACTCCTATAACGGTTACAACATTAAATTCAATGTTATAATTGCTATTCATTATTAATATTCTAGTTCGCTAGTTAGCCACATTTCTTATTTCCATACAATGATTTTGCCAAATTTATCAAAACAGCGAAATATTTGACATCTACTTGCGACGTTGCCCACTTTCAGAATAAACGCTCATAAACTCTTACTCGTTTCTCATTCGAAGTCCCCTAAGTGCGATAGTGGCGCCCTCGTTTTTACCAGACTCTTTTTTGCCAAGCTGTACTTACTAATAAAATTCGTGGCGCCGAAAGTGTGTTGAGCTCACAACTATCACGGACCGCCTTCAAAGCCGTCAGTTTCTATACGTCATTTGTGTCGTAGTGCAAGTAAACGGTGACACTTGGTTTGTATGGAAATTGTTGAAAATGCTGTCTGTAGCAGCGACCGCCGAGGCGACACCGCACCGTACTTTGTGCCTCCAACTAATCGATCAAAGCGAAGCTCATAGGAATGATTATGAATGTTATGTTATTATTAGTAATATTAAATAAAAATCCCAGTTATTTACCCGAGGTTTTTAATCAGTTCCTTCAGGTACCTGATGTCTTTCTTATCATGCAACGGCTCCTCGTCATCATCGGGCGCTAACGTAGTTCGCTGAGGGTGCTGTGGTCCAGGTAACTCGAATATGAATCCTCGAATCTATAAAACAAGACTATGATATTACAAGCCATGCCGGATGGGATTTCCCATGGGCAAAAATAATACATTTCCTTCCATACAAACTTTCATCCCCTATCTAACCCGATAAGGGGATGAATTTAAAAAGGTCCGTTCAACCTTGTGCTCACTTTCGATATACAGGGTAAGTTTTCAACCAGTGCGCAAACTTAAAACGTGACTTTACTCATCATTATGAACAACTTTTACTATGGGACCATTCCCTACATTTATGTTCGCACAACTTATCAAAATGTTGGGAACTGCCTGGAACAGCTGATTTCTTTTCGCGATTTCAGGTTTGGTTCCATAGTAAAAGTTGTTAATAAAGTTTTTAATGATGAGTAAAGTCACGTTTTAAGTTTGCGGACTGATAAAAAGAAATCTGTATGAGTAAGGAACTCTTGCGCATAACTGGCGAAATGTGGGTGTATTATAGGTATACACGGCTACACATCAAGCTATACATTTCCAGTTTATGCTGATCTCGCATCGTCAATTCGAGGTCAGCTTATATTGGAAATGTATAGCTGATGTGTAGCCGTGTGTACCTCTGCCTAACCCTCGGGGAAAAATACAGATGTGATGTTATTTTATATGAACTCTTGTGCAAAATTTTATGCTTTTATTCTACCCAGCGATTTGGACCATGCGTCGACCATGTGTCTGACAGTCAATTAATGAATTTAAGTTTTTTATTAATGATGTCATTAGGGGTATATACATGTCTTGAACAAGTAAATTATCCTGTACCTATATTGTAACCTGAGCAGTAGTAAAAAAATCTATACAAAGTAAAATTAATAAATAAATACGTAGTCGTCCTACTAAAATGATTTGTCATTTTTGTTCGTGACATTGCATCGGTAGGTTTAGGATTAGTGATGCAACGAATACGAATACGAATATTCGTATTCGCCGAATAGTAGACATTTACCGAATATTCGTATTCGGCGAATACTAATACGAATATTTAAAAATTAATATGTTTGTACGCAAATCTAATTACTGGCAGACTTGGAAAACGCGCGTCGCACGTAAAAATACGACGTGTGCAAGGGCCTTAACCGCAACGACGACGCGACAGGGGACTCCCCGGCCATACTTTATACAGTGCCGCGGCCCGGGAGTTTTCCTATCATTACGAACCATGGATTGATTGATTCATTCATTCCTTTCATTTCATTTGTCAGTCGAAAGCACAAGTCAAGCAAGAGAGTATTGTTTTATTTATTTTCTGAGGTTGCTGCGAAGTGAAAGAAGTTGAAGTTGAATAGAAAATGTCTTCTCGTAAACGAGATCAAAGTGACATATGGAAACACTTCGATAAATTACCAAGTAAGTAGTTATATGGTCTGTATTTCTTTTGTATGAACAAAAGGTAGGATAGTAAGTCCTAAGTAACTTAGACGAACGTTAGTAATGGCTGCGTCTATGTAGTACTAGACTATTAGTCTTTTATTACCATGGCGAGATATTCGTATTCGTATTCGCCGAATAGTAGGTTTGATATTCGTATTCGTAAAAGTAGTATTCGTTGCATCACTATTTAGGATATTATATCCTACGTACTCAGACCAAATAAAAAACCAAAACATAGCACAGCCGCTGTCAACAGTGACGTGAGGCCGGTTTCGTAAACATGTGTGCACTTAGTGAGGTGTAGTTTGATTGTAAATGTGTACATGTGAGCGTGTATGCACAGAGCGGAGGTATAATTTTGGCATGCTTCACTGCATTGTTCGCAGCTTCATGTCTTGGTTTTTTATTTGGCCTGAGAACGCCACCGTAGATCCTTAGACTCCTTTTGCTTCGTTTACGTTTAATACGATTTAACGGTCATACACGCACGCCGGTCATCATTATTAATCCGATACTAATAGGTAAACTTTTTACAGATTGAGCTCTGTGACGTGCCGTCATAATAACAGCCGTTCTTAAAGAGCCCGTTACTGACACCATATTGTCAAAATATGGATATTTCTGTTAATTCCAATCATTTCGCGACCGTTAATTTGCAGCACCGCTTTCATAAGAAATCTAAAATTAACTGACTTGATGAGCCACTAATGTCCTTCCACCACCTTCGGACAAGTAAACTTTTTGGCAGATGGATCTGATGATAGAAAGCCTAGTGCTTATCCCGATACCGTTAAATAAATAGGCTCTTAGGCCCGATACACCACAAATCACTACATATATTTAACGTTAAGAGCGTTAATATAGAAAGTGGACAACGTCGCAAATAGCTGTCAAATATTTCGCTGTTTTGATAAATTTGGCAATATTACTGTATGGAAATAAGAAATATGGCTAACTAGTGAACAAAAATATTGATTATGAAATGCTATAATTATTATCGTTACACCGCATATTTAGTTTTAGATATAAAAAAAGTATTTGGAAACTTTCCAAATGCCTTTTTTACACCTCAAATGGTTACAACATCAAATTCAGTGTTATAATTTCAATTCATTATTAATATTCTAGTTCACTAGTTAGCCACATTTCATATTTCCATACAGTAATATTGACAAATTAATCAAAACAGGTAGATATTTGACAGCTATTTGCGACGCTGACGACTTTTTGGATGAACGCTTTTAAAGGAATTCAAAACATCGTGCTATTTCATGCAATTGTTTGAAGTTGACAGAGACAGAATGACGTTGTGAATTCTTTTAGCGCTAAATGTATTTTTTGATGGCCCAAGCGGGCTTAAAACATTCATCTTGTTACCTTTTGATTGACGGATCTCAAGTTCTGCAGCAATTTTAATGCGGACCTCTTTTCAGTTGGGTGCGAAATTTGATACAATCGTATAGCCCTGTGGAACTGCACAAAATTATGAAATTAATATATCAATCTGAATAGCCTTTTCCCAACTATGTTGCGGTCGGTTTCCAGTCTAACTAAATGCAATTGAATATTAGTATTTTACATGGATCGACTGCTTAACTGACCTCCACAACTGCTACCCCTTGATACCCCTTGATTAGACTGTTAGACTTTTGGGCTTCTGACTACCCGTAACGCCTGTCAAAGATGTACGATTGACAGCCGGGGCTAATGGCTTAAGGTGCTTTCCAAATTACGAAGGAGTCTCAATTGGATGGTCACAATCCATGAACCGACCGCGGCAAGCCTAACTCAACCCTCAATCGTCCTGCGTGGCTGTTATCATATAGCCATGAGCCCCTTTTCAAAATTATGAAAATAATTCGTACTAATATTATAAATGCGAAAATAACTCCGTCTTTTATCTATTATACCTTTTCACTGAAACTGCACGGTTAGCATGACCACAATAGAAACGGGTTTTGTCGACGGAAGAATAGACAAAATTACAGATAAACAATCACAATCTGTCATTTTGTCTATTCTTCCGTCGACAAAACCCGTAGAAAACCCGTTTCTATAGTTGTCATGCTGCGCGTGCTGATCGTTATGAAATTTGACAGATACTTAGGGTTGCCATACGTCCCGTATATACGGGACTGTCACCCTATTTGTATGACTTGTCCCGTATTGCTACTTGTCCCGTTTTCTTCAAAATACGCGTGAAGTGACGGCGCCGAGCGATGTACTTAGTGTAGTTTATTCAACTTGTTTGGAGTATCAGTTGTCCCATATCTAGGGAATGCAATCCCGATCTCGCGGGATCTCAATCTCGCGAGATCTCGAGTCATTTTTCGAGATCAATCTCGAAACATAATATGACGAGGTCTCGCTCGATTGACGTGATTGGGCGGCAGCAGTCAGCGTAAGAACCGCTGTATATTTGAAAAATCCTAATTATCAAGATGACTTGAAAGGCAACGAAAATCCAATTGCCTAGCAAATATCTTGTACGGAAAGAAATTAAAAATATAATCAAACGATTATAATTCGTAAACAACCAGACACTCTTTCAAACACCTCAACTTCTGGTAATGAGATTAATACCACAACACGCTAAGCATGAACACAATAGAAACAGGTTTTGTCGACGGAAGAATAGACAAAATAACAGATTGTGATTGTTTATCTGTCATTTTGTCTATTCTTCCGTCGACAAAACCCGTAGAAAACCCGTTTCTATGTTTGTCATACTACGCGTGCAGTAACAAACATAGAAAACGAAAATGAATTGTCTCTTTCAATGATTGCAGAGGATTTGAATTTACGTGTTGCTCCTGCCAAAACTAACACGACTCTTCAAGAGGAATTAGAAGACTGAGAGCATCTAAAAGTCCTTTTTTGCGTGTATATACGAGTTTATATAGGTTAGAGTCACTCATAAAGTAAAAGATAGATCTATATGAGTGTGGAGGAACAAGAGGTAGTTTTTACAGTTCGCTTGCTTTACACATGGTGGTGCCACCCAGTGTTGAATCAAAGAGGGTATTTTCAGCTCCTGGGTACATAGCGACTGACATAAGATGCCGTTTTCGTCGCTTTTTAGTCATCCGAATTTAACAAAAAATTTTTTTTACTATTCGGGATCTCGAGTCGAGATTGCATTCCCTACCCGTATGAGAGCAGTTGTAATTCCCATTTAAAAAAAATTGACAATATTTTTTTTTTTCGATCATCCTGAAAATAAAAGACTCTCAGTACCTACGATAGCTAACAACGCCCTCGAGGATCGGACAGGGCTTTTTTAGATATTGTATATCTATTATTATCTACATACCTATCGACATCTAGTCTGAGGATCCCTTTTCAATTAAGGAACTTCACACCTGGTTCCTCCTCCTGCAAATACTTACTCGTTCTAAAAGACACCAGCTGTCGCGGTACTGTTGAAGGAAGACCAGCGGGGTGAGGACTGCGGCGTAGAAGCCGGCCTCACGGTCCAGCATGTCCTCACTGTCAGACATACTGTAGATAGTGCCCCGAAACTTGTGGAGAAATGCGGTGTTTGTATGGTCTTTGTCGAAGCTAAAAAGGAAAAAAACTATATAATTTTAAATTCAGGATGTGAGATAATTGTCAAGTTATGGAACAACAAACTCAATGGCACACATGACAAAGTTAAAATTCTATTGCAACCAAAATTGTGTTAGGACCTTTTTATTTCAATACGTTATTTAAAAATTTATTTAGACAAGTACAATTTTAACAGTTAACATTTTAAAAACCCCGACACAAACATTTCCTCATTTCTCTTTCCTACTCCATCACCAGACCCTGTTCATCTATCTATAACCTATTCATTGAGACCATTCCAATGAGCCCAAACACGATACCTGTGCTATAAGTTGGTAAGGGAGTGAGGTATCCTACAAATTCCAGGTGATGCTGCAGCATCAGTTCAAAGTTACTGTGTTCTTCTAATATATATCATTGAAGTAACAGAATATCAAAGTTCAAATCGATCAAACCTGTGGAAGATACTCATCAACTAGAAAAGAGCTGATAATCTTCAAACGGCTGAACCGGTTTGATAAAAAAATAAAGTTTAATAAAAAACTGTAACCCGACTACGGGAAAATAAAAATGATCTAAAAAGTACGAAACAAGCAAATATTTCAGACAGAAATCAAGACATAGGTACAAAAATGGTCAAGGTAAAGCCGTGGTCGCATGCCTGTATCATGTTGGTGCCAGGAACACCTACAAAATTATAATGGCATGCGACGACGGCTTTACCTTGACCATTTTTGTACCTATGTCTTGATTTCTGTCTGAAATATTTGCTTGTTTCGTACTTTTAGATCATTTTTATTTTCCCTTAGTCGGGTTACAGTTTTTTATTAAACTTTATTTTTTTATTTTATACTTTTCCGTTTTAACACTTGATAAACGTAAATAAGAGTAGAGTAATACAATAGTTCAGTAATTAACCTATTTTAAATTCCAATAGCAGTGTATAGTGCTTTGGACGAAACCATAGAGCGATTTATTTCGACGCCAACACCATATATCGATATCGAGCTTCGAAGAAATCCAAAATATAAATATTTCGTTGTACTTGTTTTTCTTCATAAGACTGGAATTACAAATCGGTACTTCTTATTAAGATTTGATTAACTGCACGTTGGTAACATCTTGCGATACTACGTAGCGCAGTCTCACTTTTGCTTGTTTTTAACGATTTAAACATATTTGTTTACTTTGAAAATATAATATTATATACATATTTGTAATGTGCTCGTCAAGACCTTTCTTTTGATACCTAACATGTCATGATCATCCCATTTTAATTTTTTTCGAGGTTAGAAATTTACGTGTAAAGTCCACCAAATTAAATTTAGGGAAAAATTATATAGCCTATGTCACCCGGACCATTATTACGAATCTATTGATACCTCATTCATCAAAATCGGTTTAGTAGTTTAGGCGCTACGGTGGAACACACGTAAAACAAACATACATACATACAAACATACATACATATAAACATACATCCATAGACTGCTAAAATTATAACCCTTCCTTTTGGCTTTGCCGTAGTCGGGTAAAAATATATCTAAGAACCATCGCTAGAAAACCTGCTTTCAAATATAAAAAACGCATTCAAATCGGTTCACCCATTTAAGAGCTATGGTGCCACAGACAGACACACACAGCGGTCAAACTTGTAACACCCCTTTTTTTGCGTCGGGGATTAAAAATGCTTAGAATACACGAAGCTAAAGTAGATATGTAGTTTAGTAAGTAGACGATGAAATGTAAATTATATGAGATCATGAATGAAGTAATAGTTGGCTCAAACAATTTTAAGTTAAAACATTATCCTCCCTGCTCTTAGGTTTTCCAATTTATTTGGGGTCTACGCAGCACTCTTTTTGCGATAATGATCTCTGTTGAAGGTAAATGGGGAGCTAAAATAAAGAATGTAATTATAGCAAATGTACAGAAAAGTGAATCTTCTGTGTACGGCAATAGGTACAGTCGACAAATTTGAATCATGATCCACCATAAGCTTATTTTCTTACAGATATTCAAATACAATTAGGTCGAAATTCGCGTAAACATACATTTCCATGGTAACGACCTTGTTATCTGCCATTTAATTACACAGAGAATTATCTGTTGCAGTCTCCATCTTTGTTAAGAGCTTTTACACACGAGTGCGGTATTAAGCTGAATGCACACCCAAAATAAATACAACGCGTACGCATTGTCGTACTAAAATCAATGTGTTTTTAATCTAATATACCTGATTTATTATTTATTTTAATATGCGTTCAGCTTAAAGGCTTCTACATACTGGCGCGACTTGTCGCGTAACGCGACACCGGTAGAACAATTTACATGAAAATGGCCTGTATGAGCCTTAAATGTGCTACAAACAAGATTCCGCCATTTTTGCATACATCTTCACTGAATTTTGTTTGCAAAGTTTGTTAAGGCAACAATAAGAAACGGGAAAGTAAAACGCTTAAAAAATATAAAAATTATAATGTTGAACTCGTTCTTATTTAACAATAGTTAATATCGAGTGTAACCACCATTGCTTGCAATAACAGCCAATAGTCTTGAACGCATTGATCCAATAAGGCGACTGCAAATATCACTTCCTCTCATATAATCCCAAATTTCGTTGCAATGTTGCTCAATTGCTTGCTTTGTCCTCTCGTTTCTGTTATCCCACTTTTGGACCATCAGACCCCATAAATTTTCAATTGGATTTAAGTCCGGGGATTTAGATGGCCAGGGAATTAGCGTAACTTCTGGATGTTGGCTAAACCAGCTAGACACGACTCTGGCCGTATGCACTCTACAGTTATCGTGAACATAATAAAATCTTGGAACTTCTTCTCGCGGGTAAACCATTCGCACTGTCGGTAACATAGATTCTTCTAATAAATCCACATAATTTATTGCATTCGCATGAGAAGAAATCTGAACCAGCTCGCCTACACTTCCGGTTCCCATCCAGCCCCACATGTTCTGGGACTCGAGGTGGCCCTGCACAAGTCCGAGGCCATGGGTTTCTATGGTCCTCGTAGTGCGCCACCGCCGGGTTCCCAGGTAATGGCGGGAGGGGTTCACATCGGCGTCGAGTCGACGATGAAGTATCTGGGACTCGTCCTCGACAGCCGGTGGAACTTCGTGGAGCATTTCCGACGTTTGGCTCCCAGACTGGACCGGGCCGGGGCTGCCTTGAAGCGGCTCCTGCCCAATCTGGGAGGTCCAAACGCCTCCTGCCGGAGGCTCTACGCGGGGGTCGTGCGGTCCATGGCCCTTTACGGGGCGCCGGTGTGGGCGCCTTCATTGAGGCGGCAGCCAGCCCGCCGGCTTAACGCGTCCCAAAGGGTCATGGCCATCCGGCTGGCCCGAGGATACCGCACGGTCTCCTGCGAGGCGGCGAGCCTCCTTGCCGGAGTACCGCCATGGGATCTGGAGGCAAAGGTCCTCGCGCACATTTGGGAGTGGCGCGAGGAGGCGAAACGCCGGGGCCTAACTCCGATGCCGCAAGAAGTTGCGGCACAGCGGACAGAGCTCCGGCGGGATCTCATGGCGGAATGGAGAGTGCGATTGTCGCAACCCAGCGCTGGGCACGCCGCAATTGCGGCGATAAGACCCCTCTTTGAGGAGTGGCTAGAGAGGCGCCACGGCGTCCTCACCTTCCGCCTGACACAGGTGCTCACCGGACATGGCTGTTTCGGGAGGTACCTGTTCAGGATAAAGCGGGAGGAAACGCCCGGGTGTCATCACTGTGTGGATCGCCCGGAGGACACGGTGGAGCATACGGTGGAGGTCTGCCCGGCTTGGGCAGAGCATCGCCGTGTCCTCGTGGAAGCGATCGGCGGCGGTGATCTCTCGCGTCCGGCCCTGATTCGGGCCATGCTACGGAGCGAGAGGAAATGGCAGGCCGTCACCTCGTTCTGCGAAGCAGTAATGCTCGCGAAGGAGGAGACGGAGCGCGTGAGGGAAAGGCAAATTTCGCGCCCTCGCGCCCCTAACCGCCGCAGCAGGAGACGCCCTGGGCGTCGGGAGTCACGAGAGGATTTCCGGCCACCGTAGGCGCGGGCTTGCGGACGGTGAGCAATGGGTAGCTCGCCGTCCGATAAGGACCAAGCCCGGGTCGACGGCGCGTTGTGTTCCACGCGCGCCTCAAAGAGATGTCAGCAGAATTGACGGGGTCCGCTAGGGCCAATGCCTGCCGGGGGTTCGAAGAAAACCGATAGGGAAATCGTGGCCCCCTGGCAACACGGCAACTGAAGGAACACGGGTGGGTTTTAGTCAGTAAGAGTCTGACACGCCCTCCCGCTCCGCCCAGAGCGGGAGAAGTCATTTGATGATTTCCCACCCAAAAAAAAAAAAAAAAAAAAAAAAAAGCCCCACATGTTAGCTGAGATTCGGCCAGATAATTGATTCGGCACTACGTGATCCTCAGCGTATCGTGTATTATTGTAACGCCACAAGGTTATGCGACCGTGCTGAGAAGATCTAAAAGATTTCTCGTCTGAAAAGATAACGTTAGTCCAGTCAAAGTTTAAATATTCACGTGCAAAATTTAATCTTGCAAGTTTGTGTGCATCTGTTAAGTCGACTTTTTTAGCGTGATGTCTATAGTGCAGTCCAGTGGAGTGCAAATGATTTCTTATCGTTTGTAAACAAACGTCGTACCGTGCCGCAAAATACCGAGTGGGAGTAAACGGATGTTCTTCGTAATGATGACGCATGTAGGTTTTCTGTTGATTCGTGATTTGACGAACACCATGATTATATCGTCGTCTATCTTCCAGGGTACCCTCTTCTTCATATCGCCTGATTAAGGTCCTTACTGTGTTTCGAGATATATTTAACTCTCGAGATATTTCTCGTATACCGTAGCCTTGCTCACTGAGAACTATAATCCGAGCTCTTTGTTCTACCATTGTAAGTAAATATAAACGAATTATTTTTTATTCTTTAGAAATTATTATTTGACACCAATTTCTGAGTGATTTTTGACTCTGTCATTTTATAATCGAAAGAGTTCGGAACATGGTTTTGAAAAAAAAACATTTGTTCTGAGTTATATTTAATTCCAAAGAGTTTGGATTCAAAATATGATTATTAATGCTTTATCTAAAGTATTATCTATTGCAGTAATGACAAAGGCATAGATCTCCGACCCGTATTGACATAGCTTGCTTAATATTTAAAACGTCCTAAGTACGGCATGCACTGTAAAGGAGGGAAATCTTTGTTATTTTGACGGTTTCAAACGATTTATCGTCAAAGTGGGTCATGATTCAGATTTTTCGACTGTACATTACCTACACACACATTACCTGCTTGTAATCCTACATTTATAACAAGGCACATGACGGTGAATCACAAAATCATTTGCTGAAACTTCGTACCAACGTGTCTTATCATTACAACATTGTTATCATATCCATCTCCTACCTACCTTTCACTCAAGAGTTCTACAAATATAGATAAGTATTAATCTCCGAAAAATTATACGTCTCAAACTAAATGCCGCGATAGAATTCGGGGAGTCCCCGAAACATGAACGCAACAAAACACACAAAAAACGACCTTGGACTCGTCACCCGTCGCAATTTAAACGCCAAATGTTATCTATATGAACAGAAGGTTTAATCAGATTAATGTCTACCTATTAGATACTAAAACCACGCTTGTCAGACGATCAATGGGCCAAACTTACGACCCAATGGGTCTCGCTTAACCTATTGACCGCCACGGACGTCTATGGATGTCAAATTAAAATGTGCTCACGACGCCTGGGACGGCATGGCACGTCGAAAATAACACGTTTTTACATTGTCGCTTGGCGTAGAGAACACGGAATTTCGTTATTGACGTGGCGGTCAAAAGGTTAATGGCAAACGACATCGCGGCAGGCCCAGACGGAGATGGCGGGATGAGCTGGACTCTCCTAATAAAGATTGATCCTTGTCAGCTCTAGACAGAGAGAGATGGAAAAGTAGGGAGACCTTGGCCCAGCAGTGGAATAATAACGGCTAACAAAAAACAACAAAAATACCAAAACTTAGAATGCAAATGATTGTTGACACATATGAACAAGAACACACCGGCCGAGTGTGAGTCGGGTTCGCACGCTCAAGGTTCCATACCTCAGCGCTCCTCTCAGTATACACGAGGCTTCTGTCCGCAGAACATGGCCCACCTTTCGTCTTGCGCCGCATGCCCTGTCACCTGTACAATACGTGCCACGAAAGATGAGACCTGACCGCGCCTCCCGCCCGCTGCCGCTCTCTCTGCCCCCCCGATGACGCCTCGGTGCAAACCTCATACCACTAAAGAGACCTATAAATCATCTACTGCGCAAGTCAAACCACGTGGTGTGTCAAGTCTCATCTTGAATGGCACGAACTGTACACGCAAGGACGTAATGACCGCGTCAGCAAATAGTGTTAGCGTTGCTAAATATTCGGCAAAACCACAATCGGAAAATTTCAAAATTTCTGAAGTTTTTAAATTGTCAAGAAGAGTAAGAACACCAACGGTTGTACTTACTAAGGCAGAATCGCATAGAGCCTTCTCACGATGTCTCTCGCTGCGGGTTTAACAGCTGCGCAGGCGTTCTCAGTCTCCTGTTTCCGGTTCTGTTGCGAATTTCTAAATATCCAGCGATCTTCTGAAAAATCATTCTCCAGTTCTAAGTCAGCGCATAAAGACGGCCACTAGAAATAACAAAGTTCATAAGAATAAGTAAACATAGTAAAGAATATGGACATGTGATGTAAAGGAAATTAATTGAATTTTATCGTTAAGAAAATTTACTATCAACTTAAATTGTCCGTATAAGGGATCATCCGATAATCACGTGAGGCTTGAAAGGGGGGGAGGGGTTCGTAAAAAATCACAAAATATCACAAGGGTGTAGTGAGATACCACGTGTATTTATTTTTTCGTTGAACGCGCTATTTCTAAACCGAAAAGCAACCTTGACTCGCCGTTGCCAGGCAATGATTATACCTGTATTTAAAGATAAAGATAGGTATTCAGATTTTTAAGATTCTTTGTACCAATAAAATACACGTGATTTTGGATAGGGGGGGGGTTAGTCTAAAACCTCACCACATATCACGCGGGTTAATTTTTTTTAAAAACCTCACGTGATTAATCGACGACCCCTAATCAAATCACAACTGTCTTTCTTTGACAGATGTATAAAATATTATACATTTAATTAATTAGCAATATTTATACAGGATGGCAGGGACATCGATGCGAAAACTGTTACCATGGATCAGTATATTATTCTAAACCCACTTTTTTTTTGGGTGGGAAATTTTCAAATATCTTCTCCCGCTCTGGGCGGAGCGGAAGGGCGTGTTAGACTCTTACTGACGAAAACCCACCCGTGTTCCTTCAGTTGCCCAGTTTCCGGGGGCCACGATCTCCCTTTCAGTTTCTTCGCAACCCCGGCAGGCATCGGCCCTAACAGGCCCCGTCAATTCTGCTGACATCTCTTTGAGGCGCGCGTGGAACACAACGCGCCGTCGACCCGGGCCTGGTTCTTATCGGACGGCGAGCTACCCATTGCTCACCGTCCACAAGCCCGCGCCTACGGTGGCTGGAAAACGGCCTGCGATTCCCGACGCCCATGGCGTCTCCTCCTGTGGCGGTTAGGGACGTAAGGGTGCAATATTTGCCTCTCCCTCACGCGTTCATTCTCTTCTCGGGGGGGATTCTAAACCCCCCTGAGTTGAAATTTTGCGTCGGTTATTTTTTTTAAATCAGCTGTTCCATACATTTTGACCACGTCAGTGTTGCACTTTTCTATGAAACAGCAGATTTTTTTTATAACCGACGAAAAATATAAAACAGGGAGGCAGTAATGAGACCCCTCTAAACCCCTATATTGCAACTTTCATCGAAATCGTTAGAGCCGTGTTCGAGAACGTGATTACAAATAATATACAGGATGTCAGGGACATCGACGCGAAAACTGTCACCATGGATTCAGTACATGATTCTGAACACAGTGAACACCCCTGTGTTGAAATTATTCATCGGATATTTTTTTAAAAATCTGCTGTTTCGTAGAAAAGTGCAATACCTACGCGGTCGAATGTATGGAACAGCTGTTTTTTTTTTAAATAACCGACGAAAAATTTCAACGTAGGGAGGGGGGTTCAGAATCATGTACTGAATCCATGGTAACAGTATTTGCGTCGATGTCCATGCCACCCTGTATACATGTTCTGTTACTCTTATTTTTCTTTTAATAAATTTTGTTCTTATTAGTCTGAGGTTCACTTGCCCTGCAAGCTACGTTGGTGACTTGTTCTTGTCCAATATATTAGTACTTACCGCAAAACTTAGCCAAAACAAGACGTGATATATATTTTGTGCCATTTCCGTCTTCTTCTATGATTCATGTTAGTTTGTGTTTCAAAGAAAACATGATATTTTACTAATTTAGTCCATGTTCACTACATGTTAATATTTTGATAGCAACTGTCTAGTTGACAGGGTAAACGGGAGAACAATGTACAAAAAAGGTTTGCGGGGTGAAGATCTTTATCACCAAGACTCAAAAAAAGCTTAATAGAAAAATATAAACCAAAAAGAGTATATCGAAAAAGGTCTATAATGGTGCCGATTCCCTTGTTCACAAACTAAACTAAATTTAAGTTCAGTGCATCTTTTTCTTTCTATTTCATTAAGAAAAGGACAGAAGATAAATTTTAGTTTAGTCCTGTCAAATTAATCAGCGCTTGACGTAAATTGACGTAATATTAGTCGGCAAGTTTTTAATCACGTCTAAACTTGTATGGAGCACTCTCCATACAAGTTTAGACATGATTAAAAACTTGCCGACTTAATTTGACAGGACTAAACTAAAATTTATACTCTGTCCTTATCTTAATGAAATAGAAAGAAAAAGATGCACTGAACTTAAATTTAGTTTAGTTTGTGAACAAGGGAATCGGCACCATTGACGATCTTAACAAATAGCACAATACAACAACAATAATAGAACACAAACAAACACTAATAGAGTTGTACTTAAATCTTTAATGGCGCGTGACCAAAATTGGAACTAACACCGCTATCTTATTATTTCAATACAATTTCGCAGAACAATTTCACAAATGTTTACCAACAACGCCCCCCTATAATGTCATTCAAGCGCCAAAAGATCGATGTAGCACTGTAATAATCATCTTCATAAAATAATTCCGAGTCAATCGAAATCCTGTCTTACAACAAATAAAGCAGACTTGTGAATAATAAAAATAATCTTCTAAGTACGCCACACTCACACAGCCAAATTTTATTTTTAGAGTTATCAATATTGGTGCAGTTGCCAGGGAAAAAATTGCATTCTGTCTTTGGTAGATAAAACATTAACAACAAGTGCATTTTGTTCATGGAATTTCTGGACCATTTAAATGGGGCCAATCCGTTAAGCCAGTTAAATGAAAAGGCAAAATGGCTTGAGAACAATCCAGTGCAGTGGACTGTCTCTATTTGCACGATGCGTGATGCTATGAGTGGATTGTCTCGGGGATTGGCCCCGTCTAAATGATCCATTATACGAGGCCAATCTACGAGATAATCCACTAAACCAATCTAATAATAGCCTCCTGTAAATAGAGACAGTCCATTGTAATTGTACGATTTCAAATTTGCTGGCGCCAATAGCTTCCCTCACCACTCTCGCAGTGGCTTCGTGTGAACGCGTGTTCCTGTCTGAGCCAGTTAACTATTCCACTACTTGTTTTCAGCACCCGAACGCACGTGTTTTTGAAGCGTCTGAATTTGAATGAACTGGCCTACTCGGCTGGCGTACAGGAATTTAGCACTTTACATTGGACTGGCTTAATGGATTGGTTTAGTGGATTGTCTTGGGGATTGGCCCCGTCTAAATGGTCCATTCAGTTTCTATGACTATGGTCACACTGATACAAGGATCTCTTGGCGCTCGAATGGCGTAGACAGGAGGCGTTGTTGGTAAACATTTAGATGCACTCGACATGTTTAAAAACATAGTTTTTATGTTTAATGTTTACTAACATTTTATGCATAATCTTAATCAGCCTATAATGTTTCCACTGCTGGGACACAGGCCTCTTCTCAATGAGAGGAAGTGTCGTAATCTACTGCGCGGGTCCAGTGCGAGTTGGTAGATGTCATATATCTTCGAATTTTTGGTAATAGGACATACCGGTTTCCTTACGATGTTTTTCTTCACCGTTTTGAAAGCAGCGGTGATGAAATACTTAATTTACACAAAGTAAAGCGCCTGTCTGTATTCGAATCTACGACCTACAAACTCGCAAGTCCCGGCCGTTAACCAATGGACCACCACTGCTCTCCTATAACTAGTATACTAACGTTTTATGGATATTCTTAATAAAAAAATATGATTATGATTAAATCCACTGTTCATACCGTTAATAACTTTTTGGATATTTATTTCAAACTCTATTCACAATAAATTTTCATAGTTTGTAAATTGTAGGTACCTAATCAACCATTATAGTTATTAAATGCTTATAAATAAAGCATCATATAGTTAAAACAAATGCTAAATAGAATAAAGCTTAAAATAAGACTGGTATCACTAAACGACTCCTTACTTCAAGGTTAAATGCACAAACAATCCACGGCGCGATACAGTAGTTTAGTCATCGGTCATCGCCCGCGCGTTGCGCACACGCCACATACGACGCGTTGCGAATAGTGACAAGTGTGAGTGAGTGCTCCAGATAATATTCGCATTACTGATTAACATTAACAGACATGATAACGCGCACAAATAAAGAATTTTACCTGTGATTGTACTGTGATCAAACAAAATGGAAAACACTAATGATACACTCAATAAAAATGGATTCATGTTCATTTACGCACGCCAAAATAAACCGACTGCAGAGAAAATTGTAAACATCGAGAAAATATTGAACGATGGTGCTTATATTAACTTTCCCGATGCAAACGATAAAAAAAACACTATTTTACACATCGCAACACAACAGGAAGAAAAAGATATTGTGGAATTCCTCTTGAGTAAAGGTGCCCTTTTAATGAATAATTTGGATAATAAAACACCATTGCAAATAGCAAAAGAGAAGAATACAGAGGTCAGTAAAAAAATTCTCGATATTTTAACCAAGAATGGGAAACAAGTGCCGCGTATCGATGTATCGAGTTCAAGAAACCGTCAAAGAGAAACAATTCAGAATCGTTCAATATCCCAAAACAATGGCCCCGCCAGTCCAGCAGGAACTCTGTATCAAAAACGAAAAGGTACTTCAGGTGTAAGTGGTCAATTCTACGAAACGAAACTGTTAAGCTTAGTCTTGCATCGAGCATTACATGATAAAGTAATTGAAGAATGTTACTTAGCAGCCAACATAGATGACATTGGAGATTTTGATGACGTTTGCTTCAGGTTTAAAATGCAAGAAGATGGCAAGACAAAACATGTCATGTGTTTCATCCAAGCTAAACACCGAGAAGACCCCAATAAAAATAGACTATCTGTAGATAGTTTGAGAGGTGCTTCAGGACAATTCAGTTTGCTAAAATATTTTGATAGCTTCTTAAAAATTAAGCAGAAATTTCTAAAAATAAACCCTAAAACCTGTGATCCCATGTTCGAAGGTGAGTTCAATGATATTGATTGTTATTTCATTTTGTATACACCTCTTAAAAAAAACTTTGATAGAATACTTACCGGGAACAAACCAGTTTTTCATAAATTGCACGATTTTATAAACACTGGGGAAAAAAAGGAAGATGTCTTTCAATTTAAATACGAAATCAATGAAATAAATTATTTGACGAAGTTTATGCAACAAGAACGCATTAAGGCTCTGGGGGAATATTTTTTGACCTCTGTTTTGTCTGGTAATACTAAGGATATAATGAATAATGACTTAATTAAAATATATCACCCGGCTTTGGCTCAAAATGTAATCGAACTCACAGAGGATGACCCACATTGCTTCGAAGGAAAATTTCGTAAAGAATTTTTTGAAACTGATGACGATCTTTTAATCACTTTAAAAGAAACTCTCTACGAGCTGATAGTGATTAAACAAACAAAAAAAACAGGACTTACGAAAGAAGAAGTTAAAGAGAAAGTTAAAGCTATCGTTAATAACCCATGTGCTCTAACTATTAGCACTTTGATAGGACAGGTAATACTTTTTGATGATAAAAGTAATAAGCTATGCCTCGATAAGACCAAAATATCTTTAAATAAATATAAAACAGAGGACATCCGTGAGATAAACCATTGTTTGCAAAAATGTCAAGTCACACAAGCTATAGTTAACGATGCTATTCATATAATTGGTAAAGATAAACTGGAATCACTTACTTTCAAACTACCCCATACTTTTGGCAACTCTGACTTTCCATCAGAGTTAAAACAAGTTAAGAAAGAAAAAACTGATAGGAGAGTGTTCCTTGCTGACAAATTTTATAAATTAATAAACGAAGCAAAACTACGTTTAGAAGAACGAAAAATTAAGAATGAAAAGGAAATTTTATATCCAGTGGAAATTTGCATATGTGATAAAAACGTTG
This sequence comes from Agrochola lychnidis, assembly GCA_963680765.1. Taxonomy (NCBI): domain Eukaryota; kingdom Metazoa; phylum Arthropoda; class Insecta; order Lepidoptera; family Noctuidae; genus Agrochola; species Agrochola lychnidis. The sequence continues at coordinate 9,819,088 of OY796855.1, read as the reverse complement.
GTCCCAAATTAATACTAGAACCAAAACATATTTATCATACAACAGGAATCGGCGGTACAGTCGGAAATCTCCTGCAATTTGATAAAGAAACCCAATCTTTTACATTTAATACAAATGAAGAATCACTTGGCGAAAATTCAAAATACATTCTAAGAGAAATAAGAAAACTAACGCAAGATGATTTGGCTCATTATAAAATTAATGTCCAAATGAATAACTTTCCGCGAACTTCTTTTGAAGCTAACGAAAATGATAAAAAACTCGCGGAAGAATTTTTAAGTAAATTATGGTTTTACACAAACCAAGCTAATGAAGAAGCAGTGGAAAGCATACTGAAAACAGAAATCGATCAACACTATAACGTAGATAAAAGCCAAAATCAAATTCTGTTCCGAGTGCATTCTGACGCTATTTTCCTAAGATTTCATGACGAAATACAAAAATGGTGGAAATTACAATCACAAGCCCGTTACCTGACCAAAACGGATACAATTTTTGATGAAGCTAAAAAAGATATCATAAACAGTCCAGTATTAACGGTACTTAACGTCATGTTTTTAAGATCTCTGAAAAACTTAGACATAAAATTTGATCCTGTTGCAATAAGTGTTTTGGAACTAGAGAAAAAAATTGAAAATAAAAAAATACTAAATATACTCTCTGCGGCGGTTATTTTAAGTGCCAATAAAATAATGCAGTTGGTAAAATTACAAAACGACTACACTTTTGTGAATTTAGATTATGTGCATATACTTCCAGAGAACGACAAAAATAAATTGATGAATGAACTGAGCGAAATTAAAGCAATCACATTAGTTATCATTTGTGAAACTTCCTTAGATGAACGACACCAAAATATGATCAATGAAATAATTAAAATTTATAAAGAAAAAATTATCATTATAACAGATAAACCATTACAAGAAAAAACATATCAAAATAACGACTACATTGTTTTTAATGATGAAAACATTAATTTAAATGATTTACATCCTGACTCACAACTGAAAATTCTTAAAGAATTTACAGTATGCTATCAGGGAAAAGAAGTAACATTAAATGCAATTATTGACGATAATTCAAAAACTTTAATACATGCAAAACTTTTGTGGTCGCTTTTAAACAAAGTGAAAATAGAAATAGGGCAAACACTCGACTCATTTAAATATGATGAAATAAAAGATTACTATGTTAATAGAAGTTTACTTCGGAATAACGAGGAATATGAAGTAAACACGTTGAATGACATTGATGATACAATCGTCCTAATAACTTCTAAGCCTTGTATGGGTAAGACTATTCTTCTTACTCATTTATCTTTAGAAACTAAGAAAATTGACCCAAAGCCTTGGATTGTACGAATCAATATGTCAGCTCACAATAACGATTTTTCGGGGTGGAAATTACACGTGAATCATGTAATGAGATTTCTTTGTAAAGCTGCACTCAAAACAACAGACGTAATTAACAAACTTAATTTCACCAACAGCACCGATCAAACTGTTAAACTTAACAGAGACAATTTGGAAGATGTTTCTTATGAATTAGAGTGGTTTATTCACTTTTACAATCAGGGAAAAATTATATTATTATTTGATGGATTTGACAAAATTCACCCACATTTCACGAAGGAGGGGATCGAATTATTACTTGCACTTAAACAAGCCAACAAACGAATGTGGATAACAACCAATTGCTATAGTGTCCATATTCTAGAGCAGGAACTAGGAGCCTCGTATAAGCTCGAGCGGTTGTCAACAAAAGAACAAGAAAGCTTTCTGCGTAGATTCTGGAAAACGAACTTGAAACTCGAAAAACTAAACCATCAACAGCTTAATAACATCAGTATATTTTTTAATTATATCATGCAATTGTTCGATTCCAAAAGTAATGTTTTCACTCAAAAAAGACCCCTGATTCCTTTATTAAGTATACCATTCCACATCATATATCTAACGGCACTCGAATACTTCAAAAATGAAATGAACAGTCTCTCACCAAGATTTCTTCGTGAAACATTAAAAAAGAAATGGAAATTAAATTCTTATACATCCGTGGATCGGTTCTTGCGAAAAGATGAAGAGGAATCTTTAGAGTTGGCAGGAACACCTTTACATATGTATATTGCTGCAAATTATTTCAAATTCCAGATAACAGATAAATTCGAATTAGACCTTAATAAAGATGTAATTATTAATAGATCAAATGTATATTTGAACGCAATAACCTCATACGAGCTATTCCTTAAAAGCAATATTAAACATATTTGTGAAATTAAGAACAGAAATATTGAGACAGAGCAAAACAAAGTGCGGGACGATTTTCTTCAAACTCATAGGAAAATAGCTTTATATGCAATATGTAAGGAGAGTGATATATCAAAACTACTTACTGAATCCGAAATATTTGAAGTCAAAAGCATGTTAAAAAAGATTGAATCAGGTGAAATAAAGTCTCATTTCATAGATTGCGTCGTGGACGGTATACCACAATTCTACAATTTAATATTTGCTGAATATTTTATTGTTGAATACGCCTCAGATACGCTAAAGTGCATATCCCGCGGGAATATGACACATATGACACTGGAATCAGTGTGGAATTTTATTGTGAATGGAATACTTGTGCTCTGCCCTCAAGGGGTTAGAAACGCTTTCGACTACAAATTAAAATATGACCCTGAGTTAGCGGAAGCGGCAAGTAACGAAAAAACTGACAAGATTATATTTGAATTAATTTTAAAACAAAAAGCAAAATCTGAAATTGACGGTCGTGATGCTGAAACCTGTTTAAATATTGCTGTAAGTGAAGGTTTAGTTAATATCACTAATCTTTTATTGAAAAGTGCTCGTCGATTTGTAACAAGAGATAACGTAGATGGATTTTTGAGCATCCTTAAATCTGGTGCATTTATATTGGGAGCAGCAAACCCGTCTTGGAAAGAGCAGACAGTCGATGTGATGCGCTGTATCAACGCTGTGGATGGAGAGAGTTTGATAGAAATGATAAATTCTACCGAAATGGAAGGTGTGTCGCAAACACTTTCCGATTTATACGCGAACACCGACATGGGGCAGGAACTACATGAGAAGATAAAGAAGAAAATTTGCAGACCAATCCAGCAGCTTATGGAAAAAGTAATAGCATCCAGTGAGGACAACGAAAACCTAACCACCTTGTTGGAAGTTTTGCCTTATCACCTTCCTGCGATAGTCAACGTGCTATTTGGTAAGGAGGATGAGCAACAAGGAACCTCATCTCTTGATACTTCTCTTGAGACTTTCGAAAGAATACAGGAATAAATTATATATTATATTCATAACATTGACGGCCATGAGCTTCAACGTTTTCGCGTAACTCAGAGTCAATCGGCCTAGCTTTTTCCTAACTATGTTAGGGTCAGCTTCTAGTCTTACCGGATGCAGCTGAGTATTTTACATTACTCAGAATATAGTAAAATATTGCGCAATACGGATAATAAACGGTGCAATAAATAATGCAATAATAAGCAATAAAATAAAAACTCGCTCAAACTTTTGTTTAATCACTGCGCAATCTTCAATACAAACCCGAAACGGTCAAAAACACTTTAAACGTATGTTTTGCAATTGATAATATCACAGATTAAAATGTGTTATTATTTATTTTTTACTAGCTGACCCGACAGACGTTGTCCTGTCCAATTTCAATAGTTCATACAAAAATCCCATATAAAAGGCGCGACGCAACAGCGCAACGTAACATCGCGACGCAACTCTAATTAAGCAATTTCTAAGAAAACTTCACGGTAGAACAATTACAGATATCGCGTCAGCCTGTTTTAAAAAAATTGTCAAATCCGTTTAGCCGCTCTGAAATGATGCGCCCAACCGCCCAACAAACAGCATTTCTTTTTTTATGATAGGTATAGATAGATTTAATCGGCTTGAATTTCCGCGCATTATTTGAGAAAAAGGGTTAAGTAAAAACCAAAACCTGTAAAAATTAAGTTAAGTTAAGCCGGATTTACATTACAAAAAAAAATTACAATGAATAACATTTTCGCAAATAGTTTCGTAACGTAAATTCGGCTTTAGACCCTTCACAAAACTAGGGTAGGTACGGGTAAGGTATAAAGTAGGGGTAGGTACCTACCTACGCTACGTTTTGTTTACATAATGACGGGTACCTACAGATTGCTGAAACGGCACAAGAAATGTAACGCACGTTGAAACACAACGTGTTTACATTTCTTGTGCCGTTTCACAAACCTGTGCTTAAGGTCTATGGGCACTTAGTAAACTTATTATCACCAATATCAAGAACAAAATGAGCCCTAAGCATTTGTAAAAATATTTTTATTTTATGTACCTCTTAAATTAAATAACGTAACCTACACTGTTACTGTAGTGTTAACTATGAAATAAAATCTTAGTTTTATAAAGAAGACTGAGTCTGAAATGTGTCATAATATTAGTTTAAGTTAATTTAAATACAATGTAGGTTTTATAAATTGGAACAATACATACCTACATGCTCGTAGGTAAATAACGTGTATATTTATTATTATGTATATGGTATCTACATAATTATTTAATAAAATAATTGTTGAATGTATAACTTAAATACCTACCTACATATTTATAGAGAGCAATGGATGGCCGCGTAGTGCAATCCATGATAAGTTAAATATGCTATTGTATTAATTAATTAGGTACCTATTCATGTGGAATATGTAGGTATTATGCTGCTAGGTTTTTTTCTAGGTTTTTTTTTTTTTGTTTTTTTTTATAACATGTAAAAAAAGCCTGTCCGATCCGTGAGAATGTTATTCTTATTAGGTATCGTACTGAGTCTATTTATGTGGTAATATTCAGGAAAATCAAAGAAAAATGTCATCTTATTTTTTTCAATGGGGAATTTTACCGGTTTATTACATAAAGCGCGGGTTGCCGTCGTTTAGCGGGTCTCTACAAGTCTTAACTTATGCCCCCTGTTGAAAAAGGAAAATTTTGGTACAAAAAACTTGATTTTTTAATAGAAATAACTTTTTTTTATTTTCAATAATAATTAGATTTTTTATTACTTTTAGGTAATGTTATTGCAGTAGCTCGAGCCCCTTTCGGATCGGGCAGGGTTTTTTTTATATATTGTATTCAACTTGGCATTGTACGGACCGCAATTTAACTTTATTCTGCTAAAGCTACGGTTTCTGCGAAAAGTAGTTTCGTCATATTATATAATCCGTGCAATCCACGACGACGCGCCCCACTCCGCGATTACTGTACTGTAAGCTGAACTCTAGTACGGCGCGGAGCGGAGTGGGGCGCGTCTTCGTGGATTGCACGGACTATAACGCACGTCTTGAAAATATGTAATTTTCACCAGTTTTTGATAATAAGTCATAGCCCGCCTCCCAAAAAAAAGTCCCTAGATTTGCCCTCACCGTACTCAGTCACAAGAAAAAGTGTCCATACTGAGAAGAGTGAGCTCACACATTATTAAATAGCGTTTCCATGACAAACAAGTGTAGTCACTGTGTCATTGTGAGTCAGAGGTGTCAAAACAAAACAGAAAAGCGACTATCTTTAACCCGGTAGGGCGAATCTAACGATTTAAATCTTTGCCGCTGTCATCATTTTCATAACAGCTTCTTCTAGGAAACCGTAGCTTTAGTAAAGTAAGCGTCGCATACGAATGTGAACATTAATATTATGTATGGCATTAATGTATAATATATATTCAAATATTATATAATTCGTGAGGAAACCGGCATGTCCTAGAATCACTCTCACCGTGAAGAAGCCTGTGTCCCAGGACTGAGAAAACTGGGCACATTATAGGCAGATTATGCTACAAATATTCAAATAGAACGCTTATTCACATTCTCTTATACGAATATGAACATTAATTGCAAAATGATAAGGTTTATTTTCGAATGAAACGCTTAATTAGTCATGTCAAGTGCAATCTGTGAATTAGTTTAGTTAGTTTCTATAATCCGAACTTTATATTTTACCGGGACTTAAAAGAAACAGGCTATTACTCCAAAATCATCGTTAATTTAACCCCAGTACCCTAATTGTGTAATGCACGATCAATCACAATTTGTTTCGATTTGAAACAGATTGATAAAATCCATTGCTCTATAAGTTGGAAAAAAAAATCTGCTCAACAACGTAAATAACGCAATGAATGTTGTTGAATTGTCAAAATGAAACAAATTTCTCATAATCGTTTACAAAAATAAGTTACGCAATTAGGATACAGGGGGCTTACCACCAGCTCAAAAGCAGTATTATTTTAATGTTACTTCAGTACGAGAAAGAGATGGAGCTATACGTCCTGTAGAACTTCATCTCTTTCCGACACTGAACTAATATTAAAATAATACTGCTTTATGAGCTTGTGGTCTGTTATTAGAGATTCAATTTCTAGCGACTTTGTACTTACTCAACTGTATAAGTGTCAAGCCAAGCCAAAGTGTGGCGATCTCGTTATAACTCGAAGCATAGAGTGCTACAAGGATTGTTTGGCGTCTGAATGACATTGACAGGGGGGCGTTGTTGGTAAACATTTGTGAAAATACCACTGTCATTGTTTATTGACAGAACAAGATGGCGGCGTTAGTTCCAATTTTGCCCACGCGCCAATATAACCTTGTAGCATTGTACTAACCTAAGCATTTAGTATTACATTACTTACATAGTATTCAGTCAATCAAAAACTTTGAATTTAAATAAACACTTTTAAGCTAAGTATGTTTGTATTTTTATTTTAAGCCATCTTCAAGTTTGGGAGACAGGGAGGGAATTGTAAAAGTGATACCTACAGTCCGGCTGTCGACAGAATACGTTCCTGACATCTGTCAGTCGGACAATTTCAGTAAACATGAGATCAAGGGCGGATCCAGCCTTCGAGTCAGGGGGGGGGTCACATAATCGGGGTCCGTCAGGACAGGTTCCAATCAGTGGCGAAAATTTTCATCCTTAGCCTCCAACTCTAAACTGCTTCTTACTGAATATTTATGTTGACCGTGTTTGGGATATCATTAAAAAGTACTTCTTAAGATTTAGGGGACCGCCAGGACCGAGGCGGTAGGTATGTCTTGACACTATTCTGGGGTATTTAACTTCTACGTCTAGTTGCTAGCTTCAGATAAACCTACATGGACACTTATAAAACGTCAGAAGCTAGGAATCGTTTCACTTGGTCGTTTTCTATGGAAAAGAGCCGGCAGAAAACTCCACGGTCAATCATCATAATTATAATAACAGGACATAGTCTTATTTTGCATGTCGTTCGCATGTGTGGCAATGGCAAACATCCTACGTGGCAACATCATACAAAGTATTTATATGATTAAATTTATCAATGAGATTAGAAAAAATACCAGTGGTTGACCTAAACGCAGCCCAGGGGGGGGTCATGACCCCCATGACCCCCCTCCTGGATCCGCCCTTGCATGAGATCGAGTCCGCGCCACCACTCAAGATAGACGCGGCGCTAGTGTCTATGTCATGGCATCAAATTGCATATAGAAAAATGTAGTTCCACAATTTTCCACCTAACTTCAGTGGTGGCGCGGACTCTAGTATGGAACTGACAGGTATGAAGAACGCATTCTCTCGACGCCGACGGCCGGACTCAGAGTCGAAAGAGACAAACTCATTCCCGAGGAAGTATATTTCCTATGCAAATAAGTACAATACGACACAATTTTGATGAAAATTTGCATTCATTCATTCCAATTTTACGAATGTATTTGGGTACATATTATGACTTCACAAGTTATTGTGTTTACGTAAAGATCATTTTCACCTAAAGCAGTAATAAATATTGGTGATTTTGAACGTGCACTTAGTTCAAATGGTGATTGGTTTTACGAATTTTGCCGATGCAACATCTAAGTTGTGTCGTACTGTAATAGGTTACAGATACTTCAGCTGCTTATACTTCAGAGCGAGAACGATTCACTCTGATAAAATTCGACTTCAAAACAGTTTTTATAAACACCTTAGATTTATCTTGACAGACGAGTATATTAAAAGAGGTCCGCTAGGGCCGATGCCTGCCGGGACTGCGAAAAAGTCCGAAAGGGAGATCGTGGCCCCCGGCAACATGGCAACTGAAGGAACACGGGTGGGTTTTAGTCAGTAAGAGTCCGACATGCCCTCCAAGTTATTTAATAATTTCCCACCCAAAAAAAAAAGAGGTACGACGGTGACGAGCGATTATACTCGCTGATCTGCGTATGTACCAAGCGTGAGTCTCTCAGCGAGTGTTCTGCCCGCCAAGCGAGTGTCGCTGAGCGAGTACTCTCTTTGATAGCTCTTCTCGCCGCGACAAACAAGTATCTACTCGCCGGGCGGAGCGGGCGGTGTGAACAGTCGGCGATTAACTATTAATATACGGGGTTATCGGCAATCCGTTAAGGGGATGTAGGAGAGGTCATTTGCAACCAAATTATCCCTGATGACCCCTATGCCAATGGATGATACCCATTAATTGCATCAGTTTTTAAAAGAGAACCTCTGTTGAATCCAGCAAATGCTAAAGCAGTTGTTCCAAAAATACTGCTTGTTTATGTCTTGAACCTAACGTGATGGATAAAGCCTTGTACAGACTCGCGCGACTCGCGGTAATTGTTCTACCGTTAAGTTTTCTTAGAAATTGTTTTGTGTCGCGCCAGTCTGCACAACGCTTTAGGCCGTAAAATGATAGGTATAATTTAAAAATGAATTCTCTGTAAGTAGCAGTTTTTGTGCTCTTTTTGAATGTGACATCTTGTCGACGTGCCAACAAGCAAATGACCGTAGACTCCAAGCGACTCAACACGCAAACCAACTTCCAGGGGGACTACCACCAGCTCAAAAGCTGGGAGAAAGAGATGGAGCTATACGTCCTGTAGAGCTTCATCTCTTTCCCACACTGAAGTAATATTAAAATAATACTGCTTTATGAGCTTGTGGTAGGCCCCCAGTGCGGCCACCGTGTAGGTATCGTAGTACTAAGTAACCAGATGTGTGTCACTAGGCTCTAGGCGCTATGCAAGCCGCCTGTCAGTGTGGACGTGGCCTAAGTCGCGGTTTATACGTCACCGCCACCAGGTGACGTCACCTAGTACCTGGAAGCGCGGGCGCAATTCTCTTTCCGGTAAAAACGACGTTATGTGACATAACTATTAGGTTCATTTTAGGTTTCTTTGATTATCTGCCACCGCCACGCACCCTCGCCGCGTCTTTTCTGTATAAACCGCGCCTTAGACTTCAATGGGTCATACAACCTCTTACCATATATCCTCATAATGGGTTTCTGGGATTTGTCAAATTCTGAGATTGGAGAGAGATGTCAAAACAAAATGCCTAGTGGATTCAGAATAATTTTTACATAGCAGTTATAAATTACAGTGAAATGTACTTGAAATGATCTCTTTAGTGATTCCAGTCGTATTTTTATGGGCTACGGTAAGTTATATAAGTATGCCGTTTTATTAGACAAAAATTAAAGTAACATATAGGGTCCCACACGGGCGTATCCAGCTTGAAGCCCATGGGGGGCAAGTCAGAAATTTAATGAGCCGGGTCCCCCGCACATGTTTTACAATACAGACTACACGAAACATGAGGTAGGTATATGTAGCATGTAAGGGAAACACCCGCAGGAGATCCTGCTTTATAGGTTGTAAAATAATTATACTGTGTGCTTGCTTGCTGCGTTCGCATATTTTGCTTGATAGAAAGAAAGAGAAAGAAAATATTTTTTTTTAGCACAGACAAAACGGCACACAACATCATTATAACAAGTAATAAATAAAAAAGGAAACAAAAACAAAGTGTAAAATAATAATTTATCAGGAGAGTGTGCCTCGCGGCTCCGCCAAATATGCGGATACGCAGATAAAACATGACCGGTCGCTCAGCGCGGTTTTTTTCTAAAATTAACGGATACTTAATATATTGTAATTGTAAAGTAAGGTCTTAACGCAATTCTAACATAACTGTCATCGATAACAGTAGGCACTTAGTCATACTAATTCCAGGGGGGGCAGCTGCCCTCCCCTGCCAACCCCCTCTCCTGGGTACGCCCATATGGGTCCCAGCAAAAAAGAATGGAAGTGTGTTACGCAGTTGGGGTACGTTATTCATCACTATCTCAGGCCTAGTGTTGCGTATGCCCTAAAGGGTTTAGCAGAGGTTTACCTATAGAACAGCCACATTTCGCCAGTTATGTTTAAGTCCCATGTAATAGGAGGCAAGCCTATTGCTATCAACCGGGCACAAGTCCGAACTTCGGGCTGCTACTGAGAAATTCCTAATAAAAACCTAATATCACTTTGCGCGACCTGGACATCGAAACCAGGACCTCATGATCAGCAGTAGCACGTGCGATCACTAGACAGACGAAGCGAATTATTCTCAGACATCAAAACTAATTTATAAAACAATAATTATAATTCTTAAATTCAATTCTGCTAAAAGAGTATTACTTACTAACTATTATTAAAATGTATCATCACATTAAACACCCAGTGCTCTTCCTCCTCTCTCTTACTTGATCTAATCTGTGCTCGACAGAATCCATAATTGCAAAAGATATCGATATATAAAAAAATCGATATTTTTCCATGCAATTATCGATATATATCGTCGAAATTTTTAATCGCGATATATCGATATTCGATATTTATTTTAGAGTATCAAAATTCGTATCAATTTCGATTTTTTTTTAACGCAACTTTGGTTTAACCTCTTTGACATCAAACAGAGGGTGCTCCTAATGTCCATATCTGATGACTACTGGTTTGATTAAATTGTGTATAAGCTCGATGTTTAGGCTCGAGCATTAATAAAAAATACTATTTTCTTCTATTTTCGTCTATTCTTTTTTACGAAGTTTAAATGCTTTGAGAATTTATGTATGAATAATCATGCAAAAACTGACGATAAATCGATATATCGATATTTTTCACTCGATAATTATCGATACTGTTTAAAAACATCGACACGATAAATATCGATATTTTTTTTTCACTTGCCCATCCCTATAATATAATTATTTCCCTACCAACTATACAGGGTGGCAGGGACATCGACGCGAAAACTGGTACCATGGATTCAGTACATGATTCTGAACGCCCCTGCGTTGAAAATTTTCTTCGGTTATTAAAAAAAAGAAATCAGCTGTTTAATAGAGAAGTGCATACCAACGCGGTCAAAATATATGGAACAGCAGATTTTTTTAAATATAACCGACGAAAAATTTCAACGTAGGGGGGTTCAGAATCATGTACTGAATCCATGGTAACAGTTTTCGCGTTGATGTCCCTGCCACCCTGTATACATTATGGTACGCAATAAAGAATTGAGAAAAAAAACGAATAAAATTCGAGCTCAAACCCCTCGAAGCTGTCGTAGGCATCATTACACTGACCGGTCATCCCCCTGCCCTTATTTTACCGAATAATTTAGTCCGTCCCCCATTAGACCCAGGCACCATGATATAGTGACAATATAGATGACCCGCACATGGAATCTTATAACAGACCCATTTTATGGTGCGGAAAATTAAACCATCTCCATTGGCAAAGGTTGGGAAACTATTATAACTTACTAGCAGCGCCCCGCGGTTTCACCCACATAAGTCTCGATCCCGTGGGAATATCGGAATAAAAAGTATTTTATATGTTAATTCAGGTTATAAACTATATGTGTGTCAAATTTCATCGTAATCCGCTTAGTAGTTTTTGCGTAAAAGAGTAACAAACATCCATCCATACATCCATACTCACAAACTTTCGTGTTTATAATTTTAAATAATAATAATAACATGAGTGGGATAGGATAAGGTAGTAGAAAATAATGGGTACAATCAAACTGTATCCTAATTGCGTAATACATGATCAATCACAATTTGTTTCGATTTGAAACAGATTGCTAATCCATTGCTTAATAAGTTGGAAAAAAAATCTGCTCAACAACGAAAATAACGCAATGAATGTTGTTGAACTGTCAAAATGAAAGCCATTGTCACTGTGAGTGTGTTACGCAATTACTCCGCTAATTTCCTAATTAAATTTACATTAAGGAGGATTTTGAAGGAATTTCATAATCCCTTGCTTTTTCTAACCTGTTCCCAAATACAACGTGTAACATAATAACATTATATGCGCAAAACCAGAAAATAGTTTGATCAGAATAACAAGTAGAATCAATTGAACCACTTTTTAATACCTATAGGTCACATTTTTCAAAATATCTTCATTAAAAACGTTGCCGTATCTGTTTATTAATAGGTCAAGCCATCACATGCGCAAACCCGCCAAAATAGATAAACAAACACAAATTGTTGTCGACCAATTTAAATTTTCTCATACAATCAATCTGCCTAGCCTTTTCCCAACTATATTGGGGTCGGCTTCCAGTCTAACTGGATGCAGCTGAATACCAGTATTTTACATGGAGCGACTGCCTATCTGACCTCCACAACCCAGTAACTGGGTAATACGATACCCTTGGTAAGACTGGTTGTCAGACTTTCGGGCTTCTGACGACCCGTAACGACTGTCAAAGATCCACGAATGACAGCCGGGACCAACGGCTTCACGTGCTTTCCGAGGCACGAAGGAGTCTCGGTATGTAGAAATGGTCACCCATCCACGGACCAACCCCGGCAAGCGTAGCTCAACCTGACAGATCGACCCGAACGGCTGTTAGTATTTAGCCACGAGCTAATTTTCTCATACGCGGGATAAAAATAGCTTTTATTTCAATGCAAATACGAATCTTACGAACTAAAACAACACATAAAACTTTTATAATTTTTTAGATGATTGTTTTCTCTCTGAAATAGGTCAATTGAATTAAAAATCAGTTGGGGTGTCTGAGGTTTTGCGCATTTAACGTTACACGTTGTATATTGGGGTCGGTTTCCAGTCTATCTAAATTCAGCTGAATAGCAGTATTACATGGAGCGACTGCCTCCTATCTGACCTACACAACCCAGTTACTGGGTAACACGATACCCCTTGGTAAGACTGGTTGTCAGATTTTCGGGTTTCTCACTACCCGTAACAACTGTCAAAGATCTACGAATGGCAGCCGGGACCAATGGCTTAACGTGCTTTCCGAGGCACGGAGGGGTCTCGATATGTTATGAATGGTCACCCATCCAGTAACCGATCGCGGCAACCGTAGCTTAACCTCCGATCGGCCCGTGTCGCTGTTATTATTTAGCCACGAGCCCCTTATAGCGCAATGAATTATCAAAATGAAAGACAGTGGCGTTACAAGTGTGTTGGTGCAAATCCGTAGCCAATTGCAGGCAGTAGCAGCAGGCAACGCGGCGACGTTTCGTCGCGACACTACTGCACACATAGCATGACCAGAATAGAAACGGGTTTTGTCGACGGAAGAATAGACAAAATGACAGATAAACAATCACAATCTGTCATTTTGTCTATTCTGCCGTCGACAAAACCCGTTTCTATTCTGGTCATGCTAACCGTGCAATTCAGTGAAATTTACGCATTTATAATATTAATACGGATTCATTTCATAATTTTGAAAAGGGGCTCGTGGCTATATGATAAATTGATAATAGCCACATGGCCCGATTGAAGGTTGAGCTACGCTTGCTATGCGTAACTGGTTTCTATGTATTTCTATGAAATCGTGTCGCTAGTTACGGAAGGTATTTCATAGAAACTATTTTTTTTTCATAGGAACTAGTGTCCCGGCGAATTGTACCTTTATGCGATACCCCGCTGTTTAGGTAATAAACTGGCATAATAGGCTAGGCAGCATATTAAAATAATTTTCCGATACGTAAAATAAAGCTGGTACAGTAAACTCTTTATGTGTTCCGAACACCTGTTTGTGTTAATGGATATTGTCAATTTTTTTGCACGCAGCCCGCTGTTCGTTACCCATCGAAACTTTTATGGAGCGATAAAATTTATGCTTTTATTTCTATTATGAATACCTGGAAAATTGGGATAACTAACTCGTAGATAAATAGATAAATCGTTTATTTAGTGCACACAAAAGACAGCACAACATACAATAGCACGATTAAATAATAACTAACTATACTCCGTTTGAAATAAGATTAGACATTTAAACAAACCTTTTTTACAGTCCGTTCAACCGATTTTGACTTCTATACCGTAGGCATAAGGATGACATTAAAAGCAAAAAAAGTGGTTACAAACCAACTGTTTACTGCAGCTGCCATTTGTCATGCCACCATCGCAATAGAAGTCAAAATCGGTTGAACGGACTGTAAAAAAGGTTTAGTTAAATGTCTAATCGTATTTCAAACGCAGTATAGCTATTAGGAAATAACCGCAAAGTGACAATATAATAAACAAATAAAAGGAAGAAACAAGACATTGTGATGAGTGTGATGACTGATGACACTATTGGCTATAACACAATATAAAATAATGGATCAACGAACATCAAAAGTGCGGTGTGCGTCTCAAGGTTGCACCAAACAGGAGTCCAGCTCAGCATATGCCAGGCAAATATACCTGACGCTGATATTCTCCTGAATCTCTGCAGTAACATACTGACGTCGAGCAGATGAGATAAATATGCGAGTTATTGATGTTGTGAAAAGTGGAATGTGCGGACTGACTTGTGTGTACTGTCGCCGGTTATTTTTATACCGACTTATTAATCCAATCCTTATTAATTAACAGAGATGTTGCAGATGCGGATCTCAAGTTTTTATTGGGATCCGTCAAGGCAGCAAGGCGAAATTAAAAATTTCTTACGTTTTTTGCAAACTGCATCGCTTTTTCGTTGTATGTTGATCATAATTCAATTCGCGGCAATTATAATAAAATAAATAACTTAAATAAAAAAGCCTTTATTATTCTATTTGGCATGTACATTTGAATTAATAGTAATGGGTATTTTTAGTCCATCAAACATGCCATCTGGACCCCTCTTCGGGTGAAGGCCTCCTCCAGAGAGTGCCACTCGTCGCGATTTCTTGCGAGGTTTGACCAATTAATTGTTCCTACGGTCTCTATCTCGTCCTTCCACCTTGCCTTTGGTCTCCCTCTTGTTCTGTGCCCGTGAGGTCCTCTCCACATAGTCACGATCTTAGTCCACCTGTTGTCAGTGTAGCTTGCAGCGTGACCCGCCCACCTCCATTTCAGACCTCGTGCGAAGGACAGGACATCTATCACGCCAGTCTGCTCTCTTATTGCCCTGTGACGGACTCTGTCTTTCAATTTTATTTTTAGTGAGCTACGTTCTAAGGCTCTTTGACATGATGTTAGCTTTCTGTTGGTTGTTGAATCAAATATCCACGTTTGACTTGTAATAAAATAATTATTAAATATTATTATTATTCTTAATTATTATTATTTTTTAAGTCTTTGACATTTCTCGGGACCCAGGGGTCCCGGACTTTTGGAGGCGTACGAGGAGCCGAAGCCAACTCGCAGAGGCCCCTTAGACGTTTTTAATTAAATGAGCTACCAGCCGACGATTATCCCTGTTCGCACTATGCAAGTGCAGCTAAGGACAACCCCCAGTTGGTGTAGGGCTATTGTAAGATATGGAAACAAAGATATCGGACTATGGGTTTGGGTTGCTAAAGTGGACTGGTCACCTGGAACTATGGAAGGACTATGGCCCTTGCCTGATCTATGTTTTATATGCACACGGATAAAATGGCAGGGGGTGACTTGCACACTCAATAATGGGCCCCCGAAAATGGTCGCTAGCACATAGTGTCGTAGCGACAAGGGGGCAACACGTCCTGAGGTGCTTATGAGGAGTGGAGAGGTATTCCACGGCTATCAGGACAATCCCGGAAGTACGGTCAAGATCCCTACCAGCATCTTACTGGAATACTTCCTTCCTCCGAGCACGTTTGCTCTAGCGAATCTCCACTCAAGCCGGCCAATTAAGGCAAGAATGAGGCGGGAGCGCCGTTCCTCGTCAGTGTTCACTCCAGCCGGCCAATAAAGGCAAGCCAGAGGTGAGGAACAAGACTTCTCCCGGGAGATAGGGTCCGTGGGGTCGCTACTGCCCAACAGCTCGCCACACGCTGCCCTGCGGGTTTTTGTATCTCTTTTGGTCTGGCTCTTCATCCCAGACCTGTTCCGGCAAAGTAAACTGTACCGGCACAGACCTAGAGTTCGGAGCGCGCAAGCCCCACCACGACGTCAACGTAGAGATACGGCGATGGGGTTATTCTTAATTATTATTATTATTTAAAATTCTCGTGTCACAATGTTAGTTGCCATACTCCTCCAAAACGGCTTTGATCGATTTTTATAAAATTTTATATGTATATTCGGTAGGTCGAACATAAATAATTTATATGGCAAAACAACGTTTGTCGGGTCAGCTAGTAATAATTTAAAAATCAATATACCTAGCTCTCGAAATTACATGTATACGAGCCCACCACAAATTGAGATAGTTATCAGTTATTGCGTGTTTATCATATTAAGCAGGTGGCCCTGAGTGGCCCATTTTATGGTAAGTGGTCACCACTGGGCATCTGCAATATCAGCGACATCTTCCCAGTAACCAAACCGATATATTTCAAATTACACCGGAACCCATTCCCTACGTACCAGAACAAAGCACAGGCTGCGTAGTGGCAGAAAAAATATGTAGGTGTGGTGGTAGTGGTGTCATTACCACATGCGATCTATGCATCATACTGACGTCACGCAAAATCCTGCATCGCGCAAGCAGCGTTTACCACTCAACCAGCATATGAACAACGTCCCGATATCTTTCGTTGGACGGAGCCGTTCAAGGCAAACATAACTGAGGTGCCCATTTTGATGGGCCAACGTAAAGCCTCCGCGGGCGAAAGGCGAAGCCCTGACCCCGCTCGCCACGCCCCCTTGCGGGGGCGTCGCGACATCTCTCTCGATATCGTTGGACAGTAGCCCACCAGACACAACACCCGTCTGGTCGCCCCTTTTCTATAAAAGATGAGTGAACTTTACACCCTGTTCCTCATCTCTTTAGTTGTATTTCCCCGGACCCGACGGTCACCTTCACTAAGAATAAGAACTCGACTTACTACGCACTTTCAGGTTTCTTACCTGTCTGGTTCTTGTGTGACTCAGTAATGATAAAGCAATTATTTGTACCTAAATTATATTCGTAAATGTTTAGAATATTCGGAAGTCTTTAAAAAATTTAGGGGAAGCCCCTTGTTCACAATCATATACAGTGTTATCTCAGTGCGCCATATTTAATTCATAATAGGTATTAATTCTTATCACATTGCAAATATATGAGAATAAATATGATGTGTCTGTGTAACACACACAATTAGTGTGCGGTTTTGCTGCATATTATAACCAGCATGCGTAGCATGACCACATTGCACGGCGGTTTATCGACGGAAGAATAGACAAAATGAAAGATTGTGATTATTTATGTCATTTTGTCTATTCTTCCGTCGACAAAACCCGTTTCTACGGTGGTCATACTACGCATGCAGAGTTGCCAAAATTGGTGATAGTTTTAGTAGGTATCCACCTCGAGTTCGCTTTATCACCCTTGAAGTCACTTTGCAGTACATAAAACGACGAGGTTCAATTGTCTATGAGACAGTCAGATAGTTTCAACACCACATAAAATAACATCACGCCTGTAATCCCCGATAAGTAAGAGGTTCACCTATAGTACACCCACATTTCGCCAGTTATGTTTAAGTCCCTTGTATTAGGGGGCGAGCTTTTTACCATCAATCGGACACATATCTAGACTCCGGGCTCCTACTGAGAAATTCCTGACGGAAAAACCCAATAATACTTTGCCCGAGCTGAGAACTGATCTGGGTCCTTGGTTCGATTCCCAGTAGCGTCATTCATAGCAAGTTTGCACACTTGATAAACACAAGTAAAGCGCGCGTCGCTTCGTGAGATAAAAACACTATACCCGTACCTATGCTCCTCATTGCCTGGTATTAAATGGATGCAAGTCATCGCATTAATCCGATCCAGCCTAAAGGTCCTCGCGCACATTTGGGAGTGGCGCGAGGAGGTGAAACGCCGGGGCTTAACTCCGATGCCGCAAGAAGTCGCGGCACAGCGGACAAAGCTCCGGCGGGATCTCATGGCGGAATGGAGAGTGCGATTGTCGCAACCCAGCGCTGGGCACACTACAATTGCGGCGGTAAGACCACTCTTTGAGGAGTGGCTAGAGAGGCGCCACGGCGTCCTCACCTTCCGCCTGACACAGGTACTCACCGGACACGGCTGTTTCGGGAGGTACCTGTTCAGGATAAAGCGGGAGGAAACGCCCGGGTGTCGGGAATCACAGGCAAATTTCCGGCCACCGTAGGCGCGGGCTTGCAGACGGTGAGCAATGGGCAGCTCGCCGTCCGATAAGGACCAAGCCCGGGTCGACGGCGCGTTGTGTTCCACGCGCGCCTCAAAGAGATGTCGTGGGCTTTAAAAAAAAAAAAAGCCTATCCCTTGCTCTCCTCCCCCAGCGACGCCCTAAGCCGAGGTCCATACCCCAAGGGGGTGCCCTTAGCATGTAGTAGTCGCTTAGTTTCTAAGTTTTATGCCCTGGCTGGAGGCCTTAATTTATTAAGGCAACTACAGGAAAATCTGGCTAAGCAGCCGACAATCTCTTAGGTTGACCCGCGAGAGTAAGACGCCATTCGCAAAAAAAAAGCAAGTCATTGTAATTGTAACATATTTAAGCAGCCGTGCATTCACGATCAAATTAGAATGACGTTATAATAACCTTGAGACGTAATGACGTAACTCTATTTCATTGTTATAAAGTATAAATTAGAATCATTCTAATTTATACCTTACGTAATTGAGATAAGAGTGAAATTGCAATGGCTTACGAATGACCTTGAGTCGCCCGTGAATGTCCTACATTATAAAATAAAAACAGTAGGTATCCCACAGCCACTGTCCCAGCGTAGTGTGTTTGTGTGTGTGATTATGAGTCAAATTCGCAATGTATTTTTGAATACGTTCTGTAGAATGCTGCTCCATCTTTATCCTCGCTCATCTATCCTCCTTTTCGCCTATTTTAGGAAGTGGTCTGATCTATCAACAATACCTACCCTGTCTAAGTATAGTACTTATTACCACAGCGAAACCCTGAATCCACTAGAGATATCAGATTGTTAAGTTTTTTACGTAAAGGCAGGTTTATACGAGCCCAGGAATGTGACAGTACAATAAGTCAGTCCAGCGCTGACTTGCAATTGGACTCGTGTAGACACTAGTTTCAACCCAGTCCAGTTTTGACTTCGCACCCTCAAGTCAGTTCAGTTAACTAACCTACCCGTGTATTTTCGGGCCCAGTAGCTTCCAACGCCTAACTTACTGCCGATCTCATCTATATGAATTCACTGACTAGGTCCGAAATTTCGAGTCACTGGGTCCAGTGACTGCCATCGTATTAAACCAGGCATAAATATGCCGCAAATATATGCAGAAATACAAAACTCATTTACTTAACTCATTTATACAATCATCAACCACCAACCACCAAAACAACCACCAACAACCACAACCAAATACAACACCACCACCAACGACCAACCACCAAACAACCACCAAAACCAACCAACCACCTAATACAAGCAAATCTTTGCTTAAAAGGTGACTCCAAACTTAACAATGTAATTTACATAAGTTGATGAAATAAACATTTTTATTTATTTATTTTATTCTACTTTAGAATTTAGAAGAGCGAATTGAAAAAGTTTGAAGTTTGTTTTGAATGTTTTAGTATTAGTACTTACATACACAAGTACTTACATAATATTTTTTTGCATTTTAAGGTAACGTAGTCAACAAGGAACCCTTATAGTTTCGCCATGTCCATCTATCTGTTTGTCCGCGACTTAGCTCGGAGACTCATAATACTAAAAAGCTGTAATTTGGCATGGTACCTATGTACCCATCCCAAATTGTAAATTATTAATTGTAAATTACAGTTTTCTAGTGAGTTTAAAATTAATTTAATCACGCCGACAAAGTGGTAAAATTAAATAATGAAAGATTTTTTTTCCGTCTGTCCTATGGTGTCGTTGGAAAGGTTGTACAAAAATTTTGTAGGTACCCACAAAAATAGTTTTCACACAGATCCGTTTCCGACATATTAAGCTTTAAAGTGCCAATTTTTGTTAGTCAAGTGTGTCCAGCTAAATGGTTATTTTTGGATAATTATGTAAAAAAAAATTACGGCAGTAGTGTATATAACAAAGTTAAACGGAAAACTATCACAGCTAAGTAGGCTCTACAAGTTAACGAGTAATAATCGACCATTTACCAGCCGGTTTTTCATTTTGCTATTACTATGCCTGTAATTATGTGTTGGCTTCAATCACGCCGAT
This sequence comes from Agrochola lychnidis, assembly GCA_963680765.1. Lineage (NCBI taxonomy): Eukaryota > Metazoa > Arthropoda > Insecta > Lepidoptera > Noctuidae > Agrochola > Agrochola lychnidis. The sequence continues at coordinate 9,798,748 of OY796855.1, read as the reverse complement.
CACGCGTAACATGACCACCGTAGAAACGGGTTTTGTCGACGGAAGAATAGACAAAATGACAAATTGTGGTTGTTTATCTGTCATTTTGTCTATTCTTCCGTCGACAAAACCCATTTATACGATGGTCATACTTTGCGTGAAGGAGCTTTGTACTATACATACGGTGATACGGTACATACTAATTCCATGTTTGCCTTTCAAAGAGTGAGTAACGAGAAGTAGGTACTTTATATTGAATAGGTAAGTACCTGAAGATTCTCACAGCGTCATTAATTGCCACTGCCAGTCACGTACGGTCTTTTAATTATAATTATTACTATTTTATAAGATTATTTGTTTTTTTCTTTTCTTTTCTGTTCTTTTCTTTCTTTATTCACCAAAATCGCGCCAACCGCTATCAAAGCCACAGAACAGATAATTTATCTGTTATGTGATCAAAGCAATATCGTTCTGTTTCTGGCCGAAAATTACAATCGAAATTAGGAGTAAAAAGTTCTCACTGTGGTAAGTACCTATATCTTTAAAACCGATAGAAAAATCTTGAAAAGTGGTTTTTTGTGCCTTTAAAAAAAGGAGATGTTTTTTTTTTCATGTTAATTAATATTTGCCGAGATCAGTGAGTAATAAACAGAACCATTTAAAAATAATTACAACAGACCGTTATCCATGACCTAGGGCAATCCCCGGTACACATAGACAGTAATGGCCGACTGTTATGCATGTTATATCGCTACCAACGCTACGCACACACAGATACGCCCGCGAGCTCAGATAAATACCGCAAGCTTGTTCCAAAACGCGTATTTTGTAAAAAAAAAAGCTTCCCCAGACAGGCGCGACGCGACGGGGCGACACAACACCGGTAGAACAATTTCTGTGAAATTTCTGTGAAATTTCCATAGATTTGTTCTACCAGAGTCGCGTCGCGCCTGTATGCGAGAGCTTTTTAATGTGAGTGAGTGAAGTATCACATGAATACAAAAAGTATCAAGCGCAGGCCAAACTGAAAACAAAGCGAACGAAGCTTCGTTTCGCTTCGTTCCCACACAGGGCCTGCGCGGGCTGGTGATGGCAACTCCCAAGCGAGTATTTTAACACATTTGTGTCCACCCACTTTTCATAGACCTCATATGCCAAGCCGCCATACATATGCGCCATATATAGTGGACCCTCCAGGGGGTTCACCGGCATTACGTTTGCGCTAAATTGAAACCTCCAGCACGCTTAGCATGACCACAATAGAAACGGGTTTTGTCGATGGAAGAATAGACAAAATGACAGATAAACAATCACAATCTGTCATTTTGTCTATTCTTCCGTCGACAAAACCCGTAGAAAATCCGTTTATATGCATGACACTGAACGTGATAAGTACGGGAGTGAGTGTACATTAAGTAAATCGAAGATGGGATGATTGTTCAATATGAGTAAGTAAAGTAACTCACTCGTTCGTTGCTTATACATTTAGAAATGTTTTGCTTGTAAAGTGATGTTGATAGGTAGGTAGGTATTAGGCAGGTTGATGTAGACAAGGGTGGATCTAGGAGGGGGTCATGTCGGTCATGTCATGCCCCCGCCTGAGCTGCGTCTAGGTCGACCACTGGTATTTTTTTCTAATTTCATTGATAAATTTAATCAAATATATACTTTGTACGATGTTGCCACATAGGATTTGTTTGACACACATGAGCGAACGACACGCATAATAAGATGTGCTGTTATTCTGATTATGATGATGGACCGTGGAGTTTTTCCATAGGAAAACGACCAAATGAAACCGCGGTCCTAGCTGTTGTCGTTTCATAAGCGCCGATGTAGGTTTATCTGAAGCTAGCAACTGGACGTAGAAATTAAATACCCCAGAATAATGTCAAGACAAACCGCTCCGGGCCCCCCGGTCCTGGCGGCCCCTAAATGTTAAGAAGTACTTTTTAATGATATTCCAAACACGGTCAACATATATTTAGTAAGAAGCAGTTTATAGAGTTGGAGAAAATTTTCGAGCTCGCTTCGCTCGCTATAATCTACATTCTCAAACTTTCTGCAAAAGTTGGCAAAGGAACTCCTATTTATGTATTACTAAAAAAAAAAAACCTTGCCTACACAAAGCGGTGTGCTAAAATTTACGAGCTCGCTTCCCTCGCTCTCGAATTCTATATTCTTCTAACTCTCAAACTTTTATGCATAAGTCGACAAAGCAACTCCTTTTTGCGTAAGGATGTTTAATAGAAACCTAACCGGGAATTCCGAGACGAGGTGACAAAATTTCGAGCTCGCCTTGCTGGCTCCTCTACATTTTTGCTTTTCGTTAATACCCTACTAAGGAGACGAAATACACCTTCCTGAAAAAATTATCCTTCTTGTTGCGACGTCCATTGTGTAGGTAGATTATAATATTACGCACGTTGGACTTGTTTTTTTGCTGTCATTATAATTTTTTTGCCAAATGTTACTAGAAATATCTACATAAACTGAAAAGACCGGGGGCCTCATTTTGTTTTGCCGCAATTGGCCCCCGACAGGCTTAGTCCGCCACTGATTGGAGCCTGTCTTGACTGGACCCCGACTATGTGACCCCCCGGCTCGAAGGCTGGATCTGCTCTTGGATGTAGGGTCTGTGAGTTAGGTATTCTTCGACTATAAGTATTAATAATATAAAACTTTATTTCGGGTGGCATAGACCCATAGTAACCTTAACCTACTTACATTTTATTTTATTTGCCATGACTCGCCACACCTACACAAGACATGACCTACTGATGTTGAATGGGACAGTCAAAACGTACAGCTATTGCGTTCAGAATGCCGTTGTTGCTACCCCGTGTACGGACCAGCAGGGAAGCTGCTTTTTTGCGCATGATGGCCTGGAAACCATCAGTGCGCGTTTTAGCAAACATTCCACACGCGCTGCATCGCCACGGCAGACCCAACAACATCCTGAACGCATTATTGTATAGAGTGCGCAGGGCTCTGTAGGCTCGCTGCGTATGTCTCACCCACAGGCCGCTCGAGTAGAAGGACTGACAATAAGCTTTGAATAGCGTAACCTTCACTTCTTTCGTGTATCGCGCGAACCTGCGTGTGAGCATATTAGCTCTCACCGCCAGAGCCCTACGCTCCCGCTCAATATCTTCATCGTCCCTGCGATCACCTGTCACAATGTGACCCAGATATTTAAAACTTTGAACTTGCTTTAGGGCTATTCCATAGAGAAATACAGGAGGCACATGGGTAGGCTGTTGTTTGCCTGATTTAAATACTAAAATTTCACTCTTTTTAGAGTTATATTGTAACCCATGCGCCTCCGCGTATTTCGCACAAATAGACAAAAGTTTCCTTAGCTCACCATATTGTCTGCATAGCTAATATTGTTAAAACAAGTGTCATCAATGTAGCAGCCGACATGTGTGCTACTGAGCCGCTCGACAAGCTGGTCAACATAAATGTTAAACAATAGTGGTGAGCTTAAACGACCTTGCCTAACGCCACATTCCAATTTATACTCCTCCGACAGCGCCCCTGCCCACTTCACATGGTTTTTCTGGTTTGTATACTAATACCTCAGGAGAGAGATACACTACCCCGGCACACCCGCGCTGCCCAACTTGTCCCACAGAAGGTCGTATCCGACACAATCGAACGCCTTTGACAAGTCTAGGAAGCACGCGTATACCGGCGTCCTTCTGGTTGTGTAGTACCCGCATGCCCAGCATGCTTTAGACTTATGGCACTCTCAGTAGACAACCCTGCTCTCAACCCAAACTGGGCATCATGCAGGTCGACGTATTAAGCTCCTTCATGCTATCTACAAAATGTCATACCTAATGATAAAAAATCATCGTCGCACGAGTAGTCTGCTTAATACCTATATCACGGTAGCAAAATGTGGTTTTACGAGTATTCGCCGGGAGCCTTATCGGGACCGTATCAGTAAAATAAAATAGTGTGAGGTGTCATACTATTTATTTTGTAATTTGAAACAGCAATAATTAAATTAAACACTTGAATACCAACATTTATTCGTTCAATCATTCTTTCATTCATTCATACAGTCATAATATTGTGCATAATTTATACCAAATAATCTATTAGGTATAAAAAACTATTATTAGGTAATATTGTTAATTTAAAATACAGGGTGTTTGGAAGAACGTTGAACATACAAAAATGGTGGATAGGTGGGGTCGTCTGCTACTTGCTCAGCTCTAATATATTTGGCCCTGGCCCCCTGGATATTTTTTAATTTTTTTTTTTTCTTTCTTCTAGTTTCACCACTTTCTTAACTTTTAAGTGTATTTTTTATTAAAAACCGGCCAAGTGCATGTCGGACCACGCACAATGAAGGGTTCCGTAGTTGGGATGAATTTATCCCAAAAACAAACTTAACTTTGCAGTTGAAAAATATGTTCTCCCATACGGAATGTATGGGAAAACATGTTCTTGCAACTGCAAAGTTAAGTTGGTCAATTATTACTCGTTAACCTGTAGAGCCTACTTAGCTGTGATAATTTTCCTTTTAAATTCGTTATATAAACTACTGTTGTGATTTTTTTCATACACCCAAAACCAACCATTTAGCCGGCACCGGGGACATTTGAATCTAACAAAAATTAGCACTTTAAAGCTTAATATTTCGCAAACGAATCCCTGAATCCAAAAATGGTTTTGACAAACTCCCAATATTTTTGTAGGACCTTTTCAATGATACCCCTCACCATGGGGTAAAAAAATAAAAAAATAAACATCACCACTTTACGTGTATGAGAGGTACCCTAAAAAAAAATGTTTTTCATAATTTTATTTTACCACTTTGTCGGCGTAATTAATATGTATATCTATGCCAAATCACAGCTTTCTAGTACTAAGGGTCTCGGAGCTAGACCGCGGACAGACAGACAGACAGACAGACAGACGGACATGACGAAACTTTAAGGGTTCCTTGTTTACTACGGAACCCTAAAAATGGGTAAAACACATTAAAGATTTTTAAAAAACAATAATATTGCCTATTATTGTTTTTTTTTAATCTTTAATGTTGGCAGATTCTTATAAATATATTGCTTTATTCAGATGTTAGCTAGAAAAAGTTATGAGTCCTCAAACTTACAGAAAGATGTAAAAATACTTAAATCTTATTTTCAACTTGCATTAAAAAAAAATATCCAGGAGGCAGGGCCAAATAAATTAGGGCTGAGTAAGTAGCAGATGACCCCACCTATCCACCATTTTCGTATGTTCAACGTTCTGCCAAACACCCTGTATAATCATATCTCTACCAATTACAGTGTAAGGCCGAAGATTATTACTACAACCCTCTAAATGTCACAAAACCAGCCCTGTCTGGGATAGCGGCCTATAGGTCAGCGCTGACGTTGGACTGGCTGGCAGCCGAGGACATGAGGCAAAGGGAACTGGCCTCGGCCTTCGAGACGGAGGCTGGGCCTCCATCCAGGATTATCTCGACCGACTGCATTGGATACGCGCGACCAGCTTCGGGGAAAGTCGCTCGGCTGATGCTGGAACTTCTGAAGTACATCTATACTTGAATACACAATCCATACTTAGATAGTTACTAATAGTTTTATACAAGATCAAATAAAATTAGCTAGCAAATCATAATAAAAAAAAACCTTTAAAAAAACGAGTGGACCTCACAATAGTCACATTTCATCATCATCTGCCTAGCCTTTCCCCAACTACGTTGGGGTCGGCTTCCAGTCTAACCGGATGCAGCTGAATACCAGTATTTTACATGGAGCGACTGCCTATCTGACCTCCACAACCCAGTAACTGGGTAATACGATACCCCTTGGTAAGACTGATTGTCAGACTTTCGGGCTTCTGACGACCCGTAACGACTGTCAAAGATCCACGAATGACAGCCGGGACCAACGGCTTAACGTGCTTTCCGAGGCACGGAGGAGTCTCGGTATGTAAAGATGGTCACCCATCCACGGACCAACCCTGGCAAGCGTAGCTTAACCTGATGGATCGACCAGTGCCGCTGTTATTAAAATAAAATTAATTTAATTCAGACAATTTTTCTCCATATTTTGTTAGTAGAGGTTCTTACATTCTCTTAAAATTATGTTAATAATGACTGAAAGAAAGTAAATTATTGAAAAAATTAAAATTAAATCAAATTAAATAATTGAAAATAAATTAAAATTAAATAATTGAAAATAAATTAAAATTAAATTAAATTAAATAATTGAAAATAAATTAAAATTAAATTAAATTAAATAATTGAAAATAAATTAAAATTAAATTAAATTAAATAATTGAAAATAAATTAAAATTAAATTAAATTAAATAATTGAAAATAAATTAAATAATTGAAAATAAATTAAATTAAATAATTGAAAATAAATTTAAATTAAATTAAATTAAATAATTGAAAAATACAAAACTTCATTAGGCAACATGCAGCCTGATGAGCCTTGAGGCTGGCTTTTTGCGCATTAATGCGTAAAAGTCATCTACCCTCGCGTCGGCAATAATGCCCGAGGCACTGCAAAATCGAGGCAGTCGCACCAGAATCCTAAAGGCGTTGTTATATTGGACCCTGAGAGCATTGTAGGCACGCTGCGTGTAGTTGGTCCATAGGGCGCTGGTGTAAAAACTTTGGCAGTAGGCTTCGAACAAAGTTACCTTTACCTGTGCTGTACACTTTTTAAACCTGTGTACCAACATGTTAGCTCGCACCGACAATGCCATTATTACTTAGCCACGAGCTCCTCACACACACACAGCACAGTAGTCATATTTGATGTGTAACATCTATGATCTGATATCTTGGTTGACAGTACAGACTTTTCCGAAAATGGATTGGTACCATCTGACGGCCAACTCTAGCACTGCGCGCGCTCATTGGTCAAATCAAATAGCGCGCGCTTCCCCGACTTCTTTTACACACTTCCGTCCCTTTTCACGAAATCACTCCAACAGATTGCACCGAAGTAGTTTGGTTATTGGTGACTAAAATAAGAGTGGTATTACTGCCCCGGGGGCGTAAATAAAAAGGCGGATGCAACACAAATATTAACTGTTCTGTGACGCAGGCGCGTCCGTATGAATAAAGTATTACAAAGATGATTACACCACAGACATTTGAAAACTGTCATGTGATCGGCTCCGAAAGACATTGTTTTAACAGAAACGACTGCAATACAGCTTATAAGTACTCGCTCTGTCTACTACAGGTATCAAACTTGCTTGTGTCGTAATTTGTAACGCACCTTGCGCTAATACTAAAGAGTCTGCCTAGCTGCGAGCAACTTGGAAGTAGCACTCATCAGGTCGTGCGCGGTTGGTCACAGTTCTAACCTCCTAATCTAACCTATCTCACCCAGTTCACAATTTTTCGACAGTTTATAATCCAACGGAAATAATAATATGGGTGTCTGCGTTGAATCCGCCTTTCCCTTACCTTATACAAACAAATGCGGCTGCACCACAAACCGCTGTGTTGCAGCTGGATTCGTGCGGACTATTACTGCTTGAATACTTTCGACTCCATCCATTTTTCATAGAGCTCACACGCCATGCCGCCATACATATTGCAAGTTGACTCCAGGAGGGTTACCGGCATTACGTTTGCGTTAAAGTTAACCCTCGAGGAGTGTCACCGGCATTGGGTTTGAAATCTCGTTAAAATATACAACAAATTTTATTTCCACAGTTTCCAATGTCGAATTCGCTAAACAAAACCTACATTTAAAATGAGCCCTCCGTGAGGGTTCCTGGCATCCCATATATGACTTGAGTGAACCCTCCAGGAGAGCTCCCGGCACTGAACATGTTGGCCATTAGCAAGATAATGCAGCACAGACTGTGGGTAGTGTGTTGCATCCGCCTTTGTATTTCCGCGTTCCGGGATCTTTATTATACATATACTTCTTGAATGTGCCCTGGCGGCTGTGAGTATGTCATGCTCACTCAAATGTTTTGCTGATGGTGGCGCGTGTGTTGGATCATTTAGCTCCCTTCAAAATGGTTGAGCTGAATGGTGCTAATCCATGCGTTATGTTCGTGAACGAGCGCCGTCAGTTGGGACTGGTCATCTCTTAGCTGCCAGGGCTTATTTTTAATTTTTTTAATTGTTCTTTTTTTATCTTTTTATTACGAACGCTTCTCTTGTGCACGTCTTTCTACATTGTTCTCACATGTATAATTTCAACATGAATGATGTAACCAATATTTTGTAACAATTTTTTATTTAAAATAGTGTCCGTGGAGTTTCTTGCCCGTTCTTCTCCATAGGTACCTACTACGCTTTGGAATGGGCAACTAGCTTCATACCTATTTCTGACTGACCGATTCCTTGACAATTCAAAAGTGCCTGTAAATGGTTTAATTGAAATAAATTATTTGAGTTGAGTTGAGACAGGGTGACATCAACGCGAAACCTGTTACCATGGATTCAATACATGATTCTGAATCCCCCTGCGTCGAAATTTTTCGTCGGTTATTAAAAAAAATCTGCTGTTTCATAGAAAAGTGCAATACCTACGCGGTCAAAATGTAAGGAACAGCAGATTTTAAACAAAATAACCGACTATAAATTTTAACGCAGGAGGGTTCAGAATCATGTACTGAATCCATGGTAACAGTTTTCGCGTCGATGTCCCTGCCAACCTGTATGCTCCCAAAATATCTACACCCGGCCATTATGAGTCAGGAATGCAATCCTTATCCTGTTTTTTTAGAAATTTGGAAGGAGACCATGGCACAATCGTAACGGATTTGATCACAGCTCTGGTTCGCTCTAAGTTACTGGTCGAAACATCCATGTTGGAAGCAGAACCTGACTTGGAATCTCTGGTCAAGACTCCAGGGGTGATGATGGGAGAACCGCACACCACGTTCCCAAGGATTCTGGCCATGTCGTGGATGGCAGTCACCGATCCAGTCACCACCAAAAAGTTTGGGTGGTGTCCATTAGCTAGGGTATTTTTTTTTTATCTACACCTATGCTATAAAACCTCTATAAAAAATTCTGAAACAGTTAGCTTATTGGCAACATTATAACAGCCATTGTCATAGTATTCATTACCTCATCCCAATGAGTGTTACAATGTTGTACTAAATTTCATTACGCAACTCGTTTCAACGTTCAAGCGGGGGACAGCAGCACCCGCTGCACGCATGTGTGTGTGATGTGCTGCTGCAGGCGACGTACATACGTGCAGTTGTACTGAATTTCGTGGGAATTTCTTTATTCTTGATCTTGAATTACAAACACCCAATGGTTTCAGAAACTTTTATAGAGGATTCATATCACGGGTGTAGATAAAGTATTGTATGCAACTGTTATAATTAGGTATTAAAACACGAATGTGGGTTTATTACACGAGGCGAAGTAGTATCACATGAATGTTATAATACCCTTTTTTTAACTGTTTTTTTTTTTTAAATGTATGTCCACCGATTTCGCCGTCAATTGTGGACCGATTTTGAAAATTATTATTTTGGGTGTGCTCTCGAATTGGTCCCATATAACGCTGGTAGCAGGTAGTGGTATTCGAATGTGTGTGGGGTAGGTACCACAACTAAAAAAGCGGCCAAGTGCGAGTCGTACTCGCCCATGAAGGTTTCCGTAGCAGCAAGTAACATTGAATGAAAGGTAAATTGCGGTTTACGATTTATGACGTATTAAAAAAAAACTACTTGCTAGGTCTCGTTCAAACCAATTTTCGGTGGAAGTTTACATGGTAATGTACATCATATATTTTTTTTAGTTTTATCATTCTCTTATTTTAGAAGTTCCAGGGGGGGGACACACATTTTACCACTTTGGAAGTGTCTCTCGCGCAAACTATTCAGTTTAGAAAAAAATGATATTAGAAATCTCAATATCATTTTTGAAGACCTATTCAAAGATACCCCACACGTATGGAATTGATGAAAAATTTTTTTTTTAGTTTCAGTTTTATGTATGGGGAACTCCAAAATTATTTGTATTTTTTTTATTTTTGTGTGAAAATCTTAATGCGGTTCACAGACTACATCTACTTACCAAGTTTCAACAGCATAGCTCTTATAGTTTCGGAAAAAAGTGGCTGTGACATACGGACGGACAGACAGACAGACATGACGAATCTATAAGGGTCCCGTTTTTTGCCATTTGGCAACGGAACCCTAAAAAGTGAAAAATAAAAGGAGGTCGGTTGTTTTTTTTTTTTTTGTAAAAAGTTTTTATTTTATACAACGCTTTCTTTGATTTTGGCAATTTTTCTTTGGGCTTTTGAAAGAGAGAAATATTGTTTACTGTTTGATCTTATGTGACGGCACAGAGGTTATGGCACCATATGCACGAAGTCTGATTCGAAACCAGGCAAGTGCAGTCGACCGCACGTCGGTAGGGTAACAGTTTGACCTGAAAGATGGCCAAGCGTAGTATACAGGGTCAAAATGAAATCATAGGCATCCTCTTACGGGGTCATTGTACTTATCATTATAAACAACTTTCGGTATGGGACCAACACTGAAATCGCGAACATAAATGTAGGGAAGAGCAGATTTATTTTTTGCCCATGCCATGCTTTGATGCCCATTAATTAAATTTCACTCTGTAGAGTATAGAGTTTTAATAGAATAAGAGCTAGTTTATACTGGCTTTGTTACCACTGACGTACGGTCGACTGTACTGTGGTACCAATATCAAATTATTTGTACTTTCTATGTTTCTCTTGTGTTATGTTTCCGATATCGGGAAACGAATTATGGAACTCAAATGGAGTTGGGCAGGACCAGAGGCGGCGTAAGGCGTGGGCGACGTGGGCCACCGGCTACGGCCTCGCGGTCCGAGGGGCCTCGCACCTCGAAGGTTTATGCATTACATAAAGCCGTGAAATCATCGAAAAAATTTTACTCGTCCTAAAACGATAAATATATTGACACGAGCCCTCCAGGAGGGTTCCTGGCACTGAACGTGTTTTAAAGCTTAATATTACGCAAATGGATCCCTGAATAGAAAAATGGTTTTACAAACCCACAATATTTTTAAACGGCCTATCCTATAACTCTACCTATACCAAAAAATTCGACAACAGTTTTTTTTTTTTTTTCGTCTTGCGCCACTAGAGGGCCTCGCGAAATGTAACTCGCCCACATCAAATTTTGATCTTGCCCCGCCACTGGGCAGGACACCAGGGAGCCTACCACTAGCTCATAAAGTAGTTTTATTTTAATATTACTTCAGTGGGAGAAAGAGATGGAGCTATACGTCCTGTAGAGCTTTATCTCTTTCCCACACTGAAGTAATATTAAAATAATACTGCTTTAAGAGCTGGTGGTAGGCCCCCTGGGAAGGCGCAGTAATGACAGGTGGAGTAAGGCAGTAACCGCGTGGCGTCCAAGGACTGGAAGACGAAGTGTCGGTTGTCCGGCGGCGAGATGGGCGGACGACATTGTTGCCATCGCGGGTAGAACCTGGATGAGGATGGCACAAGACTGTGGGGATTGGCACAAGAAAACAGAGGCTTATGTCCAGCAGTGGGTGAAATCGGACTGTGGATGATGAAGTTTATCTTAAGGCCACACACGTAACTGCAAGCATGACAACCCTGCATGAACAATCATTTTGTGCAAGTGTGCCAAACTTCCCAATAGGCTAGGGATAGGGTACAAGCAAGCTGGAGCAGCATCAGTTTTTGCTTGAGCGATGAACGACGACGACGTGCTTGCTTTAGCTGCATTAATTGCGTGCAACTGGCGTGCGTATGATTCTGCAAGCTAACCCTGCGTACACACGTTCAATCATGCTTGCACAAGCGTGGCTTGTTCAACGCGCATAATGAAAATTCTATCAATATTCATGCAGCTTGCACAAAATTATCATACAGATGCTCAAGCATGCTTGCACAAAATTATTGTTCATGAAGACTTGTCATGCAAGATTGTCATGCTTGCAGTTACGAGTGTGGCCACCGTGATGGTGGCCATACACCATGCTGCCCATCGTCCAATCGGGATGACGCTGCAGGCTTGATCCAATCTGCAGTTCGTTCATAAACACCACACACGATCAATTTAAACTGTCCAATCGACAGTGACGTTCAATTGAAACCATGGCGTCACCAGTGACAGACGATGATGTTTTAGCCGTCTTGGGTAATTTACTCGTGATTAAGAAACCAAAAATATTGACTTAACTGAACTGATGACGAAAGAAAGAAAGAAAAAAAAACATTTTTGACGACCGCCATATACGGTCAAATCGGCATGATCCAATCGGCTTGATCAAGCCAAAAGAATTGAATTTCGATTGTTCCGTCAAGTATAACTGTCACGCCAATTCACGCCTACACACGGTCAGTTCTACTTGATCCAATAGGCAGTGTCATGCCGATTGGATGATAGGCAGCATGGTGTATAGCCACCATTAGACATCACTGACATACGGCGAAGGAAAACGCCGTATGGAAACTTGGACTTTTAATACATACAGGTCTGAACTCTAAATCTGAAATCGCTAATCAGTATCGTTGTTTGTATCATTTGCCCTGCAGTGGATTAATGATAGCCTGAGGTTTCATATTATTAATCATTGGTACCTTTTATTTTTTTAATTCTAAGTATGTCATACAAGTTTATGTAGGAATTGTGTCTTGTGTGTAACTTTTATCGCAAGAGAAGTTACAGTAGGTACCTATGACTTGCCAAAAACATCCGAATTAAAGATTACAAAAATTGTGAGAAAGTTCATTCCATTTTTTTTTTAAGTGCCGTCCCTGGTACTTATATTGACAGGCCTACACTGTCCTCCCATACCTATGAACTATTTATTACCTGACTGTAATTTGAAATATTGTAAAAGTCAATTATTTTAAAAAGGGTACCACCGTGGAGTTTCTTGCCGGCTCTTCTCCATAGGTAACGGAGTTTCTTGCCGGCTCTTCTCCATAGGTAACGATCAATTGAAACCGTGCACATTAGCTTCTGACGTTTCATAAGTGTCCATGTAGGTTTATGTGAATTAAAAATATTTTGATTTTGATTTTAAATATTCTCGAGAGGTTGAAGGAGGAGCATGAATCTAAGTCAAACTTTAACTTGTTAAACACAGGTGTAAAAATAGGTGTTGTAAACGAAATAGGTACAAAGAAGGAATGAATCGGCCTATATTGTTGATTTGTTTCCAACTTTTAGTTGATTTACGAAATTGTGCACTTATAATCTTTTTGGTGTTCCAGGTGAACAAATACTTGGCAGTCAACAAGCCTGTAATGATAGCCAGGCAAATGCGAAGTTTAGAGCCTATCATTGCAAGAGCCCGGTTCATAATGGAGGAGTTTATACAACACGTCACACCCCTCAATATGTACCAGAAGAAGCTGCAGCCTGACAGTGCCACACCCCCACCGAAGGTAACAAACAACAACCATGAATACGCTACCTATTTACTAGAAAATAAAGACTATATTTGGGTAAAGTGTCTGTTGATAGAACCTGTACTTAAACCCCTAAAAACCCTAAACCCTAAATAAAAAGTCTAAAGCATGCTGTCGGGTACTACGTAGCCAGAAGGACATATATTTGTGAGAAGTGCGCGGAGGCACATGGGTTACAGTATAACTCTAAAAATAGTGAAATTTTAGTATTTAAATCAGGCAAACAACAGCCTACCCATGTGACTCCTGTATTTCTCAATGGAATAGCCCTAGAGCAGGTTCAAGCTTTTAAATATCTGGGTCACATTGTGACAGGTGACCTCAGGGACGATGAAGATATTGAGCGGGAGCGCAGGGCTCTGGCGGTAAGAGCTAATATGCTCACACGCAGGTTCGCGTGATGCACGAGAGAAGTGAAGGTTACGCTATTCAAAGCTTATTGCCAGTCCTTCTACTCGAGCGGCCTGTGGGTGAGACATACGCAGCTAGCCTACAGAGCTATGCGCACTCAGTACAATAATGCGTTCAGGATGTTGTTGGGTCTGCCGTGGCGATGCAGCGCGTGTGGGATATTTGCTAAAACGCGCACTGATGGTTTCCAGGCCATCATGCGCAAAAAAGCAGCTAGCAGCTTCCCTGCTGGTCCATACACAGGGTAGCAACAACAGCATTCTGAACGCAATAGCTGTATATTTTGACTGTCCCTTTCAGAATCAGTGGGTCATGTCTTGTGTAGGTGTGGCGAGTCATAGCAAATAAAAATATGTACTAGGTTAAGGTTTCTGTGGGTCTATCACAATCTGAATCATTTTGAAAGAGATCGCTAATCCATTACTTCATAAGTTCGAAAAATCTGCTCAATAAAGTAAATAACGCAATGAATGTTGTTGAACTGTCAAAATGAAACAGATTAGTTTTCTACTACTGGTTTGATTGAATTGTACATTTTGACGAAAATGTGTTACGTAATTAGATAGCTGGATGAGGCTGGTACAGGAGTGTGGGGATTGCCACAAACAAAGAGGGGCATACGCCCAGCTGTGGGTGAAGTCGGGTTGTGTATGATGATGATATTTGTATTCTGTGTTTACAGCCCCGGATCTAGGGGGGGGTTGCCCCCCCCCTAGATCCGGGCCCGTGCCCCAGGCGCCAACTTCAGGGGGCGACAAATTCAAGCGTACAAGTGCACCACCCAGCACACAGCAACTTTGCAATAAATGAGACGCGCAGCACATATAATCTTTCAATTTTTTTCTTTTTACAACAGTTTTGGCGCCCCTGTTGAATTGGCGCATTATCGATCGATGCAATTTGATTCATATGTTGCTGCCAAAATTTTCATTTTGAGAATTTTTTTATTTCGCGGCGCTAACTTAGCGCATCCCCATGAATGATTGGCGGGAGGCGGCAGATGGCAGTTTTTGCCCCGCCTCAAAAAAAAACTAGATACGGGGCTGGTGTTTAATAGTTACTGCCATGTTGATTGCAACTTGATTTATCATCAAATCTTTTTTTTTTTACTTCTACTGGGAAGCTCTGGGCCTGCATCTCACCTGATATTAAGTGATGATCGAGCTTCACCCGGAATCCTCAACCACAGAGGAACTGGCTGTCTTACCTCTAACTGCCGAAACACAACAATGCTGTTAACATTGTTGTTATGGCGACAGACAAGTTGCAATATAAGGTAGTGGTAGCTAGCCAGGTGGACTTAGAACAAGCCCTACCATCAACCGAACCGAGCAGAAAATTTGCCCTCACTGACCTGAATCGAACCCGGGTCACACGGTCTGAGACAGGTGGTCTCACCACTAGACCTCAGAGGCGGTTAAATTTAAATAATTATTATGAGGTACCACTTGTTCAATTCCAAAACTTTTAACAGCGACAAGAATTAGAAAGCAGTCATGAGACAACTATATCACCAAAACCTGAGAGAGTAAGGTCGACGCTACTCATACGGGCCCCGAAAACTGTAAGTACCAACTTATTTAAATTTATGAAAGTTGGTAAAGTCGCAGCTGTATGGTGTCAATGAATGTCGCATGTCTTCTGATTGGTTCTCTCACGGAGTTTTCCTTCACCGTTTTGAGAGCAGTGGTATGGTGATGAAATAATTAGTTTGTAACAAAAACCCTGTCCAATTTAAAAGGGCTAAGCTATAAAGGAAGGAATAAAATGCTGAAAAGCAGTGTTTCGAATAATTTTGGGCTTATTTAAATCTAAATGACCTAAGATGACAAAGACCAGAGGTGACCCAGACCCAAGATGACAAAGACCAGAGGTGACCCAGTGGTAACGGCACAGACTTAAGACTTGTAAGTTGCTGGTTTCGAACTCAGGCCAGGCATGCACGCCGAAGAAGTCCGAAAGGGAGATCGTGGCCCCCGGCAACATGGCAACTGAAGGAACACGGGTGAGTTTTAGTCAGGAAGAGTCTGACACGCCCTCCCGCCCAGAGCGGGTGAAGTTATTTGATAATTTCCCACCTAAAAAAAAAGTACCTATACGCCCCCTTTCAAATTGGACAGGGTTTTTGTTACAAACTGTACTATTTTATACAACCAAACGTTTTCCCGCGATCCCTGGCCATAGCATAGGCCATGTTCATCAAGCGTGAATCAGCTGTCAAAATTTAATGTTGCCTTTACAAAAATATTATGTCACTGTTCTGATCATTCTTTTTTCTACTTACTTCTTAGTCTATCACTTACCTACTTCTCAGGTGCAAGCAGTCCATCTGGCCTTAGAGCAGGCCACGACAGCCATGATCGTATCGGAACCTCTGCCTCTCTTACGCCCTGAAAAATCTTTTGCGGACACGCGGAGCCCTTTGCGCAACCTTCCACACTTTCTACTAGCAATTATTGTGCTTGTTTCGTGAATAATAAACGTGCTTTTAACTCTCTAGTACCTTTCTGTTGCACCTTCGAAAAAAAATATAAAAGTGATTACCCAATTATTACCTAGCCTGCTATTTGCATTTTGCTGCTCAGAGTAGTTGTCCACGCCACCACTGAAGACCGGCGGAAAATTGTGAAACCACATTTTTTTAATGCAATTTGATGCAATGGCATAGACACTAGCGCCACATCTATCGAGCCTGGGTAGTGGCACGAACTCTTAACTACCGGAGGCACTGCCAAAGGTTTTTAAAATACTTAGAAACAAAAGAGTCTTCGCGAAGACGTTCTAATACAGACTGTAGGTGCATACAAAATGTCATCCATCGCATTCACAACATAAAACTAAATCACATTTGGTATCTTTTATTAATTAATAATTATTACTCTTGTATTAATTAATAATTATTATTATTTTATTAATATAATAATTGCACAAGAAAATTCTGTAAATACTTACATAATATTTGTTTTGTGGGTTTTTTGTCAAAATTGGTAAAGCAATAATAACGAGGTCGACTATACAGTTTGTTAATATTATGCAGTTGTTTTTTAATTATTAATATTGTTCTTAGTTTAAGAAGTTGTGATTTACCAATTACGAAAGCCTGAAATAAAAAATTGAATACCATGCCATGTTTTGTCTCTGCATCACCCTAAGCTGATAGAAAATGCCTCAGTCATTAAGTCCGCCTTCATACACACGGCTACACATCAAGCTATACATTTCCAGTTTATGCTGATCTCGCATTGTATAAGATTTCCATACAATGCGCGGTCAGGTTATACTGGATTTGTATAACTTGATGTGTAGCCGTGTATACTATCGGAGAAACGCATATCTAGTCAGTTTGAAAACAAAATCCCGTGAACACAATGACCACATCTGTTTAACGGCAGCTTTCTATAGCGGCCGAGCACTGCAAGCAGAAATAGTCCTTATGGTGTATAGATATGCGTTTCTTTGATAGAACAGTATTTTTTTTTTACTTGTGCATAAAGGTTTAATAAATAAATAAATACCAAAAAAAAACTGTAATCGCTACATTATGTTTTAGCCAAATATTATTTTGATTGCTTAAACCAAATACTGTATTCTATTCTTAAATATAATAAGCGATAATTCTTATTAAATACCTGAAGGGATATATTCCCTTCAAAAGGATAAAATATACTTATTTTGGTGCCAAAAACGCATAAAAAATTGTTTCTTAAATAATAATTAAAAACAGATTGTATCTAAAATATAATTTATTGGATTTTCCATTTAAAATTACAACTTATACTAATTTGGGATTAGCTCATACACGCAGTTGCTCAAGATATAAATATTAATTTATACAGCACCATATTTGTACGAGAAGCTTACCTTGATTATGTTATAGCCGTAGACAAAGTATAGGAATTAACAAGTCTCTAAATATGTGACAAGGACACACTTATTGGATCGAGTAGTAAGAGTAAACGAGACAGAAATACATATGTCTTCTCTATCTCTGGCATGAAAACTTTTTGTCTGGCCCCAGTTATTAGTCATAGACTGAAGCCCAACCGTGGCTCAACAAACATCGACTGTCACCATTTTGTTTTCTTTAGAAAATATTACCTATACAATACTCGACGGTTATATCCATTAAGTTTTGCGCTGCTACAAAATCTGTCATATAATGGTTTAGGCGATTATCACACAGCACCGCGCTCCGCGGCGTAGCGCGGGGCGGCAGGTCTAACATTTTATCAGATTGTTTGCTACGCCCTCCCCGCACTACGCAACGGAGCGCGGTGCAGTGTGTGATAATCAGTGATCGGAGTAGGTAGGGTGATTTGGGGTCAATGCACTGGCACGTATATATTAGTATGGATATGCTCCCGGGATCCGGGATTTTGAAATTATTAAGACTTTTTTAAGTAATTTTAAATGTAATGTGTAGAATATAGAATACATCAATATGAATAAGAAATATTTAACCTTTTTGCTGTCTTTTTAATAGTATATAGGTGATCAGACTCCAAGAAAAGAATAGGTATAATATAATAATATATTTTAAATGTTTATCTATCGCATTCTATAAATTTCTAATGTAGTAGTTTGTAAATCCTTACTTTGACAATATTTGATTCATCCCGTAAGTACCAAAATGAAATCCCGGAAAAAAGGCTTATCCATGTTATGATTTCTGACTATTCATGATGCGAGTACATAAAATCACTCTACCTACTCCGATCACTGGTGATAATAGCCTTACTATTAATACATTACATTTAAATTCAGAATCTTAGCTACCTTACGTTCATTGTCACTTAACTATTTACTTTAACGTTATGTACTGTAAGTTGATTTTTGAGTGACAAATTTAAATAAAAAGTCCGGTTGCAATGGAATTTGAACTTTGTCATGTATGACATTAAGTTTATTGATGCAAACACTCATAATTAATATAATTATGTGAGATTCTGAATTCAAGTTCATGTCAATAGTGCAAGTAGAATTCGAAGTGATTTTTTTCTCCTTAAAGTCGTTTTATTCGATTTTTTCGTCGTAATTTCGTTTAAAGTAAGACCAGTACAGATTTAGTGCAGTTTTTCAAGATTATTTACAGATTTATTAAACAAAAATATTTACATGTCATAAATACATTGTACAAATATTTATTTATTGAAATGGTGCTTTACAATCATTTGAATCGGGCAATTTTCCAGCTGTCATCATTTTAATTAAACACGTATGCTTGGATGCCAAAATTACGTATAAGGTACCTACTTATATCATTAACATAAGTATTTTCTTGTAGCATTATTTTATCTAAGGATTATTAAGTCAGAACGTGTTGATTTACCTCTCTCTTTTAATCGAGACAATGTAGGATCTATTTTGTTGTTCAAATTATATAAAATGTTCTGATACATACATAAATCGTCTAATAAACATTTAAGCTTTCCTTCTCTATACAATCATTAATTATACTTTGACCTCGACTGCTGTACCGCGCCTTAGGTATGTATGCGGCTCATTTGTCAACACTCACAACGTCAGCCGCTCATTCGTCAACGCTCACGACGCCCCGCCCCCGTTTCGCCGCGTTCCTACGGCGCGGTACGTCGGTGAGGTTAAACTATAGAATGTTATCTACATCTGGTTTATATAACCTACAATATAAATCGGGCTGTTTTTAATGCACCCAATGTATCTAAGCGGCAAAATTCAGATGACCTCCAAATAACTTCAATAGCAAAATAAAAGTATGTACTTATGTTGTTAAATTGCATTTGTGCAAGAAAGAATTGCTAAGATATTCTGGGCACACTATTAACAAAAAAAATAACAAAATGTATCATAAAAAATTGTACTTATGTCCTTTTTCACTTCTATAATCTGTCGAATTTGCTTACAATTCAAAATACAATACATATATATAATAAATACATTTTAGCACAGAAAATATACATTCGTTTACATACAGAATACCTAATATTAATCGAAACAAAACTTTCGAGATAGCTAAAACTTGGAAACATATTTTGATCCACTGACTTATATATTCACAGCAACATGGTTTATATTATCAGGTTACATAACAACAGGTTTTATTAGGGCAGTATAGACTATAGACTAAAGAGGCACTTCGTCTATGGTAAGGCTCAGTTTACATACCATTGTATGCCGGCCCGCCGCCGCCCTCGGGAACCACCCAGTTTATATTCTGCGATGGGTCTTTGATGTCACATGTCTTACCTGGAAAGTGAAATATATTGTTATTTTGAGAATTTTGATCCGATCCAGTCTGTCCCTGCGACGCCGTAAGCCGAGGTCCGTACCCCACAGGGGGTGCCCTTAGCGTGTCGTCGCTTACGGGATGTCCTGCGTGAGCGACAAATACGACGCGACGCTGCGAACGCGACGAACGCGGTCAACTCAACGGCATACCCGGCTTGCGGTCTATATGGCAGTCTGCGGCGAGACGCGACATACGCGTACTTGTTCTAAGGGCGATCAAACGCGACACCACAAAATTGTATTGTACTTCTCCATGATTCGAAAAGTAATGACCAAAATCACGTAGGACATTTGTCGCGTGTAGCATCGCGTCGCATTGCATCGTGTCGTGTCGCGTCGCGTCGTATTCGTCGCTCACGCAGGACACCCCACCAGCGTCATGCCCTGGCTTAGGCCTTAGTTATACTGGATGTTTTTTTTTACCGTCTCGAAATTTTTACAGGATGTTCTACCCATGAATGTAAACAACTTTCACTATGGGAGCAACTCTGAGATCACGAAAAAAAAATCTGCTGTTTCATATATTTTGGTCAAGTAGTTATTGAACTTTTGTATAAAACAGCTGAATTTTTGCTATAAAACAGCTGAACAGCATTGTTGTGTTTCGGCAGTTAGAGGTAAGATAACCAGTTCCTCTGTGGTTGAGGATTCCGGGTGAAGCTCGCTTCCACCTTCGGCCTGATATCACTTACCATCAGGTGAGATGCAAGCCAAGAGCTTCCCCGTTGTGGACTTTAGAGCGTTTATTCTGAAAGTGGGCAACGTCGCAAATAGATGTCAAATATTTCGCTGTTATGATTAATTTGGCAATATTACTGTATGGCGAAAACATAAACAACAACAACACTTAAACATAACTGGTGAAATGTGGGTGTACCTGCTACAGAGACACCTCTGCCCAACCCTTCGGGGAAACAAGGCGTGATTTTATGTTATGTTATGTGTGTTACTGTATGGAAATAAGAAATGTGGCTAACTAGCAAACTAGAATATTAATAATCAATTGCAATTATAACACTGAATTTGATGTTGTAACCGTTTTAGGTGAAAAAAAGGCATTTGGAAAGTTTCCAAATACTTTTTTTACATCTAAACTAATATTCGGTGTTACGATATTAATTAGTTATATCATTTCATAACCAATATTAAAGTTCCCTAGTTAGCCACATTTCTTATTTCCATACAGTAATATTGCCAAATTAATCAAAACGGGTAAATATTTGACAGCTATTTACGACGTTGCCAACTTTTAGGATAAACCCTCTTAAAAAAATATGATAACCAACTACGCCCCGCTGTCAGTATCATTTAGGTGCCACAAGATCTTTGTAGCACTGTAACTTGAACGCTAAATGCATTAAATTTGTGGTACCTTGGTAAAAAAAAAAAAATGCTACACTTACAATGTATGCAGTTCTGCGCGTTGATTTGCAGACGCTGCCCGTCACCTGTCTCCATCGGCACGAATTCGTATACACCTGTAATCATAAATGAGATTTTATATTCACATTATTATAAAAATACAAAAGTATTAGTAACATCTTCAAAGTAAGTATTAATTCATGTTTTTTTTTTTTGTAGTAGTCAAATACCCTATGGCGTAACTCACAATCCCCTTGATTTTGAACATGTACGTATGTCGAGCGGGATCTTTGACGAACTGATTATTTTGTGCTCGTTTTGGGCCTTATAATACCGCCAACGGGGTCCTTTCTTGCTACACAATTTTTGTCACTAAAATTAAATTGGACGTTTATTAATTTTGGCATGTCGAAGATAAAATATACAGGGTGTAAAAAGACTCTTCACGAAGCATAATCTACGCATTCTGTAAATTAAAACTAAGTAACTTTGTGCAAACATTATTGCTGGGAAACTACTTTTATTTTTGCTTTGAAAATTCGCTGTTTACGGTACCTAGTGCACAATGTAACCACGGAACATTGTGCTTGTGGGTGCATGCAGCGGTACAGGGATCTGTGGAGTTAAGTTATAACATTTAAAACTTGTCTTCGTTAAAAAACGTCGAAAATAGTTGGAACTTTGATTTTCAATATCTCCGTAACAAGAACGTTACAAAAAAATATAATCATAATACCGGGTTGAACAAGTGATGCTCGGCTTCGGGTATTTTTACACCCGTTATATGAAATTTGTTTGGCCCTAAATTCAGCAAGTTCAAAATGAAAGAAATTATTAGTGTTACTGAATTATTCCGTTTATCCATCTCAAAAAATCCACCTTAAGATGAATTCGCGGTGACGCATGTCTGAGAATCCACTCTAAGGGCTGGCGCATTCTGGCGAGGCGCAGCGCAGCGCGGTTGTCATTGCCAAACAAATATCAACATTATATGCCTTAAAATAAAGTCGAAAATAATTAACATGAGACGCGCACCTTTTTCCGCTTAGATACGCTCTCGAGTTAATGGAAGTTTATTTATTATCAGCTTTATTTCAACTGCAGCAAGGTCGATATTTGTTTAGCAGTGACCGCCGACCCTAAGCCTATAAAATCCGTTTATCCAGCTAGCCTTAAGGCTCCTGGCCGTGACTTCACTCGACAGAGTTTAGGTAAATTCTTGCGATGCTATGTTTGTGTGCACCGTTCACGCACACACGCCTAAACATCGAGCGTAGTGATCGCTTAAACAGTTTTGATCCTATAGCCGGTATTTTGTTAAGTTACGTAGGTACGCTTATGAAATAAGTCTGGAATGTTTGTGTATATTCGTTTAGTATATTTATAACAATTCTGTTTTATATGGAATTTTATACTTTTTGTATGGAAAACATGAAAAATTATTACCTACATGTTGAGTTTTATGGGTTTATGGGTTTCATAAAGGGGGTCGAAATTTTCATTATTTTTGCGATAAGACACAATTTTCGAGATATAAGCAAAAGAACAGAAAAAAGATAAAGTACAGTTTTTGCAACTGAATGAGTTATTAATTTAGTGAAAATGAAAAATTCGCTATTGGTGCCGATTCTCTTGTATACCGAACTAAACTTACTAAACTATCACTAAAATTCCTTAATTTTGACTATGAGAATCTCAAAGCTATTCTGCAAAATAAATTCTCTAAATTTAAAAATAATTTTGACACATCTAAATCGAATTTGACAACCGCGACTCCACACGTGATACCTAACCACGTGAATCTTTTTAGAGCCGGAGGCGCGCAGGGGGGGCAGCCTCGACGTGTTTTATATGGATTTTTCACTTTTTGTGTGGAAAATAAGAAAAAATATTACCTACATGTAGAGTGTTAGAGGTTTAAGGGTTTTTTAAAGGGTGTCGAAATTTTCATTATTTTTGCGATTGGACACACCGTTTTCGAGATATAAGCAAAAGAAAAAAAAAAAATCCGTACTGTTTTTTCATCTGAAGTCGAGGTGTTTGTGTGAATTTTAGTTCATGACAACCAATTTTATTCCACATGTTTTTAGTCACGATAAAAAAATAGTCATATTTAGTTAGAAAATCTAAATTTTAGGTTAGTAACGTCAAATTCAGAATAGCAAAATTGCCATTTTCACTAAACTAATATCTCAGTGCCATCTTAGTGCTGTCAAACTAAAATATAGTTAAGTTGTGTCACTTTAGTCTATTTCAGAATGGGAAATCGTCGTTTGACAGGAATAAACTAAATTTTGGTGATTTTTAGTTTAGTTTAGAGGCATTTGTGACAAGAGAATCGGCACCAATCTGAATTTGACTTTTCTCACCTAAAATTTTGATTAGTGCCGATTCTCTTATACACCGAACTAAACTAACTAAACTATCACTAAAATTTCTTACTTTTGACTATGAGAATCTCAAAGCTATTGGTGCCGATTCCCTTGTTCACAAACTAAACTAAATTTAAGTCCAGTGCGTCTTTTTCTTACAATTTCATTAAGAAAAGGACAGAAGATAAATTTTAGTTTAGTCCTGTCAAATTAATCACCACCCATACAAGTTTAGATGTGATTAAAAACTTGCCGACTAAAATTACGTCAATTAACGTCAAGCGCTGATTAATTTGACAGGACTAAACTAAAATTTATCTTCTGTCCTTTTCTTAATGAAATAGAAAGAAAAAGATGCACTTAAATTTAGTTTAGTTTGCGAACAAGGGAATCGGCACAATTATGCAAAATAAATTCTCTAAATTTAAGAACATTTTTGACACATCTAAATCAAATTTGACAATCGCGACTCCACACGTGATACCTAACCATGTGAATCTTTTTAGAGCCGGAGGCGCGCACGCTCGACGTGTTTTATATGGAACTTTTCACTTTTTGTATGGAAAATAAGAAAAAATATTACCTACATGTAGAGTATAAGGGGTTTTATAAAGGGAGTCGAAATTTTCATTATTTTTTGCGATTGGACACACCGTTTTCGAGATATAAGCAAAAGAAAAAAAAAAGATTCAGTACTGTTTTTGCATGTGAAATCGAGGTGTTGGTGTGAATTTAAAGTTCATGACAATCAATTTTATTCCACACGTTTTTAATCGCGAAAAATAGTCAGATTCGGTTAGAAAATCTAAATTTTAAGTGAAAAACGTCAAATTCAGAATAGTAAAGTTGCTTTTTTCACTAAATGAAAATCTCAGTTCCATCTTAGTGCTGTCAAATTAAAATCTAGTTAAGTTGTGTCACTTTAGTCTATTTCAGAATGGGAAATCGATTGCCCATTCTGAAATAGATTAAAGTGACACAACTTAACTATATTTTAGTTTGACAGCACTAAGATGGCACTGAGATATTAGTTTAGTGAAAATGGCAATTTTGCTATTCTGAATTTGACGTTTTTAACCTAAAATTTAGATTTTCTAACTAAATATGACTATTTTTAATCGCGACTAAAAACATGTGGAATAAAATTGGTTGTCATGAACTAAAATTCACACCAACACCTCGACTTCAGATGAAAAACAGTACTGATTTTTTTTTTTCTTTTGCTTATATCTCGAAAACGGTGTGTCCAATCGCAAAAATAATGAAAATTTCGACACCCTTTATAAAACCCTTAAACCCCTAACACTCTACAAGTAGGTAATATTTTTTCTTATTTTCCACACAAAAAGTGAAAAATCCATATAAAACACGTCGAGGCTGCCCCCCCTGCGCGCCTCCGTCTCTAAAAAGATTCACGTGGTTAGGTATCACGTGTGGAGTCGCGGTTGTCAAATTCGATTTAGATGTGTCAAAATTATTTTTAAATTTAGAGAATTTATTTTGCAGAATAGCTTTGAGATTCTCATAGTCAAAAATAAGGAATTTTAGTGATAGTTTAGTTAGTTTAGTTCGGTGTACAAGAGAATCGGCACCCATGTCTAACTAAATATGACTTTTTTTAATCGCGATTAAAAAGGTGCGGAATAAAATTAGTTATCTTGAACTAAAATTCACACCAACACCTCGCTTCAGGTGCAAAAAACAGTACTGTATCTTTTTTTTTCTTTTGCATATATCTCGAAAACGGTGTGTCCAATCGCAAAAATAATGAGAATTTCGATCCCCTTTATAAAACCCTTAAACCCCTGACACTCTACATGTAGGTAATATTTTTTCTTATTTTCCTTACAAAAAGTAAAAATTCTATATAAAACGTCAAGGCTGCCCCCTGTGCGCCTCCAGCTCTAAAAAAAATTCACGGGGTAGGGCAAATAAGTACCACGTGGACTCGCGATTGTCAAATATAATTTTAGTGTGTCAAAATATATTTAAATTTAATTTAGAACATTTTTGTTGCAGAATAGCTTCAAGATTTTCATAGCCAAAAGTAAGGAATTTTAGTGATAGTTTAGTAAGTTTAGTTCGGTATACAAGAGAATCGGCACCATATTGCTATCTTAGTGCTGTCAAAATAAAATATATTCTAAAATTATTTCACGATAGGAAATCATCGTTTGACAGGAATGAACGAAACTTTGGTGATTTTTAGTCTAGTTTTGAGGCATTAATTTGTGACAAGAGAATTGGCACCAGTATCCATAAAGGGATCTGAGACACTTGCGCGAAAGACATTTTCGCGAAAGACACTTGCGCGAACCCACTTGCGCGAAAAAGTTGCGGAAATGAGATTTCTTCATAACATCACGCCATCAATTTCAAAGGGCCCAACACTTTGAAATTGATAGCGTGATGTTATGAAGAAATGTGAAAATTTTCGCAGCCGCCATCTTAGATTTACGTTTTGACATCAAAATCTGCTTTAGAATCCTCAAAAACTATGAAAAAGACACCTATGACGAAAAATCTGAATATTGTCACAGCCGCCATCTTGGATTTATATTTTGACCTCACTATCAGCTTTAGCATCCTCGAAAACTATGAAAACGATACCCATGACGAAATATTTTTAAATGTTCGCAGCCGTCATCTTGGATCTTTATTTTGACTTAAAGTAGTCTTCAGTAGCGTTAAAGAACTTCGTTCCAAAAATACTTCACTTATTGCTACAACAGCATATCGGCGCGGGCATATCGGTGACGCGAACCCATAACTTTTTCCCCTACCAAAAATCATTAAAAACTATGAAATCTAAAGTCAAAATATAACTAGTGAACCCAGCAGGCAGATGTTGTCCTGCGACAACAGCGCCACGCGAGTCCAACTATAGTTATGAACCATCCAAGTTACACAAAAAGAATTAAAAAAAAAAACATCTAAATCAGTCAAGCCGTTTAGGATAAGAAGAATTACGAACACACGTACACCGGTATTTTATTTATTGCCAGGCATGCAAAATTTTAATGTTCTTCAAAAACAAGCAAAGTACTTTAAAATAAAATGCGGATCAAAATGTGGTAGTCGACGTACAATTTCTGGAATATGTTAACATCGGACACGTACGTGCGTGTGTGCGTGCTGCGACGCAAAGTGATACGTCCTCACGCTGGGAAGGCCCGTTCGCTACTGACGGAATAGATTTTCCGCGATCGTTTATATAGTTCACTTTGCCATTTATTTACGTAATGAAGTAATTGTTTATTTATAAAATAAAATTTAGATTCTATTAAACAATTAACTTAAAATTAATATATAATTTTTAAAATTTCTTAAAAGTGTTTCTAAGTATTAGAAAAAAATATTTATTTGGCTTGAAGTTTTGAGAAAGTTACGTTATTTCAACATTTTTTTTCTGCTATATTTTGTATGAAAGTTGAAAAAAGTGGTTCCCCTATGTACAAGTAGACCATATAATGATGTTGATGATATTTTTTAATTTTCAACATCAAAAGCAGTTTCTTCTAACGAAACGATCAAACGTCAGTCTCGCGTCATTTTTTGGAAAACTTGTTGCGAATTTTAGTGATTTCCCACGAATCCTTAATTTATTTCAAAAATCCCTTTCCCCTATGTACAAGACGAAGAATTGGACTTTTCAAATCACAAATAATTTTGTTTAAATTCTCGTCCCCTTTCTCACAACGAATAAACAAAATTTATCAAAATCAGTGATTTCGTGCGGTGCGGCGGCACGGAGCCTTAAGGTGAATTCTCGGACATCGCATCCGCATATCGACCTTAGGTTGGATTTTTTGGGGTGGATAAACGGAATAATCTATACAATTTTTTTTTGCCTGCATATTTCCAATATCAAAATGAAAGGGATTGTGAGTGTGTTACGCTATTAGGCTGCAACAAACTGTAAAATTAAAAAAATCCAATTACCTGCTGGACAGAACCTCGCTTCAGGTCCGTCGAAGACTCCCAAGTTCTGTTTCACTGGAACCGTGTCGTCCTTCAGCGTCAAATGTGCCGGCTGATCCGCCTCGTGGTTTGTGCCTAGTACATGAAATCACTTGTTAACGCTAGCATAAAAGATAATTCAAAAGTAACAAAAGACAAATAAGAAAAAAGTTTTAAAAAGAGAAGTGTGAGTTATTAAAAATATGAAATAAGTTTACAAGAAAGCAGAATTTTAACAGACACGAAGGTATTTCATAATTAACTAGATTACGGAAAAAGTTAAAAATAAAGACAAGAGTTCATTGGGCGTCAAAAAATTCGTCCGCATCGCTGTCAGCGGGAAAAGTGCCCAAAAGGCTGGCAGCATTGCCACGTTGGATGGCAATGCTGATTTTTTGGCCTAAGAATTGGCCAGCCCTCTGGTCACGTAAAGAGTCTACCAACCGCTTGGCGATGTCCCGGAATACTCGGTGAGCACTCGGACCTCATGGCCCTAGTGTCTCAACCATTTATGTTCGCATAACTCGTCAAAATGTAGGGACCAGCAGATTCATTTTTCGCGATTTCAGGGTTGTTCCCATAGTAAAAGTTGTTCATAATGATGGATAAAAACTTATCCTGTATATATCTATCTTTTTACAAACAATAAAGTTATTTCAATTTACCTGTTAGAGCTACTGAAGACAGCAGGTCGAAGGTAATGACACCATCAGGCTTGGGGTACTCAATCGGCTGACACTCCTTAGCAGGCTTCAGTCTCGCGTGATCGGCACCTGCCAGTTCATTCAAAGCAAATACTTATAAATATGACACTAGGGTACATGATTAAAATAATGCGTCTGTGGACAGGTCAACTCAAAGCTGCAATGGCTCTTTCTATATTATTTGATTCATAATTGAGTTCACTGCGGTAGCAGCTATTTAAAAAATAATTTAACTTTTTTCTTTTCTGCGGGAGAGGCAAATTTCGCGCCCTCGCGCCCCTAACCGCCGCAGGAGACGCCCTGGGCGTCGGGAATCACAGGCAGATTTCAGGCCACCGTAGGCGCGAGCTTGCGGACGGTGAGCAATGGGTAGCTCGCCGTCCGATAAGGACCAAGCCCGGGTCGACGGCGCGTTGTGTTCCACGCGCGCCTCGAAGAGATGTCAGCAAAATTGACGGGGTCCGCCAGGGCCAATGCCTGCCGGGGGTTCGAAGAAAACCGATAGGGACATCGTGGCCCCCCTGGCAACACGGCAACTGAAGGAACACGGGTGGGTTTTAGTCAGTAAGAGTCTGACACGCCCTCCCGCTCCGCCCAGAGCGGGAGAAGTTATTTGATGATTTCCCACCCAAAAAAAAAAAAAGTCCATCTCATAGCTGACCTCTGAGGTCATGACTACTTAACCGGGCTAATGAATTAAAGTTACAAACTTACAATATAATATTTATGCGGGTGAATGACGTCACTCAAACGTTGACACCGTAAAGCAAACCCCGCCCCCCAAAGATTTAAATCGCTAGATTTGCCCTCACCGTACTCAGTCACAAGAAAAAGTGTCCATACTGAGAAGAGTGAGCTCACACATTTTAAATAGGGTTTCCATGACAAATAAAAAAACAGTGGCACTCCGGGAGTGTCGATAAAACGCGTTGATGTATTTTACTCCACGCACCGTGGTAATCAACACGTTGATGGCTTAATGGTCAAAAGCTAGTGTCGTCACAGTGTCGCGAAATCAATGGTTTAATCCCATCTCAAAAATTCCCAACGCACCTAAAGAAGTTTTCAGTTCAACAAGTCTACACTTGTTTGTAAACACATGACGCAGTGACTACTCACTGCGTCATTGGGTGTCAGAGGTGTCAAGACGAAACAGAAACGCGACTGTCTTTTGACGCGGTAGGGCGAATCTAACGATTTAAATCATTGCCGCTGTCATAATTTTCATGATAGCCGTCACTGCGGCCGTCAAGGGCGGCCACCGCTTTTCTAGGAAACCGTAGCTTTAGACACGCCAAAAGAAAGGCTACAATGACTGACCTCCATGGCTGAGCGTCCACGGCTCCTTGCCGCGCATCAACGTGCTGAAGGCAGAGTACGCGACGCCGCCGTACAGACCCAGCGACGTGTGGAACGACGGCCGGCAGTTGCGGACTTGCTGCAATTTGTATTAATTACCAATTAACCAACTTCATTCTTGATTATCTATCTATACACATCTACACTAATATTATAAACAGAAAAGATTTGTATTTTTGACCAACTTCCAAAAGGAGGAGGTTCTCAATTCGACTGTATGTTTTTTTTTTTTTTTGTTACGCGATTACTCCGCCAATTATGAATTGATTTTGATGATTCTTTTTTTGTTTGGTAGATCATACTTCAGAGGTGGTCCCATATAAATTTTATTAACTTTGCTTGGGTAGTTTTTGAGTTAGCTTCAATAATACGTATTTTTTCCCACTTAGTATGTGGATGATATGATAACTTCCTGTCACTGTTATTTACATAGCAGGTGTATATTCGAATTTGTGTGGGGTAGGTACCACAACTAAAAAGTGAAAAATAAAAACTTTTTAGAAAAAAAAACAACAGACTTCAAAAAAAACACTACAAAGTGAAAAATTACTTTAATTTCGGAAGTCGGTGACAAAGAACGAAAACTGAAAACCAAAGACACCGACTTCCGAAATTAAAGTTATTTTTCACTTTGTAGTGTTTTTTTTTTGAAGTCGGTTGTTTTTTTTTTGATTGAATGAATAAACTCGAAAAGTAATGGACCGATTTTAAAAACAAGGCCATAATTTACAAAGATATCACGCGGGCGAACCCACTGGCAAAAGCTAGTTATAAAATAAAGTAGCTTTTCGTGTCTGTCTGTGTGACCGTGTTTTTCCTCTAAACTACACAACAGATTTTGATGCGGTTTTCACCATTATTAGAGAACTTATTCAAAAAGGTTTATGTGTACAATACATTAATATTAAATTTGAATATAATAAGGAAATCTCGATGTTTTGTCAAGTCGTAAATACCGTTCGAAGCAGTCGCTAATGTTTTATAATGCACTTGCTTCCGCACGCGGCTTCGCCCGCGTGATCACACTAATATTATAAAGGCGAAAGTTTGTGAGTGTGTGTGTATGTTTGTCTCTTCTTCACGCTCAAACGGCTGAACGGATTTGGATGAAATTTGGTACACAGATACTTTTTATCCCGATATTCCCACGGGTTCGAGACTTCTGCGGGTGAAACCGCGGGGCGCAGCTAGTATCTTTATAAATCCGGGTTCCGTTTTATCCTTTTGAGGTATGGAACCCTAAAAAGAGAAGAGAAGAGAAAAAGAAAGAAGAGAAGTGATCGAAATAGTAAGTAGAGTTTGACAAATTCGTCGAATTTTAAGTTGGTAGTTTCGCTAAACAATTAACGTCTCTGACTTTACCATAAAATCATAAATGGTTAATACCTTCAGTTCCTTATAAACGAAGGAGTTCTTGAGTTTTTCCTCGTACTGAGTGGGCACGACTCCTTTGTCATGTGTCGCCTCCCCGGATATGATGAGGTCCATTGCAGCTTCCGCCGCTAACATACCTGTTAAGAAATCACTCAGTAAATGATGCGAGCTATATGTCGCCGCCCCCGCAAAATAAACGCACAAGTGTAAAAATTTAGGCGATGTATTTTGACCTATACATAGTACATAACGAATATGGATTAACATCAAAACCGCCGCAATAGGACTTACACGTTTATTCTGCGGGGGCAGCGGTGTATATATCAATTTCTTCTAGAATTTCTTTTTTTACCAATCAACAGAGTCAAATTAACTCAGCGAAATGCTACAGACATGATAGGTATCGATATGTAACCCTGAATATAAACAAAAAAAAACATGTGGCACTCGGGGACTGCCGCGGTAAAGCTATTGCATAGCATTTGTAACCTCCATACTTCCTATTTGTCAACGCTACATTTGGGATGATGACGTAATTTTTGTTTTATGTCATCATCCGTCATTACATGGTAGGCGGATTAGAAATTCCGTAACGAAAATAAAACCCAACTAGGTTCTAGGTTAGGTTTTATTTTCGTTACGGAATTTCTTGATTCGGTCGCCGCGCTCAAAGCCCGCGATAAAAGCTATGCATAGCTTAAAAATATTGAATGATTTTTTATTTGACGTCAACGATCGCACTAGTAAAAAATTACGGTTATCTTCTCCAGTGTTATAGTTATTCCATATTCTACTGATAAAAAGCGGTTTGCGACAGTATTATAATTTGCTGATAAAATAAAGATACTAAAAATAGGTTTTTTAGTAAGAAGGTCTTTTGACCTATGTAGTAACAATGATTATGTTATCAAAATGATTACTTAGCTGAATGATATAGCGCAGATATTTTTTTTCCTGACTCTACTTGTCGTTTAGATGTAAAGTTTAGGAGCTAGCGCAGGTTTATTGATTTCGCAAAATACAGTGATTGCGGTTGGCTAGTGTCCGTTGCTAAGTACAGTTTGGTTCAGAACCTAAATTGTAAGAGCACATTTTTAATTGTAACACACTCTAGGCAATTTTTTTTAAGGTCTGATTGCATCCATACAGTGTGAGTCTTCATAATGTGCACATATCGAAATGAGGGAATTTATGCTCAATTTTAAAGACAGAAAAAATATTTTAAAAATTCGAAATATTTTTTTATACTTTTTATGGAATTAAACAAAAATTTTAACAAAACTGTGTAACTTAAACTGAATTAGCTATCGCGATGAAACAAACTCCATAATGATAGGAAGTAAGTAGGCGTCCACATAAAATTAAAATTTTGAAAAAAACTACCCTCAATTGAAAATAAACATGTTTTTTAGTAAAAATCTGTATTGTTTTCATCAATTTTTACAATTATTGTAAAATTTAATAAGATGCCCAAAAAAAAAATGATACAAAAAATGAAAAAAAAAAACAAAAAAAAATTTTTGACCATTTTTTCCGTCGATAAAATTAAGCATAGATTCCCTCATTTCGATAATGTGCACATTATGAAGACTCACACTGTATATCCACTTTATTTGTGTTCTGGTAATTTAGCCGGTGTCTTGTGTCGTGCTTACCGCTCTTCATGGCGTTGTGCGTGCCCTTGATGCGCGGCACGTTGAGGAAGCCGGCCGTGTCGCCGGCCAGCACGCCGCCCGGGAACACCGGCACGGGCAGGCACTGCCAGCCGCCCTCCACGAGGGCACGGGCGCCATATGCCACGCGGGATCCGCCTGCCAACATGGTCAATTACTGGTCAATCATTGGGTAGAAACTATAACCCATTTGAAAAACTCGTGCGAATGATTAGAGTAGGAGAAGACCAAAGGATGGATGGCAGTAGTTGTTGCAGCTGAGCACGTAGCTTTAAATTCCCCGACTAATAATCATGATCAAAACTTTGATCCAGCCCGTCCCATCCTTGATGTCCTCCCTCCGGTTGACGCCCTAAGCCGCGGTTCGACCCCACAGGGGGTGCTCTTAGCGAATGTTCATCTAGTTTTAATTAGCATAGTTGAATAACCCCTAGCCGGAGGTTTTAAGTTTAGTAGCTTAAGGCACCCACAGGAAAGCCCAGTTAAGTAGTCATGACCTCAGAGGTCAACTACGAGATGCCCTACCTAAAAAAAAAAGTATAGAAAGCTCGCGAACGGATGGGTCATTTTCGTGAACGGGCGCCATCAGTGAAGCAGTGAAGCATGGTCGTCTCGTATCTGCCAGATTTATTTTAATCTTATATTTTGAATTGTTTTGTTTTTTTTACGTTATTCTCACATATAAAAGCAACAAAAATAATGTACCCAGGATTTTGTAATATACTTTCTATTTAAAAGAGTGTCCTTAAGAGCGGCCAACCCGTCATACTTTTCATAAAAACGCTCGTAAGTGATTATGGCGTTGTAACAACTCTTTCTTTGATTTTTTTAAACTAAAGATATCTTGTGCACTATATCTAGGTTTCTAAGAAAGCAAAAGAAAAAAATTTGGAGAAACAAATTCAGTTTAAGCCTCCAAAAATATGCTTCTTTGCACAAATACCTGAACTATGACCGTTCATAATGTACTCATAAATTGTAAAAGTAAAACCTCGCACATGTAATGGAAATCCTAAATGAGATACATTTATTTCACAAACTTGTAAGGCTTATTCAAAAACACGTATTTCCTGAAACAAGTTATTTTTCGTACAATGTTATCGCGTTCTCACTTGGTTGTTAGCAGTTCTCACTTGTGCTGGATGAAACAACAAGCTTTTAGACCATGCTCGCGTTGACGATAGACAGACCGGAAAGGGCCCTCTTAAGTTTCTTGCCCGTTCTTCTCCATAGTGATATACGTTTTGAAATGGGCAACTAGGTTCAACTTTCTGACTTACTAACCTAGTCTTTGACAATTCAAAAGTTGAAATAAATGGTTTGAGTTTGAATGTGTGAAAGATGGTATAGAGGGGGTGACCGAATGATCGAAACATGAAATAAAAAGAGCAGATGAACGTTCACTCCTATATAATTTTGTTCATTCCTATATGTTGTGTCGTGTGAACGGGCAATCAAACAAAAATGAACCTTTACTCGAGTGAAGCGTCTGATATCGGCATTAGATTCGACAAAGTTATACAAAAATAATATTCAGTTTACCTTCAAACATAGGCATAATGTAAGGATGCGTCTTGAATTTCTGGAACTCCCTGAAGGGGCTGAGGTACGGGTTGGTGTAGTCCAGGCCCACGACGAAGCCCGCGGCAACGAGGGGTGATTCGCCCTCCGCCACGTTAAGGTGGTAGATGAACGAGCCCCCGTATGTGTTCTTGTTTAGAGGCCATCCGATTGTATGCTCTACCAAGCCCGGTTTGTGGTTCTGTTAAAAAGTAAAAAAATATATTTAGGTCTACGATCATCTAAAAACTACATGGCGAAAATTAAATTATTTTAATTTACAACTCTGGACAGTAAGAGGTGGAAGTAGAGTGGGAGGCGTTTAAAAAAAATTTGCAGCTTTGGTAGAACATGTCAAGTTTCCAAGGAAATTTAATATTATGTAAATAAAAATTGTGGTAAATGTTAATATTAAAACATCATAAAGGCTTCATACATAACAAATCAGGCAAACCTTTTTTTATGGTGCTATTTATTTTTGTATCGTTCTTCTTTTGAATGAAAAAGGGTTTTTTTAGGATTCGTCTTGTGCACAGCCAGACCGCAAAAGGCCAATTCAGAAGGATTCAGGCGGACCTCATAAGTCCAATTCCCGTAAACGTTCAAAAACGTTCATCTCAGCAACAATCAGTGTCGAAAACATGACGAAAATGTATGAATAAGAATAATTTATTTGTTGAAATTACAAGTATTTTTGGCAGATTGAGACTGTGATTAGATAATGAATGTTCTTAAAAATACAGGAATTGCCCTTCTGGTCGGCCAAAGTAGAATTATATATATAACTGGTGTACAATGTGTAGTGGGCTGCATCAATTGGGTACCCCAGTTGTATTAAAATTTTAATACACCTGGGGTACCCAATTGATGCAGCCCACCGTACATATTAGTGTTTGGTATGTACTATGTTTTCATCCTATCTTTTGCAGTCTAGTGAGATGTGGATCAATCTTTTTATTGGATGCCGAATTAGTTAGTTGAAACAAACCTACTGATGGCTACTTAAACCTCTCTTTTGAAACCTTTTAATAAATTGAGATTAATGGTTAATTTAATTTTTATTTATTTCAGACACTTTGATCCATATTTTTGTTAGTATACTTAATAATTATGTTTGTATTTAAATACACAGCAATATTAATACAGCAAACAGCATCTTAAGGACGTTTGCCCACTTATCCGTATCCGGTTCGTATTCACTTCATGTTCGTTTCTGATCCGGTTTGGCCAGCCTAGTAATTGTATGGACATTTATGCACTCATGTGTATACGGTTCGTAAAATTACTATGATGGTCAAACCGGATCAGAAACGAACACGAACCGGATACGGATAAGTGGACAAACGCCCTTAAGCCCTTTTTACACGGCACGGTTTCTTTACGGTACGGCGGCGTATTAACAGCGCCATAGAAAAATCGTGTGAGCTTGTATATGACACGGTTCTATGGTAGACGGCGACGGCGCCATGCCGTAGTGCCGCCGTGTCGTCAACAAACTTCCATAGTGATCCATACAACACTGACGACAGTGTCTACACACGGCAAGAACACGTGCGTATTTAAAGGGCCTAATTGCGTAACACACTTTCAATCAGAATCCAAGGGTTTTGAAGGAAATTTCTAATTCATTGCTTCATAGGTTTGAAAAATTCGTCTGCTCAATAACGTAAATAACGCAATGAACGTCGCTGAACTGTCAAAAAGAAATACATTGCGATCAATTGTCATTGTATGTCTGTTACGCAAATACCACACAGATCCTACTCAATTTTAATAAAAGGTTTATAAGTAACTAGCTGACCCGGCAAACGTTGTTTTGCCATATAAATGTTTGGGGTGAACCACCCTTATCACATAGGGGTATGAAAAATAGATTAAAACCGATTTTCAGACCTACCGAATATACATATAAAATTTCATAAAAATCGATCAACCCGTTTCGGAGGAGTATGAAAACTAACACTGTGACACGAGAATTTTATATATATAGTTAGATGTCAGTCTTACCTCTGGTTTAACTTCCCACAATTCTTTGAGTCCGATACCATATGACTGAGGTTCACTGTTCGCTCTCAAGTCATACTTCTTTGAGATCATCTTAGTTAGGTGGCCGTGGCAACCTGTAATTGAACAGAATAATGATACTTTAACAAATAAAAATATGTAAGGTCAAGGGTACGCACGTCAGTCACTTGAACTTGAAAGCCTTGTGGCGCCATCTACATCGCCTCGTACGAACTACGCATCAAAGACCTTTTTCTTTTTGGGTGGGAAATTATCAAATAACTTCTCCCGCTCTGGGCAGAGCGGGAAGGCGTGTCAGCCTCTTACTGACTAAAACCCACCCGTGTTCCTTCAGTTGCCGTGTTGCCAGGGGGGCCACGATTTCCCTATCGGTTTTCTTCGAACCCCCGGCAGGCATTGGCCCTAGCGGACCCCGTCAATTCTGCTGACATCTCTTTGAGGCGCGCGTGGAACACAACGCGCCGTCGACCCGGGCTTGGTCCTTATCGGACGGCAAGCTGCCCATTGCTCACCGTCCGCAAGCCCGCGCCTACGGTGGCCGGAAATCTTCCTGTGATTCCCGACGCCCAGGGCGTCTCCTCCTGCGGCGGTTAGGGGCGCGAGGGCGCGAAATTTGCCTCTCCCTCACGCGCTCCGCCTCCTCCTTCGCGAGCATTACTGCTTCGCAGAAGGAGGTGACGGCCTCCCATTTCCTCTCGCTCCGTAGCATGGCCCGAATCAGGGCCGACGCATCAAAGACCTGACGTCACACAAATCCTGCATCGCATAATTAGAGTTCACCGCGCAAACGACATAAACAGGGTGGCAGGGACATCAACACGAAAACGTTACCATGGATTCAGTACATGATTCTGAATCCCCTGTGTTGAAATTTTTCGTCAGTTATTGAAAAAAAAAAACTGCTTTTCCATACATTTTAACCGCGTAGGTATTGCATTGCGTCGTCACCGACGCAGGCTTAAGCAACGCTGGCGCGACGACCTACTCTTTTCTTGACTGATTGGCCAGAAATGGCAGCAGACAAAGACGTATGGCGAAGTATGGGGGAGACCTTTGCCCAG
Source organism: Agrochola lychnidis (assembly GCA_963680765.1). NCBI lineage: Eukaryota > Metazoa > Arthropoda > Insecta > Lepidoptera > Noctuidae > Agrochola > Agrochola lychnidis. Next base: position 9,761,226 of record OY796855.1, on the reverse strand, counting down.
CAGTGAGACAGCACAGGTTAAAAAAATAAAAATGTATTGCACTTTTCTATGAAACAGCTTTTTTTTCATGGTTCAGAATCATTACTAAATCCATGGTAACAGTTTTCGCGTCGATGTCCCTGCCAACCTGTATATGACTAGAAACGACACCGGTCGGAGAATCCTCCCTTTTCTAGAGAGGATGAGTGAACTTTACACCCTGTTCCTCATACCTCTAAAGCCTTATGGCTAATACAGCCTGAAAGCTTATGGCCGTAACAATTACTACTGCACAATAATAATAATAGTAATGGCAAGCAATTTCAGCAAAGATCAGACTTCGGCGCGAGAGATATTATAGTGCACAAGTGTGTGCGCAGACTCAGGTGCACTCTCTTCCCTAACTCTCATAGTCTGATGGGACGGCAATCTGACACGACCGGAGAGAGATCAGGCGCAGGACCAACGGCATAACGTGCGCACCGAGGCACGGGGGTATCACACCGCCAACTTCCAAACTCCGGGCTATTACTAAGAAATTTCGAATGGAAAAACCCAGTAACAGCTTGCCCGTCCCGGGAATCGGAACAAGGCCAACGGAGCAGTCAGCGGTGCTGCCCAATAAAGGTGCTGTCAAAGTCAATGGTGCCGATTCTGAACTAAATTTAAGTTCAGTGCATCTTTTTCTTTCTATTTCATTAAGAAAAGGACAGAAGATAAATTTTAATTTAGTCCTGTCAAATTAATCAGCGCTTGACGTAAATTGACGTAATTTTAGTTGGCAAGTTTTTAATCACGTCTAAACTTGTATGGAGACTGACAGGCGCTGATTAATTTGACAGGACTAAACTAAAATTTATCTTCTGTCCTTTTCTTAATGAAATAGAAAGAAAAAGATGCACTGAACTTAAATTTAGTTTAGTTTGTGAACAAGGGAATCGGCACCAATCTGTACAATGAACGTAGGTGACTGTACTTCAATAATCAATCTGCCTAGCTTTTTCCCAACTATGTTAGGTTCGGCTTCCAGTCTAACAGGGTGTAGCTAGTATACCAGTATTTTACATGGAGCGATTGCCTATCAAACCTCCACAACCCAGTAACTGGGTAACACGATATGATACCCCTCTGTAAGACTGGTTGTCAGACTTTCGGGCTTCTGACTGACCCGTATCAAATGTCAAAGATCTACGAATAACAGCCGGGGCACGTGCTTTCCGACGTACGGAGGAGTCTCGATAATATGTAATGTATGGTCACCCATCAACGAACCGTCAACCCGTGCGGCTGTTATTATTTAGCGACCCCAACATATTTGAATTCAGAATCCTGGACAATTTTCGAGTTTTAGATGTCCCAAATCTTCGTCACAGTTGGTTTTTACGAACTCAATGTCATACGTGACAAAGTTCAAATTCCATTGCAGCCGTAGATAGAGTATGATATAGATTACCTATCAGCGTATACCTTAAGAGATAGGGAAAGTCTTTTACAGCCACTTGTAAACTGGTATTATCCAGTTGTTGGCTAACAACTGCGGTCAGGCAAAAAGTTTGCATACAAAAAGGAGATAGAGAAAATATATTACAGTACGACACAACTTAGATGTAGTATCGGCAAAATTCGTAAAATCAATCAATGTCATAGACACATGATAACAATCAATAAAAATTGAGGACCTTTTTATTACCACACGCCGTGTGCCCAATGGGATTTCCCTTTGGCAAAAATGACGAACTTCCATACAAACCTTAATTCCCTGTTTAACCCCTTTAAGGGATAAACTTTAAGGGATGAAGGGAGGAAATCTTGTGTAAAATTTAGGCTGTGCGTTGTCTGTCAGTGAACAAATGAATTTAAGATTTTTATTGACTAGATGATCACTAAAAATGTTAAGATCTTACCTTCAGTAAAGATGGTGATCTTGGAGTGGAACTCCATGCCTCGTTCAAACATGTCCTTCGGGCTGCCATCTTTAGCGATGCCGACGTCACCAGTGGCCACGCCCTTCAAGGAGCCGTCGTCACGGTATATCAAGTCAGCGCCTGCGCATCCTGGCCAGATCTGTACGAAGTGACATTCTTTTATAGTGAATATAATATGCTTTATTTTACACAATTAAAAACATTTTTTTTTTAAATAACCGGCTTCGAATAAACCACTACATAGTGAAAAATAACTTTAGTTTCGAAAGTCGGTGTCTTTGATAATCTTTTAAAAAAAAAATTGCCAGCGAAGTCGGTTGTTTTTTTTTTGTACAGTTTTTATTTTTCAATTCAAATTCGAGTAAGCATGTGACTATTATTACATCATCAACATAGATGACGTGGTTTTTTTTTATTGAACTTATGTCGTAAACTACTCAAGCAAAGTTAATAAGATATGGGACCACTGCGCGGGCTTTCTCTACCAAATGAAAAAAAAAACATAAATCGGTGTACATACATGGAAAACAATACTCGCCGAAGCAGAACCTTCTCCTTTTTTGAAGTTGGTTATAAATAAAGTACATATTTTTTCAAGAAGTTGTACTAAGGTTAGTCTTTTCGCAAAAAATGACAAATATCCCTACCTCCAATTATATACCTGACCTCTGAATGATCATTTTAATTATGTAGATTGGTAATGCTAATGTATTATGTAGTGGCTTCAAAATACGCCGAGCTACCAAAGGACACATACAGAACTTTAGCCATTGGATTCCGTGGGCTCATTGCCAATTAGTGTATCCATAAGTACTTTGCGCATATGATTCCGGCAAAGAATTAGCCAGACTGCTAGTCTGGCCTACAAGCATCGAGATTATGTCAAGAGAATGCTATCATTAGACTGAGAAAATTGCTTGCTTGTTGTTTCTTTAAAAAAAAAACAGTGGCACTCCGGGAGTTCCGACAGAAGTGAAAACTTGAACAAGATCGCCTTGGTGGAAGAAAAATACTTGTATAGAACATCCGTCATTTCAGAGTGGACTAGCTCTGCAAAACAGTTTAGTCGCCACTCGTCAAACACTGGTGCCGATTCCCTTGTTCACAAACTAAACTAAATTTAAGTTCAGTGCATCTTTTTCTTTCTATTTCATTAAGAAAAGGACAGAAGATAAATTTTAGCTTAGTCCTGTCAAATTAATCAGCTCTTGACGTAATTTTAGTTGGCAAGTTTTTAATCACGTCTAAACTTGTATGGAGACTGACAGGCGCTGATTAATTTGACAGGACTAAACTAAAATTTATCTTCTATCCTTTTCTTAATGAAATAGAAAGAAAAAGATGCACTGAACTTAAATTTAGTTTAGTTTGTGAACAAGGGAATCGGCACCATTTATTACGTTGACAATTTTCTCATTTTGAGCAGCGAATGGTTTCAGGACAAGGTCTTAAAAAAAATACCATAGAAAAAAAATAGTGGCACTCCGGGAGTGCCGACAGAAGTGAAAACTTAAACTAAATCGCCTTGGTGGAAGAAAAATACTTGTATAGAACATTGGTCCGTAACATTATCTAAATAAAGAGCACAATCACATTTGCAAAAACTAATTCTTCCGAAACCTTTAAAGTAATAATACTTGCATAGAACATTGATCCGTAACATAATATAAATAAAGAGCACAATCGCGTTTACAAAAATGAGGTGTCGGTAACGATGTCGCGAGTTCAATTGTTTTTCCAACTCAAAAATGCCCAACGCGCCTTAAGAAGTTTTCACTTCAAAAAACTTTTTTTCACTCCTCTTACTCAAAAAAGCCGTCATTGTAGAGTACCAGAACGGGGAAAAAATTGCATTTCTTGCTCTATGGGAAAAAGTAATTTCTTTTTAATTTTGTCTGTTCCAACGAGCCTTGAAAAACGAAAAAGTCTTTATTCTTATGTAGAATAATCATGATTATGGACTTGACATAGACTGGTTCACAAAAAAAGAATATTTTATTTTTGAAAATGGAACTAAATGCGGCTATCTCTTCGGTAGAATGCGGGCATTGCGTTGCGGCTACAGAAGAAATAAAAAAGGCATTGGCGCGAAATCTTTCGAATTTTTCTCTAATTACGAATTGAATTGGTGACCGCAATATAATTTACAACAGTGAAAATGTCATCATCTAGTGAGAACATCTTCACAGAGGACTGAAATTAAGTTGCCGGAAAAAAAACATCTCGTTAAATATCCAGAATTGTGCAAATTGTACATTTAAATGAAATAAACTATTTAATATTGTATTGGATTATTTTATTTTCTCGCAATCCTAGTGAAAAGTAGAGTGTAACACACGGCGCTAAAATCCATTATAACTCGGTTTCTATTTACTCCCTCGCTAAAGCTCGGGAGTAAAACTACCTCGTTACAATGGGTTATTTTAGCCCCTCGTATAACAATCTACTATTTTTTTCATGTACTAGCGGGTTAATGGGATCGCCTTTCGTTAATTAACTTTTACTAAATATATCTATTGTGTTATTGGGTTTTTATTATTAGAAAAAGCAATCCGGAGTCCCGATTTGTGCCCGGTTGATGACAATAACTGTCGAAATGTGGACGTACTATAAGAATGTACTAAACACAGCCGTGATGTTTATCATGTTATGTCATTTACATTATCTTCTTACCTCGGCTCCGGCAGCCTCTGCCTGCTCCGAGAGCCACCTCACAAGGTGTCCTAGACGCACGACGTAGTTACCGTGGTTGTAGTTAGGTAAGCCTGTGAAAGAAATAATAATAATATGTCAATTAAGCACAAATATAATCAGCCTATAATGTTCCCACTGCTGGGACACAGGCCTCCTCTCTGTGAGAGGGAGTGGGCTGTAATCCACCACGCGGGCCCAGTGCAGGTTGGTAGATGTCACATGTCTTCGAATTTTTGGCTCTAGGACATGCCGGTTTCCTCACGATGTTTTCCTTCACCGTTTTGAGAGCTGTGCTGATGAAATAATTTACACAAAGTAAAGCGCCGGGTTTGAACCTACGACCTACAACTCGTAAGTCGCGGTAATTTATTATTAACCGACTGCAAAAAAGGAGGAGGTTCTCATTTCGTCGGAATATTTTATTTTTATGTATGTTCCCCGATTACTCGAAGACGACTGGACCGATGTGAAAAATTATTTTTTTGTTTGAAACTTTTGAAAGCGTATACTTTCAAGTTGGTACCATTGTCATTTGGTCACGATCTGATGATGGGATCTTGGAGATTTCGAGGGAACACTTCAAATATTATAGGCACATCTATAGCGATTTGGGTATTTTTGATGAGCAGTTGACATTAGGCTATTGTAACTTAGATAAATTACAAATCAACCCACAAAAAAGTGAAAAAAAAAACTTTTTAAGTACAAAAAATACAACCGACTTTTAGTTTTATGACACCGACTTCCGAAATTGTTATTTTTCACTTTGTAGTTTGGAAGTCGGTTGTATTTTTTGTAAAAAACGTTTTTTTATTATTACTACTGCTCTATAAGTGTATGTCAATAGGTATAAATTATCACCTCTGCTCTAAAACATTCAAAATTATACTTTACTGTACATACACTAAGACTTAGTTGACTAACTTGCAATAACATAGATAGACGATTTTTTTTGTGTACTATGCAAATATGCAATAGTGTTATCAGTTAGCAGTTAGAGAAGCGCTGTTTACTTGCTTGATAAATGATGATGATTCAAATTCTCAGCTAAATTCTACCTACTGAATTTCGTAAGAAACGTTTTTAATTGTTTCGCAATTCAGTAATTTATAAATACTAATATTATAGAGAGTGAGTTAGTATGTAGGGGGTAATATTCCGAACTACTAATCCGACTCCTAAAATTCTTCCACCAATGGAAAGCTACAGTTTTGCCGATTGTCTTAAGACATAATTCGACTGTAGCAATTAACATTGTCGGATCTACATTTTTGCGATTTTTAAATTTATAATTTATTCTAAGACCTTTAAAGGAATAATTTAAAAATCGCAAAAATGTATATCCGACAATGTTAATTGCTACAGTCGAATTATTTTATCTTAAAACAAGAAATTTCACGCGATCAGAAGCTAGTACCAAATAAAGTTTTCAGTCCTCTTGCTCAAAAAGTCCGTCGTTGTAGCGTACCAAAGCGGGGATAAAATAGCGTACCAAAGCGGGGATAAAATAGCATATCTTGCTCTAAGGGAAAAAATAATTTCTTTTTAATCATTTTTGTCTGTTACCAACGAGCCTTCAAAAACGAAAAAGTCTTTATTCTTATATAGAATAATCATGAATCCTAAAGACTATTACTGTTTCACAAAAAAGAAGACCATTTTATTTTTGAGGATTATTTTATTTTCTTGCAATCATAGTGAAAAGTAGAGTATAACATACGGCGCTAAAACCCATTATAACTCTGTTTTTATTTACTCTCTCGCTAAAAATCGGGAGTAAAACTACCTCGTTTTAATAGGTCATTTTAGCCCCTTGTATAACAATCTACTATTTTGTCACACAAACTTACCTGGAAATACAGGGATAGGTATCCTGCTACTTGCTGTGAGAAGACCAAATTTGTCGGAGGTCACCTCTGTGTTCATAGGCGCTCCTTTGTCTTTCCAGTCCGGGATCAACTCGTTCAGGGCTATCGGGTCCACACAGGCCCCAGATAATATGTGACCTCCTACTTCTGCTGCTTTCTCCAGTAGAGTCACTCTTACTTCCTGTAAATTAATAAAAATATGTTTTTTTTTTTAACGGTTTGGCTTGGCTGTCAATCTGATAAAAGTTATACATATAAACTAATAGACTTGGCCAGTTTCGTGTGCGATTCGCTGTTGATAAATTACATCACATTAATTTTGCGATAATTTTTTTATGACATGCCAATGGTTTTTGATAAAAAATGTTTATGGTTTTTTTTTTTTAATGTAGATTACAACCATTGTGAAGCAAAACATATTGGTAGGTAATGTAGGCATAAGTAGTAGTTATGTTTTTATGTTGATCAGAATAATTAAATTATACAATACATTCATTTAAAAATTGTCCAAAGCAATTTTGGGAGCTGTTTGGCTACATCGTTTTTTTTTTTTTTTGATGTAATAATATTTAGTATTAATTCTGCAATAACTAGGTTCAGGCTTGGATGCAGAATGCAGCGCTGTCCTCCCGCTTGCAAAAATATGTGCACATGCAGAAGATGTGAAGACTACTACTTATTAGAACTAGTTATTATGGAATTAAAACGAAATATTTTTACATAACATTTTAAGAATATTCATCAATCATAACTCTCAAAAGAACTTACAGCTCCCTTTTCCTCGGCAATCTGGCGAGCTCTGATGGCAGCGGCCATGCCTGCCGGCCCCCCGCCAATGATGAGGATGTCCGTCTCCTCCGCTACCCTCTCCATACTGATTTCTAAACATTACGGATAAACAAACATTAATTCCAGCCTTAATAAATGTCAATTTTGCTAAATGCGTTTCCGTACAACAAAGTCTAAATTGATCTCAATAATATTTATTATAGGTTCCCAGATTTAAAAAATGAAACCCTATTTAATATAGGGTTTAATAATTTAAAGGGCTTATTCCTAATTATAAAAACAATATTTAAATATGATCTAAAGTTTATATTGGGAAAAGTTGGCAACCTATCAACTAATGAAATTTGCTATGTATTTCCTGCCCTTTGCTTTATCAATGTCAGATAAGTGAGCAATAAGATAAAAAAATATTTTAATCTAATGGGGGCTGTTGTCATGTGGACCGGCATGGGGTAAACAATGTCATGGATAGAAATTGCTGGGATCACTTGGTAAAACAAGAGATAAAAAGGCACATGGTGTATTATTTTTTAATGAAGGCCAATGATAAGAATATATAATTATGTAGTAGTATCTTCACTAGGGATCTCGTTTGTTTGTGATTTTGAGACATTTTTCTTTCATAACGATGATAATTTATTGCTATCAAGGTCTTGCAATGACGTTAATTTTGTTGATTATTTGAACCGAAGGTTATCACATCACTTACCTTTCCATCGTGGGTCCTTATCTCTGGGGTGTATGGTGTAGTGAGTCGTTATCTTTGGGTAAGCATCCGAATACAGTCTCTTCGCAGCCTTAGTTAGCCTCCCCACTGAAAGTTTTAATTATAAATTGTTCAAAACACGACCAAAACAAACCAGAGTGAACTTTGAACTTTTATATTTAGCAGCTTTATTGCATAACATTGTGCATCAAGGCCTTCTAATATTAGTTTTTACTACCTGTTTTCATAAAAATAATAAATTGAGTTGTCCTATTTACCACTAATTACTCAAAAATATTTAAAACCAACTCACGAACAGCTGATAGCAACGTCACGTTAAACAACTTTTTTAACTTAAAACTTTCAGTAAATACTAATGTATAAATTCAAAGTCGATTATTTAATTTCATTTAGTTCACAACTTATGATAGAAACATAAAGATATTTATTTAAAAAGTATTTTATTTACCCTGACGAGACGAACTAACAAGTGCTGTCGCCATTTTTAAAAACAATATGCGCTCCGATTCAGAGAACAGTCTGACATAAATGACATTTTTCTACAAATTATGACTTCAACTTATTTTAATTATAATTAAATTAAGATAAATTTATCTCATCGAAAGCAATTAGACAACAAGTCAATAAAATATATTTTTCTTTATTTAGCGGTACACAACATTGTTTCATACGATTGTTTTAAACGAAAATATTTATAAATGGCGAACACGGAACGCAGCAACGTTTGACGTGGGTGGCGGGAATTTTAATTTTTGCTGAGTGTTTGCCATTGTATCAAAATATTACGAATGTCTGATTTTCCAAAAACTTTTGATGCACTTACATCATAGGTGCTCGTTCGGTTATTTTGCATAAATATTACACAGTACCATCCAGTCCAGCCACAGTTAACATTTAAAACACCTTCGGTAACACCAAATAAAGGAAAGGACGAGATCAAGTAGGTATTGATGATGCCAGAATTGTATTACGGTAATAAAATTAATTATTTACTAAATTAAATAAGCAATTGTGTTGATTGTTTAATCCTTTTAATATTCTATTGCATGCTACCAAAAATTTACGGTGTCACACTGCTGAATGAACTAGTTATTCTGATGCTTTTTTCAGCCACCTACACGAGGTTGAGTTTGTGAGTAGGGCTCGCATGCAATTTTAAAGGAAACGGCTCAAAAGGTACCCAGCTCCGACCCAAATAGCATAGAGTACAAGGATGATGCCGTGTCCCTTCGTCCAGCATACTCACCATGGAATCCTGATATTTCATGAATGTCAAAAAACTGTTCTGAAATAGTGCTAAATAGTGCCCAAAGGAAAAAAATAGTGCTCTTGTACTTGCGAAGTTATAGCCATAGTTCGATGAGTATGCTGGACGAAGGTTTCGCCCAGCATACTCACCTCCGTCCGGAGAATCTGTATACGCTTCAAACATAATTCATACTTCAAAAAATAGTTCCCAAATAGTGCCAAACGGTGCCCAAAAAGAAAAAACAGTGCTCGAATAACTTCGGAGTTATAGGCTTCGTTCAGTGAGTATGCTGGGCGTAGGTTCTACGCCCAGCATACTCACCTCAGTGCGCGAATATCGAACGAGCTATAGGTACAATTTACGTCTCAAAAAATTGTGCTTGAAATAGTGCCCAATATCAGTCCAATTTTTGCTTGACTTTTGACCTAGAAAACCATTAAATTTGATTGTAAACTTCTACATACATTACATTGAGTACAGTCGAATACAATATTATTAACTTTCTTTCTAACAATTTTTGTCTTGTGTAAATTATTAATTGTCTATGTAAGGGAGTATTTACTTTAGAATCGCAATATTATTAATTACACATTATTTTAATAATACTTTATAATAATATGATTAAGCCTTCGCGCGTCGCATGGGACCCCGGTAGCTAGGAACAATGATTTTATATATTTTGTCTAGATCACGGCGCTTGAAGGATTAAGATATCAAATGAAGTAAATCATGCATGAAAAATAAAGTTGCTGTTATTAATGCTTACATTACAACTGACAAAATTATTCAAAATAATCATTTTCCGGATCAAGGACGGTACCACAACGTTTACGGAATTGACCTGTATTCCTCATGTGATAAAGTTCAATATAGTGTGGCAGTAATGGATGCACGTACGGTCAATAGGTATGGGGCTTACGACGCGCGGCGCCCGCGACGCAAATGAATATGTTTATGTTTAAATACTAGATGGCGCTGCCCTAACATCTTACGATTATTAGACAAGACTGATCTGTATTTTGAAGGTGATAAGGGTCCATTTTGTGTCACAAAGCGACGCGCGGCGCCCGCGACGCAAATGAATATGTTTATGTTTAAATATTAGATGGCGCTGCCCTAACATCTTACGATTATTAGACAAGACTGATCTGTATTTTGAAGGTGATAAGGGTCCATTTTGTGTCACAAAGCAATCGAAACGAACAAGCGCTTCTCAGTTTCTTTGTTTGTTTACTTCGTCGCACATCATTATAATAACGCCGGCTTTTGAGTTTGACTACATAGTGGGTTGCAAAACCAAACAATGTGTTGGTGATGTCATTATTTACCTATATAAAATTGTGTATCTAGTACGTAATCAATATAGGAGCTGCACCCAAATCAGTAAGTATATTTCAATTTATAATAGTGGCATTTAACTAAATTGATTTTACACTCATTCATTAATTGCACTGTAAAACTAGGTAGCAAGCGAGTTGTTTTTTACAAAAACACGTTCATTTTTTCGTTGAATATGACACTGTACACTTAAAATTAAGGACATGCTTAAGAAGTTTTAAAAATGGGTACCTACTTAGTTACTTTTTTAAAGGTTTGATGTAGGTAGGTACACACATAATAACGTAATGTAACTTGTTTGTTTATCTAATTGGATCTCAAATACCTATTTATATACCTACTTCTGCGGAGGCCTGGTTTTATCCTCCAATTCTACTGGAAATGAAACACTGTCTTATTTGCTAGGATATAATTTACTTTTCTTCAATTTTTTTATTACAAGCTTGTCCTCGTTACCCGTCAGGATCTGTTCTCGTCTTAAGTTCACGTTAGTTACATTTCAATATCGAAATAGGTAGAATCAGTCAGCGCGAGCGTCGGTAGTAGATAAGTATAAACGTAACTATAGAATTAACACAGATGTATTTTTTAGATAATATGACGTGAAGTGAAGACTATTACCGATTGTCATCCGGCGAATGCACTTAAACTTTTAAGTGTCGTCAACCTATTCATCACATTTTCTATGGGAGTTGTGACTTCGGGAAATCGTCTTCAGCCTCGTGTTTTGCCCCTTCGCTATTTATAATAGAAATCACGCTAAAATAATGGAAAACACGTAAGTGCTTAAGTACCTTTAGAGGAAGGCTGGAGCCTGTCATACCTATATTAAATTATTTAAATACGTGTTATTTTCAGATTATCTTGAAGACACAATGTTTACCACGTTAGAAGACAACTTTTTCTGACTCGTACTGCGTGAGCGGTGGGGCCCGTTATGTTTTTTACATCTATAGTTGGTATTTTCAGGTAATATAGGTAGTATAAGTACACAAGTGTTCATAATGTTATTGATGTTGATTTATATGTTAGTTAGTTAGTTGTTATTTCATATTATGTTAATATTGAAAACAAATGGCATAATAATTTGTGATAATTCTTGTGAATCTAACGACATGGATCAGCAAGGAAAACGAGGGCCTAAACCAAAGGTTTCATTAGAAACGCAAAAATTAGTAATTTCAGAATTCAAAGATGACTTTTTTAAAAATATTCCTTCCGCAAATGACTCAATTTATAAACAAATTCAAACACGGTTAAATTACAAAATGAGTATTAAATCAATCATATTAAGCATAAAACGAAATTACGAATACTTTTTTGGTGTTGATAAAAAAGAAATAATTCGTAATAATGATTCTAATTTGATAAATCAAAAGTCTACATCGTCATCAAACGAAAGCATTAATAGTGTTTCGGAGAACACCAGTACGCATACATTTTATATGGATACAATAACTTGGGATAGTATTAAGCCTCAAAGGTATTTTTATCACCGAAATAGCAAAATCGCCCCTGGTAGTCTGTATAATGTCAGACGTAAATTAAAACCAAACCAATGGACTAATGTAATTCAAATGCATCTATGGAAAGAAATAAGATCTTTATGCACTTGGTGTTTTAAAAATAATATTGTGAAAGACAATTACGAAATCAAATGCACAGGATATTGTAATCAATGTCACGCAAAAATAATTATAACAACTAACTTAGAAACGGAAAATTTAATTAAACTAGAATGTTGCATAATTAATGAAAATAAAAAGTACTCTCATAACACCAGTAAAAAAAACCGATTACGGTATTACCAAATAAGGGAATTAGGTGAAAAATTACAACACGAAGCAGCAGCTTCTATAAGATATAAATTAGCCTCAACTTTAATGAAGAAAAATGACAAGGAACCTCCAGTATTGCCAAAATTACAAACACTACATCGAATTAAACATGAAAATAAAAAAGTTGATGTTTTCCATCCCAACCCAATATTGTCACTTACTTGTATGTGTGTTTCACCACCTTTTGATAAATGTGTTAGATATGTTTCTGCTTTTCCATTTTATACATTTTACTGGACGGACGATCAAAAGAATTATTATAAAAAATGCCAAAAAGAGTTTAATTATATTAGAGTTTCTATAGACGCAACAGGTTCTATATTTAATAAAAATCTTCGGCCTGTCGTCAATGAACACACACAACTATCTCAAGAGTCGCAAAGTCCTATATTTTTGTATGTTATGATGACAGATACAACCGTTAAAAGTAGCGTGCCAATTTCACAGTGTATATCAGAAAGTCACTCTTTAGATACTATTGCTAGCTGGTTACAATCTTGGTTGGCTAATGGAAAACCTCCAAATGAAGTAGTAACTGATGATTCCGCAGCTTTAGTAGGTGCGGTGGTAAAAGTATTTTGTGGTTATAAATCCACCTCTGACTACTTAAATACATGTTTTAATATTTTAGAAAATAGAACCAAAAAAATTCCAACCTGTTATGTTCGCCTTGATACTTCGCATTTCATAAAAACATTGTACAATCAAAGTATTTTCAAAAATATAGACACTAGAGTAACAAAATTTTTTGTTGATTGTATGATTCTGATTAAAAAATGTGTTTCATACGGAGAGGTAAAGAAAATTATAGAAAATGTTTATATTATAGCAAATAATAAACACCGCGGCAGTAGAAATGGAAATTTAACACGGTGTGAAACGGCGATTTTAGAATTAAAAAACCGGATCAAAACTAATTTGCAGGAATGTGAAATACAAAATGTAGATTCGGAAAATCACGTTCCAATTAAACATTCTTTATGGGAGGGATTAGATAAAGAAGAAAACCCGCTTCTGAAAATGTATAAAGATCTTGAGGAGAAAGAAGATTTAATTAAACAATTGTGTGATCAAGAAACTGAAATCGAAAATATTTATTACTTGCCGGAAATAAAGGACACTTTGATTAGGATTCTTAAAAAACTTCCACTATGGGGAAATATAATGATGACTTATTTTAACAGTAATTATTGTACTCCAACCAGTTCAAATGTAGAAAGTTATATGAAAGACGTAAAAAAGTTATTTTTTAAAACAAATTCAAATAAGTACCGCGTAGATGAGTTTATTATTAAACACGAGCCTTTGATAACCGGTTCCATACGCTTAGCCAAAAGTGACTTGATTGATGTTCAAGAAGGAACTGAAAATATTGTCGATGAAAAAAATGAAATAAGTGACCATAACACACCACAAATAAATACTCTCGTCAATGATGAATCATTTTATGAAAACTCAATTTTTAGGAGCGAACCAAATTATATTGAAGACTGGCGGGGACTGGTGTCTAAACAGAAGAAAAATAAAAAACGAATCAATCGTCGTACAAAATTACATATTTTACAAAACGGCAGTGTTTCTACTTCAGGAACATACAGATTCACGTTTATTAATACGTGTGCTTTTGATTCCGTGGTCCAAAGTTTTTCAATTGCATATTTAGATAGACCTAATATTAGAAAATATATCAATGATAAAAAAAACGATCTTTCACAACTGACCAGAAGTTTGATCACGTATGACAATCTAAAGAAAATCACTAAGAAGGCTAGAAAACCAAAAGATATTTACACTACTCGTTCTAAGGTATTGGCTAAAATATATGATACTGTGGAATCCGATTTTAGTAGTTGCAAAAATTGTGAGTGTAATGTAACTTTTATAATAGATAACATACAAAGTTATGGTTTTTATAGTGCTAATAGATACTTAAATTGTACAAACCAGAACTGTGAAATCAATAAAGGTTCTGGCACAAAATGTAGTTGGATTCCAATAAATGTAAACATATTGACGACTCAAGGTATTGGAGCCCTTAATGAAGCTCTATTAGTAAATGATACTGAAAGGAAATGTAAATACCAATTATGTAACGGTAAAAACGCATACAAATATGAAGTACTAGACTTCGTATTTATTGAAATTAATACTTCAATTGAAATAGAAATTGATGAAATTCCTAAAGAGATCATAATAAACGGTGACACCTTTAAAATTCTGTCGGTAATAGATTTTACAAATGGTGAATCAGGACGCATGGGGCATTACAAGTCAAAGTGCTATCGATTGCTAAAGAGAACTTGGAACTGCTATGATGACCTTAGTAAAAAAGTTTGTAGTAATTCCCAATATACTGTACCACACTGCATTATTTATACGCGAATGTAAGATGAAGATCGGTCCTAACTTGTTAGTTCCTATTTTGTTATTGTTTGTTTGTTTTTTTTTTGTTCTTGTAAAAGTTATTTTATTAATAACTTACAGAAATGTGATTATAAACTGTGATTGTTAATTTGTAATTACTATAGGGTATTTAATATTAATAAAAAAAACGTGATTATAAACTGTGATTGCTCAATTTATACTTATTTGTAAGATAATTTTATTGTGATTAAAACGTTGTAGCAGTAAAACAAAGTACAAGTACCTACGTGTTATATTTTAGAAAGTTTTACCAATATTTGGCTAAACATTTTTTTATATGTATATTATATACAATATTAAAACTACAATTTTTTCTATTTACATTGATTATATTATGAATGTTAACAAAAGCTGTGAACTAGTTAACTAGAATTCTGATTACTTTGGCCCTTTAAATAGTAATAAATAACGTAAGTAATTAAAAATGTTTTTTATTGCTAAACCTTTCATTGATGAAACTATTGGAAAGAGTTTTAAAAATTTGTATAACTATGTCACAGTACTAGTTTTGACTGGTTATAAGTTTTGCCTGCAACATATATACAAAAAGAAACTGTATAATTTCCTTTTTACAATTTTTCAAGATATTAATTTTATTGGCTGCAAATGACTGTTTTTATTCAGACAAACACACAATGCAATGAAGTAATAGACTTCATTTACGCTTAAAGTTTCATTCATTTATTATTATTTATAAAATATATAATAATGCATTTAATCGAAAGTTTTTGACATGTGAGAAAATACCATAATTATTTCCAATAACATGAAGTCTACAATTAGAAAGTTTAATATTTTTGTCCAAAAACATGTGTCGACGACTGTACCCCATTTTACGTTAGTATGTAGAAGTTTACATTAAAATTTAATGGTTTTCTAAGTCAAAAGTCAAGCAAAAATTGGACTGATATTGGGCACTATTTCAAGCACAATTTTTTGAGACGTAAATTGTACCTATAGCTCGTTCGATATTCGCGCACTGAGGTGAGTATGCTGGGCGTAGAACCTACGCCCAGCATACTCACTGAACGAAGCCTATAACTCCGAAGTTATTCGAGCACTGTTTTTTCTTTTTGGGCACCGTTTGGCACTATTTGGGAACTATTTTTTGAAGTATGAATTATGTTTGAAGCGTATACAGATTCTCCGGACGGAGGTGAGTATGCTGGGCGAAACCTTCGTCCAGCATACTCATCGAACTATGGCTATAACTTCGCAAGTACAAGAGCACTATTTTTTTCCTTTGGGCACTATTTAGCACTATTTCAGAACAGTTTTTTGACATTCATGAAATATCAGGATTCCATGGTGAGTATGCTGGACGAAGGGACACATGATGCCTGGGTAAAAAAAAAAAATTCTATTTAGTCTTAAGTATAAAATCTACATACTCGTGACTTCATGGCAAATTTTAACTCATTGTATCGCCGTAATCTCTAAAATACTAAAAAAAAGGAAAAATACGTCTTCAATATTTTTTAATAATCCACCTGACGGACAAAAAAATAACTTTTAGTCATCATCCCTATCATTATACTTGTATCTCAGACTATACAAGTATGAAGAGTACCTGACAATCACCATCACTCTATCGGGTGGCTAAACTATTTTGTTTGCTCAGAGAAGTTTTGTAGGCGTTCATCATTCTCCTACCCTTATCCCAATTTATTTGGCTTTCGTCATCAAAATATACGTCATTATTTTTGTTTAACTGTTAACATAAACAAGCATATCAAACATTGAAATGAAACATAAACTTGAGTTATAGAAATATAATTAAAAAAAACTAAAAAAGACAATCTTCAAAATCTATTGAAACAGGGCCCAAGCATAGCAGTATGGTCTGGATTCGTATTTGGAGAAATCAAATGTATTGATTTTGAAAACATGGTCAATTGAAATAGCAGTTGTATGTTGTGAGTTGTGTACCTACACTTTTGGTTTCCTTTTTTTTATTTTTTTTTACTTGTCTTTTTATTAAGTATGTTGTGTTATGTACCTTTTCTCTGTGCTGTAAATATATTTTCTTTCTTTCTTTACGAAGACAATCGAAACCGAGGGCTCATCCCAGCACATAGGTACCTACCATTATTTTTATCATTATGTGTGTCATCACCATCAGCCTATAAATTGTTCCCACTGCTGGGACACAGGCTTCCTCTCTGTGAGAGGGAGTGGGCCATAATCCACCACGCGGACCCAGTGCGGGTTGGTAGATGTCACATGTCTTCGAATTTTCGGTTCTAGGACATGCCGGTTTCCCCACGATGTTTTCCTTCACCGTTTTGAGAGCAGTGGTGATGAAATAATTTACACAAAGTAAAGCGCCTGTCTGGGTTCGAACCTACGACCTATTATGTGTGTAGTTCAACAAATTACATTGTAAAAAGCAATCACTGAATTGGATAACCTTTTATAAAAAGGTTCCCTTTTATAGTTTTACAAAAAAATAATTGTTTCACCGCCTTCCCTGCCCAAAAAAAAACATGTTAGCCACCAGATACAGCGACGGAATGTTTTAGAAAATTACTATTATTTGAGATACAAAATGTTTTCCGGGGGCTTGTTAATTACATAACACACGATCAATCACAATCTGTTTCATTTTGACAGTTCAACAACATTCATTGCGTTATGTACGTTGTTGAGCAGACAAATTTTTAGAACATAAGAAGCAATGGATTAGCAATGTCCTTCAAAATAATTTAGATTATAATTGATCGTGTGTTACGCAATTAAGGTGCTGAATAGTCTCCTTTACGAGTTTCCATTAATCTTTTATTAAAAAAAAACATCGAGAATACAGTCGATGATACACAGTAAGTACCTTAAAATTGACTCGTTCTTGCAATAAAACAAAGAAACCCTTTTAGAAATTAATCTCTTTATTATTTAGAAAGCTTAGTATTAAGTTACATAGAAGCGTACACATTAGATCGAGTTGAGTTACTTGACTGGTTTCATCTGCCACAGGCCGTCGTTTAGATAATGGCAGTTTTCTATGCCCACACCTTTATTCACTTTGGCTCTGAAAAACAAAAGATAAACAGGTATTAGGTCTTCTGTAGTAGTGGTCTTTTCATGGTCCTTGAAGACCGGTTGAATAACAAAGTCAGAGTGACTGAAAAGGGCGTACCTAGGTGTACCTAGGCTCTTTCTACGCTATTCCGCAGGTAAGTTTACTAGACCATACTTACACACATACCTACCTCCCTATATAGTCTAAGATCCGAAGTAAGATCGACCTTCACCCATCTGTTCATGAGATGAAATATTTTTTTATTAATCTTCTAAATATATATAAATTACATGTCACGTTGTTTGTCCGCGATGGACTCCTAAACTACTTAACCGATTTTAATCAAATTTGCACACCGTGTGCAGTTTGATCCAACTTGAAAGATAGGATAGCTTACATCTTAATTTAGGAAAAAAAAAGATATGAAGAAAAATATGTTTTTATAAATTATGGTAGGGTAGGTAGGGTAGTAAGTGATAAATATGGTCCACCCCAAAGATTTATATGGCAAAACAACGTTTGCAGGGTCAGCTAGTATAATATAATATCACGCCTTGTTTCCCCTAAGGGTTGGGCAGAGGTGTCCCTGTAGCAGGAACCCCATATTTCGCCAGTTATGTTTAAGTCCCATGTAATAGGGGGCGAGCCTACATATGCCTAATATGTTTACAAATATATTGCAAATGGGTTGCCTATGTTTAATTAAATATGTTCATGGCTATAATTAATTAAAAATACTGTAAGTAATTAAAGTTGATGGGTGAAGGTCAATCTTACTTCGGATTCTATACTAATACATACTTACTGCTTCTTGTTAACTGTGGTAAAAGTCCTACACTTGACGCACGCATTTCTCAGTAAAACAAAATAGAACGGTCGTTGTGACGATCCTTGGATGGAAGCCATGTCCTGTGTAGTGGACGTCCTTCGGCTAGATGATGAGAATTGAGGATGATGTGAAGCATCATAAAGAGAGAGCGCTATACATATCTGCATAAGCACGTGGCTTAGTAATAAAATGGCAGTATAGCCGGTAACTAGCTTGGACAATTCGTCGACGGTGGTAGGATAGCCCCAAGGAACAACCATTGGTAGGCTGTACAGATAATTAAAAAAAGGAAAATAATTACATGTCATCAGTAGACAACGCAGTACATCCGACAGCCAGAGCATGCTCCTTTCCCTCAGCCATGACCGCCACCACCTGGCCCTTATCAACGCCACTCATTCGCGCTCCCGGTGAAGTCAGACCGGGGCACATGATGTTGGCACCACTGAGCACGAAGCGGATGGCACCCTTGTCCACTTGCTGCAGCGGCAGGAAGAATGGATCTGGAAGAGAATAAGTTCCTTAATAATGTATGTTGTGATATTATCTAGTAAGTATGCAATATTTTATGTGCATGGAAAGGAGTATGATGGGAAAAAGAAAGATGAAATAATCAATCACTGTGTAATCAGGAGGCCTACCACCAGCTCAACAGTAGCATTATTTTAATATTACTTCAGTGGGAGAAAGAGATGGAGCTATACGTCCTGTAGAGCTTCATCTCTTTCCCACACTGAAGTACTTAATATTAAAATAATACTGCTTTATAAGCTTGTGGCCAGGCCCCTCTTTCCCACTGGGCACTCTGGGCACGTGCCCAGGGCCCCGCGATCGATAGGGCCCCCCTAGTTTCTGCCAGATCACCAAATCATAACCGATATTTATTACCAAAAAACATATAATTTATTTCAAAAAAATCAAACGATAATGACTGACTACAATATTTTCTTGCTTATTAGCTTTTTCATGCGCGAAGTTACTCTACTCTCGCCCGAAAATCAGGCTTTCCGATTTCACCATGTTTAGATAAATTGAAATATATAAAAATATAATTTAATGGTATTCTGAGTACATTGCTTTAAAGAAAATCATCAGTGAACTAGTTTTTCATTAAAAAAAATATCAAGAGTAAAGCGCGTTCCCACTATGTCGTGACGATTAATTTATCGTTGGACGACTGTCGTCTCTAGCTGTTCCCATAATATCGACTGTTTATAGTCACTGTGACGTCGACATATTTTATCGTTGAACGACTGTTGTATCTTGCTCTTCCCATTGGATCGTGACGACATTTCGCAACAAGAGTCCGACTAGTGTCACGCACGTTTTTTTTATCGTTTTACGACTGTCGTGCTAGCCGGTCCCATTAACTTGACAATCTGTCGACACTGCAAAAAAAGTCGTGGACGACAGTTAATCGTGTCGTCCTATACAGGGAGGGACATTGACGCGAAAACTGAAACCATGATTCAGTACATGATTCTAAACCCCACTGCGTTGAAATTTTTCGTCGATTATTAAAAAAATAATCTGCTGTTTCATAGAAAAGTGCAATAGCTACGCGGTCAAATTGTATGGAACAGCTGATTTTTTTTTTAAAATAATCGACGAATAATTTCAACGCGTTCAGAATCATGTACTGAATCCATGGTTTCAGTCTTCGCATCGATGTCCCTGCCACCCTGTATGTGAACACCTCCATTTAAATAAACAAGCCGTCGCGGCTTGTGCTTTAAACAACACGATAATCTGTCGTTACGACGTGCCCTTACGGTAGTTGACTCGCGCCAAATTTGAATTAAGCAAACGAAGCGAAGCGTGAAGTGCCAAGTTTGAAGGTACAGACGCCAGCATATCAGGCTACTACAATCTGTTAAATTTATTTAATAGATTTTCAACTTTATCGCTGAAGAATAAGGTTCAAAGTTGATTGGGAAAAATTTTTCAGTTTCGGGTAGCTTGATGTGCTGGCGTCTGTACATAAATAAAAAAAAAAAATCTGTTTTACTGAATGAATGAATAAAAATAAATAACTATGAACTACTACTACAAAGCTTCAAGTTTGTCGCTGATATCCATAGAATGTGAAATGCTCAAAAACGTAGATTTTGAAGGAGTCATTTTGCCCATCTCAAATCTAGAAGGGTAGGTAGGTACCTCTTCAATCAACAAAGAATTTTAAGCACTGACCTGTGAATGCTAAAAGAGTTACTTTTGTGGATTACTTATTATTTTATCTTTTCATTTAATGTGACTGTAAAGAAATAAATCTAGTACTTGCTTATCTACTTTCTTTGTCTATTCTAAAAAATAGTGCTCTGTCAAGGTCATGGGGCCCCATTATCCTAATGTGCCCAGGGCCTCCAATAAGTTAAAGACGGCCCTGCTTGTGGTAGGCCCCCAGGAAGGCAACAAAAACACAAGATGTAGTACTGAAACCGAGAAGATTAAAATGGAGATGGGCCGGCCACACAGAAGAGAAATGGAACAAAAAAGTGACCCTATGGTACTCTAGGGAGGGGAAGAGAAAGAAAGGGAAACCTTTGAAAAGATGGCAGGATGACTTGGTGAGGATGGCGGGAAAGACATGGACTAGACAGGCAAGGAACAGGGAGAATTGGAAGGAGATGGAGGAGGCCTTTGCCAAAGGGCACACAGTCTTAGAATTAAATAAAACGTTTTTGTAATACGACTGTAACTCTGAATAAAGGCTATAAATAAATGAAATAAAAATATTTTAAGAAAAGTATAACCTACTTGCTGCGCCCTAACAGGCTCATGTAGGTACTCATAAGTTTACATTGGTGCCGATTCCCTTGTTCAAAAACTAAACTAAATTTAAGTTCAGTGCGTCTTTTTCTTTCTATTTCATTACATTGTTACTAGTAATTAACTGTACATTTATTTTACCTCGATGGTCCTAGTTTATCATTTATAACTTCCAATTTACAGCTTTATGTAAGCGGCCACGCCCTTTATGCCTGGAGGCTTTTATTTAGATATTTAGTTCTTTTTACGTTTAGTTTTTATTTTTTAATTCTGCTTGAGTATAGTTCTCGATGTTTTTGGTTGGTATATTGGCGTGTGCTAGCTGACATATGGCCAATAATTTATACTTAATTAAAATAATGTTTTGTGTTGCATAATAATTTTGCATACTATTGTATAGTCATTTTTATTTTTTTCTAACTTGAACAGACAGCTGTGCTGCTGGGGAGTTTGTTGCGCCACTTCTTCTTCCCAGCTAAAGGCACTAGGAAGTGGTGAAGGGTGGGCGTTTTTGGGGGACTGTCTTATGTAATTTTGACGTTCGAAAAGTGCTGGTTCTCAGCCTAATTTGAATAAATGACTTTTGAATTTGAATTTGAATTAAGAAAAGGACAGAAGATAAATTTTAGTTTAGTCCTGTCAAATTAATCAGCGCCTGTCACTCTCCATACAAGTTTAGACGTGATTAAAAACTTGCCGACTAAAATTACGTCAATTTACGTCAAACGCTAATTAATTTGACAGGACTAAACTAAAATTTATCTTCTGTCCTTTTCTTAATGAAATAGAAAGAAAAAGATGCACTGAACTTAAATTTAGTTTAGTTTGTGAACACGGGAATCGGCACCATTGTGCAATAAATAAAATAATAATAATAGAGTAAAGCTTTAGTTTTACGGGTTTGGAGATCATTATGTCTTAATTCTTATGGCTTTTATGGACAATGGGATGTGATCCCTCATCAATGTATTCCTGTCCATCCTAAAGCAGTTGAAATTCATGTAGTCAACTCAGAATTCACTATCGTTCTCTTGCCCTTAGGTACCCCAATTTATT
Organism: Agrochola lychnidis; assembly: GCA_963680765.1. Lineage (NCBI taxonomy): Eukaryota > Metazoa > Arthropoda > Insecta > Lepidoptera > Noctuidae > Agrochola > Agrochola lychnidis. Next base: position 9,738,722 of record OY796855.1, on the reverse strand, counting down.
TGGGATACGCGAGGAGCGGTAGATCCTGGATGAGGCTGGCACAGGAGCATGAGGATTAGGACAAGCAAAGAGAGGCCTATGCCCAGCATTGGTTGGAGTCGGGCTGTGTATGGATGATGAAGCGAGGCGCAGCGCAGTACCCGACTCTAATTTTCCTGGCATATCCCATAATAATATAAATTTTATTTCTCTCTTCACAAAGGTTCATATAGTAATAAACATAGAAAAAAGAATTATAGCGTTTTGACAAAAATGCATAAAATATGATCCTTTGCGAGAAACTGGCGTCCATACTAGGATACCTTGTGTGACGGATCACCAGGCTCTCACCCCGAATTAACTATAAATATTGAATACTATTAAATGAGCAATATTTGTATGTATATAAATATATTTGTTTGTTTAAAGATTTCTTACTCACTTTCTCGAAATCGGCTCTAACGGTTTCGATGAAAGTTGCAATATAGGGGTTTACGGGGGCGAAAATCGATCTAGCTAGGTCTCATATCTGGGAAAATTCGTTATCTCTATTTTCACAACCACGGGAATGTGATAAAACGTTGGTATACCTGGACGATATGTTTATTTCTATTTTCACTCAAGCAGAGCTTGGTCTACCAGGTACTCTCTCATGATGCATTGTATTTTGTTCCTCCTTAACATCGACTGCCCACTTGCCCAGAGCACAGTCACGGATAAAGGTTAAATGCTCCCAATCGTAGTCTGTATCTCTGATGCTCTCATTATAAGTTACATTGTTACTTACACTTATGCAGGAGCTTCAGTGTGGGCATCCAGGGACCCTCGCGTTGGCGGAAGAACAGCAGCTCTCCAGCGCTGTTCACCATAATCTCGATGTGATCGTGACTGAAAAAGTTAATGCATAACATGAAAATCAGGATACAAACAGGCAGTAGATAAAAACCAGATAGGGCAACAGCTTTTGCTTTAATTAATTATTACTTAATGATTTTAATATTGCTTGTCTCGTTATGATAAATTGTGTATAGTAGAAGAAAACGCTATCATGGTCGGCGGAGCATTCATCTTCTTCCATCATCATTTCAGCCGAAAGACGTCCACAGTTGGACATAGGTCTCCCCCAAGCACCGCCACTTAGTGGATTCCTGCGGCCTTCATAAGGTCATCGGTCCATCTTGTGGTAGGCCTTCCAATGCTACGTCTTCCAGTACGCGGTCGCCTCTCCAGAAACTGTCGGCCTCATCGGCCATCCGTTCTGCGAACAATGTGCCCTGCCCATTACCACTTAAGTTTAGCAATTCTTCGGGCTATGTCGGTTACTTTGGTTCTCCTGCGGATCTCTTCATTTGATCACGTAGGGAAACTACAAGCCCTTTCCATTGCCCTTTGGGTGACTTTTAGCTTTCTGATAGGTAAGGCCCATTGTAATTTTCTTCCATACATCTCTATTAGTCGTCATCTCAGTAGCCATTTTATTTTTCATACAGTCCATTCATAATTTTTTTGGTCTTCCCTTACTCTTATTATAGCCATCCACAGTCATGCCCAAAGTTTCCTAAAATATAGAATGATTTTGAATTCTTCTTGTAAGTATTAGCTGTTTATTTATGCGTACCATTTGACAATCCTAAATGTGTCTTTCTTAGGAAGAACTTGGTCGATGTAGTTCTCCAAGTGTGGGTACAGCTCCAGCAAACGCGCCCTGATGCCTTTCTGCACCGAAGACTTGAGCTGCTGCACGCCCGATATGCTTTCCTTCTCATCGAATCTGAAACAGGGAGATAGAAGATTTAGAAACTGGAAAACATGATAAAGAGCTGTAAAAATTGGAGAGAAAGAAAATGAGACAAAAACAGTAGCACTCCAGGAGTGCTGACAGACGTAAAAACTTGAAAAAAAAAACTTCCAAAACCTTTAAAGTAAAAATATTTGCATAGGACATTGATCAGTAACGTAATATAAATAAAGAGCACAATTACGTTTACAAAATGAGGTGTCGGGTACGGTGTCGCGAGTTTAATTGTTTTTCCCATCTCAAAAATGCCCAACGCGCCTAAAGAAGTTTTCACTTCATAAAGTATGATCATGAATAGGACCCGGCCAAGGTCATTTCACAATTCACACAATACAAAAAAACAGAATTAATGTTTGTTCTATTGCGTGGTCGATATGTAATTTATATATATTATCTCCCTATTACAGAGTCCATTTAGCGACGCAATAATAATTGAGCCTGATTCAGCGACTGCAAGGCATTCTATTTCTTGCACGAGCTTACAATAAAGTCTAAAATAGTGTGAATGACTTCAACCAATGTAATGACTGTAACTATCGTAGCACGAATCGTTATTACTCTTGTACATGCAAAGAAACACTAGGTTTTAAGAATATGGAACATGTAACGGTCCCGTCGATAACTTTTATGACTCAAAACATTAAAATAATATTACTAACAGACAATGAAAGGCTGTCGTCTGGTTTCTGTTAAGGTATGTAGAGGTACAGTAGTCTGGTCGCCAGTGGTACCTTAGGAATTGGACCCGAAAAGGACAGAAGCTTTTTTATTTTTCTGGAGTCTACTTCTCTCTTGATAACTCCCTTGCTCGAAACTTAAAAGAACAAGCAGTGACCCGGCCAAAGTTCGAAGTCAAACAATTTCGAAAAGCAGTCTAAGCATTGTGATTTTGTGATGAAGAGTTTCATCTCCGATTTCACCATTCTTGGTGCAAATTGTCACGATTATGCATGCATGGTTTTTTGACGTCGTCGGCCGCGCCAGTAACAAAGCAGTTTCGTTGGCGTTGCACGTATTACTGGGTCATTGCACTGCCCCAGTTTGGACATAACAGCTTCCGCTTTCTTAGCTTCCATGATCACTTTGAACACGTGAGGTGAGGGCAAAGTCCTCAGTCGCCATGTGTTAATTACATTTTATGAACGTTATAAAACTTGGATATACAGCCGCGCCTAGGGTTACCATCTGACAGGCATTCGCCGCATTTGACAGGCATTTTACGGTTAAAACAGGCGTGCGGCCGGCGCTAAGCTGAGACAGGCATTCTTGATATTTCCTAATAAATACACAGTTGAGTAGAGAAAGGAATCGCCTGACAATGAGTCGGTAAAAGCGTTATTTACTTAACTCAAGAAAACCTTAAAAACGTTTCGTGTTTTTTATCATTTAGAAAAAAAATACTTTTGAAAAAAAAAATGTCACTCAATGAAATGAAATGAAATGAAATGAAATTGTTTATTCTGTAAATAGGATATCGGAATCACTTTTACACGTCATATAAAAAATATTAAAAATAAGCTAGATGAGTTCGGCGTTTCCTATCTGACTACTCTGAGAAGAAAGGCAAAAACAAACTCAGAGGTCGCAGTCTCTTTTAAAGTCCAGACATAATCTTCAATATCACTTAGTGTAGTAAGTTCGTTTTTCCGAAATTAGTTTAGTGGTCGTAAATTGTTCATACTTTTCATTTTGAATAAATGTATAAAATGTCTTTAAAAAAAAAATACGCAACAGATAGTGTTGCGTATTTTTTTTTAAAGACTTAAGTACGGTTTCAAAACAAAAAAAAATAAAAATTCATTTATTCAAACTAGGCTGAGAATCAGCACTTTTCGAACGTCAAAATTACATAAGACAGCCCAGCCAGCCAGGACCAGCGGCTTGGCGTGCATTCCGAGGCATGGTGACACTTTTGTAATAATCATAATGATTTATTTGCAACAAGCTGACTCGACAAACATTGTCTTGTCCAATAATTCATACAGAATGCACTTTCAGTTTTCTAGAATTTTCCCATATTTCCGGTAACTTTTAATTATTTTTTTCCATACGAACCTGTGAAGTGTTTGTAACTATACTTAATGAACAGACATTATTCTGAAAAAAAAAGGCATTTTGAACATCCTAGACAGGCATCCTCTCTTATACATGGTATAGATGGTAACCCTAGCCGCGCCCAGCCCAAGGGTGTTCCAATTCAGGGCGAAATCGGGCAAAAGTATAAATAAAAAAGACGATATCTCATCAAGATGTTTGCCAACTTTGAGGTATGGAAATAAATAAAGAAAGCGGTTTTATCAAGATCTATCCCAACTTTGAGGGATTGGAGAAAAAGTAACTGAAAGCCAATATGACCCAGTTAATCTTTCAGATACATACATGTGTTTGGAAAAGCGGATGAAAAATTGCAGAACCGATTTGATAAATGTGAAAAATTTGGCCACGAGTCTTTTCTAAATTAAGTACTTACCTATGTATTGCCTAAGCTCTAACTCTAGGATTAACTTGCGCAGTTAGATCAGTCTAGATGAGCTTTTACGACCTAATACGGCCTTTCAAAGATAGATCAATGTCTGAAAGTAAGAAGGCCGCCCATGTGAAATTTGCATAAGCCTCGTACAGACTAGCGCGCGACGACGCGCGACGGCTTGACGCGATTCTAATTCTAAGAAAACTCGGGTACAACAATAGGCCTTTGTCCAAAAATTTGTTTTTGTCCGTCTTGTAGATTGTTATTAAAAAATATTGAACACATATTTTTTCTTTTTTGACGTAATCAAAAGATTACGGCGATACATTGAGTTAAAATGTGGCATGACGTCACGCCTTGCTAGATTTAATACTGCGTTGTGACGTAGCGAGCCTCCACTCCCCAACTTTAATGCGTGTTTTCTAAGTTATTTTTTATTAATATGATAAAGCAAAAAATACGTGTCTATGACTAATATTTTTTTATTACCTGAAAGACGGACTAAATAGGATTTCTTTTTTTTACCTAGGCAACTACCCTATTACCGGTGTCACGTCGCGCCGCGCGCCGTTGAGGCAGTCTGCCGTCTGCTGAAGCATTTCCATGAAAAAATGGTAGCATTCTCAAATAGGCAAACAATTGAATAATATGATTTTATAAATCTAAACAAGGAACAAGTTCCAAAATATCACAAGGCTGAGCTTTATCAAAAAACATGTTTTGAATAAAATTTTACCCATCATCGAATATTACGAAAATATCAGTCGTTTCACAAGTTTATTTCTATGCCAAAGTATAGGCTATCAATTTGGTTCGATAAACAATGACACTGACTCATCTTCATAGGCTGGCCCTATCATGTGATAAGTGGTAAGGTTTAAGATTATGAGAATGACGGAAAAAAGTTGTCTCTAAAAATAACCTAAGTACCGGTACCTGAAGTGGTCGCGATGGCGCGACCCTTTCATGTAAGTACCTAAGTTATGATTTCAGATGTCTCAAGTTACCGAACTAATTCTTCCTTATTCGTACATAGATAGGTAGGTAAACGCTATTGATGTCCTCATAGGTACGAAAGGTTTAGGTTTCTAGTAGCTCTTTGCCTTTATCATCATTCTAATTCTTTCCGTCTTAGATTGTGTAAAAATTAAACCTGATCCACTCAAATCTGTATAGTTCTTTCCTCAAAAAACCATCCGAGACATTAATCTGCATGGTCCTTGCGGTGTTCACTTGGATCACTTGTTATAGGCTTTTGGTTTAGAGTAAAACCACCAAATTATCTGTAAGTACACATCAACTCAAAGGGAGAACGTCTAGTCGACACCGGGGATACAGTGGGACTCAGCGGGGCGCTCTTGAGGCGCTACCTTTGAGTTATGTGCCACATCCTCATATGGCCTGACCAAGATTATGTCTGGATTCAAAAGAGACTGTAACCTCTGAGAATCTGAGTTGAATTCGGTCTTTCTTCTCAGAGTAGTCAGTTAGGAGGAAACGCCGAACTCATCTACTTTTAAACCACAAGTCATTATTGACGAATATAGGTACTAATCGTGTTTTTTTTAACCAATTTACAGAAATAAATATAATTTATCATTATTATCATTTAAGGAGAGCAGGGGTGGCCCAGTGGTAACGGCCGCGACTTACGAGTTGTAGGTCGTAGGTTCGAACCCAGATTGGCGCTTTACTTTGTGTAAATTATTTCATCACCACTGCTCTCAAAAACGGTGAAGGAAACCGGCATGTCCTAGAACCGAAAAATTCGAAGACATGTGACATCTACCAACCCGCACTGGGCCCGCGTGGTAGATTACGGCCCACTCCCTCTCACAGAGAGGAGGCCTGTGTCCCAGCAGTGGGAACATTTAAGGCTTGTGCAGACCAACGCGACACGCGACGCGACACAAAGGCACCGCTCGTCGCGCGACGAGCGGTGCCTTTGTATCGCGTCGCGTGTCGCGCCTGTTTGAAAGAGCCTTTATAGGCTGATGATGATGAACGTTTAAGTAGCTTTGATTTGGCTTTTTACGTATCTGAGAAAATGCTTCTGTTGTGGTAAAAAGATGTCAGTCAGCATAAATGTAGTAAGGTTATAGGTACAACTGCCTACATGACACCAAATAGATGTCAATGGGACACATGGCAAAAGGAAGAAAATGTCGCTTTCTCATACCGAACTGGTACCTATACCTAATAAAAGAACCTACAATACCTACCTACCAACTTAAGAGCGTTTACGCCATCCGCGCGCTGTTTAGCTGAAAAACAGTACTTTTCGATCCAGTTAATATCCATCAAACATTATTTTAAAAACATATTAATTACTAATCATTTTAGGAAATATTGTTGTCTAAACACTTAGTTAGGAAAATTTTTAGATTATTAGAGTATTTGTGAATTATATCAAGATTACTGAACAGAGGTTTTGTTAATTTTACTTCGAGCGTCAACTTTGACGCTTAAAATATCTTAAATCACTGATCACCCTAACAAACAATATTTTTTATCTAACTGCAAAGATTCTTAGGAAAAAAGTTAGTTAAAAGAAATTTTCAGTTTAGGTTCCCTACATGAGAAATAAAAATCCAAACAATGCGAAATTATAATGAAATTTTGGTGAATAAAATGTTTTTTTTTACCAATATATCTTCCTTAATTTAATATAATAAAGGGTTACTGTAATAGAAAAACATCTTCTTAAAAATTTGCAATCAAAATTTTTAACTATATGTGTTTGGTTATTTTTCTAGAATTTTTTTAAAACTACTCTAAAATTACTATAAAACTCCACGCGCAAACCGTTTCAAATTAGTCCGCCGTGAGGCCTGTCAGAGAGTGGACGCGTCGCTCGGCGCTCTGCCTGACCGCTGTTGACCTTTGTCGTGCGTACAACGATAATGCACGAATATAGCATGATCGCCACATCTTAGTACTTTAGTAAGTAAAATATTTTATTGAAGTGAAAACTAATTTAGGGTGCTAAAGTTGATATCGGTGCCGATTCTCATGTCACAAATGCCTTCTGTTGTCACAAATGACTAGACAAAAAATCACCATTTAGTTTGGGTAGTAATAAAAGTTCCAAAAAAAGTTAAAATATGAGCATACTTAAAATTTGAAATTTACTGCTATAAATGCTAATTTTCCGACAACTTATATGCGAATACAAATAAAGAAAGGACCGAATAAAATACTGAAAATTCCGAAAAATCAATACAGCATTTGCTGACGTAATATTTTTCAAACAAACAAACAAGCATACACCAAAGTATTAACTCAGTGCCATCTTAGGCCCGTATTACAGAACGACACTCAATACTCAAGCATTACTTAAAACTAGTTTCAACCAATCAAATGGCTTGAATCTAGTTTTAAGTAATGCTTGAGTATTGAGTGACGTTCTGTAATACGGGCCTTAGTGAAAGATGACACTGAGTTAATACTTTAGTGAAAATGGCAATTTTGCTATTCTGAATTTGACGTTTTTCTTGAAAAATTTTGTTTGCCTAACTAAATCTGACTACTTTTAATCGCCATTAAAAAAGTGTGGAATTAAATTAGTTGTCATGAACTAAAATTCATACCCACACCTCGACTTCAGCTGCAAAAATAGTACTGTATCTTTTTTTCTTTTCTTTTGCTTATATTTCGAAAATGGTGTGATCTATCGCAAAAGTAATGAAAATTTCGACCCCCTTTATAAAGCCCATAAACCCATAAAACTCAACATATAGGTAATAATTTTTCATGGTCTCCATACAAAAAGTGAAAAATTCTATATAAAACACGCTGCTTCGTGAGGTTCCTGTTCAGGATAAGGCGGGAGGAAACATCCGGGTGTCACCATTGTGTGGATCGGCCTGAGGACACGGCAGAGCATACGGTGGAGGTCTGCCCGGCTTGGGCGGAGCAACACCGTGTCTTCGTTGAGGTGATCGGCGGCGGTGATCTCTCGCGTCCGGCCCTGGTTCAGGCCATGGTACGGAGCGAGAAGAAATGGCAGGCCGTCACCTCCTTCTGCGAAGCGGTAATGCTCGCGAAGGAGGAGGCGGAACGCGTGAGGGAGAGGCAAATTTCGCGCCTTCACGCCCCTAACCGCCGCAGGAGGAGACACCCGGGGCGGGAATCGCGAGCCAATTCCAGCAATGGGTAGCTCGCCGTCCGATAAGGACCAAGCCCGGGTCGACGGCGCGTTGTGTTCCACGCGCGCCTCAACGAGATGTCAGCAGAATTGACGGGGTCCGCTTGGGCCAATGCCTGCCGGGAGTTCGAAGAAAACCGATAGGGAAATCGTGGCCCCCGGCAACAGGGCAACCGAAAGAACACGGGTGGGTTTTACTCAGTAAGAGTCTAACACGCCCTCCCGCTCCGCCCAGAGCGGGAGAATTCATCATGGGTGTCGTTTTCATATACCCCGTTTACATTCAGCTCACTTCCACAGCAATGAGCAGGAAAGTAGGCAGGATGAGTATGTAAACACGATACTTCTTATACTGCTGCCACTGCTACTCGCGTTGCCCTACGCTCCCCAAATGAGCGGTTTTTTTATGCGGAAGTCAAAGAACGAGCAGCACGAGTGGCAGGGCGTGTTTACGTTCAGCTCTGCAGCTCACTTCTTACCGAGCGCCTGGACGAATCGGACGTGCGTACCGCCTATTTATACGATCTGTGAAAATGCCCTTCGAGTGGAATAATAAAAACACTATAACATTTTTGGAACTATTGGAATCCAAAAAAAGTATGTAGGATTTAAATGACAAAAACCACAAATTAAAACTAAGTTCACGACGTCTGGACACGTAGCATGACCACAATAGAAACGGGTTTTGTCGACGGAAGAATAGACAAAATGACAGATTGTGATTGTTTATCTGTCATTTTGTCTATTGTTCTATTATCTATGGTGGTCATGCTACGCGTGCTGGAAGAGAATTAGTGAAGCTTTAGAAGATACTCCTTCCTATTGACGAATTGAAATCAAAGAAGTCACTGATGGTCATGTTTAGGCCTCTTTTGAAAATAAAAATTCATCTAGCCGATCTGTACCCCAATAATTGCGTAATAGAAAAGAGGACCACGCTCGAGGTTTGCCGCTCGAGCTATGGAACGGAGTATTCTTGGTATTAAACTTGTGGACCGGGTTAAGAATACAACAATCCGTTCCATCACTAAAATATCTGATGTCACTCGGAAAGCTGCCACGCTTAAATGGAATTGGGCTGGACACATCTGCCGCATGTTAAACGATCAATGGGCCAAACTTACGACCCAGTGGGTCCCGCTTAATGGCAAACGACATCGCGGCAGGCTCAGACGGAGATGGCGGGATGAGCTGGACTCCTTTAAGAAAGATTGGTTCTTGGAAGCTCTAGACAGAGAGAGGTGGAAAGAGGGTAGGGAGGCCTTTGCCCAGCAGTGGGACAATAAAGGCTAAGAAAAAAAAAATAGCGTAATGCACGATCAATCACAATTGTTTCGATTTGAAACAGATTGCTAATCCATTGCTTCATAAGTTGGAGTAAAAATCTGCTCAATAACGTAAATAATGCAATGAATGTTGTTGAACTGTCAAAATGAAATAAATTTGTTATAATCGTTTATGAAAATAAGTTATGCAATTAGGGTACCTACTGGAGCAGATGCAGACGATATATTTCATCCGATATGGTTTGTATTCGATGTTATGGAGAGGATCCACCATCTTCTACGAAGATAATTTTCTTTTTTTAAATTTGTTTTTTTTTTTTAATAAAGAACATAATTATGTATTGTGTTTTCTACACAGCGACGCTGTAATTATTTCGACGTCTACCATTGTTGAAAGTCGAAAGCGATATGAGTGGTAGGGCAGTTCTTTCGATCCTACTACGGCAGTATTTAGAGAATTATGGCTGGCAGCGCGAACAGTAGCGGCAGGGGCAGAATGTAAATGAGGCATTAGTTTTTGAGGGTACTAAAGTCGATATTGAGGTCAAAATGTAAATCCAAGATGGCGGCTGCGAAAATTTTGTTTTTGTTTTAAATGATACGTGAGAAGGAACTTTATTCCTGAGTGGGTTCTCACAAACGCACACGTTTTTTTTCAGGTGAAAGCTTCTTTAGGCGCGATGAGCGATTATTGGTAAAGGAAAATCTTATGGGTTTGCGACACCGACATGCTAATATTAACAGTACCCATAATGTAACTATGAGTATGACATGTTGCGCTTGTTGTTACTCGGAGTGATAATAAGATAAGATGTTTAAAAGAAATAAATATGATTCATCAAATTGTTATGCCTAATATAAAATAAACACGAAAAGAAGCGTATAAAGATGTAAACTGTTCCAATAAAATATTGTAAAATTATTTATTTAATTCGTTTTTTTAATAATATTAATCATAGGTGTAACAATAAATTGAAGTTGGATTTAAATTCCAATTAAATATTTACTAAAACAATTGCTCTAAATCGAACGGATCAACGTGTGTTAGTCTGACTATAAAGATAGCGAACGCGCCAACTCTACGCACACATGTACGCGCGCTTCTGTGTGAGTGAATTTTGCGAAGAATTTACCTAAACTTGACTTCTCGCGCTAGACGTAAACGCTCTTAACTACTTCCACAGTCCACTAAACGACTGTTCATATTCAGATAATACTGCAAGGTAAGTTTCATATTCCATTCCATAAAACGAATTGAACAATAAAATCTTTTATCACGCAATCTTATTCCTAAACACGTTTGTGGACAATTATGAACATAAATATCCATCTCTGATAGATAAGTACCTAGATATATTTCACATAAGACGTGGCACACCTGGAAAACTTTCTACAATTTGCTACGGTAATGAACCACCCACAATGACGTGTGAAGGCAACGGGTAACCGTTGGACGTGAGAAGCCCAACACCGGTCGATGCGGCGACACTTGGGGAAAGCCTATATCCAGCTACGAACGGCTTTCGGCTGAAATGATGATGATGATGAATGTTCAAATGAAAAAATAGTATAATGGGGTGAATGAATACCTAAAAGGTTAAAGCTAAGTACGCCTTGTATGCTTTAAACGGTTTATCTTTGCAGTCGATCACTAAAAGGTTTCTGATTCCTATTAGGTTTCCATTAACTGGTTCAAACCGCAATAGAGGTCATGATTTTTTTTTTTTTGTCCCTCTTGTAGATTATTAAAAAATATTGAACACGTATTTTTAGGGTTCCGTTGCCAAATGGCAAAAAACGGAACCCTTATAGATTCGTCATGTCTGTCTGTCTGTCTGTCTGTCTGTCTGTCCGTCCGTATGTCACAGCCATTTTTTTCCGAAACTATAAGAGCTATGCTGTTGAAACTTGGTAAGTAGATGTATTCTGTGAACCGCATTAAGATTTTCACACAAAAATTGAAAAAAAACAAATAATTTTGGAGTTCCCCATACTTAGAACTGAAACTCAAAAAATTTTTTTTCATATATCCCATACGTGTGGGGTATCTATGGATAGGTCTTCAAAAATGATATTGAGGTTTCTAATATCATTTTTTTTCTAAACTGAATAGTTTGCGCGAGAGACACTTCCAAAGTGGTAAAATGTGTGTCCCCCCCCTGTAACTTCTAAAATAAGAGAATGATAAAACTAAAAAAAATATATGATGTACATTACCATGTAAACTTCCACCGAAAATTGGTTTGAACGAGATCTAGCAAGTAGTTTTTTTTTAAAACGTCATAAATCGTAAACCGCAATTTACCTTTCATTCAATGTTACTTGCTGCTACGGAACCCTTCATGGGCGAGTACGACACGCACTTGGCCGCTTTTTCTTTTTTTATGTTATCAAAAGATTACGGCGATACATTGAGTTAAAATGTGCCATGACGTCACGAGTATGTAGATTTTATACTTACTTGTGACGTAGCGACCCCCACTCCCCAACTTTAATGCGTTTTATCCAAGTCATCTAATACCTTTAAACGAGCAGTTCTTGTATATAATCAGAATCTCGGAAACGGCTTCAACGATTTTCATGAAATTTAGTATGCGTTTCGGGGCGATAAATCGATCTAGCAAGGATACATTTTTAGAAAACGTCGTTAAAAAAAATTGATATTTTTATTAATATAATGAAGCAAAAAATACGTGTCCAATATTTTTTTATTATCTGACTGACGGACTAAATAGTTTTTTTTTTTTTGAACAAGGCATCATCCCTACTGTCCGCCAATAGAACCAAAAGAAGACAGTACCCAACTTTTTATTTGAACTGTTACAGTAGGTACTTAATCAAGTGAACGAAAATGGGTAAAAGACACTTCGAAGAAACCCAGTTATCTTCCCGACCACGGTCCGTAGACGCCATAACTTTCTGTGAAACGAGGTTTCTGGCACATTTATTGCTTTGGTCTAAATCACGCTGTAATTCGAAGGTGAAATCCTTAAACTGCCTTGAAGTTTATAATAAACAGCTGTACGACAAAATTGTTAAAGTTAGATACAGCTAGTTTACTATCCTCATACTGCACCCTAATTGCGTAATGCAACACAATCAGAATCTGTTTCGATTTGAAACAGATTGCTAATCCATTGCTTTATGTTGGAAAAAAAATCTGCTCAACAACGTCAATAACGCAATGAATGTTATTGAACTGTCAAAATGTAACAAATTAGGCAAAATTGTTTACGAAAATAAGTTACGCAATTAGGGTACTGGTCATCAAGATTGGTGATCGAAATTGTTGGTGGAGAGAGATCAGAAAGTCAATTCAGTAAAAGTCGCATCGTGAAAAATTTGGTGAAGTTGAAGTGAACTATCATTTCACCTGATGCTGGGGATTGACACTATTGACAGGTCACTTCACCTAAGTTTTCACGGTTTTACAGAATAACACTACACAAGTGTATTATAGTGCTATTCTGTATTTATTACTTACTGCTGCCCGTGCCTAGATCACCTGCAATAAGCCAGTATTTAACCGTATTCGAAATTCATTCGCCATTTACAAAGCACCTTAATTTTCTTCGAGTCAAGAACAAAATTGCATCTAGATTACTTTCACGAAGCCGTTAATGGATATGCAAGAACGCGTCATTCCGACACAGTCTCAGGTATGTAATTTCACCTTTCTGAGAACACTTGTCGGGTAGCAAGGAAAATATCGTTTTTTGCTTTAAGAAATGAAGTAAATATTGATTTCATTTCCCAGTATTCTCAGCGACTCTTCTTCGAATCAATGGAATAGTTATGTAAATATTCAATATTAAATTAAATTCCATTATGCTTTCAGTCTGTTATGTTTGGGTAGATGAGATGGGAAAATTCTATGACAGTAATGCCCTTCGACCAAACCCGTTTAAAACGCATGGCGACCGATGATACTAGTCACATAATTATACCAACACAAATCCCATGCAAAAACGGTTTTGTATTTGGTCTGAGGCAAAAACATGCAGAATTTCAGACCAAGTTCAAACATCGCAATAAATTATAAAAAAAAACAAATCTATGGCACTCCGGGAGTGCCGACAGAAGTGAAAACTTGAACAATTTAAAAAATACTTCAAAAACCTTTAAAGTAAAAATATTTGCACAGAACATGAGAACATTAATCCGTAACTTAATATAAATAAAGAGCACAATCGCGTTTACAAAAATGAGGTGTCGGTAACGGTGTCACGAATTCAATTGTTTTTTCCCATCTCAAAAATGCCCAACGCGCCTAAAGAAGTTTTCACTTCAAAAATATTTCTCTCAATTCACATCATTCAGAAGTCTAGAATTGTCTCCATTCGGTCGTTGATCTATTTTCTAGTCAGGAACTTCATCCCTTAAGCAATAGCATTGTTTTTTTAGGTCTTCGCTTGATAAATAGGTATGAAAGGTCACACGTAGGCCATGGCATGGACTAGAAACGCCATCGTTACACTATATCTTAGCGGTTGACATTCATCGCATTATTATAGCTTTAGCAGGTGCTTGTGCAGCCATATAGGGACAAATACGGTCAAAGACCCCAGGTGTGTCGGGGCATAGACTTTCGTACATAAGGATAGTACCTACCAACTAGTCCAACAACTTTTAGGTTATCAAAGTAGGTAATCAAATCAGTACTTTCATCGAAACTGCTGAACCGTTTAGTGTTATTGTATTTTTTTTCTAAAACGGTCACGCGATGGAATACTGGAAGTCTAGAATTCTTATTCTACGTAGACTATGACCTAAATGACGTAGTAGTGGCACAGATTAATCTGTGGTAGTGGTTCGAAATTATGAGCAGGCAAGAATTTGATGCTAGATCGTGGCTTTATGGTAAGGCTTGTGCAGACCAGCGCGACACAAAGACACCGCTCGTCGCGCGACGAGCGGTGCCTTTGTGTCACGTCGCATGTCGCGCCTGTTTGAATGTGCCTTAAGTTGTTAGACCGATGATCTCAGTATCATGGCGTAGCTCGTAAATGTTTTCATAACACCATGATAACTGATAAGTCACTGAAATTAAGGAGGATGCGCAGAGGTAGCCCGCGAAATTCAAATTTTCTTTAGTTTTTTGCATTTTGCAGGTCAATGGTGCCGATTCCCTTGTTCACAAACTAAACTAAATTTAAGTTCAGTGCATCTTTTTCTTTCTATTTCATTAAGGAAAGGACAGAAGATAAATTTTAGTTTAGTCCTGTCAACTTAATCAGCGCTCGACGTAAATTGACGTAATTTTAGTGGGCAAGTTTTTAATCACGTCTAAACTTGTATGGAGTAGTGACAGGTGCTGATTAATTTGACAGGACTAAACTAAAATTTATCTTCTGTCCTTTTCTTAATGAAATAGAAAGAAAAAGATGCACTGAACTTAAATTTAGTTTAGTTTGTGAACAAGGGAATCGGCACCAGTGTCAGGTTATATGTTGATTAAAATATGACTTACGTACAACCACAGTGGGGCTGATTGATAAGTACTGTAAAACACATTGTAAAATAGGAGATCGTTATAATAAACAACAGATGTTATGCTTTATTTGGTTAACGTTAACACATGACCTATATGACCGCAAAGTATGAATGTTGCTTACAAAAACTAGAAAAAATCACTGTCTGTTGAAAGCCCGACTAGCCTACATTTTTCACACAAAAATATTATTTTATACCTTATGATCTAGGAAATAAAGGTCAGTATGCATTTAAAATGCATTAGTAATTATTATTGTGTTGGTAATTTACGGCGGTCGATATTCATTGCAATTTTTACTTGTACGATTATGATAATTATTTGTTGCAAGCATATTGCCTTAACGAGTTAGGGTTGTCACCATTGTCACAAATAATATTCTTAAAATTATAATTCAGTTATGACTGACTATACACCGTTTGAAATAAGATTAGACATTTAAACAAACCTTTTTTACAGTCCGTTCAACCGATTTTGACTTCTATACCGCAGGCATAAGGATGGCATTAAAAGCAAAAAAGTGGTTACAAACCAACCAGCAGCTGCCATTTGTCATGCGACCAACGAAATAGAAGTCAAAATCGGTTGAACGGACTGTAAAAAAGGTTTAGTTAAATGTCTAATCTTATTTCAAACGGAGTATAGGTAAGTTAGAATTAATTTAAACTTTAAAAGATAAAAAATAGCCAAAAACGATTCCTATGGCATTGGTCGAAGTATTGAAGATAAGAACACCGTATAAAAATAAAAAGGCTATCGTAAATAACTCCAAACTAATCTTAATTTCAGGTCTTATCTTTATCGTTTTGTCCTGAAAAAGAAATGTGACTCTGCATGAGAACTTGAAATCTCACGCGACAACCCTTGGTCGCCGCGATACCATATGAAAGCTACGAAGACAGAAATACCACTTCATACAAGAACGCCCGATATCTGTACATTATAATAAAATAGTAACGAAATCAATACTATACATTGAATATTTTAAAAAAAAGTACGTAATTGCTACAAGGTATAGGAACGAGTCGGATGACAATTTTTTTTTTTTAATTTTATTCTATTTGTCTGGATGTATGTTCGGATTGGTGCAAAAACGGCTTAACAGATTTGGCTGAAATTTGGCACACAGATGGTTTATAATCTGGATTAACACAAATATGGTAGGTATTTTTAATCCCGGTAGGATATTTCACGTTCCCGTGGGATATTTTCCGACATCCACGGCGAAGCCGCAAAAGCTAGCATCTAAGTTAGCTCTTACATAAAAGTAGAACGAAATAATTTTATAAACGCGTGCTATTTTATAATTGGACATCTGTATTGAGGAAATCTGTATCTCAGAGGAAGAGGAGAAGAGGAGTCCAATACAGATTTGTATTAGACTTGAAATATTTCTTTGATAAAAAAAATGCAAAAGAAATGCAGTGTCAATCTTTAATCATTATAAATGTATTTAACCGTTTTCAAACTTAAATCACACGATCCTTAATACTTTTCTCTTATAAAAAATCAAATGCGAGAAAATGCAATTTTTTCTGCATTTCAACAGTTATTGTGTTTTTTGTTTTTGTAACTGTCCATTTCTAACGGTAATTGTGCAACATTTTTTTTGGCCCACGGCCTGAACTTTATATTTCGGCCGAAAATTGCCAATAAACGAAAACGAAATTCGGTCAGACTCTATCCCTCATGTTGTGTGTTCTCATTTTCGTCAACGGTCAACCAGTACCCTAATTGCGTAATGCAACACAATCAGAATCTGTATCGATTCGAAACAAATTGCTAATCCATTGCTTCATAACTTAGAAAAAAAAAATCTGCTCAACAACGTAAATAGCGCAATGAATGTTGTTGAACTGTCAAAATGAAACAAATTAGGCAAAATTGTTTACGAAAATAAGTTCCGCAATTAGGATACTGTTACAACGTGATTTTGCAGCAGATTTCAGAAATTATTATTTTATCGTTATGCAAAGCCCGCGTTGATTTCAAGGAGTTGGAATTCTGTCCTCTCCACACTTTGTATCAATATATCCAATGACAGCCACGTGTCTCACAGCTCACGTTTTTACAAACAAACCTGTTTCCGACTGCTTCTAACACTACGCTTTGTTTTCTATTCATCGACTTTTTCCTTCCCTACACTCCATGCCACATCTATGCCGCTGCAGCAATGTATGTATATACGTAACAACGCGTTCAAATTAACTTTATATTTACTGTTATTCGGTCTTTGAATACTAATAGACAATGTATAAATAAACTAAGGTGGAACGTCCGTTTGGTAAACGCTGAACGAACATTTTTGTTAGCTATCAGGCGCCTGTACTTAAGGCTCCGTGCTGTCGCACCGCACGAAATCACTGATTTTTATCAATTTTGTTTATTCGTTGTGAGAAAGGGGACGAGAATTTAAACAAAATTATTTGTGATTTGAAAAGTCCAATTCTTCGTCTTGTACATAGGGGAAAGGGATTTTTGAAATAAATTAAGGATTCGTGGGAAATCACTAAAATTCGCAACAAGTTTTCCAAAAAATGACGCGAGACTAACGTTTGATCGTTTGGTTAGAAGAAACTGCTTTTGATGTTGAAAATTAAAAAATATCATCAACATCATTATATGGTCTACTTGTACATAGGGGAACCACTTTTTTCAACTTTCATACAAAATATAGCAGAAAAAAAATGTTAAAATAACGTAACTTTCTCAAAACTTCAAGCCAAATAAATATTTTTTTCTAATACTTAGAAACACTTTTAAGAAATTTTAAAAATTATATATTAATTTTAAGTTAATTGTTTAATAGAATCTAAATTTTATTTTATAAATAAACAATTACTTCATTACGTAAATAAATGGCAAAGTGAACTATATAAACGATCGCGGAAAATCTATTCCGTCAGTAGCGAACGGGCCTTCCCAGCGTGAGGACGTATCACTTTGCGTCGCAGCACGCACACACGCACGTACGTGTCCGATGTTAACATATTCCAGAAATTGTACGTCGACTACCACATTTTGATCCGCATTTTATTTTAAAGTACTTTGCTTGTTTTTGAAGAACATTAAAATTTTGCATGCCTGACAATAAATAAAATACCGGTGTACGTGTGTTCGTAATTCTTCTTATCCTAAACGGCTTGACTGATTTAGATGTTTTTTTTTTTTTTTTAATTCTTTTTGTGTAACTTGGATGGTTCATAACTATAGTTGGACCCGCGTGGCGCTGTTGTCGCAGGACAACATCTGCCTGCTGGGTTCACTAGTTATATTTTGACTTTAGATTTCATAGTTTTGAGTGATTTTTGGTAGGGGAAAAAGTTATAGGTTCGCGTCACCGATATGCCCGCGCCGATATGCTGTTGTAGCAATAAGTGAAGTATTTTTGGGACGAAGTTCTTTAACGCTACTGAAGACTACTTTAAGTCAAAATAAAGATCCAAGATGGCGGCTGCGAACATTTAAAAATATTTCGTCATGGGTATCGTTTTCATAGTTTTCGAGGATGCTAAAGCTGATAGTGAGGTCAAAATGAAAATCCAAGATGGCGGCTCTGAAATTTTTCAAATTTTTCATCATTGGTATCGTTTTTATGGTTTTCAATGGTGCTAAAGCCGATAGTGAGGTCAAAATGAAAATCCAAGATGGCGGCTGTGAAATTTTTCAAATTGTTCATGATGGATATCGTTTTCATGGTTTTCAATGGTGTTAAAGCCGATAATGAGGTCAAAATCAAAATCCAAGATGGCGGCTGTGAAAATTTTCAAATTATTCGTCATGCGTGTCGTTTTCATAGTTTTCGAAGCTGCTAAAGCCGATAGTGAGGTCAAAATGAAAATCCAAGATGGCGGCTCTGAAAATATTCAAATTTTTCATCATAGGTATCGTTTTCATGGTTTTCAAGGGTGCTAAAACCGATAGTGAGGTCAAAATGAAAATCCAAGATAGCTGCTGCTGAAATTTTCAAATTTTTCGTCATAAGTGTTGTTTTCATAGTTTTCGAGGGTGCTGATAGTGAGGTCAAAATGTAAGTCCAAGATGGTAGCGATTTTTGTTTTAAATCATACGTAAGAAGGAACTTCGTTGACTGCACACGTTTTATTTTCTCATAGTGGGTGATAAAAAGTAGAGTGTTCACCTCGGGAGCAACACTATTTTAAGCTCGAGTGAAGTACTTTGAATCCCTCGCTGCACTCAGGATTCTACTTTAGAATCCTTCGCTCCGCTCTGGATTCAAAGAAACACTCTCGCCTTAAAAATAGTTGTTTGCTCGCTTGGTAAACAATCTACTATTATTTTGACAGCACTAAGATGGCAATATGGTGCCGATTCTCTTGTATACCGAACTAAACTTACTAAACTATCACTAAAATTCCTTACTTTTGGCTATGAAAATCTTGAAGCTATTTTGCAACAAAAATTCTCTAAATTTAAATATATTTTGACACACTAAAATTATATTTGACAATTGCGAGTCCACGTGGTACTTGTTTGCCCTACCTCGTGAATTTTTTTTAGAGCTGGAGGCGCACAGGGGGCAGCCTTGACGTTTTATATAGAATTTTTACTTTTTGTAAGGAAAATAAGAAAAAATATTACCTACATGTAGAGTGTCAGGGGTTTTATAAAGGGGATCGAAATTCTCATTATTTTTGCGATTGGACGCACCATTTTCGAGATATATGCAAAAGAAAAAAAAAGATACAGTACTGTTTTTTGCACCTGAAGCGAGGTGTTGGTGTGAATTTTAGTTCAAGATAACTAATTTTATTCCGCACCTTTTTAATCGCGATTAAAAATAGTCAGATTTAGTTAGACATGGTGCCGATTCTCTTGTCACAAATGCCTCTAAACTAGACTAAAAATCACCAAAATTTTGTTTTATTCCTGTCAAACGACGATTTCCCATTCTGAAATAGACTAAAGTGACACAACTTAACTAGATTTTAGTTTGACAGCACTAAGATGGAACTGAGATTTTCATTTAGTGAAAACAGCAATTTTGCTATTCTAAATTTGACGTTTTTCACTTAAAATTTAGATTTTCTAACCGAATCTGACTATTTTTCGCGATTAAAAACGTGTGGAATAAAATTGATTGTCATAAACTTTAAATTCACACCAACACCTCGATTTCACATGCAAAAACAGAACTGAATCTTTTTTTTTTCTTTTTTATATATCTCGAAAACGGTGTGTCCAATCGCAAAAATAATGAAAATTTCGACTCCCTTTATGAAACCCTTAAACCCCTTATACTCTACATGTAGGTAATATTTTTTCTTATTTTCCATACAAAAAGTGAAAAGTTCCATATAAAACACGTCGAGCGTGCGCGCCTCCGGCTCTAAAAAGATTCACATGGTTAGGTATCACGTGTGGAATCGCGATTGTCAAATTTGATTTAGATGTGTCAAAAATTTTCTTAAACTTAGAGAATTTATTTTGCATAATTGTGCCGATTCCCTTGTTCACAAACTAAACTAAATTTAAGTGCATCTTTTTCTTTCTATTTCGTTAAGAAAAGGACAGAAGATAAATTTTAGTTTAGTCCTGTCAAATTAATCAGCGCTTGACGTTAATTGACGTAATTTTAGTCGGCAAGTTTTTAATCACGTCTAAACTTGTATGGAGAGTGATAGGCGGTGATTAATTTGACAGGACTAAACTAAAATTTATCTTCTGTCCTTTTTTTAATGAAATTGTAAGAAAAAGATGCACTGAACTTAAATTTAGTTTAGTTTGTGATCAAGGGAATCGGCACCAATAGCTTTGAGATTCAAAAAGTTAGAAATTTTAGTGATAGTTTAGTTAGTTTAGTTTGGTGTATAAGAGAATCGGCACCAATCAAAATTTTAGGTGAAAAAAGTCAAATTCAGAATAGCGAATTTTTCATTTTCACTAAATTAATAACTCATTCAGTTGCAAAAACTGTACTTTATCTTTTTTCTGTTCTTTTGCTTATATCTCGAAAATTGTGTCTTATTGCAAAAATAATGAAAATTTCGACCCCCTTTATGAAACCCATAAACCTATAAAACTCAACATGTAGGTAATAATTTTTCATGTTTTCCATACAAAAAGTATAAAACTCCATATAAAACAGAATTGTAATAAATATACTAAACGAATATACACAAACATTCCAGACTTATTTCATAAGCGTACCTACGTAACTTAACAAAATACCGTCTATAGGATCAAAACTGTTTAAGCGATCACTACGCTCGATGTTTAGGCGTGTGTGCGTGAACGGTGCACACAAACATAGCATCGCAAGAATTTACCTAAACTCTGTCGAGTGAATTCACAGCCAGGAGCCTTAACCTTTGGAGTCGATATCAGAATCGCAACACAACGCACGCGCACGTGAAAGTCAGGCAGGCTACATAGACCGTTTCTGTGACTAACAAAAAAAATCTTATCAGTCTGAAGCACTCGCCTGACCATTAATTATGAAACAATAACAAATAACATTACACGATGTTGTTTTGTTTCAACATAGTAAATATGACAGAGAAGGCAAAAATGACGTAAGCCGACGTACGCACAAACGTAATAAAATCGCGGCAGGATTGTATTGTGCACTGGATTTTTAACTCTCGGTGTTAAGCCGACCGTTGAAAATCCAACACGCTGGGAGTCTGGGACGCACTCTTGTCCTAGCGCGTTGAAACACACTGTTGGATTTTCAACTCTCGGCACTAATCAGAGCGTTGAAAATCCAGTGCACGAAACAAAATCGCCGCGATTTTATTACGCCCGTGCTTCGTCGGCTAACTTGGAGCATGTTACCACACATACTTAATCATTTGTGAGAAAAGACAACTACCTGCCCATGAAGATACAACAACATAGCGTATGGTGTGGACACTTTGAACTATTATATAATGGACAAATGGACATAATTTTTTGGAAAGGTGCCATAATTTCAGCTTCCAACTCTTCACACAGAGGCATACAATCATCTGTGAAATACCTACCCGACATATAGGTTCGACAAATATTAACAATCTCAGTCCTCAAATGTCGTCTAAAACTACAGATGAATCTAAAACTGAAGGCCAACTAAAGATTTTTTTTTATGGTGCCGTGAGAAATAATCGAAGACCGTGAGTTTATACAACCCTCGGCAATCATTCTAATTTATACTTTATAACAATGACATAAAAGTTACCAACATTGTAAAAAAAAAATATCGTGAATGCTATATTCTCCCCAGTTTTTCCTGTTTTAACACTCATCGCAGAATGTGATGTGCGTATGAGTCGTGTGACATCAACACAGTTCACATCCTGCAATTTGTGTCGATAAGCGTGGTAACAAAAGTAATTTTCGCTATACTTAACTGTAATTTACAACGGTTTATTTAGCCCCCGTGTTCAGCAGAGCGCGTAAGAACACGAAGTATGAATATCGGTGATGCAAATGGAGTATAAGCCGACGTTCGCACGGACGTAATAAAATCGCGGCGAGATTTTATCGCGCACTGAATTTTCAACTCTCGATGTTAAGCCGAGCGTTGAGAATCCAACGCGCTGGGACGCACTATCGTCCCAGCGTATTGAAAAAACACACTTGGATTTTCAACTCTCGACGCTACGAAGAGCGTTGAAAATGCAGTGCACGAAAAAAAATCGCCGCGATTTTATTACGTCTGTGCGAACATCGGCTTAGGGATCATTTCATAGCACGTGGCTTTCTGCCTACATAGCTCTACATAGCTCATGGAAAAAATAAGAGTTTATACATACAATAGTAAGTACCTACTAAACTAATTATGAGATTCATTCATCGAACCAACAGTCGAGCGTAAACGTTCCCGTAGACAGTTGCGCCAGACAACAGCGTCAGTTGAGCTAAAAATGTTACTTAGCTCAGTCTGATAAATAACATTAAAGTTTATCCTGTCTCGTGTTTGTGATACAAACAAAGCTATAAAACATATCCCTCTTTGATGTACTGTTTACTAAACTAGTCGCAAGTAGGTACCTAAGTATTATTGAAACTACGCACGCCTTTTCCAAAGACGTCAGTAAGTATTAATAGGCAAAGCATTTTTTTACTTGATTTGTAGGTTATCGGCATCGCAGGCCAGTTCAATACAGTGATGGCACAGATTAGATAAGGTATCTCTTCATTTGCTGATGGCCTGCCAGCTCACATGAAGATAATGAAGCTCACAGGCAAAGAATTCCTAAAATAATATTGGTTAGTTTGTGCGACGCCCGTGTCATAGTATAAGGAGAGGTAGTAAGCTATCTTCATACAAACGCACCGCGCGCGGCTTGTATGTGTGGGGCCGTAGTATCTATGCGTCGCCGCACGCACACTTAACAAAATCTCGACCGGTTTCTCACGAGATTCTATGGCCCCACACATACAAGCCGCGCGCGGTGCATTTGTATGAAGACAGCTTACTACCTCACCTTATACTATGCCCGTGTAGTAGTAAACTCAATAAGAAAAAACTGGGGTTGAGAAAAGATCAGGTTGAGGTTGTAATCATGGAGATTTTTTTACTGTACTGCACTTACTTGTCCTTTTTTTTATTTTGTTCAGCAGTAGACACACAGCTATTATTTATTTATTTAGACAATAGTTATTACATATTTATTCAGCTAAACATACAAAGGTTGAATGAATTTCAGACAATGTATATTATGCACAAGGGCAAAAACGCGGTCATAGAGCTGACTGAGCCATTTAGCTTTGAAGGTTATTTGCTTTTGTCATGAAAAAGCTCAGGTATTCTATTTTTAGATAGCATTCACTAAAGTGCTATGAACTTTTTGCATTGTTACCCCGTCTAAAGATCTAAGAGCACAGATTAAGGCTCTTAAAACAGGCGCGACACGCGACGCGACACAAAGGCACCACTCGTCGCGCGACGAGCTGTGTCTTTGTGTCGCGTCGCGTGTCGCGCTGGTCTGCACAAGCCTTTATACAGATGGTTCACTCCGCATTTTAGGTATGAAGCTACAAGTACGCAGCGGGCTCGACTTCTTGGACCACGGACTTGATCGAAGACCACCGACGTAATAAAATCGTGGCGATTTTTTTTCGTGCACTCGGTTTTCAATGCTCTGCTTAGCGCCGAGAGTTAAAAATCCAACGTGTATTTTTTCAACGCGCTGGGACGAGAGTGCATCCAGCGCATTGGATTCTCAAGAGTTGAAAATCCAGTGCGCTATAAAATCCCGCCGCGATATTTTTACGTCCGTGCGAACGTGGGCTATGTGTATCGTAGTCAGAAAATCTAAGAGTTACGCGATAAAAAGAGAGGCAACTTCTAGGTGAATATACCTGTAAGTAATTAGTGTTATTGCACTCTATTGTGTCGCAAAAGAGTCGGTTTTGACGCGATAACGTCTTATAAATCGATGAACGCCGGCTGCACGCACGAAAAAGTGTCACGTTCCGCCTGAGTCGAGCGTGCAAGCGAGAGCGCGGAACAAGCGATAGAGAGGCACGATTTGTGACATTATCACGTAAAATTATCGTCCGTAAACCGACTTTACAGACAACCAATTTTTTATTTAATTAAATGATTTTGTGGAGAAAACCATCTTTATTGATCTGTGGTAAGATAAAGGTATGGGATTAGAGACCATTACAATAAAATATTCTAGGAAGTAGGAGACAGCCGTTTCTCTAGCATTTTGTTAAAGCCTTTTCAAACAACTGTCAGAGAGTGACAGTTGTGATTTGATTGAATTATCATCTGCCTAGCCTTTTACCAACTATATTGGGGTCGGCTTACTTACAGTCTAACCGGATGCAGCTAAATACCAGTATTTTACATGGAGCGATTGCCTGTCAGACCTCCACAACCCAGTTACTACAGGGTAATACGATATCCCTTGGTAAGACTGGTTGTCAGACTTTCGGGCTGGTAACTACTTGTAACAACTGTCAAAGATCTACAAATGACAGGCAGGACCAATGGCTTAACGTGCTTTCCGAGGCACGGAAGGGTTTCGGTGTGCAACGGATGGTCACCCATCCACGGACCAACTTCGGCAAGCGTTGCTTAACCTTAAAGATCGACCCGTGCGGCTGTTATTATTTAGTCACGAGCCAAGTTGTGACTTAATCGACTATTTAAGTTGGTACCTAGTCTATTTGCTAAAAGGTTCGTGCAGACTGGCGCAACACCGGTACACCACGATTCAAACTTAATGGCGGCTCGGGACATGAGTAACGAATTAATGTGTCAACGGGGGTGAGGGGTGGGGTACTGCGCAGCGAGTAGCGCACTTCCGAGCTGTCATTAAGTTTGAATCGAATTGTAACTTTTCTACCGTAGCCTTAACAACTCATTTCCCAGACTTTACGTAACTTTTACTACACCTACGTATGAGTATTTTTTCAAGTAGGTAAACAGCCTAAAATGACGCTGATAACAGTGATAATGTCACTTCGGTACCTTAAGGAACAGCTATTTCGTATCTACAATGCACTTACACAATCTTTGGTACCTATCTTAACTTTTGACCTATTTATTCGTCTACTGGTATCGCATCGCATCACGTGTTTGCAAACATTGTCTGGAATCGAGTATCGGTATCTTTCCAATTCCAATAACAGCGTGATTCGTGAAATCGTGAGACTGGTATCTAATTATTTGGGTGCCGTAAACAGTAAACTTCCCTCGTTATGATGGGAAAAAAAAGTGTAAATGTAGGGTAAAGCCTCCTGCAGACCAGCGCGACGCAACTCTAACAAAACAATTTCTAAGAAAACTTCATGGTAGAACAATTACCGGTGCAGCGGTGTCGCGTTGCGCTAGTCTGCACGACGCTTAAGGGGACGATAACCGACTTTTAATGATTTTATACCATCGATCACTAATAAAGAACTAGATACACAATCAGCGCCAAAAAGTGTCCTCACCGAATGAGCACCCAATTGAACATTTGGGTGCTCTTTTCATTTAGTAGCATTCGGACGCTCCGACTGTAAACAACTCGTAAAAAATTGTAAAAATCACACATCTAGGACGCTAAAAAAAGATGGAGTTTCATATTTTCGATAAGTATTAATATTATTATTATATAATTGTTATCACTGTACCGTAAATGCTGATATTTTGGCAAGAAATCATCGTAAAATCTTTTTTTAAATTAAGTCTTATTAAACAGCAGGAGTTAAAAAGCATCTCAATTGTAAAGACTCTTACTAAACCTATTAATCATATTATCGCATGCTCACTTAAATTGTTCAGGTTATGTGCGTTGACTCTGTTCCATTTGTGGAGACGCTATTGTTTTTTTTATTTTTTGTTATTACAGGAGGATTGTTTTTTTGAAGTGAAAAATTCTTTAGGCGCGTTGGACATTTTTGAGATGCGAAAAAACAATTGAACTCGCGACAGCGTTACCAACACCTCATTAAAAGTATTTCCTGCACAGTAAAATTGTTAAAGTTTTCACTTCTATCGGTACTCTCAGAGTACCAGTGTTTTTTTTAGTTTAATGAGCCTTCTTTGCTGTTTCTATAAGTATTATAGTATGATTTTATACATTTAATTTTGACTAAGTACATGTAATCAAATTAAAGATGTGAGATAAACTCACATACTCACTCACATTTTTTTTAGCTTTCCTCGAGATCCAGTGAGGTATGGAAAATGAATATCAATTATAGCACGTCAAAGATGTTGTGTGTGAGACAATGTCCCTGCCGCCCTGTATACACCATGGAATAGAATAAAATATGCTTTCACAATTTTAAAGTGAAAACTTCTTTAGCATCGTTGTGATTTGAAAGTCGATGAAACGAAAAAGCGACAGTAAAAAGAGACAGACACAAACTCAGAAGATTTAACGTGGGAGAAAATGAGATAGGAAGCATTATACAGTGTTTCTTATGTTCGTAGTTCTCTGAAGCTGAAGAGTTTGTTTGTTTGCTTAAACGCGCAAATCTCAGGAACTACTGGTTTGATTTGAAAAACTCTTGCAGTGTTAGATAGCCCATTTATTGAGGAAGGCTATAGGCTATATATCATCACGCTAAGACCAAATAGGAGCGGAGCACCAATGAAGAATGTTTCAAAATCGGGGGGTTTTATTTTTCCTTTTGAGAGCTTCCGCTGCGTGCGCTGCGTAAACGGTTAAAGTACGACAGAATTGTTCCCCTTTAAAAGTTCTAAAAAAAAGTCCGCGACAGCATATGTCTATCTTTTAAGGTTGGCTCACTATAACCTTTTTTATGCGAACCAAATTTGTTCTAAAATTTATTTGCGAAGGTGTTTTTATAAACACGATATTAATCCTTATCCAATAAATACATTACTCATCAGAAGTATTTAATTTAAAACAAAATTTCTCTTTCCATCATTCGATTTCAATGAATATCTTAGGAGATATCGCAGTTTTAAAATAACATCGCAGTAAAATAATGATCAAGTCATCATAAATGCGCGCGCAGTAGATGTGTATCGAAAATGTAAGCTCTGAGTCTGAATAAATCTATGTAATATACACAAATAAAATATAAATTAATTATCAAACTTTGTATCACTATGATCATTACTAAAACCTACAATTATCCTCTTCCTGAAATTTTGATTATCTGAAAGTCAACATTTTTGAAGGTTTCACTTCTACCACGTGTGAATTGCACACATGTTTTCTTATACACTAAACTTAACGAAATTAAAAAAAAGATCATTTATAATTACAGTATAAACAAAAAATATTGGACAATTCGACTACACTCATTTCTTGTCCTAGTGGCGAGCCTGGGTCGTAAAACTTTATTGCTTTTTTTGGCACTTTGTAATTATAACTTTAAAACATGCGTGTAAGGTTGAATTTGATTTGATGTATGTTGACCAGTGAGTAGGTCGTAAAAATTTATTGCTTTTTGTACATAGCTTTGTGAAAACAACTTTAAAGTTTGCGTTTAAGGTTGAATTTACATGAATGTATATTTATTTCAACTAGAATTACCTAAACACAATTTGATGACAGTTTTAAGAGAACTTTTGCTTGGCATTGTGTATCTAGTTCTTTATTAGTGATCGATGTTTTATACTGAAGATGACATCTAAACGAGTAGTGTTAGTGATTTGGAAAAATATATGTTAAATTAGAGCATTTTTTTAATATTTTAATATAGGCATATGTATTTTTGATTATGTTTATATTAAATAGTGAAATTAATTTGTAAAGTTATGTCTAACGCGGATAAAAAACTGAGAATGACGCAAAATTTATCAAGCGTATTATTCTGATAACTTCACCATTTTAAAGATAATTAAATTATTGATCTTTTAGTATACGTGTTTTATTACAATACCTTTTGTTTTACGTGTAATAAATGAACAATGCGTCTAATTTGGGACAGCGCTCCTTGATGGGCGAGTCCTATCATTGGCTGGACGTACGACGCGTTGCGTGAGCTCAGTACAGAACACGCAAGCTAACCACTCAAGGTCACTGTCACATATCTGCGTCTTAAGTATGTTATGTTGTCACTGAGCGAAGACAACAGTGATGTGAAGGCGATTTCATAAACATGTGTGCACTTATGAGGTTTAGTTTAATTGTAAATGGTTGTAAATGTATGCGTGAGAGCATGTATATGCACAGAGCGAAGGTGTAGTTTTGGCATGCTTCACTGTATTGTTCTCAGCGCTATGTCTTGATTTTTTATTTGGTCTGAGCCCACGTATGACAAGTTTATTTCTTTCGTCTGTCCCACTATATCATTCGGCACATGAAGCCAAGTCCCCATGTTCATGGGCGGCTTTAAAACTCTGACACCAGTACCCTAATTGCGTAACTTATTTTCGTAAACGATGATGACAAGTTTGTTTCATTTTGACAGTTCAACAACATTCATTGCGTTATTTACGTTGTTGAGCAAATTTTTTTTTCCAACTTAAGAAGCAATGGATTAGCAATCTGTTTCAAATTGAAACAAATTGTGATTGATCGTGCATTACGCAATTAGGGTACTGGTTAGTCACGAACCACATGAGAAGAAGAAGACTATATCATCAAGATAATTATGTCAAGTTATTTCCTTACTACTAGTTAGGTACATATTCCTTATCTATCTGGAAACCCCATAATTTCCCTGCAAGCATTACCATCAAGGATTGAAAATTCTTACCTACTCGCTCAATAGGCCAAGTTTTCCGTGAATACAAAAACTACCTTGTCATAATAAGTCATTGGTGCCGATTCCCTTGTTCACAAACTAAATTAAATTTAAGTTCAGTGCACCTTTTTCTTTCTATTTCATTTAGAAAAGGACAGAAGATAAATTTTAGTTTAGTCCTGTCAAATTAATCAGCGCTTGACGTAAATTGACACAATTTTAGTCGGCATGTTTTTAATCACGTCTAAACTTGTATGGAGAGTGACAGGCGCTGATTAATTTGACAGGACTAAACTAAAATTTATCTTCTGTCCTTTTCTTAATGAAATAGAAAAAAAGATGCACTGAGCTTAAATTTAGTTTAGTTTGTGAACAAGGGAATCGGCACCATTATGTTGGTAAATGCATAATGTTTATACCTACCCAGACCTAGGCAATTAAATGATGATTTCATGATCAACATTTTCCTCAATGTTTTCCAAAGAATCTCTATGTTTAATACCTACTTATCCTTTTTTTTACAGGTCAAACGCACGGTCTTGGTGACGAGACAATTATGTAGTTTAAAAGTAGACTAATATTACTATTACTAAAAAAAGTCCAAACATTAGAATAAAAATACAATGTAGGTACTTGGCGACAAGACCTTGAACCACATACATCGATCGAAAGCGACGCGCAGTACCGTTGTGGAGTAACACAGAATACAGAAGAACAACTGTACACAAACTCTGATATTACAACGCGAGGGAGTTCTATTACCGTCTACAATATTGGTCGTATCAACAACCTAAGAAAAAGATCCCAATTTGAAAAGCGGTTCCTCGGTAGCTAAACTGTAGCACTCAAGAAAGATCTGTACCCTAATTACGTATCACATTTTCGTAAACGATTAAGACTTATCAGGGGGTAAGTGAGCTTAGAAGGTCCACTGTTAGACTTGAATGAGTTATTATTTACCAGCCACATTTAAGATTTGAACTACAAATTATAGCATCAACGGCTTTTTTCATGGTTGTTTCGTTCATAATACCTATGGGCACCAGGAAAAGACGCGACCAGGACCCTAATTGCGTAATACCAACACGATCAATTAGAATCTGAATCGTTTTGAAACTGTAATGGATTAGCAATCTGTTTCAAATCGAAAAGCAGTATTATTTTAATATTACTTCAGTGTGGGAAAGAGATGAAGCTCTACAGGACGTATAGCTCCATCTCTTTCTCCCACTGAAGTAATATTAAAATAATACTGCTTTTGAGCTGGTGGTAGGCCCCCAGTACCCTAATTGCGTAATACAACAGAATCACAATCTGTTTCGATTTGAAACAGATTGCTAATCTATTACAGTTTCAAAACGATTCAGATTCTGATTGATCGTGTAGGTATTAAACAATTAGGGTCCTGTACCCTAATTGCATAACTCATTTTCGTAAACAATTTCGCGAAATTTGTTTCATTTTGACATTTCAACAACATTCATTGCGTTATTTACGTTGTTGAACAGATTTTTTTCCAACTTATGAAGCAATGGATTAGAAATCTGTTTCAAATCGAAACAACTATGAAAAAAGCCGTTGATGCTATAATTTGTAGTTCAAATCTAAAAAAATGGCTGGTAAATAATATCTCATTCGAGTCTAACAGTGGACCTTCTAAGCTCACTTACCTATATTGTGCTATCTACGTAATCGTCTGTCTCCGTGGGAGGCGACGCACGACGCGGAAAAAGACATAATTCTTATCCACTTACAAACTGCTCTGTTCATTTCTACTTCAGGAATTTCACACTTGTACATTTACTTCACAAGTTCGTATTGTGTGCAACCACAAGCCGTAATCGTCATATGCCCAACCGCATGGCACCACAGGGCACAGGAAATTGAATTGCAATCATGCCAATTACCTGATATTCTTTTCCCTTTCGTACAATAAAAAAAACCGGCCAAGTGCGTGTCGGACCACGCACAATGAAGGGTTCCGTAGTTGGGATGAATTTATCCCAAAAAAAAACTTAACTTTGTAGTTGATAAACATGTTCTCCCATACGGAATGTATGGGAAAACATGTTTTTGCAACTGCAAAGTTAAGTTGGTCGATTATTACTCGATAACTAGTAAAGCCTACTTAGCTGATAGTTTTCCTTTTAATTTCGTTATATAAACTACTGCTGTGATTTTTTTCACACATCCAAAACCAACCATTTAGCTGGCAGGGGGGACACTTGACTCTAACAAAAATTAGCAGTTTAAAGCTTAATATTTTGGAAACGGATCCCTGAATCCAAAAATGGTTTTCACAAACTCATAATGTTTTTGTAAGACTTTTCCAATGATACCCCACACTATGGGATAAAAAAATAAAACATCACTACTTTACGTGTATGGGAGGTACCCTAAAAAAAATGTTTTTCATAATTTTGTTTTACCACTTCGTCGGCGTAATTAATATGTATACCTATGTCAAATTACAGCTTTCTAGTACTAAGGGTCTCGGAACTAGACCGCGGACAGACAGACAGACAGACAGACAGACGGACATGACGAAACTATAAGGGTTCCTTGTTTACTACGGAACCCTAAAAATCATTATAATCGCACGGCGTGGCTTAGCAAAAACTGAAAGGATTATACTGTGGAATCTAAGTACCATGATTCATATCATAAACGATATGTTTTTTGATTCACATTTTGTTTTGAATTGATTACATTGGTGTGGTGGTGATAACTGATAGATGACATATCGGCGGGGCTTTATCAATCAGACAATTGTAGAACGATTGCTGGAGTCGTTTGAAAACCAAGTTTAGGAAAGTATCTATTTATAGATTCAGCACTGTATCTACTTATCAACGATAAACTTATGTCCTATAAAATTGGTGCAGTTGTTTTGCTAATTGCTACGGCCTGTCAAGTATCCACACTTTTGTATTTAGAAATATTAGTGCCATTTCTGATCAACCTGGAGTTATTAAACCCAGTTTAATTTACTTAACGTGAAGGACAGAATTGGGTCAGTATGTTAGTGGTACAAGATAATCTAATAATTCTTAGCTAAGTCCATCTTTTAGCCGATGTTCGTAAGGACGTAATAAAATCGCGGTGGGATTTTATCGCGCACTGGATTTTCAACTCTTGGTGTTCTCAGCCGAGCGTTGAAAATCCAACGCGCTGGGACGCACTCTCGTCCCAGCGCGTTAAAATCCAGTGCACAAAAAAAAATCGCCGCGATTTTATTACGTCCGTGAGAACGTCGACTTAGGCTCCCACAAACAGGCGCGACGCGACACCGGGTTTTCTTAGAAATTGTTTTATTAGAGTCGCGTCGCACGTCAGGTCGCGCCTGATTGCGCGAGCCTTTATTAGCGGTTATTGTACCGATAATGGATAAAGTGGCAATGGGCTGGCCTTGTCTGCCGAAGGACCTATGACAAATGAAGTGTGAAATTGCTAACAAGATGGCCTACAACGGCCGCAGCTGAGTGCAACTGGACTCACAAAGCAACGAAGGTAAAGAAGCTGCATGGTCTGACGTAATCATCCATCATCTTCCTGTCATTGTCCCTGTCAATCGTCACGCTATCATTCACTCCCTTCTCTTTCATATCATTCCTCACAAAATTCATCCATCTTTTTCAGCTGCATGGACTGACACAATGCAGGACATAAATCAAGACAACGTTGACTCCAGTCAGCTAAATATATATTTGAGTGAAGCGATAGATTTCTGCATGGTACCTATGGAGTATAGGTTTAGGTAGTTAAAAAAAGGCAAACAAATCGTAAAAAGGGTTTTTATAGATGACACTTTCTTGTTTAAAAATACGATTAAACCAAATTAAATTTATTTATTGTTTTTTAATGTTTTACTATAGTTTCCTCTTTTATTAATGTATGATAAACTTTATCGTTTATTCTTAAACTACTTTTCGTAGATGTAACTGCTTGAGCACAATTTTTTTGTTAGATTTATAATATTTGGTAATCTGTCTATTGTAAAGAGCCCAATTTCTAAACGTCAACGAAATATAACGTTGCTAAATTGAAGAGTTCAACTGTGACGTAGCATAACAACTGAAGTGACAGGTATTACGTTTAGTCGGTTACTTGACAGCTATCTCGTCACGTGGTTTTTTTTGTTTACCTTTATTTAACTACCTAAACCTATGGAGTATCACTACATAGTATAAAACAAAGTCGCTTTCTCTGTCCCTATATCCCTATGTATGCCTAAATCTTTAAAACTACGCAACGGATTTTGATGCGGTTTTTTTAAATAGATAGAGTGATTGAAGAGGAAGGTTTATATGTATAATAAATAACCCGGTTTATACCCGTGCGAAGCCAGGGCGGATCGCTAGTAAGTAATATATCCATAACCATTTGTGTCAACGCTGTTGGGCTGTTGGGGACTGGGTTTAGCAGTCGATGCGTACGGGCTGACAAATACTGA
The DNA here is from genome assembly GCA_963680765.1 of Agrochola lychnidis. Taxonomy (NCBI): domain Eukaryota; kingdom Metazoa; phylum Arthropoda; class Insecta; order Lepidoptera; family Noctuidae; genus Agrochola; species Agrochola lychnidis. The sequence goes on along the minus strand of OY796855.1, from coordinate 9,704,983 downwards.
TGAGGAGATTGAAGTCCATGTTAAGAACTGGGAACATGTTTAGTATGCGTATGATACAACACACAGGAAATTATATCATATCCTAAGCGTCAGGCTAATATGAATGTAAATTGTGTAGGTACCTAACTTACCATTTATAACTTTTCCGATGTTTTCTGCCCTTACAGATGTTTTAAGCCTCGTGCAGACACGCGCGACGCGACGACCTACGGCGCGACGCGAGACCGGTAAATTGTTCTACCGTGAAGTTTTCTCAGAATTTCTGCACGAAGCTTTATGTAGATACTTCTGAACAGGGGTTTTTGACAGAGGTTGAATTATAGACAATAAATGCAACCAGTACCCTAAGGCGATTAACACACTGTCACGCACCACGCAGCGTAGCGCGTGAATGCGTTGCTTGTAAGTATCTCCGTTTGTATAGAAAACACGCACAGTCCAACACACAGAAAATGCATCCACGCGCGTTCAATTCAGATCGTTGACACGCAACATGCAGCGTGATGCGGTGCAGTGTGATAATCGCCTAATTGCGTAATACACGATCAATCACAATTTGTTTCGATTTGAAACAGCACCCTAATTGCGTAATACAACACAACCACAATTTGTTTCGATTTGAAACAGATTTCTAATCCATTGCTTCATAAGTTGGAAAAAAAATCTGTTCAACAACGTAAATAACGCAATGAAAGTTGTTGAAATGTCAAAATGAAACAAATTTCGCGAAATTGTTTACGAAAATGAGTTACGCAATTAGGGTACTGATTGCTAATCCATTGCTTCATAAGTTGGAAAAAAAATCGCCTCAACAACGTAATGAATGTTGTTGAACTGTCAAAATGAAACAAATCTTAATCGTTTATGAAAATAAGTTACGCAATAGGGGACTGAGCTCGAGCTCTGCCAAAATTTACCAGAATAGACTCTGTACCCTAATTGCGTAATGCAACACAATCACAATTTGTTTCGATTTGAAACAGATTGCTAATCCATTGCTTAATAAGTTGGAAAAAAAATCTGCTCAGCAACGTAAATAACACAATGAATGTTGTTGAACTGTCAAAATTAAACAAATTAGGCAAAATTGTTTACGAAAATAAGTTACGCAATTAGGGTACTGGTCACGAAAACAAAAGGGCTGAATTATTGTGAAAACAATTGTGAATTGTGCATTATTCTGTCCCTGTTCTTCCATTGTGGTTGATTGTTGTGCTAATTCTAGGTTTATAAAGGAAATACCTGAACATTTGTCTGACCGTATTGCCTCAATTGGTTTCGTTCAAGTTATCAAATCCATCAAAACAGCTCCCAAATAGTACCCTAATTGCGTAACTTATTTCGTAAACGATTGCAACAAATTTGTTTTATTTTGACAGTTCATTTAACATTCATTGCGTTATTTACGTCGAGCAGATTTTTTTTCCAACTTATTAATGGATAGTAATGGATTAGCAATCTGTTTCAAATCGAAACAGATTGTGATTGATCGTGTATTACGCAATTACGGTACAGGTTAGGTATTTAAATCAGCCTTTTTGGAAACATATTTAATACAAAAATCCCATGTAAAAGTTATTTATGCTGAGAATAGGTACCATCGGGGTAACGCATATCTAAGCATTTTGAAAACAAAATCCCGTGCACACGACCGTTTTTTTCGTAAGTAAGCGATACTATAGCGGTCGAGCGTTGCAAGCAAGAATAGTCCTTAAAGTGTACAGATATGCGTTTCTTCGATAGTACATAGAAATAATGTTTATTACGAGTAACGTAGACACGCAATCTATAAGTTATTATATTTGTCGGCATGTAATCTTGATAACGTGGTGACTCGTATTATAATTACGTAGTATTCAAGCGTTCAAGCTAAATTTGCCGACGTTCGCACGGACCCGGACGTAATAAAATCGCAGCGGGATTTTATCGCGCACTGGATTTTCAACTCTTGGTGTTAAGCCGAGCGTTGAGAATCAACGCACTGGAACGCACTCTCGTCCCAACGCGTTGAAAAACTACACTGTTGGATTTTCAACCTCGGCGCTTAAATAAAATAAAAATAAAAATCATTTATTTCAGACAAAAAAGTCCATAGGCAAGGCAATTTGAAGTTGTTAGTAACAATAATTTCGCTTATGACTAATGTTAGTAACTAAAAGTAAAAAGAAGAAACTAGACACCGTCTACCCCGCACAGTAGGCTCATCGGCAAAACATGGAGTTCAGTGGACCTACTGAGCAGAACAGTATCTGTTCTCTCGCCAATCATCATCAGCTTAGCAGAGCGTTGAAAATGCAATGCACGAAAAAAAATCGCCGAGATTTTATTACGTCCGTGCGTACGTCGGCTTATTTAAACTTTAGTTTTTTCTTCAAGGTTAGTTACTGTTGTAAGTAAGAAAGTCTGAATTAAGTACATTGGGTTTTATCATATAATATCACATTAGGTTTAAATAAAATGGTGGATCGATTAAAAATGGCTTCCATTAGAATTGACGTCAAATGAAATAGGTACCGAAAGAGTGCACTGTTGTGAGCTGAGAAGAGGAGGGGTGGGGTGGCGTTTTCTTCAGGAGTGAAGGATAAACGCTTACGCAAACAGATGCGACGCGACGACGGCGCAACGCAGCACCGGTAGAACAATTTCTGAGCAGTTTTTATAGAAATTGTTTCATCTGAGTCGTGTCTGCGGGAGCCTTAACAAACAACTTAAAAAATAAAAAAACGTGTGGCACTCGGGGACTGCCGCGGTAAAGCTATTGCATAGCATTTGTAACCTCCATAATTCCTATTTGTCAACGCTACACTTGGAATGATGACGTGATGACATAAAACAAAAATTACGTTCCCATGACAACATCACGTTGTCATGGGAACCGTCATTACATGGTAGGGGAGTGGGGGGTGTTAGGTTTTATTTTCGTTACGTTACGGAATTTCTTGATTCGGTCGCCGCGCTCAAAGCCCGCGATAAAAGCTATGCAATAGCTTAATAAGGTAGCCTAACTATAGAACGCATAAGGAAGCCGTGAGATGTCCTTTTAAAGTAAGCAGCTACTGCAATGCTTGTGTAGAATGCAATCAAACCACGTAGAAGATAAATACCGACTCAAAATAATGGTAGTGTGTTGAGTTACGCCATTATGATGAATAATTAAACACTTGACAGCCAAGTCATGACGTCATGCCAAGTCAGACAACCCGAGAAGAGCTATAAAGCAATCATTATGCACTCTATAGCAACGCAGTAGAGTTCAAAAGGCGAGACAGTGGCAGCACAGATAAATTTGTACAGTCCCGTAACAGTAGGATATCTCATTGTTCAAGGACTTCTAAATGTAGGTTAGAACTGTAACGTAAATATGTCTAGGTTGGAAAGATTTACAGATGAAAACAAAACCAAGAGATGGCAAATGTGCAGATATTTATTGTTCTGCGGGAAGAACTGAAGAAGTATCCAAAAGAAGTTCTGTATTCTATGATTCCTCTAGATTCCCATTTGTTCGAAATTTATAGCCTTTCAAAACCTTGATAAGTAACTATCTCTATCCAAATTCCAGTTAAATATGACGTGAATACACGACAAGCCATTTTAAGTGCCACGCAAAAATAACTTTTATGGCAGGCGTACCGCTTCTTTCACAATACCCAATTTACTAAACAAAATACCTGTAGACATTAGAGAAATAGAGACTCAATGAATAGTAGAAACATTAAGGGTAAACTGAAGGAACATTACATCAACTCGATTAATGATCGAAATCTCAGGCCATGGCATGCTAAGATAGACCCTAAATCTAATTGTGTGCCTTGTATAAAAACTTTTTACAAAAAAAAAACAACCGACTTCAAAAAAACACTACAAAGTTAAAAATAACTTTAATTTCGGAAGTCGGTGTCTTTGGTTTTGAATTTTCGTTCTTTGTCACCGACTTCCGAAATTAAAGTTATTTTTCACTTTGTAGTGTTTTTTTGAAGTCGGTTGTTTTTTTTTTTTTTTGTAAAAAGTTTTTATTTTTCACTTTTTAGTTGTGATACACCTACCCCACACAAATTCGAATACCAATACCTGCTATGTAAATAACAGTGACAGAAAGTTATCATATCATCCACATACTAAGGGACGAAAAAATACGTATTATTGAAGCTAACTCAAAAACTACTCAAGCAAAGTTAATAAAATTTATATGGGACCACCTCTGAAGTATGATCTACCAAACAAAAAAGAATCATCGAAATCAATTCATAATTGACGGAGTAATCGCGTAACAAACATACAAAAAAAAAAAAAACAACATACAATCGAATTGAGAACCTCCTCCTTTTGGAAGTCGGTTAAAAAGTGTAAGGACCTTGTAATTTATAAAATAAAATAAAAATAATAGTAATCTAGCTTAGATACAATTATACAGGCTATATGTACAGACGCCAGCACATCAAGCTACTACAATCTGTCAAATTTATTTAATAGATTTTCAACTTTATCGCTGATATGTAAGGTTCAAAGTTGATTGGGAAAATTTGACAGTTTCGGGTAGCTTGATGTGCTGGCGTCTGTACCTACGTCACAAAAAATGCTATCAAACTCAATTCTTTATACTTTTTCATGTTTACATAGCCTTGATGTCAAAACTTGTTTATCAGATTCGCTCATAATATGCGCAATTAATATTCCTAACAAAATTTTGTCAAGCGCCAAGCGCCGAGACGCGACGTTTGTGACGATACTAATTTCCAAGATGGTCGTTTCCTACTAAAGATCCTACAAAATCCTTTGTATTCCCACCAGCTGACTATGTTCAATGTTGAGTCTGCATAAATGCTCCCAGGGGGCCACCAATTACCATGGCCCTACCGACTAAGCCAGATGGGCCGCTGGGTATAAATTAATCGGATGTAGGCAACTACTTCGATGAGCCATAATGCTACTGTTGAGCAGCATCACAAACGATGCCTGACCTCTTGTCCTGGTCTATTCAAAACATAGATGAAGCGAGCTTGAAGTGACCTGTCAATAGTGTCAATCCCCCAGCATCAGGTTGAATGACAGCTCACTTCCGAGATTTTTATAGAATGGATCGGCTAATCTCTTATTACTCCACGATTAAAGACTCGAGGCCATTTCTAACGTTGTCGATACAGCTGAAGCAAATGAAATATCTTCTGGAATCATCGACACGACAGAGCTTCAGGATTCTTCATTGTAGCAACTGCATGGTTTGTTAGCCGGTCGATGCAAAGACCAATGTAAGGCTGGACTCACACATTCTGAATTCCTCTCTGAATTCAGAGTCTCAAGAAAGCCCGGAATTGCATACAATTTAGAGAAAATATAATCTAACAAAATCGGAATGTGTGTGGAGCATAATTAAATTGTATGCAATTCCGGTCTTTCTTAATTAATAATATAAATTCCGACTCTGAATTCAGAGAGGAATTCAGAATGTGTGAGTCCAGCATAAGTATCGGCGTTTGAGGTAAGTAACTTTGACATTGGTGTCGATCGTATATTTTCATCAGAAGTGGAATTAAACTAATTTGCAAGTAGGTCTTGCGGTCACAAGAAACTGGAATTAATGACAAATTAGTTTATCGTTGACTAAGCATTTGCTAATGAATTTGTGTCACTTAATTTTCCGTGTTGCCTTGACATCGACAAAATACTCCAATTAAAACAAGTACTTGTAAAGAAAACCTTATGCCTATTTCAATTGGATCAGTATTTATTTTAATGTTCAAATACAATATAATCTATCAATGGATAATAGAACTTTTGTATAAACAGACTTTCAAATGAGTGTGATTACCACCGCAATGACATTTGAAATATTCACAACAGAATATTAAATAACGTGAATTTACAAAAAATTGTATTGCTAATGTTCGAATCATTGGTGGGTAATTCATTAATTCATAATACCTAATTGGAGGTGCCTTCGTGATAATAGTAATTACATATAGGGTGTAGAAAGACCCATCATAATATAGTCGTTATCTACGCATTGTATATGTCACCGTAAGATTGTGAGAACCGTTAGTTTATAATCTGTCGGAATTATTTCCGTTAGATTATAAACTGTCGAAAAATTGTGAACTGGGTGAAATGGGTTAGGTTAGGTTAGAACTGTGACCAACCGCACGCTAGCCGAGCGAGCGAAGCAAGCGGTGCCGCGGTAGCGGCCGGCGAGCGCTACTTCCAAGTTGCTCGCAGCCAGGCAGGCTATTTAATATTAGCGCAAGGTGCGTTACGTCGCAAGTAAGTTTGATACCAGTTCACAATTTGTCGGTTTCCCATGGAAAGATTATAAACTAGTGGAAAATAATGCGTTAAATTGTAAATGGTTCGTTGCAGTTCACAATTTTTCGACAGTTTATAATTTCACGGAAATAATACTGATAGATTATAAACTAACAAAGTTCATAATTATACGGTGACATATACATCAAACTAAGTAATATTGAGCAAAAATTATTGCTGGAAAATGACTTTTATTTTTGGTGTGACAAATCGCTGTTTACGCAAAATATTGTGCTTATGTATATGCATGCAACGGTACAGGAGGTGCATGTTTTTGTAAAAAAAAAACACTTTGGCTTTCAATATCTCCTATGATCACAATGACGAGGAGTACAAGGGTACAAGTGGCTCCCGGATTCGTTTAGCGCCTTTTTTCTCCCGTTATATACTTAGATACAAATTAAACTTGGTTCTATTATATTCCAGAATTTACAGCATCTATCACCCCTTCGACCTTTCTATTCATAAAACATCGTGCCATATCAATCAATCCAAAAAAAGCCGAGACTAATATAGACATGGAACATCTCCAAACTCTAAGTGCCAGATTTGTCACATCAATATTGACGGTTAACAGTACCTAAACACAAATGTCGCAAACAAATTTGGCACACGCCACATAAGGCCCTCTTTGGAAACGTTAAAACTGTGCCAAACACGAGACCGAGGTCTAAAGTGAAAGTATGTTACGTAAGTAGGTATATCTACACGGATTGTAACTTTGGGATTACACAATTATATGAAGCCTTCGTGTAATAATTGGAGCATCACTGGGCACTTGGGCATTTGAAAGGTTGCACATCTTTTGCGGAGTAAGTCAACGTATGCACGGACGTAAAAATATCGCGGCGGGGTTTTATCGCGCACTGGATTTTCAACTCTCGGTGTTAATCCAAGCATTGAGAATCCAACGCGATGGGACGCACTCTCGTCCCAGTACGTTAAAAAAACACACTGTTGGATTTTCAACTCTCGGCGCTAAGCAGAGCGTTGAAAAAAAATCGCCGCGATTTTATTACGTCCATGCGTACGTGGGCTAAGTAAGCACTGATACGGACTCAATCTGCCTAGTCTTTTCCCAACTATGTTGGGATCGTTTATCAGTCTAACCGCATGCAGCTGAATACCTACCAGTATTTTACATTGAGCGACTGCCTACCTGACCTCCACAACCCAGTAACTGGGTATTTAGATACCCCTTGGTAAGATTGGTTGTCAGACTTTCGGGGTTCTGACGACCCGTAACAACTATCAAAGATCCACGAATGACAGCCGGGACCAACGGTTCAACGTGCTTTCCGAGGCACGGAGGAGTCTCGGTATGTAATAACGGATATTATTGGCAAATAACAATGCCAAAAAGGTCTGAGCTCGTACAATCGGAAGCGAAATATTTGGTATTATTATTCGGGTTGAGTTGACTCGGGCCGAGCTGTCACTGATCCGATAATGCTACCTAGTGTAATTGCCACGGCTGCGGCTGTGCGGTTGCCTGTATAATTCTTCAAAGAGTTCAGAACAAAACAATGAACACAATCAATTGGGTATATACCTATCAACTTCATTGTGATATCATACTGTTGATCATTTCTCTTTTGCAATCTTCTCAAGAAACCTTGGAAGCGAATATTGAACTGACTAAAGAATCCATCTTGATTATCCAAAAGACGAAAATGGCGTAATATGTATACTGAGTAGAATAACTCAACTTATGTAATACTTCTAACGCACCCAATAACCTTTATAATACTTACAACTAGTTTCTGCCCACGACTTCGTCCGCGTCAAATTTTTCCCCGACCCATCGTGTCGCATCGCATCGCCCGCACACGCTACTAAGTTTTCACTTAGCGTTCTATCTGATTTTTTCTTTTTGCTCGGCTCCTAAGAATTGTAACGTGATATCAAATTGCCTATAACCTTCCTCAAGACTTAGATTACTAAATGCATAATTTTTTAGTTTTTTTTTTTTTTTTTTTTTTTTTTTTTTTTTTTTTTTTTTTAAAAAACGTTGCCCCACACTAGGAATTTATCCTGTATTGTGGGTGCGTTTACAAACATTTAAACTCACATACACAAACAGCCAGACCCGGAACAACTACTTGTAGGTCATACAAATATTTGTTCCGTGCGGGAATCGAACCCGCGACACGCAAGCGCAGCAGTCAATCGCTTAACCACTGCGCCAACCGTGCAGTCAAAATTAATATAATTGTTCAAATCCGATTGATAGTTCCAGAGATTAGTGCGTTCAAACAAACAAAACTCTTTAGCTTTATCATTAGTATAGATCATTTGCAAAATTGTTGGCCATACCTACTGCTTATCTAGACGTTCTTGATACAACAAGGTTATTTGATATTTTTGGATACTTCTTGGATACTTCCGCACAGTTTAGATGACATTTGACTTACCTAATTTGCTCCAAGGCAAAGGATTCAATAATAATCGCCAATATAATTCAAATAGAAGCTGTTTTGTGGTGTGTCATTTTACGGATGAAAAATCGAAAACTCAGTAAGTATCAGGATCGAGAATTATAATGTTCTAGGTACTGTGACCACTCTGTAGTGTATTATGAATTTGTGTCAGCAGTTTTGCCTTCTTAAAAAAAAAATGGAATTAAGTTTAGTAGGAGAGTATACACCGTGACATATTAGTCGTCTTACAAAAGCAGCCTACTTCATGTATCCAATGACTACTAACTAAACATTAATAAAAAAAAATATTATATATTGTAACAATTTTTAATTGCTCCTAGAAGTATTTTATGTCCGGTACATTGAGTGGCCCTTTGTGAGACGACTAAAACATCATGGCGTATATTGTATTTATATTTTTTAATGAATATTTAGTAGTCAAGTTGGCCGCTTTTGTAAGACGACTAAAATGTCACGGTGTATACTCCATGACCTATGGGGTTTGACGCATTTGATGCACATCTCAACTTGTACACCATGCTCAAATGGTGAACTTAGCAACTGGTGCACTTCTCATATGGCACACTTCGCAACTGGTGCACTTCTCAATTGGTGCACTTCGCAAAAGGAGCACTTTTTAAGATGAGTGGAGATTTGGAAAAATTGTCTAAAAGTGAAAGAATCTTTGGTTTTGCGTAGGTAATTTTCTAAAAAATACAATCAATAAAATAATTTTAATATAACTCTACATAATCACTATAACATTTTTATTTTTTCAAAAATAAAAAAAGTCACTCGGAAATAATAAAAATATAATTATGTAAGAAAAAATTAGATTTACAGCAAAAAGTTATCATAGTAAAGACATGGTATAATATCATATTATATCTATAACCTTTATAATATTATGATTTAAACTGTACTTCTTTTAGTTATAGTTATTATTATTAATTAAATAAAAGCTTTAAATTAAATCATAACCTGTTTCTCAAAAACAGGTTATAAATAATATAGATAAACCTTTGTTTCTTACTTAGTAATTGTTAGTATTAATTAAATAAAAGCTATAAAAAAGAAAAAAAAAGAAAAGATCATGTTTCTCCAATTATTATATTAGTGATTATGTAATTTAATTTAAAGCTTTTATTTAATTAATAATAATAACTATAACTAAAAGAAGTACAGTTTAAATTATAATATTATAAAGGTTATTCATATAATATGATATTATATCACGTCTTTATTATGATAACTTTTTGCTGTAAATCTAATTTTTTCTTACATAATTATATTTTTATTATTTCCGAGTGACTTTTTTTTATTTTTGAAAAAATAAAAATGTTATAGTGATTATGTAGAGTTAATTAAAATTATTTTGTTGATTGTATTTTTAAGAAAATTACCTACACAAAACCAAAGATTCTTTAATTTTTAGACAACTTTTCCAAATCTCCACTCATCTTAAAAGTGCTCCTTTTGCGAAGTGCACCAATTGAGAAGTGCACCAGTTGCGAAGTGTGCCATATGAGAAGTGCACCAGTTGCTAAGTTCACCATTTGAGCATGGTGTACAAGTTGAGATGTGCACCAAATGCGTCAAACCCGACCTATGCCGATAAAACCTTCATGTATGGTTTTCATCAAACTATTTGTTTAGAGACAGATGTTCTGATGGCGCTCCCATTCCTTAAATGATAAGGCAAATTCCTGGTATTACGCAATGCGTTTAACCTCTGCCACCATTAGGAAACGATAAGGTAGAAACTATAAGAAGAATGGACTTGATTCTGAAAAAAACCCACGTTATTTTTCTACTACTTACAATTACAACAAAAAAGGCTGATTATCCTAGGAGCATTTAATAACGCCTTTTACCCACAAAGACCTTAGTAATACAACGACAGATGGCGAATCCTTAATATTATAAATGCGAAAGTAAGTTTGTTACGCCTTCACGCTAAAACGGCTGAACGGATTTGGATGAAATTTGGCACATATATAGATGATGCCCTGGAAAAGAACATAGGATACTTTTTTTTTTCCCACGGGATCGAGACTTATGCGGGTGAAACCGCGGGGCGCAGCTAGTTTGCTAATAAAGTAAGTTTGATTGTTTGTTACGCTATCACGCTAAAACGGCTGAACAGATTTGGATGAAATTTGGCACATGGGTAGACGATGACCTGGAGAAGGACATAGGCTACTTTTCATCCTGGATGGCAGATGAAGTCGCGGGCAACAGCTAGATACTTTATAATCTTGTCATTCATCCCACGTGTTACACACAATTAATCAACAAGGGATCAAAATCCCGCGACAATATCGCTTTCAGAGAATTTCAATTTACATTCCATTAACTTCAACGATCCCCTTGCTGACGTAACGGAAAATTGCGCAATGGATGGTAAACGCCCGTAGTTCTTCCGTGATCTAGTTTAGTGGTCCTCTGAAGGTCACATCTTAATTGGAAGATATTGACGTTGTTGATATCCTAGGTAGGTATAGTACCTAACAGTTCCTGCTTCATAACAGGAAAGGATGGAGTACCTTTTGTATGAGAAATGGGTGACGTAAGGGGGACACAAATGGTTGGAGTATTTGCCGACCGACTTATGTAAGATCCGGGCCGGGAATCCGGGCGAAAGGAAGTATACGAACGATAAAGGGTAAAGGTTGTAGCTTAACAACAGTATCTATAAATTTTTATAGTGACCGAATTAACTTAGAGTCTTAATGATAAAACAAGCAAGAAGTGAAAGAAATTAAAGCTGTCAAATTAGTTTCTTGGACTTTCAAATGGATTCAAGCAGACCTCAGAATAAAATTTTATTGACGCCGAGGTTATACATGACAGTTCATTTGACAGACGGAATTTTCTTTTGTCTCTTTCTTGTTTTGCGCTTTAGTAAAGGACAAACATTGGTTTACGTCTTACCGAGTTTGTTTCACAAAAGATAGATAGGTGTAGGAGGTGCACTTCCTGGCTAGAGATACGTAAGGCATTTGGCCAAATACTTTTTCGTAATAAACAAGTTTGTTTGTGTGTTTTCGTGTGATCGCGTCCTCAACTCAGATGCTTTTCTTGATTGCCGAGTAGTCAAAAATGTATCTTTCACAAACGGAAATGTATGGATTATTTATTTAGTCATAATAACTGATTCAGACGATGCTACCATGCAAAACTGAACATAAACAAGTTATCGATGAGGTGCTCAGACAGTTACCTACAACTACTTATTTAATGACAGATTACTCCTTGGATAAACATTCCCCCGCCGCGAGTCCAAAATAGAATTTCCAAATCTGGGTCATTCCAAAAATTCGCCCGAATTGTTCTGTACCTACCAATTCAAGTAGACTTTCATAGCCTTTGATACAATGTGCAAAAAATTAGTAGTATTGAATTACGAGCTGACATGCAATGTTTTTAAGCTATTGCATAGCTTTTATCGCGGGCTTTGAGCGCGACGACCGAATCAAGAAATTCCGTAACGTAACGAAAATAAAACCTAACACCCCTACTCCGCCTACCATGTAATGACGGTTCCCATGACAACGTGATGTTGTCATGGGAACATAATTTTTGTTTTATGTCATCACGTCATCATCCCAAGTGTAGCGTTGACAAATAGGAAGTATGGAGGTTACAAATGCTATGCAATAGCTTTACCGCGGCAGTCCCCGAGTGCCACACGTTTTTTTATCTTCAAAACACGAATGACACAGATATCATGCAAGAAACTACAGTTATCTTAAAAACATTTTATTTCTTTTGTTGTTGTCATTATCACGTATTGTTTCGTTTTTGAAGAGAAACCTTCTTTGGGCGCGTTGAGCATTCTTGAGATGGGAAAAAAAACAATTTAACTCGCGACACCGTTATCGACACCTCATTTTTGTAAACGCGATTGTACTCTTTATTTATATTTTGTTACGGATCAATGTTGATCAATGTTCTAAGTAAGTATTTTTACTTTAAAGGTTTTGGCAGTTTTTTTTTTTTTGTAAACGCTTTTGTGCTCTTTATTTAGATAAGGTTACGGACCAATGTTCTATACAAGTGTTTTTCTTTCACCAAGGCGATCTTGTTCAAGTTTTCACTTCTCTCGGCACTCCCGGAGTGCCATCCCAATATCAATATCCCCAGATTGTAAATTACCGATGGCTGGCTGGATTTACTCATCATAATAGGGCCCAGGACTGACCCAGCGGGAACCCATGCAATATTCTATTATTTCCCTAAAGGTCTGAAACCACGTAGGTACCTAACCTATCTAATCAAACCAACCAAACAAGTTTTTTATATCTAGACGAGTTTTTTTGTCACAGAAATCTACATCACTGTATCTTACTTACTTCATTTATTTGATGGCGCTATGTAACTACATATACTTTACTGTGATTGTTGTCATTATTTATAACTACGTAGAATTTACAATTCGGCTAGAAAACAATATTAACATGCTTAACATCAACTTATGTAAGTTCTGTTATTATGAATACTATCTTCCCTATTATAACACATTTATACAGTAACAAATTGGCAGCTGCGACCTCTAGGTATCTCGTTGACTACAGGTACAGCCATTGTTTCAAATGCAATAATATTATCATCGTTGTTATGTTAACCTACTTTTGCGACAAGCTTTAGTTCAATAGAACCGAGGTAAACAGGGAAATAGTACGTAATTAAATTAATCAAATGAATGATGGCTTTAAGAGTAGAGGAAAAACAAGGAAACGATAGACATGTTCAAACCCAAGCAGGCGCTTTACTTTGTGAAAATAATTCCAGCACCACTGTTCTCAAAACGGTGAAGGAAAACATCGTGAGGAAACCGGCATGTCAAAAATTCGAAGACAATGTGACATCTACCAACACGGTGAGCAATGGGTAGCTCGCCGTCCGATAAGGACCAAGCCCGGGTCGACGGCGCGTTGTGTTCCACGCGCGCCTCAAAGAGATGTCAGCAGAATTGACGGGGTCCGCTAGGGCCAATGCCTGCCGGGGGTTCGAAGAAAACCGATAGGGAAATCGTGGCCCCCGGCAACAGGGTAACCGAAGGAACACGGGTAGGTTTTAGTCAGTAAGAGTCTGACACACCCTCCCGCTCCGCCCAGAGCGAGAGAAGTTATTTGATAATTTCCCACCCAAAAAAAAAACATCTACCAACCCGCACTAAGCCCGCATGGTAGATTACAGCCCTAAGGCTGCTTTTCCACCAGAGATATGCTATGCAGCTGCTCTATGCTGCGAGGATGTGAAAGCTGAGCTACGAAACTATGTGACCGTTTTCACAAATGCTAAACTGTGTAGCGGAGCAAGTAAGATGTGCAATGAAGATGTTCAGCTCGAGCTTTGCAAAGCATGATGCATCGACAGTAGGGAAGGCACTCTGCTCTGCACATTCCTAGACCACTCGCGCATCCATAGCACGCATCCTTCCATATAAAAATCATAGCTTAGTTGAACCTGTACCAAAATTGTGTAATACACGATCAATTGGAATCTGAATAGTTTTGAAACAGGTTGCCAATCCACTGCTTCATTTCTTTTTAAGCTATTGCATAGCTTTTATCGCCGGCTTTGAGCGCGGCGACCGAATCAAGAAATTCCGTAACGAAAATAAAACCTAACATCCCCACTCCGCCTACCATGTAATGACGGTTCCCATGACAACGTGATGTTGTCATGGGAACGTAATTTTTGTTTTATGTCATCACGTCATCATCCCAAGTGTAGCGTTGACAAATAGGAAGTATGGAGGTTACAAATGCTATGCAATAGCTTTACCGCGGCAATCCCCGAGTGCCAAACTAGTTTTTTTTAATGTTAGCCTTCACTGTCCCACTGCTGAGTAAAGGCTTCCCTCAAATTCTTCCATGAATCCTTTTCCAGGGCCACCTCCATCAAACCCTTGCGGTACGCGTCTAGTTCATCTCGCCACCTCTTCCTGGGCCGACCGGCGCGGCACCCACCGTGTGGAGACTGTTGCCCAATGGTCACGATGAATGCGGCTAACAAGACCCGCCCATAAGTTGGAAAAAAAAAATACGCTTCATAAGTTCGAAAAAAAATCTGCTCAACAACGTAAATAACACAATGAATGTTGTTGAACTGTCGCAATGAAACAAATTAGTCATAATCGTTTACACGAAAATGTGTTACGTAATTAGGTTGCCGTTTTCACCCGTGCTTTGCTATGTGGACCAATGAATATGATTAGTGGATATCAAACGCATCCATAGCAACGTAGCATAACTAGCATAGCACATCTCTGGTGGAAAAGCAGCCTAACACTCTTAGCATTTGACTGCCACTCCTTTCCGACGCAGATGACCCCATAACACTCCTCCAGGAGAAGAATAGGGCCACCAGTACAGTGCACAAACACAGACGCCTCCCGTAATCGCGACCGCGTCCCCGAGTAAATGATACTCCCCCGACCCTTGCTCGAAAACGAGGTGCCAGCAGTTGTTGCAGCTGAGCACGTAGCTTTAAATACCCCGTACAATAATCATGATGAAAACCTAACTTTGATCCAGGCTGTCCTTTCTTGCGCTGTCCCAGCGACGCTCTAAGCTGAGGTTCGCACCCCACAAGGGATGCCCTTAGCGAGCGTTCGCTTAATTAGGGTTCCGTTGCCAAAGGCAAAAAACGGAACCCTTATAGATTCGTCATGTCTGTCTGTCTGTCTGTCTGTCTGTCCGTCCGTATGTCACAGCCACTTTTTTCCGAAACTATAAGAGCTATGCTGTTGAAACTTGGTAAGTAGATGTATTCTGTGAACCGCATTAAGATTTTCACACAAAAATAGAAAAAAAACAAATAATTTTGGAGTTCCCCATACTTAGAACTGAAACCCAAAAAAATTTTTTTCATCAATCCCATACGTGTGGGGTATCTATGGATAGGTCTTTAAAAATGATATTGAGGTTTCTAATATCATTTTTTTCTAAACTGAATAGTTTGCGCGAGAGACACTTCCAAAGTGGTAAAATGTGTGTCCCCCCCCTGTAACTTCTAAAATAAGAGAATGATAAAACTAAAAAAAATATATGATGTACATTACTATGTAAACTTCCACCGAAAATTGGTTTGAACGAAATCTAGCAAGTAGTTTTTTTTTAATACGTCATAAATCGTAAACCGCAATTTACCTTTCATTCAATGTTACTTGCTGCTACGGAACCCTTCATGGGCGAGTACGACTCGCACTTGGCCGCTTTTTTTAATTTAGAATAGTTTTTGCCCCTGGCTGGAGGCTTTGAGTGTAGCAGCTTAAGGCACCCACAGGAAAGTCCGGTTAAGCAGCCATGACCTTAGTGGTCAAAACTGCGAGTTGCGCTAGGTAGTAAAAAAAAAAAAAAAACCGGCCAAGCGCGAGTCGTACTCGCCCATGAAGGGTTCCGTAGCAGCAAGTAACATTGAATGAAAGGTAAATTGCGGTTTACGATTTATGACGTATTAAAAAAAAACTACTTGTTAGATCTCGTTCAAACCAATTTTCGGTGGAAGTTTACATGGTAATGTACATCATATATTTTTTTTAGTTTTATCATTCTCTTATTTTAGAAGTTACAGGGGGGGGGACACACATTTTACCACTTTGGAAGTGTCTCTCGCGCAAACTATTCAGTTTAGAAAAAAATGATATTAGAAACCTCAATGTCATTTTTGAAGACCTATCCATAGATACCCCACACGTATGGGATTGATGAAAAATTTTTTTTGAGTTTCAGTTCTAAGTATGGGGAACTCCAAAATTATTTGTTTTTTTTCTATTTTTATGTGAAAATCTTAATGCGGTTCACAGAATACATCTACTTACCAAGTTTCAACAGCGTAGCTCTTATAGTTTCGGAAAAAAGTGGCTGTGACATACGGACGGACAGACAGACAGACAGACAGACAGACATGACGAATCTTTAAGTGTTCCGTTTTTTGCCATTTGACAACGGAACCCTAAAAAAATACTGCCACTCCCTTTGTGCTAGGTAATTTCTCGAACAGTTTACCAATCGATTAAGATTAAAGCAAGTCTTGCTAATGATGCCTACATTTTATAACGAATTTTATCTTTTACAAATAACGAGTCTTATCTCAAATCGTTTCCTTATCAACAAGACCTATTTTATTTCTTGATAGTTGATACGAATTCGTACCGTGAATCATGTTGTTTTATGGTGATAAATATTTTGATCTACGAGTACAGTCCGTGCCAACTGTTTGCTTCAAGCATGTAAACAAGGAACTGCGCTAATCAATAAAACAGTGCTATCTATGACGTTTCTTGTTGACGTTTCTTTTCATGGTTCAGTTAATAGGTTAGAAGACTTTCATGTGTCAAGACTGAGTTTGTTACGCAATTCACACAATATTGTAGTCTGTAATGATATTATGAACGTGGAAGAAGATTTAGAAATATTCACTGTCGTTCCGGAATTTCTGCTTATCCCGATGAGAAAATAGCTCGGTCTATTATGTTGCAAATCGTTGCGATACGTCTCTAGATTCATTTGTTTTCTATACATAAAACCCTATCACACACCGACTTTATTATTCTCGGACTCCCATTTTGTTCCCATAAAAGGAATAAAAGAGTTATAAAAGAAAGTTATAGGTAAGTAACAAAAAAACTTCGCGAAAACATGAACTGAAGTGACGTATCAAGGTCAGGATAGGTCGTAAATTCGTCATGTCACACAACACTTGGGAACGACCTTTGCCCTGCCCTGGCACACAAAGCATTTGGACTAGCAGTAGTAAGTAGAAAGTCAAATCGATCAATACGGGACTCGGAGCAGTCAGAACTCTCGCACAATAGATTTTATGAAAGCCTGGCATCGCTGGAAGCGACCACTAGTTCGGATCGTTCGGGTCTGCACCCTAATTACGTTCCTAACACACTTTACAATCAATCTGAATGATCTTGAAGGAAATATGCTAATTCATTGCTTCATATGTTCGGAAAAATTGTCTGCTCAACAACGTAAATAACGCAATGAATGTTGTTGAACTGTCAAAATGAAACCCATTTCTACTGCAAGTGTGTTACGCAGTTACTACTTAGACATTACTTTCTTTTCTAGGAGAATTTTCTCTGACTCTGAGCATGTTTGCTGTTAGAACTTTATTATGAATTTAAACTTGGTCGCTAAACTGTGCATTCTGAATATTCTAGCTAAGATTTTAGCATCTTTATTCTTTACAAGATAAAAGATTCAGACCTTGCAATGTGAGCGTGACACTATTTCAGGCTGGTATTAAACCTAATCTAGCTGTGCTTATTGTACACATCAAGCTATACCAGTATAAGCTGACCTCGCATTGTACGGAAATCCTATTCAATCCGAGATCAGCATAAACTGGAAATATATAGCTTGATGTGTAGCCGTGTGTACCTACCCAACAAAAGTGCCCATGGTTCTAAATCTTTTCTGTGAAAAACAATCGTCACGCAGTTACACGATTTTTTACAACACAATAGACATTTTATTATTCTGCGCGATATGCAGGTTTTACAACTTAGCTATAAGCGATATCACCTCCAAAGCGTACGAGTTGGGCATAAAATTACGAACTACCCACATTACGAGGGATTTTACGGCTTTTGTGCACATAACGTCTTCCGCACACTTGGTCGGCGTTCATTTCTCAATTAACTTTGAATCAGCTTATCGATTACTATACTAATGACCCTTTCTCGAACACCTGCACCCTAAATGCGTAAAACGCTCAAACAGTACTAACAATTCCTTTGATTTTGACAAGTTGAATACCTATTGATTGAAAAAATTAAAAAGATTGTTATTTCGAGTGTTCTGTTTTTTCATAATTGACGTCTAATTTAAACTATCTATCTTTCTGGATAATTCCGTACGAGCGATTTTTCCCGCGGCGATTTGTTTTTGCGCACTGGGTTTTCAACGCTCTACTTAACGCCGAGAGTTGAAAATCCAACAGGGTGCAACCCAACGCGTCGTCGACAAAACACAGATAATATCTCGCCACGATATTTTTACGTCCGAACGAATGTGGGCTTATTCAAGTGGAATACTTAACTTTCCAACTGCATCTGGCGAAACTAAAAAGCAAAATTTATTGGATGGGTAGAAAAAAAAATCATTCATATCGCCAGCCATCACTGGCCAATGCATAACATCACTCTCGATGTTTTACGTAACGCCAACATACTTATCGTGCACGTGTTGATAACACGATGTCACTACACTGATAGCTGTGCAGGAAAACGTGACAGATTTAATAAATTAATGCTTTGCCTTTTGTTTTTAAGATTTTTTTGCGCCTTCTAGCAATACATGTAGGTAGATATATGTACCTATACGGATCAGGCGAGTTCGAACTAGGGATGAGTTTGGACGAAGCCAATTTTTAAGAAGAAGAAGAATTAAAATATATTATGTAGGGTAGTTTGAATTTACGTAACTTACTGATAAATAAACCTATTAAAGCAATGTCAAAAGTGAGGTATATTGTCTTTCAGTAAAAACCTAGAGATGTAAAATCACCAACGACAAATTGCATTAATACTACCTTCTGTCCGCGACTTCGTCCGTGAGCCTATAACCTTCCTCAATAATTGGGTTAATAATAAAAATAATATAATAAAAAGCCATTTATTCCATATTTCAGCGTTCCATTTTAGATGCTGTTAGTAGGGTATTAGTAAATTTACTTATTGTATGTTTAGTATGGTTAGTCTTTTGTTGAAATATGGACCCCTTTTTGGGTAAAGGCCTCCTCCAGCTTTTTCCACGAATCCCTGTCCTTGCCTGTAGTTATCCAGTCGTTTCCTGATACTTGGATAATATCATCAGCCCACTTCTTCAGTCTTATGGGTCTACCAGCATTCCTCTTTCCCTGTGGACCTTTCCATCGCGTAGTTTCTATGGTCCACCTTTTATCTGTGTAACGTGTGATGTGTCCAGCCCACCTCCATTTTAGTCTGAGTGCATGTGTGAGAGCATCAGTTATTTTTGTTTTTTGTCTGATATGTTTATTCTTCACTTTGTCTATTTTCCTGAGCTTCAACATGCTTCTTTCCATAGCCGTTTGAGTACATTTAATTTTTTGTTCAACTTTGTTGGTATAAACCCAAGTCTGGCAGCCGTACAGTAAGCATGGTAAGAGACATGTATCAAATACTGTCTTTTTAATATGCAAACTGTAGGTTCCTTTTAATATTTCTTTCATTGACCAGAATTGGGTTATCCAATGCAAAAATAATTTTTCAAACACGATTGGTAGTTTCGGAGATTACCCCCTACACACAAACTTACAAACAAACAAATACCTCTTTATAGTATTATTATAAGTAATATGAGTAATAAATAATAAAAAAATATAGATAAATAATGTCAAGTAATTTTATGGACACGTCATACATAAGTATATAACGATAATAGCAGTAATACTATAGTATAGTATATATATATATTAGGTTTCTTTACTCATGTAGTTAGAGGTCAACCAAACAGTTTCTCCGGATCGATAGTTACATATGTTATGCAGAGGAAAAGTACCTACATAATTTAATGACGTTTAATAATATTTATAAGTTTTATACATCTACTGTTTGTTTATACCAATTAATTTGGAAATACCTGAATTGGACAATTTGACTGTTGATATTTCGTCGCACACCTTACGATGAAACGAAGAATGTCGAAGAATGCCGAAGAATGCCGAAGATGTTCTCATTGGCTCGACGGAAATAAGGAAGAATTCTAATGTCAATTCCTCCTAAAGATTTGGGGAACGGTTTAAAGTCAGGCAAAGAGTAAAATGGACTTTAGTATCCTAAAACTTTGATATCGTCAGAAACTTTTTATCACTGATTTGTTTTTGAGATACGATACGGCTTTATGAGTAGGCGAAGACCAAAGAAACGATGGATGGACTGTGTGAAAGATGATAGGGCTAGAAAGGGACATACAGAGATGATGACTAATAGAGAAAATATATGGAAGAAAAAAACCAGTAGCACTCCGGGAGTGCCGACAGAAGCGAAAACTTGAACAAGATCGCCTTGGTGGAAGGAAAATACTTGTATGGAACATTGGCACGTAACCTTATCTAAATAAAGAGCACAATCGCGTTTACAAAAAAAAAACTTCCAAAACCCTTAAAGTAAAAATACTTGCATAGAACATTGATCCGTAACATAATATAAATAAAGAGCACAATCGCGTATACAAAAATGAGGTATCGGTAACGGTGTCGCGAGTTCAATAGTTTTTTCCCATCTCAAAAATACCCAACGCGCCTAAAGAAGTTTTCACTTCAAAAAACCGTTGCCCCAACCCCAAATAAATTTAGTTATGGGCAGGCGAGAGAATGATGATATCATAGTAAGTAATTATAGACAAGCCTACCCCATCTTCGACGACGTCATGGCCAGTGAGAAAGAGCCTAGATTAAAGGCAAAGTGAAGTGAAAGTGAATTCTCCAAATTGTGACACATGCGGAACGGTTGAAGATGTTCACCATCTACTTATGGAGTGTGTACTAAAACAAAGAAGGAAAGAGAGACACTGTTAAGCAGTTGTTAACGAATATGATATTGGGCCATATATGTTAAACTTTTAGCGCAGCCTTCACCTGAGATAGCAAACCTACTTACTAATTTGTGTAGACAATTTGTATTTATAAATGTAGTTTAGAATAGTTTAAGGTATGATGAGGCTGACATGCCACTGTGGATAAAAGCCTCCTATAAAAAATTATATCAATATAAAAGTCCTTATTTCATTTAAATGAGATTTAATGGCTTGCTAATATACTCTGAAAGTTATACAATAATACCTTTCAGCCTTCTATTACCAAAATGGTGGCATGAAATACGAACCTCAGGATTAAGAACGCTTAAAATTCGCTTACATTCTGAGACCGCTTAATCCATTAGAAGGCCGAACAAAAATAGACGGAACTGTTAATAAGAACGACGTATTAGTTAACGGAAAAAGGACATCTTCAAGGATGTTTTACGCAACAAAGTAAAATATTTAAAAAACCTTTAAAGTAAAAATACTTTCATAGAACATTGATTCGTAACGTAATATGAATAAAGAACACAATCGCGTTTACAAAAATGAGGTGTCGGTAACGGTGTCGTGCGTTCAATTGTTTTTTCCCATCTCAAAAATGCCCAACGCTCCTAAAGAAGTTATCACTTCAATAAAACTGTATCATTGACATTTAGAGAAGTTTTAATGACTGTCTAATTAGACAGTTGGTCTAGAGTTGGCAAACGCTCTAGTTCAGTTTCGATACCCTGATCAAGGAAAGTATTTTTGGGTTTTCGGAAAAATGATTTTGGGTTTTCCCGAGAAAATTTCTCAGAGCAGTCCTGCAGGGTCTGGCTTTGTGCCCGGTCATTTGCTAGCCCTCTATTTTATATAACTGTTAATTGAACTGTGGCTACATTCACCTCTTTGGCAAACACGGGCGTCAATAATAAGTTTAATAAGTTATCGAAAAAATTTAAACATTTTCGTGACTATATGAATGTTTTTCAGGTGAATCCAAATTCCAACCACAGATAAGATAATAATAATTATGTTATTATCGTTCAATAAAGTAAATTCTAAGTACGTATTAACTTTTCAACATCATTGTGATAAAGAGATCACGTGCACATAAATAGGTCAGATTCCCGGGCATCTTTAAATAGTCTATCTGCCTGCACAGGCAATTTGCTAGATTACAGAACCAAAGTATACTGTAGGTAGACTAGGACCAATTGCGACACAAGTTCCGGACAATAATTGTATTCCGCCGTTAAAACTGTAGGTACTTAGAAATAACGTTAACGGATATTACCACGAATGAGCTGAAACTACCGTTCATGGCGTGTTTTATAGTTTCAGTTCATTTGGTGATTCAAATATTCCTTTTACTTCGTCCACGTTCATATTTTAGTTATAAGTAGGCAATTAACCTTTTTGCGGGACTTCACCAATATTATTTAGTCTAGGTCGTTCTAGATCGTCCCTTTCGAAGGTTTTCCCGGTAGTAAATTAAGTCGAATATCCATAAAAAAGTTGCAGTAAAGATATGGATGGATTGTGTGAGGACTGCTAAGAAAAAGGAGTAATAATAAATAATAATAATAAACTTTATTGAAACAAAAAACTCAGTTTACAGAAACTCTATGTTCGATAACAACTGCATTAGTATAATACTGTGTCGCAGTCATTAACCTCCAAAAAGTTCGAGACAAAATCAGAACTAAAACAAATAAGAAATAAAAATAAGAAAATAAAAAATCAGAACTTAAAATTAAAACTGAACAAAATTTCACCGTATTTTTATGTGAGATTGTGTGTTTGTATGGAAGGAGTGTGTAGTTTTGAGCGTGGAGTGTATAGGGGTGTGTGTGTATGTGTGTGTGGTATGTGTGAATGATAGCGTGGCGGTTGACAGGGGAGAATAGAAGAGGAAAACGTGTTGTGCCGACCCCAAGAGATATGGGACAAGAATAGGAACTTTAGGAAGATGATGATCCATAAAGAAGTTTAGGCGTAAAACTTGAGGTGTTATGCCAGCCAGACTTTTTGATATTCATTTGAATATCTTATAGCCCGGCTTGCATTAAAAAAAACCCTTCCTGACTACAACGAGATAATCAGTTAATGTTTAGTTAGTGTTTAGATCTGCTATTGCTTAGCAATCGCCAAAATTTCGAGAGCAAAAAAATAGATAAGGAAAAACATCAATGCCACGCCCACATAAGTTTGACCATGACACTGTAAGATGGAAGGCAACAAAATCCACATTATTGGTTAACCCTGACGTATATGGGACCAATATTATTTACATATCCGGAGTTCCGGGCCTCCAAATGGACCGGCCCTGCCGTTCCGATAGAAGAATTTTATCGACCTTGTGTCCATTAAAAGTTTCAAAAACAATTTGCATTCGCCGTTGCGAAGTTATAAACTTCAGTAATCTCTTATTGTCGCTGGCTCAGAAATTATAAACGACTATGATGAGTGAAGGGTAGCAAGATTTTTCTTTAATTTTGGAGACCACACATTTATTTGGGTCCATCCATAGATAAATATCACCCGTCTCTCCACTATTCCTTTGCCTACTCAAGGATGCATATTCGGTACGCAAATCCTTCCATATCCTGAGGGCACGTCTTCCCTACCATTACCGCGCCCTCCGGTCTACTCCTTGATATGCAATGGCCTCTGTAGCTCCATGAAGGATGAGGGTCCAGGGGCTAGTGCAAATCTTGGGGTTCATTCGATTTATCGAGTCTGGTAAAACCACGCTGGGGTCGGTGCATTTAATTGAATCATAGGTTTATGAAGTTAATTAGCGTGTGATTAGAGAGGTCTATCTCCAGCAGAGGACTGCTTGCAATGAAGCAAACAAGAAAAGCTAAAATGTAATTCTTTCTTCGGATTTGTTTTGAAAAACTCTCAGATATACGAACAGATTGTTTCTCGATAAATGAGAATAGGATCTCGCCGCCCGCAATCTTACTTGACCTAATTTTTTATGGCCCCGCTGTGGGTATGTAACACAGTTTTCCGTAATACGCCTTCGTTCCCAAAGGGTAACCTTTGGGAGCGAAGACGTAAGACTTCCTGTATCATTAGGATGACCTTTGTTTTGATTCTACACTGACTAGGCGGCAGGCACAATATTATGTATCTGTGGAGTTGTATTCATCATTTCTTACTTCTTCACATTTTCAACAGTATCAATTGATCAGTTCAAGAAAAAAATCCCTAGTTTATTATCTATTATGCGCATCAATTCAGAATATCAAGTCCAACGACCGATGAAATTTTAGTTTTATAAATTACTAACGGACGTCACGCAGATTCACCCGCGTTTGTCCCGTTCCCGTGGGAGTACGGGGATAAAATATAGCCTATGTTACTTTGAAATCGGTCCAGTAGTTTTTAAGTTTATTCGTTACATACAAAAATTCAAAAATACAAATCTTTCATCTTTATAATATTTGTATTGATATATTTTTTGTTTTTCTTACAAAAAATCTATTTAACACGTGTTTTTAGCATATTGCCCCGACATTTATCAAATTAGGTAAACTGTTATCTAAAAACGTGATTCCGTGAGTATTAAAATAATGATCAGTCATTTTATAAAACTACACTTGTTGATGGCTTTACATTGATTATTTCGAAATCATCAACAATTCTTCATAGACTAGAGCTTAAGGTAATAATTATAAACACATCGGTAGATCCCTATTTACTACCTATATCTACGTTGTAAAAAGAGTACATAGTCCAAAACTGAAAAAATAAATCATAAAATGAGCTTAAGTATATTTTATACTTACCAATAAAATGGAAGGTTCTCGAAGATATAATAAATAAATAAATAAGCAAAGATGGATACCGCAATTCCTTCCTCCTCAATAAACCCTCATTCGCCCGATACTTATATAGTGACAGAATCAATGAGTGTATTGACACATAGGAGTAAAGAGATCAACCTTCAAGGGAGCGTTATTCATCTGAGTAATATTCTAAGGGCGGATATCACCAATAAAACTAAACGCGATCAACACATCTAAACTGTGTTCAAGAGCTGTCAGGCTTCCTGTACCTAAATGACGCCGGAGCCGCATTAGCGCCGGACCGCATGGTTGTGTATACGGATGAATATCACCCATGCGCCGCACCACCCACGCGGCGCCGGATCGCAACATGAAAACATTTCAGAAAATGTCAGAATGAGTGTAAAAACTACGTGGCGGCTTTGGCTTCATGTACAGGAAGCTTCAGTGTCATCATTGTCGTTGAATATTGATACTGACACTTAAGCCGCGTTTCCATTAGGCAAGTCTTGCATGCAAGTATGACGTCACACTTGTGTGTAAGTGATTTGAATTGAAAACACGAATTTGTTCAACTTGCAGTTTCCATACAAGATTTTAGTGGCATACAAATTTTTCTAGTTGTACCTACAGTGTTCATCATGAGTAGAAGCAACTTGTATGCAAATGAGCTGACTTGAGTGTTGTGTGTACAAGTTTAAATCTAATTGCATACAAGTTGCAACTTGTTTGCAAGCTGTGGTTTCCACTATACAAATAGCATGCAACTTGTATGCAAGTCATTTGCATAATGGAAACGCGGCTTTAAATGAAGCTAAACTGAGATCTTTCAAAGCATCTGTCTAGCCTTTTCCCAACTATGTTGGGGTCGGTCGGCTTCCAGTCTAATCGGATGCAGCTGAATACCAGTATTTTACATGGAGCGACTGCCTATCTAACCTCCAGAACCTAGTAACCGGGTAATACGATACCCTTGGTAAGACCGGTTGTCAGACTTTCGGGCTTCTGACGATCCGTAACGGCTGTCAAAGATCCACGAATGACAGCCGGGACCAACGGCTTAACGTGCTTTCAGAGGCACGGAAGAGTCTCGGTATGTAAGATGGTCTACGATCTTCCAAAGCCAAAGCCTTATAAAATAGGTAAGTATGTACTTATACGTTGTTGGAATAAGGTGTTTTATAGTACCTAATGTAAAAGTGGAGGAGCTGATGCAGAAGATAACTGAAGATGGTTTGGAGTCAATATCTAAATGGAGTGTGAACTTTTCTTTGTCACGATCAATGCCAGAAAAACTGACCAGTACACATTCAGATCAAGTAAGTAAGTAATATAAATTGACATAGAGAATTAAAAACCTTACTATTAAGGTTTTTAATTTTTTATGCATGTTCTGAGCAGGCGAGTTTAAGTGCTGAACAAGGTTACAAACATTAATTAGCATACAAACTGCTACTAAGCACTATAGCCAGTTATTGACCGATGAAAAATAATTATACCTAACATGCTCCTAAATTCCTAGTATTTTGTGGAAAACCAAAAAGTAATTAATTAATTATTAGCTACGGAATATGAAAATTTCGTGTAGGTAGGTAAAAGTACCTAGAAGTTCCTTCTATTTTCATAATTTTGTTTGTAAACTTGGCTTGAGTAAGGTCCTCTGAATATGATTAATGCTCGGCCGAACGGTTGACAAGTCTTTCGGTTCGGAAATTCTCGAAAGCAACCTGGGATTTGGAACTGTAGGTACCTACCTACTGTTTGATGAAGTGGCGATATTTAGGTAAGCTTAAGATTGTAGGTACTTACGTCCGGAGTAGAAGCTCGAGCTCAAAGGTTAAGCTACGCTTGCCACGGTTGATTCGTGGATGTTGTTGTTGTGATCATCCATTACATATCGAGACCCCGCCTTGCCTCGGAAAACACTGTAAGTCTCGGCTGTCATTCGTAGATATTTGACAGTCGTTACGGGAAGACAGAAGCCCAAAAGTCTGACAACCAGTCTTACCAACGGGGTATCGTGTTACCCAGTGCCTAGGTTGTGAAGGTCAGATAGGCAGTCGCTCCATGTAAAATACTGGTTTTCAGCTGCGTCCGGTTAGACTGGAACCCGACCCCAACATAGTTGGGAAATGGCTAGGCAGACTACGTACAGTAGGTCAGGTTCCCAGGGGCGTCACTCCTGCCTGCCCCGCAACCACCTATACCTATTTTATACCACGGCATTAGTTATTCTTAAAATATAGTTCGTATCCATACCAACGAGCATAGCTATCCATTTTTTTGGCAACGGCCTTTGCTTTGCGCCACCTAGTACTTAAATCAAATGTCACTATTGACCCTGCTCATCCATAAATAAAGGCAAATATCGGTAAATCACGTGCCTAGCGCACCCACACTTAGCCTTAAGATTTCCCAGTGTCAAGGACACTAGTAATCGATAAAAAGTCTTTATGATTGTAGCTTTAAAAGTTGGTTTTATGAAGGAAAATTTTGAAGTAGCGAAAAATGTTTTTTACGCCTGACAAATTTATGGTTACTCTATGTTGTTTTTTTTTTAATCTTTGTTTTAAGGGCTTCATCGATGACTCGCTGAGCGATAACGTCGCCCTGTAACATCAGCAAAATAACTAAACCTAAAAACACTTTAATTCTAACGTTACTGTTATTACTACCTACATTATGATCTTTTCATTCTGTTTTAGGCTTTCTCAATGTTCAGAACATCCTATTTGTTCTCTTAATACCATCTCCTTACAGGACTCATTTCCATAATCATAGCTGCTGCTGGTCCGCTCACTTTTAAAGCTTTTATTTTCTGTGGCTTAAGACGGCCTTAAAATTAATATTCCAATTAACGACTTCGTCTAATCTTGCTCTGATTCAAATCAGTAACAAACACTTACTTATCCGTTTATACAGCTTAGATTTAAATCCCAATTTATTAACAGATTAGAAAATTATTACAAAATGGCGCTGGGTTTTTAATTCAACCCTTTCCTGAACCTAATTCAGTTGTGTTTATGTTGTATTGTGTTGTGTTTTAAGAATCATCCACACTATTATGACTTTATAGGCTCAGACATAGATGAAAATCAATACCCCACCTTATAGAATATTTATTAGATGGAAAATAATAGAAATCGGAACGCGTTCCATGAAAGGACGTCAAACAAGAAATTATAATAATTTACTATCTACTTTATTTTGAGCTCTAAATGATTGATGGCGTATTATAATGTGGCCCTTTTGAAATCGATCGAATCAAGGACTAGAAATGACTAGAATTTATTTCAAAAGCTAAAGGGCCACACTAAGGTCATTCAAGCAGGCGTTTCATTTCCCAAGTGTACCAAGGCACCATAGAAATATAAAATATATATCTATGATAGGTACCGATTACGGACATAATTATCTGTACACCTACCCAATAATCAGGGTTCAATTACGTTGGTATTATCATTTTATTCTGTGGTTCAATTGTCATTTGAATAGGTATTGTGCAATTGATTTCGTTATGTAGACCTCAGACCAAATAAAAACCAAAACAGAGCGCTGTCAACAGACAGTGACATGCGGCCGGTTTCGTAAACATGTCATTTCGTAATCCATGCGTCATGTTCGTGAACGGGCGCCGTCAGTTGGGACTGGTCATCTCTTAGCTGCCAGGGCTTATTTTTAATTTTTTGAATTGTTCTTTTTTTATCTTTTTATTATGGACGCTTCTAACGTGCACGTCTTTCTACATTGTTCTCACATGTATAATTTCAACATGAATGATGTAACCAATATTTTGTAACAATTTTTTATTTAAAAGAGTGTCCGTGGAGTTTCTTGCCCGTTCTTCTCCATAGGTACCTACTACGCTTTGGAATGGGCAACTAACTTCATACCTATTTCTGACTGACCGATTCCTTGACAATTCAAAAGTGCCTGTAAATGGTTTAATTGAAATAAATGATTTGAGTTTGAGTTTGTGTGCACTTAGTCAGGTATAGTTTGATTGTAAATGGTGGTTAGACCACCTGTCTCAGACTCAGAGGTCTTGGGTTCGATTCCTAGTGGGGGCAAAAATTTCTGCTCGGTTTGGTTGGTGGTAGAGCTTGTTTTAAGTCCACCTGGCTAGCTACCCTACCACCATTATTAATATCTAAGTCTGTCGCCATAACAACAATGTTAGCAGCATTGTTGTGTTTCGGCAGTTGGAGGTAAGATAGCCAGTTCCTCTGTGGTTGTGGATTCCGGGTGACTTATCATCAGGTGAGATGCAGGCCAAGGGCTTCCCCGTTGTGGATAAAAAAAATAAGAGTAGGTAAGAGGAAGATGACGGTTGTAAACTTGTATTTCTATTCCATGGTTTTAAAAGTATTGTATCACCATATTGGCATGACAAGTGGTTGTTAGAGTTATTTATCGACTGACGGCCGAACCCAATAACCTATTTTCAGTAAAAGACCGATCGTTAATGATGGTAGACAGTATATTTCTATCTGTCATTGAATGTCCTCCCACAATTCCGAAAGGTCCATAATCAGTGATGCTGGGGCCACACCAACGAGAAACGCCGTTAATTATCGCGATGATAGACTTTATTCCGAGGGGTTAAGAACCATCATCGTGATAATTAATGGCGTTTCCCGTTGGTGTGGCCCGAGCATTACAGATTATTTCGGACGTTAAAACCATGGATAGATAGGTTTTTTCTATCTCCAGTATGCCAAAACTGGTGATAGATAGGTTATTGGGTTCGGCGGTTAGTGGTAGAATTAGATTAAGGGGGAAGCGTCAGAGTAGCCCGCGAAATTCAAATTTTCTTACGTTTTTTGCATTTTGCAGGATTATAATTGAGTAAAGCCATATTTGTTACGAACGCGATCAACATAAAACCTGACACTGACCTGCAAAATGCAAAAAATGTAAGAAAATTTGAATTTCGCGGGCTACCCTGACGCTTCCCCCTTAAGCTTGTCAATTAATTCTCTATTCTCACACGTTTTAAATAAATATCTACTTTCTGAAGTCTTAAAATAAACTTCCCGGATGTCGACCGGTGCGTCCATGCGTCTATTTTAAGTTTGAAGACTTCTGTACCTACGTTTGAAATCTTTTGTGGAATTTATTTTTCAAAAAGTCTTTTATTTCGACTACTAAATACAAAAGCATTTTATTTAGGCAATTTACCTACCCCCACGAAAATCTCGTATCTACCTACCTAACATTAATAATCCTAACTACATAATATTATAGGTAAATGCGAAAATGAGTTTGTTACGTTTTCACACTAAAACGGCTGAACGGATTTGGATGAAATTTGGAACATGGGTAGACCATGATCTGGGTTAGGACATAGAATACTTTTTATACCGATATTCTCACGGAATCGAGACTTATGCGGGTGAAACCGCAGGGCGCACCTAGTCTAAAATAAATTCAATCAGGCTAGACTAATTTATCATACTATGGTGCAGCGCAGACGACACACTTTTTGTGCGATCGAATCTGTGGCGCACATAATCTCTTATTTGTCCCCAATGTTTTTCCGCATGCAGGTAATTTTTACAGGATGTGTAGCTCGATAGTAATTTCTGTCAGTTTAAAATTTAAATACAGGAACCATTAACTTGAATCTTTAAGGCTCTTACAAACAGGCGCGACACAAATGCACTGCTCGTCGCGCGACGAGCGGTGTCTTTGTGTCGTGTCGCGTTGGTCTGCACAAGCCTTTACTCCGTAGCTCACATTACGAATAAGATACCACAGACTCGATCGCACAGTGTGTCGTCTGAGCTGCCCCTAAATATTACTTATATCTACCTAAGTACCGTGAAACCTGGCAACTTTGCCAAAGGTTGTTTAATTTGCCATACACCGCCTTACGAGGCAAAATAATTTGTTACATCAAAACTGTACTTTTTTTGACGTTTGTAATACCCTTAAATCAAATTAGAATATTTGATTGGCAACATTTAACAGTATAATACAACCCAGCTCTCATAGAACTGTAATTTTTTGGCGGTTGCTTTTTTCCCGCGCTAACTGTGAGTGACTTTGAGCTCCAAAACTTTAATTAAATTAAGTAGGATATACTTTGTGTAGATAAGTCAAACTTTAATACCACGTTCCTAACGATATTCTTTAATTAAAACCATGATAATTTACGTCTCTTTAACCAATTTAACCTAAGAAATCACTGTTGGCAAATATACCAATCCAATGCAAAGTTTTAGTAATGTTGACTTTGCCATATTTTTTTAGAGGCTAGGGCTGTCATAAAAAAGAAACTAAAATATCGTTATTTAGTTTTTTTTCCTACTTACCTACCCCTAATTTTTCTGATGCAACCCTGACAGCAATTTCTAAATAATTTGAAAAAATCGAAACAAGGCGGGTGAATTTGCCACATTTTGGAAAATCTATTGCCAGTGTAAAATATTATACAACTGTAGTATATTTTTACTGTGACCAAGCATGCGGTAATTATGACTGTGATTTTTTATAGTAACTCTTTTAAATTTTTCCTAAATTTTGGGATGGCAATCTTACCACAAGTGATAGTTGACTTTGCCATAAAAGGTTTTTGACTAAAATATCACTATAGAATGATAAAACAATAGATATAAGATTGTGTTTCAATAATGCATAAAATTTACTACATATCTCATTGGTTGCTTTTTATAACATCATAGAGTTTTTTTTAAGAAAATCCTTTTCAAACTTTTTTACCCACCGTAAAGTGGCAAAGTTGCCAGGTTTCACGGTACCTAACAAAGTCAAGGTAAAAGATAGGTAAGTACCTACCGAGATAGATTTCCTAAGTTGACACGTAATGAAGCCCTACAGCTTTGCATTTCCAAGGTTGTCACTGTGAGCTATCCGGTTCTTTGCAAGTCTAGGCAAAGGTAACCTTTGAGAAACGAAATTTTGACCAAAGTTAGGGAATTAATGATTTTACCACAATAAAAAGAACCGGGAGTCCGGGACTTATCTATCTATATGCTTACTAATATATAAAGCTGAAGAGTATGATTGTTTGCTTGAACGCGCTAATATCAGGAACTACTGGTCGAATTTAAAAATTCTTTCAGTGTTAGATAGCCCATTTATCGAGGAAGGCTATAGGCTATTTATCATCACGTTAAGACCAATAGGAGCGGAGCACCAAAGTAACTATTCCACGCGGACGAATACGAGGCGTCAAGTGCTCGGACGAAGAGCACCGTTCCCGGTCTGTTAGCCCACGTCCCGCGTCCGCACGGAAAAAACATCGCGGCGGGATTTTATCCCGGACTGGATTTTCAACTCTCAGTATTGAGCCGAGCGTTGAGAATCTAACGCGTTAGGACGCACTCTCGTCCCAGCGCAGCGCGTTGAAAAAACACGTTGGATTTTCAACCCTCGGCGTTATCGCCGAGGGTTCTGCTTAGGCAGAGCGTTGAAAATTCAGTATCTACATGAAAAAACGTCGCCCGTGCGAACCTGTACCCTAATTACGTAATACAACACAATGACATTGTTTCGATTTGAAACAGATTGCTAATCCATTGCTTAGTAAGTTGAAGAAAAATTGCTCAACAAGGTAAATAACGCAATGAATGTTGTTGAACTGTCAAATTGAAACAAATTAGTCATCATCGTTTACGAAAATAAGTTAGGTAGGTACGCAATTAGGGTAGGTAATGTTTTACCGAAAACAGCTAAGCCCAGAAAAGGTCATCCACGGTAACAAGGATCGCAATCGCATCAGTTTTTTTTTACTCTTTCCGGGTAACCATTCATAATAATGCTGGAAAGTTGGCAGCCCTTCCTATGACGCAAGCTTTCCAATATGTAGGTACCTAGGTAAGTACGCGCCGCAGTAATCCTATCATGACGTCGTTCGAAGTCTCAAACAAGTTTCAGAAAACGTTAATAAAAGTACCAAGCACACCGTTTTTGGTACTTCTTTGTGTACACACACGTGTGATAACAAGTACTTAAGCAGGTACGGGAGTAAAAACGGAATCTTATAAAAATCGGTTTTGTTTTATTTTATTATTTATTGCATAATTTTTAATCCCACCAAAACAAGTAATCAACAAATGTCACAAGAACAGTAAAAGCATATTTTTGCAATTCAAGAAACATGTTTTTGACAAAATATGTGCTAAAGAAGATAGACAATATCACACAGATATGATCAGAAATAGAGCTCCGTGTGGTCTGTTTAGACTACATAAGAAAAAGTTAACGAATAGAAAAAATTAAAATCTCATAGCAAAAAGAAAATACTGATATCAAAGCAATGTCATTTATGAGCCCCAAAAGAGCGTAATTAATTGACACCACTTTCAATTTCAAATTATCATATTTGGTGCGAAAATATTGTCTTTTTCCTCAGTCCAACTCCGACTTATTTGTTTGATATGCCAAATACTGGATCTCGGAATTTTCGTTCAAAATAGGATCTTATAAATGTATTCAGAGAAAGCAGCATTACATCAATACTTATCTTTTATTTTATAATTATGTAAGACATTGTCTTTACGATATCTTTATGAGATTTTTTCTATATTAATCATATCAACATTTCTACTTACATAATTTTTAAGCTTTTCCATCCAACATATTAATATAAATGTACTTTTCACGACAATAGAGTTCAATTTGCAATATATGTCACAAAATCTTTAAACAAATGAATAAATGACTTATGACTTATCTTTTATTACATTTTGTCTCATAAAATCTTTACACTTATGAACACTTATAACAATTTAGAATATACTTTGAATTTATTTATATTTATAAACCTAATGCAGACCACAGTTGAAAGATAATGTATTTGATGACAATGTCCAGAATAACATTTTTATTAAAGTAATGCTTTATAAAAACAATCAGAAAATAAATTATATTAACATTATTTTGAAACTATGATGGAATGTTAGACTGCAGTTACTTAAAACTTACAAAAAAACAATACACTTATAAGTACACCATTAAAAAATATTTTCATCTAATTACAATTTAAATCTTTGAATTGCCATGATGTAC
Organism: Agrochola lychnidis; assembly: GCA_963680765.1. NCBI lineage: Eukaryota > Metazoa > Arthropoda > Insecta > Lepidoptera > Noctuidae > Agrochola > Agrochola lychnidis. Next base: position 9,670,885 of record OY796855.1, on the reverse strand, counting down.
TCATTTGTGCTAAATTGGTGTGAACCAGCTAAGAAATTGGAGTTATGATATATATATATACTAATGATGATTATAATTATAGTACTAAAACCATTACAAAACCAGAAAAAATGCTTCTAAAATGCATCTAATGAAATTAATGTTGACAAATGAGATTCTATGCAACACAAGTGTTTATTTAATCTGAAATTGTCAATAATGAAAATGGGAGACAGGAAGTTTTTTAATGAAGAACAAATTGGAACAGAAAACGCAGATATAGAAATATACATACTTTTGATTGAGTCAATGGAGTTACTCACTAAGCATGAATAGGTATTATTAAGTTTTTATTAAGGGGTGCTTCATTGATCTATCATCTCATCTATCATTTACAGCCAAGAATAATCTCTACATTATCTTTTCCTTTTGATAAAAATATGGTACCATTAAGACAAAGTATTAAGTAATGTTATGTACATTATGGAAGAACAGCAAAGGGCATACATGTGGTCCAAACTATGTCTATGCTACTTAACACTGGTCTTAAAATGTAGTGCAAAACACAAGACAGTAAGTTAGCAGAACATTAATTAAGTACACTATAACATCATGATTCAAGAAAATAAATGTTATAATAAAAAAACTTGCTTTAAAGTGTGTTGTTTTTTTTTCCAATGTGCAGTTCCTGGTGCAATTACCATAACTAGAAAGTAAAAACAATAACTACTAATGCACTAGTTCTAATTTTAAAAATAAATATAAAGTAACTATGACATATGTTTATTATTTAGTAACCCCATTCATTTATCCACAATGTGACCCCATTTTTTTTTTCAGCCTCACTAGTTATGAACAATACCATTATCTGAGAGTTGTTATCAGCATAATATTTCCATGTTGTTATAAAATTTACAAAAATTCGTAGTTTATATGTTTAAAAAATATACAGTGAAGCTATCGAATGTTTGTATTTCTACTTAAATTTATCTATGGTCTACTATCACATTTGGTAATGGGAGGGGCTAGAATGCGATTGATGATGGAGGCATAGAGCATTCCCCGACTGTCACACGGTAAGATGCCAGTTCACTGATACCGTGGTAGTGCACAAAAGCAGCTAAAATCACAAGTACATGGAATATTTGGTGGGACTGGAACCAGATGTCACACTTCCCTGGGAACCAGCGCTCTGGCACCCTTAGGGCATAGAACATGGCTCCTAATATGTACAACAAACCCATCAGAACTAGCCAGCCCAGTGAGGCTTTACTCACTTGACTGAACCAGCCTTCAGTGATACCATAGTGGATTGCAGGCACTATACCTGACAGACCAAAACCCATAAACACTCCCGCTCGAAGAGGTCGCAAACGAGGCTCAGAGAACCTATCCCAGAGTGACACTATTATTGACAGCATTCCTAAAACAACCACTACAGATAAGTAAATTATTTTCGGTCTGTAATGGCAGTAGAAACTATAATACAACCATGGAACAAATGAACCCATAATCAATAGGGCAATCCCACAGTAATCCAACTTAGAGAACAATTTCCCGACCATCTCCGAATGGCAGTAGAGTGTGTGGTATGCAAATGAGAAGCCAAGGCACACTATGGCACCTATGAAGAACACTCCAAATATCATTTTCTCCTGCATCTGTATCTCAATCGAGGGGCGCGTCAGGAAGTAGACCGCGACGCCGATGAAGGCCACGCAGCCGAGCAGATGAGTCCAGATGTTGCCTGTCTCCGTATGAATGCGGAATATAGACGCGAAACATGCGCTGAACGAGGGTAGTGGCGGTCTGTGTCCTTTGTGGAGGTAATCGTTGTCTTGCAGCCAGCGCGGCAGGTGTCGGAAGTGGCACACGTTCCAGGATGCCTCCCACACTTTGCGTACGAACTCTTCAGCTTGCTCAGCCGCGTTATGTGCCAGCGCACCGAGGTCAATCTCGTCAGAGAGAACGCCCGCTTTCAACACTTCCGCCATCTCAGCGTCGAGGAGATGCTGATCCTCAGGCGTAGACGGCAAAGGACATCCATCTTCTTCCTCTGCGAGCACTTCGTCGAGCTCATCCATCTGGGAGGCTAAACTCTCCCCTTCGGGGTCCCATCCTTGACGTCTCCGCAGCCCGTCCAAAGACGCGCTGCGGGACCCCGTATCAGAATCAGATTCCCACATCGCGCCGTCAAAATTCACAAGAACACATAAAAACGACCACCATTAAAATTTTTTTTTAGTCGCCACGACCTTTGTTAGTCGTACACGGACAGTTATTCGTTAGATATCCAGTTACGTCACGGAAAATGCGAACGGCTCACGATGCATGAGACGTATTTGCACTCTTTGTTTCGAATCGTACTCAGTAAGGATTTGTTGATCAAAATATAACTGTTCGACTATGTTCACAAAAATTTCAAGCGTTATAAAATTGACAAAAATCACTAACGCACAGGACAATCAAATGAACAGCTGCCACTGCACGGACAGAACTGAACTGAAGAATGAACTTTTCGAGTCATTCAACCATTTTTTATCTTTCCATCCCTTTCTAACGTATGAGCATTTCGCATGTTTCATACTTTCATTGCAAACGTCACAACTTCTGTAGTGATGATCAAAATAGGAGAAAACCGTATATAATTAAAATTAAATCTTTAAATCGAGTTATTTTATTAAGCTCTACGAAACTAATCGAGTTGAGTTTACTTATTGTGTTGTTGTGTCTTGGTTTCATCAGAATTTCTGCCGAATCAATGATTAAAATTCACATCTTTTCAGACGTTCCTTAGTTTCTTTTGGGTTTTACGTTTGTTTTGGAACGTAACATACAGACGCCATCACATCAAGCTACCCGAAACTGTCAAATTTTCCTAATCAATTTTGAACCTTATACTTCAGCTATAAAGTTGGAAATCTATTAAATAAATTTGACAGATTGTAGTAGCCTGATGTGCTGGCGTCTGTACAAGTTCAACATTCCTGAGTTTCCTTCGCTCGTAATAATATAATATAACTAGCTTCCGCCAGCGGCTTCACCCGCGTGATATCTTTATGAGCTATATGTTACTCAGTGATAATATAGTATTCTACTGGTTAAAGAATTTTCAAAATCGGTCCAGTAGTTTTTAAGTTTATTAATTACAAACATACAAAAAATAAAAAATAAATCTCTTTATAATATGTTTAAATTATCAAACTTTGCCTTCTCTTTATCAGAAGAAGCCTTTGCCCTGTAGTCACGTCACGGACAGTCATAGGCCGGTAATATGTAGGTACTCAATACTCTATTATTTGTTGCATTCCTAAAGTATTACATATATTTTATAACAAAGTAAAAGATCAATATGGACCCTGTCTGTGGCACAGCAAAATGTTTTATATATATGCCCATGGGGTCCCCATAGGTCAATAACAGTTTCAAGGTTAAAATTCATTAGTAAAACAACTAAACCATGCAGTCTTTTGTATTATTTCGGGGGGGGGGGGGGAGGGTCGTGGGGGTCGCACAGGCCTCCCCCAAGTACTTCTAAGTACTCGTTCATTATTTTCCTCATCGATTTAAATTGAAAACCGTACACATCGAAGGATTCCTGCGATAGAGAACATCACTAAAGTATCACATTCTGAATCCTGATTGGCCGGCAACACAATACGTCAATAATTCAACCATTTTGACATTACTGAATGTCTGAATGAATGAAATTCTAACCTCTTCTACAAAATAAAAAATACATTTCAGAGGTCGCAAATTACATTTTATATAAAACTTATTAGAAAACCAAAATTGTACTTACTTCTTAAACATTTTGCAGCTTGTTTTTCCAACGAATTTTCACTAATCACACACTCAACTTGAATGACACTTCAAAGTTCATGACCGAGCACATGAACGAGTTACTTGTCACTTCTAGAGTCAATGGTGTTTACCCAATCAAAATAAAGCACGAGTTTGGTACTGTTGCGCTATTGGCTACATTTTTGTTACGGTTTTTTGACTCTGCATGGCATCATAATAATATTCGGATACAAAACAAAAAACGGATTTGCCTGTATGAATGACATTCTATTACAACTTTTCATATAGGTGGCCTGCTGCAGAAAAAATACATAAACTAAACGTTGTAGAGAGGTCAAGTGAGTGATAGACGTGCGAACTTAGAGTACGCGATTTTTAAGTTCATGGACTTAATCGGCTCGCCGCGCCGTGTCGGTGACACACGTGAAGCTTACTCACAGTTTCGCGATGTTGTCGAATTTTCTGAACCAAACTAAACAAACATTACAAAAATGTCGAAACAAAACGGTGGCTTGCGACTCGCGGCGATGACAGACGTACGAAACTGCGAACCAAGGCGGGTTACGAGCAAAATTTCAAATCTGTTGGATCGCCAACGAACTTACTCAGCGGTTATAAATAAAGTACGTAGTATGACCCACAGGCGAGAAAGGTCGCCGAGCCACAAGTACGCGTACTTGCTCGAGCGAGTCGTGAAAAGTAGGTATATTTTTTTCAAACAATTGTTTGTGTATGTTTGTGTAGTGTTATGACCACCGTCTATCTAGCGAGATTATAAACTATCGAAAAATTGAGAACTGTTACAATAACGCATTCATTTTCGGTATATAGTTTGTAATATAATAATGTGTGGTGTCACGTATTGTGAATTTGTGAACGCACATCAGTATACGTGGCGTCGCCTGTGTTATGTTTAGTTAAAATTATAATTAGTCAGGAATGCACCCTTTGTAAGTGGCAACACGAAGCCACGGTCCGGGGCGTTACCTACAGCGTGCCTTTTGAGTAGCGTCGCTCGCTTGCTTGTTAACCATCGCGGGACAGACTAGATAATACGTCATTAGTATTTTGTCCCTTCGATTCTAATTAGTTATAAGTACTAATAGTGTACCGAACGTTAGAACTTCATACGTGTAACAATTATATGATTATTTCTGCAAGTTGAAGTTTCTCTTCCGCTCCTTGACTCTGTTTCACCTCCAATACGCGTAAAAGGAGACAGGTGGAATACCTTCCACCTATGTCCCTAAAAATGTCAAATCATTAACGGTCCCAGCCAGCGAGCGCTTCTTCGAACTTTCAGACCAGCGCGATATCCCGGGCGCGACAGGTAACGCAACCCTTGTCGCGCCCGCGATATCACGCGATATCGCGCTGGTCTGCACGAGCTTTTACTTGTATATTTTAATACTAGCTTCTGCCCGCGGCTTCGTCCGCGTGGAATATGTAGTTACTTTGGGCTAAGCTAACTTTAACCCGCGACTTCGTTTACGTAAAAGGTGAGCGAGACGGGCCAGCGCGTTCAAGCAAACAAACTCTTCAGCTTTATTTAGTAAGTATATGGATTAATAACGCAGGGTTCATTCGTCGCATGCAAGTTGCATGCACCAGTTCACAATTTGTCGGTTTGCCATGGATAGATTATAAACTATCGAAAGATATTGCGATAAAATAATATTTACATGTATGAATAAAAATAAAAAAAAATCATTAATTTTTTTGGCTGTGTATCGGATCGAAGTTGTCAATTAATGTTTAATACGTAAGCTGTCACAGAACACAATGACAGGAAATGTCAAGATCGTTCACATCGATTTTGTTCGGATTTCGCACATGTGATTTTACAGTAAACATTTTTATTAACCCCAAAAGGCAAAAACCAAGTAATACAAAAGATTTTAACCGCAACTACAATGGCTACATTGTTAGAGGTTTTGGTTACAAGTGATTCTAATAATACATTATGGACCAACGCAGTTTGGGACCCTCATACCGGCACCTGCTTGATGACTTACAAAGGAGGTGGAACTGCAGAAAATAGAACTCTTACATTTGTAGGAAACGATTATTTAGCAGCTGTAGAGAAGACAAAACCAGTATTACACGTATGGCCTGCGAATTCATATCAAACTGTCCAAGGCATGCGTTTTATTTTGCCAGGTAAGGCAACGGCCTTCGCAGTTTCACGTGATGGAACGTTTATAATAGCTGGCATTGAAGAAAAAATTTATTTATGGCAAATGGCTTCTGGCAATCTCCTAACAATAATAAGCAAACACTACCAAAAAGTGGCAATGTTAAAATTTACACCAGATGGACGCTATTTTGTATCAGCATCTGAGGATGGTATAGTCATGGTTTGGTCACTAGCCACGGTGTCTGCTCACCCTGAAGTGGACCTAGTGTCACAAACCTCTGCAGGCCAGCATGATCCAGTGTACATATTCTCCAACCACTCCTTACCAGTTACTGATTTGTGCATAAGTAAGACAGGCATGCACGGCCGCTTATGTACTGTATCCAGTGACAGGACATGCAAAATCTATGATTTATCATCGGGAGAACTGTTATTGAATTTTGTGTTCGATGTTCCTCTTTCCGCTATCAGCATGGACGTCTTAGAGTTGAATATATTTGTTGGAACAACTGAAGGAAAAATTCACCAATTTAGTCTTACCAATGCTCCAAGAAATAGAAATGTGTTAGTTAACACGGAGGTGAACTGTCCCACTTTCTCTTCCCATACAAAAGCTGTGACCTGTTTGTCTGTATCTCTGGATGGTGACACTCTCATGTCTGGTTCTAATGATGAGCAAGTTATACTTTGGCATATACCGAGTAAACAGCCACTGAGGATAATAAGACACAAGGGTCCTATAACAAATGCTTTCTTTACGGTGAACTACCCCACAATTTACAAACAAGAATTCTCACCTAGTATCATTCTACACAGTCTAGAAAGGACTTTAGAAAAAGATGCAGAAGAATTTACAGAAATGGAAGTTCTTATGAAAAATAAGATTAGCTTCTGGCCTGAGCCCCGTGGAGAAATTGAAGACAATTTACCATCAAAAGAGGCAGAGAATGAGTTTAAGTTTAAAGAAGAAGGACTACTCGCTGAGCTTAATAGATTGAAAGCAATTAACTCAAATCTTTATTCAATCGCCATTCAAAAATCTTTGGATTCTATTCCTGTAGTTGTTAATAATCCCAGCAAAAACAAGAAAAAGAAGAAGAAAAAACAAGACTGCTGAATAAACATTTTTTTAAAATTAACTGTTGTTTTTATTACAAAGAAAGAGTTTACTGCTTGTAAAGCTAGTCATTTTGGTACTGTATTTTTAGGGTTCTTTACCACCCTTCACCCTTCGGGGTGCCAAACGGAACCCTATTACTTGCTTCCACTGTCAGTCTGTCTGTCAGCGGGCTGTATCTCATGAACTCTAATAGGTAAACAGTTGAAATATTTACAGATTGTGTATTTCTGTTGCTGCTATAACAGCAAATAATAAAATAAAGTTAAAAATTTAAGGGAAAAAAATAAATAATTTCATACAAGAAATATATTTATTTTACATAAGTATTTAAAAAAAAAAACATTATCTGCATAGCCTTTTCCCAACTATGTTGTGGTCTGCTTCCAGTCTAACCGGATGCAGCTGAATGCCAGTATTTTATATGGAGCGGCTGCCTATCTGACCTACGCAACCCAGGCCGCATTCCGAGTTGCGTTAAAAGTGATTATATCGCGAATCCGACCAAATTTAATAGTCATAAAATATAAGGGTTATTGAGTAATAATTGTGACTTTGGACGTTGGTCGGATTCGTGATATTATCACTTTTAGCGTAACTCGGAATGCTGCCCCAGTAACTGGGTAATACGATACTTAAGATTGGTTGCACACTCTCGGGCTTCTGACAACCCGTAACGACTGTCAAAGATCCAATGGTTTAACGTGCTTTCCGAGGGCATCTATTACTATATGGCACGGAGTCTCGGTGAGATGATCACCCATCCACGGATCAACCCCTACAAGCATGGGTCGACCGAGTCGACCCGTGCGGCTGTTATTACTTAGCTACGAGCTCTTCCCACGAAAAATAAAATTGTTATACAGGGTTACTGGTAACTCGACGTATTTCTTGCAGGACGTCATAGTAGGGTTAAAATGCAACAAATTAAGCCACCAAATGTTCTACCGAAATTCAGTAGTTTTTGAATTAGTTAAGAGTTTTAGTTTTTTTATGAAAAATCCCAGATTAAATCATTTGAAACCAATTTAAAAATGATTTACGGCGCGACTGTACTGAAATTTAAGTTATTATCATAGTTGACGCCGTAGCAGACCTTTGTTAATAATTAAAAGTTCAATAATGCCTAAAACTTTGGCAAATATCACTAACCAAACATTTAATTTTTTGTAATTTTTGCTATTACTTCATAAAAAATGTAGTCTAGTGCAAAAAAAAATGCTACACCTGGTGTACAAATTACTAAGAAAATATCCTTGTCTTATCAGCTATCCAAAAAGGTATGAAAATTAATACAAAATCATGGACTACATTATGAAAATCGTTTTTGATTTAGTACAGGCGTGCGTTTCACAAAAAGGTGATTATTCGAAAAATCAAAAACAAAATCGTGAACATTATTATTCTTTTTAATCAATATTAAAAACTTTAATTACACACATTTCACACGTCTTGTTCGATGTGCTGCCCTCGGTTTCGAATACATGTTCTTATTCGCTTCCTTACTTCGGTTTTTGTTATTCTTCACGTGATTGTTGCCCTCATCTGGTCCGCCGCATTTGTAATTCTCTCCCTTAGTTCTTCAATTGAATTTACTGGGGTCACATAAACTAGATCTTTCATATGACCCCAGACGTAAAAGTCTAGCGGCGTTAGATCAGGGCTTCGTGCAGGCCACGGAATCGGCCCACCGCGCCCTATCCATCGGTTTGGATAGTTTTCATCCAGCAATTGTCGAATTGTGATTCGGAAGTGGGCTGGACATCCGTCATGTTGGTAAATCGTGTTTGCTCTTCTTTCTTCCGGTACATCCGTGAGCAGTGCTGATAAATGATTTCTGAGGAAATCTTCATAAAGTTCCCCATTTAGTGTTCGGGGTAAAAAATGTGGGCCGATTAATTTGTCGTCAATAACACCCATCCAAACATTAAGCGAGAACCTTCGCTGGGATGCGGTTGGTTTCAGTTTTTTAGGGTTTGCTTCTGCTTTCGGTGCCCAGTAATGTAAGTTGTGGTAATTTGTGATACCATCACGATCAAAACATGACTCATCGGTCCACAGAATGTTTTTTAAAAAGTTTTCGCTGTCGGCGTCGGCACTTAGCATAAAACGACAAAATTCAAGCCGTCTCGGCGGATCTCCTTCTTCTAATGACTGGACTGGTTGGTAATGGTATGGATGTCGGCCTGACAAGTGAACTACAGACCAGACTTTCCACTGTGACATACCAAGCTCACGCGCTACGATGTTTGTCGATGTGTTAGGATCGTCAATAAAACGTTGAAGAATAAGCTCCTCGTCCTCAGCCGTGTATCTCCGGGAACGACCAGTGTCAACTTGCCTGCTTCTTTGGACGCTGCCAGTTTCAGATATTCGCCGATAAGTCGATCCGAAGACACTAACGTGGGGGAGTCGGCGGTTGGGAAAGCGAAGTTGATATTCTCGCCGCGCCTCAGCAGCGTTACCGTCACAAAGTCCGTAACAGTACAGACGCCAGCACATCAGGCCACTACAATCTGTCAAATTTATTTAATGGATTCTCAACTTTATCGCTGACACATAAGGTTCAAAGTTGATTGGGAAAATTTGACAGTTTCGGGTAGCTTGATGTGCTGGCGTCTGTACATTATGTCAGCGTATTCAGGATTAGAATATGCAGCCATAGTCAGCGCTTATGAAGGCACAGCACAGCACAAGAGCAAGATACGCAGCAACAGTTAGGGAAATAGCCAGTAACAAAGCACGAGCTTGCGCGACGTAGAGTTGAAACTAACTAACGCTGACGACCAAATTTTGCAAAATCGCACCCCCTGTCATGCCGAGAGAACAATAGCGACCAATCACAAAGCTCCCCGAGTGTTTGGAGTTCAAGCGCAGGTAAAAACTACGAATAATACGAATACGAAACGATAGGTTGACCGTCTCGCAATTTTACCTGCCCCCCATAAAACTCTTCTCTTCCCTGGCACACATGCAAAAGTATTGACAATCATACCTTTCTGAATAACTGATAAGACAAGGATATTTTCCTAGTAATTTGTACACCAGTACCCTAATTGCGTAATACAACACAATCACAATTTGTTTCGATTTGAAACATATTGCTAATCCATTGCTTCATTAGTTGGAAATAAAAATCTGCTCAACAACGTAAATAACGCAATGAATGTTGTTGAACTGTCAAAATGAAACAAATTAGGCAAAATTGTTTACGAAAATAAGTTACGCAATTAGGGTACAGGTGTAGTATTTTTTTTTTGCACTAGACTACATTTTTTATGAAGTAATAGCAAAAATTACAAAAAATTAAATGTTTGGTTAGTGATATTTGCCAAAGTTTTAGGCATTATTGAACTTTTAATTATTAACAAAGGTCTGCTACGGCGTCAACTATGATAATAACTTAAATTTCAGTACAGTCGCGCCGTAAATCATTTTTAAATTGGTTTCAAATGATTTAATCTGGGATTTTTCATAAAAAACTAAAACTCTTAACTAATTCAAAAACTACTGAATTTCGGTAGAACATTTGGTGGCTTAATTTGTTGCATTTTAACCGTACTATGACGTCCTGCAAGGAATACGTCGAGTTACCAGTAACCCTGTATATGTACGGTGGCTATTTTCGGTAGACTTTCCTACGTCCATCATTGCCAATAATTAATTTAAAAATGCATGGTGGTTCGATTTAGAGTCCATAAACTGCAAACAGTATTATTATTTACAATCGTGTACACTGTGCGATCACTACATTGAGCGTTGTTATAGAAAAACGTGCTTAACAGAAGCAGAGGATATGATAGGAATCGATATGATACGATACGTATTTACACTTTTTCATTAATTCATTAATATTTTAAAATCGTAAAATAAATATGCATTGTTGGCTGATAAGAAAGATAGTCGAGAATATCAAACCACTTCCGGTTTTATTGCATCTGTGGTTTGTAGTGATACGCACATGATAGGCACAATAGTAATTAATAAGTTTGAAAAATCTTAGAGCATATAAAAATACTTTTATTTCATAATTACCAATTATAATTTTTTTCATCTTTTTGTAATGAAAGTTTTCATCTATTGTTAATTGGGTATTGTCGAAATAATTTTAGTAAAGAATTTAGTAATTTAGTTTAAAATCACTATCAAAACAAAGGCCACCACTAGTGAAACAAATCTGTCAAAACGTCATCCACCGTTCTCTCAACGCATTTCAATTTTTGTTTCAAAAAACGCCCGATTTTTTTGATGTGATTCAAAACTTTACAAAAACAAAATGCGCTGAAATAGCGAACCATTATATAATAGTTAAGTTACTAGTATGTTTTTATGACGGGCCTCGTGGTTAAGGTGAGCCGCCTTACTTAATTAATAATATGATCATTGTAAAAATAAACTGTTCGTTGGCTGCGTTTTGCGTCACAATCAAAACAGTAAAATGTTTACGATTTTCAGGAGACGATATGTCGAAGGCTGTAATTATACCGGAGTGTAATAAAGACATTGGGGGTATGAAAGAAGAGATATCATTGTCTCCAACTGAGAAAAGAGACAGTGCAATCGGTGGTTTGTTTAGTAGGCTGTTGCGACTGGATACATTGAGCAAGAAGAGCAATGCGCCCGAAAGCCCGACGTCTGTGGAACCTCCGATCACCTATTATGGAGTTTACATACCTAGTGAAATTAAAAAAGGACCTGATGAAGGTATTTATGTCAATATTATTCTAACAGTAGTATGTCATGTAACCATGAGTTCAATGAGTACAAGTTGTAGTCAAAGCATAGTTCAGCCAGTGATCTTTTCCTTTGCATATAATTTTCTTCTTAAAATTGAGTGCTTTCTGTCATAAGAGCTGTAAGGCTCCAAATAGAAATCGAATCTTTATTATATAGTATATAAAAAAACACAATGGCATTGCATAATATTAGGATACAATTTGCCTAAAATACAACTTTATAATGAAAACAAACATTGATTCTCTTTATCTATTTTTAGAATATAAAAATAAAATGCAAAAGAGCAAAGATTTTCCAAAAAAGTCTTTGTGCATTACAAGTAGTTACTGAATTATCACACAATGTATACAAAAAAATAGTAAACCTTTGTTCTTTTTTAACAACTTCTCTGCATCTTATTACTGGGAAAACACAATGCTTGTTTTGTAGGACAAAGTTTCTGGGTTTTCCATAACATTCACTTCTTGCTTTCCATACCACAAAAAGTATTGTTTCTCAATTTCAACCTTTTTACGGGTGGTAATTTTGGATATAACAAAAATAACCAGAGGCAAAAAAATGGATTTATCATCAAATGTATTTTGGGAAAGAATTGTATTTTTTTTGTTTTTTCGATGAGCTTTTACGTCATGCTCTAAGTTGCTCATAGGTTTGTGAACCTCACATTGGGAAACCCTGCTCTATCTAGTTTATACCCACTTCATTGTATAAACACCTTCTATTTTTTACCGTTATCTACATCATTATCAGTAGATAAGTTGATGTGGGTCAATAGTGTTGTTGTCAACTTCCTACTTTTATATTATCTTTGCACAGCCTTTGCAAATTATTAAACTTATCTATTTACCTGGATTATAATGAGGGCCATTTGCTTTTCAGCACATGATAATAGATTTTACATCTTGTGAGATTTTTTTTTATTTAACCATTTATGTACAGACGCCAGCACATCAAGCTACCCGAAACTGTCAAATTTTCCCAATCAACTTTGAACCTTAAACTTCAGCAAAAAAGTTGAAAATCTATTAAATAAATTTGACAGATTGTAGTAGCTTGATGTGCTGGCGTCTGTACACACAAATAATACACAGACAAGACAAAAGGAACAGAAAAATATGTACAAAGGTGATGCTTATTTCTAATGAAATCTCTTCCAGCATACCTGCGATAGGACAGAGGATAAAAAGAGATGTAGACACCGTGTGTAAGAGTAAAGAGAAAGTAAAATACATAAAATCAAAACAATTCACTCAATTAAATAAAACGAATAATATGAAAATATACTTACTTACATACATACAAACATACATACTTCTAAAATAAATAACACTAATATAATATAACAAAAATATATACATAAAATACAAAATAAATACCAACGCAACTATGACGAAGTGGAAAGGTAGTGTTCTTTCACTCTTCTTTTAAATACTGCAACAGTTTGGCAGTCCCTAATATCTGGCGGAAGTGAATTCCATGACCGCACTGCGTGCACAGTGAAGGAGTAGGAGTAGAAATTAGTGGAGTGGGGAGGGGACTTAAGGAGCTTTCTAAGATGCAACCTGCAAGGCACATCAGAAGAACGGAACGGATTTACTGTTTCATTATTTCAAGTCGATTTGTTGCAGTGTATGCTTTAATATCTATTTACTGTATCAGCCACCAATCTGAATGCCAAATGCATTGTTTATGTATTACGTACTTTATGCTTAACGTGAGAGGGATTTAAGAAAGCCCATAATTTATATCAGAACTCTCATGATAGTATTATTCCTTTCTTTCTGTTTTTGATACTGAGTTATCGAGTTACGTAAATAATATTATTGACACAATATTTATGAGCTACGCAGCAATATAAACTGATTTCACATTGTTCTTGTATTGGATTTTCAATGATAATAAAATTTGATACTCAATATATTTTTTTTAATATTTAAAAATGAATGTTGTTTGTTGGTAAGCACCCTCAAGAATGGCTGGACTGATTTGGCAATTTTTTTGTTTTATTATGTTCAAAATAGTCCAAATAAGGTCTTTAGTGAAAGAAAAATTGGAAAAGTTTTCTGGAAAATTGGGAAAAACTGAAAGTCCTTTTTCTATGGGATTTGTGTATGAACTATTATTTGGGCAGGAAAGAAGAAAGAAGATCATTGGTCAGGTCACCTAGTACCACAATATTTTAAAATGTTTGCCGTCTCAGAGATTGCTAAGAAAAAACAAACCATTCAGAGTTGTCTAATTAATTCCTGATGTTATTATTAGAATCCACCTAGCGTCTGGTTATCCTTATGAATCATAATCTTAGTCTCCTTTTATAGCATCCGCGGCCTCAATGTGTACGTCGCAAGAACGCCGTGCTATCAAAACACGCTGCTAAAAATGTGTGAAATTATATTTCGATACAGTAATAATTGGCCTTGTACTTCACCAAGAATTTTAATGATAATTGCATTTTCTTATGACTTATTTATTGTGAAGGAAAACATTGAGATAAAACTTGAATAGAATTCTAGCATTTTCATAACTATATTGGCATCAGCTTGTCATGATATGGGGTAACCATACTACAACTAAAAAAAGGATTGTGTGGTTTTATGAAACCACGGTAAAAGTGAAACTTCTATAGGCGCCGCCATATTGGCCTTGGCTGCTCTGACGAGCGCCTTTCACTTTATCCCTACTCCGCGGCCGACCGTCACGCGATACGCAACACACAGACGAAAAAGTTTGAGACGATGTAATAAAGTTTCACTTTAAAAAATATTAAAAAACAAATAATTGTTCAAATCAAAAATCATTTATTCAAACTCGGCTGAGAATCAACACTTTTTGATCGTCAAAATTAGATAAAACAGTCCCCCAAAACGCCTGCCCTTCACCACTTCCTAGTGCTTTAGCTGGGAAGAAGAAGTGGCGTAACAAACTCCCCAGCAGCACAGATAGATAGATAGATAGATAGAATATTCTTTATTATGTACACCATAAAAATTACAGACATTAATATAGAAATTTTACATTGGGTGACACAATGGGCGGTCTTATCGCTAAAAGCGATCTTTTACAGACAACCTTTGGATGGATTTAAATGGAAAAGGAGAGACAATACTGCAGGTAGTCAGTGGTGTACCATTTACATATACAACAGAATACACAGATACAACAGATACACAGATTTGTTAGTTAGAAGAAGTCGATTCTATATATACAATAATACTTAATTAACAATTATCACTCGTTTTCTTTATACATTATAATCTATGTTACCCATCGATAATATAATATTCTACTGGTGAAAGAATTTTTAAAGTCGGTCCAGTAGTTTTTGAGTTTATTCATTACAAATAAAAATAACAATCTTTTCTCTTTATAAAATTAGTGTAGAAGAATGGATAAGGGTTTTGCAGACTTTAGACAGCCTTTATTAAAAAATCCAGATAAAATTGAAGGAAACCTATGACTTAAGGGCGTTTTCCCACTTGTATCCGGTTTGTATTTGATTCGTGTTCATTTCTGATCCGGTTTGGCTATCCTAGTAATTGTATGGACGTTTGTGCACTCATGCGTAAACGGTAATAATAAATGTAAACATTATTTTGGTAAAAAATGGCTTTTAGTTAGTGCTCAAGAGTGGAAAACCCTGACTTCTAAACTAGGTTTATATACCTATATCTTAGAAGCCAGTGTCTCTTCAAAGTGATGTGCATATAGAAAATTTGACAAATTATCTATACATATAATAAAATCGTAGCGAAGTCAAAACTGTACATTGAATATTTTTGAAAAAAAGTAATTGCTACGAGATCTAGGATCGATTCTAATGCCGAAAATATATTTTTTAGAATTTTTGTCTGTTTGTCTGTTTGTCTGTTTGTCTGTATGTATGTTCCAGCATGGCGCAAATTCTACCGGACTGATTCTGTTAAAATTTTGCATAGATATTCCCTGTGTGTCTGGTCAAACTATAGGGTATAAACTATCACGCTATTTACTATGGGGGACGAGCAATATTACATTATGTTGTATTTTTATGTTCTAGCATGACGCAAATTCTACCGGATAGATACTGTTAAAATTTTGCATAGGTGTTCCCCATACGTCTGGTCAAACTATAGGGTATAAACTATCACGCTATTTACTATGGGGGACAAGCAATATTATATTATGTTCGTATTTTTGGTAAAAAACGCGCCAAAATTGTAGGATATTGTAGATGGTTATCGATTTAACTTTTTAAATGATTATCATCACGCTATACCTTTATGGAACTAAGCAGTCAATCAAAAAATATATAGGAACGGCTATTTTAAACAAGTTTCAACAAAGCAATTAGCTCAGCGGTTGGGCGGTTGCTTTGCAAACGTGGGGTTGTAAGTTCGATTCCCACCTACGGTTTTTTTTTCTTTTTTTTTCACTTTTTGTTATACGATTATTATTTTTTTTTTGATATTCTACCTATAATCTATAGATATAATAAAATCGTAACGAAGTTAATTTTTTATAAAGAAAGTTATTGCTAAGAGGTCTGGGATCGATTCTTATGCGGAAAATAAAGTTTTTAGAATGTTCGTCTGTACCAACCGTAGGGCATAAACTATCACGCTATTTGCTATGGGGGATGAGCAATATTACATCATGTTCGTATTTTTCTCTGCAAATTGTAAAAGGACGCGCCAAAAGGTTGGGATATTGTAGATAGGTAGTTACCGATTTAACTTTTTAAATGATTATCATCACGCTACCTTTTATATAGGAACGGCTATTTTAGCTAACTTTCAACAAAGCGAATAAGTAAGCGGTTGAACGAATGATTTGAAGTCCTGAGGGCCTACCACCAGCTCAAAAGCAGTATTATTTTAATATTACTTCAGTGTGGAAAAGAGATGAAGCTCTACAGGATGTATAGCTCCATCTCTTTCTCCCACTGAAGTAACATTAAAAAAATACTGCTTTATGAGCTGGTGGTAGGCCGCCCGGGGTAGTAAGTTCGATTTATATCTGTTTTTTTTAAACTCTTTTTGTAAAACGATTTTTTTTTGGATTGTGTGTAGTTCATAGAATGTATTAATTCACAAAAAATGGAAAACTTCGTAAGCTATGGGAAACTACTAAGTTACAAGTACTTTACAGTCACAAAACATTCAAGGTTGTATTCTGATCATTTTAGAGCAAAAGACTGTAGGAATAAAATGTTTTTTTACAGATTTTGACAGCAGATTTGTCCTAGCGATTTTATAATAAGTATGTGGATCTTCTGGAATCGCTGCCACACTGCTTCCTGGTGGCAAAACAGCGCACGTCATGTTTAAGATTCCTATCGATTTAGAGAGCAACGAAACACCTGTTTGTGGGGTGTCACGCAACAGTAACAAGGGATGTGTGCTTAGGGGATTACGCTTCGTCGTATGGGATGAATGCGTTATGGCAAAAAGGAAAGCAGTGGAAACTGTAAACAGAACCCTGCAGGACATCCGCAGAAACCAAGATATGATGGGTGGTGTCACAGTTTTGACAAAAAAAGTGAAAACTTCGTTGAAAAGGTCGACTCTATGGTCGAGAGTTCATAAACTGCGCTTGGCCATCATCATACGAGCTCGGCTTGGCGGTAATTCAAATGCTCAAGAATTCTCCGATGTTCTTCTAAAAGTTGGTGAAAGCACTCTACCAGAGACTCTTGGTAGAGTAGATCCCACTTTAGAAGATCTTATTCGTCTGATATACGGGGATATCAGTCAAATACCGTACCAAGAGAATTCTTAGGTGTGTTTCCGTTTTAACTCCGAAGATGATCAAGCTACAGCGATCAACCACAGTATTCTCTCACAAATTGAAGGGAGTGAAGTGATATACACCTCCATTAATACTGATGTGGAGGAAGATGATGCCAAATATCACCCCGTAGAATTTCTCAATTTACAAATAGAAAGAAAAGAAAGAAAGAAAGAAAAAACATTTATTTGGACACAGTTCGCGAAACACAAAACACAAATTACAGTGGAAATAAAAAATTGTGTTTTTAAAACAATAGTGTGTGCCTCACGGCTGCGCCAAAAAGTTTCATTTCAGCATTAAATGGCAAGTGGACTTCCGGTTGTATATCTGTGTAACGGAAACCAGCTCAAAGTCATGTCTTTGCAGAGAAACGTCATCGAGGTGGAAATTCTAACAGGTTGTGGCGATGGTGAGACAGTGTTTATAGCGCGTATAAAGTACAAATTCCCCACCATTACCAGTTAAAGCGCGTGCAGTTCTCTGGGAGTGTATGCTTTGCGATCAACAAGTCACAGGGGCCGACACTAAAGGCTGAAGGCTGCGGGTGTCGACCTCAGGATAAGCTGCTTCTCACACGGACAACTGTTACGTCGCTTGCTCCCGAGTCACCATTCCTGACTCTCTGTATATTTTGGCTGCTGAGAATAAAACTACAAACGTAGTATACAGGGAAGTTTTATAAAAATGTGGCTGTTATTGTAGTATATTGTGATGTCTTACGATTTCCATGCGAACGAAGTCGCGGGCAGAAGCTAGTACACAATAATCCATTAGGGCAAGTCCAAGAGAAACAAAAAATAATTTAAAAAAGAAAACATTAAATTAAAGGTTCGGTTCGTGTTCGATTCGTAAATTCTCACTTCGAGTCGTTTTTTAATGGATCAAACCGAGTATACCAAACAAAACGAATCAAATACGGATAAGTGCGCAAACGCTAGGACGTTAATTTCCCGTCCGTCTTTTTCACGTATTGAACACGAATCGAATGCGAACCGGATACGGATAAGTGGGCAAACGCCCTAAGCGCATCATCAATAAACGCCAAATGCGAAAGCTCTCACTTCAATTCTGTCACAGTAATTTTACCTCTGATTTTGCACCACTGTCAAAATCACAGTGATCTTTATTCTCATGGTAATAAGGTTGCTGTTGGGTTGATGCCACTGAAAAGTTTGTCAAAATTACAGTGATCTTTAATCTCATCGTAAGAAGGTTGTTTTTGGGTTACTGTGAAACGGCTGTAATTGTCTCCTTCAATTTCATCGTTTTCTTTTGTTTTCTAGAAGCTCTACACGTTTACAAGAATAAATCCGAGGCTATGGAGCTGGTCCGAAGGTACAAGTCTGCGAGATTCAAGACGTTCATAAACCGACAGGATGCCTTGTCGTTTGCACTGCGAGGAGCCGAACCTTTGGACACTACTGACGGGAATGACAGTTGTGAGTACTTTTTATTCTTTCTTAATTACTTACGCATACCTACATAAAATTATAATTAAGACGCAGATATATGACAGTGACCTTGAATGGTTAGCTTGCGTGTTCTGTACTGAGCTCACGCAATGCGTCGTACGTCCAGCCAGTAATAGGACTCGCCCATCAAGGAGCGCTGTCCAAAATAAAACGCATTATTAACTTATTACACGTAAAAAAATGGTATTTTAATAAAACACGTATACTAAAAGATCAATAATTTAATTATCTTTAAAATGGTGAAGTTTTTAGAAAAATACGCTTGATGGATTTTGCGTCATTCTCAGTTTTTATCCGCGTTACATATAACTTTACAAATTAATGTCACTATGTAATATAAACATAATCAAAAATATGCCTATATTAAAATATTAAGAAAATGCTCTAATTTAACATATATTTTTTCCAAATCACTAACACCACTCGTTTAGACGTCGTCTTCAGTATAAAATCATTAAAAGTTAGCTATCTTCCTACTGAGAAATTCCTAATGAAAAACCCAATAACACTGCTCGACCTGAGAATCGAACGCAGGACCTCGTGCTCAGCAGTAGCGCTTGCGACCACTATCCCAGCGAGGCAGTCTAATACTTAGATTTCTAAATTTCACGTTATTCGTACATGAACTCACATCATTTTCCAATGCGGGCCGGCAAAAACTTTTTACAACAATATAAAACAACCGACTTCCAAGAAAAAAAAAACACTACAAAGTGAAAAATAACTTTAATTTCGGAAGTCGGTGTCTTTGGTTTTGAATTTTTGTTTCTTGCCACTGACTTCCGAAATGAAAGTTATTTATCACTTTGTAATGTTTTTTTTTGGAAGTTGGTTGTTTTTTTTTGTTGTAAAAAGTATTTTTTTTTCACTCGTTTGCTGTGTTACCTACCCCACACAAATTCGAATCGAATACCACTACCTGCTATGTAAATAACAGTGACAAGAACTTATCATATCATCCACATACTAAGTGTGAAAAAATACGTATTATTGAAGCTAACTCAAAAACTACCCAAGCAAAGTTAATAAAATTTATATGGGACCACCTCTGAAGTATGACCTACCAAACAAAAAAGAATCATCAAAATCAATTCATAATTGGCGGAGTAATCGCGTAAAACACACAAAAAATAAATAAAAAATAAACACATATCTACCATCACGAACCTCCTCCATTTGGAAGTCGTTATTCATATGTAAGAACCGTAACAGGCGCATTTTATTATTATACTCTTTTTGTCCTTCCGAGAAGTATTTTTGTCTCCATGTTTTCTCGGTTTTTAGATTTGATGTAATGATAGAGAATTATTGTATTATTTTTTAACCGACTTCAAAAAAGGAGGAGGTTCTCAATTCGACTGTATTTTTTTTTTGTTGTGTATACAGTCTGGTGACTAACGAAGGGCGTTCCCGTTAACCCGCAATAGTATAGCGTGCACACAATTTTTTTTTTATTAATCTATTTTACTTTATTCTATAATAAGCTATTCAAAAAATAAAATTAAATTGATACGTAAAAGAAACACTGTACACGCGCATTTGTCGCATTATGTCTTTCCACGTTGAAAGACAAGTGCTCGTGTTTATTATATTTAATAACTAGCTGTTGCCCGTGACTTCGTCTGCGATCCAGGATAAAAAGTAGCCTATGTCCTTTTCCAGGTCATAGTCTACCCATGTGCCAAATTCCATCCAAATCCGTTCAACCGGTTTAGCGTGAAAGCGTAACAAACAAACACACTTTCGCACTTATAATATTACTAGCTGCGCCCCGCGGTATCACCCGCATAAGTCTCGATCCCGTGGGGAAAAAAAAAATTATCCTATGTTCTTTTCCAGGGCATCATCTATATATGTGCCAAGTTTCATCCAAATCCGTTCAGCCGTTTTAGCGTGAAGGCGTAACAAACATACTTTCGCATTTATAATATTAAGGATTATATTTAGAACATACTGTATAGTAAATAGTACTTATTCTATTTTATTCTAATATAATAATATAGACTGATGATAGACTTTGACAGTAAATCTGGGTTAATGTTATGGTCATTAACAGCTTTAAGACTGACACCGCTGATAATAATCACGCTTACCCATTAGTTCTCGTACCCACGGGCAATTTTTATGGCTCACTAGATTTTCAACGCACTGCTTAGCGCCGAGAGTTGAAAATCCAAAAGTGTGTTTTTTGACGCGCTGGGATGCACTTTGTTGAATTCTCAATGCTCGGCTCTCCACCGAGAGTTGAGAATCCAGTGCGCCATAACAAATCGTCGCGTTGAAACATCGCCCGTGCACACCTGGGGTCTACTCCTTAAGCGACATCCATAGTTTCGGCCGAAGTTACGGGCGTTTCGTACTCCGTCTCACTTACGGTATGTCTGTAACTTCGGCCGAAACTATGGATGTCGTTTAGTGAGAAGACCCCCTAGGTTTAAATCAGGCAACATGTGGATATTGCTGCCCATTAGACACTTATCAAACCTTAAGAAACTTGATATCACCGCCGCATTTGTGATAAGAAAGGCTTTTTTTTACCAGAATGTATAAAAATCAGAGAAAATTATTCGACTGGAGACTACCTGTCCTTAGCTCTATATCTGTGCCTATAATAAAATTAAAGATCAAAGCGATTTATTTGCCAGATGATGATGATATTTAGAGAGTCTCAAACGAAATTATCAAAAAACAACAAACACTGAACAAACTTTGTTTTGTAAACGAATACGATAAAAACAAGTGTTATAAAGAGCATTGACCTTGTTATCTAAAGGCACTTGTATTTTACTTCTCTTCCTCATATTATCACATTATCATTGGCCAGATTGATAATGGGAGTTTTTAAGTAGTTTCACCTTATTTTTATATTGGCCTTAGACTTTTCATCATACAAGAACGAGAGGAGCTCGTGTCTTAGTAATAACAGCCGCACGGGTCGATCCATCAGGTTAAGCTACGCTTGCCAGGGTTGGTCCCGGTTGTCATGTGATCTTTGACAGTCATTACGGGTCGTGAGAAGCCCGAAAGCAGGGACGTAACGGATATCCGTATCCGCATCCGCAACTGCGGAACATCCGCATAAATTTTGATATCCGCAAAACATCCGTATCCTCAACTTTTGATTTTAAAAGCTCCACATCCTCATCCGCATCCTCATAAATTCTATGGGGATGTGACCCTACGTTATTCGCACAAATAGTGAATTTTTAAAAACTCACGTCGATCTAATTGGGTGTTCCGATAAGTGAGATACGCGTTTCTATTGGCTGAATTCGCAATGTCCTTGTCCTATGACAGACGATCGGCCGCACGTGCCAGTGGTGGCACGACTGTGGTTCCACATGTCATGTCTGTGCACATGTCACAATTTGAGTTACTGGGTTGCGTGTTATTGTTTACTTTTTGTTTGCTCATAGAAGTGAAGTTTTTTGCAGGCGAATTACGCTATGGTAACCTACCAAACGATTACCTACGACCTATAATACAAATATACATACATACATACATAAACTCACGCCTTCTTCCCATGGGGATAGGCAGAAACTACAGAACGCCACCTGCTACGATCCTAATACAAATATAAATACTATAAAAAACAAGGGCTAGTTTTTGTACGACATCCGCATCCGCACCCTCATCCGCATCCTCAATAAGGAATTTACCAATTTCCGTATCCTCATCCGCATCCTCATCCGTTATATGACATCCGTTACAACCCTGCCCGAAAGTCCTACAACCAGTCTTACCAAGGGGTATCGTATTACCCAGTTACTAGGTTTGTGGAGTTCAGATAGGCAGTCGCTCCATGTAAAATACTGGTATTCAGCTGCATCCGTGTGACTGGAAGCCGACTCCAAATAGTTGGGAATAGGAGGCAGATTGAGGAGAAAACTGCTGATATTTTACTAAAAGACATTTCTTTTTTCCCTTTTTCTTCCATCGTTATCAGTTATGCATCATCTGTGTTCACTTTTTTCTAAGACAACTCTCGACAAATAGGTAATTGGTCTTTTGTTCCACTCGACCGATAGTTCAGGAAATATTGTTTACTCTAGCGAAACTGTTTCAGTAATGCAGCTAATCTGGCAAAACAATCGGTCTTATCAAGCCAATATACCATTGTAGAGAGGAAAGTGATTGCTTTCGTGCCAAATTCTTCTCACTTGAACTTTAAACGCAGTCCAAAACGAGCTCTGATTCTTCTACATTAATGACTAATTTTGAGTGATGTGTTTCGTAATTTCCGGTTGTTTTTGTGAGTCAACTGTTTGAGTCTTTGGGCTTGGTTTCTTAGTTTTGCACCGACTTATTGATTGATGTAATTTTCTCATGAGCTTGTTGTTGTTCTGAAATTAGTTTGGATCTATAAATAGTTTTTGGGTTACGTATGGGTGGCGTGATAGTGGGCAGATTCATTCAAGGATAAAACGTGTGGATGCGTAGATGTTTTGTATAACTTGTGTATCTTCCACGAAATCACGAGTTTATCTCTAAGAACTTGCTAAGTAGTAAACAACAACACAGAACACAGTGTTCGGCTGATCTACGCCTCACGAATCGTTTTAGATTTAATGAAATAATCGATAAGAGTGGACTCTAGACATAAATGAATTGCTCCTTTCATGATCCCTCACATTCGAGCCATGAAAAGAAATAATCCACCTTCTACCCCCCATGGATGTTTTAAAGAACGATGCCTAACGCTACGCTACGTTTGATCGCCAAAGATTTTTCAAAACGTGATGATTGATGGCATGGCCTAAGTATGTTAGGGTTGCCAACTGTTAATTGAACCTATTATTTAATTAATTAGTGTTCTAATTATCAACTTATATAAAACTTATTTAGAACTGATAAAATAAAATAAATTATATTATCAGTTCTAATTATAGACATGAGTAGACATAAGATAGCAAGATGATTTGCGATTAACTTATTTTAACAACAACCGTCGTGTTTTCCTAGGACATGTCCTGCTTTTTGGGATGTCCTGGATAGTTTTTAAGTAACGTCCTACGTTTTTACGTCCGTGTAAGTAAAAATATAAGATACGCTCTGCTTATTGTCTCTTTCTCGCTACTATTTTCGCGCACTAGCGCTATCTCTATCTAACTGTTAGATAGTGAGCGCTCCATTGATTTAAATAGTAAAGATACGGTCGTCCGAACGTTTGTTGGACGCAGTCGCCATACAGAAACACTAACGCCATCTATTAGAACTACTATGAACTACGATGTCAATCGGCGTGGTCTGCTCCTAGACGTAACCTTGTAAGAGCGGGTATTTTTGAGGTACAAAGAAATAAAAAACCTTTTATTTTTACCCGACTACGGCAAAGCCAAAAGGAAGGGTTATGATTTTAGCAGTCTATGTATGTATGTTTGTATGTTTATATGTTTGTATGTATGTTTGCTTTTACGTGTGTTCCACCGTAGCGCCTAAACTACTGAACCGATTTTGATGAATGAGGTATCAATAGATTCTTAATAATAGTCCGGGTGACATAGGCTATATAAATTTTCCCTAAATTTAATATGGTGGATTTTACACGTAAATTTCTAACCTCGAAAAAAATTAAAATGAGATTATCATGACATGTTTGGTACCAAAAGAAAGGTCTTGACGAGCACATTACAAATATGTAAATAATGTTATACTTTCAAAGTAAATAAATATGTTTAAATTGTTAAAAACAAGCAAAAGTGAGACTCTGCTACGTTGTATCGCAAGATGATACCAACGTGCAGTTAATCAAATCTTAATAAAAAGTAACAGTTTGTAATTCCATCCTCAATTCCTCTATGAAGAAAAATAAGTACAATAAGTATAATATTAATTATTAAATCTTTTCATTTCATCGGCTAAAACGCGCGCCGCTACAAAGTTCTGTCTCACTTTTACGCGCCTTCGCGTCGTCTTTGCCAAACGTTGAGACAAATAAGAAAAAAATTGTTTTAAATAATGTTAAAAGTTGATATAACAACATTTTTTTAACTTACCGGTGATATGAAATGTTATCATTTATTTTATTGTGCTTTTTGTCGTAGTTCACGCAACCCTTCACGACACAACTTGGCATTTTTGCTTGTAAAATTTACGACCGCTCTCGAAGACAGCCGAACGCGTTCTAGTTTACTTCGCTATAGGGAAGACCATTTTGGGACCACGTTCGAGGCGTCATTGTAACATGCGGTCCACCCAGTCCTTACGCAGTAATATATATGTCAATGGAGCGCTCTAGTGCGAGAAAATTGAGTTTCATTGAACCTGTTTTCATTGCGTGTTGCTATTAACTACTGCTCATAAACTGCGTCCTGTTTTTAATCCGAAATGTCCTGGTATTTTCACCTTCTAAACCTGGTTTTCCAAATTTGGGGTTGGCAACCCTAGCCTATGTTTAATTGTTTATCATTGGACTTTTACCACCTGATACGCAACATTCGAGTCTCGTAATTAGACGCTAATTACGTCACTGCACTAGATGTGATTGCGCTCATTATTAAACATTGGACTTAAAGATTAATCAAATAAGAACCTGCCTAGTACATTTGTCACGGTGCCAACTAGCTTTCAATCGTTACAGTAACCTAATTTTCTTAATTTCTTTATCGACGCCGCCATTTATGCGCGGGAAAAGAAAACTTCAAAAACTTGACGTTTAATTTTTTTTTATTCGGGCGTTGTGGTCGAGGTCTTCGTTTATGATGCTTCTCGGTTGTTTGCAGCCAGTATAAAAGTAAATCGAATTTGATATGATACATGGCGCGAGAAGTAAGAAAAGATTGCCGTAAATGTTTGTAAATAAATGCAGCAAACTGCTGTTTAAGTATGTCGTTATGCGTAGTCCGCCTGGATAGCATCACAGGCAATACTGATGAATTCGTTTCGGTTACGCTGCACTATTTATCACTTTTATTAATTTTGAAGCGACAAATAATAATCTATCGACCCACATCTTGACTCACTGTCGAATTGAGTTCAAACACATTAAGGTTTCGATAAGACTAACTGTGAGTCATCTTCATCGTATACAATTCTTATTATAGTCGGGTTAGTGGTATTCATCTGTGCTAGTGGCTATATTAGTATAGGACATAGGTATCGCGCCGAGAACAGAATGTAGACAATCGTTAATCAATGTTTATTGTCTCATTCGAATCCAGCTTTTTAACAATAAGGCATTGTACACCATAGAATGTACAATACAAACCTTTGGATATTTGTACATCCTAACAGACCTAGGCAAAACTATGTGGCAATTGCATTATCTACTGAGAGAAACGAATACCGGGAATCCGAAGTAGTCCACTTAGAGCACCCGTCCGAATAGCACCTGCGACTCAGCAGCCTACTGCTGGGATGTGTTTTTACAGGACGTTAGTAAATGAAAGATATCGATAAAACATCAACAACAACAAACAACATCAACAACATCTAACATCTTGCATGCCATGTGTGTGTATACTCATGTTTTGGACAAATAATTAATGATCTTTATCTCTCTTTAAAACAAATTTCGTATGTACGTATGTGTAATTAATAAACATTCTAGTGATTTTTATCGATATCTTTCATTCAATAACGTCCTGTAAAACAAATACATCCCAGCAGTAGGCTGCTGAGTAGCAGGTGCTATTCAGACGGGTGCTCTAAGTGGATTACTTCGGGAATCCTAGCGTAGGGATTTATGTTTTATCTTTATTAAACACCTTTATTACTAAGAGGAGCTTAAATGTAATGCCTAAATACTTATTTATTTATTTAAACTTTTCACACTTTTCACGCCTTAGGCATTCTCTACCAGTCAACCAAGGGTGGTGAAGAGATTAGATGGCAGGTGCTCTGTTTGAGAGGAACAAAGAAAAAAAAAAAGAAAAATACATCATAATATAAATATCATTTTGTAGATAGTACCTATTCGGCCAATATGCCGAAGTAGTCCACTTAGATCACCCGTCCGAATAGCACCTGCGACTCAGCAGCCTACTGCTGGGATGTATTTGTTTTACAGGACGTTATTAAATGAAAGATATCGTTAAAAATCACTAGAATGTTTATTAATTACACATACTTACGTACATACGAAATTTGTTTTATCGATATCTTTCATTTAATAACGTCCTGTAAAACAAATACATCCCAGCAGTAGGCTGCTGAGTCGCAGGTGCTATTCGGACGGGTGATCTAAGTGGACTACTTTAATATGCCAAGGTTCCAAATTCTGGGATTTGCTTGTTTTGAAAATATAAATTTCGGATCATAGATATCGCTAGTTTTAATAATACATCTTTGATGTAGACATATACAGTGCAATAGTCCGATCAATAACAAATTTACGTTCGGAGGTCACACGACATTTTATCTTTAATATTAAATTACGTACAAAGCCGACATTACTTTCACTTTCAGTAAAATTACAGGCGTCACCCATATTACTTAGTGGATCGAAAGCTGTCGCGTTTAGGTCAATGTTCTCATTACCTTTTAAACTACGTGGTAACTGCTAATGATGATGTAGCTTAATGGAAGTTTATTTAACTGTGGAGCTCATACATAGAACTTTGAAAAAGTATAAGTAGTACTTGCTATAAATATACTTGTCCAAAAATACAATAGACGTGGACATATTTAGTAACCTGTTCCGCTTAGTTATTACTAAAGAGCGATAAAAACTCCTGAAAGAAATCGATACGTGTTTCACCTCTCACGAAGGCATCCTCAGGATGACGATTGACTGTCGCGAATCCGAACACGGCGTGTTGCCACACCGAGCGCTGAACGCATACACGCGCAACTTATGTACATGTCCATTAAAAAAAAATACTTTTCGGTTTTGCCACGCTCAAACATATACCGTAATATTCGATAGGTGTTTCTTATATCTCTCTTTTCTTAAATCGTTCCCTCATTACTGAGGATCGTGGTCACTGGACCCCTTTAAGCAGACAATCTGCCTCCATCGACTCCAGTCCAAAGTTGCCATCGCCACCTGCTGAAATTTGCTTGAGGAAGTAATTTTTTTCGGACATCGACGCGAAAATTGTTACCATAGATTCAGTACGTGATTCTTAACCCCACTGCGTTGAAATTTTTCGTCGGTTATTTTTTTTAAATCTGCTGTTTCATAAAAAAGATTGTTTTTAAAATAACACGTCACGTAATAACCGAATCACTTACTGAATCCATGGTAACAGTTTTCGCGTCGATGTCCCTGCCACCCTGTATAAAGTATATTTTAATATTTTATTTAAGTTGAAGTTATGTACCTTTCTATGTCAGTGTCTGAATCGAATAGTACAATTTTATAAAAACCAAATAGACCAATTATTATCATAACAGGAGCCATAGCAAGTCACCTTAAAATGTACTTGGAAATGTATTTTTTATGAGCTCTTCAAGCCCCTTAGGGACTGAAAACCATCATCAGCAAGCGGTAAGCGCACGCCAATGCTTAAATAAGTCTAGCGTTGCCCACAAAATACACGAAATATTCAGTATTATTTTGGTAACTATTATATTATATTCATGCAAACTTTCTAGTTGTGAAACGAAAAATGTTTAAAACGCACATAATTGCAACTTTCGGCTCATCGCCTCGGCTAACGAGCAAATCCGTTTTTGCTTTCAAAGCTATTAGTTAAAGCAATGGCACGTAAAATTTTATCGGAGAGGCAACCGGATGGCGAGTGGTAATTTGGGTACTGAAGTGAACCCCCCCGTACCTTCCGAATGGATCCCAAATGCCCGTCCATTTGGGGTCCGACGGAGATATGGGGCAATTTTTTATTTTGAAAATTTAGGCTCTATTATGTGCAAAGAATTTGTGTGTATCAATGTCATCTGGTTGCCACCCCCCATCATCGTTGTAATTATGTATATAATTCTTGAAACTCTTTATTGATGATTTATCACCGAATATGAGGGTAAATTTTATCAAAACCAGATGGCTTTGATATACACAAATTCCTTGCACATAATAGAGCTTAAATTTTTTAATGTCATGTCAAAAAACGAAAAGTTTGGCCCCCATCCCCCATATCTCCGCCCCCGTCCATTTGGGTTCCATTCGGATGGTACAGGGGGGTTTGGTATCACTTCAAGACCCAGATTACCACTCGCCATCCGGTTGCCAATCCGATAAAATTTTACGTGCCGTTGCCTTGAATATAATATGTCGATTTCAATCAAGGATAAGATTTTTACTGCTGCCTCCAACATCTTGTCTTTTAGTGGACTAAAATCCACGATTTTTTTTAAAAAACCTTCTTAGGATTAGTAGAATAGCACGTAGATAAACAGCATAAAGTAATGCATACCGATGTAACTGATACAAGCCTAGAAGTGAAATTACTTTATCAGTACCTGGTCGACCGAGCTCTGCTCTGGTGAAAATAGAGAATGCTCTATTGAATGAGCATTCTCTATTTTCACCAGAGCAGAGCTCGGTCGGATAGGAAAATACATACTAATTCCATGGTGCTATGATAGTAGGTACTTACTAATTCCGTGCTGCCATGTCATTATTCTTGTTCAAAACTTTGGGCGACTAAGCTCTGCTCGGGTGAAAATACAGAGAAAACGCATTTTCCCAGATATGAAACCTAGCTAGATCAAGTTTTCGCCCCTGTAAACCCCCTATATTGCAACTTTCATCGAAATCGTTAGAGCCATTTTCGTAAACGTGAGTACATATTTATATACACAAATATTGCTCGTCTAATAAATAGTATAGGATGTGAAGCACAGTAAGCACTCCCTAGGCTTGCAGCCCCGCCGCCAACATTGCCACCGATAAAGGAAAAGAAAAGATAGAAAGAAAGAAAATACGTTTATTTGCGGTAAACATGACGCAAAACAAGAACACATACTTACAAGAAAATAACAAGTATGAGGAAAATATGCGTCACATCCACAACGGCCATCGCTCAGTATAATGCCCCAGCGCTGGTTTTAAGAGACAGCTGGCGTTAAGTGCCTGCTACATGGCCGCCAACCGTGTCCCGACAGAGGTGACCTTGGTAGTTTACGACCAAATTTCAAACAGCTCTGCCTGTCGCCAACCAGGGTCACCTCTGTCGGGGACGCGGTTGGCAGTCGTGTAGCAGACCCTTTAACGTCATCTTATAAAGACAAAAAGAATAAGAATAATTTATTTGCTGAAAATACAGAGAGATTTTATCAGATGAAAATCCACATCTCTTTAATAAAATAAGTGATAGACATAATTTTAATACTAGAAATAAAGATAAACTAGATCAACCATTCTTCAGGTTATCTAAAGTACATACATCTTTTATGGGGTACTGTGTTAAATGTTACAACAAAATACCTTGTGACATATTGCAATTAAATGAAAGAAAATTTAAAACTCATATAAAAAGTACACTTTGTAAACAAGCATATTAAAAATTAGAGGATTATATCCAAGATAATAGTGCTTGGAAACATGCTGGTCCTGCTCCATAGGACAATTTAGAATCAAGACAAAATCAAACTGGTTGCTAATGTAATTGTAAAATTTATTACTTTGTGTTTTATGACATTGATTTTACATTCTGTGATTACTTCCTTACACACTGACTTATTAATTGTAAAATTTTAGGAAAATCGTCTACTTTTACAATGTTTGTAAATATGTGAGAACCATGTATCTATCACAAATTAAATTATCTATCGTTGCTTCATTTTTAATTGTTTTTACCTATTGTGGTATAGTAATTTTATTCTAGGTGCATCGTCTTCACATATAATAATTATTTAACAAATGTACGTACATATACAAACAATATTGTAAAACATTTTAAAAGAGTAACGGTGGAGTTTCTTGCCCATTCTTCTCCATACGAAAACTACCTTTTGGAAGGGGCGACTAGAATCAATTTTATTATTTTGTAATTTTTGACGTTCAAAAGTGCCATACATGGGCCTATTTGAAATAAATGATTTGACTTTGACTTTGATGTAAAAATTGGTGGTTTATGCCTATAGTCCATATTTTGCCTGTTTAGGGCATTCAAATTAGTTTTACATTAATGATACCCAATTAGGTACTTATTAAGAAATACTTCTCAATTATCCAAGGCAGAAAAAAAATATTGTGGTTGACAAGTCCCTATTCGTGTGTAACAAAACCCAATTAAGACTTATTTGGTCTAGGTAAGCTAATAAAGCGGCCAACGGTCTTGTTACCGCATTATCACGCGAACCTTTAATAAACTGAATTTAATGTAGCTTGAAATCGTGACATGAAAGGCTGAAATAATCACTTTCTTCATTGGTTGTGTCGCTTAGGGAAGGATTTTTCGTGGAATATGGTCATCTGCCTATTTTCTCCCTATGTTGAAGTTCGCTCATTGGGTACACACGGCTACACATCAAGCTTTACATTTCCAGTTTATGCTAATCTCGCATTGTATAGAATTTTCGTACAATGCGAGATCAGCTTAAACTGGAAATGTATAGCTTGATGTAGCCGTGTGTACAAGATACACCAGAATACCAGTATGATTGGGAAGGATTGTATGCCAACTGGGGCCGTACTATTCAAATTCAAAACATTTATTTCAGACGTAGTCCATATACTGTTAGTAATACAAAAAAAAAACCTTATAAAGCTATTGTTAGTATAAACAAAAAACAAAGCCACATGAAGAAATAAAAATAAAAACAAAAAAAAGAAATTAAAACCACGAAGTGACACTGCACAGGAGTGCCAGTTTATGCCAAGCCCTGGACGCGTCCACCCACAGTGTGTAGTCGCATCCAGTGCTGCCACATCGGCGAGTCCCAGCGGCCCACGAACACGCTCAGAAGGCTATTCGATTTGGCCCGCATGCGCCTCATAAGAGATGCACAACACTTCCGCAAGATGGCATGAAAACCATCCACGGTTTTAACCGCAAACATTGCTGAAGAGCTGCAGTGGCGCGGCAGCCCGAACAGTACCCTGAATGCGTTATTGTATTGCACTATGAAGTGAATTTTCCACGTTTCGCGTTTTTTTTGTATGGAAAAACTAGTAAGTAATTCAAATAAAGTTTCTTTATAATTTCAGCTGTAATGGGAGAGAAACCATATCCGTTCAAAGCGCCATCGCCACAAGACATGGTGGCTCTGAGGAAGGCGATAGAAGCGGGTCTCGCGACCACAGTACGGGACAGAGTGTGGGACAACCCCAGGTTTCTGGTCAGCAGTGGCAACACGCCCGCCATCTTACAGGTAACTTTACAACCATTCTAATACACTCATCATCTGCCTAGCCTTTTCCCAACTATGTTGGGGTCGGCTTCCAGTCTAACCGGATGCAGCTGAATACCAGTATTTTACATGGAGCGACTGCCTATCTGACCTCCACAACCTAGTTACTAGGTAACACGATACCCCTTGGTAAGACTGGTTGTCAGACTTTTTGGGCTTCTAACTACCCGTAACGACTGTCAAAGATCTACAAATGACAGCCGGGACCAACGGCTTAACGTGCTTTCCGAGGCACGGAGAGGTCTTGGTATGTAAAGATGGTCACCCATCCACAGACCAACCGCGGCAAGCGTAGCTTAACCTGATCGATCGATCCGTGCAGCTGTTGTTACTTAGCAACCATTCTAATACACTACTAGCCTATTAAACTTGCAAATAATCAATGAACATATTAAACAGATCGATTAAATAGTACCTCCGTTGTCAATTGCACCCTTATATACTCTGATTTTTAGGGTTCTGTAGTCAACAAGGAACCCTTATAGTTTCACAATGTCCGTCTGTCATTGTGAGTGTGTTAAAACCATTTTTGAATTCAGAGATCCGTTTGCGAAATATTAAGCTTTAAAGTGCAAAATTTGTTAGAGTCAAGGGTCCCCCCCCCCCTGCCAGCTAAATGGTTGATTTTAGATATGTGAAAAAAATCACGGCAGTAGCTTATATAACGGATTTAAAAGGAAAACTATCACAGCTGAGTAGTAGGCTTAGCACAACCCAGTAACTAGGTAATACGATTCCTCTTAGACTTTCGGGCTTCTGACAACCCGTAACGGCTGTCAAAGATCCACGAATGACAGCCGGGACCAACGGCTTAACGTGCTTTCTGAGGCACGGAGGAGTCTTGGTATGTAGAAATGGTCACCCATCCGCGAAACAACCCCGGCAAGCGTAGCTTAACCTGATGGAAACGACCCGTGCGGCTGTTAGTACTTAGCCACGAGGTCTTCAATACACTTGGTATTCATTTTATAAATCGTCGGCGTAGGTGGAGAACTAAATAACCGCAATTTTGGTCAAATTGACTTTTCACCATTTTCGTAACACCCAAATCATGCCGCATAAATAAATCGCAATTTTCTCCAAACAAGATTTTTTTGTTATTTAGTTCTCCACCTACGCCAATGATATATATTAATAACAATTAATTTAGCTAATTATTTCCCATGGCTTCTTGGAAACTTACGACTCGTGAGAATACCTTTAGTCACTAAACTCATAACAATATTTTTCTCAAACATGCATGGAAATATTGTCATTATTTTCGAAAAAAGAACACGCGAAGTATCGAATTTACGGTCAAAGAAAATCAAATCCATTGCAGGAGCGTTTTTTGAATTTGGAACATTACAACGCTCCAGCAATGTTGTTTGAAACGCCGTACTGGGCTAAAATACTCTTTGATTGGATCTCTTTTATCATTCTTGGCATACCAAATGTGTCTCTTTGCCATGGACTTAATTTGCGTTCACGTGGCTGTATAGCCATAAATGCGTTTGCCTTTCGGCACAGATGATAAATAGAAAATTGGCGGCAAAGCTGAAAATTTGTCTTGATTTGTTATTTACATAAATATAAATTTAATCATTAAATTGAGTTCCAACGGTTCAGAGAGTGAAATGGAGATTGAATGTACCTACTCCACCAGATTTAAGATCAGAAGCTAAATTGGCAATGGAAAACCTGCTTCCAGTGAAGTCAAAAGAAAAATACATGAAAGTATATGAAAATATTATGATTTGGAAAAACGAGAAAAAAGTGAACATTTTTGGCGTATTTTAATGAGATTGCTAAAACTAAAAAGCCATCTACATTATGGGCAATTCAATACATGCTGAAATGTTGTACAGTTCAAATGTATAATATAAAAAGTAGGTATGTTTTATTTCCCTGCATTCTTTTGAGAAAAACACTATATATGCCTCGGCGGAAATGGCAGTTGCCTGTCTCGTAAACTCATACTCGACCTGCAATTGTCTATTTCACGGCCTTTGCAATAATGTACTATTGTTGTTCATTATTCGTGTAAAATAATGAACAAATAATGCAATAGGTAAGTTCATTACCGGTGTAAATGCAGTTTAACAAATAAAACATTTAAGGTGATATATTGAAAAAAATGGGCTTTTTCTTTATCGTGTAACTTTCAAAGTATTTGGAATATGGATTTCAAATTTTTGTGTATGATTTTTGACTATATGATCTAGTATCCGGAAAAAGGAATACACGATACAATGAAATTTTCTCGATACAAAAAATTTGCAAAAGTCTATTTTTATCTTTTTTTGAGTATCATGGCGCAACGCTTATGAGTTATTCAATGGAATTTACTTTAAAACATAGAGAGTAAGCGTTTCGAGTTTTAAGAAAAGCAGTTTTTTTTTAAATAATACTTTTCATTTACAAAAGACGGCATTTCGTTTTGGCACATACGTTGTTTTATTCCGAGCGGACACACATTATCGTCATCTCTTCTTTCGCCTATCAAAAGTATTGTCATCACTCTCGTTCATTCATAGATCAGTCGCCCGATGGGGCTCATCGACGAAGAATCTATGTCACTTTTTTGCAAATCGGTGCGATCAAATTTACGTGATTTAAAGAATTTTGTTTACAGAAAAAGTTAGTACTTCAGCAAGTTAAAGTAATAATTGAATGCAATTAGTGTTGAATAGGTATTCAGACTGTGTGTGTGTGTATTCTTGTGAGTCCTGCGAACAATATAACATTATTTTTCTATTATGATTTCGTGGTGACATTTAAATTATTTATAAATATAGAAAGAAATATAAAATCAAAACTGAACAGTATCTGCAACGTTTGGAGTGCACAGGGCTATCAATGAACTCATTTTACAGGAATTCAATAGCAATAAGATGATGATAATAGTGAGTCGAATTCTCCACCTTCACTAAAGCACAACCAACACAATCTATTCCCGCTTTTTAATGTATTATTGTGTAAACATTTTATTTTCTAAGAACATCTATTTTTATACCTACAACTTTTAATAATCTTTTATCTAAAGAAATAGGCTAAATAAAATTCGTTTTTAGGTTTTGAAACACGTCAACAGTACATCAATATGTCAAGTACTGTCACTACGAATCATAGATCACAAAAAAGAAATGGAGTCGGATTTGAATTGTAAAAAAGGAGAGTTTTTACCCGACTACGGCAAAATCAAAGGAGGGTTATGATTTTAACATGTATGTATGTATATATGTAACAGGCTATCAAATGCAAAATAAAATTCAAGTCAGACTAGTAGTTCCAGAGATTAACGCGTTAAAACAAACAAGAAAACAAACTCTTCAGCTTTATTATTAGGACTAGCTGCACTCCACGATTTCACCCGCATAAGTCCCAATCCCGTGGAATATCGGGATAAAAAGTATCCTATGTCCTAAAGTCTAAACCAATTTATCATCACTGTAATATTTTTAACACAATGTATTTTGTTATGAAATAAATTACTTATGATTATGACTTAACCAGGTCATGATCTACCCTTTGCCAAATTTCAAATATTATTCCCTCAGAACTCTAAAAAAATCAAGCTTCTAAGTCAACGCAATAAAAAAATACGGCCCTTTATGTGGCATATTTTGATAATAGCAAGTAAATCAAAAACTACAGGGTACTTCCAGTTGACCTAGAATTATGAAATTTTGGCAGGAAGCAAGGTCTCACAGCACAGGTAAAGGAAAAAGTCCGAACATTGATTTGTAGATTTATCACATAAAAAATATTTTTTTGTGATTACAAACTTGCATTTGAAATTGAAGAATTGACCGTGACGTACCTATCGATGTATGGGAGAACATGTTTCTCAACTACTAAGTTTTTTTTTGGGATAAATTCATCCCAACTACGGAACCCTTCATTGTGCGTGGTCTGACACGCACGTGGCCAGTTTTTTTTGTATGTTTGTTTGTTACGCTTTCATGCAAAAACGGCTGAGCGGATTTGGATAAAATTTCGCACATGGGTAGACCATGACCTGGGTCTGTCCTACATAAGATACTTTTTATCCCGATATTCCCAATGGATCGAGACAAGTATTATACAGGATGTCTCAAACGTAGTGGTCCAAAGGCAAATGGGGTAAAGTAGAGGTGGCCACCCATCATTTAAAAAAATTAAAGTTTCGATATTCTCAATAGTTCAAAAGATTTCACTAATTTAACCATTTTCATTTAGATTTTTCGGCCCTGTGAACAACATTTTCGACGTAGCGAGTTTAAATCGTAAGTACGATAACATAGTGGGAAAATTGTTTAAAATGTTATATTTAAGATATTGTGACTATTTTTTATTGTGCTACTGTTTGTTTTTCCTTAAATAAATAAATCTGGCTTAAAGATGCCTTGATAGTGTAGGCTGGAAGATTACGTTCCTATTTACGTTTAGTGTGGCTCTGCAGCGCTTCAGATTTTATTTTTACTTATCTTTTCTAATTTTTCTTTAAACTTTATCGAAACTTTCTAAGCCCAGATTTAAAAAAGTGCACATAGCACATAGCTTTAAAAGTACCTTAATTATTAATAGTTAGACTGGGAAATTTTTACAAAGATAGCTTAATGAAAACCTTTAAAAAAAATGGGTTTCATAACATGGTCAAACTACCCGCAAAACTTTATGATCTAATTTTACCGAAACATCTCAGAAAAGCGTTTAGTATTAAAATTTAACATATTTAAACGTGTTCGTGTTCCTTCGGTACATGTGTTTAATTATTAATTCTTTTTTTTTACTTTCGCTGTTGACCTTCGTAGGCCTTCACAACTTGTGTTGTCATTATCAAAAGCCATCATAGCCCATAATCTGCTTATAGGCATTGGGCATGGGCTTGTATCTACACTATCAAGACATCTTCCAGCCATTGAACTCGCTACGTCAAAAATTTTGTTCACAGAGTCGAAAAATCCAAATGAAAGTAAAAAGTTTCTTGAAAATGGTTAATTTTCTGAACTGTTGAGAATATCCTAACTTTTAAATTTTTTAAAAATAGGTGGCCACCTCCACTTTACCCCATTTGCCTTTGGATCATTACGTTTGAGACAACCTGTATACAGGTTGGATTTTTGAGATGGGGCAATAAGGGCAATTACCATAACCGTTGTTGCTACAGGAAAACGGTCTTAGAAGACTGTGCTTAACTTTTTAAGACATTTTGATCTGCACTCACAGATTTCGAAAAAAATATTAGTCAGCAAGAAAATGGGCAGTTTTCACAAAAACTTTTTTTGATGCCAATCGAACCTGTTTCTTTTATGGAACAAAAAACTTAAGTGGCCAACTCAGAACCAAGTCAGAAATCGCAAAAAACGTTTCTCATACGTTTTGTGTGTGGGAATGTCACTCTGTAAACAATAAATATTTTTGCTGATAATTAAATATTTTGTATTATTTGTCTACTCCATAGTTCACAAAATTTCATAGACCGAGATAAATTATTGTTACTTAGCACGCGCTTTTTTCTTTGATATGTTTCTGTCTTTATCATGCACTTTTAGTATGACAGTTGTGCGACAGTGACAAGAATAATGCTTAGCCAAAGCCCATGTTAAGTAACTAACGTCTTCAAATTCCGGTCAGTTATTTCGTTAGTTCCACTTTTTGCTACTGGTTCAGATACGTTTGTGGCAGCGCGACGATGTGGCGGCCAACCATCGAATATAGAACCGCCACTCCCCGCGTGCGGGGGCAATAAGCCACGCCCACCAAACTACTATTTATTTTCAATATAGGCCCTTAAGTGAGTCGCGACGTGGTTTGATCGTTCAATTACAAAATTAGCATTCAATTGATCAGGCGCAGTTACCTGACCTTACTTTAATGACACACATACCTGTATATGTCATTTTAATTGACACACGAGTGTTTACGTGACTTGTACGAACTAGGCTTTTTTCTAGTCGAAGTCTGAACATGAAAGCCTTTGCTTCCCAACTTTATTTTATACTCAGAAAATTAATTGATAGAACATTATGCACTTGTAAAAATATACTGTACGAAGTCGGATGCCTGAAGCATTTTCTACCAGTCAATCTTAGGGTGATGTAGTGACAAAACATGGCAGGTCCAATGTAAGGGATAGATAACTTGAAAATAACTGTAAAATACAAGAAAGTATACTAATACATAGATACATGCATGCGTGGCGGCGTCTACATCGCCATATGCGACGAAAAATTTAAACACGGGGTGTTCAGAATTATGTACTGAATCCATGGTAACAGTTTTCGCGTCGATGTCCCTGACACCCTGTATATATCCTAATAATCTGTGGGAGTGATTTTGTGAAAAGGGACGGAAGTGTGCCGGGAAAGCGCGCGCTATTTGATTTGTCCAATGACGCGCGCGGTGCTTGATCAAGGCGTCAGAAACGACCTTGACGAGGCCCCTTTAATGTTGCTTATTACCAAGTTTAAATTTCAGATGTCACACATCATTTGCGACTATTGTAAGGATAATTCGTTTAAAAAAAAAATTATTGACGTGTAAAAGTGTTTGTAGAAACCTACTTACAGAAATCATTTATCATTTTATATTGTAAATTGCAGGAAGGCTCTCGATACAACGCTTTACACATAGCAGCCAAATCTTGTAACGCTGAAATCTGCAACTTAATACTGATGACGGTAGGCAACCCGATGTTTGTGCAGACGCTTTATGGAATGGACGCTGACGCCGACTCTTGTACGGTAAGGATGAATATAAATAATTATTTATCGATACAGGGTCAAATTAATTTAGCTAATGGATCTGGGCCTATCGTCACGATGGGCATGGATATCTAGACACGACAAAATAAAAATGATTTGATGATTTTTTTGAATTTCGATTTTTGCGGGCCACCTTGTCGCTTCCCCTTTAATAACAATGATTGATTAACAATAATTGAGCTCAGCAGACGTCGGACATTTTGACCGGAATGTCCGCGAGAGGTCATCCGGCAAGCATCGACGCGGACGACGCCATCTTTTTGTCCTCCGTGTGCGTTATTGCAGAGATTTCCATACGTTCCATCGTCGCGGATAAATTGTTCATCGTCTGTTCAGCGCCTTATCTCGACGAAACGATGAAGAGTAACCCTTGTGTCTACCCACAGGAGTTCGCAGGCATACTAGTGGACCGCTATCTGAACACTCCTGACAAGGCGATCAACGAGACGCCGCTGCACTTCGCCGCTAAGTTCGGCGCCGAACACGCGGTCGATGTGCTCACGTCCTTCCCGCAGTGCAACCGCGGCGCCGTCAACAAGTACGGCGAACAGGCTAAAGATGTAAGTAATACGTTTAACAGAGTTTCATGATGACTGAGAATTAATTTAGGTTAAAAAAACCGGAGTCGGCGCCTCGCGCACCGAAGGTTCCGTATCATTTTAAATTTTCATCGGCGAGGCCTTTATTCGTCAGAGAATTACACTGCACACTGCGATGTAGAATATTGCAGTTTTAGGTCAGCACCGTCTCTTGATCGATAGTGGAACCAATGTAATTTAAGTTGATGATTTAAGTTGATGATTTCCAGGATACGGACGCTAACAGGTCTACATCGGGCCCATGTAGGATTATAATTCTGTAAATACATATTTATTGTGGTCGCGATCATATTTTGATCAAGATACAACCTGACACTGACCTGCATATTGTAAAAACTTAAGAAAATTTGAATTTCGCGGGCTTCCATAGCGGAACTTTAAACTTATAAATAATTGTTTTGGGATAATACCAGCCGTTGATACCACTATTTGGTCTATGGTTTCCCTCATCATTTTCTATTTCTAGTAATTGTATTATTAATTAAAGAAAACGTTTTATCGCAGATGATCTGCAAGCGAGCTCCGAACTGCCCCGTGGGCGTGAGCGCGCGCATCGCGTGCATGCTGCAGGAGCGCTACTACGTGCCCGTGCTGCACGCCGAGGACGGCAGCGGCGTGCCGACCATCGGCCGCGCCTTTACGCCGGCCGCGCCGCCCGTACGTATAGAGGCACGAGCCACGCCGTGGGCTTACATCATAATAATTATTTATTTTAAAGAAGTTACTACATTGTTACAGACATGTCACATTTACAACATACAGAAGTAGTGTCTTTAACTTAAATCCCCTGACTCCCAAATTAGGTTTATACTTAT
The DNA here is from genome assembly GCA_963680765.1 of Agrochola lychnidis. Lineage (NCBI taxonomy): Eukaryota > Metazoa > Arthropoda > Insecta > Lepidoptera > Noctuidae > Agrochola > Agrochola lychnidis. Next base: position 9,630,471 of record OY796855.1, on the reverse strand, counting down.
GACTTGAGAGTCGAATGTTTCTCAATTAAAAAAGTCAAAACGTATGTCGTAGATTATTGAAAATGTAGTGAAAAAGAACAATTACAAATGGAATGTTTGCAAAATTCAATTCCAAGCACGTTGCGCTAGTGTGAGTGCCTGTCGGAGCGATATACACCTACAGTGAGCAATACTACCACGCACACATTGACAATTATTGCTGGACGCGATAGTACTACTAGCTTTCGAAAATTTATGATAAATTTGGATGTGTTCCGTAATACAAAAAATTATGAATGAAAACTTAATGTATTTCCATATTTTTTTCGTTAATTTGTAACTTGTTAACATAAACTATGCTTCTGCGGAAACAATATTACAAATATTGTTGTTATAAACAATACAGAAAAAAACAATATGAAAACATGTCATTTATGCTGTTAAAATATACGAAATGCAATTCGCTTACACTTCATTTAAAGGTAAGTTTTTGGAAATAAAAAGACGTAGGAGCCTAGATAAATACTGTCTCAATCCGAATATCAACATAATATGGTGGAAATATGGTCAAATTGCAAATGATTTATGTACTACGTTTGTATGGACAATTCATGCGTCGCCGCATTCTTAAGTACAAAATATTAACGCGTTTCCAAAACGTTAACAACAATCACAATTATTAGATAAAGAATTTAGATAATCTAGTAATGTCAAGATCTGTTATGTCAAATTACAATAATAACAACAATCATAAAAAAAAAATCGCTATGTCATTATGTCAATGTCATCTAAAACATTCGAAATTGAAAAATTTAATTTAGTTTGTGAACAAGGGAATCGGCACCATTGTGACGGAATTTACCGACACCGTGGAGTAAAAGACATCAACGCGTTGATTACCGCGGAGCCGATTTTTTTTTCAAGTTTTCACTTCTGTCGGCACTCCCGGAGTACCATAATTTTTTTTTCTCCGATATAATTTCCTTCCCTATTTTACAAACTGCAACCCTCTCACCGCAGGACTTAAACCGCGACCCGCTCAGCCCGCGCTACGAGATCCGCGCGTACGCGGGCCCCATGGAGGCGCGGGCGGCCGAGCTGTTCCGGCGGCGCTGGAAGACGCCCCCGCGCGCGGCCCGGGCCCCTGCGGCGGGGGCCGCGCGCGTGCCCACGGCGCCGCGCGTGCCGCTGTCGCACTACACGCTGGACTGCCCCGCGCCGCCCGCCAGCCCCAAGCCGCAGGCCTTTAGGCTCAAGGAGATTACTAAAGGGCTCGAAACTGTCGGCAGGTTAGTACGGCACGCTTATCTTGTATGTGTGGTACAAACTGTAAATTTAACTTGGTTGTTACTAAATAAATAAAGTTGTGGCTGAACTATAATGTAAAATTAGTTAACAAATTTTATTGACAGGCAGTCAATTATGCCATTGTTTTTAGTTAATTTTTGAGATTATTTAGCCTCTCAGAAACAGGGAGCCGTACTATGATGTGTTACAGCCATCATTTATCCAGGATGAGAGAGAGAGAGATAGAGCAGAACGTATAACACTATCCCTTTTTCACAATGGTGATGTTGCGGCATCCACAACGCCACTTGCGAACTACGCATCAAAGATATGACGTCACACAATTCCTGTATCGCGCTAGCAGAGTTTACTGCGCGATCGGCATATATATAACTTTCCGAAATCAATCGTTGGGCAGTTGCCCGCCAGACACGACACCCGTCTGGTCAAAAGATCCTCACTTTTAGTTACACATCAAGCTATACATTTCCAGTATAAGCTGATCTCGAATTGTAAGAAACCCCTATACAATGCGAGATCAGCATAAACTGGAAATATATAGCTTGATGTGTAGCCGTGTGTACAACGACAGGTGTAAATCCTTTCACAGTTATTTTTACCTCTGACAGTAACAATTCAAAAGCAACCTTATTTAAACTTTATTAAAGGACACTGTGATTTTTTAAAACTTGTCAGTGGCACCAACCCAAAAGCAACCTTATCATAATGACAATAAAGATCACGGTGGTTTTGAAAGTGATGCGTGAACAGAGGTAAAAAAACTGTGGAAAGACTACATAAGTGGGTGTATAGGACGTTAAAGCCATCTTTGTACCGTTGTGAAAAAGAGATAGTGCTATATGTCTTGTAAAACTCCATTTCGTGTCTCTCTCTCTCTCTCTCTCACTGAATCAATGATAGCTGTAACTCATCATAAAAAAAATACTAAGAATATTAATCTGTTAACTAATTTCAATTATCACGTTATACGACAAAGTGTAATATAAAAACTTAGCAGATACTAAATAATTTGACAATAAATAATAATTAATCATATTATATTTAAACTATGCTTTATTAATGAAAACTTTCTGTTTACAGAGACTTAGCGGAAGAAATGAAAGTAGGCTGGAAGGAGTACTGGCCATTCTTAGACACGTTCACCGATCTCCGAACGCCCGAAGGCCTTACCTTACTAGAAAACTATTTAAAAAATAAGTACGAAAGCGCCTGTTCCTACGCATACAGCGACAGTTGCGCACAGTTCCATGTTCCCGACGACCTCTCGCTATCCAGAATAAGTTTATGTATGACGATGCAAAGTCCCTCCAAAGACTCCACACTAAGCCCCATGTCAGAACTCTGTGTTGCCATGACATCATGCAAAATATCCAATGACAGACCTCCACATTGGAGGAAAACGGATCCTGTAAGACAGAGGCTTTGCAGACAGCCTGGGGCTAAAGTTGTGAACGGAGATGCGCCTATAGTCAACCATACAGTCAGCCAATTACTCTGTATAGAACGGACCTGCCAGGTCTTCGCTAAGAGGATAGCAGATGCGCTCACATTCAGTCTTACTGCCGAACCAGAAACGGCCGGCGATTCGCTCAAATCCGAATCAAAACACCTACAACACACCATTTACACGTACATGGACGACGAAAGATTTCAGAGCATAAATTTCGCTTTAATACACTCTCGATTAGCCCAACTAGTAGTCTACAAGCTAAAACAGCAGACGAACGATCTTGATGACGTCAATCATTTGTTGGAATTTTTAGTTAAACTCCGATGTCCGAACGATGACATATTCAGTTCGGACGATGAACGGAAGCCGACTTATAGATGCGGGAATAGAATGAAAATGACACATGTAATAGACGGTCATGTAAGGTGCTTAGCTAGTTTTATATGCGAAGAGTTGACGGAAGTAGAATTACTTAAAGCCCCGGCTATGTCCGAGGTGGAATGTACAGAGTTGTGGCAAAAAGCATCTAAGTGCAGGTGCGATTGGAAGATAGAAGTTTTCGAACGAAACAGTAAAAAGAACGCGTCGTTCAGGAAAAATAGATCTATTTTGTCGACTAGTCCGAAGAGTGAGAGTTTTATAAGAAGACTGACGTTTGATCATGATATTGGTGAGTGACTCTTATTTATTTTATTTCTAAGATACACCTAATGGTTATCTCGAAGCCCGTAAACAATACGTGCTAAAGATATTGGTGCTGTGGCGACATCTACATCGCCACATGCGAACTACGCATCACACTGACGTCACGCGGAATCCTGCATCGCGCAAGCAGAGTTTACAGCGCCATCAGCATATATACAGGGTGACAGGGACATCGACGCGCAAACTGTTACCATGGATTCAGTACATGATTTTGAACCCCCCTGCGTTGATATTTCTCGTCGGTTATTTTTTTTAAATCAGCTGTTTCATAGAAAAGTGCAATACCTACGCGGTCAAAATATAAGGAACGGCTGTTTTTTTTTTTAAATAACAGACGAAAATTTTCAACACAGTGGGGTTCAGAATCATGTACTGAATCCATGGTAACAGTTTTCGCGTCGATGTCCCTGCCACCCTGTATAATTTTTGGGCAGTAGCCCACTAGACACGACACCCGTCTAGTCGGAGGATTTTGCCTTTTTTATGGAAGATGAGTGAACTATACACCTTGTTCCTCATACCTCTATAGTGCAATCACCAAGCCAAGCTAATATTATTATTGTGCGCCACGTTTTTTTATAAACATGCATACAAAGGGCGCAACTATACTGCTGTTGATCGAAGTCAACGGACGACTTCGTGACGTATTTAGAATATTTTTATAAATTACTAGCTGACCGTTGTTTTGCCATATAAATGTTAAGGGTGGACCACCCTTATCACTTAGGGGTATGAAAAATAGCTTACGAGTTTACGACCGATTCTCAGACCTACCGAATATACATATAAAATTTCATAAAAATCAATCAAACCGTGTCGGAGCAGTATGGCCACTAACATTGTGACACGAGAATTTTATATATATAGACTTTCAGGGTTGGTTCCGTATGTTCTCGCAACAAGAATAATGTACCCAAGATTTTGTAATAAGCATCTTGATTTAAAAGAGTGCCCTTGGAGTTTCTTGCCCGTTCTTCTCCATAGAGATCTACGTTTTGGAATGGGCAACTAGCTTCAACTTTCTGACTAACTGACCGACTCCTCGACAGTTAAGTTTGAGTTTGATAAACAATGATATTATAATATAGGTGACGGCAAGCTGCAGCACAGTGAGTCAGTGAGTCCTGTGAACGTGAACTCGCCGGCCGGAGACAGCGCCGCGCTCTACACCGTGGTCACCAACAAGAGTACCGTCGTGCAAGCTGAGGTAAGTGGACGAAGAAAAATAATAAACAGTGGCACTCCGGGAGTGCCGACCGAGGTGAAAACTTCAACAATTTAAAAAAAATACTTCCAAAATCTTTAAAGTAAAAATACTTGCATAGAACATTGATCTGTAACGTAATATAAATAAAGAGCACAATCGCGTTTACAAAAATGAAGTGTCGGTAACAGTGTCGCGAGTTCAATTGTTTTTTCCCATCTCAAAAATGCTCAACGCGCCTAAAGAAGTTTTCACATCAAAAAATATTTTTTGCTGAAGACGCCTTTGCACTTGAGTGTAACTATTAGGCTGCTTGTCCATTGCAGCGAAGCGAAGTAGCGGAGCGAGGCAGCGGAGCGGAGAAATGTGCCAATATTCACCAATAGAATCTAAACTCCGCTTCAGAGCTCCGCTCCTATCCTAGTAGACAGGCAGCCTTAGATTGGTATTCTTACCCCAGGAGCTAGTGGCTAAGTCCAGTGCTAGTGGCGTTCATTATTGCGGTGCCTATTTTTTTATAAGTTTTATTCAAGCAGATTAGGTATATATTTAGTATCTATTCAGTTATTATAACACAATTTATATTTTTTTTTTTTTTTTTATTTAATTCACAAAACTGATGTACAATCACAAAATAACGCAGTAGAATAGCTACACAACTATACAGTGTGAGTCTTTATAATCTGCACATACTGAATCGAGGGAATCTTTGCTTAATTATATCGACGGAAAAAATGATAAAAAAATTCTAAATATTTTATTGAAATTTTTAATGGATTTTTTATTTATTTTTTCGCTTCTGTGACTCCAGTGTATACAAAACGGTGTAACTTTTTAACTCGATGTTTTATCACGATGAAACAAACTCCATAATGATTGGAAGTAATTAGGTGTCCGCATTAAATGAAAATTGTGTAAAAAACTGCCACCAATTAAAAATTAACACGTTTTTTCCGCAAAAATCTGATTTTTTTTCATCAATTTTTGCAATAATCGTAAAATTTCTCAATAAGATGCCCCGATTACCTTCATTTTTTATTACTTTAAATTATTCTTCATCGTATTAGCTATCCAATAGTAAAAATTGCAAGGGTTTAACTCAATCCCATCATTTCTTATCAACAGCCAAAGAAAGGCCTAGAGCACGGCTACGCACTAATTGTTTAGCAGGTAGACGTCCTTTTTTGTTGAGAATGTGCGCGGGTCGGGGTGCGGGGAGGTAGGGCCAGCTGAAGGGACCAGAAGGGATGACAGACAGGCAGTCGCTCCGAATTATTCGCCGCTGCTACATGTGTTTCGTTACTTTCATTCAATGCTACCTGAGTTTCGTGACTTTCGTTCGCTGCTACGTGATGCCGCGCTTAAGTGAATTCTCCCCGGCACACATTGCCGACATTCATTTTTACTATGGGATGGGACGAGGAAGTGCCAGAGCTGCGCGCGCAGCTTACATAGCTGCGTTTCCTAACAGGCAACCAGTGCCATCTGCCCGCAACTTCCAGGAAGTTCACAGAAGATTGTCGATCAATGGACTTGAATCAAGTAGAGATCGTCGCGAGCCGCCTCAAATAATTATTGATGTGGTTCTGGAACAAGCAGTACTGAGCGATTTGTTTGCTGATCCATCCATAAGTACTAGACGACTGGCTCTTCGTCACGGAATATCACAAAAATCAGCGTGGCGTATTTTAAAGAAAGAAGGATTGCACCCTTACCACTACCAAAGAGTGCAACATCTACATGAAGACGTAGATTGGCGTCCAAGGTGTGTGATGTCCACCTGGATTCAAAGAAATACCAGAGCAAACCCAAACTTTCCGAAAACCATACTATGGATGGACGAATCAACATTTACCAGAGATGGTATTACTAACTGTAGAAATTTACACAGATGGTGCCCTGGAGGTCAAAACCCGAAATTGAAACGTTCATCGACTTTTCAAGTAAGATTTTCAATAAATGTTTGGGCTGGTCTTATCGATAACATGTTGATTGGACCAGTCATACTGCCGAGAACTTTGAACAGTGAAAGATTTTTAAGTTTGTTGACTGACGATCTACCTGAGTTATTGGAAGATGTACCACTGTCTTTGCGTCGAAGGATGTTTCTGCAGATGGACGGATGCCCTGCCCATTATGCCACAAATGTGAGATCATTTTTAAACGAAAATTATCGTGATAAATGGATTGGACGACTAGGACCTGTAGGGTGGCCTGCGCGTTCACCCGATTTAACGCCCCTTGATTACTTCCTGTGGGGGACCATGAAGCAACGCGTCTACAGTACTCCCATCAACAGTGAGGTCGATTTGCGTGATCGCATAATTAACTGTGCAAATGATATTCGCAATGATCCCGAAATGATAAGGAGAGCGACACAACAAATTTTAGTTCGCGCGGCTTTGTGCCTACAACAACGAGGTGGATATTTTGAGAACCTAATGCATTAAATTTTCTTTAAAATAATAAATGTTTTAATTGAACTCTTTTTCATTCATTGAACCCAAATAAATCATCCTTAAGAGAACAAAAATAGCGCGTTCGAAGTGCCATCTTTAACACTTGATAGAAAGTGTTTTGTCTGAGCTAAAAGCATACAATTTTTATTATTAGGTAGCTAATACGATGAGGAATAATTTAAAGTAATAAAAAATGAAGGTAATCGGGGCATCTTATTGAGAAATTTTACGATTATTGCAAAAATTGATGAAAAAAAATCAGATTTTTGAGGGAAAAACGTGTTTATTTTTAATTGGTGGCAGTTCTTTTACACAATTTTCATTTAATGCGGACACCTAATTACTTCCAATCATTATGGAGTTTGTTTCATCGTGATAAAACATCGAGTTAAAAAGTTACACCGCTTTGTATACACTGGAGTCACAGAAACGAAAAAATAAATAAAAAATCCATTAAAAATGTCAATAAAATATTTAGAATTTTTTTATCATTTTTTCCGTCGATAAAATTAAGCAAAGATTCCCTCGATTCAGTATGTGCAGATTATAAAGACTCACACTGTATGTCTGATTGACATCTACTAGATGTGAATCTAGCATGCTTATTTTAAGTAACACTTACAAATGACACTTACTATTTAAAAAGTTAAAATAAAAGTTATACAAATCCCAAATTAAAGAAATGAAAAACTACCTATCGGGAAAAAAAATATTAAAATATAAAAACAAAAAAATAATAAACAATTATACAATTAAATTTATAAGTTTAGTCCTTACTGAGGCTATGGAACCAGCAAAGACATCTATTTCGCCACGAACGGAGTTGGCAAGAGAAAGCATGCGGCAAATGGGTGAAAAATTACCTATGTTAGTTCGACTATGAGTCAGAACAAAAGTTCTTCGGTTAATTAGGCGGCTACTACTACGCGGGATACAAATATTCACTTTTTCTAAAAGCTCGGGAGAATCTATGAAACCATTTACTAATTTAAACAAAAACATAAAATCCAAACATTTCCTACGTGCGCCCAAAGATTTCATTTTATAATGACTCAGCCTAGAGTTATACGAGTTAAGACTATGACATCTGTTATCCGAGTAACACAAGTGATATAAAAACCTTTTCTGAACGCGCTCTATCCGATCAGAGTGCACCTGATAAAACGGGTTCCATACCGTACTACAATACTCCAGAATACTTCGAATAACGCTGTTGTAAATGGAAATAGAACAGGTTCTTTAAAAATTTTCATTTCCCTGACGATGAATCCTGACAATTTCGATGCACGACTAATCATTTGGTCATAATGATTCCTAAAACATAAACTACTATCCATTAAAACACCAAGGTCTCTAATAGTATCAACTTCTTGGAGCGGGCTGTTATTAATCGAGTAACAAGTTTGACATGTTTTCCTTTTTCTGCTAAATTTAATGAAGTAACATTTTATTTTATTTAATGACATTTTGTTTTGTATGCACCAATTATGTACGTTATTTAAATCTAGCTGAAGCCGAATAATATCGGATTCGTTGTATATAGTTCGATATATTTTTAAATCATCAGCAAATAGTTTATATTCCGAATCAATTTTGCAGCCCAAATCATTTATAAAAACTAAGAAAAATAGAGGCCCCAAGTGTGACCCCTGAGGCACCCCTGATGGTATGTAACATTGCTTCGATTTATAGCCCTTGAGATACACCAGTTGTGAGCGATTTCTTAAGTATGATTCGCACCAACGCAGCAACGACCCATGAACACCCATACTCTCCAATTTAGCAATTAGTAAGTCATGATCCACCAAATCAAAGGCCTTTTTAAAGTCGGTGTATATTGCATGAACTTCTCTACCATCATCCAATGCAGATGATAAATATGAAACATACTCAACTAGATTAGACAGTGTCGATTTCTTGGGGCGAAAGCCGTGCTGGTTGTCATCCAGCACATTTTTAAAGTGAGAAAACATTTTTTTATGGACAAGCGATTCAATTATTTTACCACAAGCGGATAGAATAGACACTGGTCTATAGTTTGCAACATCATCAACATTACCAGATTTAAAGATTGGCGTGACGTGCGCTATTTTCCACTGATCAGGGAATAAGCCCTGAGCCAAAGAATAGTTGAAAATTGTAGTCAGCGGATCAGCCAGGTTTGCTGCACATTTTCTAAGAAAGAGAGGAGGAATTGAATCAGGCCCGGGTCCTTTATCACAGTCTAGGGAAGACAAGTAATCTAAAACTTCTTTTATTTCAAGTTTGCACCGGCTGAAAGTGTTATTATTACAGGGAGTGGGTTCAACTGGCGTTAACGAGTGTATGTTACTATTTGCTCTATAAATGGACTGAAAATTATCGGAAAACAAATCACAAATTTCCTGACCGCCCCTGGCAAACCTAGTGTTACTCAAAGTCATTTTGTTGGGAATATAATTGTTACCTATCCGTTTATTTTTTAAGTACCTCCAGACATGCTTAGGATTGGTACGCAGATGTTCAGCTATATTCGTTTTAAAATTTGCATAACAGTCTTTTATCAACTCACTGCAACGTATTCTCAGGCATTCAAACGTAATTTTATCTCTAGGATTTCCGTATTTTTTAAATAGACTATGATATTTTGCTTTTTCTTTAATGACCTTAAGTAAAGCCCGACTATACCAGACAGGATAACGTTCATCACGTGGTTTTGTAATCGGAGTATACAGTTTAATAATTGGCATAAGGATATCATAGAATTTTTGCAACATTTCGTTAAGATCAGTTACAGAATTCCATTCATTAGACCAAGCAATTTTAGCAAGATCGGCGTTGACCGCTTCATAATTACAGAGATAAAAGTTTAAGTACGGGATTTTATTTTGCACTATAGGATTGCTATGACTAGTTGTAAACGAGATTTCCAGCGCAGGATGATGAGGATCAATTTGTATAAGTGGACTTGAAGCCTGAGACACCAGCACTTTGTTATTACTACTACTAAGAACTAGATCTAACATACGATTTGACGCGTTGATAATAGTGTTGCATTGATGAAGATCATTAAAGGCTAGCATGTCTAGAAAAGAAAGATTGGTCCTTGGAAGCTCTAGACAGAGAGAGGTGGAAAGAGAGTAGAGAGGCCTTTGCCCAGCAGTGGGACAATAACGGCTATGTAATGTAATGTAATGTCTAGAAAAATGTTTTCTATATTACTACTAGATCCTTTAGGGACCAATAAGCCAGAATCCACATTATATTCCCAAGAGATACTACCCATATTAAAATCACCGATCAGTAAATTGATTGAATCTCTTTTGCTCTTTTTGTTAATTACTTCTGTAAAATTTCGAAACAATGCATCGATATAGTCTTGTTTTATTGGAGGCGGGATATAAATTGCACAAATATTAATATTTAAGCCACTATTACACTTAATTGTGATCCACAATTCCTCGCAATGGGACTCCCAATTTAATTTCCGTGAAACTTCATATTTGTCCAAAATTGCAACAAACACCCCGCCACCATCCCTTTTTGTAGTTGATGATACCGTAGATGACCTATCACGCCTAAACACTCTGTATCGGTTATCCAAAATTTCATGGTCGAGTACCGTATCATTGAGCCAACTTTCAGTGCCGATAATTATATCGTAATCAAAATTTAAAGCAGCGGTATAAAAATCCTCTGTCTTGGTTCGTAAGCCTCTTACATTTTGATAATAAATTTTGAACTTGAATTTAAATTCTTATAACACTAATAATCGTGCAAGTATGTGATTAATAAAATAAAATTACAACGTTGCTACACATTCCAAATTTTTAACTAGCAGAGATTTAGTTGTTACATCTTTCCTCACAAATATGCGACCGTTTCGAACCCATATAAAGTTGTATTTCTTTTCCTTTGCAGCGATTCTGGTCGCTGCATGAAGTTTTTTATTAGCCAGAGTCAGATTTTCCGTCACAAAAATCGGCTGCTTATCTCCACCAATGCCAATATGGCTGCTGTTCAACTTCTCCGACTCATTCTTCTTATTAAAATTTCTAACTGCAGCAAGTAGATTATCGCGAACCCGAGGGCTGACTAATTTGACGACTATGCTACGTGGACGATTTGTCTCTGCATTTAATTTGGCAACTCTATGAAATGACTGGATTTCATTGTCGTGAAGCTCATTTCCTACAACTCTACCCAACTGTTTTACGACGGTTAACAGGTTCTCGGTTTTGTGTTCAGGAACGCACTGTATCTCGATATTGCTCTCACGTGCCAATTGATCAATCTGCTGCAATGTAGTCTCCAAATCCCTCACTTGAGCGCTCATCGCAGCGTTATTCTTGAGGAGCTCGGCAATACACTTATCATTTCTAGCGTTTAATTCGACTTGACTATCATAAGCGTCAGATAGAAAAGTAACAGTCTTCTTAAACTCGTCCAAATCTTCATACATTGAGGAAAATCTCAAGGTTAGGTCATTAACTTCCCTTTGGACCGTAGCTAGAGTGTTTTCAAATTTCGCCAAAGAGACCCGTTGACCATCAAACTTTTCATTCATTTCCTGCCGTAATTTACGAATTTCTGAAAGTATTGTGTCCTGTAAGTTTATCTCTGTGCCGATGCATGCCAATCGAGGCGTAACTGGTGGTGACCTCTCAGCTGGCGCAAGTCTCTGACCAGCTATTGGTTTGTTTTGGTTACTAGATGGTCCCGGTATAGAGGAATGCATTATAGCCGGTTCTGGTGCCGGTGCTGGAGCCGCTTGATCAGTTTGTGCAGTGTGACCTTTTGCGTGGACTGGTGTATTAGTGTTGTCCAGTTTAGGACGGCCAGAGACGCAGATTGGACAAGTCCATTTGGCCCTAGGTGTTAACGCTTTTTCGTACTTGATGCATTCCAAATGGTACTGAAGGGCACATTTGCTTACGCAGCATTTAATTCTCTTTTGTGTTACGAGAATAGTAGCATTACAAGCAGCGCAAATCATTATGGCAAATAAAAACAAACAAAAAAATAATAATAAAAAAAATGCAAAAATAAAATCCTATACTGGGATTCGAACTCGACGGCTTACAACTCTCAGTCGTCACTCAACGAACGCTGCCACAGAAGCTTTTATATTTCTACTCGAAATATAGGTATAGGTCCGTTATCGCACTACTAGCGATGAGAGTTGTTAAATAGTTGAAAAAGTTTTTTCGAAACACCCACTTTCGTATGAACTGGAACTTGCAAAGTCACTCTTTGAAAATGTTTACTTTATGATTTCGTTAAAATACAGTCACCAATCACTCTGCAAACGATATCACGTCTGCCACATACACTTGGCTTTAGCTTCCACACAATGTTTATGTCGTAAATGAAGTTATTACAATATTAATACTTAGTTGTTTACGGAACGGCAAAATGTAAGTGTTTACTAATTGACTACCCGTCATATATATTGTGACATTTATCACGGTTTGTTTACTGTCGCCAGAAAATTTAATTTTAAGTATCATTTTTATTAACTATAAGAAAACTTAAGAGGCGGAGAAGCGAGAGGAGTTCATAGCTCTGTGAACAAAAGTTTTTAATAAACCTTTTTTTTTCTTAGACTTATTTTTGGTATGAAAAATTTCTGTAGCGTGCTAAGTAACGGTAACAGTCAGTGCTAACATGTATATAGGACTGGACATGGGCCGTGGAGGTATTTAAAGTTTAGTTATAACATTATTCTGAAATAAAAATCGTTTATTTGCAAATAATGTAGGTAAGTATACAGATAAGATGATTTTTTAAAATAAAATACTCCTAATAAATACATTTTTCCTTACGGCATGCAAAATTTTCTGTGACTCCAATTTAAATTGGGTCGTAGGCCGAGATGTATAAACGTTACTTAGCTCGTCCATTGACTTTAGCCTCGGTCACACAAGGCGAATATTCGCTGCGATTAGGCACTCGCAGCAAGAACTCGCTGTGTGTGACCCAGCCCCGGATCTAGATTTTTTTTGAGGCGGGGCAAAAATTGCCGTCTGCCGCCCCCTGCCAATCTTTTATGAGGATGCGCTGAGTTAGCCTGAGAAATTCAAATTTTCTCAAAACATTTTATTTGCCAGCAACATATTAATTAAATTTTATCGATCGATAATGCACCAATCCAACAGGGGCGCCAAAACTGTTTAAAAAAGAAAAAAATTGAAAGATTATATTATGTGCTGCGCGTCTCATTTATCTCAAAGTTGCGGTGTGCTGGGTGGTGGTGCACTTGTCTGCTACGCTTGAATTTGTCGCCCCCTGAAGTTGGCACCCGGGGCACGGGCACCGGTTTGCCCCCCCCTCCTAGATCCGGGGGCTGGGGTGACCGGCTATTCGCTGCGAATAGAGTCATTCGCCGCGAGTTGAATGAATTGAGCATGTTCAATTTTACTCTGCGATGCGCACTCGCCGCGAGAATTCACTGTGTGTGACAGGCAGGCAGCGAATACACTCGCAGCGAGTATTCGCTGTGTATGACCGAGGCTATTGGGATGTTCCCGCCTCTATTTTGCACTTGTAGTTTTAGTTGTACGACAGTGACAGGAATAACGCATAGCCAAAGTAGGTGCTAAGTAACATTTATAGATCTCGGCCTTATTCGTTATACACCCGTTGTAATACATACTTATTATTATTATTTTACAGACATGACACATAATTATTCATTGTACACTTGAAAAGACAAGATAACCTTTAGATACTAACACTTAAATAACAATTGATAAATATACTGTTTAATTTCATTCCATAGTGTTTATGAGGAAAACAATCGTTATTGCTATCCCTTGAGATGAACTTAAAATTAAAAAAGTATTATACACTTTACGGCCCATGCCGTCAGGAGTTTTCTCCAACAGGCTGCGATGTAAAATCCCGTAAATTGTGATGCAAAACGTAATAAACGTTATGGCACCCGACGCTGCTATAACGTTTAAATATCGACGTCTGTGTTGTTGGCACAGACAAACCCTTTGTCTATGCAGTCGAATTACGTTATATAATAGATAAAAACCCAACATGTTCAATATCAGAGTTAAGATTATATGCCATGTTGGACGTATCAATCTGAATGCACCAATGTCTATGATCTCCACCACTCCTATTAGAACCGGGTACCAAGTACAAATGCATATAAAAATAAAGCAACGGGGTAGGGATATTAATTCAAAGACAGTTTCAACTGTCTGTAAACAGGTTGGTATAAAAACCATAAACCTCCACTCTTGAGACCCAAACATTGACAAAAGCTTGTCGCATAATGCCATCGTGTAGATAAAGATGCACAATGTTATTGCTACTTCGAAAAAAGAAACACTCACTGACAGGTTAAAAATATCGTAATCTAACAGGAATAAACCTATTGTGTACAACAATCCTGTTAGCGTCAGATGTGTGAGAATCTTCTGGTCAAGCCTCCTTATCCGCGGCAGCTGTTTGAAAAGCAACAGTTGCAGTATTAAGCAAACTGTAGACAGAACGATCCCGGAGATCCGTATATACCTCACCACCGTTGATTGGTCGTCCATTTCAAACTATTCTTCTTGGTAGTTTATAATATTAATATGATACTGTGCCTGCGGTGTTAAAAATGCAACTGGACTGACTATAACTTAAGTACGCACCACTTATAGATAGATACACTTGGAGTTATCCGTAAGCATCGCACTTGGTGATTCATAGTGCAGGCCTCAATTACGCTTATTTTTGGAATAAAGGGTGTAAAGCAGGGATCACCAGTAAGTTTTAATGCAGGTCAGTTAAAACAATAATATGACTATCGCAGTCCGTTTGGTAGACGATTACTAGCAACCAAGATTAAAAAAATATATTATGAAATAAAACGTAAAAAAAACATTTTTAAACAAATATTATGTAATAAACTAAAACAACAAAGTAAGTAGGTACTTAATTAATATTAATTGGAAAAATGACATTTTAACTTTGAACTCTGTCTGAAGTAAAGTTGGTGCAAATTTAATTTTATTTATAAATTCTGTTGTAAGTACTTAAGGTCCGCACAAAATAAGTCCGGATCCGGACCGCGGTCCGGCATTTGGTGACTCCTGATATACAGGGTTTTTTAGTACATCAATGGTTAAGGTGATATATTGAAAAAAATGGGCTTTTTCTTTATCGTGTAACTTTTAAAGTATTTGGAATAAGGATTTAACATTTTGGTGTATAATTTTTGACTATATGATCTAGTATCCTGAAAAAGGAATACACGATACAATGAAATTTTCTCGATACAAAAAAATTGCAAAGGTTCTATCTATTTTTATCTTTTTTGAGTATCATGGCGCAACGCTTATGAGTTATTCAATGGAATTTACTTTAAAACATAGAGAGTAAGAGTTTCGAGTTTTAAGAAAAGCAGTTTTTTTTTAAATAATACTTTTCATTTACAAAAGACGGTATTTCGTTTTGGCACATACGTTGTTTTATTCCGAGCGGACACACATTATCGTCATCTCTTCTTTCGCCTATCAAAAGTATTGTCATCACTCTCGTTCATTCATAGATCAGTCGCCCGATGGGGCTCATCGACGAAGAATCTATGTCATTTTTTTTCAAATCGGTGCGATCAAATTTACGTGATCTAAAGAATTTTGTTTACAGAAAAAGTTAGTACTTCAGCAAGTTAAAGTAATTATTGAATGCAATTAGTGTTGAATAGGTATTTAGACTGTGTGTGTGTATTCTTGTGAGTCATGTGAACAATATAACATTATTTTTCTGATATGATTTCGTGGTGACATTTAAATAATTTATAAATACAGGAAGAAATATAAAACCAAAACTGAACATTACCTGCAAGGTTTGGAGTGCACAGGGCTATCAATGAACTCATTTTATAGGAATTCAATAGCAATAAGATGATGATAATAGTGAGTCGAATTCTTCACCTTCACTAAAGCATAACCAACACAATCTATTCCCGCCTTGTAAAGTATTATTATGTAAGTATTTTATTTTCTAAGAACATCTGTTTTTATACCTACAACTTATAATAATCTTTTGTCTAAAGAAATAGGCTAAATTATATGATTCGTTTTTAGGTTTGAAATACGTCAACAGTACATCAATATGTCAAATACTGTCACTACGAATGATAGATCACAAAAAAGATATGGAGTCACATTTGAATTGTGAAAAAAGGAGTTTTTACCCGACTACGGCAAAACCAGAGGAGGGTTATGATTTTAACATGCTATGTATGTATGTATGTAACAGGCTTTCAAATGCAAAATCAAATTCAAATCCGACTAATAGTTCCAGAGATTAACGCGTTCAAACAAACTCTTCAGCTTTATTATTAGTACTAGCTTTCCCTTCATAATATTAAGTTTATATTAATTATTAATACATAATTATCAACTAATACTATAAATGCGAAAGTGAGTTTATTTCTTTGTTACGCTTTCACGCTAAAACGGCTGAACAGATTTAGATGAAATTTGGCACATGGGTATACCTACGAAAAAAAGGGTCATTTGCACAGGATTTTGTTTTCAAATTGCTTAGATATGCATTACCCCGATGGTACGTGCACATAGCTTTAAAAAACCGGCCAAGTGCGTGTCGGACCACGCACAATGAAGGGTTCCGTAGTTGGGATGAATTTATCCCAAAAACAAACTCAACTTTATAGTTGAAAAATATGTTCTCCCATACGGAATGTATGGGAAAACATGTTTTTGCAACTGCAAAGTTAAGTTGGTCAATTATTACTCGTTAACCTGTAGAGCCTACTTAGCTGTGATAGTTTTCCTTTTAATTTCGTTATATAAACTACTGTTGTGATTTTTTTCACACACCCAAAACCAACCATTTAACCGGCAGGGGGGGGGACACTTGACTCTAACAAAAATTAGCACTTTAAAGCTTAATATTTCGTAAACGAATCCCTGAATCCAAAAATAGTTTTGCAAACTCACAATATTTTTGAAGGACCTTTTCAATGATACCCCTCACCATTGGGTAAAAAATTAAAAAAATAAACATCACCACTTTACGTCTATGAGAGGTACCCTAAAAAAAATGTTTTTCATAATTTTGTTTTACCACTTTGTCGGCGTAATTAATAAGTATACCTATGCCAAATTACAGCTTTCTAGTACTAAGGGTCTCGGAGCTAGACCGCGGACAGACAGACATACAGACAGACAGACAGACAGACAGACGGACATGACGAAACTATAAGGGTTCCTTGTTTACTACGGAACCCTAAAAAGTACCTTAATTATTAATAGTTAGACTAGGAAAATTTCACAAAGATAGCTTAATGAGAAAAAACTTTGTGCTCTAATTTTACCAAAACATCTCTGAAATGCGTTTAGTATTTAAATTGTACACATTGAGACGTGACCATGTGCCAAACATGTGTTTTATTTTTAATTCTTTTTTTTTACTTTCGCTGTTGACATGCGTAGGCCTTCACAACTTGTATTGTCATTACCAAAAGCCATCATAATCTGCCTATAGGCATGGGGCATGGGGTATAGTCTTGTATCTACAGTATCAAGACATCTTTCAGTCATTGATCGCTACGTCAAAAATGTTGTTCACAGGGTCTAAAAATCCAAGTGAAAGTGTAAAGTTTCTTGAAATGCGAAATTTTCTAAACTGTTGAGAATATCTCAACTTTAAAAATTTTAAATGTTATGTGACCTGCACCTCCACTTTACCCCATTTGCCTTTGGATCACTACGTTTTAAACAATCTATCTACAAAGTGGATTTTTGAGATGGGGCAATAAGGGCAACTACCTTAACCGTTGTTGCTACAGGAAAACGGTCTTAGAAGACTGTCTTTAACTTTTGAGACATTTTAATCTGCATTCACAGATTTTGAAAAAATATTACAGTCAGCAAGAAAATGGGCAGTTTTCACAAAAACTTTTTTTGATGCCAATCGATCCTGTTTCTTTTATGGAACAAAAAACTTTAGTGGACCAACTGAGGTTTGAGTACCTACTAGAAAAGTCAAAAATTGCAAAAAAACTTTTCCCATACATTTTGTGTGTGGGAATGTCACCCTGTAAACAATAAATATTTTTGCTGATAATTAAATATTTTGTATTATTTGTCTACTCCATAGTTCGCTATATGCAAAATTTTATAGATCGAGATAAATTATCGTTACTTAACACGCACTTTTTTCTTAGATATGTTTCCGTCTTTATCATGCACTTTTAGTATGACAGTTGTGCGACAATGACAAGAATAATGCTTAGCCAAAGCCCATGCTAAGTAACTAACGTTTTCAAATTCCGGTCAGTTATTTCGTTAGTTCCACTTTTTGCTGCTGGTTCAGATACGTTTGTGGCAGCGCGACGACGTGGCGGCCAACCATCGAATATAGAACCGCCACTCCCCGCGTGCGGGGGCAATAAGCCACGCCCATCAAACTACTCTTTATTTTCAAAATAGGCCCTTAAAGACACCTATCACCAAGCCAAATGTTACTTACTATATTTGGCTACAGAATGCTTAATAGCATTCTGTACATATAACTAAGTAATATTAACAAAATATAATTACTGTGAAACTGGATTTGTGCTCGGTTGATGGCAATAGGCTCGCCCCCTATTACATGGGACTTAAACATAACTGGCGAACTGTAAGTGTACTGTAAAAGGTACACCTTTGCCCAACCCTCCCCATCCATCCATCTGCCATCTATCCCCAACGGAATACAGGTGTGAAAGGATGTTATGTTATTTTTTTTCGAGTCTGCAAAGAAAATGGAGGATTGATTTTGCATGATAATATTGCTATACGGAAACGATCCTTGAGTTCAATAAGGGACTTGTCTGGTGACGATATAATGTACTTTGGCTATATTAATTTTATTATTAGATGGCGGACGGCAAAAAAAAATACCAATTCAGATTTGTTTGGGCCAACATTCAGCAAAGGGAACTCTTCGTGATGCAGTTCTTAGGTCCTAGTGATGTGGCCTGCATTCGGCGTAAGATGGAAGGTGGACCATTTTCTGCGGAGGGACGCCACATACATATTAAAGATTTGAGCCGGCTTTGAATCCGCATTAACGAAGCCGCAGCCTAATTGAGTACGAAATTTATTTAACAGTTTCCAAATCGGTCAGGGCAGTTCATGCTGCATGCCCAGCTGGAAAGCTATCTAATTTCGACGAAGAAAAATATAAAATGATTAACAGATTTTATAAATTGGGTCTTTTAACACCCGTTATAAAATAATAATTATTATTATTATACAGACATGCAATGATACGACATATTACTATTGTCATCATGAGTGACACTTAAGATACGGAGCTCATAGACGGACTATTTACAAGACAAGATAAATGCTCTTAACTTTTGAATTGTTGAGTGGTGTGTTATGTTACGACTAAACCTAGTAATTAATGTATTTCCTTATGAGGGATAGTGTTATTAACATACTCACCTTCCGCCTGACGCAGGTCCTCACCGGACACGGCTGCTTCGGGAGGTTCCTGTTCAGGATAAGGCGGGAGGAAACACCCGGGTGTCACCATTATGTGGATCGGCCTGAGGACACGGTGGAGCATACGGTGGAGGTCTGCCCAGCTTGGGCAGAGCAACGCCGTGTCCTCGTAGAGGCGATCGGCGGCGGTGATCTCTCGCGTCTGGCCCTGGTTCAGGCCATGGTACGGAGCGAGAGGAAATGGCAGGCCGTCACCTCCTTCTGCGAAGCGGTAATGCTCGCGAAGGAGGAGGCGGAACGCGTGAGGGAGAGGCAAACTTCGCGCCCTCACGCCCCAAATCGCCGCAATAGGAGGAGACGCCCGGGGCGGGAATCGCGAGCCAATTTCCGGCCACCGTAGGCGCGGGCTTGCGGATGGTGAGCAATGGGTAGCTCGCCGTCCGATAAGGACCAAGCCCGGGTCGACGGCGCGTTGTGTTCCACGCGCGCCTCAAAGAGATGTCAGCAGAATTGACGGGGTCCGCTAGGGCCAATGCCTGCCGGGGGTTCGAAGAAAACCGATAGGGAAATCGTGGCCCCCGGCAACAGGGCAACCGAAGGAACACGGGTGGGTTTTAGTCAGTAAGAGTCTGACACGCCCTCTCGCTCCGACAAGAGCGGGAGAAGTTATTTGATAATTTCCCACCCAAAAAAAAAAAAGATGATATTTAGCTCTTTAGAGCTCGAGCTGCTGCTACGTTATCGTACCACCAAAGTACCACCAAAATGTGAAGACAACTACCACAAGTTGTAAAGAAGTACACAATACACGCAATGGCAATTGGCAATAACACGTTGACATTATTTGAATTTTCGTCCATAAATTTGGAATAAATTTTACAGAAAGAGATCACGTTCGCTGGCACACCATAGAACTGTAACCACGTGAACCACGTTGCATAGTAATCATAAAAGTAAAAGCCGCCGTCAGTCCCGATGTGGGTTTTATCGCCTGTCTCTATCACTCTTACTGGCATAAGGGCTAGCGCGCACTGCGGTGCGGTGGAAAGCGTTGCGTTATTTCTGCCATACGGTATAACAAACGCAGTCCGCGTACTGGCTGTGAAAAAGATACGGTTAAAAAAAAAACAGTGGCACTCCGGAAGTGTCGGCAGAAGTGAAAACTTGAATAATTTAAAAAAATACTTCCAAAACCTTTAAAGTAAAAATACTTGCATAGAACATTGATCCGTAACGTAATATAAAATTACAAATAAAGAGTACAATCGCGTTTACAAAAATAAGGTGTCTGTAACGGTTTAGCGAGTTAAATTGTTTTTCCCATCTCAAAAATGCCCAACGCGCCTAAAGAAGTTTTCACTTTAAAAAAAAAGAGTATCCAAGTAGTTTTAGGTGCATCCCTTGACAGACTTAACAGGAAAATTATACACACCTACATATACCTACTTACATAATATAATAATAGCACACACACACACACACACACACATACATACTACATAGGACTAAACTGGCAAAATGTGGGTGTACTAAGGTACACCTTTGTCTAAACTTTCAAGAAATACAGTCGTGATGTTATATTATAGGATAACAATTAATAACATCGCTCAAAATAAAACGAACTAAACAGGTAGGTATATTTGTGTATCTTAGTGATAAACGTCTATAAATAAGTAGCTACAATCCTTACATATTATAAAACAAAGTCCCCCGCCGCGTCTGTCTGTCTGAACGCGATAAACCTAAAAACTATTGAACGGATTTTCAAACTGTTTTCACCAATGGACGGGGTGATTCTTGCAGAAGGTTTTATTCATTAGGGTTTTGTGTAAATTGGCTGAAATATGACGATTATTGTCGAAGATGTCGGAAATCATGCCGTCTGGGAGCTTTACTGGCGTGCACCGCGTAAACCGTTACAGATACATCAAATTTATGTTCTACAGGATTAAACATCTTAAAAAGTTCATCAAAAAAGCGATGGTATATGTCTATCTTCTAAGGATGCCCCACAGTAACCATTTTTATCTTTCAGAATTTGATAAAAATTCCATTTTTATTTCCGAAGCTATATTGACCGGTATCATATTAATCCTTATTTAATAAAATATGTTATTTAAATTGGGCATTTAATTGAGATTAAAATATGCCTTGACATCATACACTTCTCATCAGAAAAGTCGAAACACTTCCGTTTTTATGGTTTCTGTCCTAATTTAACACAAAAGAGTTTTCATTCTATTAAAAAAATCACATGATTTGTTTCATTTTGACAGTTTAACAACATTCATTGCGTTATTTACGTCGTTGAGCAGATTTTTTTCCAACTTGTGAAGCAATGGATTAGCAATCTGTTTCAAATCGAAACAAATTGTGATTGATCGTGCATTACGCAATTAGGGTATTGGTTGACAGTATCAAAGATCTATTTGAAACGAACCACCAGTTTGCTACCTACTCAAATGCTGTTTCTCATATTATGCTCAACAGATATCTGACGATGAGTCTGGGGCATCGTGCAATTCTGAAGATGAGGCGTTTCTCACGGCGTCCGAGCATTCGGAGCGAGAGGAAGAGGACATGGCTGAAGCCAGCGACAGTGCGAAGGCCGAGCCTTTTATATACGGGTGAGTGGATTATAAGCATGTTGTGTAACAATTGATCTCGACTGTAGATTTATTATTTTATAATTTACTTAGCATAATTAAGTTTTAGCACATGAATTTTCAAAATTGAAAATTTGTAGTCTATTTCTAGACGAGAACAACTGCCGACAAACTGTTATGCAGTTTGGCAGACTTTATGTATGTTATTGTTAATATATATGATTTTGAAAAAAAAAAAGAAGTATATTTTTTGTGCGTGCAGGGACACTAGGTATGTTAATATGTTTATACGATAGTTAATTGATTCAGGCGTGACCTTGCAGAAATCCATTATAAAATACAATAGACGTGGATATATTTAGTAACCTGCTATTTCTAAAGAGCCATAAAAAACTCCTGAAAGAAATTTACATGTTTTACCTCTCAATAAAGCATCCTTAGAATGACGATTGACGCTGAACGCAGACCATGGTCTGCGTTCAGCGCGCGCGCGTGAATTTTTTATGGCTCTTAGAAATAGCTAAGCGGAATAGGTTACTAAATATATCCACGTCTATTG
Organism: Agrochola lychnidis; assembly: GCA_963680765.1. NCBI lineage: Eukaryota > Metazoa > Arthropoda > Insecta > Lepidoptera > Noctuidae > Agrochola > Agrochola lychnidis. Next base: position 9,607,758 of record OY796855.1, on the reverse strand, counting down.
TATTTTACGTTTACACGAATCAACTTCCAAGTAGCGGTAGCCGTTATTTTACGTGATAAAATCCTTACCACTTTCAGTTACAAATTGTGACTCCAATGTTTGCCTCGTTAGACTAGCGATCGCACGCGCGTGCCGGCTGAGCATGAGGTCTTGGGTTCGATTCCCAGGCCGGACAAGTATTTGGGTTTACCATCTGGAATTTCTCATTAGCAGCTCTGAGTCTGGATTTGTGCCTGGGAACTTAAACATCAGTGGTGAAATGTGGTTGTAGGTATAGCCCACACCTCTGACTTCTGTCCTACATTAAGGACTTCGCATGAACAGATTTAAACATATCTAAGGCGTTATATAATAATAATCAGAGATGTTATGGATAATTTCGGATCTGGATACGGATATAGAAATGATATTATACCGGTTTCGGATACGGTTACGGATATGAGATTGTTTCGGATTTTCCGTTAGTTTCGGTTACGGATAATTTGATTTTTAAGAAATTGTAATGTTATAATATTATCCTGCAATGACTGACTAGTAATGACTAAATAATAGCAATAATAAATAAACATGCAAGTTACGCGCGCGGCTATTGTATCGGCTCGGCCGGGCAGAAAAACCTGTCATAATGTGTCTCATTTAGACCGCCTAAATCCGAAATTATCCGAAACGTTTATAACGGATTCGGTTACGGATAGATTTTCATTTCGGATATCCCATAGTTTCGGTTACGGTTACGGAACTCCTTAACATCCCTGATAACGATTTATAAAAAATAAAAATTGAGCACAAGTAATAAACAAAATTGACAAAATAAGAAACAATGTAAATATAAGATAGATAGAATATTCTTTATTATGTACACCATAAAAATTACAGACATTAGTTTAGAATTTTTACATTGGGTGGCACAATGGGCGGTCTTATCGCTAAAAGCGATCTTTTACAGACAACCTTTGGATGGATTAGATTATGTATATCCTCATGTTGTTTTCAGCGAGGAGCCCTCTAAGACGGACCGTCTAGTGTACGACGCGCTGCAACAGTGCCCGATCTGTCCCGAACAGTACCCGAACATATACCGTTGGCGCCACAGCGTAGCATTGTACCCGCCCGAACAGAGAGACAAGTAAGTACCTATCACACACACATTGTACATAATGGTGCCGATTCCCTTGTTCACAAACTAAATTAAATTTAAGTTCAGTGCATGTTTTTCTTTCTATTTCATTAAGAAAAGGACAGAAGATAAATTTTTATTTAGTCCTGTCAAATTAATCAGCACTTGACCTAAATTGACGTAATTTTAGTCAGCAAGTTTTTAATCACGTCTAAACTTGTATGGAGAGTGACAGGCGATGATTAATTTGGCAGGACTAAATTAAAATTTATCTTCTGTCCTTTTCTTAATGAAATAGAAAGAAAAAGATGCACTGAACATAATTTTAGTTTAGTTTGTAAACAAGGGAATCGGCAACAATATCACAGTTTTTCTTTAAATCATATCATTTTGAAGCCCGTAAAATTAAACATGGCGAACTGTGGGTGTACTGTAGGTACACATCTGGCTAACCCTTCGAGGATTTCAGACGTTACGTTATGTGTGTAAATATAATTTTTAATTTATCGTTCAGATGGCAGCCGGCGCCGTGCGCGGAGGCGAGTACATGCGCGTCGCCGAGCACTAGCCTGGCGCCGCGCTCGCCGTGCGGCACGCCCGCGCGCTGCTCCACGCCGCACCGGGACCACGCGCCTCCCTTACAGGTAACACGAGTATTCGACGCATTAGCTAAATAATATATATATTTTTTTAATTTAGACAGTATTACAGTCCATAATATCACAGTACAATTTTACAAATAGTACATTATACTGTGTGATGACTGATGACGTTCAAACAAAGTTATCGCGTCATGTCATGCGAGCATGTGTCATGTGCAGAGATCGAAATTGGGTGTGTGAAAATACCTAAAGTTTGCAGCGAGACATATCATAGAGCTGTTACAACCACTTAAGTTAACCGGTTTTGAATTGTACCGGTTTATTTACGGTTTTTTGTTTTACATGTTCTTTACCTTTGAAAAACCGAACTATAAACATAAGCAAGCTGCTAATACAGTTTTAAATAAATTTTTGTTTTGAACTTTTCCGGTTCAAATTCGGTTTTTTAGTTCTACTCGTTCTGTACATCTGAAACACCGAATTTTACACATCTGCAAGCTATAATACAGTTTTAGATATTTTTGTAAAAACCGAATTTGAACCGGAAAAGTTCAAAACAAAAATTAATTTAAAACTGTATTAGCAGCTTGCTAATGTTTATAGTTCGGTTTTTCAAAGGTAAAGAACATGTAAAACAAAAAACCGAAACTAAACTGGTAAAATTCAAAACCGGTTAACTTAAGTGGTTGTAACAGCTCTATGATATGTCTCGCTGCAAACTTTAGGTATTTTCACACACCCAATTCCGATCTCTGGTCATGTGAATCGTCGTCAAAAACTTCAAGAATAATTTATTCAATTATTTGGAGTGTTCAGTCAAGTCTTTTATATCTTCGTCACTTTTGAAATTATTTTCGTTATCAAGACAGGCCAGATTTTGAAGCTACTGAGAAGACTATTGCATAGAAAACTATATTTAATTACTTGATATCAAAGATCGAAAATAGCATACACCTTTTTTTTATACCAGCCTAAAACAACCTTTTTAATGGCCTGGCCATTTTTGAAACATTAATTAAAAAAATGAAAATTGTCAGTGACACATTTTTCATTCGGCCTTGCATGTAAAGAAGATGGCTGAATGTCATTCTGCGGTATTATCATTACAAGGCAAGAGAGAGAGAGTTTTATAGATGAGTTGTGTGTATGAGTGATTTTAATACACATTCATTACGGTCGTATTTTGATCAACATACAGCCTGACACTGACCTACAAATTACAAAAAACGTAAGAAAATTTGAATTTCGCGGGCTACCTCAGCGCATCCCCCATAACATACATATTTTGGCTGTGACTGTAGGAACATTATTTTACGTATTATTTTTTCTTTATATTATAACTGTACCTAAAAATTAACTTTATCACTTACTTTTGTTAATTAATCTAAATTAATACGTATATGTACCATCGCGGAAGCCCATAACTAACCATTTTGAAAACAAAATCCCGTGCACACGATGAACACACCTGTTACCGCCCCGGTTCTATAGCGGCCGAGTGCTGCAAGCAAGAATAGTCCTTACGGTGGTCAGTTATGGCTTTCCGCGATGGTACATATTTAAGTATTGGGGGCCTGGTGACCGTAACACAGGTATTTTATGCCTTTTTCGGGCACCAGTCTCTCACAAATATTAACCCAATTTTTTAGATTAAGCCCTTCCTGTCCTAATCAACATTTGTGATGACTTGATGAGAAATAAATTAAAATTAATTTTATTTCAGGTATCAACATGGTTGCGTGTGACAGGGCCAAATTCCCCGCGCTCGGCGCTAGCCGTCAAGAACGCGAACCATAATGTGAGCTTCGGTTTTTGAGCTCATTAGCTCAGTGACGCCTCCCGCGGCATTCCGGGACACTACAGACGTGCACAGATTATACTATGTGAAACAAAGAGATAAGTACACAGGCAATCTAACAAGTGTGTCTACACACACAGTCCGTCAAGAGAACACAATTAATAAACAATTGCTTTATTTTGATGTTATGCAGTGGCTAGAGAAAGTTTTAGTGTACGGCAAAAAAAAGTTTCTGCATATTATACGAGGGGCTAAAATAACCCATTCTATCGAGGTAGTTTTACTCCCGAGCTTTAGCAAGGGAGTAAATAAAAACCGAATTATAATGGATTTTAGCGCCGTGTTTTCGAGAAAATAAAATAATCCAATACAATATTAAATAATTTATTTTATTTTAAAAAAAATATATAATTTGTTCAATCTGAATTTTTAAGAAAACTGTTTATCCCGGTATGCGGTAGTAAAAAGCTAATTTTACATAATAAATAATTTTTCGTTTTTGTAGGCTCTTTGGTTACAGACAAAAATTACTTTTTCCCCTAGAGCAAGATATGTTATTTTTTCTCTGGTACGCTACAATGACGGACTTTTTGAGCAAGAGGAGTGAAAAAATATTTATTTATTTAATACTTCAGAAATATACAGAGGTGGACTATTATTAGCAGATTAGTAGAAATATGAATATTTTGCCTGTATACTTAGCTTTTTAGTCGACTGTTCGACACAACTAAGGTTCCATCCGCAAAATTCGTCAAACGGCGATCATTTACACTAGTGCGACTTGAGGTCAAACGAACTCGGGCACAAATTGACAGGGTCAAGAACATTTTAATAACTCCTTTGTGAAACAAAAAGGATTTTTTTTCATCTCGAATAGAAACACCGATGGAACCTTTAAATTATGTCGTACTATATCTATGAACAAGTGGCCTTTATCTAATCATTATTAACCATTATTTCGCAAATATTTGTGGTTTTCACTTGAAATCTCAGTAGAAATAGAACATGTGAAAATTGAGTGTTGCAGACGCAACAAGTTTTTCATTGTATCGGTTTTTTCTTGGGCATCAAAAATATGTAAATGAATAATTGTGACTAAAAAAGAAATCAATGTTTCTTATCTAAGCTCTAACAATTATAACATACCTATTCCTTGTATGAACTTCCCGCTTGCACCACAAATAAATTGATACATTTACGCTAAATTATCGTTCTGTCTGACATTTGAAGTTCATAGAGACAGAACGATATTTTAAATATGATTAGCGCTAAAAAAATAATTGATCTGAGGTGCAATTATTTACCTTACGATATTTTTATGAATCTAAAGTTAGTAATAACAGCATAATTTTTGTTTCCCAATATTTCCTATTTCGATTTAATTTAATTCTGTGACAAAATGTAAATTAGTTTATTTAATTATTGAATTTAATTCGATAACTATTGATTGAATTTTTATTTCTATGATTATTTTTGAATTGGAAAATGTCTTCTATATTTTGTTTATTTGGTGTCTGTGGTAATTTGAATTGGCGCAGTACTGTACTACTTTTAGTTCATAGTCATTTGATTTAAGAAATGCAGCTTAATTTTTTATGTAAATTTTATGTGACATAGATAACGCATAATTTTATAGGATAAGATTTTAACCAGTGCGCAAACTTAAACACGTGACTTTACTCATCATTATGAACAACTTTTACTATGGGACCAAACCTGAATCGCGAAAAAAAATCTGCTGTTCCCTACATTTATGTTCGCATAACTCGTCAAAATGTAGGGAACAGCCGATATTTTTTTCGCGATTTCATCTTTGGTCTCATAGTAAAAGTTATTTATAATGATGAGTAAAGTCACGTGTTCAAGTTTGCGCACTGGTTAAAAAAATATCCTGTATATAGTTTGACCGAGGTCGCTATACCGTACCTTAAGAATGCGCGGCAAGGCGAGAGGCGGAATGAACGACGAAACTCCATGAGCGTTGACGAATAAGCGGCTAGACACCATGAGCGTTGACGAATGAGCGACCTGCACTGCCCCTCGTCTCGCCGCGTACGCCACCTAAGGCGCGGTACAACGGTCTCGGTCAAACTATAGAGATGATATTCTTTATATTAATAAAAATATGCAAATGGAAAGTGTATTGAACTAAAGATTTTAAATATAAAGAAAATAATTTGAAAATTAAATGAAGGACGTAGTTCGCTCACTTTAAATGAAATGAAGGATTATCTCTTTATGTTAACATCACAATTGATGATAGGTTAAAAAACCAACTGACATTATTTTAATAGACTATATTCGAAGCTTATATTCTCAAATATCTCATTTGTGGACAGTTCAGTGCAGCTGACGCGTGCCGTGCGCGTTTATCTTGATAAAAACATGTCAACGAATAACTCTAAATAGATAGTTTCATTTAAAAACTCTCGTTTACCCCTCTGTTATAGATTCAAATATTGTATGCCTTCTATTATAAATAGAAAGATGTTTTAAAAATATAAAATTTAATGAATGAAGAGTTCCGCTGCCATCATTGACATTTTGTAAATCTCATAATACATAATATTATCTGTTTTACATCGATTAGTTGTTAGGTTTCATAATATTTACAGTTTCACATAATACAAATTTAAAAAAAATTATTCATTTGGAAGATGCTTTTTATTTGTTATGGAAACGTAAATATTGTGTTTGATTGTGAACCAATTCATTAATGTTCTATAGTTGCATTTGTTTGTTAGGTATGTCCTGTGTTGTATGACAATAAAGTTATTTCACTGCGTTGATTAGCATTTAATGTAAGTAGTTAGGCGATGTCGGGACTCTTTGGATGCCAAAAGCTGTGAGTTTGATATTACGTCTACGAATGTTTGTACTTTTATATTTGAAAGACACGAGAAATTGGTAAAAAATGTATGTTTTATAAGATATTATAATGTTTTAATTCACATAGACGATAGATAAATAAATTATGACTGGTTCTTTTTACTGTTGTTTTTATTTTACACTTTTATAAATATACTAATACAATAAATAAGTGAAATTTTGGCATCAGACGTTTGAAGGGTTTGCAGCACGAATGTACATTAATTCATCCAGCAGCAGTCACAGTGCATCTAGGCCTCCCAGAAGTGGTCGTCCTCCGTCATGCCGATAGATATGGGAGAGTTGTCGCCATCTGAGCGACTGTTATAGTTGTCCACGTCAGCGGAGAAGGCGCCCTTGTCGTACTCGCTGATGGAATCTTCCTCTTTAGACAATTCTAGTTGCATCTGCTCGCTCGAAGCTTCGTTGTTGGGGTCGGCTTGGAATATGGCGTCGAGCACGTCGTTCCTGGTGAGATGCGCGGCTTGCTCGGGCGACTGGCTGCGGCGCGGGCGCTCGGACACGCACAGGCCTCCTTCCTCCACGCTGTCGGAGCCGGGCCGCTTGGGGCTCACGATGATTGTCATCTGCGCGGAAAATATCTCGCTAGGCTCCTCAAGACCCGACATCGTCACTTCTCTCGAGTTCACTGAACTTTGGACCACGAGCACCAAGTCTTGCGTTTGCGACTTGATGTCATTTATTTCGCTGATACTTTCCACTTCCATTCTCAGCTTGTTTTCGTCTTCACCGTTCGCCAGATAGTTTAAGTCTTGATCTTGTTGCTCTACCGTCGCAGCGGAATCGCGGTTGTTATTTGGTAAATGATACATTTGATTGATATTTTGTTTTAATATTTGTAGTTCGGCTTTTTTGTTGCGTTTTACCTGCCGTAGCGCGTCGTTTCGGGCGGAGTTCTCGTAGTTTAACTCGGTCTTGCTGATGCTCTCGTTGTCCGAGAGTATGCTCCTTGTTGGCGTCTGCTGCTCAGTGTTGTCACGCCGCGTTTGTCGTGCGCACGTGTACAGTTTCCTGAATTCTGTGAGTGGAGTCTCGAGATAGTTGTCCGTACAATCTGCGACGTAAGCGTCTGGAATGGGCTTCACTCTCTCCGCGGCGGTGGGTCTGTTCTTAAAGTGCTCCCCTATGTCAAACTTGGTCTTGTAGTCTCGGATGTACTTGTCAAAGTCTCCGCGCATAGACTTTTGTAAATCTGCGAATTGCGTTTCTATGTCTTTTTTTGTGGTTGCATCGAGTTCCTGCGTCGAGTGGCTTCGTGTCACGTCTGTTACCAAAAAATGCATTTTAACGAAACAGTAGTATTTTATACTGATCATTTATGTTTAATTTGCGTAACGGAAAATATAGTACATATTGCATCACCCTTTTTGTAGAATCATTTTATTTTGCCGGTGTGCAAATAAAGAGTAGTCCATGCATAACTAACCGAGCACCCTGGCGCGCTCGTCGCGCTTGGACTGGCGGCGCCGGAAGTCGAGGTAGGACTTCTCGACGGCTTCGGCCTCTATCTCCAGCTTGCGCAGGCGCAGCTTGGCCTCGCGCAGCACCGCGGTGGGGCTCTTGTCGCGCGGCGGGTCGGTACTGCCCTTGTTGCTGTCCTTCCTGGAAAGATACGGAGGCATTACAAACATACATAAACTCACACTTTCTTCCCGTGGGGATAGACAGAAACTACATACAGCACGCTTAGCATGACCACAATAGAAACTGATTTTGTCCACGGAAGAATAGACAAAATGAATCACACAATCACAATCTACATCTTGTCTATTCTTCCGTCGACAAAACCCGTAAAAACCCGTTTCTATGGTTGTCGTGCTACGCATGCAGAAGGCTTGCTACGATCCTGACATACTCCTTTTGCTTCGTTTAGCGTTCATACATCTGGTCATACACGCACGCCGGTTGCGAGTACTACGCACCTGACCATTCTGAAGAACATCACCAATAAGGTTAACTATTGTCTAGCTAGGGCGTCTTCTCCTGGCGTTTCCAATCACATCTTAATCAAATTAATATATAAGGATATTAATTATATGGATATTAATTTAATTTACTAGTTTTTCTTTGTTTTCGTATTCCGATCATAGCGGCTAGCCTCAACGGAGACTAAGTACGCCGGACATACTATAGTGCACAAGTGTGTGCACAGACACAGGTGCACTGTCTCTTCCCTCAGAGCGGCTCCGAATCCGAATTGGGAATGTTCTAATACAAATAGTACACACGGCTACACATCAAGCATTTCTCGGATTCGGATCGGACGTAGAGCGAAACCGCTCTCACTCTTATAGTCCGATGGGACGGCAAACCGATATGACTGGAGAGAGATCAGGCAGAATCGATGGCTTTACGGGGTCTCGATATGTTAAGAAAACGCTCATTCATGAACTGACCTCGGCAAGAGCAGCTTAACCTCGCTGATCTATTGATCCTCGAGGGTTTCACTGAACCTTCGGCAAAACTGACGAACTTCCATGCCCTATTTAACCCCTTTTAGGGATGAATTTTCAAAAATCCTTTAGTGCGAACTTTCGCTGTTTATTGGACTCTTGTGCAAATTTTTATATGCTAATATGCTTCTAGATACAGCGGTTTAAGCTGCGTTTCCGCCAGAGATGTGCAAAGTAGCTGAGCGGTGCGAGGATGCGTAACAAAGCTGTGAAACGATGTGAGTGTTTCCACCAGAGATGTGCTAGGCCGCTGTGAAACGGTGCGCAGCTGAGCGCTGCGAGGATGTGTAGCGGGCTCTTTTCAGATAAGATTTCTCACTGGCGTCCATCCCTAACACACATCCCTCGCACCCATTCCTCGTTTGTTTTGTACGTACAAAAACCTCGCAACGCTAAGCCGTTTCCACCAGAGCTGCGCTGAGCGAGGCTAGGTAAATATATATTTCATTTATTGCGGATCACATATAAAGGTACATACAATCCATATAGTATTAGTAACAAAGACTTAGAAACTATGTTAGTAAAACTTACAAACTAACCAAACAACAACTAATAACTACGTGGCTCTCAACACATGTTGGCACGTGCTTCCGCATCCAGTGCCTAATAAAGGGGCTGTCCACCTTGTCGACCAATGTTTTTAAATGACACGATTCTATTGGTTCTTAAAAAACACATCCCTTGTTACGCATCCTCGCACATCTCTGATGGAAACGCAGCCTTAGGCTGTGCGTTGTCTGTCATTGAATTAATGAATCTTAGATTTTTATTAGATAGATTCTTTATTATTTACACACGTATTTACATTATTTAAAAACTATCATACTTAAAATAATAATTGATATGTACAAGTATATAAAGGGGGGGGGGGGAAATAATCATAGGGCATCAAAAAATTCGTCCGCATCGCTGTCAGTAGGAAAAGTGCCCAAAAGGCTGGCAGCATTGCCACGTTGTATGGCAATGCTGATTCTTTGACCAAAGAATAGGCCAGCCCTCTGGTCACGTGTAGAGTCGACCAGCCGCTTGGCGGCTTAGATAGAAGGAGAGCATACTCTCAATGAACTAATAATATGTAGTAGCAAATACGTGTGCCTTTAGCAGTATATGAATGCTTACCTTCGCAGTTTTTCCTTTGCCTCTTTGAGTAAGGATGTGGGGCTCTTGTCCATTTTCCGGTCTTCCAAGCTCAATGCCGGACGCGGCCGATGCTGCAGGCGATCCCTAGAATAAAACAATAAACAAAAATGAAAAATTTGTTCTGTTAAGAGGCCTGCGAACACGGCTCGCAACTACAAATCGAGATGTTTGCAAAATTAAATTTCAAGCACGTTGCACTAGTGTGAGTGCCTGTCAGAGTGATATACACCTACAGTGAGCAATACTACCATGCACACATTGACAATTATTGCTTGATGCGATAGCACTAAAGTTAGTAAGCTTTCGAAAATTTATGATAAATTTGGATGTGTTCCGTAATACCAAAAATTATTAATGAAAACTTAATATTTTTCCATTTTTTTTTTTTCGATAATTTGTAACTTGATAATATAAGCTATGCTTTTGCAGAAACAATATTACAAATATTGTTGCTATAAACAAAAATAAAAAACAATATGAAAACATGTTATTTACGCTGTAAAAATGTGCGAAATTAAATTCGTTTAAACTTCATTTTAGAAAAGTTTTTTGAAAAAAAAAAAAGATGTAGGAGTTTAGATATAAACATTGTCTAAATCCGAATAACAACATAATATGGTGGAAATATGCCCAAATTGCAAATGATTTAGGTATTACGTTTGTATGGACAATTCATGCGTCGCCGCGTTCTTAATGATAAATATTTCGCTAAAATATTCGTGTTTTGAGGTACATAAACCAAACGGAACATTATTACTATTATTGCTTTCTCAACTGTCAACTAGCCTGGCTAGTTTTTAACAGCCTCACTCATTAGGCTAGTCAAGCCTATTATTGATAAAGGCTGTGGTTGAACTTACCGCATAATTCGGTACGTGTCATCGTCGTCGGGCTGCAGCGAACACGACGCGACGGGCACGTGCTCGTACCCGCCCTGCGCGCTGCTACCAGCCCCTAACAAAACGAACATAATTTAATTTAACGTAAAACGGCCAAGGTCAATAACATTTAGGAAACTACTCGACAACTAATACGCTCATCTCACAATACTCCAGACATACTGACAAGATCTTCCATTCGTCCGCGAACACATCACAGTCAGGTTTAGCGTCCAAGAGAGCGTTGAGCGCAGAAAATGTGCGAGGTACAGAGACTGAGCTCGAGCGACATATAATACTGCCGTCCTTTACTAAAATGCCGTTAAGCCCAAAAAGTAATTTCCGAGAAAATGGCAAAAAACAAAAAACGCGGGAATCGTTGTTTCTTAAAAACTATGATTGTTGGACACATCAATTGATATTCTTTTCTGTTTATCCTAAAGAATCCTTTCTGTCCAGAAACTCTTAAAGAATAAGTGTGGGTTAGATGCTTTCTAGTGATGGAATCATCATAAATTGTGTTGCTTAACGACCTACAAAAGTTTTCATATCTCTGGAACTATTTACACTGAAGACGTCAACGACCTACAAAAGTTTTCATATCTCTGGAACTATTTACACTGAAGACGTCGATTATACACTGAAGACGTCATGTGGTGGTCTCATTTGCGATAGCAAAGAAGTTGCTCAAGAATTTGTAAATTTCTTTACCAGTATCCCACTTAAAACTACTGAAACCTTAAACTCCTCGCCCTCACTCTCTTTTGATTTATTAAGGGCCAACGTTTCAGCATGCCCGATTGAATTTAACTTTAAGCATATTAACCCCATAACGGTAATAAAAGCTTTTAAACAAATCAAGATCAAATTGACCGAAGATCTTTGGGGGATGTCCATTAAAGTCTGTACCTCCATAATTGAGACCATAGCGCCTTACTTAGCCTTAATATTTAATTTGTGTGTGGATCAAGGAGTCTTCCCGGATTTAATGAAATACAGTAAGGTAATACCACTTTTCAAATCCGGGGACAGTAAAGACACCAATAATTATAGACCCGTATCCGTGTTGCCGGTATTCAGCAAGGTGTTTGAAAAAGTAATGCTTAATCAAATGCTCAGTCATTTTAACACAAATAAAATCCTTCACGATCAACAGTATGGTTTCACCAAAGGACGTTGTACAACCGACGCTGGTGTAACCCTATTAAGACACATTTTTAACGCGTGGGAAGAGGCCCAAGATGCCATAGGGATCTTTTGTGACCTCTCCAAAGCATTTGATTGCGTCGATCACGAAACCTTACTCTTGAAACTAGAGCATTACGGACTTGGAAAACTTGCACTCAATTTAGTAAAATCTTATTTAAATGATAGACAACAGCAAGTTCAAATAAACGGTATCAATTCACTAGGTTTAAAAGTAAAATTAGGTGTGCCACAAGGCTCGATATTGGGTCCATTCCTCTTCTTAGTATACATTAATGATCTACTCCATTTATTAAAAAATCAACCACAAATGGTGTTATTTGCTGACGATACTTCTTTAATTTTTAAGGTATATAGACGTGCTACAAATTTTAATGACGTAAATAACGCCCTACTGCAGGTCCAAAACTGGTTCACTGCTAATAATTTAGTATTAAATGGAAAAAAAACTAAGTACATAAAATTTTCTTTACCAAATGTCAAAAGTAGTGATTGTGAGATAGTATTGAATCAAGAGAAACTAGAATTCGTTGATAAAACTATTTTCCTAGGGATCACGCTCGACTCAAGGCTGCAATGGGGTCCTCATTTAACATCTCTTGCAGGACGGCTAAGTTCAGCAGCATATGCTGTCAGAAAAATCCGTCAGTTTACTGATGTAGATACCGCGAGGCTAGTATATTTCAGCTACTTTCATAGTATCATGTCCTACGGTATTTTACTGTGGGGACGGGCTGCAGACATCGAGTCTATTTTTATTCTCCAGAAAAGAGCGATCAGAGCCATATATTGTCTCCGCAGGCGCGATTCTCTAAGGAAACTGTTTAAGGATATTAACATCATGACGGTACCTTGTCAATATATCTATGAAAACATCATGTACGTAAGAAAGAATTTACATCTTTTTAGCAAAAGAGGTGATAGACATAATTATAGTACTAGAAATAGGGACCTATTAGTTCAACCAGGTTTCAGACTAGCTAAAGTAGATTCATCTTTCATGGGATACTGTTTAAAATGTTACAATAAAATTCCTCCCCACATACTTCAACTGAATGAGACGAAATTCAAATCTTGTATAAAACGCACACTATGCAGGCAGGCATATTATACGTTGGGGGATTACATCACTGATAAAAATGCTTGGCTCAATGCTGGTCCTGCTCCACAACCACAACTAATTGATTAACATTTGCAAATACTGTTGGAGCTGCTGAAGATTGTAAGACCATCTTTGCATTGTATAAACTCAATCTCTTTTGTATTATATAATTGCATAGCACACTATGTGAGCACTATGTACTAAAGAGTTATCATTTACCGGGTAATATGTCTTGCATTGACTTGAATGTGCCCTGGCGGCTGTGAGTATGTCATGCTCACTCAAATGTTTCGCTGATGGTGGCGCGTGTGTTGGATCATTTAGCTCCCTTCAAAATGGTTGAGCTGAATGGTGCTAATCCATGCGTCATGTTCGTGAACGGGCGCCGTCAGTTGGGACTGGTCATCTCTTAGCTGCCAGAGCTTATTTTTAATTTTTTTGAATTGTTCTTTTTTATCTTTTTATTACGGACGCTTCTCATGTGCACATCTTTCTACATTGTTCTCACATGTATAATTTCAACATGAATGATGTAACCAATATTTTGTAACAATTTTTTATTTAAAAGAGTGTCCGTGGAGTTTCTTGCCCGTTCTTCTCCATAGGTACCTACTACGCTTTGGAATGGGCAACTAGCTTCATACCTATTTCTGACTGACCGATTCCTTGACAATTCAAAAGTGCCTGTAAATGGTTTAATTGAAATAAATGATTTGAGTTTGAGTTTGAGTTTGAGATTTATATTGTAAAAATGTTTCTTAGACAGAAAGATAGAGAATTTTGAACTCTATCACTTTCAATTAAAAAGTGAAAATTGGCCATTTGAGGGTTAACGGTTTTCTAGTTAAAGGACGGCAGAATATATACCTGTACAAAATAGACTCGTCGAGATACTGCCTCTCTAGTAGTCGCAAGCGCAGCCGCTGAGGTACTGGGTTCGGACAATGTTATTGGGTTTTACTATTAGGAATTTTCCCTAAAGTAGTTCGGCACTGTAATTGTGCCCGGCTGATGGCATTTTAACCCTATTACGCGGGACTTCTTGGGTCTTAAAAAGAAAAGCAAGATCTGCAGTGAGAAAATTTACCAGGCTTTCATAATTTTCCCAAAGTACTCTACCCACTTATGACTTGTCTAACGTCATTCGCGCGCATTCATCTCGTTCCCGAGAACAAATATAACTGACGAAATGTGTGTGACCTTTGTTATCCGTCCCCTGTGTAACGACTGTCAAAGATCCACGAGTGACAGTCGGGACCAAAGGCTTAACGTGCTTTCCGAGGCACGGAGGATTTTCGGTATGTTAAGATGGTTACCCAACCACGGACCAACCCCGGAAAGCGTAGCTTAACCTGATGGATCGACCCGTGCGGCTGTTATTACTCAGCCGCAAGCTCCTACAGTAAATAAGTCTTAAGGTATTGAAGAAAGATGTTGCGTCGACCTCAAATAAATTGGCAAAAGGACAATAGAATGATGATGAAAATCTTTGTTGTATGAGGGTCATATACTTACCGAGTGGGGGTCGCTCGCGGGAGTGCGACGCCGCACGCTTGCTGACGCCGGCGAGCGCACGCGCGCGTCCCAAAGCCGGCCTGCGGACACACTCTGTTACATTCTTCTGTTGCAGGTTTTTTTTTGTCTTGATGGCCCTGTTGTTAAGGCCTTGCGTTTCATGCACGAGGTTGTGGTTTCAAGGGCAAGTATCAATGTGTCTTTTTCAATTCATATGTACTTTCTGTGTTTATCTTGGCTATTATGACGTGTATTAGTGAAGGAAAATCATCGTGAGGAAATCTGAACTCATCTATATAAACGTGATAACGTCACACGCCGAATGCTTAGGCCGATCGTGCCTCTCTATCGCTTGTTCTGCGCTCTCGCTTGCACGCTCGGCTTAGGCGGAACGTGACACTTTTTCGTGCGTGCAGCCGGCGTTCATAGATTTATAAGAGGTTATCACGTCAGAAAAAAAAAATGCTGTTCGTTGGTAAGCACACAACTTGAGAACGGCTGGACCGATTTGATTAATTTTCTTTTTTAAATGTTCCATAAATTAGATTTCTCATGAAATTGATAAGACTTGGTACTGTGAGGACTTATCATTGGAATTCAACCTCACACATTATGCAGGCTGGCAAGAACGCTATGGTATCCGAACATTCGAACGTTATTTATTTAAATTAGGATTTTTATATGGTGTGCATTTGTCAATGTAAGAAAAACGTGTTGAGCCCCTGGCGCCGGTCCCGTAATATTGTCTTTTGCTTTATACTGTTGGTTTAATTATAGTCTGTTTTTCCAAAAGTTTCTTTAATTTATTACACTACACACGATTCCGAGTGCCGCAGTCAAGTTAGTCGCTCACAAATGGTGGAGGCGCCGGGTACAATTTATAAAGATAGTCGTTACTAATAGTGCTCACAAATGGTGGAGGCGCCTTTCTAAAGTGTAGTCGTTACAAATGGTGCTCACATATAGTGGAGGCGCATAATTTTGGAGAGCCGAAGAAAATACGAGATCCACGCCGGAAATAGAAGCTGAGTGGTTTTTATTATTATTTTTTTTGTAAAAAGTGCAAGATGGCTCTGCAAATGCAGGTTTTCTCCGGCATAAACGGTGTATGCCTCGAGAAATTTATTACAGCGTTCAAGCTGATAGCCACTAATAATGATTGGCGAAATAGTGATTGGGCGCTCATAGTACGCGCATTTCTGGAAGGTCCAGCGTTATACTTTCATAAATCTATATACCACGACGGTATATCCTTTGAGTTATTATGTGACAAGCTAAGAGCAGAGTTCCCGTGCAAATGCCACAAAGAAATATATAGGGTGCAAGAAGAAAAAATTGCACAAATAGTGTCTGATGTAGGCGTACAGGAGAAGGTAGCGGTAATGAATGTAGATAATCATACCAATTTATTTTCTAGTGGAAGACAGGATGACCCACTGGAAGAAATGCAAAGCTGCCAAGAGGGCAGGAATGAATATGATGTTGATGATGATGATGACGAGCGCAACTGCCTAGGATGCAGTCTTGCGAGTAATGAAGACGAATCAGTTCAAGTGTTCGAAAAGGAACACGTGGAAGAAGCTACAAAATCGGGTCAGACCAGTCCATTTATTCTTTATAGTCATGTTTCAGAACACCAAGAACTGCCCTTAATAGGAGAGAATAATGATCACGATGAGGAAATAATTAAACACAACTTCGTTGATGATCAAAACTA
Source organism: Agrochola lychnidis (assembly GCA_963680765.1). Lineage (NCBI taxonomy): Eukaryota > Metazoa > Arthropoda > Insecta > Lepidoptera > Noctuidae > Agrochola > Agrochola lychnidis. The sequence goes on along the minus strand of OY796855.1, from coordinate 9,591,341 downwards.
TACAGATATTAGTACAAAATTCTCCGAAGTACAGAAGGTCGAACATCTTCTGTTTGCGACCGAAATAAATGGGAGTGGCTGTCTCTCATTGCCTAATGAAATAAAACAGAAGGCTCACAATATTTCAGCATCAAGTGATGACGATATTCATGTATTGAATGATAATTTAGAATTAGATGAAGGTGTGCTGAATCTTCAATTTCGTACCTCAAAGATGGGTAAACATAAGTTTCGGGTTCGAAAAATATTAGTACGAAAGTCAATCCAGAAGATCACTAAGAACCTCACCTCCATTTGTTTAGATATGAGCTACAGGTTCAGACAAACAATAAATGGTAGTCTGAAGTTTGTACATAAAAATCTAGGTTGTTATTTTGGTAAAAAGGGTTTTATTTTGAATAAATTAAAAAGGTCGAAAGTTTATAGACATTTTATAAAGAAGTTTTACATTTTAGAATACGAGTTTTTAAAATATAGAAGTTCAGCGATTTTACCTATCAATAGATTAAAACCTTTTCATAATAGTATTTAATTATTAGTTTTTATGCCACTTATTTTATTGTCATATTATGTCATTCAGATGTAAACATCATTTGACACATTATTTTAGTGATGAATATGAAATATTATTTTAATGCGTGATTATTTATTTCTCGTTTCATATTATGGGGAGCAATCATCGGACGCTGCCGGGAGCGAGTGAGGTATTGTCACTCCTCACATCGCTGCGAAGTCTGAGGGAATGAACCACTGTCTGCGTCTTCAATGTTATGTCATCTCGTCTAAATTAGCATGAACGTACTCCAGAATTTATTAATGCGAGTTAGAAGAGGCAAATATTTTTTGGAAACTGTGATCCCTTCAGGAGGGAGGGGAAGTACTCTGTCTTGGTTGACACCAGCCTCGCTAACGGGGGCATAGCCCTTGCAAGGTGTGTGTAGTTGACACAATTGGTTCAACTTATGACTGAGGTCTCACAGTTTAGTCAGAGCTAACTGACACTTGGTAAAGATTGAGTCCTGTGAGGATAATATGAAGTTTTGAGATTTTCCCTCTGGAGTATGGTCGTGAGGTTTTGATGTTGTTGAACGCTTACTTCTTGATCCTTCGTTCCCTCTGGCTCAATTATGTCCGATGGAGTTAAGGCTTAGGATGTAGAGTTCATTTTCATAAACCCCCTCTGGGTAGATGTGAACTGTCACATCTGTTTGTTTGTTGTCAGAGGCTTGCTGTATCTTTTTCGATGGTTTTGGTACAGTGAGGTTTAAGCAGGAGTATGTAAATTTTTTAAGTGCAAGTTAGCACATATTGTCATTTACCTAGCCTGGTATCAGGACTTTGCGATTCGTACGTCCTGACTTAAGCCTTCTCCTGCAAGAGAAAGACCTCACCTTGTATTTTAATTGCCATCGTTAGGTAATGTTTCTGTTAGGTATAGGCAGGAAGGGTACGATTGTTCAGATACTTTGAATAAAGGTCTCTGCCTGATCCCTTTATTCAAGTGGGGCGTAGCTCATGTGAGGACTTATCATTGGAATTCAACCTCACACATTATGCAGGCTGGCAAGAACGCTATGGTATCCGAACATTCGAACGTTATATATTTAAATTAGGATTTTTATATGGTGTGCATTTGTCAATGTAAAAAAAACGTGTTGAGCCCCTGGCGCCGGTCGCGTAATATTATCTTTTGCTTTATACTGTTGGTTTAATTATAGTCTGTTTTTCCAAAAGTTTCTTTAATTTATTACACTACACACGATTCCGAGTGCCGCAGTCAAGTTAGTCGCTCACAGTACCTATATGACTAGTTACATAATATTTTCCTTGATTAATGTTCCCTTTAGTGTGTGATTGTGTAATAATTTAACCTGAACAGGGTTTGTTTACGTTTTCATGATATAATTTTGGAACAAACCATAGAGATAATGTTTGAAGCAACTTCATTTAGATCTGAGTACCTCCTATTATTCCCATGCCTGTCCCTTAGTACTCCTATGAAGGGCAGCGTGTCTCCTGGCACCAGGATCTGAGGTTGTGCGTTACTGAAGATGCTCAGCTCTTCGCCAGCGCCTTTCCGCCAACCAACGTCCAGGGTACTGGCACTCACACTGGTGTTCAAGCTGGAAGAAAAAAACTAAGTATCATCCTCTTCCTGCCGTTGAAATTGACATCTAATGGCTCAATGGTAGTGTATCTAAAAACAACGCGAAAATCAAGTTTTTTGCAATTTGGTCAGTATTAGGCTGTATGTTTATCAAAATATTCTTTGCGACCAATACTACATATTATTAAAAAAGTCCCTCCGCTGCGTCTGTCTGTCTGAATGCGATAAGCTCAAAAATTACCGAACGGATTTTCATACGGTTTTCACCAATGGACGGAGTGATTCATGAGGAAGGTTAGGTGTATAATTCATTAAAGGTTTTGTGTAAATTGGCTGAAATATGACAATGATTGCTGAAGATGTCTGAAAAAATCATGCCGATCGATGCCGAAGCTTTACTGGCGTGCGCCGCTTAAACCGTAAGAGATACATAAAACGAATGTTTTAAAGGATTGTACTTAAAAAGTTCTACAAAAACGTCCGCGATACAATACACCACTACATCATACATCTCTCTAAGTTAGATTTGTTCCCTAAAAACTTTTCCATAAGAAATTTGTTCTTATGGAACAAATCTAACTTGAAGAGATGTATTTATTAATGATACCAATGATTATAATTCTGTAAATACATATCTGTTATAGTCGCGCATCATATTTTCATCAAGATACAACCTGAAACTGACCTGCAAATTGCATAAACCTTAAGAAAATTTGAATTTCGCGGGCAACTGCGGATCCACCTTAATGATGGTGTCCGAACTCCGAGACGAACGCATTACGAAATTCAACGAAAACGACCGAAGACAATATTGGTCCCTCTCGTTCACGCGCAAGCATTTTCTATTACTGTCTCTATCGTAACTCGTTGCTGATCGGGTTGCTTGGCGCCTAAGAAACCGTGGTGTCTCGTGACGCCATGACGGAGTTTATTTTTTTGTATAGAAATTGAATTCACAACAAGCCGGACGCGCCTACGAGTTATTTTTAACCGACTTCCAAAAAGGAGGAGGTTATATGTTCGTCGCGTATGTTTGTTTTTTTTTTTTTTTTATGTATGTCCACCGATTTCTCCGTCAATTGTGGACCGATTTTGAAAATTTGATGTTTGAAAGGGTGTGCTCTCGAATTGGTCCCATATAAATTTTATTAACTTTGCTTGGATAGTTTTTGAGTTAACTACAAAATACGTATTTTTTTCCCACTTAGTATGTAGATGATCTGATAAGTTTCTGTCACTGGTAGCAGGTAGTGGTATTCGAATGTGTGTGGGGTAGGTACCACAACTATAAAGTGAAAAATAAAAACTTTTTACAAAAAAAAACAACCGACCTCCAAAAAAAACATTAAAAAGTGAAAAATAACTTTAATTTCGGAAGTCGGTGGCAAAAAACGAAAATACAAAACCCAAGACACCGACTTCCGAAATTAAAGTTATTTTTCACTTTTTAATGTTTTTTTTGGAGGTCGGTTGTTTTTTTTGTAAAAAGTTTTTAGAGCAAAATGTTTTGTTGTTGGGAAATAAAGACAAAAAAAAATATGTAGGCGTTTTGTAATGTTTTAATAGTATGGTGTATAAAATACTTGTAATGTGATTATTCAATGACGAGAGAGTGGTTGTGTTCCGAATTTCCGAAGGGAAGCCGGCAGAAATTGGGTTATTGGCTAGCTTCGCGCCTGCAGTGCAGTAGTGTACCAGTTTAGAAGTGTTTCAGTGTAGCATTGTACTCACGGGAATATGTGCACTTGCGCGGGCGCGGGCGGCGCGATGCGCGGGTTCGGCGCCGTCGATGGGCGCGGCCGGCGCTGGAATAATCATTATTTATAATACATTTACCTCGTTTGGTGTAATTTACTTAAAATATCAGTTTAAAGCTCTGTTTTTTTATTTATTCAAACTACACAGACGTGATGGATATCGGTATCTAAACAAGATAAAACAAAAAAAAACACCTTTTCAAAACTCATACTTCGAGCAATTCTTGTATATTATATATAATCTGAATCTCGGAATCCACTCGCAACGATTTTTATGAAATTTTGTATAGCTAGATCGATTTATACCCCCGCGCGCGCGTTTTTAAACCCGCAGGGGGTTTCGGGGGTGATAAATCGATCTAGCTATACAAAATTTCATTTTTAGAAGACGTGGCTAAAAAAAAAAACGATTGAGGCTCGGTCATCCAGATATTATTAGTAATGAAGGCAGCTGCGTCCAAGAAATAAAACGGCGGATAGCCATGGCTAAAGATGCTATGACACGCCTCCAGAACATCTTGAAAAACCGTGGTATAAGCTATAAAACCAAAGCCCGATTGGTCAGAGCACTAATTTTCCCGAGTTTCCTCTATGGAGTTGAGACGTGAACAATCGAGCAAGAGAAAGACAGAGGATAGACGCTTTCGAAATGAAATGTGGCGCTGGAGGCAGATGCTCCGAATTCCATAGACAGCCAAACGCAGAAATGTGTGTAATGTCTATCCTTTCCCAACCCGACATCAAGATCCGATTGTCTACAGTTTGTCTACAGGATACTTTGATCTATTTCGGCCACATAATGCGAAGGGGAGACAACAGCCTTGAAAAGCTAGTCATTGTTGGCAATACCGAAGGAAAGAGAGCACGAGGCCGGTTGCCAACACGATGATCCGACCAAGTAAAAGAAGCTACGTCAAGCAAATTTCAGCAGGCGGTGATGGCAACTTTGGACCGGAGTCGATGGAGGCAGATTGTCCGCTTAAAGGGGTGCAGTGACCACGATCCTCAGTTACGAGGAACCGATTGAAGAAGAAGTGTTTAGATATCGTTACGCATTACACCTGCGGGGGTGTTGCTAGCTAATATGTATACAGCCCTAAGCCCACGTTCGCTCGGACGTAAAAATATCGTGGCGCGATTTTATCGCGCATTGAATTTCAAACTCTCGGTGTTGAGCCGAGCATTGAGAATCCAACAAAGTACATCCCAGCACGTCGAAAAAACACACTGTTGGATTTTCAACTCTTGACACTAAGCAGAGCGTTGATATTACAGTGCGCAAAAAAAAATCACCGCGGGAAAAAATCGCTCGTACTACCTGGGCTAATAAGACATACAAATACCGTAGGTTTAGGGAAAGGAACTCCAAAAAAAAGAAGCTTTTTACGGTACCTGTCTGGCAAACGCCTTGAGCCTATTATTTTCGTCCCTCAGGCGCTGTATGAGGTCGCGGTCGCGTCCCCTCTCGAGGTCGAGGTCGGGAGCCGCCGTGTCGCCCGCCTCGCTTGAGTTGGACGACCGGCTGCGGTCGCTACTCCTCTCGCGGTAGATTTCGTCTAAATTCGACTGGGTAGGAATAAAAAAATAAAAAGAAATTAGGAAAATCGTCGAATTTACAATATCTGTAAATTGACCGCATTGTCGCAGCATTAGGCAATTTGAAACTGCTAGTGGCTAAATAATGATCATTAATTATTCTAGAAGTAGCAACCCGTCCCTGCTTCGCACGGATTTCACGACTTGACAAAAGATCGAGATTTCTTTATTATTGTAATTTTAATTTTAATGTATTTTACACATAAACCTTCCGGAATAAATTCTCTATACTCCATAGGTTTAGGTAGTTAAAAAAAGGTAAACAAATCGTAAAAAGGGTTTTTATAGATGACACTTTCTTGTTTAAAAATACGATTAAACCGAATTAAATTTATTTTAGTGTTTTTTAATGTTTTACTATAGTTTCCTCTTTTATTAATGTATGATAAACTTTATCGTTTATTCTTAAACTACTTTTCGTAGATGTAACTGCTTGAGCACAATTTTTTATTTAGATTTATAATATTTTGTAATCTGTCTATTGTAAAGAGCCCAATTTCTAAACGTCAACGAAATATAACGTTGCTAAATTGAAGAGTTCAACTGTGACGTAGCATAACAACTGAAGTGGCAAGTATTACGTTTAGTCGGTTACTTGACAGCTGTCTCGTCACGTGGTATTTTTTGTTTACCTTTATTTAACTACCTAAACCAATGGAGTATAGATGATGGTGAATACCGCATCAAAATCCGTTGCGTAATTTAGAAGAACAACGCGGTCACATAGACAGACACGAAAAACTATTTTAATTTATAGAAGTAGCTTATGGGTTGGCAGTGGATGAATTTCTAAGGTCAAAGTTGGACCTCCGGGTAATTAAATTGTAAGAAATTGGTATGCAGTTGGACGCACTGGAAAACTGCGGGGTAATTGCGTAGACTCCTCTACACGTCGGGCCGATGTAAGTCAATGTACGCCACAGTATAGGTACTTAAACTATTATCAGACCATTAAACTACCATCATTTGCATTTTTTTTTTGTAGGGCATCTCGATGTTGACCTCTGAGATCTTGACTACTTAACCGGGATTTCCTGTGGGTGCCATAAGCTACTACACTTAAAACCTCCAGCCAGGGGTTATTCAACTATGCAGATTAAAACTAGATGAACGCCCGCTAAGGGCACCCCTTGTGGGGTACGAACCTCGGCTTAGGGCGTCAACCGGAGGGAGGACATCAAAGATGGGACGAGCTGAGTCATTTGCGTTGACTTATCGTTGTAATATAGACATTCTGTGGCTTATTTTGGCGCAAGTTGGGCCAACGTGTAGAGGGAGCATAACACACTTACAACAATGGCAATGTCTTCCATTTAGACAGTTCAACAACATTCATTGCGTTATTTACGTCGATAAGCAGGCGATTTTTTCAAAAATATGAAGCAATGGATTAAGAATTTTCTTCAAAATCTTTTGGATTGTGATTGAGTGTATTATGCAGTAATAGAAAACCCCATAAAATAATTATCAAGTACATACCTGACTTAAATTAACATTCTTCTTCCTAAAATCATTAACCACTTGATTCATTTTGACTTTTCCATCAAAATCATCACTTTTGGAACATTTTCCGTTCCCCTGACTGTTATTTAACGTCACATTGATCTGCGAAATCAGTTCAGTTGCGTCGGTAATCGTTCCCCTTTCGATAACACACTTCGGTTGCATTTGAGAAGATTCTAGATACGTCTTGAGTATTGACAGTTCGTTTTGTAATAAATTGTAGTGCGAATGAACTTCCTCGCTTTCCATTTTGTGGGCTTTAATTGCTTTGCTGGTTGTATCCTGAATAATTTTCAAGTCTTCTAGTTCGGAGCGCTGGCGTGTAATGTTTTCTCTCTCCATCTTCATAGATTCGATGTGACCCTCTAAGATATAAAGTTCGTTTGTTATCTGTAATCGCATCTCCTCTCCGCGTTGCTTTAATATCTGTTCAGCTTTAGCCAGTTGAGTTTTAAGACTGTCTTCCTGTGAAAATTTATTGATATTATTGCATTACCGCATTAAGTGCGTTTGTGTCATGTAGATTGGCCTGCAAACGTGGTATATTTTAATTACAAAAATAATACACAGTCTAGGCGAGGGGCGAGGCTAATCCGCGTGCTTGAAGAAACACGTATTTTAGGAAAATCGTCTTCTTTTACAATGTTTGTTTGTAAATATGTGAGCACCACTGCACCATGTATCTATCACATAATATTATCTGTCGTTGCTTCATTTTTAATTCTTTTTAACTATAATATTGTGGTATAGAAATTTTATTCTAGGTGCATCGTCTTCACATATAATTATTTAACTAATACAGGTACCTGTACAAAATATTGTAAAACATTATAAAAGAGTAACAGTGGAGTTTCTTGCCCATTCTTCTCCATACGAAAACTACCTTTTGGAAGGGGCGACTAGAATCAATTCAATTATTTTGTAAATTTTGACGTTCATACACGGGCCTATTTAAAATAAATGATTTGACTTTAGTAAAAATGGCCTAACCGACGACCTAGCGAAGGTCGCGGGAATCCGCTGGATGTGGAAAGCGCAAGATTGATCGATGTTCCTGCCTACTATGTCCAGCAGTGGACGTCTTTCAGCTAATATAATGATGAGATAGATAAACTTGATATCAGAATTACAAACCTAGTTCTCATTTTTGATACAATCAGAAAACGAGCTCGGCGAGTACTACGTTGGGTTATATGGCCCAAGTCATTCTATTTATTAAAGATTTAATTTTTTTTTTTAACTAGATTATGACTACTTAACCGGGCTTTCCTGTGGGTGCCTTAAGCTACTACACTTAAAACCTCCAGCCAGGGGTTTTTCAACTATGCTAATTAAAACTAGGTGAACGTTCGCTAAGAGCAGCCCCTGTGGGGTAACCTCGGCTTAGGGCGTCAACCGGAGGGAGGACATCAAGGATGGGACGGGCTGAGACAGTTTTGATCATGATTATTAGTCGGGGAATTTAAAGCTACTCGTACGTGCTCAGCTGCAACAACTGCTGGCACCTCGTTATCGAGCAAGGATCTGGGGGGAGTATCATTTACTCGGGGACGCGGTCGCGATCGCAAAGCACCTTGGCGGCGAGGTCGGAATGACGGGAGGAGTCTGTTTTTGTACACTGTGCTGGTTTCCCTACTGCTCTTCTGGAGGAGGGTAATGCCATGGGGTCGTCAGGGTCGGTAAGGATAAAGAAATAAAGATGCCTTATACGGTTACTATAAAATGTTGTCACATAGATAGTTACTGAATAAATTAACCGGGTTTTTTTACATTCGATCTCAAAACATTTTGCGGTAGAAGAACTGCGTTGCGAGACTTGCATTTTTTACATGTTATGTTTTTGATGGGATGTAATTGAAACCAACAGGATAGGTTAATACATAAATAGGTAGAAGTAACACGCGCTTCTTTACGGATAAAAATACTTAGTAGATAGTGGATTTAGTGGCATATAATGATCAAAAATAGTGTATTCGTACTTTGAGCTCCAGGCGTTCCGTCTCGGCGCGCACGTCGTGCATCGCGCGCGTCATGTGCTGGTGCTGGTCGCGCAGTGAGCGCGCCAGGGCCCAGAGGAACTTCTTCTTATGTTGCACGCTGCGTTCCATTTCTACCTCGCGAGCTTTGAACGTCTCCTCCAACTAGACGATAACAAATCTTTATTCAGAATCTAAATTGGTAAAATACAATATTAATAATAGCTTAAGATCACGCCTGTATTCCCCGAAGGGTTAGACAGAGGTGTAATATTTAGAAAGAAAGAAAAAAAAGAAAGAAAGAAAAGAAAGAAAAATGAGTTTATTTTTCACAGAAACACGTGCATAAAAAAAGATAATTACTCGAGTAGAACAATAAAGTAAAACAATAGATTTAAATATAATCACGAGCACAAAACAGAAATAGTCGGCAGCTGCTGGCACGTCATGACTGTGACAAGGAAGGCTTCTACTCAGCATGATGCCGTGCTATGGGGAACCCACCCCAGCGAAGTGCTGGCAATAATCCGTGTCCCAAAAGCCTAATATTCAAGGCAATGACACGTAAAATTTTATCGGAGAGGCAATTCAAAATTTAAGCTCTATTATGCGCAAGGAATTTGTCTGTCTCAATGCCCTATGATTTTGATAAAATTAACCTTCATTTTCGGTGATAAATCATCGGTAAGGAGTTTCAAGTTTTTTTTTTTTTTCAATTATAACGATGTTGGGGAATGGCAACCAGATGGCATTGACACACACAAATGCCTTGCACATGGGAGGGTTCGGTATCACTTCAATACCCAGATTACCACTCGCCATCCGGTTGCCTCTCCGATAAAATTTTACGTGCCATTGCTTTAACTAGAAGCCCAGTGTGGATTTAGCGCAGGTTCGCACTGGTGATCTTTTCACGCGACGATTTTATACCGCGCACTTATTTTCAACTCTTGGTGTTGAGCCGAACATTAAGAATCCAGCAGATAACATCCCAGCAGAGGGGCTTGTGGCTAAGTAATAACAGCTGCACGGGTCGATCGATCAGGTTAAGCTACGCTTGCCGCGGTTGGTCCGTGGATGGGTGACCATCTTTACATACCAAGTACCCTCCGTGCCTCGGAAAGCACGTTAAGCCGTTGGTCCCGGCTGTCATTTGTAGATCTTTGACAGTCGTTACGGGTAGTTAGAAGCCCAAAAAGTCTGACAACCATTCTTACCAAGGGGTATCGTGTAACCTAGTCACTAGGTTGTAGAGGTCAGATAGGCAGTCGCTCCATGTAAAATACTGGTATTCAGCTGCATCCGGTTAGACTGGAAGCCGACCCCAACATAGTTGGGAAAAGGCTAGGCAGATGAGAGTGCATCCCAGCACGTCAAAAAATACATTGTTGGACCTTCAACTCTCGGCGCTTAACAGTGAGTTGAAAATCCAATGCGCGATAAATTAATCGCCCGTGTATACGAGGACTTACCTCATTCCGTTTCTGCTGCAGCTGTATAGCGTGTGTCGCCATCGATCGCTTCACCTTCTTCTCTTCCAGCACCTTTACCATTTCCACTTCAGTCTCGTACACCGACTTCAGTTGCTGGAACATCTATAAATAATTTGTTTTATTATTATCTCTTTTAAGATAGTTAACTGATTCATTGTGACCTTGCGGAAATCCATTATAAAATACAATAGACGTGGAAATATTTAGTAACCTGTTCCGCTCTGCGTTCAGCGCTCGGTGTGGCAACACGCTGTGTTCAGGTTCGCGACAAGTCAATCGTCATCATGAGGAGGCCTCGTTGAGAGGTGAAACACGTGTCGATTTCTTTCAAGGTTTTTTATGACTCTTTAGAAATAGCTAAGCGGAACAGGTTACTAAATATATCCACGTCTATTGTATTTTATTATCTCTCTCTTTAATAAAATTTTGCATAATTACATTTTAATTTATTTTGGCATATGACTGTCACATTGCTCGTGTTTGTAAGCGCGCCTTCTGAGCGTGATTTCCCGGTCGGGCAAAGCGATATTGGGTTTTAACATCAGGAATTCCTAAGTAGCAGTCTGCCAGTCTAGATTTTTGTGATCGGTTGATGGCAATAGGCTCGCCCTTTATTACATGGACTTTAAACATAACTGGCGGAATGTGGTTGTAGGTAGAGGGCTTGAGCTCCGGAATTCTGGTTTTAACTAAATTCCGAAATATTTCAGTATCGTTTGTAATATCGGAATTGGTGTGATCAAAACCGGAATTTCAATATCGAAAAAATAATTTTGTCTATTTTGCTATTTGTTCGCTACTTTGCTTTCGGGAATCGCGTACGCCACACGGACATCGCAGCGCAGTCGAGCGCGAGAACGATCATTTATTTTTTTACTGTTTTAATTTTTTCCTCCCCAATTTCCCCTACAATTTCATAATATCAAAAAATCTATAAATATTATGCATTTTGTATACCTCTTTAGATATCACGATTATGACAGCTCAGAGCTGTCAACAATTCGGAACGCTCGTGAACGCGCTCACACTGCTCACAGTGGTCGCTCAACGTCAAAACTTATAACGTCAAAACTTATGTGAAGAAATTTGTGGTGTATACTCAAAGAAATACTGTAATCCATTTGGATGACAGTATTTCTTCTTTGAGTATACACCACAAATTTCTTCTCTTTCTTGTATAGGTGGACTGCAGCCAGAAGCACAATTTCTAAAATGTCACGTTAGTTTAAAGTTCGTGACTCAAAACAAAACAGCACAACTGTCATTTCTGACAGCGCTCATGTTGATATTAATTTAGGGCATTCACGCTGCCCTGCTAAGCCCAAAGGCGGTATCTTTGAGATATGCTCGTTTCGTTTTTTTTATACCATTCAATAGCTTTAACAATTTCGCATCTAATGGTATAAGCGAAATAGCTCTATCTAACTTAAAACATTTAAAAAAAACCACTAGGAAGTTTTTAATATCTCCATTTTCCCATAAACTACAATTTACATAAAGTCAATTTTCTCAAAACTTACTCTGGTTGAGATACTGCCTTTGGGCTTAGCAGGGCAGCACGGGACATCGTTATCGCGATCACGCTTATTCGGTAGGGGTGTTAGCACGCTCAAAACGATTACAGCGTTACTCGGAACGCAGCCTAACGGCGTATAGATAGTGCAATCCACGAAGACGCGCCCCACTTCGCGATTACTGTACTGTAAGCTGAACTCTAGTACGGCGCGGAGCGGAGTGGGGCGCGTCTTCGTGGATTGCACACGTAGTCGGAAGATCGTCGCGTTCATATGTCACTTTTTATTAAGTGAAAATTAACGCGCCGACAGAGGGCGTTGTCCAGTTTTCCGAACAAAAAGAGATTTATGCACGCGATGATCGCTTTTAAATAGGACGCGGGGTAACACTATTTGCAGCCTTATCTAATTATTATAAATTATTGCGCTGTGTCAAGATAATTAGAGCAATCTACATGTACCACACACATGTATGAAGCGAACGAGAACACTAACTCGGAAATCACTACTTTTTGAGCTCTTGCGAAATTAATCTATGAATTAATTACTCTAGCTCTATAATACACAGAATGCTTTATAATCCACATCACAGAATCAACCGTAATACAAATTTTACACAAAATAATGGCATGAAAATGATAAAAAAAATACATATTTTAAAGACCTCTTCAATGAGGCCTTTCTCCATAATGCTGATATTTTTTTCGAGGCTCTGCGATTTCACTGGATTTATGTTAGTACTCTCTTTATTTCTAATATTCTGAAAGAAAACCATTTTCAAAAGTCTTTGTATATCTACGATTTTAAGCTGGCTTGAAGAAATTTTAACGAAATTACAAGTTATTTGTGTTGCTAGGGAACGTATAATGCTAATAAGCTTTATAGTTCACAGGCTGGCAGGGATATCATTTATTTTTTAAATCATGTTACAACTCATATTTTATGTAATTGTTGTGCCCGACAGGGTCCACTTTATTATTATTTCGTTTATTCATTTTGGTTCCTATTAGGTTACATTTTTAAATATTTCTTAAAATAAAAGAATTAAAAAAACATTTAAAAATATAAAAAAATAGAGTTCCGCCGGTGTCGGGAGCAGGGTCCAAGCTACCGGTGGTTAGGGCTGCAGAGACAGGAACCTCCTCACAATGCTAGCCGTATCGAGGAGTACTGCCTTCTGAATCAGGCGCTTGATCCAACCGCCTAACGCGAGCCTCGAGAGATGTTGGTCGAGGCTTTCAGCCATCAGGCCATTTGCCGTTACGACAATCGGCACAATTATAGCCGAGCTCACATTCCACATGTCAACAACCTCGTGTACTAAGTCGAGATATTTCATTTGTTTCTCTTTCTCAGCTTTCACGAGGTTCTTGTCATGTGGAATGGTAACATCGACTATCATTGCGCGGCGCACTAATCGATCTATCACTACTATATCAGGCTTATTTGCTATAATAGTCCTGTCAGTAATGATAGACCGATCCCAGTACAACGTGACATGGTCATTTTCAAGAACTGGGTCGGGCACATACTTGTAATACGGTACCTCAGAGTCCACTAGTTTATATTTCAAAGCAAGTTGCTAGTGAATAATCCTAACCACTTGGTTGTCTGTGCAGGTACTCGCCGTTAGCTAGACGCGAACTTTATTGTTATTTTTAAGACCTTGTAAACATATGTGATAAGCAATAAAGAATTGAATTGATCGACGCGAAAACTGTTACCATGGATTCAGTACATAATTCTGAACATCCCTGCGTTGAAATTCTTCGTCGGCATTTTTTTTTTTAATTCAGCTGTTTTATTGAAAAGTACAATACCTACGCTGTCAAAATGTATGGAACAGCTGATTTTTAAGAAAATAACCGACGAAAAATTTCAACGCCCCCTGCGTTGAAATATTTGTAATAGTTGAAAAATTATATATAGTCCCTGCCACCCTGTACCACCCTGTATATATTCTCTCTACCAATCTTAACATTGATAGTGAAAGACTAAACACGTAAAATCCAAATGCAGCTGTAAAAATTTTAGGACACCTTAAAGTCTGTAGTCCATTTTAAGTCCTAAACTTATGTACGTAGATGTGAACTTGTGCTAAGAACTTGTACACCAAAGGGAGTGATATCAACCTACCTTGGCTAAATATTTCTTCTTCTTCTTATATTTGTCTTTGACTATATACATTTTGTTTTGACACTTCTTACAATAAGCCCAGTGACTGCACTCTGCCGCTACAGACAAATTCTTTTTATGCGGAGCTTCAATATCTGCGCTTTCCAAAGATTTTGAATTTGCCACAGAATCTTCAGATAGACCTGTAGAAAATAGATGACACAAATCATGGGCATGTGCATTCTTCCTATTCTGACCTATTATTCAAGGCAACGGCACGTAAAATTTTATCGGAGAGGCAACCGGATGGCGAGTGGTAATCTGGGTCTTGAAGTGATACCGAACCCCCCCCGTACCGTCCGAATGGACCCCAAATGGACGGGGGCTGAGATATGGGGGATGGGGGCTTAACATTTTTTTTTGACATGGCATTCAAAATTTAAGCTCTTTTATATGCAAGGAATTTGTGTGTATCAATGCCCTCTGGTTTTGATAAAATTAATTCTCATTTTCGGTGATAAATCATTGGTAAGGAGTTTCAAGAATTATATACATTATTTCAATTATAACGATGTTGGGGGTAGCAACTGGATGGCATTGATACACACAAATTCCTTGCACATAATAGAGCTTAAATTATGAATGCCAAGTAAAAAAAAATGTTAGGCCCTCATCCCTCATATCTCCGCTCCCGTCCATTTGGGATCCATTCGGACGGTACGGAGGGGTTCGGTATCACTTCAATACCCAGATTACCACTCGCTATCCGGTTGCCTCTCCGATAAAATTTTACGTGCCATTGCTTTAACTATATGGGTTCCAGACTTGGTCTTTGAAAAACATTCTAAAGCCCAACCAAGCTCAAGGTTCGCCAACGTGCGATGGAGCGCAGTATTTTAAGAGTCAAAATAACAGACCATATTCGCAACACGACACTGCGCTGCACAACACAGATTACTGACGTTGGTCAAAACGCCACAAAGTATAAGTGGGACCGGGCTGGCTACGTCTGCCTCATGCCCAAAGAACTGTGGGCCACAATAGCCATTATATGGAGCCCTGACGCAGCCAGAAGAGGTCGCGGCAGACCCCGTAGATGGCGGGACAGACTGGAGAAAACAAACGACAAGTGGACCATATTAGTCCTGGATCGCAAGAAATGAAAGTCGTGGGGAGCGGCCTTTGCCCAGCAGTGGGATGATACAGGCTAACAGTTACAGTTAAACTGGGTCTTGTAGTCTTTAGGGGAAGGGAGGACTTTGCCCTAAAGTGGAAAACCTAAGGAACCTCGCACTACGCAGCTACGACTACGGCCAGTGGGCGAGGTTAACGATGTATGGAAACCGAATGCGTAACTCGCATTTGGCAGTAGGTATAGTCAAGTCTTTTATGAGCAGTGGTGGCCCAGTGGTTACGGCCGCGGATTACGAGTTGTAGGTCGTAGGTTCGAACCCAGGCAGGCGCTTTACTTTGTGTCAATTATTCATCACCACTGCACTAAAAATGGTTAAGGAAAACATCGTGAGGAAACTGACATGTCCTAGAACCAAAAATTCGAAGACATGTGACATCTACCAACCCGCACTGGACCCGCGTGATGGATTACGGCCCATTCCCTTTCACCGAGAGAAAGAGAGGCTTGTGTCCCCAGCTGTGGCAACATTATAGGCTGATTATGATACAAGTCTTTTACATCTTCGTCAGTCTTCAAATTCTATCCTTCATCAACTCAGACACATAATACCTTTTGAATCACGCCTGTATTCGCCAGTTATGTTTAAGTCCCATGTAATAAGGGGCGAGCCTATTGCCATCAAGCGGGCACCAGACTCCGGGCTGAAAAACCCAATAAAACTTTGACCGACTCGGAAATCGAACCCAGGACCTCATGTTCAGTAGTAGCGCGTATTTATTTACTTGATAAAAAAGATCAAACAAAATAGCATACACCTTTGACCAATGTCGCGTTGACATCAACTTTTTCATTGGGCTGGTTATTTTATGAAATATAAATGTAATTATTTTTAAACCTTACTGTCGGAGTCAGTCAGGTACACATTTTTAAGTCGTTCTGACAGTACGTCTTACATGTAGAGAAGATGGTTGAATGTCATTCTGCGGTGTTCACATTACGACGCAATATTTAATGCTGAGTTGGTGAAGCAGATTCTATCGTGCAATTAGCAGACATAAAATTAAGCTGACATATCGATGTGACTGTACCGTATGAACGTCCATGTCGAATCTGCGATCACGATCACGGCAAGTCATTGTCGTGGCGGAGTCCCTAAAGGCGCTTGGTCCCTCAAGGAATGTGAAATTAACTTACTCTGTGGAGGCTCTACAAACTCCTTATACATAGGCATACTCTTCAATATGCACAGCAATAAAGGATGTTGTTTCTCATTATTATACATTTGTACAATATTCGATGCATGTTCCGAATCACACTGTACTCCTGGAAAATTATCATAAAGGTTCATTTATGGACAACTTTTTATGAACACTTAGGGCCTGCGCGACTGGTGGACGGGACGGCAGAGGATTTTAAATTTATCAATTGAATTTAATACTTGTCTTATCCAATCGAAATACGGCATTGAAATACAATATACAAGCTGAAATTTTAATTTCAGCTTGTATATAATTTTAATGCTCGGTGATCGACTTTGGAGCATCGAAGAGCACGCTGGAGGATACCGCGACGGGAGACGACGGTATGCGCCGGTATGCGCTGGAGTCAAAAAAATTTTCGACTGCGTAGTCGTTAGTAGAATAATCAAATCCCGGAGAGTGGTGACTACTCGGCGGATGCCGCGGCATACCGGCGGATACTCCGGTAAGCTGGCAGACGCTCGCGGTATCGCAGAGGATTTTTCTTGTCAGTGTGCGCTCGCGGATAGAGGAATCCTCCTCGATGCTCTCACCTGCCGTCCGCCAGTGTGCCCAAGCCATTACTACGACGCAGGGTTCAACTTTGGAATAATGCAGTTAACATGTAATGGCCATATGAGGTTCACTTAGCCGTATGGATAAAACCACCTTTTGATGAACAAAGAACAAAAAAAAAATTGCCACAATTTCTCCCTAGAAACAGGTAGCAGCAAAGAAAAATAAATTAAAACATCTTACCTAGTCAACTGATTCAGGCGGGACCTTGCGGAAATCCATTATAAAATATAATAGACGTGGATATATTTAGTAACCTGTTTCGCTTAGCTAATCCTAAAGAGCCATAAAAAACCCGCTTGAACACGGAGTGTTGCCACACCGAGTGCGACTCTGCGTTCAGCGCTCGGTGTGGCAACACGCCGTGTTCGGGTTCGCGACAAGTCAATCGTCATCCTGAGGATGCCTCGTTGAAAGGTAAAAAACGTGTCGATTTCTATCAGGGTTTTTTAGAACTAGCTAAGCGGAACAGGTTACTAAATATATCCATGTCTATTGTATATTACACCTTACCTAAATAATTTAGTATAGACCAAACATCTGCATCCTTGAACCTCATGTCCATCTTGTTTTCATCAATCTTTTCCATCAAAGACTTAGCAAACCCAAACACCATGTTAGCCAGTGGTATTTCAGACACAAAGACGGAGAAACTGTAGCTGAACTCCTGAAAATAAATAGTATTATGTAATGTTGATTTAAACCAAATGAACATAGAGCCAGAGCAAGAGTAAGGGCCTGCACTCACTGGCGGACGGCAGCGGAGAGCATCGAGGAGGATTCCTCTATCCGCCAGCGCACACTGACAAGAAAAATCCTCTGCGATACCGCGAGCATCCGCCGGTGTGCTGCGGCATCCGCGAGTAGCCGCCGCTCGCCGGTATTTGATTATTTCACTACTCCACTAGCGACTATGCAGTCGAAAAGTTACTTTTGAAAGAGTATGCCAGACAGGCAGACTCCAGCGCATACCGGCGTATAGCGGAGCATACCGGCGCATACCGCCACAGTATTCTCCACCGTGTTTTCGATGCTCCAGAGAAAACTGCGCTGTGATGCACCAAGGTCGATCACCGAGCATTGAAATATATACCTTATTTCGATTGAATAAGTATTAAATTCAATTGATAAATATACAAAAAAAAACAATAGTCTGTCTCTGTCTACACAGATAATTCAAAAAACTCGGAATAGAATGAACATTCAATCATTTGGTCTAAACCCACATTGAGAGAAGAATTTGAACCTAAGAATCTTCTAGATCAAAATTACTTGCTTAGGCATTGCACTGGTAATCAAAATATATAATCTTACTTGTTGACATGCAAACATAACTTGTTAAGTACAATTTACTCAATTAGAAACTATTCAGGTAAACCGGAATTAGAAAACCGGCCAAGTGCGTGTCGGACCACGCACAATGAAGGGTTCCGTAGTTGGGATGAATTTATCCTAAAAACAAACTTAACTTTGTAGTTGAAAAATATGTTCTCCCATACGGAATGTATGGGAAAACATGTTTTTGCAACTGCAAAGTTAAGTTGGTTGATTATTACTCGTTAACCTGTAAAGCCTACTTAGCTGTGATAGTTTTCCTTTATTTCGTTATATAAACTACTGTTGTGATTTTTTTCACACACCCAAAACTAACCATTTAGCCGGCAGGGGGGGGGAACACTTGACTCTAACAAAAATTAGCACTTTAAAGCTTAATATTTCGCAAAAGAATCCCTGAATCTAAAAATGGTTTTCACAAACTCACAATATTTTTGAAGGACCTTTCCAATGATACCCCTCACTATGGGGTAAAAAAATAAAAAAATAAACATCACCACTTTACGTGTATGAGAGATACCCTAAAAAAAAATGTTTTTCATAATTTTGTTTTACCACTTTGTCGACGTAATTAATATGTATACCTATGCCAAATTACAGCTTTCTAGTACTAAGGGTCTCGGAGCTAGACCGCGGACAGACAGACAGAACCCTAAAAATGGCTCTTTTAGTGAAACTTCCCTTTGCTTTTGGATATCTACTTTTTACTTTCTTCTCTAGTATCTGTACAATCTGAGAACATCGCAAGCTGTTATATAATTAATATTAGTCAGTCAGGAAGGTGGCGGCAAGACGAACTATCCAGGGTCTACTTGGTATTTGAAAATGTCTACTTTACATTGAAAGTTTGAGTAATACCTACCTCTTTTTTAGGCCAAGATCAATTCTATAGAATGCAATAAACTCAAAGTATTTGTTATAACTTACCAAGCGTAACAGATATTCAGCTATTAACATATTTAGTGCTTGATAGGTGAGGTCCAGACGTTGTGTAAAATTTTTCTGACACGGGGGAGGATCACCTTGAAATGAGAAAAGATATATTTTTAATTACTGCAGTAACAGCAGCAAACTTTAGAAAAAAAACACTATAATTGGCAGAACCTGTTGATTGGAAGAAGGCATAAAAGATACACCATTTAACGGCCATTTGGTTTGTGTTCAAAAAGATAATGTTAGTCTATAATATTAGGTCTGCACGTCTGACTTTTTGGATTCATGTGCATATTGTATAATTATCACTTGCTTCAAAAACGGTGAAGGAAAAGGAAAACATGGAAACTGGCATGCTCGAGAGATATTTCTCATTGGCATGTGAAGCCAAGTCAGAGGCCCATGGGCGGCTTCAAACTCTGACACCAGTTTAGTAACTAACCACACAAAAAAGAAAGAAGAAGACATTAATAAATAATGAATACAATATTGTAATGTTATTGTTTATTTTTGAAATTCCAAATAAAACAATAACTTCTGCAGGATCTTGACACTGACTGCTTATAATCATTGGGATTTTCTAAGCAGCTTACTCCGATAAACTTAAGTACCTAATTAGCTGTTGTTTAGAGATCACAGGAACTAATAAGCAACAGATAGCTTAGCTTATCAAAAATATAAACAAAATCGAAAACAAATGCACCATTCAGAACAAGGTAAGGATGGGAGATAGTGATTTGTTCGTAGGCAAGAGAAACAAGAATTTGTTTATGCTTCAAATATTGCATTTCATGTCACTGGAATAGGACACGCCGGGAACAGAACGAAAGGAAAAGCAAGATTTTTTATAATTTTTTCAATAATTTCTCACCAGTTTGTGCACTTTTTAATACATTTATTATATGACCACGTAAGTACGCTCTCAGATCGTTGAGTATACCATTCTTTTCAAACAATTCGTAGATGAATGATTGGAAAGAGTCCGCAGAATCGGTGTCCACCACATTCTGAATTTCTGCAACAGCAGCCTTGGATTCGTTCGTAATGCCACTTTCCATAGTATTGTTTTATAATTACTATTATCAGTAATTAAGCCTACATTCTAATTTATTGCCAAATAAGTTAACAGTTCACTGGAAATTTCAAACTTCCCAAACACAGATTTTTGACGTTTGTTGTTTTGTTGACATTTCCGGTTAAAAATGACGACAACGAACTGAAGAATAATTTATTTATACTCTTTTCACAGAATACCTCATAAATGTAATGTAGGAATATGAAATAAATCAGAAAATGTATAAAATTAAATTGCATATATTTGAACAAAGATATAATTGAATATGATGTATTTTCAGCATGATATTTCATTAATGTAGATACTAAACAGTTATTTTGACTAGTCATTCATCAGTCCCTGTGGCGCAGAGGATAGCGCGTTGGACTTCTAATCCAAAGGTCGTGGGTTCGATCCCCACCAGGGATGGCATATTCTTTTTTATGGTATTTGTGTACCTACAGAATGAAATAATGTAATTTCAATCGGGAATTTCTTTTGGAAAAAACGTAATTATATGCTCGTATGTTTTAACTAAATTATTTTAATTTCCTGTGTTTTCCTGGAGGTTTAATAATGAATGATGAATGCTCAAAATATAATGCTATTAGTTTCACATCATCTATCATTGAAGTTTTGCAACAAGGGGTTTTTACTTTTATTTTGGGAATACATAATACTTGCAAGTCTCAGCTAAGGCTAATACGTGTGGAGGAAGAAGACACGCTGCGCCGATCCCAAATAAAGTCGGCTAAGGCACAGATAATATAATAAGGGCTGGAGGATTATGGTCATATGTAATTTGTAGGGTCTATACAATTCTACCGGTCTCAATCTCGACATAGGACTGGTTTCACATGAATCTGAGCTCTCCTCGTCCTCGGACAAATAGTCTGTGCTAGAGGTTTGAGTGACGTATTCTGCATGATTCGGTCATAGCCAGAACCCAGTTTTAGACTTTAAGTTCCCACCATGCAAATTACTATCAATCTATTTTTAAGAGATAATCGAGGCAAAAAAAAATAGAAAACCCAAATAATTTTAGTTTAATTAGGGACAGCGCCATCTACTTTTCATGAAAGAAAACATCTAATTCAAATTGTTTTCTTACGAGAACAATTTTTAATTTAATTCGATTACAAAAAATTATTAATCAGAGTTTAGTAAAGATCGATAGATTTTATCATAAACTTATTTTTTGAAGATAGGGAATTATGCAGGCTGTCATATTAAGTACATACTAATTCCATGACAAAAACATGACAATCTGACAATACATGTTGAACTTGTCTTTGTCAATGTCAAAGTGAATTTCAATAATTTCAATTGTGATTTGTGAAATTGTTTCAATAGATAGATGTTTCTACGAAGCGAAGCGTAGCAGAGCTTATCAAATTAGAGAATGGTAAAGAAATAAGTGACAAAAAATTGTTTTACTGTGAAAAATATCTTAATATTTAGCAGCAATCATGAGGCGTCGAGCAGGAGTAGGTGCCATTCAAAAACAAAGGCTAGAACAAGAGAAATACAGAGAAAAAGGGTCTGAGATCCAAGAAAATCAGTTTCAACAAATGTCCAAACAATTGGAAGTGTTTAGAGAGAACTTAGAAGAATTCGCAACTAAACACAAGAGCGAGATCAAGAAGAACGCACAGTTTAGGAGGCAGTTCCAGGAGATGTGCGCGGCTATCGGTGTTGATCCTTTAGCTTCGGGCAAGGGATTCTGGTCTGTGTTAGGTTGGTGTCTAATGATTTTCTATAGCTTTATTTAACCACATTTTTTTTCTGCTTCTCACAGGTCTTGAATTCATAGTTCGCCTGAATAATCAAAGAATTTATATTTCTTCTGTTAGACAAATGTTGATTACTACAACAGTAAGTACAGGTAAATTATAGTTTATCTGTAAATTGGTTGCGAAGAACACTTTTAAATTGTCATAAGAAACAAAAATATTAGAATAAAAGTATATTCAATTCTAAAATTCCAATCTTTTTCACCCTTCAGGAATTGGTGATTTTTACTATGAAATAGGAGTACAGATAGTAGAAGTTTGTTTGGCTACTAACTACAAGAATGGCGGGCTCATAACATTGGAGGAACTGCGAACAAGGCTCATTGCTGCCCGAGGCAGGGGCAAGATACACCAGGAAATAACCAATGAGGATCTGTTGGTTGCTGTAAAGAAACTAAAGATATTTGGGAATGGGTGAGTGACTATAGATAGTGCAATCCATGAAGACACGCCCCACTCCGCGATTACTGTACTGTAAGCTGAACTCTAGTACGGTGTGGAGAGGAGTGGGGTCTTCTTGGATTGCACTATCTAAAGATAATCTCTTTTTATTATTAATATTGTTGTCTTTATCAAAATATTTATATGTGTTGCCATCATCCATGGGTACGTATGTGTACTACACTTATTTATTTATAGCCTTATTTCAGAGTTAAATTTTTTACTAAAACATTTTTTTCTTAGTTTTGACTCTGTGTGCCCTTTGGCAAAGGCCCTCCTCCATCCTCTTCCAATTCCCCTTGTTCCTTGCTTGTCTAGTCCATGTTTTTCCTGCTGTCCTCACCAAGTCATCCTGCCATCTTTTCAAAGGTTTCCCTTTCTTCTCTTCCCCTCCCTAGGATATCATAGGGTCACTTTTTTGTTCCAAGAGTTTGCTGTTCCAAGATTTCATAATTATCTCAGATTCTGAAATGTAACACATTATTTTGTTTCTTTTTCAGATTCACAGTGGTACCTATAGGCAAAGGCAAATGGCTGGTTCAGTCAGTACCTGGTGAGCTGAACCTGGATCAAACACTAGTGCTGCAGAAAGCAAGTGCCTTGGGCACTGCGTGGGTGTCCCTTAGTATACTTACTGATGATTTAGGGTAAGAAATACCTTAATTTTTTTTATTTATATACTTGCTAGAGAGTAGACTTCCTTGTAGACTAGTCTATTTTAGATAACTAAAGCAAATGTTCAACATATACAGGTGCTATAGTTTGATCGAAAGCGCTATACCGCGCCTCAGGTATGTGCGCGGCGAGATGGGGGGGGGGGCAGTGCCGCTCATTCGTCAACGCTCACGATGTCCCGCCCCCGCCTCGCGCGCATCCTTAAAGCGCGGTACAGCGATCTCGGTCAACCTATAATAATAAACAAAACTGAATTTTGGTAAACAAAAACTGTTGTCAACTCAGATTATCACCAGTTTAGACTGCACAATAAATTATCTCATAGAAAAGATAAATTCCTGATTCTGTGCTGGCTTTAACATGTATATCTAATATTTCAGTTGGAACGAGACAAGAGCACAAAATGCTTTGAACCACATGGTCAAAGAAGGGCTCGCATGGGTGGATTCCCAGGACAGCAAGGAAATACTGTACTGGTTCCCAAGTATGTTCTCCGAGTGTGTGGCGGCGTGATTTACGACTTTAAGCGTTATTGTTAATTGATAAGAGTCATAATTGTGATCTATAAGTTGAAATTATACACTTCGAACAAATTCTTGAGTGTACATCATTTTGGTTCAAGAATATTTATGTATTTTCGAACGTTTTTCTAATGAAATTAAATAAAAGACTAAATTAAAATGTAAGTAATATAATATATTTATTATTTAAATTGCACTGAGGTAGTAGGTACTCTTAAAATATAAGGAAAACATTATAGAATAAAATAGAGGTTACAATCGAACTGATAGAAATGAAGTGTGGACTTGTACTTAACATACACAAAGCTCATGTCCTTTCAAGATTGTAACTGTATTTATCATAATATTTTAGGTAACAAAATACCAATATTGCAATATTAAAATTTCTAAGGTCAGATTTGGCAAAGCATAACGCCGCGTGGTATTCACTGCCAAACAAATCTTAACATTGCGCACGTTAAAATAAAGTCGAAAAGACCATGAAAGCATCAAAGCGATCAAAGGCACAGGTAAAGTTTATTTATTTTCGACTTTATATCAATATATGCAATGTCGATATTCTTTTGGCCGTGAAAACCCTGCTGTTGTGCACTGTGTCAGTTCTGTCCCGGCCATAATAGTAGTTTATGAAACTGTTGCATAATGAGGGTGTTTTAATACCTAGTTATGTGCAGTTTCATACACTATCTACTCTCATACATTGGGATTGAAACAAATACTAAATAAAGATCAAGAATAAATTTAAAAATCCCACGAAATTCAGTAAGTACTACAAAACAAATGAATGTCGCCTGCACCAGCACATCACCGCACATGCGCCACAGCGGGTGCTGCTGTCCCCCGCCAAAAGTTGATGGAAACTCTTTGGTGATATTAACTTCTTGGATTAGCGCTGTATCGTAATAGAAAAAAAATTGTTTTATAGTATTATTTTGTTAGAGAAAATGTGTTATAATATGATTCTACTTTTAAATTTCGGTATTCTGTTTATAAAGTATGTCAATATAAACTCGTTTTGAAGTTCATAATTCGAATATTACGCTATGAGAGTAGATAAAAGCTATTCTATTTCTATAATTGACACTTAGGACGATAAATCGTTAGTACAGGATTTTTAGATACTGAGTATCGTGTCTTCTCGCTCCCACGATTTATGTCCTATACAAAAATGCCTATGTAGAAACGTTAGCTATTGCTGTCTTCTGAAGATCCAATGTATGGCAGTTTTAACTTTGCTCTAAGTTCTTTGTTCTCTTTCTGCATTTCGTCAAGTTTCTTCTTTAGTTTTTCCGTCATCTCCAGATAGGATTCTTTCCACCTGGAAAACCGTTATATGTCAGTGTTCATAAAAATCGCAAAACACTAATTTCACATCTATAGAATATTTATGTTATTCAATCATATTGAGATTACTTTTTACTGAGCTCCATTTGATTTTCTAAATGTTTGTTCAATTCTAAGACCTCTTCTTCTTTAGTCGTCACCATTCTGCAAGTGTAAAGGGTTATCAATATATTTCTTTCGCAAGATTTAAGGTACCATACAAATAATTCTATTTTTTTCCAGTAAAATTTAAGTTTTTCTATTCTGAATGGAGGTAAAAAACGTGTAACGCCGAACCAGAGTGACATGGGACAAGGGCAGATAGCAGAAGCAATATTTCTCCTTCATTCAAAAACTCAAACTACCAATGGAGATAAAAACTGCCACTTGCTCACTTCAGATGGCGCTGATCTCTAGCGTCTTAAAATAATTTGACAGCTAGCCATACATTTTTTGTAAACAAGCGTCTTCTTTTACGCTTACTTAATTATTGAGCTCAATTGCGCAGCTGATCGTATAGTTTGTGATTGACACAAAAGTAAACATAAACACAACAATGGTGGTTTAAAGACGTACAACTGTGCTGCCATCTGTTCTGAGCTTTCAGTTTTTAACCTCATTACAGGCACTTTTAAATTGTCAAGGAGTCGGTCATTCAGAAAGAGGAAGTTAATTGCCCATTCCAAGGCGTAGTAGTTTTAAATAAAAATATTGGTTAAGTACATAATTCAATAATATATATTCATAATTCATAATTGAGAGCAGTGGTGGCCCAGTGGTAACGGCCGCGACTTACAAGTTGTAGGTCGTAAGTTCGAACCCAGACAGGCGCTTTACTTTGTGTAAATTATTTCATCGCCACTGCTCTCAAAACGGTGAAGGAAAACATCGTGAGGAAACCGGCATGTCCTAGAACCGAAAATTCGAAGACATGTGACATCTACCAACCCGCACTGGGCCGGCGTGGTGGATTACGGCCCACTCCCTCTCACAGAGAGGAGGCCTGTGTCCCAGCAGTGGGAACATTTATAGGCTAATGATGATGATGATGATGACATAATTCGAGTTGAAATTATACATATGAGAACGATGTAGGAAAACGTGCACGTTAAAAGCGTCCATAGTATCCAACAATATTGATTACATACTTTTGATTAAGTTCAGTTCTAGAAGCTAGCATATTCTGTAGTTTGTTGACCATCTCGTGGGTTTCATCCAAAGATTTCTGAAGATGTTCCACTTGCAACCTGGAATGCAAAGAATCTAATAAAGCTAGAGTTTGTTTCTCTGATCTCTGGAACTATCTCTCGAAGTTGAAAAACTCTTTTTGCATTTGATAGCCCAATTCTTGAGCAAGGTTATAGGCTAATTAACATCACGCTACCCTTTGGAGCCGAGCAAAAAGAAGTCGGAAAGTACGCTAAGTGAAAACAAATAAATAGCGCGGAGGGGAGGGGATGCGGTGCGATAGGTCGGATGCCGAATTTTCACGCGGAGGAAGTCGTGGGCAGAAGCTAGTCTGTTATAATTGTTAAAGCCTATGCACATTCACATTTTTTTTTTAGGTACCTATGGCATCTCGTAGTTGACCACTGAGATCATGACTACTTAACCAGGCTTTCCTGTGGGTGCCTTAAGCTACTACACTTAAAACCTCCAGCCAGGGGTTATTCAACTATGCTAATTAAAACTAGGCGAACGTGAACGCTCGCTAAGGGCACCCCCTGTGGGGTACGAATCTCGGCTTAGGGCGTCAACCGGAGAGAAGACATCAAGGATGGGACGGGCTGGGTTCACACTGTTGGATTTTCAACTCTCGGCGTTAAGCAGAGCGTTGAAAATCCAATGTGCGTAAAAATCCCGTCGCGATCATTTTTCGTCCGTGCGAACGTGGGCTTAATGATTGAGTTTCGTTCGGCGATCAAAGTTTGATAGATTTGTTTATAAAAAATGCAGTTAAGTAAGTTGTAGGGGTCTTTTTGGTTTTCTTTTTACTAATGTATTGTCGCCAAGTCGCCATCTTACTTGAGTTCATCGCACTGCGTCTTCAACAGTTGTTCCTCCCAGTCCCTTCGCTTGGTTTCCCTCGCGTGGACGTCCTGTATTCGCTGCACGTCAATCGCGAGGCATTGCTTCTCGCAAACCAGTTGGATGTTGCGCCTTTCTGAGGATACCTTAGGAAGTATTGAGATATGTTGGTAATCTAGGGGCGTTTGTTTGCAGAGGCATAAAAATGGACTAAGGGCTTTAGCCCTTAGTCCATTTTTTAACAATTTAATTTAATTTTAATTTTTTAACAACGTCTCACGATGCGACGTCGCATCGTGAGACATTGCTGCCGACGTTGTTACGGACATGTTTGGACAACAATTTTTTATTGATAACTATATATCTAGAAAAAAAGAAAATGCGTTAATTTGCGGTAAACATGACGCAAAAAGAACAAGTTGGGGGAAAATATGCGTCACATCCACGGAAAACGTCCATCACTCAACATAATGCTGTGACCCTAAGAGAGACAGAGCCTCAGCGCTGGTTTTCAGCGACATCCGGGATCTACTATTTTCGTTTACCGTTTAAACCTAAAACAAGTTATAAAGACTAGTTATGAATAAAAAAATAGTTTAAACATGTCTGTTACAACGTCGGTCGCAACGTGCCACCATGCAACGCGTATCGTGTGTACCTATGTGTTTTGGCCCTAAGTTTTTCGAGTGAAAAAATTATGATGATCCTACAAGTGCAAAAAGGATAGGTAACCCAATAACCTAATGGTCTATGCCCCAACTTGTTGTAATTTGGGCTAGTTTAAAAGCAACTACCAATTTTTAGAAATATTGCCTTAAGTTTTATCTTTTGGGCATTGTGTTGTTTCAGCTTTGCGTTAGTACTTATTTTTAGACACAGCACAGTAGGGTAGACTGGGTACGGAAGTGACAATTTTCATTTGTCGACCAATAATTTTGTTTGTGTGGCAGTTAGGTGTAAAAAAGAAGTTTTGTATTGTGAAGAGTACATTTGCCTACGTATAAATACTAAAATTGTGTTTCTAAGTACTATGGTTAACTCACAGGAGCATGTTAGAAAAAAAAGAGAAAATGTCACAACCGACCACACCCCAAGGGCGATTGTGACAGTACCTGGGGTCGGTAGTGACAGGTTAAAAAATACACCAGAATGGTCATCAATCACTTTTATTACACAAAAAATCCATTCTCGAAAAAATTACGTTTACGGAACTACATTTACGTATTTATATTACATAAGATCATTTAATGTTTATAAATAATAAGACGTTGTAGCATCTATAGCTATTAAAATATATAGCAGTTTGATTGCTTATAAATAGTACTGTGCACGATGCCCTAAGGTCAACTCGCTCGTGGGCGCAAGTAGCGGAGGAGCTACAGTGATTAGACTTACTAAATTGTGTATATAAAATTACGTAACTTTGAAAACCACTTTTTTGTTTAAAGAGATAATTGATTACTTTTTGTTGCTTTGATTAGTTGGGTTATTAAAACCAT
This sequence comes from Agrochola lychnidis, assembly GCA_963680765.1. Lineage (NCBI taxonomy): Eukaryota > Metazoa > Arthropoda > Insecta > Lepidoptera > Noctuidae > Agrochola > Agrochola lychnidis. The sequence continues at coordinate 9,562,729 of OY796855.1, read as the reverse complement.
TTTTAGCTTTGGAATTATGTAAATCGCTCTAACCGATTTAAAGATATAGGCAAAAGAAAATGTGTGACATTAAAGTGCGATTATTTTGTTATGTAATAGGTCTAATTAGTTTCCAATTAGCTGTAAGTAAATGTTGTAGCATTCTAATTAGAAAAGTAAGCGTAATAAAGCGATACAAACCCTTGTGTTTTATTACCATGCCTCTGCGACGTCAGTAGTAGAAACAAAGGGATAAGGGTAAAATATGTGTATTCTCTCCAAATAAGACGTCGCAGAAATGTTAATTTATGTGCAAATAGTTAATTAGCTACTAGAATATAATAAAATAAAGATTGTAGTAATAAGATTCATGAAAAGAAAAATAAATAGAGGTTGCGGGGGAGAGGAAGAGGAAGTGAGGGCAGAGGAGGGAAATTTAGGGTATAAAAGACGGGCCGTTTCGCCCAGTAGACACTGCGATCCCAGCGCTCGACAAGACAACATAGTGTGAACTCTGCCGAAGCTCCCCATTCCTCGTCGCCGTTTTGCCTCCAGAACAAATCCTTGCTGGTGTTTTATTCCATCGAGGTACAAGCCATCCCCAACATTATTGGTCCTTCGCCGCCGGATTGAAGACTTGCGCCTGGAAGAATAGAAGATGGTTTTAACACGAAGTAAGGACGGAGAACAAATGAAACGTCGACAGGAAGAGCTCAGCGCGACCGGAGTCAGTCAAGAGTCTCCGCCAGAAGAACCGCCTGCACAGAGCACGTCGAAGGCTGCTACCGAGAAGACGGGTACTAGCAGCAGAACGAGCACGACGACGGCTACAGAAACAAGCACTTCTACGGGGACAGAAGAAACAAGCGATGCGTCACAGAAGGAGCGGACCTCTCAGCGTACATTGAGGCCCGCAGACGCACGGTCACGTCGCTCCGGAACCTCCCGCAAGAGGCTCCTCGCGGAGTTGGAGGCGAAAGAGCGACTAGCCGAACTAAAGCTGAAGCAAGCCCAGGTTCAAGCTGAAACAGAAAAACAGCAGCTACGTGTACAGCGTCTTCAAGCAGAAGCAGACACCTCAGAAGAAGAAGAAGAAGAAATTGAAGATGATCTGGCTTCAGTCCGTATCAGCACCTGGTTGAAAGACACTGGGTCAGAACCACCAAAGCCAGCGAATAAAGAATCACTTCAAGAAGAGAGCAAGAAGACGCGAGAAGATAGTACGAAAACAAGCCAGCCGCTGATAGACGTGGCTACCTTAGCCGCCGCACTCTCTCAAGCGGTACGAAGCACAAGGGAACCACCGAAGTATATTCAAGAGCTGCCACTCTTCAATGGAAGCAGCACAGAATGGCTCGGTTTCAAGACAGCGTACGAAGAAACACTCAAGTACTTCACGCAGAATGAAAACTTAGCACGCATACGTCGGAGCCTACGTGGAACTGCAAAAGAAGCTGTTGGCTGTCTACTAGTGAGCCAACCAGATCCAAGGGTCGTCATAGAAGCACTCGAAAGAAGATTCGGAAGACCAGAAGCACTCATCCACGTCGAACTAGAGAAGCTCAAGTCACTCAACCGGGTCAGCGACAACCCTCGCGATTTATGCATCTTCGCTGGACGAGTCGCAAACATAGTGGGCACCATCGAAGCATTGAAGAAACCGCAATACCTGCACAGTCCTGAGATGGCGCGAATTATCACAGAGAAGCTTACGCCTATATTGAAGAGCAAGTGGTACGACTTCGCATCAACGAAGAGAGAAGACACTCCTGAATTAAAGAAGATGTCTACCTTCTTGAACGAGGAAGCAGACAAGTGTGGCGCCTACGCCCTGCCAGAAGCTACCATCGACGAGGTCGGAGGAAGAGAACGCAGGAACAGAAGAGCGGAGCGCACATTCGCCGCAGAAAAGAAGACTTCATCAGAAGATCAATGTCCTCTCTGCAAGCAAGACCACAAGCTGCCGGACTGCAAGCAGTACTCCGCCCTCGATGTGAACGCAAGATGGGAGGTCGCCAAGAAGAACCACATCTGCTACCGCTGTCTCCGAAGCAAGCATCGCCGACTTCAATGCAAAGCGCCGTCGTGTGGAAGACATGGGTGCATCATGAAACATCACAAGTTACTGCACCACGACAAAGAACAAACCAGCACGAGTGAACCAGAGAAGAACTTCAAGCAGCACTACTAGGTGCGCGACTCGCACAGACTGTACTAGAAGAGCACGATTACGAACCAGAGAGTAAGACCTACTGGAGTGATTCACGCACAGCACTGGTGTGGATAAGGTCAGAACCACGCGTCTACAAGTCCTTCGTAGCCCATCGTCTGGCGGAAATCGAAGAAACCACGAAGAAAAATGAGTGGAGGTGGCTTCCCTCCAGAGACAACGTAGCCGACGACGCGACGCGCGACACGCCCGACAACTTCGTCGCCACCCATCGCTGGTACCAGGGACCCTCATTCCTGAAGCTACCGGAGTCACAGTGGCCACAAGAAGAGAACGTGGTAAAATACGACACGGGAGAAGAAAGAGAAAAATGTCATTCGTGTCAGCAAGAAGAAAGTAATCAAGATCACCTGCCAAAAATCGAGAGATTCTCAAAGTGGCTTCGATTAATAAGGTCGACAGCACGAGTTTTACAATTTATAGACTTGTGTAAAGTGAACAGAAATACCGTCGCAGCCACAAGAAAAAGAACAAAGTAAATCGAAACAAGCGATCCGTGTTGGCGCAATTCTAAAGGAGCGCTGCCTAAGTTGGTGAAAAGGGTGGTGCCTAACGAAACCCGTAACTACCTCGAAATACCTACTGCATACCTAACAAAAGCCGAACAGCTGTGGGTCCGCGCAAGTCAGCAAGAGAGCTACAAGATTGAGATAGAACGCATCAAGAGAAACGGCACGCCCAGTAATAGCGATCGTCTACAGGGCCGGATTTAGGGCAGGGCAACAGGGGCTCTGGCCCCGGGCCTCCACAAGGAAGGGGCCTCCACAATTTGTATTTTTTAGATAAAAAAAAAATACATCCTTTGTGTCAATCAAAGAGAAAAAAGTTTACATTCACATTTCATCTTTTTCATTTTTAACCGACTTCCAAAAGGAGTCTTCTTTTTTTTGTATGTTTGTTACGCGATTACTCCGCCAATTATGAATTGATTTTGATGAATCTTTTTTTGTTTTGTAGATCATACTTCAGAGGTGGTCCCATATAAATTTTATTAACTTTACTTGGGTAGTTTTTGAGTTAGCTTCAATAATACGTATTTTTTCCCACATAGTATGTGGATGATATTATGATAACTTCCTGTCACTGTTATTTACATAGCAGGTAGTGGTATTCGAATTTGTGTGGGGTAGGTACCACAACTAAAAAGTGAAAAATAAAAACTTTTTACAAAAAAAAACAACCGACTTCAAAAAAAAAACACTACAAAGTGAAAAATAACTTTAATTTCGGAATTCGGTGTCTTTGGTTTTCAATTTTCGTTCTTTGTCATCGTTTTCTTTTATGTCCTACGTTGTTATAGTCTGTGCAATCCACGACGACGCGCCCCACTTCGCGATTACTGTACTGTAAGCTGAATTCTAGTACGGCGCGGAGTGGAGTGGGGCGCGTCTTCGTGGATTGCGCGGACTATAGTTGGTGATGAAATACGTTGAATTACTGTGGTCCCAAAAACCGAATTAAATAGATTGTTCGATGTCAGCGCCCAGCGTAAGTCTATCCATCATGAAAAAGTAATTTTGGAGTCGCATTTCCTACAAAATGTATGTAAAGATTTTTTGCGTTTTCTGACTTTTCTAGTACCTACTCAAACTTCATCTGGTACGATAATATTTTGTTCCTTACAAAAAACAGGATCGATTGACGTGAAAAAAGGTTTTGTGAATATTGCCCATTTTACCTATTAACTACCCCGTCTCAAAAATCCACCCTGCTTGTAAATTATTGAAAGCTGTGACCAAAAATTCGTCGTTTCCAAAAAAAATTGGGGCCTCCACTTCTTGGTTGCCCCAGGGCCTCGACGCCCTTAAATCCGGCCCTGATCGTCTAAGTCATCTCAGTACGTACATAGACACTGCAGACATCGTGCGCCTACGAGGAAGAGTGACCGCAGCACAAGAAATAGCAGAAGACACGTCCAACCCTCTGATATTGGACGGCAAGCAGACCTACACGCGGCTGTACATAGCCTATGTACATGAGCGACTTCATCATGGCGGCGTGGAAATGGTTGTAAATGAGTTAAGACAGCGACTGTGGATTTCAAAAATACGACCTGCAGTAAGAAGAGTTATAAAGAGTTGTCTGCCCTGCCGCATAAGAAAAATGAAGCCAGCGAACCCCCTCACCGGAGACTTACCGTCGGCGCGTCTCGCCCACCACGCACGTCCGTTTACCTTCACGGGACTTGACTACTTTGGTCCCCTAGAAGTGACAGTCGGACGCCATCGTGAGAAGAGGTACGGGGCGCTCTTCACCTGCATGACGTCGAGAGCGATTCACATCGAAATCGCACACTCACTAAGTGCTGACTCAGCGGTGTCGGCCCTAAGAAGATTCATGGCCAGAAGAGGCTGCCCGAAGGAGCTGTGGAGCGACAACGCTACGTGCTTCAAAGCAGCTGATAAGGAGCTCGGCGCGGCGGCACTCGAAGCGCTGGAACACGAATCCACATGTCGGCACATCACCTGGAAATATATCCCTCCGTCAGCCCCATTCATGGGAGGGACGTGGGAACGTATGGTACGTTCAGTAAAAGAAGCACTGAAAATAACATTGAACGAGAGATACCCCAGCGACGAGACACTGGTGACGCTACTAACAGAGGTCGAGAACACAGTAAACTCGCGACCTCTCACCCACGTCTCCGTCGACCCGCATGAACCCGAGGCGCTGACACCGAACCACATACTCATCGGACCCAACTCTCACGTACCAGTACCAGGTCACTTCGAAGAAAAAGACGTGACAGCCCGGCAGCAATGGAAAAGAGCGCAAGCCCTGGCGGACATCTTCTGGAGGAGGTGGGTCAAGGAGTACCTGCCCCTGCTGCAACACCGGCGGGAGCCCACCAGTACCGGAGTCCAGCCCAAGGTCGGTGACCTCGTCATCATCTGCGACGGCAACCTACCACGCAACACCTGGCCACGAGGTCGCATCAGCCAGCTGTATCCAGGCGCCGACGGGGAGGTACGAGTTGTGGACGTCACCACCAGCGGCGGTCATATCCTGCGGCGGCCTACCAAGAAGATCATCGTGCTACCAACAGAGTCGCAGCTTAGCGACGGCGGGAGAATGTGCACGATGCCCTAAGGTCAACTCGCTCGTGGGCGCAAGTAGCGGAGGAGCTACAGTGAATAGACTTACTAAATTGTGTATATAAAATTACGTAACTTTGAAAACCACTTTTTTGTTTAAAGAGATAATTGATTACTTTTTGTTGCTTTGATTAGTTGGGTTATTAAAACCATTTTTAGCTTTGGAATTATGTAAATCGCTCTAACCGATTTAAAGATATAGGCAAAAGAAAATGTGTGACATTAAAGTGCGATTATATTTGTTATGTAATAGGTCTAATTAGTTTCCAATTAGCTGTAAGTAAATGTTGTAGCATTCTAATTAGAAAAGTAAGCGTAATAAAGCGATACAAACCCTTGTGTTTTATTACCATGCCTCTGCGACGTCAGTAGTAGAAACAAAGGGATAAGGGTAAAATATGTGTATTCTCTCCAAATAAGACGTCGCAGAAATGTTAATTTATGTGCAAATAGTTAATTAGCTACTAGAATATAATAAAATAAAGATTGTAGTAATAAGATTCATGAAAAGAAAAATAAATAGAGGTTGCGGGGGAGAGGAAGAGGAAGTGAGGGCAGAGGAGGGAAATTTAGGGTATAAAAGACGGGCCGTTTCGCCCAGTAGACACTACACTAGCCGCTCACACATACGCGACTGCCTACCCCTCAAACCGTAAACGGCTCGATCTGTAAGCGGGGAGAGGGGGAAGCTACATATTATACCTGTAGGGCGTCGAGTCGGCATCACCGTCGCTGGTCGTTCCTCGCTGGGCCTCCCCCGGGTAACCGGGGGTCTCACCTGGCGGGGACAGACCGCCGGGATGCCGTGAAGAAAGCGACGCCACTAAGGGCGTCGCGGCGCGCCTACAGAAATATTCAGAGCAACCAACCACACCGACGCATTATTGCTTCACGATAATGCGGTCGTTTCCATTAGCCGTCCGAGGCGAACATGAACGAGGGGCCCATCTTAATGGGTCAATGTATGGCCACCGCGGGCGAAGGGCGAAGCCCTGACCCCGCTCGCCACGCCCCCTTGCGGGGGCGTCGCGACGTCTTAACAGTAGACACTGCGATCCCAGCGCTCGACAAGACAACATAGTGTGAACTCTGCCGAAGCTCCCCATTCCTCGTCGCCGTTTTGCCTCCAGAACAAATCCTTGCTGGTGTTTTATTCCATCGAGGTACAAGCCATCCCCAACAAGTACTTTAATTAGTCTTAAATTACAATCAGACCAAAAAGCTAATTAAAGAATTCTAATTATAAAATGCGGTAAGAATGTCAAAATTTAAACTATACAAAATATTCGTCACAACCGTACCCAAAAAAATTGTCACAACCGTACTCAAAGCACTCCTTCGCAAAAAAAACAATCACTGTGGCCATATAAAATAATGTACGTACAAAGTAAGCACTGCCATTTAACCACGAATGTTTAACTAATAATGAAAAAGAACACTCATTACTGTATCTGTAAACATTTAACAAAAATCATTAAAAGAAATCGAATAAAAATAGTTACTTTTGACTGTTAACAAAAATCATTAAAAGAAATCGAATAAAAATAGTTACTTTTGACTGTTAAAAAGTAATGAGCCCCTCTGCTAACATCAACGTCGCGCGTTGGCTGACGCAATACTGTGAGACACGTTCAGACCCGCATAGCGCTCCTCTCTCTCCTTACACTCCCCGGTATTCCTTATAGTTTCGCTAATATTGCGATTGTCACAACCGTAACCTGTCACAACCGTACCCAGTCTACCCTATAGAATTTAATGCGGCCATTTTGAAGTCAATAACTTGAGTAGGTAGTTTTCACAAAGACCTGGGAAAAAATTGTAATAGTATCCAACTTACCAACTCTTGGAACATAGCTTCAAGTCTTTGTTCTGCCAGCGCGAGTTTTGGGTCTACCGACTTCAGCGAATCCTTCTGCTGTTTCAAATAACTCTCGTTCGTTGTTAGAAGTATTTTGTTTTCTCTGAAAGAGCAATCTTAACAGTTTCATTGTCCAGCATCCTAATTGTGTAACACACGATCAATCACAATCTGTTTAATTTGTTGACAGTTCAACAACATTCATTACGTTATTTAGGTACGTTGTTGAGTAGACAAATTTTTCGAACTTAAGAAGCAATTGATAAGCAATATCCTTCAAAATGATTAAGATTATGATTGATCGAGGAAGCAATAGTTAAACAATCGCTATGAATCATATTATGAAGTGATTAGGACTGGGACAGGGATATAGACGTGGGTTTATAGTTTGGGCGATCTCTAGTAATCGACGAAAACCATGTTTTTTTTGGGCTCAAAAATGTCTTATCAAATTGGTGGTAGTGGTTGGTAGGCGGGGAAATACAGACTGCATTTATAATAAAAAAGCGCGCTTTTGAGTTTTCAACATTCAGCGCTGAGCCAAGTGATGAAAATCCAACAGGGGGCTTTTAATTAGGCATTCGTTTAAGTTTCCGAGGTTCAGGTATTTTTTCTTTACGAGGTTCTCACTGCACGGTAACGATAAGAACCTTTTTCGTGTATATATTTTATATACCTACATTTCTAATAAGGCTAACTAGCTATAGTTTGACCGAGAACGCTGTTTCATGCTTTAGGTAATTAATATGTGCGCGGCGAGACGAGGCAGCAGTGCAGGCCGCTCATTCGCCGCGCATTCCTAAGGCGCGGAACAGTGGTCCCGGTCAAACTACCCAATAACAGTGATGAAACAGCCCATAATGATTATGTCATAATATATCATATCGACCGATGACCTAATGAAGGCCGCAGAAATTTGCTGGATACGGCAAGCACAGAATCGGTCGAAGTGGCGGTGCTTGGGGGAGGCCTATGTCCAGCAGTGGACGTCTTTCGGCTGAAATGATGATGATTCATCATCATCCCGAAAGACGTCCACATCACATCCTTGGTGAAGACTATCCATTGCAGAAGCGATACCTTAACGTCTTGTTCAGCAACAATCCTTTCTCCACTAACTCCGCATCCAGATTTCTGATATGATGCAACATATCCGCTACTTTCTCGTTGTACTTCTCTTTGACGTCATCCATTTCTTTTCTACAGGATGTTTCTATATCCCGTCTCATGGAAGATAATGCATGTTTTAGTTGCGCGATTTCTCCTGCAAAATATTTTAACTAACATTTGTATCACAACGGCAGATTGATTTCCTACTATTTCTTCTCTTGAGGCCTAGTGCAAAAAGTATCGATTTTGCAGTTTAATATTGATTTTTGACCGACATAGCTCAAAGAATTGCCAAACTTAAGTGGCAATGGGCAGGGCACATTGCTCGCAGAATAGATGGCCGATGTGGCCGAAAGGTTCTGGAGTGGCGACCGCGTACTGGAAGACGTAGCGTTGAAAGGCCTCCCACAAGATGGGCCGATGACCTTGTGAAGGCCGCAGGAATCCGCTGGACGCGGGAAGCACAGAATCGGTCGAAGTGGCGGTGCTTGGGGGAGGCCTATGTCCAGCAGTGGACGTATTTCGGCTGAAATGATGATGAATAATTGTTCTTTGAACCTCGATATGTAAATGTTTGCAAATTCAACTTACTAGTTAATTCCTGTATAGTTTTATAAGCCTCGTTCTTCTGCTTGGATACCACATCGTAAAGCTGTAATGCTTCTGCAACCTGAAATTAAAATTACATAACATCATGCCTGGAATCTCCGAAGGGTTAGGCAGGGGTGTGCCTTTAGTACACCCACATTTCGCTAGCTATGTTTAAGTCCCGTGTAATAGGGGGCGAGCCTATTGCCTTCAACCGGGCAGAAATCCAGACTCCGAGCTGCTGCTGGGAAATTCCAGATGGAGCAACCCAATATCACTGCTCGATCCGGGGATTGAACCCAGGGCTTCACGCTCAGCAGTAGCGCTTTGACCGGCGAGCAGTCAAAATTTGCGTCAACAAAATAGGCGAATTAGGCCAGTACCCTAATTGCGTATACCACGATCAATCACAATCTGTTTCAATTTGAAACAGATTGCTAATCCATTGCTTCATAAGTTGGAAAAAGATCTGCTGAACAACGTAAATAACGCAATGAATGTTAATCAACTGTCAAAATTAAACAAATTTGTCATAATCTTTTACGAAATTATGTTATGTAATAGGGTACTGAACTAGCAAGGTTTCTACAATAGTACAAGTGCCAATTTATTGATTAAATAGTCGCTTTGTATCATAGAATTATAGTAAGAGGAAGCCCTGCTTCGCACGGGTAGGCACGCTAGGCAGGTACTGACGCTGACGTGTCAGAACTTTCTTAGACATATTATAGATTCTGTGCTATAATTTAAGTTCAATATTAATGACTAGCTGCGCTCCGCGGTTTCACCCGCATAAATCCCGACTCCGTGGGAATATCGGGATAAAAATTATCCTATGTCCTAACCCAGGGCATGGTCTACCCATGTGCCAAATTTCATCCAAATCTGTTCAGTCGTTTTAGCGTGAAAGCGGAACACAAATATACAAAAACTCAAATCTTTTCTCCTTATGATATTAGTTTAGAACACATAAAATGGACAAGGGCAGGAAGAATAAGGCAAAGCGTATGCTGAGACGCAGGTGACGTAGGTCCACGCAGCGCAGGGCAGAGTTGCGTACGTTGCGGCGCAGGCACGTGAGACGCAGACATGTATCTGTCCTGCTCTGCGTCTCGTTGTAGAGCTGGCACAGATTTCTGCGTGACGCGTGCAGGTCATCACGTAATTTATACCACTAATTCTTCATTTTGTTGCAATGGCAGAACATGACAATTATCATGTCTATTGTTTGTACTAGCTAGGACGCGAATGTGTCTGTGTAGCTGCGTCGCAGCATGCGCTCGCGGTCTATAACTGCGTCGCCTGCCCTACCCTGCAAAATCTATACTGTGCTGTGCTGCGTCACCTGCGTCTCAGCATACGCTTAGACTAAGAACTTACCTTTGACTTGGCTTCCGCCTCCCTCTTCACTTTCTCCCCACATTCCTTCTGACAAATCGCCAACTGCCCTTTCAAATCTTCGCTATTCTTTTTCTCCACTGCCAAATTTATTCTATGCTCCTCTAAACTCTTTGTGACGTCACTTAACTTCTCTTCTAACTCTTTGCCCCTCTCTTTGTATGTTGTTATCTCTTTTTCTCTACTTTTTAATTCGTTTTCTAGTATACTGTGCTTTGTTTGTAAGTCTTTATGTTTGCTTTCTAGCTCGATGTAGTCTGTTAACGCTGTCTCGAGTTTTAGTTCGAAATCTCTTCTTTCTTCTGTTGAGCTCTGTAAGAAACATTGTTGAATTCACATGATGTTAATTTATGTTGGTAGGTATCCAAATATTTATTTATATAGTACTTTATTGTTCACCAGAAAAAACATGACAAAAAAAGAATCTCCACAACATAATGTTGGAAAGAATTTATTTTTGGAGAATGCATAGTCTGAGGTAATATGTCGAAAGACCCAAACCCAAATGGTGTGAGGGTTTGATAAGTACCTACCTGTTTTCCTCTATTGTCGTAACTCTGGTAAGTCTTCAATTCAGTTTCCAGTGCATCTATGGTTTTTTGCGATGTTTGCCACAATACATGAAGCGAGTCTCTTTCCTAAAATTAAAATTACGTAGCTTATAGAGGACAATTTTTCCCAGTTGGTGAAAAACGGAGAGGTTTTTTTTTAGACCGCAAATGAGCTGGCCATATCAGGCAAAGGATGAAAGAGCCAAGGGCTTTAAATTTTCATGTGCAGATGAAACGGAGATACGATGAAGGCAGCTTTAGTGGATGCAGACTGTAGATAAGTACGTCTACTCTACGAGTTGGGGATGCAAGAAGTGCCAAAAAGTATCGATATTTTAAAAATACTATATCATTATCGTTTTCGAGATTTCGAAAAAAAAATCTATTTATCGATATTTTTTCTGTAAGCCTACCGCGAGTGTCAATAGATAAGTACTTATAAAGGACGATATAAGTAAGATGCGTGGCAGAAGAGTTGCTTGGTTTGTAAGGTCCTGGGTTCGATTCTCAGGTCGGGTAGTGTTATTGGGTCTCGAGCAGCCCGGAGTCTCGATTTGTGCCCGGTTGATGGCAATAGACTCTCCCCCTATTATTATCTTTCGAAATGTGGGTGTAGGTACTAAGGTCACCTCTGCCTAACCCTTCGGGAAGAACAGGCGTGATAATATGTTATACCTAGAAAAGTTTTATTTTACAAGACTTCTGTGACTTTCAATAGTAAAAATTTAAATATTCAACACAAAAACCTTAGCAAGCAAAGAGACTTGTTTCTTCAGTTCTTCCAACTCCTTGCTGTTGTCCTGGTTATGGTTGTTGGCTCTGGCAGCATCCAGCTTCTCTTTGAGCAGCATCCCCACTTGTTGGGACAGTTTCTGATTGTCAGAGATCAACGATCTTATTTCTTCTTCGACAACCGTTTGGTTTTGCTGTGAATTTGTAAGTTTATTATTCAGTTTATTGGTTACCAAGTAGCACCTAAATATAAGGTAAAGGCGTGGCATTGCGTTGCTGTGGAAATAATTGTGACTTGTTGCTTTGGTAAATAGGTACCTACAAATTCGAATGGTCTTTTAGAAAGAAATAAATGTATCGTAAAGTGAAAAATTGTGTTCGTAAAGTGAAGAATAAATTCCATAATAATTAATTACCCTGTAAAAATCGACTTCAGATTGAAGCGCTTCCAAAGTTGTATTTTCCATCATATTTGTGTCAAGTGCGAATCTTAAGCAATAAGAGCAACATGAACATTTAGAATACGTATCACTTGTACATAATAACAATATTATAAATTATATGAAAACTTAATAATCTGATAACTTTCTACTTCTGGGTCCACGTTTTGTTTACATTTCGCGCCCCGGAAACGTCATCATTGGTTGCTAGGCAACAGGACTAGTACGTTCCGAATTATGTACGTAAATAGAAAGTACAACAAAGTAAAAATGGTTCATCTTTGTTCTTTTTAGTGCCCCTAAATAGCCGTAAACCCCTAAAATTAAAATAATCTGAAAACAAGTCTAATTAGCATTATCCTCTTTTTTTAAATTTGACATACCGTTGTTTCTGAACGAAATGTTTAAGTTGCTTTTGTTCCTTTTTTTGCACTTTGGCAGTCTCCGTCATAGACTACTAGGGCCGCATTCCGAGTTACGCCAAAAGTGATTATATCGCGAACCCGACCAAATTCCAAAGTCACAATTATTACTCAATAACCTTATATTTTGTGACTATTAAATTTGGTTGGATTCGCGATACTATCACTTTTAACGTAAGTCGGAATGCGCCGTATTATATATGAGGGCCGCATTCCGACTTACGTCAAAAGTGATAATATCGCGAATCCGACCAAAGTCCAAAGTCACAATTAATACTAAATAACCCTCATACTTTGTGACTATTCAATTTGGTTGGATTCGCGATATTATCACTTTTAGCGTAACTCGGAATGCGGCCCAGGTCTCCGTCTCCGGCATTGTCAAATTGACGTCCGCGAAAATCTAAATAGAAAATTGCGTTTCGCGGAGATGTCGGAAATTCGTAGTAGAAATCTAATGTTTTAGCTTAGTTTCGAATTAAATTAATCTGTTCATCATGACAAGGTTTGTGTTAAGAAATTATAGTTTGATAACATTGCCAAGGTTTTATCACAAATCTATTAAATAGTCGAGGACTGTGGTGTTGTGTTTTGATATTTTCTTTTAATGATTTCAGCTTATATTTTGAAATTAGTAAAGAACAGTGGCCTCTTGTGTATGACCATAACTATAATGTGTCTTTCCTGGGTTTGGAAAAGTTCCATGTATTCGATTCCAAGAAATGGGGCAACATAATACAGGTAAGTGCGTCCGGTTACATTATGTTTTTTATTTTATTTTCTGTGATAAGATAACTATGGATATAAGTAGTAGTAGTATGGTTGAAGACGAACAGATTTTTATTTTCGTAGCGTAACGAAATCCATAAAAAAACGTGACGAAATTATAATAAGAATTGGACAAAATAGGGTTGTAGTTTGTTATAACCTGAAACTGCAAATAATATATAAGCTTAAATGTTCGTACTATACGTATTACAGTAATATATATAAATCAAGACTTACCGTATTGTGAAAAAATGCTTTTTATTTACTGTAGCGAAAAAGTAGGACCTCACACAACATGTTCATTACTGATTATCCCAAAAAAATTATGGCGGGTACTCCAGACCAACAACCAATCAGAAAGAACCTAATGTGGTTGGTCTTCAAATTTAACGGAGGCATTCAGAAATTACGTGGAAGTAGAAATACAACGTAACTAAAGAGTAGTTACCTACTAAAAACATGGATACAACTCATTTTGTCTTTCGCACTTTTTATAATTTTTATTATGAAACCCCATAGAAAATCACTTTAATACAGAAACCAAATTTATTCAAAATTCAAAAAATTCAAATTCAATATCCGTAATACACAAAAATGCATAATGTTAACGTTACATTATGTATTTTATGAAGTTTAACAATGTGATAGTAGTAGCCGTAGTAGGGTTGCAATTTGATTTTGTATGGAAGGCAAAAAACATGGTTTTAAAAAGTGCATTAAAATTAGTTTTTAATAAGATTAATACTATTTATTCTTTGTAATTTTGAAGTTTAATATAATTACTTCACAATTTTTTTATTTTTTTAGTATAGTTAAATAAAAACATAGTAACTTTTTAACTATTTCGAGGTACCCTTTTTTCCACAGATATACTTATACTTTTTTTTGAGAAATATTCATAAAACAATTGCCTCACATTCCACAGTTCCTGAAAGAAGCAGAATTAATAACAGATGAAAATTTAGTTAGACCAGTTGAAGCACAGAAGAGTGATCTACTTGTTGTTCACACCAAAAAATATCTGAAGTCTTTAAAAGTAAGTTATTTTTAAGAGCGTGCATTCTGAAAGTGGGCAATGTCAATGTGATTAATTTGGCAATATGTCTAACAAGTGAACTAAATAAAATATTGATAATGAAATGCAATAATTAATAACATAACACCAAATGTTTAGTTTTAGATATAAAAAAAGTATTTGGAAACTTTCCAAACGCCTTTTTTACACCTAAAATGGTTATAACATCAAATTCAGTGTTATAATTACAATTATTTATATTCTAATTCACTATTTAGTGATATTTTATATTTCCATACAGTAATAGTGCCAAATTAATCAAAACAGGTAAATATTTGACAGCTTTTTGCAGCATTGCCAACTTTTAGAATGAAACAATTGTCAGTATTGTTTATTGTAACTATGCATTCGCACTGGCGAAACATCACAACAAAACATGTTGAAATCTCTAGTGCCTGTCAAACTTTGTATGGAAAATTGACATAAAATGAAGATTCCAACATGTTTCGTTGTAAATGTTTCGCCAGTGCGAACGCACAGTAAGTATACATTATGTCAGGTATGTATAGGGTGCATTTACAAAGCATTTGCAAATGTGCAAGCTTAAATATAAATCCTGAGCAACCCTAGACATTCAGCCATGCAAGAAGCCTGCCCAAGTGGCGTTAATTTAAATTGTATTGCAATACTAATATGGCACATGGGTCACTCAATCACAAAGGCTACTTCACCGTAGGCTATGCCGATGACATAACCATAATAATCAATGGCACCCACGAAAACACTTTATGCAACCTAATGCGCTAAGCCTTCAAAATAGTAGAGGAATGGTGCGATAAACACCAACTTCAGTGAACCCAGCAAAAACTGAACTGATTCTCTTCACAAAAAAGAAAAAATTGACGACACTACAACTACTACGATTCTTCGGAACAACTCTAAGCTTATCAACTGAAACCAAATACCTGGGCATCTATTTGATCAAACAGCTAAATTGGGCAAAACATATCAATCACATCACTACAAAGCCGTGCACATCCTTATGGCAGTGCAAGAGACTTCTTGGCAGGAACTGCGGGATTAGCCCCAATATCATCTACTGGCTATATATCACAATTATCCGACCAATTATCACATACGGCTCACTGGTCTGGTAGCCCAGGACAGACCTGAGTACAGCCCAAAGAGATCTCGAAAAACTGCAGCGGTTGGCCTGCGTTGCACTACTATTACTAGCATGGTATGAGAACCACAACCACTGCCCTACAGGCAGTGCTTGAACTGCCACCTCTACACCTCATCGTGTGGGAGGAGAAGGCCCTGGCCGCCTTTAGACTCCGTATATCAGGAACCCTGAGCAATGACTAGAGCCAAGCACAAACATATAAAGGAAGATGCGATCAAACGACCACCAATGATGGCATCGCCCTGCGATAAGGACCCGAAACTGCATTTTTTTCAAAAGCACTACAGTATAGTACTCATAGAAGAAATGTGTGACTACTCAAGCCCGAAGGACTCGGAGTTTTCTCACACGACTTTAACATAAATATATCCAGCCCGCTGGGAATGTTCAACACCGTCTATCAGGCGGAGTGTGTGGGCATCATACAAGCGGTCTACGCCATAGAGGTCAGGAGAGTTACAGACACCCAGATACCCTCCTATCTTACTCCTCCAATCTTTAGGGAAGAAATATATTACCTCGAAGC
Organism: Agrochola lychnidis; assembly: GCA_963680765.1. Classification (NCBI taxonomy): domain Eukaryota; kingdom Metazoa; phylum Arthropoda; class Insecta; order Lepidoptera; family Noctuidae; genus Agrochola; species Agrochola lychnidis. Next base: position 9,546,831 of record OY796855.1, on the reverse strand, counting down.
TAACACTAGAATGTCACAAAGCACTTGAACGAATAACGGTATCTAGCCGCAACACAGTGACACTGCAATGGATAAAAGGACACAGCGGATCGCTAGGTAACGACGCAGCTGACGAACTAGCAAGAAGAGTATCCAGCACGTCAGTCTGTGGACTATCGTACCCATCCCCTTCTACCAACTACGCAGTTCACCCACACACAAGCGGAGAACTGGTGGAATTAGACACCAGTCTGCAAACAGTCCAGGGAAGCTATGCCATCCGTGGATAGCTAGCCATCACGGGACACTGCTCACTAAACAAGCACATCCACACACTAGGCATAACGAACAGTCCTCTGTGCAGGGCATGCATGGAGGCTGAGGAAACCCTCGGGTCGCCCAGCTCTTTCACAGATGTTCTGAACAGACCAGGAGACTTATTCAACTTCTGGAGTGAGGTGGGTTGGTTGGAATAACCACCGACGGCCGCCATGGCCCACGCACAATGCTGCACCTGAAGGACTAACTAAGTGCAGAAACCTAACCCCATAACATAGAACATAGATATGGCACACGGGTAGATCATGACCTGGAATAGCGGGTGAAGCCGCTGGCAAAAGTTAGTGAGCTATAGGTTTTTGCTGATCCAAGAGAAGAAAAAGAATTACAATATTTTGACAAAAAGTAGAATCTTTTCAGTCATTTGTTTTTATGCTGTAATGTTATGTGATGTAATTATTATATTATCTTTTTCCTTTTCCAGTGGAGTACCAAAGTAGCTGTGATAGCAGAAGTCCCGGTACTTGCCTTAGTCCCAAATATGCTGGTGCAGTATGCATACTTGAAGCCAATGAGGTACAGGCAACAACATTATTATTTAATTCTTTACTTAACCAGATGACACATTTTTGGTCTTGTATAGAAGTATTGATAGTAATAATTAAAAAATACAATAGACGTGGATATATGTATTTAGTAACCTGTTCCGCTTAGCTATTTCTAAAGAGCCATAAAAAACCCTGAAAGAAATCGACACGTGTTTTACCTCTCAACGAGGCATCCTCAGGATGACTATTAATTTGTCGCTAACTCGAATACGGCGTTTTGCCACACCAAACGCTGAACGCAGAGTCATGCCTGAATCAATTAACTAGTAATAATTAATAAAAATTATGCACGCTTCTTACCAAAGTAATAGTGATTCTATTTGGATGGATATTAAGTTTAGAAACGCAAAACAAATAAATCGACTCGCAAACATTGAGTGTCGAACCGAACGTTTCCGAATGATACCGGAACCTGTTGCTCACTTTGATTACAAAAGAAACTCTTGTGCAAAATTTAATTCTTCTATACCCAGCGGTTTAGGCTTTGCGTTGTCGTTGTCTGTCAGCGAATGAATAATCGAATGAATTAATTTAAGATTTTTACTTGATTTCAGGCTACAAACCGGCGGTTCAGTTCTCGCAGGTAAGTTGGCTCTCGACCGCGGCTGGGCCATCAACGTGGGCGGCGGCTTCCACCACTGCAGTGGTGACAGAGGCGGCGGCTTCTGTCCCTACGCAGACATCACCATGCTTATACGATTCCTCGTTATACATCATCTTATAGAGAATGCTATGATTGTGGATTTGGATGCTCATCAGGTAATACCATTTTTATTTTTTTACTTACTCTCAGTGGCGTAGCGTGCTTTGGCCCCGTATAAAAATTTGTTTGGGGGCCTTTATGAAGGGTAAAGATATCTCATATAAGAAAAAAATGTTTGCATAAAATTAAAAGAAATATTAATTCATCATAATTATCTATCTGTCTGTCACTTTTTCCAAAATTTTTACAAACAATTCAAATAAACACTCTCCTTGCTTTTTTTTCGACAAACTGATTTATTAAATACTAGCTGTGCCCGCGACTTCGTTCGCGTGGTTGTCGAGAACAAAACAACGTTTAGATAAGAGTATATCACCTTTTTGATGATTTATATAAGAGTCCTGACTTTGGTATAGTTGATTACGTTAATGCTTCTCTATATACTATGTTAGCGGTGGAATTACCCGGAGCATATACAAAAAGGTTGTTTGGGTTGCTAACACGTGATAGAGAAACATAGAGTTGGCCGTGTGAAAAACAATCAAAAGTAAGGTCTACACCCGCAACGGATAACGTCTGGCCTTGGGCTTTATTAATAGTCATAGCGTAACAGAGGCTTACAGGAAATTGCACACGTTTGAAAGTAAACGGAAAATTATTGGGGATAATGGGTATCCTGGGAATGAAAACAACATCACCGGAGCCGCAACCTGTTAAGATTTCGGCTTCGATGACATTTCGTTGGAGATTTGTTACTCTCAACCGAGTTCCATTGCATAGTTTTGGTGGGCTTAAATTTCTGAGTAGAATGATTGGTACTCCGACTTTTAAATAAATTTTGTGTGCTGGAAGACCTGGTGTATTTAGAGAGTCTAAAAACTCTACTGGATAGTGGGTGGCATCTCCTTCTTCCAAAACCGTGTTAATAGATAAATATTCCCTACTTTCTCCAGAAACATGTACCAATATTTGAGAATTTATTGCTGCTGCTTGGTCGTTGCGAGGTGCCAAAATAGCTCGTTGGCATAGCCAAGCAGCGTCATGGTTCGAGATCTCTGATGGATCTCCGTATACAGAGGAAATGAGTTCCTGCTGTGAGGCAACAGAAGAACACAGGCTTTCGACTAAAGTTACTTTACCTCCTTCTTGAGTCGGGTATGTGCCGTTACCAATTTGAAGTAGTAAATTTGAGAAAACCTGCGCGTTTGCGTCACCTCCCAAATATGCTCGCATATTAAAGCTCAAATTAGTTAATATGACACTACGCCATAAAATAGAGCTCTTTAAACAGGCACCTATTTCATCGGCCCTCGTTCCTCTGGGTATTATAGGGAGTGTCTGCCTGAAGTCTCCACAGAATAGCACCGTTAAGCCTCCCATCGGTCGGTCATTTTGTCTTATATCTCGCAACGTTCTATCTACAGCTTCCACAGCTTTACGATTTGCCATCGTACACTTGTCCCAAACGATAAGGGCGCAATCGCGTAAAACCCTTGCTTTATCACTATTGCGAGACACGTTGCAAACAGGGTTTTCTGTGCGGTCCAAGTCGATTGGTATTTTAAATGTTGTATGTGCAGTTTTTCCTCCTGGTAATAAAGTGGCAGCTATTCCTGAGGAAGCGACGGCAAGGGCAATTTTGTTTTGGCTCCTTATTTGAGCCAAGATAACTTTAGTGATGAAAGTTTTACCTGTTCCACCAGGTGCATCTAAAAACAGCATTTCTCCTAATGAATGTTCTACACTACAGCATACTCTATCAAAGATTTGACGTTGTTCTGACGTCAAATTTGAACAGCCATTTCGCAATATTTCTGCTAACTCTTCGGGGTTGTAATTTATTTCAGATGTATACTCCCTATTAATTCGTTCCCCACCAACTGTCGGTGTCGGCAAGCCGTATTGACTGAGGGGGTTCCCTCCTATACTTGTAACTATATCTTGTATAGCCAGCAAAGACCTATTATGGCAGCTTTCACGTACTTGGTCAGAAGTTTCACTATTTATATTTTGCTGTCTCAAAAAATCTTCGGCAAACGCGTCTTTATATTTTTGCCACAACTGCCCAGCGTCCGATAAGCCACAAAATGTCAACAAAATGGCAAATAAATGGCGCAAACGATGTGGACTATCACTGACGCATGCTTCGGCTAAAGCATCATCCCAATGCTGATCGCCATCTAATAAATGCCGTGCGCGGCAAGCAGCTTGAAATGTGGGATATTCTATATCGTCCACTTTGCGGAGCTTAGCAAAAGAAGTAGGTCCTCGCACTGTGTGAAGAAGAAGGCGTAAATAATAACACTGCATTATTTGGGTGCACCGTGTATACTCTTCCAATCACGTGTTCTTTAAAAATGCCGGACTCGCCTTCTACAGCAGTTCCACGTCTCCTGCGATTACAAACACCTTGCTGCTTGTTATAAGAATAATAATGTGGCACTTCATTGTACAACAGAGACTTAGCGAAATTGTCTCTTTCGCAAAGGCGAAAGAATGCGAGCAGGGTGGTTTGTCTTGGGTTGTTCATTCTTTCTGCCATATTTTCTGGCTGAAAGTAAACTCGCTGCCCGCCTTTCAGGTGCACGTCAAGATGGATGACTGGCGGATACCTTTCATGAATAGGGAAACTCAAAATGCGCCAAACTGCCTCCGAAGAGCTTATGTATCGGCCAGATTGATACCTTGTCACTTCATCAAATTGGTTGTTATTTCTTAGTGCTATCATGGCTTGATCACTACCTTTATTAACATATTTACATATATATTTTATAGATTCGACGCTATTACAAATTTCAACATTAATGTGTGCTTGAAAAGCTTTTGACAAAACTGGAGAATACGGTACCACCCAACTATTATTTAGAATTATTTCTTGTCCACGGAATCTGACAGTAGCTGTGAAACCACCTTGTGACGGTGATCTTCGCCGGTATTGCGGATACCCATTTTCCCCAGCCATAGTTAGTTCTTTCAGTGCTCTGGGGTATTTTTTTGAGCATTGACCATCTTTCATGCACGGTGATTCCCTGTTTAAGACGCCACATGGCCCTTGAACCATATGTGTTTTTACTATGTCATGCAAAATCGGATCTGCATTATAGTCCGGAAATTCTGCACTTATGACACTGTCTATAGCATCGGGACGAATTTTTTCTTCCAGCCACAGAAGAATGTGCGCGTGGGGTAAACCACGCTTTTGCCACTCGACGCTATACATAAAATAAAGAGTTGAACCGAAAACTTTCTCCTTTGTAAGTAGATTAATCAAGACTTTGAGTTTTAAATGAAAAATCCTAGCAATAATGTCATGTCTGTCGTGTGACGCCTGTCCTGTGAGAAGTGCCTGGCAAATCTCCGTCCACTTTGGATTTGTTGTAAATGTTATAAAAAGGTCCGGCCGGCCGTATTTACGGACGTAACAAAAAGCATCTTGCGTTCGTTCGTGCATATACCGCGGACCGCCTGTGAAACTAGATGGCAAAATAACCAATCGACCCAAGTCTTCGACGTTATTATCTGATTGCATGGCGTCCCGCAAGTGCACGTATTCTTCAGCGCGTAACCGTCGCTGGTTAGTGCGAATATACACTAAACGTTCAGTTTCTATTTTTGCGTACATGGCCACAATAAATTGGTCGAACAAACCACGAAATCGTTGCAAATATACGAAACTGTTTTGCCTTATTTGTAAAAGGTAGGAATAGTATTGTTGAGCAGATATTTTTTTTTGATAATTAGTGACTCTCGTAGTAGGGTTCACTTGGTACAGCCCAAAATTGTACCCATCTTCACCATGACAATAAATTAGTGGATATTGCAGGGCGTCGTAAGCTCGGTGGGTTTCCAAAATGCGTTGAAGGCGATCGTCGCGTGTACGCAACACGATATCACGTCTCTCACACTCCTGGTCGACTAAAACAACTGCAACTTCATCTGCGACGGGTGCATTGTGTCTTCCACGGTGTTCACCCACAGGACGTCTATCGGCACTTATAACAATTTTGAAATCATTGCTGCCTTGTGGAATTGACTCCAATGCAGCTTTGAATTCACGAACGTACTGGTTAACGTGATGCAGCAATTCTTGAAGTTGACCCAAAAGCTCAGCATTGAGCTGGGGAAAATTGTGATTTCTAACATTGAGCTGTTGCGTGTAATCGGATACAAAATAAATTTCGAGAAATTTGGGTTCATTTTCTGGCAGCAAAGATCCAATAAGGTGATAAACTTGACCTTGTACTTTGAAGGTTGGCATGAACGGTCCTTCCGTTATTTGTTTTGCCCCAAAGGAAGTCATTTGGAAAGCACTGTTATATAAACGAATATTATACAAAAAATGTTTCGACTGGGGATGATCGCCATTCAGGAGACTTTTAAGTAAGTGTGGTGGATCTTGGAAATTTGGAAGAACAATTTTTCCATTTGAGCAGCACATTCCGTCTGTCTCTTTCCTCCATTTCAAAGCATGACAAAAATTACAAATTTCTCTCATGTCACCCACGGAAGTAAAGCCAGCATAATTAATTCTAGACGAATATGTGAACCCTGATTTTTCCCTATTGTCCCAAGGTAATAAAATATTTGCATCGTCATTTTCCATGGACTCATCAGCTCCGCTATTTGTTTCTTTATTCATATGGTATCGAGCTCGTTCTATTTCTAGGCGAGATTGACGTTGTTCTGCTGTTTCTGCTCGTCTTAGTTCATCTATTCTTTCCCTTTGAGATGCAAGATAACTTTCATTGTTTCTTTGTACACCTACATAGTTATGTCTAGCTATTTCTAATCGTTCTTCTCTTTGGGAGAGAGATTCAGACTCGCGCGAGAGAGCGTGTCGCTCTCGGTCAGATGACAGACGTGCTTGGCGTTCCTCGATACTCTCTTGAGAACGCAAAGTCGCGGTCCGAGTTCTTTGCGAACTTAAGCGCGACTCCCTTTCTGTGAAAGTCTCTGACTCGCGTGAGAGAGACTGGCGCTCCCGATCAGCAGACAGCCGAACTTCGCGTTCCTGGATACTCTCTTGAGAACGCAAAGTCGCGGTCCGAGTTCTTTGCGAACTTAAGCGCGACTCCCTTTCTGTGAATGTCTCTGACTCACGTGAGAGAGAGTGGCGCTCCCGATCAGCAGACAGCCGGACTTCGCGTTCCTGGATACTCTCTTGAGACCGCAAAGTCGCGGTCCGTGTTCTTTGTGAACTTAAACGTGACCCTTTCGGTGAACGTTTCCGATTCACGTGAAAGAGCGATGTGCTCTCGGTTAACAGATAACCGTGCTTCACGATCTTCTTCCGATTCCTGAGACCTACAAAGTCTCATCCTTTTCGTATTCCGGCTACGCAGCGAAAGGTTAGTTTTTTTTCTTTGAGGCATTTTCAAGGAAAATTAAAGCAATAAACAAAACCAACAACACTTATGACTGAATAGCCTACAAACTTAAAAGAACGGTGCGTCGAACAGTGTTCGTGGTCGTGACTCAACGAATTGGCAACACTAACTTACTGTATAACGATTGGCACTATTGGATTCAAACTACGAAGTAAATAAAATACAATCTTTACTTCGTACTTCAAACCAATGACCAAAGTTGACCAAAAGAAACCAATAAGATAAGCCAATACTTTTTTTCGACCAATTTAGAAAATCGATAAACCAAGCAACCAAAGAACTTTTACGACACACGCAAGAACTTTTAAGATACCTAACGAAACCCAATTTGCCTAGTAAACACGGTGGACGTCATTCTCGCGCGGAAAATCTTAACACCGCGATTCAGAAAATGACGTCATTTGCACAACGCCATCTATTGGATTTGGATTTCAACTATCAACATTAGTTCTAGCAAGTACTATACTGAATTGCGTAACGTAATATTTTACTTCTTGAACTCACTAAATTAATCATATCTTTTGATAGAGTGAACCGATTTCGATGAAACAAAAACTAAGTTAAACCTCAAGTTGCTTATAATTTTTGTATATAAACATTGTCAGCATTGAATTCGTAGATTTTACGTGATGTGCGCACAAACAAACAGACAAAAATTTCAAAAATGATGGAAATGGGTTCTGTTACTTATCTTTTCACACGCTGGCTATTTTTTGTTTCAATTTCTTCAATGTACAAAAATGACTTTTCTACAGATTTATTATATGTAATTATTATATGTAATAGATAATAGATTTAGCTGATGATGAATTTGGGAAATTTTTATTAATTTTTGCTTACGCACGTCGGGGACTCCCGTGGTCCGGGGGCCCCGTATAATTGCTACAGCAGATACGGCGGTAGCTACGCCCCTGCTTACGCTGTTCCGCTGCTGGGCATAGTTCTCCCTATACCTTTCCATTCATCTTTGTCTGCTGCCATTCCTGGCTAATCGGTCAGGGCCGAGTCTAAATTGTCACGCCAGCGTTTCTTAGGTCTGCCTCGGTGACGACGTCTGTCTTCAGACACCCACTGCGTGATGACCCTGGCCCATTTGTCCTGATGCATCCTGTAAGTGTGATCCGCCCAGTCCGCACCGGGGCGCCGCATTATATTTTCATTCTGAGATGTTCTGAAAATTTTTCATCTTGCGGTCCAGCGCCGGTGCGGCTCCGGCGTCATGTACAGGAAGCCTTAGGGTTGGCTGTCCCCACACATGTAGCCGAAGAATGAAATAAAAAAACCGACCTCCAAAAAAAAACACTACAAAGTGAAAAATAACTTTAATTTCGGAAGTCGGTGGCAAAAAACGAAAATACAAAACCCAAGACACCGACTTCTGAAATTAAAGTTATTTTTCACTTTGTAGTGTTTTTTTTTGGAGGTCGGTTGTTTTTTTTTTTGTAAAAAGTTTTTATTTTTCACTTTTTAGTTGTGGTACCTACCCCACACACATTCGAATACCACTACCTGCTACCAGTGACAGAAACTTATCTACATACTAAGTGGGAAAAAAAAACGTATTTTGTAGCTAACTCAAAAACTATCCAAGCAAAGTTAATAAAATTTATTTGGGACCAATTCCAGAGCACAGCCTTTCAAACAAAAAAAGAATTTTCAAAATCGGTCCACAATTGACGGAGAAATCGGTGGACATACATAAAAAAAAAAAACAAACATACGCGACGAACATATAACCTCCTCCTTTTTGGAAGTCGGTTAAAAAATGAATGCGCATAAGCGTGTGGGGTGTCGTTGGATCCCATAATTAAAAAGATTATGATGTTCCTAAGTGACTTGTAGTTTTTGAGATATGGAATATTTTAGGTTGCAACCGCAGTCTAAACTTTGTTTTTCGAGAAATTCAATGAAATACAAAATTATTTTTGCGGTCGGTAAATAATAATACTTTGCATGCGTAAATATTTATTCCAGCTACGGAACCCTTCAATGTGCGTGATGTGACATTCACTTGGCCGGTTTTTATGGTCTCGCCCAATCCAGTACCCTAATTGCGTAACTTATTTTAGTAAACAATTTTGCCTAATTTGTTTCATTTTGACAGTTCAACAACATTCATTGCGTTATTTACGTTGTTGAGCAGATTTTTTTTCCAACTTATGAAGCAATGGATTAGCAATCTGTTTCAAATCGAAACAGATTGTGATTATGTTGTATTACGCAATGAGGGTACTGGTTTACCTATTTAAATAGTTATTTTACAACGTCCCAGGGCAACGGGTACCAACGCGACTTTTTGGACGTCCCGGAGGTGTACATAATGGATATGTACAACAAGTACATATACCCTAAAGACAAGAAAGCGAAGCGGGCCATCAGGAAGAAAGTGGAACTTGAGCACAAAGTTGAGGATATGGAGTATATGCTCAAGTTGAGGAAGTGAGTACCACCAAATTTTCCCCTCACGACGCGAAATATCTCTCAGGTAACAATAATAATCATCTGTAATCATTTTATCGAATCGTTACGATTTACGGCCTAATTGCGGAGAGCCTCAATTAACACCTCAGGAGGCTCTCATTCCTGCCGGGGTTGCGAATAAAACCGATAGGGAAATCGTGGCCCCCGGCAATAGGGCAACCGATGGAACTCGGGTGGATTTTAGTCAGTAAGAGCAGGCCTCCGTCACTCTATGTACTTGCGCGCTATAATTACCTACCGCCCGGCCGAGCGGTCTCGGGCCGTTTGCGGACCTTATTCAGTGCGGTTTTCGCAAGCGAAGCGCACGCACGTTGTTCAATTTTAATCGTTAGACTATCTACGAATCTAATCTACGAATAGACTGTTTTTCCATTTTAAAGCATTCAACAAAACATCGTCTTTTTACGGAAAGTTAAAAGTGCCAACAGATGCGTTTCATAATTAAGTATGTAAGAGAACTCGAGACTATATTTATTAATAATTTTGAAAAAAATATGAAACAAAGGCCGGGTAGTACTCTTTATGAAATTTAAATGACATACATTTTGATTCTCCCTGCCCTTGTTTCCCAAAACAATATTTAATAAAACTTTTTTTTTGGTTTCAAGATTTTTTCTTGTTCACAAACTAAACTAAATTTAAGTTCAGTGCATCTTTTTCTTTCTATTTCATTAAGAAAAGGACAGAAGATAAATTTTAGTTTAGTCCTGTCAAATTAATCAGCACTTGACGTAAATTGACGTAATTTTAGTTGGCAAGTTTTTAATCACGTCTAAACTTGTATGGAGACTGACAGGCGCTGATTAATTTGACAGGACTAAACTAAAATTTATCTTCTGTCCTTTTCTTAATGAAATAGAAAGAAAAAGATGCACTGAACTTAAATTTAGTTTAGTTTGTGAACAAGGGAATCGGCACTACTGACCTCTATAATTGTTTTAGATTTATTTGCACAGTCAGCACCAATTTAAAAACATATTTTACCTTTATACGATACAATTTTAAACTACCGAACATATGCAGAGTTCTCAATAAAATAGACACAAATAGTTATGTTAATTTAATTTTATCGAAGAGGCAGCCCTGCGATTGCTGTGGGATCGCGCGGTGCGAAGCAATCACAACTGTACGCTTGAGCATTTAGGCACATTTTAGCATGCAGCGGTTGCTGACGCGACGGAGTAGGCTATTATAGCAGTAGGTATTGGAAATTTTCTACTGAGTGAACTATCTGTTACGTAGTAATTATTTAATAATCTGTGGTAAGAGTCTGACACGCCCTCCCGCTCCGCCCAGAGCGGGAGAAGTCATTTGATAATTTCCCACACAAAAAAAAAAGAAAAAAAAAGGAGGCTCTCATTGCGAGGCTGGGTCAATGGCTTGATTCAGAAAGCAGTACATAGTTCTGGACACGGCACACATAGTGAGGAGGTTCCTCTCTCTAGAGCCCTGACCACCGGCAGCTAGGACCCTGTTCCTGATACTGATAGGCAATTTTTTTATTCATATATTAAAAAATGAGAGGAGGTTGTGGCTAAGTAGTAACAACCGCACGGGTCGATCCATCAGGTTAAGCTACGCTTGCTGGGGTTGGTCCGTGGATGGGTGACCATCTTTACATACCGAGACTCCTCCGTGCCTCGGAAAGCACGTTAAGCCGTTGGTCCCGGTTGTCATTCGTGGATCTTTGACAGTCGTTAGTTTGTTAGGGGTCCAAGGGACCAAACCTGAAATCGCGAAAAAAAAATCAGCTGTTCCCTACATTTTGACAAGTTATGCGAACATAAAGATTTTTTTTTCGCGATTTCATGTTTGGTCTCATAGTAAAAGTTGTTCATAATGATGAGTAAAGTCACGTGTTAAAGTTTGCGCACTGGATAAAAACTTACCCTATATATTATTCTATACTATAAGGCGCTTTGTTCAAAGTCAAGTTATTGTTTCAGAAACCTAAAAGAAGCCTTGAAGGAGTTCAAGCCAGACATTTTAGTATATAACGCCGGAACTGACATACTGGACAGCGACCCACTGGGGCAATTGAGGATCAGTGAATATGTAAGTTGTTCTATTTTTAGTTATTAGCAAATAATATAAAAATAAATAAACTTTTAACATACTCAATAATGTCAACATGCAAACCTAACCTAAAGTAAGTTATTATTACCTTGGGGTCTATCCAGGCGATCATATTGTACTGAATTTAGTTATAACCCGCTGGTCAATAATATGATTTTAATTTGGAACCTCAATTAAAAATTAGTATGCAAAATAAATATGCAAACCGATTAAATATAAATATTCTAAAATCTACTATTAATAATCAAGTGTCAATTACATGCTGCTTGGAGCTTCGACTAATTTTACTGTTTTCACATTGTATGAATATAAGTTTACACTTGCGTTCAATAGATGGCGTTGTGCATTCAAAGCTCATTTCTGAATTGCGGTGTTAAAATTCTCCGCGATTGAATGACAACCCCGATTTTTCAGTTTTTAGTCATCGCTTCTCGGCCTTTTGGCTAAGATCAAAGTGTAGTATCTGTTCTTTTCAGCTTAATATCTGATAGTTCAAATAAGTGATCCTGCTATTATAAAAAAAAAACGTAAAAATGTTACATTCGCGGTATTGGATGCCGAGCGACGATTTGCAGTTGGAATTTATGGTAGAACGTTTTTCAACTACAGTGTTAAGTTTGTTCTTGAGATAAATAAATTCATCTCAACTACGGAACCCTTCATTGTGCGTAGTCCGACATGTACTTGGCCGGTTTTTTTGCAATAAACCTTCTAGTATGCAGCAAACTAGGGGTGGGTCGTTACGTGATTTTTGCGAAACGTAACGTAACTAGTGACTACAAGGACGTCACCGGTTTTGAAAACTAGTGATTTTAGTAACTAGTTATTTTTCAAATTCTATTCGGTGATTCAACACGGTGATTCTATCGAAGTGTTACAGTTATTTGCGAAACGAAAAGATATATGGTTACCTACGTAATACGTTATTTTTGGAACGAATACTTTTGTTTCGTTTCACTCTTTTCATTCGATCACTGCATTGTGATGGAACTAGTTACAAAAATCACGTCTTTATGTGTGAATCGAAACTAGTTATTTGGTTACATGCCCCGTAGCCAGTTATTGTAACTAGTGACGTTAAATAACGCCCATACCTACAGCAAACCCTCTAGTGTTTCAGTGCACAGTCGGTTTCTCTGCCATGTCTTCATGTTATTAACAGATGAGAACAGTCTCTCAACATTAGCACTGCTATGTGGAAGTGCAAGTAAATGTCTCACAAATCCACAAAGCAGAGGAACATTGGAGACTGATCTCCTTTTTAAATAGATGCGACATGCTTCCAGAAGATTTCTGGCCCTGGGTCCGCGTCTTCTGAGAATGGGAGTGTCGTGTTTTTTAATGTCCTCCATTCTCGGTCAAGCATTTACTTGGCAATGTAAATATAACGTTACCGTCTCGTCGGATCACGATAGATCCGACGAGACGGTAACGTTCCATTACAAGTATAAGACGCATGCATGGCTCAAATTGTGTTCCTAAAAAATTTTTTCAATCGTAATACTGGAAACATTTTTTAGGCCGAAGTTGGTAGATGTGACAACGCTGTGTTCGGGGCTCGCTCCTCCCGTCGCGGGTCGGCCCGGCATTGCAGTGCCGCCGGGATCGGCCCACAAAATTACATTGAAACACCCGAAGTTCCACCGGACTTGCAAGCCCCAAGTTCCACCGGACTTGCAAGGTTCTCAGTTTAGAACTGGAGAGTACTGAGTCTCGAGGGTGTATTGCAGATTTCCTTGAAATTCATAGAAAATATTCGTTCGTTTATGAGGCTCCCGTATGATTACCTGAATTTTGTTTTTGAAATGATTTGAATACTTTGTCCTTTTCAGGGCATAGTAAAGAGAGACGAGTTCGTATTTGAAATATGCAGAGAAAACCACATTCCTATTGTAATGCTCACTAGCGGAGGGTACGTAAGAAAAACAGCGCGGATCATCGCAGACTCCATTATGAACCTATATCGCAAGGGACTTATTTCTGGCGGGAATGATTAAGGAGAAAACATGTGCTGACGAGTAATATAACACAAACATTCACCAATCATTTAGAGTATATATCACTGGAGAAGCCATAAGCGCAATATTCTGAACAAAAAATTCTGTCACATTTGGCGGGGGACGCGCGGTAGTTTCTACGAAAAAGAACAATAGCTGTTGTTGTTTCCGAGCCTGGAAAGAGAAGTCCGTACCATCGTTTTTTTTTTTTCATCGATATCGATAATCATTCGGAATTTTGCTTGAACCCAGAAATAAAACAGCTGATGCATAGAAAAGTTACATTTTAAAAATAACAACTATTAAATAAAAGTAAAAAAATAATGATATAGTACCAACAAATAATACATACTTAAAAAATCAGTAGGTTCATAACAACTACTGATTTTTAAAATGAAATAATTTGGAGTATATAATTATGGCGAATACATTTTTGAGGGTCCCTTTTTTTGTAATGTACGCAATTCTTGTATCTGTATATTTGGTCATTACGGCTTTAGCTAGTTCTACCTCATGACTAGTTAATACCGGTATCATGATCTTGTGAGAATAATGTTTTCCCAACAAGATTCCGCAGAGCCTGTGTTACGAACTTACGACAAAGGTGGTGGTATATTTAATACTTAATTTTTTGCAGTCATCAGAATCAGAAATCTTTATTTGTGAACATAGGTCAAGTTACACATAGTGTGAGGTGTTATAAATAGGTAGATCCTCCATGTTTTGCCCAGAGGCGTACAACCAAGCCTTATTAACTTGTCACATTGCTGACATAAAGAAATGGATTTTGATTTTTTCTTTTTCTCTCTTTCGATCGAATTAGAAGAAGATGGTTGGAACCAGCCCCGGATTTAGAATTTTTTGAGGCGGGGCAAAAACTGCCGTCTGCCGCCCCGCCCCCCACCAATCTTTTATGGGGATGCGCTAAGTTAGCTCCCGCGATATTGAAATTTTTTCAAAATGAAAATTTTGGCAGCAACATATTCAAATTGTATCGATCGATAATGCGCCAATTCAACAGGGGCGCCAAAACTGTTGTAAAAAAGAAAAGAAAAATAGAAAGATTATAAATGTGCTGCGCGTCTCATTTATTGCAAAGTTGCGGTGTGCTGGGTGGTGCACTTGTCTGCTACGCTTGAATTTGTCGCCCCCTGAAGTTGGCGCCCAGGGCACGGGCCCCGGATTGCCCCCTTAGATCCGGGGCTGGTTGGAAGTATAAACGCTTTTTCACGTGACTTTTCTGCCAACTTCTACCGCAAGCCGCGTTAGAAAACTTCGTTCAAAAACAATTTTCTTAAACAACAAAAAATACTAGTTCGCTCTAAGAAATTATCGACATGTCAATTTTGGTTTCATACATGACCCCAACCCTTTTTTTTTTTTTGGGTGGGAAATCATCAAATAACTTTTCCCGCTCTGGGCGGAGCGGGAGGGCGTGTCAGACTCTTACTGACTAAAACCCACCCGTGTTCCTTCAGTTGCCGTGTTGCCAGGGGGCCACGATTTCCCTATCGGTTTTCTTCGAACCCCCGGCAGGCATTGGCTATGGCGGACCCCGTCAATTCTGCTGACATCTCTTTGAGGCGCGCGTGGAACACAACGCGCCGTCGACCCGGGCTTGGTCCTTATCGGACGGCAAGCTGCCCATTGCTCAACGTCCATGACCCCAACCCTACGGTAGTCTCGTTATCATTTTTGCTAGAAGACATAATCGCATGGCAAGTGCATGTCAATTTAGCTGATTTGACGTACATTTTCGTAATGCAAAAAAGTATATTTTGAACCTTATGAACATAAAAACGAAGTGTAGCGAGACATGGTGACGTCACAAAAGCAATGCGAGAAAAATACTCGATCCATGCCGTGTTTTATGTTGAATCATGGTTGAATCGAATGAAAAGTCAAAATGATGATGATGATGTTAGGATTTTAAAAATCACTGAAAACATGACTAGATATTTAAAAAAAAATACTTAAATATGGAAGGTTATTCCGTCTTTATTTAAGTTTGACGTCTTTGAACGCTTTTTACATGTTTTAACAGCACAACTAGGCATTTTCACGGAGCACTGATGAGAACCCCGCGACTCGAAAACGATTAACGTTGTGCGTTCGAATCGATTTGAAAGTAGTTTTTATGAACGTGTTAGAGCATTTGCTCTTGTACTTTTACAGAGGGGGAAGTGTTCGTAAGGCTTCTCCAGTGATATATACTCTAAGACCAATCAGAAATAAGAATCATGACTTGATATTGACTATCTAATGATATTCATCACTTTTTATTATTATATTTATTACTTCGATGGCTCTAAGGTAACCTTATCTTTGTACCTAGTATTAATTATTAACAGCTAAAGTTGATGAATTTTTCTTGATTTTGAAATTATAGAAGTCGGCATGTTCTTAAATGATTATGAGTCTGAAGTTTTATCCAAAACCATTATACTTGGGCTTCGTTCTCGATATAACATTTACAATGCAGCTTCCTAACGCCAGTCGACAACCAAACGCATATTTAGAGCTGAAAGCAAAAACTAAACACACAAGTGTAGCTGTTTCCGTTCTTTAAGTTATCTGTCATTCTTTACATTTGCGCGGCAACCATTACGCGGTGATTCCCACAGAATACTATTTAAAAGTGTTTAAAACTAGTTTAAAGTGATCATTAGGTATCATGCCGAAATGAAAACATGGAAACGAATATTATCTTCAAAAAATCCGAAGATTAGAAAAGAAGATGAAACGACACCGGTACCACACCGATTCATTGGAGCCGTCCATTTTTTCTTCACCAGGTAAAGCAATTGTTTTATACAGTGAAACGTGTTTCACATGGCTTAAATACGTTATTTATTGTACCTCGCGGGTAATGTACGATATGCATTGACGCGAACAAATAATTCGGGGCGTTTACGAGATAAACACACGAGTTTTTCATTTACCTAATGGTGTAGTCCGAGAGGCTACGCGTAGGTATGAATATTATGGTACATAAACAGGGTCAATTCTCTTTTTGCAGACCGCAAAAATGATGAACCAGAAGACATTGAACTACTAGTAGATGATTATGGGGAACCACCGGTTCCAATTCCACTTGAAGTAAGCCCGGATATCACAAATACAGCCATAACTGTAACTGATGCTCTACCTGAGCCTGACCCTGAGCTAGGCACTGAGCCTACTCTATCCCCAGAAGTGCTGCAAGCATTAGGGGATTTGATGCCAGAAAAACCCAAGTATGGACCAAAAATTAATAAGGACTTAGCCCGTATTTGGAATACTATTATAAAGAACGGACTCTCAAGGGAAAATAAGCTGAAACTGGAGAAAAATGTACCAGAAAACTGTAGTTTGCTCTGCCCCTAAGACGACCCACTGACCCCTCATGCTCAATCCAGAAATTATTGCTTCAGTGAACGACACAATAATTAACCATGATAAAAAGATATAATCGGAACAAAACCAGTTAGGTATGGGACTCACCCTTTTAGGTGATGTGTTATCCATGTTACTCAACAACAACAATATCGATAGACTGAAACTGATCTCCCACCTCAGTGATGCTGGAAGGATTTTAACAGACTTGCACTTCACACAAACAAAATCTCGAAAAAACCTTATTTTCCCTGTCCTGGACAAAAAATTCTTAGATATTGTCAAAGAAGTAGAGAGATGATTACCTTTATGGTAACAACCTATCTGAAAAGATAAAAGCCCTACAAGCCTGCCAAAAAACAGGCCAATCTATAAAAAAGCCAACTACTTTTACCACAACCCGTCAGGGAAACTTGAGTGGTCCACCTCATTCACAACCACCAGAGGACAAATCTGAGGCCGGGACACAAAAAACCACAGTCCTCATACCAAGCAAGGAAATATCAACTGGCACAACAATACAAGCCACAGCAAGCTGTGAGAAAACCCAAAGCCCCACCACCACAGGACAAGACTCGTGCTCGACATTAGAGGTTAGTCATGCTGGAAGATTAAATCATTTCTTACCTTGTTGGCAAAGGATCTGTGACGATGTTTCAATACTGAATCATGTCATTGGATACTCAATACCTTTTACTGACACACCCTATCAGTCACAATCTCAACAGCCATTACAAAATGATATTTTAAATGATCCGGATATGCATACTGCCATTAATAATTTATTGGCATTAGGTGCAATTTCCCCTTGTACACAATGTAAAGACCAATTCATATTTAAAGTGTTTTTGATTCCAAAACCAAATGGTAGCAAAATATTTATTCTAAACCTTAAACCTCTTAACAAATTTGTTAACACATGCCATTTTAAAATGGAAGATTACAGAACTGCAGTAGCCCTAATTTCTCCAGGAGAATTTATGGCGAAAATTGATTTAAAAGAGTCCTATTTATTGGTAAATATTAATCCAGCTCACAGGAAGTATCTACGGTTTCACTATGATCAATTATACGAATTTAATGCACTCCCATATGGCTTGAGTTCTGCACCTTATATTTTCTCTAAGATTATGAGAGTAGTGGTTACATATCTAAGATCTAAAGGTCACAAATCAGTACAATACTTAGATGATCTCTTGTGTATTGGTCCTGATTATAAAACATGTTTGAAAAATGTTAATGAAACAATTGCTATTTTAAAATGTCTTGGATTTGTTATTAATTATGAAAAAAGCATAATTAGACCATCACAGTCCTGTCAATTCTTAGGTTTTATATTTTACACAAAAACAATGATACTATCGCGACCTACTGACAAAAAATTATCTATTCAAAAATCCATTGAGAAATATTTGAAAAAACAGAGTTGTAGCTTAAGAGACCTGGCTCAGTCAATAGGAACATTGACTGCAGCATGCCCGGCAAGTACATATGGCTGGCTTTACACAAAACTATTAGAACACCATAAATATCATGGTTTAGTTAAAAGCAAAGGCAATTATGATACAAATATTATTATTCACCCAGAAATTAAACTAGACCTACAGTGGTGGGCTGATAATATCAATAGTTTACACAAAAGTATAGCATACTCAAAATATAATTTTGAAATATTTACAGATGCGTCAAGAACTGGGTGGGGGGCCGTTTGTAATAATAATAGGGTTCATGGGTTCTGGACAGACTGAAAAATATTATCTAGAACTACTTGCCATATTTTTAGCTTTAAAAATGTTTGTTAAAAATAAACAACATCTACACATATTGTTGCATGTCGACAATAAGACTGCCATATCATATATTAACCAAATGGGAGGTATTCAGTACCCACATTTAAACAACTTAGCCAGAAGCATATGGCAATGGTGTGAAGATAGACAAATTTGGTTATTTGCTTCTTACTTAAAATCAAGGGATAACAAAGAGGCAGATGAAGAATCACGTAGAGTCAATCCTGACATAGAGTGGGAACTGAATACCTCCACATTCCAGTATATTGTTACTCAGTTTGGCCAACCTCATATTGATCTTTTTGCCTCAAGAATTACCTAATGCAAAATGTAAATCTTACATTTCCTGGAAACCAGACCCAGATGCATAGAATATAGATGCTTTTACCGTGCCATGGATGAACTATTTTTTTTTTACACGTTCCCCCCATTTAGTCTATTATTAAGATGTTTACAAAAAATTAAAAATGATAAAGTGACAGGCATTATGGTCATGCCATATTGGCCGTCTCAAGCTTGGTATCCATTAATGCAAACTCTGTTAGCCTCAAAACTGTTACATCTTTAAACCTGATAAACAATTACTGCATTCCTCTTTCAGAGAGAATCACCCTCTACATCTCCACCTTACACTAATGGTAGGGATATTGTCAGGAAAGCATGGCTAAGACAAGCCATCCCCCCATCAGCAATAGAGGTTATGTTAAGTTCACTTTCCAATAATACCTTGAAACAATACAATGTCACATATAAAATCTGGTGGGCTTTTAGTCAAAAACAAAGTATAGATCCATATACACCATCTATACCAATCAGTATGTATTTTTTAACTGAGCAATTCAACTTAGGGGCCTCATATGGGTCTTTAAACTCACACAAGTCAGCTCTCGCTGTAATAATAGGCTCAAAAATTGGGGGTGATGACCGCATCAAGAGACTCAAAGGTTTCTATAATATCAAACCACCTGGGGCCAAGTATCAAACTACTTGGGACCCAGGTAAAGTCCTAAATGTTTTAAAAACTTGGACTCCAAATAATTCTTTGAATTTTGAAAAATTGACCAAAAAATTGGTAATGTTATTAGCACTAAGCACAGCCCTAAGGGCACAGACTTTGTCTCTTATTAAAATACCTAACATCACAGTAAACCATGCAGGTGTACACATTTCTATTACAGACACTATTAAAACATCTGGTCCCGGTCGCAGCCAACCGTAGCTCTTTTTACCTTTCTTTGAAAAGTTAGAAATTTGTCCAGCTAGTACATTACGTGATTACATTAATTATACTCAGAGCATTAGGGGAAATAACACTCACTTAATACTTTCATTACATAAGTCCCACAAACCAGTTTCTCCCTCTACTATCAGTAGATGGATAAAAAATACTCTATCTGTTTGCGGCATAGATATTAGTATTTTTCAGGACATAGTACTAGACATGCCTCAACATCTACTGCTAATGCTAAGGGAGTGTCATTAGACGTAATAAGGCAAACAGCAGGCTGGACAAATAGCTCTTCGACTTTTGCTAGATTTTATAATAGACCAATTGTTAATAATTCAAACGAATTTGCTCATGCTGTGCTTAATGCTGAACAAAATACTTGATTATTGTGAATGTTACCTATAATTATTACGTGCCATAATAAGTATAAAACCAAATTAGAAATTGAGTCCAGTATTAAGAGGAACAATTTGATTATTTAACTATTACTTATTGTAATTTCATTAAAACTTATTTAGAAATTGGATAATAAATCCAATATTAAGATAAATGAGACTGATTATCTATTATTGCCATTATGTCTATTGTGTCTTAAAAAATAAAAGATCTTAATCTTGTATTGAAATACTTTCTATTCATTTTATTTATAATTTCATCTTTGGAATCTAAATTTTCCTAATAAACTCTTAACATCTGCATTGTAAATGTTATATCGAGAACGAAGCCCAAGTGTAATAAGTGATCAAACGAACTTACCTGTTGTGAAGTTCGATCATTATTATACGAAGGGCTTCGTTCGAAGATATAGGGAACCCACCCTACCCAACCCCAGAAAAATTGAGATTCTCATACCTTCACTCTAAAATAATGACAGATAACATATAGAACGGAAACAGCTACACTTGTGTGTTTAGTTTTTGCTTTCAGCTCTAAATATGCGTTTGGTTGTCGACTGGCGTTAGGAAGCTGCATTGTAAATGTTATATCTACGAACGAAGCCCTTCGTATAATAATGATCGAACTTCACAACAGGTAAGTTCGTTTGATCACTTATTATTGTTACCTATACAACTGTTAACTGTATTGTTTCCAATAAAATATTCGATTTTAAATTCATATGTTTACTTAGTGAAGTTAGTTTTACATATTTTTAAATTGAGATATTTTTTACCATGAGCCTAAGGATATTTGATTCCATATTATAGTAGGTATTTTAATAGACATAGAGAATATTTAGAATTAAATTCTATACTTAAGGTGGAAAGTACGTTTAAAGTGCTACCGCTTAACTTGGAGCTCACTATGATGTGCCAATTATTATTTAAGCAAATGAAATTTGCGATTTCTAGTGATATTTCTAATTATATTTAATTCTTTTAGTACATACTTATCAGTATTATTGTAATGTGATCAAAAGATTTTATATTCATGGTTGTTGAGTGGAGATTATTTTTCCAAATAAATTATATTTTTCATTCAAGCGTTGTTTTTATTTCTCACTAAGTTTAAATTAGACTGACGTTATAATAATATCATCGTATCATCGTATCATCGTATCAACAAACAAACAAACAAACAAACAAACAATCAATCAAACAAACAAACAAACAAACAAACAAACAAACAAACAAACAAACAAACAAACAAACAAACAAACAAACAAACAAACAAACAAAGTCAAACAAAGTCAAACAAAGTCAAACAAAGTCAAACAAAGTCAAACAAAGTCAAACAAAGTCAAACAAAGTCAAACAAAGTCAAACAAAGTCAAACAAAGTCAAACAAAGTCAAACAAAGTCAAACAAAGTCAAACAAAGTCAAACAAAGTCAAACAAAGTCAAACAAAGTCAAACAAAGTCAAACAAAGTCAAACAAAGTCAAACAAAGTCAAACAAAGTCAAACAAAGTCAAACAAAGTCAAACAAAGTCAAACAAAGTCAAACAAAGTCAAACAAAGTCAAACAAAGTCAAACAAAGTCAAACAAAGTCAAACAAAGTCAAACAAAGTCAAACAAAGTCAAACAAAGTCAAACAAAGTCAAACAAAGTCAAACAAAGTCAAACACAGTCAAACACAGTCAAACAAAGTCAAACAAAGTCAAACAAAGTCAAACAAAGTCAAACAAAGTCAAACAAAGTCAAACAAAGTCAAACAAAG
The DNA here is from genome assembly GCA_963680765.1 of Agrochola lychnidis. Lineage (NCBI taxonomy): Eukaryota > Metazoa > Arthropoda > Insecta > Lepidoptera > Noctuidae > Agrochola > Agrochola lychnidis. The sequence goes on along the minus strand of OY796855.1, from coordinate 9,524,771 downwards.
TCAAACAAAGTCAAACAAAGTCAAACAAAGTCAAACAAAGTCAAACAAAGTCAAACAAAGTCAAACAAAGTCAAACAAAGTCAAACAAAGTCACACAAAGTCACACAAAGTCACACAAAGTCACACAAAGTCACACAAAGTCACACAAAGTCACACAAAGTCACACAAAGTCACACAAAGTCAAACAAAGTCAAACAAAGTCAAACAAAGTCACACAAAGTCACACAAAGTCACACAAAGTCACACAAAGTCAAAAACGATAAAAACAAAGTCAAACGATAAAAACAAAGTCAAACGATAAAAACAAAGTCGACAAAAACAAAGTACCTACCAAATTTCATCTTCATACGTCAAGCGGTTTTCGATATTTCGTGATGACTGAGTGAGTGAATGGGTGAGTGAGTGAGTGAGTGAGTGACCTTTAGATTTAGATTAGTTATTAGTTTTATTTGATACCAATAATGTTTTTTTTTAAACCTACCTCTCCCTTTTTTCTATTTGCAGATGCAATATTTAAATATTATATAGCCTATGACACTCCCACAATTAATACGAATCTAATGACACCTCACATGTTAAAATCCATCAAGCCGTTTAGGCTACAGAGCGTGCCAAAGAAATAGACATACATACATACATACGAGACGACACGACGACGAACGACGAGAGAACTCCTCAATGGTCAACAGTACAGATACGAAATTTTATACAAGCATTCAATGATGATAGTCCGTTTTCGTGTCCGTTGATCTAGTTGCTGCACCCAGGGTTGGCTTCAGACGAGCACTCCTCAACGATAGAATAGATACGAAATTTTGTGTACGCATTCAGTGATGAATGTGATGATAGTCCGTTATAAGTTCACCTTAATCTGGTTGCTGCACCCAGGGTTGGCTCCAGATGAGGGAACTCCTTAACATTCATCATTACAGACAAGAAATTTAATATACGCATTGAATTAATACAGTCAATTCTACAGTCCATCATGACCTGGCTGCTGCAGCCAAGATTGGCTTCAGACTAGGAAACTCCTCAACGGTCAACAGTACAGACACGAAATTTTATACACGTATTCAATTATGATTGAATGTTCTAAAGTACATCATGACCTTGGTGTTGCACCGAGGGGGATGTCTTCTGACGAGGGAACTCCTAAACGGTTAACAGCACAGACAGTTAATTTTATATAGGTACGCATTCAATTATGATAGCCGGTCTAAATTATAGCATGACTTGGATAGTGCAACTAGGTTGGTTTCACACCATGACTTATGTAACGACGTGTTTGGGTTCGTTGGATTTGTTTTTACAAATACCTTTCAAGTGAACAGATATTTAAACAAATTATAATGCTAAAAAGTAAAAAATAAAATTTAAGTAAAAACCATTTTAAAAACAAGCTTTAAAAAAATAAAAGTACAAAATAAAACTTACGTAAACATAGAACTTTAATATTTTCTTAAAGCTTGAGGTGTGAACGTCCTTCTTCTTACACTTTAAGATAAGCCTCAAGCTTTTAAGAAAACATTAAAGTTCTATGTTTACGTAAGTTTCGTGTGTGTAGCTTCAGCACAAACTGGTAATTATTTTAGTGTTACTAGATAAATCTAACGCGTATGTCAAATTTAAACACGATGCTATGAACTGTTGAGGAGTCCCTTCATGAAGAAACGACACTGGCTGTACTATTAGCACAAACTGGTAATTATTTTAATTTTACTAGATAAACCTAACGCGTAAGTCAAATTCCAAGACGATACTATCAACAGTTGAGGAGTTCCCTTGTGAAGAAACGACCTTGGCTGCAACATCAGCAAAAACTGGTCATTATTTTAGTGTTACTGGATAAATATAACGCGTAAGCTAAATTCCAAGACGATATTATCAACAATTGAAGAGTTCCCTCGTGAAGAAACGTCCTTGGCTGCAGCATCAGCAAAAACTGGTAATTATTTAAGTGTTACTAGATAAACTTAACGCGTCTGCCAAATTTGAAGACAATGCTATTAACTATTGAAGAGTTCCCTCATGAAGAAACGACACTGGCTCCAGAATCAGCACAAACTAGTAATTATTTTAGTTTTACTAGATAAACCTAATGCGTATGCTAAATTCCAAGACGATGCTATCAACTTTTGAGGAGTTCCGTCATCAGGAAACGACCCTGGCTTCAGCATCAGCACAAACTGGTTATTATCTTAGTTAAACTATGTAAACCTAACGCGTATGTTAAATTTGAAGACGACGCTATTGACTTTTAAGGACTTTCATAAAGAATAAACGACCCTGGCTGCAGCATCAGCAAAAACTGGTAATTATTTAAGTGTTACTAGATAAACCTAATGCGTATGCCAAATTTGAAGAGCTTTTGAGGAGTATCCTCATGATGAAACGACCCTGGCTGCAGCATCGGCACAAACTGGTTATTATCTCAGTTATACTATGCAAACCTAAGGCGTTAGCCAAATTTAAAAACGATGCTATTATATTGCCTGTTGAAGAGTTTCTACATTAAGAAACGACCCTGGGAACAACATCAGCCTAAGCCGTTACTTTTTTAAAGCGCCGACAAACGCAAAGACATCGACTCGTCCTCGCTTGGTACTTTATTTTAGTAAATGTGTGTAAGAAATAAATCGGAACATTCTACAATAAGTTACCTTACACGTAAAATGGTTTAGGTAGGAGGATTTTCCATGTCCTCACTTTGTACAAGTTCTACGCGAAAAACTGTCCTCGGTTTAGTGATATAAAGTCTAACACAGCGTCCGCACTTTCTACAAGATATAAGAAATATTGTGTAAAATACGGGGTGTGGAAGGGCGTCGCAGGGCTTACATAAAGGGTCCTCGGTTGGCCTACACAAAGTCCTCGTATGTGCATTGCTGGTCACATTTAGCTGTGTATTTCAGGTCCTCGGTATGATAGCCGTAATTCATACAGAAAAATGTTGAGATAGCATTATTCCAATCATCACTATAGATTTACTCACCTGTCTCTTTCTATCTCATTCAAAAAGGCCAACGACGTATTTAAACCAGTTTTTTCCGAGGGTCCTCGGTTCGTTCAAAAACTAACAAGGTCCTCGTAAGGGTGTCTATACAAACGGGTGTGTGTATGTAGGGGTGTGTGTATGTAGGGGTGTGTGTATGTAGGGGTGTGTGTATGTAGGGGTGTGTGTATGTAGGGGTGTGTGTATGTAGGGGTGTGTGTATGTAGGGGTGTGTGTATGTAGGGGTGTGTGTATGTAGGGGTGTGTGTATGTAGGGGTGTGTGTATGTAGGGGTGTGTGTATGTAGGGGTGTGTGTATGTAGGGGTGTGTGTATGTAGGGGTGTGTGTATGTATATATATGCATCTGTTACCTCATAACTTTTAAACTGTCGATCATAATTTGACAAATGAGGTATCATTGAAAGCGTATTGATTGTCCGCTGGTTTATAGGCTATGTGACATCACATTAAATGCAATATGGCGCTCTCTAGAGGACATAAAGTACCTAACGAAATAAAAAATAAAAATAATTGAATTGTGCCATGTTGGGTATCAAATGACAGGGCTTGATGAGCACATTACAAATATGTATATATATCATATTTTCCAAGTAAATAAATATGTTAAATTGTTACAAACAAGTAAAGTGAGACTGTGCTACGTACGGTGCGGCTGTAAAATTAATACCTATTTGATCATGAATGCCGTGATGGTCCAGTGGTTAAGGCCTCGCCTCTCATGCACGAGGTTGTAGATTCAAATCAGGGCAGGTACCAAAGTGACTTTTCAATTCAAATGTGCTTTCTGAGTTTATCTTGGACATTACTAACATCAGTGAAGGAAAAACATCGTGAGGAAACCTGGACCCTAATTGCGTAATACAACACAACCACAATCTGTTTCGATTTGAAACAAATTCCTCATAAGTTGCTTCATAAGTTGGAAAAAAAAATCGCAATTAGGGTAGGTACTGGACTTATATCTAGTTAATATACATATACATGTCTGAAATCGGTAACCCGTCTTGAGCGCGCGTGGTGATCAATGCTCGTACCTTTTCTGTAAGAGAAGAGGCCTTTTCCTATCAGAGGGACAATAATAAGCTGGTATTATTATACCATATAAACCAAAAAAATAAAATTAAGCTGCTCTGCAAATACTTTATCCCCAAAATAATTTAAATAAAAAGTAAGTTTAAAAACTAAAATCATTTTTGTACCTATGTCTTGACTTCTGTCTGAAATATTTTCTTGTTTCATATCTTTTAGTCGGGTTTTAGTTTTTAAACTTACTTTTTATATACTAACTTAACTAGAACTATTTACAAACTAAAATATAGCGTCGAAAAATTCATCCGCATCGCTGTCGACTGGTAATGTACCCAAGAGACTGGCCGCATTGCCACGTTGTATGGCAATGCTTGGGCGGCGATGTAGAAACTGTTTTAAATGACCTAAAATACTTAAAAAACTAACTTCATTCCATTGGCCTTGATCTCAACCTTTCGAAATGTGAACTATACTTATCGGACAGTACCGACAGACAACTGACACTTCCCAAATTTAACGAAATAGCTCCAGAAATCAAAATTATTGAAAAAAGCTCTCTTCGTCTCTTTGGGTCTCCAATCTTTGAAAATTCCTTTCCCGCTTTTATTGAGGAAAAAATACAAAATTTCAGCAACGTTTCGGAAAGATTGTTACAAATTAATATGCATTCGGCCATCACCCTTATTCGTTACTGCTGTTTCGGCCCTAAATTAACTTATTTTCTTCGCGCTTCCCATTTATGGAAGCACACACACCTTTTAGAAAAAATGGACCAAATTATCCGACACACATTAACTTCAATTTTAAATGTGGCCATGGACGACCGAGCTTGGGCACAAGCTACTCTTCCCATTCGTATGGGAGGCCTCGGCGTCCGCAAAATTTCGAGTATTAGTCTACCGGCTTTCATATCCTCGGTCCATGGCACTGAGAAATTAATCAGGAAAATTCTAGCCTCCACACTGATTAATTTTGATGTGCCGTGCTTCACTGAGGCTATGAATGCCTGGAGAATCGCTTGCCCGAACTCTGATCTACCCGATTATCCATCTTCTCAAAGGAGGTGGGATGAGCCGCTCTGCAGAGTAGTACAGAAAAATTTACTTAACACGTCTACTACTACTACGGAGCGTGCGCGCCTGCTGGCTGTGAGTAAGTGGGAATCGGGTCTGTGGCTTCATGCACTACCGTCGTCGAATATAGGCACTTTGCTCGACGACACCACTTTCCGCCTCGCTGCTTCCCTACGACTAGGAGCTCCATGTTGTTCTCCTCATCGCTGTCACTGTGGCGAAGTTGTCAACAGTCTCGGCCATCACGGCCTGTCTTGCAGCCGAAGTGCAGGCCGCTTAGCGCGGCACGCAAACATCAACGACATCATCCGACGAGCTCTTGTCACCGCCGGCGTTCCAGCTGTATTAGAACCCAATGGTCTGGCACGCGACGATGGCAAGAGACCGGACGGCATGTCCTTATTTCCATGGAAGGTGGGTAGGCCTTTAGTGTGGGACGCAACCTGCGTCGACACTCTTGCGCCATCCCACCTTCCTAGCTCTGCGTGCTGTGCTGGTGCTGCTGCTGCGGCTGCAGAAAACCTCAAGCGGCGTAAGTATAATAACCTCATTGGTAACTATACTTTCGAGCCGTTTGGGGTTGAAACCCTCGGGCCGTGGGGCCCGAGTGCCCATGGCCTCTTCCGTGACATCTCAAAACGGCTATTTGACACTTCCCGTGACCCAAGGGCTGGTTTTTACCTTGGCCAGAGGCTAAGCATTGCCATACAACGTGGCAATGCGGCCAGTCTCTTGGGTACATTACCAGTCGACAGCGATGCGGATGAATTTTTCGACGCTATATTTTAGTTTGTAAATAGTTCTAGTTAAGTTAGTATATAATATCTATTTTTATTTTGTAAATAATTAATTAACTTTAATATTATACTTTTTATATACTCTCCTGTCGACTCATCTCAGAATACCAGATCCTCAAAATACGAGATTCTCAATATAACAGATTCTCTTTAGGCGACACTAAGCGACTTTTAATGATTTTATACTGAATAGTGATGTGCCGGATCGTAAAAAAAAAGTGATCCGCGGATACGGATCATAAGGGTCTAGATCCGCGAATACGGATCTCAATTTTCTTCAGGTTCAGCAGGAATTATTTATGATGCTCATCGTATCCGACTTTTGGGGGACAGAGCTGCCAAGTTACTCTTTTAAATACAATTTACCATTACTCAATATTAATTATGACGTATATTTTTTTTAAGTTCTTGAAAACAACATAGTTTTAATTGATGTGTTAACTCACATAATTATTTCAATTAGCATAGCACAAATATTAGAGGTTTGATCTCGCTACAAAGATAGTTTAATTATTACCTTGTAACTTAATTTACTGCTACTTACTCTACTTGAATTATAATAAATATAATAATAACATAATTATTTAAAGTCCCCGTCACGAGAAGCTATACATTTTGTAAACACACATTCAGGGGTTTGCAATCTTTGGGTAAAATAAAATAAAAACAGTTTTGTACTATTTTTTCCAGGGATATAATTATATTAACACACACATCTAATTACAAACAAACAATATAACCTAATCCGAGATAACACCACAAACAAACAGACGCATTCGAAACTCGAACGACAGCAGAGACAACGTCAGCGTGAACTTACTTCAAAATCGTGGCCCAAATGTTTACGTTCCATGAATCAGATGCGTTCCAGTACCACAAAACCTTAGACGACAGCGCTTTATATCGCTAAAATATAACCCGATCAAGTGAAATTGCTCATTAGTTTCGTATAACACGTACGTTACTTTGACTTCATTGAATTTGGGATTATTTGTTGTTGATTAAATTGTCGCTACGTAACTTGGTAGAAGTTCTTTATTTACAAAAATTATAGCTTCTCGTGACGGGGACTTTAGTGCATAACCGTTATAAGTGTATCTAAGAAAACTATGTGCTCAAGATTTTTAACAGTATGTATATGGAAAACAAGCGAATAATTTTCCAAAGTGTATCTACGAGGAATAATTCGGAAAATCTAATAGGTACCTACCTACATTTGAGAAATCAAACAAAACATCATAAAAAAACCTTTATTTAAGAACAATAATAACATACCTAGAAATCAATAAATAAACAGCATTTTTGCAATAACATAAGAAATCAATAAATAAACAGCATTTTTGCAATACAATTTGAAAAGACTTCTATAGTAACATTGTGCACATTTTTTTAAGCAGTGCATTTTAATATGTAATATTGTAGTCTTTTTGTGTTTCTAGCAAAAACGTACATACATAACGTACGTACTTATATTAAAAAAGTCCTTGATTGGAAAAATATTTCGACGTCTATAGAATAGGCATCTATAGTACTGTGGTACATTTTCAACTCCAATCAGCATAGCTATATACAACCATTCGACTGGCTTCCGAGTCGAAAATTACACATTTTCGGTTACCTGATTTGCCTAGTCCTCGACAGCACATAGCTGTTAGAAGAAAAGCGGCCATCTAGGTATTTGGTAAACTGTCAACATTTTCGGGTTTCGGATTTGTGAACAGCGCACTTCTTTAGAACACTTCATCGATAACACTGATTAAAGTTCGATTTGACACGGAAGCGTATCGAATAGTTGTGAATAAACACAAACGATAGTTAAACTACTTAATAAAAAACCTTAAATTTTCTGACTGACACACAGCCTAAACAGCTGGGTCTATGGTCTATGAAATTTCGGACCTGGTTCCTTACTAATCGAAGGTAAATACAAAGGAAGAATTAAAAAAAAAAACTTCTAAAAGGAGCTGAAAATTTGTATGGAAATTCGTCATTTTTACCGATGTTAAATCACGCACACGGCTTGTAAATAAATGAATAAATGCAGTAGACCATACTTACATTTAAGGTCAAACGGACCACAGCAGGGTCTAATGCGCCGTAGAGGGTAAAGACGAACATCAATATAGCATAAATGCAGTAGAACATACCTATATTCAGGGTCAAGTGAACCACAGCAGGATCTAATGCGCCGTAGAGGGTTAAGATGAACATCAATATAGCATAACTGCAGTAGACCATACCTACATTTAGGGTCAAGTGGACCACAGCAGGGTCTAATGCGCCGTAGAGGGTTAAGATGAACATCAAAATAGCATAAATGCAGTAGATAATACCTATATTTAGGATCAAATGGACCACAGCAGGATCTAATGCGCCGTAGAGGGTTAAGATGAACATCAACATAGCATAACTGCAGTAGACTATACCTACATTTAGGGTCAAATGGACCACAGCAGGGTCTAATGCGCCGTAGAGGGTAAAGACGAACATCAATATAGCATAAATGCAGTAGACCATACCTACATTTAGGGTCAAGTGGACCACACCAGGGTCTAATGCGCCGTAGAGGGTAAAGACGAACATCAATATAGCCTGAAATAGCAGAAGATTTATTCAACCTAATCTAATCGACTAATTTCATGAACACAATCTGGTGGGGTACAGGTGTACCCCAGTTTATCTGGTGGAGTACAGGTGTACCCCAGTTTATCTGGTGGTAGTGTTGAACTGTGAGTAGTAGAGATCGGTCGGTGTGTTGTTGTACACAACCTCTTTGTAGTATTTCTGTTTCTCCTTCTGCTGTAAGGCCATGAGTTGGTTTTCGTCCATCAGTTGGCGGGCAATCTCTCTGTAAAAAAAAGAGTTTGCTCATGACTTCTTGTAAGCACAGATTTGCAGTTATAGTCCGCGCAATCCACGAAGACGCGTCCCACTCCGCTCCGCGCCGTACTAGAGTTCAGCTTACAGTACAGTAATCGCGGAGTGGGGCTCGTCGTCGTGGATTGCACGGACTATACAGCAAGCTCTGCATACTGCAGTGGGTCAATAATAGGTTGATATTATATTTTATTTAGTCTCGCGAAGTCGTTAGATTCATGTTGCTATGTGGCGGCATCTACTTTGCCACATGCGAACTACGCATCAAAGACCTGACGGCACTCAAAATCCTGACGTCACACAAATCCTGCATCGCGCAATCGGTTTACCGCGCGAACGACATAATTATATATGACTATCCGATATCAATCGTTGGGCAGTTGCCCGCCAGACACGATATCCGTCTAGTCGGAGGATCCTCTACAGGGTGGCAGGGACATAGACACGAAAACTGTTACCATGGATCCAGTACATTACTCTGACCCCCCCCCCCCTTTTTTTTTTGGTTGAAAATTTTCAAATAACTTCTCCCGCTCTGGGCGGAGCGGGAGGGCGTGTCAGACTAACTGACTAAAACCCACGCGTGTTCCTTCAGTTGCCATGCTGCCGGGGGCCACGATCTCCCTTTCGGTTTTCTTCGTTGAAATTTGCCGTCGGTTATTTAAAAAAAATCTGCTATTTCATAGAAAAGTGCAATTCCAACGCGGTCAAAATGTATGGTTTGGGAAAGCAGATTTTTTTTTAAATAACCGACGAAAAATATAAACGCAGGGATTTTAGAATCATGTACTGAATCTATGGTAACAGTTTTCGCGTCGATGTCCCTGCCACCAAGTATAGATGATGAGTGAACTTTACACCCTGTTCCTCATACTTCTAAAGCTAAGCCAAGCACTAGGCCTTTGAATGTCTGCTGTGAATAACTTCCTACTAGTCTCCTTTAAGGAAGCTCCTTGATAAAGGACAGAATTTGTAAAAATGATGAAGATAGAACTTAAGAGGGGAGGTTTGCGAGAGTGAGAACTTTATTTTTGAACCCATATGTAGCGGTTACACCGCCATATACGAACTACGCATCATAGACATGACGTCACACAAATCCTGCATCGCGCAATTAGAGTTTACCGAGCGATCGACATACATACAAGATTTCAACTTCAAACCGTTGGGCAGTTGCCTACCAGACACAACATCCGTCTGGTCGGAGGATCCTCCGTTTTCTATGGTGGATGAGTGAACTTTAGACCCTGTTCCTCATACCCCTAAATTGGTGACCCCGATTATGAACATCAACGCAGCCTTCGTGCAAATACTTTGGCACGTCATCATCACTCCCGCAAGCTTTCGTGAGGCGAGTCACACAGCCAGCCAGTACCCACGGCTTCAACGGGTATCCTGACCATCAGCAGCGTGACGAATAATATAAGGTACCTTCAGTGCGCGTTCGCTTCTGAAGGACTAGTAACCTGTGGTCTAGTGGTTAGACCATCTGTCTCAAACCTAGAGGTCCCGGGTTCGATTCCCAGTCCCAGGAACAAAATTTTCCGCTCGATATAGTTTTTAGTAGTGCTTGTTCTAAGTCCACCTAGCTAGCTGCCACGATCTTATCAAGTCTGTCGCCATAACAACAATGTAAACAGCATTGTTGTGTTTCTGCAGACGTAAGATAACCTCTGTGGTTGAGGATTCCGGGTGAAGGTCGCTTCCACCTTCGGCCTGACCATCAATTACCATCAGGTGAGATACAGGCTGGAGGAAAGGTAAGCACAATAGAAACGGATTTCGTTGACGGAAGAAGAGGTAGAGAAGAGGTAGTCAAAATGACAGATAAACAGTCACAATCTGTCATTTTGTCTATTCTTCCGTCGACAAAACCCGTAGAAAATCCGTTTCCATCGTCATGCTACGCCTGCAGTACTTACCTTCTCTTTCTTGTGTCGGCGATGTCCTGTCGCGCTACTTCACGCTGGATGGACTTGGCTAAGGCCTGCCATTCCGCTTCCATCTTGTCCAAACTTTCGCGTTTCGCCTGAAAAAAGGTATCGAAGTGAATTACGTCTTTCAAATCGTCCGGTTTGTGGGGTTGATTCAGAGGTGCCTTAAACGCTTTTTTAAACTTAATTTTTAGCAAAATTTTCTCGAAACATCTGTAGTTTTAGGGCTTTATTTTGTTTAAAAAGCACCATGCTTTTAACCCTACTTCTTCTGCTGCACCAGTTAATGTCATCATGTCAACGTCGGCTGTCGCTGAAAACCAACGCTGGGGTCTGTCTCGCATAGGATCGCAGCATTATGCTGAGCGATGGCCGTTGTGGATGTGACGCATATTTTCCCCCAACTTGTTATTTTCTTGTAAGTATGTGTTCTTGTTTTGCGTCATGTTTACCGCAAATAAACGTATTTTCTTTCTTTCTATCTTTTCTTTATCCTAAACTTTTCGTTTTGCCTGGATGTGACGCATATCTTCTCCTAAATTGTTATTTTCGTGTTTTTTGTTCTTTCTTTGCGTCATATTCACCGCAAATAAAACGTATTTTCTTACTTTCTTAAAAAAAAAAACTATCTTCTGAAAAATCTAATCCATTAATGTTATTATTGATCAATAGAGATACCCAACCGCCATGCTTGAGAGATATTTCTCGACTGCATGTGAAGCTAAGTCAGAAGCCCATGGGCGGCCTAGAAACTCTGACACCAGTAACTACAGGAAACAGAATAGAGAAAGGTACCTTAGCGGCAGCCATTTGTTCTTTCTGCGCGGCATAAAATTTCTTCAGCTCTTCATGGTTCATACCTTTGTACATGTAGCCGATCGCTCTGGAATTGTAAACGAGAAATCAATTAAGAGTAAAACAATATGACCGCGTATCATTTTGCGTGCAAACTAGTGATGTGCCGGAAATCCGTATCCGCGGATATCCGAGGGAGAATAAAGATCTGTATCCTGTATCTGTATACATGAAATGTATCAATATAAAAGATCCGTTCAAGATCTGCCAAAAAGTAACAGATACGGATACAGATCTTTCGCGGCGAGTTCACTTCGTTCCCATGGTCTCTTATGGTTTTTAGATTTCGATCTAAAGACGAATGAATGATCGACGAACTGACAGACAGGGTTGCCAGACGAGTGCGAGTGAATAATCGTATCAATATTAAAAAATTATAGTACTAAATGAAAAATTATCGTACAATTGCCAGAGCCGCGCGGAACGAGTAGCTAGTTCGCAAAACTAGAAATAGGATAGGAATTAAAAAAATAAAGTAACACATTTTTTTCAGTTGCTTTAAAACCATAACAGCATTCTTTCGATTGAGTTTTTAAGCATTGCGCTGAAAGTAAAGCCCCTTTAACAGTTTTTGTTGCAAGTTTGTTTCTTATTCTTGGTTTCGTCACATTATTTCTGCGTTTCATCCCACTTCGGAGGAGGGTTACAAATTATCGTACTTTTGCGTACGATAATACATATTGTGTCGTACCGGTGTCGAAATTATTATGCCCCACATAATAATTTCTAAAATAGCATACATCAAAATAGAGCATTCATCGCACAAAAAAAATGCACTAGAGCAATATATGGGCTTCGACCTGATGAATCCTGTAGGCCGATATTTAAAAAGCTTGGCTTGTTACCACTACCGTCTCTTTACATATGCGAAACATGTATGTTTGTGAGGAAGCATAGGGAATTATTTAGTACTGCAAATGATTTACATCCTCGTAACCGACGAGACCCCCACAGGCTCGTACTGGATATCCTTCCGAAACTAGCTGAACGAGATCGAGGGTCGACTTGAAGCGGGTAGTGAAACAAAACTCTGGATTGGTAGTAAATCGCGTACAATAAACTTGTACCGAATCACAATGAACTGTGTATGTACTGCTTTTTTTTTTTTAAATGGCTTCTCGCAGTTTTGACCATTAAGGTCGTGGCTGCTTAACCGGATTTTCCTGTGGGTGCCATAAGCTTCTACACTTAGAGCCTCCAGCCAGGAGCTTTTTAAACTATTCTAAATTAAAATTAAGCGAATGCTCGCTAAGGGCACCCCCTGTGGGGTACGGACCTCGGCTTAGGGCATCGCTGACGGGAGGACAGCAAGAGGGGACAGGCTGGATCAAATTTATATTATCATCATGATTATTATTCGGGGTATTTAAAGCTACGTGCTCAGCTGCAACAACTGCTGGCACCTCGTTTTCGAGCAAGGGTCGGGGGGGGGGGGGGGATTCGTTTACTCGGGGAGTAGATCGCGTACGTAAAGGACCTCGGCGGCGAGGTCGGAATGACGGGAGGCGTCTGTTTCTGTGCACTGTACTGGTGGCCTTATTCTGCTCCTGGAGGAGTGTAATGGGGGTCATCTCGGTCGGAGAGTACATGCCTCGGACGGCGGATCTGACTGATTTGGGACGGGACATAATTGGCTGCCTCGACTATCAGAGGGTTCCGATGTCGAGGAGCGGACTCAAAGTAACGCTTGGCCATGCGTTTGAGAAACTGGTGGATCGTAGGGATCTTACAGTCGAGATGGAGGATCTCGTTTCTGATGTACCACGGGGCTCCCGTGGCCTTGCGAAGGAATCGGTTCTGAAGGGTCTGCATCCTATGGATGGAACGGGGTTTGGCGTGGGCGAAGACTGCTCCCGCATAGGTCATTATGGGACGGACACACGCTGTGTAGATACGCAATTTGCACTTTAGTGACAATTTGCTGCGTGAATTTAGCATACAATGAAGCCTACCTAGAGCGAAAGCGGCTCGCGAACGAACCGTCTTTATGTGCTCTGAAAAGGAGAGATGGTGGTCTAAGATCACACCTAGGTACTTGGCTCGCTTCTCCCAAGGGATCGGCTTGCCGAACAGGGTGATCGGTCGGGGGGAGGGAGGGGTCTGGATCTCGGTTTCGAGAATGAAACCGCTTGACTTTTGTCGGGATTAACTTGTACCCGTTGTAGATTTAGGAGAGACGGAGGGGCGCTACCTTTACAGATGATCGCAGTGTCGTCTGTGAACAGAGCGAGCTGCGTCCCTCTGTGTTTGGGGATGTCGCTAGTGAACAGCGTGAACGCGAGGGGGGCTATCACCGAGCCCTGATGGACTCCTGCCCTTACGGGGCGAGGGGAGGCTAGGGCTCCTTCGATACGGTAGCGGAAGGTGCGGTTCGACAAGTAGTCTCGTAAGATGAGTACGAGACGATCTGGCACACCGAGTTTGTAAAGCTTATATAATAAGCCGTTGTGCCAGACTTTGTCGAATGCTTTCGCTATATCGAAGAAGACCGCGCGTGTCGGATAGCCGCGGGTGAGACCACCTTTGACCAGCTCGACGATACGGTGGACCTGATGCACGCTAGAGTGCTGAGTTCTGAAGCCGAACTGCTCGTCGGGCATGAGGCCCTTAGTCTCGGCGTAGTCTCTGAGACGCTTATAAATAAGCCTCTTGTAGATTTTGCCGAGGACTTTGAGCAGACTGATTGGGCGGTAACTGGAGGGCTCGTTTTTAGGCTTGCCGGGCTTTGTGATATCTATGACCGTGGCCTCTTTCCACGTCTGGGGAAAGATGTTATTGCTTAGAGCACCATTGAAGATGGTAGTCAGTAGCATGATCAAGTGGGCTGGGAAAAGCTGGACCACCCTATTGGTGAGTCCGTCTGAACCGGGGGCTTTACGCGTATGCAGACCTTTGATTATCTCGTGCACCTCATCTGGTTCGATGGGGGGCAAGGGAAAATCAGGGTCTTCAACGGGAGGAAGGAAGGCTCTACGTTCGACTTCGGCGTCAACCTCATCGAGGTGAGCTTTGTCTACTGGTAGGGTGCTGGGAGAGCATTGAGCTTCTAGACTGTCGGCTAGGCACTCGGCTTTGTCGATGTCGTCGAAGGCAATCGTTTTATCGGGGCGGACTAACGGGGGTATGGGGGCCGACTGGGGGGACCTGAGTTTCCTCTGGAGTTCCCAGAAGGCTTGATCAGAGGGCTTTAGAACGCTCAGCATCTTATCCCATCCCGCTTCACGCAGCTCCAAAATGCGTGTCCTAACAGATCTCTGATAGTAGCGCATATGAGCTTTGTTCGCGGCACAGGGGAAGACGCTATAGGCACGAGTAGCCGCGTTCTTCTCAGTCATCAGGGCACGCACATCGTCGGGGAGATTCAAGTAACAGGGTTCTGTTGCTGGAACCTCCCTGGAGCAGTCGCTCAGGACGGTCTGTACGTGCTCCGTGAGTGAGTCGATCGCGGCAGTCGTGTCGGCGACTGAGTCGAATTTGTCGGGGATAGAGTCTAGTAAGGGGGATGTGTTGAATTTCAGCTGAGCGCTTACTTTCCTCCAGTCCGTCACCTTTTTAGTGGGGAGAGGTTGGTCAGGGTCGGAGGGACCTATGCGGGAGGTGAGTTTAACGATTACCGGTCGGTGGTCAGAGGTAAGCTCGTACACCGTTTCTATCGAGTCTAGTCTTAGATTAACGTTCTTAAGGAGCGTTACGTCGAGTACGTCAGGGGTGTGACTGATGGCATGGGGATAATGAGTGGGACTCATCGGAGCGATGATGTCGAAGTTTAGGGAGGAGGAGAGGTCGAACAAGTGCCGACCTCTGGTATTGGTGGTGGAGCTATTCCAAGAGGGATGTTTCGCATTGAGATCCCCCGCCAAGATGACGGAGTCACTCATGTTGAACAAGAGTTGGAGATCGTCCGAGAGATTTTGGAAATTTTCCGAAGCGGTGGGAGAAATGGGAGGAATATAGACCGACACTAGAGTGATCGGCGCGTGACCGGTCATGCCCAGATGGCATGCTGATACTTCTAATCGGGAGAGGGGGGAGGGTCCATTGGGATGCAGTACAGATCCTTTTTGTAATAAATAAGGGTGCCACCCCTATGACAACGCGTTCTATCGTTCCGAACGATACGATAGTTAGCTATGGAGGGATTGCCTCTATGGGGCTTTAAAAAAGTTTCCTGGATGAGGAGGATATCTAGCTGATGAACGCGGAGGAAGTCCGCGATTTCATCTCTTTGTTGAATTAAGCCATTGGCATCGAAGGTGCCTAGCTTGAGGGATCGGGGTTTAAACCTAGCCTGAGTGGTGTTAGACATGTTGGGGGGTAGAGAAAGAGGTGAGGGCTTGCGTCATCTCGGGATACGCATTGAAGACGTTTCTGATTGCCGCTAAGCTACCCGATTTTTTAGCTGCAGAGATATCCAGGGCCATCTGCGTAGCCCTGGGGGTACAGAAAAGTTCGAACGCGGTACTAATGACGTCAAAACGTTCGTCTACGGGGACAACTTGGGCCACGGGAGTGGGAGCGGGGCGCGGGGGTTTGGGAGTGGTGGCGGGTTTCGCGGGGGGCGCAGAAGGCGCGAAAGAGGGGCCGGGGAAGCCGGG
Organism: Agrochola lychnidis; assembly: GCA_963680765.1. Classification (NCBI taxonomy): domain Eukaryota; kingdom Metazoa; phylum Arthropoda; class Insecta; order Lepidoptera; family Noctuidae; genus Agrochola; species Agrochola lychnidis. The sequence goes on along the minus strand of OY796855.1, from coordinate 9,508,597 downwards.
GGGAGGGGGGATGTGACGGACACGCGGGTCCATCATTGTATGAGGGGGGGAGAGCACGGAATACCCAGGGCTGGGAAAGCCTGCTGGTGATTTAACATTGTCCAGGGACTAGGTCTATGAGGGCTAAGCCGCTCAGGAATCTGGGAGGAGGGGAGGGGATGGAAGTCCCTCTGTTTTTGCTGCCTCACGTCTAGACGTTTTGTCAGCTTGTTTGATGTGGCCTTAGGGGCTTTAGAGCAGCCGCGGTAGTTGGCTGTGTGGCCCTCGAGGCCGCACAGCACGCAACTAGGCGGGCTGAGGCATAGACTACGGTCCTTTGGACGCGGGCAGTCGGTGGTGCCGTGGTCACCCAGGCACTTTACGCACCTGGGTTTTGCATGGCAATTCTTTTGCGAATGGCCATACAATTGACAGCGGTGACACTGTCCGATCGCGCTGTTCTTCCAGGGCTTCTCGATTGAGAAACCCATGAGGTTGCAAAGGGTCTTAATATTGAAAATGGGGTGATGCCCCTCGGTGGGGGAGCACACGACTAAAACCATGTCGTATGCTTCCCGGCCGCGCGAACGATGCATGCGGTGCACCTCGTCCACAGGGATGTTTTGCGACTGAAGGTCGGCTAAAATTTCGGACGGGGAGATTTCTTTGAGGATCTTTTTGATCACCACTCGTATCTGTCTATCTTCTGGGAGGGAGTAGGTGTGGAATGACACACCTCTCTCTCGCAGAACTCTGGTAGGTCCCTGTAGTCTTTCGACGTAGGGACTAGTACTTTAATACCCTGTTGGGTCGAACGGGCATTTGCTTAGGAGATTTTCATCTCCAGACACCACTTTGAAACTGCCGTCCACTTCTCCTTGTCTTGTATGAAGACGGGAGGTGGAGGCGCGACCTTTTTAGGGCCGGAACTAATGGTCGGGGTTTGCGAGTCAACCTGTGAGGATGACGCAATCGGGCGGGGGTATGTACTGCTCAATAAACAAAACTTTTATCGAAGACTATCAACTACGAGCGGTAACGAAACCATAGCGAGTTTTAATTAGTCGCCAACGCCATCTATCGAGTTAGTGGGTACTAATTTCCCAAAATTAAATTAATATTGATCGCTATGATTCCGGTTGCTCTTTCTTAACCTAACCACTAGTTAAATATAATAAAAGTTGTATATCTATGTGTGTACGTATATATAATAAGATACCAAGTAATCTCAAGACATCAAATATGAAATTATTCAAATGGTAGTTTTTATAGTGTCAAAGACTTTTTTGAAAATAAATGTTAGGTAAATTATGCTTGTGAAAATTTGTACGCTTATGACTGTTAAGCAAAAACATGTATGCTCTTGTTATTAAACCATCTTTTTATACCATATTTTTAAGCAAATATTATGTTATTCTATTCTATTCTATCGTACATGTACGATAATTATCGTACGTCTGGCATCCCTGCTGCCAGAGTTCAAATTGACATTAAAACCTTTATAAGTTTCAGACCTGTTCTTTCCGAGCGAGCTCTTGGCGACGTCTGGGTTCTCAGTGAGCATGTCTGACGTCAGGTTGTTGAACATCTCAGCCGTGTTGTCAGCTTCCTCCTGCTCTTTTAGAATTTGTTCCAGTTGTTTCTTTTCTGCGGCCTAGTCATAAATAAATGATGTACTTGTTGCAATGGATACGGATTGGATAGAAAGGTTTCATCATACGTAAGGCCCAACGATCTAATTTTGTTCTTGTTAATAAATAAATTAAGCCCTATGTCATGTGATTTTTAGGATGTGCAAGCAAGCATTTTTGGGTCTTACGAGGATAAAACTGTGCGTGTGTTCAAAATGCTTTTGTCAGCTACAATTTTATTAAACTTTCTCGGTCAAACTATACAAAGATATTTTGGCGCTCGAGTTACGGTGACCGAGGGGCGCTGTTGGTAAACAATTTTTTTGTGAAATTTTATAGTATTTTTATCTCACGAAGCAACGCGCGCTTTACTTGTGGATACCAAGTGTACCAACATGTTGTGAATGTGTGTGACTCTCGGTACCGTTCGAGACAATGGCGAAGCCGGAAGTGTATGTGTTATGTGCTGACGCTACCTTCTTTACGCACACATTCACAGCGTGTTTGTACAGTTGGTTACCACTAGTAAAGCGCGCGTCGCTTCGTGAGATAAAAATATTGTACTAATGTATCAAAAAATAAGATGGCCGCATTAGTTCTGATTTTGGCTATGCTTCTAAAAATAGTCTTTTAGCGCTATAACTGTATACCTCATCTAGTTTTCAAATGTGTAAAGTGTTTGTAATTTGTATACTTAAAACTACATAGACAGAAAAAAACATTATTTATAAAAATGTAAAGACTTACCAGCGCTTCGTTAAACTTGAGGTTGGCCTGTCCGAGCCTGTAGCGACACTCTCGCTCCATCTTGTCCAGTTCACCGGCACGTTCATCGCGAGCTTTAATCGCCATCTTTGAATAACAAATACCACTTTTATTAAAGGTTAGTTTATTGCAAATTCATTAAGGAGAGGCATCCTTATGTCTGACTGTGGAATTGTGAAGACTTAGCCTTCATACGCACGGGCGATATTTTGTAGAATCCAGCAGAGCTTTTAAACTCTAGGCGCTAACTAATGCGTATAAAATCCAGTGCGTAATAAAGTATCGTCGTGTTAATTGAATAACAGAGACAACCACATTTCGCCAGTTATGTATAAGTCCCATGTAATAGGGGGCGAGCCTATTGCCATCAATTGGTCACAAATCCAGACTCCGGGCTGCTACCTACTGAGAAATTCCAGATGGAAAACCCGATAACACTTTGCCCGACCCGGAAATCGAACCCGGGACCTCATGCTCAGCAGTAGCACTTGCGAGCACTAGACCAACGAGGCAGTCAGTTATTTCTTATTTAGAAAAGAATAGAGAATCAGCTTGTGGTGCTGGCAGTGCATGATGTAAAACAAGTAGCATTTTTTATAGAAATAATTATAATGTAATATGGCTACATATGTTTGGGGGAGGCCTATGTCCAGCAGCGAACGTCTTTCGGCTGAAATGATGATGATGAATATTAAATACCTACAGATTTCATTGATCGCCCCGTTAGAGCGGTTTCGTACTACGTCCGATCCGAATCCGAGAAATATCGGTCCGAATTAGCCATAGTACTATTTCTATGAGGCATTGTGCAGTAGATCCGATCTTTGTCCGTCCGAATTTAGAACATTCCCAATTCGGATTAATTCGGTTGTATTCGGATTCGGTTCGGACGTAGTGTGAAACCGCTTTTACAGTACCATGTAAGCGGCCTCCGCCTTCTTTCTCTCTTCTTGGGCCGCCTGCCGCTCCTGCACCTGTTGTTCGAGCCAGGAGTTCTTCTGCGCAGCCATCATTTTCTTACGTTCTTCATACAGCAGGTCCTCGCCTTCGAATCTGTTCACGTAGTAACATGTTGTATGACTACATAGATAGCGGCTACTTTTGGCTAAGGTATGTTCGCCCTTAGGATAAGACCGTACGATTCGGGAGTGCCGACAAAAGTGAAAACTTGAACAAGATCGCCTTGGTGGATGAAAAATACTTGTATAGAACATTGGTCCGTAACCTTATCTAAATAAAGAACACAATCACGTTTACAAAAAAAAATACTTCCAAAACCTTTAAAGTAAAAATACTTGCATAGAACATTGATCCGTAACTTAATACAGGGTGGCAGGAACATCAATACGAAAACGGTTACCATGGATTTAGTACATGATTCTGAACACCCCTGCGTTAAAATTTTTCGTCGGTTATTTAAAAAATTGCTGTTCCATAGATTTTGACCGCGTAGGTATTGCACTTTTCTATGAAACAGCAGATTTTGTATAAATAAAGCGCACAATCGCGTTTACAAAAATGAGGTGGCGGCAATTGTTTTTCCCATCTTAAAAACGCCCAACGCGCCTAAAGAAGTTTTCACTTCAAAAAACATTTTGCCTTGATAATGGTCGGGGCAGAATAAAATGGCGTAGAACGCAATGTTATCCGCATTAAAAATACTGCCAAATTAGCCGGAAATTTGATTCGTACGGTTTTAGCCCAGCGCGCCGAACTTACCCCAGTCGCACTACTTAAATAATTTGTTTTACAATGTGCATCTAATTTGTACAGAATAAACAATTTTTCTTTCTTTTTCTTTACTTGAACCCCTCCGGTTTGCACAAATAGCAATCGTGCAATTAGGTTATGTGCAGTAATGATGGCTCCGGCAAGTTCTTAATTATTAAGACTATGCCCTTTCGTTTTATAGTTGAAATTGTCGCTGCATTTATTTTAAGAGGATTTTCTTGAAATAAATGCAGCTAAAACTTATTACACTTATTACAGGGACAGCCAGAAGGGAGAAAACACAATTAATTTGATTCGTGTTTTATGGAACTGCCAATCTGTGTAAATATTGCGAATACTACAGATAATTAATTTCCAGGAAAATCTATTTGTACTAAAGTTTTGTGTGTAGTCAATATGTGTGGAACACCGTTTTTTCTGCCGTGGGGATATCCTCATGGACGTTCTCCGATTGGCCCAGGAGATACTTGTACATTCGCCGCACCCTCGACTGGTATCAGCCCGCCATGGCCAACAGGCCCCATCACCCAGTGCGGCTGATCCCACGACCGCACGTCCTCCAACACTGCGTGCCTCCACTTTGGGCCTACCTAATCAGGTAGCGCGTTAGGGTAACCGAGCAGTAAGTATGTAGATAAAGGACTAGGAAAATAACGGGTGTAAAAAGACGCTTAACGAAGCCAAGATGCACTTGTTCTCCATACCTGGGAACTTTCTGGTTACGGAGATATTGAAAGACGAAAGTTATTTCTTTTTTTAAACTTAACTTTAAATAACCCACAACTCCTGCACCGTTGCCTACACCCTTAAAAGCACAATGTTGTGCGTGCGTTTCGTTGCGCGCTGGTGTAAACAGCGATTTTGCACACAAAATTTAAAAGTTGTTTCGCACGCAGCAATAGTTTGATGTACATAATGCGTAGATAACGGTTATGTGATGGTTATTTTTACACTATATATTTCAGTGATTAAATAAGACCTCGCCCTGCACGAGGTTGTGGGTTCAAATCCGGGCAAGTACCAATGGGAGTTTTTCAGTTCATATGTACAGACGCCAGCACATCAAGCTACCCGAAACTGTCAAATTTTCCCAATCAACTTTGAACCTTAGACATCAGCGATAAAGTTGTAAATCTATTAAATAAATTTGACAGATTGTAGTAGCTTGATGTGCTGGCGTCTGTACTTTCTAAGTTTATCTTGGATACTACTGACGTCGGTAAAGGAAAACATCGTGAGGAAACTTGAACTAATAGTTATTATATGTCTGAAATCGCCAACCAGTCTTGAGCAAGCGTGGTGATCAATGCTCGTGCCTTCTCTATATGAGAAGAGGCATTTGCCCTGCAGTGGGACAATAATAGGCTGGTGTTATGTATATATACATAAATATATGTCGGTTCCGGTCATTAGTACCTACGGACACGAAACGAATCGCAAGCGCGCCACTGGCGACATCAAGTGATCTACCCAAACGAAAAAGCGGGCTTCTACAGAGTCGTGATGTTTTAAGGCCACGGCGAGGAGGGATTCAGCCTCGGATCGCATCGGAGTTAAGACGTCGCGGCACTGTTCTCGATTCGTGGTGCTCAGTTATTGTGTTAATTGTAATTTGTGATCATTGTATTAATTTGTGATTTTTATAAAATTTGTGATTTTAATAAACGCCGTCGAACCCAGTGTGTGTTTAGCTAAAGTCCCCGTCACGAGAAGCTATAATTTTTGTAAATAAAGAACTTCTACCAAGTTACGTAGCGACAACTTAATCAACAACAAATAATCCCAAATTCAATGAAGTCAAAGTAACGTACGTGTTATACGAAACTTATGAGCAATTTCACTTGATCGGGTTATATTTTAGCGATATAAAGCGCTGTCGTCTAAGGTTTTGTGGTACTGGAACGCATATGATTCATGGAACGTAAACATTTGGGCCACGATTTTGAAGTAAGTTCACGCTGACGTTGTCTCTGCTGTCTTTCGAGTTTCGAATGCATCTGTTTGTTTGTGGTGTTTTCGCGGATTAGGTTATATTGTTTGTTTGTAATTAGATGTGTGTGTTAATATAATTATATCCCTGTAAAAAAATAGTACAAAACTGTTGTTATTTTATTTTACCCAAAGATTGCAAACCTCTGAATGTGTGTTTACAAAATTTATAGCTTCTCGTGACGGAGACTTTAGTGTGATTAATTTGATAGTAAATTATAATGTGATCTGAACTGCAAACGGTTTTTTTATTGCGTATTAACCAACACTACCCATAGTACGCCTACAGTAGTTAAAATATCGCTGATAATAACGAAAGAGTCACATACCCGTCTCTGACATATATATTTGAATGTACTTACTTCTGTGCGCTGGACAGGCCGACTGGATTTTCATCGCCGGCTCTCGGAGGCAGCTGCTTTTTCAGAACCTCAGGGTCGTTGAGGTCGTACTCCCGCCGGTCTTCGAACCGCTGGTATTTTTGGCGGAACGAGTCGATCTCCACGCCGATGCGACGGCGCTCCTGTGATAGAATAGGTGTTATATGAACATGTTCCTAGAAGCGACATCCTCATCTTCTACCTACCTCGTATTCCATGTCAGCCGACGTTCGCACGGACGTTATAAAATCTCGGCGGGATTTTATCGCACACTGGATTTTCAACTCTCGGTGTTAAGCCGAGCGTTGAGAATTCAACAGAGTGCATCACAGCGCGAACACACTATTGGATTTTAAACACTCGGTGCTAATCAGAGTGTTGAAAATCCAATGTACGAAAAAAACTGTGGTACTCCGGGAGTGCCGACAGAGGTGAAAATTTGGACAAGATCGCCTAGGTGGAAGAAAATACTTGTATAGAACATTGGTGTCGGTAACGGTGTCGCGAGTTTAATTGTTTTTTCCCCATCTCAAAAATGCCCAACGCGCCTAAAGAAGCGAACATCGGCTTACTGGGAGTCGCCGCAACACGTTATTTTCTTCCATTCTCCGCTGTTAGCCGTCACTCACAATAGTGACATCCACGAAGATGCGCCCCACTCCGCGATTACTTTACAGTAATCAGTGTTGCCGTTCTACAAAAATTTAAGTCCCTAGATGATCTGAAAATTCCGCCAGATATGGGAAAAAATATTTTCTAGGAATCCGCTAGAAGTCCCTAGATTTTTTAGAACATTTTTTTATGTTTTTTCGTTTCCAAATGTTTTTTAAGATCTTTAAGTTTTGCGTATATTTCAGAGTGGCAATAACTATAAAATGCTTTAGTTGAGTCACCTGGCACGGGTTTTAACCAATGTTTGATCTCTTTATAATTTTCCCACTCGGTTCTATAATTCTGTATGTAATACTTTTTTTCATCGGAACTGCCTTGCTGACCATGAAAATTAAATTTATTTCACGCACAGTAATCACACTAACCACTAACACAAATTCACTTTTTTTTTTTTTTTAATTGTATTCGTAATATGTATCTGTGAGTGCGAATGAATGAATGATGTCAATCCGTATTTTAGTCTCACTCATTCTTGATCTTGATGAGCGAGAAAGGCAACAAACGAACGAACAAAGATTGACTCTACAGTTCGTTTATAGCAGGGGAATTCCCGTTCAGTCTAATTCTATGTTAGCATTACTAGCGCTAGCCTTAAAAATCGGATCGGATCGGAAAATACGAATATAAGTCATGATTTTTATTCCTGAAAAAGTCGCCTACCCTAAGTGTTAAAAAGTCGCTAAAAGTCGCTAAATTTTTTCTAGTCGCTAGATCGAAAAAAGAAATCCCTAAACACATCTAAAATTCGCTAGATCTAGCGACAAAGTCGCTATAACGGCAACACTGACAGTAATCGCGGAGTGGGCCGCACTCCGCTCCGCTCCGTACTAAAGTACTAAAGTACAGGTTACCACGGAGCGGAGCGGAGTGCGGTGCGTCTTCGTGGATGGCACTATCTATACTATACAATCCTTTTTTAGGGTTCCGTAGTCAACAAGGAACCCTTATAGTTTCGTCATGACCGTCTGTCTAGCTCCGAGACTGTTAGTACTAGAAATTTGCAATTTGGCATGGGTATACATATTAATCGTACCGACAAAATGGTAAAATAAAATTATGAAAAAAATTTTTTTTAGGGTACCCCTGTACGTAAAGTGGAGATGTTCTTTTTTTTTTTCTATCCCTTGGTGTGGGGTATCGTTGGAAAGGTCTTTCAAAAACATTGTGAGTATGTTGAAACCATTTTTGAATTCAGAGATCCGTTTGCGAAATATTAAATATTATCCGTTTGCGAAGTGACCCCCCTGCCATAAATAGTTGGTTTTAGATATGTGAAAAAAATTCACGGCAGTAGCTTATATATAACGAATTTAAAAGGAAAACTATCACAGCTGAGTAGGCTTTACAAGTTAACGAGTAATAATCGACCAACTTAGATTTGCGGTTGTAAAAACTTGTTCCCATACATTCCGTATGAAAGAGTTTTTTTTTCAAAGTTTGTTCTTGGGATAAATTCATCCCAACTACGGAACCCTACGTTGTGCGTGGTCTGACATGCACTTGGCCGGTTTTCTTTCATATCATCCCTCACACAATCCTGACATCTTTTCTCTGATCTTCCTCTCCTAGTAGCGACATTAATCTCGATAAAAGAAATTCTTCATTCAATCTGCCTAGCCTTTTCCGAACTTCCGAATTTTGGGGTCGGCTTCCAGTCTAGCCGGATGCATCCGAATACCTGTATTTTACATGGAGCGACTGCCTATCTGACCTCCACAACCCAGTAACTGGGTAACACGATACCCCTTGGTAAGACTGGATGTCAGACTTTCGAGCTTCTGACGACCTGTAACGACTCTTAAAGATCCACGAATGACAGCCGGGACCAACGGTTTAACGTGCTTTCCGAGGCACGGAGGAGTTTCGGTATGTAAAAATAGTCCATTCACGGACCATCCTTACCGACCCTGACGACCCCATTACCCTCCTCCAGGAGAGCAGTAGGGAACCAGCACAGTGTGCAAAAACAGACGCCTCCCGTAATTTCGACCTCGCGACCTCCTTTGCGATCGCAACCGCGTCCCCGAGTAAATGATAACTCCTCCCCGACCCTTGCTCGATAACGAGGTGCCAGCAGTTGTTGCAGCTGAGCACGTAGCTTTAAATTCCCCGACTAATAATTATGATCAAAACTTTGATCCAGCCCGTCCCATCCTTGATGTCCTTCCTCCGGTTGACGCCCTAGGCTGCGGTTCGTACTCCACAGGGGGTGCCCTTAGCGAGCGGTCACCTAGTTTTAATTAGTATAGTTGAAGTTGAATAACCCCTGGCTGGAGGTTTTAAGTGTAGTAGCTTAAGGCACCCACAGGAAAGCCCGGTTAAGTAGTTATGATCTCAGAGGTCAACTACGAGACCAAGCGTAATTACGTATGGCAAGCGTAGCTTAACCTGATGGATCGACTCGTGCGGCTGTTATTACTTAGCCACTAGCTCCACAAAAAGAAATTCTTCAGTATTTAGTCGAATTCATTCTACTGCTGAAGAAAGTCCTCACCCAAGCATCGTCACAACGACCGGTCCTGTTCTTCCCCCATCCAAAGCATTCCTTTTTGGCCCTATTATCGGCAATCTATTCTATGAGCAATTTTACTCATTTACTGCCACTCATGTCAGGTAACTTCGAGCTATAAGTTAACTTGGTGGTCATGAGAATAAATACTTACCTCTTTTTCCCTCGCTTCAAGCACAACAGCAAGGTTGCTGTCTTTGATCATCTGTGCTGCAAACGCGAGGTCCTTTCGCTCCTGCTCGGATCGCTCTGCTCGCTTCTCGGCCACCTGACGCTCCAGGAAGGGGAGGTCCACCTGGAAACATATTATGTACCATTTAAGAGGATCTAGAAGAATGGTATTTTTGTTTTGGTTACTATATAGAAGTCCAAGCTAAGTTATTTATTGTAGATATTTGTATGAGAACACCCTACCCAAAGTTTCATCAAAATCGGTCCAGCCCTTTCGGAGTCCATAGAGGACAAACATACAAACAAACATTGATTTTTATTTAAATAGATGGAACGCATAGTACACGTGAGATATATTCAATTTATCATTATGTTCTTCACGATATATACTACTACATTTTAAAACAATAGTAGATTGATATACGAGTGAATGTCAGGTTGGCGGGTGTATTTTTCAGAAATGGTCGAAATATATCTCAAAATTTAGTACCTAATTGGTACCAAATTGTACCACTTGTGAAATAATTTGTACCTCGTGGGATCGCAAGTTATTGCAATAGTTTCATACACCCGCCATTCTGACGTCAGCTTGGCGGGTGTATTTTTGTGTAGCCAAGATTACTGAGAAGTTGGATATAAAACATATATGGATATTTAGTACCTAATTGGTACCTCTCTAAACATACCTCAAGTCAGTGAAATCTCATTGGAATTCGACAAAAAATGAAAAATTCACTTTCCAATATACAGGCTGTTACAATATTTTGCTTATTTGACACAAAGAGTAAGAGAGCCTACGACCAAAACCATGTCGCATCGTTTTACGACGAAAACCGTCTAAAATCGTTAGTTTAGACGGTTCTTAGCCCAACTCGGTGGGTAGTAGGTACTGATCAGAAACGTCGCAAATTGAGACGGTTTTACCACAATATGTCTGATATTAAAAACGTACATTGGATTCGTTATTTTATTATGAAAAATATAGTTTTCAGACATTTTGCGCGTCACATGTGGCCTGAGCGACACTAAAAAGATATATGTTACGTTTAACAAAAATTGCTATTTCTAAAATATACATTGCCGGAAATGTTAACAGCTTTAGGGACTTAAACACTGGAAAACTGCTATCAGTCGATTTCATATTTAACATCGACCTCAAACAACGTTTTTGGGCTTTGAATACCTGTTCCCACAGGCAAGAATTTCCCCAGAAAATTATACCGTATCTCAGAATGGAAGCTACGAGACCATGGTATGCAATCAAACTTGTGGTGATGTTAACTTTCTTAGTCAAATTGAATAGGATATAAGTGGTTATGCTAAATTTTTCATATACATCTTTCTTCTACTTGAGGTTTCCACGTCATTTGACTGTCAATTACTATGCCTAGAAATTTTGCTTTTTGTACTTGGTCTATTTGAGTTCTAAAAAATTCAATTTTTAAATTTGGTAATTATGTCCGCTGATAAAAATATATTATGTTAGTCTTTCCTAAATTAATTACTAATTTATTGTCCTCATGCCAATTCACAATGTCCACGAGTGTATTATTTATGTCCTGTTCATATATATTTGCATCAGAACAACTGATTAAAGCAGCTCAGGTAAGCTCTTTATTAATCGTACGTAGGTAAATACCTACGCCGCAATACAATTTTTAATCATTTCTGATTATGGTAAAGTTGGTCTGATTAGTAACGTGATACACATAATGTGTCTGATATAATTGCTATGTTACCGATCGAAAAAAAAAACAATACATTCAAAATGGATTCAACACATAAGTTGCTAACATTTACTTCTGAAAAACCATTTATTTGACCAATGTTCACTTGAAAACAAGATTTTTAGACTAGGCAAATTATTTTATTTTCGCAAATGCTCTCCTGGGTAAGTGTGACGCTAATGATGTCTGAAAATTGTGTTTTCGGTATCTAAAACATTTATTTAAATTCAGAATAACCAAAAGATTTTTATACGGTTTTGGTCGTAAAACGATGAGGTAAAAATTTTGGTCATGAGCTCTCGTCGAATACCAGTTGAGGAAACCGGGGATACTTGAATATAGGGATACTTAGCATTAGGTGGAATGACAGCTCACTTCACCTGCGTGAAAAAAAGAATAGGGTCAGTTGGTGATGGTAAGTTAGTTTTGTTTTTTCAGGTATTGTTTATACTTAAGAAATACTTTTTTCTGGTCTTCTAGTTTAATAGTAGTTTTACGATCACGTTTCATTTTAATTTAGATAAACATTATTTCATATTTAGAAGAATGTAGGAAAGAAAGAGGCAGGTCGGTTATCTGCAAACAGATGTCAAAATTATGGCCACTTCGATCATGGTAAATGTAAATAAATATATAAAATAACATCTATGATTGCCATCCATGATTTACTTTGTAACGTGAACTAGAAATAGGTAAAAAAAAGAAAATACGTCTGCGAATATACCTACACCTTTTTCAAATAAATTTTCATGTCATGTGTTTTCAGGCAACTAAACGACATGCCAGCCGGCCGGTCTCAAACTTAAAGCATTTATTTCAAATAAACTAATTACAGGTACTTTTGAATTATCAAGGGGTCGGTCAGTCAGAAAGATGAAGCTAGTTGTCCATTCCAAAGCGTAATAGGTACCTATGGAGAAGAACGGGCAAGAAACTGGAGTATCGTTTACTCCATCCGGTCTATTCAGTAAAATCTCACCGTGTAAACATAGGTGAAGTGAGCTTTAAGTAAGCTGTCAATCTCTAGCATCACATGGAATGTCATATCGGTTGATGCTAGGGGTTGACACTATTGACAGCTCACTTCACCTTATTTTACACGGTGAGATTTTTACAGAATAGATCGGCTGCTGCAGTCTATTCTGTAAAAAAATGAGCCGTCGCGGGACGACTGGCAGATGTGAAAAATCGAAATTATTATGTACATAATAATTTCGATTTTTCACATCTCCATCTGCATATGCATAAAAGGATAGTTTACGACAGGAAATAAACATGGCAACTGTTGGCGTGGCGATGCGTCGGCGACGCGTCGCCACGCCAACAGTTGGGCTGACCCGCCGCTATAGATGTTTCACATCAAAAACTCACCGTGAAAACGCAGGTGAAGTGAGCTGTCATTCCACCTGATGCTAAGTATTCCTATATTCAAGTGTCCCCGGTTTCCTCTACTTGTGTCAAACAAGCAAAATATTGTAACAGTCTGTATATGGGAAAGAGAATTTTTAATTTTTTGTCGAATTCCAATGAGATTGCACTGACTTGAGGTATGTTTAGAGAGGTACCAATTAGGTACTAAATATCCATATATGTTTTATATCCAACTTCTCAGTAATCTTGGCTACACAAAAATACACCCGCCAAGCTGACGTCAGAATGGCGGGTGTATGAAACTATTGCAATAACTTGCGATCCCACGAGGTACAAATTATTTCACAAGTGGTACAATTTGGTACCAATTAGGTACTAAATTTTGAGATATATTTCGACCATTTCTGAAAAATACACCCGCCAACCTGACATTCACGATATACGAGGGGCTAAAATAACCCATTCTATCGAGGTTTCGCAAGGGAGTAAATAGAAACCGAGTTAGAATGGGTTTTAGCGCCGTGTGTTACACTCTACTTTTCACTACGATTGCGAGAAAATAAAATAATCCAATACAATATTAAAAAGTTTATTTTATTTAAATGTACAATTTGTACAATTCTGAATATTTAACGAGATGTTTTTTCCGTCAACTTAATTTCAGTCCTCTGTGAAGATATTTTCACTAAGTTATGACATTTTCACTGTTGTAAATTATATTACGGTCACCAATTCAATTCGTAATTAGATAAAAATTCTAAAGATTTCGCGCCAATGCCTTTTTCATTTCTTCTGTAGCCACAACGCAAGCATTCTACCGAAGAGATAGCCGCATTTAGTTCCATTTTCAAAAATAAGTTGTTTTTCTTTTTTTGTGAACCAGTAATAAGTCGAGTCCATAATCATGATTATTCTACATAAGAATACTTTTTCGTTTTTCGACACGGCGCTAAAACCCATTAGAACTCGGTTTCTATTTACTCCCTTGCGAAACCTCGATAGAATGGGTTATTTTAGCCCCTCGTATAACAATCTACTATTTCGTTTTTGTAGGCTCGTTGGTAACAGACAAAAATTACTTTTTCCCCTAGAGCAAGATATGCTATTTTTTCCCCGCTCTGGTACGCTACAATGAAGGACTTTTTGAGCAAGAGGAGTGAAAAGGTTATTTTTGAATTCCTTTGTCGTAATTCCCAAAGTCTTGAGTTATAAGAGGTGGAATTTGACGTCATAGTTGATGAGTGTGCGATACCTTTTCAATAAGGGAATACAGAGTATCCACTGAAAGATGTATTGTTGCTATTAGGTCGCCATCGAACCCGCTTCTTCTGTGTGGTTAATGACTAATCTGGTGTCAGAGTTTTAAAGCCGCCCATGGGCCTCTGACTTGACTTCACATGCCGTCGAGAAATATCTCTCAGGCATGTTGGTTTCCCCACGATGTTTTCCTTTAACGTTCTTGAAGCAAGTCATAATTATACAATAATACGCATATGAATCCGAAATAAAGTATCGTTTAGTGATTTTTACATTGCTTGTCCAGTCAGTAAGCGACATACTTAGGTAGTGGTTAAGAAGCAATGTATTTGCTGCAAAAATAGTACAGCCGCTGTGATATATGAAAACAAAAATAACGTAGTAAAGGCAAGAAATATTTTACGATTTGTTGTTTTTTATGATTTTTCAAGATTATAGTAAATTACTTGTCCTGTTAAATGATAAATGGTTCCATGATTTATAAAGATTTTAGTCTGGCTTCGATTTGTACAAGAAACCACTGAACAACACGGTATTCTTAAATGTTGTCACGATCGTGGTCGAAAGCGCACTAGTTCGCGGAGACTGCCATTTGCCCATGCCACTGCCATTTGCCAAATGCTCATGGTATATGAGCATTTTGATCATGGCGCGCGGACACAGACTCCATGCCACTCACTTCTCCTGTTTTTTTATATTTCTATGATCCGAAAAATCCGAGGTGCGTGCCTTGGGTTCGAACTCGAGACCTATGACTTGGCAGTCCGACGGTCAAAGTGATAGGCTATCACTACGAACCCGCTACGTATCGTGATTAGTGCCAAGCACAAATGCAGCAGGGAATTCTACCTATTGTCGGATTTTTGAGTATATGGGAGTACACACGGCTACACATATATTTTTTATGTATATTTTGCCAATGCAAAGAGAACACCCTCTAACCCGGCCAGCTCATTGTCATCCCTGGGCGATCGGGCAGAGGTATACCCACTTTCTCAATAAGCTCTAGGGCTATCAATGAGAATGCCCTGATAAATTAACCAAAAACCAGCCTGACTTCGGCATCGAACCTGGAACTTTACGTACTGTTTCGAGACCAAAACCTATTGCCGTCAGTGGAACTCAGCCCATTTATCAAAATATTTAACTGTTCCTTACTCCAATTTTTCTGTTCCTGGCATTGAAGATCCTGGACCTCCTCTCAAGCTCACATTGTCTTTTCATCTCCCGGTTTTGAGCCTCCTTCCGGTCCATTTCGTTGGCGATCTGTAATTTCATCATTTTTATAGCTTTGTAACGTCAAAATACTCTTAAAAACTTGAACACAAAAACTGCAATACAAAATTCCGCGACGGCGAAATATCAAGGTGCGTTGCTATGGTAACAGCAACAGTTTGTTACTTTTGTTCTAGGAGACGGCATTGATTTAATTTTTTTAAGGGTCGATGGTATAATAATATTCAAGGAGGTTAAATTTCCGTAACAGATGAAATGGTTGTGGTTCTATCTAAAGTTAGCTTAACCGACTTTTAATGATTTTATTCTGAAGATCACGTCTAAACGAGTAGGGTTAATGATTTGGAAAAAAATATATATTAAATTAGAACGTTTTCTTAAGAACTTAATCATCATTACCTACATATAGTTCCTTGCTCTTGTTTCATGTTTATAATTTTATGTATATCTGTTACTTTTTACTTAGCCGTTATTGTCCCACTGCTGGGCAAAGGCCTCCCTACTCTCTTTCCACCTCTCTCTGTCTAGAGCTTCCAAGGACCAATCTTTCTTAAAGGAGTCCAGCTCATCCCGCCATCTCCGTCTGGGCCTGCCGCGATGTCGTTTGCCATTAAGTGGGACCCACTGGGTCGTAAGTTTGGCCCATTGATCGTTTGACATGCGGCAGATGTGTCCAGCCCAATTCCATTTAAGCGTGGCAGCTTTCCGAGTGACATCAGTTATTTTAGTGATGGAACGGATTGTTGTATTCTTAACCCGGTCCACAAGTTTAATACCAAGAATACTCCGTTCCATAGCTCTCTGGCAAACCTCGAGCGTGGACCTTTGCTGAATTGTCAAAGACCATGTTTGAGAACCATACGTGAGGATGGGAAGAATACACACGTCGATGAGTCTTCTCTTGATATCTGTTATTTATTTATCTTGATATCATGATATCTGTTATTTATCTAATATATATATGTATATATTTAAATAGGTAATTATATGCTTTATGTATCTATGTATCTGTTGTATATGTAAATCGTACACCACTGACTACCTGCAGTATTGTCTCTCCTTTTCCATTTAATTCATCCAAAGGTTGTCTGTAAAAGATCGCTTTTAGCGATAAGACCGCCCATTGTGTCACCCAATGTAAAATTTCTAAATGAATGTCTGTAATTTTTATGGTGTACATAATAAATAATATTCTATCTATCTATCTATAGGAATATTTTAGATTATGTTTTAATATAAACATAGCGAGATCAATTTGTAAAGTTATGACTAACGCGGATAAAAAACTGAGAATCACGCAAAATCTATCAAGGGTTTTTTTTCTGAAAACTTCACCTTTAAAGATAACTTAATTATTATTCTTTATATACGTGTTTTATTAAAATGCATTTTTTAATGTAAAATAATTTAATAATGTGTCTAATTTGGGACAGCGCTCCTTGATGGGCGAGTCCTATTACTGGCTGGACGTACAACGCATTGCATGAGTTCAGTACAGAACATGCAAGCTAACCACTCAAGGTCACTGGCATATATCTGCTTCTTAAATACACGAAAATGCTAGAGCTACCTGCATAAAAACGGCAATCTCTAAAGCATTGAATTAAATATCTTCTTTAGAAGGAGTAACTTAATGACTAACTGTAACTAGGTAATTAAAGCCAAATCCAGACATTTTCCACGTTGAATACTTCATATTTAAAAAAAAACCTTCAAATAGAACTGACAAATGAAAACTCGGACAAAGTCCTGGCGGGGGCCAAAAAGGCGGACATGTCTGGACAAATCCGGAAGGATAGTAACCGTAGTCGGGATTTTTTTTCTTAACTAAGAGACCCTTAATTAAGGAGCAGTGGTACACTACTGGGCGAGAAACATAAAGCTAAAAAGTTAACGGTAACTTTACTTCTACTAAAAGATAGCTATCTCGGGAACTGCATTGAATATTTCTGTTCCCTTATCTTGTAAAGGATATCCGACAGACATTAATGTTCTTAATAAATAAACTAACGTTTGAAAGGAGAGATTTATCTTTCCTATCTATTCAGTTAGATTACTTCCGTATTTCAGAAAGGAAATTGAAAATATCATGCCATAAATCAACATTTGTTTAAATCCATGTACAGACGCCAGCACATCAAGCTACCCGAAACTGTCAAATTTTCCCAATCAACTTTGAACCTTATGTTTCAGTGATAAAGTTGAAAATCTATTCAATAAATTTGACAGATTGTAGTAGCTTGAAGTGCTGGCGTCTGTACAGTAAGTAACTCGTTATGCTATTTAGAATATAATAAGAAAACTAGCATTTCATTACTGCTATGAAAATTAATCCTGAAATTCAGCTGCCAAAATAATAATCTACCATTTTCAAAATTGTATCATGGTAGAATCTTATTTCTTTCGGCTAGCAACACAGACTGCGGACAACGTGAGGTGTACGTCGCAATTGTCGGCCGGCTCACTCGCCGTCGCCGAGTAGCGTAGATTAGAATTCACCCACAGTGCACGCCACACCGCTTTCGGACGAGGTCGTAACGCGTTCGCGAACTAAACGCCGTATTACGTGTGCGTACTATAACGTATTTACACACGTATTTTTGCAGTGTAACAAAATACAAATAAATTAAAGTGCTGTGCTTTTGAATGAATTTTTTTACTGTGTTATGTGACGGAAATTATGACAAGTGTTTTGAAGAAATCTAGAGGCACTAAAGGTAAATCTGAATCCATGCAAGAGGATCTGCCTTCAAGATGGGGGGAAGTCTCCCGCGAAAACAAGTCAGAGGATGTCGCTAAATTAATAAAATGTATAGACGACAACATTATTGGAAAAGGAAACTCGTTTTGTGGACCCTTTGGCAGGAGAAAAGGTAAGTTTTTTCGTAATTACAGTGATACGAGGTGTCGTTATTTTTTACATTTTTGATGAAGTGTTTTTGCTTTAAATGACAATTATTTCGAAAGGCAGTGATTACGTCATTCGAATATTTTGACATGTCAATAGGAAGTTTAAATTGAATTGTGCGCAAATATATTTTTTTAATGTCAAGTGATTTTATTGTAATCAATTCGCATTAAATATTCAAAGGAATTAGCATTAGTTACCTATTCCAAGATGCTAAAACGATGCCAATGGGCCATGTTCGTTGCTATAGAAGGTCTATAAATAGAAAAACATATGTTCTGTTAGTAATAGCCGGCAGATCGTAAAACTGTTGTTTCAACGATCAAGGTTGAGATCATTATAACATAATCTTATTATGAGGATCTGAAGAGAAATGTAGGTACGTAATCTTATTCTGAAGATAAGGACCATTACAAGATATTTCTTGAATCTCTTCTCTCTCTTCATTCTTTATGACTGTAAATAAAAATTATAAAAGAAGGTAGTAAAAAAAATTGAGATACTGTTGAAATAAGGCGTGAATGCTTAGGTTTAATACTTCCTGTTTTCGCAGCTTTAGAAAAAAAGAAAGAAAATGTGTTTATTTGCGGTGAACGTGACGCCAAAAAAGTCTATGGTCTATTGGTCTATTTGTTAGTTCCATATAATCTGGGTGTAATAAAATAATGTATTGTTATTTTCACATTTTCAGTAGTTCAAGTGCTTCTGAAAACCTTTTAAATCGCGGCTACAATAACTGCAACGAATCGATTTTACGTTTTCAAATTGTATCGCGATATAGCCAACTGAAATTAACATTCCAAGAAGTTAGAAGAAAATACTCATATGAGAGCCAAAATTTGGATAAGTTTACATGGAATATGATAATGTTTTTGATAGGATTTTGATTAAAAAAAAAACCAACAAGATAATCAGCAAAACCTTGGATTGGAAACAAGGTAGGCAGCAATTTCACTGTCTAAAAGTACTCCTTTGGACACAATTCAGCTACTCTAATAAACGGACAATTCGTATTAGGGTTCAGAACCGGGAAATCCCGGTCTCGAAAGTATCGGGAATTCCCGGTTCTTTTGACAGTAAAATGGAACCGGGAAATCAAATTTGATTCCCGGTTCTTTCGGAACTTTCGGGAATTTTATTTTTATTACGCGATTCACACTGTGTTTACTTACTCTTACTTTATTTGTTCACACCTTCTACTATTAAAAAATATGAATTTTTGAATAGTAGAAGTAACTAACTAATGTGAGTAATTTAGCGCTAAAAGAACTTCGTTCTTGACATAATTAAAACTGTATTAGAGGTTTTATGTCGTCGCGATTCTACATTATTGACAGCAGATGTTGCTATTAAATTTGCATTAAAAAAAATTGCGAATATTGAAAATAACTATGTGGCCGAAAAAATGTTCATAATGTTAAAAAAATGATACACAGAACGACGTCATAACGTTGCAGCTGCAACTCTGAATTACTTACAAAATCTAGAAAGTTATTTCCTTCAACAAAATGATGAAGATTCATCAGTATTTTCTCGCCCAAGCAGCGATGAAATGTGCAACGCTATCGCGTTGTCATTGTTAAGTCGCACCAAAACCTCAACAACTCCGGCATCTCAAGCTGAACCCCTACCAACCTCACAAGGAGAACAATCGAGAGAACGTGAACGTGACTCTGATGTGCTTGAAGTTCAAAACATTGCTTTGACGAAAGGCGATGAGTTAAATGCTGAGCTTGCAAAGATTGTTAGTAGAAAACGCATTAGATCTTCTGCTCCAGAAAATGAAGATCTCTCTACGAATGTAAGGATTGAAATGGCTCTCTTTGAGAATGGAGGAGATCGTGGGCGTTACTTGTCTCAGGCATATGACCATCTATTAACGATTCCGCCAACCAGTTTTGAGCCAGAAAGAGTTTTCTCTTCGGCTGGTTTGCTATGCAACAAAATAAGATCTCGTTTGAGTGATAAAACTCTAGATGCGCTTTTGTTTTTAAAGTCCTATTTTAGAGAAGAGAGAGCAAAAGCTCTTAAAAAGCTAAAATTTAGTTTCAGAGGTTACGCCATATTTTATGAATGCTCGGAAGGAGATATTATATAGAAATATGCTTATATATTTTTTGTTAAAAAAGTTTAATTTTGTTTGTTTTCTTTGAAAAATGTTTAAGATAATTCTAAATATTTAAGGAATCTAAGATGACTGCTTAATTTTTACCATTTTATTGACAGTAAATACTTACTTAACAATAAGACTGATTGATTATAGGCTGATTTATATTTAATTACCTACTACTAGGTATGAGAATAGAAAATAGAAGAAAAATGTTTCAATAAAATTACTTGAATTCTTAACTGTAGTTTACTTTTCAAGCATATCACTTGTTTCATGTAACAAAAACTACCAAGAACCGAAAATACCGAAAGAACCGGCAAATCCCGGTTCCAATAAAAAAAAGTACCGAAATTCCCGGTTCTCAAAAATAATATCGGTTCCGGAAACACTAATTCGTATGCTAACTCGGTTTCCACTATCAGGTTAAGGTCGCAAAATGTTTTTGCTCACATTAGCGCTGCTTTCGGTATTTGGTCACAGATCACCCCAATGAATTAAATAATAAAGTGCTTCAATAATTTGTCAAATAAACATTAATAATGAAGCAATTAATTCTACACGTGCCTTCGCATGTTCATAGAGTGTAATTATTTATGGCATGTCGGATGTGGGCGCCAAAATTTTACTTCTGTCTACCTATCGAGCTTCATCCAGTTGGCACAATCAATTACAGGCGATCAATACTTGTCATTTGATCATTCCAAAATAAGTAGCTATACGATGGAAAACATCGTTAATAGATTGTGCTGATGTTTGTTAAGGTCGATAAATTACAAGGAAGAAGATGCATTTTAAAAATACCCTTTTGGAAAAAATGGCGTTTCTAATTCTGGACATTTGAAAGACGTTAACTTCACCTGCTCATCAGTTAATTCAGTAAAATATTGTATTTAAACAAAATTTATGTTATTCTAACTATTTAATCCATCAATTTTACTCAGTAAATCAAGATTACACAGTAGCGAACATTGAATTGTAGCATGTTACAAATTTTTTATTTTTACAATGTGAAGAGGACAATTACGTTAATTTATCCATCAATTTTATGTGTTTCACAACTTTCTCGACAGTTTTTATATTATAAAACCGTTATTATAGAGCAAGATCCTCGCAAGATGTGGAGGAAAACACCCCAGCGAAAGGAGTTCACCCATAACCGGTTTTGGAGGTCATCTGAAGAGATGGGAGCAAAAACCTGGACTTTTTTGAGCCCGGACACATTTTTACCACGCTGCTACGTTTTTGATCAATTTGATGCATTATACTTATGTAGCTTACGTACCTATTCAATTCTCGTGTAATCAGTTAGAATACTAAGATATTATTGGTCCCTTATAGGTCACTTTGATAACGACCATGCAGTCTGAAAACAGGTCAGATGAAATACGTGCAAGTCTCGTGCATAATATATGGAATTCATAAGCGCATGAGTAAATGTCATGTGGCCATCTATTGGCGACTTTACCTTAAATAAAAGTAAAAATCTTACAGGTTCGTATTTTTATGCATTTTGACTAAAGTCAAATCATTTATTTTCAGTAGGCCATCAAAAGGCATTTTTTAATGTCAAATAAACGACTGTATATTTATTCGATTTTAAAACGTTTAAGGGCTGATTATTCCAACGCCAGGTAGATCTAATCCGTGGAATAAAATTGACGTCTATCAGGTTTTGTATGGAAAAGCCGTAAAAATTCATAATTATTCCTAAATTGGATAAAGACATCTGGCGTTGGAGAAAAACAGCTCTAAAACGATGTCATTAAAAAATCATGATAGTTCTGTTCTGTTCACATATTGTATTGTAGTGAAATGAATGAATGTGCTAAATGTGTGAAATTAAAATTAAACTGCGAGCAGAGTCTACAAATAGGAATAATTTATTTTTTATTGTTGACTAAGTGGGACAATAACGGCTATGGAATGTAATGTAATGTTGACTAAGTGCATGGGATGTCAGTGTCATATTACTGACAAATACAAAAGTGCATATTAAACTAATTGAATGCTTTGTGAGTGCGGAAGTGGGTGCAACGATACGCGGCTCAAGCGCATGCAATACAGACCACGTTTCTGGTCACATGCGATTATTCTACGTTAGTCATTTGTCACTATGTGAGGAATGAGTACTAACACTTACTCACTATTATTTCTGAACTTAACAAAAGGAAATGTTGGTAATAATAAATATTACGTCTTATGACTCGCATAGAACAGGGAAGCATGGCACAGAAGGGAGGACGCCTAGACTCAGCAGTAGGAGAAATAAGACTGCCAATGATGATGATGATGACGTGAATGAAGCATTTGTTTGTTATAAATGTAATTAACTTTGATCTGACTTGACTTTGGTGACTTTAAATAAATTTGAATGCCGTGATGTTTACATCCGTTTGGTTCGTAAACAAATAACAACATTTATTTTTTAATTATAATTTTGACTTTTTAAAACTAGCAGCACGCAAATCGACCACTCATTCAGCCAACAAAAACGTTTATTTATTAAGATGTTATCCCAAGCTTTGTAACACAATCCGAAGATTATTTGTTTACACGTTTGGAATAAAGACGTCAACAAAACTATATTTAATATACCTGCATAGTCTGGTACAAATAAATCACGGTTTGAATGACAATGTCTAAGTCATCTCGAACCATAAATCAAAGCCCTTGTATTTTGTTATAAGGACAAAACGCTCGCTGAATGCGAAGACCAGACACATTTGCGACACACATCAGTTGTAGACGGGATGAGCATGAAAATTAAGAACGATTGCACAGTACATGGTACACGCGTACTAGATTTCACTGTCAGCAGTCTGTTAATAAAGGCACAGAGTCAAGTGAGATGTGTCTGTGATTAATTAAAACGAATCATTTGTTTCATGCTTACAGTTTCATTTAATCAGTAGATATTATTTTGATTAAGAAAAAAACATATTTGCCAAGCAAAAAGTAGTCATTAGAAAAAACGATCACGATAAAAAATATTGCGATAGTTTTCATGAAGGCAGTGGTGCCGATTCCCTTGTTCACAAACTAAACTAAATTTAAGTTCAGTGCATCTTTTTCTTTCAATTTCATTACGAAAAGTACAGAACATAAATTTTAGTTTAGTCCTATCAAATTAATCAGCGCTTGACGTAAATTGACGTAATTTTAGTCGGCAAGTTTTTAATCACGTCTAAACTTGTATGGAGAGTGACAGGCGCTGATTAATTTGACAGGACTAAACTAAAATTTGGTTCTGTCCTTTTCTTAATGAAATAGAAAGAAAAAGATGCACTGAACTTAAATTTAGTTTAGTTTGTGAACAAGGGAATCGGCACCATTAACTGGTAACTTCACCCTACGCATTCTATATTTAAAAATCTTTAATTTTTATCATTACTGGACTGTATTGTCATGTTATTGCAATTTCGGTAGTAGATAATTAAATAATTATTCACAACTTTTTTCTCGTAGGTAATAAATAATAACCTACGAGAAAAAAGTTGATAAAAGAAAAAAAGTTGTAAATTTAAATCCATAATCTTATCGGATTTAAGAAATTATGACCCAAAACAAATGCATTGGTTTGTATTGCAAGTGCCGTGAAGTGCGTTGTATTTTTTTCCGATGAAAAAGTGGTTCTAGTTAGGTATTATCACGTTTTCTTATCGTTCATTTTGTATGAGATAACTTTATATGGGTATTAAACGTTCAAGTACAGGTTTATTGATAAGTGTGGTTTACTGATTAAACTATCTGTTAATTACCGATGCAGTCATGCAGAATACACTCTTGGGGAATAAATTTGTATGGAAATAGTATTTACTACGTCACTAAAGAAAACAAAAACAGTACATAAAATTTCTAAAAAAAAAAAACGGTTTCGTCGGATCTGCTTCAAAATGATAATTTAGGAGAATAAACACGTTTTTTTAAATTAAAAACCAGTATAAACGAATTAAACAGTAGCAGCTCAGAGTCTTTTATTTTTATTTTTGCCCGTTTGATGACAATAGGGTCGCCCCCTAATAGTTAAGTACATGGGACTTAAACATAACTTACGAAATGTCAGTGTACTATAAGTACACCTCTGCCTAACTCTTTGGGGAATGCAGTCGTGATGTTATATTATAAACGAATTATTTATTGTTAATTAATCTGCTCTTTGTGTTCTGGCGCAGAATTATGGCAATGGAAAGCAGTACTCTAATTGTGGAAATTATTTTCGTAAACATTTATGACTAATTTGTTTCATTTTGACAGTTCAACAACATTCATTGCGTTATTTACGTTGTTGAGCAGACTTTTTTTTCCAACTTATGAAGCAATGGAATGGTTTCAAATCGAAACAGATTGTGATTGATTGTGTATTACGTAATTAGGGTACTGGAAAACCAGTTTTTCTCTCAAAATATCTCACATGAATAAATTTAAATTATTACATATCTCTACTTCTAATAATATCTGAAACCGTTCGTTATTCATATCAAAACATCTAAATTGCCATTAATTAGCAATTTATTTACGTGACACTTCCTGTAAATAAAATGGTTACGTCAGTTAGTTGGCAATACTGACATGGCTATAAATCTTTGGAATATGATTCAAAATAGGTTGCGTCAGCGATTGATTGTATCTAAATCAATAGTAATAGTACTATTTATCCTATTTGTTATTCATCGACACTGTACCTATTTAAATAGACCCGAGGTGTAGGGATATGAATTGAACCTATAGAACTTGGGAATTTCTGTAATCTGTGGTTTGTTTCAAGTCTAGCATACCCCTGGAATTAACAAAATCTTCTTCTGTTAAACATTTATGATCCAGAAATAGAACGCGCCATTTATTTTTTTAGGTTAGCGGCGCCAGCCGGCCCGGCAGCGGCGCAAATATTCGAATCTTAAGGCGCAGATATACGACTTCTAATGATTTTAAATTGGACACCACATCTAAACGACTAGTCTTACTTCTTTGAAAAAAATATATGTTGTACTAGACAGTTTTCTTCGTAATTTGATATACGAATAATTCAAATTATATTTTTATAACATAGTGTAATTAATTTGTAAAGTAATGTCTAACGCGGACAAAAAAACGATAATAACGCAAAAGCTATCAGGTGTATTTTCATGAAACTTTCACCATCTAAAAGGCAATTTCATTACACAAATTTTAGTATACAGCTTTTATTTGTATTGTGTTTGATAAATCAATGTGGGTTGTTTTTCGAATAAACTTGGTGCGCGTTAAAACCGGGGCTCTTGCGGGCGACGGGCGGCAGTGCATCGCTGACCACTGTCACGGGTAGACGCTAACGCTCGGAGCAATTTTATTCGCTTTTAAATTTCATGCTATAAATGTCTGGTAAATCCAAATTATTGAAAAAGAAATGCCTTACACTGGCAAAAAATAGATTACTGAAGTAAGTAACGTACCTATTTTATTCGAAATAAAATTATCATTAATCTCTATCGAAAGTTTGAATTATTTTGAATTGTAGTAACCACACTTTTATTTAATTTAAATAATTGTGTTATTTTTGTTTTAGGACAATACCAAATAAAAATTCTCTAGTCATAAATTCAGAGACGAGGTTTTTTTGTATTTTTTTTGTAACCATACTACATCGTTGTAGGGACAGTCCGGATTAGAGTTTCAAAAAATATTTGAATGCTATTATTGACATACAAGTTGTAGGGGTGTTCTTGGTTTGTAAGTAGTATGACCTTGACTGCGGAGATGTAATTACTAGACTGTCCCAGAAGGAGGGTAATGTTTTTCGAGAGTATAGTATGTATGTATGTTTGTATGTATGTACTTATGTCTATTTCTTTGGCACGCTCTGTAGCCTAAACGGCTTGATGGATTTTAACATATGAGGTGTCGTTAGGTTCGTCTTAATAGTGGAAGTGACATAGGTTATTTAATATTTATATATTGCATCTGCAAATACAAAAAAAAAGAGGGGTAGGTTTAAAAAAATAACAACAAATAAAAGTTAGTAATGAGTCAATTCCAAATATACATATATCCATATTAATAAAACTAACACATAACATAAAACATAACATCACGCCTGTAATCCCCGAAGGATTAGGCAGAGGTGTACCTATAGGACACCCACATTTCGCCAGTAAAATAAAACTAAAAAGTTTGAAATAAAACAAATTAAAAAAAAAAAAAAAAACCCGACTGCAAAAACTCATAACTGAAAAGAGAAAAACAAGCATTATAATCTATAGGATTTTGGTATCGCAGGCATTTGGACAAACAAAAGTTTCACCAAAATTTCAGGTTGGTTTTTGGTTTGTGCCTGCAATACCAAAATCCTGTAGATTATAATATTTATAATGCTTATTGTTTTTCTCTTTTCAGTTATGAGTTTTTGCAGTCGGGATTTTTGTTTTTTTTTATTTATTTTTTTTGTGTCCGTTTTGCGAACTTAGCCGACGTAAACACGGACGTAATAAAATCACGGCGGGATTTTATCGCGCACTAGATTTTCAACTCTCGGTGTTAAGCCGAGCGTTGACAATCCAACGCGCTGGGACGTACTCTCGTGTGGGCACGTGCACGAAAAAAAAAGCTCCGCGATTTTATTACGTCCGTGCGAACGTCGGCTTAAGTACATTGTGCACAACTATTTTCCTACTTTTGCCCATGCCTTTACTTTCATGCCGGTGCCTATATTTAGATACATGTCGCAGAGTGATACCGCCTAGTTTGGAAGAAAAAGTTTGATAGTTCCATAATTTACAACAAAAGGATTCCTCTTCAGTAAATGTTGTTTCAATCACTTCAGAAATGAAAAATAATTGAAATTTGTGCATTGTTTTTTTTTTCTTCTTTGATTTTTTTTTGTTCTCTCTTCTATGGTTACACAGGTTGTCTACATCTCTTTTTATATACTTTCCTGACGCAGGTATGCTGGAAGAGATTTCTTTAGAAAAAGCCACTGCTTTTTAAAGGAAAAGAAAAAATACGTACAAAGGCACTCCTTTGTACGTATTTTTTCTTTTCCTCTCTTCTTGTTTGTTTATATGTGTGTGCATAAATTTGGAAATATAAAAAAAAAAATTACACTGATAAATAAAACGAAACAACCTAGGAGTGAATTTGTACCTACATTATCTGTTGCAATAACAACAAACAACACAACAACAACAAATGATTAACGTATTATTATTACGTTAATATATTGCAAATTATGAAACCATTAAACTTTTTTGACCAATATTATATTAATCTATACCTAATAAAATATGTTATTTAAATTGGGCATTTAATTTAGATTAAAATACGCCTGACATCATATCATTTAAATGAATGGTTTAAAAGATATCACAGATTCAAAATTACGCGTTACTACATAAATAAGGTTGACGGCAACGCGGGCGCAGCGGTATTAGTCAATGACCTTTCCTTGGCTATTAGGTATGTAATCTCAGTAGTACGATCCCGTGGGATATTTTTCGACATCCACGCGGGCGAAGCCGCGGGCTAAAGCTAGTAGGCTATAATTTATATATATATCACGCGGGCGAAGCCGCTGGCGGAAGCTAGTGAAAAATAATTTAAGTAACCTTTCGATGGATATTGGTGCCGATTCTCTTGTCACAAATGCCTCTAAACTGGACTAAAAATCACCAAAATTTAATTTATTCCTGTCTAACGACGATTTCCCATTCTGAAATAGACTAAAGTGACACATCTTAACTATATTTTAGTTTGACAGCACTAAGATGGTACTGAGGTATTAATTTAGTGAAAATGGCAATTTTGCTATTCTGAATTTGACGTTATTCATCTAAAATTTAGATTTTCTAACTAAATCTGACTATTTTTAATCGTGACTAAAAACGTGGGGAATAAAATTGGTAGTCATGAACTTTAAATTAACACCAACACCTCGACTTCAGATGCAAAAACAGTACTGATTTTATTTTTCTTTGCTTGTATCTCGAAAAAGTTGTGTCCAATCGCAAAAATAATAAAAATTTCGACCCCCTTTATAAAACTCTTAAACCCATAACACTACATGTAGGTTTTTTTATTTTTTTTTCCATACAAAAAGTGAAAAATTCCATATAAAACACGTCGAGCCCCCCTGCGTGCCTCCGGCTCTAAAAAGATTCACATGGTTAGGTATCACGTGTGGAGTCGCGATTGTCAAATTCGATTTAGATGTGTCAAAATTATTTTTTAATTTAGAGAATTTATTTTGCAGAATAGCTTTGAGATTCTCATAGTCAAAAGTAAGGAATTTTAGTGATAGTTTAGTTCGGTGTACAAGAGAATCGGCACCACTATTGATAATATTAATTCGATTAAAATAGGTACGTTACTTACTCTGTAATCTATTTTTTGCTAGGCAATCTGTCTTTTTCAATGATTTCGATTTACCACCAATTTTTTGCACAAAACTTAAAAGCGAATAAAATTGCTCCGAGTATTAGCGATGCAATGCCGCTCGTGCCCACAAGAGGCCCGGCTTCAACGCGCACCAAGTTTATTCGAAAAACAACCCACCTTGATTTATCAAACACAATACAAATAAAAGCCGTTTAATAACATTTGTATAGTTAAATTGTCTTCTAGATGGTGAAAGTTTCATGAAAATACATGAAGATAATAATTTCGAGAAATTTTCAACTGTCTACCTATTACAGTTCATGAGATTTAGCTCGCTGACAGACAGACATTGGAGGCTTAGTAATAGGGTTCCGTTTGGCACTCTTCCGGTACGGAACCCTAAAAATTTACTTTACAAACTTGTAAGAGGTGCTTTAGACCATTGAACTGAATAACTTGCTATAGCAGCAACTTTGAAATCGCATTAAAATACAGCTGTCCCATACAGTTTAGAACACCTTATAAATATATATATAATTCACATGTTTTATTTGATCATGTTAAATCTTTGTAGATAAACAAATCCATTCTCCATTCCATGCTCCATTCGTTTCCCATGGACGCCAGCTGCTACGATCTTTATATAGTTACCTATTCTATTTACTTCGTTTACGTTCATATTATCTGCTATCTAACCTTTTCGTAAATGATTAAGACTATTCTGTCTCATTTTGCAGTTCAACAACATTAATTGCGTTATTTACGTTGTTGAGAAGGTTTTTTTTCGAACTTATGAAGCAATGGATTGGCAATCTGTTTAAATGATTCAGATTGTGATTGACCGTTTATTATGCAATTAGGGTGCTGGTCATACACGCAGACAAACCACACATCTTTGTTTTATATTTTTTGTCATCTTCTGTTATTATTTTAAGTAGGTATGTCCTATTCATGTATTGACACATTTATTATTTACGTAAATATAATAAACCAACTTATTCAATGCAAACTATTAAAATAACATGATAACAATCTTAAATTATTATCAGAATATTAGCTTACTTATTAACAATATATTGAAAAAAAAAAATTGGTTGGTGATCTAAAATCAGACAGGATAGTCCTCACTATCTGAAACGTATGGTTACCCTACGAAATTACGAGCGTGCAATTGCGGGGTCGCGGGGAGGTGACGCGTGGCTCCGCCCATTCGCTCGAGGTCGCTATCACTTAATGTCGTCTTAAGATATTCCAAGTCTAAAATCAAATATCAACATTCACAAATTTTTTTTAACGTTGCAGTCCTCTATGAACAGCCAAGCCACTTATTATATCTAGGCATTAATTTTTCAGAAAAAAAAAACGTTAAAATTATTTTGTCTTTATGATAACGTGAACTTTACTTTTAAAAAATCTGAACCCATAAAATACACCTTGTATTTCGAAAATTAATTAGAATTGTCAATGTCATAGGTAGAAGTACCTAATATGCTTTATGTCACAGGTTTCGGGTTTTCTAAAACTAGTCTGTTGGGAGCTAGTATCGCGATGGTGGCCTTATCTGTCGGTTCTATATTGACCTTGCTTCGAGCTCTGTTGTATGTGTACCTACGTGTAGTATGATAACTAGTATTACTTGTTACATTTGCAAGGAAGTGACATAATTTAATCGACAGTAGATAATACTGGCAAAGTATACCAGTTTATCGATTTTATATTTATATATATAATAATTTACTAGATGCTGCACGCGGCTTCGCCCGCGTGGACCCTAATTATTTTTCTAAAATAAAAGAAGTCTAAGATACTTTTTATAACATCAGCTATCTGCCAGTGAAAGTCCCGTCAAAATCTGTCCAGCTGTATCGGAGATTAGCCGGAACACACAGTTGGACATATATATTTTTTAAATTGTTTTTGTTATTAGTATCGTATATACTTTCATTATGCATTAGTAAAAAACTGTTATTTTTGCATTAAAAACAGACACTTCAATTTGATTTATTTGTGTAGAAGAGGTATTATAGATTGGTCATCTAAAAGATAATTTTGGTCTTTTAACTAAAATCTCTTATTATTTTTTACTACTGTTTATGAGAAATATAAAAACGGTAACTCCCAAACACGTTTCTGTGAGGCATATTTAAAGATGTTAACAAAAACTGGTCCATCTAGTTTAGTCACGTTTAAGCTACAGCTGTGGAAGTACATATACAGAATTATTTTAATTAAGCTATAACTATGTAAGTTGTAACGCGCGATTTTAAAATTTCTCGCGACGCCGCGAATGAGAACCCCGCGGCATCGATGGGCAACATCGGTCGGCGGAACGCGCGCCGCACTAGAATATTCCCAGCCCGTCCCATCCTTGATGTCCTCCCTCTGGTTGACGCCCTAAGCCGAGGTTCGTACCCCACAGGGGGTGCCCTTAGCGAGCGTTCACCATGTTTTAATTAGCATAGTTGAATAACCCCTGGCTGGAGGTATTAAGTGTTAGGTGTAGTAAGGCTTAAGGCACCCATAGGAAACCCCGGTTAAGTAGTCATGATCTCAGAGGTCAACTACGAGATGCCATAACTAAAAAAAAAAAAAAAAATAGAATTTTGCCGGCTCGACTGAGAGACTAATGGCACTTATAAATCTCTTTTGTATACCATTTTTCTTTATTTAGTTCCATGTCAACATCTTGATGTTTGCTAACTTGCCTAATAAACTGTGAAAGTCTGTGTACAAGTGTTGTTTAATTTAATAATAAACTATTACGAGTTAAAAAGTATAAATATAAGGTTATTTTAAATTGGCTAGCTAAATTCCGTAGACACGATGGAAGTTGAATTATCGATATCTAAACATATGATAAAATAGAAAAAAAAATAATTGAGGAATTATCGATCGCAGTTATTTTAATAGTCCCCGTATAAAACAATTTCGTTCAAAAATATAATAATGATGACTCCACTACTACTCTACACTGAAGAGCATAAAATTAATGTTAAGCAATACTTCCTGTAACCGGAAATTCTTCCTAAAGTGCTATAGAAACAAAAGATCAGCCCACAGAACGCCCAACGATCATATCATCACAATGCGTGGGAGAAGGCTTTTTATAAACCTACATTTGGGAAAGCTGTATCAAAAAGGCACTAAGGCCTTTTTTAAATTCAATACTTATCCTTGTTAACCTAAGAGTTTTCATACAAATTATTATCAACACGCACAAAACATAGGTATGTTTGTTCCATGTTTCATACAGAATTTTTCCATCAACCGCTTTGTACATCAAAGCTAAGCTCATTTAGTTTATTAAAGTATGTGCGATCAGCGATGTTACTTCTAACACGGAATACTAATTGTAAATCCACGTGACCGTGACTGTACCTACAACACGCGTCAACGATAGTATAAAGAGAGGAAGTACGCTATCTTCATACAAACGCACCGCGCGCGGCTTGTATGTGTGCGCGGCTTGTATCTATGCGTCGCCGCACGCACACTTAACAAAATCTCGGCTGTTTTAGAGTGCACCAGTCGGGGCTAACGCCGCACAAGGTTTGCGCGTCTGGGCTTTTCGGCACTGCTAAATGTATGAAAAATTAGTGATAATCGCAGGAGAAATTATTGCTGTGCGTTTGGGTGTCTAAATAATTCATCGATTCCAGAGTTGTCTCTGTTCAGATTACCTACTGAACAGAAAAGGTAACCAAGTCACTTATTCTAGCATATAATTTTTACTTGATGATGAGATACCTACTTATTTTTTGTTGTATTAGATAACTATCAGACAGACGAAGTAGGCAGGCCTACTTTCCCACTAAAATGTATTAGGTACCTACTTTTGATCTGTCAATTGATATGCCGCTAGTGCTTTGTTTACGTTTATTCTGCCGATTTCTCAGTATTGTAGGTATAGTAAAGTAACTAAGTACTTACAGTTATACCAGTTAGTTTTTATACCATCTTTTATACCATGTTTTTAAGCAAATAAATATTATTCTATTCTAAAATCGTAATTAGAAATATTTGACGAATTGTGAATCAGATAAATAGAGCAAAGTTCGAATCGTAACCATTCGTAACAACAGAAAATATAAACCACAAATATAACTTTGTCATTCATACAAACACTATGAACATCATCGTTTAGGTAAAACCGACCTCACAAACCCTGAACCCAGACAACACATAAGTAAAAACCGGCCAAGTGCGTGTCGGACCACGCACAATGAAGGGTTCCGTAGTTGGGATGAATTTATCCCAAGAACAAACTGAGTACATGTTTTTGCAACCGCAAATGTAAGTTGGTCGATTATTACTCGTTAAATTGTAAAGCCTACTTAGCTGTGATAGTTTTCCTTTTAATTTCGTTTTATATGCTACTGCCGTGAATTTTTTCACATACCCAAAACCATCCATTAAACTTGCAGGGGGGGGGAAACACACTTGACTCTAACAAAAATTAGCACTTTAAAACTTAATATTTCGAAAACGGATTCCTTAATCCAAAAATGGTCTTCTCAAACTCACAATATTTTTGAACGACCTTTCCAACGACACCCTACACTATGGGATTATTGAGAGAAAAAAAAAATCATCCTAACTTTACGTCTAGGGGAGTTTACGACTACCTGAAAAAAAAAATGTTCATGATTTTATTTTACCACTTTGTCGACGTGATTAATATGTATACCTATGCCAAATTACAGCTTTCTAGTACTAAGCGTCTCTGAGCTAAGCCGCGGACAGACAGACAGACGGACATGACGAAACTATAAGGGTTCCTTGTTTACTACGGAACCCTAAAAATAGAACTTCCCGGCCCTTGCCATTTTCTAGGTACTGAATTAAAATTTAGCTAAAAGTGACAACCCTGAGACAGGCAAGTATGGTAGGCAATTATATCGCGGATTGAGCCGGAGATAGCCTACTAGAACTCTTTATACTATGCGTCAACTACTTAAAATAAGGACATTAGTTGTAATTGTTTACGTTGTTCTAAGTAGACATCATGGCGGTATGATAACAGTATTTTAATTGATTAAATTGTTGTTTTTTTGTTTGCTCATTGATTACTTTGTATGTTTTGGTTAAATATTTAATTTAATTATGCTGTTTTTTCCTGTGTGGTCTTGATATCTTTTATCCTTTTATCAACAAGTCTTTTTTGGGCATTTTCAATTAAATGTTTTTCTGCTTCATTTAGTTACTAACAGGCCGACCGTTGAGAGAATGCGTTCTTGACAGCTCTCAGTTGGATACTATAAAGGCGGGTCTACGCTAGACGAACCGAGCACGAGCGAAGCACAAGCGGAGCCGTTCTCGGCTTCGTCGTTCGCGGCGTAAAGTGTGGACGTACAACGAACGTACAACGATCACTGTCCTCGAACGTAGTTTGAGCGCGGTGCAAATCTCTTTGTGTTCGTCAAAAAACCGACAACAGGCGGAACGCAGCCGAGCACGAACGAAATGATCGCAGCGCGCTCGTTCGAGGCTTGTAAGTTGGTCCACACTAGACGAATTGTGTTCGGCTCGTGCTCCGCTCGTGCTCGGCTCTCCTAGCGTAGACGCAGCTTAAGAATATGTGTTTTGCGAATTTGATTCATATTAGAACAGTCTTAAGTATTTTCGTACTGTCCCTCGGGTATCATCGGATTTCCGAATACAAACGAATGCTAATTTCCATGTCCATCAATTATTAGATTTCTCGTGTATAATAATTTGAATTCAGAACTAAGTACTTTATTGTTGTTTTGTTATCTGTCGTGCCTTAGACTTTAGCGGCTTTCCTCCCATTTTTTAATAAATTACATAGTTAAATAGTTATTTATTTGTTAAGTATTGTATGCAACTGTTATAATTAGGTATTATACAACAGTTGCCTGTTGTATAATACACACAACAGAACAGAACAGTCAAGCTACTGTTTCACGACACTAGTTTCATAATATAAACCTCTGCTGTCACCACTCACAAGTATTGAACCGATACACAACAATATTGTGTATTCTCTTCCTATATAGCGTTGCCATCTCTAAAAATCAGAAAACCGGACTTACCAGAAAAAAAAGTATTTTTTCTGTCCGATTTTATTCGGACGGATGGCAACTCTATTCCTATAGGTACTAAAAGATCGTAAAATATTACTTCCTCCTCGCTCAATGATACGGTAAATAAAAAATGTTTGATAATTAAAAATACGGCTTTCATTTGTAACCAAAAATTTTTCGGTACTAGAAAATGCAAATACAAAAAAATCTAACGAAGCAAATCTTGCTTTCAAAGGAATGAAAACTTCACAGTACTAAATTATCACCCAGTTAAAGTAATATCAAGTTACTTTCCTAATATTTAGCCTTTAAATAATATGCTTTCAACTTGTACAACAACTGACAGCCATACATAATTGATTAAAACCGGTCGAAACGAAGGTCAGGTTGCGCAAATACTACTAATAAATATTTACGAGGCAACGAATCGAAGCAAAGCAAACAAATTATAAAAAAGGTATAGGGACGGTAACGGCTGCCCAACGTCATGAATTTAGAAAAGTTTTTTTGGACATAGGTAACTTGCCTGTGATTTGACGAAAACAATTTTTACCTGGCGTAACAGTGAATTGACAGCCGAGTGGTGTGACCGTCGGGCTGCCATGGTAAGGCACGCACCTCTGACTTTTCGGATAGTTATCACTTGCTTCAAAAAACAGTGAAGGAAAACATCGTGAAGAAACCGGCTGCCTGAGAGATATTTCTCAACGATATAATGAAGCCAAGTCAGAGGCCCATGGGCGGATTTAAAACTCCAGACACCAGGGTACTACTAACCACACGTAAAGATGAAGAAAAAATGTGATGACGACAAGGGAGGGTTCATCAATCTCAAAAATAGAGTAACGATTAATTATAATTAATTATTTAATAACTTATCATAATTTCCCACAATTATAGAAAGAAAAAAAGAAAATACGTTTTTTTTTGTGGTAAAATATGACGCGAAGAAAAAACACAAAATACTAAAAAGAACAACAAAACATAACATCACGCCTTGTTTCCCCGAAGGGTTGGGCAGAGGTGTACCTGTAGTAGGTACACCCACATTTCGCGAGTTCAAAAGAACAAGTTGGGGAAAATATGCGTCACATCCACGCAAAACAGCCATTGCTCAGCATAGAATATTTGAGGTTTGCTTAACATAATACATATCTGTTTCTTCTGTACATCTCTACCAAATGTCATTATTACCATAATAATAATTTTCACAAAATCAACTTCTCTTTTCAAATAACTTTAAATTGATTAAGCGTCTGTTTTAAACCTAGAATAATCTCAGCAGCTACAGGAACTGCTCTACATAGCAAACAGGAAAAATTTGCAATTACATAGACTGTTTATAATAGTCACTTATTTACAAGGGCAGTGCTGGTTATGAAGGAAAACTATTATATTTTGCAAGTTCTCAATGCCATCTATTTCAATCAAATGCGAGTCGTGATCACCATACCTAGCCGTCCTTATTTTCGTTGGTGTACCATAGAAACGGGTTTTCTACGGGTTTTGTCGACGGAAGAATAGACAAAATGACAGATAAACAATCACAATCTGTCATTTTGTCTATTTTTCCGTCGACATAACCCGTTTCTATTATGGTCATACTAAGCGTGCTGGTCGTAATTTGATTTTAGAATATGGTTAAAAACATTGTGTATTTGACTTCTTTCTGTCCACAGCTGGACAGCAACCTTATCGAAAAAGCAGGAAAATAAAATGTGCATTCGTAGAGGATTTTAGTATCATAGGCGCTCTTCATACTGGTAAAAAACAGGTTTTATTTGGTTGGATATTAGTCTAGTGGCTCTTTATTTATTATGGAAAGGCTTTTGAGTGCCGTTGAAGGGAGTTTTTAGTTTGAATTTGGAAGATGGCTCTTTATTTTTACATCTTATAGCTTCTCATTACTTAGAACCAATTGGATAGCAATTACTCCGGTCATTGCTCTGAACAATTATTTTTTCTAGTTGCGTGACTGATCGCTTTATTTTTGTTAGGTCTTTAATGAGAATTAATAGTAGGCTCGGCAGTCATCACATCAATGGGCGTGGATACAATGACGGCTTTAGCATTTGAAGTTCATGTTCAATCATCAGGGTATTGTCTTCATTTGTATCTCTGTTAGTTGCTGACTCATTCGGTACCGGCAATTTTAGTCTGTCGTTGAACTCTTGAGGACCTATATAGGTACTGTTAAACCATATTGTGGTCAGATTTACCTTTATGCCTTATCAAAGTCTTTACCTTGTATAGTTGATTACGGCCTAAGATCTTCTCAAAGTCAAAGTCAAATCATTCATTTCAAATAGGCCCTTATATGGCACTTTTGAACGTCAAAATTTACAAAATAATACAATTGATTCTAGTCGCCCCTTCCAAAAGGTAGTTTTCGTATGGAGAAGAATGGGCAAGAAACTTCACCGTTACTCTTTTAAAATGTTTTACAATATTTTGTATAGGTACCTACATTAGTCAAATAATTATTTGAGAAGACGATGCACCTAGAATAATATTACTATACCACAATAGTTAAAAAGAATTAAAAATGAAGCAACGACAGACAAATTAATTATGTGATAGATTCAAGGTGCTCACGTATTTACAAACATTCTCCTACGAACTCTGGAGTGAATACTCCCTGAAGCAATTTTTAAACTGATGAGATTGTTTTATGTGGACGTATACGTATCAAGTTAGATCGAATCTGGCGCAGGTTCGCCTGTTCAGAACTTTAGTTTGATCTTCTTCCTGATGGAGGTCTTAAAACTCATCATTTACCTACTTGGCAGCCAGCATTTGTTTGACGTGTTCACGTTTCTCTCCAAAGTCGTCTATCAGTCATCACATCAATAAAATCACTATATACACGACAAGATGACCAGAATATATCGCTGTTTGGTAATCTGTTGCTCTATGTCAAATATTTTTAGTAGTTTGCATTGACCTCTAGAAGTATCGAGGCCATGATCAATGTCAATCATCACGATTAGAAAAAGAATCTAATCTACATGAAGTATGTAATTTGTTAGACAAATTAACCGCTACATACATATCGAATGAGGTGACTATAATTGTATACGGTAATCAAAAATTAATATCAGTACCCGATCGTTATAGTGAAGGTCGCTGACCTCACCTCGTCGGCGTCGGGTTGTCTGGCGGTGGGGTATCTATATATGTGATACTATATAATATGCACAGGGTTATTGGTCATATGTCGGCAATCCGTTGTGATGTGGCAGAGGTCATTTACAACCAAATGACCTTTCATGATCCCTATGCAAATGTCAACCATTTTCGAGTAATTTTATATTTTAAAATGAATTAAATAAGAATATAAAATGTCAAATGACTCGAAAATTGTTGAGATTTGCATTTCAAAAGGGGTCATTTGGTTGTAATTGTAAATGACCTCTCCAACATCACCTTATTGAATTGCCCACATATAACCAATAACCCTGTATATTTTTATATTGAACTACGTGGAAATTATTGATTGGGAAGTATATTTTATTATTTAACAGTGGTACTGTTTACGTACCTACAAAAAAAGTACAAACATATAAGAAGAAAGTAACAAAAAAATACGTACAGAGGTGATGCTTATTTCTTAAGAAATCTCTAACAGCATACCTGCAATAGGAGAAAAGATAAAAAGAGAACATAGACACCGTGTGTAAGAGTAGAAAAGAAAACAAAATTCACAAAATCAAAACCCAATTAAATAAAACATAATACACGAGAATATACATACTAGGGAAGATGAGGATGTTTAAACTTCAGCTTGTGCAGAACCATGTGGCTGCATTAGCAAAATACTTGGGAGCTTAATATGCAGTAGATAGAATAGCAGAAGGCATGTCAAAATATCAAATACTTGAACACACCATTAAAGAAGAAGAGAAACATTGTCGTCAACTATTCCTCATCATAAAAGACCCATTTAGTATATAATGAGATCTTATGCATAAGAACTCATAACAAATGAGCATCATAAAATTTCCATTTATGAAAATAGGATCTCCTATAGACTGCTAACTCGTGGTGGTTCACATAGATGGCTTTTGCATTGCTCACAAGAAGGTTGGAAGGAATATCGCCTTCTCCTTTCATAAAAGCAACGTGACAACAAATAAATTGATTGCAGAGACAGGTCCCCCAACATTAAGCCTGTAACGTATACGCACAATCAGTCACAGTGTTGTGCCGTCTGGTAAGAAATGGCAGCTTTTTATCAAGAGCGTCCGTGTGGTATCGTGTAAAGATAAATTGTGACCAAGTAACAAAATGTAGTCATTGTCACAAGAAAGATAAACAATGGTTATCATATATTTTTGTTTTATGATGTAATGTGTTTACGGATTTAAAGTAAACTTTGATGATATTCCTATAAGCGAAGAGAAGATGAACAGTTTGGAGAAATTAAATAAAACTGAGAAATTCAGAATTTGGAATACTCGACGTAGAACGATAAAACTATACTCCATTTGAAATAAGATTAGACATTTAAATAAACCTTTTTTACGGTCTGTTCAATCGATTTTGACTTTTATTGCGCTTGTGGCATGACAAATGGCAGCTGCAGTAAACAGTTGGTATTGTAACCACTTTTTGCTTTTAATGTTATCCTTATGCCTATGGTGTAGAAGGCAAAATCGGTTGAACGGACTGTAAAAAAGATTTATTTGAATGTCTAATCTTATTTCAAATGGAGTATAGGTCTATTTCAGATCTTTTGTTCGTTGGAGCTTGTATCGTAGTAAGAACTATGGCTGTATTTGCTACGTTAAAATTGCAATCTATATCTAAATCTATACAAATTATAAATTAAAGTCGCTTTTCGTATTTGTCTGTGTGATCGCGTTGTTCTTCTAAATTGCTCAACAGATTTTGATGTGATTTGCACCATTATATGTATAGTGAAATTATTCCGGAAAGTTATAGTTAGTTGGTGGTTGGTTGGTTGGTAGTTTCATTATTAATATTAAACTTACAAGTAATAAATAAATCTCGATGTTTTCTCAAGTAGTAAGAACCATGCGAAGCAGGGCCAGATCGCTAGTTAAAAATAAAAAATCTAGGTCGCACGTCCAAAATTCTCCTGGACTTTCACCACCACCGCACCTAATTTGTCAAAACAGACAAATAACAGTTTCCTATGACGTATCCATTAAAAACTCGTTCATTAATAAGTTCATCAACACTGGGCGGGCGTCAAGCTGTCTGTCCGTTCATTACTATAAATAAATGGTGTTTTTTGCCAAGTGCTAAAAAACTGTAAGTAATTAATACTGACATGCCTCTGTAGGTATTGTATGTCAGGTCAAACCGTGAAACGTAAGGTTGACGAACTACGCAGTGACAGGCAACAAAAATAATAGAAGTCCCAATTTGGACACGAAACATGGACGGCGATAGTTCACTGTGATGAAAGTTCGCTTTTATGAATAGTTCGCTTTTTTGAAGTTTGCTTTTTATAAAAAAATCTTGCTGTTTAGCTACGAGTACTTAAGATGTTTGTTACTTAACACGTTTGTCCTTTAACGTTGGTACCTACTGTTGTATAGAATCAAGTTTTTCTAACAGACAGCTGTGCTGCTGGGGAGTTTGTTGCCCCACTTTTCTTCCCAACTAAAGCACTAGGAAGTGGTGAACGGTGGGCGTTTTTGGGGGACTGTCTTATATAATTTTTGACGTTCGAAAAGTGCTGATTTTCAGCCTAGTTTGAATAAATGACTTTTGAATTTGATTTTTTTAAATTTCGAACTGAGAAATTCCAGATGGAAAACACACTAACACTTTGCCCGACTCACCACTAAACCAACGAAGCAGTTTTCTATGACGTTGGTTATCCATCTTTGTCAGTGTGTAAGTACCTATTAATCTTCTGCTCTTTCCTATTCTATGATACCCGCTACTCCACTAATTCGGTTCAATTGTCAGGTTGATGCCCTGTTTTTATATCCTGTTGGTAACGATTGTCACGAAGGGCACGGGCGCGCCAATCATGTAGATGTATAGGAAGTTATATGTTCTTTTGAGTACAAGCTTCTTCCTTATATTGTTGCTAGTTAGTAGTACTGTCAGGAGCAGCAGAAGGAAAATTAAGTTTAATGAGGAGTTATTGTGCTGTATGGGTTTTGTTTCCGAATTCCGGCTGTCGGTGATTAATGGTATTAATCACAAAGACATTCATTGTGTTAAAGTTAAGAGTTGTAAATGCTAAATCCGCCGCATTTCTTCTCTTAGTTTTCTCCACAGATGTTTATAGATAGTTCACTCTGCAAAATCATTTAAATAAAAAGCGACTCTTGAAAATCAATAAAGTGCAATTCAGGTCGCACAGCGATAATTACCCACAGCTATATTCACCTAGAAGTTGCCTCTCTTTCTATCGCGTAACTCTTACATTTTCTTCATGGCCCCGTTAATATACAATAAAATTCCGGATAACATTAAGCAATTGAATTTTAATTTATTTAAGAAAATACTTAAAACACTGCTTACTGATAAGTGCTACTATGATATTGTTGACTTTTTAAATGACAAAGTTTGAATTGTATTGTTGATTTAATTTTATTATAACATATTTTGTCTGTAATTAATATTGACTACTTTTTGTACTGACTCTAACTATAAATTTAATTATTGACTATATTTTGCACTCGACTCTAATTTTATATAAGAAACTGTCATTAATAATTAATTTATAATTGCCAATTTAATTAATAACATATCAATATTTTGTACGCCGAGTGAGGCAAAACATGTTGGACCGGTAAAAATTATTTTTCCATCTATATGTGCATATATCATGTTTCACATGTTTGAACAAATAAATTTATCTTTATCTTCTGACTACGTTACACTCACTAAATTAGCCCGACAAGACGGGCCTTCCGCGTACTTGTAGCTTCATAAAATGCGGGGTGATCCATCTGTGCCCTAGCTTGATAATTATAATTCCTAAAGCTTGCCAAAGTAAACAGATTTCATTATGCTTGGTCTGTAGAGTTTGTGGGAAGGGAGCAAAATTAGCCAATTATTTAGTAACATTCCCAAAGCTTGAAAGAGTCAACACTGAACATTCAGTCTGACCAGATTCTGATGGGTAGGTATCGGTATTTTCCACGGAGTTGCCCCAATCCAATTACTGGGGAATACCAAGCGATCGAGTCCGCATGGAGCACATCGCTGCGTTGTTCCCTATTTTTAAACATCCGACTGTCGGTCATAAAAATCATGTAAAAATAGGAAATGACGTACTCTCTGAAATAGAATACTGCAAGAAATGTGAACCTTTAGTGTTTCGTATTAAAACTAGAAGCGCGTACGACAACCTTTTGGCCCACTTTGCTACCTCAGTCGATAATTAGCAGTTTGAGATAAAATCGTATGTCTTTGAAGATAATAGTTGTCTTTTCCGAAATCGCTTGAGGAAAATATCATTATTTAGTTCACATTTTAATTTCTTTGGAATATGCGTGTGTGGTTCTTGGAGTTTGGCACTGTGTCCATCTAGAAAACAATATTGGAGTTTTTGTAAATAAATTGTAATGAGCGTTTAAGTTTGATATTTTTGTAACATTCTTGACAAAAACTTACTCGATTCTTAGAAGCAGGTAAGTATTTTGTTTTCTGAAACTAAACTAATATTAGGGTTTCCGTTGTTATTCTTCTCAAAGACTTGTTTACCTATTCCGCAAACATAGTGGACGCAAATAAAACTAGTGCAAAAAACTCAGTAAAACTCATTGCGAACGATTTAAATAAGTATGAAAACGTTGAAGAAAAGAACTAGGTTACACCAGATAAGAATTGCAATCGAAGAGATAGTATTATTTGTAGTCTACCTACTTGAATAAACATGGCTGAATCGTTCCCACCATTTACAATGATAATAATTCATATTTATGATGTGTTTTCTTTGGGCATATTCCAAATACCGGTCCCAGAAAAGATGGTAATTTCGCGGACGTGAAATAGAATCGTCTATGAATATACAGACAGAAAATATCTCGAATGCCTTGACAAAATTGAACGACTTACGATTGGAGGCACATTCTTAAATAAAATTGAAAAAAAAGCTCTTTACCACATGTGAGTACTGTATCTTTCAAATCTCCATATATAAACAATATATGTACATTCTACAATGTCTTTTTCTTTTCTATCTTTGACGTTCTTTGTTCAAAAGGAATTCTATAATAAAAACCAGATGTTTTGAACCTGTATACAGTCTGCAATATTCGTAATCTTTCAGTGGGCTTTATCCTTATGTGTAAATGTCAAGGATGTAGCCAGTTCTAAATTGAAACCTTCATATATTTTTCTTATTTTTGGCTTGGCACAATAGGCAGACTTGTTGACATTACAAATGAAGCTAGCTGCTACTTCATTGTCAACCTTTCTATTGTCCATATAAGGTTACATTGTTCTAGTGCAAGTACATTTCCTCGTTAAAGCATTATTACAAGGTGTTTTACTTTCAATTTGGATGATTCAATTCAAGCATTGAATCGTTTTAACATGTCTTTTATTTCTGTACCATTAAATCTGAGTGAACCAATTAGTCTCTTCTATATACGTATTATAAATTTAAATCGTTTTTGGTGTCTGTCTGTGTTACCGCGTTGTTCTGCTAAACTACGCAACAGATTTTGATGCGGTTTCCATCATAATTTAGAGAATTTGTTCCGGAAGGTTTATGTGTTTATCATTAATATTTAACTGATTTAAAAACTAACAGACTTAAAATAATAATATGTACAAGTATATAAAAAAGGAGGGAGGAAATAATCATAAGGCATCAAAAACTTCGTCCGTGTTGGCTGGTGGTCGCAAAGGCTGGCAGCATTGCCACGTTGTATGTATGGCAATGCTGATTCTTTGGCCAAAGAATAGGCCAGCCCTCTGGTCACGTGAAAAGTCGACCAGCCGCTTGGCGATGTCTTGAAAAACTAGGTGGGCACTCGGACCCCATGGCTCTAGTGTTTCAACCCCAAACGGCTCAAACATACATATAAGTCCCAATAAGATTGGAGTATTTGCGCCGTTTAAGGTTTTCCGCACCTGCAGCAGCAGCCCCAGCACAGCCCGCCGTGCTAGGAAGATGGGATGGCGCAAGGGTGTCGACAAAACTATTAATATTTAACTCGCATATAATAAAGAAACCTCTATGTTTTTTCAAGTCGGTAAAAACCATGTGAAGCAGAGGCGGGTCGCTAGCTAATTATAATATGTTATTTGTTTTGAGGATAACATTCAGAGAAAATATTGTTATTATTTAGGTCATATAGTTTGTTTTGAGATGTATTAGTGTTTGCTTTTGTAACCTACATTTTGGATTGGCACGCTCGTGGAACTAGCAATGTTTTTGTTTGTCTGGATTATGTTAATACACGTAGTAGCTATTGGCTCGTATTTATAACAAGCAAATAATAAAAGTGTGGAAATAGATGAATCTAATGATAAATCCAGGTTATTTGAAAGAGACGAGAATAATAAGAACAATAATGAGAAAGCTGACGCTGAAATTAATAACTATATAAAGCTAGTATAAAGGGGTGCAGTTTATATAAGTAAAGGTCCCATTTGAAACAATAATTAATATGAAAAATTTTAAGTCATCACTTTTGCATGGATTGAAAATGTAGTGGTTATTTTTATAGCCTCACAGGGTACTGCTGTGGAAGCTTTGACATAACTCCTAAAGCTACGGTTTCCTAGGAAATCCGTCCCGTCATATAACGACCGTCATAAAATCTGTCATTTTCACCAGGAAAAAGTTTAGCAGTACATGAGGGTGTCAAAAACGCTCTGTATTTAGACAGCTGTAACTGTGTGACCACTTTCGGAAACCAAAGCTTATTTCTGTTGTCTTTCACTTTCTTCCTATCATTATGAATATTATTACCTACCTTCGATTATTACCTACATTAGAAGTGTAATACCTACATATTATTGAAGCAAAGCTTAGTTTTTAATGTATGTATTCTTACTGGAAGGAAAATGAAGGGCACATATCGCATGTTAATACCAGATGATAACTACACTTGTTGATCATTCTCTTCACACTGCATGATGCTATCAGTTCAGGAAGGCATTTAACTACTGGTTCAGTTAAGTGTCCATTTAAACT
Organism: Agrochola lychnidis; assembly: GCA_963680765.1. Lineage (NCBI taxonomy): Eukaryota > Metazoa > Arthropoda > Insecta > Lepidoptera > Noctuidae > Agrochola > Agrochola lychnidis. Next base: position 9,463,630 of record OY796855.1, on the reverse strand, counting down.
AGATAATGTTATAACGTAATAATGTTTCCCTACGTGATCGAATCAAAAATGAAGAGATCCGCAGGAGAACCAAGGTAACCGACATAGCCCGAAGAATTGCCAAACTTAAGTGGCAATGGGCAGGACACATTGCTCGCAGAACGGATGGCCGATGGGGCCGAAAGGTTGAACGCTGTTATGAACTCTACTGATGCCGTCAAACTTGTAGCTAAAGTATGGGCCAATTCAATTTAGATGGGTAACCATAGATCGACATGCTTAGAACAAGAAGAAGATTGTAGTAATAGAAATCCTGATCAAGATACAGGTACTTGCATTGATGAAAATACCAGTTTTCCACATAAAAACTGAACACATTGCTATTCTATAATCAGCTCATTCAAGTCCAACCTCAATACGACAGGAAAAGACGACTCCAACGATGACACTCGCGTAAAAACACTTAAAACTCCAGTGCTTTCTTACATAATACATACATCGATTACCCTAATTCCCGACATACAGACAAACTGTCACCCCGGAACAACCACTGACGTTTGGCACAAACAGTTGGTGTACGGAGCGTTGGTCGTAACTTGTAAACAATTGTGACCCATTTCGCTAACAGTCGTATGTGCTTCGTTCTGAGAATGTGTTGTAACAAGCTCGTGCATTGTAATGTGATCGATATTGTTGTTGTTGTTCTTTTGTTTTTCAATGCTGCTAATATATTATTAGTATTTATTTTGATGACAGTTGATCTTTCTATGTACTTAAAACTATGTAACGTCTGTACGTATTGATAATGTCTTGACAAGGTGCTAGTAGTTTTATTGAGGAAAGTTTAAAATGTCATAAACATCTCAATGATCTAAAAAAGCAACTGCTGTTGTTAAGGAAAAAGCAAGAGCCAAATGATAGTATCAATAAATTATAAGTAGGTTAGGTACCGAAATGAGAAAGATTAACTAGAAAACAGACTGTGACAAATGACCCAGATTATGCCGGGAAAGACTGCCAAGCAATTAAAACAGACAAGACAATCACAAAGTCGCCTATATTACTAATTTATTGTTCTTGGTAGGGCCACGTTAAAACGTTCCGCTAATAATTTAATTTGCACATCAACTCGAATAGATTATTGGCATAGCTAACATCTTACGAACTTCGTAGAAAAACCTTTTGGCAACATGCAATTATATTATTAGCAAGCCGCTCTTGCTTCCCACGGGTTAAATGTACTAATGTGGCGACATGTCCAAATATCAAGATTTCTGTGCTGTATTGTTTCTAAGTATAATGTTAACGTATATACAATTAAACCTTCCGGAATAAATTCTTTAAAGGTTGGTAGAAACCGTCAAACATCAATATCCATTGAATTCTATTGTGCAGTTTAGAAGATCTAAACGGTTACACAGGTGCTTGGGGGAGGCCTGTGTCCAGTAGTGGACGTCTTTCCGCTGAAATGATGATGATGATGAAGCGGTTACACAGACGGACACGAAATGCGCTTTTGTTTTATAATATGTAAAGTATATATATAGATTTAGAATAGTAAATCACTCTACGTTTTCCCTTTGTTTTTGCCAAGAGCTGCGTAAGTTTTCCGCGACCTACACTAATGTTGAGGACTTCATTTGTGGCTTTTTGATGGCAGTTTTCAATATTATGCAATATATAAATAAGTTTATTGGGACGTTAAATATGTTAACTATTGTTTAGGTGCAAAACAGGGTTATAAATATGAGTATTTAAATGGCAATAAGGAAGTAGAAGAACATACTGCAGCTGTAACAGTTTTAAATGAAAATGCTGCAACCCTGGAAAATACTAAAGAAGATGTGGCTTTGATGGCAGTACATCTGAATGATGACACGTAAGATATAGACACAGTTAGTGAAAAAACTCAAAACCATGAAATACATCACCATTCACCACCACCGGCACCTGTCCCACTGCCTCGCTAAAGAAACGTACAATAGATATAGGTCTCGTGTCAGTAAAAAGATACATTTATATTAATGCTAGTTCATCGGCAACTGATCACACTACCGGCGAAAGCTCTCTATTGTACGTTTCTTGAGCGAAAAAATAGTTGATAGCTAGTCGCTTCCTCGTCGGCGGTGGGACAAATGCCTTAGACCTGATACTGACTGCCACGAGGCTTCATTATATTCTCACGTGAGTATCGATCAATTAGAGACATTTAAAATGTGCATTTCAAGTGTTCCAGTAACCGCTTGTAATGCAGAAGGAAATAGTTAATCTGTCGTTTAATGGACCGTTGGCAAATGATCATAGTTCTTGTATGTCGGCTTTACAAAGCTTTTCTGTCGTATTGCGGAAGATAACGTGCAGCAGAATTGCAGATGAATGTATATATGTAACATGAAGGTCTTGTAATATAGTCTAATGAAATAGTCTGGCGATTCCAACCTGTCTAGGAAATAAGTATGATATAAGGTTTTATGATTAATATAATCGCTAAGGTAGAAACAAATCTAGGTTTAACTATGATTCGTTTAATATAGGTATGTACTGTGAAAAATCAGACTAAAATTGGGAAAAATGAATGACGTTGATCGTATGTAACCATGATTGTTTCCAAAAATTTAATTGTGTTAATTTCTTGGGTTACAAAGAATCGATGAGTCGAGTATTCGTAGATTGCATAATTCTGAGAAGAAGTCTCCAAATGTAAGGAGTATTTTTATCAGCGTCGACCTAATTAAACTTTGAGATTGTTACGGATCGTACAGAGTACGTTTTTCAATAAATAATTTTCTGGCTTGGCAAGAATAAATAATGTCACCACATGTTACTGAGGTGAAGAACAAAACATATCAGATTTTGAAAGGAGTGTTTTTCTGACATACTTTGTACAACAAAGAAAAAGTCGAAAAGGAAATGAACCTTTTCATTTCAAAATAATGGGAAAACTTAGGACAAAGGTTGATGTTTGGTTATTGTGTAAAACAGCTTTAAAATGTTATACAATCTTTGTATAAAGAGTCACTGGCGCGTTTGCACAACTAATTATTATGAAAACATTTTTCACTGTAACCTGAGTAGCTGAATAAACAGTTCGTTCGCAGAAGTATGTATTCAAGTAATTTATTTTCATTGCTTCATTAATTTATTTCTTTGGAAAGTACGTAAAGAATATAAATTAGAAGTTACTTGCTTATTAAATTAGAATATCTTTATTTATGGTACATAAAAGTTAGTATAAATAGTTCCACATATTTTAGTTAAGTACCTAGTTATTTAAATATGCAAAAAATACCTTAAAATAAAACCATAAACACTTCAATTTTTACTACTGAGATCATGTGATCAAAACATACTTTAAAATTAAATTATATAATTAAATTACTAAGTAGTGAGATTGTATTTGGAAATTTATGAATTCTCGTAAATCCATTAAAATAGAGCCATTTCTTAAGTTTCTTTTTGAAATAATTTAATGACAGCTCTCTCATTTGTTTAGGTATTTGGTTTTAGATTTTGACAGACTGTATTATTATAACCATAGTTTTAAATAGTACATAATTATTATAATTATAAAAATTGTTCCCAAATAGTGTGCTTCTACATCTTGTGGTAGCCAGTCGGATTCTTGGTATTGCGTCTTTTAGAATTTTATATTCATTAATTGAGTTAATAAATGTTGAGGTTAATAAATGGTGTGTTTATGGGAAAATCCCTATTATTATCCATTTATTTATGATTATGGTTGGAAAAAATGTAAGAAGGATTAACTGACATTAGTTCCGTCTATGAAGAGTTTTTATTTGAAGGTAAGCCTTAGTGTGCGCTTTTATAGTTTCTAACATGACAATATTATCGTGGACGTATAACAAAAGGATTGTACGGAATTTAATAAATAAAACATAACATAACGCATGTATTCCCTGAAGGGTTAGGCAGAAGTTTACACCCACATTTCGACAGTTATGTTTAAGTCCCATGTAATAGGGGCGAGCCTATTGCCATCAACCGGGCACGAATCACTCCAGGCTGCTACTGAGAATAGAAAAAAGTGCTGATAAATAAGTGTTTTGTTAAACCCTACACGAATTAATAATTTTTTTTTTTTTGTTACAGGTAATTATCATCAATATTAATAACCGCACACACAGCTATTTTTAATACCGATGTAAGTATTTAAGCAATTTTTTACCCATACAATTATATATTAATTTCTATACTTGCTGGCCTGTAATTTAGTGGTTACCCACTCTAGTTTTGCTGTTCAGGGCAAAAACTGTGACTATGTCAAAACAGAAATAACGAAAAATCATTTAAGTAGGCAAGGCAAACAAGAATACTTAGGTATTTGCCCACATTGTTTACAGAAAGTGATTCGGAAAAGATAATAATAAAAGTGGAATATGTTAGATTATTTGCCTGCGCTCGTTCTAGTTAGAAAGTCTTGTCATCTTTATTTGTCAGATTATTCTAAAACATAGTCTTATTATAAAATATAGTCGCTTTTCGTGTCTGTCTGTGGAAACGTGTTTTTTTTCTAAACCACACAATGGTATTAGATGCGGTTTTCACCATTATTTTGAAAATTTATTCCGGAAGATTAATGTGTAAAATACATTAATATTAAACTTACAAATAATAGAGATATTTCAATGTTTTGTCAAGTCGTAAAAACAGTGCGAAGCAAAGTCTAGTTGCTAGTTATCACTAGTAAATCAAAACACTTGTTACGTCAACCACAGAATGATTGCATTCTTCATCAAAATCATATCATTTATTTATTTTAAATTATTTCTTCAGAAAATTTGTTTTAAATTCGTTATTTATTGTTATAATTTAATCAATGACTGCCTCATGGGTCTAGTGGTCGCAAGCGCTACTGTTTGCTCATGAGGTCCTTCATGGTTTCGATTCCCAGGCCGAGCAATGAGTGATTGGGTCTTTCCATAAGGAAATTTTCAGTATCAGCCCGGAGTCTGATTTTGTGCCCGGTTGATGACAATAGGCTCGCCCCCTATTAGAAGAAGAAGAAGAAAATACATTTACACAATTTCACAATTCACAAAATTCAATTCTCAATTTTATTACATGGTACTTAAGCATAACTGGCGAAATGTCTGCCTAATCCTTCGGGGTATCAGGCGAGATGATATATTCTATGTTCTGGGGTTTGGTTTCCGCACTTAGTCCTTCAGGTGCACCATTGTGCGTGGGTCATGGCGGCCGTCGGTGGTTATTCCAAACAGCCCACCTCACTCCAGAAGTTGAGTAAGTCTCCTGGTCTGTTCAGAACATCTGTGAAAGATCTGGGCGACCCGAGGGTTTCTGTTCTAATCTGGGTGACGCCGGTGTGATGATATATAATGATATCTTGATCAACGTCTCTCTAATTTTCGTTTGGTTAATTGATTATCAAAAATCTTTAAAAATCTAAAAATGTTGATGTAATATCTAGGTTCTTAGAACTTAGTTGCCTGTTAAGGCATTGCAATTTATACTCAATATTCCAGTTATACATTTTTCATTATATTATATTAATTCATGCAATTTATATTATATCATATTATTCTTATAATTTATATCACATTATAATAAGTATCACATATTATGTATGAGCTGGTTTTAATTCACTCACTTAATTTTGAAATCATTATCTGTCTGATAAACGAATCACCATACCTATCTAATGCCGTTACATTAACCGTATAATAACAACCTTGCATCTTATAACTTCGTAAGTACAGTCGACCTCGTAATTTCTTTACAACTTTTGACAAAAACTCTCAGTAAATATCTGTAACTGTCACATTGGTCTTAAAGGCTAAAGCAAAAGAACCTAGACAAAGTAACACGCAGCGATAACGACGATGAAAAGTAAAAAACGTATTGGATTGACATAAGCATATGTTGAAAGTCGATGTAGAAATACGAAACGCTTTGAAAGCGATTATCAGAAGTCTAGGCCCTCTGTTTTATGACGTGCAAATGACATTCCACCTTGCCTCCTTGCCCGTTCTTCTCCACAGGAACCTACTACGCTTTGGAATGGGCAACTAGCTTCATCTTACTGATTGACCGACCGAACCCTTGACAATTTAAAAAAGCACCTGTAATTGTATTCAAGTTTTGCGGTAAGGAAATTACGAGGTCTACTGTACAACAGTAATCTGTGGTACAACTTAATCCTACGCGATTGGCTCAGGGCTGCGGATGACGCGTGATCGGTCAATGTCTACTTACAGTGTTACATTGACCGGCTAGTTACCGAAGTTAGCAATTAAGCGTAGGAAGAAAATTGTAAGATAAGTACTGTAGCGGTGATGATTTCAATTACGTATGAATTTTTGGATCAATTACCTGTCAATGATGACGGTTAAGCTCAAAGAAAGTAATGGACAACGAGAAACGGCTTGCAAGGTTTCTTAAAAAAATTGATTCTATAGTTCCGTCAGTTGTAGTTTTGTGATGAGCTCAAGAATATATGTAATAAGAAACCTTTATATTTTTTTCTCATCTGCGCTCATGTTGCTAGAGCACCATTCAACTATCTCTTTTGAGATCTAGGCCTCCAAATGGCGAGGCAAATTTCGCGCCCTCGCGCCTCTAACAGCTGCAGGAGACGCCCCTGGGCGTCGGGAATCGCAAACCGATTCTCGGCCACTGTAGGCGCGGGCTTGCGAACGGTGAGCAATGGGTAGCTCGCCGTCCGACGACGCGCGACGGCGCGTTGTGTTCCACGCGCGCCTCAAAGAGATATCAGCAGACCTGATGGGGTCCGCTAGGGCTGATGCCTGCCGGGGTCGCGGGAAAATCCGAAAGGGATACCCTGGCAATATGGCAACTAAAGGAACACGGGTGGGTTTAGTCGGTAAGAGTCTGACACACCCTCCCGCTCCGCCCAGAACGGGAGAAGTTATTTGATAATTTACCACGCAAAAAAAAAAAAACGCCTCCCAATGGCTTCTCGCAGGTGTTTTAATAAGTTCATTTTTATTATAGTGGGTCATATTAAATTAACTAGAGAAACTGCAGACGCGATGGGTATTGATATTTAAATCAATCAATCTGCCTAGCCTCTTCCAGTCTAACTGGATGCAGCTGAATACCAGTATTTTACATGGAGCGACTGCCTATCTGACCTCCACGACCCACATATCACGAATTTAAAGCAAAACTGTGTCTAAAGCATGATAAATCACATCTAATCTATTACGCTCATCGGCAATCCTGAACATTTGCGTTGATTTTATTATAGCAATGAAATCGAAAAGCAGCTGTTATCTCACTAATATTTCATAGAGAATAGTTTCACACAATTTCCTATTATATTTAGTTGGCTGCTCTCCAATAAATAACGTTCATAGAACCGAATAATGAGGGCAAAAATAAGCGTGTGTTGATAATGTTGAACACGAAGTGCGGTGGTGCATTGTTGCTATGTTATGTATTGATCAACATGTTGATCTTCGGTTAGGTGTTGATGCTTTGCATAATAATAAGCACTCATTATCGTCAAATTGACCCACTATTTGATATAAAAGCTTACTTTCATTTTGATCTGTGCCGTATCTAGTGTCTTATCTGTGACGGCTTCTGGGTCATCAACAGCACTTCTGGCAGTAATTATTTTATGTTTTTTTTGTTATGTTTAATACTTTGCCACACTCAAAGTTCTTCTTGTTCTTTCTCTCTGCAGCTATAACAAAGCCTTATAACTCTTTCTTTCGACTAGGTAACTACTTCTTTTGCGAAATTAAGCTTGCCCATAGCTTAACACATAACAGTCATAATTACTCCACCATTAAAATTTATATTAACCTATTCGTCTCCATAATTCTTGATCAGATTCCAATGAATAACGTTAATATGAGTCATATTAAAGTCGTGTTTACTAACCGTAGGCACTTAATTCTAGGTAAGCGCTGATGTATTATAGACGGATACCTGGCATCGTTTCCATTGGAACACGATTTGATGCTTTACTTCCTTCACTACATATAGGATATGCAAGTTTTACAGGGAAGAAAGTTCAATTTGTCCAAAAATATTGCTAGTTAATTGATTTAGGCGTGACCTTGCGGAAATCCATTATAAAATACAATAGACGTGGATATATTTAGTAACCTGTTCCGCTTAGCTATTTCTAAAGAGCCATAAAAAACCCTGAAAGAAATCGACACGTGTTTCACCTCTTAACGAGGTATCCTTAGGATGATAATTGACTTGTTGTAAACTCGATCACGGCGTGTTGCCACACCGAGCGCTGAGCGCAGACCGCTCAGCGCTCAGCGCTGTCGATTTCTTTCAGGGTTTTTTATGGCTCTTTAGAAATAGCTAAGCGGAACAATTTACTAAATATATCCACGTCTATTGTATTTTCAAAAATATTGCAAAAAACGAAAAAAAATAAACTTTTTATATCTTACCACTAGTCTGATAGTTTTTTTTTTTACATTACTCATTTCAAGAAGACCTTCAGAATCTCTTATATTTGATCTCAAGCGGTAAATCTCCAAATTTAGTTCGGTTTCTGCTGCTAAAAATGATAGATGTTCGCATCTTAAGAACCAATTGAAATTACAATACTCCTACCTACTGGCCTTTTAAACTAGTGAGATAATATTTATAACAAAGGTATCTCCAAAGTTCCCAACAATCTCGTTGAAGTGGTCTATGAGGACTTTAGGTGCATATTTGGCCAGATAGGAACATTAATCTGAATGATATGCATATCTTATCTCAGATGTAGAGTGGCGATTGATAAAAATAGAACGAACTTGAGCACGGTCGTGTCTCAAGATCGTTTCTGGTATAAGTACAGTAGGTCGCACGTCTGTGATGATAACAAAACCAGTATATTCTGCCCTCTCATTCTGTTGTAGCTCTGTACTACGCTAGGCTAGCTCAGGGTTAAAGTCTTACCACCGACGTGCGCCGACTGTACCTAGTAGCAATGCACAATGTAGATGGCAATGAGAGATATTCTCGCGAAAGCGTCATGTTTCCATTTATCAAGCTTGTGGATTGCATTCTCATGGATTTGTTTCAGTAATCTAGACTTTTGAGTCAGTTTCTAAATGAAAGATAAGAATGTTTTTGTAACTTTTTTTTTCTTTGCTTTGCCAATATTCATTCAGGCATTTTAGACCACCATCTAACATAATATTATATTCGCAATTTGGAAAAATAACGCATATAACATTAGATACTCATTGGCGCTGCGTGAAGTGACCTAAAGCTTTTCTACTCCTATTTCAACATTAAATCTACATATTTGAATTGATAGATCCGATAATGCTGACAACGATAATAACATTCCAACGATGGCACGTCATGTCGTTAGCGAAAATAATGAAAATAAACATGTCTGTGGTAGCTATGGACACTAGATAGATATAGCCAAGCCTCAGGTTCTAGATCTCAATTGATCGGTAAGCGTTTTATAATGACTCCTTACTGAGAAACTATTGGCTAAGTCATTACATTATACACAGAGTAAGGTGCACTGCTGGTACTACACACCTGGATTTGATTGCTAATCATTTGAAAAGGTTATGATAAAATAACATAACATCAAGCCTGTAATCCCCGAAGGGTGAGGCAGAGGTGGACATTTCGCCAGTTATGCATGTTTAAGTCCCATGTAATAGTGGGCGAGGCTGTTGCCATCAACCGAGCACAAATCCAGACTCCGGGCTGCTACTAACAAAAAGTCTAAAATGTATGAAGAAAATATACATAGCTAATATACAAAACATAGGATTGGGCTTCATAGCTCTCAACTCTTAGGAAGATTAAGGAAATGTAAGCTAAAGATATCGAGTTCCAACCTTTCAAGTCGAACTAAAAGCACTCAGAAGTAAATAAAAGAACAATGTAAGTCGGAAGTAACAATCCTTAAATTGGATTAACTTCGCTTCACCAACTTTCTGTCTAAAGATTTTGACGGGTTTCGAGTACATTCAACTTTGTCCGCGACTTATTTCTTTCGTCTAGCTAGTATCACATTTCTTAAGACAGGAAATGAGTCAGTTGCGTGTGTAGATTCCCATTCAGTTTTAAAGCCAAGTGCCATTGTTTTATTTTGGTTTTGACCCATAATTGCAAAGATTCATTGATCCTTCATCTGAACCAAAACGATTAAAACAAATTCACCTACATAATATATATCCAAATACCCATGGTTTATTTTATTATTTCTTACAAATTCCTATATCCACGACGTCTTACAACATTACCTTACACTGAATCAACTTCTTCGTTCTCATAAAACATGGCTAAGATACGAGGCAGTCTTATCATCCTTATTCACATATTTGCCGTCAATTTACGAGTACGCGTTCAAACAGCGTGACGTCTGTTGTCTCAAGAGGATAAATTTGGACATGTCTCATTAACACCATTTCGCACGATGTATTTTGGACATCGAGGGAAGTTTTTTGGGAAGACAAAAATACAGAATGATGTGTTGGTTGGATTTGAAGCTGAATTGTGTTATGTGCATCATTTACGATATAAATAAAGTCTGAGCCATGGTATATTCATCATGCTCAGCTGGATTGATGATCATTATTATGCTAATCATATACAAATGGATACAACCCTTGTGATTTTAAGCGTCCACTTCTAATGATACGGGAGCCAAAGCATATGCCTAGTGGAGTTGATCGATGTGGGATCACACAAGGATAATCTTTGGGTACTAAATTATGGCAAACGAAAAGCTTCTTCTTATTGATCATTCTAAAGATGCATCCACACCGAAACTACTTTTTGTAGAACCAAATGTTGCAACATGATAACATTAAGTTTCTATAACTTTTACTAAGCTTTGCCCCGTTGTTGCCCACTAACACTTGCAAACGTTGCTCTACAAAACGTAAATTCAGTGTAAATGCACCTTAATATAATTTTACGATACATAGAGACGGTTTTAAAAGGCTCCCGCAGACCGACATGACGCGACTCTAGTTAGTAGAACAATTTCTATGAAAACTTCATGGATAATGTTCTATCAGAATCGCGTCGCACTGTCGCGTCGCGTCTGATGCGAGGGCCTTAAATCTTCATGTACTGGGTGCTTATGTATTTAATCTTCGGGTGAAGGAGGTTTTAACCTCTTTTAAACTCCTACACGTGTTCTGGCGTGTTCAACTTCAACAGGTACCTCATAATTGGTTAGTACTTCAAACTAACTGACGACTGTGTTACTCAGACCGACAAAGCTAAAATAGTTAAACCTTGAGCTCTCTAGTACTCTTCACTTTGTGGTTACTCATCTACTCAGACGGGTGTTACAATTTATTCAAGTGAGCCAAGGACGTGGTGCACAAAAACTTGCTCATTGAAATTGTGACCAGAAGCTTATTTTGACTTTATTTTTTGTAATATACTAGCGACCCGCCCCTGCTTCGCACAGCTTTAACGACTTTTTTATTATAATGTAAGTTTAGTATCAATGTATTATACTGAGTGATTTTTTTTACCGTCTCGAAATTTTTACAGGGTGTTATATGTATATGTCACCGTAAGATTGTGAGAACCGTAAGTTTATAATCTATCGGTATTATTTCCGTTAGATTATAAACTGTCGAAAAATTGTGAACTGGGTGAAATGGGTTAGGTTAGAACTGTGACCAACCGCGCGCGAGCCGCATGATCGATGCCGCGGTAGCGGCGCGCGAGCGCTACTTCCAAGTTGCTCGCACATAAACCTTTCGGAATACATTCTCTGAAAGTCTAATGAAAATCACATCAAAATCGGTTGCGTAGTTTAGAAGAACAACGCGGTCACACAGACACACGAAAAGCGACTTTAATTTATAATATGTAATAGATTTGCGATGACTGAATGTTGGCTTCAGTTTTACTTCCTAGAACGCGAAGTAACTGACCAATCTTATTGCATTCACGTCAATATCAGATCTTTGAACAAGTAAATTGTAGTTAATTGATTAAGGCTCTGCGTCTGGCGCTCGGCGTGGCAACATGCCGTGTTCGGGTTCGCGACAAGTCAATTGTCATCCTGATGATGGCTCGTTGAGAGGTGAAATACGTGTCGGATTCTTACAGGGTTTTTTATGACTCTTTAGGAATAGTTAAGCGGAATAGGTTATTAAATATTAATATAATTAACACATCTATTGTTTTTTATCTGTAGTAATCTGTAGCAGCTGTCTTGGGTATTACTTGGCAAGACTGAGCTATATCAATCGATACAAGCCAATAAATTGCCACTCCAAAAAATCGCCCTTCCTGTTCTAAGAACGATGGTAAAGAAATGTTTTTCTGCTTGATTTGGTTGGTGGTAGGGCTTGTTCTAAGTCCGCCTGGCTAGCTACCACCATCTTATTTAAGTCTGTCGCCATAACAACAATGGTAACAGTATTGTTGTGTTTCGGAAGTTAGAGGTAAAATAACTAGTTTCTCTGTCGTTGAGGATTCCGAGTGAAGCTCGCTTCCACCTTCGGTCTGATCATCACAATACCATCAGATGCAAGCTAAGAGCTGCCCCGTAGTATTTTTTTAAATGATTTAGTCTTGTTCTTTTTTGTCTTTTCTTTTTTATTTCGATATAGTCATCCATCATCGACAAAAATATTAAACGTACTATGAAACTAATTAGTGCAGCTTACCTTGAGAGAAAAATAAAAGCCAAGTACCAGTCTATCTGCGTGACTAACCCATCCAAGGCAATACCTTAAGACCAAACTGAAGTAAACATTACGATAAATTATTTTCCAATCACGTCCATAACCAATAAACCGCGAACATGAAAATTTTCAATGCGTAATGCCAACGCAATAGCCGATAACATGTAGATGTACCTATGCGCATGCGCTGAAACGTGTACGGTTATCTGAGATTTACGATTCTGTTTACTACGAGTATTCAACAAGGAGTCACTGTGGGTATCGTGTTCTGTGACAATGGGGTTGTGTTCATTCACACGTGTTTAAACGTGGATCTGACTTTTAACGACCAGTCGCGACTCGCGTGGTTTCGTATTTTGCCAGGGCACATCGTGTGATCTGATTTGTCACACACTCTTTTATTAGTCACGACCTTGAGCGTAATAAAGAATTAGTTGTCTGTCAACGTTCGGGACTTGTCCCGCTCTAATTCAGTTTTAAATACATTTTTCTCCGAACAATTTGCAAACATAATGCATTTTGTCTCATCTTTCAAAATGTCATTGTGCACAGCGACGATTGTGAACTGACCTATATTAAATTTTCCGCTGGCTTAACATGATTCATACACTGTCCTCGTGTCTCGAAGACCACAAGTTCGACATTATATCCAGTTCGTTCTTAGAAGTGCCAATAATGTTGCGATCATAGCTGGCCGTATAAAATGTTAACGGTATCAGCATAGGAGTACCGCAAGGTATCCGGCTGGGACCCTTTTTGTTTACACTCCATGATATCAGGTGACGTGTGGCGTAGTAACCTAAAGAATTCATAACAGAAAACTAGTGAAATTCAACACCACTGTTTACGCGGAACGCCATGTTACATCAACATGATGAACCGACACGTGGCTTCCGAACGTGAATGACCGGCGACTTAAGGCATCGTGTTTCATAATTTTGTTTATACAACAGAAGTTGGTGCCACTATTTCATTATTCGCTTTATATACCTACCGATTTGCATTAATCCTGATATTACAGGCATTAAATTACACTTTCGAGTGTTTTCAAAAGCGGTTCGTGGTTATTCTGAAGCAAACGATACTTCAGCTATATTTATGACCTACCTCAAATGCTTTGAAGAATTTCCATTTGTTTTCGCCTATGTTGCTGTTTATTTAAGCCGTGTTTAATGGGTTGGCAGGTATTAATGTTAATATTATTGGCATTTATCAAGGTTAAAAACAATAGGTTGGCATCTATTCAGAATTTTAAGTGTTGAAAATTTGATAGGTTGGTTTGTTTACTGTTGAGTTAACTAATTCTCTTGAATAATACCTTCTTATGTAATCTGCCTAATACCCGTATCTTGTTATGATTGACTAACGTTCGCTACTACATATATTGTTTACAGCACCATTTCTTACACTATTGTGCAACTTATTCAAATTGATTACTTCGGTATTGTGAAATATTTGTATGACATGTTATAATTTAACTTCATTATTACTTTATTTTGTATTTATTGTTATTCCGTTTTGAAGAATGACTGTTTATAAAACTGTCTGCTTAGTTAATAAAAGCGTTGTTCGACTTCGCGTGTGATTTGTTTGTCAGGCCAATATTTGTGGATGGACAATATACAATATCATGAGTGTTTTATTGTGAGGAGGAATGACTTCACAATTGCAATGACAATAGACATTGTCGTCTTTATCCGTGTTTTCCTCTTTATTTCCTACACTGCTGTTAATTGTTGTATCAATATTGTAGTTGTAGATTTTGTCAAGAGTTTTGATAACGAAGTTAACTACGCAAGTCTTGATTTACTATCATTATTCTCTTTGTTATTCTTGTTAATTTAAATTATTTTTATTTTTCATATCTTTTGTATCTTTATATTGAATCTCTGAAATGATGCTGTTAATCTCAACAATAACGTACACACGGTTATTCTGGGAATATTTTTTTGTTGTAAATTGTGTTAATCTGGTAATAAAAGAAAAGATCACGTAACACACGTGACGCCACACGTCACATGATTCATTTTGTCATTTAAGTGTTACGCTAAATATTATGCTGACAAGGTTTCAATTTCAATTGAAAATATGATGGATCACTGAACTGAAAAGAAATGTTAGAATAACCTTACTTTGCAGATTTTTATAAACTATTAACTAGCTTAGATTTTACCAGTACCGAAAAATCCATTAACAAACCACATACTCAATGTTCTTATGATGCATTCGTATTCATTGGAATTCTTGCTCTAAAACTAGGAAAAATAACATAAAATCTACAAAATTAAACAATTTTAAAACCAAAATATAACAAGACCAACCACAAAGCGACAATAGCCAACAAGAATAAAGCGCTGCGTTTGTTTGGTCTATAAATTAATCGTTTAACCAATTTGGGAAAGCGGAAAATCACCCGAGCGAGTGTTGGCGCCAGATGGACGGATGCCAGCCTTTCACTGAGAATCAGTGTAACTTTGTTATGTGGACGATATGTAGGAATGTTAACTTAACACATATTAACAAAAGAGTCAATGCAGTTTAAAAACGCTGAAAAAGAAATTTATTTAGATATTCGCTTTAATGACCTTGAAAACTGTAAAGTTTTGTGCAAAGAAGGACGTAATGTGATGATAGTCTTTTACTGGGAATCAGTAGGTACTTTGTTATGTGGACGACGACGTAGGACTGTTAACTTGACACATATTAACCCAGGAGACAATGCAGTTGACGCTGATGAATAGTGATGAAGAATGTAATATTGAGGAAGCAATAGTATAATCGCGGCAATTTCGAGAATGTAGTAGGACTGTCAGTTAAATTGACGCAAGAGACATTGCAGTTGATGGTGATGATAATGATGATGATGAAGAATCTGAATTTTTTCGTAGAAATAATGATTTGTTAAAGTTTCATAAACAATGAGTAAGACGTAATGATTTACTAAGCGCGGTATGTATAATTGAGATGTAAAAGACTTTTTTTGCGTTATCGGCTGAACTTTGAACACTTGTGGAATTGCCGCATACTTAATTCTTTGAAATATAAGTAATCGAATGTATAAATAACAATTTAATAAAAATCTTAAATTCACTGACAGACAACGAACTGCCTAAACAGCTGGGTTTGAAGCATGACATTTTGAACAAGAGTTCCTTATGTAACGAAGGTGAGCACTTGAAAGGATTTTTTTTTAAATTTCACCTCGAAATGGGTTTAATAGGGGATGAAAGTTTTTATGGAAGTTCATCATTTTTAGTCATGGGAATTCTTATTGTTGTTGTTGCATAGGTTGGTCAACAAAAAGGACAAAACCTAATTTCGGTAGAACGTTCTACAGATAGGCATAAGCTAGCTCACCTTTATCTTTGCATAATCTAGATTGTAGACCAGCAAAATGCTTGGTCGATATTTGGCCATGTCAGGTTTTGTGACACGAACAGTACAGCGGTAGATACCTAGGTAGGTACATCAATTTATGAGACTATCGGAATAGTGCGTACCATACTTTGTATTTGTCGATCAATATAGTAAAATATCGAAGCAAATATTGTTTTGACCTAGTTGTATTTCTATTTGATCCTTTGGACTTTGTTACTTAAGGTTATATAAATGGAGCAACAGTATTCCTTAGCAACCGTAGCTGAAATAATTTAAATCTTCAGGGAATTCATAATGTTATTTTGCAGTTGTAGCCTTTACTCTTCCTCTGTTGGCAAAAGTGTCCATTATCCCGTAAGTCTATCTGTTCACATCTCTCTTTGTTTTTCATTGATAAATCTTAAGTTGATTTCAGCTTTTTCTTTTTTAAATTCAATGGTGCCGATTCCCTTGTTCACAAACTAAACTAAATTTAAGTTCAGTGCATCTTTTTCTATCTATTTCATTAAGAAAAGGACAGAAGATAAATTTTAGTTTAGTCCTGTCAAATTAATCAGCGCTTGACGTAAATTGACGTAATTTTAGTCGGCAAGTTTTTAATCACGTCTAAACTTGTATGGAGAGTGACAGGCGATGATTAATTTGACAGGACTAAACAAAAATTTATCTTCTGTCCTTTTCTTAATGAAATAGAAAGAAAAAGATGCACTGAACTTAAATTTAGTTTAGTTTGTGAACAAGGGAATCGGCACCATTATCTAATTCATCATGACTTCACTGGATCGTAACTATGTCACTCACATCAGAATCTTTTTAAGCTCTATAATAAAACAACCATGTGTCATGTACGAACTAAATACCGTTTTCCGCTTTATTTATTTTCACGTTTAAAATAAAAACAGACGTGGCACACAAACGAATGATATATTGTCCACTATTTTCAATGTAACGGCGTATTGCTTACAAGTTTCCTGCTATATATTCTTCAAGCTGTATTTTAGATCTGCCCGTTCTAATTCCGTGTATCGGAACGATGTTAGAACGAAGTAAACTGACCGTAAAAACCCACACAAAAGTTATCGTCTCATCCCGTATTTCATGCTTCGGTCCGATTAGCCTTGCATTTGGACAAACTCCAGGTTTTATGTCATAAAGCTTTTATTTAGATAATAATGGAATTAGTGTAAACTTATTTCAGGACATAGAAACACATAAACAAATTAGACATGTCATTTTGTGTTTAAATCTTGAAAGACAAAAAAAAAGATGCAAAGCAAATTAAATCATTTGACCGACTAAATATATAAGGATGACTTTGAAATATTTTGCCGAAATCTAACAAAAAACCCTAAGCATTAATTCAAGAAGCTTTTAATTCCTTATCACAGGAATTGGATTAACAAAATGATAAAGCAATCCCGGAACAAATTACAAATGAAATTGTGAGAGCAACTGAAGGATTTCCGCTTCCCTTCCATTCACAATAGGGTTAATAACTTAATTTTCCTTAATTATAATCATGCCATTTTCATTAAATATCGTTTTTATTACAGTGTTGCCTTTGATATTAAATTCCTTTGTTATTCTGAGGAATCTGGTCATGAGTTCATGACATATTAATTTAGGACATAATCAAGAGACCTTTTTAAGTATTTACCTACTTTAAGAAAAACTGTTTGATTTCTTATTTATTATCAGTTTTATATTAATTGAGTTTTTAATGAAATGCTCAAAGCATTTCTTGTATGATATTAACAAATACATGAAGTAAATCTTGGCATGCAAATCAGATAGGATATGTCCATTTCGGATTTCTGCTATCATTTAAATCTAAGGTTATTTGCAGATAAGGTTTTTTTGTAGGTGCAATATCAGGGACATACTTATCTTTCAAAGGCAAATATCAAATATTCCAAAGGCTAGTAGATATGACAAGTAAATAAGTCCTCATTTGACCTTCACTCAGGAATAACAAGTTAAACATGAAACCCGATTTCAAAATTCTTGGTACTTACAAAAGTGTAACATTAGTTTCCGTAAAATATTGATGTTTGAGGAGTAAACAAAATTGCAATATTATTTAACTCAAAACTGCGCACTTTGTTAACAATTCGTAATAGCAAGTAGGTACTGAAGGAATAACATTGCGTAGCAGGAAGTGCTTTCCCGGATGAAATGAAGGTCGTCAAGGGGAAGCAAGATGGAAGCATAGAAGAGAAAGGGATGGGTAGAAAACAAGAGTGACCCTGAACGTATTCGTGGCCTCGTCCCGGGTGAATATTGATCCAGTAAGGGACCAAGGACAACGTTCCATACGCAAGCCAAATGGAAACCAGTTTAGAGATGCTTTATTTAATGAAGGACGTAATAAAAGATGATGTTTATGTGAACCAAGAGAAGACGCAATACTATTGGGACATGAAGAGAATGCCTCCTATGTAGATTTGGTTGTATCAATGGATGAGTAAAACACATACAATTTAGCTTTTAGGGCATTGAACTAGAGACCTCATAGAACTAAAGTTTAAGGTCTAGAGTTGAATGGTCTGACCTTGACCTGGTGTTACTTTCATAAAGAAGCTTTTATATGAAACATTTTGCTGTAGACCATTAAATTAAAGGATAATGCATTATGTGGTCGCAATTCTATGCTCAATTGAGCAGTGTGAAGGCATGGCTTTTTGTAGAAAAGAAGGTTTAAATTGTGATAGTGTTTAAATAATGATATTGGCGTAATAACATTAGACTGAATAGTAAGTTTATGTTCAAAGTAATAACAAGTGTTTTATTTAAAGTTTACTAAAGCAATATTGACTCTATTTTGAAACGTCTTACACGGATTATTTCAAGTCCTATTAGTATATTATCTCTTACTTCTCTAGAAAATTTTAAGAAAAATAACCTTTATCACCAGTGGATACAGTTTAGTTTTCCGGTTAAAGTTCTATGCTATGTTTGTCTTTTTTTTACCTAAGCTGTTTATCTGTCAAATATGAGTTGAAGTCGAGTCTTTGTGCGTTTCCCACACATACGCCTACAACTTGAAACTATACAGGTTTGATACTAAAAAGAGTATTTATGATTAATATTGATTTATGTACTAGAAATATTTACTTGGAAATGTTTCATAACCTGATTTTATATCCGGTGTATTTTACGATATTGTTGAACTGAATTTTATTTGCATGTACACTCAATGTTGGTAATATTGTAGATGTAGGTTTGTTTAATCCAGGATTACAGAAGTCTGACAACGAATATGTAGGTAGTAAGTTTTACGATTATGAGCCAAAGCTCAGCTGATATCTGCGTAATGTGCCAGACATCACGGTTCCCAACTTAGGAGTTTTGCCCCCAGATTTAGGGGATAAAAAATTAAGATGGGATTTTTTTAGGGGTGACTAATTGTTAGGGGTATTTTGGGATTTTTTAACTACTAATATTTATTTATTTTATTGAAAATTATATGCTCTAGTATTACTCAATCTTATTTATTTTTGAATCATATTTATTAAATAGCGGCTTAGTGACATCTAGTACTGTTGCTTGTTACTAAGAATGTAATGTTTAGTTGAAATCAAATGTCACTATAGTGTTTACCATAAATATAAACATACATTGAGATGACATACATTGGTGGCCGCGTAGGTATTAAGGTACTTACTCTTTTATTTAAAAAAAATGCAAACAAGAATGCGTTTTGTTTTATGAGTTACGAACGATTTGGGCAGTTGCACGCTAATTTTTTTTATTTTTTTTATTTATATTTGGGGTTTTTAGGGGGATTTAAAAAAAACTTGGGGGAAAATTTTGTTAGGGGTTAGCAACACTGCCAGACATGCTGGTTAGTAAACTACGCAATAGGTATTTTGCTCTAGCTTTGAAAATCGTCACAAGAGTCAAATCAATATGTCAACAACAGAATCCTACGTAAAATAGTAAAAATGATGTAGTGTAGCTACTCAATAATCGGTTTCATAAAGCATCTATCCTAAAGTCAATGGAAAACATGATGTCAATGAATCAATATTAATAGCACAGAGAAAAACAAATATCTACATACATAATACGTTAACTCTGCAGTGGGAAGCATTTCAAGAATCTTTTACGCCAATTGGATACAAATTTTCCGCTGATTGTATACATACCTTTGTTTATTTACGATCTGCATTCATTAAAATCGCTGAAGTCCATTAATTTGATCGTACAATAAACAATGGAAGAGTTGCAATACTTTCTGGCAGTAAATTGTTCGGTGCGACATGCTTTTTGCATTCAGATTTTAATGAAAATTGACTAAACAGACGCAAATTTACTAATCCAATGCTAGAGAAGGTCACTTCGAAATTTCGAATATAGTTCTGGGTTCATGTTTGAAAATGGAAATCTTTACCGACCTCAATGAAAGTTAATTATTTTTCTTTACACATGTCCGAAGCTTCAGTGTAGTGATCGTGCCAGTTCTTTATTGCGGGCTTCTGAATAAAACCTCATTTCCGTGTAGTTGTTGAAGCAATATTCACAACATTACAAATTGCTTTCTTACCAAAGTTCCAAATCAAATTCTTTAATTTGTTTCTGCTCACTATAAAGCTTTGCATTATTTTGATAGATGTGTTAAAAAAATCTCAACCAACACCAATAAACAGTGTTGGTATAAAACCTTCACTGGCTGCATACTCTGGATTCATCTCACGCAATCTTCACGTGGCAGGCACAGAATACCTTCAGCTTGTTTCTGAAGCCTGCAATCTACTTCAGTTAGAAAATCTATTCCTGTGGGATTATCTTGTCTTTCTCCAACCTTTTGTGTTCTATTTTGTACATTTTGTATGTGTTTGGTTTTGTCTGATTTGTAGATTGGTTTATTGGTATCTAGTTTAGAAACTGGTATTCGCTACCTCTCTGGATCTGACGGACAGATTTTTTGCGATATCTATATACTCCATTTATTTTAGCATGATACAAATAACGGCTAAATAACGACAGTTATTGTGTATTATTTTTAATATAACTACACTTTAGAGTAAATTTTTTAATGTAAATTATGAATATATTACATTGTTTTGTTTTTATCGTGAAATAAATATAACGGAGTCTATTATGCTTACGTTTATATCGAAATGACGAAAGGTTGATAACCATTATTAGTCTAGTGTTATAAATTATAATAATAAATGGAGTGTAGCATATTTTGACCGAATAAGCTAGTATTACAGCAGGAGGTGATGTTATGTTTTATTTATTTAACCTTTAACACCTTTAGCAAAATGCTGTAGAAATAAATCTATCGGTAGGTTTACGCAAACAATATTAGAATCTCCATATGTTTTATATTGTTTTAAATCTCTGAGTCTATAATTGATTTTTATGATATCCCTTCACATTTACTAATCCGTGTGTTGACCCTGGTGATTTGCTATACAGGTATGAAATTCTTAGAGCAGACACCAGTCTCTCATATACTAGTGTCACATAGTTTTTCAAGCTTGTCTAAATTATAAGATGCAATTGTTTGTGAAGAGAAAATAAATTATTTGAATTGAGAATAATAGGAAGACAATTTTAAAATGACGCAGAATCGCTCCTGCCTTACTTTTAAAAGTTTTAACTGCGAATTAGTAGGCGGAATAACAAAATTTCATGGCTAAACAAACACTTGATAATGTTATTATGAACAGTTGGTCATCGCTCCGTGACGATCTAAATTGGACAAATTGATAAAAACCGGTTTGTTTTCCATTCCATTCATATTTCATACAATTAATTTATTTATTCAACGCGTTTGTAGGTCTCGGTCGTTATCATGTTATGTAAAGTTTTCGTGATAGTAATAATCTGCTTAATTAGTTGATAAATAACAATATGATAATTAAGAAAAATGGGTATAGCAATAAGATATCAAGCCTAACGTAAAAGGATCTTCTCGATATCTGATTTTAAAACCTATTCTAATTTAAATTATGACTGAAGCCAATCAGTTCAAGGTTTATTATCCTATTCGCAAAAAATGTGTGTGTGCGATCCACACTATCGATTTCAGTGGAAACTTCCTTTATTTGCGTTGGATTACAAATAACAGCTGCGCTGTGTAAAGACTGATTAACATTCAACTATAAATAGGTACGATACGGTGACCATCACACGAGGTTTTTACAAAAATAACGCAATTTTTCGTAGAAGACAACTGTCTGGGCCACATGCCTCGTAATAATTTATCGATTGAGGGCTGATTTCATTTATGAAACTGAACGCGATCAGCACATCTAAACTGCGTTCAGGAGCTGTCAGTGTCAAGATTCCCCGACAGTGAATGACACTGACAGTTCTTGAACGTGGTTCAGTTTCATTGGTGAAATTCGCCCTTACTTGGAAAAGTAAAAGAGGCCAACTTTTCGATTAAAAACCATACGATAATTACCTTTTACTATGTTTCCACTTTACACTGTTTATAGGTATGAGAGGACAGGATATTAATTACCTTCCAGCACGTGTAGCATGACAACCATAGAAACGGGTTTTGTCGACGGAAGAATAGACAAAATTACAGATTGTGATTGTTTATCTGTCATTTTGTCTATTCTTCCGTCGACAAAACCCGTTTCTATTGTGGATGACCACTACGCGTGCAGATATTCTAGGTACTTAAAAAAAACGTAAACCAAGATAGAATATGGTCCAAAATCATAGACCAAAAGAGTCATAAATATGGATTGTTTAAGTCTTCATTTTGTTTATGTTGAGTCGAATTTGACGTTATAGCGTAGGCGCTGGAAATCTGGAATCACAAGTCACTGCGATGGTAAATTATGAGTATTTTACAATAACAGTAGGTAATATTTATGTAATATTGGATTATGCAACCAATGTTTACGTAAACAAACGAAAACAAAAGAGAATTTGCAAAAAGTTCTAACGTTCGTTTTTCAAATGGAGCAGGCAGCCATTGTTGCCATAGTCAACAGAACAATAAAGAACATGTGCCACGTGTTTCGCATAATAAATACCGCGGTCCAAGGTTATCGCGAATATTATAGAACATAATATAACTTGTTCGCGGAACCACACAAGAAATTGAATTTCAAATCTTTAGTGGTTCTAATAAGAATTTGACGTGCCAGACTGCCAGTAATATGGCCAGTAACATCATAGAAATGGAGTATTTTTTATCTGTTGCCAATATTAATTATTTAGTTATTTTAGTTTACTTATTTAGCAAACTCCACATAATACCCAAGTATTTAGTCCGTCTATTTGGTTAACAAATTCCTGAAACAAAATTGTAACACTTTTTAAATTTAAATCGGTGACTCATCCATGAACTTTGATTGTACGACAGCAACAAAGTAGTTACTATGTTACGTATCATTTATGATAAAACAGATGTTTCTTTATTTAAACCACAGATTTGCGACGAAAAATGTCTGAATATCTACAATCTAAAACATGGTCTTCGTAAACATTCAGGTACATGTAATAAACATGAGGATAACAAGGGATAAAAACGCAAACAATACATAAATCATACTTTTTAGATACGGATAACAAAGTTTCCTCAAAAAATTCGTATTTAAATAAATAAATAATGGAAACATCGTCTCGACATGCTTATGGTTTACGAGATATTTTATAGAAAAGGTTCCAAGAAGAATAATTAAAAAAAAAACAAAAAGAATAAGTAAAGTTTTTAAATATTTTCAAACCAATTTTTTTTAAGGCTGAATGTTTCTCTGTTTTATACTGTTTCAGAAATGAATCCGAACTGCTCTGTTATCGATAAAATTGACTGCGTTCCGGAGAATTAAAAAAAAAGTTATTTGGAATGTATTCGAATTTGGTATTTTAACGGCTTTTTATTCTAATTATTCTACGCGTGTTTGAAGCATGTTGTTCGCTTTCAAGGTCTCCGTTCCCGCCATCCCGATTTACGTCTTCGCGAAGGCGATAAAGCATTTATTATAATTATATTTAAAACCTCTCAACAAGCACTGGTTATGTTGTGTACTTGTGTTATACCTCAACACGTGTGCCTGATATACGATCAATAGAATGATGTCATCGTGAAGTGTTTTGCTGAGCTTCTACGAGGGTTAATGTCAATGTTCACTTCAGGCTGTAAATAGATGAATACCGTTGCCTTGAAGTTTGTATTTTACTCTTTGATTTTTAAAGATATAGAGATTCAAATCTGGAACTGATAATTTAAAAAAGAAACGTGTTTTAGTCGACTTTATATGAATTCATATGTTCAAAACATCAACGAAAGCACGTGCGATACCGCGTGTGAAATATTTTTGCGATTCCAAACAAAGCACCCACGAGTGTTTCAGTAGGTACTTTCAGCTGTTTGATTATGCAATAGACATGGCACTGAACCAGTGTAAAATAATCTTGGAAAGAATAAAGACTTAGGAAATAAAAATATGTAGCAAAATCTGACACATGAATGTCATAGCCAATTCACAATTTGATTTTAATGCGTGCAACTCATTGTAAAGTTCTGTGATTCTTTGTTTAAAAAACAAATGTTTTGCAATAAATACCATAGGAATTATGAATATCCCATAGGCCATACTACATAACAGTCAACGTAATATTATACAACTTATATAATATCAAGTGTGTGTACTAATAGCGATCAAGGCCGACCATTCTCGTTTATTTTCGACTCGGATCGCGAATCGTGACGATCGTCGAGTCGCGTTAAGAGCGCTGCGCCCGCGGCTCGCAACTACAAATCGAGACGTTTGCAAAATTCGTTCGGAATATTGCTATCTCTGTTTGACAACAGCAGGCGGGCGGCGGACGCGGTGCGCATCCGTGTGTGTGTGTGACTGGATAGATAGCTACTTACCATTCATTCATAACGAGTCGACGGCATTTATATTTTATTATTAGGAATTAGGTATGTTCATTACTTGCTTTATTTCTGTTGAATACTTTGGGGAATCGTTAGTATATGTACAGACTAGTAATGCGTTTTTTGGAAATTTCTTTACAATGCCAATATCTCAATGTTTTAGAATATCTCTGGATCTAGGCCTTGTAGAGATCTAGTAGATATGAAATGAAATTGTTTATTCTGTAAATAGGATAAGTATCGGAATCACTTTTACACGTCAGATTAAAAAAATCGGTACCGCGGTAATCAACGCATTGATGCCTTTTACTCCACGGTTTCGGTAAATTGCGTTACAATGGTGCCGATTCTCTTGTACACCGAACTAAACTAACTAAACTATCACTAAAATTCCTTACTTTTGACTATGAGAATCTCAAAGCTATTCTGCAAAATAAATTCTCTAAATTTAAAAATAATTTTGACACGTCTAAATCGAATTTGACAACCGCGACCCCACACGTGATACCTAACCACGTGAATCTTTTTAGAGCCGGAGGCGCGCAGGGGGGGCAGCCTCGACGTGTTTTATATGGATTTTTCACTTTTTGTGTGGAAAATAAGAAAAAATATTACCTACATGTAGAGTGTTAGGGGTTTAAGGGTTTTATAAAGGGTGTCGAAATTTTCATTATTTTTGCGATTGGACACACCGTTTTCGAGATATAAGCAAAAGAAAAAAAAAAATTCAGTACTGTTTTTTCATCTGAAGTTGAGGTGTTGGTATGAATTTTAGTTCATGACAACCAATTTTAATCCACATGTTTTTAGTCGCGATTAAAAATAGTCATATTTAGTTAGAAAATCTAAATTTTAGGTTAAAAACGTCAAATTCAGAATAGCAAAATTGTCATTTTCACTAAACTAATATCTCAGTGCCATCTTAGTGCTGTCAAACTAAAATATAGTTAAGTTGTGTCACTTTAGTCTATTTCAGAATGGGAAATCGTCGTTTGACAGGAATAAACTAAATTTTGGTGATTTTTAGTTTAGTTTAGAGGCATTTGTGACAAGAGAATCGGCACCAGTGTCGCGAAATCAAAGGTTTAGTCCCATCTCAAAAATGCTCAACGCGCCTAAAGAAGTCTGAAAAACTTCCAAAACCTTTAAAGTAAAAATACTTGCATAGAACTTTGATCCATAAGTAAATATAAATAAGGAGCAGAATTGCATCGAGCGTCGATGGAGCTAGTAGCCGAAAAAAATACTTTGAAGAAAAATACTTGTATAGAACATTGGTACGGACCTTATCTAAATAAAGAGCACAATCGCATTAAAAAAAATCTTCCAAAACCTTTAATCCGTAATGTAGTATAAATAAAGAGCACAATCGCGTTTACAAAAAAAAAAACTTCCAGATCCTTTAAAGTAAAAACGCTTGCATAGAGTTCTATGCAAGCGTTTTTGCAGTACCGGTATAATAAATACCGTATAGAAAATGTCCAACACACACACACACACAAAATAAAAAACTGCTTTTTAAATACTAGTCACTTTTTTAAACAACTTTAAATTGCAAACTTCTGTTTCTTGTGTTTGTCTTCAGTTTGTTTGTTTTTTTTGTAAATTTGAATAATCAGTATCTAAGTAATTACAATTTAGCGATCTATTTAAAAAAAAACAACAACAATCAATCATCTCTCTCTCTCTCTCTCTCTCAACAATAGAATCACATAAAAAAAACACAATCACATAAAAATCAGTCAAATTTTCTTAAAAAAAAAAAAAAAAAAAAGCATTTTAAAAATAAAAACCATCAAATACCACGGCGCTTATTTTCCTAGGGGCTTATTTTCCACGGCGCTTATTTTCCAAGGCGCTTATTTTCCACGGCGCTTTTATCCCACGGCGCTTAAATTCCAAGGCGCTTATTTTCCACGGCGCTTATTTTTCACGGAGCTTATTTTCCAAGGGGCTTATTTTTCACGGCGCATTTTTTTCACGGCGCTTATGTTCCAAGGCGCTTATTTTTCAAGGCGCTTATTTTTCACGACGCTTTTATCCCACGGCGCTTACTTTCCACGGGGCTTATTTTCCACGGCGCTTTTATCCCACGGCGCTTACTTTCCACGGCGCTTATTTTTCAAGGCGCTTATTTTTAGCAACGCGTCATACGTCCAGCCATCCATCAAGGACTCGTCCATCAAGGAACGCTGTCCCAAATTAGACACATTATTAAAATTACGTGTTTAATTACGCGCGTGTTTAAAAAGTATTTTAATAAAACACGTATACTAAAAGATCAATAATTTAATTGTTTTCAAAATGGTGAAGTTTTCAGAAAAAAACGCTTGATAGATTTTGCGTCATTCTCAGTTTTTTATCCGCGTTAGACATAACTTTACAAATTAATTTCACTATTTAATAGAAACATAATCAAAAATATGCCTATATTAAAATATTAAGAAAATGCTCTTATTTAACATTTTTTTATTTTCAAATTACTAACACTACTCATTTAGACGTCATCTTCAGTATGAAATCATTAAAAGTCGGTTATCGTCCCCTTAAACGGTTGCACAAATATGTAACCAAGGAAAACGTTCTCTCTACCTCTATGCTCGTAGGTAGAATGCTCAGTAAATAATTATACGCCATGTCAATATACATCTCTCGGCCGCCTTCAGAACTATCATAAATGCCCAATTCAACTCTTACAATAGACTCTATATCAGTGCTGCAGGGTTAACATGACAAGTGCGAGAACGCTCTTTTTCTCGTTTTATCGGAATTTGTCGCCGTTGTTTTGACGTCATTCTAATCCCTTACATGACCGCAAACGGCGAGTAAACTCGAAAAAGGCACTTTGACACTACTTTATCGCGCGACGAGATACCGATGTTGCAAGTGATTAAAAACAAATTATTTTTATGATAGCAGCATCGGCTTGAAGTTCTGTTTCATTCATTCAATTTATGCATGGAATTATGTACTTTATTGAATAAACGTCTCTCTTAATTATTCTCTCTTTTAATTATTTATGATTAGTTTTTTGTGTAACCGACTTTTTGATTAAAATTAAATCATTTCTTTGGCATGCTAAATTAAAATACAAATTGACGGAAATTAAAATTAGTGGCACCTATACTCATTAGATAATCACCACAAATGACAAATGGGCCGACGATTGCAATTTGACAAATCGAAGTTTAACAGTCACCATAAAGTCCATGACGTTGCAAATTTTGTTAATCACCAGTCACCAAAAAGACTGGCGTTCAAATAAATTGGCAGGTGGAGTTGATTCCGCTATTATAACCATAAAATTGTTAATCACCACCCTTAGGAAATAAACTGGTGATTTTAGTAATTATGTTGCGAATATTTGATATTACCATACAGCTATAATCCCTAGATTTCGTTAATTTATTTATTTAATCACCATAATTGGCTAAGTGACTGGAAAGTAATAGTCATCTACGTGGTAGTGCACCCCTCTACTACAGTACACCGGTGTACACCCACAATTAAAAAAATAATATCATTTTGTCTTTTTGTCTACTCTTCTCGTCGTCAAAATCGAGGACGACTACATACGACAAAATAACTGATTATCTCGTGTTGAACTGTCAAAAATCGAGATAAATAACGTGTCATGTTTGGGTTTGTTGACAAAACATCAAGTTTGACAGAACGAGTCAAGTATTTTGTATGGCGTAGCTATCAGAAAACGATAACACTACGAAATAGACAAAAATTAGTCGCGCGAGCGTGGATAATTATCGCGTGTGTCATGTTAGGCCTGCTGGAAGAAGCATGGGGCCTAACTTCCCTTTGAGTTTTAGCTTCTATTTCTGCCTCCAGTTAGTAGCACAAGTAGTAATGAAATGTAACTAACTGTCGAATTAAAATACGCAGTTTTTAAAACTTACCCTGATAATTATAAAATTGGTTGGAAATATAATGTGTAGGTAATAAAAAGAAATTGTTTCACTTTAGTGTCTACTGATAAAATAAAATCACCAATACCGGTATCCCGGTAGTGGACATTTCAATACCGGTATTGAAAAATGTCAAATAATGTCCGGGATCCCGGTATTAGCCAATACCGGGATCCCGGTATTAGCCAATACCGGGATCCCGGTATTGAAAGCCCTACATAGAACATTGATCCGTAACTAAATATAAATAAGAAATAAAATAGTCTTGCGAGTATTTCGGATCGGCACTTGGTCGGCGTACTTGCAAGTAAATACCTAGTATAAAAACCTGGTCCTATAATATAGCCCTCGTTCGCACGGACGTAATAAAATCGCGGCGAAATTTTTCGTGCATTTGATTTTCAACGCTCTGCTTAGCGCCGAGAGTTGAAAATCCAACAGTGTTTCTTCAACGCTCTGGGACGAGAGTACGTCCCAGCACGTTTGATTCTCAACAAGCCACCTATACCTGGACTACCGCGTTTCGGCCGTGTGTATAATTTATATGTTTCTACGACTCGCTGAGGGTCTTTAGACGCATAAATAGGTACCTACCGATTAATATTACTGATGAAACATAAGTACTCGTTTGTCCAGATACGGATGTTTGTAAACACATTTATGTTATCTGAAGATAGAAAGAAAGAAAAGATAGAATAAAAATTTTTTTTTTTTCAGAAACACGTGTATACAAAAAGATAATTAACTCGAGTAAAACAATCAAACAATAGATTTAAATATAATCACGAGCACAAAACAGAAGTAGTCGGCAGCTGCTTTAATTTAGTAAACAAATAAGCACAGTAAAGTACCTATCTAGACACGCGGCAGCGTGTCGAGCCAAGTACTAGGCAAGACACGGCTGCAGTGTGTTATATTACACGAACCATTTGGAGCCACTTTTGACCCCTTAATAACTCAAAATCTATGTAACATAGACTCATGAAATTTGGTTTATTTATAAAAACCCCTTAGATTAACTAGAACTCCAAATTTCATAAATAAAACTCAAACGGTTATTGAGATATTAACGTATAAAAATCGGCATTTTTATCAACGACCCTGTCACTAGACATCAAAAACATTTAACCCATTTCCGGGTGACCTAGAAAGTTGAAAAGAGATTTCCCGAAAGCAGGCCCATGGTATGATACTGTGTCAAAGCTTATTTATCAAAAATTATGTCGTATTTTTTTCAAGTCGTTTTATCAAAATTTATTTCTTCTAGCATTAGAGAACCTAATAAATATTTATTTTGTTGATACTTAATAAAGAACTACATCCGCCATTCAATCCTAACCTGAATGTTGCCAGATGACAGACTATTCCAATATAATAATTTGTAATCGATTGAAAATATCGATACTAACCCACATGGAGTAGGTGGAGTATCCACTACACGAGTATGTTTTAAATGCTATTTATTATACTCAAATACTGTAAAACTATGATTTTACAATAAATAAAATATTATATGGTCTGAATATACTCAACAACTTAAAAGCGTTTCGAGGCAGTAATGTTATTTTATAAACTACCAGTGATCAGAGTAAGTAGATTGATTTGAGGTC
Source organism: Agrochola lychnidis (assembly GCA_963680765.1). Classification (NCBI taxonomy): domain Eukaryota; kingdom Metazoa; phylum Arthropoda; class Insecta; order Lepidoptera; family Noctuidae; genus Agrochola; species Agrochola lychnidis. The sequence goes on along the minus strand of OY796855.1, from coordinate 9,433,236 downwards.
AATGAACTGGCACGTATATTAGTATGGATACGCCTCCGGGATTCCGGGATTTTGAAATTATTAAGATTTTTTAAGGAATTTCAAATGTTGTAATGTGTAGAATAAAGAATACATCAATATGAATAAGAAATGTTCAACCCTTTTGCTGTCTGTTTAATAGTATATAGGTGATCGGACTCCAAGAAAAGGATAGATATACTATAAAACAATATAAAATATTTTAAATATTTATCTATCGCATTCTATAAATTTCCAATGTAGTAGTTTAAAAATCCTTACTTTAACAATATTTGATTCAATCCCGTAAGTACCAAAATGAAATCCCGGAAAAAAGGCTTATCCATGTTATGATTTCTATGACTATTCATGATGCGAGTACGTAAAATCAATCGACCTACTCCGATCACTGATAATCACCCAATCGATTTCGTCAATCGATTACCAAAATAATTAAACCTGGTAACACTGACACCATGCATAATGTCAAACTGTCAAAAAAAATCTGTCAGATCAATGGCATTGTTGGCTGTTTGTTTTACGTTGATTTGAATTTATTTTTCCGTATTTACTTTATACTTATATTACGTTACGATTTAATGCTGTCAATTTAAATTGAAGCCAGAGGAACTATTGCTTATCTTTCCATGGCCCTGGGTAAGTTTATTATGTTCTCTAAATATTTATAAACACCGTCGTATTGTATAACCTCATTGATTTTAGCAGCCTATTAGTAGAAGGCCTATGTTCAGTCAGGGGTACGTCGCGCGTCGTCAGCTGTAAATGTCTATAGTATGATGTAATTATATAGCATAAGTAAATACACTGAATTTTTTTTACCTTTTTCAGGTATGACGATGACATGTGTTATTGCAAGACTTGACATTATTGATTATATTATCTATAACTCTATCCCAAGTATTACTTGCTCAGCAAAATCTAAGCATATTATGTTATGTATGTGGCATGTCAACTGCAAGTCACAGAAGTCATCAGGTTAGTGTTTTTAAAATGGCAGAATTACTATGAGTGATATAATTATTATACAAAAGTAAATAAACAACAATAAGAGTATTTTCTTACTTTCTAGGTTAGGTACACATTTGGATAAAGTTTGTCATGCTTACTGAGAGAGGCTGCTACCAGAGATGTTTATAGGCAAGCAAGTGAAGATAAAAACAGAGCCACCCTAGAGTGTAAAAGATTTACCCATAATAGATCAAAACAATAATCTGGTTAGGGCCAGAATCAAATCGTGACATGTGAGCAGCAGGACTTAGTGTACATAATTATTGATAAGTGAGCAAAATACGACAAATTGTTTAAGAAATCATCATTGCTTATTACTGTTTTGTGGGAAAGCGTACATCTACCATCTACCGTACCTACGCTGCTTTTTTATGAGAATGAAGCTGAAGCCGTTTTAAATTCTATGAGAAATAAAATGTTTTTAGTATTTAGGTATTGTTGTGTTATTTGTTAAAGTAAACCTTCCTATAGAAGCACTGAAAATGCTGCTGCCAATGAGATTATTCATCTTTAATTAACAGAGTTGGCTAAAATAATGTTTATGCCATTAAATCTTTCATATTTAGCGCGCAAGATTATTAATTTACCTTTATAAAATTCAAGTCTGTAAATGCGATAATCGCCATTTTGATGACAGTCGAGGTCGAGGCTAAAAAACATAAAAATTGGGGATTGCGAACATCCAAACTCCACCATAAGGACAGCGACTATTACAACATTTAATTATTTGACGAATTCATCCATTTTTCAAGTTAAATAAGTAAAGTAAAGTAAGTTAAGTAAGTAAGTAGTAATGAAGTTTTTGATATCAAAAGTCGAAGATTCGCGCCAATCGTGCGTGTTTACATTTTAACTTTTCACAATTAACACACATACACATATCTGATACGACTTTAAATGTGACAAATGTGATTAAAAATATTATAAGTAACTAGAAAATGCCCAAATCTTTACTTATTATACGAACACATGTTCAATAATACGTAATATTCATTACTACTACTCAATTTGTGTAAAAAATTGTCGATCATTGTTTTTTTTTTATTGTAATGATGTGCGAAAACGATTATGCCAAACGTTTTTTTTTTTTTCAATTTTGATTGTCTCGATTAATTTATAATTATGTCAAATGTCTGAAATCTATACTTGGAAATTAAAATAAAATTGTTTTAAGCATTAAATACAATAAACATTGTTTAAAATAATTATTTATACTTTTCTAGTGTTTAATCGTTTTTAGGACATTCAATATAAAACGAGTCAACACATAGAACGAGGATAGATACTTACCTCATTTATTGAATTTCGCGCCGAATTGTTTCTATTTATTTGAATTTAAATTCGGAACGTTGTTCAAAATTATTTTTAATTTATTGGACAATTATTTACTGTGGATTTTATTTTTGATACTTTCTGATATAGAATGCCTAGTATACATTTTTTAGGTAGGCTTAAGAAAATTTTGTTTGTGAATGATGTTAAATTAATTATATAAATTAGGTAGGTATTCCGCAAACACTTGTAAATGACGTCTATATTTTTAAATTGAAACTTTTATTACATCGTCTCAAACTTTTTCGTCTGTGTGTTGCATGTCGCGTGTCGGTCGGCCGCGGAGTAGGGATAAAGTGAAAGGCGATCGTCAGAGCAGCCAAGGCCGATATGGCGGCGCCTATAGTTCGCAGCAGCTGACCGTGTAAAGTTTCACTTTTACCGTGGTTTCATAAAACCAACAATCATTTTTTTTTAGTTGTATGAGTTTGATAGTATTTGTTTTTAATAGGATAATCTTACTCGAGTAATAGAAATTGTTTATTTTTGAGGTAGTTTCAAAACGAAATTTTAAAAAAACTTCCCAAGTGTATGTCGGACTACGCACAGTGAAGGGTTCCGTAATTGGGATGAATATTTACGCATAAACATTGCATAGTATCAATTTTATCGACTGCAAAAATAAGTTTGTATTTCTCGAAAAAACTATAACAAACAAAGTTAATTCTGCGGTTGTAACCGAAAATAAACTGTATCTCAAAAATTATTGACTTCAAAAGCAAAGTCACTTAGAAACATCTTAACATTTTAATTATGAGATCCAACAATATACGCTTTATATGCATAGATTTTTTTCATCTCTCGGTTATATGTAAGTATGGAGAATGCCACCCCCACTATTATGTTTATCGTAATTTCACTACACCATTGTTTAACGGTGCAAAAAATACACCTTTTTCAAAATTTTCATCGATAGAGTGTAAATAGTCTCCATGTTAAATGACTGTATGACATCCGGACGCACGGACAGACGAACTTGACGAAATTAAGAGGTCCGTTTTTTTACGGATTTTGATTATCAAGTTTACAATTGGCATGAAGTTGATGTCTATGACAATTGATCTACAATATTATTATTATTTGGGATAGCCGCCATCTTAAAATCCAGAATGTCCATCTAATTCGATATCAGCACTATCTCCCGAAAACTATGAAAATGACAGTCATGACGACAAATTTTCAAATGGGGTTAAAAACTGCCACTTGCTCACTTCAGATGGCGCTGATCTCCAGCGTCTTATAATTTGACAGCTAACTATACATTTTTGATTCGAATGCCAAAAGTTGATGTAAATTCCTGAATTTCATGACTGAATTCAAAACACCCCGTCGAGTCAACTGATGTGTCACGTGTCAAAATCTTGGTCCCTAATGTTAGGCGGCAGTGAATTCATTTCATTCATTCTCTGATCTCGAAAAACGTTGTTACAAACCTCAGGTCGGTATGTTCAAGGTAGTTGGTAGGTTGGTACTATGCTTGAGACGTTTTTGAATTGATAGATCGTATGACTATTGTTTTAGGGACTATTGTCGTTTAATTTTTAATATAAACTTACGAATAGTTAAGTCCATAGTGAGGTCAAAATGTAAATCCAAGGGGCGGCTGCAACGGCGGCGGTGATCTCTCGCGTCCGGCCCTGGTTCAGGCCATGGTACGGAGCGAGAGGAAATGGCAGGCCGTCACCTCCTTCTGCGAAGCGGTAATGCTCGCGAAGGAGGAGGCGGAACGCGTGAGGTAGAGGCAAAGTTCGCGCCCTCACGCCCCTAACCGCTGCAGGAGGAGACGCCCGGGGCGGGAATCGCGAGCCGATTTCCGGCCACCGTAGGCGCGGGCTTGCGAACGGTGAGCAATGGGTAGCTCGCCGTCCGATAAGGACCAAGCCCGGGTCGACGGCGCGTTATGTTCCACGCGCGCCTCAAAGAGATGTCAGCAGAAATGACGGGATCCGCTAGGGCCAATGCCTGCCGGGGGTTCGCAGAAAACCGATAGGGACATCGTGGCCCTCGGCAACAGGGCAACCGAAGGAACACGGGTGGGTTTTAGTCAGTAAGAGTCTGATACGCCCTCCCGCTCCGCCCAGAGCGGGAGAAGATACTTAAAAAAAAAGGGGCGGCTGCAAAAATTAAATAATTAAATCATACGTGAGAAGGAACTTTGTTCCTGACGGGGTCAAAGTCAAAGTCAAATCATTAATTTCAAATAGGCCCATGTATGGCACTTTTGAACGTCAAAAATTACAAAATAATAAAATTGATTCTATTCGCCCCTTCCAAAAGGTAGTTTTCGTATGGAGAAGAATGGGCAAGAAACTCCACCGTTACTCTTTTAAAATGTTTTACAATTGTTTGTATATGTACGTACATTTGTTAAATAATAATTATATGTGAAGACGGTGCACCTAGAATAAAATTACTATACCACAATAGGTAAAAAGAATTAAAAATGAAACAACGACAGATAATTTAATATGTGATAGATACATGGTGCTCACATATTTACAAACATTGTAAAAGTAGACGATTTTCCTAAAAATTTTACAATTAATAAGTCAGTGTGTGAGGAAGTAATCACAGAATGTAAAATCAATGTCATAAAACACAAAGTAATAAATTTTACAATTAAATTAGCAAACAGTTTGATTTTGTCTTGATTCTAAATTGTCCTATGGAGCAGGACCAGCATGTTTCCAAGCACTCTTATCTTGGATATAATCCTCTAATTTGTAATATGCTTGTTTACAAAGTGTATTTTTAATATGAGTTTTAAATTTTCTTTCATTTAATTGCTAAATGTCACAAGGTATTTTGTTGTAACATTTAACACAGTACCCCATAAAAGATGTATGTACTTAAGATAATCTAAAAAATGGTTGATCTAGTTTATCTTTATTTCTAGTATTAAAATTATGTCTATCACTTATTTTATTAAAGAGATGTGGATTTTCCTTACATACATAATATTTTCATAAATGAATTGGCAAGGTACCGTCATAATATTAATCCTTTTAAAAAGTTTCGTGAGAGATTCGCGGCGACGTAGATTATAAATGGCTCTGATAGCTCTCTTTTGCAAAATAAAGATGGATTCAATGTCAGCAGCCCGACCCCACAGTAAAATGCCATACGACATGAGGCTCCCCGACTGCATACGTTTTTTTTAATAATAATACTTGCCGCGCCGGCTCAGCGATCTGACATCATTGCGGAAAATTGTAACAATTGTTACGAAAGAAATACCTACATTCTTACACAATATTGCTACGCATATTTACAAAAAGAATTTAATAGATCACGTTTGATTGACGAATAATAATAATTTCTTTACAAAAAGTAATGATATCCCATCAAAAACATAAATGTGAAAATGGGAGCCAAATTCCATAAATATGGTTGTCGACTTCGCCGACAAAAGAATTGAAATCTAAATGGGTGCCAAGTTCTGTAGATAATCCTGAAATTTATTTATAAGAACATGCAACTTTCTAAAATAAAATTAAAACACAAATTCTTGTTTTTTCTGCTATAACAATGTTTGCTATTTAAAAATATAACTTCTTAAATTTGAACAGTCGAATTATTTACACAAAGCACTTAGGATAAATTGAAGCTCAAGATTTGACTTGGCTAGTTTTTACCAGCAAGCTGAAATTTTAGAGAAAGAAGATATTTTGACCTTACAGTTACAATAAGAAACAGTAACTTGCGCATAACATAAAGAACAAATATATAAATACGCCTAGGTAGACAGTCAAAGCTGTAAACAGTTACAATAAGAAACAGTAACTTGCGCATAACATAAAGAACAAAGATATGAATATTTTACTTTATTTATTTGGCTCACCAACAATTAAGTACACCGATACAAAGATATGAGATACATGCAATAAACTTATAGACTAGTGTACAAATTTCTTACAGGTAAGCACATCATGAATTACTTATTTGATGTTGAGTGCCTACTTAAAATTAAATAATAATAATTAAATATGCCTAGGTAGACAGTCAAAGCTGTAAACTCGATAAAAAATAGCGTCCAACTGTTAGCCGCTTAATGCACGCACACTAAAAAAGTAAAATTACAGCACAATGACGTGGCGCGAGTGTAAGACGTAGCTGTAATGCACACCAGCATAAAAAAGTGACCCTGTTTGTTTTAGTTCTTTTGCACCGCGACACTGTAGACAAATATAAAGATGATAAATTGATTAGCCAAATATAAGATAACTTGTATGTAAAAACTAGCCAAGTCAAATCTTGAGCTTCAATTTATCCTAAGTGCTTTGTGTAAATAATTCGACTGTTCAAATTTAAGAAGTTATATTTTTAAATAGCAAACATTGTTATAGCAGAAAAAACAAGAATTTGTGTTTTAATTTTATTTTAGAAAGTTGCATGTTCTTATAAATAAATTTCAGGATTATCTACAGAACTTGGCACCCATTTAGATTTCAATTCTTTTGTCGGCGAAGTCGACAACCATATTTATGGAATTTGGCTCCCATTTTCACATTTATGTTTTTGATGGGATATAATATACCTAATCTTATAATACTGACAAAAAATACCCCGAACGAATTCCAACCGATCACGTTGCGCTAGTGTGAGTGCCTGTCGGAGCGATATACAACTACAGTGAGCAGTACGACCACGCACACATTGACAAATTATTCCTTGACGCGATGGCAATACTAGCATCGAAAAATTATGATAAATTTGGATGTGTTCCGTAATACAAAAAATGATGAATGAAAATTTAATGTATTTCCATTTTATTTTCGATAATTTGTAACTTGATAACATAAACTATGCTTCTACGGAAACAATATTACAAATATTGTTGTTTATAATACAGAAAAAACCATATGAAAACATGTCATTTACGCTGTAAAAATGTACGAAATGGAATTCGCTTACATTTCATTTAAAGGTAAGTTTTTGAAAATCAAAAGACGTAGGAGCCTAGATAAATACTGTCTCAATCCGAATATCAACATAATATGGTGGAAATATGCTCAAATTGCAAATGATTGATGTACTACGTTTGTATGGACAATTCATACGTCGCCGCATTCTTAACAAATAGTGTTGTACACTTCGTTAGTGGCACGTGCTGAAGTTGCGTTCAGTTTATCGGGTTACTTGATTTTATTGGCTTTTTAAATTGAGAACCACTAGAATTAAGGTTATGTATAAAAATATTAATAATTATTTTGCATTTGTTGTTGTGGTTAGTTATTATTTTTTGGTTAATTGGTTTGGAACTATTGTTTACTTGATTTGGAGTTAAAAATAAACTGGACGCGTTTAATATTTTGTTTTTATTTAAATTTAGTAGAACTTGCCCACTGACTGTGTCACTAAGTACTGTATATTCAAAAACTCAAACTCAAAGCATCGATTTCAATTAAACAGGCACTTTTGAATTGTCAAATAGTCGGTCAGTTAGTCAGAAAGTTGAAGCTGCTCATTCCAAAATGTAAATCTCTATGGACAAGAAGATAAAGATTCAACTCAGTATCTTATTCATTTTGACATTTAAACACCCTAATTGATGAACAATGTTATTAAAGGGATTGACACCATTGACAGTTCACTTCAAGCTTACATCACTTAAGTTTTGAAATATTTACAGAATAGATCGGTAGCTTCTAATGAATTTGATTGAAAAATTAGAAGTTATTTAGTAGTTTTGCGCTGATGATTTTAATAGGTATCCAACGTTACAACAATAATATACATTTTGAAATAGGTTTCCAAAATGCCCTACATAATAATGTTCAAAACTCTTGATAAAAAAACAATTAGAGAATTGATATGATCTAAATAATAAGCTCTATCTATCCACGTTTTCTGTTACATAATCACTTGGTTCACGTTCCTTTGAACCCAAAATAACATATCTATCTAACATTTGTTTTATCTTATCGTACGTAATTCTATTATCGTAGGCATCACTATAGATAGTTTTCGCAGGAACTTTTTTGTCTAAATTCGACTATTTATCGAAATTAGTGAGCCGAGTATCACGAGATTACAGTATCATGCCATAAGTTATAGGTATCTAATATCAGTCTTACAATAGACGACGCGACTCCGGTAGAACTTTCCATGAAGTTTTCATAGATATTGTTCCACCGGAGTTACTTCGGGCCTGTCAGCGAAAGCCTTTAGCTGTGTTCTACCTACTGTTCGTCATTGAGTAGGTAAGGTCTATAATTTATAACCTTGTTTCCGATCGATGTTATTTCCTCTTAGACAAACATCAACTTTATACAAGTGTAAATAAAGTTGATTTTAGACTGACTAGTACTGTTGAAAAAGTCGTAAAAATATGAAGTTATAGCGCAAACTGAACCTTATATATGAAAGCATTACAGTCGTTTTTCATGAAACTCGTGTTTGTTTACATGTTTGGCGAATAAACTGCGAACGCAGATTAGGCGCCTAGCCTTTTAGAAACCGCGTGTTACGTATGACAAAAAGATTACCTAAGTACACACGGCCACACATCAAGCTATTCATTTCCAGTATAAGCTGGCCTCGCATTGTACGGAAATCCTATACATTGCGAGATCAGCATAAACTGGAATTGTATAGCTTGATGTGTAGCCGTGTGTACATGCGGTAAGAATCATTGAGTCAACAACACAGCAAACACTTGTATATAGGTCACTTAAAAATGTAAAATTTTCTAACCACACAATATAAATCCGCTCATTTGCCTATATATGTATTTGTCGCACCCATGTGCCGATTTACCTAGCTGTTATCTGCACATAAACATTGACATTGCGAATATTGTGGCTCGACTTATATAACTCACGTTCAACAAAGAAATATTAATAAGTGTATATTGATAAGAATTACTTTGTTTGTAAAAGGATTTGTTTCATTTGTGCTAAATTGTAGGTTTGTTTTGTGAAAAACGTTTGTGGTTTTGCCTACCAAACTTCTATTTTCTTATTTATTTATAAATTTTATTATTTACAAGCTGTGCTCCGCGGTTTCACCCGCATTAGTCTTGATCGAAAGTATACTATGTCCTAACCCAGGTCATGTTCAACCCATGTGCTAAATCTCATCCAAATCCGTTCAGCCGTTTTAGCGTGAAAGCGTAACAAACAAACTCACTTTCGCATTTATAATATTAGTTAGGATGACACAGTAAAATAGAAATGGTATATTATAAATATGGAGTACACACGGCTACACATCAATTTATACATTTCCAGTGTAAGCTGACCTCGCATTGTACGGAAATCCTATACAATGCGAGATCAGCATAAACTGGAAATTTAAAGCTTGATGTGTAGCCGTGTGTACAACGAACCTATACCTAAGTACACTTTGAAGTACATCTCCACAAAACTTATTTGTGAACAGTCTGCCATATGCAAAACCTTTTATTATCTTGATAACTGTTATCTAATCTGTGGTAAACACTTGAGACGTCTCATTCGACTCAAACTGGATGGGTTATGAGTGGGTGGTATTATACGCGATAGTTAGCTTTGTGTGGGCAGACTGATATTTTTCGTTGAGAATTTTTGAGGCAAGTGTACATAACGGCCATGTTGTTTTGATGCAATCTTAATAACAAAAGCAACACACACAATAAACTTAATTTAAAATTTAATTTGATTATTACAAATCCCAGTTTCCTGAGGGTCTAGACAAAGTGACAGTCTATCAGCGAAAATTATGTTGGAAAGTCAAAAATGTATTGAATTGACAGAAGTTACCGAAATGTCAATCTTGTTGAAAGTTTTTGAAATACGAAACGCGTTGAAAGCGATTACAACTTGCGATACTCTGTAGCATTATTTCTGATGGCCAACCACCAGTTCACATGACAATTGACTGCAGATTAAAGGAGGTAGCCCCCTTGATCAAGTTTGCCATGATAATGCCATGAGTGTATACAGTATACACTACGCATCATTATGACAGGGCCCCAAGCTACCGCTTGGTGTCATAATGATGCCAAAAGTTATGCAAATTTTTACTAACTTATGTTAGTAAAAATTTGCATCATTTTTGGCGAATTATTATTATAGAATTCTCATGAATTCTCAACATATTTACTGTCTTGACTTTTAAAAGGTTACGTACATTTCAGAGATAATACCATTACTCAATGAAAACAGAACAATCAATATTCAAGAGCGATTTATTTATGTGCCCAACAACCATCTCCTGATTCCTTTACACGTGGAACCGGCATCCATTTTCCTTTGAGCACATCGATTAGCATAAACGTTTATTTCTGACGTTATGCTAACAAACCTCGTGTACGTTATTAATGCACAAGTGTGAAATGCCTTCGATAATTGACTTTGTTAATCAGCGTATCTTGGTCTTCCGTTTAAAGTTGTTTAGTTCAAAGTGTGTTGTTGGTCCTGTATTTAATTATTGATCTTGGGCAAAGTCGAGGACATTTCGTGATATTGGTTCATTATTTTTTTATGATTTTGTGGTTTTTCTTTTAACTTGGTGCATCTATTCAAAATGATCTTGCCGACAGTATGTTAGAACGCTGTCCAGTTTCGACCAACAAAAAACCTAGTTTAGATTTTTATGAGAAGATTTTAGACGGATAGATGCAACTTATAAGTACGTAGGTAGATAATTATATCTAAGTAATCTTAGTACCCATAAACTATTGGCTGCTTGGGCGTAAAGTTAATGCAATAACAGAAGCTACATCACCAGATACATAGTTACGGCTATTTTACGATTCAACACGACCATATAAGCTGAAAATATAGACCATTATATCTTGACCTTTCATGGTCTGTTTGTGACGACAACTGTCAAACAAACGTCAAATTCAGTATATACTGGAAAAAGGGTTGAATAGGATGCAAAGGCGGACTTTATCCAAAAAATAAAGAATAGGTAACATAGATTTTCCAAAAACCATAATTTTTATCCAGTTAACTACGATTCAACGTTGAATGAATACATTTTTTTGACAACCGGTTGGTTCGGTGGCAAAAAGCTATATTAGATAATCTTGCAGTCCGTGTTGGCAACATACAATAATTGAACATGGCAAACCCTTTAAAAATTCGGTCCCAATTCACTCGTGCATTCCTGTTCACCGTAATTTTCGGTACATTTTAAAATTAGTTTCATATTTCCCCGTAGCTCAAGACGTATTGGTCACTGGATCTGCACAAATCATGCGCGTGACAGCTGATCTCTGTGTTAGCCATAAAAATACACAGATTAAATATTATTTGCTAACACGTTCAGCCTTTATGCCTTTGCCAGGTACATACTAAAGATAAACACGTGTTTCCTGTATAATGTTTTAGAAATAAATGTGTAACATACAATTGTTTGCGATTTGTTTTAATTTTGCAATTGTAATTTTAATTTGTCACGTTGTATCGAATGCAGTAAGATGGTAATGGATGCAGTGATTGCGTGCTTCGGTTTTACATTACACTGAATTGTATGCTATCTATCTTTATTACTCTTTTAAATTTAAAGTTATTTACTATATAGTCAAGCGTTTCGTTTCGTTTTATATTCTTATCTTGATTTGCAAACCAAAATAATACCAATCTCTCTCCGATGATTAGCCTCGACTTTTGAAGTTTGAAGTGGAAAATATTGATGTTGTACCTAATTATAAATATTTACGACGTTTTTTTTCATACATACGTTAATGATTAAGCTGTACCTTCAAGTAACTTAGCCTAACTAAGACAGCTTAACTCATTATTTGTTACGATGCCTCATTGAGGCGGATAACAATTTAAATTCTATTGTGTCTCGTTAATGACAGTTGAGAGGTTAAACAATAAATCACCCAAAGATTTTAGCGCTATATGTATTTAAAACATAATTCTGCATATGTCATTTTTAAACGATTAGTAGAAAAAGAACGAGGTTTTGACTTTTTAGTGATTTGTGGTGCTAGCGAGCCTGTTAAAATCCTAGTTATAGTCAACATATAAAACTAAATTATTTCTGCCACACTGAGGCAGTGCAGCACTGCTCCAGTGATTAATGCATTTCCAGTGCAAATCACAAGTATTCACAATGTCTACTCCACTGGCATTGAGAAGCTGGTTACTGCATTTTAATGTAAGTAACTGTATCTACAGGGAAGTCGGCAGTAATTAAAACTGAGGCTATAAACCATTGGCACATACCTAGAGATATTGATTGCTAATCAAGAGTGAACTGGGTTGAAAAGGTTAATTGTCAGAAGAACTCCCACACTTTAGAGGAACTAAAGCCGCCATCTTTTCTTTTTTAAAGCACAAATGTTTGCCACCAGCGCCCCCCTGTCAACGTGATTCGAACGCCAAAAGATCCTTGTAGCAATGTAGATATAGTAAAGAGAAAGAAAGAAAGAAAATCTGTTTATTTGCGGTAGACATGTCGCAAAGAAAGAACACAAACACAAAAAAAGAACATAGTAGGGCTTTTTGTGAAGGAGCAGCCGATTTATTCTGTAAAAATCTCACTGTGAAAACTTAGGTGAAGTAAGCTGTCATTCCACCTGACCCTAGAGATCAGCAGTGCTATTCTGTAAAAATCTCACCGTGAACGCTAAGGTGAAGTGAGCTGTCATTCCACCATATACTAGGGACTGACACTGTTGACAGCTTACTTTCAAGCTCACTTCACCTAAGCATTCACGGTGAGAATTTTACAGAACAGCACTGCAGGTCCGGGGAGGAACTTCCACCATTCTTATTTCGCCGTCAATTTCCTGTGTTTATAGCTTGAAGGGTGCCGGTGTAATTACAGGTATATCAGGCTTCAGCTTTGTCTCTTGGATGGCAACTCACCTACGATGCTACTAGCATTACAGATGACCAGTTATCATCAAGTTTAGTCGAACTTATGGGCCTATCACACGCTCAAGCTTCAACACACTTTTGCCTGCGCAGGCCGGTTTGTACACGGAACACCGTTCGTGTGGTTGGTAAAACTCGCCGATTTTTACACGGTGTTCCGTGTACAAACCGGCCTGCGCAGGCAAAGTTGTGGTGATACTTGTGCGTGTGGTAGGCCCATTAGATAGACCGTACCTGTCCTCGGGACAAGCAAAACCAAAATTATATAAAATTACAGAAGCTAATATAGTTTAAGCAATATGCTAAAAAGCAAATACTCAAACTGTAGGCGAAGTAATTATAATTATTTAAATACAAGCTGGGTTCGTTAGTTTTGACTCAAAGAGGCAAATGTTTACACCGCATGCAAATTAACTGGCGCCTCTCGTATTTGCGCGAATTTGACAATAAACCTTGGAATTGTTGCCACAGAATTTATTATATTTAACTACAGTGTAAAACTTTATGGCCTATAGAATTATAGTCAAAACGTTTGAATGCCCAAGTTTATGTCTGTTCATTATAAACTGTAAATATTAGGTAATTTAGTTATACGAATTGAATTTTTAAGTGTTTTATAATTTTGTATAGACTTTTTAAAACATGGTTCACCTGTATGTTTAACATCTGTCGTCTCAGTTAGAGGCAAATATTCATGATATAAATAAACAAAAAATATGTAAGTAGGAAGTTATTTATGCTACAAGTGCGGAAAGTAGGTATTTCCGACGAGTAGCATTTTTATTCACGAGCGAGCGAAGCAATATTCATCATCATCGTCATCGTCATTGCCATCGTCATCGTCATCACCATCTTTATCCCCATCATCATCGCCATCGCCAAAAGTGGCACTTTCCGCACAATTTGGCTGCTTGGAAAACGCTTTATTCGAGCACATGCATTATAAAATCATTTTTAGCCATCATACATCAATCTTGCTTCCAAAAAGCGATCTATTTTGACCAATAGAGACATACGAACTACCGCACTGCCGATATTTGATTTATCCCTAACAAATTCTCGCTTGCATTTTAGCAACGAAAATAAACAATTTTCCGGAGCTTGTTCATCATAAACATTGTTCAAACAATGCGGCACTCGGTAGCCGGTAAATCAGTTTACTACGCGCCGTAAGTCCGTAACTACAATCAAATCAATCACGATAATAAAATGGCCGCCTTTATTCTTGAATGCAAAACTAATTCGTGATACGACACGTGACCGATAGTAAGGCTGTGATTACTAAACGTTTTATAAATAGCACGTTGGTACTTGGGCAAAGCATTATTCCTGTCACTGTCGCACAACTGACAAACTAGAAGTGCAAGATAAAGAAGGAAATATATCTAAGTCAAAGCACGTGCTACATTTAGTTCACTTTAAAGGTGAACGCCCACTAGTCCGCACCGGCCGCAACGCACGCACGGCACGCAACGAATTTAACGGATTTACCGATGGCATGCGTCCACTGTATCCGGATATTATCTCTTCTTTACAAATTTGAATATAGTCGATGTTTCAGATTATACAATTCTTCATATCTTTCTACTAATAGAATAAAAGTGAGTTATCCATTTTAAAATGTTTTGACGGTTTTCACCTTGCGGCAGTGAGCGATGCACGCGGGTTGAACTAATTCATGTGAATTCGACGTTATCGGCACGCAACTCATTTCTTGTCCATATGTGCTCGGTGCGGGCGGTATCGATAGTGGACACAGTGCTATTTGAAATCATACAAAGCAAACCAAAATCCGTTGCGTGCCGTGCGTGCGTTGCGGCCGGCGCGGACCAGTGGCCGTTCACCGTAAAATGCACATTGCAGATTTTGTCGCAAAGGTTATGTAATACTGTTGCTAATGCTTACGTAATATCTCTAGGGTGCTTTAGTTGTGACGGTAACAGCAGGGATTGTGCTTTTTGTTGTTAAATATATTTTTAACCTATTATTGTCGACCCTGAAGATTTAAATTTTTTATGATATTTTTCCAACTGTCAACTAGGCTGTTCTAGGTGGCCGTATACAGCCTTAATTATTGATTCTTCTTTTAAATGTTTCCACGTTTATCTTTTCGAACTCATCAAGAGCTGCGCCGTCTATCCATAGAGTAAATTTTCTATCTACCTATGTAGCGCCTATCCAAGAACCTACCTATTCAAGAAGCTTATAGATAAAAGTGGAGGCAACACTCTAAATATCTAAGTGAAGACGACTGTGGTCGGACTCTCTTTCTGAATACATACATGAGATAAAGAAAACACATATCACTGTCTCGTTCTTATGTGTGTATTTAGAAAGAGAGCGTTCGACCACAGAAGTCTTCACTTAGGTATTTAGAGTGTTGCCTCCACTTTTATCTATAACCTTTTTGAGCGCATTATACCTGCTGCAGTCACAGGTGTACTATTGTACTTAGGTTTCGTACCTACATTAATGTCATCCTCGTCTCGATCTCAAATCAACTAATGCTCGGTTCTTATAAACGTAGACGAATCGTTTTGCTTATCGATGGTAGCTTTTTATTTGCCAAACTGGGAATAAGTACCTATAATAAATAGATTCGTAAGCTAATTTTACCTGTGATAGCTACTTCCATATGGGAGGGTCTCACGGGCGTAGCCAGGGGGAGGGTTTTGGGGATTCAAACCCCCCTCGAAAAGTTTAGTTATTAACATTCATAGAATTAAAATAAGAACAGGCGTGCGACATAATTATCTCATTCATACTATTACCTACATTAAAATATATGGTGGTTTGAATTCCTCCGCCACCGTCAATTATCGGATCGCATTCGGTAATCTTCGTAATTATTTTCGTGCCCTTTCGTTATCCCACGCGCTGCGCGACAAGTGCGCGGCGCACTTGTCGCATTCACTTAATTACCGAGCGTAGGTAAACGAAGTTATTTTGACATTTTTATGCTACCATACCTGTTTTCACTGCTACCCCAGAAAGGACTTTTTTTCACATCGTTAATATTTTTCTTATATAAGGGTTATTTTATGTACTGTTAGTCGTTTTATTTTCTTGAGCCCCCCCGATACTAAAACCTGGCTACGCCAGTGGAGGGTCTACTGTGCAAAGCTATGAGGTCTTTGCTTCATTATTGGTAAAGATACAAGAGTCTTAATTTTAACCAATACCAATCCGTAAATTATAGGACAATTAATGGCCGAGTCCTGTAATTTATCCTTTTCCTTTTGGGTGAGAAATTATCAAATGACTTCTGCCGCTCTGGGCGGAGCAAGACTAAAACCCACCCGTGTTCCTTCAGTTGCCTGTATGTTGCCAGGGGCCACAGTAACCCTTTCGGACAAACCCAAAGTGATTATAGTTAACTTACTAAGCTATGATCAGTGCTATATCATGATATTGCACTAAACCCATGATATTTCATTAAACCGAAGTATTACAGTCGCTAGACAAATGGCAATCTCTTCTGTCTTTGCTCCCCCCGACCCTTGCTCGATAACGAGGTGCTAGCAGTTGTTGCAGTTGAGCAGATAGCTTTATATTCCCCGACTAATAATCATGATCAAAAATTTGATCCAGCCCATCCCATCCTTGATGTCCTCCCTCCGGTTGACGCCCTAAGCCGAGGTTCGTATCCCACAGGGGGTGCCCTTAGCGAGCGTTCACCTAGTTGTAATTAGCATAGTTGAATAACCCCTGGCTGGAGGTTTTAAGTGTAGTAGCTTAAGGCACCACAGGAAAGCCCGGTTAAGTAGTCATGATTTCAGAGGTCAACTAAGAGATGCACTACCCAAAAATATAAAAACGTGTGGCACTCGGGGACTGCCGCGGTAAAGCTATTGCATAGCATTTGTAACCTCCATACTTCCTATTTGTCAACGCTACACTTGGGATGATGACGTGATGACATAAAACAAAAATTATGTTCCCATGACAACATCACGTTGTCATGGGAACCGTCATTACATGGTAGGCGGAGTGGGGGGTGTTAGGTTTTTTTCGTTACGGAATTTCTTGATTCGGTCGCCGCGCTCAAAGCCCGCGATAAAAGTATGCAATAGCTTAAAAAAAAACCGTCTTTGCACTAGAATGCACAACTGCACATGCACTTTCCTTTAGCTTCAGTATTTTCTGACTTGCTTCGTTTTCTTTTCAGCAGTTGTCCCCGATCTTTATGAAAGTCATCTTTATCTTATATATACTTGTATCCCAATATTATAAAGAGGTAATATTTGTGAGTTCGTATGTAGGGGGTAATCTTCGGAACTACTGATCCAATTCCGAAAAATCTTTCACTAATGGGAACCTTCACTATTGTATGTGTATATATGTTCGCATAACTCGATTTTCGCGATTTCAGGTTTGGTCCCATAGTAAAAGTTGTTCATAATGATGAGTAAAGTCACGTGTTTAAGTTTGCGCACTGGTTAAAAAAAAAAACCTGTATGTTAAGACAAAAAATTCCTTTCGGTCAAAGTGTCGGGCAGAAGTTAGTCTTAATAGACAACAGATAGTGGACAAGTAAATGTCATAAAAGGTAAACAAATACCAAACGCGTGTAACTTCCATTATCTATGAAAATTTTCCAACATATCCCTTATTGTATCAAGTCTAGATAGTACAACAGTAACTCTGTTTACATAAGTATGGATCCGTCGACTTTCAGATCGATAGAGGTGACTTCTGTTTACATAATTTAAAGGGGAAAGTCTAAACTAAACGGCTTTGATAAGGCTCTTTGACGTAGATTGAGTTTTGACGATTGAATCGAGACATAACGTGGTTCGTACTATACTCCATAAGTTTAGGTAGATAAATAAAGGTTAAAAAACCACGTGACGAGACAGCTGTCTCGTACGTACGTATTACGTATAGTCGGTTACTTGACAGCTGTCAAGTAACCGACTATACGTAATACCTGTCACTTCAGTTGTCATGCTACGCCACAGTTGTACTCTTCAATTTAGCAACGTTATAATTTGTTGACGTTTCGAGTTTGGGCTCTTTACAATAGACAAAATATTATTATTATTATAAATCTAACTAAGAAATTGTGCTCAAGCAGTTACATCTACGAAGAGTAGTTTAAGAATAAATGATAAAGTTTAACATACATTAATAAAAGAGGAAACTATTGTAAACATCTAAAATAAATTTAGTTTGGGATCATCGTATTTTTAAACAAGAAAGTGTTATCTATAAAAAACCCTTTTTACGATTTGTTTACCTTTATTTAACTACCAATGGAGTGATTCTCTTTATCGATAAAATAATTTGAGTAGTTGTTTATTGTTTTCACCATGCGTTCTACTCATTTGACGAAGTGACATGTTTGTGCTATGTGAATAATTTACCTAACTGTGATTTTTTTATTTAATTGGCCTGTATTTACCTTATGTTAATGAGACACCTAAGGAAAGGCCGTTCTAAGGATTTGAATATTAAGTTTATTATCCTTTTCTCTTTGTATATGCCTATGTGTATGTTTGTGTATGTTGATATATATAATTTAAAAAAAAAATATTTTTCAGACATAATACTAGTCCATAGTTTTCACTCATATATTTAAATTATAAACTAATAAAAACCCAAAATAACATTGTGTTTAAATTGTGTTTTTAACTGTTATTTTATATGTCTTTTCTCTGTGTGTAGATGTGCTTTACTAATAACAGACTTTTGTTTATTTGAATTAGGTATTTTTTTGTTATTTTTGTCATTATATTTTTTAAATTCTTTTCTGCTTGTAAGCAATTTATCTAAATGTTTATTGTGATGACTTGTAAGAATCCCTTACCTATAATATAATGAATATAACTATTCCGGGAGCAAAATGTTCAAACGTATTCTGACATCTCCTAGAGAGTTGCCAACGATTTTTTGCTCAAATCTAGTATTATGTTAGTGATATAAAAATCCTCACTGCAGAAATCTTACATTGAGTATTTACATCCATATCACAGATCTGCGCTACTCAACTCTTCATGCGTAACTGTGAAGGCTACACTATCGAACAATCGTAATAAATTATATTGCCTGCTAGAGTTTTATACCATTTCGATAAGCATAAGTATAGCATAATAAGCCTATTATAACATTCCCACTGCTGGGACACAGGCCTCCTTTCAGTGAGATCCAGCGAGTGGGCCGTAATCCACCACGCGGGCCCAGTGCGGGTTGGTAGATGTCACATGTCTTCGAATTTTCGATTCTAGGACATGCCGGTTTCCTCACGATGTTTTCCTTCAGCGTTTTGAGAGCAGTGGTGAGGTTAACAATTTTTTTTTGTCGCACTTACCTACATTTTTATAATACATACCTGAAATAGGAAACTGTCCTAAAGGACGACTGCGCCTACTTCAAAATAATGGAGTAATGGCAGGGTGACGATGGTTTGAAGAGATCCGCAGGAGAACCAAGGTAACCGACATAGCCCGAAGAATTGCCCAACTTAAGTGGCAATGGGCAGAGCACATTGCTCGCAAAACGGATGGCCGATGGGGTTGAAAGGTTCTGGAGTGGCGACCACGTACCGGAAGACGTAGCGTTGGAAGGCCTCCTAGAAGATGGACTGATGACCTTGTGAAAGCCGCAGGAATCCGCTGGATGCGGAAAGCACAGAATCGGTCGAAGTGGAGGTGCTTGGGGGAGGCTTATGTCTAGCAGTGGACGTCTTTTGTCTGAAATGATGATGATGATGATTATGACGATGGTTTTGCTAGACACCATCGTCGGCCAGCCCTTATACCAATTTGATTATTGTGGGAGACAGTGATACGAAAATTGCATCTATACTATTCATAGGTACTTAATAATAATAAATGCCTGTCTGTCTGTCTGTTACCTTTTCACGCCCAAGTGGCTTAACGAATTTTGATGAAATTTGGCACACAGCACAGCTACAGACGCCAGCACATCAAGCTACCCGAAACTGTCAAATTTTCCCAATCAACTTTGAACCTGATGCTTTAGATAAAGATAAAGTTGAAAATCTATTAAATAAATTTGACAGATTGTAGTAGCCTGATGTGCTGGCGTCTGTACACTATGACCTGCACCCTAATTGCGGACCACACGATCAACCACAATCTGTTTCATTTTCAACGACATTCATTGCGTTATTTACGTTGTTGAACAGACAAATTTTTCGAACATATGAAGCAATGGATTAGCAATATCCTTCAAAATGAATCAAATTATGATTGATCGTGTGTTAGGGTTAGGAAATGGACTTTTTCTCCCGATAGTACGTTCTCGGGAGATAATTTCCGACTTACTAAGCCGCGGGCAAATGCAAAAAAAAAAAAACATTCAAAATTAAAATTCAAAAGTCATTTATTCAAACTAGGCTGAGAATCAGCACTTTAAGAATGTCAAAATTACAAAAGGCAGTCCCCCAAAAACGCCCACCCTTCACCACTTCCTAGTGCCTTTAGTTGGGAAGAAGAAGTGGCGCAACAAACTCTCCAACAGCACAGCTGTCTGTAGTGCTATTCTGTAAAAATCTCACCGTGATAACTTAGGTGAAGTGAACTGCCAATAGTGTCAATCCTTGGCAACTGACAGCTCACTCCACGCTCATTTCACCTAAGATAACACGGTGAGATGGTTACAGAATAGCACTACTGTTCATGTGTAAGAAGAGCCCTTTCAAGTCGAGTTGTTGGGAAAAACAATTGCTAATCTATAAAACATTGGCCACGCGACTTCGATATCTTTTCGTTATCCATTGTGAACTTATGTTTACGTTTGCCACTGTTTATTTGTAATCGTTAATCAATTACTGGAAAAGTGATTGACAATTTAAAATCATTTATTGACATTTGATAATGATTATTATCTATCTGATTTGATGTGAAACTTCTCAGTAATCAAACTGCAAAATGCAAAACAATACAAAGATTCTAGAGACTTTCGAGGATCAAAGAATGTCGAAGTCAAAGTCAAAAATCATGTATTTGTTCTAAATGTGGTAGGTACAAAAGATGATACCTTGTTAGAGCCCGAAAGTCTGACAACCAGTCTTACTAAGGGGTATCGTATTACCCAGTTACTGGGTTGTGGAGGTCAGATAGGCCGGTATATATATCGCAGTAAGATGGTAATAGCCGTGATATAGTTATATCCCTAGGGATATAGCTATATACCGTAATATAGTTACATGAAAGCGGTTCGTAACTATCTTACTAGGAATATAACTATGACACGAGCACGATTTAGTAATATAACTATTAGTACACTCTGACCAAATAGGTTAGGTAAGGTTAGAACTGTGACCAACTAATGCTAAGCCGAAATTGGTCGCAGTAACAAAATTAGGGCACTCCGACCGTTATGAACCGCTTTCATATAACTATATTACGGCATATAACTATGTCACGGTTATAACCATCTTACTGCGACATATATACTGGTATTCATCTGCATCCAGTTAAACTAAAAGTCGACCCTAACACAGTTCAGATGAGGTTGATGCTTGTTCATGGGGAGCTAGCAAAAATCTAGACAAGAAGACTACACAGTCATCGTGACATTTATTAACACTATCTTGTTTAAGTCTAAGTATATTTCTCCATAATCTTAATTCTCTTATCATTGTTGATGGAAAAGTTTGTGTTCCTTTGTCCTATGATTCATATTCATTCAAACTACATTATACATTAGATTTTTTCTTTATTGATTCATAGTTTCATTCAAGTTGCAAAACAATGAATCTGATGAATGTTATACTTAACTTTTAAAAGATTTTCGTAGTAGTAGAGATTAGAGCTGTTTTTGAGTAGAAGCTCGCCTGCGGAAGTATTTTCACCAAACTTAATGCGGTCTTTTTCATAAAATTTTTACAATAATCCAAAAATTTCTCATTAAGACGCCAAACAGAACAAAAAAAATATATAAATATTTTTCCGTCGATAAATTAAGCATAGGTGGGTCATTTCAATATGTGTAACTCGCACCGTATAAACTTTCTTTACCCCCCTCCCCCTCCCTTTTTCTTTTTTGTTCCTCATACCTCTATTGGCACTTGAAATATTTTAGGTTTATAATAATATCTAGGATGGCAACGCACCTGTGATGCCCCTGGTATTTCAGATGTCCGTAAACGGTGACGGTGACTATTTATTATGTCCAAGTCAACCTCAACGTTAATAACTTTTTTTTGACGTCACCGAACAATCTTCACCATTGTTCTTATTTCAAATTCTTTACAACTGCAACTGTTTTTTACTGACGTCAGCAAACTATCTTCATCATTGTTCTTATTTCAAATTCTTTACAACTTCAACTGTTTTTTAAATCTAGTTCTATTGTTTTTTATACGATAGGTATTTTCCTTTAAACATCACGTTATCTCGATGTAATTGAAAACAGGCTGGCAAATGGGTCGCAGTTTATCGCGCGACTGAGTTATATTATGTGTTATAATGTTTATTATTATTTAATTATTCGTTTGCATTGACCAGTGTCTGGTGTTGGCCTAATGATACAGTTATCTGTATTGTCTAATATTATGTGATAAGTACGGTCGGTTTCATTTGACTCGTGTCGTGTTTTCGCACAAAATTGAAGGGCAGCTTTTATTAAAATAAAATTAATGTCATGCTGATTCTCTACGGGTTTTTATCGAAGAGTCAACTAAAGACAGTCATCCTATTATTTAACTTCTTATAAAAAAATCTTGCATTCTAACTAAGTTTTCGGCCTAAAACCCTCATTGAATACATAAAAAGGTGACAAATCTATCCTATTTTATTTTTAATTTTTCATACATATCTACAATTCTTAGACTTACTTATTAATTTCTACGATACGGCACCAACAGTTTTCTTTAAAAAAATGATAATGGTTCTATATATGTAAAAAAATACTCTATGTAATTACTTAGATAAATTGAAACCCAAATGTTGATGTGTTACTGTCATATAATAAAATATATAGAGTGGCAGGGACATCAACGCGCAACCTGGGGCCCAAGTCTGCAATTTTTATAAATTCGTCATTCCAACACGATCCCATTGTCATTTTGCTAAAAGTTCGTAATCTGCTAAATTCATAATGGTCGATCACTGGTCGGTCAATGGCCTTGTAATAGAATTGCATTATAATGGCATTGTCGTACAATACGACCAATGATACCGCCTAAGTCCTATTCATTAATCATTATGTACGAGATTATCATTTATCATTATGTGCCATTTCTTTCAATGATGTGTCAGTGGCTGACCATTGGAAAGTCATAATGACGCCATTATATTAGTAGATTACCAAACTTGTCAAAATCAACAATTATGAAATCAATGATAGACCATTCTGACACTATTGTAATAGCAGACTTGAGGCCCTGTTACCGTGAATTCAGTAGTACATGATTCTGTACGCCTCCGTTGAAAATTTTCGTAGGCTATAAAAAAAAAAATAGCTGTTCAATACATTTTGACCGCGTAGGTAGGTATTGCAGTTTTCTATGAAACAGCAGATATTTTTTGATAATCGACAAAAAAATTATTATTCGCTCAAGTCAGAATCGTATATCCTTTACATATATCAACTAACTCAATGAATTAGCATTCACTGGGCTCTGTTATCGATGGTATCTGTAACTTACACGTAGCTATGTCTTTGTTGGCTATGACAGGCCGTCTGACATTGACAGTTCAGGTCGATAACCCCCAGTTTGGGCCCAACCGGGCGATTTCAAAGGGAGAGGCGTGATCACTGTAATGCAAAAAATATGGATAAGGTTTTTGATTAATTATAAGGATCGGTTTTGGCTCACATGATACATCAACTTTACTTATTATATATAAAAAGAGGTAAAAACTGTGAGTTTGAATGTAGAAGTTAATCTCCGGAACGACCGATGTGATTCCGAAAATTCTTGCACTGATGCGAAGTTACAGTACTCTAGTTGTCACTCGATAACGAGTGACAACTAATTCCAAGCGAACAAAGTTGCCGGCAGAAGCTAAGTATGATTATGATATCTGATCGGCAGAAATTTTCCTTGAATTATTTAAATATTCAATCAGCTTAATACCTAGTTATATTATACGTAGTTGATTTAAGATTACGAATAATGTCTCGTAATTTAAAGGTCTTTAAAGCCACATAGAGTACCTAATATATCAAGCTTGCCGAATAATATCTCGTTTAAAGGTAATATTCAAAGGTACCTAAAGATTTATATGCCTATTCTAGACATATTAAAGAGCCTCGTGACCCCGTGACTTTTACTGAAATTCATCTAAATTCGAGTCTTTAAGTATTATGAAACGCTAAGTAATTCAACATTCTAGTTATTTAATTAAAACTTTGGCAGTCCTATTATTTTAACAGCCTCTGTGGTGTAGTGGTAAGACCACCTGTCTCAGATCCAGAGGTCCCGGGTTCAAATCCCGGTGGGGGCAAAATTTCCTGCTCGGTTTGGTTGTTGGTAGGGTTTGTTCTAAGTCCGCCTGGCTAGCTACCACCATCTTATCTAAGTCTGTCGCCATAACAACATTGTTGTGTTTAGGCAGTTAGAGGTTCCTTAGTGGTTGAGGATTCCGGGTGAAGCTCGCTTCCACCTTCAGCCTGATCATCACTTACCATCAAGTAAAATGAAGGCCAAGAGCTTCCCCGATGTGGTTAAAAAAAACAATGTTTTGTGTTACTTCACATAATTATCTTTAGCACGCTACAATTAATTACCACCTTTTGTAATTAATTTAAATCCTCCAAAGTGTAATTATGCTATTCTTAATTATTGTTAAATTACATGCAAATATGTAGGTATGTGCGTGTTTTCTGTCACTGAACGAAAACAAACCAGATTTTATATCTACATGTTAAATTATAGGTTATACTTACTATTACAGTTATATAGGTTAATAGTAATAAATCAAAAGTTTAGATAAATTGCAGTGGGTACTGATTTCAATGCATAATGCTAGCTAATGTATCTGTTCTGTATTTTAATCTATGTTATTAGCATTATTAGTACAATTGAGTAGTTTTCCTTACTCTAAGATATAATTACGTCGTAAGCAGACACCATACCGTATTTTATCTCACGATTTCACGAAGCACGCTTTACTTGTGGTAACTAAGTATACAAACACGTTGTGTATGTGTACGTCAAGACAAGTAGCGTAGCACATAACACACACACGCACACAAACTTACGACTTCGCCATTGTCTCGGACGGTACCGAGAGCTCCTTCGCTTACACACACATTCACAGCGTATTTGTATACTTGGTAACCACAAGTAAAGCGCGCGTGGCCTCGCGAGATAAAAATATTACATAAAACAGACCTAAGTTACACGCAAACGCGAAATAAGTTATGAAATAGGTTATGCTAGAGAGTACAACATCCATGTAAATTATTTCTAAAGGTATGCTTAAACTAGCGTTAATCATGTTTGTGTACGAATTAAAAATAAAGTGTTATATCATATTCACAGAAACACATTTTATTTGCTCGATAAGAACAGCTGCAAAAAGATTACACAATTATAATAATTGCGTCGTACCTGCTGAGTTATGGTTATGTACACATGTGGTCTGTTAATTACTAGTATTCCCGTTAACCTTTCCAACTAAATTAAATATGTATGTTTGAGCTAGGAGTGGTTTCATATCAATAGTATCTAGGTAGGCAAGTACTATGAAGGTTGTCTGCCAAAGAAAACCTCAGCTTGCATAGGCTGGCAGAAAAATGATACAGCTCGCATAGCATGACTCAAGCGAATTTAGAATCGGTTTAAAAATTGTAACGAGTCGATTGTTAAATCAAATGTATATATTTATATATTTGTAATTACGTTCTGGAAAACGGCTCTAACGATTTCGATGAAAGTTGCAATATAGGGGTTTACGGGGGCGAAAAATCGTTCTAGCTAGGTCTCGTATCTGGAAAAATTCGTTCTATCTGTATTTTTACCCGAGCAAAGCTCGGTCGCCCAAAGTTTTGAACAAGATCTTAGAATAATGACATGGCGACATGGAATTAGTATGAACTAAATGAGCGTTTTCTATTTTCACCAGAGCAGAGCTCGGTCGCCTTTTGTTTTAGTCAGGCTGAAGTGATCACGTCTTGGTGAAAATACATTTTCAAAATTCAGTAGTCTTTTTTGGTAGCTGCTAGTGCAGTACAGCCTTTATCAGGCTGACCTACTACCACTTGATCAGTCCCTCCCATAGCTAATCGATCCAACAACTATTATACTACAGGGTGGGGTAAAAGTAATCACCCTGTATATTACAGCGTCTTCTAGACGCTGTAACTTTTGCAAATGGCGGCAAATGTCAATTCTGTTTTGACATTTGTGAAGTAAACAGATGAAGTACACGTCAATAAGCCATGAAACGCTATACTCCTCAAGAACGCGGAATAATTGTTTTAGGAAGCATTTCCGCGTCGTCTAATCTCTCGCTTTGGTGATTTGCACTGGTCGGCCAGATCACCCGATTTGACAGCTCTAGACTTTTTTTGTCGGGTTACTTGAAGTGCCGGGTTTATGTAAACAAGCCTCAGACTCTTGAAGCCCTTAAAGAGAATATACGACAGGAATACGTAAACCTACCGCCGGAAGTTTTGACACAAGTGAAGGAAAATGTCAAAACGAGCCCGTACGGTCATCAATTCTGACGGTGGCCACTTGACCGATATCATTTTCTCGACTTGATGGAAAAAAAATCTAATTTATAAAATAAAAATATACCCCCAATAAGAACCAAAATTTTACATTCCTTAAATATCGGGTGATTAATTTTGCTCCACCTATTATCAACAGTTTCCTTTGCCATGTAATGTTACTAGCTAAATACTCTCTCTCTTTGTCCTCCAGTGGTGTACTGCGACTACAATGGGTCAGGTCGCGCGCTGCAGTTGGTGGAGGACTACATAGCCAGAGATGTCCTGCCCACACACGCCACCAGATGTACAGGACTGACCTACACTTCGGGACAGAGTGAGCTATACAGGTAACTATATTATTCTGTACCCTAATTGCGTAACCCAATACACTAATCACAAATACATTAAATTCATTACACCAATACAAAATAAGTACATTACAATTCATTAAAATAATATATGTACATTAAAATTAAAATTCAAAATTCCATACAATCACAAAATATTAAAACTGAGTAGTCATTAAAATAAAATTTCATTACATTATTACATTATCACTATATAAAATTAAAAAAATAAAAATAACACATTCTCTATCGTTTGTTTGGACTCCGGTGGACTTCAAGCCAATACCTGTGGATCGGACTGTTATGACTAATTTGTTTCATTTTGACAGTTCAACAACATTCATTGCGTTATTTACGTTGTTGAGCAGATTTTTTTTTTCCTACTTATGAAGCAATGGATTAGCAATCTGTTTCAAATCGAAACAAATTGTGATTGATCGTGTATTACGCAATAAGGGTACTGGGTTATTTAATACAACGCTGGATAATAAATAGGGTAGATTTTTCTGAAGCTTCTATGCTGAGTTGTCACCCCTCAAGTAAGGAAAATGCCAATTTATTGCGTAGAAAATTACGAGTTATTTCTTTCTTCAACAATTTTTGTTGTCCGACAACACTGGTGATTATTTCAATGGTTCCCGTGGCAGATTATTGCATTGCCTTCATAGATCTATGATCGGCACTCGAACAGGGTTAAAATAAAATACTTGCTGGTACAGATAACATTGCATATACTGTATAGAATACACTCCTATTATCTACACACGTCACCGTAGCAATACATGAGTCAACCGCCAATCTCAACGATAGTCATGTCTCCGCTTCATCGTAGACAAAACAGGTCTCATTGTTCTAAGCCGGCATTTCCCAAACTATGGTTGTGACTAACTGGTGGGTCGTGATTCGCGAGCGAATATTGAGTGGGCCTTGGAAAATTGATTTTTAGCTATGATTTAATAAACCGAAATAAATTGGACGTATTAAACTCATTCCGATTAAAAGTAACTAAAATTGAAGTAGACGCGTGTTTTTAACCGACTTCCAAAAAGGAGGAGGATAGGTATATGTTCGTCGCGTATGTTTGTTTTTTTTTTTATGTATGTCCACCGATTTCTCCGTCAATTGTGGACCGATTTTGAAAATTCTTTTTTTGTTTGAAAGGGTATGCTTTCGAGATGATCACATATAAATTTTATTTAACTTTGCTTCGATAGTTTTTGAGTTAGCTTCTTAGTATGTGGATGATATGATAAGTTCCTGTCACTGTTATTTACATAGCAGGTAGTGGTTTTCGAATTTGTGTGGGGTACGTGACACAACTAAAAAGTAAAAAATAAAAACTTTTTACGAAAAAAAAAACCGACTTCCAAAAAAAACACTTCAAAGTGAAAAGTTTTTTTAGTATATGTGGTTGACGCTAAAGCTAAATATAAAGTAGGAAACAAATACATCCTTCTCATTGAAGTGTTAAAATTTATTATTATTGTTTGTTTATTTTAAGTACCTATTCAAATTTTCGATTGTAACTGAATGTTTTTTTCTTTGAACAGTTCTTCATTCAAATTTATATTGATGTCGCGGTCCTGTCAACTTTGGGAACCACTGTTCTAGTCTATTGTCTAGTCGATCACGAACCAATAGGCAAGTGGAAAGATATACACTGACATTTGTTTTAGAAACAAAATATACAGGGAACGACTGTGAATGTGTCGAATTTTCCACAGCTGTTATGATAGAGATCATTTAGATTGTAATTTTATGGAACTTAGGGGATAATTAAGGAAAATATGAAATGAGAAGCTGAGAAACTAAAAAAAAAAACATAAAGAGAATTTGTAGGGAAGGCCAAATAAACGATGGAAAGATGATTACAGCTGTAGGAAAGTGAAGACCAATTTGACGACTGATAGAGATTTATAAAAAAAGAGTTTGATACGTTATATTAATCAGTTATCTTGTAAAACAAATAAATTTACATAATTACTAGCTGACCCGGCAAACGTTGTTTTGCCATATAAATGTTTGGCGTGGACCACCCTTATCACTTAGGGGTATGAAAAATAGATTACGACCGATTCTCAGACCTACCGAATATACATATAAAATTTCATAAAAATAGATCAAGCCGTTTCGGAGGAGTATGGCAACAACATTGTGACACGAGAATTTTATAGATATAGATCTTCGATCAATATATAGATAGAGATAGATAGATAGAAGATAAAAGCAGATCGTACATAGATAGAGGTAGATAGATAGAAGATAAAAGCAGACGTTAAATTAATTACTGCAAAATATTAAGGCCAAACGTAGATTCAGAAAAAACAACAATAAAACCATTTAACCCGTTTGAGAGAATTGCAGTCTAATTTTCCTCTTACTACCCACAGATCAGAATCCAAGTCAATAATCCGGAGCCTGGTGGGGGCCTGCCCTGAAGATGTGGCGGTGGTGGGAGCCACCCTGGTGCGGTTCCTCAGAGCACTGCGACCAGATAGGGTGGTGCTGTTCGTGTCCTCTCGAGAGACAGAGAGACAGATCGCGCCGTGGAGGGAGTACG
Organism: Agrochola lychnidis; assembly: GCA_963680765.1. NCBI lineage: Eukaryota > Metazoa > Arthropoda > Insecta > Lepidoptera > Noctuidae > Agrochola > Agrochola lychnidis. The sequence continues at coordinate 9,403,516 of OY796855.1, read as the reverse complement.
ATACCAAGGTAACACCACGTTATTTTTTCTCCAATATGTATATAAAGCTCCTAAAATACAACTTTTTCGTAGATTGATAAGTTAAGCAAATTAGCATTGTGAAACCATTGACTGTGACTGTGCCAATAATTTGGAGATAGATGGGGTTCATATGAAGGGTGTAAGCAAAAAAAAAAACAGTGGCACTCTGGGAGTGCCGACAGAAGTGAAAACTTAAACAAGATCGCCTTGGTGGAAGAAAAATACTTGTATAGAACATTGATCCGTAACGTAATATAAATAAAGAGCATAATCGCGTTTACAAAACCTTTAAAGTAAAAATACTTGTATAGAACATTGATCCATAACGTAATGTAAATAAAGAGTACAATTGCGTTTACAAAAATGAGGTGTCGTCATGGTGTCGCGAAATCAATGGTTTAGTCCCATCTCAAAAATGCCCAACGCGCCTAAAGAAGTTTTCGCTTCAAAAAACTTACGGAATAATCCAGTACATACAGTAATTGAATTGAGGATCAGAATAATGGGAACAGGTGGCTCAAGAGTCTCATAATACGAAGGTCGCAGGATCGGAGTCTAGGTTCGTGTCCGGTTGATGGCAATAGGGGGCCGTATTACACGCGACTTAAACATAATTGGCGAAGTGTGAGTGTACTGTTAAGTACATTTCTGCCTAACTGCGTGATGATGATATAATGTATGTATTAAAGGATGGAAACAGTTCGACAAGAGGTCTTAAGGGGACGATAACCGACTTTTATAATTTTATACTGAAGATGACGTCTAAACGAGTAGTGTTAGTGATTTAGAAAAAATATATGTTAAATTAGAGCATTTTTTTAATATTTTAATATAGGCATATTTTTGATTATGTTTATATTATATAGTGAAATTAATTTATAAAATAATGTCTAACGCGGATAAAAAACTGAGAATGACGCAAAATCTATCAAGCGTATTTTTCTGAAAACTTCACCATTTTAAAGATAATTAAATTATTGATCTTTTAGTATACGTGTTTTATTCAAATACCTTTTGTTTTACGTGTAATAAATTAATAATGCGTCTAATTTGGGACAGCGCTCCTTGATGGGCGAGTCCTATTACTGGCTGGACGTACGACGCGTTGCGTGAGCTCAGTACAGAACACGCAAGCTATCAATTCAAGGTCACTGTTATATATCTGCGTCTTAAAAGTCTATTGATGAGAAATGATCATGACGATTTGTAGCAATATCAGAAACGTTGTCAAAAGCAACGCGTAACGTAATGTCAAGGGATACATTATTTTGACAAACATAACATGTTCCCAAATTATTTTATCACAAAAGCCAGACACATTACAATAATAAATCATAAAACAAACGAAAGTTTAATTGAATCATGTTAAAACGAACCTCTAAAATATTGTCGAAGTCCAAACACAGAGGACATTAAAACAATTGATGGCTGGTCTGGCCGTAATTTGCGAAGTTTTTGGAAAATTTATTAAAATGTTCAAAATGCTTTATTGTTTTGTTTCGTCCATTAAAATGGCACTCCTAACTTTTTGAAGGGCCTTAATAGATATCTGGGGCAGTCAAGTATGTATTAGTTAGATGTAAAGCAGTAAACAACTAAATTGCAGACAACTGAGCAAAGGACCCTCTTAAAAATGTGATGACAAAACCAAATTATAAAAGGCTCAGAAGAAGAGAGTTGCCCTGAAAGGTTAGGAACTTATTATTTGCAAGAAAAACGAAAACAAACATTAATTCAAAATCATTAACAAACCAGTACTTTTACAATGTCAAGAAGTTGACATGTTTGAAACTGTAGATTCCACGGTCATATTGCGTTATGCAGTTGCCATATGCAATCATTCGCATGTCAGATAACACGTAGCAGGTACTTGGCGCTAATTCAATGTGCTGCCGACCGACGGATTGCCCTACGTGAGGTGTTACATGTTCAGATTTAATTATTTACTACTAACTGACTGGCACGTTAAGGGTAGGTTCCTTTATTTAAGAGCTAGTTTTTATAAGTTAGTGTATTATTTTGTGTACTCAATCAATATCACTATCGATCAATAGTGAATAGTGGGTCTCTTTGTATATCTCCCAGTCGTCCGGGAGTCTAGTGTTTTTGGCTCTGTTAAATTGTTTACGCAGCGCCTCTCTGAGTTTACTAAGTTTAGCGTTCCACCAGGGGCTTCTCTCATTCTTGGTTTGTGGCGCTCTTAGTTTACAGCATGCGTTGTATGCTTCAGTTAGGTATTCTGATAGTTTTGTCACGGTGTATTCTATTATGGTTACTTGTGTTAGGTGTCTAGGCCAGGAGGCGTCTACCGAGGAACATTGGTGCGCCTCGAGTTTCGCCTCGGTTCAGGTTTTCTAGTGTTGGTAGTTAGTGTAAAGCAGATTCCTTCTGTGATCTGAGCAGGAAGGTTCGTCCGATACGTGCCAGTTTGTAATAAGGTTTGTCGCGTTTTCTGTAGCTTTTTCACACTAGTGAGTGTATCAATCAAAGCAACGTGCAAGTATGATGAGTAGGCACCGATCTTCACTTATGGGCAATTGAACATATATTAGGGCTGGTCTGGACACATTAGCACCATGTGAAATTAATTGTATAAGAGTAACATAGAGACTGCTATAATGAAAATGAAAATGAAAATAGTTTATTATTTTAACAAGTAAACCTTAACAAATGAAAATAAAGTTGGCACCCCCACTTTCGAAAAATGAAAATCTAAAACGGTGATAATTTCGAGCTAATTAAGGACAATTTTGGACTGCAAGAAAAAAATTTCAGACCAACCCCCCCTTCGAGATATTCAAAATTTTCAATGGGGGTGCTAACTAGTAATTAAGTTAGCACCCCCACGGCATTTAAATGTTCACTAAAAAAGTTTTATGTATGTCATAATTTCGAGCTCATTAAGGACTACAAATGCCGCATCAACCCACCCCCCATGTACAACCCTCCACCCCCTATCCGTAAAAACATGAAAAAATCAAATCTAAAAAATAAATTCTCACCACTATAATTACTAGCATAGAATTGTAGACTGCCAAGTACAAAAATAAAAACATCCCTTAAACCACCCCTTGACCAAACTTCCCGAAAATAACATCTAATTTATACGAAAATTTATCTTCTTCATACATAAACTGTAAATCAATTATTAATGTATTATTACAACTACTACTTGCAACGTGTCCAAAAAACTACCCCTTGACTGATGCTTAGTTCAAAATGTTAAACGTACATCAAAAAATTATTAAAACTCCAAACCGTGCAGATGAAAATCCAAAACGGTGAAAATTTCGAGCTCATTAAGGACTATTTTGGACTGCAAGAAAAAAATTTCAGATCAACCCCCCCTTCGAGATATTCAAAATTTTCAATGGGGTTGCTAACTAGCCACAGCATTTATGTAAATGTACACTAAAAAAGTTTTATGTATGTCATAATTTCGAGCTCATTAAGGATTATGTTGGACTGCAAGAAAAAAATTCAGACCGGCCCTCCCTTCGAGATATTCAAAAATTTCAATGGGGTTGCTAAATAGTAATAAAGTTAGCACCCCCACAGCATTTAAATGTACACTAAAAAAGTTTTATGTATGTCATAATTTCGAGCTCATTAAGGACTATTTTGGACTGTAAGAAAAAAATTTCAGACCAGCCCTCCCTTCGAGATATTCAAAATTTTCAATGGGGTTGCTAACTAGCCACAGCATTTATGTAAATGTACACTAAAAAAGTTTTATGTATGTCATAATTTCGAGCTCATTAAGGACTATTTTGGACTGCAAGAAAAAAAATTCAAACCAACACCCCCTTCGAGATATTCAAAATTTTCAATGGGGTTGCTAACTAGCCACAGCATTTATGTAAATGTACACTAAAAAAGTTTTATGTATATCATAATTTCGAGCTCATTAAGAACTATTATGACTGCAAGAAAAAAAAATTCAGACCAACCCCCCTTCGAGATATTCAAAATTTTCAATGGGGGTGCTAACTAGTAATTAAGTTAGCACCCCCACGGCATTTAAATGATCACTAAAAAAGTTTTATGTATGTCATAATTTCGAGCTCATTAAGGACTACAAATGCCGCATCAACCCACCCCCCATGTACAACCCCCCACCCCCCTATCCGTAAAAAACATGAAAAAATCAAATCTAAAAAATAAATTCTCACCACTATAATTCCTAGCATAGAATTGTAGACTGCCAAGTACAAAAATAAAAACATCCCTTAAACCACCCCTTGACCAAACTTCCCGAAAACAACATCTAATTTATACGAAAATTTCTCTTCTTCATACCTAAACAGTAAATCAATTATTAATGTATTATTACAACACTACTACTTGCAACATCCCCAAAAAACTACCCCTTGACTGATGCTTAGTTCAAAATGTTAAACGTACTTCAAAAAATTATTAAAACTCCAAACCGTGCAGATGAAAATCTAAAACGGTGAAATCTCGAAGGGGGGGCTGGTCTGAATTTTTTTTCTTGCAGTCCAAAATAGTCCTTAATTAGCTCGAAATTTTCACCGTTTTAGATTTTCATCTGCACGGTTTGGAGTTTTAATAATTTTTTGAAGTACGTTTAACATTTTGAACTAAGCATCAGTCAAGGGGTAGTTTTTTGGGGATGTTGCAAGTAGTAGTGTTGTAATAATACATTAATAATTGATTTACTGTTTAGGTATGAAGAAGAGAAATTTTCGTATAAATTAGATGTTGTTTTCGGGAAGTTTGGTCAAGGGGTGGTTTAAGGGATGTTTTTATTTTTGTACTTGGCAGTCTACAATTCTATGCTAGGAATTATAGTGGTGAGAATTTATTTTTTAGATTTGATTTTTTCATGTTTTTACGGATAGGGGGGTGGGGTTTGTACATGGGGGGTGGGTTGATGCGGCATTTGTAGTCCTTAATGAGCTCGAAATTATGACATACATAAAACTTTTTTAGTGATCATTTAAATACCGTGGGGGTGCTAACTTAATTACTAGTTAGCACCCCCATTGAAAATTTTGAATATCTCGACGGGGGGGTTGGTCTGAAATTTTTTTCTTGCAGTCCAAAATTGTCCTTAATTAGCTCGAAATTATCACCGTTTTAGATTTTCATTTTTCGAAAGTGGGGGTGCCAACTTTATTTTCATCCTTAACAACTAGTGATTGGAGCCTCCTTTTAAGCAAATAAGCCTGTGTTAGGAGACTCCGCTCTTCCATAACTTGAATAAGTATCATTTACTTGTCTTATACAAATGTAGGTACTACTACGAAATAATAATATATAAAAAAAAGAGAATTAAAGCTAAACATGCAGCACGCACGCAGGCATGCGAGTGTGTGAGTGAGAGTGAGGGTGTGTGAATGAGGGTTATATTTTATTCCAGCAGCGCTTCCGTGTCGTCATAGGTGAGTGGTTTTATCCAATCGGTAATAATTTTTTTAAATTAATTTTGTTTCTTATTATGTACGTAAATCTCTTTGTTAAGTCTATTGTATAGCTGAGCTAATAAATATGATCCTTTTAAACAGCATTTTCGCAAAGATAAATATTTTCAACTCGTAGGTAAATAATAATTCATTCCACACCTAACTCCGCAACATAATTGCAAAACGGCCGACATTTCCACTCGTATACATCACGACGTGACATACGACTAGTAAACTCAACCAGAGTGCATAATAATAACCAGTGGCAGGCGCGTATCGGTTGCAACTAAACGCATTACGGCCAGTAAGGCTGAATACTGATAACGCGCCCTTGAGGTACATAACGGAAGCCATGGCATTTTATAGTTTTTACATACAATGAAAATATACGACCGTCCATTGTGGGCGCCGCCGCAACGGTGTAAATAATGCACTGAACGTTTATTTTATTTGTTTGCATGCTGCGTAGTTTGTTGTTTTCTTATGCAACGATATTGCATTCTACTGTCAAGATTGTTATTGAGAATATTTGGCAGGGGTGTTGATATTGTTGGAGTTTATAATAGAAATAAAAAATTTAGAGGATTTAGAAATTGTGCAGCGAGGGTTAACTGTTGGTTCATAGAAGATCCACGTAGATATTACTATGTCAACTGTATTGTACAAGCCATTGCAACTGCAATAATTAATGCCTACGATGAGTCTAATGTGAGCGAAGTAGATAGAACTTGGAAACCACTTGGTGTTCCGTAGTTTCTGCCTACTCCACGCTCAAAAAGCCGTGAGTTTAGGTACACCCTAGGCAGTAGCATCATCTATGGACTTAGAATCAAAATCGAACGGCTGAAACGCGCACGCACAGCCCAAACACACGTGTATTTCCGTATTATGCAAAACGCATAAACACATTCGTCCGACTGCGCTTACGATCGGCAAATTCCTTTATTTTATCAACAAAAGTATGATTTACGTTGTATTCGCACGTGACCTGCATGTGCGATGTTGGTTACTGCCCTTGTACTATTTCTTGAGCCTGGCAGGCCTAGAAAGCAGGTGGTTGCAAGGTCTGTCGCTTGAGACTTAAAAGGTCAATTTGTGGTAGATGAAGTTAGAGAACTAGGTACTTTAGATTTCTACAATATTAAATGATAAATGATGTCCATTTCTGTGAGTAGGTTTATACAAACACTTTTACACGTCACAATTTTTTTTTAAACTTGGTAAGGTCGATGTTTTCAATCTGACTACTCTGTGAAGAATCACCGAAAAAGTAAAAAAAAAGAAATAGGTAGTCGTAGGAAATGCTGACAGAAGTTTAAACTGGTATTAGCGCCACCTAGATTCTATAGTACAGCACTACGGCGAGAGCATGTCGGTGATGCGAATCCAAGTTTATCCCCTACTAAAAATCGCTCAACGCGCCTAATGATTTCACTTCTAAAAAATGTGTGTGCTCTTTGTAAAATTTGTTCACCACATTTTAGGGTATTTATTTTATATCTAACTATGACGTTTAAAGCTACAAATTGTTCAATTTAGATGAGCGACTTTATAATTTAATTTGGCTTGAACTGCTTTATCAGAAACTTTATACTTTAAAGGTTCTGCATTAGCAATTTTTTTTTGTATTAGAACACACCTATTTGATTTGTAACCTAATGTTAGGCGATGATGTGTGTAACCGAAACGTTCCTTACTCGAATCTAAGGTACTAAAATTCATGTTTCTACCTAAATACCTACTCGAACTCCTGGAACCCATATTTCTTGTTTGACCTTTAAATCGTGCGTGGGTATATCAGTCGATACTGTCGATCCCTCTTCATCCCTGGATCAACCTTTGCTTTTACTTTTATGATGTTTCATACCTCGATATCATTTATATTCTATATTAGTTGTATGTTCCCGTGAAAGGGTATATTTTATAAGTCTCTTGCATTATTTTGTCCTTCACTATATGAGTTTCATATCAAATTAATTTTTGACTTTCAATTGTTTCAATTCTTATTTGTTTTTTATTTTCAAGTCTTTCTGGTTTTTAAGTCATATTTCTTTTAGTGATTCTACTGTTCTCCCATTGAGTTTTTCTTTTCTTAAGTACTTGACATTTTTTCCGATGTTATTGTCATCTGTATTCTTAAATATCTATTTCTACTTATCTGCTATGTCACTCAGTGTAGTGTTATTAACAGTAGTATTTGTGTTATCCCCTGATTGATTCTTCACGCTTATTATCACGTTATATATTTACTCGTCATGTCAAGGAAGTGATTTGACGTTTTTTATTTTAACGTCAAAATGTCGACGTTCGTGTATGAAAATACATAAAAGATCTCGTTAATGTATTTTCGTCTTTGTTTTTATATTGCAGATGGTTTCATTGGTAATTCACTTCCTGTTTTTATCTCGAAAAAAATAAAACAATTTATTGATGTCCGTCTTATTGACTACCATTTTAAGGAAAGTGCATTTTGAAATGAACAGTCTTATTCTTCAGAGACTATAAACTATACACTATCCAAGTTAACAATGGATTAATCAGTGTTAACTTGAATAATAGTGTACAAATTCTGTGCTTACAGAAACTCAACTCTTTCATAGAACGGTTTTCTTGTTTATAATTAAATCTTCTATATTTACAATCTTACCACAACAGTCTGGTTCAACGTCTGTTTTGCAGTAACTGACACCTTTCCAAGATAAACAAATATGACTAATTTCACATAACTTCCATATTAATTATATAAAAGTCGTAAAACTTTATCTCCATGTTATATGGTTGCAATTATTTTGTAATAATCAACAGTCGTAAAACTTTTATGTTTATTAATGTCACATTTCTGTCAGTGGTCAAGTTAACGGACGGAAAGTTTACCAACGTGATCATTTTATTACGGACTGATTTAATTAGCATCATCTTTAAATGTTTATAAAGCGCTGTTTTGATATTTTAGTACCTCTACTGTTTACTAGCATAGTTCACTTGACATTGTATTAATTTCCACTGTATTTAAAACATTGTTGCGGCTGTGCTCATCTACTATGTTCTGCCCAAGTTTATAACAAACCTATAACATCACGCCAGTAAATTGTTAACTTTGTGTAGTGTTTGGGTCACCAAGATACAGGCTGTGCCTAGTTTGGGACCCGCTGTCTAAGATTCTAAGTCTTCTGCTAGTGAGAATTTCATACCATGCTAGGTTATATATTTAAGAACTTTGTGTAAGCTAAATAAATGAATTTGAATTTGAACATCACGCCAGTAATTCCCGAAAGATTGTACCTATGGTACACCCACATTTCACCATAAGTCGCATATAATAGGGGGCGAGCCTATTGCCAGACATGAATCCAGATTCCGGGCTGCAATTGTTTAATATTGTAACAAATGATTAAACACAGGGTTTATAATAAATGAAATTCAAACAACATTAGTAAATTATTTTAATTAGTTATTTATAGAAACTACAGTAACTTATTTGAACTAAAATCCGTTTTAATCTAGTCACACGAAAAGCAAATTAACAATCACTAATTGTTACACATAAATATTGAACTACCATCATTTTATTAAGTACAATATAAATCAAAAGATTATGTATACTTATTGGGTTCTAATTATCCGCAAAAACAGCAATATAAAATGGAATCAAATATAAATTGACGGAGGTTAGACTGGTCAGATGTTCTTGTGGAAAAAGGGACGAGAATGACGTACAAGCTTAATTATGCACCATTGCCCATCATTGCGTCTTGAAGTGCGTGGAGGGGCTTGACAGTGATGAGGGCACGCCGACAGTGTTGCCAGCGTCTTAGCGGGTCACTATAGATGTAACAATATAACCTTCGTATTACAACACTCTTGCACCCATTATTGTGATCCTCAATTACTGGACTAGATTATCCGTTTATTTATTTGCTTACATTTCATCCTTCACATAAATTCGATTTATCTCAGAATCGTTGGCACAGTTACAGTCAATGTGGTTTCACAAAGTTAATTTGCTTACAGTTATATTTGCCCAAGGTCATTGTCTGAATACAAAACAAATACAATACAAAATAGTTTAGAAAATTACATTACATTTTAACGTGTTTGGAGCCTCCTTTTAGGCAAACAATGCCTGTATTAGAAGGCTCTGAATATCTATAAGTTTCTTTCTCTGATAGCTTTGCTTCATCATGTATAGTGTAAAGATGATTAAGGCTTCGTCAAAGATCCTCTACAGCAGCTCATGTCTTATACAATACAACACTGTAACGTTTTTAGAGAATATATTTCCGATTTTGTTATTATAATATTAATCACGATTGATTGTTGACGTGTTGTATAACGTGATAATCAATTCCGAAAAAGTATTTTCTCTTCCAGGATTTCTTAATACTTTCTTTTGAAGCTGACAATAAAAAACAATTTTTTTATTGTCAGCTTCAAAAGAAAGTAAAGAAACGACAAAAGACTGACAAAATGTCTGGCACTAAACATACTCGTAGTTATTTCTTGAATCTATAATTGAAATATTTTGTGGACGTAAGATTTATTACCAAGCATTCAACTACCCACAAAATAATATAAGTTTCAAAGGAAAATGTTGCTTCAGAAGCTATTTCAAGACGTCTGAAAGTCGAAAAAGTTATGTTGTAATTTGTTACGCAATTATATTTTCTTTTACTGCTATTTCAAAGTATATGGTGCTTTATTGAATTCTTAGTAATGAAAGAATTTTTATATAAGCATCAGTAGATGTTTACTATCCTACAGGACCTATAACAATTGTGAATAAGTCTACTGCTAAGTAGCACTGTTGTGTTTCAGATCGAAGTGATTATTAAATCACGCAAGCAACGTTTGTATCAGTTAGTCATACATTTACTTCGCTTTATATTATAAGAAAGACGAATTCGATCTCTCCGCTTACAAATGCACAGAACAAACCCCAACAATAGTCCGGAAACCCGTTAGTATCAAGACTATGGTTCCTTAGGTCATTTCCTGATCTTTATTATATTCTATCTAGCACCCTTCCTTCCTTATTTCATTCATAACATACACTGTAACACTGGCATACAAAAGTAAACAATATCGTACTTTTCAAAATATTCCCTCTTCTGTACTTGTGAGAGTACTTAGGGCCTTAGCAGAAACGATACTTTTAGCATCAGCGATTAGCAATTTTGCGACTTCATCAATGCTGCATGAAGTTTTGGCGATTTTGCGTTTGGTCGCGACTGCAGAATTGAGCATCTCAGCAATAGTTTCAACGCTGCATCACATTTTATCGACTGCATTTGCGCGTGGTAAAACAATTGAGCATCGACCCGTGTTCCGCAATTATAAATCGCTGTGACTGGGATCCGAATCCGAATGTAGGCAAGATCTAGCATTCAGTCGCTGTGTCTAGCTTCCAAAAAGCGACTATTCAGTCGCTGTATCTAGCTCCCGAAAAGCGACTTAATCGCTAAGGACGGTGTGCTTAGTATCGCGTCTGCAATGTACTTACTTCAGTGATGATGACGTCATGCCATGGTCATGGGGGTTTGCGTCGTAGTACATGGCGTGTTTACAGGTCCTTAACGCACCTTGTTTATAGTGAGGCCCAGCAATGACATCATACTTGTATGTACTGCCGCATTTTTGGTGAATTCTGGGTACGTGTCGGGAATTTATATGGCGTTGTTTTGATAGTATTCTGCTTCCTGTTTTCATGGTGTGTTCTAATTTGCTAGTGTGGAATAGGTCGCCATTTTCGTGATAAAGTTGATTACTAGGACGATAAACAACAGACCCAGTAAAAACGTACATTCTGAAAATAGACAAATAAATGAACGAATTAATTGACTTGGACTTGTACACATTATCGATCTGATAAAAATTGTATTTAAGAAAATTACTCCTTTCTTTGTCAGATGGCAGCATGTTTCTCCATGAAATATTGAGTTCATTTCGCTTAAAGTTCTTCAAAGGGAACCAGCTAAGATTGAGATTTGAGACGCCCCAAGTTCGCAACTTCATTGAAATTCTCAACGTGCTTACTGCTAACTTGCTAAAGCTGTTTCGCTGTAATAATAATCATGTTTGGGTTGAAGACTGTATTTAATTGAATCTATGGGAGTAATTTGCCTGCCATTTATGAATTTAACATACTCCTCAGGAGAATTGACAGCCTCCTCCTTTTAAGTCAGTAAATTAGTATCCATTTTGTAGATGGATTCTGGATGCATGTAAGTTAATAATAAAAAGCCATTACACTGATTGATTTTAGCTGAAAATTTTAGACACGTAAGTGACGGAGCTCCTAAAATAACGTTTCCATTTAATTCTTATTTTTGTTTAGTAACTTTTAGTATTCGCGAATTCTAAGAAGCAAAATTGTTTGCTTGTTAACTTTAGTTATTTCAAGTTTAATGGTCTGTTTTGTTATATGAGGAGCTCGTGGCTAAATACTAACAGCCGCTCGGGTCGATCTGTCGGGTTAAGCTACGCTTGCCGGGGTTGGTCCGTGGATGGGTGACCATTTCTACATACCGAGACTCCTCCGTGCCTCGGAAAGCACGTTAAGCCGCTGGTCCCGGCTGTCATTCGTGGATCTTTGACAGTCGTTACGGGTCGTCAGAAGCTCGAAAGTCTGACAACCAGTCTTACCAAGGGGTATCGTATTACCCAGTTACTGGGTTGTGGAGGTCAGATAGGCAGTCGCTCCATGTAAAATACTGGTATTCAGCTGTATCCGGTTAGACTGGAAGCCGACCCCAATATAGTTGGGAAAAGGCTAGGCAGATTGATTGATTGGTCTGTTTTGTTATAACTTACGGTTATAGCTCTTTATGTATAGTGTCTTGTTTATAATAGCATTTTGTGTTAGACATATGTGCTAAAATAATGTGCTTAGGTACCATTATCTTTATTTTTACTGTAGTTACTATTCTGAATTTCTTTGATACACAAAAAGAAATTGGTAATTTGTATTTGGCAGACTTATTTAGTCGAGAAAGATGACCATCCTTTGCAGTTTGGTCTACGGGTAGTCAAATGTATCTTCATCCTGGTAACAACTTCAAGAGTTCACATTCCACTGCCAAACTCTTTCATTAAGGCCCTATCATCGGTTACAACGATTTCAGTGTACTGAAACCACACGGATTCTTTGTCTCGTTATCTGTTTGTTATAGTAGAAGCAACCTAAATAACCTTGAATATGTTCTAAGGTCTTCACACTCTTCTTTGCTTCCTGCACAAGTTATACCATAATAGTTCATACCATTTATACAATAAGTCAGCAAATTGGGTGCACCGGACGTTTTTAATCGTATCATTCCTCGAGTAAGCTCTATTAATATATCCCACTTAGCTGCTATATCTACTTCAGGTAGTCTATGACCTGTCATTCCGCTGACTAAGTTCCATTATTATCCATCGCATCAGTTCGTATTAGCATCGTCCATAATCCTATAAGTGCTGTAATGAACTACTTTAAGTGCTTGGATGTTCTATCGTCATTTGCATCTTATTAATGAAGACCATTTGTGGCACGCGATCTTTTAACTATTAGCTTATAGCGTTTTGTAATAACAATGTTATTTTGATTTTGACTAACAAACCTACCGTACACTGAGTTATCGGAAAATAATAGAGTTTTTTCAAACTTAACTAATAATCTTGAACTAAAGACTTTTTAAGTAGGTAAGTAAGTTAATACTCGTAAATGTCAAAAGTTAACTGGAAACCGACCAATCTGTTGTTCTATCAAAAGTCACCGAAGCTCTAAGACATTTTCTATCTTTAGATTAAATTCTCTAATTGCATGATGCAGGCTTTGTGTGACGTCAGGTCTTTAATGCGTAGTTCGCATGTGCCGATGTAGATGTCGCCACATATGTTTCAGAAAAAAATCATATTAAGAAACAATGATACAACAGTATTGGAAGAAATAGAAGCAACTTCATTTTATATTCGTCTGACAGGTACAACAAGCAAGCAAAACGTAGAATAAGGGATTTCAATTATATTTGACTTTTTGATTTGTCTTTGTTACGATCGCCTTGAGGTCATTTGTAGGTCGAATATTCTTGAGTATTTTATTCACGGAACTTCTCGACCCAGTTCTTTTTTTAATATTTTCGAAGACTTGTGATTGTGTTAACACCCCGGTGAAATTTAAAAAGCGTTTGGGAATTTTAGTTAGAAACGGAAAAATTGTTGACCACATTTTTACTTTTGGAAGAGGACTCAGGTAATTGTTAAAATGAGGACATATGTTTCAAGGTATGAAGGAATGTCAATATTTAAGGTATATGGACGAAGGTGGGTAGTTGTTGTTAATGTAGATTTAATACCAACAAGAAAACATTCTAATTTTGCTTACAATTCAGAAAAACATGTATCCAATTCCGTGCATTTCCAGAAGTGTCATGAGTTGTCATCATGAGTTTATTTTGAGAAAAGAGTAGCTAAATATAGTACCAATCAATCCTAATTTGATTAAATCACACTAAATTGGTTCTGAAGCCTTAGATTATTTACTTCGGTGCCTTCCTTGGTAGATTTTCGCAACACAACGTGGGTAGCATAATGTAGTAGGTAATTTACTTAATAACAACTTTGTTTCGATTCAGCTTTATATCAGTCTATAAAGCAATTCTAATAGATTCATTGTTTAGAATATATTCCTCGTATATTACAAACAGCACGACATCTTTATGTGTCTTGTTCAATAAATTGTTTATTTCGCGAATAATTTTCAAACTTACTAATATTATTATCTCGCTAGAAAGCTAGCACTGTTGTCATCATTTACATATCTGTGTTTGAATTTAAATCAATGTGTGGATGATTGCTTTATAGGTACATCTATTTTCTGTTGAGTTGCTTGCCTCTCACCCCTTCCCGAACTCCTTTCTTACTTCGGATTGGTTTGTTATTTGGCAGCAATCCATTCTAGAAAAGACGTTCGTTTAAGAATTATTTATAACTTTTCTTTCCATTGTTACAGGTCATAAAGATCCCAGAAACAAAAGAAGGCTACATAGACCTGAACAACCTCGAACAAAGATTGCAGCAGAACTCCAGTTCAGGACACAGAATGATCGGGTTCTTCCCAGCAGCTTCCAAACTCACGGGGGTCTTAGCTGATGATGTAGCCACCACTCTACTCCTCCACCAGTATGGAGCATGGTCTTTCTGGGACTATACGCTGGTGGCGCCATCGTCTGCCGTAGACATGAATCCTACGTTCCCAGGAGTTGATGAGGAAATGGTGAAGAAAGATGCGCTGTTCTTCAATTGTGAGAAGTTCGTAGGAGGAGTCCAGGGACCCAGTGTTGTGATTGTGAAGAAGAATGTGTTCAGTGATACTCCGATATATTCGGAGGATGTTGAGGTACGCATAGGAAAAATTTAATTTGAAAGTGCTTAGGCCCCAATTAAAAAAATATTTTCTATGTAGCAAAGAAGCTTTTGAAATAAAAGAGGAAAACATTCTGAAATAGGCAACTAAAACAACATTTGTAAAAGTAATCTTGACGCTAGTTTCAGCAGTAGGTAATTCCGGGGATAAAGATACTTTCCACGATGAGATTTCTCAAAGGTATCTCAGGTCTTAGGTATTGCAAGATGAAGACAGGAACGAAATTGAATGAGTTAAATATGGATGAGCTCATGATGAAAACATTCTTGGCATGTCTGTGGCTTTGAGAGAATTTTCATTGAATATTAAATCCTTATCAACGTGTTCACCAACTTTGCCTATTTGCAATTTGTTTGAGTTAGTTTGTGAAATCTTTATCGTGTTAACAGTTTTTCTTGTATTTTCTGTTGCTACTGCTTCTAAATTAAGTTCTTTAACGAACAGTACGATGATTGTTTCTTTTCTTGATTTTCATGTTGTTAATACCGTGTCTTGATTATTATTATCAAGACATTATGAGGTAGTCCTCATGATCGAAAATATTAGCAGTATCAGCATTTGATTCAGCATTATGGGATTTTAGACCGTCTTTCTATAAACAAGTTGTTTTGTCCCTCAGGTTTTGAGCGAGAGAATCGAAGAGTTGAAATCAACGGAGGGTGTAAGAGCAGCTTTAGTGATGCAGATAAGAGATGCCGTCGGTCTTCAGACCATCGTTGAGAGACAGGACAACATCAGCAAGTAAGATATAAAGTTATATTTTTTTAATACGTACATTGTACTTATGTTTTTTTTTATGAGGAAGATAAAAACCAGAGGAACCGTTAAGCATAATCAAATAGAAACAACTTTCGTTTCAAGTAGGTAAAGTTATATTTATCTTTTAGTAAGTCAGTTTTTATATCTGTTATTTAAGATAGCAAAAAATTAATAAGTAAATAAATTACTGTTACATTGGCCGAATTATAACTGTAAACGCAATTACTTGTCTCGATGTTTAGTAGGTAGGTACATATTTTTTTTATCATCGTGCACATTAATTATAATCACAATGCTAGTAGTAATATTTTTTCTTCGTCGTCTAACGGCTCTAATTCCACGTGTTGTTAGGGTTCGAATATTTATATATAACAACAATCTTACTTACGTTTTATTTATCTAAGGAATATTATCTTAAATCAATTCAAAATATTCTGTCAAGTTTTTCGCCGCATTCTTCACAATCACAATATAAGTGAAGCCTGCCTTACTGCCTCCATTCTTAGATCATTATTATTTCTAAAATTAGAATTATTTCCACGCCAAGGATTTTTCTTGAAGCGTTGAAGCACACTCCGTAACTTAAGCACGTGTCACTTCAAGAACAAGTTCATTTCGCTTCGCTAACTCGCTCGCAAACTTGCATTATCGACATTGATCAAAGACTTTGTGATTAGGTTAGTTGGGAATACTTACTATAGAACACAAAATACATAACAGCCACAGAATATTTAAAATAGGTCATTGCTTCACTAAAAACTACAGCGCGATTTTATGTAGGAAAGCATTACAATGCTCTTTGTGACTTTATCAATATGAGTTTACTTGGTACATTTCTAAATTGCCAGCTAAAAAAGAAATAATTAATCTGTCCCAAACTGTGTGCTTACGATAAAGTACCTAACATAGTTTCGCTAAAATACTTTTCTGTAAAAGCTTCATGGCCAATACGAATATTTTAAAATTTTATATTTGAAATGTCATACCGCCATTACGGTTGCCATGTTTGTTTTAAGAGGGCTTAAACTAAAAGTTGGCAATGTCGCAAATAGCTGTCAAATATTTACCTGTTTTGATTAATTTGGCAATATTACTGTATGGAAACAAGAAATGTGGCTAACTAGTTCCCTAGAATATTAATAATGAATTGCAATTATAACACTGAATTTGATGTTGTAATCGTTTTAGGTGTAAAAAAGGCACTTGGAATGTTTCCAAATGCTTTTTTTATATCTAAAACTGAATATTCGGTGTTACGATACTAATTATTGCATTTCATAATCAATATTTTAGTTCACTAGTTAGCCACATTTCATGTTTCCATACATTAATATTGCCAAATTAATCAAAACGTAAATATTTGACAGCTATTTGCGACGTTGCCAATTTTTAGTATAAGCCCTCTTAACGTTTTCGAATATAGGGAAGGGAAAATTACTGTGCAGCCAGGTTCATAGTGTCAACTCAGATAGAATTTTATTTACACAGACGCAAACAGGGGCTTATTTATTGCACAGATTTATGTTTACTGACTTTCAGTCTCAGTTAACATTTAGTTAATGTTTAAACGGAATATTTACGAAGGAAATCCATTTTGCAGAGTTATTAGATTTTATATTTATGTGAAGCGTGTCTTTGGGAAATCTATTTCATAGAACGAGGTTTCTACAACGACTATAGACTCTTTTGGGAAATTATTTTGAAAACGATTTTCAAAATCTCAATTATCTTGGGGTTTAATGAAATACTGTAACTGTCCGTAGGTATCCTGAGACTTTAATGAAAAAAAAAGGTTTTAAATATTTATTACCTGTTAAATGAGAAATATGATCAAGAACTTCAAGTGCTTGTAGAATTACAAATAGATAGAGAATTTTAGTTACCTATACGTACCTACATACAGGAATTTAATTTATTTTCGCATTCCCAGGACAACGTGGAAGTAATATAACCCGAGATTTATTACTAAATATGCGACAAACACGTTGTAAACAATGCATTAATAAATATAAAACTGCGTTCTTGAATAATTCCTATGATTGGCATTTATTCTGTTATAAAACTATTTTGAATTGAAGGCTTCTTGGCATAGAGGGAGGGTCACCAAGGCCTGTTTGTAAGCACTTATAGTACATAAGTCTATATTTCATTTCACTGGTTTTCTAATAGGGGAACCGTCCCCTACTAGATGTCAGACGACTGAGCAGAGGCGGACGCCGCTTTGGCGGAAGCAGGTCGCTACACATTTCAGTATGAAAATGTATGCAGGAGATTTTTGTCTGTATTTGGGAGTTTCTAAGCTGGTATAATACTGCTGAAGCTTCCCAGTGAAGTCATAAATGCACGTAATAAATTCTGTTTATTTCCTCTTTTTAAATTATTTGCTACATTCTTAAACCAAACTGTCCATAATTAAGAGGATAACTAGGATTAATACAGACCCCCACACTGCTACTACGAAACTCCTATTCTCGTAATTGTTTATTTCTATTTGTATGATAAGGATAATCTTCAAAGCTGTTCGTATAAAGTTTTGAGGTATTGTGTTTGTTGAAGACAATATAGATATCTAAAAATTCGTGAGTTCAAAGCCCCAGGGACAAAGGACAAAGACTTGTCCGTTTGTACAATGGCAGGGACACAATTAATGCTTTGTCTAACTTTATCTGTACCTTCGTTATGTGTTCGATTGTATCTGTCCCAAGTTGACATAGCTTTTATCTACAAACTCTATTATCTTCTTTGGGAATTTCTATAATTCTATTACGTCCTTTGATCGGAGTTGTCAAACAGTTTTTTGCGTGGATTTAGTGACTGGTGTAGAATTAAAAACAAAAACTGTATATATTTTTAAAAGTATTACTGCTACTGTTACCTGATGTTACCCTCAATCGTCCCACTGTTGGGCAGTCATAATTTCCAGTGCTTGTATTTCAGGCTTAATGTGGACCAGTGGTTCACAGAAGGCCTGGTCGTTTGTTTTGTTCAGCGCGTCGCACCATCTTCTTATTTTTGTAAAAACCAAACAAAAATATCAAACTGCATATTGTATGCCGGATGCGAAAATTTCAACAATTTGTCAGCGGCACAACTATTCATTCATAAAATATTATCATACAATTTTTATTTTACATAATACACTGTTTTCGTGGCGTGGATCCAAACTTCTAGACAGCACGTCCTGGTCTAGTGTATTTGCGTGTTCATTTAATTATTTCATTCATAATCATAATAACCCCGAAAAAATTATACGATACCTGAACATGGGTCTTTAAAAGCAGCAAAGAGTGTTCCTATATCCATCACTATATCTTCTCCCCGCGACTTCTTCCGCGTGAAATTTCTTGTTTTAACATAAAATATATTCTATAACACTCGGCAATATTGTAGCTTCCCATTAGTAAAAGAATTTTCGAAATTGGATCAGTAGTTTCGAAGATAACCCCCTATATACAAACTCACAAATGTTACCTCTTTAACTCTCTCTCTCTGTCTTTTTATTTTTTATGTTTCTCTTTATTAACATTACTATAGATTTAGCTAAGGGTTTGGTGATCGCAGCAAGGACACAATAAAAATAGTCAGTGCACATAATGCTTTGACATTCATCATTGTGATTAATAATAATTCTATAATTTCTCTTACTACTAACAATGCTGCTTGGAAAGTACCTAATAGAGTTTTCTACTATTAATGACTCATGAATAGTACCTATTCTGTCCTTACAATGTGCCGATATTCATTGTATAGAACATTTATAACTTCACCATTTTATGGGGTTGTTTGTTTGTCTACCTGTATATATTTACATATAATTATCTAGTATTGATGGCATTATTATTCAAATGATTGTTTCAATGGAAGATTTTGCACTATTATTTTATTTGATACGTATGTTAGGCGTCATTGATGTGTTTAAAGTTTCGCAATGTCAAGGTCTCTTCAAATAATATATCTATATGGATAATGGTTTTCGAAAACAAACTATTTTGTATTTTAAGACTGCTCAAGTTTTAAGACATGGTATAGGTATATGAGTAGGAAAAATTAAAAAGGTTCCATTTTTGCCATTTGGCTTTGGAGTCCTAAAAAGTATTTATTAATATCACAATGTACTGTTTAGATAACTTTCAAATAATCATCTTTGTCTTCTTCTTCTCGTGTGGTTAATGACTAACCGGGTGTCAGAGTTTTAAAGCCGCACATGGGCCCCTGACTTGGTTTCACATACCATTGAGAAATATCTCTCAGGCATGCCGGTTTCCTCACGATGTTTTCCTTCACCGTATCATCATGTATCATCTTTGTCATCTTTTATAATCATCTGAGGTCAGTTTCAATCAGCAGGACTACGACCGTCATTGCCCACAAACAAACTTCATTCACTGCTGGCTTACCTACGTCTCTCTTCAGCTGTTCCAGTCTCTACGATCTTACTCCTCAACATACACCAAAATGTAGGATAGTTTCTCCAGTAGTTATTTCATGAGCGCGGAAGGCGCCGAGTCTCAACTCAAGCCCGTGCGTCATCCATGCAGAGTCTGCCAGACTATAATTATTTATGATGTTGCTTATAAGTAGACAAACTGCGAATTACGTGGAAGGTTCTTTACTGTTGGATCTTTTTTGAAGTAAACTATTGATGATATTGATCATGCTATGAGAAAATTATCATAACGGAAAATATTGTTCATTTAGTAAGAGTGAATAATGAAGGCTTATCTTTATTAGTTTCCACGAATAGCCTAACCTAAAGATACTGATTTGAAATTTTGTAATACCTAATGACTGTTTTCTATCTTGTCGCAATCTTTAGTCTGAAGCCAAAATGTTTAGACATCTGCAGTTACAAGGGCAGCTGATACGTTGGCAACTCGCAAGTCGGGAAATAGAGAACCCTAAACGTCCTT
The DNA here is from genome assembly GCA_963680765.1 of Agrochola lychnidis. Lineage (NCBI taxonomy): Eukaryota > Metazoa > Arthropoda > Insecta > Lepidoptera > Noctuidae > Agrochola > Agrochola lychnidis. The sequence goes on along the minus strand of OY796855.1, from coordinate 9,382,997 downwards.
GTTTTTGTGTTCTTCATGCCAATATTTCGTAATCCTCCTCATGAGCTGGACAATTTTAAAGACAAATAGCCTTTACTGCAGCCGTCTCGTTTGGCACTATTCCCGTTACAAGCTGATCTAGCTGCTTTACCAGAGTTTTTATTTCGCTGCGGCTTCCGGGACTCGAATATATATTACAAATTATTGCGGTAACATTACAACTTCTAGATTTAGAAAATTTATGAACTTTAGAGTTTATATAGGTACCTATCTACTTCTACTATATCGTGTTTCTTTCCACAAATTAAGAAAGGAATGTATGTTTTCTACACCTAAGTGCATGCGAATATCATGCAATTTTAATTTGAACTGCTAAACATTGGCCCCAAGATAGCTTCGTGTGGAAAACTTTTCTAAAGCTATTAAGATAAAAAGTAATTCATCTATCGCTGATGACGCAAGTATCTGATATGCGAACAATAATGTTCTGTTCGATTAACATTCGCGATTATGTTAGTTGTAACATTATTTAACATTGAAACTATATTTTGATAATGTTTCTTTTGAAGTTTCAAGTGCTCGATGAATGCGAATGCCTGTTGTATAATATTAATACGATATATTCATTCATGATGTTATCTTTTTGCGATATCTATTGTTTTGTCTGAGATATTTAATACGTAGATAAGCTATTTTTTCCTCCGCATTTAATTGAAATAAAAACAATTATTTTTTCAACAACAGTATATTCTTTAAGTACAAGTTCTGTATTTAAACAACTTTGCCATTGTGAAAGGTTTTATGGAAAAGTTTCAAATTATATCGTCCATACATAATATTTTAACGTAATTCCAATTATATTTTTATTTTAATGTAGTTACTTATAATCATCGGTCGGAGGATCCTCCCTTTTCTATGGTGGATGAGTGAACTTTACACCCTTTTCCTCATACCACCAAAAAGTTTATCTACATATTAATGCCTTAACTTACCCATATGTGACTGGTCTGAAACTGAAGTTAAAAGAAATTCTGATTTATGTATGAGTGAATCTCTTTTGATTGGATTTGAAGAATCAACTAGTTTCATTTCAAACATAACATTGTGTAGCAAAAAATATTATGTCTTCTTGCCACTTGTCCAACGCCACGCGGGAATCGAACCCGGGGCGTTGTAAGGATAAGAAATGAAAAGTATGATTGCGGTAAAACAACACTGTATATTTAAAAGGTAGACAAAAAAGAACACGGTAATAAAGATAAAAAAATAAAAACAGGAATTAAGGAATTAAATAGCCAAAGGGTTTAGGACCATTGAAAAATGTAATTTAGGCGTTAGGCGATACGACGCGGATTTCCCGACAAATAGCTATTCGTCAAACACCGAGCCGTCGCAATGGGTAAAGCACGCGTACCGAAAAGTCGTGAAGAAAATAATTCCCAGATTTTTTACATACGGTTAAATGGTGTATACTATGAACTAGAAATTTAAAAAGATTCAGGTTTTAAGATAACGTAACACGTAACACGTGTCCTACGGAAAATATATTAGTTTAAAAATGAGTGTGTGGTGAGGTTAAAGCCAATAAATTACGCCCAAATGTTTATACTAGAAGAAGTATTTTTTTGAATTTTGAAATACTATAAGAGTAAAAAAAAGAAAACCAAAAACTACGTCCGCAGGAGGGTGGCTCTTTGCCGAGGACCGCTCACTGCCGTTCACCGTCCCGACGCCCGGCTAAGCACGATCACGTTATCGTGCCAGGGACGCCTCGCCTGGACCGCTAACTCAGCGTGAACCGTTAACTGAGCCTGGACCGCTGACTCGGCCTGGACTGCTGACTCGGCCTGGACCGCTAACCGAACTCGGACGCCGAGGACGCTGGTGAGGAGTGCGACCGGCAGTCCGGCTCTGGCCCAGGGGGTGGGGCCGAAAATCGGCCTTTGTATCTGGATCTAAGATAAACCGCGTTTTAGTCCAGAAAGTAAGGCCAAATTATATAAGGGGGTTATACGACAGATAATTGGTATACTCACAAATGAATCAACAAACGGGTATTAGGGGACAATATCCCCGACTGCTCCCGAGAACTGCCACAATCAAGACGTAGAAATTTTTACGCACAGCGAAACAATCAAATAGCTCTCACAACTCAACGCTCTGCTGACGACTGACGGTTGTCAACCAAGAAAAAAATTCAATATTTCTCTTCCATTGCAAAAATTTTGAATTCGTGTCAAAATGAAAAAGGAAAAAATAAGACGGCCTATGTTCGCGTAAAAAAGGTTTATAATGCAGTGTAATGCTGCAATTGGTACACGATAACGAAGAATCCCCGTTTTTATATAAAACTCACGTGTAAAACGATTTTAAATAAATATGTCCCATTTCAAAAGACTCATTGAATGAATGTGAACAATGTTGGCGCAGAGTCCCCTCGCCAAAACGATTTGTTTGCAGTACGAGTCGGCACCGCTTTTTTTACGCTTGGCGCCTTCTCAATTTCATGTGACCCATTCGTCTTTTGGTGTTGGATGTTGCAGTATATCGATTGTATGGAAGAATGACATTGTCATACAGCACTTGGTATTGCTGTTACTATGATAGTTGGTTTCTTTAAATTGGGAATTTTAGCTCCATCTACTAGATAACTGATCATATTCTCATTTCATAAATTGTCACAATAAGAAACGCACAAGCCATTACTTAGAGATATAAAATACCGATGCAAAATCTCATGAAATATCTATTCATGAATATGTGCGTACATAAATCGGTTTTTATATAAAACTCATTTTCCTGAGAGCATCAGAGGAAGCGTTGCCGGATGACCAAATACTTCGCTTCCTAACTCGGCATTGAACGCTTTCCGATGGGAAGAACCAATTGACTGAACACTTACCGATAATTTAACCCAACCCCGTTCTGAGAATCCATCAAAAACTGGCTGATTGGAGGCTATTATTATTATTATAACCCCCTACTGATATAATTTGGACGTACCTATCAGTATTGTAAGATTGTATGTTTGTAAGGGCTGTTGTATCGTTTTTATTGGGCCTTATGTGTATCCGTGAAAAGGACTTTAGTTGTTTCCGCTTTTATTGAATTGTGATCTCACCTAGGTTTAGCAATAGATCTCTTTTTTTGTTTCTTTTTATTTATTAACACCAGAAATCTAATCACGTCCAAATTAATGATGACACACCCACTCTATTATGCATACAAATACTAACCTAAGCTATATTCAAAGAAAATGAAACAAAATATAATAAAATCAACATAATTGCGCAAGGCTATCGTCTCGAATTCGCATTTCCGCAAATGTCCACGAACGAGTGTAGCACGGGCATCGAATCCGGGTCATTGCAGCACTGCCCTCGAAAGCCGGTAAATGGGTCAGAGGAACTGACGCCTGGAATAGAACAAGTTGCTATGTGGCGACGACCGTCCGTGTTTGTAATGTTAATGGAAAGGAGAGATGACTTTTTAGTTCGTTCCCTTTTGATAGTTCAATGAGAAATCACAATGGCAAAAATTGATATACAGCATTTTATCGCTTCTTAAATCAAGAGTAAAAAGTTGGTCAAGCATAAGATCTTATTGATCATCATAGTTACAAAAGATAACCTCCAAAGTCCCCTAGAAAAGCATTTATACGGAACAGATGTTAAAACCATAGCCTCTTATAGTGACTCCACATTAAAAAGCCCATACACAAAGATAAAAATATTACAGCTGCCATGTGCGAAAGTATTCACAATTTAATTATCATCCCACAGACCACACAAGAATAACAAGTTCACGAATAATTCACCCAGTAGACCCACATGACTTCATTGTCCAAGGCTAGGCTGGCAATTGTCGTAACTTTGCATTATTGCCACCTTTGAACTTAACTGCGTCATTTTATTTCTTCTTTCCTGAATATTTCCGGTCTCCTTTTTTATTGTTAAGGATAATAGTGCTATGTTTATTTCTATATAGTTAGTTTAATTTTAAAGTATATTGCTGGTCCAGTCACTTCCGGTATCCGGCTTAGTAATCGGAGAAAGGTCATCTAAATCACCTTGATTACCCGTTTTGAGAATCTTTAATGTTTTATTTAGAAGTACGACCTACTAACCTCACATTTCTGTTATTATCTTAAATATCACTACTTACTTCCTAAATAGAAAACTATTCATTTCATTAACATGCATATTCTCATCTATACTGTGTACTATAATGTTAATTTTATTTTATTTCAACGCTTTGATTTTGGAATCAATTATTATCTTTCGCTACAATCGAAGCAAAGTTGCATCGCTTCAAATTAAACTTTAACTAAGGAACTGGCCTCTGCCGCCGCTCATCCTACAATATTTACGAAAAATTATGACGAGTTTCAAAAGTCTGTATGTGATGCCTCTTTATCTTCAAACCTTTGTAAATTATTTAATTCAGCAACAATACCTAATCTGTCATCAATGAGACCTTGTCCATACATCTGGATAGCTTCCTCCTCCTCAGATGCATGACGTAAGCATACAGCATAGTTTAGGGTAATTTTACTGAGAAATCTAACAATGTCATCGTTGTTACTTGATATTTATTCTACGGCCATAATTGATGATAACATCTTACTGCAAAAACTTAGCCTATATTGTATAGGTTGTAGATGTCAAATTACTAAAAACTAGACATCTAGATATTTGCTGATAATTACGGGTTTTCCCTGCCTCGTGAATGCACAAATCAGACATATATTATAAATCCCAGAATCAATGACGAACAAAGAAAATTTTTCACGTGGCTATTATATGTTCATTAAATTTGTTTCTTCTTTACCTTAAACAGCTCTATTTGATAAGCCAGTTCGAAATTTAAATAAAATCTTTGATAAGTTACTCCTGGTTGCCAAGGGTCGAATCGGGCGCTCGCTTGTTTGTGATCAGTACAGCAATTTCGAATTATCTCGAAGAAGGTTATCAAAATAATGTTCGAATTTCGAAGCATGTTTGAGAAAAAACAATTTCTATTCAACCATGGACAATTTCGATGAAAGTATGAAAAGTTTTAAGTCGAAAAAAAAAAAACTCATATGAGTTTAGGTTAAATCACCCCCTTGGCGGATGTAGGTGACTATTTCGCCACCCTATATAAAGCAATACTGCTCTTATGTTCGTTTCAACGAAAGCAATATTTAATTTAGGAGTCAACACTTCCAAAATTTTGCACAATCAAATTATTTAAAATGTCAATATACATAATTTTTGTCCCAGAAATGACTGAAATAGCCCGTTCAATGACTTTTCAACACGGTCACGGCAGATATCGGATCACATGATAGAATTATATGATGACATCGTAATTTCGCATATCAAAGGAAAAATAACATGTGACAATAAAAATAAAAGTAGATTTTTTATGATTCACAACATATTTGCCAGTTATCTAATGTAACTTATAATAAAACGGCGTGTTTTTATAACGGAGACGCTATTCTAGTTTGTAATGAGTTCAATGCTATAAATTTTGGCCAATTTGAGGACGGTGAACCGTGTTGTATAATACGATAGCTTTCGGACTGTTTTGACAATAAAAATAGTATATTTTCGTACGTTTTCTGGGATACGAAGTAAGCTTTATTCTTTCATTGGCACAAATGTTTGACACAGTTTTTTTCGCGTCGATGTCCCTGCCACCCTGTATATGAAGTTTTATTCATATAATAGTACCTGGTCAACCGATCTCTGCTCAGGTGAAAATAGAGAATGCTCATTTAATACTCCAGGATAGTTCATACTAATTCCATGTATAGTACATACTAATTCCATTCTGCTATGATAGTAGGTACTCTACTAATTCCATGCTGTCATGTCATTATTCTAAAGTAGCCATCTTGTTCTAAGCCTTGGGCGACCGAGCTCTGCTCGGGTGAAAATACGGAGAAAACGAATTTTCCCAGATATGAGACCTAGCTAGATCGATTTTTCGCTCCCGTAAACCCCTCCATTGCAACTTTCATCGAAATCATTAAAGCCCTTTTCGAGAATGTGATGTTGTATATGAAAACAGTAAATAACTATATATCAAATCACTCACTCGTCGATTTTTTTAATAAAACAAGAGAAGACTTCACTCAGGAGTCAGGGAATCTACATAGGTGATTGAGTATCAGATAATTTCATGTTATAGAAAAAAATTGCCGGGTAAGATTATCTACAATACTGAATGCATGTTACTTAAATTCTAATCTTATTATTATAATTTGCGGTAAAACAAATTATAATAATTATAATAATAGGATCAAAGCGAAGTTCAAAGTCCAGTTCTATAAGGAAAACAGAACACATGCATTTTAAACATGGTTGCAAATAACATTACATAATTAATAGTTTCCGCTACGTTTAACATGATACGGAATAATAATCTACGTTTATTATGGGATCTTTACGTATTTTTATTAATATCACAATTTCATTTTCGTGTCGCATCTTACATTACCGGATGCAGAAGCAGTAAATAAAGTAGTAAATAAAAACAAATTATTGGGAATTACACTGTTTTTGGTCAGTCCAATGTCAAAACTGCAAATGTTTTTCGAATTAACCAGATTTGGTTTTCAAAAAGCATTCCTAAATGTAGAAATGGTCCATGGAAAAATTTCTCCATACATTACAAGATATGTTTTTTTTTTTTCGTGAATCTTATGATTTGACATTGGTTTATTATAAAACCTTTGTTATTTTAACTTTGTGGTATGTCTCGTTCGTTCAGAGCTTAACTTTTCCGTATAATTTTTGCGTTATGATGTCAATGCCAAACGCATCGTAACTCACACTCGTAATTGGAAGCGTGTACAATTGTTTGTCTGTTTGTTCCGCAACGTGTTTAACTTACACGGCGGCGCCGGCGCACGCGCGTTACTTTTTATTTTTATATCATTTACAACTGTTTTGTGACTGCTGCTATAAATATTGTACGTTTTAGTTCTGATGAGACTGATTTTACTATTTTTTAGGCCAATACATGGACGCCCTTGCTTTAGCAATAGACTAAACAGCCGCGATAAATAATGCTTAAAAGCCATAGAGAGATGAACTAGTCTACTACTCATGAAATATTGGACCTTAACAGTACCCAGGCATGAGAATTAGAAAGAATGGAGTGAGGCCTTTGCCCAGCAGTGTTACGACAGCACAGGTTAATATTAAAAATTTGAAATATACAGGGTGGCAGGGACATCGACGCGAAAACTGTTACCATGGATTCAGTACATGATTCTGAACCCCCTACGTTGAAAATTTTCGTCGGTTGTTTAAAAAAAATCTGCTGTTCCATACATTTTGAGCGCGTAAGAAACAGCAATTTTTTTTAAAAATAACCGACAAAAAATTTCAACGCAGAATCATGTACTGAATCCATGGTAAAAGTTTTCGCATCGATGTCCCTGCCACCTTGTTTAGAGCAAAGAGTTCAGAGAGCACGGTGGCCCAGTGGTAACGGCCGCGACTTACGAGGTTGCGTCGTATGTTCGAATGCAGACAGGCGCTTTACTTTGTGTAAATTATTTCAAAACCACTGCTCTCAAAACAGTGAAGGAAAACATCGTGAGGAAACCGGCCTGTCCTAGAACCAAACATTCGAAGACATGTAAATTTACTCACTATCAATCCCTCTCACCGAGAGGAGGCCTGTCTCCCAGCAGTGGAAACATTATAGGCTAGACCCAAAGAGTTCAAAGTCTTTTATAAAGTAGGTTTAAATAAAAACATCATGTGGGCACCTCAATAACATACATAGCAAAATTGAAAGTAAACAAATTTATCCTCACCCAACTTATTTATCCTGTAAATGGTGGTGGGTGGGTACAAGGGGCTGAGTTCTGAGCCAGCGATGACGTAATTAATATATGTTTGTGCGGTGTTGGTTTCACTGCTATTATCATGACATTGTGTGATCGAGTGGTGCTACCATCAATGAGTACATGTGTTTTGATGGTCTACATAATAATTTGTAAATATGTGGCACAAAATATTCTAAGAATGATAAATTATGTTTTTATGGTGTCGTCATCTCAATGGTGTTGTTAGCTTGTGACATAATAGAATAATCTATCTGCCTTTTCCAACTATGTTAGGGCGGCTTCCAGTAGAAGTGGATGCAGCTGAATACCAGTATTTTACATGGAGCGACTGCCTATCTGACCTCCACAACCCAGTTTCTGGATAACACGATACCCCTTGGTAAGACTGGTTGTCAGACTTTCGGGCTTCTAACGACCCGTAACGACTGTCAAAGATCTACAAATGACAGCCGGTACCAACAACTTAACGTGCTTTACGCGGCACAGAGGGGTTTCGGTATGTAATTGATGGTCACCCATCCACGGACCGACCTCGGCAAGAGTTGCTTAACCTTGAAGATCGACTCGTGCGGCTGTTATTATTTAGCCACGAGTCCTTTAGAAATAATCTATCATGAGGTTGTTAATGTTCCGGTCTTTCGACTTATTTGACTTTGAGTGAACTAATGTTTAACGTCTAACGTCCTTTTAACTTTACACTTTATTCTGTGTTACAAAACAAACTGCGCTGCTGGAACATTCTGTAGCAAAACCAAAATAGATATTTTCGCAATAAATCTTTAAAATGAGAAGATGTCTTCCGCGTTGTTCAAGAAATAGATATACGTGAGTGTATCGGCCGGTATAATCGCGGAAAATGTAGGCGGTTTGTGAGAACCGAGATATTTATGAGTTTTGTTAAAAGTTTGAAAAAATACGCTTGATCCGTGAAAACTTAGGTGAAGTGAATGTCAATGGTGTCAACTCCTAGCATCAGGTGGAATGACAGCTAATTTCAAGTTCATTCAGCGTTGATATTGATATGACAATTGCCGTATTATACGGCAATCAACGATGTTTTTTCGGTAAATACGGCAGACCTCTCATTGCCGTATCACAAAATACGGCAATTTACTAAAGGTTAAACGAAACATTTTTTCACTAGCTTAGTGAATGAAACGAAAATGAAACTCAAATATCTGTCACTTGAAGAGGCAATGCGCCATAATATTTTTACATTACATAGCCGTTATTGTCCCACTGCTGGGCAAAGGCCTCTCTACTCTCTTTCCACCTCTCTCTGTCTAGAGCTTCCAAGGACCAATCTTTCTTAAAGGAGTCCAGCTCATCCATAATATTAGATACATTTTTTTTTGTCAATGTTGCCACTAACCCAGAAACTACCACGAATTGTCAAAACTGTAAATGACCTTAAAAAATCGATGACAACTGATTCAAAATCAAGGATACTGTACCAAGTCTAAGGTGTCGCGCGACATGTGCGAGAAGCAAGGATTAGTACACTCTAAATAAACATGAATCTAACGATAAGAAACCTTTACGGAGAAAAAACAAAAGAGAAATAGTTTTTTTTATAAATACGGCAATTTAGTATTTTTTCCCTTAAAATACGGCAAACCAGACTGTGTTATACGGCAACTCAGATTTTTAAGATAACAACACTGAGTTCATTTCACTTCAGTTTTCACGCTGAGATTTTACAGAATAGACCGGCTAAACTCCGGAATGAAAACAGCTGTCAACTTCCACTAAAGTAACTCCAAGTTATATTATCGTGGGTGACAGCTGGTTTGGTGATAATTCAAGTTCATTCGGCTGTGTATGATACGAATATTTTCACTTACAAAGTTATGACATCAATCTTTGACCATATTTTCACTTGAACTAAATTTTTCACTACTTTTATTATTATTTTTTCTGGTGATTTTCATGATCAAATTTGAATAAACCCTTCATTTCTAATACTTCTATATGTACAGCAGCACTAAACCTTAAACGAAGTCTTTCTTAACAAACGACTCCCTAGTAGTAATGGAAATAGTTTTAAAAGAACAAAAATATACTTTATATTTTACTTTATTATTCCAGAAGAAAACAGGAACATAAAACATTATTATCTTAATATTAAAGGTGCACTAATATTCTCGAGCGCAGGCGCTAGGGCTAGGTAAGCTTGCACCGAAATGCTGGGATTGGGGTTTATGTAGCTAAATGGAAGCGCCTCCGTGTAGTTGGCTCAGTGTACCCGGTCTCGGAAGACCCCGGAACCCGGGTAGGGTTGCCAATTTGCAGACAGCAGTTTTCATCATGTTTTTTTACTTTTATATATCTACTTAAAAATCAATTGCCAGCGTTAGTCTCGGAAAAACTCGAAAACTTAAAAACTTTGGTAAGTTTTTGTTTGCGCGCCGGAGAAGGTTCCTAACAAAAAAACAAAAAAGGTATTGCAACGCATTAGCTAGTTTTAGATAAAAAACATTATGAAAATTGGACCTGAAATCGATAATATGCAGTGGGTCAGTCTCTTTTCTTTTTATAAGGAGAGTTGTTTTCTGTTCATTGGCACAGTGAAGTATCAGCTGGAACAGATGTCAAATACCTTAAGAAAGAAAATATTTACAGAGTAGTTCAATCTTCCACTCATTGTAAGTCATCAACACGCAAGCAGAAAAATGCATTTCATAATCTAGGCAAGACGGAAGAAGACGAAACAATAACCAATGCAAAAGTACTATTAACAACCCCAATAGCCCAGGAACATAATCTATTAGTTCCATCTAACAGTGAAAATGGCCCATAATCAGTGTGAAACTACTAGGAAGTTCCCCATTTAGCCTGATAATTAAGAACATAAAATTCTCGCCTCCACCAACAGGGGTCGCTAAAGTACTTGCAAGACAACCCTATCCCGGTAGCATCGTAAATGCTAATGGCTCGTGCGAGGCCATCCGCAATGTACTGTTTCATTGGTAAAGCCGATGTGGGCCAATTGTTTACATACAGGCGCTGTTAAACTGAAATATTGCCGTGTTTTCTTTCCCAGAGCCTGAATGAAGTTAATTTTAGATGGCGGTCATGGTAATGTAAATAAAGCTGGAGATAACTATGTATGCTTTACCGTATGGTGGAAACCAAGTCAGAAAAGTCAAAGGTGATTCTTACTCTGGCATTTGACAAGCTATTGATATTGAAGACATTTAGTAGGTTCATCACCGCAAGAATTATAATAATAAAGTTTAAGAAAAGTTATCACTTTTAAGACACTTCTAAGTTCAGTCTCCAGGAGCAAACTTCATTTTGATGTCTTACTATTTTGATTTGCATTGTACTATTTGCCTGCACCCTAGTTACCACTCCACCTTAGTTCTAATCATGGTCTGACAGTTTGAGTAATTTAAGTGGCCTACCCAAATGTCCTTTTTAGGGTTCCGTAGTAAACAAGGAACCCTTATAGTTTCGTCATGTCCGTCTGTCTGTCTGTCTGTCTGTCTGTCTGTCCGCGGTCTAGCTCCGAGACCCTTAGTACTAGAAAGTTGTAATTTGGCATAGATATACATATTAATTACGTCGACAAAGTGGTAAAACAAAATTATGAAAAACATTTTTTTTTTAGGGTACCTCTCATACACGTAAAGTGGTAATGTTTATTTTTTTATTTTTTTACCCCATGGTGAGGGGTATCATTGGAAAGGTCCTTCAAAAATATTGTGAGTTTGTGAAAACCATTTTTGGATTCAGAGATTCGTTTGCGAAATATTAAGCTTTAAAGTGCTAATTTTTGTTAGAGTCAAGTGTCCCCCCCCCCTGCCGGCTAAATGGTTGGTTTTGGGTGTGTGAAAAAAATTACAACAGTAGCTGATATAACGAAATTAAAAGGAAAACTATCACAGCTAAGTAGGCTCTACAGGTTAACGAGTAATAATCGACCAACTTAACTTTGCAATTGCAAAAACATGTTTTCCCATACATTCCGTATGGGAGAACATATTTTTCAACTACAAAGTTAAGTTTGTTTTTGGAATTAATTCATCCCAAATACGGAACCCTTCATTGTGCGTGGTCCGACACGCACTTGGCCGGTTTTTTTTGTTATTGTTCGTCGAATCGTTGAGCTCCTTAAATTCTGAGTTGAGCTGCACGATAACTGACAAATGCTTGCACTGACTGGACAGGCCCTCTCAATCTGTGTGGTGCTTTCCTCAAAATACCACTTCAGACACCAATCCACATGGCTTTCACATGATCTGACCAAGATTATGTCTGGACTTTAAAAGAGACTGAGACCTCTGAGTTTGTTTCGGCCTTTCTTCTCAGAGTAGTAGATAGGAAACGCCGACCTCATCTAGCTTTAAAATATGATTGACGTGTAAAAGTGTTTGTACATTACAGAAATAAAATCATTTATCATTTACCCATCATCACACGTTAGTCATTTCATTATGCAATAGATGATCTTATTTAAATGTGTGGAAAGCATACATAATGCTCTACATCCAGCCCGATTTGAATACAAATGGAGTATAAGTAAAGTAGGGTGCGTCAGCTCAGCCTTTGTCCAAACACGTCATGTGTTCCGAACAAATTCAATAAATAAATCTCTTGAGAATCTTCGACTTCAACCATTTCTTCAGAAAAATTCTACTTGACATTTATTTTAAGCTTACGTAAACGGAAAAATCTGAACAGTATGAACAGTGTTTTAAACTTTTTATGGAAAATAAGAGATACACCAAAAAAAAATTGAAAAGATTGACCATGTGGTGATGGTGACTTGTACAAAGCTAGATAGTAATTTGAATATTTAAATATCTAATTAATTGTCAAAGATAAAGAAATTTTAGTACTTGACCTGAAAGAAATATTGTTATTAAAAGAAGTGGCTTAAAATAACACCAGTAGTGATACTATCGAACTACAAAACGTGTTTAAGTTATGAGTTGAGGGTTTAAAGTTTTGCCATTAAGCGTTTGGCAAGAGTCCAAATATTAGCTAGATGTGGTAGTCTTGGGATCCATATCCAGTCGAATATTCCCATCCAAAGATAGTTTTATGTCTTCAGCGACCTCAATTTCTTAGTTTGAAATGTTCTTTTTTGGACTAAGTACCTTATTGCACAAGATCTCAATAGTTTTATGGACGTAATTTATGAAACTTCTATGAAATTGTACGATAAAAGTTATTTTTTTAAGACGTTGTCCGGGAAGTAATTTGATTAATATTTTTTGGTAAATTGTATATTGTGTAGTGTAGGATTTTTTATTGAAATTAAAACTCATCTATACTAATATAATTTAGCTAAAGTGTTTGTTGTTTGAACCTTTTAATCTCTGGAACTAACAGTCGGATTTGAAGAATTCTTTTTGCATTTGATAGCTCAATTCTTAACATCACGCTACGACCCTTAGGAGCTGAGCAAAAAGAAAAAATTGTAAGAAACACCGCTAAACGAAAACGTAGTAATAGTGCGAACGGGCAATGCAAAACGACGCAGTGTGGACGGGAACAAGAAATTTCATGCGGATGAAGTTGCGGGCAAAAGCATGTATTCTTCATAATTTTAGTATGATTCATATTTGGCTTTATCATATTTGTCGTCACAGTTAACTTGCAAAGGTCCAGTGTCACGATCATTTGTTCTATTCCGGACGTGTCCTAGTTTCGGGAAGTTTCAAGTGCTGTTCCACATAACTTGGCAACAGAATTGATTGTCCATAAAGTGACCCATATGTACCATTCTCTTATTACTTTCTTTTGTTTTGAATGGTTGTCATAAAATTGACAAATTATCTTTCATTTGACCTACTGCTGAAGATCAAAAAGTTTGCGTTTCATTGTGGATCGTACAGAAAACGTGTTAGCGAAAAGTCATTTATTTTGTCATCGGCTGTGTGATTTTTTCAAATGCTTGTCAGTAATGTCATATCATTAGATTTATTGAAGCAAAATTGAATGATCAAAACTTAAATCGAGTTTATACAAACAATAGATAAAACCTCTCCTTGGCAACAATCACACATGTTATCTTCCGACCATTTTGAATACTAATCGAGGTGATGGTTCGTCGAGTTCAAGGCTGACTACTTATTCTAAATATAGTGCATCAACAATGAGCTGGTATTCTTTCGTCAGGTTAGTCTTGCCGGTGTACTTCCGTTTGCCGTCAATAGTACTTCAATTCTGTTGGTATCAGTACCTATTTCCTGCTCAGTGACGTTCAAGACTGTAATTGTAAGAACGTAGAAGGATGGAAATAGAATATGTAGCTTTGAAATTGTTTTAGTTTTGGCTCGGTTGGGAAAAGATGCTTAACTTGGAGCATTGATCACTATTTAGAATAATGACAGCATATTTTTTGTTAAACCAAAATCTGTAGATGTTAAGTGGTTGTTTCCGATTTTAGCCTATTATATATCATCTGTTCCGACTGTTGCCACTGTGTATGTAAGGCTTCGGAAATAATGAACGTTAGGCCTGGTATTTAATAAATCTCTTTTATTCTCTGAATAAATTTGAAGATCTGAAAAAGCGATGTCTGATGATTGTCTTCTTTTTCAAAAAACTCGTGGCTCCCCTGACGACGCGAAGTGCACAGGCTGGCGCAGCGGCATGGTCCCGCCGTGTCCACCTGGTGGCCGCGGTTCCGTAACATCATCATCATCGTCAGCACCATTCAGCCTAAAGACGTCTATGTTGGACAATATGAAGCTTTGTAATTCAATTACAATCTTGATCAGATTCTTATTATGCTTTTAAAATGTCAAATGAAAAGAGGTCTCCTAATACACCTACAGCTTCAAAAGCAGTATATACCATAGCTACCAACTGAATTATTGGACACAAATTGCCTTATTTTTTAGATCAGCGGTCAACATTTAACATTTAAAACAAGAAATAGGTATTGACCAAGTAGAATCAGCACTGTATATCCGTATGCTTATCAGTTGGTAAGTCGTAAAATCTGTGGGTCAGTAGCAATGACATATGTAAACATGTAGGTATTTAGCTTGGTTCAGGAGATGTGAAGGTTGATAATATTGATGATTAAGGCGAAAGGGTAGCAGGGTAGTCCGCGAAATACAAATTTTCTTATGTTTTTAAGACTTGCAGGTCAGTGTCAGGTTGTTGTTGATCTAAATATGATTTGCGGTCACACTGACTTGCAAATTACAAAAAACTTAAGAAAATTTAAATTTCGTGGGCTACCTTACCGCAATTCCCTAAAATAGTCGATATGGCAAAATACACAAGCAAAATAACAAGTCAAAAATATAGATCAATGAAGTATCAATATTTATATGGAGATTGGACATCGTAATAGACAAGAAGAATTATCTACCCAATGATCTAAGAAAAGACAACTTGTAGGAAACCCCAAGAAAGACAGTTTACTTTAGAGTAGCATTCTATCTTGATAACATAATTAATCGGCACAAAGAAAAATGAAAGTGTACAGCATGAACCGCCCTATATATTTGTCATAGATCCAGAATGCTTACCGCGAAATCTACTACAGTTGCTTTATTGATTTCTACCTTTTATTGCTGCGGTCCCACAGAGGCCTTGACATGGCAATTGACGGCTTATGCAGATGTAATTAACATATAGCTTGTTTAAGTGATTTCTACTTGCGTACGTGTTTATAAGGCTCAGTTCAGTCATCGATTACGATGGTTGAACCACGTTAGGTGTAACGTGAACCCATGAATTGATTAAATCGTTTAGCATGAGTGACGATGTTATTACACAGATTGTTTTGTTGTCTCTGAGATTTATGGCGTGCTATTGTCACGTTCTTGTATCATGTGCATGTCTAGGTGTCATACTGAATACATATACTGACTATTCAGATGTTCATCAATAAACATATATTATATAGTGTCAATATTCATGCAGAAATATTTAATCAAAACGAATGAAATCTTAGTAGCTCAAAGTAAATTCATTGTCTGCAATTTCGGGAATTCCATAATATGGAACGACAACAAACGCCTTGTTAAGACCGATGTAATTCAATTTATGTTTACGTGTATTTACTCAAATAACTTGCGTTAGCAGAAGCTGGAAAATATTAGGACAATGGCCTTTGGACGCCTACAATCTACCTACGATGGAAACTAAATATTTGTGTGTTGATTCTGACTGTCTTTTGTTCCAGGCAAGTTATTTCTCACATAAAGAATATTCCGGAGCTGATTCTTTTGGGGAACCTGTCCCCGACTGTGAGGAGGCTCCCCATCTTCTCCCTGATGGTGAAACACCCACGAGGAACCTTCCTGCACCACAACTTCATCTGTGCAGTCCTGAATGATGTCTTTGGGATCCAAGCGAGAGGGGGACTCTCTAGCAACCTGAACTACGGTTCTGATATCCTTGGGATTGACGACCAACTGCTTAGAGAATATGAGAAACTATTAGATGTCGAAGCGTGAGTACATTGGAATAACTATAAAATTAAGGCGTCAATACAAGTTCAAGGTTCAATTGATTATGAGAAAATAAGTAATACTGGTAAATTCAGGTGGTGGTAAACGTATCTTGTTTATACCCACTTGGAATGAATAATTATAAAATGGTTATCTAATGGTTAATAGTCGTCCTGTCTATTGTCACTTGTCCTAAAATAACAAAGGTGTAAAGGCGGAAATAACATGTAGGTACGTTAATTTTAATTCAGCACCAACCGATCGTTGGTATATCTCCAACGAATTCATTTATTAGCATACGAATTGATAAAACATCTTGAACGTCGACTGTATTTTTAGAAGCACAAACATTTGGGCTACGTGCGTTTGTTTTATAAATCTGTTAATTGTACTTCAAGGCCAAATAATTTGCGCGCTCATAATATATCTGCACGTTTCTATCAATGAAATTTATCTTGCAGGCAAATAGAAGTCGCTCGGATGAGGAAAATGAGTGATGTAAAAGCACCAGAAGTGCCCATCTACAATGAACACTTAAGACCTGGGTTCTGCAGAGTGTCCCTACCCTTCTTCACGTCAGATTCTGAGCTGGCATTCGTTCTAGAAGCCTTAAAGATGGTTGCGACAGAAGGTTGGAAGATTCTTCCACAATACGTAGTGAACCCTGAAACTGGGCAGTGGAGACATCACACATGTGCTGTACTTAGAGACAGAAAGTCATTACACTCGCTGCGGTTCAATGACGGAAAGATGACTGCACACGAGAGAAGAGTTTCTGGTCAGTTTACACTTTTATTTAGACGTTCACGTCTAAACACTATGACGTCAATGACTTGTTTTTATTTGCATTTGTTTTTCATTTCAGGTCCAGGCATATTCCCTCAAACATACACTGAGACTTTACAAACAGCGAGGAATCTATTCAACAGAGCGAGAAAACTGGCAATGAAATGCTCAACAGCTGAGCCAGAAGTCTCTTTTAATCCACGCATAGACTATCTTAGATGGTTTATGCTGCCCAAAGAAGCCCACGACCTTCTTCTAGGTCGATCGGGCAATGTCAAACATATTGTGCCATTTGACCCATCTGGGTACACGGGAGCAAGAAAAAGCCTAAATCTGAATACTAGGTCTTGCATTACTTCATCGCCTATTTTGGGATGTTCGCCAAGACATTTCAGTCTTTCAGCTATAGACGACTGCCATATATTTAGACTGAAACAAAAACAGAAGTTCTATTCGAGAGAATCAAGTCTACGGGAAACCCATAAGGAAGATTCAGAGACGTCACTTCCGGTGCAATTTGCTGTCGGGGAGTCTGTATCACCGTTACGCTTGATACCACAAAACAGACAACCGTTGCTAATCAGATCAAGATGTTATAGTTTGGGTTCTGACAGTCCTCCAGCAGCACTAAGCGCACAAACAAAATTGAACTTGGGCTTAAAAGAGACCAGCCCGAACAATGTCATAGAGAAATCAGGCTTTTGTAACTGTGGCAGTCAAACAGACCTGCAGTCGTTAGACGACCCAATGATCTCACCCGGAAAGGCGTTCCTCTACAGTACACAAAGCAGTACATCAATATCTGACTGCAGCCAAGTAGGCCGAACATCACCAACTACTTCATTGAACTCTCAAACTTCAGATGATATCCAGGCTTACGTCAAAGAAATGACTAGAGAAATAGCAACAGAAATAAAGTCAGAGATCCGTGAGGTCATATCCAAAGTAGACGATATATTAGAGAATTCAGACTCGCTTGAACAAGCGAATCTTAGCATGAATTCAATTAATTCTAGTCAAAGCGATAAGAATTCAGTATCAGTAATAGACGTAGCCGAGTATCTAATGGGTATGTCGAGAGAAATGGCTTCGGAAGTGAAACACGAAATTCGCGAGATGGTCAATCAAGTTGACGAGATGATTTCACCAGATTACACTGGGTCGAGTTCCCGCAAGAGTTCTCCGCCGCAAACTGGAAGACAAAGAATCGGTTCTGGGCCAGAATTGGGATTGGATCTCAAAAAGTCGACTTCTAGTTTGAGAAAGTGTCCTACTAGCCCTACCCTGCTGCCTCTGTATGACGAAGATGACAGTCGTTACTGCAAGCGTTCTCCAACAACAAATTCGCCAAAGTCAGCATATGGCACACCTTCACATGAGGCCTCAGGACCAAACAGTATCTCCTTCAATTCAAGTGAAACTTCGACACCCGACACCATCATCCAAGTGGTTACAACACAGAACTCTCCGATTCTTCCCAAATCTTTGAGTTCAAACAAATTGTCGGACGACGAAGCGAGTTGTACTGACGTCGCTTGCAAACACTGTGGTATCAAGAAAAACTGGTGCCAAAATCCCTCAGTGAGTTCGCAAGACAGCGGTATCAACATGACTTTCACCGAAACCGACGCATTTTTAGAATTAGGTAAGTTTACATTTGATTATTTTTCCACTTTTTCTGAATTAACCTGAACACAATCAGTATACTAAGTGGTGACAGTAAATTGTTCACGTTTATTCGAGTCGTCGACATCGAACAGTTCAATGTCAATAGATGTTAATAAAATTGATGAAAATATTTAATATTTCTGGTACCTAGCAGAATGTAACTAGTTTTTTACAAACATGGATATTCGGAATCGTGCTATTTCGAATTTTATATAAACTGTATTAGGCCACATCAATTTTAACCCAAACATTGCAACTGATAGTATACACGGCTACACATCAAGCTATACATGTCCAGTTAATGCTGATCTCGCATTGTATAGGATTTCTGTACAATGCGAGGTCAGCTTATACTGGAAATGTGTAGCCGTGTGTACTTATCCCAACAAAAAATCCAACAAATGCTCCGACCTAGGAATCCATCCAATCCATAGTTAACCATTTCTTCCAGATCCCACAAACAAGACCAGAAAGTGCCAGGGCAGAATGCGGATATGCCAGAAGCATGAGAAGTCCGAGGTTCCCGACATCATCGAAGGTGTACCAGTCTGCTCTGGAGACCATGTGAGGCAGACCAAGAGGTACGACACCACGGACCAAAGCAGAGTTGTGTTTGTCGAAGATCCTGAAAGACAGAATAGGTAAGTTTCAAAATTAAAAGTCATTTAGTTAAGTGTACTTGTTTTAGTGCTTAGTGAGATGATGTCAATGGTTTTAATGGCTAACAATAAAAACGACAACTTCTACTGCTTCCTAGTATTTAAAAAGACAATGCGGTGGTAATGCATAAATACGTTTTCCACGTTCGATATTCTTAATGTTTCCTGCTTAATTGGCTTTATGATAAAAAAAAAAATTCCATACTTCGAATAGTCAGTGCAGTGCAGAACAATATGAGCTTAGCCACTTCTAGATCAATATGTCAGCCAATATACATCCATAACTGAACGTAAGCTAAGATTACTAAAAGACCACATTGGAGTGGTCATTCAGAATACATTTATTGGAAAATAAATTCTGAATGACCTTGTAGCGGTTACACCGCCACATACGAACTACGCATCATAGACATGACGTCACACAAATCCTGCATCGCGCAGTTAGAGTTTACCGAGCGATCGACATAC
This sequence comes from Agrochola lychnidis, assembly GCA_963680765.1. NCBI lineage: Eukaryota > Metazoa > Arthropoda > Insecta > Lepidoptera > Noctuidae > Agrochola > Agrochola lychnidis. The sequence goes on along the minus strand of OY796855.1, from coordinate 9,363,162 downwards.
ATACAAGATTTCAACTTCAAACCGATGGGCAGTTGCCCGCCAGACACAACACCCGTCTGGTCGGAGGATCCTCCCTTTTCTATGGTGGATGAGTGAACTTTACACCCTGTTCCTCGTACCCCTAAAACCTTATCAAGTCAGAGAGAGTTTTGTTCTTTTAAAAATAGACGAACTCATAAAAATAAAACTCGGTTTCTATTTCAACAACATTGCATTTCCTGGAACGGCAGTTAGAAGGTCATTAAACCATTTGCTAGAACCGCCGACGATTTGGCAAGATTTAACCAAAATGGCCAAGACGGCCACGGGTAAAGTTTTGGCAATAAATCAAAGCATGTCGCCCAAGCATCTCATATTCCACTAAAACAATAATTCATTCTGTCACCCAGTTGTTATGGTGGCTGTACACTCTCGCCGAGGCACACCGAGACCGGCCGAGTGCGTGAATGTAGATGAGAGCGCTCGGCCCGACTCGATATGTCTCGGCGTTCCTCGCTCGCTCTTCGTCCTGTGTCAGTTTCTTGTGCTCGAGTCAAAGGATCTCACGGCAGTTGCGAGTGCGTTGCTGTACATTCTCGTGTCTCCAGTGTTGCTTGCGCCGATTGGTAGAGAAGACGTTCGTCTGTGTCCATCCTATCGGGGTTCACAACTTCAACTGTACTAAGCGAGAGTGTACATGGCCGAACTCAGTCTGAAGCTCCTCGCTCGAGACTTTTTTGCGAGACCTAGCGAGAGCACTCGGACAGGAGTGTACAGCCGCCATTACTTTTAATGCAGTAAAATCTCGTGTAAAAAGATTTTTTTGGCTCCAATTTTTCCTTAAAAACTTTTTCTTTTAATTGATTATTAGTTTGTTTCTTCCATTTCTGTAACTTTTTATGTTCTAATTTCACGTTTTGCCGTATAAAGGCACACATATTTATTATAAACTCGGAAAGGGATCGTCACCATATCGCCGCGGTTCGTGAACTTGTCCCGAGGCGAAGCGATTACGTTACGATTCCGATTAGTGTGCGTTGCAGTAGGGAGTTTCATACAAAGAATATTGAATGGCTCGAGTTGATACGGTGACGATCCCTTTGCGAATTGATATGTGTGCTGTTTCCTTTATACGTAAGGCCATAATAATCAATTTTGCTTGCAACGGCTATTGTCACTATTTGATTAATCTCAAGTTCAGTTCGTCACGTGCTGTTTGGTTTCCATCACATTGTTCATAACTATGTCAATGCACTTGATGATATTGAAGCAGAACATTGTATTGGTACGATATGGTACGATGCAATTCAATATTCTGTTTTGTCATCGCATAATTCAAAAGTATATTCACTGCTCAGCACGAGTAAGTAAAGTATCCTAAAAGATAGATTGATGGACAGTCGTGAGAAAATATTATCAATATCATCCAAACAGTTCAGCTATCCGTACTTTGTTGCGCGAAATTTGGTGCTAAATAATAACAGCCGCACGGGTCGATCCATCAGGTTAAGCTACGCTTGCCGGGGTTGGTCCGTGGATGGGTGACCATCTTTACATACCGAGATTCCTCCGTGCCTCGGAAAGCACGTTAAGCCGTTGGTCCCCGCTGTCATTCGTGGATCTTTGACAGTCGTTAACGGGTCGTCTAAAGCCCGAAAGTCTGACAACCAAGCTTACCAAGGGGTATCGTATTACCCAGTTACTGGGTTGTGGAGGTCAGATAGACAGTCGCTCCATGTAAAATACTAGTATTCAACTGCTCCCGGTTAGACTGGACCGCTATCCAGATTGATTGATCCGCTAGGGAAACCTAAGCGGCCCTCTTAATGTGGCGGGAATGACTTTCGTGAAGTGGGGATTTGTAGGTTTTTGACACCCTTAACTGCCTTCTCTGGATTCCCACAAAAAAATACGAGTTTAAGCTTGCTTTTTAACATGGTTTTCCTCTAGCTTTACAACTTACATTGTTATGAGGCCAGACAATTCTTTGCCGCAAATCATACGGTTCTATCCCAAACCTCTTTTCTTCACCATCCAACTAAACAAACCGTTTCTTCTAAACTAACTTATGGCCTAACCTATTGTTCTAGAGCTACAACGACAGTAGTTGACTCAAAGCGTTGTAGTCGCTCCTCCAACGCGTCGTCGAGCTGTTCTGACAGAAGCTCTCGATCCAGCGGTTACGGCACCGACCAGAGAACCTTTGATGAACGGTTCTATGATAGGAGGTTAGTTGGATTTACTTAGTACTAAAGCTTATCATGCTTAGTTTTACTCCTGACATTCTTGAGACTCGTGAGAATGTATCATTTAGTAACCGGGGCAGCTAACATCTTTTGTTAAAAATGTTAGGTCATGCTAACAAATGTATGACACATGAAGTTAGTGTTACCAATGTGAACCGAATAAAAAAAATCTTGAACAGTCTCTTCCTTTTTTTGGAATTAATTTTTATTATTATGTCAAGAGCATCAGGTGCGTAGGTGAAGTCGAAAAGGCGATACCCATTTTACAAAATAATGAAATGCTATGATAAAGAAATAATGGCAACATTCTCTCACGACAGTTCATCAGCATCTAATAGAAACTCCTTGCTGAGCATCCTGAGACCTTGTTTAATATAATCCTAAAGAAAAAAAAAACTTTTTCAGTGAGTCAGAATGCCCCACCTTCAAACCTCATTGGGAAGAAGAACGTGAAGAACACGAAGACAGCAGCGCCTGCAGTGACGCGTCACTCACAGACCTGACCCTGGATGATGACAGCAACTGGCACTGCCCGCCCAGAGCTGTGTGGAAACCAGCTGTTGAGGTACGTACAATATTCACCAATAAGATTAGAGGCAGGAGGTCGGATAACAGCATCGACTTCCAGAAACACCAAAAATAACGAGAAACTAAATAGGGTAGTTGAAAAATTTACGCTAAGTGCTTTATATTGATTGTGGTAGCAAAATATTTTTTTCATTCTACTAACTTGACTAAACATCTTGGTTTTTGGAAGCAATCATAACATAACATCACGCCTTGTTTCCCCGAAGGGTTGGGCAGAGGTATCCTTGTAACAGGTACACCCACATTTCGCCAGTTATGTTTAAGTCCCATGTAATAGGGGGCGAGCCTATTGCCATCAACCGGGCACAAATCCAGACTCCGAGCTGCTACTGAGAAATTTCAGATAGAAAAACCCAATTACACTGCCCGACCCGGGAATCGAACCCAGGACCTCATACTCAGCAGTAGCGCTTGCGACCACTAAACCAACGAGGCAGTGAATTGTAAAATCCCGTGGAGACTAAATAACCATACCATATTTATTATACAACACCTTAAATCTATCTTTACAGTTTCCCCTAATGCGATAATTAAGTACATATACAACAAAATAAACAAAAGTAACACGTAAAAACTTATTACAATATAATACCCTAGAGGTTGCAAGAGTAAAGTTGTTCAGTGTACAAGAAAACAAGTCTATTCTATCGGTTACCGCATTGAGCGTATGCTGAGCGCATTCATTAACAACTCACTATTTCACTCGAAATGAGATAGGCTTTAAAAAATATAGGGGTTTTAAAAGAATCTTTCGACAATCATTATGAACTCATGGCCTTACCCCATTTTTTTGGGGATCAGCGCAGTAGTTTTTCCAGTCTTTTTCTTCCAAACATCTCTATAATCTTTCAATTTCGTCAACTATCTTTCGATAATATCTATTAGAATTAGAATTTCTTTATTTTGCATAAAATATGGTACATAAAACGACTTAAACGGTTGGTCGACTCTTCACGTGACCAATGGGTTGGCCAATTTTTAAGCCAAAGTATTAGCATTGCCATACAACGTGGCAATGCTGCCAGCCTTTTGGGCACCTTTCCCACCGACAGCGATTCGGATGAATTTTTTGATGCCCAATGATTTGTTACTATATTTTATTTTATTTTTTCCTCTGTATATAGTTAGTTCAATTATTACTTAGTAGAATTATTAGTAAAACATAAAATTAACATGGTCTGTGTTAAATAAATAGCAAAGTCACAAACGACTTAAATATAAGAAGTTCCACATATTTTGCTTACTGACATATTTCAGCACGCAAAAAATACCTTATAATAAAATTATATACAAAAACACTTCAATTGGTACTTATGCGATCATGAGGCAAAAAGTAAAAAAAAAAACAGTGGCACTCCGGGAGTGCCGACAGAAGTGAAAACTTGAAATTTTTTATTGTGCTGTAAATAATGTATCGTGCGTTGATGTCTTTTTAATGATCAAAAGCTGGTATCGTAACAGTGTCGCGAAATCAATTGTTTAGTCCCATCTCAAAAATGCCCAACGCGCCTAAAGAAGTTTTCACTTTAAAAAAATACTATAAATTACGATAGCTAATTAAGTTTATTACTAGTTGAGATCAAATTTCGAACTTTGTTTATAATTTAAGAAATCACTCATTATGAACAGCATTTCCTCATCAAACTATTCTGTTTACAGGCTATTCACGAGTACAATATGATTCGTCCCCGAGACAAGGTGCTGATCTGTCTCTCAGGAGGAAGCAGTTCCATCGCTTTGCTGCACACCTTGCACCAGTACCAGCTCTACTCAAGGTCTAAAGGCATACACTTCAGTATTGGTAAGAATATATCACGTATCACTTTGGCATAAGCATAGCATAAACAGCCTATCAGTCACACACACACACATATCACATTAATATCACGCCTGTATTCCCCGAAGGGTAGAGCAGAGGTGTATAGTACACCCACATTTCGCCAGTTATGTTTAAGTCGCATGTAGGAGGCGAGCCTATTGCCATCAATCAGGCACAAATCCCGACTCCGGGCTGCTACTGAGAAATTCCAGATAAAAACCCAATAACACTTTGCCTGTCCCTGGAAACGAACCCAGGACCACGAGACCAACGAGGCAGTTCAGAATAACGTAGCAGCCTGTCACATAATTTAGCCGTAAATGTAAAATAAATAACCTTACACTTTTCCGGAAAGAATTTGGTTACTAACCTGCTTTTATAAAGAATCACTATTTCGATAAATATGGTGAACATAAGGCCAGATTTATGTCATTTTCCATCAGGCTCCACCTTCGTTGGTCAGTTGAAAACAGGGTGGCAGGGACATCGACGCGAAACTGTTACCATGTATTCAGTACATGAACCCCCCTACGTTGAAAAGTTCACCTTCCGAAAAGAAACGAGTATTTGATTATCATTCAATATACTCCTTAGGCTGAGAACTAAAGTAGATCTTAAACTCCTGAACTGTTCCTAATTATTACTTTTCTCTTACAGGTGCTCTATTCGTACACGAGGCTCGTTCACAAGTGGATCCATTGCACCTGATGGCCTACTGCAGAACCCTCGGCATCAAGTTCATTTACGAAGACAAGTTTGAAGAGGACGAGGCAGATCGTAAGTGATGTGTTACATCTTCAGTTTAGTGACCTATCATACTCAACCTTGAACCTTGTAGTTTTAAACGTCCTACAGCAGTCAACGCGTCGACCATCGAAAAGACCTAAAATACCGAAGAAGAAGGAAATCGGACCTCTCACTTAACGATTTAGAAAGATTTGTGCGATCAGTTTCCTAAACAAGCCATAGGCTAAGCGTATGTTGAGACGCAAGTGATTCAGGTCCACGCAGCGCAGGGCAGAGCAGATTTTGTAATGCATGAACATACTGACAGCTGCATACGCCGCGGCTCAGACACGTGCGACGCAGACATTTGTCTGACCTGCTCTGCGTCTCGTTGTAGAGCCGGCACATATTTCTGCGCGACGCGAGCAGGTCGTCACTTGTTTTTAACCACTGATTCACAATTTTGTTTGAATGACAAATTGTTTGTACTAGCTAGGACGCGACTGTGTTGCTGCGTCGTAGCATATGCTCGCGGTCTATGTGTGCCACGCCTGCCCTACCCTGCAAAATATGTGCTGTGCTGTACTGCGTCACCTGTGTCTTGGCCTTATCGGCATTTATCGTGGTAAACGTCATCAGTCGCATACCACGTCTTGCAGTACGCCGCATCAAGATCCTTGTTATGGGGAGATCTGGTTACTTTAGATGAGCGTTCTAAGTGCATGCTCCTTAAACAATTGGCTGTAAAGTTTACGTTGATCCCATATTTCACATATCGAGTTTAATAGGAGACGCCAGCCTTTTACTGATAACTTCAATCTCATTCTATACCTACTTCTTCCACAGATGCCATCTGCACAAGTCCTTGGAGCTTAGCAGCGGAGGCTACGCGCTGGTCGCGTCGTAGCACTCGCAAGCGAGCTATCTCCATGGCCGTAGCGCACGGCTACGGCGTAGCGGCGCTTGCGCAGCACCTGGACCGAGCTGCTACAGCGTTCGTAGCAGCTGCCATGCATGCTGGCACTCTGAGGACCTTGAATCCACATTATACGCTGCGGTAAGTGAATTAAACGATGGTTTGTGCTGGTATGTTTTACTTAAACCAACCACCACTTTGTTGTGCGTACCAATTTCATCATCATAATTGCAGCTGAAAGACGTCCACTGCTGGACATAGGCCTCCCCCAAGCAGCTCCATCCCAACCTACTTTAATTTCTTAATAATAAACGATAGAAAAAAAATTGTCACATCTGTACAGAGTCATAAGCAGCCTTCTAAATTACCGTTATGCCAGGTGTGACACAATATGTGTGTGGACGTGAGGTTTTGACATCGCGTTTTCACTAGACAAAACTTATCGGTGGCCAAAACAGGGTATTCCTATACTAGCTCATCTGAGAATGTCAACTGTCCATTCATTTGAAATATTTCACATCTTCTAATATATTTTCCAAAGTTCAGTGTCCGTCTGTCAGTCACGAGGCTGTTCTATTTTGTCTGTGGATATCTCAAATACGTACACCGCCTAGAGTCATTGCCCCCTATTTCAAAAGACTTCAACAAAACTGGCGAAATGTGGGTGTATTGTTAGGTATCTAAACCTCTGCCTAACCATTTAATAAAAACAAAGTTGACTACAAATTTATCTCTTTTTTTCCAGTGACCACGACATACGTATCATAAGGCCGTTCATTTACGTGCGTGAGCGCGCACTGGCCGCGTTTGCGTGCGCGCGCAGCCTACCCGACTTCCGCGTGCCCTGTGACGTCACACTCTCGCCGCCTGACAGTCCCGCGCATAGTGATGACAATGGAGACAATAGGTAAGATCCATAGAATATGCATGTTTTTTTTTAGCTCCATTTCAATCATTTGATCAAGAGATGTCAGTAGGGACGGAGTATGAAGTTTGAAAAATGTACCATGTGGAAGTATTTTACATAATAAATGCTTCCTAGTGGCGAGATTTAGTGGCCCAGTGGCAACGGCCGCGATAAATAAGATAGGTCAAAAAGAAAAAAAAAATCTACAACATAGGTTGTACAATAATAAGAAAACAAATATAAGAATATTCAAACATGGATAGGATAAACAAAAAACAAACTATGTACAAGAAATATTCTACATAAGTAATACAGGGAATAGTACCTAGATACATTACTGTCACGGCCAGTAATTTAGGGCATTGATGGACGATCATGAAAGTTCATCAATGCCAGGTTGCGGCCAAGGCTTGTATAGTACTTTTCTCAAACAATGCGCGGAAATTCAAACTAAATAAATTAAGTATAAATTCCAGAATCAATGACGAACATAGAAAAATTTTCACGCGCCAAAATGTTCATTTGTTTCTTCTTTACTTTAAACAGCTTTATTTGCTAAGCCAGTTCGAAATTTAAATAAATCTTTGATAAGTTACCTCCTTGGTTACCATGGGTCGAAATAAAAAGTTCGTTCCATTTTTTTATAACACGACAAATAAGAGTTTTAATAGCAATATAATTGGCCGCTAAATACGACAGCTATGGATTTTACTCAAAAATGCATGTAATGTGGTCATTATTTTGACAACCTTGTTTGAGCAAAGTCGACCTTGCCGTTCTGTTTCAAGGAGCGGCCGGCAAAGTTTTGCTGGTCGCTCTAACAGGCCGGCAAAACATTGCCGGCCGCTATTTTGACGTTTCAACGTTTTAAAAAATCAAATGCAATTTTTTTTTATTTAAAACACAGCTGTTTGTATTTATAGAGATAGGTACAAAAAGATTTTATTCCATATTTGGCTGTATAGTTCCAACTACCATTGTTAAAAAAAAAAAACAAAGAAGTAATAAAAGCGCGGTTCAGCGAAAATTTTATTTTTATTTAGTGACTTTTTTGCTAAAAATGAGCTCTCAAAGCGAAAATTCTTCCTATTCAATGTGTTTAACACCGCCAGACATTAAAGATGAAGCTAAATTAGTGGTTGAAAATTTAATACCGCGAAACTCAAAGGAAAAATATAAGCTTGCATATGAAAAATTTGTGCTGTGGAAAATCAGTAGGGAATCTAAATCTTTATCCGAAAATGTTTTTCTTGCGTATTTCAATGATCTTTCCAACAAAATGAAGCCTTCGTCTCTCTGGAATACCTATTCAATGTTAAAATGCATGGTTCTGATAAAGCAAAATTTGAACATTCTAGTTAATTAATATATATTTTATTGAAATTACTTGCTGGTTTTATTTAGATTAGGTACTTACATTTTTGAGTAAAGCACTATACAAGCCTTGGCCCACTATGACTGCTTCGCTGGTCACGCTATGATTGCCTCGAGCTAGCCTAGCTACGCTCTAGGCCTTCCAGCTTGGCCATCATTGCAGCCCTTGCTGTCCTCGCTGTAAAGGCCTCGACCTACGGTCTCGGCCTTTATCTCAGCTCGTCCATCAAGTGCTGCACGCTGACCGCGCTGTGTCGGCCTGGAGCTGCGCTACGCTGCGCTGTCGGCCATCATCAGCGCGACCAGCAAAGTAGTCATTATAGACCGCGGCAGTAATGTACTATTCATAGTACTGGCCGGGTGCTCGCTTGTTTTTGACCAGTACAGCAATTTCGATTTATCTCGAAGAAGGTTGTCAAAATAATGTTTGAATTTCTAAGCATGTTTGAGAAAATATATGTTGTGAAAGCTATCATTACAGTATATATTTTACTAAAACTTTTTTTCACCTTCCAGCAAAGACAACATCCTGGACCGTACAGTATCCGAAGCATGCAGTTCCACAGACAAGCGACCAACCCTACCAACCCGCGAGGACGTTCATGACAAGTCCCTGGCTGCATCACTATCAGAACCCCTGGAGAGTGCTCGCGACCTGCTGGCCAGTCAGGAGCGACTCTACCCGTATCTGTTCACCAGCCTCAAGAGTGCGTTACGACCTCTTTTTAATGGCAGGTTAGTTTTTATTGTAAATCGTCGACCAGCTGGGGATGGAGCCTATTTTGATGACTCTTTAGTTAGCAATATCTATATTGACGTTGAGAAAATAGGGGTTCTACCCTTGGATATGTTGAATTCGTTCAATTTGATGCAGTATTTTAGTGCCATAGGCCCTATTTAAACGCGTCGATTTCAGCCATATTGGTTTGGCCGCCTTTGGCCGCGAGGCAAGTTAGTACAAGACAAGTTGAACAGGCATCAGGAAATACTTCTATAGCTAGTGATCGTTGATTCGTAGGTTACCGTCATTTTGATTTAGGTTAGCCAGTCTGTTACCGAACTAGGCTGCTATAGACTTTCAAACTGGATGGTCACCCCGCTATCTAAAAGACCGAACAACAAAGTTTATTTCGGCTAATGTAAGAGCATATGAAACCCTCATAAAGAATTGCCAAACTTAAATGGCAATGGGCAGGGCACATTGCTCGCAGAACGGATGGCCGATGGGGTCGAAAGGTTCTGGAGTGGCGACCACGTACCGGAAGACGTAGCGTTGGGAGGCCTCCCACAAGATGAGACCGATGACCTTGTGAAGGCCGCAGGAATCCGCTGGATGCGGAAAGCACAGAATCGGTCGAAGTGGCGGTGCTTGGGGCCTATGTCAAGCAGTGGACGTCAGGATACAGCACAAGATCTAACTCCCCAGATTCATAATCCTTTTTTTTGGGTGGGTAATTATGAAATAACTTCTCCCGCTCTGGGCGGAGCGGGAGGGCGTGTAAGACAGTGGCGTGACAAAACCCACCCGTGTTCCTTCGGTTGCCCTGTTGCCGGGGGCCACGATCTCCCTTTCGGTTTTCTTCGCAACCCCGGCAGGAGATTTATAATCCTCACAGAATTATACTAAACCTACCACTTTTATTCACAGAGACATGAACAAAGACCAGAAGGAGCAACGCCATAGAAAGAAGTCAGTCATCCAAATGAGAAATGGGGCACCCGTATACGATTCAGATGATGACAGTGAAGAGGAACTAATGCCATAGGTGACTGCCGCCTGCCGCAGCTGCCTGCCTCCCATGCCAGGATGCCAGCTGTTGTAGATATATGCCAGATGCCCAAAATAAATGCCAATCAACCAAGCAAGGCTGTAAAATGCTGCCAATCAGTGCCCAATGCTTAATGCAAAATTTTCACGAAAAAACAAATTTAGTTGGCGTAGAAGAAACTTCTCCCAATGAACTGTTGGAAAACGTCAATCCGATTCAAAACAGTCGCACACGTTCGCTCGCTAAGCAGCACTTCATTTAATTATAACTCTTTGAAAGAGAATGCAGCTGTAGGCAGGAGCCAGTCACCAAAGAGTGAATTCTGGCCATCAAAGATGGCTGTTTAAAATTGAGCTAGCCAACATGGCCCATGCTGGCTCGCCATAGGCGACTGTCAGTGACCATGGGTGTTGCTAGCCGTAAAATAGATGTGTTCCAGGTGTGATAGTATGCCAACCTTAAAGGTGGATGTAATTCACCTCGGATGAATGTTATATTATGCCATTTGGCAATGTTTTCTGGTAGTGTGTTAGAAGTCGGCTCGTGATTTCTCAGTGATCGTTTTACTTGTGATCAATTATGTTATTGTATACGGTGGTACTTCAGTGGCTTCATAGTAATTGATCCGACGAAATATTGACTTCAGTCTTCATAAAAATAAAAGAAGATTATGATTTTTTGGAAGATATTGCTTGATTGTAAGAGAAATGATTGCGAAAATTTTGTAGTAGTATTTTTTCGAATAGTGTTGAAGCCTAATTATGTATTGATGAATATCGGAGACGATTTTATTCTTATTATTAGAGCCACTAAAATTCCACCATATTATTATTGTAGCTTGTAAGTTAGAATGAGTGTAAACTTTGATTTGACGTTAAATTTAGGGTTGCCATGTTGATAATATTTTGTTACTAATAAAATGGTACGATTTTTTAATTCTAATGTATAACTGTGGAATTGAAAACAAAGTGCATTTGTTACAGTCTGTTATTGTAATATTAAGAAATATATTTTTCAATATTGTTGTATGAATTGAGATTGTATGAAAACGAAACTATGTTGTATAACGAGATCTATTTATTCAGTCAGTTGAAGAGAGTTTAATAAATATATCCAAGTGTTTATTATATACTGATTTTATTTTAGGTACATATTATGTACCGAAGAAGGTACCTAAAAACTATTTTGTGGATAAGATATAATAATAGATATAGAAGATTTAATTATACAAGTTTACAAAGTAGCACGTATCAAAGCTGTTATTTGTACAAACTTCGTAGGTAGTTGTAGTTTATTACGCTTTTTATAAAGATATTAATTTGCTAACCGCAACAGTGTTGCCTGTATTTGTTGTTCATTTTATTACAAAGAGGTTCTAACTACATTTTTCTACAACGAGCGCGAATGATTATTTTTATAGTGACATCAACAATCACTTTCCGTGAGCATTACCCTTTTGCCTTCGTAGTCGGGTAACAAGGAATATGTCTGCTGATGTGAGACTGAATTTTGAACGAGAACTCATTTTATATCATTTTCATTAAGTTTTTCTTAAGATATGATTTTGCATTGCTAAGTGACTACTTATTTAGATATTTTGTATTGCTCTTGTATGCAACTGTAGGATATAAGAGAGATTCCTAATTATTTGGGATTCAAATAGAAATAAGTGTGAATTATAATAACAATCTTGAAACAACAAGTCCCATTAATTGCTTCCATGATATAATTATTGTATTCATATACATATTGTCGTATGAAATAAAAATATGTTTTAATTAAACTTTCGTCTTTTATTTCGACATCCCTGTCATTGCATCCGTTCAATGCAACATTTACTGTAGGTTTATATGAGATAGATTACATTCCGAGCACAGCAGCAATGTCGCGCAGCATTATCTGGAGACGTGGTGAAGCGCCACACACCAGTACTGATGCGTCACACACCAGTATAGACAGTGCCATCCACGAAGACGCGCCCCACTCCGCTCCGCTCCGTACTAAAAGTACAGCTTACAGTACAGTAATCGCGGAGTGGGGCGCGTCGTCGTGGATTGCACTATCTATAGTGACGCGGCATGTTCGGAATCATACCTTTAGATCAGCGGTCGGCAACACGCGGCCCGCGGACGTCTTACTTGCCGGACCCGTGAATGTTTTGTAAATAAGTTATAAATAACGCGCAAACTTTCAATTGTAAATTATTGAAAAAATTTATATGCTTCTCGTCTCACAGATGAGCATTTGAGAGCCATTCTATGAATTATTGCCACTACAAATTTGACAGCTAACATACAAGAAATAGCCTCCCAAATGCAACCTCAGACATCACACCGAAATTTGTATAAAATCGGTTACCTATTTAGGTACTTTGTAGTTTTCATTTCTGAATGATTTACGGTGGTTATTTTTCTAGCTATAAAGCCCAAACATACAAACATAATGTAAGTATTACGTGTACGAATTAAATTCCGTATGGTTTAACAATTTTTAATAGCATTTTTATTTTTCCTATGAGATATGACCAATTAAACGTTGGTATATTGGGCTTCTAGGGTTAATATCACAAGTGCGGCCCGCCTTTAGTTTATTTTGCCACCTTGTGATCCTTGCCTGCCAAAAGGTTGCCGACCGCTGCTTTATATAGAAGAAAGAGTTGCAGATAAGGTTGATTGCTCTTTGGAAATCCGGGTAAGGGTTCCGGTCGATCTCGACATTTGTGGCTAGTCTAGGCTGCATAGCCAGATCATTTCATTATGAATTCATGATAAACGTCATAATAGCGGGACCAGCTTTTGTCATTGAAAGATTCTACCACGTATATATATTTTCTACCTAGGTATATGAAATTTTTGTACCCGACATATACGTGGTAGAATCTTTCATGGTCCCGCCTATATGACGTTTATAATTCATGACATAATGCATTTTCAAGAAGATCATTTTTTCAAGATTAGGCGCGGCGCCCACTATCCGTGGGCATCGGTGCGGCTCGGTACAGCTCAGGCACTTTAGGGCGACTTCAGGAGGGCTGCTTCGGGCGGCTTCGGGCGCCTGAAAGCTGCCTCGGCAGTCGTAAGCATACCTAAGGATGCCGAGGCTGGTTTCGGGTAACTTGGGTGGCATTTTCGTGGCAGACACGTCGCAGAACAGTCATAACGTTCACCGCGCGCGCCTCCATTAGCTTGGCAACACCCAGAGGAAAATAAAAGGCAACAGCCTCATTAATTACACGTATAGGTTCGTTTTATTTATTTATCGTAAATCATTAAACAAGTTATGAAATTCATCGAAAGTACATCTTTGCTTCCACCCAAAATCTTCTTTTTTGCCTTAAGAGGCAAAACGACACGACACGACTCGCAACTACAAATCGAGATGTTTGCAAAATTCAATTCCAAGCACGTTGCGCTAGTGTGAGTGCCTGTCGGAGAGATATACACCTACAGTGAGCAATACTACCACGCACACATTGACGATTATTGCTTGACGCGATAGCACTACTAGCTTTAGAAAATTGATGATAAATTTGGATGTGTTCCGTAATACAAAAAATTATGAATTAAAACTTAATGTATTTCCATTTTTTTTTTCAATAATTTGTAATTTGATAACATAAACTATGCTTCTGCGGAAACAATATTACAAATATTGTTGTTTATATTACAGAAAAACCAATATGAAAACATGTCATTTACGCTGTAAAAATGTACGAAATACAATTCGCTTACACTTCATTTAAAGGTAAGTTTTTGGAAATAAAAAGACGTAGGAGCCTAGATAAATACTGTCTCAATCCGAATATCAACATAATATGGTAGAATTATGCTAAAGTTGAAAATGATTTATGTATTACGTTTGTATGGACAATTCATGCGTCGCCGCATTCTTAAGGCTCCAAGTTTCTCTTCTTCTTCAGCAAGATGAACAATGAGAACTAAGTTCCAATCATCATCATCATCATCATCAGCCTATACTGTTCCCACTGCTGGGACACAGGCCTCCTCTCTGTGAGAGGGAGTGGGCTGTAATCCACCACGCGGGCCCAGTGCGGGTTGGTAGATGTCACATATCTTCGAATTTTCGGTTCTAGGACATGCCGGTTTCCTCACGATGTTTTCCTTCACCGTTTTGAGAGCAGTGGTGATGAAATAATTTACACAAAGTAAAGCGCCTGTCTGGGTTCGAACCTACGACCTACAACTCGTAAGTCGCGGCCGTTACCACTGGGCCACCACTGCTCAAGTTCCAATACGTTCCAATACACAATTATAAATACACACGTACCACTGTTTTCACGTAACGTTACGACTGCTCTACGACGTGTCTGCCACCCGAACTATTCTTAGTTTTGCCGAAACCAGCCTTGGCATCCTTAGGTATGCTTACGACTGCCGAGGCAGCTCTCAGGCGCCCAAAGCCGCCCGAAGCAGCCCTAAAGCGCCCGAAGCCGCCGTATTGCGCCCGAGCTGTACCGAGCCGCACCGATGCCCACAGATAGTGGGTGCCGCGCCTTGGACGACATTAGTAAATACTAAAGCAGAACATCCGCGAGAAATCGAATGAGGTATCTCTTGAACTGACAAGGAACAACTGTTGGAGCGTCACAAGGTAGCAATTTTTTAGTTTACAGTAGGAATGCATACGGCTGGTACCTAATATGGCACATTAAGGCTCCTACGGACAGGCGCGATGCAACACTTGTAGAACAATTTCCGTAAAGTTTTTATAGAAACTGTGCCACCAAAAGTCGCATCGCGCCTGCCTGCGCCAGCCTTTGGGTTTTAGAATAAGTTCGGCTTAGTAGAGCTTCATCGTCAAAACGACCGGGTAGGTAGGTACTGTTCTTTATTTGTCAAAAGACTTTAAAACCCATGTTTTAAATTCAAGGGGGTAAGGTTAAATAAAACACAAACATTTCCTTACTTATTTACTAGATACACTACACAGATTCATAGTGTGTGTGTGCGTGCCCACTTCTCTTACTAAACTAATGAGTATTACAAGTACTAAGGATATTCCTTTTAATGAGACGAAGCTAAACACTGAATGTGACAATCATTATTAACTACACTTAGCAATACATAAGCAGAGACGAATATAATCTATCCTAAATAAGCTATAATCATTGTAATACTAACATTTCTTATACCTACTAATTTAATTTCATGACGACACAATATTTCTCCTCGACAGTTACATTTTAAATATGATTAAAGTCAACTACATTATAATAATTGTATTATGAGTTACACGGCTATTTAATCTACGATATAGGTAATAAAGATTATATACTTTTTTAAATAGAGCATCATTTGGGAAAAGGGAGTTTATAATTTGAAGTTTGAATTTTACTTTTTGCCTCCTCCCTGGCAGCATGGCTTACCACCTGTGAAAAAATAAAATACATCATTATAGGCTTCGATCAACATCAACAATAGCACTAGATTAAGAAAAACACATCGCGCAAGTGGCCGCGATTGCATATAACTTGATTATAAACCGTAACACTCAAACATAACGTTTATTATTCGAATTCTGCTATACTGTCGTTAATCCTCTTAAAGGTCTATTCCCACCACATATCAGGGCCGTGCCCGGGGCGTCATAGGACCGTGTCACACACAGGGTAGGCACTGAAACTCCGTCGCCGGCCCGGACACGGACATGACGTGTTCATTAAAGTGTACCTACACACCGAAATTTTTTGAGCCCCTGGCGGAGCTAAGCCGAACTTTTACTGTGTCATCTCTAATCTGTCCCTGTGTGACAGTCTACTTCTAAGGCTGCCTTTCCACCAGATATGTGCCAAGCTGTATAGCAATGAATGTTATTAAGAGGCCGGCGACACGGCTCGCAACTACAAATCGAGATATTTGCATAATTCAATTCCAAGCACGTTGCGTTAGTGTGAGTGCCTGTCAGAGCGATATACACCTACAGTGAGCAATACTACCACGCACACATTGATAATTATTGCTTGATGTGATAGCACTTCTAGCTTTCGAAAATTTATGATACATTTGGATGTGTTCCGTAATACAAAAAATTATGAATTAAAACTTAATGTATTTCCATTTTTTTTTTCGATGATTTGTAACTTGATAACATAAACTATGCTTCTGCGGAAACACTATTACAAATACTGTTGTTTATAATACAGAAAAAACAATATGAAAACATGTCATTTACGCTGTAAAAATGTACGAAATACAATTCGCTTACACTTCATTTAAAGGTAAGTTTTTGGAAATAAAAAGACGTAGGAGCCTAGATAAATACTGTCTCAATCCGAATATCAACATAATATGGTGGGAATATGCTCAAATTGCAAATGATTTATGTATTACGTTTGTATGGACAATTCATGCGGCGCCGCATTCTTAAGAGAATCGTTTGATTTTCATAGCGTAACTTGCCTTAGCTTTGGTGGAAAAGGGTTACCAGCACATCTTACATTCTTACTCGTTCCGCTACACCACTTAACTCTTGTGGAAATAAACAAAAAGTTTCGTAGCTTAGTTTCACTGCTTAGCTACCTCCCACATCTCTGACAGGCAGCCTACAGCTGAATGTGGCATAAAGGTCGGGCTCCTACATAATATGAAAAGTACTGACCAGAGGGTTTGCCATCGCCGCAAGCGCAGTTGGGGCCGCAGGTGCAGTTGGCACCGCATGCGGCCGCCCCGCCACCGCACGTGTCTGTAACAACATCATCATTTTACTATTATGATTATGATGGCCTTATTGCGCACACTGGTGAATATTGGTCTCTTGATCTGACAACACTCCTCCGACCGAAGAGGAGGAGTTCTGGCAGATAAACTTTATGAGACTATGATGACTGATGTCCAGGAGACTCCCGGCAAATAGTCATCACAGCAAGTATCATCCTATCAAATAATAAAACAATCAGCCTACATTATTCCCACTGCGGATCCTCTCCGTGCGAGGAAGTGCTCCGGAATCCACCACGCAAGTGGGTGTATGTCACATATCTGTGAATCGTTGGTTCTAAGTGCTGCAACGGCTCTCCTTAATTTGAAGCTGCTGTGTATGTGACTTGGTGACAAGTCTTCCATCGCCAGACTAGACTTACTAGACTTAGAATTAGACACTTGTCTTCATACGCACAAAGCATGACTGACTGCGGTGCCAACATCGCTGGCAGAAACAACGAGGAAGTAAACTTAGAATTAGTGAAGTACCTCAAGATTTATTTAGTTGCAATGGTTAAAAACCAGTATCAAGACCAGAATCTCGTAAATAGGACCAGCAGTTACAGCATTGGTGCAAAATCGTGATCGAATTTCCCAAATCTATGCTTCCGATCAAACTAATTAAGATTGTCTTGTCTTATCTCCAGTTACTTAGAGAATCTTACAATGTTGGCCTTTCTAAAATTAGAGTCGAGATGGCTTTTAATGATATTCGAGATACAAGGGATCTTGAATATTGTTTGTTCCATTCGAGAAAGAAGAAGAAAGATGTTATTTAGATGTCCTCAAAGAGTAAATCCGAGCACTCTTAAAAAAAACTTCTGGTGGTTAATGAATTTACAGTCTGAAGGATTCCATTCCATTTTGTGACCCTCCCATTTGTTAACTTTGTAGGTACGTACCTAATTAGTTGCAGACATTTACTGTCTTTGCATGGACAATTTAATAGTAACGATTGAGTTCATAAAACGTAAACAATTCCAATTTAATGGTCACACAAAACAACGCTATAACAGTTGATACCCACCCAAGTAAGTACATTCAACTTTAGATACCTCGCGTGTCGTGGGAACTGGTCTACAATCTACAATTGAATGAACTTTCTGAGCCGACTGCCGAGCTACTGAGAATGGAACTGATAAATCTCTTGGTTTAACGAATCTTATTAAAATTCCTGTTAATACCGAGCTAGGTAGTCGTTGGTAAATGGTAAATTGTCACCCCATTTAAGCAATGTGAAGGAGTGCCGCGTTGTATTGACATACATATAATTATTGTACACCCCATGGGTATGTTGCAGTGATACAATCATGTTAATTGTAAGAACTGTCTTTTGACCACAAAAAACAATAAATAAATGAGTATGAATATGAGTATCATACTTTTGTTTTTGAGAGTTTATCCAGCATTGGTTTGCGAAAGTTTTCAACTCTTCGTCAAAGTCAAAGCCAAATCGAGAAATCAATTTGAAAAGCGCATTTGAATCACAAACTTACAAGAAAAAAAAGAGGAAATGAATCTAGTTCCAAAAGGTAGTTTCGTATGGAGAAGATTGGGCAAGAAACGCCATAGTTACTCTTAAAAAAATGATTTTACATAATTTTTAGATAATCATAATGTAAAGACCCGTACTGTAAGTACCTACTTAGAATAATTGGTATTAATATACTACAATAGGTAGTATTAGTATCCACAAAATTTGTAAATAAAGCAGCTGCAGCGTATTCTATCGTATTAAGAAAAGGAAGAAAAATATTTTATTTGGGACACGCACAGGAAATACAAAGAGTAGTATCGGCACTAACTCTTGTAAGATTTATTAAAACGGGGACAATGGTGTGGGTGGGTTACATGTCTGTTAAATCTTACTTTAATTATTTCTCTGTATGTTGTAGCATGTAAAGGCATTCGTAATACAGGGTAATCCAAATACTAGTGCCAAAGCATTCGTTGGACACCTGTGCATATTACATAAGATCAAATAAGGAGATTTTCTGTACCCATGCTTCCAGTATTTGGTAGGTAAAGATTTTATTTTATTTTTAAAGGCCGTCGAAAAAATTATATCCAGAAAGCAGTTGGGGATTAGTCCACCATAGACAGATATGTTGAGAACAAATCGTCGGCATAGGTGGAGAACTAAATAACTGCGATTTTGGTCAAATTGACTTTTCACCATTTTCGTAACAACCAAATCATGCCGCATAAATAAATCGCAATTTTCTCTGCATAACTGAAAACACGAAAACCCATAGTAACCTACTTCAATTATTAGAAACTTAATAAGAATAATTAATTAATCATGTTTTCCAGTACAAAATTCAATAATAAAAGTACAAGGACCCCTTTTAGATTTTGCATTTCGTTGGCGTAGGTGGAGAACTAAATAGCAAAAATTTTCTCCAAACAAGAATTTTTTTCCTATTTAGTTCTCCACCTACGATATGAATCGCGCACTTGGTCGCAACGGCCACCTAGCCGCAGATCATACAATACCACTAGGCGGCCACGACTGCCCGGAGTCGTGGCCGCCTAGTGCACGAGATCCCTTAGTCATCATCTCGGTAGTCACTCCCTTTCTAGCCAAATCATCTTTCACACAGTCCATCCATCGTTTCTTCGGTCCCGTTCAATTTTCCTCACAACACCGGGCTATTATTGATTTGCTTTTCTAAACTTTCCACAGTAGTGGAATTATTATTAAATTATAGCTTTGTAGCTTATACCTACTTGTCTAGTTACCGAGTCTTTTTAATCTACGTCACAGCGGCATAATTTCTCACAATAGCAATGTCATTTTTGATAGCTGTTTAGTTATTATGTTTATTTTTGTAGTATTCTCCAAAAACGATTCTCTATTTCTATAATCAAAAAATCTTGTTGGAAATAAGTCTTCGGTGCGTATTATAATGGTAATCTGTTTGGAATTCTTTCGATAAGAAAATAAATAATGCGGTTTTTTTATATTTTCCTTTCATCTTATCATCCGCACCACAAAATAGCAAACTTAACTCAATACCCTTCCTAAACGTCTACTTCCACAATTTCCTTTCACCGCAGAGAAAACAACAAAACACATCTATAGTAGGTACCTTAATCTATACCGCCTCAAATTACATCCAATCAAACCACTAACTGCGTCATTTGCAAACCTGTCCTCAATTGGATTCAGTCCAGCCGGCAAAACAAAAACAAAAAACACGTGGAGAAAAGACAAATCACAACACGGAGAAGAAGACGACAAAAATGTTCCAAAAAATAAAATTGTGTTTAAAAATATTCTTACCTTTACAAGAGTCACAGGGTGCAGGCATCTCGTGGCGGGTCTAAGCTAGACTAAGCTTGCCGGGGATGTGGACAGTAGGGTGCGCGCGCAGCGGCAACGTGTATAGCCGCCGAGAGCTCAACGGGTCAATAACTGAGCGCCTCGAGTGGGGATCGCATCGTTCTGCGATAGGCAGGGAGACAGTGCACTGATTGACAACATTATCTCGCTTTATTGAATGATTGATGCAGATGTAGTTAAGGTTGATTCGGATTTTGATTGATTGCCTTTGATATTGTTTGTTTATGCAAGTAAGATGATACTGTGTTTTGCACTGATAGATAAGATTGTTTTATTACTGTGTTATTAGAGTTGAGTAGGTATCTATATTTTGAAATAGGTAAATACCTAAATCAAATGCAGGATCCTCGATCATAATATTTATTTGTTTTTTATTATTACTTTCTGGTAATACCTATACCCGTAGCCGAAAATGTTAAATAATTCTGAGTTAGTATAGCTAAGCACAGTCCAAAGTTGCAACCACCATGATTACTAAAATAAAGGACTATTTGGAGAAAACCTACCTACCCTGAACGTACCCTGGTTACCTACATATTCCTGTGATTTTTATAATAAGATAAAGTTTTTCCAAAGCTCATTTAAATTCCGGATCCGAATCAATCAAAATCCAACATGAAAATAAACACCACCCTATCTCCTTTCCTAAAATAAGATAGTTATTTAAGTCATGGCATGCTGTGCAGGTATGGCTACAATAAATGATCGGATCGTAAACAAAAACAGGCCGGTCCGGGCAGCCGTCCGACCGGTTCGCTCCGGCCCGGCACGGTTGTATCTGTCGCAAGCTTTCAATACTTTCCTATAAGAACTTTGGAACTTTGTGATGGCATTGAATTCGCAAACAGCAACGATTGGTAAAGTGAGTTAAAAAGTAATAAGTTTCTGTACCCTAATTGCGTTGATTATGTTTCGATTTGAAACAGCTTGCTAATCCATTGCTCGATAAGTTGGAAAAAAAAACTGCTCAACAACGTGAATAACGCAATGAATGTTGTTTAACTGTCAAAATGAAACAAATTGGTCATAATCGTTCTCTAAAATAAGTTACGCGATTAGGGTATTGGTTGGTTCGTATCAAAGGTCTTTGAGATTGCAATCTATTTGGATAGCTTAAATTGACTCTAGTAAAGTCAAGCACACAGTGCAAGCAAATTGTATAGGTAGGTACTTTTAAATGGCGGAGGAATAAATAAGAGTAATTACTTCAAAGTAATACACAGTGCAAGTGCTTGAAAACGAAAGCTTGCACTGTATAAAATTAAATGAATTTACAGTAGAAATAGTTAATGATGAAACAAACAGCAGATATGGTAAATATTCTGATCAGCAATAAATATTTGATGATATGTCAATGATAACTGATGACGTAGAGGTCGTAACGGTGAGTCATTACCCATATGTAAATAATGTAGTGATTGTTTGAGATTAAAATCAAAATCAAAAGTCATTTATTCAAACTAGGCTGAGAATCAGCACTTTTCGAACGTCAAAATTACATTAGACAGTCCCCCAAAACGCCCACCCTTCACCACTTCCTAGTGCTTTAGCTGGGAAGATTTGGCGCAACAAACTCCCCAGCAGCACAGCTGTCTGTTTATTTAGAATGAATATATAATAATTATAATAGATGAAATTAGCCTCGTAAAAGCAAGCAATAAGAGTAACAAAAAATTACTGGTGAACTTATATAGCGGGGTATAAAAACGGGTAAAAGATTTTTCACTATTAGGTTCTGAATTCTGATAATTAATGCGCATACCTATGTTCCGGGGATATAAATCCTTTCTAGAAAGCTTTATATTATAAGAAATAGCAAAATGTCCCCTAAGTTTGTCTAGACTAGAGATTTGGCGCAGTAAGGATAATTTGCCAAAAACGGCAGACAATTTCTTGGCGCGTAGCGAGAATTTGCTAAAACTTATGCGCAATACGTAACTGCGTCTATCAAAGCTTGGAATCACATGATACCTACTAAACTATTAGCGTAGATTCCTCAATATAATTTTTTATCTGTTCAGCTTTTTTTACTACAAGTCTGTGTGCTTTAACAAAAAAAAAAATAACATTAAAAATATATATTGTATCTCCTGCATAAGTAGGTTCATGTCCAGCTGCTTCGGCTGGATCGGAAACCGTCAATAAAAACTTAGCTCAAACTCAAGCGGATGCTTCCATATAGGGAACCTCTATTATAAAAATAAAATAAAACTCGTATATTTCCCGTGAGAACGACCACCATTAGAAATATCCTGCAGTTTTTGCATCATAACCCGTCTTGGACGTTTCAAGGCTAAAATCTCTTTCCCATTTAGGTAGCATAATTTGTAACTTTTTATCAAATCCTGACCTGGGTTCTTCCAAAAATACTTTACAGAACTGGTTTTGTCGTTAGTCGGAACGTGCAGTATCATTAAAATTTTGTTTATTTGTTTTTCACTTATAATATCGACGAAGGAAATCAAAACATTGTAAAAAATCTCGATCTTTTTTCACGGTTCGAATTCAGTGGAACCAAAATGTATTAACTATTATAAGCATATATCCTACGAGTCACGACTCTCAAATAGGTACTCATTTGACGTTTTTGTGCAAATTAATGGAAACTGTAATTTAAAGAGTTAAGTAAGTGGGGATTGTGCCCTTTTTACGATAAGAAGTTAAATCTGAACAAGATTTACCTAACTAAAGGATCAGAAACGATTTTAAAATGAAAGGATAGGAAACATACACATATATCCAAAACATAAGAAATCTTCAAATTGTTGCCCCAAAACCTTATTTAATTTAATGGGAAAACTGACTCATTTCCAAGCAACACAATCCAAACAAAGCATCTAAGAATCAGATAGCAATCAAGATCTACATTTATAAACAAAGAATAGATCTGCAGTTGTAGCGGAACGACACGAAGTCTGCCGAAGTCGTCGACCTGCGCGCGAGCAGTGATTCACTCACTTTATAGCAAGTATCAAACTCCTAATGGTTTATTTTACAACGCTATGTTTTTTGTTTTGTTGTTGAACTAATTTGGGCCCAGTTTGAGGCAGGTTTTTTAGTTGACGTCAATGATTTTGAAGTCGGATTTCGTGTCTTGAAGTGAAATTGTTTTTGCTATTGTGTATGTGAGGTTTTGGAGTGATGGTTGATACATCACCTTCCTACCCTTATTCCAATTGATTTGGAGTCATGTCTCCCTCTTCCATCCATACATCGTTATTAGCCGTCATCTCAATAGGTATTCATCGTTTCGTTCCACTGTTTTGTGATATGTTTGATTATTTACGTTTGTTAAAGTGTGAAGTAAAACCATTACTAATGTTTTATGACTGTTACTAATTTATTCGCATAAATCTATCCTGTAATTAAATTGGATAAGCTTTCTCATCCTTAGAAAACCTGTAACTGAAAGGTTGTCTACAGTTTATCTAGCCTCGTCTATGTCGCTGTCTGTTGGGTAAACTTCACTTTCTTGTTGTTTGTTGTTGCAGTTTGGCAAAGGTAATTTAATATGTAAAACAAGTATTGTTGTGAATAAACACTATTTCATTATTTTTTTCTAGTTGTAATCTAATACTCAAAATTTCGTTGAACGAAACTGTTTTGTAATAGGTACCATATCTTCTAATTAATGTCCTATTCTTATAATGACTCCACCAAAGCGTTTGATACCGATTATTTTATTATTCCTATCGATAATTATCTCGTTACTATTACTGGTAGTCTGTATCATCCCTATTGTAACCGAAATATATAACTAATTTATGTAAAGTCATTAGAAGGTACAACGAATAACACTGTTGTTATCACAATTTTCTAGAGAAAGCTAGGAAGCGTCGTGTTGTATGCGCAAGCGCTCATTACCCGCTAGCCACTAATTATTGCGGCTTAAGCGGTCACCAGTACTGATTGTATACACCCCTCGCAACATGAATAAGACCACTAAATTTTCACTAATTTTCTTTAATATTTATAAAAATATTTTTATCACGATAATGATACAATTTTTTTGTTTCATATTGCGTATGTTATTACACTCCGTTGCGCAATAGTTTACGTGACTGTGTCTACAGACAAGTCTATGCATGTTGCAGCGCGCCACTTGAATACGACCATTAGTAACTTGCTGTAGTAGAGTTAAAGAAACAAAAGTCTGTGACGTTGAGGTGTGCGTATTATAGTTCGAGAAAGAGAAAATTAATATATAAAAATCTGTTTTATTTCAATATGGGTAAAAAAAAGTGTTTAACTCCAGAAGAACAAGGAGCTATTAAAATTTTGCATAAAGAAGGACATTCTAATAGAGCAATTGGAAAAAAAATTGGACGGTCGCATCAGGTAGTGAGTAAATTTCTCAAGGAACCCGAAAATTACAGAAAAAATTTTAAAGGACGTACAAAATTAGCAACTACATCAAGGGAACGTCGAGAAATATTACGTGAAGCATCTAATTCAACTTTGACAGCTAGACAAATAAGAAGTAATGTTGGAACAGAAGCATCATTAAGAACCGTACAAAAGATTATACAGCAATGTCCATTCATAAAACGCCTGAAAATTAAACGGAAACCGGCTTTAACGAAATTTCAAATAAGTGAACGGCTAAGATTTGCTCGAGAAAAAATGCATTGGAAAGCCGACTGGTTCAAAGTTATTTTTAGTGACGAAAAAAAATTTAATCTAGATGGGCCCGATGGATTTTCATATTATTTTCATGATTTGCGAAAAAATGAACTGATTTTATCTAGAAGACGTAAAGATTTTGGCTCAGTGATGGTATGGGGAGCAGTTTCATACAAAGGTACTGTTGATTTAGTTTTCCTAAAAGGCAGACAGAACTCTCAAAAATATATAGAACTATTGGAAAAAGAAAGAAAAAATTTTATTAAAGTAAATGGTGCTTCGAATTTTATTTTCCAGCAAGATAATGCTAGTATTCATTCAGCACATGCTGTACAGCTATGGTTCAAAAATCATAATATAAATGTTTTAAAATGGCCATCAAATTCTCCAGACCTCAACATCATGGAAAATGTTTGGGGATGGCTTTCTCAACAAGTGTACAAGAACTCTCGGCAATTTAGTACTGCAGAAGAATTACAGAAAGCGTTGCAGCGCGCCTGGAATAGTATCTCCGTTGAGTACTTAAAAACTCTATATGATTCAATCCCTTCGAGAATATTTGAACTGATTAAAAATAATGGCAAATGTACTAGTTACTAAGCTATGAATGGTATTTTTATCGGTTAAAATATTTGTGTTTTATTCTGTGGTCTTATTCAAGGTGCGCATTGTAATGGTAGTATATTTAGTAAAATGTACTTTGTTGCTATTGTTTCTTTCATAGGGCTACGTGATTAATAATAATTTATTATTGAACACATAAGAGTATTATAGCCAGGTTTTACGTACTGTAACACATTATTTAAATAAAGAGGTTTCTGTAATGTATCTGGTCTTATTCATTTTGCGAGGAGTGTATACATTCTACAGTGCTATTGTCATGGATTAACATGGGTATAGATGCTAGAAAATATTAAAAAATGGGTCGGAAAATTCAGTACGTACGAATGTGGATGGGCTGTATAAGTAGGGGAAGACTAAAAACGATAAAAGTATTGTGTGAAAGATGATATGGCCAGGAATGGTGACTACCTACTGAGATGACGGCTAATAGAGACGTATGGAACTATGGAGGAAGAAAACATGTTGCGTTGATTCCAAATTGGGACAAGGGTAAGAGAATCACGATGGTCGGAAAGCAAACCCAGCAATAGGGCAAGAGAACAATGAAATAGCTTCTAAAATTTAAAATGATTATAGATAATAATGTTAGTAGATAAGAATATGGAAACGTTATTGAAATTGAAAATATTGAAATCTATTATTTGGAAAACAGATTAATCGATGGCTACAAGAATAGGGAAAGGAAAGAAACGATGGATGGATGAAAGATGAAACAAATGCAAACAAATTACGATAAGAACACGATCAAAATTATATTTGAAGTTATTTGATTAATTTCCTTACATTGTTGAACCGCGTGGATATTCTTATGTACAACGTTTTCGAGTATTCTATCTTGTAACTTTTGTTGCTATATAACATCCAAAAAAACAACTACTGGGCTTATTATAATGAGTTTCTTGTTTTTACTTTATGTAGGTAGGTAAGCACAAGTTTCATCTGCGCTCCACTTTTATACGTTTACGTTTTTTTTCTTGATTATGTGTTCAAAGACTGGTTATTTCTACACCAATTACAAATTCTTTTTTCTGAAGCCGTAGTAAGTACCACGTTACTTATCACAAAAAATATGACCATATTCAAGGTTCAGTGATGAAATGTTATCGACAGGTGCTTCTTTTAATGAGTAGGTAAATGTATTGCTGTCTCTAGCTATCAGTTTATAGGTAAGTGGGAACATACATAGGTACTTAGTATATAATTGTAAAACGGGCTACATGATTTAAAGATGAGTAGGTATAACTATTTTTGGATTGAAATGAGGTAGGTGATGTTGACAATGTTGATGAACTTGGAACATACCTGGAAGTGTGCTGTGGAGGCCTTATTTATAAGACATTTACAGAGTATCCCGGTTATGGAGCCCTTCAGAATAAAAATGTGCGTTTGTATCGCTTCTGGCTTTGACTACATGTAGCACCTTGGCACCTTGGTAGATATAGATTGCAGAAAGTAGAAGAAATACGTTGAGTTAAGCTAGAAATAAACTATAGCCCCTAGAGGTGATAGCCCATATAGGCGATACACCAGCAAATACTTCCTATTATTAATAAGGTCCTTGCATGTTCGAATACGAATCTGGATGCAACGCTTCGGTGCTACCTACACGTCAATTTAACACAATTGGCCTACAAAAGAGGTCATAAAAACTTTATATCGGTTCTGTCTACCAATATTCAAAGAGCATGAAGACTGCACTATAAAAGAGATAGATAGGTGTGTCTGTAAAGCGTCGTGGGTTCGAGTCACGAGTCACGCTACGCCTCACAATGTACGGAGGGTCCCTTTATGACTATTAATTAGTTCAACCACTTGAATGGCGCAGTGGCCGAGAATGATGATAGTTTGATACTGCATCGAATGAAATAATGTTTATTTTAAGTCTGAGTGACAAAGTCTCACTGCTGCAGGATTCGTACTAGATGATAATAATAGGTACTGGGAAAATATCATTCTCATCAATATCATCTTCCTGCTCATGTTCCATGTTACTTGGATTCAGCGCAACACGTTTCCTTTTCCATTCTCTTCTGTCAACCGTCACGCTATCATTCCTCCCTTCTCTTTCATATCATTCCTCACACAATCCATCCATCTTTTCTTTGGCCTTCCTCTCCCGCTCCATCCATCAACATTTATATTAATCACTCTTTTAGTCACATGCGTTTCCTCCCTCCTCATCACATGCCCACACCAAGACAAACGATTTTCTTTCAAGTTTTCTGTCACTGGCGCCACTTTCAAACTTCCCCCTATATACTCATTTCTTACTTTATCCATTTTCGGCACTCCATACATCCATCTCAACATTCTCACCTCCATTGCATGCAATCTTTTTTCATCCGTCTTCTTCTAGTTCCAGCACTCCGATCTATACATTACGAAAGGCCTTATCACGGACATGTAAATTTTCCACTTTAACTTGAGGGGCATCCGTGAGTCGCAAGTTGTTCCTTAAAACATAATTCACAAAAGTCATTCTATCTCTGTATATTAAACCGACCAAAAGAGAAAAGAGGATTTTTTTTATAAGTAATTTGAACTCAAGGGTTGATTTGGGTTGTAAGGAAAAGAACCCATGATTCACCCATAAGAAATTACCCATGTTACTAAAAGCGTTTAGAGATACAGAAGTTCACATAGTCAAACTCAAAGTAATGAAAATAGGTACATCTAAATATGATCAAATCTATGATTCAGAAACCAGATCACAAGTAGTTGCCTTCGACTCAATAGTTCATTGCCAAACTCAAGATACAATGTCTTCAACAAAAGATAGCAAAAAAGATAAAATATACTCCAAATCCAAACAAAAAGTTCTTATAACTAGCAAAAAACGATTTTACTCTGTGGTATATAATCTACAATCTCGAATTTGCGCCAAAATCGGGTTTGTCGCAAAAAATACTTGCGAGTGTTAATTTCAGATCAGTGAACTTGCTAGCGACACTAATGATGCAAAAACTCAAGAATAGTTATCAACATATATGTTATGTATGTATTTTCCAAAAAGAAAAAATAACTATAAGTGAAAATGAGGTTTGTTATAAAAAAAAAAACAATTCATGGAATTTTCTTTTTTCCATAATATGACACCGAGGAAGCTGTAGGTACCTATCAACAACTAAGAAATCTCAAAAATTACCATATCAAGCAGGAGACAGAAAAGAGCTAGGTTGTATGCGCAAAGGGACGTGAATTAAGTGTAGTCCATTATAACATCAACCCTGAATTCCTTAAAGGAGTTGGCAGAGCTAAGCTCCGCTCCGCAGCGGTCCATAGCTAAGCTACGCACGAATGCGTGGCGGGCAAACAAATGAACCGCGCAGTGAACATGGCAAACCTTTCCGTGAACGTCCTACGTAGCAGTGGACGGCAGATTTAAATCTGGTCGAGCCAGGAATCGCAGAACCCCACGCTCAGCAAAGCCTACAATTTTGCCTAAAAACTACAAACAAATGTTTTAAGTTCAATATTATGTTTTTGTTCGTGCCATCCATAGCTTCTGGGAACCCAGGTTTGGAACTTTTCTTTTCGTGGAAAACTCTATTCCTTTGCTTTATTCAATTTTAAAAACTTATAATTAAGAAAGAAAGAAAGATAATACGTATATTGGCGGTAAATAATTTACACAAAGTAAAGCGCCTGCCTGGGTTGGAACCCACGACCGTAAGTTGGGGCTGTTAACACTGGGCCACCACTGCTCACACGGTACAGTTTGGCAAAACTTTTTATGTTATTTTCCTCCCAAAAGTGACACCCATATTCAAAATTCATTTACATATTTACGTTCACGTCCGTGTTTGGATCACAGAAATTCATATGTGTACCAAATTTCAACTTAATTGGTACATAAGATGCGGAGCAAATTGACTGTGACAGACGGACAGACAGACACATGAGTTATTACTCGTGTGTCGGTCTTTTTTTGGGTGGGAATTTATCAAAATAACTTCTCCCGCTCTAGGAGGAGCGGGAGGGCGTGTCAGACTCTTACTGACTAAAACCCACCCGTGTTCCTTCGGTTGCCCTGTTGCCGGAGGCCACGATTTCCCTATCGGTTTTCTTCGAACCCCTGGCAGGCATTGGCCCTAGCGGACCCCGTCAATTCTGCTGACATCTCTTTGAGACGCGCGTGGAACACAACGCGCCGTCGACCCAGGCCTGTCGTCCTTATCGGACGGCGAGCTACCCATTGCTCACCGTCCGCAAGCCCGCACCTACGGTGACCGGAAATCGGCTCGCGATTCCCGACGCCCTGGGCGTCTTCTCCTGCAGCGGTTAGGTTAGGTTAGGTTAAATTTGCCTCTCCCTCACGCGTTCCGCCTCCTCCTTCGCGAGCATTATCGCTTCGCAGAAGGAGGTGACGGCCTGCCAGTTCCTCTTGCTCCGTACCATGGCTTGAACCAGGGCCGGACGCAGGAGATCACCGCCGCCGATCGCCTCCACGAGGACACGGCGATGCTCCGCTCAAGCCAGGTAGACCTACACCGTATGCTCCACCGTGTCCTCCGAGCGATCCACATAATGGTGACACCCGGGCGTTTCCGGGCCTTATCCTGAACAGAAACCTCCCGAAGCAGCCGTGTCCGGTGAGGACCTGAGTCATGCGGAAGGTGAGGACGCCGTGGTGCCTCTCAAGCCACTCCTCAAAGAGGGGTCTTATCGCCGCACTCGTATGTCGGTCTGTCTGTCTGTCTGTCCGTGTGGTTCCGTTTTTTCATTCGGACGAACAAAACCCTAAAAACACTCACCATGCATTTAAACCTCCTCCTTTTTTGAAGTCGGTTAAAAATTATAATCGTAACAAAATATTCCCAGTTGGTTTGAGGAAAAACACACATAAGTACACACGGCTACACATCAAGCTATACATTTCCAGTTTCTGCTGATCTAGTATTGTATAAGATTTCTCTACAATGCGAGGTCAGCTTATAATGGTAATGTATAGCTTGATGTGTAGTCGTGTGTACCTTATCATTATTTTGGTGTTATAGGTGATACTTAAAATAGTTTTGTCCTCAGTGGAACGTTATCAGAGGAAACAGTTATATTCATATATTTGCAATGTACATTTAGTGAAACAAATTTTTCTTGTGTTTAAAACTGTCTATTTTACATTTATGTGTGTCGGATCTTGGATATCAGTGTACAAGAGGTATTTGAAAAAAATATTTATACTGTTAAGAGGGCTTATCCTAAAAGTTGGCTGTGTCGCAAATAGCTGTCAAATATTTACCTGTTTTGATTATGATTAATTTGGCAATAGAAATGTGGCTAGCTAGTGAACCAAAATATTGATTATGAAATGCAGAAGTTAATATCGTAATACCGAATATTTAGTTTTAGATGTAAAAAAGTGTTGGGAAACTTTCCAAATGCCTTTTTACACCTAAAACGGTTACAACATCAAATTCAGTGTTATAATTGCAATTCATTATTAATATTCTAGTTCACTAGTTAGCCACATTTCTTAATTCCATACAGTAATATTACCAAATTAATCAAAACAGCGAAATATTTGACATCTATTTGCGACAAAGTCAAAGTCAAATAATTTATTTCAATTAGGCACATAATGGCACTTTTGAACGACTTTTTGCGACGATACACATTTTCAGAACAAACGCTGTTAAGAAGAAAAAAATATTTCAGAACAAAGGAAAACTGCGATTCACCAATAAGCCTGCCAAACAAGGATTGTAGCAATCAATACTTTCCAAAACCTTTTATTAAAGGAATTTCATGTTCCTAGGTGCATTGTTGAATGTTACTCCTGTAAGCAGTACAGTGAAGTTCTGACAACAAACTTCCTCTTCTAACACCAGAAGATGCTCTGGATAGACAGTTTTATTTATGAACTCAATAGTTATAACTTTTTTCTCACAACGACTTAGGACTGACTACCACAGTATCAAATAAAAGTCGTGAAAAGATCTTCCTCATGCCAACAACATTATGTCGACTCACTATTGGTGGACCGCGCCGTTTTCTCAGATAAAAGGACGCGCAGGATTCCAGGGGGTCTACCACCAGCTCATAAATCAGTATTATTTTAATATTACTTCTGTGTGGGAAAGAGATGATGCTCTACAGGACGTATAGCTCCATCTCTTTCTCCCACTGAAGTAATATTAAAATAATTGTAAAAATTAAAGATAATGTAACATTTACCATTTATTTCAGACGATTCAAGCAATAATCCTGAGATATTCTTGATTGAAAACAACACAGCTTACCATGATATGGACTTGGTATTGTTACAAATGGATTTAAACGACAAATTTCGAAGTCTTTGTAGCAATTATTATGATATTACCATCGGCTCTCTAAAAGATGCGGAAAAATATGAGAACATGTAAGTCAATTAAAGTATATAACTTATACAAATAACAAATGCACGATAACTATTAACTACATGTAAACACTACGCAAGTTGAGTCTTTTTATAAGATATCCTATTCTATACTATTAAATGAGCAATATTTGTATTTAAGTATATAATATATTTCGATAAAAGTTGCAATATTTGCGGAGGCGAAAAATCGATTTAGATAGGTCTCATATCTGGGAAAATTCGATTTCTCTTTTTTCAAAGTTGTCCAAAGTTTAAAAAAAGATGGCTACTTTAGGCCATGGCAGCATGGAATTAGTATGTACTATACATGGAATTAGTATGAACTATCCTATACTATTCAATAAGGATATTCTCTATTTTCACCAGAGCAGAGCTCGGTCGTCCAGGTACTAAGATTTATTTATTAAATTTATTGATTATGTTGGTAAAACCAGCAAGTCGACTAGCACAACTACTAGACGTGTTGCGCATAATGTAACTTGCTACATTGCTCATAAGACTATGCACACAACCGTCCTCCCACCGCTATAATAAAATTAAAACTTACTTACTTAGGCACGTTTCTTGATTTTTTTATTATTATTATTTTACACTTTTTATTTATTTCCATTTTTTCTTTTTTTTACTTGTGTTATAATTATGTTGTGTTGTGTGCCTTTTTGTCTGTGCTAGATAAATGTATTTTATTTTTTCTTCTTATATATAAAATTCTCGTGTCACAATGTTAG
The DNA here is from genome assembly GCA_963680765.1 of Agrochola lychnidis. NCBI lineage: Eukaryota > Metazoa > Arthropoda > Insecta > Lepidoptera > Noctuidae > Agrochola > Agrochola lychnidis. The sequence continues at coordinate 9,330,440 of OY796855.1, read as the reverse complement.
TTACCTTACTCCTCCGAAACGGCTTTACTGGTGTTTACCAAATTTTATATGCATATTCAGTAGGTCTGAGAATCGGCTACTATCTATTTTTCATACCCCTAAGTGATAAGGGTTGTCCATCCCAAACAAATAATTGGCAAAACAACGTTTGCCGGGGTCAGCTAGTTTCTTTATACATATATGTAGGATGTGCACAGAGTGGTTTACCACGTTAGTTGCGCGGTTCATTTATTTCTCAGCCACGCATCCGTGCGTAGCGTGGTCGGTGGTCGTGGGTCGCAAATTTGCAATGGATGATCCCACCTACATTTTCATACAAAAAAAAACTAAGTAAACGTGCATAGCCTAGCCGTGCTACGCTGTGGAGCGACGCCTTTATGCATAAGCAAAAACCGTATCTTGAAACGGTTTCCGAGAAGATATAACTCACGTTTAAAATTAAATAAAAATAATATTCATTACGTACTTTATTTGCAGTAACGTTATCCGATTTGCGGTTCCCGATTATTGTGATGGAAAATCACTGAAGAATTTCGTGTGCGCCGGAAACGTTAGCAAAAGCGACGATGCTGTGTGCAGTAAAACGGACAAAGCTCAACCTGAATTTGACTGTCACGAAATCGTAAATCTTGTTAGCAAATCAGTATTAGAAATAAATGATGGTCATGTCTACAACTTTGTACAGGAAATGGATGTAATACTATCTCCTGAAGAGTATAAAATAATGCACAGAGAAAGTTGTAACCCTTTTTCTCAAAACACATTAGACCTGATGGTGGTACTCCTTTGCTTGCCTGAGCCTTACTTTAAAAAGGAAGTTAATATACATCCATTAAAACTGATTCAAGAATCAAATAATGTTTGTTCTTATTATTTAAATAGAATACCTTGGGAATTGAATTGGAATAGGAATCGTCTTCTAGCTGTGATAGCCCCTGAACCATTTGAGGTAACAACCGAATACTCAATTCCAACCATATTCTATGAAACTCCATATCTGTTTTCGGAAAATAAGACAAATTTTCCAAATTCTATGAATCTAGTACCGTGGCGATTACTGAAGTATGGATTTCTAACGTTTATTCAAACCGTGGGCTGGCAAAGAGTGGCGATTGTGACTGACGATTCAGAATATAGCCTGGATTTTGAAGATGAACTGACTGCACTGTTTAATAAAGAACGATTAGTATACACTGTGATCCGGTGTGAGGATGCCAATTGTGAAATGGAGAAGGTAATTCTTTTTACAATAATTTGCATTACAATAAATGTGTGATATAATTCCGAACGCGGCAGTAGACCGCAGATGGCAACGGCGGCGTTCCGGTTGGCAATAAACGCAGTTTTGATTCCGAGCGCGACGTCACTACTACGATAGCAGTGGTACTTCTCTTCTTCAGTTTCACGAAACGCATTTGTCAAACAAAAAAATCTGACTTGTCTCTCTGACAGCACTAGGTCTGTATGTACGTCTGTAGTCGCTGCTCGACCGCAGCAGCAGGCGGCACTGCCGCCATCTACGTAAGCGTTTTCATAGAAATAGGTATATATAAACGAGCACCTCAATGACGTAACACACTTCAAAGGATGTTGAAAGAAATTCCTAATCTGTTGTTTCATATGTTTGAAAAATTCATCCTCTCGACAACGTAAATAACGCAATCAATATTGTTGAGTTGTCAAAATGAATGGCATTGAGATTTGAGGTTTGTCACACAATTAAACCGCAGTAGTGTCTCTGCGGTCTGTCATTGCGGTTGGGCGTCACTGCCACTGCTGGTGTCTTTTGGTGGTGTCAAGAGAATTGAACGAAAACGTAATGATCATGGTCACTTAAATAACATGAATTGGTGACGAAATAGTAGATTATACAACAAGTGAAAAGAAAGGGGAATTTAATTCGAGGGACTCAAAAGTTGGATCCGAGAGGATTAGAATCCTGAGCGGAGCGAGGGATACAAGGACAGAGATGATATTTTTTTATTCACGAGTTGTGTACTTTTTACCATTGACTGCGAGAAAATAAATAGTAGTACATTACATATAGCATTTATATTTATCAAGTTTTATTAAATAATCCGTAATAAGAGAACAAAGGATTAAATATAAAGTGAAATAAGAACAGTTTTCGAAATTCAGTGTTATATTCTTGTTTTGTTTTGAAACGATCATGTTAGCAATGAATAAAACAATCACATAAAACAACCACGTTAACAGTTATAAAAGAACCTAACTAAAATTGGCGGGATATATTTTTAATAAATTTAATATTGTATAGCTATATGGAATAGCTCCTTTTAGCCAGCACTTTCAGCACGTTTTGTTTATTTTTTGTACAGACGCCGCACATCAAGCTACTACATTCTGTCAAATTTATTTAATAGATTTTCAACTTTATCACTGAAGTATAAGGTTCAAAGTTGATTGGGAAAATTTGTCAGTTTCGGGTAGCTTGATGTGCTGGCGTCTGTACATAATTTGTGCTTGTTCTAAATTCATTCAAAATGTTTTTATTCACTCAGTGACTAAAAGAGAGTTTTATTCACTGTTATCGATTAATCAAATGCCTTTTTTTTTCGAGCGGCAATGATAAAAAATAATTCATAGTGTTCTGCATGTTTTATGACTTGTAAGATAAGTGAACAAAATTAATGAGCTTAGATGAATAACATTCTAAATCTATTCTTAATAATAGTGCAACTGGTTTTATTCATAATTTGGAATATACTTTCAGATAGCACAAGAACTCAGTAGAGTTTCAGCGAGGGTAGTAATTGCCAACGTCGAAGAGAAACATGCTCAATACCTGGTCGAAAATGCACACCACGAGATCACATGGCTAGTGAGGGACATGGTTGGGAAACGAAAAAATCAGGTACTTGAACGCGGCCGTGGAAATGAGACATCGGAGGCCCCAGCACGAACGTGCGAAAACGTAACGTAAATTCGAAAGATTAAAAAAATCTATTCTAGCATTTTTTACCGATTTCAAAAAAGGGGAGGTTCTCAATTCGGATGTTTATATTTTTTATGTACCTATGTTCGAGCATAAGTCCGTCATTATAGACGGATTAGCAAAATTCCTTTTTTGTTTGAAAGGAAATGCTCTCGAGCTAACTTACCAAGCAGTTAATAAAATTTATAAAGTTTTTATTTTTCATCTTATCATCATATCATCCACATTGACTAAGTGGAAAATTATTGAAGCTAACTTAAAAACAAAGCTTATAAAATTTAAATGGGTGGTCTCATATATTTTATTTTAATACGTATTTTTTACACTTAGTATTTACATAGCAGGTAGTGGTATTCGAATTTGAGTGGGGTAGGTACCATAACAAAAAAGTTAAAAATTGAAAGTTTTTTCTAAAAAAAAAAACAATCGTCTCCCTAAATTAAAGTTATTTTCACTTTGTAGTGTTTATTTTGGAAGTTGGTTGTTTTATTTTTGTAACAAAGTTTGTATGGTATCAATTTTTGCGACAGGCACAATTTTTATTTGTATTTGTATACATGGGGGCAGGGACATCGACGTACAACCTGCTGTCATGGATTCAGCACATGATTCTGGAACCCCATGCGTTGAAATTTTTCGTCGGTTATTAAAAAAAATTACATAGCCACCCTGTATATAAATAAAGTCCTTAAACTAAGTGAATTTTATGTGAGATACGAGTATTTTCAATTTTAATATCGTTCGAATCTACGTCACGTTTCCACCGTATTTGTTAAGCCCACAGATTTAAGGGGGAAGCATCAGGGTAGCCCGCGAAATTCAAATTTTCTTACGTTTTTTGCATTTTGAAAGTCAGTGTCAGGTTTTATGTTGATTAAAATATAACTCAATTATAATCATTACAATCAGCAATAGTGATTAAGAAGAAGATAAAGGTGTCAAATGTCATGATTTCATGAAATCATGACATTTGACACTTTTGCTAACTTATGGAGTTGTATTGCTGATTATCATTATCTGCCTAGCCTTTTCCCAACTATGTTGGGGTCGGCTTCCAGTCTAACCGGATGCAACTGAATACCAGTATTTTACATGGAGCGACTGCGATTGTAACGATTATAATTGAGTAAAGCCATATTTGTTACGACCGTGAATCATATTTTAATCAACATAAAACCTGACACTGACCTGCAAAATGCAAAAAACGTCAGAAAATTTGAATTTCGCGGGCTACCCTGACGCTTCCCCCTTAAGTAAAACAACTATGAATAGCATCGTCTCTACATCTCTTTCACTCATGCATGCTTGAGAGTCTCTCTAAATTCGATGAAAATAATATACTTTATTGTATTAACGCCCGGGAACTACAAGAAAAATAATCTGCAACGCATGGCATGATGAGACCTTAGCAAATATTTAACTGACCCACTGAAATCTTATTGACTCTCTAATGACGCACGCTTTTTTTAATAATTGAGGCTCTTTTTAACTTTCTGCCCTTTTCTCACAGTTGATCGCACTAACTAAGCTAGGGTACCCCGATCAAACGGGTTAGGTTAGGTTGGAACTGTGACGACCCACGCCCGAACCGAATTGGTCGCAGTAACAACTAAACTAGGGCACCACGACCAAAGGGGTTAGCTTAGGTTAGAACTGTAACCAAAAGCGCGCGAGCCGAGCGAGCGAAGCGAGTGGTGCCGCGGCTGTGGCCGGCGAGCGCTACATCCAAGTTGGTCGACTTGGCTATTTAGTATTTTTAGGACCCAAAAATAGGAATTATTTGAGGTTCACAAAAAAAGGCGCAATCATTATATTAGAGAGTTCTATAACATTTTTAGGAGCGCAAAATGGGAATTATTAGAGCATCGATTAAATATATGCCAACATTTATTACGCCTATGAAGTTTCGGTATGTTTTTTGTTTAGCACCTGAGCTACGATCAAGTCGCGTTCTCCATTAGCTTGAGTATAGACACAGCCACGAAAGGATGCAATGTGGCGGACAACATTCTGACCGGTCTGAGCAGTATTGCCCAGGCTTACAAAAATATAGCACCAGAGGACTACAAAGGAAAAAAACGCGAGTTTTACAGGTAATCTTTACATAAGTATTTCAAATTTAATTCGTGTTTCGTGTATCTGAGACCGCGTTGTTCTTTTACTAGACGTTTTCTATTTAGATAATTATTATTTTCGTTTTATTTAGATAATTTATTCCGGAAGGTTTATGTGTATGCATAATCAGCCTATAATGTTTATTGCTTATACAATGTGTCCGGACATGGACTAGCGATATTTTAAATACTTAAATATAAACTATTTAAAAGTACAATTACACTCTAAGCTTGGGTCCAATACACTTCTTCGCTATGTGGCAGCCATTTTGTTTTCTTTGTTGAAATATTCTCTATGCGAGTACAAAAAAAATCATATCTCTCAAAGTTTTAGTCATACTGAGATAAAAATAAGCTTATTTAGAAGGCAATAATATTGTCTACCGTCTGTATTACAAAAAAATGTATTCACAATTCCAAAACTTTGAAAAAAAAAGTATGCAAATCAACCAATAATTGTTAATTACCACAAAAACGGGGAAGTGTATTGAACCCAAGCTTAGAGTGTACATAATTGTACTTTAAAATAGTTTATATTTAAGTATTTAGAATATCGCTAGTCCATGTCCGGACACACTGTATAATAAACTTACATAAAATAAAGCAATATCGATGTATCAAGTCGCAAAAACCATGCGAAGCAGGTTCGGATCGCTAGTCTATACTAATAATCATACTTATATACTAATATATTTATAGAGATAAAATTTGTTTGTTTGTAAGTTTGTATGTAGGGGGTAATCTCCTGAACTACCAGTCAGATTTGATAAATTCTTTTTGCATTGAATAGGCCAATTCTTGAGGCCTAGTATTTTATAAAGATACCTATCTATGGCTCTTTCCATTTGGGTGAGAGAACCCATCAAGCAAGCATTATATATAAAGGACACACGTACACACGGCTACACATCAAGCTATATTATTTCCAGTATAAGCTGACCTCGCATTGTACGGAAATCCTATACAATACGACATCAGTATAAACAGGAAATGTATAGCTTTTTTTTTGTGTGGGAAATAATCAAATAACTTCTCCCGCTCTGGGTGGAGCGGGAGGGCGTGTCAGACTCTTACTGACTAAATCCCACCCGTGTTCCTTCGGTTGCGCTGTTGCTGGGGGCCACGATGTCCCTTTCGCAGCCCCGGCAGACATTGGCCCTAGCGGACCCCGTCAATTCTGCTGACATCTTTTTGAAGCGTGCGTGGAACACAATGCGCCGTCGACCCGGGCTTGGTCCTTTTCGGACGGCGAGCTACCCATTGCTCACCGTCCGCAAGCCCGCGCCTACGGTGGCCGAAAATCGGTTTTCCCGCCCCGGGCGTCTCCTCCTGCGTGGGGCGTGAGGGCGCGAAATTTGCCTCTCCCTCACGCGTTCCACCTCCTCCTTCGCGAGCATTACCGCTTCGCAGGAGGTGAGGAAATGTGTAGTCGTGTGTACACGACCATAATGCCTGATCGTGGTCTTCGCACTATCATGCAAAAAACTAAGATTGAAAAGTCGTATCTATTGGTTGAATGAGAAATGCCAAAATGTTATATTAATATTATGTTGTACTTACATAAAATTATCTTCTTTGATGTGCCTTTCCAACAATTCAGCATTCCCGTCAAGTTACTCAGCTTTCTGTAGTAGATACAAGCAAATGTGCGGTTTCATCAAGTTTCACTTACTCTCATTACTGCAATTTTTTATTGTAATGTAATAAAAGAAGAATTGACACACGTATTTTTTTTCCAGACGTTTCGCTGATGAAGTTAAACATCTAACCCCAAGAATTACTGAACCTACATACATTAATGTACATAGATTATATAGCTTAGAACAGATTTCAAAAATGTCTGTCAACGCCACGGGCGCTAAACTGATCAGATTTATAAATCCATTTAAATCTGGCAAACCAACCGACGACGGAACAGCTCACTGTTTGGCAAGAAGTTACGATTATCACAAGCCTTGTGAAGATCCTTTGGTGATATTCCTCACGTTAACCTTCATGCTATTTATATCAATATTCATTTTGATAACTTATTGTTACTTTGCCAAGGCCTCGCCGTTAAACGACGTAAGATATCAAAATCATATCACAGCTAGAGTACACAGTGCCAGTACGGATCTCTCTCTTTTACAATAAGTATTTGGAACATATTGAAAAGGTTCTAAAAAAATTCCTAAAAGCTATGCATTACTGTTGCTTCCACACTCTTTTTATCTTATGAAGATTTGCTTAAGAAGTATAAATTACTTGGTCTAAAATCAAGATGCACTCTCCTAGAGACGGTATTTTTGTTTGTTTGATTTGTGTAGCAATGTATGTGTATATGACTGTATTGATAACCATAATAAAATAAGTTACATAGTTCAATATAATTATATTTTAAGATATTTATTTTATTGAATAAATCGTTTAGGTACAAAAAAATTACATTTAGTTAACAGTAAGAGTTCCCAAACAATAGACTACAATAAAGTTATATAATTCAAACCTGTGTTTCAGGCCATCACTTTACATTTCAATTAAATTGGAACAGTAAAATTTAAAGTAAAACCATGACCAAAATAAATAAATCTCGCAAACGATACAATTTCTGTCTTTTATTTTTATTTGTGTGTATAAATGTACCTACCTACCCTACCTACTTGAATAAAAGATTATTATGTAACCCTCTGTGCGCGAATTCGACTCGCACTTGACAGATTTTGTACTGATAGGATGAAGGATTAAATGAACATTGGAAAAAAGGGACATTTTGCGAAGTGGTCATTTTGTGAAAGAGACATTCTGAGAAATGGACATTTTGCGTCCGAGAGGCATTATGAGAAGTGTTCGTTTTGCGACTGAGTCCTCACGAATATGTAAGTTATCAAATTTTTTATGTATAATCCAAAACCAATAGATATATGTGTAGGCGTGTTTGTGTTTGTTGTCAAAAAACCAATTTATAGAATAGGCTTTTTTCCAAAATATGACCCGAAGCTGTAGGTCTATGGTATCAACAATTAGGATAACAAATATTAAGTATAGTCCATTATTACATCAACCCTGTATTTCACTATCAACGCTACGCTTCAAAAATTTAGGCGAGTTCGTCCACTGCGACCCACTGCCACGTTAAGCACGAATGCATGGCTGGCAAACAAATGAAGCACGCAGTTAGCCACAAACCTCTCTGTGAACGTCTTACGTAGCAGTGGACGGCAGATTTAAAGCTGGTCGAGCCAGGAGTCGCAGAACCCCACGCTCAGCAAATGCAAATTGCCTACAATTTTGTCTAAAAACTACAAACAAATATTTTATGTTCAATGTTGTTTTAGTTCGTGGTATCCATAGATTCTGGGAACGTAGGTTTGGAACTTTTCCTTTCGTGGAAAACTCTATTCTTATGAAAATTTGCTTTGTTCAATTTTAAAAACTTTTTAATTACTTATATCATTAAACGTAGGTACTGACCCAAACAACCGACTTTAAAAAAAAACATAACCAAGTTAATTGCGGAACTCGGTGTCTTTCGTTTTTAACCGACTTCCAAAAGGAGGAGGTTCTCAATTCAACTGTATGTTTTTTTTTTTTGTATGTTTGTTACGCGATAACTCGGCCAATTATGAATTGATTTGAATGATTCTTTTTTGTTTGGTAGGTAATACTTCAGAGGTGGTCCCATATAAATTTTAATAATTTTACTTGGGTAGTTTTTGAGTTAGCTTCAATAATACGGATTTTTTCCCACTTAGTATGTGGATGATATGTTAAGTTCCTCTCACTGTTATTTACATAGCAAGTAGTGGTATTCGAATTTGTGTGGGGTACCACAACTAAAAAGTGAAAAATAAAAACTTTTTACAAAAAAAAAAACCGACTTAGACTTTGTAGAGTTTTTTTTGGAAGTCGGCAATTTTTTTTTTTTGAAAAAAGTTTTTTCTATTTTCGCTTTTTGCCACCAACTTTCAAAATTAAAGTTATTTTTCTCTTTATAGTTACACACACGGCTATACATTTCCAGTTTATGCTGATCTGATCTCGCATTGTATAAGATTTCCGTACAATGCGAGACCAGCTGATACTGGAAATGTATAGCCGTGTGTACACTACCCCACACAAATTCGTATACCTCTACCTACTTACAATGTAAATAAAAGTGCCAGGAAGTTATTACAACATCATGAACTTATAAGTGGAAAAAAATCGTATTGTTGAAGCTAACTCAAAAACTTCCCAAGCAAAGTTAATAACATTTATATGGGAGCACTTCGCAAGCTTCCTCTACCAAATGAAAAAGAATCACGTAAATCGGTCCAGTAATCACGGAGAAATCGGTGTACATATATGAAAAATTTCATCATGATCAATTTACACGATCGACACATGTCATGTAGAAGACACCTACGGCAGTACCTCATAGATGCGCAACGGAAGCCAGACTTGATCAATTTGAATGTTTCATTGATATGAATCTATTATGTAGTTATTTATTAGTTATTGACGACAGTCCATTGTTTCTTGTGCAACCATACCATTTTATTTATTTATTTATATCTATCGGAGACGGGTATGTGACTTTCGTTATTATCAGCGATATTTTAACTACTGTGGGCGTTGTGTGGGTAGTGTTGGTTAACGCGCAATGGAAAAACAGTTTACAGTTCAGATCACATTATAATTTACTACCAAATGAATCACACTAGCTAAATTATACACACACTGGGTGCGACGGCGTTTATTAAAATCACCAATTAACGAAATGATCACAAATTACAACTAACACAATAACTGAGCACCACGAATCGAGAACAGTTCCGCGACGTCTTGACTCCAATACGACTAAAGGCTGAATGCCCTCCTCGCCGTGGCCTTAAAACATCACGACTCTGTAGAAGCGCGCCTTTTTTGGTGTAGGTAGGTCACTCTTGATGTCGCCAGTGGCGCGCTTGCGATTCGTTTCGTGTCCGTACTAATGACCGGATCCGACATATCTATAATTATTTTTAGGAGCTCGTGGCTAAGTAATAACAGCCGCACGAGTCGATCTATCAGGTTAAGCTACGCTTGCCGGGGTTGGTTCGTGGATGGGTGACCATCTTTACGTACTGAGACTCCTCCGTGCCTCGGAAAGAACGTTTAAACCGTTGGTCCCGGCTGTCATTCGTGGATATTTGACAGTCGTTACGGGTCATCAGAAGCCCGAAAGTCTGACAACCAGTTTTACCAAGGGGTATCGTATTACCCAGTTACTGGATTGTGGAGATCAGATAGGCAGTCGCTCCATGTAAAATACTGGTATTCAGATGCATCCGGTTAGACTGGAAGCCGACCCCAACATAGTTGGGAAAAGGCTGGGCAAATTGATTGAATTATTTTTAAATAAATATCTAATCGAGTTTATTATTATTTACAACACATATCATTTTTTTTTTCACATACTATGAAACTGATTTATATCCGTAAGACGTCCTCGTAACATAAGGTTCAGTTGAAAACCAGCGTCAGGCACTAGTTGGCTTGGGCACGCCACAATTGCGGCGATAAGACCCCTCTTTGAGGAGTGGCTAGAGAGGCGCCACGGCGTCCTCACCTTCCGTCTGACGCAGGTCCTCACCGGACACGGCTGCTTCGGGAGGTTCCTGTTCAGGATAAGGCGGGAGGAAACACCCGGGTGTCACCATTGTGTGGATCGGCCTGAGGACATGGTGGAGCATACGGTGGAGGTCTGCCCGGCTTGGGCGGAGCAACGCCGTGTCCTCGTAGAGGCGATCGGCGGCGGTGATCTCTCGCGTCCGGCCCTGGTTCAGGCCATGGTACGGAGCGAGAGGAAATGGCAGGCCGTCACCTCCTTCTGCGAAGCGGTAATGCTCGCGAAGGAGGTGGCGGAACGCGTGAGGGAGAGGCAAACTTCGCGCCCTCACGCCCCTAACCGCCGCAGGAGGAGACGCCCGGGGCGGGAATCGCGAGCTGATTTCCGGCCACCGTAGGCGCGGGCTTGCGGTCGGTGAGCAATGGGTAGCTCGCCGTCCGATAAGGACCAAGCCCGGGTCGACGAGGCGTTGTGTTCCACGCGCGCATCAAAGAAATGTCAGCAGAATTGACGGGGTCCGCTAGGGCCAATGCCTGCCGGGGGTTCGAAAAAAACCGATAGGGAAATCGTGGAACCCGGCAACAGGGCAACCGAAGGAACACGGGTGGGTTTTAGTCAGTAAGAGTCTGACTCGCCCTCCCGCTCCGCCCAGAGCGGGAGAAGTTATTTGATAATTTTCCAACCAAAAAAAAAGGCACTAGTTGGCTGGCATTCATGCTGAACTGGGCCTATTTGGTGCAGCCGTGATGCCTACAATAGATTTTTCTATTCTTTGTTTTTGTGTGAATATTGTGTGCCTTAAACCTGGGTCAAATAAATTTATTTTCTTTCATTTCTTTCTTTAAAAAAAACACTAAACCTCCAGCTATGCAATGCATAAAACATTGTAATAACAAATTACTCTGTTGGTTTAAGGAAAAACGTATAAGTACGTAATTATCTAAAAATTATTTTGGTATTAGGTATAGGTGGTTAACATATTTCAGTTTTGTCAGTGGAACGTTTCCAGAGAAAACAGTCGTATTCATAATAATTATAAATGTACATTTAGTCAAACAAAATGATTTTAATATTTTTCTTGTGTATAAAACTGTCTATTTTACATTTATGTGTGTCGGATCTTGGATATCAGTGTACAAAAGGTAACTTTTTGAATATTTATACAGTAAAAAAGGAAAAAGAATTTCAGAACAAACGATAACTGCGATTTACCAATGAGGCTGCCAAACAAGGATTGTAACAATCAATACTTTCCAAAACATTTTATTAAAGGAATCCCATGTTCGTATACTCCATTTGAAATAAGATTAGACATATAAATAAAGCTTTTTACAGTCCGTTCAACCGATTTTAACTTCTATACCGTAAGTTTAAGGATGGCATTAAAAGCAAAAAGTGGTTACAATACCAACTGTTTACTGCAGCTGCCATTTCTCATGACACCAACGTAATAGAAGTCTAAATCGGTTGAACGGACTGTAAAAAAGGTTTAGTTAAATATCTAATCTTATTTCAAATGGAGTATAGGTGCACTAAATCTGATGTTGAATGCTACTCCTGTGAGCAGTACAGTGAAGTTCTAACAACAAACTTCCTCGTCTAACACCAAAAGATGCTCTGGATAGACAGTTTCATTTATGAACTCAATAGTTATTACTTTTTCTCACAGCGACAACTTGTGACTGACTACCATAGTATCAAATAAAATTCGTGAAAATCTTCCAAATGTCGAATCGCTATTGGTTGACCGCGCCCTTTCCTAAGATAAAAAAAACCGGCCAAGTGCGTGTCGGACCACGCACAATGAAGGGTTCCGTAGTTGAGATGAATTTATCCCAAAAACAAACTTAACTTTGTAGTTGAAAAATATGTTCTCCCATACGGAATGTATGGGAAAACATGTTTTTGCAACTGCAAAGTTAAGTTGGTCGATTATTACTCGTTAACCTGTAGAGCCTACTTAGCTGTGATAATTTTCCTTTTAATTTCGTTATATAAACTACTGTTGTGATTTTTTTCACACACCCAAAACCAACCATTTAGCCGGCAGGGGGGGGGGGGGACACTTGACTCTAACAAAAATTGGCACTTTAAAGCTGAATATTTCGCAAACGAATCCCTGAATCCAAAAATGGTTTTCACAAACTCATATTTTTGAAGGACCTTTCCAATGATACCCCTCACCATGGGGTAAAAAAATAAACATCACCACTTTACGTGTATGAGAGGTACCCTAAAAAAAAATGTTTTTCATAATTTTGTTTTACCACTTTGTTGGCGTAATTAATATATATATATATATAGTATACCTATGCCAAATTACAGCTTTCTACTACTAAGGGTCTCGGAGCTAGACCGCGGACAGACAGACAGACAGACGGACATGACGAAACTATAAGGGTTCCTTGTTTACTACGGAACCCTAAAAACCCGACTACTGAAAAATCACACTCTAAAAAATATGAAATAAGAAAATATTTCAGACAGAAACCAAGACATAGGTACAAAAATGGTCAAGGTAAAGCCGTGGTCGCATGCCATTATAATTTTGTAGACGTACAAGCATGCGACCACGGCTACCGCAAGCTTTTGTATTTATGTCTTGATTTCTGTCTGAAATATTTCATATTTCATACTTTTTAGAACGTGATTTTTCAGCAGTCGGGTTTTAGTTTTTGAACTTTCTTTTTATTTGAATTATTTTGAGGTTATAATTTCGTGACAAAGTGTTTTTGTTTGGGTTTTATTCTATAATATGTATTAATTTTACAGCCGCGCCGTACGTTGCAATCTCACTTTTGCTTGTTTTTATAATTTAAACATATTTATTTATTAAGACAACATATACTTGTATATATATTTATTTGTAATGTGCTCGTCAAGCCCTTTCATTTGATACCAAACATGGAAAAACTAAAAACTTTTTTTTTTAGTTCATGACTTTATGTCCTCTAGAAGGCGCCATATTGCATTAAACGTGACGTCACATAGCCTATAACCAATGGACAATCAAGACGCTTCCAATGATACCTCATATTTTGTCAAATTATGATCGGTAGTTTAGAAATTATGAGGTAACAAATGAAGAACATCCATATAATAATAATAATTAGCCCGTATTATCCCACTGCAAGGCAAAGGCCTCCCTTTCCTTTTCCACTCAACTCGATCCTGAACCAATATGGACCAATCCCTCCTATAAGCGTCAAGTTCGTCCCGCCATCTACGCCTGGGTCTTCCACGACGCCGCTGGACGATTTCAGGAACCCATGTTGTAGTACATACATTTATACATACATACATACCGGTCACAAAATCATAACCCTCCTTTTTGCTTTGCCGTAGTCGGGTACCTTCTATCAGAACTCAACGCCAAGAATTGTAAAAATTAAAGATAATGTAACATTTTCCATTTATTTCAGATGATTCAAGCAATAATCCTGAGATATTCTTGGTATCGAATCTCAACATATCAGATGGACACATATTCGGTATGGACACGTTTTATCGTGACAAATTGAACTATAAATTTCGAAGGCTTTGTAGAAATTTTTATAATATTACCATCGTCGACTCTTTACAAGATGCAGAAAAACATGAGTAAGTCAATTAAAGTATAATGTATACAAATAACTATTGGACTATAACGATTAATTACATGTTTCAATAAGCATGTTGAATTATAAATTTAAGTCGATAAAACCTGCAAGACGTTTCTCAGCCACGCATCCGTGCGTAGCGTAGCGGTGTGTCGCTGTGGAGCAAAAACTGAATCGCTATTGACCGATGGCCGATGGAGCAGAAGAGTCCTGCAGTGCTATTCTGTAAAAATCTCACCGTGAACGCTTAGGTGAATTGAGCTTAAAGTGAGCTGTCATTCCACCATTATGCTAGGCATTGACACTATTGACACCTCTCTTTCAAGCTCACTTCACCTAAGCGTTCACGGTGAGATTTTTACAGAATAGCACTGCTGGAGTAGAGACCGCGTATAGGCAAGCGTAGCGTGGGACACCCCCCAGCTAGATGGACCGACGACCTTAAGAAGATGGGTGGGACAGACGGGATGCAGAAGGTGGAGGACAGGGTGTTGTGGCGCAGCATGGGAGAGGCCTATGTTCAGCAGTGGACAGCGATAGGCTGAGTTTATTGAAAAACCGAATCTTGAAATGGTTTACGAGTAGCTATAACTCACGTTTAAAACAAAATTATATTTATTACGTACTTTATTTGCAGCAACAGTAACGTTATCCTATTTGCGGTTCCCGACTATTATGATGGAAAACCACTGAACAATTTCGTGTACGCCGGTAACGTAAGCAAAATAGATGATGCTGTATGCACTAAAACAGACGAAGCTCAACCTGAATTTGACTGTAACGAAATCGTAAATCTTGTTAGCAAATCAGTATTAGAAATAAATGATGGTCATGTCTACAACTTTGTACAGGAAATGGGTGTAATAGAATCTCATAGATATGTTGAAATAATGCACAGAGAAAGTTGTAACCCTTTTTATCAAAACACATTAGACCTGATGGTGGTACTCCTTTGCTTGCGTAATACTTACTTTGAAAAGGAAGTTAATATACATCCCTTAAAACTGATTCAAGTATCAGAGAATATTTGTTCTTATTATTTAAATAGCATAACGATACCTTGGGAATTGAATTGGAATAGGAATCGTCTTCTAGCTGTGATAGTCCCTGAACCATTTGAGGTAACCACCGAATATTCAGTTCCAACCATATTCTATGAAACTCCATATCTGTTTTCGGAAAATAAGACAAATTTTCCAAATTCTATGAATCTAGTACCGTGGCGATTACTGAAGTATGGATTTCTAACGTTTATTCAAACCGTGGGCTGGCAAAGAGTGGCGATTGTGACTGACGATTCAGAATATAGCCTGGATTTTGAAGATGAACTGACTGCACTGTTTAATAAAGAACGAATAATATACACTGTGATCCGGTGTGAGGATGCCAATTGTGAAATGGAGAAGGTAATTCTTTTTACAATAATTTGCGTTACAATAAGTGTGTGATATAATTCTGAACGCGGCGGTAGACCGCAGATGGCAACGGCGGCGTTCCGGTTGGCAATAAACGCAGGCATGTAAAATCCCCGTCACGAGAAGCTATAAATTTTGTAAACACACATTCAGGGGTTTGCAATCTTTGGGTAAAATAAAATAAAAACAGTTTTGTACTATTTTTTTACAGGGATATAATTATATTAACACACACATCTAATTACAAACAAACAATATAACCTAATCCGCGAAAACACCACAAACAAACAGACGCATTCGAAACTCGAAAGACAGCAGAGACAACGTCAGCGTGAACTTACTTCAAAATCGTGGCCCAAATGTTTACGTTCCATGAATCAGATGCGTTCCAGTACCACAAAACCTTAGACGACAGCGCTTTATATCGCTAAAATATAACCCGATCAAGTGAAATTGCTCATTAGTTTCGTATAACACGTACGTTACTTTGACTTCATTGAATTTGGGATGATTTGTTGTTGATTAAATTGTCGCTACGTAACTTGGTAGAAGTTCTTTATTTACAAAAATTATAGCTTCTCGTGACGGGGACTTTAGTTTAAATTCCGAGCGCGACGTCACTACTACGACGGCAGCGGTACTTCTCTTCTTCAGTTTCACGAAACTCATTTGTCAAACAAAAAAATCTGACTTGTCTCTCTGACAGCACTGACAGCGCTGCTCGACCGCAGCAGCAGGCGGCACTGCCGCCATCTACGTAAGCGTTTTCATAGAAATACGTAGAAACGATCTATTGCTTCATATGTTTTAAAAAACCGTCTGTTTGATAACATAAATAACGCAATAAATGTTGTTGAATTGTCAAAATGAATAGCATTGAGAGAAGGTTTGTCACACAATTAACCCGCAATAGCTTCTCTGCGGTCTATCATTGCGGTTGGGCGCCACTACCGCTGCCGTCGCCTTCGGAATTGTAATGTTTTAAAAATCGTAACCAGCGAAAAGTTCGATAAAAAATCACCACTGCTGGTGTCTTTTAGTGGTGTGTCAAGAGGATAAAACGAAAAAATCATGATCCACATAAATAACATTTTATTATTATAATTGTTGGAAACAGGCATTGGAGACGAACAAGAATTCATAGTGTTCTGCACGCTTTACGAGCTGTTAGTTAGTAACATTTATGAGCTTAAATGAATAAAATTCATGCATGTTTTATTCATAATTTGGAATATATTTTCAGATAGCACAAAAACTCAGTAGAGTTTCAGCGAGGGTAGTAATTGCCAACGTCGAAGAGAAACATGCTCAATACCTGTTCGAAAATGCTCACCACCAGATCACATGGCTAGTGAGGGACATGAGCGGGAAAGAACAAAATCAGGTACTTGTACGCGGCCGTGGAAATGAAACATCGGAGGGCGCAGTCGCAAAATGACAACTTCTCAAAATGTCTACCGAACGCAAAATGTCCATTTCTCAGAATGTCTCTTTCGCAAAATGACCACTTTGCAAAATGTCCCTTTTTTCAAATGCACATGCAATTATTAATATTCTCCATAAGCCTCTGACCAGACGGGTATTTGTGTCCAGTAGACATTTTGAGAAGTGGTAAATTTGCAACTGAGCCCATCGGAGGCCCCAGCACGAACGTACGACATAAACATAACGAAAATACATACATAGCTATAGCATTTTGGAATACAGTTTTTGGTACGGTTGTTTTTGTAAATGACTTTTGTGCTTCTTAAAATTGTGTTAAGAGGCCGGCGTCACGGCTCGGAACTACAAATCGAGATGTTTGCAAAATTCAATTCCAAACACGTTGCGCTAGTGTGAGTGCCTGTCGGAGCGATATACACCTACAGTGAGCAATACTACCACGCACACATTGACGATTATTGCTTGACGCGATAGTACTACTAGCTTTCGATAAATTTGGATGTGTTCCGTAATACAAATAATTATGAATGAAAACTTAATGTATTTCTATTTTTTTTTTTCGATAATTTGTAAGTTGATAACATAAACTATGCTTCTGCGGAAACAATATTACAAATATTGTTGTTTACAATACAGAAAAAACAATATGAAAACATGTCATTTACGCTGTAAAAATGTACGAACTGCAATTTGCTTACACTTCATTTAAAGGCAAGTTTTTGGAAATAAAAAGACGTAGGAGCCTAGATAAATACTGTCTCAATCCGAATATCAACATAATATGGTGGAAATATGCTCAAATTGAAAATGATTTATGTACTACGTTTGTATGGACAATTCATGCGTCGCCGCATTCTTAAGGTAACTATTTTGCGTGACGTCACTGTGATGCGTACCTCGCATGTGGCGTTGTAGATGCCGCCACACTATTTACGGCATCGTCTCTCTATCTCACTCATACATGCGTGAGTCTCTTTCTAAATTCGATGATAATATACTTTAGGTATTACTTATATTCAAGTTCGGGAACTACATAAAAAATAATCTGCAACATTTCATCATGGCATGATGAGACCTTAGCAAATATTTAACTGACCCACTGAAATCTTATTGTCTAATGATGCACACTTTTTTTTAAATAATTGAGCCTCTTTTTAACTTTCTGCCCTTTTCTTTCGGTTGCTCGCAGTAACTAGGGTACCTCGACTAAACAGGTTAGGTTAGGTTGGAACTGTGACAACCCACGCGCGAGCCTAATTAGTCGCAGTAACTAAACTAGGGCACCACAACCAAATGAGTTAGGTTAGAACTGTAACCAAAAGCGCGCGAGCCGAGCGATCGAAGCGAGTGGTGACGCGGCTGTGGCCGGCGAGCGCTAAATCCAAGTTGGTCGAAGTTACTTGACTATTTAGTATTTTTAGGACCCCAAAATAGGTATTATTTAAGGTTCATAAAAAGAGACGCAATCATTATATTAGAGTGTTATATAATAGTTCCCCGTGTGGTCTCTGGGTGGTAGAATAGAACCATCCCATCTCATCCCGTGGGTGTCGTAAAAACCAACTAAGGGAACAGCTGGGGGATTCTATTGTTTTCCACTGTGTGGTACGAGCAACACACACCCAAGCTATGGTTGCCGTGCCGAGAGCTGCATGGCTAGGAGGGAGCCTAGTCGCAAGCGTGCCTGTTGTCTGGGATTGGGCGCTCCCAGGCACTAACAAGCCTTACATTTACATGGGGGGCTCTGTAGAGTGTCGACAGTTTTTTCCTGTGCTTTTCGTGGGAACTAAATGAGTTTAAATTCAAATATTTATAATCAACTCGGAGACAGCGGTGATGCTCGCCACACACCACGTCAGTTGTTTCCACGGGGCGAAAAGCGAGCGGCGGAATGTCGCTTAGCAACGCTGAATGTGCAAGGATGTATATAAGAGATAAGATGGATGAGGTGTGTGAGATGGCGAAGGATAAAAGGATAGATGTGTTATGTGTGAATGAGACCAAAAGAAAGGGAGTGGACATATCCAAACACGGTACTCTGACCGCAATTTGGTCCGGTGTTCAAGAGACACAGGGCCAGTCAGGGGGGTTGTCTTGTCCGAGCGGATGATGAATTGTGTGAAAGATTATGTTTGTGTGAATCCCAGGATTCTATGGGTAAGAACCAAGGTGGGCCTAAACTCTATTTTTATTTTGTGCGTTTATACACCAGATATGGGAAGCTCACCTTCGGAGAGGGACGAATTTTGGGGCAGCTTAAGGGATTTAGTGAATGGATGTAGGTCAAACGAGAAGATTGTTATGCTTGAAGAGGCGTATGTAGCGACCCGGAATATGAACGTCAACGCAGCCTTCGTGCAACTACTTTAGCGTGACATAATCATCATTATCACTCCCGCAAGCTTTCGTGAGGCGAGTCACACAGCCAGCCAGCACCCACGACTTCAACGGGTATCCTAATCACCAGCATGCGAAAGCGCATTCCTGGTCATCACCCCGACTCACTGGGGAATCACCTCAATCACCCCGACTCACAGGGGAATCACCGCAATCACCTCAATCATCACAATCACAACAATTACCGCAATCACCTCCATCACCGCAATCACCGCAATCACCGCAATCGCCGCAATCACCACAGGAAATTCCGACCCACCGCGAACTATGCGGCACCCGGTTCCGACTCGCTGGAACTACAGCTGGCATTGTGAAGCATCGCAAGATACAAGACTCAGTCCACTATCGACCTCCGGTTTCCGGAGGGGAGTGATGTAGCGGTTACACCGCCACATACGAACTACGCATCAAAAAGACATAACGTCACACAAATCCTGCATCGCGCAATTAGAGTTTACCGCGCGAACGACATAAATGAGACTATCCGACTTCAACCGTTGGGCAGTTGCCCGCCAGACACAACACCTGTCTGGTCGGAGGATCCTCCCTTTTCTATGGTGGATGAGTGAACTTTACACCCTGTTCTTCATATCACTAAATAGTTAATAAAAAGTTTATGCTTTTTTTAGTACCTGAGCTACAATCAAGTCGCGTTCTCCATAAGTTTGAGAACAGACACAGTCTCCAATGAATGCTATGTGGAAAATAACATTCTGATCAGTTTGAACAGTATTGTCCAGGCTTACAAAAATATAGCACCAGAGGACTACAAAGGAAAAAAACGCGAGTTTTATAGGTAATCTTTAGATATTATAAATTAAGTCGTTTTTCGTACCTGTGAGACCGCGTTGTTCATAATATTAAGCTAGGTTTTCTATTCTGATGCGATTATGCATAATTATGCTTAGTCAACCAATAATGTTCTCACTGCTGGGATACAGGCCTCCTCCCTATGAGAGACAGTGAGCCGTAATCCACCACGCGGTATTTCTGTCATATTGCAAAAATATTAATCTTATGTTAAAATAAGGAAATCTCGATGTATCAAGTCGTATAAACCGTGAGAAGCTAATGCTGGTATTGGCTATTGTCGCTAGTATTTTATATGGTCCTTTCCATTTAAATAACTTTAAAAGGGGGGTCTATCTTGACATTTTTTTTTCGATTATTTTATGAAAGCAAAAAAAAAAAAACACTTTTATTTAGAAAAAAATATTTGCACCTCCGTTTTTTTTTTGCAGAGTCAACAAATTTTTATAAAAATGTTAGTTAATTTGATAAAATAACTCATAAGCTTTTAGAAATAATAAACAGAATCCAAATCGAGCCAATAACATCGGAGATATGGCAAACACTACTCAAAATATTTAATAATATGAAAAATATTAAAGATAGACCCCCTTTTAAAGTTATTTTTCGATAATTTTTCATGAATATTCAGAAAAATACGGGCGGACACATGCCGATGGGCGATATTGTATATATATCTTAAAAGATATCAGTACACGACCATTGCCTGGGGGCCTGGGGGTAAAAACATCCGAAGCGTCAGGTTTAACCTAAACTGAAATGGAACTAGGTTACAGGGGGCCTACCACCAGCTCAAAAGCAGTATTATTTTAATATTACTTCAGTGGGAGAAAGAGATGGAGCTGTACGTCCTGTAGAGCTTCATCTCTTTTCCACACTAAAGTAATATTAAAATAATACTGCTTTATGAGCTGGTGGTAGGCCTCCTGATCGTGGTCAGCACACTATCATGCAAAGAGCTATGATTGAAAAGTCGTATCTATTGGTTGAATTAGAAATGCCTAAATGTTAGAATATTATGTTGTACTTACATAAAAAATATCTTCTTTGATGTGCCTCTCCAACTAACCAGCATCTCCGCCAAGTTACTTAGCTTTCTGTTGTAGTCACTAGCAATTGTGCGGTTTCACCGTCCTTACATTTTTGGGCTAAATGTGAAAGTACCTAAGGCTCTAGGGTTATTCTCCACATAACTACAGTGTGCAAAATGTATTATTTTATTTCACTGTTTTTGCGAGAACAGAAACTACTAAATAGACCTAAAACCAGTTAATATTAGTGATACCTATTTCAATAAGCTAATACTAGTACTGGTGAAAAAAAACTCTATTTCGCATACTGTAGTTATGTGGAGAATAACCCTAGAGCCTAGTTTCACAGTAAAAGATGATAACTGTAATGTTTACTAGCATAAAAAGGTGTTACTATAATTAGAATACTGTTATTCTCTCTAAAACATACTGAAAACAGTATTTTTCAAACTCGTATAACAGCGCAGGGAATGGCCCTACAGATTTGGTCCCATAGTGAAAAGTGAAGAGAATTACATGTTCTAACGGAATATAACTTTTTTATTGTTTACACTTTCATAATTTAGCCCAAAATGAATTTTCTCCTTTCACCTACTCTCGTCTTCTTTTTTTATTGTAATGTATTATAATAAGAATTGAAATACATTTTTTTTTCAGACGTTTCGCTGATGAAGTCAAACATGTAACCCCAAGAATTACTGAACCTACATACATTATAGTACATAGATTATATGACTTGGAAGAGATTTCAACAATGTCTGTCAACGCCACGGGCGCTAAACTAATCAGATTTACAAATCCATTTAAATCTGGCAAACCAACCGATGACGGAACAGCTCACTGTTTGATAACAAGTTACGACTACCATAACCCTTGTGGAGACCATCTGGTGATGTTCCTCATGTTCGTCTTTATACTATTTCTGTTAACATTCCTTCTGATAACTTGTTATTTTAAAAAGACCTCGCCGTTAAACGACATAAGATATCAAAATTTTTAATAATAGTTCTATGTTTCTAATATAACGTAGTCTTCTGAAATTGTGTCAGGACATATTTAAATTATAATTTAAATTAAACTAGTATCGTGGCAGTAAGCCCGTTTTTAACCGACTTCCAAAAGGAGGAGGTTCTCAATTCGACTGTATGTTATTTTTTTTGTATGTTTGTTATGCGACTACTCCGCCAATTATGAATTGATTATGATGATTTTATTTTTGTTTTGTAGATCATACTTCAGAGGTAGTCCCATATAAATTTTATTAGCTTTGCTTGGGTAGTTTTTGAGTTAGCTTCAATAATACGTATTTTTTCCCACTTATTATGTGGATGATATGATAACTTCCTGTCACTGTTATTTACATAGCAGATAGTGCTATTCGAATTTGTGTGGGGTAGGTACCACAACAAAAAAGTGAAAAATAAAAACTTTTCACAAAAAAAAAACAACCGATTTAAAAAAAAAACACTTCAAAGTGAAAAATAACTTTAATTTCGGAAGTCGGTGACAAAGAACGTAAATTCAAAACCAAAGACCGGTGTCTTTTGTGACTTTGGTGACTTCCGAAATTAAAGTTATTTTTCACTATGTAGTGTTTTTTTTTTGAAGTCGGTTGTTTTTTTTTTTAAAGTTACTCGCGGCCAACCTATGAGGTTGTTGGTTGCTTAACCAGGCATGCTGGGGATACCTTTATATATTAAGGCCTCCAGCATAAGTTTTAACTCTTAATATTTTCAACCATGTTTATTGCTTATCTCATTAGGGTCAGCGCATACAGAGCTTCAAATTGCTCGAGCAATTTTTTACTGATATTGAACTAACAAAAACTATACAGGGTGTACCAGAAAGGTGTGGTCACATTTAATGGTCTGGTACAGACCACCAAACTGAACAACTTTCTCTATGGGACCCAACATCGTAATCACGAAAAAAATATCAACTGTCCCATACAAAATTTCAATACCTACTCGATCCAAATGTTTGGCTGATTATTTTCTATTATTATTTCAATTATCTGGTACATCCTGTAGAGTTCAAAATAGCCTGAAGAGCGTGAACTCAAACATGTATTTTCATTTAAAACTTGATTGCATAGAACATGCTTGAGGATTTTGTTACTTTGTCTGCGCTGACCATTATTTCTTATCGTTTTCGTACGAGTCATAGTTATTTGAAATAATGGAAAGACTTTTTTGAGTTACCTCCAACCACAGAGCATGAAACCGCCGCCGACAGCGTCTAGCAACTGCAGTACCAACAGTACGTTCATTATAACTTGGCGACGTGACGTGCCTGGTAGCACTGAATTTTGCAGTCTTAGTTTCAATACTAATAGAGTTCAAAATGGCGACTGACAGAACAGTACTACCGATCACATGATTGCAAAATTCAGCATGTCACGGGACAAGTTCTAATGAACGCACTGTACTAATCAAATTCGTGTTGCCGAAAATGTATTGACCGCACAACTGTCACGAACTGCATTATAACCCTTTTCAGAGCATACTGCCAGTCTTTTTACACGTGCAGTCTGTGGGTCAGGTATTTGCTGAGGGCCTACAACGCCCTGCGTGTCCAGTATAACAATGTATTCAGGATGCTGTTGGGTCTACCACGCTTTTGTAGCGCTTCCGAGATATTCACCGAGGCCAGGGTTGATGGTTTTCATGCCATTATACGGAAACGGTGCGCTTCTATTCTCGGTAGAATACGTGCTAGCTCCCACAGCATCCTGAGTGTACTGTGTGATAAGTGGGACAGCCCCATGCTGGCTCACTGGATACGACTGCACACGTAGGTGTCAGTCGTTTCAATTTTGTATATAGTGTGGTTTTTTACTAACATTAGGTTAAGACCTTTACTAACAACTTATGGATTGTGTAATTTGGTCTGACATAAAATATATATATAATATAAAGCTAGTTTCAATAGGTCATTTGTGTCGTAGTGCAAGTAAACGGTGACACGCTTCGTTTGTATGGAAAATGTTGAAAAATGCCGTCTGTATCAGCCGCGGCCGCCGCGGCGACTCCGGTTTTGTGCCTCCAACTAACCAATCAATCCGAAGCTCATCGGAAGAGTTATGAGTTTTAACCTTTACCGGTATACAATATGTATAAAAAACCCTGTCCAATCCGAAAGGGGCACATAGGTACTACATTAACATTACCAAAAAGTTTATTTTATTTTTATTACTGGCTGACCCGGCAAACGTTGTTTTGCCATATAAATGTTTGGGGTGGACCACCCTTATCACTTCGGGGTATGAAAAATAGATTACGACCGATTCTCAGACCTACCAAATATACGTATAAATTTTTCATAAAAATCGATCAAGCCGTTTCGTTGGCAACTAACATTTTGACACGAGAATTTTATAAATATAGATTATTGAAAATAAAAAGTTATGGATATAGACTATAGAAAAAAAAAAAAATTGCCATTTAAAATTCACATTTTTAGTACCAAAATTACCCCAAATCCAAGAAAATTGTTAACAGAGGTTGACAAGAGAGAGGTGTCATAAGTTATGGCTTGTAGATACCCGCTAATCGATGGGTGCCCGCGCATATAATAAACCGGTAAAATTCCCCATTTTTTTTCCTGAAAATTACCAAATAGACTATCTGTACGATACCCAACAACATCCTCACGGATCCGACAGATTTTATTTACATATTGTATATTTTGTTCAGTTTCATTACTAAACCAATTTAGGTTAAAGAAGTTTAATTGTTGAATTCAATGTATTATTTTGTGAAGTTATTGTATTAAAAAATATATAGTTATTTTGAATAAAAGTCCCAGTTATTTACCAGAGGTTTTTAATAAGTTCCTTCAGGTACCTGATTTCTTTTTATCAAGCAACGTCTCCTCGTCATCGTTGGGAGCTGGCGTAGTTCTCGGAGCTTGCTTCAGCACCTTAATTCCCTAACACACGATCAATCACAATTTGAATCATTTTGAAGGATATTGCTAATCCATTGCTTCATATTTTCGAAAAATTTGTCTGCTCAACAACACAAATAACGCAATGAATGTTGTTGAACTGTCAAAATTAAACAGATTGTGATTGATTGTGCTTTACGCAATTATAGGGTGCTCGAACATGAGAATTTATTTTCGAGGTAAAGATTGGAGAATTCGAATCTTTAAACATGACTGTTATATTACTTATTAATTTATCAAGTCATGTGTTTCAAAAAACAGTCCTTATATCTCACTTTCGTTATGAAAGGAACTCTTGTGCAAAATTTCATGCTTTCAGACCCAGCAGTTTAGGCTGTGCTGTTTGTCAATGAATAAATGAATTTATAGTTATTTGTGCAACTGTTTTAATACCTAATTATGAACAGAAGTAGTCCACTTAAAGCACATGTCCGAATAGCACCTGCTACTCAGCAGCCTACTGCTGGGATGTATTTGTTTTGCAGGACGTTATTAAATGAAAGACATCGATAAAATTCACTAGAATGTTTATTAATTACACATACTTACGTACATACGAAATTTGTTTTATCGATATCTTTAATTTAATAACGTCCTGTTAAACAAATACATCCCAGCAATAGGCTGCTGAGTCGCAGGTTGCTATTTGGACGGGTGCTCAACAAGACTTTGTTAGCCTTATTAGTGATTTCAAAAGAACTGGCCAGTAACAATTTTGGAGAAAATTATTACAAAGAGTTTCTAAGTACTAACAGCCGCACGGGTCGATCCATCAGGTTAAGTTCGCTTGCCGGGGTTGTTCCGTGGGTGGGTGACCATTTCTACATACCGAGACTCCTCCATGCCTCGGAAAGCACGATAAGCCGTTGGTCCCGGCTGTCATTCGTTGATCTTTGACAATCGTTACGGGTAGTCAAAAGCCCGAAAGTCTGACAACCAGTTTTACCAAGGGCTATCGTATTACCTAGTTACTGGGTTGTGGAGATCAGATAGGCAGTCGCTCCATGTAAAATACTGGTATTCAGCTGTATCCGGTAAGACTGGAAGCCAACCCCAACATAGTGGGAAAAGGCTAGGCAGATTGTTTTTTTTATTACAAAGAGTTGAATACACAACGGATAAGATCATAAAACCATAAAATATTTAGAATGGAACAATAAGAAAAGAACGAAACATAAAATTCGACGTTATCGTCCATCTCATAACAAATTAACTAAAACAACAACACTGTTATTTAAACAAAACAACAAACAGAAACAAACTAACATAAACAAAAAACAGTTTATTGAATACTTTGCATGCTCAATGGTGTCAAATAAACAAACAAATAAATAGTTGTTTAGCCTAGAAATAAATACAGTGCGAATAAAAAACAGTTAGTCAGACTTGGCATGTGAACTGGAGACAGACAATTTAGATTTAGACAACCGTCTAAGGATGGAATAGCAAACCCAGAAGACGATATAAATATTAGAATCTGTAGTAACTATCAAGTATGTAGCTATGAGAGCCACAAGGATCCCTATGGCGTTGAACATCAGCCGCATGGGCTTTTCATATGGACTTTCTTTCTTGATCTTGCATGGACAGTCAACAGGGCAGCCCAGGGCTTGTGGTTCCTGTTTGGTCTTCGGAGGCAAATTCTGTTTAGTCTTTGGTGACATGATTTGCTTGATCTGGGTTTTTGGCAAGAATTCTGAAATAGAAATGATTAAGTGATTGTTTGGAATTTATAGAAGATGCAATGTTGTTAGTATTCGTGTCAAACAATTTTAGTTTAAATGATAAATTATTTTATTTCTGTAACTAGATGAGGTCGGCGTTTCCTATCTGACTACTCTGAGAAGAAAGGCCGAAACAAACTCAGAGGTCACAGTCTCTTTTAAAGTCCAGACATAATCTTGGTCAGATCATGTGAAGGCCATATGGATTGGTGTCTGAAGTGGTCTTTAGAAAGCACCACACAGATTGAGAGGGCCTGTCCAGTCAGTGCACGCATTTGTCAGTTATCGTGCAGCTCAACTCAGCATTTAAGGAGCTCAACGATTCGACGAACAATACCAAAAAAAAAGACATTTGTGTAGGCCACATAAATTACTCAAACTGTCAGACCATGATTAGAACTAACTGAGAAAAATTAAAAACAAAACAAAAAGGAATGACCCATATAGTCTTCACATTCACAATAATTAAAATAATATAATATTTTAAAAGTAAATATTCATGTCATTGTATATATAAAATCATTAATGTCAATGTGTATATAAAAAAAACCCAGAAATAATCTTGGTCAGAGCATTTCATGAGGACCATGTAGATTTGTGTCTGAAGGATCGAATACGCCTACAAATTTAAGTGCACTATTCTTTATATCGATTTGCTTTTGAAACAATAAAAGGCGCTGTGAAAATTAAATGATAACTAACGAAGATATAAATATAAGAAGTACATAATAATAAGCAACTGAGAGAGATGTAACGGATATTCACGAGTAATTTACAAACAACACAGCAACTTGATAACAATATTAGTAGATTACAAATAAATTGCTATTTTACCCACCTTGCACAGTTTGGGTAATCGTTTGCGTCGCCATAACTGCAATCCACTGTTTCCTGGGTGTGAATGATATGAAAATAATTTTAATCTCTTAAATATAGGTGCACTATCCACAGGCAAGGTTGCTTGGGGAGCAGGAAAAGCCTTGGTAATGCTTCCTCGATGTTCAGCCGGTGTGGTCGTGCGGAACCCTCCAATTGATGGACTGGTTTTCTTTCCTATTTTTTATTGGTTTAGCCGGAAGAAAAAATATATATTGTTAAAGACTTGCTTCATTAGCTGAGTTTGATGCTTGAATGGATGGAAACGCAAAATGATCTGGATCTTGGAATTTTTTAAAGTTTTTATGTAATTGGTAAAAAACGAATTAAATATTTTTATGAGGCAACCGCTGCTGTAACGTTTATTTCCTTAAAGAATTGTAGCCTTAAAATCGTTTCAAAGTCAAAGTCGAATAATTTAAAAGGCGTCAAAATTTACAAAAAATAGAATTGAATTGCCCCTTCCAAAAAGTAGTTTTCGTATGAAGAAGAATGAGCTAGAAACTCCACCGTTACTCTTTTAAAATGTTTTACAATATTTTGTATACATTAATTATACAATTAAATTAGTAACCAGTTTAATTTTGTCTAAACTCTAAATTGTCCTATGAAGCTAGACCAGCATGCTTCCAAGCATTCTTATCTTGGATATAATCCTCTAATTTGTAATATGCTTGTTTACAAAGAGTACTTTTAATATGAGTTTTAAATTTTCTTTCAGTTAATTGTAACATATCACAAGGTATTTTGTTGTAACATTTAACACAGTACCCCATAAAAGATGTATGTACTTTAGATAATCTGAAAAATGGTTGATCTATTTTATCTTTATTTCTAGTATTAAAATTATGTCTATCACTTATCTTGTAGAAGTCCGCTCTGTTTGGTATCTTTTGAAATGAAAGAGAATTTCAATGCCATACGTATTCACTTATTCAGTATGTATCTATTTGTGGCTTCCAAATAGTTTGAGAACCGAAGGTTCCAAGTGATATATATACAGACGTTAATGAGTGGCCTAGAAAGCAATTATTAAACAAAAACAACTGTTTTAATTTCGAATTACGTTAGAATTAGTTGCCATACTATCAATTACTATAAAACTGCCAATGATCGAGTAACTATCAAATTAGAACGTTTCACTACGAATGGATTCTATATAACATAAGATAACATCACGCCTTGTTTCCCCGAAGGGTTAGGCAGAGGTGCACCAATTATGTTTAAGTCCCATGTTAGGGGGCGAGCATATTGCCATCAACCGGGCACAAATCCAGACTCCGGGCTGCTACTGATAAATTCTAAGTAGGAAAACCTAATAACACTTTGCCCGACCTGGGAATCGAACCCCGCGGACCTCCTGCTCAACAGTAGCGCTTGCAACCAGCAAACCAACGAGAGACAGTATTGGATTTGAATACGCAAAATAATATTTCGTGGACTTTTAGGGGATTTTGGCTAAGTAATAACAGCCGCACGGGTCGAACGATCAGGTTAAGCTATGCTTACCGCGGTTGGTCCATGGATCGGTGACCATCTTTCAAACGAATTTTCTTCTTCTTTCTTCTTCTTCTACATACCAAGACCCCTCCGTGCCTCGGAAAGCACGTTAAGCCGTTGATCCAGGCAGTTATTCGTGAATATTTGACAGTCGTTACGAATAGTCAGAAGCCCGAAAGTCTGACAACTAGTCTTACCAAAGGGGTATCGTATTACCCAGTAACTGGGATGTCGAAGTCAGATAGGCAGTCGCTCCACATAAAATACTGCTATCCAGCTGGATCCGGTTAGACTGAAAGCCGACCCCAACATAGTTGGGAAAAGGCATCTGATGAGGATATTTCTAATATTCGTTTTAATGAGAATTTTTGATAATATTAGATCTAGATTTCTACAACAAAGTAATACATATTTGTATGATATGGTTTACCCAAATAAAAATAAGCCATACAAACACAGACCTTGGTAAACAGTGAAAGTCTCTCGGCTGAATGGTGATGATGATATAAATGTAATTCCTCTCGTATGTCTGGAACTTTAGATATCCTAGCTTCGTCAACATTATCGTTAAAATCAAAAATCATTTATTCAAACTAGGTTGAGAATCAGCAGTTTTCGAACGTCAAAGTTACATAAGACAGTCCCCCAAAATGCCCACCCTTCACCACTTCCTAGTGCTTTAGCTGGGAAGAAGAAGTGGCGCAACAAACTCCCTAGCACCACAGCTGTCTGTTGTTATAAAAATATCCCAGTACGCAGCTGCTTCAGCCGTTCTGTCTACTTACAGACAAAGGACGAAAGGCCACCATCACCACGCTCTACCTAGACAAAGTAATATTAATTCTAAGTGATCGCGGATTTTTGTTAACTATTAGCCTTCGGGCAAAGTGTTATTAGGTTTTTCCATCAGGAAATTCTCAGTATTTGGGCCCGGTTGATGGCAATAGACTCGCACACATTGTATAGAATCAAGTTTTTGATTCTATAATAGTATGCAATATTTAATTAAATTTTATTTTTATTCAAAAGGAACAACTTACAGCTACAATGTTAAACACAGCAAGAAATACATCAAAATTATAGACAATATTGCAGCCCAGGCCCACAACGCTGTTCACAGATTAGCTACAGGAAAATAATTTACATTAAGCAAAACAAAACGTCAAATTAAATTATTTGCCATATGTCTAGCAGGCTAGCACACGCCAATATACCAAAAAAAACATCGAAAATATAAACTAAAAACGTAAACAAAACTTAATACCCAAATAAAAGCTAGATGCTAGTCGCAGATAACTCGATAACCACCCATGCATATTTTACGGTAGAGCAAAATATCAATAGCCACATACAATTTGGCACATTTCAATTTATTTAAATTCGACCAAACATAAACGAAAATCAATAATGACCAGAAAAACTTACTTTATTTAAAAATATCACCCTAAAGTCAATAGTGACCCCATCACATCATTCAACGGTGGCAATTTATGTGCCTAGGTTTCTATCAACAAATATAAGTTCTATTTTCAAATTCAATATACCTTTTTTATCTTCAAAAACATTCTTCTATTATATCGAGCAATTTCAGTATTATAATAGCTATCAGTTTTTCGTCAGCCTTGCTCCAGATATTGTCCGTTTTTGCGATGGCTGTGCGGTATAAAACATGGCAACTTCTAGGATGGTGCATAGTTTGACGTAAAACTGCAACAACAACGATCAACATGCCTGCTCCCTGTGAACCATGCAAAGGTAAGAGATTATTAGCATTTTTATGATGTAATTCATCATTGTGAGGTTCAATATCTTGGTTGTTTAGTTATGGGTCAATCATATAGAAAATGATGTTAAGCGATATCGTACTATGTGCGATGCAACTGCACCTTGACTTAGATGGTAGAGCTCTTAGGCTCCTTAGCTCATAAGAAAAGGGTCGTGACCAGCCCCGACATTTACAACTGCTGTTTCGTTTCTGATTTTTTGAAACGCCTAATCAAATGGGTTTATGTACGACATAATTATTTAAAAGAGCTCATTAGAATCTTACTAATCAAAGGCATTTTCCACCAATAGTGGTTTAGTTCTGGTTAATGTTCCATGCATACAAATATACTTACAGTACCTATATTTTGTATTTCATTTTCCTTGAATGAAGGTCTTCCTGACACTTTATAAACAAGAACTAAACATTTTTAACGTTAGTTATTTATTCGATTTCCTTTTGAATAGTACTCTAGAGTAGGTAGTGAAATGTTGTGAACTTGTGAGTGATGACTTTCGTAAAATTGTATTCATAGTTTTTTTATGAAAATCAATGGATGTTTTATTAGATCTGATAATCTAAAAACTTTCTGAAAGAGACAATTCAATTCAATTACTTTAACGGTGGGTTTTGTTATTTTATTGGAAACTATACGAATTAGTGCAGTGTTATTTTCGCCAGTAATAGACGAAAGCGTTTTAATTACATTATTTAATTCAGCGTTATAATTATTATTTCCAGAGTCCTGCAAGGGAGGTGCGTGTGCAGACAACTGCGCATGCAAAGAAAAGGGCTGTGACGACTGCACATCTAAAGGTAAAACTATTGGCAACTGAGATTCTTAAAAGAGTCAGTTTTCAACAAAGGAAAAAGAAGCATTTATAGTACTTAGATATTTAACTATTCCATCAAATTGTTTTTCTGATTTACCGAAGATAAAATGGCAGACAAAGTGTTTGGTAAAAGGAAAATGAAGCACTGGAATCTAATCAGAAATATATTTTTCCTCTTAGCATTCTCTGTGATTGTTTGAGTTGCACTAAATTGGACGCCATTAAAAATTTAAAACCAATTGAAATGCCTCATCGGTCTAGTGGTTACAACCGCTACTGTTGAGCATGAGATCCTGGGATCGATTTCCAATTCAGGCAAAGAGTTTTTGGGTTATTCTATTATGAATTTCTCAGTAGTAGCCTATGGTCTGGATTTTTATATGGGTTATGGTAATAAGCTCGCCCCCTATTACATGGAACTTAAACATAACTGGCGAAATGTGGGTGTACAATGTAGGTACACCTCTACCTAACCTTGGATACAAGCGTGACGATATGTATGTGGCTGAGTAAATCCTCTGTGTATTTGCTTTTCACTGCATATTTGATTTTGGAGAAGGAGTAATTTGTTTTTGGTGTGTCAGTTGAGTCAATTGCCAAGACAGATGTGCTTTATTTGCTTCAATTTTTTTCCTATATATATTTGAAATAATATGATCGAGAAATACTTTTATTTGCCCTACCATTCCCACATGTATGTAAAACAAATTTTCTCTACTCTGTTCTTCGTTTAGTCAAGAATTTGTTTGAGCTATCCGGTCTGAGGGCTGATCCAATAATGCTGTTTTTTTTTTCCTTCCAGGCGGCTGCTGCTAACATACTAACTTCACCATGGACCGAGACAGGCGCCGTCGTCGCCCCTCCCTCTTCACGCGCGCCAGTAACTTCCTCGAGACGTGTTTCCCCATCACCTTTACTGTAGTCTTCTTTGTCACGCTCGTGTTCTTCTACTGTCTCATATAAATGTTCTGTTGAAATTATTTTTGTGCTTTTTTGTTGCGAAACTTCATTTCTAAGAATTTCTTCTCCATTTGTGGGGCGGGCTATACAAATTCTCGTATAGCTAACTTAACCCAGAATCACAGAGTGTCTGGGGTATTATTTACTAGAATCTAAAAAACAGTCATAGAGAAAGCTGTCATAAATATAGAGGTATGAGGAACAGGGTGTAAAATTTACTCATCCTCCATAGAAAAGGGAGGATCCTCCGACCAGACGGGTGTTGTGTCTGGTGGGCAACTGCCCGACGGTTGATGTGTTTCCTAGTCGCGCAGTAAACTCTGCATGCGCCATGCAAGATTTAGTGTGACGTCAGTGTGATGCGTAGTTTGCATATTCCAGTTGTAGATACCGCCACAGAACAGTTCTAACTGATACTATCCAAATACGAAATAAAAGGAACCTTAACTAGGGAGTAATATCAGAAGGGCGGTCGGATCCTTATACGGCAGTGCCTAGTCCATATCCATAGAGGCCATAGACCTACATTGTCATAAATAATGCTTTATGGTGCAAGGCCTTTAATCTGATCCAGCCCGTCCCTTGCTGTCCTCTTCCAGCGCCACCTTAAGCCGATATCCGTACCCCACAGAGGGTGGCCTTAGCGTGTAGTCGCTTAATTCGTCGTTTTATGCCCTGGCTGAAGGCCTTAATTTATTCAGGCACCCACAGGAAAGTCCGGTTAAGCAGATCACCTGCGAGATGCCATTCTCAAAAAAGTAAGTGCAGTACCTGATGATGGCTCTATTGGCTGAACTCCTATAATATTTAGCTTTACAAAAAAAAACAATGCTCAACCAATTTCAGTTTACCTTCATTACCAAAAATGCGCTATAAACGTACCTACCTAGTTAATATAGCTCTGAATTTTGGTCCTAATGGCCGCATTTTTTGGCATTGTTATTAAAGTGAGGTTTCTTGTTATGATTATGTAGATTTGCCACTTTTTCTTAAAAGTCGCAGCTAATGACCTGCTTTAGGCACTTGTCCCACCGCCGACGAGGAACCGACTAGCTATCAACGAT
This sequence comes from Agrochola lychnidis, assembly GCA_963680765.1. Lineage (NCBI taxonomy): Eukaryota > Metazoa > Arthropoda > Insecta > Lepidoptera > Noctuidae > Agrochola > Agrochola lychnidis. Next base: position 9,296,436 of record OY796855.1, on the reverse strand, counting down.
TTTCTCGCTCAAGAAACGTACAAAATATTGTAAATCCCGTGTAGGTAAATAAAAGAGAAACATATATTAATAGTTGATCGCTGTCTGTTCACATCGCCTCGTACTCGTTTGTCGCAGCAATAAGAGCTATCAAAGAGAGTACTCGCTCAGCGACGCTCGCTTGGTGGACAGAACACTCGCTAAAGCCCCCAATACACACACGGCTCGCCCAACGTGTACTGGGGACTTAAGAGACTCACGCTTGGTTCATACGCACGGCAACATATCAAGCTATACATGTCCAGTATAAGCTGATCTCGCATTGCATAGGATTTCCTTATGCAAGGTCAGCTTATACTAACTAGCTTGATATGTAGCCGTGTGTACATGCGCATACCAACGAATAATCGGTCGTCGCCGTCGCGCGATCGCTAATCATTGCTCGCCAAATCGTTTTTAGTTACGAGCTCTAATCGCTTCTCGTTTATCGCCAGCGATAGGACAAGTGCATTTAGTTAAATGTCCAATTATCCTTAACTTCTTAAGGTTAAAAAAACAAACTTGAATGTGAACGTTTCAAAGCATATGGGGAAAACACGTGAATTCTAAAGATTCTTAGGCTGCCTCTCCACTGGAGCGGAGCGAGGCATCGGAGCAGAGAAATGTGCCAATGTTAACCAATAGAATCTAAACTCTGCTTCAGAGCTCCGCTCCTATTAGTTAATATTGGCACATTTCTCCGCTCCATTGGACAGGCAGCCTCAAACCCCCGAAGCGTAAGTTCTACACCCGAAGAATATACTCAGTCATAGTTATACAGGGTGGCAGGTACATCGACGCGAAAACGGTTACCATGGATTCAGTACATGATTCTGAACCCCCTGCGTTGAAATTTTTGTCGATTATTCAGAAAAAAACAGCTGTTTCATAGAAAAGTGCAATACCTACGTTACGCGGTCAAAATGTATGGAACAGCAGTATTTTTTTTTAAATAACCGATTAAAAACTTACTGTGCGTAAATCATCTCCTGAAGTTTATGTATACAATATGTAAAAAAACCCTGTCCGATCCCGAAAAGGGGTCAGAAGTACTGCAAAAACATTACCTAAAAGTAATAAAAATTCTAATTATTATTGAAAATAAATAGTATATTTTGCAATTAGTGAATAAAGGATGGATTTAAAGCGAGGGCCATAGATATATGAATCACTCGATACGCTCATAATTCAATCATCATGAATCAATTATAAACAGAGACTGAGCAAGCACAGCAGTCTTAGCCAAGAACCTTCTAAACAGACACGGGGAAATAATCCGCCTAAAGAGATGGCAAATCTTGAACTTGGACCAGAGACAGTGAAAATTTTAAGTTTATTTAATACTAAACCACATAATGTGAATGTTCAATGGAACATCACAAAAATAATCTCACACGAAGATCCCATCTGATTATGGCTAGAAAGTCGATCGCAGATAAACGGAGAAAACAAAAAAATTAAAAAGACTTATTATTAAGTTACACTAAACTTTGTGTTCGTACAACTTACAGTATTCAAAACAATTTACTAATGGCAGCAAAGAACACAAAACAGTTTTTATTCTAATACTAAACTCCTTATTGTCGACCAATCAAATCTCGAGGAGTTATTTACACAAGGAGTTTGTATGTCGAGTGTTCTTTACACAAGGAGTTTGTATCGTTTATATTTTCGCAAGGAGGTTGTATGTATAGCATTGAGATGGAAGTCAAATATATTTGTGTTCTAAATTCAAACACAAAACAGTTTTTAGGGTTCCGTACCTCAAAAGGAAAAAAAGGAACCCTTATAGGATCACTCGTGTGTCTGTCTGTCTGTCTGTCCGTCTGTCACAGCCAATTTACTCCGAATTTAATGGACCGATTAAGTTGAAATTTGGTACACATATGTATTTTTGTGACCCAAACACGAATGTGTAACGTAAATAAAAAAAAATTGAATATAGGGGTCACTTTTGATGGGCAAACAAGAAAATTAAAAAAAAAAAGTTATGCTAACAGTACCGTGTGACATATCAAATGAAAGGACTTATTGCGAGGATCTTAAATATATTTTTTATATAATTTTAAAATAAACATTTTTAAAGATATTTAAGAAATTCAATGAAAATTGACCATTCCCCCCCCCTTATCTCCGAAACTACTGGACCAAAAATTTTCAAAAAAATACATAGTATGGCTCTTTACTCATAGATTACAGGAAAACCTATAAGAAGTCTATGGTCTTAAAATAACACGGTAAATCTCTCAATATTGTGCGTACAAACTTACATTTCGTCGGTCGGCATCCAATAGGCCCATCTCTCTAGCTACTATAATATCAATATCAAAAGTGTTTGACAGTCTGCATATTACACAAATAAATAAAACTGTAAATGTTCATGACAACTAATTCGGGTTTCGGCGTGATTTCTCAACAGAAAGTGCAGTGTTGTGTCTTAAGCATACTGTCACATACTATACTTATACACAGCGTGGGACGCCGATTTATGCTAGCTTCCTCGACTTATTCAAGACTTGATCTGGTTGTTTATGACGTATTGTGGAGAAAGATGGAGAAGGATTGGTTACCAATGGAGCTTAAAAACATTTTTAAATATTGGTACCTATGGTAACCAGATCAATAGTGTACGATGGGCTGGAACTTTTTCCAGGCCATACAGGTTGGAATGCGGGGTGAGGCAGGATTGGCGAGCTCAGCAGCACCAGAGTGGGTTGCTATACAGTGTGATTCTTCATAATGTGCACATATTGAAATGAAGGAATCTATGCTTAATTTTAACGACAGAAAAAATATTTTAAAAATCTAAATATTTTTTTATACTTTTATGGAATAAAAAAAAAAAATGTAACAAAACTGTGTTACTTTTAAACTGAATCAGCTATCGTGATGAAACAAACTCCATAATGATTGGAAGTAAGTAGGCGTCCACATAAAATTAAAATTGAGAAAAAAAAATACCCTCAATTGAAAATAAACATGTTTTTTTAGTAAAAATCTGTATTTTTTTCATCAATTTTTACAATAATTGTAAAATTTATGAATAAGATGCCCAAGAGAATAAAAAAAAACAAAAAAGAAAAAATTTTTGACCATTTTTTCGTCGGTAAAATTAAGCATAGATTCCCTCATTTCGATATATGCACATTATGAAGACTCACACTGTATAGATGGTATTTGGTATTTTCTGCCTAGTTTAGGAAAGGGAGTCCTATGACCATTTTTATATGTGTTGTACTGGTTCTATTTATTTATAACATCTAATTATATAAGACAACTTTGTATACCATGTACAAACTACTTTTTGAAATAAAAAAAATATTATTATTTATTTCATTTATTATTATTTGTGTAAATAATATTAGCTTTGCAGACGATATGGTGCTTCTGAGCGCCAGCCAGTATCCCATATATAAAAACTGTTAGTCGCTAAACTTTCTGAGTGACCTGGTAAAATAAGCTAAAGTTCATAAGTTTACTAACACGATGAGTCCTTGTTACTTGAATAAACAAAAATATATGGATGACTATTTTTTTTTGAACGATGTTTTCTAAAAATGAAACTTAGCAAGATCGATTTATCGCTCCCGAAACCCTCTGCATACTAAATTTCATAAAAAATTCTTGGAGCCGTTTCAGAGATTCAGGTTATGTAATATATACATATATGTATACAAGAATTGCTCGTTTAAAGGTGTTAGATTTTTATTTTTTCTACACGTTCAAATAAGTGATCCTGCAATTTAAAAAAAAACGTAAAAAATTACACATTCGCGGTAATGGATGCCGAGCGACGATTTGCAGTTGGAATAAATGTTAACTTTGTTCTTGGGATAAATAAATTCATCTCAACTACGGAACCCTTCATTGTGCGTAGTCCGACACGCACTTGGCCGGTTTTTTTTTATTCTAATGCTAAACTCCTTATTGTCGACCAATCGTATCTCGAGGAGTTATTTACACAAGATCAAAATCAAAATATTTTATTTCACATAAACCTACATGGGCACTTATGAAACGTCAGAAGCTAGGTGCACGGTTCCAATTGGTCGTTTCCTATGGAGAAGAGCCGGCAAGAAACTCCACGGTTACTCTTTAAAAAATACTTGGCTTTTACAATACTTTCATATAACAGTATTTCTAGGTATGGGAGGACAGTGTAGGTCTTTCAATAAGTACCAAGTACTTAACAAAATAGAAAATGGTCAACAGGTCTACAATCCACTAAGCCTGCAGCGTTCTCACATTCACAAAATATGTAGAAAAGAATCTATACAAAAATAAATAAATTAATAAAAGTAAAAAACCTATTTTAATAAAACGCAATTATATGATTGCTATTACAACTGTAATCAATCTTAATAATTATCATGTCCACAAAAGTCACTAAAAAAAGTTGAAATTAAATCGTAGGTATAATGTCAAATAATAGAATAGTAAATATGTCAAGGACGAATGTAAGGAGTTTTTATGTCGAGTATTCTTTGCACAAGGAGTTTGTATCGTTTATTTTTTCGCAAGGAGGTTGTATGTATAGCATTGAGATGGAAGTCGAATATATTGGTGTGTTCTAAATTCAAACACCAAAACAGTGATTACAAGCTTTTTATTCACTGATAACAGTGAATAAAATAAGCTTTTTAAAGGGGGAATGGTATAAAAGTTATTGCTATTTAAAAACCACATTTTTCGTACCAAAATTACCAGAAATTCATAAAAAATTAGCAAATTTTGCCGCCCGCGCCCCATGTAATAACCCGGTAAAAAACGCCTCGCGGTCTAAGCGCCTGCTGTGTCCGTATCGCAAACCGACTCAGTTATCAAACAATTCTAAATTTATCTGCATGTGTGATACTCATTGACGACCTTTTTTATCAGCCAATTATCCACGATTCCACGAGCACTTTTAAGTTTCGTACATAATCATTTTTGTTAATTTATGGGTAGAACTACTTCATCGTCGTCATCCCACAGCCCGACTTCACCCACTCTAGGTATACATACGCCTCTGTCTGTAGCGGCAACCACTTTAACTCTAATTATTTACAAAACTATTAACTAATTATTATTTATTATTCTCGGAAACGTTCGGGTAAAAATAATAGGTACTAAGAAGATTGTTGCTAATTGGATGATGACATTCTAAACTTATTGTTATTAACTATCCTATCTTATACTATTAAACAAGCAATATTTGTATAATATATATACGAGTACATTATGTTTGTCTGCTGCTGCTGTCTGTTTGTTTGTCGACTGCCTCGTTGGTCTAGTGGTCGCAAGCGCTACTGCTGAGCATGAGGTCCTGGGTTCGATCCCCGGGTCGGGCAAAGTGTTATTGGGTTTTTCTATCTGGAATTTCTCAGTAGCAGCCCGGAGTCTGAATTTGTGCCCGGTTGATGGCAATAGGCTCGCCCCCTATTACATGGGACTTAAGAGCGCTGCGACCGCGGCTCGCAACTACAAATCGAGACGTTTGCAAAATTCGTTCGGAATATTGCTATCTCTGTTTGACAACAGCAGGCGGGCGGCGGACGCGGTGCGCATCCGTGTGTGTGTGTGACTGGATAGATAGCTACTTACCATTCATTCATAACGAGTCGACGGCATTTATATTTTATTATTAGTAATTAGGTATGTTCATTACTTGCTTTATTTCTGTTGAATACTTTGGGGAATCGTTAGTATATGTACAGACTAGTAATGCGTTTTTTGGAAATTTCTTTACAATGCCAATATCTCAATGTTTTAGAATATCTCTGGATCTAGGCCTTGTAGAGAAAATCTAGTAGATATGAAATGAAATTGTTTATTCTGTAAATAGGATAAGTATCGGAATCACTTTTACACGTCAGATTAAAAAAATCGGTACCGCGGTAATCAACGCATTGATACCTTTTACTCCACGGTTTCGGTAAATTGCGTTAGTGTCGCGAAATCAAAGGTTTAGTCCCATCTCAAAAATGCTCAACGCGCCTAAAGAAGTATTCACTTCAAGAAAACTTCCAAAACCTTTAAAGTAAAAATAGTTGCATAGAACTTTGATCCATAACTAAATGAGCGAGTAGCCGATAAAAATACTTTGAAGAAAAATACTTGTATAGAACATTGGTACGGACCTTATCTAAATATAGAGCACAATCGCATTAAAAAAAAAAAAACTTCCAAAACCTTCAATCCGTAATGTAGTATAAATAAAGAGCACAATCGCGTTTACAAAAAAAAAAAAAACTTCCAAATCCTTTAAAGTAGAAACGCTTGCATAGAACTACTAGGGGTTTCGAATACCGGATTTTTGCAGTACCGGTATTAATACCGTATAGAAAATGTCCAACACCGGGATCCCGGGATGGGACTATTTTTTTACTTAATATCGTTTTTTTATTCAACAAATAATAAGTTTCACTACAAAATTTTAAAAAACTGCTTTTTAAATATAAAGTCACTTTTTTATACAACTTTAAATTGCAAACAGAATCTCCTAACAAAAATAACAAAAAAATCTGATACATAGTAGTTATGCTAGATAAACATTTATGTAGTCACCTAAAAATAAGTGATGCACAGTTCGGCTTTCAAGCGGGACTGTCCACAGAAACAGCAATCTTATGTCTCAAGCATACTGTCCGGTACTATACGGACAGGAAGACTCCAGTTTATGGATGCTTCCTTGATTTATCGAAAGCTTTCGATTTGGTGTCCTATGAACATCTTTGGGAGAAACTAAGGGCCACTTCACTCCCTGAGGAGATTATTAATATTCTTGATTACTGGTATAACAATCAAGTTAATGTTGTAAGGTGGGCGAACGTTGTGTCCGATGAGTACAGGTTGGAGTGTGGTGTAAGACAGGGTGGTTTAACATCCCTTCGACTCTTTAACATGTACATCAATGAGTTGATTGAGAGTCTCAGTAGCACTGCAGTGGCTGCACTATTGATGGCACCACTATTAACAACTTAAGCTATGCGGATGATATGGTGTTGCTGAGTCCTTCAATTAGCGGTTTACGGAAACTTGTTGGGAGATGTGAGGAGTATGCCGTGGCTCATGGGCTCAGGTACAATGCGAACAAAAGCGAGTTGTTGGTATTCCTACCGCGGAATTTTAAAGTCGACAGCGTCCCATCGGTTACACTAAATAGTGTGCCGCTTAACAGAGCGACGCAGGTTAAGTACTTGGGTCACTGGGTCACGGAGGACCTCGCTGATGACATGGACGTTGAGAGGGAACGAAGGGCGTTGGCTGTTCGCGGGAACATGCTGGCTCGCAGGTTTAAACGGTGCCCGAATGAGGTAAAGTACACAATGTTCAGGGCTTACTGCCAATCGTTTTATTCGTGCACCCTGTGGGTCAGCTGTACTCAGCGGACACTCAATGCCCTTCGTGTACAATATAATAACGCTTTTAGGATGTTGTTGGGACTGCCAAGATATTGTAGTGCGTCCGGCATGTTTATGGAGGCTCAGATTGATGGCTTTCATGCCATCATGAGAAAGAGAGCGGCCTCCATATTGCACCGTATCCGAGCAAGCTCCAACAGCATTCTGAAAGTAATAGCAGACCGTTTAGACGGTCCTTTTCTTAGACACTGGATCGCACTCCATGTGTCAACTTGATGTCGTGTGTTTTATTTTTTGGTTTACTAACATAGTTCCTAAGTACTTACTAATACAAATATGGATAATTCTGAAATAAAGTTATTATATATATTATATATAGTATGAGAAAAGTACCTAGATAAAATAAAACATTTAAATTTGAATAATCAGTATCTAAGTAATTACAATTTAGCGATCTATTTTATCTTTATGTTTTTATAAAATAAATCTCTTTAAAATCAACATACAATATGTTTTAATAAAATCACATAAAAATCAGTCAAAATTGTTCATCGTGCTTTTAAGGGGGAAGCGCCAGGGTATCTCGCAAAATTCAAATTTACTTACGTTTTTTGCATTTTGCAGGTCAGTGTAAGGTTTTATGTAGATTAAAATATGATTCGCGGTCGTAACAAATATGGCTTTACTCAATTATAATCATTACAATCAGCAATAGTGATTAAGAAGAAGATAAAGGTGTCAAATGTCATGATTTCATGAAATCATGACATTTGACACCTTTGCTAACTTATGGAGTTGTATTGCTGATTGTAATGATTATAATTGAGTAAAGCCATATTCGTTATGAACGCGAATCATATTTTAATCAACATAAAACCTGTCACTGACCTGCAAAATGCAAAATACGTAACAAAATTTGAATTTCGCGGGTTACCCTGATGCTTCCCCGTTATGGGTTTTTCTTCATGACTTATTACACAGTTACTACTGAGTGGAACATGCATCTTTTGCTATACAGTAATATCTGCATATAATCTCTATATGTGCCATACATGGGCCTATTTGAAATAAATGATTTGACTTTGACTTTGACTATAAAATCAACATTGTTTCGGCTCTTTCTTCCTGAAAATGAGTTCGTAGGAAGGAAAGAGCATCTAAAGTTTTGTCTGAGAGCGAGCTTCTTAAGACGCAGATATATGACAGTGACCTTGAATGGTTAGCTTGCGTGTTTAGTACTGAGCTCATGCAACGCGTCATACGTCCAGCCAGTAATAGGACTCGTCCATCAAGGAGCGCTGTCCCAAATTAGACGCATTATTAATTTATTACACGTAAAACAAAAGGTATTTTAATAAAACACGTATACTAAAAGATCAATAATTTAATTGTTTTCAAAATGGTGAAGTTTTCAGAAAAAAACGCTTGATAGATTTTGCGTCATTCTCAGTTTTTATCCGCGTTAGACATAACTTTACAAATTAATTTCACTATTTAATATAAACATAATCAAAAATATGCCTATATTAAAATATTAAGAAAATGCTCTTATTCAACATATTTTTTTTTTTCAAATTACTAACACTACTCGTTTAGACGTCATCTTCAGTATAAAATCATTAAAAGTCGGTTATCGTCCCCTTAAACGGTTGCACAAATATGTAACCGAGGAAAACGTTCTCTCTACCTCTACGCTCGTAGGTAGAATGCTCAGTAAATAATTATACGCCATGTCAATATACATTATTGGCTTCGTCCGATACCGTGTTCGAGAGTAGACGTGTTTTTGGCTCCAACGAAAAATATAAATTAACAAGTACGCTATTTTAACCCCTAATTAAAACAGTGAAGTGCCTAAACTCGTATAATCTACGGAGATCTACTGGAGTCCGTCACCTTAACGCTGACCGCCGAACTAGCGGCGCGACCCTGCCCTGCGCACGTAACCTTCACCTCCGCGGAACCAGTGCAGTGGTCATAATTGCTGTCTCGCTTTCTCCAAGACCGCAAATCGTCGCAGGCGCAGCCGTCTGATAAGGAGCCACGCGGTGACCCGTATTGCTACGAGCTCAATATAATATAACCGTGAGTACTTGCGGTCTATTATACGTCGCGTCGCCCTGCCGCTCACGAATTCACGATGCCCCGCATGCAGCGCTCGCCGCCAAACACTTCGAATATCAAAATTACGCAAGCTTTGTCTGACTCCGATATTCCCCAAATGATATCTAGCAGCCCGTCTGACGATGTCAACATTAAGACGCGACCCTCTTATAAACGTCCTCGGACGTGTTGCTCCCCGGGAACCGAATTACAAGATTTTAAGAAGGAAATACATGAAATGCTTAAGAACTGGAAAACAGACCAAGAAGCATACCTAACTAAAATCTGTGACGAACAAAGTTCTTCTCTGAACAAACTAGCGTCCGACATGGTTGAGCTCAAGCTTCAAAACCTGGCTATTCAAAAATCAAACACTGAAATAGAAAAAAACATTTCCTTTATTAGTAAGCAGTACGATGACATGTTTAAACAAGTTGAGTCACTCCAAAAAGAAAACCTAACATACAGAAAAAGTATATTAAACATGGAAATTAAAATACAAGATCTACAACGTGCATCCCGGCCCTCCACCATTGAAATCCGCAACGTGCCGTCCATGGAGAACGAAGCACCGTCGGACCTTACTTCGATAATCACCAAAGTGGGCTTAATTGTTGATTTAAAGGTAAATAATTCTGACGTGCGCGATGTGTACCGCCTACCGGGTAAACCAGATACGATTAGACCGATTATCGCTGAATTTACTAATGTCCAGACTAAAAACAAATTAATTACCGCGGCCAGGAACTTCAATAAAATGCGAAGTGGAGATAATCGTCTTAGTACTCGCAGCATTGGCATGAATGGTGAACGGCGACCGATTTTTATATCAGAACACCTCCCCGCAAGTTCCAGAAAACTATTTTTTACCGCCAAGGAATTTGCAAAACTTAACAAGTACGACTTCTGTTGGAGCTCAAACGGCAACATCTTCTTAAGGAAAGTCACTGGAGTCAAACAAATACTTGTTAGATCAGAGCAAACCCTACGGGACTTAGAACAGCAAGCAATTCAATGACTACTTTCTGCAAGTCGGTTAATTTTAATACTATTTATAACTAAGTTATGTGAGACCTTAAATTCAATACTAACTTTAAATTCAACATTTACTCATTTATACTACCTACAAACCAAAAAAAATATTTTTTGTATAGAAACCAAAATACGCCTTCCTTACCACACACCTACACCCCTGACACTTACCATCATTTCCGTTACATCACTCTCAACGTACTCGCACATAAAATCCAAAATAGAGCGCAACCTTATTCTGCTTAGCCCAAATTCACACTCACAGCCATATTCTTCTATCAATTATTATTTTTGCGCAATCGTTCTGCTACACGGACCTTTGGAATTTGTTAGTTTTATTTATTTTACTGTTTCGGATGCCAATTGCCACCATACTCGGACCCTTCGCTGTATACAATCACCACTTTCTGGATTATCAACACTTTAATCAATGGCGTCAATCATTGACATTAACAACGAACTGGACGGTATTATCGTTTCGTCGTCACACGCTTGTTCTCCGGATGAATGCGCTGATTATTTAAAATCCGATCTAGCACTAAATATCTTGCACCTCAACATTAGAAGCTTAAATAAGAACTTCAATGAACTAAACTGTCTACTCGTGTCTATTAAAATAAAATGTGATGTCCTAATTTTAACAGAGTGTTGGCTAAAGACAAATGCGACCGTCCCAAGTATACAGGGCTACACCTCATTCCAAACCAAAAACCTTATTAATCAGAATGATGGCGTGGTGATCTTTATTAAAGATACTTTGAGCTTTAGCATTACTGAGCCGTCATTTACCGATGCTAGCTGCCTAGTCTGCACAGATCAAAACAATATTACTATTATAGCATTATATAGACCACCATCACAAAAAAAATATAGAAAATTTCTTGACCAGTTTAGATAACCTATTAACAGACTGTAGGCACTGTAAAACCGTCTCAGTAATAGGAGACATAAATATAAACATTGCTCCAAACAACAATGACCCCCGCTCCTGTCAATACCTAAATTTTATAGCCTCACACGGTCTCCTTCCTGCCCATGTGATTCCAACTCGGCTTAACAACTGTTTGGATCATGTTTTGCTCAAAACAAATCACAAGGCAACGACGTTGGTGGTAGAAACGTCGATAACTGACCACTCCGCGGTTTTATTAAACCTAGAAATTAAAGCCCCAATACGTAACACAAACAGATGCACTCCTTCCCGCCTAAATTTAACTTCTGCTATCAGCGATATCGAAAGCTGTGATTTTTCAATTATCTTAAACCTAAATGACCCTAATCTTGCTATGGACAAACTTTATGAAATCTTGACACCCATATTAATAAGAAATACTATATATAGAACCATCCCCTGTAAACTTAAAATTATTAAACCCTGGATAACGGTTGGTCTGCTGAGATGTATACGCAACCGCGATAACATGCACAAAAAATCTAACAAAGAACCTCAAAACGCGATTTTAAAATTAACATACTTGCGCTATCGGAATTTTTGTAACAATCTCCTCAAAAAACTTAAAACCGCGTATGAACAAAAAGCTTATTCTGATGCTAAAAATAACCCAAAAAAGATGTGGGGGGCCATCCGCAATGTACTTGACACAAATAAAAAGACCTCACCACCGACTGATCTCCTTAAAATAGACAATGACCCAATCATGTCGGTCAATGCCGTGAATAGATTCTTTGCTGATATCGGCAGAAACCTGGCTAACAACATCCCGCAAAACTTAAGTAACGCCCAATGTACTCCTTCCCGCCCAGTCTCGATGCTTAACTCAATTGTCCTACTGGAGACAGATGAGGAACAGGTCAAGGCTATCATAAAAGACCTCCGCGTGGACAGTGCCTCTGGCTGGGATGATATCCCTCCCAAATTGATAAAAGCTTCCAGTCACAAACTAGTTCCGGCCATTACGCACATTTGCAATCTTGCAATATCCACTGGCACTTTCCCTAAGACCCTTAAAAAAGCTGTTGTTCATCCAATCTTCAAAGCAGGTGACAGAGGCAGTGTAAATAATTACCGACCAATCTCGGTACTTCCAGCAATTTCCAAAATACTGGAAAAAATTATTCACAAAAATCTCCTCAACTTTCTGAATAAATATAAAATCATTGCTGAAAACCAGTACGGCTTCAGAAAGGGGGTATCGACGGAAGACGCTGTATTGTCTCTACTGGACTCTGTTGTCAACAAAATTGACTGTAAACATAAATGTGTCGGCATATTCTTAGACCTTTCCAAGGCCTTTGACACTGTCTCTGTCCCTATTTTACTCAAAAAATTAGAACAAATTGGAATACGCGGCACAGCTCTCAAATTACTTAAGGATTTTCTATCGGACCGAACCCAGTGCGTTAAAATAGGCGAGTACGTCAGTAGTCAACAACTACTAGACTTCGGTGTGCCACAAGGAAGTTTGCTCAGTCCCCTCCTCTTCCAAATCTATGTCAACGAACTTTGCCTACTTAATCTCCCTTCTACTCACATTATAGCGTACGCCGATGATACGGTCTTATTGTCCAGCGGACATGACTGGGAAACGGCTAGATTGGCCGCTGAAAGGTCCTTGACCCAAGTTATGATGTGGTTGGGCAATAATAGCTTAACCTTGAACATCAGCAAAACCAATTTTATAACCTTTGGTTCCAGACCCTCTACCCTTCCATCTGACCTCTCACTACAAATCAAAGCCCATGTTTGTGACGAGCGTGACAGCAATAATTCCTGTTCATGCCAGACATTGACGAGAACCTCTTCCGTTAAGTATCTCGGCCTTTATCTTGATTCCAGTCTAAGCTGGAAGACCCACATTGAATCTCTATCTGCGCGCACTAGGAAACTCATTTACGTGTTCAAAAAGTTAAGAACTTCTGCCCATAACGATATCCTAAAAATGGTATACACTGCCCTATGTGAATCAACATTAAGTTACTGTATCGTTGCGTGGGGTGGTGCAGCCAAAACAATCCTCATACCAGCTGAAAGAGCCCAACGTGCAGTAATCAAAGTCCTGTTGAGCAAACCCTTTAGGTATCCCACGCAGCAAGTTTATTCGGACTTTAAGGTACTGACAGTCCGCCAAATGTATATGCTTCGTGCGATCATGCGTACACATAAAATTACCCCTCTCAATAGATGTAAAAGCCCTACGCTCAGAAGAAGACCCAAACCCGTTTGTCCCCAAGTTTGTGCAAAGACCACCTTTGCACGTCGGCATAACCGTTATCTAAGCACATTACTATACAATAAACTCCACAACGCATTAAACATACATTGTTTGAACAAAACCCATTGCAAACAAAAAATTAAGGAATATCTGCTAACCCTAAATTATAACGACACAGAAGAATTATTAAAACCATAACTTAAACAAATCAGGCACATTCACACCTACACTCACTCATACATATCTACACTCACACTTACACACCTACACCCACTCATACAAAACACACCCGGCAATTAATTAGATACTACCTTTTCCATGTCAATTATGAATTTAAACCCCTTTACTTTCTTCCCCCCTTTTCTTATCCCCAAAATCAATTAGTCTAGTTTAGTTTATTTTTTTTACATAAGTGCACATTACTAAATTGTATGTAAGTTTTATAACATCCATAATGGACGAATGGATGACCCCTGTAACACAGGTTTTTCCTAGCATGGGGGTCATTGTTCAATATTTTGTATTAACCTATTTCCACGTGTAATTAAGTTTCAACCTGTATCTGTGTACTTTTATGTCAAATAAACATATTATTATTATTATTATTATACATCTCTCGGCCGCCTTCAGAACTATCATAAATGCCCAATTCAACTCTTACAATAGACTCTATATCAGTGCTGCAGGGTTAACATGACAAGCGCGAGAACGCTCTTTTTCTCGTTTTATCGGAATTTGTCTACGATTCTGACGTCATTCTAATCCCTTACATGACCGCAACCGGTGAGTAAACTCGAAAAAGGCACTTTGACACTACTTTATCGCGCGACGAGATACCGATGTTGCAAGTGATTAAAAACAAATTATTTTTATGATAGCAACAGCGGCTTGAAGTTCTGTTTCATTCATTCAATTTATGCATGGAATTATGTACTTTATTGAATAAACGTCTCTCTTAATTATTCTCTCTTTTAAATATTTATGATTAGTTTTTTGTGTAACCGACTTTTTGATTAAAATTAAATTATTTCTTTGGCATGCTGAAATTAAAATACAAATTGACGGAAATTAAAATTAGTGGCACCTATACTCATTAGATAATCACCACAAATGACAAATGGACCGACGATCGCAATTTGACAAATCGAAGTTTATTATTGTAACAGTCACCATAAAGTCCATGACGTTGCAAATTTTGTTAATCACCAGTCACCAAAAAGACTGACGTTCAAATAAATTGGCAGGTGGAGTTGATTCCGCTATTATAACCATAAAAATTGTTAATCACCACCCTTAGGAAATAAACTGGTGATTTTAGTAATTATTGCGATTAGTATTGTTGCGAATATTTGATATTACCATACAGCTATAATCCCTAGATTTCGTTAATTTATTTATTTAATCACCATAATTGGCAAAGTGACTGGAAAGTAATAGTCATCTACGTGGTAGTGCACCCCTCTACTACAGTACACCGGTGTACACCCACAATTAAAAAAAAAAATATCATTTTGTCTTTTTGTCTACTCTTCTCGTCGTCAAAATCGAGGATGACTAAATACGACAAAATAACTGATTATCTCGTGTTGAACTGTCAAAAATCGAGATAAATAACGTGTCATGTTAGGGTTTGTTGACAAAACATCAAGTTTGACAGAACGAGTCACGTATTTTGTATGGCGTAGCTATCAGAAAACGATAACACTACAGAAATAGACAAAAATTAGTCGCGCGAGGGTGGATAATTATCGCGTGTGTCATGTTAGGCCTGCTGGAAGAAGCATGGGTCCTAACTTCCCTTTGAGTTTTAGCTTCTATTTCTGCCTCCAGTTAGTAGCACAAGTAGTAATGAAATGTAACTAACTGTCGAATTAAAATACGCAGTTTTTAAAACTTACCCAGATAATTATAAAATTGGTTAGAAATATAATGTGTAGGTAATAAAAAGAAATTGTTTCACTGTAGTGTTTACTGATAAAATAAAATCACCAATACCGGTATCCCGGTAGTGGACATTTCAATACCGGTATTGAAAAATGTCAAATAATGTCCGGGATCCCGGTATTAGCCAATACCGGGATCCCGGTATTGAAAGCCCTACATAGAACATTGATCCGTAACTAAATATAAATAAGAAATAAAATAGTCTTGCGAGTATTTCGGATCGGCACTTGGTCGGCGTACTTGCAAGTAAATACCTAGTATAAAAACCTGGTCCTATAATATAGCCCTCGTTCGCACGGACGTAATAAAATCGCGGCGAAATTTTTTGTGCACTTGATTTTCAAGAGTTGAAAATCCAACAGTGTTTCTTCAACGCGCTGGAACGAGAGTACGTCCCAGCACGTTGGATTCTCAACAAGCCACTATACCTGGACTACCGCGTTTCGGCCGTGTGTATAATTTAGATGTTTCTACGACTCGCTGAGGGTGTTTAGACGCATAAATAGGTACCTACCGATCTAGACACGCGGCAGCGTGTCGAGCCAAGTTTCTAGGCAAGACACGGCTGCAGTGTGTTATATTACACGAACCATTTGGAGCCACTTTTGACCCCTTAATAACTCAAAATCTATGTAACATAGACTCATAAAATTTGGTTTATTTATAAAAACCCATTAGATTAACTAGAACTCCAAATTTCATAAATAAAACTCAAACGGTTATTGAGATATTAACGTATAAAAATCGGCATTTTTATCAACGACCTGTCACTAGACATCAAAAACATTTAACCCATTTCCGGGTGACCTAGAAAGTTGAAAAGAGATTTCCCGAAAGCAGGCCCATGGTATGATACTGTGTCAAAGCTTATTTATCAAAAATTATGTCGTATTTTTTTCAAGTCGTTTTATCAAAATTTATTTCTTCTAGCATTAGAGAACCTAACAAATATTTATTTTGTTGATACTTAAAGAACTACATCCGCCATTCAATCCTAACCTGAATGTTGCCAGATGACAGACTATTCCAATAAAATAATTTGTAATCGATTGAAAATATCGATACTAACCCACATGGAGTAGGTGGAGTATCCACTACACGAGTATGTTTTAAATGCTATTTATTATACTCAAATACTGTAAAATTATGATTTTACAATAAATAAAATATTATATGGTCTGAATATACTCAACAACTTAAAAATGTTTCGAGGCAGTAATGTTATTTTATAAACTACCAATGATCAGAGTAAGTAGATTGATTTGAGGTCAATGAACTGGCACGTATATTAGTATGGATACGCCTCCGGGGTTTTTAAATTATTAAGATTTGTTAAGGAATTTCAAATGTTGTAATGTGTAGAATAAAGAATACATCAATATGAATAAGAAATGTTCAACCCTTTTGCTGTCTGTTTAATAGTATATAGGTGATCGGACTCCAAGAAAAGGATAGATATACTATAAAACAATATAATATATTTTAAATATTTATCTATCGCATTCTATAAATTTCTAATGTAGTAGTTTAAAAATCCTTACTTTAACAATATTTGATTCAATCCCGTAAGTACCAAAATGAAATCCCGGAAAAAAGGCTTATCCATGTTATGATTTCTATGACTATTCATGATGCGAGTACGTAAAATCAATCTACCTACTCCGATCACTGATAATCACCCAATCGATTTCGTCAATCGATTACCAAAATAATTAAACCTGGTAACACTGACACCATGCATAATGTCAAACTGTCAAAAAAAATCTGTCAGATCAATGGCATTGTTGGCTGTTTGTTTTACGTTGATTTGAATTTATTTTTCCGTATTTACTTTATACTTATATTACGTTACGATTTAATGCTGTCAATTTAAATTGAAGCCAGAGGAACTATTGCTTATCTTTCCATGGCCCTGGGTAAGTTTATTATGTTCTCTAAATATTTAAACACCGTCGTATTGTATAACCTCATTGATTTTAGCAGCCTATTAGTAGAAGGCCTATGTTCAGTCAGGGGTACGTCGCGCGTCGTCAGCTGTAAATGTCTATAGTATGATGTAATTATATAGCATAAGTAAATACACTGAATTTTTTTACCTTTTTCAGGTATGACGATGACATGTGTTATTGCAAGACTTGACATTATTGATTATATTATCTACAACTCTATCCCAAGTATTACTTGCTCAGGAAAATGTAAGCATATTATGTTATGTATGTGGCATGTCAATTGCAAGTCACAGAAGTCATCAGGTTAGTGTTTTTAAAATGGCAGAATTACTATGAGTGATATAATTATTATACAAAAGTAAATAAACAACAATAAGAGTATTTTCTTACTTTCTAGGTTAGGTATACATTTGGATAAAGTTTGTCATGCTTACTGAGAGAGGCTGCTACCAGAGATGTTTATAGGCAAGCAAGTGATGATAAAAACAGAGCCACCCTAGAGTGTAAAAGATTTACCCATAATAGATCAAAACAATAATCTGGTTAGGGCCAGAATCAAATTGTGACATGTGAGCAGCAGGACTTAGTGTACATAATTATTGATAAGTGAGCAAAATAGGACAAATTGTTTAAGAGATCATCATTGCTTATTACTGTTTTGTGGGAAAGCGTACATCTACCATCTACCGTACCTACGCTGCTTTCATACCATGACTACGTTATGAGAATGAAGCTGAAGCCGTTTTAAATTCTATGAGTAATAAAATGTTTTTAGTATTTAGGTATTGTTGTGTTATTTGTTAAAGTAAACCTTCCTATAGAAGCACTGAAAATGCTGCTGCCAATGAGATTATTCATCTTTAATTAAGAGAGTTGGCTAAAATAATGTTTATGCCATTAAATCTTTCATATTTAGCGCACAAGATTATTAATTTACCTTTATAAAATTCAAGTCTGTAAATGCGATAATCGCCATTTTGATGACAGTCGAGGTCGAGGCTAAAAAACATAAAAATTGGGGATTGCGAACATCCAAACTCCACCATAAGGACAGCGACTATTACAACATTTAATTATTTGACGAATTCATCCATTTTTCAAGTTAAATAAGTAGTAGTAATGAAGTTTTTGATATCAAAAGTCGAAGATTCGCGCCAATCGTGCGTGTTTACATTTTAACTTTTCACAATTAACACACATACACATATCTGATACGACTTTAAATGTGACAAATGTGATTAAAAATATTATAAGTAACTAGAAAATGCCCAGATCTTTACTTATTATACGAACACATGTTCAATAACACGTAATATTCATTACTACTACTCAATTTGTGTTAAAAATCGTCGATCATTGTTTTTTTTTTTTTATTGTAATGATGTACGAAAACGATTATGCCAAACGTTTTTTTTTTTTTTTCAATTTTGATTGTCTCGATTAATTTATAATCCCATCAAAAACATAAATGTGAAAATGGGAGCCAAATTCCATAAATATGGTTGTCGACATCGCCGACAAAAGAATTGAAATCTAAATGGGTGCCAAGTTCTGTAGATAATCCTGAAATTTATTTATAAGAACATGCAACTTTCTAAAATAAAATTAAAACACAAATTCTTGTTTTTTCTGCTATAACAATGTTTGCTATTTAAAAATATAACTTCTTAAATTTGAACAGTCGAATTATTTACACAAAGCACTTAGGATAAATTGAAGCTCAAGATTTGACTTGGCTAGTTTTTACATACAAGTTATCTTATATTTGGCTAATCAATTTATCATCTTTATATTTGTCTACAGTGTCGCGGTGCAAAAGAACTAAAACAAACAGGGTAACTTTTTTATGCTGGTGTGCATTACAGCTACGTCTTACACTCGCGCCACGTCATTGTGCTGTAATTTTACTTTTTTAGTGTGCGTGCATTAAGCGGCTAACAGTTGGACGCTATTTTTTTATCGAGTTTACAGCTTTGACTGTCTACCTAGGCATATTTAATTATTATTATTTAATTTTAAGTAGGCACTCAACATCAAATAACTAATTCATGATGTGCTTACCTGTAAGAAATTTGTACACTAGTCTATAAGTTTATTGCATGTATCTCATATCTTTGTATCGGTGTACTTAATTGTTGGTGAGCCAAATAAATAAAGTAAAATATTCATATCTTTGTTCTTTATGTTATGCGCAAGTTACTGTTTCTTATTGTAACTGTTTACAGCTTTGACTGTCTACCTAGGCGTATTTATATATTTGTTCTTTATGTTATGCGCAAGTTACTGTTTCTTATTGTAACTGTAAGGTCAAAATATCTTCTTTCTCTAAAATTTCAGCTTGCTGGTAAAAACTAGCCAAGTCAAATCTTGAGCTTCAATTTATCCTAAGTGCTTTGTGTAAATAATTCGACTGTTCAAATTTAAGAAGTTATATTTTTAAATAGCAAACATTGTTATAGCAGAAAAAACAAGAATTTGTGTTTTAATTTTATTTTAGAAAGTTGCATGTTCTTATAAATAAATTTCAGGATTATCTACAGAACTTGGCACCCATTTAGATTTCAATTCTTTTGTCGGCGAAGTCAACAACCATATTTATGGAATTTGGCTCCCATTTTCACATTTATGTTTTTGATGGGATATCATTACTTTTTGTAAAGAAATTATTATTATTCGTCAATCAAACGTGATCTATTAGATTCTTTTTGTAAATATGCGTAGCAATATTGTGTAAGAATGTAGGAATTTCTTTCGTAACAATTGTTACAATTTCCCGCAATGATGTCAGATCGCTGAGCCGGCGCGGCAAGTATTATTATTAAAAAAAACGTATGCAGTCGGGGAGCCTCATGTCGTATGGCATTTTACTGTGGGGCGGGCTGCTGACATTGAATCCATCTTTATTTTGCAAAAGAGAGCTATCAGAGCCATTGATAATCTACGTCGCCGCGAATCTCTCAGGAAACTTTTTAAAAGGATTAATATTATGACGGTACCTTGCCAATTCATTTATGAAAATATTATGTATGTAAGGAAAATCCACATCTCTTTAATAAAATAAGTGATAGACATAATTTTAATACTAGAAATAAAGATAAACTAGATCAACCATTTTTTAGATTATCTTAAGTACATACATCTTTTATGGGGTACTGTGTTAAATGTTACAACAAAATACCTTGTGACATTTAGCAATTAAATGAAAGAAAATTTAAAACTCATATTAAAAATACACTTTGTAAACAAGCATATTACAAATTAGAGGATTATATCCAAGATAAGAGTGCTTGGAAACATGCTGGTCCTGCTCCATAGGACAATTTAGAATCAAGACAAAATCAAAATGTTTGCTTATTTAATTGTAAAATTTATTAATACTTTGTGTTTTATGACATTGATTTTACATTCTGTGATTACTTCCTCACACACTGACTTATTAATTGTAAAATTTTAGGAAAATCGTCTACTTTTACAATGTTTGTAAATATGTGAGCACCATGTATCTATCACATATTAAATTATCTGTCGTTGTTTCATTTTTAATTCTTTTTACCTATTGTGGTATAGTAATTTTATTCTAGGTGCACCGTCTTCACATATAATTATTATTTTAATTATTATTGAACATGTGTTCGTATAATAAGTAAAGATCTGGGCATTTTCTAGTTACTTATAATATTTTTAATCACATTTGTCACATTTAAAGTCGTATCAGATATGTGTATGTGTGTTAATTGTGAAAAGTTAAAATGTAAACACGCACGATTGGCGCGAATCTTCGACTTTTGATATCAAAAACTTCATTACTACTACTTATTTAACTTGAAAAATGGATGAATTCGTCAAATAATTAAATGTTGTAATAGTCGCTGTCCTTATGGTGGAGTTTGGATGTTCGCAATCCCCAATTTTTATGTTTTTTAGCCTCGACCTCGACTGTCATCAAAATGGCGATTATCGCATTTACAGACTTGAATTTTATAAAGGTAAATTAATAATCTTGCGCGCTAAATATGAAAGATTTAATGGCATAAACATTATTTTAGCCAACTCTCTTAATTAAAGATGAATAATCTCATTGGCAGCAGCATTTTCAGTGCTTCTATAGGAAGGTTTACTTTAACAAATAACACAACAATACCTATATACTAAAAACATTTTATTTCTCATAGAATTTAAAACGGCTTCAGCTTCATTCTCATAAAAAAGCAGCGTAGGTACGGTAGATGGTAGATGTACGCTTTCCCACAAAACAGTAATAAGCAATGATGATCTCTTAAACAATTTGTCCTATTTTGCTCACTTATCAATAATTATGTACACTAAGTCCTGCTGCTCACATGTCACGATTTGATTCTGGCCCTAACCAGATTATTGTTTTGATCTATTATGGGTAAATCTTTTACACTCTAGGGTGGCTCTGTTTTTATCATCACTTGCTTGCCTATAAACATCTCTGGTAGCAGCCTCTCTCAGTAAGCATGACAAACTTTATCCAAATGTATACCTAACCTAGAAAGTAAGAAAATACTCTTATTGTTGTTTATTTACTTTTGTATAATAATTATATCACTCATAGTAATTCTGCCATTTTAAAAACACTAACCTGATGACTTCTGTGACTTGCAGTTGACATGCCACATACATAACATAATATGCTTAGATTTTGCTAAGCAAGTAATACTTGGGATAGAGTTGTAGATAATATAATCAATAATGTCAAGTCTTGCAATAACACATGTCATCGTCATACCTGAAAAAGGTAAAAAAATTCAGTGTATTTACTTATGCTATATAATTACATCATACTATAGACATTTACAGCTGACGACGCGCGACGTACCCCTGACTGAACATAGGCCTTCTACTAATAGGCTGCTAAAATCAATGAGGTTATACAATACGACGGTGTTTATAAATACTTAGAGAACATAATAAACTTACCCAGGGCCATGGAAAGATAAGCAATAGTTCCTCTGGCTTCAATTTAAATTGACAGCATTAAATCGTAACGTAATATAAGTATAAAGTAAATACGGAAAAATAAATTCAAATCAACGTAAAACAAACAGCCAACAATGCCATTGATCTGACAGAATTTTTTTTGACAGTTTGACATTATGCATGGTTTCAGTGTTACCAGGTTTAATTATTTTGGTAATCGATTGACGAAATCGATTGGGTGATTATCAGTGATCGGAGTAGGTCGATTGATTTTACGTACTCGCATCATGAATAGTCATAGAAATCATAACATGGATAAGCCTTTTTTCCGGGATTTCATTTTGGTACTTACGGGATTGAATCAAATATTGTTAAAGTAAGGATTTTTAAACTACTACATTGGAAATTTATAGAATGCGATAGATAAATATTTAAAATATATTATATTGTTTTATAGTATATCTATCCTTTTCTTGGAGTCCGATCACCTATATACTATTAAACAGACAGCAAAAGGGTTGAACATTTCTTATTCATATTGATGTATTCTTTATTCTACACATTACAACATTTGAAATTCCTTAAAAAATCTTAATAATTTCAAAATCCCGGAATCCCGGAGGCGTATCCATACTAATATACG
This sequence comes from Agrochola lychnidis, assembly GCA_963680765.1. Classification (NCBI taxonomy): domain Eukaryota; kingdom Metazoa; phylum Arthropoda; class Insecta; order Lepidoptera; family Noctuidae; genus Agrochola; species Agrochola lychnidis. Next base: position 9,273,287 of record OY796855.1, on the reverse strand, counting down.
TGCCAGTTCATTGACCTCAAATCAATCTACTTACTCTGATCACTGGTAGTTTATAAAATAACATTACTGCCTTGAAACGCTTTTGAGTTGTTGAGTATATTCAGACCATATAATATTTTATTTATTGTAAAATCATAGTTTTACAGTATTTGAGTATAATAAATAGCATTTAAAACATACTCGTGTAGTGGATACTCCACCTACTCCATGTGGGTTAGTATCGATATTTTCAATCGATTACAAATGATTTTATTGGAATAGTCTGTCATCTGGCAACATTCAGGTTAGGATTGAATGGCGGATGTAGTTCTTTATTAAGTATCAACAAAATAAATATTTATTAGGTTCTCTAATGCTAGAAGAAATAAATTTTGATAAAACGACTTGAAAAAAATACAACATAATTTTTGATAAATAAGCTTTGACACAGTATCATACCATGGGCCTGCTTTCGGGAAATCTCTTTTCAACTTTCTAGGTCACCCGGAAATGGGTTAAATGTTTTTGATGTCTAGTGACAGGGTCGTTGATAAAAATGCCGATTTTTATACGTTAATATCTCAATAACCGTTTGAGTTTTATTTATGAAATTTGGAGTTCTAGTTAATCTAAGGGGTTTTTATAAATAAACCAAATTTCATGAGTCTATGTTACATAGATTTTGAGTTATTAAGGGGTCAAAAGTGGCTCCAAATGGTTCGTGTAATATAACACACTGCAGCCGTGTCTTGCCTAGTACTTGGCTCGATACGCTGCCGCGTGTCTAGATTATGTCGAATGTCTGAAATCTATACTTGAAAATTAAAATAAAATTGTTTTAAGCATTAAATACAATAAACATTGTTTAAAATAATTATTTATACTTTTCTAGTGTTTAATCGTTTTTAGGACATTCAATATAAAACGAGTCAACACATAGAACGAGGATAGATACTTACCTCATTTATTGAATTTCGCGCCGAATTGTTTCTATTTATTTGAATTTAAATTCGGAACGTTGTTCAAAATGATTTTTAATTTATTGGACAATTATTTACTGTGGATTTTATTTTTGATACTTTCTGATATAGAATGCCTAGTATACATTTTTTAGGTAGGCTTAAGAAAATTTTGTTTGGGAATGATGTTAAATTAATTATATAAATTAGGTAGGTATTCCGCAAACACTTTTAAATGACGTCTATATTTTTAAATTGAAACTTTTATTACATCGTCTCAAACTTTTTCGTCTGTGTGTTGCATGTCACGTGTCGGTCGGCCGCGGAGTAGGGATAAAGTGAAAGGCGATCGTCAGAGCAGCCAAGGCCAATATGGCGGCGCCTATAGTTCGCAGCAGCTGACCGTGTAAAGTTTCACATTTACCGTGGTTTCATAAAACCAACAATCATTTTTTTTAGTTGTATGAGTTTGATAGTATTTGTTTTTAATAGGATAATCTTACTCGAGTAATAGAAATTGTTTATTTTTGAGGTAGTTTCAAAACGAAATTTTAAAAAAACTGCCCAAGTGTATGTCGGACTACGCACAGTGAAGGGTTCCGTAATTGGGATGAATATTTACGCATAAACATTGCATAGTATCAATTTTATCGACTGCAAAAATAAGTTTGTATTTCTGGAAAAAACTATAACAAACAAAGTTAATTCTGCGGTTGTAACCGAAAATAAACTGTATCTCAAAAATTATTGACTTCAAAAGCAAAGTCACTTGGAAACATCTTAACATTTTAATTATGAGATCCAATAATACACGCTTTATATGCATAGATTTTTTTCATCTCTCGGTTATATGTAAGTATGGAGAATGCCACCCCTACTATTATGTTTATCGTAATTTCACTACACCATTGTTTAACGGTGCAAAAAATACACAATTTGCAAAATTTTCATCGATAGAGTGTAAATAGTCTCCATGTTAAATGACTGTATGACATCCGGACGCACGGACAGACGAACTTGACGAAATTAAGAGGTCCGTTTTTTTACGGATTTTGATTATCAAGTTTACAATTGGCATGAAATTGATGTCTATGACAATTGATCTACAATATTATTATTATTTGGAATAGCCGCCATCTTAAAATCCAGAATGTCCATCTAATTCGATATCAGCACTATCTCCCGAAAACTATGAAAATGACAGTCATGACGACAAATTTTCAAATGGGGTTTAAAACTGCCACTTGCTCACTTCAGATGGCGCTGATCTCCAGCGTCTTATAATTTGACAGCTAACTATACATTTTTGATTCGAATGCCAAAAGTTGATGTAAATTCCTGAATTTCATGACTGAATTCAAAACACCCCGTCGAGTCAACTGATGTGTCACGTGTCAAAATCTTGGTCCCTAATGTTAGGCGGCAGTGAATTCATTTCATTCATTCTCTGATCTCGAAAAACGTTGTTACAAACCTCAGGTCGGTATGTACAAGGTAGTTGGTAGGTTGGTACTATGCTTGAGACGTTTTTGAATTGATAGATCGTATGACTATTGTTTTAGGGACTATTGTCGTTTAATTTTTAATATAAACTTACGAATAGTTAAGTCCATAGTGAGGTCAAAATGTAAATCCAAGGGGCGGCTGCAACGGCGGCGGTGATCTCTCGCGTCCGGCCCTGGTTCAGGCCATGGTACGGAGCGAGAGGAAATGGCAGGCCGTCACCTCCTTCTGCGAAGCGGTAATGCTCGCGAAGGAGGAGGCGGAACGCGTGAGGTAGAGGCAAAGTTCGCGCCCTCACGCCCCTAACCGCTGCAGGAGGAGACGCCCGGGGCGGGAATCGCGAGCCGATTTCCGGCCACCGTAGGCGCGGGCTTGCGAACGGTGAGCAATGGGTAGCTCGCCGTCCGATAAGGACCAAGCCCGGGTCGACGGCGCGTTGTGTTCCACGCGCGCCTCAAAGAGATGTCAGCAGAAATGACGGGATCCGCTAGGGCCAATGCCTGCCGGGGGTTTGCAGAAAACCGATAGGGACATCGTGGCCCCCGGCAACAGGGCAACCGAAGGAACACGGGTGGGTTTTAGTCAGTAAGAGTCTGATACGCCCTCCCGCTCCGCCCAGAGCGGGAGAAGATACTTAAAAAAAAAAGGGGCGGCTGCAAAAATTAAATAATTAAATCATACGTGAGAAGGAACTTTGTTCCTGACGGGGTCAAAGTCAAAGTCAAATCATTAATTTCAAATAGGCCCATGTATGGCACTTTTGAACGTCAAAAATTACAAAATAATAAAATTGATTCTATTCGCCCCTTCCAAAAGGTAGTTTTCGTATGGAGAAGAATGGGCAAGAAACTCCACCGTTACTCTTTTAAAATGTTTTACAATTGTTTGTATATGTACGTACATTTGTTAAATAATAATTATATGTGAAGACGGTGCACCTAGAATAAAATTACTATACCACAATAGGTAAAAAGAATTAAAAATGAAACAACGACAGATAATTTAATATGTGATAGATACATGGTGCTCACATATTTACAAACATTGTAAAAGTAGACGATTTTCCTAAAATTTTACAATTAATAAGTCAGTGTGTGACGAAGTAATCACAGAATGTAAAATCAATGTCATAAAACACAAAGTAATAAATTTTACAATTAAATTAGCAAACATTTTGATTTTGTCTTGATTCTAAATTGTCCTATGGAGCAGGACCAGCATGTTTCCAAGCACTCTTATCTTGGATATAATCCTCTAATTTGTAATATGCTTATTTACAAAGTGTATTTTTAATATGAGTTTTAAATTTTCTTTCATTTAATTGCTAAATGTCACAAGGTATTTTGTTGTAACATTTAACACAGTACCCCATAAAAGATGTATGTACTTAAGATAATCTAAAAAATGGTTGATCTAGTTTATCTTTATTTCTAGTATTAAAATTATGTCTATCACTTATTTTATTAAAGAGATGTGGATTTTCCTTACATACATAATATTTTCATAAATGAATTGGCAACGTACCGTCATAATATTAATCCTTTTAAAAAGTTTCGTGAGAGATTCGCGGCGACGTAGATTATAAATGGCTCTGATAGCTCTCTTTTGCAAAATAAAGATGGATTCAATGTCAGCAGCCCGACCCCACAGTAAAATACCATACGACATAAGGCTCCCCGACTGTACACGTTTTTTTTAATAATAATACTTGCCGCGCCGGCTCAGCGATCTGACATCATTGCGGAAAATTGTAACAATTGTTACGAAAGAAATACCTACATTCTTCACAATATTGCTACGCATATTTACAAAAAGAATTTAATAGATCACGTTTGATTGACGAATAATAATAATTTCTTTACAAAAAGTAATGATATCCCATCAAAAACATAAATGTGAAAATGGGAGCCAAATTCCATAAATATGGTTGTCGACTTCGCCGACAAAAGAATTGAAATCTAAATGGGTGCCAAGTTCTGTAGATAATCCTGAAATTTATTTATAAGAACATGCAACTTTCTAAAATAAAATTAAAACACAAATTCTTGTTTTTTCTGCTATAACAATGTTTGCTATTTAAAAATATAACTTCTTAAATTTGAACAGTCGAATTATTTACACAAAGCACTTAGGATAAATTGAAGCTTAAGATTTGACTTGGCTAGTTTTTACCAGCAAGCTGAAATTTTAGAGAAAGAAGATATTTTGACCTTACAGTTACAATAAGAAACAGTAACTTGCGCATAACATAAAGAACAAATATATAAATACGCCTAAGTAGACAGTCAAAGCTGTAAACAGTTACAATAAGAAACAGTAACTTGCGCATAACATAAAGAACAAAGATATGAATATTTTACTTTATTTATTTGGCTCACCAACAATTAAGTACACCGATACAAAGATATGAGATACATGCAATAAACTTATAGACTAGTGTACAAATTTCTTACAGGTAAGCACATCATGAATTAGTTATTTGATGTTGAGTGCCTACTTAAAATTAAATAATAATAATTAAATATGCCTAGGTAGACAGTCAAAGCTGTAAACTCGATAAAAAAATAGCGTCCAACTGTTAGCCGCTTAATGCACGCACTCTAAAAAAGTAAAATTACAGCACAATGACGTGGCGCGAGTGTAAGACGTAGCTGTAATGCACACCAGCATAAAAAAGTTACCCTGTTTGTTTTAGTTCTTTTGCACCGCGACACTGTAGACAAATATAAAGATGATAAATTGATTAGCCAAATATAAGATAACTTGTATGTAAAAACTAGCCAAGTCAAATCTTGAGCTTCAATTTATCCTAAGTGCTTTGTGTAAATAATTCGACTGTTCAAATTTAAGAAGTTATATTTTTAAATAGCAAACATTGTTATAGCAGAAAAAACAAGAATTTGTGTTTTAATTTTATTTTAGAAAGTTGCATGTTCTTATAAATAAATTTCAGGATTATCTACAGAACTTGGCACCCATTTAGATTTCAATTCTTTTGTCGGCGAAGTCGACAACCATATTTATGGAATTTGGCTCCCATTTTCACATTTATGTTTTTGATGGGATTAATATTACTGATGAAACATAAGTACTCGTTTGTCCAGATACGGATGTTTGTAAACACATTTATGCTATCTAAAGATAGAAAGAAAGAAAAGATAGAATGAAAAATATTTATTTTTTTCAGAAACACGTGTATACAAAAAGATAATTAACTCGAGTAAAACAATCAAACAATAGATTTAAATATAATCACGAGCACAAAACAGAAGTAGTCGGCAGCTGCTTTAATTTAGTAAACAAATAAGCACAGTAAAGTATCTATATAATATACCTAATCTTATAATACTGACAAAAAATACCCCGAACGAATTCCAACCAAGCACGTTGCGCTATCGTGAGTGCCTGTCGGAGCGATATACAACTACAGTGAGAAGTACGACCACGCACACATTGACAAATTATTCCTTGACGCGATGGCAATACTAGCATCGAAAAATTATGATAAATTTGGATGTGTTCCGTAATACAAAAAATTATGAATGAAAACTTAATGTATTTTCATTTTTTTTTCGATAATTTGTAACTTGATAACATAAAATATGCTTCTACGGAAACAATATTACAAATATTGTTGTTTATAATACAGAAAAAACCATATGAAAACATGTCATTTACGCTGTAAAAATGTACGAAATGCAATTCGCTTACATTTCATTTAAAGGTAAGTTTTTGAAAATCAAAAGACGTAGAAGCCTAGATAAATACTGTCTCAATCCGAATATCAACATAATATGGTGGAAATATGCTCAAATTGCAAATGATTGATGTACTACGTTTGTATGGACAATTCATACGTCGCCGCATTCTTAAACATAACTGGCGAAATGTGAGTGTACCTGCTACAGATACACCTCTGCCCAACCCTTCGGGGAAATAAGGCGTGATGTTTATTATGTTTGTAATCACGTTCTCGAAAATCCTCTCTAATGATTTCGATGACAGTTACAACATAGGGGTTTACGGGGGCGAAAAATCGATCTAGCTAGGTCTCATATCTGGGAAAATTCCTTTTCTCTGTTTTCACAGCCTCGGGAATGTGATACAACGTTGGTATACCTGAACGATATGTTTATTTCTATTTTCACCCGAGCAGAGCTCGGTCGACCAGGTACTGAATAATTATTGTTGTAAGCATGTATACCTATGTAAAATTGCAGAGCTGAAGGATTTCAAATACTTATTTTAAGTTCTTGATTAAAAACGACCTCAGTTTTTTATTTCCTTCTTTTAATAGTTACTTGTGATTAGTTACCTAGTGTTAAACTATGTTTTTTTTTTGCCATAATGATTTTTAATTAACATATAAAGATAAAAAAATTAATCTAACTATTTACATTAGGTACTAAATTAAAAGACTAACTATCTGTATAAATAAAAATAATAAAAACAAAACGACACTTAGGCGTCGAAGTATTCGTCCGCATCGCTGTCATCCGGAACCGTGCCCAGAAGACTGGCAGCATTGCCACGTTGAATGGCAATACTAATTCTTTGGCCAAAGAACGAGCCAGCCCTCTGGTCACGTGAAGTGTCGACCAGTCGGCGAGAAATTTCCTTAAAAAGGAGACGCGCACTCGGGCCCCATGATCCGAGCGTTTCGACCCCAAACGGCTCAAAACTGTAGTTACCAATAAGGTTACAGTATTTGCGCCGCTTGAGGGTCTCAGCAGCCGCAGCAGCGGCGCCAGCACAGCCCGCTGTGCTAGGAACATGAGATGGCGCAAGGGTGTCGACACAGGTTGCATCCCACACCAGAGGCCTACCCATCTTCCAAGGCAACAACGTCATCCCGTCTGGTCTCTTCCCATCGTCACGTACCAAGCCGTTTGGTTCTAATACCGCTGGTACGCCGGCGGTGGCAAGGGCTCGACGAATAATGTCGTTGATGCTGGCGTGCCGTGCTATGCGACCTGCGCTCCTGCAGCAGGACAGGCCATGGTGCCCGAGACTGTCGACGGCTTCACCGCAATGACACCGATGCGGAGCAATACAAGGTGCACCCAAGCGGAGACACGTAGCGAGCCGAAACGATGAGTCATCCATCATAGTGCCTATGGTGGATGACGGGAGCGCCTGAAGCCACAAGCCTGACTCCCATTCTCCCACAGCCAGCAGACGGGCGCGCTCAACAGTATTAGGTGACGTGTTTAACAGGGTGTTCCGTATAATACTGCAGAGCGGCACGTCCCATCGTCTCTGGGAAGAGGGGTTGTCGGGCAGATCCGTATTGGGACAAGCCATTTTCCAAGCGTTCAACGCTTCGGTCAGGCACGGTACCTCAAAATCGGCCAGTGAAGAAGATAAAATGTTCCTAGTTAATTCGTTGGTACTGTGGACCGAGGAGAGGAACGCCGGTAAACTTATACTTGAAATTTTGCGGACGCCGAGACCGCCCAGGCGAATGGGGAGTGTAGCTTGCTGCCACGCTCGGTCGTCCAGGGCCACATTTAGGATTGAAGTTAAAGTGTTTCTAATAATTTGGTCTACTTTTTCTAAAAGTTGTGGGTGTCCGTATGAATTGAGGAGCCATGTCTCATATTTAAACGCGGGTACTACCAATATTTAGTAGTAAATTAAGCGATTTTGTAGGCCCGATCCTGGAATTTGTAGTAAAACACTTTAAAAGATACACGACTTTTAAGGTGGCTCCTCAATTCAGACGTCTGAATTGAGGTGCCACCTTACAACTCTAAAACTAGCCGACGGATATTTTTGAAAATTTGGTAGGATTTAGTAGTACTTATGCGTAATCTCTACAAAAAAAATGGGTTTTGTACGGCTGAATTTGACATAGCTACAATGTTTTGATTTTTCATAAAAATCCATAAATTTCACCGCGCTGTTTCTCGGAAAGTACTCAACCAATCACAACATATTTTTAGTATAATTTAGTAGTAAATACGTTCTAATTTGTAGTATAAAAATAAAATGAAAAATCTACATAATTTCGCTAATACAACATATTTTATGTGGCTCCTCAATCCTGACGGTCTGTAGAAAATAAATGTGCATAGCTACTAAAGTAGTTGATCAAATCGGATAACAATAGCACCAATATTTAGTAGAAATTTCTACTAAATATTGGCGTAATCCAACATTCTGTACATTCAGTATTTCAAAAGATATTAACAAAATAAACATTCCTTAACAATTTAGTGTGGTACAAGAGCCCACGACCAAAACCATGTCACATCGTTCAACGGTCAAAACCGTACAAAATCGTTAGTTTAGATGATTCTGAACCGATTCGATGGGAAGTACCGGTCAGAAACATCCCAGTTTTACGGGAGCCCATTTCTGCTTTAAAAAAATAAGCAGGCAGTCGGTTTCATCACAATATGTCTGATATTTAAAATGTACATGGGTTTCGTAATTTTATTACGAAAAAGTTTGTTTTCAGACATTTTTGTGTGTCAAATGTGGACTGAGCGCATTTTCAAAAATGTCAAAAAATTTAACCTATCTGTCTCATAGCAACCTGGTTCAATCGAAAAGTTGTCTGATTAGTAACGTATTTTTTTCTTCTTTTACGTAATCAAAAGATTACGGCAGGTCGGTCTCAGGTTGTATCTTGATCAAAAATAACTTTTCCATAAGAGATAATATGTTCTAATGGAACAAATCTATCTTAGGGAGATGTATTAATGATTCAACCTACAAACTGCAAAAAACGTAAGAAAATTTGAATGTCGGTGGCTACAACTGCAGATGATTCTGAATCCAAAAATTTCACACATTTTCCGCGTCACGTCTAACCTAAGCGCATTTGAAATACCTATGTAAAAAAATACCGAACTGTTTCATAGCAATCTGTCTGATTTTCAGAATGTAGTTGAACGAAAGATTTTAAATTCCGAAAAAACAATTTTCTGAAACCAGTAAATGTAGTGGCGTCACACCCAGAAGACCATTTGAGAAAATTAAAAATAAGGCAAAAAATAAAACCCATAGCAACCCGTCTGAAAATCTTGTATTTAGGTGAACATTGGTCAGTTGATGCCAAAAATCATTTTTCAAAATAAATCGTTTTTACGTACGATTAACCTTTCAACTGTCATTAACGAGACACAATAGAATTTTAATTGTTATCCACCTCAATGAGGCGTCGTAACAGATGATGAGTTAATAAAGAGCTTACCCGAAACCATCAAACTGAAATAGAAAGGTTTTTTTAAATAAATTGGACAAAAGGAAACGTGGATAATGTTTGAAAATAACTATTTATTGAAATAAAATTAATATTTTTTTTTTTTACTGTCGGACTTATCATCGGTGTCGTAAGCGTAACAAGCACCGGCTAACGCGCGATTCCGAAACGTTCTTTCTGTTTCTGGAGTTATATAATATGATATTAAAAATTTCTGAAAACAGGTTTTCAGTAACTATAGAAAAGATTAAAAAAAATTGAATCAGGTTGCTATGAAATAGATAGGTTAAATTTTTTGTCATTTTTTGAAAATGCGCTCAGTCCACATGTGACACGCAAAATGTCTGAAAACAAACGTTTTTGTAGTAAAATTACGAAAACTCATTTTTAATATCAGGGGGCCTACCACTAGCTCATAAACAGTATTATTTTAATATTACTACAGTGGGAGAAAGAGATGGAGCTATACGATCTGTAGAGCTTTATCTCTTTCAATTATTATTGTCATAATTACTCGTAAATGATAATGAAAACCGCATCAGCCTTCGTTTCGTATTTTTAGAAGAGCGCAGTCACGATTTTGCTTTAAAGGTACTATCTATTTATAGATTATAGATTTATTATTTTTATATAGGTAATACACAGATATTGGATCTTCATTTTATATTTATTTCAGTTTCTCACTAATTATAACACACTGTACACACACATGTACCTATGTCACAACATTTATTTGATTTAGTATGAGCTTTTTATATTATCCTATCTTATATTTATCTTTAATTTATTTATTAAAACGGACTGACACTTCCATATTTATGTTCATTATTATTCTAGCGTATGACACTCGTGGGTTGCAGCTGAAAATCAGCGTCAGGTGGTACACTTTGTGTTGCCATCTGACATTATGCTGAGCTGAGACCCTTTTGGCATTATAATCATTGTTTTCTGTTTTTATAGTTTTAAGGTGTATTTTTCTGTTTTAATGCCAATAAACGCAATTTTCTTTCTTTCTTTCTTTCTTTCCCACACTGAAGTAATATTAAAATAATACTGCTTTATGAGTTGGTGGTAGGCCCCCAGGCATATTGTGATGAAACCGTCTGCTTATTTTTTTTGACATAGCAGAAATAGGCTTCCGTAAAACTGGGATGTTTCTGACCGGTACTTCCCACCGAGTTGGGTTCAGGAATCATCTAAACTAATGATTTTATACGGTTTTGACCGTAAAACGATGTGATATGGTTTTGGTCGTGGGCTCTCGTACCACACTACATTTTTAAGTAATGTTTATTTTGTTAATATCTTTTGAAATACTGAATGTACAGAATGTTGGATTACGCCAATATTTAGTAGAAATTTCTACTAAATATTGGTGCTATTGTTATCCCATTTGATCAACTACTTTAGTAGCTACGTACATATTATTTTCTGTAGACCGTCAGGATTGAGGAGCCACATAAAATATGTTGTATTAGCAAAATTATGTAGATTTTTCATTTTATTTTTATACTACAAATTAGAACGTATTTACTACTAAATTATACTAAAAATATGTTGTAATTGGTTGAGTACTTTCCGAGAAACAGCGCGGTGAAATTTATGGATTTTTATGAAAAATCAAAACATTGTAGCTATCTCAAATTCAGCCGTACAAAACCCATTTTTTTTGTAGAGATTACGCATAAGTACTACTAAATCCTACCAAATTTTCAAAAATATCCGTCGGCTAGTTTTAGAGTTGTAAGGTGGCACCTCAATTCAGACGTCTGAATTGAGGAGCCACCTTAAAAGTCGTGTATCTTTTAAAGTGTTTTACTACAAATTCCAGGATCGGGCCTACAAAATCGCTTAATTTACTACTAAATATTGGTAGTACCCGCGTTTAAATATGAGACATGGCTCCTCAATTCATACGGACACAGTTGTGGATGCTTCCATAGGTGGGAGGAACGGAGGCTATAAGTAAATTTTGGTCCAAAACAGCAGTATCGAATGAGTGTGAAGGCCGAATGGATATTAATTTTGAAAAGTCTTTCCGAGACATCGTTGAAATTTTGGATTTTCTCCTCAATGAACGTTGGAAAGGATTCATCAAAAATTGGGGACCCTAGGAGGTGAAGAGAGTTTCTTTCCGTAATTTTGATATTTGGTGCTATAGTATTAAATTTCGCTATGGTAGTCTGTCTGTCAGTCGTCTGGGGAAGATAAATTTCACATTTTGAAAGGTTAAGTTCGAGGCCAATGGAACTGAATTTTTCTTTTAAAAAAGTTAAATCTTTTAAAACTGTGTCTACATCACCTCCTAGGGTTCCGTCATCCAAATACCATACGTTGAATTTAGAATTTAGTTGTCGAATAATTGGATTTATTGCCAAACTAAAAATGACTGCCCCAAGAGGGTCACCCTGTTGACATCCGACGGCTGATTCCAAAAGGTTGTCTTTATAAAGTAATTTAGAGGGATGCCTGTAACATTGGTAGAGAAAACTGTAAATTTTGGGTATTTCTTTTTGAACTTCTGTCAACAAGGTATCCCTGTTTAGGGAATTGAAGGCATTCTTTATGTCAACCTTGAGGATGACCTCACCTTTATCGCTATTGAGGTAAGTGGATAAGGCATGTACCGCAGCCTCACAGCCCCCTTTAGACCCGAAGCCCAGCTGTAGGGGCTGAAATTTGCTGGCCAGTGTTTCATTGTAGAAAGCACAGCAAATTTTGGCTGCGATACGGCGGTAGGTGGACCCTACGGCAATGGGACGAATGCCGCCATCCTTCTTGCGCAGAGCGCACAGGTTTGCCCCATACAAAATATCAATGACGGCTTCGTTCACATTTCCGGAGAGCATGAGATTGATGAGGGCCGTCAGCTCCTTCAAAAGAGACTCACCAGCCTCCCCGGCGCCTGAGCACAATAAATCCTTCAGATGTTGAGGTGTCAGGCCGTCGAGGCCGCCGGCGGAGCCACTTCGAAAGGAGCACACGGCCGCACATACTTGTTGAGCTGTAATTTTAAGTGAGTTAGATTCCGGATCGGGTGGGTCCGGGAAGGAGAGGTCATCTGCCGGGGCCGGGTGTTTGCTCTCCAGAGCTGTAAGTGTCTCTGGAGAGTACGGCGCAACCACATCGCTGCTAAAAATGATCCTAGCTGCACCTCTGATATCACCCTCGCCTAGTTTAGACTCCACATGGTGCAATAAACCTCTTTGGGGGGGATGCGCTGTTAATTTAGGGTCGAAACTTTGGGCCGAAATGTTACAATTATCTTTGATTTGTGCTATTAAGGTTTTTTTATTTGCTAAATTTTTTTGCACATGTAGAATTCTAAACGGGAAGGTGAGTAATTGCTCCCAAGCACTGAGAGAGTTCTCTCTAGCGGCGAGACGCATACACCGCGCTAAACTTGAAGCCACGGATGGTCTCGCGCCACGAGGAACTCTCTTTAAAACTGGAGTTGAAGTTTTTAATTTCGCAAGGGTTTTCCAAAAGGGTTGAATGGGTAAATCGGGTGTTAGGGGAGTTGGTATTGACGGGCAGGATGAAGGCACATTGTGGGGTTTGTGTTTCTTACCCAAATGTACCTTCAGGCCTCGTTCACCCTTAAAAAAGCGTGCTTGGGGACAATGAGGGCATCTCACTAGGGCATCCAGCGATGTGGCAGGTTGACTGGCGCTTCGTATGGCTATCGTATTCCAACTATGCTTAGATTTAGAACGGAAATTACAAAAAAACAACCGACTTCAAAAAAAAACACTACTAAGTGAGAAATAACTTTAATTTCGGAAGTCGGTGTCTTTGGTTTTGCATTTTCGTTTTTGCCACCGACTTCCGAATGTAAAGTTATTTCTCACTTTGTAGTGTTTTTTTTTTTTGTGAAAAGTTTTTATTTTTCACTTTTTAGTTATGGTACCTACCCCACACACATTCGAATACCACTACCTGCTACCAGTGACAGGAACTTATCATCATCTAGATATCGGTGGACATACATAAAAAAAAACACGTTTCGAACATATAACCTCCACCTTTTTGGAAGTCGAATAAAAATTATAAAATAACAATTTAATTACGTATGACGTACATAAGTAAGTAAGGAAATTATCACGTGTTTTATTAGTGTGAGCTACTCACACTTTAGCTTATATCATGCACATATGCTACCGAATTTATTTAATTATGGAAGCGCAAGCGTCCGACTTATACCCTTTAATCATCACCTATGACCCTCAATCTTTGGTTGACTTAGGATAGTTCCTTATCATCTTCCTGGGTAGTCCTGGGTGAGTATTTAAAGTGTACTGTGAGGTTTTATTATGAGATGCAATCTCATGTTGTGCAGGCTAGCAAGAACACTCTATGGTATCCGAACCATCGAACATTATATATTTAAATTAGGATTTTCGTATGGTGAGCATTTGTTGATGAGAAAAAACTAGTTTAGCCCCTGGTGTCGGTCGCGTAATATTGTCTTTTGCATTGGTTTAAATATAGTCTTGTGCTCCCAAAAGTTCTTTAATTTAAACACTATACACGATCCCGAGTGCCGCAGCCAAGTGTGGTGCTTACAGTACCTACTTTAAATACCCACCCAGCACCCTAATTACGTAACACACGATTGATCACAATTTGAATCATTTTTAAGGATATTATTCTTATTATTACTCAACAACGTAAATAACGCAATGAATGTTGTTGAACTGTCAAAATGAAACAGATTGTTCTTGAGCGTATTACGCTTCTTTTATCAAAGTTGATCTGTATGTGTCAAATTTTGTGAAAAGGTGAAAAATCAAAAACGTAAGTATCTAAACCATAATTTTAATTGAATAAATGTGAACCATAATTTTGACGACAAAATAATTTTAAATAACGTAATACATTGTTATATCAGGTACTCGTTGTTCAGCAGCAGCCCCCTGAAAAGACAAAGGAAACTGTAAACATTTGAGATTTTAACATAATTATGTAATATAATACTTATATCAGGTTTCTGAATTTAGAATTTGAAGTTATGAACTCTACTTTTGCATTAATTAAGGTGATTCCTCCTATGTAGCCTGCGAAATTCAAAATATCTTACGTTATCGCAAAATTTAAAATTTCGTGATATTTGACCTTAAGTCAAGTAAGTTTTTTCGTAAGTTTTTTCTTTCTTTCTTTCCTTTCGTGTGGTTAGTGACTAACCAGTACCCTAATTGCGTAATGCAACACTATCACAATCTGTTTCGATTTGAAACAGATTGTTAATCCATTGCTTCGTAAGTTGGAAAACAAAATCTGCTCAACAACGTAAATAACGCAATGAATGTTGTTGAACTGTCAAAATGAAACAAATTTGGCAAAATTGTTTTCGAAAATTAGTTACGCAATTAGGGTACAGGTGTCAGAGTTTTTATTCCGCCCATGAGCCTCTAACTTGGCTTCACATACCGTCCAGAAATATTTCTCGCCATGCCGGTTTCCTCATGATGTTTTTCTTCATCGTTTTTTAAGCAAATGATAAACAATATGCACATTAATCCGAAATGTCTGAGGTACCTGTCTTGGGTTCGAACTCGAGACCTATGACTTGGCAGTCCGACGGCTACACCACTAGGCTATCATTGCTACTAACCATAAAGATACAGTTAAATAGATATCTAGCATGTCATCAGAAATGCAAGTGTTCAAATACGCATTTCGTCATCTCTCAGGATAGACTCGCAACTTGTCAGAAACGGAACCCGACAGACACGCAATACGACAGATATGCATTTCGTCAGATATTTGAAACCATCCACCCAGATTGATGTAAACAAAAGAATTAGACAAATAAAAGTTGACAAGTTCCCAACTTCAAACTCTAACCAGAAACCGGGTGTTAGTGATGATAGAAAACGTGCTACATTAATTTTGATCTTTGATATTAAAATAAAACGATATACCAGAGGAGGAGCAGTCAGAGCAGTTGGTCTCGCAGTTGTTGTCCTTGCAGCAGTCAGCATCTTTGCAGGAGTCTAGATAGAAAAAGAACAGACATTATTTATTGATATTCCACAACCAGAAAAGAGGCAGACGAATGAAAGATATGTGAATACTAAGATGAGGGCTAATTGAAATGTTCCGACTATATATATTGGAATACAGGCAGCAGGACAAAGAAGGATAATTTAACTATATCTATGGTATGATTAGCTGAACATGAAGATTACGGGTCCAAACATAAGATAATTTCAATCATCATTGTCTTTTTAGCACTTAAACAGACAACTGAGGAAGATTTAATTTAAGATATTGCATGTTTATTCCTTCATTTTGTTCAAAACCATATCCAATGGAATGCCCATTGTGAGCATTTTATTGGTGGTAACATAAATGATTTGTGTAAATAGGTTATAAAAAAACAGTTTTAAACGTCAAATTAAAATGACGTTTTAAAATTAGATAAGTCAGTGTTTCTTAACTGACTACTCTGAGAAGGAACACCAAAAAAGATCCATAAATGCCAATACTACTACGTACCTTTGCAGGGTTCCGAAGGAGCAGGCATCTTGGTAGGTTTAGGTTTCTTGGTTGTCTGACTGAAGAATGGAAGAGACAAAGGTTGACTATGCTTCTGTAGCAATCGTCGCAGGTTTATATACCAAACTAAATAAATGTGTAAAAACTACGGACAATAGCGAGGTTGCAGAGACCTCGGAGATTTTTTGGATTTATAAGGTTTTAACATCATGACACGCTCTGACAGCTCTCCATTGTAGGTATATAAATATAGTGTATTATCTATGGCTCTCCAAAGAGTAGAATCCTATCCTATATCCTATACTAGCAATATTTGTATCACGTTCTCGAAATCGGCTCTAACAATATCGATGAAAGTTGCAATATATGGTTTACGGGAACGAAAAATCGATCTAGCTAGGTCTCATATATGGGAAAATTAGTTTTCTCCGTATTTTCACCCGAGCAGAGCTCGGTCGCCCAAAGTTTAGAACAAGATAATAAATAATGACATGACATTATTGATATTAGAATAATGATCATGGCAGCATGGAATTAATGAGTACCTACTATCATGACAGTATGGAATGAACACAGCGTGAAAATAACATAATATCACGCCAATAAAATATCCGAAGGGTAAGGCAGAGGTGTACCGTGTAACTTTAGTATCTACACACACATTTCGCCGGTTATGTTTAAGTCCCATGTGAATAGGGGCGAACCCATTGCCATCAACCAGGCATAAATCCAGACTACGGGCTGCCACTGAGAAATTTCTGACGGAAAAACCCAATAACACTTTGCTCAACCTAGGAATTTAACCCAGTACCTCACACGCCCAGCACTCCCGCTTTCAACCACTAGATGACATTGCTGACCGAAGACAGGATTTAATTAATTATGGTGAAAATTATCGTCGATTACTGAATTGTGGTCAATGATAGAAGCTCTAATAACGCAGTCAATCTCGGTTATCTAATATGCTACTATAAGGCCCTTTGTACACACACGTTTTTCTTGGCCTGAAAAACTACGGTTTATTCGGCGTGTGTAGGCACGGTCGTCAGTGTTGTATGCATCACTATGGAAGCTTGTTGATGGACAAGTTTTTTCTACGGCGCGGTTTATACTTTTTTTTATGTATGGCATCTCATAGTTGACCTCTGAGATCATGACTACTTAACCGGGCTTTCCTGTGGGTGCCTTAAGCTACTACACTTAAAACCTCCAGCCAGGGGTTATTCAACTAGGTGAACGCTCGCTAAGGGCAACCCCTGTGGGGTACAAACCTAGGCTTAGGACGTCAACCGGAGGGAGGACATCAAGGATGGGTCAGGCTGGATCAAAGTTTTGATCATGATTATTAGTCGGGGAATTTAAAGCTACGTGCTCAGCTGCAACAACTGCTGGCACCTCGTTATCGAGCAAGGGTCGGGGGGAGTATCATTTACTCGGGAACGCGGTCGTGATCGCAAAGGACCTCGGCAGCGAGTTCGGAATGACGGGAGGCGTCTGTTTTTGTACACTGACGGTTTATACTCCGTGTGTAGGTGCCTACACACGGAGTATAAACCGTCGTCATTGTTGTATGGATCACGATGGAAGCTTGTTGATACACGTTTTTTCTACGATGCCCTTTAGTCTCCTCCCACCTTCTCCCCAAAGGTTGTCTTTAAAAGATTCCTACCGCCCATTGTGTTACCCTATGTATAATTCTACATTTATATTTTGTAAGTTTTTATGGTGTACTTAATAAGAGTATTCTTTATGGCTTCTATTTAGATCAAATTTTTCTTGTGTTTTGCTTGTATCGTAATTTGAGTTAATACTCTCTTTGACCATTCATTGATCAGCTCAAACTCAGCAGTACCTTTGCGGGTATGGATCATTGTTATTCCCTATTATATCAATATTTTGCTCATTTCATCTCTAATATTTCTTATCATACTTTTGCGTATCGTAATCACCACCTATTGAAGTCGTTACGGCTCATTCGTTTTCTTTTGTTGATCTATCAATGCCACTTGCTAGAGCAGTTTTTATTCAAGCCGTTTTTTTTTTCTAATCTGCCTTGTGCAGCATACTGAGATGCATTTTGAATCATTGTCACAATAGCTGTGTCACTAGTTACACTTAACATTTTAAAGATATTGTTCTAAGTATTTGTTAAAATGAGGATATATCATGGTCGCACGGGTGAGTTTCTGTTTCAATTGAATTTTTATTTCTCTTTATGTAATCACATTCAAATCAGCTCTAAACCCCCTAATCGTTAAAGCTACGATAAGTTATATTGATTATCAGCTCAGACTTCTTACTTTTCCGATTGTTTTTCCACAGACAAATACTACCTATTTATTTATAGGTAATTAGTGCAAACCTCAATTTTTTGATAATACGCGATTTTAACTCGCAGTAAATAGATTGTTATACGAGGGGCTAAAATAACCCATTCTAACGAGGTAGTGAGTAGGGAGTAAATAGAAACCAAGTTATACTTAATGGGTTTTAGTGCCGTGTGTTACACTCTATTTTTCACTACGATTGCGAGAAAATAAAATAATCCAATACAATATTAAATAGTTTATTTTATTTAAAAAAAATTACAATTTGTTCAATCTGAATTTTTGAGGAAACTTTTTATCCCGGTATGCGGTAGTAAAAAGCTAGTTTTACATAAGAATAACGACTTTTTCTTTTTTGTTGGCTCGTTGGTTACAGACAAAAATTACTTTTTCCCCTAGAGCAAGATATGCTATTTTTTCCCGCTCTGGTACGCTACAATGACGGACTATTTGAGCAAGAGGGATGAAAAAAATATTAATTTTTTTTTACCCAACTGTGGCGAAGTCAAAACGGAAGGTTCTATGAGGGTTTCCGCAGTTAGTCCTTCAGATGGACCATTGTGCGTAGGTACGGAGGGTACTCTGTTGAACAGCCTTTTAATTTAAGAGCGTTCATCCAAAAAATTGGCAACGTCGCAAATAGCTGCTAAATATTTACCTGTTTTGATTAATTTGGTAATATTACTGTATGGAAATGAGAAATATGGCTAACTAGTGTATTAATTATGAATTGCAATTATTATAACACTGAATTTGATGTTCTAACCGTTTTAGGTGTAAAAAAGGCATTTGGAAAGTTTCCAAAATACTTTTTTTACATTTAAAACTAAACATTCGGTGTTACGATAATTATTGCATTTCATAATCAATATTTTAGTTCACTAGTTAGCCATGTTTCTTATTTCCATACAGTAATATCGCCATTACTCAAAACAGCGAAATATTTGACAGCTATTTGCGACGTTGACCTCTTTCTGTATAATCTTGTTTATGTAAAACAGCTATTTGCTTACTTTCAGATTTGAAGCCAGAAACCCCATGGAGTGTTGACTGCGTACCAGGCTGCGACTGTCACGACATCTATATTGATCGTGAGTACCAACCATTTTGTGGTTCCTATGACCTATAACATACAGTACTAACAATAATTGGCGAAGGGTAGTTCATAAGGGAATCCAGTTGTCAAAAATGTGTAGGAACGAAAATTCGTCATCTATTAAACTTAGGCCAAACTGAAGCTAACGAGCGGGATGCGGGACGCAACAGCGCGCGATTGTATCTAATTTTAATGACTAGGAAGGCACGCGACTATTTGCGGTTGTTTGAACAGCTCCTTACAAGTTAGTTGTGAATTTCGTCCTGCATCCCGCCCGCCCGCTTCAGGTTGGCAGAGCTTCATTGTGTTCTATGTAGGTATTTGTGTTTCTATGTTTAGTAAAGGCACAGTATAAATAAGTACAGTATTCTATCTTCATAAAAAATGGTCTGAACGACACGCTTCGAAGTCTCAGTGTACGAAACAGTATCGAGTGCGCGGCAGAGCAGTTACGAGGAAGGATTATCTACCGAGCGGCCGTAGGTAATTATTTCAAGGTCACTACCGAGATATAATACTGCTACTTATTTATTCTGTGGTAAAGGGAAGCTTAATTAAATGTAATAGGTAGGCAGTATAAACTCAAAATTGTAAAGGAGTCGTTAGGTAGTTATAGTCCGTGAGCCAGATAGTATATTTTGTCAGTCATTTCCTCTCAAGCGATAACTCGTGAAATGCTTCAGAGAGTTGTATTCAACAGCATGGTGAACGTCAGCTGCCGCTTCGTGGGTGGGTGGGGCAGCGGCAGCCTCTCAATCACGTAAAAAAAAAATGTTTTCAGTCATTTCCTCCCGACTGAAAATTTGTTAAATGATAGTTAACGCAATTATTCGAAGATAAAAAAGTCAGCTGGCCGTACCGTGGTGGATTATACGTCAGCTGGTCACACGAACACGCAAAAAAAAATTTTTCGTTCAGTGATTTCCTCTCACTTGAAAATGTGTCAGATGATAGTTTACATGCTATTTTGAATAAATAAAAACGTCAGCTGGCTATAGAGCCAGCTGACGTTTGACCAACATAGGTTAGTGGAAAGGTCATCAGCTGATGCAGTGAAAGGTGGAGCATGGGAGCCATCGCTTATTTAAATGCCCCACCCACCCACGGAGTGGCAGCTGACGTTCACCATGCTGTTTAATACAACTCTCTGAAGCATTTCACGAGTTATCGCTTGAGAGGAAATTGTTCCGAAAAACCTGTTGCTGGCTCACGGACTATTACTTTAAACTTGCCTATATCAATCAAAACTAGTCAGTAGAATCTAAATCCCTTTTTAAGGAAATTTCTCGCGAACTGGTTGACACTTCACGTGACCAGAGGCTAGCTCGTTCTTTGGCCAAAGAATTAGCATTGCCATTGAACATTGCAATGCTGCCAGTCTTCTGGGCACGTTTCCGGATGACAGCGATGCGGACGAGTACCTACGCGACGCCTTTGAACTTTTGTTTTTGTATTTATTTGTATAGTTAGTTAGTTTTTTAATTTAGTGTAAATATTTAGTTCGTTTAGAATAAATCAAATAATAAAAATTTCTTTTTCAGATTCCTGTATGAAGTAAACTATGAACTCGACAGAAAAAACCTTGCTTTCAAAATAAATTATCTTCCAATGTAGTGTATGGTGTAAAATAAATGTAGGTAGGTATTGGAAAAATAAAAAGTACAAATGATGGTAATGACATGTTTATTTTATTTTAACAATGATATAAAGTATGTGAAATTGTGAAAAACAGTATTGAATGAAAATATAATCTTAAAAATATTGATTGACAAAATGAAAAAAGTATACAAATGTGAAAACAAAAAACCGATGCAAAAGAAAAAAAAGTAAGTACATAATTATTTACTGATCTATGATTGAACAATAATGAAAATATTTGAAGAAAGGATACCACGACACTTCATTATGAATATGCAAAATATTACCAAAACTAAACATACATAATTAATTTTGCATTTTAATTAGTGATTAGTCAGATGTTTTCCAACATGCACCTATTTATTTATTGAAAATTAAACAACGCAAAATAAAGTCACCGTGACCTTTTTCAAGTGCATTTCAGCATAATATTTGAATTAAGAACGATTGTTTAAATTTTATGACATTTTCTGATCCGTGTCCATAGACTGTTGAATGGTTTTTTTTTTTCAATGAAAGCTTATGTCTATGTTTTTAGTTTTTAGCTGTCTTAGCAGTGTCTGTGGTAGTCGTTACTCGTTTGCAGGTGCATTTGCAAGATGCATCGCACTTGCATGATGTGCAGCACTGGCTGGCTGTGCATTTGCAATCTGAAAAGAAAAGGTGCTTTTTAAATCTGGAAACATCACTTCGGTCATCTCCGAAGGTAGAGAAAAAGAGTGTTAAGTAAATCCCCATTTTACTGCATTATGTAATGGATATCATATTATTGTCATCATCACTATCTGTCTAGCCTTTTCTCAACTATATTGGGGTCGGCTTCCAGTCTAACCGAATGCAGCTAAATACCAGTATTTTACATGAAACGACTGCCTATCCGACCTCCACAACCCAGTTACTGGGTCCACGTGTTGTCAAACTTTTGGTCTTCTGAAGTTTTGACTACCCGTAACGACTGTCAAAAATCTACGAATGACAGCCGGGACCAAGGGCTTAAGGCGCAACTAGCCGATACTTTTTCCATACAAATTTCGGGGGGGTTTTACTCCACTGTTACACATTGTACATCCAAAGTAAAACATGAAATCGTTTTGTCTTTTTATTAATTTTGTCTGTACAGAAGCAGAATAGTAAAAAAAAAGCAATTAAAAAGTTATGAGCCAACAAAGATTCGTTTTTCCTGCTAATTTTAACGCAAATTTGGGAGTACATAAGTAATAAAAGAAGTATAAAATCTCCAAAACAAAGCTCGTCCCGACAAAGCTCAATTGTCGAAGATTATAATAAACTTTATTCGTAATTGATTTATGCAGTAGTTTTTTCATAAAACTCCACCTTCCAAAGGAATTTTCGTAATTTTTTACGCGCTCGTTTTACTAAAATCGTTCTGAACGGTGTTTGTGTGCGTGCGAACTAGAGTTTGTGCATGTAGACCAGCGTCTAACTGCTCATCACTGATACTATCTCTGTCGGACACGATGCCAGGTGAGATAGCGTGCTTTTTGACCAAGCCCACCAATAAGTTCGAGCCCGCGACTAGTTCAACCTTAACTTGCTTTCCGAGGCTCGGAGGGGTCTTGATATGTAATGGATAGTTACCTATCCACGAACCAACAGCGGCAAGCCTAGCTTAACCTTCGATCGAACGGTGTGGCTATTATCGTTTAACAACAAGCTCCTCAATAGCCCCTCAAAAACGGAATATTACTATCAGCCAGGCACAAATTCAGACTCCAGACTGCTACTAAGAATTTCCTGGAAAAACGAAGGAAGACTTCGGTCAAACAGGGGATCATATATTATTTCAAATTCAAATCTTTATTTGCGTTCCATAATGTAAACAAGATCTTACAACGGCTAGCTCGGTTCCTATAAAATAAAAAAAATAATAGTTGAGCTGAATGGTGCTAATCCATGCGTCATGTTCGTGAACGGGCGCTGTTAGTAGGGACTGATCATCTCTTGGCTGCCACGGCTTATTTTAATTTAGTTTTTGAATTGTTTTATTTTTTATTACGGACGCTTTATCGTTCTGCATCGTTCTCACATGTACAACTTCAACATGAATGATGTAACCAATATTTTGTAACCATATTTTGATTTAGAAGAGTGTCCGTGGAGCTTCTTGCCCGTTCTTCTCCATAGGAACCTATTACACTTTGGAATCGGCAACTAGCTTCATCTTTCTGACTGACCGACCCCTTGACAATTCAAAAGTGCCTGTAATTGGTTTATTTGAAATAAATGCTTCGAGTTTGAGGTTTTAATACGAATCGTTTTGCTTACCAATGGTAGCTTTTTTATTGCTATTGTGGGCATAAAAATAAATTCGTAAGCAAATTTTACCTGTAATAGCTACTTCCATATTTACTATGCAAAGCTATGAGCTCTTTGCTTCATTATTGGTAAAGATACAAGACTTTTAATTTTAACCAGTAACGGTCCGTAAATTATACGAATCGGTCATTAAAGCTAAAGTACAAATACCCGTAGGGCACAGTAAAAAGTAAAACATGAAATAACATAAGTAATAACATCCGAAGCGTCAGGTTTAACCTAAACTGAAATGGAACTAGGTTACAGGGGGCCTACCACCAGCTCAAAAGCAGTATTATTTTAATATTACTTCAGTGGGAGAAAGAGATGGAGCTATACGTCCTGTAGAGCTTCATCTCTTTCCCACACTGAAGTAATATTAAAATAATACTGCTTTATGAGCTTGTGGTAGGCCCCCACCACCACGGCGCGGCGCGTGGTGTGATTGTACTTTTAACTGACTTCCAAAAAGGAGGAGGTTATAATTATGTTCGTAACGTATGTTTTTTTTAAAATGTATGTCCTCCGATTTCTCTGTCAATTATGGACCGATTTTGAAAATTCTTTTTTTTTGTTTTAAAGGGTATGCTCTCAAGGTGGTTCCATTTAAAATTTATTAACTTTGCTTGGGTAGTTTTTGTAACTCAAAAGCTTCATTAGATTCAATAATACGTATTTTTTCACACTTAGTATGTAGATGATATGATAAGTTCCTGTCACTGTTATTTACATAGCAGGTAGTGGTATTCGAATTTGTGCGGGGTAGGTACAACTTCAACTAAAAACTGAAAAAAGAAAAATATTTTCATAATCGGTCCACAATTGCCGGAGAAATAGGTGGACATACATTTAAAAAAATACGAACCTCCTCCTTTTTGGAAGTCGGTTAAAAAGTAGGTACCAACAAAGGTAAAGTAACTCGAGATAAGCAACTGCTCTTCAGTTTATTTCCATTTTCAGTTCAAGAAACGCGCAATTATGTCACACAATAGGACGTAACTAATTTTAACTGTGAAGGTAATTATGTTCTGTCTGCAATTGTTTAATTAACTTATTTGCTACGCTGCTGAGGAGCTCGTGACTAAGTACTAACAGCCGCACGGGTCGATCCATCAGGTTAACCTACGCTTGCCGAGGTTGGTCCGTGGATGGGTGACCATCTTTACATAACGAGACTCCTCCGTGCCTCGGTCCCAGCTGTCATTTGTAGATCTTTGACAGTCGTTACGGGTCGTCAGAAGCCCGAAAGTCTGACAACCAGTCTTGCCAAGGCGTATCGTATTACCTAGTTACGGGTTGTGGAGGTCGGATGGGCAGTCGCTCCATGTAAAATACTGGTACTCAGCTGCATCCTGTTAGACTGGAAGACGACCCCAACATAGTTGGGGAAAGGCTAGGCAGATTAATTTGCTACATCATCATCATCATCATTTCAGCCGAAAGACGTCCACTGCTGAACATAGGCCTCCCCCAAGCACCTCCACTTCGACCGATTCTGTGCTTTCCGCATCCAGCGGATTCCTGCGGCCTTCACAAGGTCATCGGTCCATCTTGTGGGAGGCCTTCCAACGCTACGTCTTCCGGTACGCAATCGCCATTTGATTGATTTGCTACGCTGCTGAGTAAATATAAGTAGGCACGTAGGTTCTATTTAGGTACTTAATGCGACGAGGGTAAAACCTAGACTCTAGTTTTAACGGTTCTGCACCCAAAGGCTGCCAATAGCACCCTATTACTAAGGCTCCGCTGTCCATCTAAATACAGGGTGACAGGGACATCGACGCGAGAACTGAAACCATGGATTCAGTAAGTACATGATACTGAACCACCCTGCATTGAAATTTTTCATCGGTTATTTTTAAAAAGTCAGTCAGCCTTTCCATACATTTTGACCGTGTAGGTATTGCACTTTTCTATGAAACAGCAGATTTTTTTTTTTAATAACTGACGTAAAATTTCAACGCAGTGGTGTTCAGAATAATGTACTGAATCCCCACCCTGTATATATTTATTTATAGTAGTTTATTTCCACATAACGACACGGGAGTGCATACTTCAAAGACAAACATTGGAGAGGTCGGTGCGCCATCTTCAACGGAGACACCATGGCTTCTCTGCGCGAAGTGGCGCAACTCCGTGGCTGGAGTTGCGCCACTTCGCGGATGTAAGGAGGAACTGACTGACTGACTGACTTACCAACGCACAGCCGAAACTACTAGGACTGGGAACGTGAAATTTTGCACACAGCTTCCTTTTAAGGGAGCACTAAGAAGGGGTAGTGGTAGTGTTGTATATTTTTGTGCAGCAAACTAAATTTGCTACGATTTGAGTCCAACCCAAGCACTCAAAATTTTTAGAGTTGGACCATGGAATCGATAATAATTTTTTACTTTGTGGCCAAAAAATTGCCCTTCTTTGACTACATGTAACTTCGCCACCAATAGACCTCAAGTGCTTGGATTGGACTCAAATTGTATGTAGCAAACTTGCTACAATTTGGAGAATGGCCACGGCCCATACAAAAAAAACCCAGGCCCGCAAACACTTTATATCTCAGATTATATACCTATATTAAAATTACAATTGTCATCATTGCCGAATCCAGTGGCTAACATGTTTTTAGGGTTCCGTTAAAAAACGGAACCCTTATAGATTCGTCATGTCTGTCTGTCTGTCTGTCCGTCCGTATGTCACAGCCACTTTTTTCCGAAACTGTAAGAGCTATGCTGTTGAAACTTGGTAAGTAGATGTATTCTGTGAACCGCATTAAGATTTTCACACAAAAATAGAAAAAAAACAAATAATTTTGGAGTTCCCCATACTTAGAACTGAAACTCAAAAAATTTTTTTTCATCAATCCCATACGTGTGGGGTATCTATGGATAGGTCTTCAAAAATGATATTGAGGTTTCTAATTTAATTTTTTTCTAAACTGAATAGTTTGTGCGAGAGACACTTCCAAAGTGGTAAAATGTGTGTCCCCCCCCCCCCTGTAACTTCTAAAATAAGAGAATAATAAAACTAAAAAAAATTTATGATGTACATTACTATGTAAACTTCCACCGAAAATTGGTTTGAACGAGATCTAGCAAGTAGTTTTTTTTTAATACGTCATAAATCGTAAACTTATCGTTACTTGCTGCTACGGAACCCTTCATGGGCGAGTACGACTCGCACTTGGCCGCTTTTTTAAAGTTGCGTAGGCGCACAACGCAATTTTTTTTTTTCACAAATATACAACAATGATGCCTACCTAAAAACGCGTCCATAACTCATCATCTGTTACGATGCCTTTGATTGAGGTGGATAACAATTAAAATTCTATTGTGTCTCGTTAATGACAGTTGAAAGGTTTAGGTATATTTAAAAAAAAACCGAAACAAGTGCCAGAATTTCGCGCAATTTCGAGCACCATGGGAGTAGCACAAGGTTTTCAGGGTTGCAAACTTGAATATAAACTACTCTCAGGGGACCGAACAACTGCGGCCAGCCCGCCGGTTGAACGCGTCCCAGAGGGTCATGGCCATCCGGCTGGCCCGAGGATACCGCACGGTCTCCTGCGAGGCGGCGAGCCTCCTTGCCGGATTACCGCCATGGGATCTGGAGGCAAAGGTCCTCGCGCACGTCTGGGAGTGTCGCGAGGAGGCGAAACGCCGGGGCTTAACTCCGATGCCGCAAGAAATTGCGGCACAGCGGACAGAGCTCCGGCGGGATCTCATGGCGTCATGGAGGGTGCGATTGTCGCAACCCCGCGCTGGGCACGCCACGATCGCGGCGATAAGACCCGTCTTTGAGGAGTGGCTGGAGAGACGCCATGGCGTTCTCACCTTCCGCCTGACGCAGGTCCTCACCAGACACGGCTGCTTCGGGAGGTTCCTGTTCAGGATAAGGCGGGAGGAAACACCAGGGTGTCACCATTGTGTGGATCGGCCTGAGGACACGGTGGAGCATACGGTGGAGGTCTGCCCGGCTTGGGCGGAGCAACGCCGTGTTCTCGTAGAGGCGATCGGCGGCGGTGATCTCTCGCGTCCGGCCCTGGTTCAGGCCATGGTACGGAGCGAGAGGAAATGGCTGGCCGTCACCTCCTTCTGCGAAGCGGTAATGCTCGCGAAAGAGGAGGCGGAACGCGTGAGGGAGAGGCAAACTTCGCGCCCTCACGTCCCTAACCGCCGCAGGAGGAGACGCCCGGGGCGGGAATCGCGAGCCGATTTCCGGCCACCGTAAGCGCGGGCTTGCGGACGGTGAGCAATGGGTAGCTCGCCGTCCGATAAGGACCAAGCCCGGGTCGACGGCGCGTTGTGTTCCACGCGCGCCTCAAAGAGATGTCAGCAGAATTGACGGGGTCCGCTAGGGCCAATGCCTGCCGGGGGTTCGAAGAAAACGGCGGCAACACCATCCTACGAAAAAAGAATTCGATACTTTGTTGTCTTTTTTTTTATAGGTTATTTTGTTCATTTTCTGATTTATTCCTAGCAAAGAAAGTGACTTTAGCACGATGCAGTGTGGATTTGATACAGTTTTGTCATCGTATGGAGGTTAGAGCATAGGTACGACGACATATTCTATTACACATAATCTATTATGCAAAAATCAAAAGGCAAAATATCAAAATCATTAGATCTACTTACAACCCCGAAACTGACATAACTCACTGATGTAAAAGTATACCATATGTACGGTGAACGTACATGGGTTTTAAAATATATTTATTACAATAAGTTAGCCAGTAGGCTCGCGTATTTGCACTTTGAACGCGACCTACATTTGGCAGTGCATTGACACTGACATATTGCATTGTTCTATGCATTTTATGTATATTACATTTTTAGTGTTCAATTAGACGTGGTTTGAGTCGGACAACTTGCATTTTTATTTAGATTCATCCCGTTGAGCATTCGCTGACATTTTCTGCATTTAAGTTTAAATTTGACATTTTACATTTGCATTGACATTACTTATGTTAGGGAATCACCCTACATAGTTTTTTGGTCCTTCGTAACTATTGCAAGTACCATACAGTCCGATACGTCGGTCGATAAGTCGCCGCGCGGGATCTGTGTCGTGTCGTGTCATACCGTGCCACGTGTGTTGCCGTGCAGGAGCGTTCGGGGAGGTAGCAGCGATCCAGGTTCCAGAGCGTCACATTGCATTGCATTGCATACAGGGAGAGTTCCTGAATTTCAAGTAAGATCGTTCATTATTTATCTTACGGCTTTATAATGGAGGGTTTAATCGTGCGTCAAGCTGAGATCCTCGAGGAAGTGAAGAGAATCCATTCTAATTTTAAGAAGGATTCAGCGAGCAGGAAGACCACCGAGTACATTCGTAAAAGGCTTGAGAGGTTAGATATACTATGGGCGGAATGTGAAGAGAAGAACCGGGAGCTGAGTGCAGTAGAGGAGAAAGATCATCAATATTTCACCGGTAACATTTATGAGGTCATTAAAAGCTGGTACCATGGAACGCGTCAGGAGATTGCAGCGTTCGAGATGAAGACTCTTGCTGGACCCAGTAACGCCGGCCATAGTAAGTTAAACGTTGAGTTTGACAAAACCATGTTCGAGACATCTGTAGGAGCAGAGGACAAGCTACTCGAGTTACAGCAGTTGCAACAAGCTAACTTCCGTGCATTCACTAGGTTAGTAAATCGAAGCCTACACGAGGTTAAGGAGAAATGGGAAATTGAGGATATGCTTAAGACTGTAGAGTTTCGGTGGACTGCGATTGACAAATTACATTTACAAATTGACGGCATATTAGAGGGGAATTCACAGGACTACTATGACGAGTTCTGTCGTCACGAAAAGGCATTTACAAATATGAAACGGGCGTTGAACACGAAATTAAACGCTTCTCTACATCAACAGCAAACATTGCCTAAAATTGACATACCTATCTTTAACGGCAACTATACTTTATGGCCTACTTTTATGGATCTCTACGTAGAAGCGATTCATAATAATTCGGCGATCGCAAAAACACAAAAAATGCAACATCTAAAGGGTAGACTTCGCGGGGTGCGTACAGAAAACCTCCACGCGTGACTGATACCTGCTGGTCCCTTACGGATACGTTCGGGGGGAAGAGCAGTTGTCAGGCCGGTGCACCCTGGGCATGAACAATATACTCTTCGGAAAAGGTTTGGGAGTTTTTCGGAGAGGGTATTGTTTGTGGCTAATTTCTGTGGGCGGGGGAGCAGCATGCTCCTCGACGTTCTTCCGCTTGTCCCTCTGATTTGCAGAGGGCACAGTGGGGGAACGAAGGAGGCGGGTCGCTCCTGATCGATCGACGTTCGTCGATTGACACTGGACGTGACCCCAGCCGCTGCGGTGCAGGCGCACCAAAGCGGCTATCGTTTCTCCCTCAAGAGCGATCTTGAGGGAGAACTTTCGGCGGGTTCGCTGAGCCAGGTTATCTGGACAGCGGACGGAGGCATGTATAATGCCGCCGCCGGGGGCTTGGCTTAACCGCCCGGCCCAGAGGAAGGACACCTCTAAGATAAAAAACCACCTAATCCTAAGTTTTGAAGCGCGGCGAGAGGATGAGTGGCTGGTGGGGGACCAGTCGTTAGCGTTTCACCTGTAGATACCTGCCGACCTCTACAGTATATAGGCTTACCTAGGTAAAAGGCTCTGCCTAGGTGGACATATACTTCCTAATTACTCGTGGGAATCAAATGGAAACAATTATTAACAAAAAACAAAACCAAGATGACGTGCCAATTGTATTGGCGGAGAAGTTACCGATTGCCGGCAACGGCAACAAGAGCCGAGGAGGCTCCAGTCCCTCAGGGGACCAAAGCATGTCCGACCAGGACACAAAAAGCGGGGGCTCCAAGTCCAAATTTTGGGGCAAACGGGCGCGCGGGTCGGAGCGCACAGGATCGGCGGGGCAATCCTCGGGCGAGGAAAGCCTCCCGATCGCGAAAGTGCCGACAGTAAGGAGAGGCCGAGGACGAGCGGTAGCCGGAGCAGCTTCCGCTTCGAGGCCGGGGCGGGGCAATCGGGGTCGCCTCAAGCGGCCTGATACGCCGCTCATCAGTTCGGAGAGCGAAACCGGGGTCTCGTCATCCGAGGCCTCAACGGAGGAGTCGGAGGTGGTGGTCGCCGCCTCACCGGTGGGCACGAAGGCGCGGCCTGACGCCGCGAAGAGTGCTCAGGGTGGGGTGGTCGCCACCGAACAGGTCGTAGAAATGGCCCGTCCGCTCCGGGAGCGGGCCAAAAACAAGCCGGACCACTGTGGTGGTAAGCCGGACGCCGCTGGCGGCTCTAATTCGGAGCGAGCGGCCAAGTTCGCGGAGGAGGTAGCGGCCGTGATTAGCGAGGTGGCCTTGAAGAGGACGAAGTCCTCTAGAGGCAAGGCTGTATCCGCGGCCACTGCCTCTATCATGGCGGCAGCGGAGGCCCTCCAACCCGGGCCTCCGCCGGACGGTATGTCGGAGATGCGGGCGGAGATCGCCCGCTTGACAGCCGCCATGGAGCTTCTCCAAAAGGAGAATGCGGAGCTCCGAGCGGACTTGGCCGGGCTCCGAGGAGCCGGCCCCCGAGAGGTGCCGCAGGAAGGGGAGCGGCATGGGCAGGGACGGCCCGTGTCTGCAGAGGACCGGATCCTCAATCTGGTGCGGCAGGAAATGGCTGCTCTACGGAGCAAGTTTTCCACGTTGGAGGCCATTGTCCTGCGCCCCCCGTTGGCGGCAAGCCAGCCGGCCCCGGGCCAGCTAAGGGCGTTGTCATACGCCGCCACTGCAGCTGCCACAGCTGGTCCAGCCTCGTCGGGGCCGACCAAAGGTGGGGCGGCTGCACAGGCGGCGAAGGCCCCAGCCAAGGCGGCGGGGGTCCCGGCCAAGGCGTCGGGGGCACCGGCCAAGGCGTCGGGGGCACCGGCCAAAGCGGCGAGTGCCCCAGTCAAGGCGGCAGAGGCCCCGGCCAGGGTAACCAGGGCCTCGGCTAAGGCGGCGAATCGGCCGCCCCCACCACCTTCTGAATCTCCTCCGGCTGACGCCGGATGGCAAGTAGCCGGGGAGAAGAAGAAGGCTGGTAAGGCGGCAAGGGCGGCCAAAAGGAAGGCGAGGCGGCAGCGGCGCAAGGAGCGAAGCGTCGCGGCTAGGCTCCGCGCCCCGAAGTCCGCAGCTGTAGTGATTACACTACAGCCGGAAGCGGCAAAGAAGGGCGTGTCCTATCAGCACGTGCTCGCCAAGGTGGATGCGGCGGTGGATCTGAAGGAGACCGCCAATGGCGTCCGGCTAAAGATCACCGCGACCGGGGCCAGGATGCTGGAGATCCCCGGTGCGAACAGCGGTCCGGCAGCGGACGCTCTGGCCAATAGGCTCAGGGCGACCCTGAATCCGGACGAGGCCCGAGTGTCCAGGCCCACCAAACGCGCTGACTTGCGCATCCGGGGCCTGGACGACTGCGTGACGGCGGAAAAGGTGATGGCCGCGGTCGCCAGGACTGGGGGGTGCTCTGCCGAGGAGGTGAGGGCGGGCACCATCCACCCTGACTCCACGGGGATGCGAGCCGTTACGGTGAGCTGCCCCGTGTCCGCGGCCAAGCTGATAGCCGGGGAGGGCCGAAGGCTTCTGGTGGGCTGGGTCTCCGCGCAGGTCAAACTGCTGGAGCCCAGACCTCTGAGGTGCTTCCGCTGCCGGGTGGGCGACCACGTGGGAGCGAAGTGCACCTCGGAGGTAGACTGCAGCGACCACTGCTTCCGCTGTGGTCAGCCTGGTCATAAGGCCGGCTCGTGCAACGCCGCGCCGCACTGCATTGTATGTGCGGCGGCTGGCAAGCCGGCCGATCACCGGGCTGGGAGCAAGGCCTGCGCTCCACCCGCCAAAGCCAGAGGCAGGGGCAAGCCCTCCGCCACCGCCGTCACCGCCGCAGCCGCCGCCACTACTGCCGCCGCCGCTGCCGCCTCCACTGTCGTCGTCGCCGCCATTGCCGCCGCGGCGGTGCCCTCAGAGGGGGCTAGGGAGGGGGTTGAAATGGAGTGTCAATAACGGCCCCATTACGCCTCCTCCAGGCGAACATCAACCACTGCGCTGCCGCTCAGGATCTGTTGCTCCAGAGCATGGCGCAGTGGTCGATTAACATCGCCGTGGTCGCTGAGCCGTACTTTGTCCCGCCCAGGGATGACTGGGTGGAGGACCTGAGCGGCTCAGTGACCCTCATTTCGTCGGCCGCCGCTGGTACCCCGTCCCTCGAGTCTGTCAAGAGAGGACGGGGTTGCGTGGCAGCACGGTTCGGGGAGATTGTCGTGGTAGGGGTATACTTCTCCCCGAACCGAACTCTTGCCGAGTTCCACAACTCCCTCGTGGAGTTGAGAGTCGTCGTCGTCGGGTTCGGTTCCCTCCCCGTGTTCGTCCTCGGGGACTTCAATGCCAAAAATCTGGCTTGGGGTTCCCGCTTTACGGACACACGGGGTAGGATGGTGGAGGACTGGGCTCTGGAGACGGGCCTGGTCGTCCTAAACCGGGGTTCTGTCCCCACGTGTGTGCGGATGCGGGGCGAATCAGTGGTGGACATTTCGTTCGCCAGCCCCGCTCTGTCGCCGCGTGTAATCGACTGGCGCGTCATAGAGGAGGTGGAGACCTATTCCGATCACCGGTACATCCGGTTTGACGTCTCCGCCCAGACCTCGAGCGCGCCGGTCCGACAGGCCCCGAGTGGTCCGCGGTGGGCGCTGAAGCAGATGGACCGGGAGCTTCTCCTGGAAGCCTCGATCGTGCAGGCCTGGGTGTCATCACCGGACAGGCCTGCCGACATCAACGACGAGGCGGAGTGGTTCCGGGAGGCCATGTCCAATATATGCGACGTGGCAATGCCCCGGGTCCATCCTGGACGTGCTTCGCGCCAGCTGTACTGGTGGTCGCAAGAGCTGGAAGCTCTGCGCAGGGCGTGCGTAGCTGCGCGACGCCGGTACGCCAGGCACCGCAGGCTCCGTATCCGCCCTCCGGATACGGAAGCCATTGAGGCGGAGCTGTACGAGGGGTACAGAGCGGCGAAGACCGCCCTCCAAGCGGAGATCCTGCGGGCCAGGACACTGGCCCGCGAGGAGTTGCTGGAGTCTCTGAACAGAGACCCGTGGGGACGCCCATATAAGATGGTGCGGGAGAAGCTCCGCCCATGGGCTCCCCCGCTGACGCAGAGTCTCCGGCCCCAGCTTGTGGAGGACGTGGTGAGCGCTCTGTTCCCTTCAAGGGGGGAACATACGCCCCCGCCCATGGCTCCGCCTATTGCGGTGCCCGATGCGGACCACACCGCCGACGACGACGACGATGCTCCGGAGGTGACCGAGGTAGAGATGAGAGTGGCGGTACGCAAGATGAGTGCGAAGAATACCGCCCCAGGACCCGACGGCATTCCCGGGAAAGCCTGGGTCCTGGCCATGGGGACTCTCGGGCCTCGACTAAGGGGGCTCCTATGCGCATGCATGGAGAGGGGCCAGTTCCCACTTTGTTGGAAGACTGGGAAACTGGTCCTCATTAGGAAACCGGGGCGCCCGGCGGACTCTCCGTCCGCCTATCGGCCCATTGTGCTGCTCGACGAGGTGGGCAAGCTCTTTGAAAGAGTCATTGCAGACCGCCTCGTCGGGCAGCTGGTGCGAGTGGGGCCGGATCTGGCGGAGAGCCAATTCGGTTTCCGCAGGGGGCGCTCTACGGTGGACGCCATCATGCGCGTGCGAGCCCTCACGACGGGGGATGCTGTGGCCCGGGGTGGGGTCGTCTTGGCGGTGTCTCTAGACATCGCCAATGCCTTCAACACCCTGCCCTGGAGTTGCATCAGGGAGGCACTTCGGTATCACCGGATGCCGACCTACCTCTGTCGTGTGGTCGAGGCCTATTTGACAGATAGGGCTGTCATCTACCCCGGTCACCAAGGAGAGTGGAACCGGCGAGAGATGTCGTGCGGTGTCCCACAGGGATCGGTCCTGGGGCCGCATCTGTGGGACATCGGATACGACTGGGTGCTGCGCGCCGATCTCCCTACTGGCGTCAGCGTCGTCTGTTACGCTGACGACACGCTGGTCCTGGCGCAGGGGAGGTCGTACCAGGCGGCGGCCGACTTAGCGACACGCGGGGTTGCGACAATCGTCGACAGAATCCGGCAGCTGGGACTCGAGGTGGCCCTGCACAAGTCCGAGGCCATGGGTTTCTATGGTCCTCGTAGTGCGCCACCGCCGGGTTCCCAGGTAATGGCGGGAGGGGTTCACATCGGCGTCGAGTCGACGATGAAGTATCTGGGACTCGTCCTCGACAGCCGGTGGAACTTCGTGGAGCATTTCCGACGTTTGGCTCCCAGACTGGACCGGGCCGGGGCTGCCTTGAAGCGGCTCCTGCCCAATCTGGGAGGTCCAAACGCCTCCTGCCGGAGGCTCTACGCGGGGGTCGTGCGGTCCATGGCCCTTTACGGGGCGCCGGTGTGGGCGCCTTCATTGAGGCGGCAGCCAGCCCGCCGGCTTAACGCGTCCCAAAGGGTCATGGCCATCCGGCTGGCCCGAGGATACCGCACGGTCTCCTGCGAGGCGGCGAGCCTCCTTGCCGGAGTACCGCCATGGGATCTGGAGGCAAAGGTCCTCGCGCACATTTGGGAGTGGCGCGAGGAGGCGAAACGCCGGGGCCTAACTCCGATGCCGCAAGAAGTTGCGGCACAGCGGACAGAGCTCCGGCGGGATCTCATGGCGGAATGGAGAGTGCGATTGTCGCAACCCAGCGCTGGGCACGCCGCAATTGCGGCGATAAGACCCCTCTTTGAGGAGTGGCTAGAGAGACGCCACGGCGTCCTCACCTTCCGCCTGACACAGGTGCTCACCGGACATGGCTGTTTCGGGAGGTACCTGTTCAGGATAAAGCGGGAGGAAACGCCCGGGTGTCATCACTGTGTGGATCGCCCGGAGGACACGGTGGAGCATACGGTGGAGGTCTGCCCGGCTTGGGCAGAGCATCGCCGTGTCCTCGTGGAAGCGATCGGCGGCGGTGATCTCTCGCGTCCGGCCCTGATTCGGGCCATGCTACGGAGCGAGAGGAAATGGCAGGCCGTCACCTCGTTCTGCGAAGCAGTAATGCTCGCGAAGGAGGAGACGGAGCGCGTGAGGGAAAGGCAAATTTCGCGCCCTCGCGCCCCTAACCGCCGCAGCAGGAGACGCCCTGGGCGTCGGGAGTCACGAGAGGATTTCCGGCCACCGTAGGCGCGGGCTTGCGGACGGTGAGCAATGGGTAGCTCGCCGTCCGATAAGGACCAAGCCCGGGTCGACGGCGCGTTGTGTTCCACGCGCGCCTCAAAGAGATGTCAGCAGAATTGACGGGGTCCGCTAGGGCCAATGCCTGCCGGGGGTTCGAAGAAAACCGATAGGGAAATCGTGGCCCCCTGGCAACACGGCAACTGAAGGAACACGGGTGGGTTTTAGTCAGTAAGAGTCTGACACGCCCTCCCGCTCCGCCCAGAGCGGGAGAAGTCATTTGATGATTTCCCACCCAAAAAAAAAAAAAAAAAAAAAAAGGGTAGACTTCGCGGTGAAGCGGAAAAGCTCGTGCAGCATTTACACATTGCACCCGAAAATTATGACACGTGTTGGGAAATTTTGAACCATAGATATAATAATAAGTTTCTGTTATTTACCAGAAATTTCCAGGCATTTATGCGTCAACCTAATTTGCAAAAACAATCTGCATTCGACCTCAAGCGGTTATATGACACTAGCAACGAAACCATAAACGCCATACACAACTTGGGCGTTGATACAAGCTCATGGGATCCGATTCTAGTTTACGTGTTATGCGAAAAATTAGACTCCGAAACGTATACGGAATACATGCAGTCCAGGTCGGATCCGCGCGAGATACCAACATACAATCATTTTATGGATTTCGTCGAAAACAAGTTTATGGCATTAGAACCATTGCACAGGAAAAAGCCAGAAAATTTTGATAAACCTGCATCAAAAACACATCTAAAGACGCAACATCTGTTCGGCAATAATCCCAAGTCATCAAATTCACAACCCAATAAAGGTTCAGCAAACTATTCTCGCAATTTTCATGCGTCAAACGCTGGACAATACAGCAAGACTATTTGTCCATTGTGCAATACGAATCATGCATTATTTCAATGTTCTAAATTCGCTGACATGCTGAGTCCGGAAAAAATAGCATTTATAGAAAACAATCAAATATGCACAAATTGTTTGTATGTGCATACTAAGGGTTACTGTGCGTCGCAGAAAAGATGCAGAGATTGCAACGAACAACATAACACACTTCTGCACAGCGATATTGTAAAGTCAGCGCAAACGCCCTCAGCAACACAAACAGCACCTAAACCGTCGTCATCGACTTCATCTAGGTCAAATAAAAATATGCAAAACAACTTCGCGTCAAATAATAATGATGAAATATTATTACCAACAGCATTACTGCAAGTAGCCACAGCTGGAGGTGACTACATTACACTAAGGGCTCTAGTTGATCAAGGCTCACAAATTACGTTGATCACGGAGAATGCAGCTCAAAGATTGGGCATAAAGCGTCAACAGCTGAATGCAAACATAAGTGGCATCGGTACTTTATCCAACAGGAGTAAAGGAAAGGTCCATCTATCCTGCAAGTCCTTATATAACGATTTCCAGTTTACAACGGAAGCGTTAATCATGACACGGGTAGTAAACAGTCTGCCTAACGTTACATTTGCAAAGAAACCTTGGGCTCATGTGACAGACATCACACTAGCCGACCCAGATTACAACTTATCTAGGCCCATTGACATACTTCTGGATGCACACGTATTTTCCGAAATACTCATGAATGGCTTAGTCAAAGGGGAGGGTAATGAACCCATGGCTCAACAAACATGGTTGGGGTGGATATTGTCAGGCAATGTCACCAAAACATTTAATTGCAACGTCGTAGTTAATGAAGTTAACGACTTGACAAAATACTGGGAAATTGAAGACATCAATGGAGATGCATGCAATTCTATGACGTCAGAGGAACGATATTGTGAGGAGCTCTACACTGCAACAACCAAGCGATTAGGTGATGGCAGATATGCAGTTCGTTTGCCAATGAAGCCTAATTTTAATCAGCTGCTGGGCAAGTCAAAGCCACGAGCGGTAGCACAGTTTATGCAATTAGAAAGGAGATTAGGCAGGGATGACAAATTATCAGATAGTTACATCAAATTTATGCAAGAGTACCTGGAAATGGGACATATGAAGGAGAGCAAACCTGACTGCAACACGGCATGCTACTTACCTCATCATGGAGTCCTAAAACAGGACTCAGTGACATCAAAATTGAGGGTGGTTTTTAATGCCTCCCAGAAAACTGACACAGGTTACAGCCTGAATGACTTGATGGAGTGTGGCCCTAAGCTACATCAAGACCTATTGACATTATTATTAGGATGGCGGCTATACAAGTACGTTTTTACTGCAGATTGTGAGAAGATGTACCGCATGATCCTTGTCCATGAAGAAGACCAACGCTTGCAAAAGATCCTGTGGAGAGAATCCAACCAAGGTCCTTTAAAGGAGTTCCAGTTATGCACAGTGACGTATGGAACCAAGGCAGCACCATTTCTAGCTCTTCGAACGCTGAAACAGCTTGCAGAGGATGATGCACAGAAATATCCGTTAGCAGCGGATGTCATCGCTAACGAAATGTACGTTGATGATGTCCTAAGTGGCAGCAACTCCGTCGAACGAGCACAAGAAATTCAAAAGCAACTCATTGACATGCTGAGTGGAGCTGGCCTTACACTACGGAAGTGGTCAAGCAACGACCAGACCTTGATTGAAAGCTTATTTTCTTCAGATCTTAACCAAACGACAATGCATTTTACAAACGATGGCATGACAAAAGCCCTGGGGGTCCAGTGGAATCCTACAACTGACACATTTTCATTTACAAACAAAATACAATTTGACAATAAAAACCAATTGACAAAAAGGAAGCTACTATCGGAAATCTCGAAAATTTTCGACCCGCTGGGCTGGCTGACACCTTTGACAGTAAAAGCAAAACTGCTGTTCCAAAGCGTCTGGCTATCGGGATGCGAGTGGGATGAAACCTTACCTGACAGCGTGCAAGAGGAATGGAAGCAGTTTACTAGCGACTTACACAACATAACCGAATACCAAATACCAAGGTGGCTGGGAGATATTACTAAACCATTCCAAGTACATGGGTTCTGCGATGCATCCGAAAAGGCCTACGCATGCGCTATATACCTGCTGACAACAAATGACAAAAACGAGCCTACGATTAGACTTATCGCTGCAAAGTCGAGGTTATCGCCAATCAACAAAAAATTGACACTACCGCGACTCGAATTATGTGGAGCGCTACTACTTTCACGGCTCATGAAAAAGGTCCTGACAGCCTTTAAATGGGACAATGTGCACAAAAATACATACGCCTGGACAG
This sequence comes from Agrochola lychnidis, assembly GCA_963680765.1. Lineage (NCBI taxonomy): Eukaryota > Metazoa > Arthropoda > Insecta > Lepidoptera > Noctuidae > Agrochola > Agrochola lychnidis. The sequence goes on along the minus strand of OY796855.1, from coordinate 9,234,340 downwards.
ACTCTATGATTGTATTAGGCTGGCTGCACGGGGACGTCACAAAATGGAAGTCGTTCGTCAGCAACAGAGTACAGCAAGTGCATGACGTAATCCCAAAACAGCACTGGAGTTATGTCAAGTCCGAGGAAAATGCTGCAGACTGCGCGTCACGCGGAATCAGTTGTTCCCAACTATTGCAACATCCTTTGTGGTGGCAAGGCCCCTACTGGATGAAAAATTACAGTGAAGATACCTTTGACAAAATTACAATTACACCGACAACATGCGAATCAAAACAAAAACAAATGCAAACGTATGTTGTGAAATGTGAACCGTCTTCAATAGTAATTGAGTTATTAGACAGACACAGCGATTTGACTCGTATTACAAGGGTCATTGCTTGGATGAAACGTTTCACTAACAGCTGTTCGAACACCGACACTCATCGTACTACTACTTATTTGACATCTACGGAACTAAAAAGCGCTGAAAACCTAATAATGAAACATATTCAACTGCATGCTTTCAATGACGAGATTATGAGATTGAAGGAAAACAAAGGTTTGAGCACAAAAAGTAACCTTTTGAGTTTAAATCCATTCCTTGACAAACATGACATTCTGCGAGTGGGTGGAAGGTTACGTAACTCAAGCCTACCCGAAGACACTAAACATCCAATTCTACTACCACATGACAACAAACTGACAGAGTTACTAATTTGGCAAGCTCACAGAAGAACACTACACGGAGGTCCCAAGTTAACCCTGACACATCTTCGACAAAGAGTTTGGATCGTAGGAGGACATCGCGCCGTCAAAAAGGTCTTACACAAATGCGTAACATGTCGCCGATTTAATGCTAAACAAACAAACCATGGCGGACCTACCAGAGCCGAGAGTGACAGTATCTCGCCCTTTTACACATACAGGTGTCGATTTTACTGGACACGTTGAGATCCAGGCAAGTAAAGGCCGAGGCGTCAGAACATTGCTGGCGTACGTTGCAGTATTTGTTTGTCTAGCAACAAAAGCCATCCATCTAGAACTGGTTTCAGAACTATCCAGTACAGCATTCCTATCGGCTTTCAAGCGCTTCTGCGCACGTCGAGGTACACCACGGGACATGTACAGCGACAACGGCACGAACTTTGTGGGTGCAAATCGGATCCTATTGCAACAATACAAATGCATTGTAGAAAACATTGACAACTTCTTCTTGGGGAAAATATCAGAGATGGGAGTTCAATGGCACTTCAATGCCCCGGTCTGGCCAAGCGCAGGCGGACTGTGGGAAGCAGCTGTGAAGAGCATGAAATATCATCTCAAACGGGTCATTGGAGACCAACGTCTGACATACGAAGAATTTACCACTCTGCTATGTCAGATAGAAGCTTGCTTGAACTCACGACCACTATGCACCGTTTCAGAGAACGCCGAAGAGATTAACTGTTTAACTCCAGGACATTTCTTAACCGGCACATCACTCATGACAATTCCAGAACCCGACATGGACAATACGTACCGTTTAAACACGAGATGGCAAATTGTACAACAACTTAGCAAGGATTTCTGGAAGAAGTGGTCGCAAGAGTACCTCCAACAACTACAAGCAAGACTAAAGTGGAAACGACAGAATACTGACATAAAGAAAAATGACATTGTATGCATTAAAGATGAAAGGTTACCTGCAGGAAAATGGGCACTGGGTCGTGTAGCGGATTTACACCCTGGAAAAGACGGCCACACTAGAGTTGTGACATTACAAACTGCAAAAGGCGAAACTAAACGACCTATTACAAAACTGATACCACTAGTGGAGGCTGAGGAAAAAACCAACACTGACACTGACAAACTACCCAAAAACAGGCGAAACCGAGCTAAAGGGCTTACCTGGAACAGCTTGGTATGTTATATGCTGATGCTAGTTATGACATTAATAACACCCACTGTTCAGCAAGATATGAAATTTGCTCAACTGACAAAAAATCAAACAATTTTCTTTGACAAGATTGCAGATCTACAAGAAATTAGAGATGAATGGAAACTGGTATTCTACTACAATATGACAAATTATTGGCGCAACGTGGACACTCTGCAAGCATTCGTATCGCATATAAAGCAAGCTCGTTGCGAAGAGTGGTTGATGCAATTTCATGTTCTGATTAACCAACTTGAACAAAGCACGAGTGAACTAAATTATTACAACGAATTACTGAGGTCCCAGCGGATAATTCAACACAGGTTCAAAAGAGGAATGATCGACGGAGTAGGGTATGTTGCAAATTCGTTATTTGGAGTGTTAGATCAACATTTTGCAGAAAAATATGAACAGGATATCGACACAATCCAACACAATGAAAATCACCTATTCCAACTGCTTAAAAACCAGACAAGTGTTCTGGAAACCGAGAACAACATTGTACAGCGTAACGAAGCAACAATGGTGAAGCAGTTCAATTTTATCAACGATCACCTCACGTCCCTAGAAAACAAGACGCTCAAAGATAAACTTGAGAGTTCAAATGCATTCTACATCATTACATCGGCCATAGCTGCAGACAGAATGGCCCAAAACTTAAAAGATATCCAAGAATCACTCATCAACACACTGACAAATATGTACCAAGGACATATGGACGTACATCTATTATCACCAACCCAAATGCAAAGCGAACTAGATAGAGTAGCTCGACTACTACCTCGCGATTCTACACTACCTGAAGTTCGTAATGACATAAGAGACATCTACAGGCTGTTCAGAATACATGCACGCATAACACAACACTACCTGTTGATGGAAATAAAAGTACCGATCTTGAGTGATGCCCTATACGAACTTAACAGACTTATCAGCATTCCTCAACGTATTGACATAAATCGGGTAATGTACGTTATTCCCAACTCTGCATTAATAGCATTTAATGCCAACCAATACTCATTTATACCCCTAGAACAATATGACATTAACGAATGCCAAAAATTACATGACCAAACTCTACTGTGCAAACTAAATCACCCTATATACAACACCGGTGATCGTCACAAATCTATTTGCGATGTACAGCTGATTCGAGACAACGAAGAACACAGCGTTTATTGCCATACGGAAATAAAATTATGCGCCGACAAATGGGTCAAATTACATAAACAAAACACCTGGTTTTATTATTGTTGTGACACGTGCGAAGTACAATTAGTGTGCGGCACTCAAATGACATCGGAGACGATACGTCACTCGGGTCTGATAACGCTGAAACAAGGATGCAACTTGCAAGGCGACTCATTCGCACTGCACGCATATATGGAACATACAAGTGACATTTTAGTCAATGTACCATATGCGATGATCGTGCCCACGATCTCTCCAATCAACAACATAATCAATACCTCGATTCGTAACTCAACGTTGCATATTGAAACGCACGAAGAGACGTTCAAGAAGATTGACACGCAACTACGCTCTATAGAAGCACAGTCTAAGCTAGACACCTTATCCTCTCACGACGTTCATCACTACATTGCAATTTACGTGGTTGTTGCGATTAGCATTGCACTGTTTGTAACATCGGTGTACTTTTGGCGAAAGATGGCAACCCAAAGACAGGGGGAGGGTCCGCAAGACGCGAGAAGTAGAAGCAGACGAGAAGAAGATCATGACATCGAGGACAGGAACAGCAAGATCGACAAACGGGACTCAAAAGTGAATAAAGTGTCGTGTGCTAACCCTACCTCAAGTGAAGTGAAATTTGACACTGAAAAACATAGTGATGTGTGCTAATTTATTATTATGGTGACATTCTATTTATAGACTTTAGTTATATTTCTTCATAGTAGTCGTAGATCAATCATATTTACATTGGAGTCCTTCATTTTTACATTGTTTTTTACATTCTTATTTTAGTTTTTTTACATATTTTGGGATTGTTATTTAATTACTCTCTTTCTGTGTTGTGGCAATATGTACGGTGAACGTACATGGGTTTTAAAATATATTTATTACAATAAGTTAGCCAGTAGGCTCGCGTATTTGCACTTTGAACGCGACCTACATTTGGCAGTGCATTGACACTGACATATTGCATTGTTCTATGCATTTTATGTATATTACATTTTTAGTGTTCAATTAGACGTGGTTTGAGTCGGACAACTTGCATTTTTATTTAGATTCATCCCGTTGAGCATTCGCTGACATTTTCTGCATTTAAGTTTAAATTTGACATTTTACATTTGCATTGACATTACTTATGTTAGGGAATCACCCTACACCATATATAAACTTTTTGGGGTTGCCCATTTATTTCATTGCAGACTTAGCGTGGCCAGGGTCTATATGCGCGTTCGCGATGTTCGATGTTGATAATGACTGGGCTATTATATTAATTTTGTATTTTAATTTGATTTAATTAAATGTTAATCTAATGGACTTGTCTGAAAATAAATGAATAATACTACTAAAATATTCTAGTATAAAATCCGTGCTAAGGTCAATAACAATACCTAAGCGTGAGCAGCTACAGTTATTTTTCAGTATTCTGACACTAATAGCTATGTAGTCAGGAAAATGGAGCAAATAGACTAATTTAATTCTCCGTATATTCAAATCACAACTACCTACAGTCCGGCCGTCGAGAGAAGGCGGTCCTGACACCTGTCAGTTGGACAATTTCTAGTAGTAATAAGGATCAAATTCGTAAAACACATATTCGTTAGTATGAAACTGACAGCTGTCAAGAACGCATTCTCTCGACGGCCGGAGTTTACTAAGTGTTAAGGTACCATCCGTAGCCGATCGAGGCGGCAACTGCAGGCGCCGTGTCACCGCAACATGACTGGTTTCTATAAATTTCTATGAAATACCTTCCGTAGCTAGCGACACTTCGTTTGCAAATACGGGCGAGTGACAGGCGACACGTGTAGCTCTACCGCAGACCAGTGGTGCCGTCAACGCTCGAGCGATATCAAGTTTTTTTATCTTCTATCTACCGACTAGAATACGGGCTGCTGTCACCTGCGGTCGGGTCTGGAATCATGACTGCAGCGACATGACGCTGCGACGTGTCGCCGCGACATGACGCGGCATGACGCGGCGACACGTCGCCTGCAGTTGCCGCCTGCGGTCGGGTTCGGAATCATGACTGCAGCGACATGACGCCGCGACATGACGCGGCGACACGTCACCTACAGTTGCCGCCTGCGGTCGGGTTTGAAATCATGACTGCAGCGACATGATGCGGTGACACGTCACCTACAGTTGCCGCCTGCGGTCGGGTTTGAAATCATGACTGCAGCGACATGACGCGGCGACACGTCGCCTGCAGTTGCCGCCTGCGGTCAGGTATGGAATGGTATCTTTATTCTTTGGTAGTTGTTTGACACGGCAAATGGACGTAAGGTGTCAATTAGCTTGATAATTGATTTCCCTACTACTACCGTACTACTTGTAATTAATAGAAACGTATCTACAATTGGAAAGTTAGTTAACCTAGTAATTGCATACCTACAGTTTATTAGTAGTTCTTGTATCTGTTAAACCAAGGTTCAAAGAGTTTCTAAACCGACTGAGAACGAATGAAAACATCGGAAATAAGAGATTTGTTGAAATTAATCTTGATAATAACTTTTTTGTTGTATGTTTTGAAGAGCGATGAATCTTGAGTGTTTATCTTTGCTTTTGATGCTAATGGCACACGATTTTTAGAGCGTTTCCCCTTCAATTAACAAAAAGTCTGATGCGTGAGGACACGAAGTCAGCAGGCGTGGGGCGGCGCGTTTTAATGCATAGATTTATATAGAACAGTACCCTAATTGCATAATACACGATCAATCACAATTTGTTTCGATTTGGAACAGATTGTTAATCCATTGCTTCATAAGTTAGAAAAAAAATCTGCTCAACAACGTAAATAACGCAATGAATGTTGTTGAACTGTCAAAATGAAACAAATTAGTCATTATCGTTTACGAAAATAAGTTACGCAATTTGAGTACTGGCCAACCCTTCGAGGAAACAAGGCGTGATGTTATGTTATATATGTTTTTATATACCTAGATTTATTATCTTATATATAAAATTCTCGTGTCACAATCACAATGTTAATTACCTTACTCCTCCGAAACGGCTTTACTGATTTTTACCAAATTTTATATGCATATTCAGTAGGTCTGAGAATCGGCTACTATCTATTTTTCATACCCCTAAGTGATAAGGGTTGTCCACCCCAAACAAATAATTGGCAAAACAACGTTTGCCGGGGTCAGCTAGTATACATATAAAAAAAAGCGGCCAAGTGCGAGTCGTACTCGCCCATGAAGGGTTCCGTAGCAGCAAGTAACGATAAGTTTACGATTAATGACGTATTAAAAAAAAACTACTTGCTAGATCTCGTTCAAACCAATTTTCGGTGGAAGTTTACATAGTAATGTACATTATATATTTTTTTTAGTTTTATCATTCTCTTATTTTAGAAGTTAACGGGGGGGGACACACATTTTACCACTTTGGAAGTGTCTCTCGCACAAACTATTCAGTTTAGAAAAAAATAATATTAGAAACCTCAATATCATTTTTGAAGACCTATCCATAGATACCCCACACGTATGGGATTGATGAAAAAAAAAAATTTGAGTTTCTGTTTTAAGTATGGGGAACTCCAAAATTATTTGTTTTTTTTCTATTTTTGTGTGAAAATCTTAATGCGGTTCACAGAATACATCTACTTACCAAATTTCAACAGCATAGCTCTTATAGTTTCGGAAAAAAGTGGCTGTGACATACGGACGGACAGACAGACAGACAGACAGACAGACAGACAGACAGACATGACGAATCTATAAGGGTTCCGTTTTTTAACGGAACCCTAAAAACAGCTAACGATTTCGATGAAAGTTTCAATATAGGGGTTTACGCGAAAATCTATCTTACTAGGTCTCATATCTGGGAAAACTCGATTTCTCCGTATTTTCACCCGAGCAGAGCTCGGTCGCCCAAAGTTTAGAACAAGTTAATGAATGACATGACATTATTGACAGTAGAATAATGATCATGGCAACATGGAATTAGTAAGTACCTACTATAGTGGCAGTATGGTATACTGCCACTATATTACTATTAAATGAGCATTCTCTATTTTCACCAAAGCAGAGCTCGGGCGCCCGTTGTATATATGTATAGGTATTTGTTTGTATGTAAATTTGTACTCACGTTCTCGAAATCAGCTCTAACGATTTTGATGAACTAATGCGCGATGAACTAATGATTCTGATGCGACTTTCCCCATCATTTAGAGAATTTATTGCGAAAGGTTTATGTGTTTAATACTTTAATATTAAACTTACATATTATAAAGAAATCTCGATGTTTTGTCAAGTCGTAAAAGCCGTGCGAATCAGTGGCGGGTCACTATACTCCATTTGAAATGAGATTAGACATTATAAATCTTTTTGACAGTCCGTTCAACCGATTTTGACTTTTATTACATTGGTGGTATGACAAATGGCAGCTGCAGTAAACAGTTGGTACTGTAACCACTTTTTTGCTTTGAATGCCATCCTTATGCCTACGGTATAGAAGTCAAAATCGGTTGGACGGACTGTTAAAAAGGTTTGTATAAATGTCTTATCTTATTTCAAATGGAGTATAGAATGTCATAAATAGCTACGTAGAAAACATTGTGTTGTTAAACAATAAAACCATATATTTATATTGATTAACATTACGATCAATCATTCCTAATCAAGTATCCAGTCACTATGCAAAATCCTTTGCGTCGTAGTACTGAATGCATTTTTTATTATTCATTATCGCACTTGTCTTATCTCTATGTCGTTAAAGACGGGACAGACTACATAACACTTAATCTATCTTCTATACAGGTAAATAAAAATAAAATGCTGTTCGTTGGTAAGCACATCACTTAGAAACGGCTGGACCGATTAGTCTATTTTTTGTTTTAAAATGTAGTCTGAATTAGGTTTTATGGAACAATAATTAGAAAAGCCCCCTATTACATGGGACTTAAAGATAACTGGCGAAATGTGGGTGTACCTGCTACAGGGACACCTCTGCCCAACCCTTCGGTCAAACAAGGCGTGATGTTATGTTATGTTAATTAGAAAAGTATCCCGGAAAATTTTAAAATTGGGGAAAAACTGAACATCACATTTTCTATGGGATTTTTGTATGAATTATTGGGACAGGTCAGCGTCCGTCGGGTCAGCTAGTAACAATAATAAAAATACTTTATTCGGTTAAAAAAAAAACAAAAATATGGTAAAATACGGTGCCTTAGGCGCTAGATTTTAACTTAGTGAATTGAGTTTAAGAATTACTACACAAAAGGAATAAGTAGGTACAATCTTAGATAAGGTCAAGCATATTTTTTGGGAAAATCAACGATGAACATTTTACAAAAAAGGCATGAAAATAATCGTAAAATTAATAGACAAAAATAGTAAAAAAAAGAAAAACACTCACTGTCACCGCAACCTCCGCAAGGCATCTTGATTTCAAAATAGAAAAAAAACAACTCAAAATTCAAATCTTAGAAAATGGAACACGTCGTGTTGGCGGGAACGCTGCAGTAGTATTGCGCTTTATATTGCAGCCGGCGGCGATTGTTATCGATAATTTAGAGTGGAGCTGTTCGGAAACATGAGCGATTGTTTATTTCTTTTGGATGCAGTTAATGATGTTGGAAATAAGGCCGAATGGAGGCATTCAGGTAGCATGTTCTTTTTAATTTGTTAGCTTACTTATGGGTTGATGGGTTTGAAAAAACAAATGACTTTCAACTAACATTTGGTTCTGTAACTGTTTTTAAGACCGTATATTATCATCATTACGGAATTTTCTACTGGGCTTGTTATTTAAGAAATCTATCATTTATGGTTGTTGTACGAATTACTTAAAGTGAGTAAATGTAAAAGAAAGAAAGAAAATATGTATGTTTATTTGAAAAACATGCCGCAAAGAAAAAATACAAACACAAAAAATAACAAGAACATACCACGTTATTCATTCACTGACAAATTCTAATTCTATGACTCCTGCATGTCTGAAATGTCGGATGATAAATATTTTTTAATTCTTTCTTGGTTTCATCATCACGACTACCAAACTGATTTTCAATAAACCGTAAAACGACAAGATTTTATTTCGACATTATGGAACTCCGACACGTCTTCATTTCGACAATACTTTAGTTCGAAATACCTTAAAAGTCCGACAGTACTGTACCTACTCCGAAAAAATGTTTCATCGACGTGAGAACTAGGAACTGATGCGACTTTGACATACCTACTACTTCTTCGACAATAATGCTAGTCCGACATGACATGAGTCAATTTCGACGTAAGTACTCTACTCCGACATGCTGTACTTTGACAATATCTTAAGAGCGTTTATCCTAAAAGCTGGCAACGTCGTAAATAGCTGTCAAATATTTTACCTGTTTTGATTAATTTAGCAATATTACTGTATGGAAATATGAAATGTGGCTAACTAGTGAACTAAAATATTGATTATGAAATGCAATAATTAATATCGTAACACCGAATAAGTATTTAGTTTTAGATGTAAAAAATGCATTTGGAATCTTTTCAAATGCCTTTTTTTACACCTAAAACGATTACAACCTCAAATTCAGTTTTATAATTGCAATTCATTATTAATATTCTAGTTCGCTAGTTAGCCACATTTCATATTTCCATACAGTAATATTGCGAAATTAATCAAAACAGCGAAATATTTGACATCTATTTGCGGTGTTGCCAACTTTCAGCATAGATAAACGCTTTTGAATCGACGTGATGCATCTGAGACACGATGCTACTTCAAAATTATTCTGCGACATTGGGTAACAAGTGAACTTGTGTATTTTTTATAGGTCATAATATCGTTTTATTTTGGTTGTAAGGTAAATGTAGCATTTTAGATCAATTTCTAGACTAGGCATACCTAAATTTTAATAATGATCATTTATCTACCTAAATGCAGTTCTCAACACAGAACCAAAACTAAACTATTTATCAAGACAACATTTCGGAACGCATTCATTGCAATAATTTACACAGTTAAAATGTACCTACTACTAACACTAACTTCATAACAACGACAAAATTATTTCGCAAAACTTTTCAACCATCGCCTCTTATTCCTTAACATTCTCCCCTACATCCTTACTTGATACGCAATGGAAAATGAACATAGAGAAATAGACATTACCATAGACAATTTTACGGTACGGTGAATTTGCGAGTGTAGGGCCGTGTGCCTGATTTGTTTTGCACTCGGTATTACAAAAGGCTCTTGTCTTGAGTACCGTAATAATACTTGCAGCTGATAAAGAGTACAGTGTTTCTTTCTAGACAGTTCTACGTACTTACTAATTACAAGGTCGTGGTCAGGGTTTATCAAGAAGATGCGATACAAGGTAGAGGCAGGCCTGGATTTACGCCTAGGCACAGAAGGCACTGGCCTAGGGGCCCATCCAGCCTAGGGGCCCCACCCACCCAGCTACCCAAACTAGGTAGCTTGACTATAGTCACATACTTAGCATAGACTGCATTATTTCGGATGTTTATTTATAGTACTTAATTTTAAACTCAGATAAAAATTTGTAGAAAACAAAGTTTAACATTTCCTGTAGGTACTAGTGCATTTTATTTAATAAATTTCCGAAATGTCTTCGGAATGGGGGGGCCTTAAAAGTCGAAGTGCCTGATGCCCTGGGTCTCTAAGTTCGGGACTGAGTAGAGGGGGCCAACCATCGAATTTCATGATTTTTGAACCCCCAGCCGCCTTTGTCGCCACACAATTGTCGCCACAGGTGGTCAATATTTGAGAGACCCGGGGGATTACTCCCCTGGTGTGACGTCACATATTTTGCAATTTTTAAAAAACAAACCTTATCGTAATATTGATAGCTGATAGTAAATAAATTGCGAGTTTTATACTTACTACTTACTTTAGATCTTTTCATTTGACGTTAAGAAGCTTATGACCCCCTTGACACACGATGACACAATTTTTTGACAGCTTCCCCACTCCAACTCCATTAAGGTCACCCTGAACTTCCTTCTTTTTCTAGTGCCAAAATTCAGGATTCTGGTAGCTAAATAATAACAGGCGCACGGGTCGATCTTTAGGGTTAAGCAACGCTTGCCGAGGTCCGTTCGTGGATGGGTGACCATCCATAACATACCACGATACCGTGCCGCGGAAAAGCGTGCCATTGGTCTCGGTTGTCATTCGTAGATCTGACAGTCGCAGTCGTTACGGGTCGACAGAAGACCGAAAGTCTGACAACCAGTCTTACCAAGGGGTATCGTGTGACTGGGTTGTGAAGGTCAGATAGGCAGTCGCTCCATGTAAAATACTGGTATTCCACTGCATCAGGTTAGACTGGAAGCCGACCCCAGCATAGTTGGAAAAAGGCTAGGCATGTTGATTTCTAGGCGCTATATAGGTTACTTAGTACCTGGGCGACCGAGCTCTGCTCTGCTGAAAATAGAGAATGCTCATTTAATAGTATAGGATAGTTCATACTCCATGCTGCCATAATAGTAGGTACTTACTAATTCTATGCTGCCATGATAGTAGGTACATACTTATTCCATGCTGCCATGTCATTATTCTAAAGTAGCCATCTTGATCTACACTTTGGGTGACCGAGCTCCGCTCGGGTGAAAATACGGAGAAAACGAATTTTCCCAGATATGAGCCCTAGCTAGATCGATTTTTCTCCCCGTAAATCTTTATTTGCAACTTTCATCGAAATCGTTAGAGCCGTTTTGGAGAACGTGATTACAAAAATATGTATACAAATATTGCTGGTTTAGTATAGGATAAATAGATGATCTATCTATTAATAGGTAATCTAGCGCCTAGAAGTATTATAATTTTAACAACGTTTTCTATGACTAAGTTTGCGCCTGCTAGTTCTCTGATAACGCAGTAATGTGAATTGCTTACTCTAATATCAAGGCACTTCGTTTAGGTAATAATGATTTCAACTCAACATAATAATAACTATGAAAAAAGTAATTTAAAAAAACAAAAAATCCGACTACAAAAACATAGGTAAGTAACTAAAAAGATAATAAAAACAAGTATTTATAGAATTTTGGTATTGCAGGCGGGATAGCCAAATGACCTGGAATATGGTGTAACTTTTGTTTGTTTGACCTGCAAAAAACTCAAACTCAAGTATTTATTTTAATTAAACCATTTACAAGCACTTTTAAGCATTTATTTCAATTAAACCATTTGTATTGTCAAGGGGTCGGTCAGTCAGAAAGATGAAGCTAGTTGCCCATTCCAAAGCGTAGTAGGTAGGTTCCTATGGAGAAGAACGGGCAAGAAACTCCACGGACACTCTTTTAAATTATAATATTGAGCAATACCAAAATTTTAAAATTATTTTTTTTTTTCTCATTCCAAATTACGTTTAAAACTTTAAGTAATTTGTTATTATATTTTTGTAATCACCTTTTAAAATCCGTCATTTTGATTATACTCATTAGGGAAGGGAGTTTTTTTTGGCGCCAATAATCCACCATTTTGATTTTTTATAATTTTTATTATATTCTATTTTTAGGGTTCCGTAGTAAACAAGGAACCCTTATAGTTTCGTCATGTCCGTCTGTCTGTCTGTCTGTCCGCGGTCTAGCTCCGAGACCCTTAGTACTAGAAAGCTGTAATTTGGCATAGGTATACATATTAATTACGTCGACAAAGTGGTAAAACAAAATTAAGAAAAACATTTTTTTTTAGGGTATCTCTCATACACGTAAAGTGGTGATGTTTATTTTTAACCGACTTCCAAAAGGAGGAGGTTCTCAATTCGACTGTATGTTTTTTGTTTTTTTTTTCGTATGTTTGTTACGCGATTACTCCGTCAATTATGAATTGATTTTGATGATTCTTTTTTTGTTTGGTAGATCATACTTCAGAGGTGGTCCCATATAAATTTTATTAACTTTGCTTGGGTAGTTTTTGAGTTAGCTTCAATAATATGTATTTTTACATCACGTAGTATGTGGATGATATTATGACAACTTCCTGTCACTGTTATTTACGAGTACATTGCAGGTAGTGGTATTCGAATTTGTGTGGGGTAGGTATCACAACTAAAAAGTGAATAATAAAAACTTTTTACAAAAAAAAAAAACAACCGACTTCAAAAAAACACTACAAAGTGAAAAATAACTTTAATTTCGGAAGTCGGTGACAAAGAACGAAAATTCAAAACCAAAGACACCGACTTCCGAAATTAAAGTTATTTTTCACTTTGTAGTGTTTTTTTGAAGTCGGTTGTTTTTTTTTTGTAAAAAGTTTATTTTTATTTTTTTACCCCATGATGAGGGGTATCATTGGAAAGGTCCTTTAAAAATATTATGAGTTTGTTAAATCCATTTTTAGATTCAGGGATTCGTTTGCGAAATATTAAGCTTTAAAGTGCTAATTTTTGTTAGAGTCAAGTGTCCCCCCCCCCTGCCGGCTAAATGGTTGGTTTTGGGTATGTGAAAAAAATCACAACAGTAGTTTATATAACGAAATTAAAAGGAAAACTATCACAACTAAGTAGGCTTTACAGGTTAAGGAGTAATAATCAACCAACTTAACTTTGCAGTTGCAAAAACATGTTTTCCCATACATTCCGTATGGGAGAACATATTTTTCAACTACAAAGTTAAGTTTGTTTTTGGGATAAATTCATCCCAACTACGGAACCCTTCATTGTGCGTGGTCCGACACGCACTTGGCCGGTTTTTAATATACCCAGTGACATTCGCGCAATAAAGACGAATCTGACGACATATCATTCATCAAAATTGTTGTGATTTGTTTTTAATAACCGACGAAAAATTTCAACGCAGGGTTTTCAGAATCATGTACTGAATCCATGGTTTCTTCACTCTTCACAATATTAATCGTGTGCCAACATCTGACTGAGACCTAAGCCATTGGCTGTAGGCTAACACTACAGTCCTATCAAAATAGGGATGATGCCGTGGTAAAAAAAGAAACTCTATTTAATCCGTCAGTCAGATAATAAATACCAGGGTTGGGCAGTATTTGAATAACTTGTAATTAAAATACAAATACGTATTTAGTATTTGTAATTCAATTACTTCTTAAAAATGTAATTTGTAATTGGTATTTCAAATACCTGATGCTGAGGTATTTTGTAGTTAGTATTGCAAATGTATGGCTTCAAAATAAATTTGAATATAAATACATTTAGCGATTTTATTAATAGGTGCGTTCTGCAAAAAATTGCTCTCGATAGCTTTCGTAAGCAAAATGACGACCGCTAAACATGTCAATCTTTAAAGAACTAACACCTGACTGTATTTTGTAATTTGTATTTTGTATTTTAAATGAAAATAGTTAAAATACTGTGTTTTGTATTTTATATTTCAATTACACGACTTAAAAGTACTTTGTATTTCGTATTTTAAATACGTGCGAGATAGTATTTTGTAATTTAGGGAGGGGCTTGTGGCTAAGTAATAACAGCTGCACGGGTCGATCAATCAGGTTAAGCTACGCTTGCCGCGGTTGGTCCGTGGATGGGTGACCATCTTTACATACCAAGTCCCCTCCGTGCCTCGGAAAGCACGTTAAGCCGTTGGTCCCGGCTGTCATTTGTAGATCTTTGACAGTCGTTACGGGTAGTTAGAAGCCCAAAAAAGTCTGACAACCAGTCTTACCAAGGGGTATCGTGTTACCTAGTCACTAGGTTGTGGAGGTCAGATAGGCAGTCGCTCCATGTAAAATACTGGTATTCAGCTGCATCCGGTTAGACTGGAAGCCGACCCCAACATAGTTGGGAAAAGGCTAGGCAGATGATAGTATTTTGTAATTTGTATTTTAATTAAAGCAAAACATGTATTTTGCTCAGCTCTGATAATAACAAAATATTAGACACGTATTTTTTGCTTTATCATACTTATTAATAAAAAATTACTTAGATAAAAACGCATTTAAGTTGGGGAGTGAGGGTCGCTACGTCACAAGTAAGTATAAAATCTACATACTCGTGACGTCATGGCACATTTTAACTCAATCTATTGCCGTATTCTTTAAATAACGTAAAAAAATTCGTGTCCAATATTTTTTTAATAATCTACATAACGGAAAAAAAAAAATTTTAGTCATCATCCCTAAAAATTAACCCCTGATTTTGCATCATACATAGTGATCTTCATTCTCAATATGATGATAAATTTATCCCAAAAACAAACTTAACATTGTAGTTGAAAAACATGTTCTTCCTACATCGATATACGTCACGGTCAATTCTTTAACTGCTAATGTAAGTTTGTAATCGCAAAAAAATATTCTTGTCAAATGCCACGACTCTAGGTCAACGAGAAGTACGGTTTTGCGAGTACCAAAATATGTAACATAAATGGCCTTTTTAGGGTTCCGTAGTAAACAAGGAACCCTTATAGTTTCGTCATGTCCGTCTGTCTGTCTGTCCGTCTGTCTGTCTGTCCGTCTGTCTATCTGTCCGTCTGTCTGTCTGTCAGTCCGCGGTCTAGCTCCGACATCCTTAGTACTAGAAAGCTGTAATTTGGCATGGGTGCATATATTAATTACGCCGACAAAGTGGTAAAATAAAATAATGAAAAATAAAAAATTTTTAGTGTACCTCCCGTACATGTAAAGTGGTGATGTTTTTTTTTCTGTCCCATTGTTTGGGGTATCATTGGAAAGATCCTTTAAAAACGAGTATGTGAAAACCATTTTTGGATTCAGGGATCCGTTTGCGAAATATTAAGCTTTAAAGTGCTAATTTTTGTTAGAGTCAAGTGTCCGTCCGGTGTCGGCTAAATGGTTGATTTTGGATGTGTGAAAAAAATCACAGCGGTAGTTTATATAACGAAATTAAAAGGAAAACTATCACAGCTAAGTAGGCTCTACAAGTTAACGAGTAATAATAGACCAACTTAACTTTGCAGTTGCAAAAACATTTTTCCCATACATTCCGTATGGGAGAACATGTTTTTCAACTGCAAAGTTCAATCAATAATTTATTTTGTTAAACATAGGTATGGTTACAGATAGTGTAGTCTAAAATATGCGCACTATGTTTTGCCAATATTTATGGCGTACAAAATTAACACAAATAAGTAATTACAATTAAGGTGGCATGTCAGTAGATTAAATTAAAAGAAATAATAATATCAATTTAAAACAATATGTCAGTTATGTAAACAGGTCATACAATTTTAGACAAATAAACACATTCATAATTAGTCAATAAATAAAATCATAAGTGTCTAATTAGCAAGTCGGAATCTTCATACCTCTGTTTATCAGTAGTAAACTCAGTGATGGAGTTAAGTTTGTTTTTGGGATAAATTCATCCCAACTACGGAACCCTTCATTGTGCGTGGTCTGACACGCACTTGGCCGGTTTTATTTTTGCGTTATTTACTTAGAAGCTCGATCTTTTAGAGCTCCAAGGGACCGTTAGACCTACGTATTTAATATTAATTTCAACTTGACTTCCACGCGATCCTGCAAAAAGGGTCTTGACAGACAGACAGACGGACAACGAAATGATCCTATAAGAGTTCCGTTTTTCCTTTTGATGTGCGGAACCCAAAAAAGGAAAACTAATAGGTCCCTACTTCGTTCTGATATTATCGTAAGCGAGTCTAAAAATAAAAAAAATTAATTTCGCTATCTATATTATATATTATGCATCATACAATAAATTGCGCTACTGTTGAAATCGAAACTAAAGTATCAAGTCCATTCATTACCAATTTCATAGAAAATACAAAGACAATACACAACATCCGGTATGACACATAAATACTATTTCCGTAAAGGAAGTTCTGCTGAAAAATACTGAAAAAATGAATCACCACGCCCAGTAGGCGATCGGTGAATAAGGTAGGTAAATAGTGAGAAAATAAACGTTATCTGTTGATAAAACAGGTACCTTTATACGATTACTGAGGTGCGTACGTCGATTACTGAACACTTTTATAACAATATAGAAATTTAACCTAAAGTAAAATCTGAATGGATTTTTGCATGCAATCTGGGGCCCAAGTCTGCTATTTTTATAAATTCGTCATTCCAACACGATCCCATTGTCATTTTGCTAAAAGTTCGTAATCTTTTAAATTCATAATGGTCGATCATTGGTCGGTCAATGGTCTCGTAATAGAATTGTGTAATAATGGCATTGTCGTATAATACGACCAATGATACCGCCTAAGTCAGTCATTCATTTGTCATTATGTACGAGATTACCAATAAGTGTCATTTCTTTCAATGGTGTGTCAGTGGCTGACCATTGGAAAGTCATAATGACGCCATTATATTAGCAGATTACCAAACTTGTCAAAATCAACAATTATGAAATCAATGATAGACCATTCTGAAACTATTGTAATAGCAGATTTGAGGCCCAGGCGGCCGACCCAATTCATCATCATCCACCTAGCCTTTTGACTAACTATATTGGGGTCGGCTTCCAGTCTAACCGGATGCAGCTGAATACCAGTATTTTACAGGGAGCCTGCCTTTCTGACCTCCACAATCTAGTTACTAGGTAACACGATACTTCTTGGTAAGACTGGTTGTCAGACTTTTGGGTTTCTTAATACCCGTATCGACTGTCAAAGATCTACAAATGACAGCCGGGACCAACGGCTTAACGTGCTTGCTCTCCGAGGCACGGAAGGGTCTTGGTATGTAAAGATGGTCACCCATCCATGGACCAACCGCGGCAAGCGTAGCTTAATCTGATCGACCCGTGCAGCTGTTATTACTTAGCCCCTCAACGGCCACAAAAAAAATATATCAAAAGATAGAATTTATAAAAAAGTATTATTTATTTATAATCTTAGCACAAACACTGGGATTGAGGTCTTAGGTCATTGATAAGACCTGTAATAAAATATATCTTTGCTTCATTACGTTAAACAAATCATTTGTTAGTGATGTTGTGTGCCCGAAAACTTGTGTGAAAGAACTTTAAGTAGGTATGTATTTTTCTACTATAGATTACCGTATTCAATAATTTCGTAAAAGAACGAATAAAAGTCGATCTTATTTTTCCATTTATTGAAGAACTAAACTATACAGCCAGTGGTGCCGATTCCCTTGTTCACAAACTAAACTAAATTTAAGTTCAGTGCATCTTTTTCTTTCTATTTCATTAAGAAAAGGACAGAAGATAAATTTTAGTTTAGTCCTGTCAAATTAATCATCGCCTGTCCCTCTCCATACAAGTTTAGACGTGATTAAAAACTTGCCGACTAAAATTACGTCAATTTACGTCAAGCGCTGATTAATTTGACAGGACTAAACTAAAATTTATCTTCTGTCCTTTTCATAATGAAATAGAAAGAAAAAGATGCACTGAACTTAAATTTAGTTTAGTTTGTGAACAAGGGAATCGGCACCATTATGGCACTGGCAATCGTAGAGAAATAAGATCTATTTAGGTTGATCTTTTTTTTGGTTAACGACTAGTTCAAAAAAATCCTAGCTAACTAGTTTTTCTTAATACGAATGACATGTTTTAACAAAATAAATTATAAATCTTTAAAAGTTATCAAAACACCTTTAATTTGCCTCAAATTATCACCATTATAGCAAAGCCCTACATACGAGGGCTACGATTAGGACAAAGAATTTGGCACACCTAACGTTCCTATTTGCTATCTTATCGTATCTCTTAAAGATAATACCATATCATCGAGCACACAATGTTCCAACACTCTAGTCGACCAGTACAATAGCGAGCCACCTGTTGTCGTCAAAACTGATAAAAAATAATGTGATGAACATTTAGAAAGTGTGAAAATGGGTGTTAAAGTTCTAGCTTTAATAGCACTCGTAGTTGTTAGTGTTTATGGACAAGATACTACTGTAGAAAACAACATAATAAATAATGTTGTTGAGGACAATATCATAAGTGATGACGCGGTATTATTAGAAACGTCTACAGAAAAGGTTGAAGTAAAGGAAGATGAGATTGAGGATGCGAGTCCTGTGGAGATTTTAAGTGCTACGGATGGATTGCAAGTAAGGAGTGGGAAGTACCAGCTAAGTGATGGACTAGTAGGAGATGAGTCGCTAGCGTTAGATTCTGTTGATTACAACGCTAATAATGAGGCGATACAGAGTGAAAAACAGCTACTATCTCCGGCCACCACTCAAATCACGAATAATGAATACGGTAAGTAACTTGATCAAAAAATAATTCATTGTATTCTAAGACATTACTGAATGCATGTAGACGTTCATGATTATCAAAGTAAAAATATGTAACAAAACAGATATCAAAGGTTGTAAAACAAAATCCCAAGATAATCATGACCTCGCTATGTCTACTGATACTAAATCAATCGTATAGTACGTTGGTATGTTTGAACAAACGTTGGCTCACATAGTTTTCATAGATGACATAGAAGGGACGCATGACAAACATTGCCAAACGTTTGACAATGTTTAAGAGATGAGATAGATAAAGATTTTGAATTAGGTGCGTAAATAGAACGTTGCTGTTCTCAAATTTAAAAGCATATAAGGGATCGTCACATGTACCAGGTAATTAGGCTTCTCAAAATGTTTATGACTTGTAATCTCTAAGCTATTGTATAGTTTTAAGTATGATTCACATGGCACAAGATGAGTAATCATTAATCATAATGTACATAAATCCTGCGTGACGTCATTCCATTCAGTATATAACGATACAAAGGCTGTGCAACTAGTTAATAAAGGTAATAATGAACTACACTGATCCCGTAAAATATTGAAAAAATTCAACCCATTAATTACGAGGTAATCTGTGCCTCTTTCTGCCTGAATCTAATAACGTTAATGAAGAAACGCTAATTACAAATATGCTATTTTGTAAAACAAACACTAGAAACTACTTTTAAAAGAACGTTAAGGTACATTACTCATTTAATATAATCAAATAAATGATGACATGTAGTAATCTACGATAAGGGCCGCACCTTACAACGTATTACTCGACAAAATAAAGAAATGCATCACTTTTGCAAAAACTTTAATGCACAGAATACTTTTAGAATACGGTCGGGTTATACCAATTAAGTACAGAACTACAGATAAGGGCTACGCACTTTATCAGGAGATAAAAAAGCCGGTCAAGTGCGGTTCGTGTTTGCGCTAGGGCCCCGTATTATACCTTCAGAAGTACTTTTCGTAGGAATGTATGAATAATTGTGATATTCAGAATTTCATGACGTAAATGAGACTCGCAAAAGAAAAACAATAATATCCACATGCGTCACGCACAAATCTTCATTTGAGGATTCACCTAAACTCTAGTGCAAATGAGAATCACATAAGCGAATAATATCAGGCGTATAAATCATTCACACAAGCATCTGCAGCCACAACCAAGCAATAACCCTCCATGAGATCTTTACCACGGAATCTGTAATTACATCGATCATCATAAGACTGTAAAAATATTAATTTGGAACAAAGCCTTTATTTAGACTTGGTTGATCATTCACGATTTATCTCCAGTTTTGTAGATACCTACCTGATGAATTTGAACTAGATGAATTTAACAGAATTTGAAGGATATCTCAATATTATGAAATTTATTAGACCCCATGCATTTAGTTAAAACGTACGAAAATCATAACTTCGAACCTTTACCTTTTTTTTGGGTGGAAAATTATCAAAATAACTTCTCCCGCTCTGGGTGGAGCGGGAGGGCGTGTCAGACTCTTACTGACTAAAACCCACCCGTGTTCCTTCGGTTGCCCTGTTGCCGGGGGCCACGATTTCCCTTTCGGCCCATATTCGCAGCCCCGGCAGGCATTGGCCCTAGCGGACCTCGTCAATTCTTCCGAGTCTTTAATTCCGTCGGACCTTTACCTGACTTAGTATGAAAGTACCTAAGTATTAACGCTGATTCAAAGTTCAGACAAATAAATGAACTCTACAGTGATAGCTACATCGGCTTGGTGTACTATAGCTTCATCAGCTTCGAAATCCTCAGGCATGGGACAAAACACAAACATTTTTTATATATTATCTCATTACATTCTGAAACAGTTCCATAACCTACAATTAGTAAGAATAAAATGATTTCATCGCAGTGTTGTCAGAGGATTACCTACGTTTTTGGGTCAAATGTGGCGTGTACTGAAACGTAGGCAACGTCGAACTTAATAACTAGCGTTGTTTTAAATGTTGTTTCTATTGGAGTCCTATCGAAATAAAATCATGGGTTTTTTTTTTTTCGAAAATACATTATCATTTCGATTTCTGTCGCTGATGAACTTGACTCAGACTTGGCTCTTTTAATAATTATATATCATTTTAATGATGATGACCATCATCTACCTGATTACGGTCACATAAGCGGCTGCATTCTATAACTTTCGGAAATGGTGGTTGGGATCTTGAATTTGCTGCTCTTTCGTGTGCTTTCATCTTGTTAGCATATCCACCTTTCCTCTTTTACATTCATAGCATCAATCAATCTGCCTAGCCTTTTTCCAACTATATTGGGGTCGGCTTCCAGTCTAATGGGATGCAGCTGAATACCAGCATTTTACATAGAGCGACTGCCTATCTGACCTCCATAACAAGTTTTTGGTAAATAAACGATTACTTACTTACTTACAACTCAGTAACTGGGTAATATGCCTTGGTAAAACTAGTTGTCAGACTTTTGGACTTCTAACTACCCGTAACGACTGTCAAAGATCTTCGAATGACAGCTGGGACCAACAGCGTGACGTACTTTCCGAGGCACGGATTGGTTTTGATATGTAATGGATAGTCACCCATCCACGAACCAACCGTGGCAAGCGTAGCTTAACCTTTGATCGACCCGTGCGGCCGCTATTACTAAGCCACGAGTCCCCTTAAAACTATAATCTCGATACTTAGAACCTACTGCTTAAATTATCAATATCTATCACTTCGATCAATAACTATTATTGATCGAAGATCTATCATCATATCTTTGCGCCACATAAGACATGAGTCTTCATGTCATTTACTCGGGACGAAGTTCCTGTAATGCTGTCCCTCCTCGGTATTATACAGTCATTTCACTATTATGCTAGCGCTCCCTTACCAGAAGCATTTGCCTGTAATGTAACCTTTACCTGCGACCTAGCCGTGTTACTTCTACCTAATTAATTGTATGTATTAACCTATCCTGCTGGTTTCGATTGTCTCTTTACACTTCCTAGCAGTTGACGGCCTGCGCAGTTCACTTTCAAAGCCCTAGCCATAACAGTGTAGTCTTGGATCGTTACATTACAGGCGAATGTTCCCGTTGAGGGAGCGCCATGTTGCTGTTGGATTTCTGCCACTGACAAGTCTGTCAAAATCCTAGTGATCTTTATCTACGTTACAATAAGGTTGCTGTTGGGTCGCTGCTGTTAGAGGTAGAATAACTGTGAAAGGACTGTTGTCGCCAGTTTTTTTTATAATGAGCAATAATTGCAATTAATTGTAATTAACAATTAATTTCTAAATTAATTGTAAATTCTACTTTACCTTTTAAAGGTTTAGCGATAATCTGATCTGAATCTGCTGCCTTAACAAAAAAAAACGACTTTGGGTAAAGGTTATTTATTTGGATAAATCTGGACCAAGAATTTTTGGGGACATAGATGGAAGGTATTCCACTTGTCTCCTCTTACGCTTATTGGAGGTGAAATTGTGATCGAGGACTGGAAGTGGAACTCCAACTTCCAGTTAATATTATTATAATTGTCACACACGTATCCTATACTATTATACGAGCAATATTTGTATATTTGTTTGTATATATATTTGTACTCACGTTCTCGAAATCGGCTTTAACGATTTCGATGAAAGTTGCAATTTATGGGTTTACGGTGGCGAAAAATCGATCTAGCTAGGTCTCATATCTGGAAATTCATTTTCTATTTTCACAGCCTCAGGAATGTGATACAACGTTGGTATACCTGGACGATATGTTTATTTCTATTTTCACCCGAGCAGAGCTCGGTCGACCTGGTACTTATAGTTTAAAATAAGGTATACTATTTATTATTAATAACTAATTAAACGAGTAGGGACAAAATAATCAAATGACTTTAAATCTAGTCCGTATCCCGCGACGGATGACAAGCAAGAGAGGGACGCTATGTGCAGCTCCCCGGAACGAGGAACGTTGCCACTTGACAAGGGTGCGTTCCTGACTAACTTTTAAATACTTATATAAAGTTATTACAGGCGACGCCACGTAGGTACTCGTATTCAAAGGTGCGTTCACAAATGCACAATACATGACGCCACAAATTCATCCACTACAGCACGCGTAGCATGACCACCGTAGAAAGAGGTTTTGTCGACGGAAGAATAGACAAAATGACAGATAAACAATCACAATCTGTCATTTTGTCTATTCTTCCGTCTACAAAACCCGTTTCTACGGTGGCAATGCTACGCGTGCAGTAGGTTCTTTACCATAATATCGATACTGATTGACGTTAATGTACCTATCGATCATGATATAAGTAACTACAATGCTGCGGTCGAGTTTTCCAAGTTTTCAGCCGGAAATAACTACTTTATGACTTAATTAGTTTCATTAGCAAGCATGTGGGGTTTGTCATTAATTCAGTCTGACTCACAAGAATATATAATAGCTATCAAACTGAGTATCTAGTTTGTTTAGTTAAGATAAGCCGCATATTTTTGTTCCATTGTCTCAAAGGTCTCGATTTTTGTCATTTAAGATAGCAATTACTGTACCTACCATGTTTTGCTTTGATAATGCCAATAATTAGCTATCAGTAGTATTAGTTTGAATATTTAAAAAAATCTTAAAATAACCTTCATCTTCGTACTCGGAAGGAGTACTTATAATACAAGAAATAGATCTTGATTTGAATGAATCCTTGAATTTGTGTAGTCCTAAGAAAATGAAAGGATGATCCTAATAACAAACATAAATTTAATATCATTTGCGCAGACTAAGATAATAATATAGTAGTGAGTACGAGAAGCATAGACGTTTTAATTAGAAACCAGTTGATATGAAGATAATGAAAGAAGAAACTTGCAATTTCCAAATTATTTATTGTAGATAGCAACGAAACCTTATATTAAAGGCGTGGTAGCAACTGTGCCAAATAAAGAACGAGAAACTGATAAATAATTGTCAAAGCAGGCACGCGTAGATAATCTAAATAAATAATTGCACATAATCAAATAAGAACATGAGATAACTCATAGAAACTTGCTTACTTTCGATTAATGAAATAGTTAGAATTCCCTTTATTAATGTTACACAGTGACATGACATGTAGTTAGTTATTAGGATGAGAATGATATGTTAGCATTTCAACATTTGATGCTATGCATGTGCCTCGGAAAGCACGTTACGCCGTTGGTCCCGGCTGTCTTTGACAGTCACTACGGGTAGTCAAGCCCAAAAGTCTGACAACTAGTCTTCCAGTAACTGGGTTATGAAAGTCAGATAGGCAGTCGCTCCTTGTAAAATACTGATATTCAGCTGCATCCGGTTAGACTGGAATCCGACCTCAAATTATAACTAATTTAGCCTTTTCCTAACGGAAAAGGCTAGGCAGATTCATAGAACACAAACAACATGATGCATAAAACTAAATTTGTTTACAGAAAGTGGTGTAACAAAGAGGCGTTGCAAGGTGCTAAAATGACATCAGCTTATGTACTAGGAATCGTTTGTCCGATATCAACTGATAGCTTATCATTATCGGGGCCTAGTGTCGATACCAAACCACGAACACTTGCTTGAACATTTCACAAATTATTGATCGACAAATCATTTTTGTTTTAATATAGAACTTGAATAGTTTGATATAGAACATGATAGACGATATAGCATTGAGAAGGTAGATAATAATATACAAAATAGTCATAAAAACAATTTATTTTGGCGAATAACATCAACAGATTAACAATTAAAACGAGGTTCTGGACCCACTACTTTTCCTGTAACATCAGTGGCATTACTTGGATTACCATTCAGATCAGCGTAGATGTAGGTACATCATCATTTAATTTTTATCTCAGCCGAGAGACGGCCACTCCTGGACATACGCCATCCCCACGCATTGCCACACACAACAACCAGTCATAATCTGTATCCAACTAATTCAGCAAACTTTACTATGTTAGCGTTCCACCTTGTGAGAGATAAATGGAATGTATTACTTAAAGTTTCAATTACTATCTTCCAGCCCACATCGATGGCCGAGTCCTCCCTGACACAAGCTACCAGAACAATGGACAGCCTTACGTCATCACCACTGCCAGGCTGGCCCAGATCAGAGGGAACTTCATGTACTGGTTTTACGACCAGGGGGGAAACGAGGGCATCGGAGACTACCAGAGGGACATCCACACGTCCACTCCTCAGATCCATAAGAACTTCAACTTTCAGCTGCCGTTCTTCGGGTTTAGGTTTAATTACACTAGAGTGAGTAGATTTGCAGAATTTTATACTCAAATTAATTCAAGATTTTTACTCTTTTTTTATATTACAGAAAGATTTAAGAAGATAGGTACATACACTTATAATCTAGCTCCCAGAAAATATAACTTTGACCGTCTCAGCTAAGGTCAAAATATTCAGCCAGTGTCAAGTCAGACGCCGTCCCTGGCTCTTTATCTCTTTCTAGACTTTTTTGTTCGTTAGATCTTTAGGTAGAGCAAAATGTTAATATTGCTATAATAGTACCTAGAGTAAAGAAATTTTTTGTATTTCCGATAAAGCTTATGGTGAAACCACCCACCTAAAAAAATATGGTTGGTTGTTTAGAAAAATGGCGTCACATTTACTCTTTTCTCTCTCCAGCTATCAATGAACGGCTACATCTACTTCAGCGACCCTCCAGACCACTACACCTACCCGCTGTCCTTCCCAGTGAGGGACTGGCCAGATGTCAATGACCCCTCTTTCATCGGTATCTTCTTCAGCAAGTGCCGTATCGGCAGCCAGCGTCAAGAGGATCCTGATCAGAGGAGACCTGGAGTTTACTTTAGGATGGACAGGGATTTGCAGGTAAATATCGTAGAATCTTTTATATCTTTTACCATACTATTCAACATAAAACTTCTAAAGATGTAATCGAGCACCTACAGCTGTATTTGCACGTAACATTTTGTAGAAAACTTTATAGATTTTCATTGATCCCAGAATTTGAGTCTGGATTAGAATCTATAGCTGTATTTGCTCTTGGCATAATTTTGTAGTTCTTCATTTCAACATCATCATCACCTTTCTCCTACTTTCCTCCTCCAAAGTCAAATAATTCATTTAAAAAAAAAATTGTGGATAATTGAGGCTTCTAGTTGTAGTCGTAACTACAACAGTCTTTTCTTCCCTACAAGGTCATAGTCATTATAGTCATGTCTAGCTCTTCTCTTTAATATGTAACCTCTTTTACTTTCATATAGACCCGCACAGACCAGCTCGGAGTTGAGATGAGGGAGCGTGTCACCTGGGACATTCGTCAAGGCGTTATCGGTTCCGAGACCTTCTTCCCAAAGCATGCGGTCACTATAACCTGGAAGAACATGTCATTCGCTGGAGGCATTGACAACTCGCTTTTCATGGTAAGTTTTAAAACAAATCAGAAACGTGAAACAGATCACAAATCTTGTTAAAATACAAATTCAGTCAGATCAAAATTAAAAAAAACTTAGTATTCAAAAATCATAACATAATTGCTATATAATGATTGGCTCACTGTCAAATATTTTCTTTCAATTTAATTAATCAATATTCATATTTCAGACAAACACTTTCCAAATGGTGCTTGCGACTGACGAAGTGTTCACGTACGCGATATTCAACTATTTGGAGATCAACTGGAGTTCCCATACTGAAGCCGGTGGTGATACCACCACTGGAGAAGGTGGTGTGCCAGCTTATGTAAGTAACAGTACTTACTTTTAGTATGTAGAAGTAGAACTCTTTGTGAAAAGCTTGTCTTGGGACTTACCAAATTAATGCCACCAAGCAGTTTTGCTGTGTTCCGGAAGGTAGTGTAATTTACCATCACTTGAGACATTTCAGCTTTGTCTCTAAAATAGCAAGACGTTGATGCCTTTGGCATTGCAGACGTGGCTCTGGTGACCATAAAATTTGGTGTGGCTATCTGCCTGTTTGCAATCCAATAACTTGAAAAATACTGAGACTTTATTTAAGCTAAAAACTCAGTCATTAAAATCTTATTTTAAAACTAGATATAAATTGGTGGTATAAAATCTGACGGTTTTAAATGCAGATTAAGAACTGAGGTGATCGTAACACCAAATGTTAAAAATACTGATATTCTGACACCCAAATCGATTTTTAATTTTTTATACCATCACTTGCAGATTGGTTTCAACGCTGGTAACGGAACCCAAAGCTACGAATACAAGCCGTATTCACAAGCGTCTGTACTTCGAGACCTGACGGGCAGAGGATGGGCCAACGGCTTCCCAGGACGACACGTATTTAGGATAGACGAGAAAATACTCATGGGGACTTGTAACAAGGATATTGGTAAGTCCCTGATTGATGTTTATGCAGTCTTTCAGTAAAAAGCGAAATGATTGTATCCTTAGTTGATGTAAATCCACTCCTAGCCTAACACAAGCTTACTTAAAGGTGTTTACAGAAATACAAGTTAAGTGCCAACTAAATTAGTAGAAATCTGCAATATACAGCTAACGGGCGTTAAAAGCACTTCAAGTTTTAGGAAGAGACTTAGAGAGATCATGCTCTACAAAAATATTTTTTCCAAATCTCTATGTCCCAAATTACACAAAGTTCTGTTAAAACAAAACTCTTTTCTATCCACCAGATGGAGCGAATCTCCCTTTAATGTTTGCTCCCGAAAGTGGTAACATGTTGGGAGGTACCATCGTCAACATCACTGGTCCGTGCTTCAACCCTAACGACCGGATCACTTGTCGCTTCGACACGGAGTCCGTCATAGGAGCCGTGGTGGATGTCAACAGGGCCATCTGTGTGCAACCCAGGTTCTGGCATAATGGGTATGCAAGGTTCGAAATCGCGATCAATAATGAGCCTTATAAGTGGAAAGGAAAGTACTTTGTTGGTAAGCAAATCGTTTTTTTTGTATATTTTTATTGATATAATGTTTGTTGTTGAAACCTTTAAAACTATTTTCTTTGCTAAATCTTATTTTTTTTTATTATGTTCAAGAGTAACATATTGAGATAATATAACTTTTACATGTCTCTACAATTCAATAAACCTCCTGTCTAACAATCTTCCGATTTCCTCAGAAACGCCTGCAACAGCCACAGAGAAGATCTTCTTCACCGACAACTCAGTTCACGAGAGGTATCCACCAGAGGTCAGAATAACTTGGGACCGCTTCAACTTGACGACGAACCTCAACGTTCAACTGCAGATCAGCTTATGGGGATACAAGGAAATTACCATCAGACCACAACTTGAATACATAGACATGATTGAAATAGGAGTGGCTAATACAGGAGAATATGTGATCAATCCCCAAAACTTTAGGAACAGGGATAACTTCTTGCACAATGACATGCAATTCGGTTTTCTGCAGATCAATCTGACTACACCTGAAGTGTTTAAAAACGTTCCGATATCACCGTAAGTAGTTTTATACATATATTTAGTTTTACATATTTGCAAATATAAACTTAAATCGGATATTTCACACATAATATAATATCACGCCTGTTTTCCAGAAGTGTTAGGCAGGCACATTTCGCCAGTTTTGTTTAAGTCCCATGTTCTAGGGGGCAAGCCATCAACTGGGCACAAGTCCAGACTCTGTGCAGCTATAGAGAAATATTGGATATTTCGTTTTTATTAAAAGTAATTGTTGGGACAACGAAATCCTTGTTTAATATTTGGTGATCTATCTAGATGATATTTTTTGCCTACTTCATACAACCACATTTTCTCTTCACAGTGTTCTATGGAGTCGTCCCATCCCCTTGGGTTGGTACTTCGCCCCGCAATGGGAAAGAATCCACGGCCAACGTTGGCCCAATGCCCTTTGCAACAACTGGCTTCGGACCGACCGTTTCCTGAAGAACTTCGCTTCCCAAGTGTGGGTCTGCCCGTGTACGTTGGAACATGCGTTGTTGGATAAGGGCCGGTTCATGCCAGACGTGGCTTGTGACAAAGACACGAACCCTACCTGTAGGTACCACTGGGGCAGTGTGCATTGTGTCAGGAGTGGAGCACCAAGGTAATTAGAATTAAAAGTCTCTTACCTACATTAAATTATTTGTTCAATTTATGTCTTTGCACCGAATTTTCAAACTAAACGTCCTATTTAAGATTCTGTCTTTCGCTACCACTTTGAAGGGACTTTAAGAATTGAGTTGCGTTTGAGAAATCAGAAATTATAATACTTTTGTGTCGTAATATTAAGTTTGTGTAAATTATCTTCCTGTACAAGTTCCAATATATACTTTTGATTTTTAAGACTGCAGTATACATTTTGAGAAATCAACACGTTTTCTTTTTTGGCAATTTTGGTCACATTCTTAATGTACCTATGTTTTCCACAGCGCGGAAGGCTCTGGCCAACAATGCTGCTACGACAAGAACGGTTTCCTGATGTTGTCCTACGACCAGATGTGGGGATCCCGACCCTTGAGGTCTCACGACTTTGGATTCACTCCTTACAACGAGGCTAACAAGGTAAGACCTATCAAGTGCTACTGTTCATTTTGGCCACACTGACTAGATTTAAGATACAAATGAAGCACTTGATATTGAAGTGAACAAAAACCATAAAGGCAAAAATGTTTCCATATATTCTGGAAATGAAAATCTAGAGTAATTTATGTACAAATTACTCTAGATTTTCATTTCCAGACTGTCAGATTGAATTTTGAACTTTTTCTTTATTGGTATAGATATCAATCAATCTGCCTAGCCTTTTTCCTAAAGTTGGGGTCAGCTTCCAGACTAACTGGATGCAGCTGAATACCAGTATTTTACATGGAGCGACTGCTTATCTGACCTCCACAACCTAGAAACTGGGTAATACGATACCCTATGGTAAGACAGGTTGTCAAACTTTCGGGCTTCTGACGACCCGTAACGACTGTCAAAGATCCACGAATGACATCCGGGACCAACGACTTAACGTGCTTTCCGAGGCTCGGAGGAGTCTTGGTATGTAAAGATGGTCACCCACGGACCAACCCTGGCAAACGTAGCTTAACCTGATGGACTGATCCGTGCGGCTGTCATTATTTAGCCACAAACTACTTCTCCTTTATTGGTATAGATATGATGTTCATAAATACATTTCTTTTTCCCAGGTTCCATCGCTGTCCCATTGGTTCCACGACATGATTCCATTCTACCAGTGTTGCATGTGGCAAGAAGAACAGGCTGTTGGCTGTGAAACATTCAGGTCGATACAATACTAAAAGCCCTACATTTCTTTCCATAGCTTTATCTTGGTCTTTCACATAATGATATTTTAAAATAAGTTAATGAGTATTAATAATTTGTTCATCCTTACAGGTTTGAGCGTCGTCCTTCGCAAGACTGTGTGGCGTATCAGTCGCCTGGCGTAGCGGGAATATTTGGAGACCCACATATCGTTACCTTCGACGACCTGCAGTATACCTTCAACGGAAAAGGTGAGCGTTTACTTCTGCTCTCTCATCTTCTTGTTTCACCATATTATGCTATTTTGTAATATGAAAATAGAACATGCTTTGATTCAAGAGGATAGCATGACTGACTGAGAGGATCTCTATTATTGCCCCCCGGTGTTAGTATTACCTCCATCTATCTATCTATATACAGGGTCAAATTAAATTAACTAACAAAACTCCGCAGACGTGATTGGTATCTAAACATGATAAAGTAAAAAATAAATTAATTTAGTGATTTTTTTTTGGAGTCACAACCGCAGTGTACTTGAAATAATTATCTGTTTAAAAAATCCGTTTTTTTTTTTTTAACTTCACAGCATGTCCATATCTAAACAGGATAAAACAAAAAAAAACAACAGTGGCACTCCGGGAGTGCCGACAGAAGTGAAAACTTGAAAAAAATCGACACCGCAATAATCAATGCGTTGATGTATTTTACTCCATGCACCGCGGTAATCAACGCAAAAAAAAAAGACATTAACGTGTCTTTTACGACACGGTGTCGGTAAATTGCGTCACAGTGTCGCGAAATCAATGGTTTAGTCCCATTTCAAAAATGCCCAACGCGCCTAAAGAAGGTTTCACAAAAAAAAAAAAACAGATTTCTCAACTCATACTTCAAGTTAGTAACACAATCACAATCTGTCATTTTGTCTATTATTTCGTCGACAAAACCCGTAGAAACCCCGTTTCTATGATTGTCATGCTGCGCGTGCTTCGGCCGTTGACACTAAAAAAATAATCAAATCTTAATTTTTTTCTTGTTTAGATGTCGATATTCGATACACTAGATTTAATTTGAGCCTGTATATAAAAATCAATTCAACTCAACCTAATCAGCCGTTAATATTAAGTACAGCACTACTAACCATTATTTCTTATTCTCAGGAGAATACGTGTTGGTAAGAGTGGACCACCCGCAGTTGAAGCTGGACGTTCAAGGCAGGTTCGAGCAAGTATCGCGCAACATCCACGGACGTGTCAACGCTACACATCTTACTTCTGTCGTCGCTGCTTCCAATAACTCCGTGGCTGTCGAGGTAAGACACATACAAATTCCAATTCAAGTCATTTATTCAAACTAGGCTGAAAATCAGCACTTTTCGAACGTCAAAATTACATAAGACAGTCCCCCAAAAACGACACTACAACTTTGTTCTACAGATCTATTCCATGTGAGTATAGTAATAGATTAGGAAATCCATTATTTAAAATTCTCGCAACGATCGCTTTTAGATATGACGTGGCCTAAAGCTCTATGTAATATTGAACGGGCGCGTACTACACAACTCATGCTGATACAAGAGAAAGGAGTAGAGTGCCTAAAGATATAGAGAGAAAGATATATAGAGAAAGGAGTAGAGTGCCTAAAGATAAAGAGGGCCTAAAATAGTTCCTTTGTCGTTATTCAAAACTGTTTCCGTTTTGAATAACGACTAGAAGATTCAAAAACTTGAGAGGAATATTTAATGACGACTTACTTTTTCATTAAATCGGATGTCAATAAAAACAGACAGAAAAGGAGATTACTGAGACTTGCTAAAGTTGAATTTTGAATGATGCAGATTCGCGCAAATTCAATCTCTGAACATCTTTGTTATCTCATAGAATGGCAATCAAGCAGTAGTGAACTCTACCCTAATTGCGTAACTTATTTTTGTAGACTAATTTGTTTCATTTTGACAGTTCAACAACATTCATTGCATTATTTACGTTGTTGAGCCGATTTTTTTTCCAACTTATGAAGCAATGGATTAGCAATCTGTTTCGATTAGAAACATATTGTGATTGATCGTGTATTACGCAATTAGGGTACTGGAACTGAATGAATTTACTCTTAGTCTTCTACATACAATTTTTAAAGTGAAACTTTTATTACATCGTCTCAAACTTTTTCGTCTGTGTGTTGCATGTCGCGTGACGGTCGGCCGCGGAGTAGGGATAAAGTGAAAGGCGCTCGTCAGAGCAGCCAAGGCCAATATGGCGGCGCCTATAGAAGTTTCACTTTTACCGTGGTTTCATAAAACCACACAATCCTTTTTTTGTGTTCTTCTTGTATAAATATAATATTATTGCTATTCCTTCCAGGTTCGTCTGCGCCCGCAGCACGCTCAATGGAGATACAGACTGGATGTGTTTGCTGACAATAAGAGGGTGTACTTTGACAGGCCTGCCCTCAGGGTGCAGTACTTCCCAGGTAACCTAACCAAAGTCTGTCTCTTGGCCAACCACGAGTTTCATATACGTAGATATACTTTTTGTGCCTATGAAAGATGGGATTGTTGAAAATGGCAAATATTCGATTCAATTTCGTCATTAGAACGGAAAGTCATCCTGCTTAATAATTAGAAACAAAAAAAATAAAACAAATGCCACCCCGCCCCCAAAAAGACAATTTCAATTAAATCGTATTATTTCTAGTTAATTCTTATCCTCTTCTATCTAGTCTGTATTACCTCACTAACAGGGCGAGGGCTTAGTCAATTTCCCTTTAACCAACAATTCTGATTTCTGTAAATTTTCTTTTTGCTCTTCTTTCGAATTTTTTGAAGTGAAAACTTCTTTAGGCGCGTTGGGCATTTTGAGATGGGGCTAAACCATTGATTTCGCGACACTGTTACGACACCAGCTTTTGACCATTAAAAAGACATCAACGCGTTGATTACCGCGGTGTCGAATTTTTCAAGTTTTCATTTCTGTCGGCACTCCCGGAGTGCTTTCAAATAAAGTAATTTTATTCATAGGACTCTAATAGCGAATCTTATCCTCATCTAAGTATCATTATGATCTTTCAATTATTTTATTCTCATTCTTTTTCTTGTTCTCATGTCGTTGAATGACTAATATGTTTTGCATAATCAATCTGCTTATTTTGTAACCAGGTGTGACAGTATACCAGCCGATGTACCTCCTGAACCAGTCAGAGATCGTGATCATGTTCTCTTCGGGCGCCGGCATTGAGGTGGTGGAGAACAAAGGCTTTATGTCTACAAGAGTCTACTTACCTTGGAACTATATGGTGAGTGAAGGAAAATTTATTATTTAAAAGGAGATTTTTATCCAAGGAGTTCAAAAATACCCAGGAACATAGTCTTAACAAGATATTTAAAAAAACGTGTGGCACTCGGGGACTGCCGCGGTAAAGCTATTGCATAGCATTTGTAACCTCCATACTTCCTATTTGTCAACGCTACACTTGGGATGATGACGTGTTGACATAAAACAAAAATTACGTTCCCATGACAACATCACGTTGTCATGGGAACCGACATTACATAATAGGCGGAGTGGGGGGTGTTAGGTTTTTTTCGTTACGGAATTTCTTGATTCGGTCGCCGCGCTCAAAGCCCGCGATAAAAGCTATGTGCAATAGCTTAAAAATCTGAGGGTTATTATCTAAGTTACGTTTATGAAACTTTACAGCAAAAACTATCGTTAATAAATTTGAATGGTTTTCGCGGACCAGTGTTCCTTTGGATCACTATGATGTGTGATACTTGAGGCTTATAACAGTAGCCATATTGTAGACAACACTTTTTTTTACCAAATCACGAGATCCTTTTTGGCTATAATAAGACCTCAATCGTATTACTACGTTTTTCAGCTTGATAGCCTTAAGAATGCGGCGACGCATGAATTGTCCATACAAACGTAATACATAAATCATTTGCAATTTGAGCATATTCCCACCATATTATGTTCATATTTAGATTGAGACAGTATTTATCTAGGCTCCTACGTCTTTTTATTTCCAAAAACTTAACTTTAAATGAAATGTAAGCGAATTGCATTTCGTACATTTTTAAAGCGTAAATGACATGTTTTCATATTGTTTTTTCTGTATTATAAATAACAATATTTGTAGTATTGTTTCCGCAGAAGCATAGTTTATGTTATCAAGTTACAAATTAACGAAAAAAAACATGGAAATACATTAAGTTTTCATTCATAATTTTTTGTATTACGGAACACATCCAAAATCATAAATTTTCGAAAGCTAGTAGTGCTATCGCGTCAAGCAATAATTGTCAATGTGTGCGTGGTAGTATTGCTCACTGTAGGTGTATATCGCTCCGACAGGCACTCACACTAGCGCAACGTGCTTGGAATTGAATTAAATCGAAAGTTTATCTACATTAAGAGACTTTACTCCTGACGACTTCCTCACGAATTAATCTGAACCACCTGAACGATCCTCATCTTCATATCTCTTGTTACTTTTTACACAACTGTGTCATACTCCTGACTTGAGTTCGAACGATCTTCATCTACATAATCTTTAATGTTTTTGTATACAATGGTATTTTTTGTGTTAGAATCAAACGCGAGGACTCTTCGGCAATTGGTCGCTGGACGTGAACGACGACTTCACGCGGCCGGACGGCACGCTGTCCAATATCGACCTGAACAACTTCCAAACTGCGCACAGGGAATTCGCTCAGCACTGTAAGTTATACACACAAATATTTTCAGACCTACATAAGCTGAAGTGGCTAAGGGCTGGCCATATTTGCCGTAGAACTGATGACCATTGGTATACACGTGTTCTTCAGTAGAGACCGCGACTCGGCAGGGCACCCTCAGGATAGATGGAGCGACGATATTAAGGGGGAAGCGTCAGGGTAGCCCGCGAAATTCAAATTTTCTTATGTTTTTTGCATTTTGCAGGTCAGTGTCAGGTTTTATGTGTATTAAAATATGATTCGCGGTCGTAACAAATATGGCTTCACTCAATTATATTCATTACAATCAGCAATACAACTCCATAAGTTAGCAAAGGTGTCAAATGAAATGACATTGATTTGACACCTTTATCTTCTTCTTTATCACTATTGCTGATTTTAATGATTATAATTGAGCAAATCCATATTTGTTACGACCGCGAATCATATTTTAATCAACATAAAACCTGACACTGACCTGCAAAATGCAAAAACTTAAGTAAATTGGAATTTCGCGGGCCACCCTGACGTTTCCCCCTTAATGGTTAAAAGTAGTGTGGTAACTACAACGCCACATATGAACTACGCATCACACTGACGTCACGCAAAATCTTACATCATGCAAGCAGAATTTACCGTGCGACGAGTACATATACAATGTCCCGACATCAATCTTCGGGTAGTTGCCCACTAGACACAACACCCGTCTGGTCGGAGGATCCTCCCTTTTCTATGGAGGATGAGTGAACTTTACACCCTGTTCCTCATACCTCTACAGTAGTAAAGGCTCAAGTTGAAAGACGTGATAGTGGAGAGACCTATGTCCAGCATTGTACTGATACAAGCTGATGATGATAATGAATGGAATCCTGAACACTGTATCATCTTGAATTGGAGATTTCACGTAATTTGTCGGCCGACTAAGACATTCTGCATTGCATGTTATAAGAGCCGCACGGGTCGATCTATCAGGTTAAGCTACGCTTGCCGCGGTTGGTCTGAGGATGGGTGACCATGT
The DNA here is from genome assembly GCA_963680765.1 of Agrochola lychnidis. Lineage (NCBI taxonomy): Eukaryota > Metazoa > Arthropoda > Insecta > Lepidoptera > Noctuidae > Agrochola > Agrochola lychnidis. The sequence continues at coordinate 9,198,220 of OY796855.1, read as the reverse complement.
TTACATACCAAGACCCCTCCGTGCCTCGGAAAGCACGTTAAGCCGTTGGTCCCGGCTGTCATTTGTAGATCTTTGATAGTCATTACGAGTCGTCAGAATTTTGACAACCAGTCTTGCCAACGGGTATCGTGTTATCCAGTAACTGGGTTGTGGAGGTCCGATAGGCAGTCACTCCATGTAAAATACTGATATTCAGCTGCATCCGATCAGACTGGAAGCCTACCCCAACATAGTTGAGAAAAGGCTGGACAGACGATGAGGTATCTGTTGAAAATAGTGCACTTATACTACTCATGTAAAATGTAGAGTGGCACTGTTTATTACCCCAATTAGCAAAATAAAATATTATTTACGCTTTCAGGGCAACTGACCGATCGAGAACAACGAGACATAGGAGTAGCCATGTTCTACCGCGAGTACGGCAGAACAGCAGCCTACTACAACGATAACCAGTTCATACCGAACTTCATTCGAGAACCAGCCGACTTCCTGCCGACCAACAGATCGCAGGACGTTGCGAGAGCCATCGAGATATGCCAGGACTCGTACCAATGTCGATACGATTACGGAATGACTCTGAATAGGGACATGGCGGAATTTACGAAGAATTATTTGGCTTCGATTGTGAGTATTACTTTTTTAACCGACTTCCAAAAAGGAGGAGGTTATATGTTCGTCGCGTATGTTTGTTTTTTTTTTATGTATTTCCACCGATTTCTCCGTCAATTGTGGACCGATTTTGAAAATTCTTTTTTTGTTTGAAAGTGTGTGCTCTCGAATTGGTCCCATATAAATTTTATTAACTTTGCTTCGATAGTTTTTGAGTTAGCTACAAAATACGTATTTTTTTCCCACTTAGTATGTAGATGATATAAGTTTCTGTCACTGGTAGCAGGTAGTGGTACTCGAATGTGTGATGGGTAGGTATCACAACTAAAAAGTGAAAAATAAAAACTTTTTACAAAAAAAAAAACAACCGACCTCGAAAAAAAAACACTACAAAGTGAAAAATAACTTTAATTTTGGAAGTCGGTGGCAAAAAACGAAAATACAAAACCCAAGACACCGACTGAACCGAAAAGTTTTTTTAATGTTACATCCAGTGGTGGTTTAGAGGTAACGGCTCCGACTTACAAGTTGTAGGTCCCCACGTCCCACGGACCCAGTCAGGCGCTTTACTTTATGAAAATAATTTCATCACCACTGCTCACAAAACAGTTAAGGAAAACATCGTGGGGAAACCGGCATATCCTAGAACCAACAATTCGAACACATCGAGCCTGTTATGGAAAAACATCGTAACCGACAGAATGTAGGTATTTCACTTTATTATTGTGACGTACAGCTAAAATAATTTAGTTCTTAATACAAAAACACTTAAACCAATATTTGGATAAGCGTCAAAATTATAACTGGCATTAGATAGTATCGCAAACGACAAAAGTAAAAGTTTGATATTTATGAACAATTAGAATTATCGTAACCAACATCTCGTAAGTAATGTTTGTCACTTAGGTACTATAAAACATAGTTTTATAAACTACCCAAAATCTGTGTTGCGTATATTGTATATGCTTAATTTATTTTGTTTATTGGATCGAAGACAGACTCCGGTACTTGAGTCGGAATCTTCTCACACGACCTCAACATAAATATATCCCGCCCGCTGGGAATGTTCAACACCGTCTATCAGGCGGAGTGTGTGGGCATCATACAAGCGGTTCACGCCATAGAAGCCAGGAGAGTTACGGACACCCACATTCGTATACTTTCCGACAGCGCTTCAGTTCTCCAATCCTTACGGAAAAAATATATTACCTCGAAGTTAATACTAGAATGTCACAATACACTAGAACAGGTAACGGTATCTAGCCGCAACACGGTAACACTGCAATAGATAAAAGGACACAGTGGATCGCTAGGTAACGACGCAACTGACGAACTTGCTAGAAGAGGATCTAGCATGGCAGTCTGTCGACCCGAGCCTATCGTACCAGTCCCCTACAACCAAATACGCAGGTGGCTACAGGAGTACACCCACACACAAGCGGAGTACTGGTGGACCTCGACACCGGGCTGCAGACAGTCCAAGGAAGCTATGCCGTACTTGGATAGCAGGGTAACCAGGCGTTTATTACGCCTGGACAGTAATGACCTGCGCCTGGTAACGGGGACCATCACGGGACACTGCTCGCTAAACAAACACTTCCACACAATAGGCATAACGGACAGTTCTCTGTGCAGGGCGTACATGGAGGTTAAGGAAACCGTCACGCACCTACCCTTTGAATGCACAGGCGTCACCCAAATTAGATCAGAAACCCTCGGGTCATCCAGATCTTTCACAGATGTTCTGAACAGACTAGGAGTTTTAATTAACTTCCGGAGGGAGGTGGGCTGGTTGGAATAACCACCAAACGGCCGCCATGGCCCACGTACAATGGTCCACCTTACGGACTAAGTGCGGAAACCAAAACCCCATAACATAGAATATAGAAGTATATTGTTTATTTGTAGAAAATACTGTATTCTGATTGTTTGATTGCCTATTTATTTGAATGAAGTAATATTCAATTTGGAATTTTTATAATTTTGAAATGTTAAAAACTTTAAACACTAAAAATTTATTTAAATTTTACCATTGTAATTCTTGTTTCTGAGTAACAACTAAACGCAGATTTTTAGAACTGTTCTAGTTCAAACTTAAAAGACTACTAATTTTGTTCTTGTTAATAATAAATTAGACCCTATGGTCATGTGATTTTTAAGATCTGGGTAGCAAGCAATTTGTTTTTGTTAATAAATAAATAAGGTCCTATGTCATGTGATTTTTAAGATGTGGGGTAGCGAGCAAGCATTTTTGGGCCTTACGAGGGCCTTGAAACGCGTGATATTAGGAGAAAAAACACAGTGCATATTAGTTAGCCTTAATTATTTTCAAGAAAAGTAATAGCGTAAATGACGATTTTTGAAAACAAACAGAAATCATGACCTTTATTTTTATCTTAAGCGACAAAAGTACTCATTATTTAACTCTTTCTGCAATAATTTAATTGATTTTACATAGAGCCTAATGTGTTTTGCAATATATACAAAAACCGGAGATCTATAAATAACAAATTAAAAATTATCAATAAAATACCTCTCCTGTAAAATTTCATAAAAGTCGCTTACGATGTTCTTCCATAACAGGCTCGACATGTGACATCTACCAACCCGCACTGGGCCCGCGTGGTGTATTACAGCCCACGCCCTCTCAAAGACAGGAGGCCTGTGTCCCAGCAGTGGGAACATTATAGGCTGATTATGAATCTATACACCAACTAAGGTTTGAGAGCAAACCTACATGACGTCATCATCTGCCGTATCCCATTTATGTTACGGTCAGCTTCCAGTCTAACGGGATGAAATGAAATGAAATTGTTTATTCTGTAAATAGGATATCGGAATCACTTTTACACGTCATATAAAAAAAACAGCGCTACTGCTGAGCATGAGGTCCTGGGTTCGATTCCCAGGTCGGGCAGTGTTATTGGGATTTTCTATCTGAAATTTCTCAGTAGCAGCCCGGAGTATGGATTTGTGCCCGGATGATGGCAATAGGCTCGTCCCCTATTACATGGGACTTAAACATAACTGGCGAAATGTGGGTGTACCTGCTACAGGGACACCTCTGCCCAACCCTTCGGGGAAACAAGGCGTGATGTTATGTTATGTGTTATAAAAAATTAAAAAATAAGCTAGATGATTTCAGCGTTTCCTACCTGACTACTCTGAGAATAAAGGCCGAAACAAACTCAGAGGTCACAGTCTCTTTTAAAGTCCGGACATAATCTTGGTCAGGTCATATGAGGACCATGTAGATTAGCGTCTGAAATGGTCTTTTGAGGAAAGAACCACACAGATTTGAGTGGACCTGTCCAGTCAGTGCAAGCATTTAGTATTTTTCATTAAGCGACTCCCTATCTGTCCTCCAGCACCCTGTTTGGGGATAAACACGATACCCCAAACCTAAACATAAAAAACTTTTTATAAATAAAAAACAACCGACTTCCAAAAAAACACTAAAAAGTGAAAAAAAACTTTAATTTCGGAAGTCGGTGTCTTTGGTTTTGAATTTTCATTTTTTGCCGTGGACGTGGTGCTTTTTAGTACCTACCCCACACAAATTCAAATACCACTACCTGCTATGTAAATAACAGTCACAGGAACTTATCATATCATCCACATACTAAGTGGGAAAAAATACGTATTATTGAAACTAACTCAAAAAAACTACCCAAGCAAAGTTAATAAAATTCATATAGGACCACCTCGAGAACATACATTTTCAAAATCGGTCCACAATTGAGGGAGAAATCGGCGGACACATAAAAAAAGACGTAGGTACGTTACGAACATATCGATACCCTAGTTACATTTTTTACTTTTTTATTCCTATGCATACTAAATGAAATTCTGCGTCGTTTTATCTTACCAGAGTTACGTAAAGCCTTCTCCTTCTATTAAAAAAAATTGTCACAATGATATTAAGTACTTCGGATGCGCGTATTATTGTACTCAAAAGAAATTGAGTACTTAACATAACATAACATCACGCCTTGTTTCCCCGAAGGGTTTGGGCAGAGGTATATCTGTAGTAGGTACACGCAAAAAAAAAGCTAAAAAGCTATTCTATGATATAAAAACTCAATTTTTACTGTTCTTTTAACCACTGCTACGATATTCATATACGAACATAAGAATTGCTCTCCTGTAAAATTGGTGTAAATGTGTGAACTAGGGTATCGATATGACCTCCTCCTTTTTGGAAGTCGGTTAAAAGTCAAATGATGTAATGTTGTGTGTAAACGGAATGATTCATTCACGATTCATTCGAGCTATTAAGTCAATAATAAGCCTTGATTGTCAACCTGTCATACCTAAAGACAAATTAATGATTTCCCACACTTGGAATATAGCAAAATACGTTGTATATCTATTAACACAACTACTATGCCATGGTTACACTGAAAAACTAAATCTTTAATAAAAAAAACTACATATACAGGGTGGCAGGGACATCGACGAGAAAACTGTTACCATGGATTCAGTACATGATTCTGAACCCCGCTACGTTGAAATTTTTCGCAAAAAATTTATGGAACAGCTGTTTTTTTTTTAAATAACCGACAAAAAATTTCAATGCATGGGGGTTCCGTACCTTGTACTGAATCCATGATAACAGTTTTCGCGTCGATGGTGCCATCCTGTATTAGTACTTATTCCCTAATTAGACCCTAATTGCGTAAAACGCGATCAATCACAATCTGTTCCATTTTGACAGTTCAACAACATTCATTGCGTTATTTACGTTGTTGAGCAGACAAATAATTCGAACATCTGAAGCAATATGAATCAGATTGTGATTGATTGTGTTTACGCAAGCAGGGTACCATTGCGATGTAAATCACAATGTGTGGTCCTGCGACCACACATTGTGATTTCAAGATTATGCTGTGGCCGAAATAAAAAGCCATACGTTTCCTAGGTATAAGGACATAATGAATTTTTGAATTTTCAAATTCCGAACCCTAATTGCGCAAAACACAATCAATCACAATCTAAATCATTTTGAAGGATTTTGCTAATCCATTGCTTCATATGTTCGAAAAATTTGTCTGCTCAACAATGTAAATAACGCAATGAATGTTGTTGAACTGTCAAAATGAAACAGATTGTGATTGATCGTTTGTTACGCAATTAGGGTGCGGGTCAAGTATTGACAACTCCTCACAAGATCCACTAACGTAAACAGCAGATTTCAGACTTATTTTTGCGTTTTTTATTTTTTAAATTGCTTTTCCCTACATTTTGACGAGTTATGCGAACATATGTATGGAACAGCAGGTTTTTTTTTCGCGATTTCTGCTTTGGTCCCATAGTGAAAGTTGTTCATAATGATGAGTACAATGACCCTTTAAGAGGTTTAATGTAAACAAAAACTAAGGTTGTATAACAGGGGGCCTACCAACAGCTCATAAAGCAGTATTATTTTAATATTACTTCAGTGTGGGAAAGAGATGAAGCTCTACAGGACGTACAGCTCCATCTCTTTCTCCCACTGAAGTAATATTAAAATAATACTGCTTTTGAGCTGGTGGTAGGCCCCCTGTTCCTATGATTTGAGTGAAAAAATTCTGTCACTCTTTCTTCCAAGGATTCTCTAGACAGTCACGGAGGGACTGCTAAAAACGTGTATTTGGCGAGACCGAGGCGTTTTCGAGACCAAAATCGTTTTCTTCTTTCTATTCCACATCCTATATCTTTTTAACAGAGCCTAGTCTTGAACACTCGCGTGCAGTAGGATGCGTCAAATCAGCCCATTGTTCTTTTAATTATAATGCATTTGCCAAGGCCCCCATAGGACGGACAATGGCTTCAGTCGCCAACTATAATCCATTCATAATTCTTGTATACTAGGAGTTATTTGATTTCTAGTTGTTTTCGGATAGTTTTGTCATATTTTTGCTTTTGCTGCCAAGATTTGGTACATCAGTGGCTTTGAGAAACCTTAATTGACTAGCGTAATTGTTGCTAATTAATTTACTAATTTGTTACATATCCTTGTGCAAAATAGGTTTGTAGTGATAGTAACTATTCCCAATTTTTTCTTAAAATATTTGGTTTGAAGGACAAATCTTTAGAAGATTTGGAAGGAAGGACTAATGTGTCTTTACGAAGGTTGCCAATTCATCTTTTATTAATTGCCATAAATAAGGTAGGTCCAAGAGATAACCCACTATTTTCGTTTCAGACCAACATAAAGGAGATTAACGCTCGAAGGGTCATAAGTTGCGGTATTCTGGAGACCCCACGCTTCGGGAGAAAGAGTAACTTTTTCTTCACACCTGGAACCAGGGTAAGTCGATACTTTCTTCCTTACCTTTACTTTCAAGATACCTAAACGATGAACGCTTTGTTCATAGATTTTCGTTTAGCCATAAAAGAAAAAATATATCTCGGCATAAAAGATATTCTTGGAGCCATTTTAGAAATCCTTTTAATGTACTTACTTTTCCAACAAAATTTAAGAGAAATTCAGCAAATCCAGTTAGTCTTGTCCCTAAGATAATGATGAAACCAGCCAAATGCGAGTCGTACAATATTTTGCAAAAAACACCGAAAAAAAACACGTTTCTTGTATGGGGACCCCTTGTTTAAACTTTATTTTATTTTCTATTTGTTGTTATAGCGGCAATAGAAATACTCTGAAATACTAATACTAATCTAGAAATACTAATCTGTGAAAATTTCAACTGTCTTCCTATAACGGTTCATGAGATACAGCCCGCTGACAGACAGACAGACAGCGAAGGCTTAGTAATAGGGTTCCGTATGGCACTCTTCCGGTACAGAACCCTAAACACATAGGCAGCTAATATAAGCCCAAATAGATACACTAAATAGAATTATGCCTTGATGAACCCTCAATTGTTGGGCAACACTTTTTAACAAGATGTCGATACAAACAAAACACAAAAAGATCAAATTTTAACTGACAAACACTTTGAAGTACGTGAAGGGCTAAAGATGAAGTATTCCAAGTTCCAACACCGTTTAGGAATGACGTGAATACAAATTGATTGTCACCCACGGTTCACCCACAAAACCGCTATTCGTCATAGGTCGAGGAAACATTGTAAAGCATTCATTACTACGTTTCAATTTCCTTATGTATCATCTATTGTGTTAATGTACTAGCTATTCCCGCGGCTTCTTGCGTTTGACCTGTATAATATAAATATATGCTCAATAATATAAACGCGAAAGTTTGTGAAGATGTTTGTTACTCTTTCACGCGAAAACGGCTCAACGGATTTGTATGAAATTTGGCACACATATACTTTATAGCCTGGATTAACACATAGAATACTTTTTATCCCGATATTCTTTCGGAATCTAGACTTATGCTTATAGTTTTTTATAAGTATTGGTGGAAGTTCTAGCACTATATCTATTTCTGTCGCCGGACAACATTGTAGTGTCCTGGTTTGAAGGGTATGGGTGCCGCAGCTATATAGCATTTCTTTGTAAAAGCTATTGTGACCGTGAACTGCATAATGTGTACATAGATGAAGATGCACCTCCCTGAAAAAAGACGATTGACTTGAGCGCTGGACGCAGAGAAAAGCGCTCGGCGTGGCAACACGCCGTGTTCGGATTCACGACAAGTCAATCGTCATCCTGAGGATGCCTCGTTGAGAGCTGAAACACGTGTCGATTTCTTACAGGGTTTTTATGGCTCTTTAGGAATAGCTAAGCAGAATAAGTTACAAAATATATCCACGTCTATTGTATTTTATAATGGATTTCCGCAAGGTCACGCCTGAATCAATTAACTATCTTTAACTTACTGGACTTTCCAAAAATGTTAAATAAAAGATCGCAATTTTATTTAGGAGCCAAGGGCCATATACAGATATTGCTCCATCCTAAAACTAGCCTCACTGGCTGGTTTTCCACTGGCCACCGTCTAACATCTATAAAGTAGTCCAGTACCTAATATAAATTAGAAATTAAGACAATAGAGGCAACCTCTAGCAACAGTGTACAGAATTGCAAAATAAAATCAAATAAAAGTTTAAAATCTGTAAATAGTATTATAAAATCAAATAAAAGTTTAAAATCTGTAAATAGTATTAACCTGGTGCATCAAAATATTCAAGGATTTATGAACAAAGATTTAGAAGTAGAATTATTTTTGAATTTTAATAGTATTGATATTCTTTGTATAACAGAACATTGGCTTAAAAGCCACCAGTTCTTGTTCAACTTTAATAATCACCAGGTAGGTAGTTCATTCAGCAGAGTTAACGCTATACATGGTGGCTCATTAATTTTAGTAAGTAACCAGCTTAAATTTAAAGACCGTAAGGATATTGTGAGCCTATCTGTTGAGCGGACAGTTGAAATAGCCTGTATAGAATTGGAGCAGTTTATTGTATTAAGTGTGTACAGACCCCCTTCAGGATTGTATGACTGTTTCGAAAAGGTAATGGATGAAGTGTTGCACAAGATTTGTAACTCGAATAAGTCCATTATCATTAGTGGTGATTTTAATGTTAACTTATTAGAAAACTCAGGTTCTTGTAGTAAAATAGTAAGTCTGTTTCAGTCCTACAATCTTGTAAACCTATTTTTGGAGCCCACAAGAATAACCCCTACTAGTGCCACATGCTTAGATGATATTTATACAGATGTTATACCAAGCCACAAAGAAATTATAAATTTACTAGATTCTGATCATTGCGGGCAGAGGATTACTATCCCAAACCAAAACAACAAAGTGGCTAAAAAGAATATCACGGTTAACCCCAAAACTGGAAGTCGCTTGGAGACTTTTAAAGTTAAACTTATTAATAATTTACCAGTTTTGTCTATTCATGCTGATCCTAATAATCTATATGATGATTTCTTTAATATATACTGTAAGCAATTTAATTCCACCTTTATTCCCAAGACTATTTCGGTTAATAGTAACGCATCTTTTAGTGATTGGGCTACCATTGGTATTCATAAAAGTAGAACACGGCTTTATGAGCTGTACAATGAAAGGACTTATGTAAACACAGCTGAATTTAATTTATATGTTAGAAATTATTCAATTTTATTTAAAAAAGTTTGTTGTATGGCCAAGTCGCGTTATTTGAGTTCGAAGATTAAAAATAGTAGTAATGTAATTAAAACGACTTGGAATATTATTAATAGTGAAACGGGAAGGTCTAATAACCGAAATACTGACTACAGCCTGTCTATTAATGACAACATAATAAAATCAGACTCACAAGTCGCCGCGGCCTTTGAAAATTTCTTTTCAGATATTCCTGTTTCAACTACTAAATCCCTAAACTCATCACCTTCTGTTGCTGAGTCTTTGCTAAAGGAAAATGTTAATGTTTGCGATTCGGACTTTCTTTTTGAACATATTACCTGTAGAGACATAATTAAAACCTTTCACACTTTAAATGTAAAAAAGACTGCAGATCTGTGGGGTAATTCTGTAGAAGTTGCTAAGTCTATTATTGACATTGTAGCACCTACTTTAGCTCTTATCTTTAATAATTGTATCGACTGTGGGGAGTTTCCTGACCTGATGAAAAATAGTAAAATAATACCTTTGTTTAAATCAGGTAGTACATCAGACCCCACTAATTATAGACCTATTTCAGTACTACCTACCTTTAGTAAAATTTTTGAGAAATTAATTTTAGAGCAATTGCAAAGATTTTTTAATAGACATAAATTATTACATAGCAAACAGTTCGGTTTTACAAGGGGTCGTTCAACTACTGATGCCGGTGTTGAACTTTTAGGTCATATTTATAATGCATGGGAAGATAAATGCGATGCCTTGGGTATCTTTTGTGATTTGTCCAAGGCGTTTGATTGCGTTCTTCATGAAACGTTAATCAGGAAACTCCGCCACTATGGGATCCGGAACAGCGCTCTGAATCTTCTTATTTCATACTTGAGTAATAGGATTCAGAGTGTTGACGTTAATGGAAAAAGATCTCCCGGATCTATAGTAACAATGGGAGTCCCTCAGGGCTCAATTCTTGGTCCTTTCTTGTTTCTTATCTATATTAATGACTTGCCTTACCTCATAAAGGATAACCATGATATAGTGTTGTTTGCGGATGACACTTCACTTTTGTTTAAACTTAAACGTCAGCAGCTGGTTACTGACGATGTAAATAGCGCGATCTCAAAAGTAGTTCACTGGTTCAATGTTAATAATTTACTTCTTAATCAAAAAAAAACCAAAATACAGTGATATCCATAACATAAATACTAGAAACAAACACAAATTTGTTGTACCTACAACAAGGCTCAAGAAAATAGGTGGCTCGTTCAGATGTCAATGTATACGCTTTTATAATAAACTTCCAAGCCACGTACAAGATCTAAGCCTTAATAAATTTAAATCATTCATTAAACGTAAGTTGTGCCAGAAAGCTTTTTATACCGTTAAAGATTACATTGAGGACAAAAAGGCTTGGGATTAAGCTGCTCCAATTATAATTTTTATTTTTTACTTTTGGGACTTTGTTTATTTTGCAAACTTCAAAATTATATACACAATGACATGAATATTTACTTTGTTAAGTATAACATTATTATTATTTTAATTGATGTGAATGTGAGGACTATGTAGCTCATGTATATATATTTATTTAATTTTCTCAGTTACTACTAATGATAATCTGGCAGTTTTGAGTACTTTATGCGGCCTACCCAAATGTCCTTTCTATGGTATTGTTCGTCGAATCGTTGAGCTCCTTTTAAGTTCTGAGTTGAGCTGCACAATTACTGACAAATGCGTGCACTGACTGGACAGGTCCACTCAAATCTGTATGGTTCTTTCCTCAAAAGATCATTTCAGACACAAATCTACATGGTCCTCATATGAAATGCTCTGACCAAGATTATTTCTGGGTTTTTTATTTTATTATATACACATTGACATTAATGATTTTTATATATACAATGACATGAATATTTACTTTTAAAGTATTATATTATTTTAATTATTGTGAATGTGAAGACTATATGGGTCATTCCTTTTTGTTTTGTTTTTAATTTTTTCTCAGTTAGTTTTAATCATGGTCTGACAGTTTGAGTAATTTATGTGGCCTACACAAATGTCCTTTTTTTGGTATTGTTCGTCAAATCGTTGAGCTCCTTAAATTCTGAGTTGAGCTACACGATAAATGACAAATGCGTGCACTGACTGGACAGACCCTCTCAATCTGTGTGATGCTTTCCTCTAAAGACCACTTCAGACACCAATCCACATGGCCTTCACATGATCTGACCAAGATTATGTCTGGACTTTAAAAGAGACTGTGACCTCTGAGTTTGTTTCGGTCTTTCTTCTCAGAGTAGTCAGATAGGAAACGCCGACCTCATCTAGTTTTTAAAATATGATTGACGTGTAAAAGTGTTTGTACAAACCTACTTACAGAAATAAAATCATTTATCATTTATCATTTATCATTTATAAAGTCATCATCTGCCCAGCCTTTTTCCCAACTATGTTGGGGTCGGCTTCCAGTCTAACCGGATGCAGCTAAATACCAGTATTTTACATGGAGTGACTGCTTTTCTGACCTCCACAACCCAGTTACTGGGTAATATGATACCCCTTGGTAAGACTGGTTGTCAGACTTTCGGGCCTCTGACGACCCATAACAACTGTCAAAGATCTACAAATTACAACCGGGACCAACGTCTTAACGTGCTTTCCGAGGTACGGAAGGGTCTTGGTATGTGAAGATGGTCACCCATCCACGGACCAACCGCTGCAAGCATAGCTTAACCTGATAGATCGACCCGTGCGGCTATCATTACTTAGACAAATATAAAGTACTCCAGCAGTAAAATTCACCTACATATTTGTTGTGTTTAAGTTCCATATAGGTTTAGAAACAAACATACAGTCTTTTCAATTATAATGTTCATAATGGGATTTATAAATGTATTGTCCATTGACAGGTGAACTTCGAGTGTAACCAAGACTTCATTCTGATCGGAGACAAGCGCCGAGTGTGCGAGGACGACGGACGGTGGAACATACCAGATTATGGATACACGGAGTGCCTGCGTAAGTACTTTGTTAGTGAAATAACAGTTTTAATGCTAGTTCACCAATAGAGAATTGGTGAATACAATTTGTAGGACTAAAATTTTCTGTCAGTGATCAAATATTATTTTAATATTCAATCTTGAAGCATGACTCTTCGTTCTATGTTTACCTATAGGTATAATTACACAAATGAAGTCGCAATTAAAATGTTTTTAAAGCAGTTACAGTACCCGAACCTTAAGGCTCATTTTCAATAGTCGATAGGGGTCTTATGCGGGTTGCTGGAGATTTCTGTAAAGCATGCCACAGGACCCGTTTTCGGGGAACCGTTTTAATTAGTCGATAGGGAACTATTACAGTACCCGGAGAACCTGCTTTAAAGGTTAATTTTCATTGGATGTGAGTCTCTCAGACAGTGTAGCGACCGCGTTATCGACTTATGACTTTCATTAGTCATTCCCCGACTGCGGGGAGTCCCCGCATGATGTAAATCGACCGAGTTATCGACTAATGAAAATGAGCCATTAAATATGGAACATTGAGTTTTAAAGAGACAGTGGTGCCGATTCCCTTGTTCACAAACTAAACTAAATTTAAGTTCAGTGCATCTTTTTCTTTCTATTTCATTAAGAAAAGGACAGAAGATTTTTTTTTAGTTTGGCCCTGTCAAATTAATCAGCGCCTGTCATTACTCCATACAAGTTTAGACGTGATTAATTAAATTTATCTTCTGTCCTTTTCTTAATGAAATAGAAAGAAAAAGATGCACTGAACTTAAATTTAGTTTAGTTTGTGAACATGGGAATCGGCACAAGTGTCTTACAAAAACTGCACTCATAAAAAACTGAGATGAAGTTCTTCCTATAAATTCATTTTTTTTTTAACACAATGGACCACATTAACAGCCGTGTACTGTAACTATAATTTCCTCAAGCAAGCATTCAGTGACACAACGTTTTATAATACCCAGGTAACCAAGAGTACTCTCAACGCGCTCTGTTCATGACGTGGGGCATCATTCTGGCAGTTATTCTACCGTTAGGCCTGTTGATCTGCCTTCTGTGGTTCTGGTGCTGGTACAAACCCAGGTCCGAAGGCAAAGAGGGATTCCATTTCGAAGACATACCGCGCTCAAAATCTGCATCCAGACTAAACCTAAGAACAGCATCGATGGGAAACCTCACGGATACCATGAAATCTTCCACTTTACGTAGCACTTCCTCTGATAAGAAACCTCAAATACCCGACACTCCTACGGAGGAGACTCCAATGACTAGGGCCGCCCCTATTACTAGGGCTGCCCCCCCGCCCCCACCTATGCCCACGGATGGCGACAGCTCAGGCATAGGGTACCCAGATTCAAACAAAAGCGACTCCAACAAATCTGACAAATCGAATCCTAAAAAGCGTAGGGCTTACGACAAGACATACCGGACCAACGAACCTATCCCGAACGCACCCGATGTAGAATTCCCTGAAAAACTGTGGGATCTGTCCGAAGAAGATTTACTATCTATAACGTCTCCTTCAGACACTGAGTCCAATCGAGATTCAACTCTAACTCGACCTGCAAAAGACATAGAATACGTAGGCAGACCACGTCAATTAGGTCGTAGGGCATTGCCTAGTGATTCAGGATATTCGACGAAAGATTCTGAAGACCCCTACGTTCCAAAGTACGAAGGTCAATATAGCCCTATTCCTTCCACTTATTCCCCGACATATTCCGAAATATACTCCCCACCGATTAGTCCTACCTCAGACAATAGTCCTAGGAACACGTTTAATAACCCTGGGTTACCGGATCCTCCTAAGAGCGCTCCAGCTGATTCCATTCAAACATTTACTATGCCACCGCAAAAGGGGAAATCTATGGAGACGCTTATAGACCCACCTAATATGGAAGTACCTACCATGAGCCCTCGCTCCACCATGGTCTGACAAACTTAGGAATAGGGTCTTCGATCAAGAAAACACTTGTACGAAGAATAGAGTGAACAATTCACTGCCCATATACGAATGACATTTTCAGAAGTATCTTAAGATTTAGATAGGTTACATTATAAGTGGCACATTATTTTCTAGTATTTTACACCTAATGTTTACTATAATTAAGGTTTTAGTGGACTTTCGTGAGTTTCCCATCGTTGTTGTTGAATGTTTGTAAATGCTATTAATTTTGAATAAATTTATTTTAAATCTTACGGAGTCACATGAAGAGGAAATTTCTGTTCCCATTTCGGTAGAATAACTTCCACGTGATGTTGTTTTAGGTAAGAAAGCAAGGAATGACGTTCATGATGATAGTGATGATGAATAGAAATTTTCTCTGAATTGTGATGAGTTATTATTTTCCTTCTTCCTAATGTCTATGGTTATTACTTGCTTTCTTATCTAGTGTACATAAAAAAACCAGGTCATATGAACAGGTACGTTTATCATTTATTTTTTTATTTGTATTAGCGTGGTATCTTTAGGACTTTGATAACGTATCGTTGTTTGTTGATAAATTGCGTTATAAGGGCCACGTTTTTTTTTTTTGTTTTTCGTTTGGGCAAAGTAAATTGTTGATTAGCACCATTTGACCTACTTTTGTAACAACAATTTATTTTTAGAAAAATATTCATTGACTCATGTGAGAGAATTTTCTCAGAGTAATTATAGTACTACGTTAAAAAAATACATCCATATTCTATAAAGCTAAACTACACAAAAATTTGCTAATAGAATAGACTGATAAACTCATGTTAACTACTGAAAAAATTAAAAACGTGTGCGGTCGGGGTATCCCCGTCCGGAACGAAATTCCACACCCACACACACACTCGTATACTTATAATTGAAAGAAACAAAGAGAGAGGGAGCATGGACGGGTCATAACGCCTTTTCCTTACGTGACGATTTCCACCAGTCAACTCCTATCGCAAGCTGCGTTAAGGAACTTCGTTCCAACGAGAGCTGGTCAAATCACTTGACTTGAGTTTAACAATCAGGCAATAAATTGCTATAATTAGCCTTTCAGATCGCGTAGCATGACCACGGTAGAAACGGGTTTTGTCGACTAACAATCACAATCTGTCATTTTGTCTATTCTTCCGTAGACAAAACCCGTTTCTACTCGTTCATGCTACGCGTGCTGGGACCAATCATTTACTATGCCCATGTGAGACTAACTCTCCCGGTATAAATTACTCTACTACATTGACCATAACATTATCTACTTTCCAAAATAGGGTAGTTTCCTAGATAAAAAAAAGAAATTCTATTTAGTCCGTCTTTCAGATAATAAAAAATATTAGACACGTATTTTTTGCTTTATCATATTAATCAAAAATAACTTAGAAATCACGCATTAAAGTTGGGGAATGACTCGCTACGTCACAACGCAGTATTAAATCTAGCAAGGCGTGACGTCATGCCACTTTTTAACTCAATGTATCGCCGTAATCTTATGATTACGTCAAAAAAGAAAAAATACGTGTTCAATATTTTTTAATAATATACAAGACGGACAAAAAAAATTTCGTCATCATTCTTTTATTTGGCATCGAAGCACCATGTCTTTTTCTTCCATACTTCTCTATCATAGTCATCATCTCCGTAATCACCGTTCTAGCGATTCTTTGGTCCAAAAAGCATAAAAACTGACCTGTTCTTCCAAACCCCAGGCAAACAGGAGTACTCCTCCCGTACCCTGGGCGCAACATGGGGCATCATCAGCGCCGTGATGGTACCCATCATCATCGTGCTCATCTGCATCGCCTGGAGGTTACTTCTGCGCAGGAAGGCCGAGGAAAAGGAGGATAATGCCTTCTTGACTATTAAGTAAGTGAAACTTTGAAATCTAGGTAACCTAGTCAACATTTTAGTAAAATCTTTTTCTTAAGTTTTGCATAAACAATTCGATCTTGTCCACGAATTCTCAAGTTTTATGGGAGAAGAAAGAAATCGCAGAAAGGAGAAATCGCAGAACACGAAGCTAAGCGAATTCGGAAAAGGTTTCAGAGAGCATTTGTAATGACACCGACTTACGAATAGCAGGTCGTGAATTCTAATCTAGGCTATGTACCTTACTTTGTGCATTTTATTTCGGTCCTACTGCTCTTAAAACGGCGTAGGAAAACACAGTGAGAAAACCTAAAACCGACTTAAAAACTAAACAATCAAAAGTCATGTGAAATCCACTGTTCCCTACTGGGCCCGCGTGATGGATTACGGCCCATTACTCACAAAGAGGAGGCCTGTTATGTTTATTATATTATCAGACCCCTTTTATTAAGTTCTTAATCACAATAAATAACATCATTCAATCCTCTCCCCAGACCACTGGACCCTGAAGAGTCTCTCCGAATAAACTCGGACGATGAGAGCATACCCTACAAGAAAGATACGACGGAAGATACTCCCGAGCCAACGGAACCCGTGAACGTCGTGGATAGTCCTGACCAATACCCGTATGGTACTCCTTACGACCAGGCAGTGAGCAGGACACAAGCCCGGCCGTATGCTGGGGAAACAGAAATCAATTAGGTTAAGGGGATTCAACATGGCCGCGGTGACAGGAAACAATTGACAGTGCCAAAAGACCAATGATCAAATTGGAAATGGGTAAAAGGACCAGCGAACAGACGGTTCGAGATTTGAAATATCAACGGAACGGAACGTTGCCGCGCTATGTTTGATGAGAATAAATTATTTTTCAAAATAATACAGTTTTGAAAAATGGTTTATAAAATTAATAAATAAGTTAGTTAGATTATAATTACCTGTTAAAGCGTGCATTTGTAAGTTTTATATTGTATACAAAATAGAAGAACTATATTTTATTTACAAAATAGTGTTAACTCTTTTTTTTAACTGCAGTAACTCAAGAAGACCAAACTAATTATTAGTTACTTTTAATGAAATTATAGATAAGAAGGCGCCTTTTTACTAATTTTATTTTATCTTGAAATATTCTACTAATATTTATTTAGCCACTCTTATAAATATACAATTTTTAATACTTACCGTTATTTGGAATCCATGAATAATCCCACCATTGAAATAACTTAGATATAAATAAATATATTTAATACCTTTGTGTTTAGTGTAACATGACAACAATAAATACAATCATATGTTTAATTGTATTTTTCTTTTACACAGTGCCATTTAACACATTTTTTTTCTTTACATTTTTTGTTATTGATTTTATTTGTCCACTTGTTTGTATTTTGTAATGTCATTAAATTAGGTTAAATAAAAATACATAATCTTTTTTGTTTCGTTTTATTCCTTTCGTGGGAACGCTTTGGCAAGGGGAGAGCTTCTTAGCGACTGGATCACTGGACTCGTGACAATCAAGATGGAAGATCTTGTCCACTCGATCTTCGCAAGGGCTTTTCAAGGTCTTCTATCCACGTAATTTGCAGAGGCATTCTATCCTCTATGGGATTTTTTTTTGTATGTCAAAGTTAGCAACGCAAAATGCGTTGTTATGGTAACGCGTGCCAAACATAAACATGTCCCATTGACAGCGGAAATGTAATAAGTTGTGAGTACGTCTTAAAAATACAAATAAATACAAGTTAGCTCTTAGCTTCATTATAAGAATAAGAAAAATGGATCTGAAACTAATGGACAAACTGCGCTTACTAAAAATTGACACCGAATTACGTTCGCAAATAAAAATGAAACCGATGAGCAGGTACTATTTTATCACTGGCACGAACCCTGGTGAGCAATTCTACGTTTTTGCATCCACTGCCGCATGGCTTATCAGGAAAACTGGCAAAGAATTCGAACAGCCCAACGAGGAGGATGATCCAAACAGTATTATTGCTACCATCCTCGATATTTTAAGAGAAAAAGAAATCGCCGTTGATTTCTCTTCTCATAAACTAAAACAGGGCTACGGTGAACAAGTGTCCTACATATTAAACGTTTTAGCTGACGAAGCTTTGAAGACAGAGGAGTTTGAATGGCAGCTGCCAGTTGTGGACATCCCTGAGCCCGAAGAGGCTGCGGACGATGTAGACCAGGTTGAAGATGAGACTGAAATATTACTAGACAAAGTCGAGGAAGAAATGGCGATATATTCCGGAGAATCCGAACAAGAGTTTGAAGTAGAAGAAAAAGAACCTAGCTCGGTTAGAAAAGTCCACGATTGGGAAGCATGGAAGTTAGAATTAGAAAGAGTAGCACCCGCTTTGAGGTTAAAAATCTCAGCTGACGGTCGCGATTGGCGAGCAAGACATTCTCAAATGAGGACTTACAGAGACGAACTGTTCGAGAGATTCAAAACAACAGGTTCCCAACTAAATAAGCTATATGGAAACATTAGTTCTGTTATGGACAAGATATCAGCTAGAGAGAACATTTTAAACGAACAATTTGAACCGTTGGTAAGAGAATACGGATCTTTGCTAGACGAGTTGAGTAAAGTGACGAATGAATATAAAGATGTTAGTGTAGGAGTGACAGAGAGACAAGAAGTACTTAATGAATTAACATCTAAAGTAGAAAATATAAAGCAGAGAACAGAATCTAAAGGCTCGTCAATGAACGATAATTCGCCGTTGGTGACAGCAAAGAAAGCGGTCGCGAATTTGAAGAAGGATATACAAGACATGGATTTCCAGATTGTCGTGTTGCTTTGGCTATTGACAACCAAAGAGAATCCTAATAGCAATAATTTGTTTACTAATGCAGAGTCTAAGATGGTGGGCATAGAAAATTATTGATCCTACGAAAGCTTATAAAATATTTAAATCAGAATAATAATATGTGTGTGACATTTGTAATGATTTTTTTAGATTTAATAAATAAAACTCTTTTTCTTTATTTTATTTTTTATTGTTGCAATATTCAAATATACGTAAAAATATTTAACTCTTAATACATTAATTTGCCAAAGTGTCGCCTTGGCTGTACTTACAACGTTGTGAATTACCATTAAATTACCTAATTAAAATACTCAAAAATAATACAATCTTTGGCGAAAATATAATTAAATTATAAAGGTAACATGTTTATTGGATACCTACTTAAAATATAAATCTATAATTTAATTTAGACATATAGTAACTAATAAATAAACAAGAGTAATGTACCTAATTTGTAAAATTTCATAAAATGTGAAAGCAATTTGTAAAAAAAAACCTTAATTTTATGCTCGTCACAAATTAAAATGCGGCGAATATGATATAAAAAATAATTAAGTAGCTATAGAAAAATATAAAATATCTTGTTCCTTACGCGTATAATGTCTATCAAAATAATACATCTATCAACATAAAATTGATTTCTTGAGAAGACAAAAAAAATCTTGTCGCCGCCCCCGCAGAATAAACGCGTAAGTGCTATTGAGGCGGTTTTGATGTTAATCCATATTCGTTATGTATAGGTCAAAATACATCACCTCAATTTTTTCCAGATGTTTACATCAATTATTTACGAAGTTACATACACACGATATACCGTAACATAATCTTATAATTCCGACCTTGATGATATAAAAACTTAATTACCTATTACATTATCAGAATTTTTTCGACTGCACCAGAATAAACGCGTAATAGCCCATTAACGGTACCACTGTACTGCGAAAAACGCAAGTAATATTACATTGCAAAACAAAAAAAAACAATAGTTGATAAGAAAAAATTACTCAAAGTAACATTAACGTTAAAAAAAAAACTAAAACATTTCTGTAAAATGTTTTTTTATCAATGACTCAAAAACAGTACTTATTTAACACTTAACATTAATTAGATTATCTACAAAAAAAAAACTTTTAAACGACGTAAAAAATAAACTTCTATACGGTGTAGTCATAAAGTTATGGATCAATTTAGGTTTTTTATTTTTCCTATAAAATTGACTTTTTACACTTGCGCGTTTATTCTGCGGGGGCGGCGTTGTCAACGAATATTTTCATCATGCTAAGTTAATGTTTAAAATGTTAGTTTGATTACAAAAGTGGTTAAACCAAGTTTTATATTTAAATAAATAAACATATTCACATTTTTTGGTTTTGCAAGGAACAAATAAAATAACAGGACTTTAAAAGCAAAAATAATTATCTAATTATGTTTTTATAATAAACAACAATATTAAGGACGATAAAACAACAGCATTTACGACCTTACCCGGCTGATGCTGCCAGCCGAAAACAACCACTATAATTAATCTATGAACTGGGCAGCGTCGACATATTCAAAATGGACAATAAAACAAAAATATATATAAAATCGGTTAAGCCGTTTGGGAGCTACGATGTCACAGACAGACACACAGGTACAAACGTTAAACGTATAACACCCCCTCTGTGTCCGGCGAGAGTTAAAAACATAAACCCTTCTTTGCAGTCGGGGAAAAAATAAAAATATTTTCACTTGTTTTCTTAAAGGTACCATTCCGTACCCGATCGCAGGAGGCAACTGCAGGCGACGCAGGTGACGCGTCGCTGCGACACGACTGGTTTCTATGAATTTCTATGAAATACGTTCCGTAACTAGCGACACGTCGTTGGCAGCTACGGGCGAGTGACAGGCGACACGTGCAGCCCGACCGCAGACCAGTAGTGCTATTCTGTAACCATCTCACCGTGTTATCTTAGGTGAAGTGAGCGTGGAGTGAGCTGTCAGTTGCTAAGGATTGACACTATTTGCAGCTCACTTCACCTAAGATATCACGGTGAGATTTTTACAGAATAGCACTACAGTAGTACACCCAACGCTCGAGCGATAGGCACGTTTTTAGGGTTCCGTAGTAAACAAGGAACCCTTATAGTTTCGTCATGTCCGTCTGTCTGTCTGTCTGTCTGTTTGTCCGCGGTCTAGCTCCGAGACCCTTAGTACTAGAAAGTTGTAATTTGGCATAGGTATACATATTAATTACGCCGACAAAGTGGTAAAACAAAATTATGAAAAACATTTTTTTTTTAGGGTACCTCTCATACACGTAAAGTGGTAATGTTTATTTTTTTATTCTTTTATCCCATGGTGAGGTGTATCATTGAAAAGGTCCTTCAAAAATATTGCGAGTTTGTCAAAACCATTTTTGGATTCAGGGATTCGTTTGCGAAATATTAAGCTTTAAAGTGCTAATTTTTGTTAGAGTCAAGTGTCCCCCCCCCCCCTGGCGGCTAAATGGTTGGTTTTGGGTGTGTGAAAAAAATCACAACAGTAGCTTATATAACGAAATTAAAAGGAAAACTATCACAGCTAAGTAGGCTCTACAGGTTAACGAGTAATAATCGACCAACTTAACTTTGCAGTTGCAAAAACATGTTTTCCCATACATTCCGTATGGGAGAACATATTTTTCAACAACAAAGTTAAGTTTGTTTTTGGGATAAATTCATCCCAACTACGGAACCCTTCATTGTGCGTGGTCCGACATGCACTTGGCCGGTTTTTTCTATCTTCTATCTACGATACGGGCAGTTGCCGCCTGTGGTCGGGTTCGGAATCATGACTGCAGCGACATGACGCCGTGACGTATTGCCGCGACACGTCGCCTGCAGTTGCCTCCTGCGGTCGGGTACGGAATGGTACCTTTAAGTACTTATAAATACGTTGAGCTGCCTCTTTAAACATTTTAAATAAACATTCTAAAACTATTAAATAAGGAAATATCTCATTTAAATTGACATAGTTTATGAATAATTTGTTAAAATAATTTGTTTGTGTTAACAAATGTTAACTCATTTCTGTGACAGAGTTATTAAATGTGTAAAAAGTGCAGCCTTTCATCTATGTCTAACAACTTATTTATAGAAATAAATATAATCGTTAAATTTTATAATAAAAAAAAAAATTGGTGATATAATTCTGATTGTGCAAATGTTACTAGTAAATTTATTTAACCATTCTTAACTATCTCATTAAATTCGTAATTGAGATCAGTACAAGATCTTAAATCTGTATATTTATACGTTTTAGAAAGAGTGGCACATTTTTGTATTTTATCATGGAATATGAACCATCGAACATCGCTGACTAATTAAAACTATGACTTTACAATATTATTCATTTATTCAATGTAAGAGGAATGTAAAAATGAGATAAATTCACTGGATTTTATTTATATGCCCGTTACAGATTGGGATAGCGTAATATGAAACGTAACACATAATTATTATTCAACAAAATTGGCATAGTTATTGTTTTTTTTTTTCAATATTTTTTTGTTGTTACATTGCGACTCATTTGTACCTATTACATTTCATGTTAAAAGAAAAAAGAAAATTCGTTTATTTGCGGTAAACATGACGCAAAGAAAGATTTAAAAAAAAAGTGTGGCACTCGGGGACTGCCGCGGTAAAGCTATTGCATAGCATTTGTAACCTCCATACTTCCTATTTCTCAACGCTACACTTGGGATGATGATGTGATGACATAAAACAAAAATTACGTTCCCATGACAACATCACGTTTCCCATGACAACATCACGTTGTCATGGGAACCGTTATTACATGGTAGGCAGAGTGGGGGGTGTTAGATTTTATTTTCGTTACAGTACTATTTTCGTTACAGTTCTATTTTCGTTACGGAATTTCTTGATTCGGTCGCCGCGCTCAAAGCCCGCGATAAAAGCTATGCTTAAAACACGTAAATAACAAATTGGGGGAAAATATGCGTCACATCCACGCAAAACGGCCATCGCTCAGCATAATGCTGCGACCCCATGCGAGACAGAGCCCCAGCGCTGGTTTTCAGCGACAGCCGCAGCAGCTGTTACGTTACACTAATCTGTACCGGGAATTAAAAATAACATTTTGCGAAAAACTCGAACGCGTCCACGTTGTGGATAAACTAACCCGCTAATAAAAGCGAATCATAAAGAAAATACACATGTATTACAAAACAATGTTTGAGTGGATGACTATATCCTCGATCGGCTTGAAATCCAATGACACTGGGTATGATATAACAAGTTAGACGATATCAAACGATACTGACATGTAAATGCGTAAAATCTACTTACAGAATATAAACATAATTCCATTTCATCATGGGCAAATTACCCTTGATTGGTTGGTTTTAATTATTAAAAATAACACAATATTAGTAATTAATTCATTCACAACATTTTGACAACATTATTATAGTCATGTAAAATGGATGACTTTTATAATTACTTACTATTTTCTTTGAAACCAACTGCATCATAATATGGCTTACGTATAGTTTACTTTTTGTAAGATCTGGCAAAGCGCAGAACTCCTTTTCATTGCCAAACAAATTTCAACATTACACTCGTTGAAATAAAGTCGAATAAGTATAGATCTCATCAAAGCGAACAAAAGCGCTTTTTTTTATTTGACTCCTTATTTCAATGTGCGCAAAGGTGATATTTGTTGAGCAATAAATCTGCAAGGCGCTGTATGTAAAAACACGCAAAACATAAAAGTAGGTACCGGTTTTTTTTTTCGGGTAGGTTCGTACCCGAACTAATTGAAAATTCTTAGGCCCTGTTTCTATCATTGGATAAGCACTATCCACCAGATAAACTAACCGCCAGTCAAGTTAACTGGAACTCATTCGGAGCTATTAAAACATTTCAATACTTATCATTAAAGTATTATTTTCATGAACACACATCAAAAACAAACTTTCGCAAGTTTGATAAGCAAATACATTATGGGGCATTTTTTACAAATATTTTTTTCACGGTATGGGGTGAATTCGACCAAAAAGTTTTTCCATACAAATAACTGACACTTTGGTAAAATCAGCCCTTAATTATGTGTGTAATAATGACTATACCACAGTATAAAATAATGTACAACAGTCAGTTTACCTCCTGCTCGCCAGCCTGGTGGAATATTATACTCTTGGCCTGCGCCAGGTATACAGGGTCGGGTTTAGACGGCTCTTCAAACGTTACATTATACTTTCTCTTGAGATCTTCCATGAATTCCTGTTTCAGTAAGGCTAGGCAGCTGAAATAAGGATAAAGGGTTTTGTTATAATATTATTTTTATAGTTCACACCAGCACGATTAGCATGACTTCAATACGACAACACCCGTTTCGGTTTTGTCGACCGAAGAATAGACAAAATGACAGATAAACAATCACAATCTGTCATTTTGTCTATCCTTCGGTCGACAAAACGCGTAGAAAATCCATTTTTATGGCTTTTCATGCTACGCGTGCAATAACGGACCAGGTATGGCGAAAGATTTCAATTTGAGTTTTTTTTAAGTGAAAACTTCTTTAGGCGCGTTGGGCATTTTTGAGATGGGACTAAACCATTGATTTCGCGACACTGTGACGACACCAGCTTTTGACCATTAAAAAGACATCAACGCGTTGATTACCGCGATGCCGATTTTTTTTTCAAGTTTTCACTTCTGTCGGCACTCCCGGAGTGCCACTGTTTTTATTTATTTCTGCAGCTTTGAATGGAGAGAAGTAAAAGTATTGTTCCATAGCCCTGCAGTGGGACAATTATGGGCTTGTTTTATATATTTTTAGGTTACCGTATGTTCGAATGAAAAACAGAACCCTTAAAAAAAATTAAAAAGTGTTTATTCGCAGCAATACTTGTTTTTACATAATATATATTTTTTTTAAATTTATTTATTTCTAAAACACTTAACCTTTTTGGTTTTAGCCTCACAACGAAAACCTCTCAGGGTTTATCTGTGTGCGGCGAGCCGTTCAAGAAAAAATATATTTTTTTACAGAAAAAAAATTCTTACATACTACAATGATGCTATGACATCTACATTTACACCAATATTATAAAGAGGAAAGATTTGTATTCCTTATGTAACGAATAAACTTAAAAACTACTGGACCGATTTAAAAAAAAAAAGAAAAAATATTTTGCTGTTAGAAAGCTACATTATCACTGAGTAACATAGGCTATAATTAGCGGAAGCTAGTGATACAATAATTTTAAAATGATGATAATAATTTGTGAGTACATTAATACATACATATATTATGAGAAATTTTGTGTAAGGAAACGTTTCATTACCTCTGCCAAACTGCAAAACAGTTTGTTGGCAGACGTAGCTCCTTTTTAGTACATATTTTTGTTTTTCAAATATTCACTACATTTTTGACAAAACACATTTAAGAGATACTTATGTATTTTATTTTTAAAAGCGGTTTTTTTCGTGAGGATCACTCGTGTGTCTGTCTGTATGTCACAGCCAATTTGTTCCGAATCGAATGGAACGATTAAGTTGAAATTTGGTACACATATCAATTTCTGTGACCCCAACACGGACGTGTTACGTAAATAAATGAATTTTGAATATGGGTGTCACTTTTGGGAGACTAATAAGAAAGTTTACATTTTTTGTATAATTTCAAAATAAATAGTTTTTAAGTTACATAAGAAAATAGGTAAAAATTCACCACCAAAAATTTATCTCCGAAACTACTGAGCAAAAAAATTTGAAAATTTTTGAGAAAATTGTTCAATACTTAAAGAATATAGGAAAACTTATAAAAACTCTATGGTCTTAAAATAACATGGTGAATCTCCCAATATTGTGCGTATTTGCAGTTCGAATTAATGGGAGAACATGTTTTTCAACTACAATGTTAAGTTTGTTCCTGGGATTATCCGAACCACGGACCCTTCATTGTGCGTGGTCCGACACGCACTGGGCCGGTATTTTTAGTTCGCTTTACTTTTCTCAGTGAAAAGAGTAAAAAGAGAACAATTTTTTAACTGAACCGTGGCAAGTCAGTAACATTTTTTTCATGCAAGTCTTAAATCGCATTTTTTTCTTTGGATAACTGTTTTCTCTGGTTTTCGTTGTAAAACGTTTTACTATTGCAGTGGTTACCTCTTTATCTATTTTAGTAATTTTTGATGGCTGACTCTAAAAAAATTTTTTTGAGAGGAAACTTAAGGGCTTACCTTACTTATACATATAGCCACTCAACTTAAACTCAAAGCATTTATTTCAATTAAACCATTTACAGGCACTTTTGAATTGTCAAGGAGTCGGTCAGTCAGAAATATGAAGATAGTTGCCCATTCCAAAGCGTAGTAGGTATCTATGGAGAAGAACGGGCAAGAAACTTCATGGACACTCTTTTAAATTATACGTGAGAATGATGTAAAAAAGACGTACATGTTAAAAACGTTTAGAGTACAGCAAAAATAATTTTAAAAAAAAATTCAAATAAGCCAAGGCAGCTAAGAGATGACCAGTCTCTAATGACAGCGCCCGTTCACGAACATGACGCATGGATCAGCACCATTCAGCTCAACCATTTTGAAGGGAGCTAAATGATTCAATATACGCACTACCATCAGTGAGACATCTGAGTGAGCACTCAATAGAAGATGAAAAATAAAAGGTCAAGCAATTGTGTACCATGTGCGCATCAAATGTATACTTACACCTGCTTTTATTTGCTATAGAGATATTCTCATGGATACTCTCCGTCTGGGGAGGTTCTGTCGGAGTCCCACCGACTGAAAACCCCGCAGTTCTTCCTGCTACCTCGAGTTGTAGCCCTGCAAATGATTATGGTAGGGCTGTTGGTACTCACATGCGATAGTGCGGGTCTGCGCGGAAGGCGGTGATGTCCTGCGAAGGCGCGTGCGGCGTGTGCAACACGAACGCGCCCGGCAACACTACGCAGCGGTAGCCCTGCGCACGTAGTTCCACACTGTGGGATACCTATGAAAATATACCGTTTAAATTGTTGAACAACTTCATTGATATTACGAAGTTTTTTAATTGAAAACTTTAGGCCGTTGGGCATTTTTGAGATGGAAAAATACAATTGAACTCGCGACATCGTTACCAACACCTCATTATTGTAAACGCGATTGTGCTCTTTATTTATATTACGTTACGGATCAATGTTCTATACAAGTATTTTTATTATAAAGGTTTTGGAAGTTTTTTTTCTGTAAACGCGATTGTGCTCTTTATTTACATAAGGTTACGGACCAATGTTCTATACAAGTATTTTTCTTCCAAGGCAATCTTGTTCAAGTTTTCACTTCTGTCTGCACTCCCGGGGAGCCAGTTTTTTTTTTTTCTTATTCTTTATGGCACCTCTTTAAGTCATGAACTATCCGAATATCAAAAAAATATTTGGCCTAGGTCCTGGAGGAAGTGTGAAAATTGATTCGCTGTTACAATGTATAAAATGATGAGAAATGATGACCGGCATGGCAGGTGTTTTGAAAAGATGACCAGTGACATGAAAAGATGAAAATATGAACAATTTATAAAAAAAGAAGGCTGACGTCATGAAAAGAGATCAAACAAGATTGTACAGCAGATTTACACGTAGCACGACAACCATAGAAACGGGTTTTTTCGACGGAAGAATAGACAAAATGACAGATTGTGATTGTTTATTTGTCATTTTGTCTATTCTTCCGTCGACAAAACCCGTTTCTATTGTGGTCATGCTAAGCGTGCAGAAAAGCTTCTATAGACCGGGATCAAGCTTACCATAGACAAAATAGTTTAGAATAATAACTCACCTTATTCCAGCCAAAGCCAGAGAATCTCGTATCGTACTTGGGCACTGATCTATGAACCACTAAATACGGCTCGTAGTCCGATTGCCACTCGACCTGAAATATTAGAAAGATACAATAGACGCGGATATATTTAGTAACCTGTTCCGCTTAGCTATTTCTAAAAAGCCATAAAAAACTTCTGAAAGAAATCGACACGTGTTTCACCTCTTAGCGAGACATCCTAAGGATGACGATTGACTTGTCGCGAACCCGAACACGGCGTGTTGCCACACCGAGCGCTGAACGCAGAGCTTTGCGTTTCTATGGCTCTTTAGAAATAGCTAAGCGGAACAGGTTACTAAATATATCCACGTCTATTTTATAATGAATTTCCGCAAGGTCACGCCTGAATCAATTAACTATATTAAAAAGAGTATTTTTTAGTCCTATTTCTATCATTTAGAGAAGAACTTGCCACAATCTATTTTCTAGTTACTGAGTGAGTTCCTGCACGTACCTCATAGGGCGCGGCGGCATTGACCCAGCGCGAGTAATTAGTCGCGCGGTGTCCGCGCGGCCACTCGCGCGCTCGGAAGGGCTGCACGTCACCCGTGTGTCCGCGCGCCGAGCTCGCCAGCCGCGCCAGTAGCGCCGCCTTGCTGCGCGGGACGGACGTGCGGTAGCGTGTCGTCTCGAACGCCGCTACCACTAGGCACTGCGCAAAAATATACACCTTATAAAAAGATATATTTAAATCAGTTAACATAAAAGCTCACCCTTTTCATACTATGAGTGAGACTATGAATATACAGGATTATTTTTAGTCCCACTATTACTACACAGTTTAAACTTAAAGAGTGAGTTTTTGATATGGGACTTCAGGGCGACATTAGAAATAGAGTAAAGTGGTCAAATTATATGAGCTCGATTGCAAAAAAAACTGAATATGTATCTCTAAAGATGCAGATTCAAACTTAGGTAGACTTTTTTTGAAGTGAAAACTTCATAAGGCGTGTTCGGCATTTTTGAGACCGGAAAAACAATTGAACTCGAGACACCGTTACCGTTACCGACACCTCATTAAAAGTATTTTCTGCACAATAAAATTGTTCAAGTTTTCACTTCTGTCGGCACCCCCGGAGTGCCACTGTTATTTTTCTTCGTCAGAAGTGATAATTACTGCTTTAATCAATCTGCCTAGCCTTTTCCCAACAATAATGGGGTCAGCTTCCAGTCTAACCGGATGCAGCTGAATACTAGTATTTTACATGGAGTAACTGCTTATCTGACCTCCACAACCAAGTAACTGGGTAATACGATACGCTTTGGTGAGACTGGTTGTCAAACTTTCGGGCTTCTGACGAGCCGTAACGACTGTCAAAGACCACTAATGACAGCCGGGACCAACGGCTTAACCTTTCCGAGGCACGGAGTGTAAAGATGGTCACCCATCCATGGACCAACCCCGGCAAGCGTAACTTAACCTGATGGATCGCCCCGTGCGGCTGTTATTACTTAGCCGCGAGCTCCTCCATGCCAAGATTATTAGTTTCTTCAAAACACTCTTTAATATTTTATCCGCAGCTATTGTTGTTATGAAGAGTCACATAAAAACGAAATGTCACAAGACAAAACATGACTTAATCTCCTTAAAGCCTACCTTCTTCTGCGGGTAAGGGTTGACCAGCTGAATGGCGCTCCGCAGATGGTCGTACAGGCCTGCCATGGGCACGAAGTCGACGTCCATTAGAAACACGTAAGGCGTGTTGACGTTCTCCAGCGCCACGTTACGGAGGTAGTTCACTGGGTAATGTACCTGTATAAACAAGACCCTGTAGCTGTCATCAAGAGAGAAGGAGATAGAGCTATGCAAGATGACTAGCGCAATCTCATTTTCGCACTACATTAATAATTTTCTATAGGAGTCGTGCTCGCACAATCACGGCGCAATTTTGTAAACAAACAATTCTAATTAGTATAAAACAGTTTTATGTATGTCGGAGACGGGTATGTGACTCTTTCGTTATTATCAGCGATATTTTTACTGCTGCGGTATTGTTGGTTAATGCGCAATAGAAAAACCGTCTGCAGTTCAGATCACATTATAATTTACTATCAAGTTAATCACACTAGCTAAATTATACACACTGGATGCGACGGCGTTTATTAAAATCACAAATTAACACAATGATCACAAATTACAATTAACACAATAACTGAGAACAGTTCCGCGACGTCTTAACTCCGATGCGATCAGAGGCTGAATCCCCACTCGCCGTGGCCTTAAAACATCACGACTCTGTGTAAGCGCGCTTTTTGGTGTGGGTAGATCACTTGATGTCGCCAGCGGCGCGCTTGCGATTCGTTTCGTGTCCGTCTAATGACCGGATCCGACATATATTTATTTATTTAGTACATGGAGGACTTACAGTTAATAAAAACAGACAAAAAAGGAGACCATAGTCACCAGAGAGCCAATTACAAATCCTCATGTATAGACATAAATTAATAACTTATGGTGTGAGCAAAAAAACACATCGCCTTAATTAGAAAAGCAATATAAATACTTGGTTAGCAATTGTATGACTAAAGTCAATCGAGAAAATAATAAAAAAAACTAGAAAAAATAATATAAGCTATACTTGAAGAATTTGAGGCTTAAGCACCTTCTGGCCGAATTCACACTAATTGTGAATGGATCAAAATCATATTCCTTGCAAATTTCATTGAAATTTCTGCTTGCGAGCACAATGTAACTGTTCTGCCTAATTAATCACGAACTTTCATCCCCTTTCTAACCCCCTTAGGAGCTGAATTTTATAAAATCGTTCCTTAGTACTCACCTTGATTTTATAAGGAATTCTTGTACAAAATTTCATGCTTGTAGACCCAGCGGTTTAGACTGTGTTTCAGTGAACGAAACATAGGTGAGGTATCAAGTTCAAATTGATATCAAATACCTGACCTACTGACTGATGTTAATCAGCGTTACAATAGGCCTATGTCCAAAAATTTTTTTTGTTTGTCCGGAAGTTAGATTAATAAAAAATAATGGACACGTATTTTTTCTTTTTTGACGTAATCAAAAGATTACGGCGATACATTGAGTTAAAATGTGGCATGACGCCACGCCTTGCTAGATTTTATACTGAGTTGTGACGTAGCGAGCCCCCACTCTCCAACTTTAATGCGTGTTTTCTAAGTTATTTTTTAT
Source organism: Agrochola lychnidis (assembly GCA_963680765.1). Lineage (NCBI taxonomy): Eukaryota > Metazoa > Arthropoda > Insecta > Lepidoptera > Noctuidae > Agrochola > Agrochola lychnidis. The sequence goes on along the minus strand of OY796855.1, from coordinate 9,166,931 downwards.
TAATATGATAAAGCAAAAAATACGTTTTAGTGGCATGAGGAACAGGGTGTAAAGTTCACTCATCCACCATAGAAAAGGGAGGATCCTCCGACCAGACGGGTGTTGTGTCTGGCGGGCAACTGCCCGATGGTTTGAAGTCGGAATCTTGTATGTATGTCGATCGCTCGGTAAACTCTAACTGCGCGATGCAGGATTTGTGTGACGTCATGTCTTTGATGCGTACTTTGTATGTAGCGGTGTAACCGCTACAACGTGTCTAATATTTTTTTATTATCTGAAAGACGGAATAAATAGTTTTTTTTTTACTTAGGCAACTACCGTATAAACTTCAAGTTTCTAGTGTAATGCAAAAAAGATACGACCTTTCAAAGCGTATCTTCATGTGCCTTTGTTTGCATTTAGCATAATAGCATAATCAGCTTATAACATTCCCACTGCTGGGACACAGGCCTCCTCTCAGTGAGAGGGTGTGGGCCGTAATCCACCACGCGGGCCCAGTGCGGGTTGGTAGATGTCACATGTCTTCGAATATTTGGCTCTAGGACATGCCGGTTTCCTCACGATATTTTCCTTCACCGTTTTGAGAGCAGTAGTGATGAAATAATTTACACAATATAAAGCGCCTTCTGGGTTCGAACCTACGACTTACAACTCGTAAGTCGCGGCCGTTGCCACTGGAGCACAACTGCTCTCGCGTTTGCGTTTATAGGGTACTAGCTTAGTTACTTTGGGGGTATTTATTTGGATAAGGATTAATATCACGTTTATAAAAACACCTTCGCAAATAATGCATTATTTTAGAACAAATTTGGTTAGCATACAAACAGTGGCGTGCCTAGGGGTCAAAATTAGGGCAAGCCGCCAGATTTTTTACGAAAAATAAAATCTGCCAAGTGAGGGATTGACTTATTTTCATTTATGTTGTTCATGGTATAACATTATTACAATTTTGGTTAGAAAACCTTTCAAATGCGAAAAGGTCATGACATGTCAGGCACGTAATTGTCATAAGCGCCATATATCGCCACGGATGCGCGTAATTACACCGCTTAGTCGAACCTTTTTACTATAATTCATATTGGCTTGTCTCATGCAAAATTTTTCGATCAAAAGTCACTAGATGGCTCCCATAGTATCGATTTGTTGTTCTATTGCCAAACGCATAATTTTATGAGTTAAAAATTTTAATGTCGATTGAAAATGTTAACATGAGATATTACCTACCTAAACAAAATTTTATAATTTATCATAATCATAATGACAATAGCCAACTCTAATCTTTATTTCAAAACACCTATGAAGAATCTCTTCGATACGGACATTATTGTTTTGTGATCTCAATGAGATGTACTTAAACATAATAGGATGGTTTATTTTTCAGCAGTTTTCCAAAACTACATTGCCATAAAAACAACACTAGTCATATGCTTTCATGGCACCAGCTACTTACATAAGTTTGTGTAATAGACATTCGAATGCCTATTTCAATCTATGCTTCGACTGACAAAAATACATGTTTTTTTTTCGAGAAATAGGTACAATAATTTGAGGTTGGTTACGGTGAAGTAAAGAGTTACTTATTGTCAGAAAAATCAATATAAATACCTTTACGAACACAGTTTCCGAATTCCCATTTTGATGATAAAATTACCTTTCCGAGTAACAATTTCACACACTTTAGTCCTTCACAAGGAACAATTGCATGCGTTTCCGAATTAATTTTAATGATAGGAAACTTTTGAATCACTTCAAAACAAAGATAATAATCACAGCAAAAACTAATCACAATTCACAACACTTAAATTCACAGAAAATGAAAAAAATATCAAAGCAAAAAAAAAGCGCCAATAGCCGCTCAAAACAAATTTGAACTAACTTGAAAATTGTATCATTCTATAGAAAATCACGCATTGCGCAGCGTCTTGCGCAGCGTCTTGCAACGACATAGGTAGTTGCTTCACTCCTACTATTCATAATCAAATACACGATTCGTTCCATTCATAAAAAATCAAAAGCCGGGCTTAAAAATTAGAACATTTTGCGAAATGAGTACATACTAATGGTACCAACAACGTTAACAATTTTCCATGCGAAAGATGAGAGGTGTGAAGCCTCATAAGAAGCCCCCTTGTGTGAGCGAGAAAGCAATGCAATGTACCACAGAATTTACGTTTTCATTCATCGATGCGATCTCGCGTCCTGCTTAACGCTATAGTGTTAGAGTGAGATCGCAACTGCGGCATCCGATATAGTTTGGCAACGTGCGTGATGAAAACGGCGCGGAATTTAAATATTATTCTTTGAGTACGTAAACCTGGCATCGTAGCTTCTAAAGCGCGCGGCTGATACGGTGCAGCGCGGAGTTTAATGTTATTATTCTTATCAATTCTTGCGACATGAATGAATTACTTGGTTGCTTTACAAGTTTACGGGTGTAGTTTTTTTTTTGTGGGCTCATCTTTGAATGCAAGCCGGGCTTTTCGGCTTCTATGGAGGTACCGCCACTGCATACAAAAGGTTATAGTGTGCCAACCTTACAAGATAGACATATGCTGTCGCGGATTTTTTTTTTAGAACTTTTAAAGGGGAAAAATTTTGTCATACATGATTTTTGCGAAACTTTAACCGTTTACGCAGCGCACGCAGCGGAAGCTCTCAAAAGGAAAAAAAAACCCCGATTTTGAAACATTCTTCATTGGTGTTCCGCTCCTATTGGTCTTAGCGTGATGATATATAGCCATATTTTTTAAATCGAACCTGTAGTTCCTGAGATTAGCGCGTTCAAGCAAACAAACAAACAAACTCTTCAGTTTTCTATATTAGTATAGATATAGATGAAACCGAAAAAAATAAAAATAAATTTAGCTTACCTTATCATGTTTAAACACCAGATGATATCCAATATTCTTCCTATCTCTAAGGGTATCGGACCAATCCCCAATGAAACTCCACAGTCTTGTTACTTCGCAGTCCGATAAGTATATGGCAACACTCAGTGGACCTGTCAAATTAAAGTGACCAAAATAAATAAGGTAGTTCAGAGTATAAGGGCTGAGTCACGATATTTTTGTGAACTGATTGCATCATTTAATAATTATCTAAATCTTTTATTATGCGCCATATGGAAGCGAAGCTACCGCTCCAAATGCGTTAAAAACGGGCTAATAACCCGTTTTTAACGCGTTTGGAGCGGTAGTTTCTATGCCCAGTTTATCTTTTATCAAACAATTCAGCCCATCGAAATCTTCTATACAGGGTGGAATTTTAGAAGGGGCAGTAAGGGCAGCTGAAAGTTTTAGCAACTGGAAAACGATCTTAGGAGACAGTCCTCAATTTTTTTTGATATTTTGATCTATATTCATAGATTTTGAAAAAATGTAGTTAGCAAGAAAATAGGCAGTTTTGACAAAAACTGTTTTTGATGCCAATCGATCCTGTTTCTTATAAGGATCAAAAACTCTATTGGACCAACTGAGATTTTTGTACGAGAAAAGTCAGAAACCGCAAAAAACTTTTAGTCTGGGAATACACGTCCGATTTTTTCATAGTCGGATCCGATAGTCTGATCCGGCTATCAGAACAATGCAAACTATCGGATCGGACGTGTGTTAAATGTTCAAACAAAATAATGGCTCCAACGCCTTTCGATAGCCGAATCAGACTATCGTATCCGACTATATGATGAAAAAATCGGACGTGTATTCCCAGCCATCTCAAAAATCCACCGTGTATAATAGATAGATAAAACATTTATTTAGTGCACACAAAAGACACATTAACACAATTAAATGATAACAAATTACATGGATATATATAAACAAGATACCAATATACAAAAAAGAAAAAACATACGTATAGAAATGGAGTGACATTATGACATACTTCGGAATAATGAAGTATATAAGGTGCGGTGTGCGTCTCAAGGTTGCACCAAATGGGAGTCCAACTCAGCATGTGTCAGGCAAATATACCTGACGCTGATATTCTGCTGGATCCATGCAGTGCATTTTGCGCATTGACTCTGTCCTACTCGCCTTTGAAGGTCGGTCCATCTATCTAGTGGGTGGGTGTCCCACGCCACGCTTGCCGATACGCAGTCTCCACTCAATGACTCGTTTCTAAAGGTGCGTCTACGCTAGACGAGACGAGCACGAGCAGAGCCGTTCTGGGCGTCGTCGTTCGCGACGTCAAGTGTAGATTAACAACGAACTTACAACGATCACTGTCCTCGAACATAGTTTGAGCGCGATGCAAATCCCTTTGTGTTCGTCAAAAAACCGACAATATGAGTTGCCTAGGTAAAAAAAAGAAATTCTATTTAGTCCGTCAGTCAGATAATAGAAAAACATTAGACACGTATTTTTTTGCTTTATCATATTAATAAATAAAAATGACTTAGATAAAACGCACACATTAAAGTTGGGAAGTGTAGCTACGTCACAAGTAAGTATAAAATCTACATACTCGTGACGTCATGGCACATTTTAACTCAATATTTCGCCGTAATCTTTTGATAACGTAAAAAAAGAAAAAATACGTGTCCAATATTTTTTAATTCTCTAACTTACGGACAAAAAGATTTTTTTTGTCATCATCCTTATCGGACGGAGCACAGTCGAGCACGAACCGAATGCTTAAAGCGCGCTCGGTCGAGGCTTGTAAGTCGGTCCACACTACACGAATTTGTGCTCGACTAGTGCTCCGCTGGTGCTCGACTCGTCTAGCGTAGACGCACCTTAAGAGGCCTGCGAACACGGCTCGCAACTACAAATCGAGATTTTTGCAAAATTCAATTCTAAGCACGTTGCGTTAGTGTGAGTGCCTGTCGGAGTGATATACATCTACTGACAGTGAGCAATACTATCACTCACACATTGACAATTATTGCTTGACGCGATAGCACTACTAGCTTTCGAAAATGTATGATAAATTTGGATGTGTTCCGTAATACCAAAAATTATGAATAAAAACTTAATATTCTTCCATTTTTTTTTTTGATAATTTGTAAATTGATAATATAAGCTATGCTTCTGCAGAAACAATATTATAAATATTGTTGTTTATAATACAGAAAAAACAATATGAAGACATGTCATTTACGCTGTAAAAATGTGCGAAATTAAATTCGTTTAAACTTTATTTTAGACAAAAAAAAATTGGAAAAAAAAAATATGTAGGAGATAAACACTGTCTAAATCCGAATAACAACATAGTATGGTGGAAATATGCCCAAATTGCAAATGATTTAGGTATTACGTTTGTATGGACAATTCATGCGTCGCCGTGTTCTTAAGAGTTTTCTTATTTACAGTTGTTTCTAAGACATACCTTCCCAGTACTTGACGAGTCTCTCGAGGAACTGCAGACGGTCCATGGACAGCTGCAGCGCGAGGGTCACGTCGAAGCTGCCCACGTCAACGTGGCTGTAGTCCATGTAGTAGAGATGCGTTCGGAGCTTCACCTTTTGTGCTGCGCGGAAACTTACGCAGAGATCCGATTGGTTTATCTGCAAATAGAGAGAATATGGTTTATTGTACAGTTAAGGGCTAAAATAGGTATATCCTTAGTATTATAAATGCGAAAGTAAGTTTGTTTGTTACGCCTTCACGCTAAAACGGCTGACCGGATTTGGATGAAATTTGGCACATATATAGATGATGCCCTGGAAAAGAACATAGGATACTTTTTTTTTCCTACGGGATCGAGACTTATGCGGGTGAAACCGCGGGGCGCAGCTAGTAGGTATATAATTGATTAAATTGTTCAATTCAATTTATTTCATCATCATCATCATCACTTCAGCCGAAAGACGTCCACTGCTGGACATACATAGGCCTCCCCCAAGCACCGCCACTTCGACCGATTCTGTACTTTCCGCATCCAGCGGATTCCTGCGGCTTTCACAAGGTCATCGGTCCATCTTGTGGGAGACTTCCAACGCTAAATTATCTGTTGTTGCTTCATTTTTAGGGTTCCGTAGTAAACAAGGAACCCTTATAGTTTCGTCATGTCCGTCTGTCTGTCCGCGGTCTAGCTCCGAGACCTTTAGTACTAGAAAGCTGTAATTTGGCATAGGTATACATATTAATTACGCCGACAAAGTGGTAAAACAAAATTATGAAAAACATTTTTTTTAGGGTATCTCTCATACACGTAAAGTGGTGATGTTTATTTTTTTACCCCATGGTGAGGGGTATCATTGGAAAGGTCCTTCAAAAATATTGAGAGTTTGTGAAACCCATTTTTGGATTCAGGGATACATTTGCGAAATATTAAGCTTTAAAGTGCTAATTTTTGTTAGAGTCAAGTGTTCCCCCCCCCCCTGCCGGCTAAAGGATAACTTCGTCGTTTATGAACCGATTTTGATGATTCTTTTTTTATTGGAAAGGAGATATCCCAAGGGTAGTACCATGATAAGGAAACTAGGATCTGATGATAGCATCCCAGATAAATCGAGGGAACTCTTCATATATTATAGGTAAACCTATAGCGATTTGGGTATTTTTTTATAGTAACTCGTGCAGTTGCTCTTGGAAAGCACCATTTGGTTAAGTGGAACTGATGATGAAGACCACAAATAGCCACCGGAACTACTCAATAATAAGTATTTCACGGGTTGCGATTCGATTTTTTAATATGGTTGCAATGCAATTTATGCTCGTCACAATGCATATGGAGAAGTGGAGCTGATGGTGAAGTACCAAGAGAACTCCTTAACGATGAACGTCCCTGCATGGGGAAAAGCAATATTTTGTAAAAGGTGATGAGCTGTTGGCATTAGGCTAATGAAACTTAGACAAATTACAAATTGACCCACTAAAAAGCGAGAAATAAAAACTTTTTTACAAAAAAACAAAAACAACCGACGTCCAAAAAACTACTAAATACAAAGTAAAAAATAACTTAAATTTCGGAAGTCGGTGGAAAATAACGAAAATACAAAACCAAAGACCGACTTCCGAAATGTAAGTTATCTTTTACTTTGTAGTAGTTTTTTGGAAGTCGGTTGGTTTTTTTTGTAAAAACGTTTTTATTTAAATATTGTGATGTAATTCTGTTATTTACTATATTACTTATTTACATATCCTATTGACTGTTCAAATTTGGAACCGTGTTGAATGTTGTCCTTACCATTAAAAAGGTATTGTGACAGTACCTACAAGTCGGACAGGCACTCGCACTCGAGTTCCTTATGGTGTTGTCTCTTACTGTGCTCCGGCGATGACACTCAGCGCGGCACGTTTGAGTTATGACGACGCCACGCGCCGGGCACGGTTAGATAAATCGAAGTCTGTCAGAGACTGGCGTAGGCACGTTTTTATAAAACTTATTTAATTGATGGGTGATAAGTTCCGTGTGGTGCCGGACGTAAAAGAATAGCACCATCCCATTTCTTGCCGTGGGTGTCGTAGGCGACTAAGGAACTAACTAGAGAATGGGCAGCAGCGTTCTCATACTGCTACCGCCAACCCGCCTACCAAGCTTGGCGATTATGGCAAAACCCCCCTCTTGGGGAGGCTTATGTCCAGCAGTGGACGTCTTTTGGCTGAAATGATGATGATGATGAATGGGTGATAAGTTCTTTGATGTGCATTTAAAAATATCCCGTTTATATTATACCTACCTGCTTTAAAATCCGTAGGTATGGACTTTAACGACTCTGTCTTTCTGTTGATTAGGGTGGTTAAATTAAGGCTGATTTAAAATAAAAACATAAAAAACTTTTTGACTATTTTTTTATCGATACAACGATTGCTCCTCCTTATTTATTGTAGGTATTATTTTGTCGATTTTTAGCCGCGCGCTAGGGGCACGCCAATTGATATTTGGCCAAGCGCTTAAAAGGTTAACTAATGTAGATACCTATACAAAGTATTGTAAAACATTTTTAAAAGGGTGGAGTTTCATGCCCATTCTTCTCCATACGAAAACTACCTTTTGGAAGGGGCGACTCGAATCAATTATATTATTTTGTAAATTTTGACGTTCAAAAGTGCCATACATGGCCCTTTTTTTAATAAATGATTTGACTTTGCTACGTCTTCTGGTTCGCGGTCGCCACTCCAGAACCTTTCGGCCCCATCGGCAATCCGTTCTGCGAGCAATGTGCCCTGCCTATTGTCGTGATTGAATCAGAAATGAAGGGATCTGCAAGAGAACCAAGGTAACCGACAATTTATTTATTCAGTAACAATTCTCATTGCATCATATAGCAACATCGCGCACATAATTTTAGACTTGTATCACATTTCAAGAATCAACAAACAAGCGAAAATGAAGAATACAATAGTGATATTATGTTATGATGAGACTTACTACTTACTTTGTATAACTATCACTTGTTTAATAATCGGTGAAGGAAAACATCGTGAGGAAACGGCATGAATGCCTGAGAGATATTTCTCGACGGCATGTGAAGCCACGCCAGAGGCCCATGAGCGGTTTTAAAACTCTGACACCAGCAGCGTTGCCAGATGTCCCGATTTTGACGGGACGTCTCGATTTTTTGCCCAAATTTAAATTTCCCGCGCGGGACAGGCTCAGTCCCGATTTTCGGGGATAGAAAAATAAATAAGTAATTCATAAGCAATGTATAACTTATTTGATATTATATTGCTACAGGGCAAACTAATAGTTATTGGTTATTAGTATAGTAAAGTAACGTATTTTCATTAGAATACATTTTCTACTGCTTTATATCATCATAGTAAACTTAATTTGAAACACAAATAAAAGGATAAGTGGTAAAAAATAATACAAAAAAAAATAGTAATAATATTATAATTTACGTTTTATTATTATGTGCTGCTTTCGACGAAAGAATCCCGCTTTTTTACTCAAAAGGGTTCAAAATCACGGATTGCCCGAAAAAAAATCTGGCAACACTGGACACCAGGTTCGTCACTAACCACACGAAAAGAACAAGATGATACTTACTTTCATCGTAAAGTGCTCTATGAAGGAGCACCGGTGAAGTTTCTCCCGCAGCAGGTAACCATCGAAGTTAACATACGACTGGTATATGTCACGGAAGAAACTGGCGTCGCGAGTGTTTATGTTATGTTTCAGCGGAGAATTCCAATGAATAACCTGGAAATTACAATCACAATTATTTTCTCTTTTCTATGTTAAATTCCACAAGGAGTCAAGCTCGTCCCTGGAAAAGGGAGACGGAAGAGGGAGTTAGAATACTCATCATCTGCCTAGCCTTTTCCCAACTATATTGGGGTCGGCTTCCAGTCTAACCGGATGCAGCTGAATACCAGTATTTTACTGGAGCGACTGCCTATCTGACCTCCACAACCCAGTAACAGGGTAATACGATACCCCTTGGTAAGACTGGTTGTCAGACTTTCGGGCTTCTGACGACCCGTAACGACTGTCAAAGATCCACGAATGACAGCCGGGACCAACGGCTTAACGTGCTTTCCGAGGCACGGAGGAGTTCGGTATGTAGAAATGGTCACCCATCCACGGACCAACCCCGACAAGCGTAGCTTAACCTGACAGGTCAAAGTCAAAAACGTTTATTGCGAACTAAGTGTACAATGTAGGTGTTAATGTATGTTAGTACTTATGACTTAGCAGCCTTTTACAAGCATTGCAATTTTCATTCGCCTGCTCTCATCATCCTAAATTAGCATGCATTAAACATTATTATTACTTAATTATTTTCTTTTATATTAGCACAATTAAATAGAGAAATTATAGTTATGTCAAAAATAAATGTCAATAATAATAAATTTAATACAATAATTCAGCAATATTAATGTCATCCTTTTCAAATAGTACAAATTATAATTTTATATAAAGTCAAATAGGATAAGCTAAATCTTATTGTTTGTATAGGACAGATCGTCACTTTTGTACTTGAGAGAAAATCGTTACTTTAAGCTAGAATCGAAATATTCTTTTACCGAGTAGAAACTTTTTTGGATTAGGTATAGTTTTAGCCTTTTTTGGAATATTATTACTGATTTTTCAATTTTAAATACGTTGGGCAACTTATTATATATTTTTATTGCCATATAATATGGGCTATCACTTAACATTTTAATTCTTGAGAATGGAGCGCATAATCTCTTTTTATGGCGAGTGTTGACGTTGTGCGTATCTTCTACTTTAGCGAACTTGTCGATATTTTTAAAAACAAACATGCAAATTTCAAGTATGTATATTGACGGCAGAGTTAGAATCTGATATTTTATGTAGTAAGGTTTGCAGCTCTCCGTATTATCTATTTGGGCTAGAATTCTTATACACTTCTTTTGCATTATGAATAGTTCATCTACGTCAACACTATTTCCCCATAGCATGACACCATATTGCAGCCATGAGTATGCGTATGCGTAGTAAGCAGCCATAGCTGTTTGTGTATTAGTGCTTTGTTTAATTTGAAAAAGAGCATAAGAGAATCTGGAGAGTTTTGTTTTTATATGTTCTATGTGTGACTTCCAATTAATGTGTGTGTCAATATTTATGCCAAGTAGGTTAAACGTATTAACTTCTTCTATTTGCGTGTTTCTAAATGTTGATTTTAGATTGAGAGGTGGTTTTTTGTATGATCTAAATTGTATTATTTTGGTTTTATTACTATTAATTTCCAAGTTGTGGGTCTGGAGCCAAGTATCTACAGTTTGGAGGGTATCTTGTATTTGTAGACTAGGGTTATTTACATTTCCACACTTAATTAATATGGAAATATCGTCTGCAAATAATACTGGTAAAGCGTTTTCTTTGTCTAATGTTTTGGGCAGGTCATTAATATAGATTAAAAATAGTGGGCAGTAGGTCGACCCGAGCGGCTGTTAGTACTTAGCCACGAGCTAGAATACTAATAAAAATAAAAGTTACAAAACGAAACCCAACTACAACAAAAGATTTTTTATCCAGAAACTGACCTTTGTTGTCAATTTTGAATTAAGAACTTTACAGTGGCCGGAATAAAGTTCAAAATACAATAACTGACTGGAATGGTTAAGCTTGAATTTTTAGAATTCGTTTTGTTAAAAGACGGGTAAAGTCTAATAAAATATTTATTATTACGCACCTTTACATTATTCCTATCCTCTCCATAACAATTCTTAGCTAACGTCTGCGTAGACATCTGCACGTTATACTGACAGCTCATATTATACACGTATCGCGGCTGGCTCGTTATAATCGCGTTGATAACATCCTGGTCTGCTAGCGTAGTCTGTTTGAGCTTGCCTATGTTATCGTGAACAGCATCGTGCCACAGTCTTGTCCAGTCCGTGGTTGTACGTATCTTCTTGAGGTCTAATAATAATAATAAAAATGTATTAGCTTGAGGTCTAATAATAATAAAAATGTATTTTCTTGAGGTCTAATAACAATAAAATAGTATTTTCTTGATGTCCAATAATAATAAAAATGTATTTTCTTGAGGTCTAATAATAATAAAAATGTATTTTCTTGAGGTCTAATAATAATAAAAATGTATTTTCTTGAGGTCTAATAATAATAATAATGTATTTTTAGAGGTTTAATAATAATAAAAATGTATTTTCTTGAGTTCTAATAATACATTGTCATCCACCTTTTCAATCTAAATTTCACCTTACATACTTGGTCCCGACCCGTGTATAAGGTTTCTTGACCTCTCTTAAATGAGAAAAAACGTAAAGAACCGAAAATAAAAATGTATTTTCTTAAGGTCTAATAATAATAAAAATGTATTTTCTTGAGGTCTAATAATAATATCAAAAAAATGTATTTTCTTGTGGTCTAATAATATCAAAAATGTATTTTCTTGATATCTAATAATGATAAAAATGTATTTTCTTGATATCTAATAATGATAAAAATATATTTTCTTGAGGTCTAATAATAATAAAAATGTATTTTCAGAGCCCATAGTCGAAAAATTACAATCAAAACAACATCATCAATCTGTATATCATAAACATATCGTTGGTGTAGGTGGAGAACTAAATAACAAAAAAAATCTTGTTTGGAGAAAATTGCGATTTATTTATGCGGCATGATTTGAGTGTTACGAAAATGGTGAAAAGTCAATTTGATCAAAATCGCAGGTATTTAGTTCTCCACCTACGCCGACGTTATACATCATCATTCTCCAACCCTTATCCCAATTAATTTGTGGTCGGCGCAATATCTATGCCTTTTTCTTCCATACTTCTCTATTAGTCGTCATCTCGGTAGACACCCCCTCTCTACCCATATCATCTTCCACACAGTCCATCCATCGTTTCTTTGGTCTTCCCTTACTCTTATAGCCATCCACATTCATACTCTAAACATAATACATATGAAAAATTTAAATATAGTACCTAACAGCATTACTCCAGTGTTGTAGCCTCTACCGAGGGCTGGCCAACGCTTTGCCTTGTTTAGGTACCAACTGCTTTCGTTTTCCACTAGGCCTATAAACTGTGGGCAACATGGTAAATTATGCTTTAGTTTACACAATATACAGGGTTATTAAACATTTTATATTTTGAAATGTATGAAATAAAATATAAAATTACTCGAAAATTGTTGATATTTGCTATATAGATAGGGGTCACAAGAGGTCATTTGGTTGTAAATAACTTCCCTAAGGGAATGTAGGAGAAGTCATTTCAGTCATTAAGGCTTAATGGATTGCTGATATATTACCTAACACTGTATATCGTCAAAGGAAGTGTTACAAACGGTACTACAGGTTGAAGTATCTAATAGGCTATGATTCAATCAAATCTCTAATTAATTTTCTAAATACATACAATACACGAACATGTATGTTTTTAGTACATCAATAGCATTATTTGAACAATGGCAATAAAAGTTGATATTAATGTGTATGGATTTTTACATCAATAAATAATAAATCTTCACATCAGGCAAAGTTAATTTCTTATTGCGTTTTAACATTAGGAATCTTTGTAATGCTGTTTGAACATGAGATTTCAATATGCTAAATGTGGGTGTCCCACAGGGGCGTAGCTACCGCCGTATCTGCCGTATCAATTATACGGGCCCCCCGGGCCACGGGGGCCCCCGACGTGCGTAAGCAAAAATTAATAAAAACTTCCCAAATTCATCATCAGCTATAAATGATTTAATAAATCAGTTTGCCGAAAAAAAGGCAAGGAGAGTGTATATTTAATTTGAATTATTTGTAAAAATTTTGGAAAAAGTGACAGATAGATAATTATAATGAATAAATATTTCTTTTAATTTTATGCAAACATTTTTTTTTCTTTTGTGAGAAATCTATACCCTTCATAAGCAAATTTCTTCCCAAACAAATTTTTATACGGGGCCCCGCCAAGGCACGCTACGCCACTGGTGTCCCAACTTTATACATCTGTCTTCCTCTTCAGGAAATTTTTGTGTGACGATCATCAATAAATGTTTTAAATAACCTTACCTGATCATCCGTCATATTCCTAAACATAGCCCACAGTTCAGCGACATCACACAGGAAGGTGAGATCGGAATCTAACACAATAGCCTGACTCAATGTATCTGGCAGGATATCAGGAAACAACAGCTTGACTAGCGCATAGATACCGGAGTAATGGCTGTTTGGGATCCATCGTACTTGCGATAGATACTCTTCTGCATTGTAGCACGAGTATTTTACTGAAAAAAAGCAGATTTCACACAATAAGCTTTAGTGTTGTTTAAACCTGAATTACACTGCGGTGAATTCCGCTCAAGATTCACTAGCGCTCATACATTTGCTCATAACAGTAACATCTCAATTGTTATTGGGTCTCATGTACAGATTTAGAAAAAAATATGCGCTTCGGCCAATTATCGTTTATACAGACATAAGAACGTGCGATGATGAGATCTAACATAGAGTTGTTACAACCATGAAATTAATTGCCTATTTTGAATTACCACAATAACAAAATTATAGACAAAAAACAATTCCAATAACTTTAGTGACAGATAACGAAGTGTGACACAAATCCAGACTAATAAATAAGTAAAATATTTTAATTTTGCAGGCTACATTGCGGATCCTCCTTAAATAAACAAATTAATTAATACTGTCTTTATTTTAAAAAACACACTAGCATCATGCATGGCATCAAGTGTACTACTCACCATCAGGCAAATCCCAAGTGTCAAACAGCTTGTTGACGGTTCTATGAGAACTGCTATCTACGACAAAATGAAAGTGAATGGGGTTCTGCCGGTGGTGCATCAAGGACTTCAGCATGGGAGTGATCTGGCGGGTACACTTCCCCATGCACACTAAGGCAATGTGGACCGTCTCGCATAGAGTACCGACCGCATCTGGTATCTGTTGAAACATAATTTGTTAGTTTTTTTCTAGATTATAGAGAGTCAGCAAATTCATGCCCCATTTAAAATGAATGAATTTTTTTTTTCTTAATTTATTGTTTTTAATATTTTCATTACATATTAAATAGTTATTATTTCATTTTCAACTTGTAATTTGTTTTATGTTATAGACATTATGTTGACCTGACGCCTCTTCAGCACTTATACATTGGTATTATTATTTCATTTATTGACTTTTGTGTGTTTTGTGTATTTCTTTGTTTTCTTTTAAACAAATTCGTAAATTATTTGCATAACAATTTCCTAACAGTCCCTTTATAAAAAGTTCTCTACTCACCACAGGAACTTCATAAGTTGATACAGAATCAACGGACATTTGTTTCATGACACTCTGTGACAATCTCAGTTGTGTCTTGAACACTTTGTTCTGTGTTTCCAGCACAGTAATCCTGGATATTAGCCACCAGTAATAGACTATGGACACCGCTATACCTATCCCAAAAGGCACTCCCAGCCACGGCCGAAAAAATAGGCAGTACAACAGATTCTTCAACTTCATGTTTGTATTGGTTCATTTCAGTTTCATAATTGTTTTGAATATGCTGGTTTTTATCTGTAAAAATATAAAACACTTTAATTACCAATTCAAAGTACAAATCAATCATTTTAGTACATCAAATATTCAATCACATTCTGGCAATTTAATGGAGCTGTGTACCAGTGATTTAATTTCACAGCTGATTAAGAAAATTAAGTACTTAAGTGATTGTAAAACACTCACTAATAGTGTATGGTAAATTGGTTCTAAATAATTTTATTACAACGGCAGCTCACAGATTACCCTGTTGTATTCATGGACTATAGGCGCTTAATAATTTTAATGAAACGTTGAAATAATTAACTAGTATTTACTTTGTATTAAGATTTCCACACAAACGACTTCTCTACATAATTAATAAGAGGGAAACAGGGTTTCTAATTACATGGCCTACTAGCACCTGCAAGGACGTAATACTTGCAAGTGCTAATAAGCCATATTTATTGGTTGAGTATTACGTATTTTTAGGTATATAAATTGTTTATTTACATTAAAATTTAGAAAAGGTCGTCAGATTTGCTTGAACACCGTGTACGAAATGTCACTTTGACGTTTCTGACTTTGATTGACAGCTGATACATTTTGACAATGACGTCCATTTCGAATGCGTTCATACAATATACCATTCCCCTAAAACTCGAGAAGTAGGTACCAAACAATGCCAAAATATGTTGCGTTATGTTTCAGTAACAAAGAGGCAGTTTGTAGTTGGAGGCCCTCTACGCTAAATATAAACGTAGGATGCAAAAAATTTCAAGCTCGCTTCGTTCGGTCTTCCATCGTACATTTTCTTAGTTTTCAAACTTTTCTGCATAGGTCCTCAAAATAACTCCTATTTCTGTATGATGTTTTAAAGAAAATTTTACCTATCTGAGACTCGCTCTATCAGCTTTTACATTTTCCTCATACCCTTCTCAAACCTTTCTGCATAAGTCAACAACGCCAAATATCTCCTGTTTCTGTATCTGTATCCGAGACGGGGTGTTAAATTTTCGAGATGGGTACCTACGCTTGCTCTTGCGTCCTGCATTCTCATAATTTTCAATATTTTCTGTTTAACAAAATATCTCCTATTTCTGTAAAAATGGTTAAAATACAACCTAAATTAAACCATTCGTCGCGGCGGCGTGCTAAAATCGTGCTGCTTCTCAAACTTTTCTGCATTAGAAATAGCCGCTGGTGTTAGCAGCCATGATTATAATATTAAAAAATTCATTGAGGCTGAAAGCCGAAAATTTTTGTAGTATTCTGATGGGCCAGTGGTTAAGGTTGTGGGTTCGAAACTGGACAAATAATAATGTGAGTTTTTCTTATTATATCTACCTATGTTCGTTCTAAGTTTATCTTGGACATCACTTGGCGAATGAAAACATCGTGGGAAAACTGGTCTTATAATTAAAATATGTCTGAAATCGACAATCCAGCTTGAGTATTTTATTTAATTTCGCCAAACTGCATTTTATATGGAACTAGGTTAAAATTAGTTCTACCAGAATATTTCATCAATTTAATCATTAGGATGTTAATATTTCTAATGTGATGCTCAAACTGCTACAGCGGGCAAAATGCAAGTCTGAAATCGCCAATCCTTGAGGAAGTATGTTGATCATGGGTCCGAAGCTAATTTATGGTCGAATGGAGAGTTATAACACAAAAAAGCCGTTACTATTAAATAGAGCGAATTTTTTCAGTGCCTATTTTTTAGAGCAGGATCAGTGACGTAGCTAGGTGTGGGCGAAGTGGCCCCCCGCCCACGGCCTCGCATTTAAAGGGGCCCCTTTAAATGCGATGCCCCCAGACTTTACCACAGATGACTAATTAATTTGATCGTTTTCACCATCGAAAAAGAACGTCACAAATTTAAAAGTGTGTTTGTTTGGGGCCTCACAAGAAACCCCTCTTAATCGCGACTGTAAGGCCGTTATAACTACTTTCAAAGACCGCAACCGTTAGTTTGACGGAATACGAGATTTGCCAAGAATTAACAGCTATGATTACCTTTGTAAAAAATTAAATCACGCACGTTACAAAATAAAACATTTTTTCAAATCTATATGCTTTTCAATATTCTCCCACCGCGCATTTATATTTTTTCACTATTATGTGTAGGTATGTCGTATCAAAGCATTTTTGGTAGGATAGATCTATTGGGTAGATCTTGGGAACGAAAGAAAAGGGGCCTCGCTGATGCGACTGCGCCCACGTCTATATTAGTCTACGCTACGCCTCTGGTCAGCGCACTATATCCCACAGCTGGCATAGCACCTCCACAAGTCCGAAGAGGAATTACAAGCGCAGTGGAGAAACACAAATGGGAGTCTGACACTAAATGCCCACTATTTGGCGCTGAACTACCAACGAACGGCTAAAAACTAGGCACAGTTTCTTAAAATCGACAGCTTCTCTACCAGGTAACCCGGTCAACCGTTGCAAACTTTTGCAGGATACCTTTCCACCACCCACTCACTATCTAACACGAACCAAGCATCTTCCTGCAGTGTGTAAGCTTCCGTGGTCCACTTCAGTAGCGGCGTTAGGATAGGGCGCGCATGGGCACCCGCCCAAGGCGCCAGACATGAAGGAGCGCCCAACGCGAACCACCGGCCTTTTATTTCTCTTATCTTTTCTGTTATTCAACTCTTTTTTTACCCGACTGCGGGAAAGCAAAGACAGAGCTGTTTTTCTCTAACTTTTCTGTGCAAGTCGAAAAAGTTTAGGTACCTACTTTTTTATATGAATGGTCCAAAGAAAAGACGCAGCGGGGTGCAAAAAAAATTGAGCTCGCTCTTGCACCCTGCGTTCTCTGAAGTGTGAATTCTCAAACTTTTTTGCATAAAAGAAATCTGACGTTTTCCGTGGCGGGGTGTTGAAATTTTTGAGCATCCTGCATTTTCCTATTCCTCGAACTAGAACAAAAGCTAACATTTTCGCCCCTCTAGTCTTCAAGAGTAGTGAGGGGCGCCACAGAAATCTCTGGACCACTTGGAAATCCCTGAACCATCTCCGAACCCAAGTGGTAAATTGAACCTCGTAAAATGGGGGGCTACCTCGACGGAACGGCGGCAGGGTGTGGATGAGGAACTGTGGTGCAAACTATGCTCCACCTCCTATCCTGCTCTCTGTGCAAAGTCAAAGTCAAATAATTTATTTCAAATAGGCTCTTATAAGGCACTTTTAAACGTCAAAATTTACAAAAAATAGAATTGACATCTGTGCCCCAAAATATGCAACCAAAGTGACCTCTGCGCTGACTCCGATAACGACGTAAAAGTGGCAAAGTTTTGGGCCAACCGAATAACTGGTGTGCCAGCAACAAGAAGAAGAAGAAGATTGTACAGACGCCAGCACATCAAGCTACTACAATCTGTCAAATTTATTTAATAGATTTTCAACTTTATCGCTAATGACTAAGGTTCAAAATTGATTGGGAAAATTTGACAGTTTCGGGTAGCTTGATGTGCTGGCGTCTGTACCACTGCAGGGTAAATGCCTCTTCTCATACAGAGAAGGCATGAGCATTGATCACCACGCCTGCTCGAGATGGATTAACGTTTTCAGACGTATAACTATATATCTATCTTCTATACATACAATGTGAGTCTTTATAATGTACACATATCGAAATGAAGGAATCTATACTAACATAATAGAAAAAAAAAAAACCGTCGATAAAATTAAGCATAGATGGGAACATTTCGATATGTGGACAATTAAAGACTTACACTGTTTGTATAAAGTTATACGTTTGAAATCGTTATATGTATATAAATCGACTCACACTGAATAACATCGTAGCGAAGTCAGAACTGTATATATTGAATATTTAAAAAAAAAACGTAATTGCTACGAGGTCTGAAAACGATTCTAATGCCGAAAATATAGTTTTTAGAATTTTTCTCTGTTTATCTGGAATGTATGTTCCAGCATCACAGAAATACTACCGGATGGATTTTGTTCAATTTTGCATCTTAGGACGAGCTGCTTCTCACACGGACAACTGTACGTCGCTTGCTCCTGCGTTACCAGTCCTGACTCTCTTCATATTTTGGCTCCTGAGACCAAAACTAAAAACATAGTACCGTTGTGTAAAAAAATATGGGCCAATTGCCCCCCTATAATCAAACAAGGAGGACCACACCCCCTCCAATTTTACTACTTGGTAAAGAAGGTTCAGAAAGAAATGTGTAGAAATATGTTCCTGTCGCCTTGTTTGTTTACTTGTCGCCCCGTTGCGCTATTCTACGAGGTGATATTCTACGTTTTTGGAAGAGGGTCACCAAAGAAGTTTGCCCCCCCCTCCCGTCATGGAATACTTCATATTTGGAATGGGGTGACCAAAGAAGTTTTTCCTCCCCCGTCATTGACGGACTACTTCGTTTTTAGAAGGGGGTGACCAAAGAAGTTTGCCCCCCCCCCTCCCGTCATGGAATACTTCCGCCGTCCCTGGCTGTTATTTTAGTATATTGTGGTGTCATATGCTAGTTAACTATAAGTCCAGATTTCCTCGCGATGTTTTCCTTCACCGTTATCAGTAATGTCCAAGATAAACTCAAAAAAGTACATATAAATCGAAAAAATCATAACTATGAGAGGCGAGCACCTTAACCACACGACATTACATAAAGTGTCATTAATTAATTTAATTCCAAAACAATTAACGACTTCTTTTTCTAAATAGATTTGTTAACTACGTTGTATATCAAGGTTCCCGGAAAATTATCAGTCCGCCGGTGTTTTGGCAACTCTTTTTTCAACCGACTATTGAACGTGGAACTCCTTCTTGTTGGTTTATTATAAAACAATACTAAACTTAGGTAAATGATAAGTGAATCATCCTCTCATCTTATTCGAGTAGTAGAACATGACGCGAGGCAGTTGAATTGACCTGCTGCGGTATGGTTTTGCGGCGGAAGTGTTGAATGTCATTTTTCAATCTCTGACAGAATTGGGACGTTAAAACCATAGATAGATAGATTTTTCAATCTCTAGTATGCGAACTGGAAAATGGTAGGTTATTGGGTTCGACCGTTAGAAAGTAAATTATAATGGGGTCTTCGTGTGAAATTGTATCTATGATGCTCCCTTGAACATTCACATTATGTGTTTCAGTAGGTAGACTGGGTACGGAAGTGACAATTTTCATTTGACGACTAATAATTTTGTTTGTGTGGCAGTTAGCTGTAAAAAAGAAGTTTTGTATTGTGAAGAGTACATTTGCCTACGTATAAATACTAAAATTGTGTTTCTAAGTACTATTGTTAAGACACAGGAGCATGTTAGAATAAAAAGACAAAATGTCACAACCGACCACACCCCAAGGGCGGTTGTGACAGTACCTGGGGTCGGTAGTGACAGGTTAAAAAATGCTCCAGAATGGTCATCAATCACTTTCATTGCACGAAAAATCCATTCTTCTCGAAAAAATTACGTTTACGTAACTACATTTACGTATTTATATTACGTAAGAACATTGTTGTTTATAAATAATAAGACACTGTAGCATCTATAGCTATTAAAACATTTAGCAGTTTGATTGTTTATAACTGGTACTTTAATTAGTCTTAAATTACAATCAGACCAAAACCCTAACTAAAGAATTCTAATTATACAATACGGTAATAATGTCAAAATACAAATATACTAAATATTCGTCACAACCGTACCCAAAAAATTGTCACAACCGTACTCAAAGTACTCCTTCGCAAAAAAAAGCGGCCAAGTGCGAGTCGTACTCGCCCATGAAGGGTTCCGTAGCAGCAAGTAACGATAAGTTTACGATTTATGACGTATAAAAAAAAAACTACTTGCTAGATCTCGTTCAAACCAATTTTCGGTGGAAGTTTACATAGTAATGTACATCATATATTTTTTTTAGTTTTATTATTCTCTTATTTTAGAAGTTACAGGGGGGGGACACACATTTTACCACTTTGGAAGTGTCTCTCGCGCAAACTATTCAGTTTAGAAAAAAATGATATTAGAAACCTCAATATCATTTTTGAAGACCTATCCATAGATACCCCACACGTATGGGATTGATGAAAAAAAATTTTTTGAGTTTCAGTTCTAAGTATGGGGAACTCCAAAATTATTTGTTTTTTTTTCTATTTTTGTGTAAAAATCTTAATGCGGTTCACAGAATACATCTACTTACCAAGTTTCAACAGCATAGCTCTTATAGTTTCGGAAAAAAGTGGCTGTGACATACGGACGGACAGACAGACAGACAGACAGACATGACGAATCTATAAGGGTTCCGTTTTTTAACGGAACCCTAAAAAGCAATCACTGTGGCATTATAAAATAATTTACGTACAAAGTAAGCACTGCTATTTAACCACTGATGTTTAATTAATAATGAAAAATAACACTCATTACTGTATCTGTAAACATTTAACAATAATCATTAAAAGAAATCGAATAAAAATAGTTACTTTTGACTGTTAAAAAGTAATGAGGGCCTCTGGTAACAACAACGTCGCGCGTTGGCTGACGCAATAATGTGGAACACGTTCAGACCCGCATAGCGGTCCTCTCTCTCCCTACACCCTCCCCGGTATTCCTTATAGTTTCGATAATATTGCGAGTGTCACAACCGTAACCTGTCACAACCGTACCCAGTCTACCTACTCCAGGAGCGTTTGGCAGAGGTGTTAATAGTACCTACACATAATATAACATTACGTCTGTTTTCCTTGAAGGGTTAGGCAGAGGTGCTATTGCCATTTTTCAATTGCTGAAGGTGTAGTTACAAGCGAAGTGCGACTTTTAAGCGTGAGGTCCTTGGTTCGACTCATTCGGTCGGGTAGTGGTTTTATTAATTTATCAACAGCTTCTATACATAATATATCATTGAGTTGTTTATTAGGAATTTCTCTGTCGATGCAGATAGTTCTTTGAGTGACCGAAACTATTTTTATATGCATGTAGTAGATATCTTAGCGAATTTTGAATGTTATATTACAATGTTAACTTACTTAACTGATTATCGTCTTTAGCTAAGTGCATGAGCTTTGAGTTATGATTAGTTTATATTACTTACATTAGAAAGTTTTTCGGAATTCTGTACCCTAATTGCGTAATAAGTAATAACGATCAATCACAATTTATTTCGATTTGAAACAGAATGCTAATCCATTACTTAATAAGTTGAAAAAAAAAATCTGCTCAACAACGTAAATAACGCAATGAATTTGATTTAACTGTCAAAATGAAACAAATCAGTCATAATCGTTTACGATAATAAGTTACGCAATTAAGGTACTGGTCGATACCTGCACCCAATTACGTAACACACGATCAATCACAATCTGTATCATTTTGACAGTACAACAACATTCATTGCGATGTTTACGTTGTTGAACAAACAAATTTTTCGAACATACGAAGCAAAGGATCGGGAATATCTTTCAAAATGATTCAGATTGTGGTTGATCGTGTGTTACGCAATTAGGGTGCTGGACCACGTAATTATTACAGAAAACCCTTTTTTATTCTACTGCCGCGAAGTCCAAAAGGAGAGTAATTTTTTTCAAGTCTCATTTGTGGAAGTAAACTCAATAATAGTCATGGAAGTTTACAAAATAATGTTATAATTCCAGATAATGTTATTGTAATGTTTATATGTAATTAAATTCGGAACGACCACGTTGTATTTATCAGCATCTAAGGCCGAGTGACTAATGTCTGTGACACAAAGCCGTGTATTGCGTCAAGGAATACTACCAACAATTGTAAGTTTGCGGCTTTGAGTTATTTTAATATTTTAACATGAAAATTTAGTTTTCTTGTTGTCATCGGGTTTTTCCATCAGTATCAGGAATTGCTCAAGGTGATCCGATAACAAGAGGGCCTAGGCAAATGGCAATCGCTCTCAATACGTTTCGCATTTCTACAAAGACTTTCAACAGGATTGACATTAACTTTTCGATAGCTTATGTCAGACCAATAGGTACATTTTTGGAATAGTCAAACATCATTATCGCTGATAGAATGTCACTTTTTTGGTCCTCTGATGAAGTTCACAGGAGTTTGCTGGATGTTAGACTGAACCTGGACCGCGCTTCACGGGCTACCCTGGCGCTTTCGCCGTTTGACTTTAGTCATACCTATGGGTGATACTAAGTTAAATGTGCATTTTTTAACCAATATGATATTGGTAGAATGGTTTACAATATCGTTCTCGATACTTGATCAGATGGAATTGAACTCACAACCTTTCGATCAAAATAAAAAATTAAACAAAACTGTGACTTGCTGCAGTGTTTAGCTGCTTGGCAGATCTACAGACGACGAAAATTACTTTCCTTACTGACACAATATGAAAAGCAAGATAAAAAGCAAGGTGTGTTGGTGCATTCTCACATAGATCTGGCCAAAACGTTCAACACAATTCCGAAACCAATGATGCTCGAGAATTAACTAGGAATACCTACATATGCTAATGCTTTCATGGTTTTACTCATACCTTTCGAAGCAAGCAAAGGGTAAAAGTCGCAAATCAACATATTATGTGATCTCTATTAAACCAATTTCGGCGTTCCTGAAGGTAACGTCTTGGGCCCAAAACTATTTTCAACAATGTCAGTGACCTATTTAATAGACACAAGCCAAGCTTGTTGTTGCTTTTGCCGATGACGATGTCGTTGTACTCAAGAAGGCGGTTCTCGCCAGGTATGTATCAAGTCACACGTGTGTATGGATCAACCTGTTGCGTTGGCTTGCCGTCCGTAAGTTCCATGTGTAGTATCATCAAGACACACCCGCGATCACCTTGTAACACTGGATTCGTTTATTTTAACATGTTTATATGAAAAAACTAATTACTATGCTTACCGTTTATTATGGTGAACAAGACAAACCCATTTCTTTTCTGTATATCTGAGGTCTGAAACTTGCAAAGGAATGGATAGTCTTACTTAGATGACATGATGGTCATGTCCATGTAAGAAACCCGATTAATGTAAGGGGTAGGTGAATAATAAGCAACACCGTACTTGGTATTTATATAACGATTTATATAAAGATATTCATCACAGAGCTTAATGAATAAGCGGGAAGAATGGATAGATTAGATACGAGTGCCAATGTCATTGAATGCCAAACTTCATTTGTTTCATTTTATTGTAGTCTCGTCATTATGGAACACTTGCCAAACTTGAATATCTACTGTACTGTGGTTTAATGGGTTGGGTACCATATATAATTAACCGTCTGTTTGTTAACGCATGAGAACCACAAAGATTCAGTTGATCAGGTTCTGACTGACGCAGCTCATTAGCATCTCTGATTCATTTATTTAATCGTCGATTTTCCTTTCGTATAATGTAAAAAAAAAGTCTCAATAAAGACCGGCTTTATCTCGTGTTACTGGCACGGTAAAATTAGAAACGTTGCCCGCCATCGAGGTTCAGTACTTTAGTCGCGAGCAAGCGTTCGCCGCAAGCGGACGTCATATACAACTGAAACTTACAGAAAAACAACTTTTAAATATCCCATTTTGTTTTCAACATTGTGTAAAGTGACGATACTGTTTAAATACTGTGTGGATGCCATATTAACTGGTGTATGTGCTTCGTGTTGGTTTTTTAATTCAAAAAAGGATATATCTTTGGATGCTTTCGATTGTAATGTGAATTTGTTTTTCGGAGGCATTAAAGGTGAGTTTTTGTTTTTCCAAGTTTAATTTTTATAATATCCATTATTTCACTAAGTATAAGTAAAACTAGAGAAGTTTTAAAGCTCTCTGAAGAACTATGTGCTTACTTGATGACCTGTTGCATGCAAAAACTTTAACAAGTTCAGTGTATTCCACAAGGCATCTTAGACCAAATTTTGAAGAAAGGAAATCTATTTCTGGACAAAGAGAAAACTGTCCACATCCTAAAAAGTGCAACTTTTTCTCCAGTTCAACTTGTATGACACTGCACGTGACCAAAAACTTTCTCATCGTCTGAGGCACCGATACAAAACTTTTGAAGATTACAATCTTGTTTTTTAGCTTTGACTCCAACTGTATACGGAACAGTACACTCAAATACAGTCACATATTAAAGAAACAGTTCAAAAGTTGAAAGCTATCTAATGCGGAAAGACTTTGCTAATCATTCCAAGAAAGTTGCATCCATTAGGTCACCCGCGAGAAACTGGTTTGATTTTCACATACGATATGCGTACATTTATAGGTACACAATGCACTGTTCTTCATAAACCTAAGTTTTAGTAATACAGGTAAAAGGCTAGAAGTAGTCAAGTAGGCGTTTAAGGAGTTTTTGCGTACGTAGGTTTATGTGACACGCGAGAAATGGCCACGTTTATGCTCACACGTTTACTAAAGACCTACTTTGTGGAGATATGACGATATGCAAAGTTAAGAACGCAACTTTTGGAACACAGACCTTCGCTGTTGCAATCACAAAGAGGATCCTTTGAAGTCTGTTGTTACTTTTACATTCTGATAGCAAGGTTAGACATTCAGTTCTTTGAAAGTCTAAATGCTAATCAAATCACGAACTGAACCTCCTTTATGAAATATTTGTCTATTACACGTATTCCGTCTTTACTTTTGAATTTTGCCTCGGCATTATTATTTGTTCCTTCATTTATGTAGTCATGGCATTTTGATCTATTTCCTCTTTACTTTTTTCGATTGCTATGACATTTTCACCTACTTCCATTTACTCTTATACATTGACATGGCTTTCCTCATTATCATTTTATATTGCCACAGAATAAACATATCTAATAGTTACTTAAAATGTGTAATCGTCTTTAATTAACTCATTATCTTCTTCATTTTGAAGGCGAAAGAGATTAATAATGCAACAGACTTGATTAGATACAATACATTGATATAACAACGAAGTTATAAGTAGGTAGGTAGGTATACCATCGATAAAACAATAACTAGGTAGATTGAAACACGTTACCGTATCGGAATTTGTACTGATAAGTCGTGATAGCTGATTGCTAGTGGTTGAGCAATCAATTTCTGCGTCTCTTTCAATATTATCGTTCAATTTATAAGTAAGCATGTCCGGTCTTGCGTTTTTACGCGATTTCTTTTGTTTTAGGACTTGCTTTAAATGACTTTGTGAAAATTTTGCATGTATTTTAAATATATCTAACTAAATATTGTGCTTTAGTTTAATGTTAATCGTTGTTTTAAACTGTTTGTTAACCCGTCAACATCTTTATTTCTAATTCACCTTAGCGATTCGTCTTACGGATTATTTTAATAGATACTAATCAAATCACAGGCAGCGTTGTACCCAGACACGCGCTTTACTTTATGTAAATAATTCCACCACTATTGAAGACCATTGCTGTCAAAACGGTGAAAGAAAACATCAACAGTGGGAACATTATAGGCTGATTATGCTTTTGCTAATCTATTCTGTCGTTTTGTAACCAAAGCAAATGGAGACTTGGTATATAAAATTTTTCGCGACCAGCTGTCGTCTCACAAACACGTAAATGACGATAAAATGAGGAATGTGTGCCAGCTGTTTATATTCCTTCCAATCGTAAACGCGGAATGAATGAAAAGGGTAACCGCATACTTAGAGATAGGCTAAACCTTATCAAAAGAGGAAATGTTTCTACATTCTCAGTCATTTACTTACGAAGAAATTAGATGCCTACATGCAGTGTTTTGTTTTCTATTAATATTTTAATTAGACTGCCTGCATGTAAATTGACAGCACCTCGTTGGTCTAGTGGTCGCAAGTGCATGAGGTCCTGGGTTCGATTTCCTAGTTGGGCAAAGTGTTATTGGGTTTTTCCATCAGGAATTTCTCAGTAGCAGCCCGGAGTCTGGTTTTGTGCCCGGTTGATGTTACTTAATAGGCTCACTCAATATTACTTGGGACTTGAGGTAATGTGGGGTACACTAAAGTTACACCTACCTTCTATAGACGTGATGTTTTGTTAAGTTATTTTGGTTAGAAAACTTAACATCCAAATAAGGCTTGAAAACAGATTGAACTTGGTAAATTAATTGTTAGTACTAAAAAGGTATACCTAATACTAGATTAATTTGATATAAATATTCAAACATCAACACGAAGAATTAAATGAAGAAGGAAAACATCGTGAGGAAACCGACAAGTCCTATAGAACCAAAAATTGGAAGACATGTGACATCCACCAACCCGCAATGGACCCGCGTCGCGTGTTGGATTACGGATCGAATGATTATGGACAAAGAGAGACCTGTGTCCCAGCAGTTGGAACATTAAAGGCTGATTATGCTATTCAAACAACAACACCTACAGGAAATGATGATCGATTATGCAGCGGAGACCACACGGAATACAAATAAAAAGTTCCATAAACATAAAACCTATAACAATAACATTATGAAAATGAGAAATGACTTGTATCTACCTATCCTAGGACACATTCTATTATAGCCTTCAGCGTTCCATTCGGATAAGTATTGTTTTATAGGAACAAAAGATGATCGAAAGATGCTACGCACGGAACGACTATTGTTATTACTTATGAATATTGTTAAAACAATAGCTTAGGATGCTATTTAGAAACTGCGATGGATGCTAAGCATAGGTAACCTTTCATTATCAAAGAATTATTAAGTGGAATTTCGTTCAAATACGCCACAAGAACAACTCACGTGTCTATGTTCTGTTCCAGAAGTACTGTGGTCTAATGGTAAGACCACCTGTCTCAGACCCAGAAGTCCCGAGTTATATTTCCAGTGGGGGCAAAATTTTCTGCTCGGTTTGGTGTAGGGCTTGTTCTAAGTCCGCCTAGCTACCACCATCTTATCTAAGTCTGTTGCCGTAACAACAATGTTAACAGCATTGTTGAGTTCCTCTGTGGTTGAGGATTCCGGGTGTAGCTCGCTTCCACCTTCGGTCTGATCATCACTTACCATCAGATGAGATGAAGGCTAAAAGCTTGCCCATTGAGGATACAAAACTATTGGATCAGAAAACGTACCTGAGGATATCAATTTATCCTACCTAGGTGCCCTGGTCTTCGTGTCAATGATTCTAATGTTTAAGGTTCGACCTTAACTCGGTATGTACTGCGTTGTAGTTGTCATTCCCCTTAGCAGAACTGACAACTCCATACTTAGACAATCTTTAATACTTTCGACTCCACCCACTTTTATACTTTACCGGTACCGGTATTACGTTTGCGCTAGACGGTCAACGGCATTATGTTAATTCAAAAGATTATGACGAAGCAGGCTAACCATATAATTTTAAGAGCACCGAGGACAAACTACGGTAGAAAGACTGTCGTATATGAGGGAGCTGAACTCTAAAACTCTATACCGAAAGTAATTAAAGAATCGAAAACAGTTCCAACTCTTAAAAGGCTGTTAAAACATCACCTGAATAATGTGTGAATTGTAAGTTTTTACCGTTTTTTATAACTTATTTTATTACCAAGCAAGCAAGCAAGGAGGAGCTCGTGGCTAAGTAATAACAGCCGCACGGGTCAATCTACCAGGTTAAGCTACGCTTGCCGGGGTTGGTCCGTGGATGGGTGACCATCTTTACATACTGAGACGCCTCCGTGCCTCGGAAAGCACGTTAAGCCGTTGGTCCCGGCTGTCATTCGTGGATCTTTGACAGTTGTTACTGGTCGTCAGAAGCCCGAAAGTCTGACAACCAGTCTTACCAAGGAGTATCATATTACCTAGTTACTGGGTTGTGGAGGTCAGATAGGCAGTCGCTCCATGTAAAATACTGGTATTCAGCTGCATCCGGTTAGACTGGAAGCCGACCCCGACATAGTTGGGAAAAGGCTAGGCAGATGATGATTTTATTACCAAGCGAAACTGTCGCTAATTTTAATTATTATGTTTTTCCTCATAGGAGTGAATAATTGTATTCTTTTTGAGTGAAATAAAAATGTTTTCAAACCGTATGTTTAAAACAATGTTATAAATCTTGTAAAACGAAGTGTAGTGTTTTCAGGGGGTCTTGTCGCTATAAATAGTTTCCAACATACACCAAACCTTCCTCATGAATCACTCCGTCCATTGGTAAAAACCGTATCAAAATCCGTTCGGTAGTTTTTAAGTTTATCGCGTTCAGACAGACAGACGCGCCGGCCGGGGGGACTTTGTTTTATAATATGTAAGGATGTGTATATAAGTAGTGATTATTAACTGTGATTATAAATAATCCATGTTCAACCAAGTTGATAGGTATATTCTGTGGTTACAGCACGCACAAATAAACACGACTTAGCAAAAACTATTTTTATACGACATACTAGAAAACCACCGCAACATGCTCCTAAGGTATCATTTTTCATATTGTTATTCGATCTATCGCTACCTCAGAACACAGGGTTATGAATTATGTCCCTATATATTATATTCATACTTATATATACCTAAAAGCATGCTTTAATCACCATGTTGATCAGTGCCAATTTGCCAGAGAGGTACCGTCAACTGCCCTAACTTCGCCTGGCGAAATGAAATTGTTTATTCTGTAAATAGGATATCGGAATCACTTTTACACATCATAAAAAAAAAATACGTGTGGCACTCGGGGACTGCCGCGGTTAAGCTATTGCACAGCATTTGTAACCTCCATACTTCCTATTTGTCAACGCTACACTTGGGATGATGACGTGTTGACATAAAACAAAAATTACGTTGTCATGGGAACCGTCATTACATAGTAGGCGGAGTGGGGGGTGTTAGGTTTTATTTTCATTACGGTTTTATTTTCCTTACGGAATTTCTTGATTCGGTCGCCGCGCTCAAAGCCCACGATAAAAGCTATGCAATAGCTTAAAAATATTAAAAATAAGCTAAATGAGTTCGGCGTTTCTTATCTGACTACTCTGAGAAGAAATCCTTCATCCCCCACTCCGCCTACTATGTAATGACGGTTCCCATGACAACATCACGTTGTCATGGGAACCGTCATTACATAGTAGGCGGAGTGGGGGGTGTTAGGTTTTATTTTCATTACGGTTTTATTTTCGTTACGGAATTCCTTGATTCGGTCGCCGCGCTCAAAGCCCACGATAAAAGCTATGCAATAGCTTAAAAATATCTATTAAAAATAAGCTAAATGAGTTCGGCGTTTCTTATCTGACTACTCTGAGAAGAAATCCTATGTTTGCCTATAATGAAAAAAGCTGTAATATCTTTTTAATTTTACTTGTATGGCAATGGAAACTTAAAGGGCTTGCTACATGGCTGCCAACCGCGTCCCGACAGAGGTGACAGCTCTGCCTGTCGGCAACCAAGGTCACCTCTGTCGGGGACGCGGTTGGCAGCCGTGTAGCAACTTAGCAAGCACTTAAATCTCTCTATGAAAACTCAGTTTCGATTGCCATACAAGTAAAATGAAAAAGATATTATATCTTTTTCATTATTATAAGCAAACATAGGACGCCAGACGAAGTTAGGGCATTTGACCGTACCTAAGATAACTAATTTTGCGATCCAACCGGCTTATTGGTAATAAACGAAACGAAACGGGCGAATAACCATTCAATGACACTGAGAAAGTTGTTAATTTTAAAGGAGTAGATATTCAGGCGACTGCAGCGATTGCTGTCAATTCGAAATAACCTTAGGGTTGCACCTATTTTATTTACTTTCTCGAAACCACTCCCTTTGCTCCATGGCGGGGCCCAAAAACAAATATTACAATAGTCACATATATAGGCAAATTTACCAGCACCCTAATTGTGTAACACACTTTCAATCACGATCTGAATGATTTTGAAGGATATTGCTAATCCATTTCTTCATAGGTTAAAAAAATTGTCTGCTCAACAACGTAAATAAAGCAATGAATTTTGTTGAACTGTCAAAATGAAAGCCATTGCTACTGTTAGTGTGTTAAGCAATTACCCCGCATAATATCTGACTTTGGTACTTAATAGGTAACTGGGAATGACATTGCATTCAAGAAGAAAAATCCATAGTAGGCCATGAAAGAAGATACTTCTACGGATAATACAAATTCCCAATCCTAAGCTCCCAATCTTCCTGTATATCGTTTGTCGTTGGTCTATTCCAAAGGACTGGTAAGTTATAAGTAGGGATGTAAAACAGTAAAATTACCCTGGATCATAGGATACAAATATTATTTTACGTAATTTACGGTATTTTACGGTAAAATATTGTAATTTTCAGTAAAAAACGTATTAAACATATTCATACAGTCATACCCACTAAAACAATACAAATACGGAAGTTAGTATGTTTGTGTGTATATGTGTATGTCACTATTTCAATATTAACGGATAAATGGATTTGAATGTTTGCCAGAGATTTGCTCAGAGAGCAGTACTGGAACTTAAAAAAAAACAGAAAGTTGGGCTCGTGCAACTCATACGTACTAAAAATCCCTAAAACTATATATATAACTTCTCAAGTCAAGAATTCAAGATATAAATCACATCATGTCATGGATTATAATAATATCATCTATGTGCAGAGGCAGAGCAGAGGACAGCACAAATTAAAATTTTAAACTTCATAAGTCGCCGGTAATTTTACCGTAATTTATATAAATGACCGTAAAATACCCGTATTTTACCAGTATTTTCCGTAAAATTACGTAATTTTTCAACCCTAGTTGTAAGTGACATTCCATTGTATTTGTATGCAAAGTATCCAGTTATCCACGCCTCTCTAATGTCGCCTCATTGGTTGTCAAAACTTTTTCGACGTACTTTCTTGTAAGTTGTATGCTTCCAAGACAACAAAGGAAATATTATATCTACGTTATTTTTCCCTTTATCTCGAATCTCGAGACGCCATTTATTTCAATTGTTTACCAACAAAACAACGCTGTTGAAATACTCGTAAAAGTTACATAAACAAACAAATTCCCTGTTGGTTTTTCCTTCAAAAAAATATTTATGTTGTATGGTACAGAAGGCCATTTTTGTAATGATAATGTACGTCTTCTACTACAAAAACATGCCTTACATGGTTCCCGACGTAGTATATAATGTACTCCCGCTTTTTGCTAAATAGTCTACCAAGCGTAAAAACCATGACAATATCCTATACTATTAAATGAGCAGTTTTTGCATATATATATATATTTGTAATCACGTTCTTTAAAACGGCTCTAACGATTTCGATGAAAGTTACAAAATAGGGGTTTATGGGGATGAAAAATCGATTTAGCTAGGTCTCATAAAATTCAAAATTCAAAAGTCATTTATTCAAACTAGGCTGAGAATCAGCACTTTTCGAATGCCAAAATTATATATCTGGGAAAATTTGTTTTCTCTATTTTCACTGCATCGGAAATGTGATATAACGTTGGTATACCTGGATGATATTATGTTTATCTATTTTCATCCGAGAAAAGCTCGGTCGACCCATAGCAGAATGCAGAGACTGCAGAGTCGCATACTCATCAGTAGACGCTTATGCACATGAATGCTTTGCTTTAAGAGGCTCCTGAAAACAAAACTAACTAGCCACCACTTTTACTTGGTAGCCAGCTAGTTTAGTTTTTACGAGGTTTTCATTAAATAAAAAAATTCTTACGGTTTACGGTGAATGCACCTCAACATCTTATAGATAACTGAAGAATAGCAAATGACGTTGGAGTAAAAGAATTCAACAATCGAATGCATCTTGATGAAATGTTGTGAGAGTAACCGAACATCGAACTAAATACTGTGTTAATGGAGAGCCCTATGTTCAGAAGTAGGTTGATAAAAGCCTGATAATGGTGATGATGATTGTAACTGGCTTCATCTTTCTGAATGACCAGCTCCTTTGACAAGTCAAAAGTGCCTGTAAATAGTTTAATTGCTTTTAACAGAGAGCAAACAGTAACCAGTAAATAAATTACAAAAAATCAACAGTCAACAAAACTGAAGTTTCTAGGCCACCATTGCACTTTAATAACCCATTCGAATGACTCACAATTTTCTCTAAACGGTAACTGACCAGTTTATTGATTAGTTCCACTTAACATAGACATATAATTTTAGCCATGGGTTGGTATGAATGTGTGATTTTTTGCAACGTCTCGTCGGGTCGGAAATAGCCTGTCTGGCTGGCGCGGCCTCGCGTGGCTCGACTCACTGACACCACACTACGCTGCACATTGCTACCTAGATGTTACGGAATTATATGAGTACTATCTGTACTATCTTGATAGTAACCCACGAGAGAACTCTTTTGTCATCTGTGTCATCAGTTTTGGTCTCACTGAAATCTTTTTCCTGGATTGCCAATTAAACTTGTCTATTTCTAATTTCATTCCAAGTAGATACTTTTCAGAAAGAAAGAGCCTTTACTAAGATGTCCCATTTCAAAAACGTTGACTGTATCTATAGACTCTATGTATATAGCAACCGACAACCGCTCGGTAAACCGACCACAAATTCTTCGAGTTTTCTTCTCGAGTCTTCAAATCGAATTCCTAATAAACCACGTGTTTCAACTTTTCATAATAGTTAAATCTATCTACTCAGCCGTCTTAATGGTTCATTAAAGATGGAGGTGTCAGATGCTAGTAGAAATCATTGTGTGATTTTTTGCGGATATGCGAGTGAAAGTCGCTGAGTTTATCAGATCCACGAACTTTAATGTCAACTGAGTGATCAATGCACTCCCTTCTTCTACGTTCATAATATATGATTGTAACGTTGTTTATCGTGTATTGTCTTTGGTTAATACTTTGCTTGTTCTTCTGAGACCACGTTAATAACCTTACAGAGATTGACACCGATGAAAAGATCAATACTTGACCCTTCACTTCTTTCTGAGTAGAGTCATTTCCCCCGGTGGGACCCTCACTACATTTTCTTCATCATCTTCCTGTCATTGTCCCATGTTACGTGGGGTCGGTGCAACACGTTTTCTTCTTCCATTCTCCCCTGTCACCCGTCACACTATCATTCACTCCCTTCTCATTCATATTATCATTTACTACTACATTTTCTTTAGCATTTTCCCGCCCTTGTCTCATAGTACGTGGGCTCGGCACAACACGTTTTCTTCTTCTATTCTCCACTATCATCCGTCACGCTATCATTAACTCCCTTCTCTTTCATATCATTATCATTCACTACAACATTTTCTTAAAGGGTGATTTTGGTTTCTATTGCATCGTCTTTAGAATTAACTGAAGCTTTCTTTGCCAAGAAGAATCTTCTGCTTGCTCCATCTGCTGTTAACATGCTCAATTTATTACTGGAAGTTTCCTTGGTCTTCCAAGCTTTACCGTCATCAAACGAGACATTAGCGTGTGCGCAATATTCTGTTGTACCATACATGGTAGCACGCCATATCAGGCCGTCTATTGTTGTGCACGTTTCTAAATACCTATCGCCGACTGTCCTTGAGAAGGATATTTTAGTTACATTTTGGATCATAGAACTTGTGTTTTGTTTTGTTTTTGTGGTCTAGAATGAGTGGTTCTTATTGTTGCTGGTTAGGGTATAGCATGAGCATAATCAACCTATAATGTTCCCACTGCTGGGACACAGGCCTCCTCTCTTCGAGAGGAAGTGGGCCACCTACCTTACCACGCGGGCCCAGTGCGGATCACATAATGTCTTCGATTTTTTTTTGGTTCTATGAGACTAGGACATTGCCGGTTTCCTCACGATGATTTCTTTCACCGTTTTGAGAGTAGTGGTGATGAAATTAAATACACAAACTAAAGTGCCTGGCTTCCAACTTACGACGTACAACTTATAAGGCGGGGCCGATAATTACTGAGCCACCACTGCTTGGTCTGTTTGTCTTTGAATTCGAAATAACACGAATGACGATAATCATATCATCATGAAAATATTATGTTTTTTCTCCAAACATTTTAGTGTCCCTTTTCACCCGTTCATGTTGTTTCAGACTTCCGCAGACAGTAAAATCTTTATTCGCATTCTTGGCGAGCATTTGAAACAAATTAAAAACTATTTCGATCAACTTTATAATGAACTGAAGACTAAACAAACAATTTTGTATACTTTTGTCACCCACACAATGATGTTCAGGGTTCGAAGTATCCTGAGTTTTCCGCTTGTCACAGTTAAACCAACATTGTGAAGAATATGACGCTCCTCTCTTGGTTGTTTTTAACCTCCAGACATCAAATATTTATTATTTTTATGTCTGCTTTTTGTATGTATTTATTTAAAGAAAATGAAATAATGTTGGCAAAGTGACGAAGCACATGTAAAAAATACCATGTCCAATCCGTGAGGGTGTTGTTAGGTATCGTACTGAGAGTCTATTTATGTGAAAATATTCAGGAAAAAAGAAAAAAAAATACGTCACCTTTGTTCAATGGGGAATTTTACCGGGTTATTATTATTATATGGGGCGCGAGCGACCGTCGTTTAGCGGGTGTCTACAATTCACCCTATAACCCCTGTTGAAAATTTATTTTTTTATGGAGGTGGAATTTTGAATTTTAAACAGCAATAACTTTTTAATTTCAATAATAACAAGATTTTTCATTTCTTTTTGTTAGTGTTATTGCAGTACCTATGTGCCCCTTTCGGATCGGACAGTTTTTTTACATATTGTATGTATCGGTGGTACACCTATCATTTGTACCTAAGAAACGTGTAGCATAATCAGCCTATAATATTCCCACTGCTGGGACACAGGCCTCCTCTCTTCGAGAGGCAGTGGGGTTTAACCTACCACGCGAGCCCAGTGCGGGTTGGTAGATGTTAAATGTCTTCGAATTTTTGGTTCTAGGACATGCCGGTTTCCTCAGAAATTATTTACACAAAGTAAAGCGCCTGCCTGGGTCCGAACCCAAGATCTACAACTTGTAAGTTGGGGCCGTCTGCTAAGAAACGTGTAGACATTGTCGAGGAGTTTTTAACCAAATGAGGTTTTATTGCTACAAAGACGGTTTTAACAAATTCTGTGTGTCGTACGACATTTCTGTTGGTCGTGGGCACATATATGTAACGTGTTTCGTGTGAGCCTTTTATCAGAAACAAGTTTGGAAAGTTAATTCCGGTCGACGAACCCAAGAGCATTCTCCTATCGCTGTGTCGCGTCGAAGTGCCGGGTCTTGCTCCTCGACCGATTCAAATTAATTTTCGAACTGAATATCACACGTGTTTGTTATGCAACCTCTTTTTATACTATTTTTTTTTTCTTTGAGAAACTTCATTAGCATTGAATTTGTTTATGGTTTTTTGTATTCATTCTATTTTTATTTTGAAAAGATTTCGTGGTCAATATTTTTTATTTTATTTTTCTGTTTTCACTAATTTGATTGAATAAATACATATCATTATAATGATGTCTGCAGTTTCTCTTAAATACGTGTTAGACTTCTAGATATAAAAAATAAAACAAGTTTCCTTTGAAATTGAAAATAACTGCAGAAG
The DNA here is from genome assembly GCA_963680765.1 of Agrochola lychnidis. Classification (NCBI taxonomy): domain Eukaryota; kingdom Metazoa; phylum Arthropoda; class Insecta; order Lepidoptera; family Noctuidae; genus Agrochola; species Agrochola lychnidis. Next base: position 9,130,705 of record OY796855.1, on the reverse strand, counting down.
TGAGAACTTAAGAAGGTTATTTATTACTTATTAATAGATAAATTATTATCCACGACAAATTCACGTGAAAAGGTCAAAGTTTTATTTTTTTACGGCAGTGGGTTTTGTCAGATCTTGCTTTTAAAAATACCTTGATATTAAAACTGGAAAACAAATAAAATTATAGATCATGCGAGATTATAAAGCAGTCTTATGTAAGTAAATCATTTCTAGGTTATTCCTGAAATCTTAAGGTGGCGACGACATTACGAGAATAAATTAAACTACGTAGGCATATCTAATGACGTTCTTAGTCCGCATACGAAAATTCAATCAAATATCCAATAGTTTAGTCACTATAGCTAGTCAAAGATTGGTAAAACTCATAGTCGGCACATCACTGCTGTTTAGTTTGTTTGAAAAAATCACATTTTTAATTTCGATGCTAGGATTTATTTGATGGTTCCAAAATATTCTTATGCATTAGTATTGCCAGTGTTTCATTTATTGTCGTATTGGTGTCTGTGTCGTGGCCAGATCTTAGAATTGATCATTTCATGAAATGATCGACTATTTCATGAAATGGTTGTGTTTCATGAAATGGCCAGCTAAAATTGACCATATCGTTCAAACGTCAACGTTTAATGATATGTCAGTCGACGTTTGGCCATATCATTAAGTTGGATATCCATGCAAATATTACTGGCATTCATTAACTTTTAGTAATCTGGGCCAATGGATAAATAATTTTTTTTAAATAGCTTTCATTCCAGAAAAAAAATAACAATTAAGTAATAAGACTTGAATAGTTAAATACTAACCTGTGAAATAATTTCCAAACTCCATGGTTTTTTAAGGTTGCGCTCGTTTTTCGAATAAATTTCATAAAAGTCACGTAGCTTGGTAAAATAACGATACTTCACTGCACTTTTATCTTCCATTTGCATATTTATAATTGCTTTTTCAATCGAATTATCGTCCGCCGCCATGATGCACAACAAAAACAAAGCGGATAATGGATAATCTAACTATTTTACGATATGATCACTAATATTTGGCCACATCATGAAGTAGTCATGCGTTTAACTGTTCATATCATCAAACGTTGAGTATTCAATGATCTGGCCAGACCCCATCATGATGTGGCCAGCGGTCGATGTTCTATTTCATGAAATGCAACCATTTCGTGAAATGGATGATTATTTCATGAAATAATCAATTCTAGGATCTGGCCACGACATCTCCACATAGTATATAACCACTCATTTTGGAACCTTTCTAAAACCAACTTAAGATGTGTCAACAATCTAGTGTTAGACTAGTTCACCCACCAAGGACCAGTAAGCGTCACAGAATATAATATTTGCATACGTACAGGCAGCAGAAAGACGAAGTATTCCTTCCTCCTACGCATATCGTGCCACAGTATAAACAATAGTAAACTGAGCATACGAACATGGAAATCGTAACGTAGGTATATAAGTTAGGTGAAGCGAGCAGTTGGCAGTAGGTTAGTGCCAAATTTTAGGAAATTATTGTTTTTATATTTCGTCATAAACTTGGATTTTATGGAGGCTAGACAAACTATTTTCGCATTTTTATGCGTTATTTACAACTTAATACGTAGATGCTGTACATAGGTAGGTATTTGTTTTCCAAAGAAACAAAGATTTGGCACAAACTCAGTCGCTTATTAATAAAAAGATATTAATTGCATTTCAAGTAATTTAACACGTCTAGAACTAGATTTTTCTGACTCTACACATTCCTATGTTGAAACAAGAATATTAATTGTAGCCATCCATCTAAATAATTAATGGCCCTTGATATTAAAAATCACAAAGTACTCTCTACAGATGAAAATATATTAATTAATGTCTCGTGCTACGGACAATTGGCCGGTTCCCCTGACAATAGCGTCCATACCAAACGCATTCCATGTATGATGCCAATTCATTTGAATTCATTCACCGACGTATGTATCTCACAAGACGATCTTAAATCAATTCAGTTAGCCATCGTCACTTCCTTAATCAAATGTCCCGTGCATATTCAATAGAAAAAAAAAGGTTTATATTCTGTTGTTCTAAATTTCAAATGTGACGTTTGGATATAATGGTGGATTGGCAGCAATTTTAGTGATGTGTTTTAGTTTGTTTTAATTTTGTAAATTACAAAATAGTTCTGTTGAAAATTGTAAAATTGGTTAATTGTACCGATTTTGGACAAAAATTGAATTAATTAAAGTACAAAGAACCTTAATAACACAGCAGAAGTAAATTAACCTGAAAGTTTAATAATAGCCCACTCGTTGATATTCCAGTAATTTTCTCTCGATAAGGATAAACAGTATTCATTACAAAGAACCAGTAAAAAATTCTAGAAATTGAGCGGTACATGAGTTTTTAAATTCCGGACTAATAGTTGAAAAAAAAATAAAGTGTTCCAATTTTGAATAATTCACGGAAGCCAGTTTAGTGTTTCACCAGTGCGTTCTCAATTACATTTTACGTTCCTGTTTATTCGCATGGATTTTTTTGCGAATAATAGTTTGAGATTTCTTTGGTTCTACAGTGATGCTGAAAAAGTTTTAGTGAAATAGAGAAAAGATTTTCTCAAAATGAGTCCATTAGCTACGTTCAGGAAAACTAACAGGCAGATGTAAGTAATCATTTTAAAAGTTTACAGAATATTAGTCAAGAAAAAAGTTCGGGTAGTAAGTATGCAGGCAGAATAGATTCATCGTTTTTTGCTCAATGTTGCCTACACGGTTACCTACTTCTTTGGTTAGTAACAATCGAGAAGCCAGCGCCAGCATGTTTCAATGAGCTAAATTATTTTAATGTGCCTTCTTAAAACCTAAGCAATATGTGTTTTTTACATACATAGTAAATAACTGAAGGTTTTATGTCTTCCACTGAAACTGAAAAAACAACCGACTTCCAAAAAAACACTGCAAAAAGAAAAATAACTTTAATTTCGGAAGTCGATGGCAAAAAACAAAAATTCAAAACCCAGAACACTGACTTCCGAAATTAAAGTAATTTTTCACTTTGGCAGTGTTTTTTTTTTTGGAAGTCGGTTGTTTTTTTTTTGTACCTATGTAAAAAGTTTTTTATTTTTTGTAACAACAAGTAAGAAAATATACATTACCTACATTTATTAACACGTCTCTAATCTATTCGTCCATTTATTTAATGATCGCTAATAGCACCTACTGCTAATCATTTTAATTATTCTCGCAAGCGTAGGTAGGTAAGGTGCATAAAATATTCAATTAAGTATCAGCCGTTTAAACATTAAACCTATGTATAATTTTATTGAATTCGTTGTATAACACAGCTCAAAAGAATTTCACCTTGAGTCGCGAAAGCTGTGTGCAGAATCGTTTTGTGACCCGACACATACCCGCCATCTTATTAACTTGACACGCGACAATAATCCTTATGCTCAAAGAAACAAGACTTTTAATTATGTATAGGTATTTCGTGTATCGTAAAACCTGAGTTTTCGGTGGTACACTAACAAAACGGTCGACAGTTAGTATGAATACATATTAAGTAGTGATGATAATGTAAAAAGAAAAACCTACTTGTTAATTCGGTAGATTTAACGTTAAAAAAATTGCTAAAAATAAAAATATAGGTATATAAAAGAAACTAAAGAAGGGTGTCTGTTGAATCAAAATGGACTAGATTCTACTGTAATCAAAGGTCGCGCGGCAGTGCCCGACAGCAATAGGGGTAGACTAACTTCACCACAGTTTTGCCTGCGCAGGCCGGTTTGTACACGGAACACCGTGTACAAATCGGCGAGTTTTACCAACCACACGCACGATATTCCGTGTACAAACCGGCGAGTTTTACCAACCACACGCACGGTGTTTCGTGTACCAAACTACCAACCGACGAGTTTTACCAACCACACGCACGGTGTTCCGTGTACAAACCGGCCTGCGCAGGGAAAACTGTGGTGAAACTTGTGCGTGTGGTAGGCCCCTAAAGCATATAAAGAAAATACAAAACTAATTTTGAATTTGTAACGCATATACCTGGCTGTAACTTTGTGAACTAAGCTTTTTACTGTAGTTGTCATTTTTTATTATTATTGTTGCTAATCATGTTGTGCGATTACGCTTTGGGTGATAATCAGGTCGAAACCTATAATGTGAACCTAGTGATATACTGTGATTGTTACCTGTTGTAGTTGCCTTGTGAATAAATAAATTTGTGATTCAAAATCCACTTTACCAGTGGGCATTTTACCCACATTGATTCAAGCTTTAATTACTTTTACACTCCTCTTGCTCAAAAAGTCCGTCATTGTAGTATACCAGAGCGGGGAAAAAATTGCATTTCTTGCTCTAGGGGAATCAATAAAGACATTATCAGACTTGTGTATACAGACTAACTTCATCTAAGTAAGAATTTAGTCACTTCGAAGAAGTTAGGCTGTTTACGCATTTAGTCTAGTTCTCTTAAAATGAATTGCTGAAAAGAAAGGAATAATTTTGAAAGCAGGTAAATACTAGTTGTGGTTATTTAAACCTTTTTCTGTCTTGGAAGTGTACTGTACGAGTATAGATCTTAGTAGCGTATTAAAACAATTTAACCTGATTATTTAAAATAAACATGCAGTCAGTCAAGCATAAATCAAGCGAAGTGTGCAAAACCTTATCTGAACATCGGCCTCCTTTCCTCACGTAGAATATGTGTTAATCTCACTAATTAGGCAACACCTACATACAAGCTAAAATTAACTTTAAAAACACTACAACTGAAGCTATTTTCGTAAAACATCAAACTAAATGTTTATTTTTGTCAGAAATATCTTCGAAGTGGGTTTGGTTTTAAAAACGTTTAATGATATGTAATTGGGAAATGTAGGGAAGTTGAATTGACTGAGCAATGAGTATTTCTAAATAATCTGCAGCTTAGACTTGATCAAAATCTACTAGGTAGGTACTGTAAGATTTTATGCGATAAGCAACCTTATAATAGTACAGGCTGTTAAGAAAACAGCCATGGCTACATTCGAACATTCTAGTAATTTAAATTTAAATAAAAGAGGATTGTGATTTTTGGTTTAGTGAGAAGACAGTTCGCCGCCGGCTGTCAAGCGGCTTGAAGAAAAGTATATTATGTTATAATTATAACTGAATTCTTAGAACCAATAATTATTCGAGTTATATCGATAAGCAGCCCCGGATCTAGAATTTTTTTGAGGCGGGGCAAAAACTGCCGTCTGCCGCCCCCCGCCAATCTTTTATAGGGATGCGCTAAGTTAGACCCGGGAAATTAAAATTTTCTTAAAATGAAAATGTTGGCAGGAACATTAATCAAATTATATCGATCGATAATGCGCCAATTCAATATAGGAGCTCCAAAACTGTTGTAAAAAAGAAAAAATATTGAAAGATTATAAATGTGCTGCGCGTCTCATTTATTGCAAAGTTGCCGTGTGCTGAGTGGTGCACTTATCTACTACGCTTGAATTTGTCGCCCCCTGAAGTTGGCGCCCGGGGCACGGGCCCCGGCTTGCCCCCCCTAGATCTAGGGCTGTCGATAAGAAGTCTTTAATTTAATGTTTACCTGTACCGTAGGCTTCCGAAGAGTCTAAAGTACTCACTAATCACACTTAACAGATTATCATCAAATCAAATCAAATCAAAATTAAATCATTTATTTCTTTGCAAAAATGGGTATAGTACATACCCGCACGTACGTATCATTCATCTGCCTAGCCTTTTCCCAACTATGTTGGGGTCGGCTTCCAGTCTAACCGTATGCAGCTGACTACCAGTATTTTACATAGAGCTGGGTAATATGTACGATGACGCATGCTTAGTCTGATTGTCAGAAGTCCGAGCTTCTATCTTCCCGTAACGACTGTCAAAGATCTACAAATGACAGCCGAGACCAACTGATATGAAATGGATGGTCACCAATCCACGGATCGACCTCAGCAACCAGCTTAACCTTCATACGACCTATACCGCTGTTTTATTTAGCCACTGGCCCCGTCAAGCTCAACAGATAGGTACCTACCGTTTTTTTTCTTTTTTTTTTCGGTTAGGAAATTATCAAATAACTTCTCCCGACTCTGGGTGGAGCGAGAGGGCGTGTCAGAGTCTTATTGACTAAAAGCCACCCATGTTCCTTCAGTTGCCATGTTGCCATAGGGGCCACGGTATCCCTTTCGGACTTTCCCACAAAACATATAGGTACCTAGTTAAAACAATGAGTTAAACGATAAACTCACTCAAGTCACTCTACAGGAATAAGAAGTAGCCACCTCATATCCTATGACACAAGTTTCCTAGGGGCCTACCACCAGCTCAAAAACAGTATTATTACTTCAGTGGGAGAAAGAGATGGAGTTATACGTCCTGTAGAGCTTCATCTCTTTCCCACACTGAAGTAATATTAAAATAATACTGATTTATGAGCTGGTGGTTGGCCCCCTGTACCAATGTCACTTGCTAGATATTATAACAACGAATCGGTTTGGTGAATACTAAAACACGTGGCAAATATCTCAAGAATTAGCCAATTATTGTTGTATGTAGAACTATTGTTCATTTGTGGCATGCAGTGGTGGCCCAGTGGTAATGGTATCGGCGCCAACTTACGCGTTGTAGGTCGTAAGTTCGAACCCAGGCAGGCACTTTACTTTATTTAATTTCATCACCACTTACACACAAGATAGAAAGAAAGAAAAATATTTTATTTGGGACACACTGCTCTCAAAACGGTGAAGGAAAACATCGTGAGGAAACCGGCATCGGCATGTCCTAGAACTTCGAAGACATGTGACATCCGTCAACCCGCATTGGGCCCGCGTGGTGGATTATAGCCCACTCCCTCTCACAGAGAGGAGGCCTGTGCCCTAGCAATGGAACGTTATAGGCTGATTATGCTCATTTGTTTAGCAAAGCTAAATTTTGGAAAAAATAACGAAGAGAGGATGAATGAGTAATGGGTAGGTAATTAGATAAGCACTTTGTAGTTCCTTATGACCTAGCTAGTTAAGAAACAGCATAAACCTATTTAATTTAATTATTTTATCCTGTCTTTACAACATTTCAATAAAAAAAATCAAATCGTCCAATGGTTTTTATTAATTACTAGTCTTCAACACAAGTAGGTCGGAATTCGGAATAAGTACCAAAAATCCCTCGTTACACCAACCTTGCTCCATTTAAAAAAAGAATGTTTGATATTTTTTTCAAATTTTTTTTACGCCCCAATGAGCTTGTTTACGATCGGAAAACTGGCTGAATGTAAATGTTTGAGCGCGTTTTCATTAAAAAGAAAAACCCATTGTGTAGTGATTTTTTAATCCATGTTTTCAGTTAATAAGATAAAAACAGATTTCGCGTAATGAAAAGGTTTCAAGATTATTTTATAAACATCAGCTGTCTATTCCAGTATATTTCTCGTTATTTTCAGTTCTGAAAGCAAAAACCTGTCCCCTTCAGTTATTTGTCCCAGAAGTGACATAACAAAGGAGGGTTCAAAATATTTTCCGTAGTTATGGGAGCTTCCCTGTTTTTATCTATCCCACAAGACATTTTGTTAAGTTTTGAACTGAATACGTAAATCTTAATTTTGTCTTATATACTGTAGAGCTACTGTTTCTTTGGTAATAAGATCTGGATGGAAGGTATACCTACAAAAATAACGACAGATAATGCTTAAATTATGGACTCTTGCCACACGTGAACTCCAATTTTTCTATTAGTTTTTCACAATAAATGTTGCTGTATTTTTGTCATGATAAGTACAGTACACACATGACAAAAATACAACAACATTTATCATATTTGACAAAACTGACATGACAAAGCAAAGCAATCATTTCAAAATTCGAACAGCGTGATTTAAAATATGAAATACGTTTGTGTCCGTACGATCGACACGATATAATAATGGGCCACAAATGTTAGTTCGTAAATAGACGACCCAAATCCCGAGTGATTCCGAGTGCACGGCTGGACTGCAGAATGTAGTCATCTGTTCCACGACACGAAATAGACAAATTGACAAGATAGAGGGACTATTTGTGGTGACAACTGTTTTTTTTTTAAATTGTGCTTAGTAATCTTATCTTAGGGCCAACTTGGCTACAGTCTAAACTCTTTGGTTGGAATATTAGTTCTCATTGCAAACTGAGGGGCAGTTCCCGTATTTTTAAGAACGTTCGTATTCTAGTCTCGGTGTCAAACTGTCCAAAATACCTTTTATTTCCCTACATTTTTAAATTTTTGACATTGATGGCCGCTGAGATGACATTGCGACTAGATTTTGAACGTTTTTATTACGGGAATTGGCCTTCTGTTACATGGTATGCTTAGGTACACAAGTGCTTCCAGTAGTCACAAAAACTTTTTTCATCGTAACACTTCCAAAAGCATTTGAATTTAAAGAATGACGAAATCAGTTGAAACTCTACTTTTTCACATCTGCCCGAAGATGCTCGCGATGTTTTCATTCTAGTTTCAGAATCTTGAATGACATAACATAACATCGTTGGATAATTTGTAAACATGACCATTATTTACAATGCTTACAAAAAAAAACAACTCTGGGCTTTAAAAAATTGGCATACTGTTGTTGCCATACGCTCAATACACGTTTAGACCACTTTAGCTGACTTTGGCAGATAGCCGGAATAGCTGAGAACAAAATTCGTATACAATGTACAGACAGTTTAAAAATAATAACAAAAGGAGTCCAAAATGAAAAGCTGTTCAGCTTCAAAAGTTCATGGCCGCCATTTGTTTTTTAAAAGTACAATCACCGACGGATATACTAGGGACGAATTAAAATACGACTAATGGCGCCATTAACAATTTCTAAATTGCTCGTTGAACGTTTAATATATCATTTGTTTGAGTACCGTCCTTAATTTGTGCAATAATTAATTCTGCACTAGCGCAGCGGGGTATTAACGTAACACACAAAATGCCAATTGAACGCAATGGGTTTAATTTTGACAGTTCCACGTTCATTGCGTTATATACGTTGTTGACAGACGAATTTTTCAAACCTATGTAGCAATGGATTAGCAATTATTTCCTTCAAAACTCTCTGAATATTTTAATGTGAATGAAATACTAAAATTTTTATGTTATTGTTTCAGATCATCAGAAATGATCCACGTTGATGAAACGGATCCGGTTGGAGGTAATATTTTATTTAAGTACTTCCCTTTATTACTTTTTAAATACTTTAAGGCTGAGCAGACACAGTAATGGCCATTTCAACTGCAAACAGATCACCAATAACGGATTTGAATGCCGAAAGCATGACGTCACAAAGCTTCGTTCTGTTTTCTGTAACCTTATTGATTTTCTGTAACCTTAATTTGTTCACAACTAAAATAATTAATTAACACCTACAGGGTAATGCCTACTAGTATTTGTAAAAGCAGTGGTGACAAATGGTAACAGCTACGAATTACGAGTTAATTCGAACCCAAGCAGGCACTTTGTGTAAATTATTTCATCACCACTGCTCTCAAAACGGTGAAGGAAAACATGGTGACGAAACCGGCATGTCCTCACAGAGAGGAGGCCTATGTCCCAGTCCCAGCAGTGGGAATATTTTTGGCTCATTACGCTATGACTCAACGAGTGTGGTGAAAAATGCTCATTATTTCTTTGTACAACTGGTTTCAGGTAAATAGTACCTACTCGATTTTGAAAGATATAACATCCCACAGCTTCAACAAAATTACTATGTGTGAACTAAACATAAAACCCACTAAAGTCAGTGTAAAATAAAAATCGCAAAAATACTATGTCAACATCAATAATTACTGTTGGCACTTAACGCACATTCTATTAATTCCTCTAATCTAGGTTAAATCTAAACTTAATTATTATTATCGTTACGAGTAGTTAGCTAAACTGACGGCAGAATAAAAATAAAGTAAACAAACACAATATTTGGCAGGCGAGCGGAATCCGTCTTTATTTTAGACTGCGCCGAATATTTGGAATCGTGCGCTCGATGACACTATAGTCGTCATGTCGGTAATACATGCAGACGACTCGTGGAGACAATTCTGTCGTTCTTATGACGATTATTGACGGTAATAACGTCAGATTCTTAAATTCTTTTTCTTTTCGTACCGACTGTACTTTGTTTCTATAAAGGACATGAATAAATTAGGCCCACCCAATGTTATCATTTACACTCTTTATACATATTATTAAATTCAAATTAAATATATCAAAATCCTCGAAACAACTTAAAATACTGCCTCGTTAAATACTGCCTAGTGATCGCAAGCACTACCGCTGAGCATGTTAGGGATGATGCCTGGGTCAAAAAAAAAAAATTCTATTTAGTCCGACAGTCAGATAATAAAATTATATAGACACATATTTTTTGCTTTATCATATTAATAAAAAATTACTTAGATAAAACGCATTAAAGTTGGGGAGTGGAGGTCGCTACGTAACAAATAAGTAGGTACTAAAGTATAAAATCTACACACTCGTGACGTCATGGCACATTTTAACTCAATGTAAGCCGTAATCTTTTGATAACGTAAAATAAGAAAAAATACGTATTCAATATTTTATAACACCTGAGAGACAAATTATTTTTTTGTTATTATCCCTATTCGAGCAGTGTTATTCCTTTTTTTTCTTCAGGAATTTCTCAGTCGCAGCGTGGAGTCAGGATTAATTGTGCTCGGTTGATGGCAATAGGCTCGCCCCCTGTTACATGGGACTTAAACATAACTGGCGAAATGTGGGTGTACCTACTAAAAGTGCTAACAACACCTCTGCCTAACCCTTCGGGGATTACAGGCGTGATGTTATGTTATGTAATGTATTTCAAAATACCCATACAAAGTAACCAAGTCCTCAATAGGTATAAAAAATCAATTCGTAGAAATACAAGCTGTAGCCAATCAAAGCATTTCCAAAGCTCGGTGAAATGAAATTTCACAATTTCATTTCATTTCACAATTTCATTTCATTTCACAATTTCATTTCATTTCATTTCATTTCACAATTTCATTTCATTTCACAATTTCATTTCATTTCATTTCATTTCACAATTTCATTTCATTTCACAATTTCATTTCATTTCATTTCATTTCACAATTTCATTTCATTTCATTTCACAATTTCATTTCATTTCACAATTTCATTTCATTTCATTTCAATTCACAATTTCATTTCATTTAATCATTTCATTTCAATTAAAGCATTTCCGAAGCTCAGTCACAAGAACATCCGGAATTCCGATTCGGATACGAGGTATCCGACGACAAGTTATGTCAGGTTCAATTATTGAGCCCTATGCACAAAACAACAACCAACATCCCTAGGCATCCAAGCTTACATACCACAGACTTTAATCATAACGCATTCTTTGTGACGCATTATCCTGTGGATGTAAAACTTTTTTTACTTAAAAAGGCAATGTGGTCTGTTAAGCTTGTTTTAAGAACTGTATTTGAATACTTCTTTAAATATTCTGGAAACGTTTGTTTGTTTAATGGAGTATGTTAGTATGAGACATGCATGTCTTGTATGATAAGGAAGTAGCAAAGGGATCGCTTTTTGAGGGCTAGGTTAGGTTCGGTCCTGCCGGGGTTGCGAAGAAGTCCGAAAAGGATATCGTAGCCCTCGGCAACATGGCAACTGAAGGAACACGGGTGGGTTTTAGTAAGTAAGAGTCTGACACGCCCTCTCGCTCCACCCAGAGCGGGAGAAGTTATTTGATAATTTCCCACTCAAAAAAAAAAGAAATAGGTTAGGTTAGTTTTCATATTTGGCGCTCGAAAAGTGCTGATTCTCTGCCGATTCAGAATCAGCTCTTTTTGACTAGTTTTTGAAATTATCAGTTTTAATTAAGTTCCACACCGCATTTCCTACGTGCGCACCTTTCCGTATCTAATTGAAATAGTTGGCTTTATAGTTTTGCGTTTTGAGTCGCCAAGCAGCAGTTTATTGTACTTACGGCTATTTGCTATTGCTTTTAAACAGCTGTTTTACTGAAACGTCGGAAAGACCCAATCAACAAATCAACCTACAACGCAGTATCTTTAATAAAATAAGACAACCGACTTCCAAAAAAATACTACAAAGTGAAAAATAATTTTAATTTCGTAAGTCGGTGTCTTTAGATCTGTATTTTAGTTTTTTGCCACCGACTTCCATAATTAAGTTATTTTTCACTTTGTAGTGTTTTTTTGGAAGTCGTTTTTTTTTTCTGAAAATGTTTTAAGCTATTGCATAGCTTTTATCGCGGGCTTTGAACGCGGCGACCGAATCAAGAAATTCCGTAACGAAAATAAAACCTAACACCCCCCACTTCGCCTACCATGTAATGACGGTTCCCATGACAACGTAATGTTATCATGGGAACGTAATTTTAGTTTTATGTCATCATCCCAAGTGTAGCGTTGACAAATAGGAAGTATGGAGGTTACAAATGCTATGCAATAGCTTTACCGCGGCAGTCCCCGAGTGCCACACTTTTTTTTATCACTTTTTAGTTGTGGTACCTACCCTACACCAATTCGTATACCACTATTTGCTATGTAAACAACAGTGACGGGAAGTATTATAAAATCAAGATACAAAATGTGGATTAAATACGTATTAACTTAAAAAACTACCCAAGCAAAGTTAAATGGGTCTGGGACCACTGTGCAAGCTTCTTCTACCAAATGAAAATTCAAAGATTTTCAAAATCGGTCCTTAATTGACAAAAATATCGCTGAACAAAAATAAAAACATAATATAACCTCCATCTTTTTGAAGACGATTAAAAAATGGTTCTTACCTATTGCTTACTAAGTACCTATATACTGATACTGATGACTACTTATTTATATTTTCAAAAATCATGTCTCCTACTCTTCACGTACTTAGGAAAAGTTCGTAAAATGCATGTTTGACGTCAATTTGATTGTGAAAGGTGAATGACATCGACGACGAAAACACATTTTTCAGGTAAATAAAAATATAAACGTTTTATTACGTTACGAAAGAAAATAAAATACAGGGGCTTTGGAATTTGACAGACGTTATAAGTACTTAAGTATCGGTATTTATAAAGTACAAAAAATAAAATTTTACTAAGCAAAAGTTGCGGGAATACTATTTTTTTTTAAAAACATCACTAAATAAAAATATAAATAAGACAGGTATAACCGCAAAAAACTAAACATCTGATTTTCCGCAACGTAATTTTCATATACCTATTAAAATTTATCAACACATTGGATTTACTGAACACAATTGATTTAATTTTAAATTTAATTTTCCTTTATCTAACAATAGAATCGGATTGAAATAAATTCATATTGAGGCCGCACATGGCGGAAACAATTGAATTTTTCAACGTCATGAAATGATAACAATTATTAAAGGTCAGGCAGAAATATTGTAGACAAACTGTCTACGTACATAAGTTCGAAAAATACAAAGAAAACGAATAAAATGACTGTGTAACATCCGGACGGACGGAAAGACGTACAGACGGACACACGGACCTGACGAAATTATAAGTGTTCTGTTTTTGCCATTTGGCTACAGAACCCGAAATTGTTTTTTTTTTTTTTTTAACAGAGTTAGCATATCGTGCGTTTAACTTTATTTATCTAAAATTCTAAATGGTCAGGGTGATGCTTATGGTAATTTTCAGCATCATTCCCATTCAAACAGATACACTTAAACTCAATTTTAAATATCTAAATCAAAGTACATTATACATACAGACAGACTGGCCTACTTTAATAGCAAAAAGCTACATCGATTTCGCTATTATTAATTTTAAAACAATGCCAGGCACGAGGCAGTTAGGTACTAAATTTATTTTAATAGCAGAATTCGCGACCGAGACAGTTTTTACAACGGCATAATTTAAACGTCTATATTTTTGTTTTTTTCTATCGTTAGAATTAATGAAAGCAGGGGTGACGATATTACTGACATAGAAAAACTAACCAATGTATTATGTGAGGTAGATGACCTGGCATATCAACTGGAAACTAGTACTGAAGAAAAAAAACCGAGAGATATCTCAAAGATATACAGTGTAATTCTTCATAATGTGCACATATCGAAATGAGGGAATCTATGCTTAATTTTAACAACAGTAAAAATATTTAAAAAATCTAAATATTTTTTTAATACTTTTTATGGAATTAAAAAAAATTGTAACAGAACTGTGTAACTTTTAAACTAAATCATCTATCGCGATGAAACAAACTACATAATGATTGGAAGTAATTAGGCGTCCACATAAAATGAAAATTGAGAAGAAAAAACTACCCTCAATTGAAAAAAAACATGTTTTTTTAGAAAAAATCTGTATTTTTTTCATACATTTTTACAATAATTGTAAAATGTATAAATAAGATGCAAAAGCAAAGATTTTTTTTTTTACATATAAATATTCCGTCGATAAAATTAAGCACAAATTCCCTCATTTCGATATGTGCACATTATTAAGAATCACACTGTATATGGTGCAAAAACATATTGGCACCAAATCCAAAATCATCAGCTGAATGATTACATTCGTGGCAAAGTAGGTAAGTTCCTAAATCATGCTAAAAGCTCGCTAATTAGAGCTCTTCGCAGGCCTGTTTTTCATAGCAAAACTTGCATTAATTGCAACAGTAATTTAAATTGAAGCAGACTGCATGCATAATCAGCCTATAATGTTCCCACTGCTGGGACACAGGCCTCTTCTCTGTGAGAGGAAGTGGACCGTAATCCACACGCGGGCCCCAGATAGAACAATACAGTGCCTCTATTCTGTTCTGTCTGGGGCCCCCGCGACTACATCACATCTTTTATTCTCTTTAAAAAAATATTGTAAAATTATTCGCAGTGCGCACAAAATAATTACATTATTACACCGTGTCGGGTTTTATGCGCAAAATACGCGCTTTGACGTGGAATTGCGGATACCAGCCCGTATTACCTACACCGTGTCGGTAATACAATTTGATATAGTAATAAAACTCTATGATGTGTATAGGAACACGTGCCAATCAGTAGGCAAGTATCCAACCGGGATGATGTTAGTTAGGCAGAAGGTCGGCAGATCTTTGCCCGTTCGGCGCCCGCGCACCCATTCATAACCTTTTATTTTTAGAACTGAAACGACGCAATAGTGTTTATGATTATTATGTTTTTTTACTGTCATTGCCTCATTGGGCTGGATGTCGCGTGTTGTCTCCTTGGCTGTCAAGAGCTCTCCTGGAGATCGATAACAATTAAAATTCTATTGTGTCTCATTAATGACAGTTGAGCTCGTAAATGTCAAGCTGGAAGATTCAATAGCTTGGTCATCATCATCATCGACTTGACTTCACCCTCTGACTTGGCATAAGGTTCTCCTTGCTTGTCAATCTTCTTCTTCAATTTCTTGTCAGGATAGTAACAAAAGGGTCCCCGATACGGTCAATTGCAAATGTCAATTTTTACGTGATTGATACAGATTGATGCCCAAATTGATCGTCTTCCACATGCAATTGAAGCAATTGACAATAAAACACATACATAAACAGTGTGTGTTGCAGCTGAAAATCAGCGTCAGGTGGTACACTTTGTGTTGTCATCTGACAATATGCTGAGCTGAGGCCTTTTGGCATTATTATCATTGTTTTCTGTTTTTATAGTTATAAGGTGTATTTTCTCTGCTGTAATGCCAATAAACGCATTTTTCTTTCTTTCTAAACTCACGCCTTCTTCCCATGGGAGTAGGCAGAAACTACAGAACGCCACCTGCTACGATCCTTACATACTCCAATAAAAACAAAAAACAACAATAAAAAAATAAATAACAAAAAAAAACAAATAAAAACACACAAACAATAAAATAAAATAAAAAAACAAAAATACAACAAAAAAATAAAAATACAAACAATAACAAAAAAAAAAACAATTCAATCAAAATTGATGGTATTTGATCAATCACAGTTGATCGTTTCGTGGATCCCTTATTGGAGGTACTGAGATTTTGTAATATTAGAACATTATCGAACTTTCAGCTGTAACTTGGGGTAGGCCCACCTAAAAAAAATATTGCTGATAATCGCTGATCAGTCAATTTACTGGCCTTAAGTAATTCTGAATTAGGAAACCACAATAAACAAAAACGAACCTAGTTTTTTGCCTTTACCAAAAACAATTTCATTTATGGCAAACCCATAAAACATCAGCTTCGTTTATGGTAGTCATTAACTTTAAAACCTCGGAAAACACACTTCATTTTGTTATTTACTACAAAAAATAGCATAAGTAATAGCATAACCAACCTATAATGTTCCCACTGCTGGGACACAGGCCTCCTCTCTTCGAGAGGGAGTGGGCTGTAATCCCCCACGCGGGCCCAGTGCGGGTTGGTAGATGTCACATGTCTTCGAATGTTTGGTTCGATTTCCGGCCACCGTAGGCGCGGGCTTGCGGACGGTGAGCAATGGGTAGCTCGCCGTCCGATAAGGACCAAGCCCGGGTCGACGGCGCGTTGTTTTCCACGCGCGCCTCAAAGAGATGTCAGCAGAATTGACGGGGTCCGCTAGGGCCAATGCCTGCCGGGGGTTCGAAGAGAACCGATAGGGACATCGTGGCCCCCTGGCAACACGGCAACTGAAGGAACACGGGTGGGTTTTAGTCAGTAAGAGTCTCCGCCCAGAGCGGGAGAAGTTATTTGATGATTTCCCACCCAAAAAAAAAAAAAAAAAAGGACATGTCGGTTTCCTCACGATGTTTTCCTTCACCGTTTTGTTTTATTAATGTTGAAGGATCAATTCTTCTATTTTTAAGAAAGTTCGCATTCTAATCTCAGTCTCTCAATCTGTCAAAAATATCTATATTTATATATATAAAAATCAATTGTCTCGCATAAATCGAAAATGGCTTGACCGATTTGAATGTTTTTTTTTTTTTGTTTTGTTCGCCTTAATACAGGGGTGGTTTAGAAATGTTTGGAAAAACCCAAAGGAACAGCCGAAAAATCGAAATTGAAATTTTGACAGGACAACGTCTGACGGCCCTGACGGGTCAACTTGTTTTAGATAATTTTTAAGTTTTTGACGTTGATTGTCGCCGAGATGAGATTCCGACTAGTATTTTAAACATTTTTAACTATACGGAAATTGGCCTGAAGATCTTTACATATATAATAATATTGTAAAAAAATCCTTTAGTAGCAGCCCAAACCTGGATATACAACAATAACAATATGCAACAATTAATTTCCCTAACCTACCTAGATTTGACTGCAGAATTATGTTATTGAGATCGGCCGTAAGCCATAAAGTCCGCCTGTGCAATTCGTTGCATTAAGTTCAATAAATAAATAATCCTTGTAGATCTGCCTATATAAAATCGATGACTAATGATCTGCTTGCTGTAAAGGTGGATGCACGCGTCATAGGCGTCTGTGGTGCGTTCACCCCGTGCACTGACCAACGTAGTAATGTTGAACTATATTAGTACTATTGTGTGCCTACTATTAATATTACTACAGGGGCGGATTTGGGGCGGGTGCAATGGGTGCATGGTGAAAATGTTTTTTAACGATTATGATTATTGAATAATTACTACAGTACGTTGTTCTTATTATTTAAATACTTTTTGTGAATGGTGATTAATAAGAGGATATTTTTCGTAACGTAAGAGATAATTAAAAAGATATGAAATTGTGAGCGAATTCGGCAACTATACAAAATTACATACATAAACTCGGCGTGAGTTTGAAATTATTAGGTACAATAATAATGTTTAAACTGAAACCAACAAAATTAAACTTGATAATTGGCAACAAAACTATAAATTGACCGGCCTATCCAAACAGAGCCTACCAAACTTTACTAAATAACAAAATTAACATACGAAATTAGGTAGATTACCATTGAAAATTAACTAAACAAGCCAAACTCATGCCGGATACAAAAATATGTAAACAAGATACAGCAAAAACGTTGAACACATGTTGGTTAGCTAAACAATAGACAGACACTCCAAAAATCGCAATGTCGTGCTCGACACGCGTTTTTTACGTCTTGACTTGCTGCCAAAAAGATGCATGACGCATTAGTGGGTGCACTCCTAGGTTTATTATTGTTTTTTTTTTATATTATCGCTATAGAACTATCGAGAAAAGCAATAAATTAGAGTGACAAATGTGTTGAAGACAGCTTTTTTGCTATTTCTAGATGTAATTTATTGGCTTGATGAAACAAATTGCATCGTGATTGAGTGATGAAGTCGTAATGTCACAGCTAATTTACACAGTGATTAACTGAGTTGCAGATATTAGATAGGACCTATTGACATTACAGAGGTGATGAAGTAATTTTCCTATCTAGTATCTTATCTACAGTGTAAATGTCACTACAATATTTACGCTAGCGTAGATTTTGCTTGCAACAACGATAAAGCCTAGTCGGCGACGCCAGAAGTGCTCGAAGCCCGTTTCTCCATATAAAATATTCGTTTACGTGACTGCCATAATAACAGTCAAAGCTAAGGCTAAGCATACAGATTGGCTCGTAGGATAGCTACAAAGACACACCTGTGCTGGATTTTTACTCGATATTTATCTAAAAACGTATATATACACTACACACCTAGGTCCGTAATTCCGTATGTTCTTTATCGCGGTGAGATTGAAATTAGTTCTTTCATTTTATACGGAGCAGTTTTATCTGTTAATCAATACAGAGTACAACAAACATCCTAATCAGGCTAATTACTGATACGGAATATAATATCCGCAAGAAAAACAATTTCTACAACAACACACAACGTCCAAAACCAAAGTAACCAAAGCCAATTTCCCTGTTATTCGATCAAGGAACGAAAGAAAAACGTCAATATCAGTAACAAATCATACAACCGTGCCATGTCATAATATCAAAATGGAAACATACAAAGGTGACCACAGCATCATGTCATCGGTAATTCAAAGTGTGCCTACACGTGTCCCAATCAGATATAATAGATAAAGAAGTTAAAAAGGTCAGTAGAGCACATGAAGTACACTAGAATACTACCGCTTCTAGTGTTGATAACAGATAAGCAATCTAGATTACGGCAGATGATGTTATACCTATCTTTTTACTAGAGCAAGCTTAGCTATCCAAGATGTCAACAAACACAAGGGAGCAAGGGACCAATAAATCAATTAGGATATATCTTGGGATTTCAGGGTGATTCTGCTTGATCTTGAACCTACTGAACACGGTCCTGAACGGGTCAGGGCAGGTCTAGGCTTTATGTTAAGAATAGGGGGCCAAGTAATATCACTTCCTTAAGATAGTAGACGTGAAGCTCTTTGCTCGCAATCATTTACAGAAGTATGCTTACACGGACATATCATCCCTGCGGAACTCCAACTCTTTTGGCAATAAACCAGAGTCCGTAACTCCGTATCCGTACCAATCTTCTAATCCTTTCATTTAAATTAATATTGACTTATTGTTTATTTTTACAGAGATCGAGCCACCGTTCCCATGTCGCGATGTCTCAATCAAAAGAAGTACAGATGTCAACGAATTTTACGAAATGCTCTCCGAGATCGGGAGGTGAGTTTATCAAATGTATTACTCAGACTACAAAAAGTGTTTGTTGAACACATAAAATGTGTTTAAACAATGATTATGACGATAAGCTATCGCAATTGTATTTGTTGGACATGTCAATTTACCTGTAGTAAGTAGAAAGTTTACAAAACCAACAAAGAGTAGGCACCTACTTTACTGTCTGAATGTCGGTTGTTGAAGTGTTGACTTTAAGATATCGATGCGATTTGATTATCGAGTACCTATTTGTTTGTGATTTTTAAGCAGGCAGGATACTAAATAAAATAATTCAGAACTTGACAACTAATGATGAATTCTATAGTGGTCGAAATAGCAAAATTTCGTAGGTTAATAATTTATCCGTTTTATTTGCCAAATTTTCCTTCCTTAGTCGAATTTGTCCATTGCTAAATATTCTAAATGCCTACGTTTTATTAATCATGGCATGAATTTCCTAGTTCGTTCTCCACGAAACACTAAAATATCTTGTTATAAATATTAAACATGGCACATTCACGTGAAGACAATGCCAGTACCATTCGTAATCGTCTTATAATTAGATCCCACTAAATTTAATGTCGGAATCGATGGTCCAAACGTGTACACATAAAGGTTCCCTCGTTAAATGACTCATAATATAACAGATGGAAACAATAATTGAACCTAAGCTATATACGATTCACTTAATAGTTTATTAACGTTCACTTATCGACTTGAATCCGTAGAACTTAATGTATGATGTTCGTTACGCAACATTTCTCCATCTGAAAGGGTTTCGTTTGCCATGGCATTAATCTCACCATTGTAATGGCTTCCTTTATCAAAAGACGTATACGTAATTCATTTTCTTAGATCAACATTCGAATCTATTAAAAGCACTTTGTGGAGATTGTTCTCTTTCATAAATCTTCGGGATGCTTTTGTGTTGTAACTGACATTCAGGCAAATCTGATTGGATTCAATACCGATCATTGGATGCTTAGGGAAACTCGAGAAGGATGAATATGACCATTGTGCTTTATTATTCTTATCACAATGCAATTTTGAGTAAATGTTACGATTCTCGCCAAATGGAACCTGACTACAAACTTTTTCCATATCTTCTTCTTCAAGTTTGAGAGACTTATAGCCGTCCAATTTATTTCTTGCAAATTCTATAATATATTCATTTTCGCTAACATTTTCTTTTTCAGAGGCAAATTCGGAACCGTATACCTCTGCCGAGAGAGAAGCACTGGGTTAGAGCTTGCAGCCAAACTAGTGTCCGTTAGCAGACGGGATGAAAGACGGAACGTAGAACGAGAAGTGGATGTGATGAGGAGGCTGCGACACCCGAGGCTCATACAGCTTTATGATGCCTACGAATGGGGAAAATACATGTGTGTGGTGCTCGAACTGTAAGTACCATTCAAGTTGAAAGTAATACCGGTATGATAAGAGGAGAATGTTGGAAATTTTATTAACCGCTGCCAGCACTTCAACTAGTCATTTGATTGCATGAATGAAATCATGCACTCAAATGATAAGAACGATGATGTGAATGATAGAAAAGTAAACTCTGAATGCTGTAATTACTATTTACAGGAATATGTAAGGAAGGTCAGTCTCCGAAAATAATGTCTTGCGTGCGGCATTCCATTTCAAATCATAGACCAGCGGATGTGAAATTTTAAATTATTCTCATAATATTCTAATTAGTTGTAACAGCAGTCACTTGATCATTTCGAAAGTCAACAATGCCAAGAAATCTACCCACGGCAGTCCATATAGCGTGGGACATACCAGATGCGTGTTTTTATCTAATTTTATTCAACGACCTTTCTTTTATAAATACTATGCGCAAATAACTAAATAATCACATGACAGTATGACACGATACTTGCGGAAAAACTGGTGGTGGTCCGACGATTCTGAAGCTTCCGTCATACCACTTTATTTGTATCGTTCACCGTCCACTAGCTTCGCACAGGAATTTATTTTTGTAAGAGCTATTTATCATAATTATATACGACGTAGCATATTCATTTGTAGTTTGCACAAACATGCTCGCTGCATTTTGATTTTGCCAGTTCATTCAAACGGTAGCTTCGCGAGTTGAGTCATGCTCGCAAAAGCTGGACAATATCAGGTTATGTTTGACTCCACCGATGTGGGTTAAGGACGCCCGTAAGTTTGACGTGCCGGAATTCTAGGCCATTTGTTTCCATTTATCATTTCACTAAATGATCTTAAGTTTGCATTATTTATCACCATTCGCTGTCACTCTCAACTTATTCGCACAATGTCTTATTTTTTCTGCTTGTCAGTTTGCAGATTAATGGAAGCATCTGTTAGCGCTGTAATCATACTTGTTTTAAAAATCTCTGAAGGGCACGCTAATGTGCCTAAAAATATGCACCCAAAAATTCTCGTTGGCAGAATCCAATACTGACATGATTGGTGAGCAAACAATAGTCTGAAGACATCGGATATTTTATAAACAACGTAAAAAAATACATCATTATCTTTGTTAGAGCTCTAGTTGTCATCGCCTTTAATTAGAATATGTATATTTTTTCACTACGGCGGAGTTTCCTTCCTGTTCTTGACGAAGTCTTCTATAAATAGTAATTGTTAATAATCCAGGTCGGTCGTTGACAGACCGAGTATGCTGACAGGTGCGACAACGCCCGTTATACATTAATTATGGAATTTTCACTTTTATGCCGTGACGTCATCATCATAGTAAATAGTTTGATATGAACTCATCTGGATAATGCGCTGTTCTATTTATCTAATAAATGTAAAATTAGAAGGCGGCTGTTCGTCATAATTCTATTTTAATGATACTTTAATTAGGAGTAGTATGACTAAAGTACATTGTTACTTAATTGATTACATTAGTCAGGCAGTCCCTCATTTGATGCAAATTACTTTGGCATTCCCAAAATGACTCCCACCACCCACTAGTGAAATCACAAGCATAAATAGCAGAAAAACAAATTGTCAAATGCTTTCATTCGAGACTGCGTTTAGGTGCAAACTTTTTGCACATAGGTAAATCAGATCAGTGATATGTCAAAAAGGTGAAAGTCAGTCAAGTGATGAGTCACAAGAAACTGTGTAGTATTACTTTACTATTGGAAAGTAACACAAATGTACAGTTAAGCAAACATGAGGTGGTTTTGTTATCGCCTGTTCTGCGGTTAACCACGATGAGTACGGGAATCGCACCGTACAGTCATAGGTCTTGTCAACTTTGTTTAATTTGGAGATACCCAAATATGGATCGTTGCGGTAGGAAAACACGATTATGATGCCTATCAAATTTTGACACACATTGGTAATCGTCAGATTGTTCCGGATGTGTACTAATAAAAATATTGATATTACTAATATTTGTTTGACTGCCTCGTTGGTCTAGTGGTCGCAAGCGCTACTGCTGAGTATGAGGTCCTGGGTTCGATTCCCGGATCGGGCAAAGTGTTATTGGGTTTTTCCATTTGAAATTTCTCAGCAGCAGCCCGGAGTCTGGATTTGTGCCCGGTTGATGGCAATAGGCTCGTCTCCTATTACAGGGGATTTAAACATAACTGGCAAAATTTGCGTGTACAAATTACACACATACACCTCTGCCTAACCTTTGGGGGATTACAGGCGTGATGTTATGTTTAATATTTTTTTCTAAAATTACCTGTTCCTTTAAACAGTTTGCATACCTTACCCTTATCCTCTTACGTTTTAGAAGACAGTTAAGAAAACTTAAAAATCACTTGCAAATTATGCACCCACCTTAACAGCACTGAATCCGCCCCTGACTAAAAAAAACGATCTATCTAAAAAAAAGCGTATAAAAAAAGTTGTTTAATACTGTGTGTATAAGGCCTCTCTATCTTCAACTTTGAATCCGAACCCTCAATGAACCTATCTTGAATACCGTCTTTGTCTTCCTCTGTGACGCATATCCTGATATTAAAGCGCGCCAAAGCGTAACCCGTAAATGGCGACGGCCACTCCACAGATACAGAATGAGTCGTGGCGTCAAACCACGTCAGAAGTTACGGCGCATACTTGGCGCTGGGCCACGAGACGCCATTCTACCAAAGTTGACAGGGCTGCTAGTTGTCATCGGTAATTTCTTTTATAACATAACATCACGCCTGGAATCTCCCAAGGGTTAGGCAGAGGTGTACATAAACACAATCACAATTTCTTTTATAACTATTTATTTAACTGTACAAGGTTCACAAGAGCAGTGGTGATCCAGTATAGCAATGGTAGCCCAGTGGTAACATAGTGGTTCGAACCGAAGCAGACACTTTGTGTAAATTATTTCATCACCACTGCTCTCAAAACGATGAAGGAAAACAAGGAAGCCGGCATGTCCTAGAACCAAAAATTCGAAGATATGTGACATCCGCCAACCCCACTGGGCCCGCGTGGTGCATTATTGCCCACTCACTCTCACAGAGAGGAGGCCTGTGTCCCAGCTTTGAGAACATTACAGGCTGATTATGCAAGGTTCACTTGGCGCATGGTGAAAATCGGAATGAAAGCCGCCATCTTGATTTTCCGTTACAAATTCACAAAACAATTCACAAATGTTTACCAACACAACGCCTCCCTGTCAATGTCATTCAAGAGCCAAAAGTAGTACAGATCCTTGTAGCATTTTTTTTTAAAGAAAGTATGGTGCGCGCCACGAAAGAAAACCCGCGGAAAATTTTGGAACTACATTTTTGTATGCAATGGCATATACACTAGCGCCACGTCAAAGGGCCTTCTTTCGTGGCACGAACTATACTTACCTACTAAAGTGTCAAAGTGACGGTAAGTATAAAGAACATGCAAAAGCTTTGATTCGGAAATTATAGATGACTTGCTTTTGCCCGCAGCTTCGCCCGTTTGGAGTTCGGCAATTATCCCACGAAGCGGCAAAAAGCTCCTATGTCCTAACCCAGGTCATGGTCTACCCATTTACCAAATTTCATCCAAATCCGTTTAGCCATTTTAGCAACAAACAAACAAACTCACTTCCGCATTTATAATAGATGTCCCACTGATTCACAAGAACGCTTGCTCAATGGGAAAATTAGTTTACCTATGTTATCTTATCGTAACCATTTATTTAGTACTTATTACGGTTTCCTACGATACGGATGTATACCTAATCAAGATTTCTTGTTCCTATCTTTATTTCTATTATTATTTATTACCTAAATATTGATTACCAACAAGAACAACAAACAAGGTACTTGAACATAACTGGCGAAATGTGTGTGTACTTAGGTACACCTCTGCCTAACCTAACCCTTCGGGCATTACAGGCGTGATGTTATGTTTAATGCCAATAAATGCATTTTTCTTTCTTTCTTTCTTTCATTTATGTTATGTGTTACCTACTACTTAACTGCGTAAAAAAAAAACAATGCGTCTCCGATGAATTTTTGAGCCAATTTTTTTCTTTTTTCATTTCCCTCCAAGTTCCAACCCTAATTCAAAGTTTCAAACACCGAACAAATCTGCCAATCGGTCGTCGTACTCTAGTGTTGACATGTCTATTACATTCCCTACCTGCCTAAATCTTCCTGTCTCCTCAGATGTTCTGCCAAATGTCTATCTTCACATCAAACATGTGACCAAACACAATTATAATAGGCACTAATTACATAATTTCCTTTTTGGCCACACAAAGATATAATTTATTTTAAAAGTTGGCAACCCTATTGCAATTGGACGCGTTCACAGAAAATTATTAACAATAAAGACGCAGCAACACTTATAATTATAACTTTTTATTTTTATTTAAATTGTGTGCTTTTTGGCTGACTCCTTATAAAACTATTACGTTTACGCCAAGGATATTTTTTACTTCTAAAAATAAAAATCTTTGTCTGAATCACATTCATGAGACACTTTTATCGGTTTTGGTTCGTATTGCACACGCGCCTTTTATTGTTTGGGCCTTCAGCACTAACTTCACCAAATGCATAATGTTAAGTGAACATTTCATAATTTTAGAAAACATGATTTTCAGTGGAAATAATCAGTGTACCTAAGCATTTTGTTTTGTTTTTGCGTCAGATAGATACATAAATATCTGGATAATAAATAGAGATCATATAGGTATAGTCTATCTATATACATTTTAGTATGATGTCCATGAAAAATATGATCACATAACTATTGCAAAAATTAAGTAGTCTGACATGAGAAAGTAGATAGATAACTTTCGATCCTATCTCTAGAAGACCATCGCAAAAACTATCAATGTAAACACAGATATTCATGTTACGACATTGATTGATCATCATCTAAACCCGTAAACTTTGTTTATAACTACGTACATTAGTTGCCTATTAATGACGTACAACAAAAACCGACTTTCATACAATATTGTTTATGTATACAGCAGTTTTAAACTGTTTACATATTATCCGTGTTATCCGCACAACCGACGCTCCTGCTTACGTCAAAACTACACGAAGAAAGCCATAAATTCGGAAAACTTAACACAAGCACCGTAACAGTGACGTCATCGCGAAAAACAAAAATGTTGCTCAGAATCAGCTGTTGACGTTCAGTCCTCCCCGGCCCATTCAAACATTCTAATTTTAAATGAGAAGATGACGTTAAAACTAAAGAGAAGTAAACATATCGTAGTGGTAAACGGAAAAATCCGATGTTGATGCTTCATTACTCGCAGATAATCTAGTCACGGTCGTCCCAACAAGAAAAAAGTTAATAGCATCTCAGGAATGTCTATTTTTAGATGCAATTTTGGGTCAAGGAAAGAATTTTGCCGGTCTCGCCGGGTGAGTAGATAAACATACGTCCTTTACGAGGCATATCTCATCTAAAGTTTACCTTAAATCTTGTCAAAAAATCAAAGATGTTAAATAAAAGGTAATATTTTTTTGGACATATCTTCCATTCGTTTATTTTGGCATCAGACCACATTCCTTCACAGTCTGAACAATTTGGAATGAAAAGCACTTGTGCAAATCACAGCCGGATCGTAACACGTAAATAATAATTAATGTCGTTGTTAAATAAATTTATTTCGACGTAAACAGCTTTCTGGACAGTCTTATTGGCCAGATTACTTTATTCATAAAATATTTTAACTTATTTCGACGTTTTCCGACGAGACTAAAATGGTAGACGACAATAAAATGGCAACACATTCCAGGATCCAGCCTACAAAATCGGCAAATATTCTACTAAATATTGGTTAATATCCATGGACACTGTTTTAGAACTCTAGATTTGAAAATATGCACTAATGCACTGCGATGAAATGCAATTAAAAACCTAAAGATAGAAATGCAATTTTTCCCCGAAGAATTGCTCATGAATAATTACTAACAATGCAATGAAAAGGTTACTTTATTCATACAATAATTTAACTTATTTCGACGTTGTCCAACGAGACTAAAATGGTAGACGATATTTAAATCGTTAGCTTTGATAATACAATAAATATTGAAGATGATGACTAAAGCTGTAATACTGCATATTTGAAAAATCAGCTGCAATCAAATAAAATATAGGCACAACTAAAGATATATGAAGATGGGTATGCAAATCTTCCCCGAAGAATTGCTCATGAATGATTACCAACAACTCCAGCAAAATGTTATTTATCTGCAGCTCCATAAGGTTCTAAATCAAAGGCTCTAAATAACCAAGCATCTATTAAAGTCACCATACTATTTACGTTGGCTCCATTCATATCCACGTGCAGTAACCTAGCTCTTAGTTCAGCTATTTGAACACTTTGTTTGAAACCTATCCATCTATTGGGCATTTCAAATAAATGGTCCAGCCATTTGTTACTGCCTGAAGTACGCAAATGGAAGCATAGCTGCACGATTCTGGGTACAAATAGGGTTTAAAATATATAACTGAATCTACAGTCTCAAATCATCAGGAGAAAAAAAAAACCTGTGGCACTCGGGGACTGCCGCGGTAAAGCTATTGCATGGCATTTGTAACCTCCATACTTCCTATTTGTCAACGCTACACTTGGGATGATGACGTGATGACATAAAACAAAAATTACCTGCCCATGACAACATCACATTGTCATGGAAACCGTCATTACATGGTAGGCGGAGTGGGGGATGTTAGGTTTTATTTTCGTTACATTACGGAATTTCTTTATTCGGTCGCCGCGCTCAAAGCCCGCGATAAAAGCTATGCAATAGCTTAAAAAAGATTTTCGAAATAATTCAATCAATCTGCTTAACCTTTTCTCAACAATGTTTCGGATCGGCTTCCAGTCTAACCAAATGCAGCTAAATACCTACCAGTATTTTACATGGGGCGACTGCCTATCTGACCTCCACAACCCAGTAACTGGGTAAGAACTAACATGATACCATTGGTAATACTGCTTGTCAGACTTTTGGGCTTCTAACTACCCGTAATGACTGTCAAAGATCTACGAATGAACTGTGCTATGTTTTATGTTATGGGGTTTGGTTTCCGCACTTAGTCCGTCAGGTGGACCATTGTGCGTGGGCCATTGCGGCCGTTTGGTGGTTATTCCAACCAGCCCACCTCCCTCCAGAAGTTAATTAAAACTCCCGGTTAGAACATCAGTGAAAGATCTGGGTAACCCGAGAGTTTCTGCTCTAATCTGGGTGACGCCTGTGCATTCAAAGAGCACGTGCGCGACGGTTTCCTCAACCTTCATGCACGCCCTGCACAGAGGACTGTCCGTTATGCCTATTGTGTGAAAGTGTTTGTTTAGCGAGCAGTGCCCCGTGATGGTCCCCGTCACCAGGTGCAGGTCGTTCCTGTCCAGGCGTAACTACTACGAATGAACTTCTTTCATACTTCTGTATCCTTATATCAGACCCATTGAAAACCTAAATATCAATTCTTTGTTCACGATGGCTGGATTTTTGACCTTATCAATATTGACAAAGCTACAAATACAAAACATTCCTTTGGCTTTCAACTGATATAATTTCTAAGTCTTATTATTTCCATTGACACCCACGACAAGAGACCGTGCGTTCTATTTTTAGATGATGCCATTGCACGATTTATGAACAACAGATCAAGCATTCCTAACGTAAGACAGTGCGCATGCTAGAAACAAAACAGTTTCCTATCATAGATAAAATTCCTGTGTCGAAACAGGTATTTCAGTACAATAAACAACTTTACTCGACTCGTTTTGTCGTGAGTGTGCTCGCCATCATTGTTTCCATTGAGTGATAATCTGTCGACAGTCTTGTCCCAGTCTGCGCACAGCCTAACTAACCCACATCACGTTTCGCAGACACTGGACCTAGCCTCACTAACGTAGCCGACAGAATGTTTGTACAGCATGGATTTATGAGTATCCTGGGTTTGAATCGATCGTTTATATTATTGTCTTATGTTTCCGATTACGCACAAGTTTCATCACATAATTATAATAAAATAGTAACGAAGTCTGCATTGTACAGACGCCAGCACATCAAGCTACCCGAAACTGTCAAATTTTCCCAATCAACTTTGAACCTTAAACGTCAACGATAAAGTTGAAAATCTATTAAATAAATTTGACAGATTGTAGTAGCTTGATGTGCTGGCTGTACATGCAACTGTACATTGAATATTTTTGAAAAAAAGTAATTGGCACAAGGTGTGGGAAGGAGTCTGATGCCGAAAATATAGTTTTTAGAATTTATGTCTGTTTGTCTGCATGTATATTCCGGATTGGCACAAAAACGGCTGTACGGATTTGGATGAAATTTGGCACACGGATAGTTTATAACCTGGATTAACACATAAGGTCCTTTTAATCCCAGTAGTACGTTCCCGTGGGATATTTTTTGACATCCAAGCGGGCGAAGCCGTAGGCATAAGCTAGAACATTATAAAGCATACATCCTTCGATGTATGTTTCTATTTTACATATTTGTATGCGTGTTGAATCATCCAGCGCAATAGGTATATAAACTGCGAATGAAAGAAAATATATTTTGTTCTGACCTAGTAAAGCCATCGCCATTGCAGTGTGACTATTGTTCACAATTTTGAATTTTATTGCGAAATACGTATCGGACGTGCGTCTGCAAAAATAAAATGGAATTTTAAATCTTTAGAACGAAGCCTTGTCCAATTTAAACCTAATGTATTCACCGTGTGCAGTTTTTATGTTTTTATGAAGACTTCTGTAAAGTTTTACCATTTTAATAAAGATTTCTCCAGCTTTCGTCTGTTCGCCATTAAATACAGTAGCTATGAATGAAACATCTAAAGAGCTATGACCTCTAAAGAGCTATGAAGGCGTTAAACAATATTGCATTTCAAAAAGTTCTAAGCAGGACTTGGGTGAAAGTGTGCCACCGACAAGCTGTTTATACCTACGCTTCAAAAGCCGTTGTGTTTTATTGCTAATTTCGCGTTTACGGCTATTGTTTAAATTATGTTGTGTTCGTAAACCAAACAAACTAGGTAAAGACCCGTAACGTATAAATGTCGCTATAAGTGGCTTTTGAGCGATCGATGTAAAATAAATACGTTTTTGAGGTTTCTGTAGACAAAATTTTCTATAATTCTTCTTATATTATCGTCGTTCTAATTTTAAAAACTTGTATTTTAACCGTGCAAAACCTCTAGATCCGACGTCGACGGAAGAATAGACAAAATGACAGATTGTGATTGTAAATCTGTCATTTTGTCTATTCCTCCCGTCGAAAAAACCCGTGTCTATGGTGTTCAAGATACGCGTATCTTGCAAGACAGGACAACAACCTTGTCCTGTTTTCTGAAGCAAAAAATCCCGTCTCTTTTAACAGCTTACACACAAAGAGATACAGTCATCGCTAAAATAAACAACAGTTAGTCGCCACTTCGCCAGCCTTTCCGAGACATTACTAAAGCACTATTAACGTATTCGTGCACGTGTATGCTAAGGACGTGGTCGAAATAGCATCGTGACGACCTATACGGAATTTCAAAACTCCATTTTCAAGTAAAAACGTTAACAACCAAGTTAAGGAAGATTACAGACTGGTTTCGGTTCAGGAATGCGGTTTTAAGAATGCATTAAGGCAGCTTAGGGCGATTTTATGATCATTCTGGATTTGGAGTTGAAAATGTCGGGGTTTCTGTGATATCTCCCAAAAAGAGATAATGCCTCTACTTGGGGTTGGTGACCGCAGAAAAGCCTGCACTGGTCGCATTCTGGGCCTTGTCGTTTGAAAGCTATCCCGTGGGTCGAATCGAAAATATCACATCATTTTATGCTCCTCAGGAACGTATAAAGTTTTTAAAGCCAGTACATCGATAAACACGAAATAAACGGCCTGACATCAACCTTCAACACCTCTGTTTAAGTTTATTTTGGCGCCAACGCACACGTCGATGCTAATTCGATCATCTTATTTTTTTGGCAACCTAACCCAAAGCACGCTTCGGTCGTGCAACTTGTAGTTTTTCTATATCTATAAAAAACGTATTTTCTAGTTTTGGTGAAATGCGTAGGTATTGGTTATTTGTTTATTTTTCAATGCTATAACAACAACAAATTACAGTTTAAGAAGATTCACACATATCTCGAATTCTAAAGCTTAGGTGGCCGGCCATTCTGGCTTTGCGATAACAAATGCACTTTGTATTGATAGTGCACACTTAATTATGCCGCTTCCTTTAATGGAGAACCGAGCTTCAACGTGCATTCCAAGAACTAAAGGACTACTGATTTGGAAGACCAGTCTTTGGACTTCAATAATACGGAAGGCGGAAAACCGGGTAGTGTCATCAATGGGAGAGGTCCAGAAATTACTCGTATAGATTGAATAACTAACGGACCTTCGGTAGAAGAGTCGATTTCCCCATCATGTAGCCACAGCGAGTGAGTTTTGCTGGGTGGGACAGATTTCCATTGTAGATGTAAATCTTGCTTGATCAAGTCAGTAATCCTCTCTAAGGCCGGATCTATAAACGTTACTGAGCACTTGCTTTGACTTTAGACATGTTCCCGTCTCTACCTTGCATTGTTGTAAGACAGTGGAAGGAATACCACTTAGCCAAAGTACGTGCTAAGTGTGCTAACAAACGGTTATAAATCTCGGCATAATTCTGGGGGTATTGCCAAAAGGACAAAAGGAAAGTTGGTCCCAATCCACCCCATTTTGGGGCAGGTTGGGCCCACCTGTGTGACCCACGAAAAATTGCGTTCTTTTTCCAACCTCAAACATTTTTCGCCCAAATCCAGAAATCACATGTTCGTCAACTAGTAATGCTATAAACACGATTTTGTGACCGTTTTACGAGGTCGAGGTGTTCAACACGGACTAATAGCTGTTATAGTTTCGGTTTTATTTGTCCATCCACATGATCGTAATTATGTTCACGCGGATATTCGGGGTTGCGTAAAAATGACGTGGGTGGTACTCTGTTTGGTTCATGGGATTCGGACATTTGTATTGCATCTACAAGACCAATAATTCCAATAAATTGCTTTGTAAACTGATATTACTGCATCTGCATCTGACGCAGTTTTCCTTTGGTTTGGAATTCAGTGTATCTCTTCTGCCCCAGTTACGATTTCTTCATTGGAAATTGCTCCGAAATACCGAGGTCTATATCTTTTTGCGTTTTGAAAGATGCTCGTCCAAACATAAGTGTGATATTTTAATAATATTTTCTCTATTATTTCCAGCATTACCGGTGGAGAGCTGTTCGAACGCGTCATAGACGAAGACTTCGTGCTGACGGAGCGAGCATGCACGGTGTTCATGCGACAGATATGCGAGGGCATCGAGTTCGTGCACCGACAGAACATCTTGCATCTGGACATGAAGGTACGTTGAGACTTGGGTCTGATCCAGGAATTTTATGGGTCTTGATTAAGAAATCTACGTAGTTAAGTGGTAAGTGCGTGTAACGAACTGCTTCTAGCAGCAGTTGATCCTTTTAAGTATGTTAGTAACCTTGTTATTAAATCTCAAGTTCTTTTTTTCTCGTGTGGTTAATGACAGAGTTTTATGCCGCCCATAGGCATCTGACTTTGCTTCTCAAGCCGTCGAGAAACATCTCTCAGGCATGCCGATTTTGATCTCTCGCGTCCGGCCCTGATTCGGGCCATGGTACGGAGCGAGAGGAAATGGGAGGCCGTCACCTCCTTCTGCGAAGCAGTAATGCTCGCGAAGGAGGAGGCGGAACGCGTGAGGGAGAAGCAAAGTTCGCGCCCTCACGCCCCTAACCGCCGCAGGAGGAGACGCCCTGGGCGTCGGGAATCGCGAGCCGATTTCCGGCCACCGTAGGCGCGGGCTTGCGGACGGTGAACAATGGGTAGCTCGCCGTCCGATAAGGACCAGACCCGGGTCGACAGCGCGTTGTGTTCCACGCGCGCCTCAAAGAGATGTCAGCAGAATTGACGGGGTCCGCTACGGCCGATGCCTGGGCGGGTTGCGAAGAATACCGAAAGGGAAATCGTGGCCCCCGGCAACATGGCAACTGAAGGAACACGGTTGGGTTTTAGTCAATAAAAGTCTAAAACGCCCTCCCGCTCCACCCAGAGCGGGAGAAGTTATTTGATAATTTCCCAGCCATAAAAAAAATGCATGCTGATTTCGTCACGATGTTTGAAGTTCATGTAGTGATTTCAAGTTATTATTTCAACGTCACTACACGTGGGATTTGACGAGAGATTTAACTGAATTGGTATTTGGGACACAATGGTGCTAAAAATAATGGTTTTGGCTAAAATAAACATGTTAAATCATCTGGAGATTTGTAAATTATTGTAAATTGCGCAAGGCGACATCATAGGTGTTTACATATCGTGGGAGTTGAAACAGCATTTCTGAAATATTATAATAACACTGAAATCGTTAATCTCATGCCTGAAAGGGAGACTCCTTAAAAGAACGTCATTATTATGGTTCTCAGACATCAGGCCCCTAAATAAACTAGACAGAACTCTAAAGAGTCTTTGCAAATAATTTATCAATATCGGTACACTTTAATACCGTGTAGGAGCTAAAAATAAAACCACTTAACGGACCGTTTGTACGTGATCTTCTAAACGTTTAAAAAAGTGACGTATCTAAATAATTGCATGTATTAGAGGAGTTTTTCTATTCGTATGACTAAGGTCTGGAATAGTACAATGATGTCATTTGCTTAGAATCTTACGATATTTCGTCATCTGCAAACACTAATAGAAATTAGACTAAGTATTTTTTGTCTCCCCGATATGGACACCCGTCCAACAGTGAACGTCTTTCGACTGAAATGAAGATGATGATTTTTTTCATTTTGTCTAGAATCCATGCCTAGTGACTCGACAAAACGACGAGATTTTTTTATCCCTGTTAGATAAAATTCTACATAAGAAAGTTCGAATGAGAAGGCCACAAAAGATTGAATAATTACTACCTACACCCACAAATGAATTACTTAAAATTATCTTTATTAAAAACTTAAGAAAATGCGAAATCGTTTCACCCTTGACTCGAACAATAAATACAGACGTAACTCCGTTTGTACAAATAATAAAGTAAATAAAGAAACGATTACATTGTTCAGCTGTTGCGGTCCCGCCATTTTGGTCCGCGTCCAACTAATAAATCAAAATGGCGGAAAAAAGCGCGCGACTTTTATGATTACCGGCCAGTTCAGAGTTTATTTGAAGACGTCGCTCTTGAATTTCAAATTCGTATTTCTGTCATCTGTCGGAAACGTTGCAGAAATATCTTTTTTATTTTTGTTTTTAAAGTTTTCGATCCGGTAGTGGTTATCAAACATTCGATGATTATTTTATGCTTTATTTACTTTGAAGTGCCTTGTTTACATAGAACAGTCGTGGGAGTGTGTAGATATTAAAATAAAATAGTTGGCACATGTTAATAACTAGGATTGATATACACCTACAATACAACTCACATATTATATTCTTACCTAGGCCCCTACTTACCATAACCGTATTCCGACTCTGTCTCACGAGTGCACAAGTCGTGCCATTAAAGTTGAGACTTGACCGCGCCTACCGCCACTCTTTCCGCCGCCACGATGACGCCCCGGCGCGGCGGGGACATCATACCCACGGAGCAAATACAAAGGTCATACCGCTAAAGAGACACATAAATCGTCTACTGCGCAAGTCAAACCACGTGGTGCATCAAGTCTCAACTTTTTGCTCCGTGGTCATATTGCTAGAGACCCATAAATCGTCTACTGCGCAAGTCAAACCACGTGGTGCATCAAGTACAACTCCATAAGTTAGCAAAGGTGTCAAAAGTCATGAAATCATGACATTTGACACCTTTATCTTCTTCTTAATCACTATTGCTGATTGTAATGATTATAATTGAGTAAAGCCATATTTGTTACGACCGCGAATCATATTTTAATCAACATAAAACCTGACACTGACCTGAAAAATGCAAAAAACGTAAGAAAATTTGAATTTCGCGGGCTACCCTGACGCTTCACCCTTAATGGCACGACTTGTACTAAATCTTATCTACGTATAATATGATAACCCCCATTAGAAAAAGGTGTGAGTTTATGTACCTATGTATGTGTATATGATAGCAAATGGATTATGTCAGGAGGATAAACAGCAGACTACCTCGCTGAATTCACATAATATTTGTTTCGGGAATGATGTGGGCTCCATTCTGGGTCCGAAACTAGTTGGACTACCCGACCGTAAAGTTTGTGACTGTCCCCGTCTTTCAGACGTTGAACCAGTGAAAATTATCCTTATTCAAATTATCCTAACTCTTCTTTTCTCTTGCAGCCAGAAAACATCCTCTGCCTAACAAAGCAAGGCAATCGCATCAAGATCATTGACTTCGGTCTGGCCAGGTTCTACGACCCAGAGAAGAAACTCCAAGTCTTGTTCGGGACCCCCGAGTTCGTGGCCCCAGAAGTTGTGAACTTCGATCAGATTGGCTACGGTACTGATATGTGGTCTGTGGGAGTCATATGTTATGTGCTGTAAGTATATATCCTTTGTTTTGGTGATGATTAGCTTTTTGTTAAAGATGGTCTTTAGATTTCTTTTCAATAATTTGTTGAAGAAAACGAAGGATCTAACGATGACCATGAATCCTGTTCAAAAATAATTTGATTTTATACAATTCAATAATGACTCAGATAAAACAGTTGGTTTATGCTTAGTAGAAAACTGAATATACCAGATACAGACCCATGATCTAAATAACACTGACGAAGTATAATTAAAACATCTTCCATCTCTTTCCAGCCTTTCAGGTCTATCGCCTTTCATGGGCGAGACAGACATAGAAACAATGGCTAACGTCACCGTCGCTAAATATGACTATGACGATGAAGCCTTCACCGAGATCTCTGACGATGCGAAGGACTTCATTCAGAAACTTCTCGTTAAGGACAAAGAGTAAGTTATTGCCTGATTATTATTTATATGTTGTGATATTTTAGGGCTTTAGAGCCCTATAGAGCCTAAACTTTTTGCAAAGAAACGTTTGAATGTTGTAAATAGCTTGGAATGGTTTCAATCCTTGGAACGTTTTTTCCTTATCCTTGAAGGCCTCCTGTTCCTTGGCTTGATGTTTTAGATGATGACGATGATAAGAAAATCTGAGTTCCAATACCATTTGCAAAAGGTTTGGGCCTTATGAGTCTATAATACCTCAGCTCAAATTCTTTCTTTATCTCGCTCGCACGATACTGCTCGCGGACTGAGTGAGAGCAAGACTGAGTGGCACGGAGAAGGCTCCAAGGCGCCGATAGTTTAGGTAATTTCTTTTTACGGTGAAAATAATGGTAATAAAAGAAAGATAGTATCTGCTTTATAGTTAATTCAGTTATTATGCAAAGTTTTATGATCTAATTTGAAGTATTTTTTGAAAACCAGCGGTTTATGGTAACTTTGGAAATTTTACTGTCGAGATAATTTTATGGAATCCTCAACTTTACCATATTTTTATTTCAACATTAATGCTGCAGTATTTTCGATATAACGGAGGATTATGCTAAGCAATTTGAGGTAGGTATTATAGACTCTTAATATAAGCCTGTACAAATTAAATTATGAAGTTTACTCTTTCATAAGAACCTTAGTTCAAAGTGCGTGTCAAAAAACCTTTTATCTTCGAAAAAATGCCTTAAATTCTCGCAACCTTTCAAGTCCGGTACGATCTCAAAATAATCGCGGATTTTCTAAAGCTGTGTATATACCAGCCTGACGATAAAGAACCCTTGTTACTCGTTTTATCCAACACTAGTAACTAACCCCACATAAAACATTGCACGATGTAGAATGAATGTTCTAACTTTTACAATAATTCTCTAACCCTGTACATACTAGTTAAGTAGTTGTAGATGTATGTGTAGACCACCTAACTGTTCCTTCAAAATTTTGCCCAAATTCTGGCACCAACTGTCCAATCTGCAAGTTAACCTATTAATCCTTCCGAAACTCCTTCCTCTTTTGCACGCATTTCCTCTTGCAACCCACTTTGGCGTAGCTGTATCCTATCAGCCACTTGTCTATGTCCGTCCCGTAGAGCTAGAGACGCCACCCCCTTAACTGTTGTGTCGGTGTTGGGCGCTAGTAACAAGGGTCTATGTCGCAGGTCGCGGCCGGGTGCCACCGAGTGCCTCCGGCACGCGTGGCTGCAGCGCAGGCCTCCGCCCCCGCACCTCCCGCCACACGCACCGCCACCTGTCCGCCCTGAGCTCAAGAACCCACTTGACGTAGCCAAGGACAACCTCCGACTCTTCGTCGAGCGCTGGAGTGAACATCCCAACTCGCCATACGTATTCGACAACCAAGCACACGAAATCACCAGCCTCGCGAACGGAAACTGTGAACGATCCTCCATCGGAGGCTGTTCACCTTCACCCAGGAGCTCTCTCAGCAGCTCCCCCGACGTAGTATTCGATGAAGACGACCTGGAACCGCCCCCGCTAAGAGAACACAACTTCCTAACCGCGCCCAAATACAACCCCGTCGAAAGGCGAGCCTCCGACAGCACCTGCTTCTTACACAAGAAACAAGACGTCCTCGTCAGGAAAAACTTAGCCGAAGAAATAAAGAAACTATCCGACCACTTATACATGCTATCCACAATGAACACTGATCTCGCAAACAACAACAGCATGAAAGAACTAGACAAAAACGTTACGGAAACGAAGTCGACCAAAGAAGAGAAACTACCGAACGGTTACAAGAAGGAAACGAGGCACACGAAGATAATAACGAATGGCGACGCGTCAGGCAAGGAGAAGAGACTGTTCACGTCAAAGTCAACGACCAAAATAACGTCATCATTCTTAGCAGATAGAGAACCAGAGAAACCTATGACGAGTAAAATGCCGTGGGCGAAATCAAACAGGTCGAAACGAGTGACGAATATGAGTCGAGATGTCCCAGACCAACCCGTAGAGGTTCGGAACAGTTTCTTCCAAGAATTCGACAGACGAAGGGAGAAGATAGACAAACTAGTGAATGGTGCTGAGAACGGGAGACAGATGCCATACCGGAGGGGTGATGAGAACAATGCTCATCGAACAAAAGACCTCCTTTTACATCTCTTAGAAAAATGGGGAGAGTCTGAGGAAGTTGAGGCAGAAAGATCGGCTGGAGGAACCTCAAACGGAGGCAGGCACCAGTCGATATCCCTCGAGTGGTCGCCCTCCAACCAATTGGGACAGACCTCTATGTCAAGTCTACACGCATTCTTCCAAAGACAGACTTCAGATGAGAAGATGCAAAGGAAGAAAGTGACGAGTAATGTAGCAAAATGACTCCGTTGTAAGAATAAGTGCCATGACACTATGTTACCAAAGTACGGAGATTAGTTAATGTTCTTATAGCCTAGCGCATATACACGAGTTTGACTCGGATCATCACGGATTTTAAGTACAGGGTTATGTTACGTAATTTTATACCTTAGGTCCCACACGTAAGGGTTTGTACCCATAGGGAAAATTGGGACATAAGAATGTCCCAGAACTGATAACAAAAAAAGTTAATTCGACTCTGATAATGCAAATTGTGGTACAATTAAGTTTCATAAATTCCAATAAACATTGTATGGAATTGTCAAAAGTACGTACTCGAGTAATTCTTAGTCATAGTATTTTTTTATAATATACGAACGGTCGTTTATATGCGCTAAGTCTTAAAAAGGCAGTTAAAATGACAATAATAAAAATCTAGTCTTCAAAATTTTACAAACAGATTTAGATTCAAGACTGAGAACGAATTATATCAACATATTGAACACATTTTGGTAATTTTTGAAACATTTTTTTGTTAACAAGACATGTTTTAAAAACTAGGGGTATATTAACTTAAATTATGATTGTTCCTTATATGTACTTATGTATAACTTAAATGTAATTTATTGTTATTGCGATACGTATGTTGTTAAAATATAAGGCTTTATTAAAAATTTGTTGTTTTATTACTTTAAAATATCAACGACTTGCTGTGTCCCACGGTTTTATCCTCATGGAGGTTCCCAGAATTCAGGCATAAAAAGTATCCTATGTCCCCCGGGAATAGTGTGGCTTTCTATCAGTAAAATAATTTTACAAACATTCCTGAAAAATGCAGTTTTTGTTCAATTTCCATGCGGATGAAGTAGTGATGGTAGTAATTACATGAATAAATTATCGCCATCAGTAAAACAATGACATCTTCTAAATTAACCTTCCACAGCGATCGTCTATCAGCGTCATCAACTCTGACGCACCCCTGGCTGATCCAATCAGCACTTTGCACAGAGCTTCGCGTTACCAAGTCCAAACTCAAGAGATACGTCATCAAGAAACGGTGGGCCAAGGCAGTATCAGCTGTCATAGCCCTCAAGCGAATGGGAGCCAAGTTTGAAGACCATCATAACGAAAAAGTGGAGAAGAAGAATGGAGAAAACTGATTGGAGAAGGTTTCTTTAGTTGAAAGGTGATTGGGCAGTGTTGTGAAAAGGTGTAGCTAGGATTAGTTCTCTGTTGTGCAAATGTTGGCTCAAATGGGTACAAATGCTTTGCTTAACAGGACACGGTATCAATTTCAGGGGATCTTGTACCATAATCCTAGGTACGCCCATGTTTTATTTAATTTATCAGAATTATTCGTGGACTCAAAGTTATACTTTTTTTTCTCCATGTTTTTAGACCATGTATTTCCCTATGATATTGCCCAGGACCCAGGGTATAGCTTTTTGACAGTTCTTGTTATTCCTCTCCTTCTGCTCTTTAGTCCCTTTTCGCCCCATTATTTACGCCCCTTTCTTGCTCTGATTCAGTATGGTCCCTCGCAATCACGGACTCGCATGATTGTTAATTTACAAATACACGAATATTTCTGCTAAACTAAAGACATTTATTTTAAAGATGCGTCTGAGGCTGACTTAGATATTATTTGGACTTACACAAATTAGAATTATCAAAAAATTATCATGACTGGATTAGATTTTATAAATTGCATAACACTGCTCAACCTTTGACTAAATAAAATTTAGATATATATTTAAGCTTTAAGACAGTTGGTTAAACGCACATAATTTGCAAAAGAAGCGCACACACGCATATCTAACATAGTTATAATTGGTTATAACATATTCGCATAATTATGTTATCTAAAATGTAATCAAATTCTATATAACGTTGACCTTGCCTATATTCCGTTAATTATTTCTGTTTTTTTTTTTTTTTCTCCTATAACCACTTGTTAAGTCGCTAGAGTTCAATGTTGTTTTAGGGATAAATATGAAATAAATCATAATAGGTAGCTTTCAAAACAACGGTATCATCATGTTGTTTAGGTACTTCAAAATAGCCATAAATACGCATAATTATAACGAACTTTTGAAATTTTAAGTAATGTGGCAAATGAATGTTACTATTTAGACAAAATTCAGTATTAATTAAGTCATGATTTTAATTACCTATAGTATAATGGGGTAAATAGGGCCATAGGGTGAATTGGTACAAAACTTTTAATTTGTCCCAATTCGCCCCTGAATCTTTATAAACCCCATTTTACCGTAATGTATTTTTGCCGCTCGTCTACATCGAAACTATTAAGGTACATTTGAACCAGAATAGGTATTTATTTAAGTTTTTGAAGCAATTAGAGGCAGAAAACCTTTGGTTTTACATGACTAAAATGGTGCCAAAATATTTACTAACTATTAACACTAGGTGTAATGCAGTGCCTATAATAAAAATAATAATTAAAATTTAATAATCTCATTAAGATCTGTATATCAAGAGTATTCTATACAACATTATTATATTTTATCTAATTAAAATAAGTAAATGGGGAGTCCCGGCACGTCCCAGGCGAAGATGAATGGACTACTCAGCCAGTTGGTACAGTCAGCATCGAAAGTCAGTTTAATAATAACGTACCAAACATACTTTGGTTGCTGTCCGTACCTTAAGAATTACGAACTTATAAAAAGAAAAGGCTTTGTTCATGCAGTGGGGCGTCACGGGCTAAAAATAAAAATTAAAAAAATATATTTAGATAAGTAAATATTGAATGAAAGACATTAACTTCTAACATTGAATCTAAGTTTTGTGCTAATTTAAATTAAATATTAATGACATTTTCTTAATATTAGA
This sequence comes from Agrochola lychnidis, assembly GCA_963680765.1. Taxonomy (NCBI): domain Eukaryota; kingdom Metazoa; phylum Arthropoda; class Insecta; order Lepidoptera; family Noctuidae; genus Agrochola; species Agrochola lychnidis. The sequence goes on along the minus strand of OY796855.1, from coordinate 9,089,590 downwards.
TGTAATGGTTGTCATCGCCATAATATTTTTTCATTATTATCAGCCATATTTATTTTTATGGAAGTTTGATTTAAAAATATAAATCGTGAAAAACTAAATTGTTTGGAATCGTTTAGTCGTACGTTATATATATATAGGTATTGCATTTAATTTTCCAAGTAAATGACTATTATTAAAGACATTGGATTGTGAACGAAATTTTTATAGTGTAATAATAAATCTCGTTGCATCAAAGGCGTTTTTTTCTTTTTCCTTTTACTGTATATCTACAACACGAATGTGACCCGTGTTGCGGCTGTAAGTTTGCAACATTGATAGAAAATCAGCTGTCAACTTTATGAAAACACTAGCTTCTGCCCTCCATTTCATCCGCGTGAAATTTTTTGTTTTAACATAAAAAATATCCTAGTCCTACACTCGGCAATGTAGCTTCCCATTAGTGACATTATTTTCGGAATCGAATCAGTAGTTCCGAAGATTACCCCCAACATACAAACTCACAATGATATTAGTAGATATAGATCACATCTGTCTGTTTATAGTGTGCTCCTACCGCTCCTCCTTTTAGTTTTTAGTTAGTTTATCCTGTTTATCTCGTTCAGATACAATACGTGCCACGAAAGATGAGACTTGACCGCCCCTCCCGCGCTCTTTCCGCCGTCCCGATGACGCCCCGGGCGCAGACCTTATACCGCTAAAGAGACCTATAGGGTAAATGCGGGTAGTAAAATAAATGGTGCTAAATGCGATCGTGACAAGCCGCTGATGTCCAAAAAGGCTCTACTGGCTGTTCACAATGGTGTGCTGGTGCCTACGCTTATTTACGGAAATGAATGTTAAGAGGGTTTATCCTAAAAGTTGGCAACGTCGTAAACATCTGTCAAATATTCACCTGTTTTGATTAATTTAGAAATATTACTATATGGAATTAAGAAATGTGGCTAACTAGGGAACTAAAATATTGATTATGAAATTGCAATAATTAATATCGTAAAACCGAATATTAGTTTTAGATGTAAAAAAGTATTTGGAAACTTTCCAAATGCCTTTTTTACACCTAAAATTGTAAAATACAATAGACGTGGATATATTTAGTAACGGGTTCCGCTTATCTATTTCTAAAGAGCCATAAAAAACTCCTGAAATAAATCGACACGTGTTTCACCTCTCAACGAGGCATCCTCAGGATGACGATGGACTTGCGCACTCGGCGCTCGGTGTGGCAACACGCCGTGTTCGAGTTCGCAACAAGTCCTGTAGTTTCTGCCTGCCCCCATGGGAAGGAGTGAGTTTAAGTACCTATTGGAAAAACAAGATGGCTGATTTTAGCCACACGCCAAAAGATTATTCATATTGTACTGTCGCCGGAACCAAAATGTTGAATGGTGTCCTCATGTCCTGCCTGCCAGTAATATAATTAAAATATTAAGGTCAAATACAAGAAAAAAAAGGCCAAGGGTAAATATTAAGGCCGCCATCTATCGGTCATCTGCCGTCTCTAACACAATCACCAATACGAGCGTGCTTTATCAATCCACATGACCATGACTGTACCGAGTGGCGCATCTCTCCTTTAATTAAAGTGTGTTTCCCTTAATTGTGTGTATTTGCTGTGTGACGGCGATCAAAGCCAGGCCACTTAAAGAGCGAGGTGAATTTATTGTGGAAAGCAAGAAGTTTTCACCAATTATTTTTTTTGCGACCCCTTATAGCTATCTCCCGCCAATTTCTACTTTTTTCTTTCGTGTGGTTAGTGACTAACATCATAGACTAACATGGTGTCGAGTTTTAATGCCGCCCATGGGCCTCTGGACTTGGCTTCACAAGCCGTCGAGAAAAATATCTCTCAGGCATTCTGGTTCAATTTCTACCGACTACCATAGAGGAAAGTAATATAGTATGGGTATAAAAATTACCCCAAATCTGTCAATGTATGGAATTGTCCTACCCCTGCTGACTACTTTGACTTCTACTGCCACCGCCACCCTTATTGGGTTTATATTTTTAGCACAGGAAACTGAATTATTCGACTTCTTTTCAAATCGATGGTACTTTATAGATTAGTTGGGCTCAGTGGGTGACCAAGTTATTTGACTGTGCACCAACATCATCAAAAACAAAAATAAAACAAACCAAGAACTTTTTATACTTTTTTTTATTTTTAAAAACACGCAATGGTATCGCACTCCCGGTTCCACAGCAATGCAATACCATACCGTGGTACCAAATATGGTATTAACGGTAAGATTTCTGGTAGCGTGCGCGCGCACCTGGACCGCCAAACTTCTTGGGCTCGCAGCGCCGAGGATCGGCGACCAGTAAACTCCTATCGTATTGGACGAGGATGTCCTTGATTTCCTTCTTTGATGCCTCGTCTACATCTGTAATGAAATAGGACATTGTTACAAAAACTGTTTTAAGGAATTTTTGAGGAAAAACTAGCTAAGTTATTGATAAAAGTTGACATCTTATAAATGACAAAAGACTTGTAGTTTTTATATGTAAATTGGGGTAATTTTTTTTATTGAATGAAACATTAAGTGTTATTTCTAATAAATAAATGTTGTGTACATTTCAAACTAGCAAGTTATTGAGATACATTGCTGCTTGGTAAATGTCACAGTTGATCTACCCTCCCTGAAATGACTGAGTTACATTTTGGGCAACACAGCTTTGGAAGAAGGGGTAACATTTCAGTTGTTTTCTGATACTGATGAAATAGACAAATTATTTTGACAAAGTAAGCTTATTTTGTCAGTATCAAAAACCAAATAAATATAGCCAAAATAATCAAAATTATTAGTTTGTTTATACTTACATTTCTGGTAGAAAGCGATGAGTGCCTTAGAGATAGCTTGTCTGATAGCGTACACCTGGGCGACGTGACCACCACCCTTAACAGTGACTCTGATGTCGACACCGGAGAATTTTTCCTGTAAAAGTAGCAGTAATATTTTATTAGTACTGTGATATGGAGAAATTTAATAAGTTTATTAATGAAATGGTTATCAGATTGGATCTTTACTACACATCCATAGATGCTCAGGTTCGGAATAAGTGTAATCATCATTTAAAAGTTAAAAAGGGTAATATTTTTACTCATGTGCATGCTTTTTTTTGAGCATGAGGTCCTGGGTTCGATTCCTGGGTCGGTCAAAGTGTTATTGGGTTTTTCTATCTGGAATTTCTCAGTAGCAGCCCGGAGTATGATTTGTGCCCGGTTGATGGCAATAGGCCCTATTACATGGGACTTACAACATAACTGGTGAAATGTCGGTGTGGCTTCTACAGGTACACCTCTGTCCAACCCTTCGGGGAAATAAGGTGTGATGTTATATTATTTTTACTCACTACTCTCACTCAGTAGTCTCAGTGTAACATTTTTTAAGACCTCTGGGTTTGTGTTAGTAAACATTTTAAGATAATTAGTTGAGACATAACAAAATTGAAAATGTTATAAAACTGATAGAAAGAAATATGATAAGTAGGCAAGTTATTGAAATTTCAATGCAACACAACTACTACTAACTAAAAAAATTGGTGCAAAGTTAGCATGCAATCTAGTATTACTTTACTACAAACATGAGCCAACTTAAGAATGTAAAATAAACATGCAAATAAAATGAATGAGTGAACTAAGGTGAAGTCAAGATGCGTTCTTAGACAAATTATGAAATACCATGACTTCAGAAATCTTTTTTTTTAATGTCCGGTATGAATTAATGCTGAAGTTCAAATTAAGTACAGTACGACACAACTTAGATGTCGCATGAATTCGAAAATTTGCATTCATTCATTTCAATTTTACATATTTGGTTATATGACTTTACAAGATAGCATATAGAGATTGATGATTTTGAAGCACATTCAGTTTGGATGGTGATCGGTTTTACGAATTTTGCCGATGCTACATCTAAGTTGTGTCGTACTATACAATCATGTTTTAGAATTGTATTTAAACATTGAGCCAGCATCAAAATTTATTATCATTGAAAAAAACTAGGAAAATCGTAAATTTTCAACAGTAGAAAATCTATTTCTACAAAACATGCATGAACATTCAATTAAAAGCAAAAATATTATAATAGGTGTCTATTATTTATATTGGCGTGATTTGGATGTAAAAACAAATGTTATCCTTTCAACTGTTATTAACGAGACACAGAGATGAGATAAAGTTATAAAAAACATACAAGAAATGCAAATAACATGTAAGTTAGTGCTGATTAGGTGAAAATTATGCAGTGAAGACACAAACAGCTTTCAAACATCAATAAATATTTCTGACCTTGCCGAGCAGTAAGATGGGCTCCTGCAGTTTGTACTGCAACAGACGGGGCTCCACCAGGTCGAGCGGGCGACCGTTCACGCGCAACACACCGTGTCCACGTTTACAGTAAGCCACGGCCGTGGCGGTTTTCTAAAAACATACAAAATGCATTGTAAGTCGTGAAAAAATTATTCAACATGATGGTAAAAAAAAATTGTGCGTGTTCCAAGCCCAACTCTGAATAGTGAAAAAACAGATTTGCTGTAGAGTAAATTATTATGTCTGAAAAAACATTTTTTTGTGAGGTTATGTCGGTCACATAAATAATAGATGAAACAAAGCGACTTGGATCAAAATATTATTCAAGAAATACGTTCAAAGCTATAATATTACTTCAGATCAAAGAGGGATTGGCTCCACGGAATGACCAAGCCAACGGAAACAGTGAGGCACCCAGTTAAGTCCGTTGCCTCCATACAACATACCATACCACATTGATACAGATGGAAAGTTTGTATTTCAATTGTTTTACCACTAATCTCGTACCGCACACTGATAACGGGGTAAAAATGTGGACGAAATAACTGAAATAATCACTTGGAAATCGGCACAAACACGTGGAAGGAACAAACACTACTAACCTTGCGGCCGAATACTTGGACGGCCTGGATAGGTTCACGTCGCGCCTGAAACACAGGTAAGCAGAAATCGAATGAGAATCAAATCAATTTATAAGGTTTGGTAAAGAAAGTACTAGTAAAATTTGATAATTACAGAGCGCAAATCCTCACGCACCTCCTGCGGGGCAGCCATTTTGACAGAGAAAGACTGAATGAATGAAATAATTGTCAGAGAATAAACTTTATGGTTGAATGAATGATCATTGAAAACCGGAACTTGTAAAACAAACAAGATGGATATTCTCGTCGGTTTTACTGAAATCTACTACCCCGACATCTGTTGGCTAGTAGTAAAAGTACAGGAGCTACCATCTTGGTGTACATATTTATCGCTAGATGGCACTATAGTTCCTTAGTACACATATTTGCCACTAGATTGCACTAAAACGCAAACATGTTCATACTACTTCATACTACACGTTCACCGTTCACGGTGGATGAGTCAACTAGCCAATCCATCACGCATAGCAAAGCGGCGCGCCAAGCTTGTTTTGTATTCGTCAAACGTAATTGCTGAGGTGGAGTCGTGCGGAATGTGCGACAGTACTGCACGATCACGACAATGCGCCGCGAAAAACGCTAACCTGCGAACATTCCCGCGCTAGTGCATTAAAACTTGAAACAAAACAGTGTGAATTTGTTATTGTACGAGAGAAATTTTGTGAATATTGTTTTGTTTATGTAATGAACAGTTTGTGTACTATTTGAACTGGATTTATTGTGATTTACTTGTGCGAGTAATTATTGAGAATTTGGAGGTAAGTTCGGAAATATTTTTAAAATCAATTAATTAGATAACTACGTGTGAATTATTTAGCATTATTATAGCAATAACATTCGAAAGTTTATAAAACTTTTGGATCAACAAGAAACAATAGTTTCTTTAGGTAGGTAGGTATGCAGGTTCCTTGCAGAATAGGTACCTTCTATGAAGTGTGAATTGGTTAGTGGGACGATTTTTATGAGTACCTAAATTAAATTCTCAGAACTAATGTAGGTTTAAATACTAAGTATATTATGTATACTACACCAATTACTCAACTCAGATCAACAATCCCTGTGCACACAAGTCAAGTAGGTAGATACTACAGTGAGACTTAAAAACTTTTTATCACTAACTTTTTGTTGACTTTATGCGTCATAAAAAAACAAAATGAATCATTCAAGAATGTTAACCACAAGCTTACGTAGGTATGTAACGAAGTAGAATATCCAGGAAAAAATAGAAAAATGGGAATTTATGTCAAAGTAATTCATTGGATGACTGGTAAAACCAGTGCGTCGCAAGAAGGATGTTTTGCAAATAAATAACTTACAATACTACTCGACTGCCTCGTTCGTTGGTCTAGTGGTTGCAATTAAGCGCTACTGCTGAGCATGAGGTCGTGGGTTCGATTCACAGGTCGGGCAAAGTGTTATTAGGTTTTTCCATGAGGTATTTCTCAAGCAGCCCGGAGTCTGGATTTGTACCCGGTTTATGGCAAATAGGCTCGCCCCCTATTACATGGGACTTAAATATAACTGGTACACCTCTGTATAACCCTTTGGGGAAACAAGGCGTGATGTTATGTTAACTTACATTGTGCGACAACAATATCGGCCTTTAAAACCACATTACAAAAGTTACTTAAGCCCGCTTGCGTGTTCATGGGTTACCTACTTGGGTTAGCTAAATAACTCAGGAGTTAACAGGTAACTCAAGGGTTAATCCAAAGAGAATTAGTAAGCTGTTAACTCACTTACAGCTATGTAAGTGAGCCCTAGCATATTATTGCAACTATGTAACCCCATTTCGAAATTTTAAAAGTCTTGACAAAAAGGCTGACATTTGCAAAAAAGTCCGGAACTTTTTAATTAATTTTTTAGTAATAATTTATATTTTTTTAAAGAAAATCCCCTTAAATCGAAAAATCCGGACAAATGAGAAGGCCGGGCCTAGTCCGGACGAGGGGCCAAAAAGCCGGACATATCCTAACAAATCCGGACGGATGGTAACCCTAATTGCAATATAGTTCATGCTTTTTACTGAAGAGTGGGCAAAAATGCAGTTTCTCTACACCCAAGGTCTGCCTGGTCCCAGGCTCGAATCTTTATCAATTGGCAACCGAGACTCTTGCTATACATTTTTCAAACCGTTTGTAATCGAACCCAGAAACTCAGGCGCCACCGCGCGCCTATCCTTCGACTACTGAACCTACGGAGAGTAATATTTTACTTATTTATGGCTGTGTGGCTGATACAATAATAACTACATTCCTTATATTTAAATAAATATTTATTCCACAATGTTCGATATTGCACCTACCACTGTTTGTCTCTGCATCACCCAAAGGTTGACTGGTAGAAAATGCCTTTGGCATTAAGTCCGCCTCTGTACATTTGTGTGCTTGAAGTATTAAATAAATAAATAATAAATAAATTACGTTTTTAACGGTATTTTTACTTATGAAAACTATGAATAAGTCAATACGTATTCATAGTTTTCATAAGTAGGTATCCTTATCAGAATACTCGCGACATTTCGCGTTGTTGCATACATTTTTAATTAAGCATCTCTTTAGTTAGGTCATGAGCTAACCGAATATCAAATTTTTTTTGGCCTAAAATTAGATTCCCTGTTACAATGTAAATAACAAAAAAAACCGGCCAAGTGCGTGTCGGACCACGCACAATGAAGGGTTCCGTAGTTAGGATGAATTTATCCCAAAAACAAACTTAACTTTGTAGTTGAAAAATATGTTCTCCCATACGGAATGTATGGGAAAACATGTTTTTGCAACTGCAAAATTAAGTAGGTCGATTATTACTCGTTAACTTGTAGAGCCTACTTAGCTGTGATAGTTTTCCTTTTAATTTCGTTATATAAACTACTGCTGTTAATTTTTTTCACACATCCAAAACCAACCATTTAACTGGCGGGGGGGGACACTTGACTCTAACAAAAATGAGCACTTTAAAGCTTAATATTTCGCAAACGGATCCTTGAATCCAGAAATGGTTTTCAAAAACTCACAATGTTTGTGAAGGACCTTTCCAACGATACCCCACACCATGGGTTAAAAAAAAAACATCACCACTTTACGTGTAGGAGAGGTACCCTAAAAAAATATGTTTTTCATAATTTTGTTTTACCACTTTGTCGGCGTAATTAATATGTATATCTATGCCAAATTACAGCTTTCTAGTACTAAGGGTCTCGGTGCTAGACCGCGGACAGACAGACAGACGGACATGACGAAACTATTAAGGGTTCCTTGTTTACTACGGAACCTTAAAAACATATCGGTTCCTCTAAATCTAATCTCCCAAACTCCACCAAGCCACCAATTCAATCCAGTTCAATCGAATTAAGTATAAATCGGTCAGTCGGTCTTTTACGTGATTCATTTTTTTATACCGTAAAAACTATAAAGAAGTTTCTGCAGTTACCACAAAATGATTTAACCTGTATTTTTACCTCCTACCTACCCTAATTCCTACCTTTAGGTAAGATCTCAGACCGAGAAGAAAATTAAGTTAAGCTTTTGAAACCTACGTTGTTTTAGGCCTCAACAAAATCTATCATATTCTTTTTTTATTGATATAAACTGATACAGAAGTGTTCGACCAATCTTCAAGGAATTTCAACCCGCAGCATCTTTCCCTCTAAAATTACATCCTCAGGCATTAACAAGATTTTTTTCTACACGGACAGTCATGAACAAACTCTAGTCTAGATCATCCAAAGTGTTACTATTTACGAATATTAACATATAATTTGCATGTACCTATTAAGTGCAATTAACATGCTTAGTATGTTGATGTTCACAACTCAATTAGTGCCCCTAGCCATAACTAAGTTATGTAACAAAATTAATCCAATACAACAAATAATAATTTCCATAGTTTCATAACATTATAATAACTTGTCAAAATAAATTAAAATATGAAATATCGTCAAATATTGAGATTTTGAAAGTATAATGATAATAAATTAGAGAATTTATTGACTTCCGTCTGTCAAATGTAACGATTTATTGGAAGATTATCTAAGCACAATAAAACGAATGCCACATTATTTATGTTACGTTCACTAACAAGGAATGGAAAACTGGTACAAAAGAATAAAATATTTAACAAATTCTTAGTAACTTAATTATCTGACATCAAACGTGCACAATCTTATTTCTCCATTTACTTTTAGCTCCAGGAAAACTCGGAAACTCCTCCTAAAAAAAAAAACCGGCCAAGTGCGTGTCGGACCACGCATACATAATGTAGGGTTCCGTAGTTGGGATGAATTTATCCCAAGAACAAACTTAACATTGCAGTTGAAAAACATGTTCTCCCCCATACATTCCAACAGCAAATATAAGTTTGTACACACGGCTACACATCAAGATATACATTTCCAGTTTATGCTGGTCTCGCATTGCATAGTATTTCCGTACAATGCGAGGTCAGCTTATACTGGAAATTTATAGCTTGATGTGTAGCCGTGTGTACGCACATTATTGAGCGATTTGCCATATTGTTTTACTTTTAAAACCTTTATTAGCAGGAAACTTCCAATAAACGAAACTTCTTGGTTATCCAGTAATCTATAACTAGAAAACTATTTAATGTATTTTTTCAAAATTTTGGGCTCAGTACTTTCGGAGGTAATGTAAATTTTCAGAAATTTTCCTATAAAACTATTTTTAAAATTATAAAAAAAATTTTTTGAGTGAGACCCTCACAGTAAGCCCTTTCATTTGTATGTCACACCACACGGTACAGTTTGCAAAACTTTTTCTTAGTTTCCCCCAAAAATGGCCCCTATATTCGAAATTCATTTATTTACGCTACCCGTCCGTGGTTGGGTCACAGAAATAAGTATGTGTACCAAATTTCAAGTTAATCGGTCCATTCAGAGCAAATTGCCTGTGACAGACGGACAGACAGACACACGAGTGATCCTATATATGAGGGTTTCATTTTTTCATTCGGACTTACGGAACCCTAAAACGTCCAATCAATATGCTGTAGTATGTAGGTACTGCACTGTATTCACGAGAAAAATCACGTGTAGCAACTAGATTAGGTAGGTAACTAGACGTGGGAAATCTAAATCCACGGACGGGATCTGGGAGCCTACCACCAGCTCATAATGCAATATTATTTTAATATTACTTCAGTGTGGGAAAGAGATGAAGCTCTACAGGACGTATAGCTCCATCTCTTTTCTCGCTTTTAAGCTGGTGGTAGGCCCCCTGTACGGAAGTCAAGCTTTTAAGCCAATTTTGTTTTTCTTTCAGTTCTTTTCAAAACTTTAGCAGTAAGCTAAATACAGTGTGATTCTTCATAATGTGCACATATCGAAATGAGGGGTGCTTAATTTTAACGACAGAAAAAATATTTTAAAAAGTCTAAATATTTTTTAATACTTTTTATGGAATTAAAAAAATTTGTAACAAAATGGTGTAACTTTTAAACTAAATAATCTATCGCGATGAAACAAACTTCATAATGATTGGAAGTAAGGCGTCCACATAAAATTAAAATTGAGAAAAAAAACCACCCTCAATTGAAAATAAACATGTTTTAATAGCAAAAATCTGTATTTTTTTCATCAATTTTTACAATAATTGTAAAATTTATAAATAAGATGCCCAAGAGAATAAAAAAAAAATTTAAAAAAATTATGATACAAAAAAAAATATGATACAAAAAAAAATATTGATACAGTTTTTTTTTTAAAAAACATAAATAAATTTTTGACAATTTTTTCCGTCGGTAAAATTAAGCATAGATTCCCTCATTTCGATATGTACATATTATGAAGACTCACACTATATGAAAGAAGCACGTCGGTACCATCTGGTTCTAACAACTAGCCTAGACTCCTACTACAAACTTACTAATTGTCTATGACAAGCAATGTTCGCTTCGATCAATAATGTTCGGATGTAAGTCGTGGCATTTATCGTGCGACCGTTGTGTGACCGAGAACATGTCGAAGTCGACACGGCTTCCTGTCGATCGCACACTTCACGTAATACGGTCACAGATTATCCATTTTAGGCTTAAATGGGCTGAAGAAGTGTGTCTATGATAGATAATGAAACCATGGAGCTGGGTTCGTTCAAAATATTGTTCATGGGTTATGCTTATGCACCAAGCAATCTCCATACAACCAGTACCCTAATTGCGTAATACAACATGATCTGTTTCGATTTGAAACAGATTGCTAATCCATTGCTTCATAAGTGGGAAAAAAAATCTGCTCAACAACGTAAATAACGCAATGTTGTTGAACTGTCAAAATGAAACAAATTAGGCAAAATTGTTTACGAAAATAAGTTACTTAATTAACAAGAAGAAGAAGAACAAGAAGAAGAAACAAACAATAGAAGAAGAAGAATTTAACATATTTCTTATGTAACGAAAATTTGTGGCAGTAATAAATAAATAAACGTGTAAAAAAAAAATTAAACCCAAGCTCTAGGCGTGATGTGTGGGTTCTCAAAAGACAATGCTGAGCTAATAATAGTTAAAATATGAGGAAAATTAATTAATAATTACATAATTAATAATGTCTGTTTACTTCGTTTTATACATAAGGATTTTATTAAAATAATAAACTTTATAATATGTACCTATCATGTTAAGGTGTACCTACCTACTGGCCTTCCTCGTAGGCCTAGTGGTCGCAAGCATAAGCAAGAGGTCCTGCGTTTGATTCCAAGGTCGTTCCAGTGTTATTGCGTTTTTGCATCGGAATTCCTCAGTAGCAGTCCGGAGTCTAGATTTGTGCCCAGTTGACGGCAATAGGCAAGCCCATACCTCGAGAGCATCGAAACCTTGAAACATCTAAATCCGTTCAGCCGTTATGGGGTGAAAACGTGACAGACAGACAGAGTTACTTTCGCATTTATAATATTAGTATGGATTAGATGTTACATTTTATTTGTAATGCAATGTCCTTATTGCTTGCACTCAGTTCGATATTATCAGACCACCTGACGTTATTTATACACTACATAATCTTGAAAATAATTACAATAAATGTGTATTTATTTATTAGCAACGGGAAAATCAAAGTTACAGTAATTGTCACGGGTATTTCCTTTCGCCATTTGACAAAATTACGAAAGGCTGGGCAGATGATGAGCATAGCATGTCATCAAATAAATCAAGTTTAACTGTACTAACGATATTAGAGATGCACAACAAAATATAATACACACATGAATCAAATATCAACCTTATTCACTTATACAACGTGTAACGTTAAATGCGCAAAACCTGAAAATAGTTTGATCAGAATAACGAGCAGAATCAATTGAACCACTTTTTAATAAAGACCACATTTTTCAAAAAATCCTCATTAAAAACGTTGCCGTGTCAATTAATAGGTCAAACCATCACATGCGCAAACCCACCAAAATAGGTAAACAAACACAAATTGTTGTCGACCAATTAAAATTTTCTCATACGCGGGATAATAAAAGCTTTTATTTCAATGCAAATACGAATCTTACGAACTAAAACAGGACATAAAACCTTTAAATTTTTTTTATGATATTTTTCTCTCTGAAATAGGTCAATTGAATAAAAAAGGATTGTGTGGTTTTATGAAACCACGGTAAAAGTGAAACTTTTAAGCGAACTATAGGCGCCGCCATATTGGCCTTGGCTGCTCTGACGAGAACCTTTCCCTTTATCCCTACTCCGGGGCCGACAGTCACGCGACATGCAACACACAGACGAAAAAGTTTGAGACGATGTAATAAAAGTTTCACTTTAAAAATCAGTTGGGGTGTCTGAGGTTTTGCGCATTTAACGTTACACGTTGTATAAACGGTGCAAAATTAAATAAACAGTTGTGCAGTAGGCTGCATGGTAGAAGTACTAGGGCTTCATATAATATAGTTAGCAGATTAGCAATGCACGCCGCAGGCAACGGGAGCCGGGAAGCCAAACATAGGTATACTTACTGCAGATTTTTCGCAGAATATGTGTAAACAAAGGGAAGGAAGCTTATTGTTGTGTAATTCAATTTAAATCATAATGGTGCCGATTCCCTTGTTCACAAACTAAACTAAATTTAAGTTCAGTGCATCTTTTTCTTTCTATTTCATTAAGAAAAGGACAGAAGATACATTTTTTTACATAGATACAAAAATTACGTCAATTTACGTCAAGCGCTGATTGATTTGACAGGACTAAACTAAAATTTATCTTCTGTCCTTTTCTTAATGAAATAGAAAGAAAAAGATGCACTGAACTTAAAGGACTATGGGCGGAATCGTCCCCACCCATCAACAAAAATGAAATGTAGCTCAATTGATAGATCTTGGCAAGATGATATTTTTTTACTATGGTGACATTGCCCAAATGCATGGGGTTCTCATGGTATCTTACGTTTAAACAAATATCTCGTTGACGTATTATTGATGTATGGGCTCCGTCCCCACCTACCAACAAACATGGAACTGATACCTATGTGTTCCTAAAGTGCTCCCTATTTGATTAAAATCCTTTGTTTTAGATAAATCAGTGGGAATATTAATTAAAAAAAAACAATTTGTAATTATTAATTAACGTATATTTTTATGTTACATTTGTAAGTTATTTTAACATTATGGTTATATTACTGTACAAAATATGATGGAGTAATTAAACAAAATATACAAAATGTATTTCAACTGGTAGTTATCCATTATAAGTTTAGTTTTATACAATGTGTCCGGACATGGACTAGCGATATTTTAAATGCTTAAATATAAACTATTTAAAAGTACAATTACACTCTAAGCTTGGGTCCAATACACTTCCCCGCTATGTGGCAGCCATTTTGTTTTTTTTATTGAAATATTCTCTATGCGAGTACAAAAAAAATCATATCTCTCAAAGTTTTAGTCACACTGAGATAAAAATAGGCTTATTTGAAAGGCAATAATATTGTCTACCATCTGCATTACAAAACAATGTATTTACAACACCAAAACTTTAGAAAAAAAAATGTGACGGTGGAAAAAAAATACAAAAATTATGCAATTCAACCAATAATTGTTAATTACCACAAAAACGGGGAAGTGTATTCGACCCAAGCTTAGAGTGTATTTGTACTTTAAAATAGTTTATATTTAAGTATTTAGAATATCGCTAGTCCATGTCCAGACACACTGTATATAATGGATATTTTATATTCTTACATTCACTATTTTTATTTGCCTACTATGAGTATTCATAGTAGGCAAATAAAAATAGTGAATGCATGTTTTACAATCGCTGAGTAAAGTTCTAAATAAGCTACTTAGAACATATCTCATATTAAGATTATCTTTTCTAATGGATATAATATGACATAATATTATAATATGATATAATATTATAATATGATATAATATTATATTATGGTACATTTAATTTTTATACATACATACATACATAAACTCACGCCTTCTTCCCATGGGGGTAGGCAGAAACTACAGAACGCCACCTGCTACGATCCTTACATAGTCCTTTTGCCTCGTTTACGTTCATACATCGGGTCATACACGCACGCCGGTTGCGAGTAATTTTTATATTTTTCAATAATGATTTTTACTCGTCAATTATAATGCTGTCTAACAGATGCGCTGGCAGATTAAAATCTGAGTGACGACCTATTCCCATGTACCATATAATGGATATGATATGAGCACAACTTCCTACAGTGCGACTGCCCGTCAAGCAAGTACAGTAATAGTATGCAATAGCATGTCTATCAGTAATATTCCCATCAATTAGCACATACGAATAATATATACGCGATCTAACATGTCTAGATTGTATTCGCGCTCTTATCAGCCACGCATTATTTATCATTATATTGCATTTTGGCAAGTCATTCAATGCATTTTCGCGATATAATTCAATAATGTATAATCCATTTCGAAAATGTTCTGCACAGTAAGACTTAGCGAGTTTCAAATGATAAGTGCCTAATGCTATTAAAATGACGTCATCTTCGCTTAATCTCGGAAAGTCTTCGAAGTGAGGCATTTGTGCTTCCATGGCCGTAAAAGTCACTCTCTGTCGATTGAGATTTTTCATTTCTACGTAATCACGTAACAGATTAAGCGTGTTGATTTTATCGTATATGATATTCAGTATTTCTGAGGCAAGCCTGGTGTCAGTAGCAACGCGATAATATGCATTTATGATCGCTGCAGCGATTCTACAATCAACGAACATATTCGGTAAAGCTCTGTTAAAATATGACTGCCTTAAAAGTTTAAACCTATTTTTAAACTTTCCGTTCACAGCCTCTACCACCCACCGGCATATCGTTACTAACCGCGACTTATTTGCCAAGTAATTTGGAATTATTCATCAATAATACGTAAACGAAATATTTGTTTAAACGTAAGATACCATGAGAACCCCATGCATTTGGGCAATGTCGCCATAGTAAAAAAATATCATCTTGCCAAGACCTATCAATTGAGCTACATTTCATTTCTGTTGATGGGTGGGGACGGAGCCCATACATTTTTGCCCATCCCCCTTTAGTTTAGTTTATGAACAAGGGAATCGGCACCATTGTCTCTAAATGACATTTAATATTATTTATTTAATATTATTAATAGACATTATGTCTGTTTGTTATTTACATAACGTATGATGGACAGCTTTGGGAAATGAGGAATGTATCCCATTGGCTCTATTCTATACTATACTTATTCAAAACTTTTATCCTGTTTAACTTAAATGTTACCTACCTGTGTCGGCGTAAAATGTTTTTCTCTTCCATATTTTCCTGCCAATCGTCACCTATTATCACTCAGTCATTTTTATTCATACCATCTCACATACAACCATCCACCATTACTTTGGTATTCCTCAAAATAATGCCCAATAGTTTAATCTTGGATGTTACTGACATCGGTGAAGGAAAACATCGTGAGGAAACCTGGACATAAATATAGTTAGTTAATATACTGATATATGATTTAAAATGTAGGTAATAAAAGCTTCGAATCTTATAATGGCATGGCCAGAACTAAGAGAATTCAATTCATGGTAAAAATACAGTGTGTCCCTGCATAAAGTGCACAAACGAAAATGGGTGGAACTAGACCATTATTCATCGACAAAAAATAATGGAAAAAAAATATAAAAAAACTAAAAAAATAAAAACTAAAAAGTTTATTGAAAAAATCTGACAAAAATTTCAAAATTTCTTCAAAGAATCATTTGTTTTTACTTAATGACTGTTTTTACAGGGTTTCTTTGTATTTGCCACGCAACATCAAATTATCAGCCATCATTATTGTTTTTATTTTAACGAAATTGACTCAATAAATAAAAAGTTATTATGTTTTCAATAAAGGGGGATTTAATAGGCAGTAAAAAAGTAAAAAAATCGATACTAATTATTAAGACCTTTTTTAGTTTTTTTTTCTTTTTTTCTGTCGAGAAATAATGATCTAGTTTCACCCATTTTCACAAACTGTATTATAATAGAAGCGAGGTTGTCTGCCTAACAGCAAGCCTAATTGCGTAACTTATTTTCGAAAACAATTTTGCCTAATTTGTTTCATTTTGACAGTTCAACAACATTCATTGCGTTATTTACGTTGTTGAGCAGATTTTTTTTTTCCAACTTATGAAGCAATGGATTAGCAATCTGTTTCATATCGAAAAAGTCTGACAACCAGTCTTATCAAGGGGTATCGTGTTACCTAGTAACTAGGTTGTAGAGGTCAGATAGGCAGTCGCTCCATGTAAAATACTGATATTCAGCTGCATCCGGTTAGACTGGAAGCCGACCCCAACATAGTTGGGAAAAGGCTAGGCAGATGATGATCGAAAAAAATTGTGATTGTGTTGTATTACGCAATTAGGGTACAGATCTACACAATGTGATATCGTCATTCTTCGAGACTGTATATTGAAAGAGCGACTGAAAACTTCACCGTAATTTGTAGATTATGTATCTGCAACAACGCCTCAGACGCCGCAATAAGCGCAGCCGCCTACTGGGCCAAAACAGACAAAATAAGCAACATAGATCATAGATGTACCGACATGGCAACTGAAGGAACACGGGTGGGTTTTACTCAGTAAGAGTCTGACACCCTCTTCCGTTCCGCCCAGAGCGGGAGAAGTTATTTGATAATTTCCCACCCTAAAAAAAAAAAGATGTACCTACCGTCGAAACGAAAAGAAGTCTAAAGTAACCCTTTTTAAACTACAACCATATGATCGAGATTCAGGTCATCACAAGTAGTTCTAGTTTATTATCAGATAAGATAAATATTTTGGAAAAAGCAAAAGTATTTTAGGCCATGTTTGCTATTGATAACCGTATGTTTACTTACGATAGAATTTATCAATCGAAAGAATTGAATGATACGAAATATTTAGCGAGCCGATTTCTTTTTACGTTGGATGATGGATTATTCAATCGAATAATACAAGTTTATAAAAAAGCAGGAGAAATAATCATAGGGCATAAAAAATTCGTCCACATCGCTATAAACAGGAAAAGTGCCCAAAAGACTGGCAGCATTGCCACGTTTTATGGCAATGCAGATTCGTGGGCCAAAGAAATAGGTAATATTGCTGTTAGCTTTTAAATTACGTACTTAAATATTATCTTATCTTGGAATTTGAAGCAGGTAATTGAATAATAGAAGAATTCAAGAATTTTGCTCAGAAACAAAAGGAGGCTTTATCTAAATATATGGAAATGTAGGCATTTTATCTCTAAAAACATTTTATCAGTCTGCTGTGCAAAGCTCAATTCGTCAGACATGGCAACAATACTGTCAAGTTATGAAACTTTATTCGTTTTTGTCTACAGTGCCACTGTGACAGCTTGACACATAAATGTACAGTGCGTTCATTAAGACTTGACCCTTGACCTGGTAGCACTGAATTTTGCAGTCTTAATTTCAATACCAGTGGAATTCAAAGTGGCGTCTGACAGACCAGTACTACCAATCACATGACTGCAAAATTCAGTGCTGCCAATCGCGTCACGGGCCACGGGACAAGTTATAATGAAAGTACTGTAGATACTTTGGTATCCCTTAACTAAACTTAAGTTATATGGAGCTTGTCTGTTCGCTATTTTCTTTTATATGCGTTCCCTGGTGATGTCAACAACATTCTTCAAAAAAACTCACAAATTTTGTTGTAGAATTGACATATCTACAAAGTATTAAATTCAGAGCACTTAACAAATGCTTTGAAACTTCCCCACATGTATTCTAAAGCACTCAAGTTATTTATCCATGACACTGACAGGTTCATTGACAGTTAAGTTAAGAGAAAACTTAGCAGTAACTTATATGTGCCGAACCTTAAAGGAGAGTTTATGTTTAAAATGCCGCCAAGAAATGTCGGAGAAATCGTTGGAAGGTTAGTTGGCTCTCTTATGGGTTTAAAAGTTGATATGTGTTGTCTATGCCATAGACTCTATGGTTTAAAAGATAAGAAAAGGAAAGGTTAATGGTAAATCGTAAAGATGTTAAAAGCTTTAGCGGTCAAAGAATCTAAAATAACTTTGGTACAGATTGTATTAGGGGGTTTGTTTATTATATGTTTAATGTTTAGTAATTTGATTCCTATAGTCTATTAATGAGCTTTCTGTATCCTTTAATTATTCCGTAATCTGACCGCTCTAGTTTAGCTTTTTTCATAATAATCTGTTTACTTTCTAACTTTTCCTTTAAAAAAACCTATACCTATTTAACTTAATATTTTAATATTGTTGTTGTCTTTGGGATCTGACGTTCTGCATTCTTTCATCAATATTTGTTTAGTAGTTTCCCTATAAAAAGTTTTCTTCGGTAATAGAATACTATCGAACGTGGATAAGCGAGAGTTCAAGGGACCGCGATCTCCTTTTTGCTTATTTAAGTTTATAATTTACTCAAGTTTCTAGCTTATAGAGGTACAGGAGTGGCCTTTCTCACTTATAGAAGTTGAGGCTTGTTGGGAAAGGTTGAGAAGAACAAAAACAATGTTAGTTCAACGAAATTTAAGAATTAGTCATAAATAGTAGATGTTAAATTACGCTCGACTGTCGCTTATAGAGGTACAGGCAAGAAGCAGTCTCAGTTATAGAGGTCCACGAGTGAAAAACGACTTTCTGTTATAGAGGTTTATGAGTCTCTCCTTTCAACTGTCATTAACGAGACACAATAGAATTTTAACTGTTATCCACCTCAATGAGGCGTCGTAACAGATGATGAGTTATAGGCTTAAGTGGGTTAAAATGACGGGACCTGGCAATTACTCTCATTTATAGAGTTTTCTCGCTTACCCAGGCTCCGACTTCCAAAAAGGAGGAGATTCTATGTTCGACTTCATATGTTCTTTTATTCGGTTCGAAAAAGATAAAATGTAATGTAATAAGCAAGCAGATCCTAGACACATTGCTAGTATATCAGAATGAGATAAAATCAAGAGTATCCGGAAGTTGCTCATTTTATCCGAATACTCGTTATAATATGTATAGTTTATGGCAGTGAATGATAGGGACAGGTTTTTAAAACATTTTGTTACATATAAACAAGAATTTTATTTAACGAACCACTACACTGCTTAAGATATTTTACGTAACTTTATGTTTATAACTTTTTATCGAATTGAAATCTTATATTTTTAATTAAACTGTTACTGACACTTTCATATTAGTGGTTATTTTAACGTATTCACAAATTAGGCATATCGATACAGTACTGAATAGCCAGATTATCGAATAAAATTGGACTAGCTCTAGGTAAGTTGATATTTGTGGAAACCACTACCCTAATTAGATAAAGATAGTTAAGGTCATTGTTAAGCTAATAAGCACTAGTATAAAAGTTGGGGCATATCCTCAAGAATTAAAAGCAGGTATCGTGCGACCAATTTATAAAAATGGATCACATAGTAACTATGACAGCTACAGGCCCATTACAATATTACCAGTCATAGATAAGGTAGTAGAAAAATACGTGTGTCAACAAATTCAGAATTTTTACATTAAAAACGATGTCTTATCGGATTCTCAGTTTGGCTTTCAACCTAATAAATCTACTTCAATTCTGCTTTCTAAATTCACAGATGAAATAAACCAACACCTCAATGATAAAAAACATGTCATCCTGTTATTCATTGATTTTAGCAAAGCCTTTGATACTCTCAGGCATGATACACTTATTAACAAGCTCGATAATAAGGGGGTTCGAGGCCCGATATTAAACTGGTGCAAAGATTATTTAAAAAACAGAACATGCCGTGTAAAAATCAGCAATGAACTTAGTGACGAAGTTGTAGTAGATACGGGAACAGCACAAGGCTCAGTTATAGGACCCTTGCATTATTTAGCCTATGTCAATGACATGGAGAATGTTATAAGCAATTGCTCAGTCTATCAGTACGCGGACGACACCTGTCTTGTAGCAGCTGACAGAGACTTATCTAAGGCTGAGCAATCGATTCAAATTGATTTTGATAATGTATGCAAGTGGTCTCATGATGCTGGACTGGTGCTTAATGCTGGTAAAACTAAGACTATCCACGTTAGGTCCAATCACTTACTCAACTCTGATAAGGCAGTTAAAATAATTGCGCACAATCACCAATGTTTACATGAAGTCCAATCATCTAGGCTTTTTTGCAAATGTAAACCACTGGAGCAGGTTACCAACTATAAATATTTGGGTTTAGTTGTTGATGACAGATTTAATTGGGGCTATCACATAGACTCCATTTGTGATAAACTGCGAGCAATGCTAGCCAAATTTGCAATAATTAAACACAAAGTACCTTTTAAAATATTACTAAACCTTTATAATGCACTCGCAGAGTCAATAATTTCATATGGAGTTACTAGCTATGGCAGAACATTTAAAACTTACCTAGACAAAATATACAACCTACAACTTCGTTTATTAAAAATAATAATACCATATAAAATTAAAAAAACACTTTATGATGGTGATGACGTAACAGGTTTCTTTAGATATTGTAAAATCTTGCCAATACACACTAAAATACGAAAGTGGTTATTGATAGAACAGTTCACCAACAAAGAACTGCAAATTAAATTCCATCATAGCATGGCAACAAGAATGGCAGCCCAACCAAAACTGATAGTACCGAGATACAAAAACTATTACGGGAAACGAACGAACGCTTATTTAATACCTACTCTAATTAATGACGTTCCAACAAAAATTCAATCGGAAATAACAAATAATAATTATAAAAATAAATACAAAAAATTCTTTGATTCTCTTTGAAAATGCATCATTCTGTTTAAATTTCATTCAATTAGTAATTAGCATCGACGGACTGCCTGACCCGCGCCGTCGTCGTTTTTGTACTTTTTTCGTTATTGTTCAAACTACCTTACAATATTTTATAAACTATGTTTTAACCATAAATTGTATATTTCGTTAGCATTAAGATTGCTTTAAAGTGTTTCAACATCCGGACAAACCTATTGAGGTTTTTGTGATGTTTCTGTTTATATTTTGTTTTGTTCCTTTAATTAATAAACAATAAAAAAAAAAATAAAAAAAAAATTACGTAATACAACACAATCACAATCTGTTTCGATTTGAAACAGATTGCTAATCCATTGCTACATAAGATGGAAAAAAAATCTGCTCAACAACGTATATAACGCAATGAATGTTGTTGAACTGTGAAAATGAAACAAATTAGGCATAATTGTTTACGAAAAAAAAGTTACGCAATTAGGGTACAGGATTTGAATCGACTTTACAATCTACAAGAAATCCTCCCCCACCTAAATTGATCCGTCAATGATGAAGATTGCGACTCCTTATTAATTTATGGATAGATGATCCCTTTTCAAAACAAATAACCTTAAAAAAGAATCGAAAAAAAAATCAGTAGCATCCAACGTTGCAAAAACCCCTCCTATTCCTCACAATACAACCTAATAATATTTTATCACTTTATTCTCCATTCCATATAAGTCTTCACCCGGTGTCGAACCGCAGATCTCGTATAACGATACATAAACAATTGCCAACAGTCTCCAGTTCGCACCATATTCGAGATCATGACTTATTAAACGAGATGTTTTGCCGACTGCACACTATAAATTAAATCTGATAAGTAAGCGAGGAAGCAATGTATGAAGAATTGTGATACTTTATCGCTGGGCCATGTTGGAGGGAAACTGCAGTAGTTTAATTGAAACATCGCTTTGCCTAAGCTGTCTGATGATTTATGACTTAAGTAAAGCTTTTGATTCTCTTAACTTCATAAGAATGTGTCCATGAGGCACTAATTTCACCTCTAGCAGTATTATTTTATTGTTACTTCAGAGTGAGAAAGAGATGGAGCTATACAAGACGTCTAGATCTATCTCTTTTCCACACTCAAGTAAGATTAAAATAGTGTTTTACGAGGTGGTGTTATAGGTCCTGAATCATTTGGAAAGTATTGCCAATCAATTTGCTTCATATGTTCGAAAAATATGTCTACTCTACAACGTAAATAATGCAATGAATGTTGTTGAACTGTCAAAATGAAAGCCATTGCTACTGTAAGTGTGTTACGCAATTATGGACTTAAAATCAGCATGGCACTAGCCTTTTGCTATGTTCCTCACAAAGTTAATCTTCTGATCATATAACCTGCTACAACAAGAGCTTTAACTCCCATTCGTAACCCAAGCACTATTATATTTCGTCGAGCCAAAGATTAAGTTACAAGTAAGCAGTTGTGTGTGGCCAATGACTACATGGTTATATGGCTACTGACTTATCGACGATGCCCATCCGGTCGAGATATGAAGACATAAACAAGACTAATGAGGTAGAAACTAAGTAGGTAACTGCTAATGAGAATATGATTGGTTAGAAAAATGTCTTTGGAGTATACTAGAAATATAAATTAATGTTCTAGCATTGATCAAAGTCTAGCATCGATAAAATGAATAGATTTGGAGGTAGTTCAGTACCATGCTTAGAAAGCGGACTGCTGGATTGGAAGAACTTCCGTGTTGGCTTGAGTTCTACGAGAACTATAATGGTCAGTCTGCAAGTTGAAGGCGCAGCCGACTGACCTTTATAGGCACCAAAAGTGTGCTGGATTAGAGGCTGTTCTTATTGCATCCTGTTGAAAAGATTAGACAGAGACTTGAGTCACTATGAGTCATCATCTGCCTAGCCTTTAACTAACTATGTTGGGGTCGATTTCCAGTCTAACCGGATACACCTGAATACCAGTATTTTACATGGAATGACTGCCTATCTGACCTCCACAACCAAGTTACTGGGTAACACGATACCCCTTGGTAAGACTGGTTGTCAGACTGGCTTCTGACGACCAGTAACAACTGTCAAAGATCTGCAAATAACAGCCGGGGAACAACAGGTTTGTAAAGATGGTCACCCATCGAAGATCGTGATCGATCGACCCGTATGGCTGTTATTACACAGCCCCTTGAGTCACTATAAGTAGAGACTCTTAAAGCTAAGTGTGACTAGGGCTTGGGAACTATAAATAAATGCCGTCCTCATGAATAGCTTATGTGATGAATGCAGGTGCATCGTACAAAATGGTTGAAAAACAAATTCGCATCAAGAATGCAACTAAACGGTACAGCTGCATGTCATGCAACAACTTCGTTTTTATCAAAAGTTTGCTATTTTGTTACAAATTACTAGTTTATTTCAAAATACTTTACTATAAGACTGCCAGCTTCACCTTCCATCGAAGAATATGGAGAGGCATTGCAAGAAATGGACTTAGTAGGGATTGTTGGGGACACTCACAGGGGGGGACACCAAAGGATAGGCCGTTCTAAGGATTTCAATAATACGTTTATTATCCTTTTTTATTTATATTGGAAGGTGTGTTTTACTAGTATTACGTGAGACGTGTGATTCCACACAAGGCTAAAATACCTAATAATACAGTCACTATGAGAAAGTAAGGATTTCAGTCAAGTTCGGATAAAAAAAATTGTGATATTTAAGAGTTACAATGAGAAAGACTGTAGTGTTGACAGGGATGCTCTCATACTTAATCGGAGCCCTTGATTGCTGTTTTCAAGAACAAACATTACTTACTCTTTTTAGGATTTAAGAGAGACGTAATTAATTAAGTATTTCAGTCACCAACGACTTCGCTTGTGTAGCTAAGCATAACCGGCCTATAATGTTCCCACTGCTGGGACACAGGCCTCCAATCTTCGAGAGGGAGTGGGCCGTAATCTACCACGCGGGCCCATTGCGGGTTGGTAGATGTCACATATCTTCGAATTTTTAGTTCTAGGACATGCCGCTTTCCTCACGATGTTTTTCTTCGCCGTTTTGAGAGCAATGGTGATGAAATTATTTATAAAAAACATTTTACAAAAAAAAAAAAACAACTGTCTTCCAAAAATCACTACAACGTGAAAAATAACTTTAATTTCGGAAGTCGGTGTCTTTGGTTTTGAATTTTCGTTTTTTGGAAGTTGGTTGTTTTTTTTTTTTGTAAAATGTTTTTATTTTTCACTTTTTAGCTGTGGTACCTACCCCACACAAATTCGAAAACCACTACCTGCTATGTAAATAACAGTGACAGGAACTTATCATATCATCCACATACTAAGTGGGAAAAAGTACGTATTATTGAAGCTAACTCAAAAACTATCAAAGCAAAGTTAATAAAATTTATATGGGACCACCTTGAGAGCATACCCTTTCAAACAAAAAAGGAATTTTCAAAATCGGTCCTCTCTTCCTCTTTGGAAGTCGGTTAAAAAAGCGTCTGCCTGGGTTCGTTTGTATATTTGGGGGTAACTCTTATCCACATAATTCAAACTTTCTCTCATTCCTTTTAAAATTCCAGTTCCTCACAATAGAGCCAATCCACTGCGTAACAATAACAAGTTAACAAGTAAAGCATAGTCAAATATGAATAAATAATGCGTCTGGTATTGTCACCAAGCTGTCAGTGAGTCAGACAGGTAACGAAATAACTGAACACGCCCATTCCAACTTTACATACAATCAACTGCATTAAAATAATCATTATAGCGACGGTGTTCGGTGAAAATATTATTATTTTGTGTGCATAGAGCTTAGCTGTCAAATCGGATTTCTTAAATTGTCGCGAGTGTAGTTATGGTAGGTTAAAAACCGGCCAAGTGCATGTCGGACCACGCACAATGTAGGGTTCCGTAGTTGGGATGAATTTATCCCAAGAACAAACTTAACTTTGTAGTTGAAAAAAATAATTTTTCATACAGAATGTATGGGAGAACATGTTTTTACAACCGCAAATCTAAGTTCGTCGATTATTACTCGTTAACTTGTAAATCCTACTCAGCTGTGATAGTTTTCCTTTTAAATTCGTTATATAAGCTACTGCCGTGAATTTTTTCACATATCTAAAACCAACCATTTAGCTGGCAGGGGGGGACATTTGACTCTAACAAAAATTTGCACTTTAAAGCTTAATATTTCGCAAACGGATCTCTGAATTCAAAAATGGTTTTAACATACTGCCAATGTTTTTGAAAGACCTTTCCAACAATACCCCACACCAAGGGATAGAAAAAAAGGTTTTTTTTTTCATAATTTTATTTTACCACTTTGTCGGCATGATTAATATGTATACCCATGCCAAATTACAACTTTCTAGTACTAACAATCTTGGAGCTAGACCGCGGACAGACAGACAGACAGACGGACATGATGAAACTATAAGGGTTCCTTGTTTACTACGGAACCCTAAAAAGCTTGGTAAGTACCGAAAAGCATTTAACTTTTACAGTCTACAATAGTAGGTACGATGCCAATATTATTATTTTTTATTGTTTTACATTTCTCGGGACCCTGGGGTCCCGGACTTTTGGAAGGCGTACGAGGGGCCGAAACCAACTCGCAGAGGCCCCTTAGACAATTTTATATGGAATGAGGCACCAACCGACGATTATCCTTGTATGCACTATGCAAGTGCACCCAAGGACAACCCCCGGTTGGTATAGGACTATTGCAGAATATGGAAACAAATCTATTGGACTATGGGTTTGGGTGGCTTAAGTTGACTGGTGACCTGGAACTATGGAAGGACTATGGCCCCTGCCTAATCAATGTTTTATATGTACACGGATAAAATGGCAGGGGGTGACTTGCACACTCAATAATGGGCCCCCGAAAAAGGTCGCTAGCACAAAGTGTCGTAGCGACAAGGGGGCAACATGTCTTGAGGTGCTTGAGGAGTGGAGAGGTATTCCACGGCTTTCAGAACAATCCCAGAGCCCGGAAGATGGTCAAGATCCCTACGAGCACTTACTGAAATACTTCCTTCCCCCGAGCACGTTTGCTCTTGCGAATCTCCACTCAAGCCGGCCAATTAAGGCAAGAATGAGGCGGGAGCGCCGTTCCTCGTCAGTGTTCACTCCAGCCGGCCAATAAAGGTAAGCCAGAGGTGAGGAACAAGACTTCTCCCGGGAGATAGGGTCCGTGGGGTCGCTACTGCCCAACAGCTCGCCACATGCTGCCCTGCGGGTTTTTGTATCTCTCTTGGTCTGGCTCCTCATCCCAACCTGTTCCAGCAAAGTAAACTCTACCGGCACAGGCCGAGAGTTTGGAGCGCGCAAGCCCCACCACGACGTCAACGTAGAGATACGGCGGTGGGGTTATTTTTTATATTATTCTAAAGCTTTAACTTATACTCCGTTTGAAATAAGATTAGACATTTAACTAAACCTTTTTTACAGTCCGTTCAACCGATTTTGACTTCTATTGCGATAGCGGCATGACAAATGACAGCTGCAGTAAACAGTTGGTTTGAAACCACATTTTTTGCTTTTAATGCCATCCTTATGCGTACGGTATAGAAGTCAAAATCGGTTGAACGGACTGTAAAAAAGGTTTGTTTAAATGTCTAATCTTATTTCAAACGGAGTATAGATCCACGCAAGCATTTTATTTTTACTGATACCTTATTCATGCAAGCTAATTTCAAACAACTTCCTCTTGGCCTATGGTGTCCCATTCCATTCCATAGATTAATATTCATTCATTTCTTTTTTTGAAGTGAAAACTTCTTAAGGTGCGTTGGTCATTTTTGAGATGGGACTAAACCATTCATTTCGCGACCTGTTACCGACACCGTGGAATAAAAGACATCAACGCGTTGATTAACACGGTGCGGATTTTTTTTCAAGTTTTCACTTCTGTCGGCACTCCCGGAGTGCCACTGTTTTTTTATTCTCTTTCTGGTCCTATCGGATTGCCGTCCCATCTGACTATGAGAGTGAGGGAAGAGAGAGATACTTGTGCACTATAATATTATCTCTCGCGTCTAAAGCCAGTCTCCGCTGAGATTGGTCGCCATTGCAGAAATTCGGTCTAAAGAGTGCCGTTATTAATATATTCAATTGATAGAAGAAATTACCCGAAGCAGCCACCAAGGTATCACGTCTGTGGGGTCAAGCTAGCTAATTTAAATTTACCCTATATAGTTGCCTCACTAACGACAGGAAAAGTATAAGAATTGAGTATTAAAACTATTAGACAATCTAAATAAATATTTACTTAAACGTATGTAGAAAGTATAAGGAGGAAAAAACTTGAATAAACGATACGTACTCGATACGAGGATTATGTATTACATAACGTTTTGTATTTGCAAGTTCATTACATAAGTGTTTACATTTGCCAATTTGTTTTAATTGAATCAATTATCTGTTTTGACGTCCATCTTCTCGTAATGGTTTATCCTGGCTATAGGTACCTATGTACTTATATTTAATTTAAGTGTCTCAATTAGTCAATCCGGTCTTAAATTATTCATAATCACTATTAATTAACACCTAAATGTGTTCTTACTGACTATATTAAATGCTTCTCTGACGTACCTTTAAAAAGTGGGAGACGAGAAAGTGGGTCTATTCTGCAACAATTATAGTTACCAATCAAGAGTGGATCTATGTAATACGTTTCCAAGAACAATTAATTGAGCCGCAATAATTACAACTATTACACGAATCAGGTCAATACGCTGTACAAATAAATTGAACGCACAGTCCTCTCCACATTTTCTGTGCTAAATCATCGTGAAATATGCCGAACATTCGTTCGCACCGCGCTGCCATTACAAGCGAGCTAATGGCGGTAATAGCTCGTGCAACGGTAAACTGCACACTAGATCGTCTAAATCGATGTATTAGCGGTTAACATCGGTATTACTGAGGTTTATTGATATTATCGGCATTTATCTTTACACCTGCCTCGTTGGTCTAGTGGTCGCAAGCGCTACTGCTGAGCATGAGGTCCTGGGTTCGATTCCCGGGTCGGGCAAAGTGATATTGGGTTTTTCTATCTGGAATTTCTCAGTAGCAGCCCGGAGTCTGGATTTGTGCCCGGTTGATGGCAATAGGCTCGCCCCCTATTACATGGGACTTAAACATAACTGGCGAAATGTGGGTGTACCTGCTACAGGGACACCTCTGCCCAACCCTTCGGGGAAATAAGGCGTGATGTTATGTTATGTTATGTTATCTTTACACCACTTTCCTACAATTGCCGTGAAAATGGTACAGATTGCTAATTTCTGATTTTGGAACAGTTAGAGTAAACTTCTGATTCACAAATGTCTGTTACAAATCAACTTAATTAGTGCTTAAGACTTCTCTGAATCTACGGTACTTCTCACCATAAACAGAGCAACGTATTAACTGTTAGTCATCGTAATAAAAATAAGTTCTCATACCACAAATCATGGAGAACGTTCCTATTTCTTGCTGATGCTGTAGGTATCTGATACAAATATGACGCCCATCAGTCAGATGTCAGACACCAAGTGATAAAGACGTCCCGATAAATCACGACATATTTGTCTCGATCCATAATCAAAAGTCTATTAATTTCACGCCAAGAAAAATTGTTGCAAAAAATGAATGAAAAAAATTTAAAACTTTCTACAGGGAACATATTTCATACATTGTCATGTTACTGTAATCTTGTATGCTTTTGAATTATCATTTAATTGGTATGAATTGATTTCTTTGACATGACGTTCTATAAAAGCTGTATTTGCTGTATTTTTAGTCCGTTTTATAAACATCAATGTTACAATGTGTGTAACAACCATCGTTTTATTTTCTTTTTATCATAAATATATTTCTTTATCTTCGACGTAATCTTACTTTGTTAGTAGTTACATCAGCTTGTCTTGAATAATAAACTAGATAACCAGGTGAGATCACTCCGGAACGAAACCTAACGCTACGAATTCTTGATGATTCAACTGCTAAACCCTTTCATTTCCTCCACAGGTTCAACGAGCGACGTGATATCTTTTTCCGCGAAAGTGGGTCCTCAAAAGGTGAGAATTAAGATAAATCTTGCTTTAATACATAGAAAATCCTTTTTGAACTAAACTAGATCAATAACCTACGAAACTGATCCAAAAAGTCGGAAATAACCATACTTAGGTAACGCAGCCGAATCATTCACCAAATTAGAATAGAAAATGATTCGATATATAGCTTTAATATGTATGTAGGTTAATTATAAAAGTTGCCATCATTTTAAAAACATGAACACATTACATAACTATTATTATGAGGTGTAATAAATTGATTTAAGATAGAAGCGAAGAGCAGCTCCATCGGCAACGCGAAATAAAATTATTGTTCGTAATTATTCACGCTTGAGAATTACTCAATAAAATAAGATACGTATATTATCCGATTTCTACGCTTTCTTCAAGATTTGCAATAAACTATACACTAACATAAGAATGTGGGTTATGTGTGATGAATTGTTAACTTGCTTGTTTATTTATTTAGTGGGCCACGAGCGGCTTCTGTGGCATAGATATTAGCACGGTATGGATATAATAGGCTACTGTTAAATATGGGACATTGGTGCCGATTCTCTTGTACACCGAACTAAACTATCACTAAAATTCCTTACTTTTGACTATGAGAATCTCAAAGCTATTCTGCAAAATAAATACTCTAAATTTAAAAATCATTTTGACACATCTAAATCGAATTTAACAATGGCGACTCCACACGTGATACCTAACCACGTGAATCTTTTTAGAGACGGAGGCGCGCAGGGGGGGCAGCCTCGACGTGTTTTATATGGATTTTTCACTTTTTGTATGGAAAATAAGAAAAAATATTACCTACATGTAGAGTGTTAGGGGTTCTTTAACAGGTGTCGAAATTTTCATTATTTTTGCGATTGGACACCGTTTTCGAGATATAAGCAAAAGAAAAAAAAAATCTGTACTGTTTTTTCATCTGAAGTCGAGGTGTTGGTGTGAATTTTAGTACATGACAACCAATTTTATTCCACATGTTTTTAGTCGCGATTAAAAATAGTCATATTTAGTTAGAAAATCTAAATTTTAGGTTAAAAATGTCAAATTCAGAATAACAAAATTGCCATTTTCACTAAACTAATATCTCAGTGCCATCTTAGTGCTGTCAAACTAAAATTTAGTTAAGTTGTGTCGCTTTAGTCTATTTCAGAATGGGAAATCGTCGTTTGACAGGAATAAACTAAATTTTGGTGATTTTTAGTTTAGTTTAGAGGCATTTGTGTCAAGAGAATCGGCACCATTGGTCCCCCAAGATCTTATGTATCTTAGATTAAATAAAATAACCCCAAAGACTCAATAAAATGAATTCAAATAATTTGGTAAGGAAAGATGATTTATAAAATTCACAATCATTGCAGAATCACCTCAAAAAATTATTTAGCGCAGGAATATTTATTTTTACGCAGCTAATTTTTTTTGCGCCAATTTTTACGTTTTGTTTTTTTTATTTGACACTAAGGCATTTCAGAGCATCCATTCTTGATAGAGCCATTACTTTTATTAAAACAGTAGTGAGCTTTTTTTTTCGTTTGGTGGACGTGGGAATCTTTGTCCGGTGCGTCATTAGAAAGTGATAAAATATATTTTAAGTACCTGCAAGTGAAACGTTACGTCATTTGGTTATGAGATTTCTAATAAGGTGCTTTCTTTGCATTAAAAGGAAAAGTCTCTGTTTTTCTTGGTTATCGATTTGCATAGGGCCTTAGTGAAAATATCAGCAACAGGTTTCGTTGCGTTCATTTGCTTTTCCTATACATAATTTATTCTACCGATGCCGCGATGCTTGCAATATGAGTACTAAGGTATCTGGATGTTATATTTTCTTACTTTTTTTTCGGATACTTAAAACTTACTGAAGCAACTCGAATTGGAATTAGTATTATAATAAAATACTTAGCTTTATTTTACCTAACGAGACCAGCTAGAACTTATTCATTTATGATTCAAATAATTGTGCAGCAATTTAAATAATCATTTTAGTGGAATGACGCAGCAAGTCAACAACTGGTTTTCCTGGGTCGAATTCCTATTTGGGAAAGTATTTTATACCTTACAACATTAATAGTTCAGACTTTCCTGTGTAAATCTTGTAAAAGCATTACATATTAGGGAATTTCGTTGAATCAATTGATAGTAACGAATTTATGGAAGTTCTAGAAGAGGGTGCAACAAGAATTTGGTATTAAAATAAAAAGGTACCTACTTGGTATTTTTGTTGTGCCTAGTACAAAAAAAGTCATAGACTTTTTCAAAATCACCCTAATTTTTCTAGTGCTTAAACCCACATACAGATTACCTAAATAATATTAATAATGCAGTAGCACAAGACGCAATGAAAATCTGTTCGTATGTTTGGTGAAAATATGCGTGAATCTGTAAAAATCAAAGGGATCGTAGCACATTTTGCTTTCTAGTTTCTATATTTTACCTCTCCTTAACGATAAAGGCGCGGGTCTATAATATTTTTATAATATTTGTAATCGTTATAATTTTATCGTCATCCGACTATAATCCTGTTCTAAGCCGGACGTTTGGAAGTAAATATTCTTGATGAATGAAGGATTATCGGTCACTATGGCTTATAAAAAGACTATTAATTTAAATATTTATCACATAAGTAGGTACATGACATATTTACCAGTCTATTTTTGTTAGATAAGAATCCTTTATTTTTTTATATTATTTAGCTATTTTTCTTCGTTGATCTGTGCCATTTCTAACTTTCGCTCAGTGATCGGATAATCGGATGCATATTTACCTAAAGTTCATTTTTGGTTAGGAAATTATGGAAGCAGCTTCTTAAAACATATATTTTTAAATATAAATCCCGGGATTCCAGAAAATTCGGGAATAAGAAACTAGTCTGTAACATGGTGAGGAAACGTCGTCTTTAGCATGTGGTATAATTTTTTTTTAAAAACAGGGGATTTCATAATTATTAATATGTATTCACTTGAAGTTGATTTTAAGCTCCCCATCAATTTATGACTATGTTGAGTGTAAGAGGAATAGTAGGTAGTAGGTACCCATACACGATTTGACTCTAAAAACAGTAAATTTGTTGATTCCGAAATCCCGGGATTTTTTCGATACAAAAGTGCATTCCATAATATTAGCCAACACCTTAAACTAAGTAAATATTCCTATACCCGATTTGATTCTATAGTAAAAAAAACTAAATTGTCGATTCCGAATTCCCGGGCTTTTTTCGATACAAAAGTGCATTTCATAATAGCCAACACCTACACTTTAGGTAAATATGCATCCAATTATCCGATCACTTATGCTAGCTGAAAATTTAAATTCCTCTTATGAAAGGGAAACTGCAGGATATGGATAGAAGCACACCTGCCATTTCCAATTTTTAAATTAAAATTTCTGATGTTCATCACACGATTATCTTTATGAAAATCTTCACGTTATATTCATGTTTTTATTATGAGCTGAGGAATTTGGGAGTTCAAACTGGTTTACATAACTTTGTTTTGACATTGAA
This sequence comes from Agrochola lychnidis, assembly GCA_963680765.1. Classification (NCBI taxonomy): domain Eukaryota; kingdom Metazoa; phylum Arthropoda; class Insecta; order Lepidoptera; family Noctuidae; genus Agrochola; species Agrochola lychnidis. The sequence continues at coordinate 9,056,820 of OY796855.1, read as the reverse complement.
CTAAGTACAAGGTTATGAAGGAAAAATGTTGAGGTTTTGAAGAATATTTATTTGAAAACTTGAAGCAACAAACAATAATTAAATTTTTATCTACTTATAAAATTATGACTTCAATTATCTCTTCGTAGATAGGTAGGTCTGTACTTATATAATATTAGAATTCGAGATCTGTCTCAATCTGATTCTTTTACAAAACATTCAATCTTCCAAATTCAAAATATCGTTGTCAGTCATCCAAAATGGTCACTGGATCTACCAATCAACACTACTACGCGAACTACATTCTATCACAAACATACTATGACGTTGTCTTAAAAAAAAAACCTACACATCTTCATTCATAAAAACCAAAATGGCCACTATTTAATCTACCAATCAACACCACTACGCGAACTACCTATTCGATTTTCAAATTCACAATCTTAGTAGGTATGCCAAATGAGTCAGGATGTACCTGGTGAACTTGAGTTCTGAGACAACTGTTCTCGGAACAAATCTGACATTCTCGACCACCTTACTTATGAATGGGCTGCGTCACCAATGACTCATGGTCTTACTACTTTTACGTTCACTGTTTTTTTGGAGCGTATTTGAGACTGAAACTTGTTCCTGACTTGAGACTAAGGTATAATTTGATTCGGATAAGTTATTGAGAATTGATCATCATCAACAGGTTTTCTCGCTTCTTTGTAGGTCCACAACCTTTTGTTGAAAGAGGGTTCGAAGGTCCCACGTACCTATTGGGTAGGTTTAGGTCACTTTTCCGTAATCCTAATCACAGTAATCACACATGCATCAAGTTTCTAACCATGTTTTTTATCCTTAAAAATGTGGTATATAACTAACTACACACGAAAAGTACTCGAAGAAAAATATTTGTTCCTTAATACAAAAGGTCTAAAATCACTTCAAAATGAAGGAAATCCCGAGTAAAAAACCATAAAAGCAAAAGTAATGAGAAATACCAATTACCCCACTATATATAACATATACAATCTCCTTTTAGTTAACTGTTCCCCATTTAATTAACTACAATATTAGTTCCCCGTTATACTCCAAATTGAATAAGTAATAAATAAATAATAATAAAAATGTTTATTTCATCAACTTATGTAATTACATTATTAAGTTTGGAGTCACCTTTTAAGCAAAGATTTGCTTGTATTAGGTGGTTCCGCTCTTCCAGTTTACAGTGACTATACATAATGTGTGAGAGAATAAACAATAGATGATTTTGAAAGCATGCAAAGTTTTTTAACAATACAAAAAGTGAAAAAATAAATAAGGAATGCGCATAGTGTTATGTGTGTGTGGAGGTAGTATGTGTGAGGTGGGGTGTGTGTGATGTACGGGTGTGAATGTTGGTGTGGAAGGTGTGATTTGTGTACTTTTTGTTTTAGTCAGCGACAAATTGTATCTATAGATTATATGTACATAGTTTAGAATTATGTGATTGTATGGAGCATAGCCTCGATTTCTTCGTAACTTTTGCTCTTCAACCATTCAGTGAGAGTCTTTTTACAGTCACGGTATGTCATAGGGTATATGGTGAGAATTTTATTAAGAGAATTGTATAAGCGAGAAGATTGTTTTGTGTATTGTCTTGTAGCAAATGTAGTTTTGACTGGTGTTTCTGGAGCTACTTTATTCCTCCTCCTAGTTTGTGTCCTGAGAGTGATGAAGGGAAGAGATTTATGCTTCTTCAGAGTAATCAGCAGGACATAGAGCTTTCTAACTGACAAGAGGTTCGAAGTTAAGTATAAGGTTTCGGTAGGGAATAATAGTGGTTTAAAATACATAACTTTTAGTAAAGCTCTCTGCGCCCTCTCTAACTCCAAAAACTTTGTTTTGGATGCTCCACCCCAAATTGGTAAACAGTACGTCAATATGGATTGACCCAGAGACACGTAAATTTGTTGGATAAGATCTTTAGTGGCTACGTGGCGAAGAGATTTGAAGGTCCAAATTAATTTCCTGACTCTGTTCATTATTAGTTCTAGATGTAAGTGCCACGATAGCCTTTGGTCGAGCATGACACCAAGGTATTTAGTACTACTTACTTTGCTGATTTTTAAACAAGAGCAGTTGGAGTCAGAGAAGTCAGAGCAAGTATGTATTTTAATCTGGAGATCTTGAGATGGCTGAGTACGATTGTCAATGGAAAAACAAATGTAGTTAGTCTTTGAAACGTTTAAAGTTAATAGATTACATTCGAGCCAGGTAGCTACTGTAGATAAGCCACGTTCGGCGGTGTGAGCGACGCAGTTCCAAGTTTCTCCTGAGAAAACAATTGCTGTATCGTCAGCATAGGAGAATATGTGAGCTCCGTCGATTTTCATGTTGCAAAGGCTGTTTATATAAATGAGAAACAGCGTCGGACCGAGTACACTACCTTGCCCTACCCCGTATGTGACTATTTCTTCGGAACTAGTGACTGATCCTATTTTTACCACATATCTGCGTTCACTTAGGTATTCTGTAAAGAGTTTAAGTGGTATTCCTCTTACGCCAATGCCTTCTAGCCTATGTAAAAGTGTAGGGACACTAACTGTGTCGAAGGCTTTTTTTAGGTCTAAAAATACAGCCAGACACTTATCACGACTGTCTAATTTTTCAGTGACTACAGATGTAAGTGCCAGGACTGCGTCTTCTGTAGACTTTCCCTGTCTGAAGCCAAACTGTGAGGGCGATATTAAATTATTTTTTGTTAAATATCTGGTCAAGCGATGATTTATTAATCTTTCAACAATTTTAGATAAGGACGGAAGTACAGATATCGGCCTGTAGTTAGACGGGTCAGACGTATTACCACTCTTGTATACAGGTGTTATTACAGCTTGTTTCAAGGCGGTAGGAAAAGTTCCTTGTTCAAAGCAGAGGTTAATAAGGTGTGAAATAATTGGCGAAATAATGGACTTGGCAGCTTTTAAGAAATTTATAGGGATTTTGTCCCAGCCAGTTGCACTGTCGGATTTTAGGCTCATAATTACAGTTGCTACTTCATCAGGGTCAGATTTGAGAAGAACAAAGGATGAGACCGGCGAAGCCGCAACGTCCTGAGGTAAGCTAGGGACGCTGTTAGGTTTCTTCTGAGGGTTATTTATTATGTTGTCAGCAAGACACTTCCCTATAGTGGAAAAGTACTTGTTAACTTTGTTTACTGCTTCGAGAGGGTTAGCGGCTGATTCCAGCAATGCTGTATTTTGTGTTTTAGGTGGTTTTCGTTGGGAAATATTGTTTATTGTTTGCCATAATTTTTTAGGGTTTTTGTGTGTCTTATATAGGAGGTCGCGATCGTGTTTACGTTTTTGTTTTTTAATGATGTTGTTGCAGTAGTTCCTATATCTCCTATAGGTGATTTTTAGTATCTCGTTAAAAGGGTCTAGTTTTAACTTTTTTTGCATATTATTGCGATTATGTATGCAACGCAGCAAGCCTAATGTCATCCAAGGTTTAATCAATCTACTTTTAAGGGGGATACTCGTAACAAGAGTATTGGCAGTGAGACAGTTTTGTAGTAAGCTTATTAGACTATCTAATAGAATATTAGGGTTAGTTAGTTTTGTGAGGTCGTGAATATTGTTAGCTGTTAAAAGCTCGAGTGTATGTTCTACGTTTATTGTTGTTTTCGTTCTAAATGTTTTATGTGTATTCGTCAATTCAGTTAGTTTTAAGAAAATCATAGAGTGATCGGTGATAGTAGTGTCCATAATTGCAATGAACGCCGATTTTTTATTAGGTTTAAGTTTTAGCATAAAGTGGTCTAGACAACTTTTGTCTCTAGTGGGATGTGAGTGTCCGGGGAGTAGGCCGTGAGTAGCTAACATATTTAAATAATGAAGTCTATTAGATCTCTCGTATGATTGCTCCTCTTGCCTGTGGATTAAATTTATATTAATGTCTCCAGTTACTATTACATTTTTATTTGAAGAAACGGTAGCTAGGTGGAGGGATAAAGAGTTTATGAAATCTTCCGCGTTTGTCTTTGATGGAGAGCGATATATTCCTAGGACTATGAGATCTGGTTTAATATTAACTTGTAAGCAAGAAGCGTGAGTTAATTCTATCTCTTTTATTTGAAACTTGTGTGCGTTATTAACAAAGACGACGACACCGTCTGCCTTGTTTAAATGTTTAGTAGTGCGGCCAGCCGAGTAATTACTTAATTGAGGAATATTCTTATTAGGGTTTAGCCTGCACTCACTTAAAACAATAACGTCAGTGTTAAAATTTAAGTTAGCTAGGTTCAATTGTAAGTCGCTAAAATTAGAATAGATACTTCTGATATTCTGTGTTATAATCGTGAAATCAGTGTTTTTAATTTTTATTGTTGTGCTTAAATCGCGAAAGGAGAAGTTTGACACTTGGGCTATTTCTGTGTTATCTATTTCAGTTATAGTGTCCAGGGTTCTATCCATACTTGACTGTTAAGTGACTGAAGTACAAAAAATCATAGTCTTTTGTTAGCTGGGGTGTGTGTGTTTGTGTAAGTAATATGTAAGGAAAATTTTGCACAGAAGGTTTATTGATGTGTGTTTTAAGTGTGTGTGCACGCATAACAATAACATACTTTTTAATTCTTAGACTAATTAATAATAATAATACAATGATAGATAATTTTAACTTAATAACTGCAATCCTAAATCTTATAGAATTTAACAAATAACAGTAACATAACAGACTAATGTGCTTATACTTTCTAGTAGAATATTGAATAATTAGTACTAGTCATATTTGTTGCATAAGCTTGTTAACTTGCATTTCGCTCTTAATTATTATTTTTGGCGAGCTATCATCTTTTTTGAGACATACGTGGCCAAAGGAAGTCCAACAGTATTTATAGGTTTTAGATTTAGCCAGATCGCGGGCGAGAAAAAATAGGCGCGCCCCCTTGGTGGTGAGCTGCTCAGATACGTAGATGGGGGTGTATTCCTTGGTGGTGAATCCTAGATGTTTTGCACATAATTTTTCATTGTTTGATCTGTTGTAGCTTCGAGTTGATTTTAAAAAGTCATTTTTTAGTATAGCTGATGTTAGCTCGACGACGATCGGCCCATTTTTCGCATCACTGCGCTTGCTTGGGACTCGGAAAATGTCTTTCATATCGTTTTGTTGGATAGGGCATTCAGTGGCATTTGACAAACTTTTAACCATTTTTATCAAGTCGCTTCTAGTTTCGTTTGGAATTTTTGGTACGTTTTTTACCTCTATTACAGTTTTCCGGTTGCCTCGCTGCAGATCCTCGATTTTATCTTCTAGTAGAATTATGTACTCATCGTCTTTCTTCACCTTCATTTCAATTTGCTCTATTTTCTTACTCAGCTCTTCGTTTTGTGAGGTGAGATAGGCCATTGAGTTTTCTATGTTAGTGTTTGCAGCCCTGATTTCCATCAATGTAGCGGATATTTTCTTTATTTCCTCGTTTTGGTTTACCATCAACGACGATATAAGTGTTTTGACTTCTTCTTTGAAGTCTCTAAAGTCTGACTTGTATTCATAGTCTCGCGTTCGCTTTCGTTGGGAGACAAAGTTGGGAGGAGTACTTTGGGTATCAGTACAAATGGAAATGTTTGACTCAGATGATGCTTTATTGACTGAATGTTCCATTTCTAGTACCAGGGTATAATAAATGCGGTGCAGTAAATGGTTGTCTAGAAACCAGAAATAAACTGGACGGAGTAATTTACTCAGAGTCCCTTTTACTGTGTGCCAAAAATATGAGCAGCACGGTCAGAGTACCAGGGGATAATTAAGTGTAGGAGTTTGCCACTTAAGCCAGCAATCGTAATGCGCTGAACCAGGTAGCGGCGTTTACGCACACAGTAGTAATCCTGGGGCGGAGTTAGCTTAGCAATTCTCAGAAAGGCGGAGCTTAGATAAGCTTATTATTGGTGTCTAATTTGCGTACGTGCGTCTGTCAGCTAAGCAATGATGAGTCACAGTACCTTGTATTTGGACGAGCCGGTTGAGAAACTAGGAGACTAATTAGCACGCCCACGCAGTATCGCTTGAATCTTCGGTATTCTTGTACGTGTCGCTCATATAATTACAAGTCACCCGGCATTGTATGTAGCTGGTCACCCCAGAGTTGATCGCGTCTCGCTATATTCACAATGAAGTACCAGGGCAGTAGAGATCCAGTGGAGGTGTAGTTGTCTTGCGTCGAGTATGTTCGGGGCGGGGCAACGCCTAGCCCGTTCTCGAGACGTACGGCAGTATACTAGGCTCTCACAAGCGTTGGAGTTAGATACAGTACGGTGCGCGTTGTAATCACTTGTACATAGACACCTCTACGAGTCTTATGCACTCCTATTTTTCTTGAGGAATTAAAATTTAACTAATGATTATTTATTTTTAAAGATAAAAGAAACACGGAGTCTAATACACGTTAGCACCCTGCGGCGGTCCGGGGGAAGAGGTAATAAGTTCTCATTTAAATGCTAAATTAACCGGATGAGATACAATCTGTCACAATAGCTAAGTCTCATTGAAATCTGTGCCATTGTGTGACATACTGGCCCATACTGGCATAAAATAATTGTGCTGGTATGGCACTGACATTTTATGACGCTATGGGGCAATAAGGATGGGTGGCAACGTCATTGTCACGTCACTGGGGCTAGCTTTGTTGTCCCCAATCTGGTTGTCAGCAGAATATTATGCTTTGTCCAGTGGTATGGTGACATTCATCAAAGGTCCATTTGTCCAACATCGTCTAGCTGTGGCGACTATGGCGTTGTTAATAGCAGCATGGAGGTCGCTTAAGATGAAGATCTTAAGGCACATGAGATAGTAGCTAACTGCCAAACCAAATGTCTAGCTAGAAGAATTGTTTTAATTAATTCTGATGTTACAGAAACGAATAATAGGCATATGAATCAAACATCATATAAAGATGGACTTAGAAAGGATGGACTTATGATAATTAAAACTGTAACTGGCGCTTAGGTGTTCATTAGTTCGCGTAGTGCTGTTAAAACCAGTGAAGATTTATATGTATAATACCACAGCAAAAACAAAAAGAGAATCCTCTGGCCAAGCGACTTGACGGACCATCATCGTCGCCGATGCGTCGCAAAAACATTAAGTACTAGGTTAAATACCGAAAAAACAAAGAAGAATCTAACGGAAGAAATACAAACAATAACAACATTCCCGATCGTTTTTTCTCTAATACATAAATAATGATAGTTTGATCACCGGAGGTGTCAATACCTCAGGCAGGAAGCATTGCCAGTTGGTTTTCAATTCGATTCATAAGAATGTGAATACATTATACCATTTGTTCTACGAGTAAACTTTCATTGCTCGAGGCTTATATTTATTTATAACTTTATTGGGGCTCCGAAATCTGTGGTGTTTGTTTTTAATTGCCTAATAGCGTAGATATAATGACTTGGTAGAATTAGTCTTAATGATCTTTATTTTTTCAAACCGCTGTTTGAAGCTTCTAATGACCCTACAGCGAAACGAGGTGAACGCACTTTAAAACTAAACTTAAAACCTTGTTCTTGAAGTCATAAAATGTCTTTGTTGACTCATTTTTATTACTTGGCTGCCAAGACTAGAACATTGCATTGCTTAATTTTGAAACGGGCATAATGACGAAAACTTCCAGAATACAAAACAATATTTGTACGTTTCCTCTGCTTGTTTCGGAACCAAAAGTAGGTCAACATTAATTATGGCACTACATCCAGAATGTCCAGAATATATTGCAGAGTAGCATGCCAAGTTCTCAAAAGAAATTACTCATTCCAACATTTCAAAAACCAAAACAAAAGAAGACAAGACAGAACACATTGACTCAAAAAACGTCACACCTCAGTTAAGGCGTTAGATTTAGCATAAGTGAACATGGGTGTTGTATAGTTGTCACTTTGTCACGTTGGCAACCTCAATATGTCATGACAATTTCATGCCACCGACTTGGGCTGTCACGACTGCGTGTTGCATGTGCGTTGCATAATTGAAGACCTTGCTGCTAATGCTAATTATAATAAGGCAGCTGATGGCATTTCTCTATACTTTCAAGTTGCAACCTCCGGCTTGAGCCCTTAGGAGTCAGAAAATGAAAGTTCCTATAAAAAAACTATGAGGGATATTATTGACACACATAATTCATAATACTCGTGTGTCAGTAGGCTTGACAGTTTTCGAGATTTCTTCAAGAGAATTTGAGTGATGGGTAGTTGACTTGGTAGTTGGCCAGATAGCTAATAAGACTGCAAGCTTAGCTGCCTGCTAAAGAAAATTAGTTTGATACTTGAAGACATCTTCAAGTAGTCCAATCGGACGTTTTTCGCACACTCTTGCGCTTTTTAGTTTCGGAACCACTCTACAGGTATTGCTTGTCCTTCGCAGAAAAATCTCCATCTTCTTGTTACCAGCATTACACAATCTTCTCATACCTCCTAATACTTGATAACAAATCTTTATTCATTACTCGATTAACGCTCTCCACTCACGTTCGACTCTACTATGGGTTCGCAAAAACTATCCATCCAAGCATCCATGGATTTCTTACTTACATAAGTCACGAAATACGCACCCTCGGCACGGTATTGTTCAATTGTTTGTCGAGATTACATAATAGTACGGTATACATCGATAATTGAACTAATAAAGCTATTCGCTAATCGTCTAGGTAACATCGGATCACGCAATGGACAGGTCTTTAAGATGTTAAATCACGATAAGGATTAATGATCGTGTTTTGTCTTCGTTTGCATATCTAAACCTGTACCCTACTTGCGTAACTTATTTTTGTAAACGATTATCAATAATTTGTTTAATTTTGACAGTTCGACAACATTCATTGCGTTATTTACGTTGTTGAGCAGATTTTCTTTTTCCAACTCATTTGATTAGAAATCTGTTTCAAATCAAAACAGATCGTGATTGATCGTGTATTACTCAATTAGGATACTGATTTGCGTGATTAGATTGAGTTAGAGTTTGTTTTTGTTATGCTATACATATACTTGTTTTTAATTTGGGAACAGTATGTAGGGTTAATGCTGCTAGGATTCTGTATGAAACGGCCACAAATCGATCACTATTCATTATTCCTAGATCAATAGGTATAGGTATTGAAATCGAATAGTTGCTATTAGGTTTTGTCGTATAATATATATTTTTTACGGTCGCAAAAATCATCACCAACATCATTCTCCTGCTGTTATTCCAATTTATTTGGGGTAACAGTATATGTATTTTTCTTCCATACTTTTCTACTAGTCGTCAATTCGTCATCTCAGTAGCCACTCCTTTTCTCCCCATATCATCTTCCACACAGAAAGGTACTGGTCTTGTAGGTCGCAGAAATATGTAGATGGAATGACCAAGTTCTCCTACTTCCAAGTTGCAACGGAAATCTCAAGGCTGGACTTTTTGCGACCTCCAAAGTCACAGACCCATAAATTTGCACCGCAAACGCTCCCTTGAAAACTATACCACTAATTACTACTAGATCGAAACAGAGAAACAGTAAACCATAAAGGTAGGTACTTCCTCGTATGCTGTATAAGTACTAGAAACAATACAAGTTGTACGTAACGCAGTAGCGACCATCATACTATAACGTATGTGTACGTGATTCGACTCCACACTGACTCATTCGGGATTCTAAAATGGCCGACTATCCTTTTCGATTGTGTTTTGTTTTAGAAAAGTACTGTTAGAAGATTTTCTAGTTTTGGAGAGCTTATAGAAAAGTTCTTCTTCAAGCAGTTTCATGTAAAGAAGTGCTGGTGATTTTATAACACATGTTTTGCAGACACGTCACGGTTTTTACTCTAAGCAATTCCTCAAGTAATTAGTTTTTTATTGATTTTCTTTCCATGTTGGTAGAACCCTAGAAGATAATAAAAACCCTATACTTATTTGGAACGGTTACGTTTCAAAGAATACCTTTGTTAAGCTCTTCATGAAGTTACAAAACCTTTTTTGACTACTACGTTGAACCACAAAGACTCATTCTGGCCAATCGACTAGGGGTCATTCGACTACTATTTTAAGAAGTGACACTAAACTAATGACAGTTCCTTTGTATTCTTAACAAAATGGCGTCACAGATGGTCTGGTGTCACGGCTAGCTTGCTCTGACCAATCAAACGGCTAATTGCCTATAGTTCTTGTAGGAATTCAATTTATGTTGTGTATTTGGATGATCTAGTTTGTTTTGCACTTGAAAACTTTTTCTGAACAAGGGTAGAATGTTCCTTTAATTTTGGTTGCCTATAGAACACCCACATTTCGCCAGTTATGTTTAAGTCCCATGTAATAGGGGGCAAGCCTCAGATTTAGGTCAAGTTTTAAAAGTTACGAATTGGTAATTGTTGTTGAAATCGTCTATTTGCTATGTTGTATCGTCTTCATTAATCAATTCCCTATTCTACTTCTTCTCCTTTTTTTGATGATATTATATTTTGTGCCACGCCTAGTTTTACGGCATTTTCCAAGTTACAATATTGTAAATTATTTACCAATTATTATTTATTCATGAGGAAAATTCTTAGCTAAATATGTAATATAATAATTGTCATAACAGCCTCAAGTTAAGTTGTAAATGTAATTTACGCTTAACAATATTATGATTTAATAGCTGTGATATATTATTAAATGATTCATTCCTTTGTCACTTGAGCTGCTGGTTGAATATAAACTATTTACGATGATTACATAATACAATAAGTAGGTACTAACTGTCCAAGCTTAGTAATCGTTAAGAAATGTTCTTTGAACCTAGGGTAGAAATGGAAACTCAACTTTAAAGAGATATCACACTTTATGAAAACCCAACAATACACATTTATTATTAAGATGACTTAGTAATTTCTTTGAAATACTGGTATTCAGCTGCATCGGTTAGATAAATTTCTCAAGAGAAAACACAAACGCATTGATCTATCTCAGTACTTACAATAATATTATCCATGGCCATTTCAAGAAGACAAGGTATAACGAGATTTGTTCAGCGTGTCTTATAGACGTCAATGAGTCTAGCCTTTTTAAATGCAGACATAGTAGATACGTTATTTATTCAATTCACTTTGTGTCGTATCTAGTAGACACTATATGTATAGTATATGTAACTAATGTAAACATACCGGTAGTGAGAAAAAAAAACAAGCAGTAAATTCCAAACAAGTAGGAAACTAAGATTAAGAGCGTTTATTCTGAAAGTGGGCAACGTCGCAAATAGACGTCAAATATTTCGCTCCTTTGATTAATTTGGCAATATTATTGTATGGAAATAAGAAATTTGGCTAACTAGTTCCCTAGAATATTAATAATGAACACTAAATTTGATGTTGTAACAATTTTAGGTGTAAAAAAGGCATTTGTAAAGTTTCCAAATACATTTTTTACATCTAAAACTAAATATTCGGTATTACGATATTAATTTATTGCATTTCATTATTAACAGTCTAGGGAACTAGTTAGCCACATTTCTTATTTCCATACAGTAATATTGCTAAATTAATCAAAACTGATAAATATTTGACAGCTATTTACGACGTTGCCAACTTTTAGGACAAATCCTCTTTAGTGTTAATTTAGATTGTCAAGAACGCAGCTATAACTAATTAACTATGAATTGGTAATCAAGAAACTATGAATGACAAAGTTACAAGTTATAAATTGTTATCGTCGAGTGAATCATATCGTTCGGATGGTCCTCATATCCGTAATTCTGATGCCTAATGGACACGTCATTATGAACTTTGAAAAGAATAAATAAAGGACCAAGAAGGACTCTTAGCACAAAACAAGTCTTCTTGGAAATTCAACAAAAGGGAAATCATAAAGAATGCATGTTGAAGCAAGAAGATGTTGAATGGCATGAAGATGATTATCTAGGTACTCCAAAAGGCCTTTGGGTCTGTTATTGAATACTGGACTCCAGCAGCTGCAGATAACATTCTTGAAGAAAATTAATTTAATTTAGCTCGTCATATTTGCGATCACATCAGAGAATCCGATTAGATACGAATGGTTTGAAAATGGGACGAAAGAGATACAGCATTGGCTAAACATGGGTTCATTGAATAACATTCCAGGACTTCAAAATGTAAATCTACTTTTGCTCTAACTAGCCTAACAACCAAGGCATCCCAGTGTCAATTCCTAAGATAAATTACCTAGGTTTAAGCCTTAATATAATCTTATTAGTATTCATTCCACGTCGACAGCTTGGCGAGCATTGAGCAGGTGATCTTTACCACACTCCACTTGCCGCATTCCTTGCGATATGAATCGATTTAATTAGTATTGTGTTACTTGCTCACTCGGTTTTGCTACTCGATTGCTATATATGTCATTAATCGATTCGTATAATCGTTAATAGTGCTAGTAAGTCAGTTGAGAAAATTTCTGTGTTCTGGGAAATAGTTCTTCCATGTTCTGGGGTTTTTAAACCTTCAATTAATAATTGACGTATATTCCTATGAGCTGGCTTGGATACCGCATAAGATACAATTAGTTTTCTAGCAGCCTGCAGAGTTATTGTTGAACACAATGATATTCGGGATTGGATAAGAGCCAAATCACTCACTATATCGTGCCAAAATGTTATTATACAATGCAATATTATTTCCTTTGCTTTGCAACCTTTTTCTCAAAACTTTGTCTTGATTGACACGGAGTAAATTGAAAAAAAGGTTTTCAATAACAAGTCAAAAAACATGCATGATGCGTAGTTTATTACAAAATGTCAACCGTCTTCAGATAATGATTGTAATCGCATCTCACTACGCGTCGATACAACTTTTAACGATTAGATAAACTGAGATGTTTGTTATCGATATCATGAGAAACCGTTTTGTAATAGGTACTGTATTTTATTCTTTGTTTGTGATTATGTATCGACTCGCGAATAGAACGATACCAAACACTACCAAAGGAAACTGACTTTGGGCCTCATAAGGAAAGGCCCAAGTTTTTCTATTTAATTACACGATTACAATTTTTCTGGAATTTTAAAATTCGTCATCACTGTTCGTTCAGTGTCTTTGTTTTTTAATTGTATCCAGCCAGTATTAATATAACATCCAATGCGTTCAATTTATTCAAAAGTTAAAACTACGAAAGTTTATAGTGTGATTTTTAGCTGTTGGCAACAATGGTTTGTTAAATTCCATAATTAAAGTAAATACGAAGAGGCAAACACAGATGTTTCTCGAAACACATTCTTGGATCATTGTGATAGTTACTATCGAATATTTCTTTAGAATTCACTTGTTATTGTCTCTGTGTGTTTGATTTGACGAAACTTTCCGCGAAATATGTTATTTATTCGTTTTCGCATACGTATATGAAAGCTTCTTGAATTTACGTCTTGTCCTGAGATGTTTGCGGCACCACAAATATTCATTATATTTTTGGGTTCACATTCTACGCACAACGGATCAAATGAGATTCTTACTGAGGACAAGGGAGTCCACTTACTTTACCTTATCTAACGTTAATTTCACATTTCCTTACCATATGAGAGAGGTTATCGTATGTGGTTTGCCACATACTCCCCCTCTGTTCCTGGAGAACCCCCTCGGTCCTAGACTGGTACACTAACAGCAGCATTAGCTGGACGTCCGCGATTTCATTTTGGAATAACGGGTTTTGGGAGGGAGCCGTCACTACCTTGGTAACATATATGGTCTTCGGAATGATATTTCCCCATTTTAACTTTTGGTTGTTCCATGCTCGCGATGATGTAGGTTGTTGGACTTACCTTTTTAGTGATCAGGTTAGGGCCATCTCGGCGAGGATAAAAATTAAAAGTGAAGTCTTTTGACCCTTTGCTTAGTAAGTGAAACTTAAGCATGACTATTTCATCTACCTCGAAGTCGTCAGATGGTCGGCGCGAAGCGTCAGCATACTGCTTTGTCTTGTCTTGCTGGATTTCGACGCGTTCCCGAACAGCTGACAGAGAACGCAGGAAGTTATCGAGGTAAGGGGTCACTAAACCTTACTACATCTAAAATCACAACCCTCCAACAACGTTATCAGGCTTTAGGTCCTTCTTCCATTGATATACAAAAATACTGTTTTTTTTTATACCAATGCCTTCGTCTAATAAATTAAATAACATACAGTCCACCATGAAAGTGTATCAGCCAATCGGTGCAGTATCGTTTAGAAAAGTGGTCAAGCACCAGTTTCTAGTTGTAGAGGAAGTACTAAGTGGCCCGAGCACGTCGGTTATGGTAATCTTGGATATGTAATAATTATTGCCGGATGCTTGCGATTTTGCTCTCAACACGGTGAAGGAAAACATCGTGAGGAAACCGGCATGTCCTAGAACTAAAAATTCGAAGACATGTGACATCTACTAAATCGCACTGGGTCTGCATGGTGGATTACAGCCCACTCTCGAAGAGAGGAGGCCTGTGTCCTAGCAATAGGAACATTATAGGCTGATTTATTATACAGGGTGATTGGATCTGGACCCGCCATAGCAAATTCGCATATAGAGGGGGTCATTTACTCATTATTGAACCATACTTTCCCAAGCTAAAGTTTTATACTTTGGGAGATATGTCAATTTTTATACTTTATTGAAATATTTCCAAATTTTTTTTGCTTTGTTTTAGTATTTTTTTTATTATTTGTTGGTATTCATAAACATTGGTGATTAAAACACCTCGGAACTTCCTTCAAACTAGAGTTAAAAAATAAGATCGTACGCATTTAAAAAAAAAAAACAAAAAAAAAGTCTTTACGATCAAGGGAAAGTAAGGTCTAATAATTAGCAAATGACCTCCTCTATATGCGAATTTGCTATGGCGGGTTCAGATCCAGTCACCCTGTATAGTGTCGAGCATTAGTTTACCTTCATTTATTCGTTTATGAAGTTTATACCAAACAGCCGCACGGGTCAATCGAACGGATAAGCGAGTAAGGGAACTACTAGGAGCACAACAACTGCTAGATGTTAAAACCCTATAAGGCTCAAAAAGTGACAGTATTATAAAATTACCTCGTACACACGGCTACATATCAAGGTATACCTCTCATTGTTACGGAAATCCTATACAATGCGAGATCAGCTTATACTGGAAATGTATAAGCTTGATGTGTAGCCGTGTGTACCTATGGCCATGTTAGGTACTGTCTATCGAGACACGAAAGTAACAATTCTTGTCAAAAATTGAGCACAATACTTTCTACCATTGGATGTGCCCATCAATAACTGCAGTAGTTTATCATTTTCTATACCACAATTGGTATGGCTTTGTTTCACAATAAATATCAATAAAATATTCAAATTCTCAGACTTTCTATGCAACCGATGCGCAGTAAAATTGCACATTTCATCTAGGGTTGCCAACCATACCGTGTGTTTTGTTGTTTATTACTGTTACTGTTAATTGGAGATCATACCGACTTCTAGACATGTATTACATTCAATTTCTTTCCCATTGTGAGCTTCTAGCCTTCTAAAAAGAAGTTCTTTCTAAGTTTCCTTTAGAAACATTTGTGAAGAAAACGCACGTTCATATTCTGCATTCCAGCTCCATGATTAAGCCTCCCAGTTTGGAAAGTATCGGACAAAGAGCATTCCTATGCGGGAAAGGGACACAGATGTATGGGAACGCGTCGAATGCAGGCCCTATTTGTCTTATCTACATAAAATGTAATTAGAGAATCGTTTTGTTGTCAATCTATATAAAGCTGAAGAGTTTGTTTTTTTGTTTGTTTGCTTGTTTGTTTGTTTGAATGCGCTAATCTCTGGAACTGCCAGTCGGATTTGAAAAAATCTTTTTGCATTTGATAGCCCATTTCTTGAGGAGGGTTATAGGCTATTTAACATCACGCTACGAACCTTAGGAGCCGCGCAAAAAGAAAAAAATGTCAAAAAGAACGCTAAGTAAAAATGAAGTAACAGCCAGCGCGGGCAGGCGATGGAATGCGATCACGTGACGCGGTGGTCGAGGCCGAAAATTCACGCGGACGAAGTCGCGGGCAGAAGCTAGTGGGATATAAAGAAGGGTTATTTATTTGTACTTTGGTATTTGTTTTTCTAATGACAGCACCTTTATTTCATAGTAGTATCTAATAGCTATTTTTGTAGTGCAAGTGTTAAGTACACACAGCTACACATCAAGCTATACATTTCCAGTTTATGCTGATCTCGCATTGTATAGGATTTCCGTAAAATGCGAGGTCAGCTTATACTAGAAATGTATAGCTTGATGCGTAGCCGTGTGTACCACTGGTGTGCGGTTGACTGTAGGTACTTACCTACCTACGAAAACAGTTCAAGTAAAAATTGGCATGTTTCCTACCGTTTATAGACGGTACCTAACCATTTTGAAAATCTTTTGGAGTGAAAGAGAAGGCGACGGGAAATTCACTAAAATAGATTCATTCAAATAGTATCTATTGAGATGCCATTATGCAAGTTTATTGTAGCTATGATGCATAAACATAAATGCATATTAAAATGGGTTTATCTAGTCTTTATTGAAGAATATTCATTAAATTGCCATATGCTCCATCTGCATTACATGTTCATGTCAAGTGACATGCAGCCTCATACCTAAGCGGCCATCCGCCATTTTTTCCGTTTATGATCTTGTCACAGTTACCACAAGTAAAAATAACCAAAAAGAATGCAATTTATAACAGCGCAACGTTCTAAAATTGAAAAAATTCAAACGGTTTATAATAGCGAGCGTAAGGCTAGTCATACATGGTAACACATCTGCCGCTGAAGTAAATTGTTAATTGCATTGCTGTAATTCGCAGCTGCCCAGCCGTTATAGCTAAATGTCAAACCTATATTCAATTCATTGCGAAGAACAAGCGACAAGGTCGGACCGTTTAATCCTGATTAACTTTAAACGGATATGAGTAATGGCGAATGTGTCTTACTTCATAGTTGTATCATCTTGCTACCGATATTGACAATGCCATTCAACTTATACATTACTCATGCATTAACTTACAAAGTTATGGACATTTCTGATGTCTGCGTCACGCTTTTATTGTATCCCTTACCTTGCTCAGTAGGTCTAGGTAGGTACCTAATATTGATAAGAATTTGTAACCCAATTTGAAGACAAATAAGTACTGTTTTTTAATTTTCCTCAATCTTAAAATACCCAAACAAAACAAGTGTTGTAATAAAAAACGCCACAACCATTTTCATACTCTACTGAGTATAAAAAAGAACAAATTAAAAAGAAATTAACCGCTGGCACGTGGCTCTTTTTTTTTAAAGGCAATGGCACGAAGCGTTATTCAGCCATATGCCACCAACGCGTGCCCTATGAACACCTTCCTCTGGTTCAACCGACCGTGCCCGCTCGTGCTGATAAACCAACCTATTTGTATTTTTTTTTACCATCGTTCTTTTTTCAAATTCTCCAGAACAAGGTAAGCGAAACAGTGAATTCTCGGAGAAAAATAGCGCTGGCGTGAATTTTAATGCATTCGTATAAGATTCGTATGCATTTGAAATATTAAATAGGAGTTTTGCGCGTCAATGAAACATTCACATGCTAAAATAATCTAATACTATAATGTTAGAATGGATTTTCTATTGATTTGCATCGTAAAGGTGAACAACATTGTTTTAAATATGAATATGGAATTCAATAAACTCAATAGTTTAATCGCTCCAGAATTTGCATGTTGGACATAAAGTGATATCGGTTATTACCGGCTAAGTTTACATACATATCGAAAGAATATTTATTATTAGTTTTAATTTAATTTAACAATTATTATCGAATTATTAGTTTTTAAATTAAAACACAAAAAAAGCCAAGATATTTTTGAATTTTGTTACATTCTATAGAATTTTAGTCTACAGGGCTTATTGTTTTCAATTATGGATTCGATACTTTCACTACTTTTTTTTGCCTTAGTTCGGGAGCGGAAGTCCCAGGTCTTTACTGTATCGAGTTAGGAGCAGATGTCTTCGAACCAGTAAGTAACCGTTTGGGGAACCCCTTAGTACGGCCCGACTCCGCCCGACCCACTAATCTTATACAGGCTGTTTCAGATTTTTAAAAAATTACGATGTCTGATAGTGATAAATGTTGAGCATTGCCCAGATTTATTTAAAGAATGAATTTAAAGAATGCAGCAATAAATTTTAGTAACAACTAAATTAACTTTCAACATCCTGAAAAAATTAAGCATACGTTCTAAACAACCTTTGTGTCTTTGCCAAGAATGTCCTATTTAAATAATTATTGTTACAAATATTATGTTAATTAATTAATGACAAGTAACATTGCGAGATCAGTCGTTCACCATTCGTGTGCATTGCACAAGCGCCGAACAATAGCAACAATCATACGCTGAAAATGAATTATAATGTCACACACCTGTGAAATGGCGATTTGTTATAGTTAACAATATCACAGTGATTTATCACGTAATATATAACTGGCGACTTGTTACGCCTTTCAAATTGGAGTGATTTACATTTAAACTGTTTACTAATGGGCAGCCATGTTGACCATGTTGTTTTAATCTTTCGCTGCAAATCTAATGAGTTACATTGATTAATTAATTATGGATAGATCTTGTCGTAAGATGTACATTTCACCATTTAGTTCTGTCAATGTAGTTCGTTTAATTCATTTGTTTGTGTCCTTGTGACATCGAGTTCCTGGTACCGTCACACCGATAACCGAGGCCGATGAAAAAGTATGGTTTCTTCGACTACTTTGCTTTTAATTTTCAGGTTGATCGAGGCTTATTATAAAGTCTGTGGTCATAAGATTTTTTTTGTCAATTTTCTTTAGCCTGTAACTTTTCCTCGCAGACTATTTCATACAAATTCTGTTTAATTTTATAGCCAGTAACATAATGTACTTACAGTTAAGAAACCTGACACGATCTCTAATTAAATCCAACACGCTCTATAAAACCACACGTTTTCATGTCCATTAAGTTACGATGACCATCGATCGATAACTTAATCCGATTCTAATTCCCCAACTAGGTACATACTACAGGTTTCTCGATTATGTCACCAAGCCTATTTATTATCAACGCAGTACTTGACCCTGAAATTATTTAAGCAAGTATGTAACTATTTAATTAAATTAAATATTCATACCTGTTAACATTACAAACGTAATTAATTATTAATGTTATGAGTCATACTCATACTTATCACAATAAATACTTAATACAATTAAACTAACGTTTGAATTTCAATTAATTTATTTACTCAAGTGTAAAATTGAATTTTATAACTGTTGTTGACATTTTTTCTAAAGTAACTAAGTTATAACAGCTAATAAAAATTAATTGACGAGTAGCGCAAATCATTTTAATTTGTAGAACTAATTAATTGATTGCGATATTGTTACGTTGTAAATTAATTTATATCTATAGATCTTGTTACAGTTAAATATAGCGACCCTATGTTATGGAAAAAAAATAAGTTATTTTTTTAACTTTTTTGGGTACAGAATATGAAACACCATGTATATCGATCGGTGTGCATCGCTTCCCGGGGCGGTACGGGCGCCATCGCGACCCTTTGCGCACACGCATAAAAAGTGCCAACACCTGGCCGTAACCATAGAGATCAAATCACTACATCGAAACACATTATTATCTCTCTTACTGCTATTCTAGACTTTAAGTTTCAACAAATAAGGTACATTTTCCATGGTTTGAGTGGCAGCAATTTATTGAAGCTCAAGCATTATCGATTATTCGTGTGAATTATAACGGTTTTCTTTTGTTGATATTTTGACAGGTGAGAATCACAAAAACGCATAATTATCAATCGAAGTTTTTAGTGTCATACTCAATACGTTGCTACATAGAGTAGCATTTTTCATTCCATTTCGTTTTTATGTCAATGCACTTAATTGCGTTAATAGTCTTCTATCGTGTTTCTAATCGAAACGCATTGTTTTTGTTCAATCGCTGCAATTAACAGGCCATATTGCATTCTAGATAATAATTTAAAAATAGAAATTGCATCAACCGAATCACGTTCACGGTGACCAATAGTAGAACTCCAAATTCCGTTATTGGAGCAAAAAACAGACGTGTCAAAAGAATTCCCGTTCGATTTTAAATTTGGAGCGCGGGATAGGACATGGGACGCGCATGCGCGTGCCATACTGCGCGGCAGAGCGTGGCGTATGGATGGGAGCAGATGACACGCGACCGTTATACCAGGTGCACGTGCCGGCATATTTTTCACATCGGAATTTATGAGTTGTACACATAACGAGTGGGTGCGAAAGATAAGAGATGGGAATTATGAACTCGTTATAGAAGTAAAAGTATGTTGTACCGTATTCCAATTAACATGATTTTTTTTATTGAATAGTAATTGTCTTCATTCTCAGCGCTAATGTCTTCAAAGCTATTTGCATAGGAGATTTGCATCATAAAATCAAAAGTACGAGTGAAATCGTTGAGATCTCAGCACATAGAGACAAGGTTACGTTACAGATACGAATATACTCTACTCTACACAGATCATTTGCTCAAATTGAATAGCATAGTGTTCGGAATTCTGATGTTTTACATTCACCAAGTTAAAAGGTATGACCTATCCTTGGCTTCGATTCGTAGAAAGGAACTATTAGGTATTTCCTTGCTCACGTAGCAGATGATTTGATGCAAATCCGCATTCAATTACCATCACGGCTTATTTCTGAAAGCATTAAAAACTTAAATTAAGTATTTTTTATTCAAGCTTCAAGAGTATAGATTCTTCTTTAGCTTGGGGCTCACTTAAATGTCTCGCTGATGGTGGCGAGTGTGGATCATTCGGTTCCCTACAAAATGGTTGAGCTGGATGGTGCTGATCCACGCGTCATGTTCGTGAACGGGCGCCGTCAGTTGAGACTGGTCATCTCTTATCTGCCAGGGCTTATTTTTAATCTTATATTTTCAATTGCTTTTGATAATTTTTTGTACATTGTTCTCACATATATATAGAAGCAACAAGAATAATGTGCCCAGGATTTTGTAATATCTATATTTAAAAGAGTGTCCTTGAAGTTTCTTGCCCGTTTATCTCCATAGAGATCTACGTTTTGGAATGGGCAACTAGCTTCAACTTTCTAACTGACCGACTCTGACAATTCAAAAGTGCCTGTAAATGAAATGCTTTGAGTTTCAGTTTGAGTTACTGTAGCATTCTCCATTGAGCTAAAAATAATAACAGATAATCAGTAATCATTGATAGTGTTGCAATTTAATTAAAATATATTTTAAGATTGATTTTCATAAAGACCATCTTTACATACCAAGTCCCCTCCGTGCCTCGGAAAGCACGTTAAGCCGTTGGTCCCGGCTGTCATTTGTAGATCTTTGACAGTCGTTACGGGTAGTTAGAAGCCCAATAAGTCTAACAACCAGTCTTACCAAGGGGTATCGTGTTACCTAGTCACTAGGTTGTGGAAGTCAGATAGGCAGTCGCTCCATGTAAAATACTGGTATTCAGCTGCATCCGGTTAGACTGGAAGCCGACCCCAACATAGTTAGGAAAAGGCTAGGCAGATGATGATATTTTAAGATTGATTCGTCGATAAGATTAAATAATTTATATTTACAGCAGAGAGTTCGGGAATCAGAGCAAAGCCTATTAAATCCCAAGCTATACTATAATTCCTATAATACCTAACATAATATAAAATATGAGTGACTATGATTTTACGATATATTTTTTATGATTCGTAAAACTTCATCGCGTGTAATGGAGCGCGGTTAATACGCTCGGTATACTTGGTCATGCTTTCCCCTCTCCGTGACCATTTCCACTTATAAATATTATATCAGTCTGTGATTCTTAAAAAAGTTAAACAGAGATTCCTCACTTTTTGTGACGTTTACGTTTATTGTTTTTTGGTTGGACCTCCCGTGTGCCCCGTTAAGAAACTGACTTCAACAAAGCCTTTTTTTTTTGAGATCATGACTACTTAACCGGGCTTTCCTGTGGGTGCCTTAAGCTACTACACTTAGAACCTCCAGCCAGGGGTTATTCAACTGCACAGCGGACAGAGCTCCGGCGGGATCTCATGGCGTCATGGAGAGTGCGATTGTCGCAACCCAGCGCTGGGCACGTCACAATTGCGGCGATAAGACCCCTCTTTGAGGAGTGGCTTGAAAGGCGCCACGGCGTCCTCACCTTCCGCCTGAAGGCGATAAGGCGGGAGGAAACGCCTGGGTGTCACCATTGTGTGGATCGGCCTGAGGACGCGGTGGAGCATACGGTGGAGGTCTGTCCGGCTTGGGCGGAGCAACGCCGTGTCCTCGTAGAAGCGATCGGCGGCGGTGATCTCTCGCGTCCGGCCCTGGTTCAGGCCATGGTACGGAGCGAGAGGAAATGGCAGGCCGTCACCTCCTTCTACGAAGCGGTAATGCTCGCGAAGTTGGAGGCGAAACGCGTCAGGGAGAGGCAAAGTTCGCGCCCTCACGCCCCTAACCTCCGCAGGAGGAGACGCCCGGGGCGGGAATCGCGAGCAGATTTCCGGCCACCGTAGGCGCGGACTTGCGGACGGTGAGCAATGGGTAGCTCGCCGTCCGATAAAGACGAAGCCCGGGTCGACAGCGCGTTGTGTTCCACGCGCGCCTCAAAGAGATGTCAGCAGAATTGACGGGGTCCGCAAGGGCCAATGCCTGTCGGGGGTTCGAAGAAAACCAATAGGGAAATCGTGGCCCCCGGCAACAGGGCAACCGAAGGAACACGGGTGGGTTTTAGCCAGTAAGAGTCTGACACAGCCCTCCCGCTCCGCCCAGAGCGGGAGAAGTTATTTGATAATATCCCACCCAAAAAAAAAAAAAAACAGTAATAGACAACAAAACACACAGTATGGTTGGCAACCCTAGATGAAATGTGCAATTTTACTGCGCATCGGTTGCATAGAAAGTCTGAGAATTTGAATATTTTATTGATATTTATTGTGAAACAAAGCCATACCAATTGTGGTATAAAAAATGATAAACTACTGCAGTTATTGATGGGCACATCCAATGGTAGAAAGTATTGTGCTCAATTTTTGACAAGAATCGTTACTTTCGTGTCTCGATAGACAGTACCTAACATGGCCATAGGTACACACGGCTACACATCAAGCTATACATTTCCAGTATAAGCTGACCTCGCATTGTACGGAAATCCTATACAATGCGAGATCAGCATAAACTGGAAATGTATAGCTTGATGTGTAGCCGTGTGTACTTATCACAAGTCACAATAAGCAAAAAATATTTAATTGCCAAAAGTCAAAATGTAGTCTTAAAAAGTCCTCTAAAAACCCTTCCCTATAACAAAAACCTTTTACACTCAATTAAAATAATTCAAAGCCAACACCCATTGACGGATCAGCCATTGTCAGCATTGAAGCGTGTCTGTAGAAATGTAGGAAGCTGTCAGAGCTATCGCACGTCGTGAAGGTTTGATGATAACTTCAAGGTTTCTAATAATGTCACTATTTAGGTCGATTGATAAAATTCAGTGTCAAACGAATACCGATAGTATTTTGTTTGATGCCTCGGATCGTGATGAAAATATTAATGTTTTACGAGAATAAATAAAACAATATTCCAATGTTATTTTATGCTCATTAAAAAAACAACACACCTCACCTAGTTCCACCTCTGCCTAACCCTTCGGAAAATACAAGCATGATGTTATTTTATGTTATGTAGAAATACAAAATACTTACAAAATAACATTTATCTAAAAATATATTGGAACCACCTGTATACGGCAGTCTCAAAAGCCTTTCTGGTGGACTCTGGGATTGGTGGCCACATTATGATTTAAATGGATGCCAATCCTATTAGAATCCATTTAAATAAATCTCTACATCACATGTAACGACCACAGGAGTAGACAGGTTCGTTAGAATACCTACTAAAGCTGAGATCACAAAGTCCACCTTACACACCTATATATACTTAGGTACTACATACATAAACAGTTTTCTACCAATGTAGGGGTCTAATACAATAATATCGTTGGTAGTCGTTATCCCGCATTTTCAAAAGACCCACAGAATATAAATGTGAACAGACACCTTTATATTCCAAACATAAAGTTTTAGACAAGACAAATGAGCATCACGATTTTTAAAACTGTTGTTCCAAATTATTTTTTTTTGTTTCATCACAGATGGATAATCTAAGCATAGATAAATTAGGGAGGATCCGCAATGGTAGTCCGCGAAATTGAATTTTGCGGGCTGTGACTAAATGCATATACAGGGTGTCAGGGACATCGACGCGAAAACTGAAACCATGGATTCAGTACATGATTTTGAACCCCCCTTTTTTTTTTTTTTTTTTGGGTGGGAAATCATCAAATAACTTCTCCCGCTCTGGGCGGAGCGGGAGGGCGTGTCAGACTCTTACTGACTAAAACCCACCCGTGTTCCTTCAGTTGCCGTGTTGCCAGGGGGCCACGATTTCCCTATCGGTTTTCTTCGAACCCCCGGCAGGCATTGGCCCTAGCGGACCCCGTCAATTCTGCTGACATCTCTTTGAGGCGCGCGTGGAACACAACGCGCCGTCGACCCGGGCTTGGTCCTTATCGGACGGCAAGCTACCCATTGCTCACCGTCCGCAAGCCCGCGCCTACGGTGGCCGGAAATCCTCTCGTGACTCCCGACGCCCAGGGCGTCTCCTGCTGCGGCGGTTAGGGGCGCGAGGGCGCGAAATTTGCCTTTCCCTCACGCGCTCCGTCTCCTCCTTCGCGAGCATTACTGCTTCGCAGAACGAGGTGACGGCCTGCCATTTCCTCTCGCTCCGTAGCATGGCCCGAATCAGGGCCGGACGCGAGAGATCACCGCCGCCGATCGCTTCCACGAGGACACGGCGATGCTCTGCCCAAGCCGGGCAGACCTCCACCGTATGCTCCAGCGTGTCCTCCGGGCGATCCACACAGTGATGACACCCGGGCGTTTCCTCCCGCTTTATCCTGAACAGGTACCTCCCGAAACAGCCGTGTCCGGTGAGCACCTGTGTCAGGCGGAAGGTGAGGACGCCGTGGCGCCTCTCTAGCCACTCCTCAAAGAGGGGTCTTATCGCCGCAATTGCGGCGTGCCCATGAACCCCCCTGCGATGAAATTTTTCGTCGGTTATTTTTTTTAAAATCAGCTGTTCCATACATTTTGACCGCGTAGGTATTGCACTTTTCTATGAAACAGCAGATTTTTTTTAAATAACCGACGAAAAATATGTCCCTGCCACCCCGTATATATCGCTAAACGTATTAAAAACATATTCTGTCTCTGTCATCTTCAAACGATTCACAGAAATAGAACGATGTTTTAGGGCCTTTAATTCGTTTAGCGCTAAATTAAATACAATTTAGTGACTTTTTGTGCAATCACGCCCTAACCTAGGTCTGGAATTCTGGATGCTAGTACCTAATCAATAATCTTAGTCAGGATGTTTGCGCGTGCGATTAGATTGTTTCATTAATTATTTACACCTGCAATACAAAGAATTTTGCTGCTTTGATTGTCAATAGACCTTTTTGTAATCAATCAGTTAATGTCGATTAGCATTCAAAGAATCCATGGAGTTGCTTGTTTTTTTTTCATGTTAGACGTGTCTGTGACGAAATAATCCCATTGCGCATTTCAAATAGGTGATAATTGTCAATCATTAGCAACTTAGTATTAATTATTGTAATTAGTTGCGGAATGGTACTATTTCGCAATAGATCTTCGCAATACAGGATTAGAGCTTATATGCAAATTGTAAGAATAAGATGCATATGCCAGCATATGCATACAGATTGTGTCATAATAAATAATATGAAAGATTTTGAAACCTTTGACAGTCCACTGCTGGAGATAACACTCTCATGTATCATATAATTATGTCTGGGGAGTTTGTTGCGCCACTTCTTCTTCCCAGCTAAAGGCACTAGGAAGTGGTGAAGGGTGGGCGTTTTTGGGGGACTGTCTTATGTAATTTTGACGTTCGAAAAGTGCTGATTCTCAGCCTAGTTTGAATAAATGACTTTTGAATTTTATCACTCGCTATTTTACCCTTCTATATGTCTGTAGTCTGTACCTAGATTTTAGGTTTTTTTTTTTCTGATAAAAACAAGGTTCACAAAAAAAAAATCATGAATTAATTAATTAAATACACCGAAATTTGAAAAGAGACACTATAAACGTATGCTCATGTAGGTATGTTGTAAATAATATAAAAACTTGACTGTTATTTGTAAGGAAAGGAAAGTAAGTAAGTCTGTCAGCTAAGCTGTTTACATCGAAAACTAATAAGTAGGTATCTACATTTCATTTAAATGCAGCCGGTTTATTGTGTAATAATATCACCGTAAACACATAGGTGAGGTGAGCGGTCAAGAGAGTAAAGTATTTCTATTTTCTTAATGGTCCTCGGGTATCATCGGATTTCCGAATACAAACGAATGCTAATTTCCATGTCCATCAATTATTAGATTTATCGTGTATAATAATTTGAATTCAGAATTAAGCACTTCATTGTTGTTTTGTTTTAATTTCCGTGTGAACTATATAGAGCTGTAAAACTGTTTTCCTATCTGTCGTGCCTGCGACTTTAGCGGCTTTCCTCTAATTTTTTAAATAAATTTCATTAGAGAAAAAAACCGGCCAAGTGCATGTCGGACCACGCACAATGTAGGGTTCCGTAGTTGGAATTAATTTATCCCAAGAACAAAATTAACTTTGTAGTTGAAAAACATGTTCTCCCATACATTCTGTATGGGAGAACATGTTTTTACAACCGCAAATCTAAGTTGGTCGATTATTACTCGTTAACTTGTAAAGCCTACTCAGCTGTGATAGTTTTCCTTTTAAATTCGTTATATAAGCTACTGTTGTGAATTTTTTCACATATGTAAAACCAACCATTTAGCTGACAGGGGGGGGGGACACTTGACTGTAACCAAAATTTTCACCTTAAGGGGACGATAACTGACTTTTAATGATTTTATACTGAAGATGACGTCTAAACGAGTAGTGTTAGTGATTTGGAAAAAATATATGTTAAATTAGAGCATTTTCTTAATATTTTAATATAAGCATATTATTGATTATGTTTATATTACATAGTGAAATTAATTTGTAAAGTTATGTCTAACGCGGATAAAAAACTGAGAATGACGCAAAATCTATCAAGCGTATTTGTCTGAAAACTTCATAATTTTAAAGATAATTAAATTATTGATCGTTTAGTATACGTGTTTTATTAAAATACTTTTTGTTTTCCGTGTAATAAATTAATAATGCGTCTAATTTGGGTCAGCGCTCCTTGATGGGCAAGTCCTATTACTGGCTGAACGTACGACGCGTTGCGTGAGCTCAGTACAGAACACGCAAGCTAACCATTCAAGGTCACTGTCATATATCTGCGTCTTAAAGCTTAATATTTCGCAAACGGATCCCTGAATTCAAAAATGGTTTTAACATACTCACAATGTTTTTGAAAGACCTTTCCAATAATACCACAAATAGTGGGATAAAAAAATAAAAAATAAACATCATCAATTTACGTGTATGGGAGATACCCTAAAAAAAAATATTTTTCATAATTTTGTTTTACCACTTTGTCGGCATAATTAATATGTATACCTATGCTTAATTACAGCTTTCTAGTACTAAGGGTCTCGGAGCTAGACTGCGGACAGACAGACAGACAGACAGATAGACAGACAGACAGACAGACAGATAGACAGACAGACAGACAGACGGACATGACGAAACTATAAGGGTTCCTTGTTTACTACGGAACCCTAAAAAAGAGTATTAACAACTCTATATACTTCCCAGTCGATTGAGAGCGTAGAAATAGAAATACAGTAAATCCCTAAAATGACAGCATTGACAGTTCCCTTCAAACTCACTTCACTATGTTTTCACGGTAATAAGATTTATAAAACAGAGAGCGGCTTTATATCATTGACCGAAAAAAAAAAACACTTCGACTGAATTTAGAAAATATTATTTCTTTATTAATACAGGCCACTCTAGGCATCATGAAGGCGTATTAGGTACTTACCTGTACCACAGTATAAATAAGTAACGGTATTGTCTTCATAGAAAACGGCCGAAACGGCAGTTACCTACCCACGGATGCGTAATGTTTACGATTTATCTACCGAGCCGTAGGTTATTATTTCAAGGTCACTGCCGAGATACAATACTGTTACTTTATTATACTGTGCCTATACCTACTGACTGATGGAAAATAATTTAATTGATACCTTGCATTAGGTATACTTTAACTATTGAAATAACATACCTATCAATGGTATTACCATACTGCGCAAATTGTGAGTCAATCGAAGGAAAACTATACTTAGAAACTATTCGTAAACTAGTTAGTAATGATCACTTTATGTAATACTAGGACCATTAGCCCTAATATTAAGATACCTGCAATCGACGCTTCCATACCGCTTGTAAATGACTAAATAATTATATTTAAAAAAATTCTATAAAAATATAATTTAAAAAAAATGTACCTAATTAAAAAGCTGCAGGATTAACTAAACGCTGATTAAAACATTGCAATAGACACTGGTGCCGATTCCCTTGTTCACAAACTAAACTAAATTTAAGTTCAGTGCATCTTTTTCTTTGTATTTCATTAAGAAAAGGACAGAAGATAAATTTTAGTTTAGTCCTGTAAAATCAATCAGCGCCTGTCACTACTCCATACAAGTTTAGACGTGATTAAATATTTGCCTACTAAAATTACGTCAATTTACGTCAAGCGTTGATTAATTTGACAGGACTAAATTAAAATTTATCTTCTGTCCTTTTCTTAATGAAATACAAAGAAAAAGATGCACTGAACTTAAATTTAGTTTAGTTTGTGAACAAGGGAATCGGCACCACTGTACTTAACTACGTCAAGGTAAAGAACATCTTTGCTCAGCATTGGATTAATACCTAAAGGTGTTAAAAACATGTATAGTATTCATGCAAAAATTCAATGATACCCTCATAATACTTCTAACCTAACCTAAGGCAGAGACACATGACCTAATCTTGAATTCCTTCGATAAACCAAGAATTATTATCGATCAGTAAACAAAATTATCGACTGACTAACAGCTTGATGTGTATTTAGTTAATAATGTTAGTATTACAGTACAGTAGACAAATGAATATGAATCAGATAGTCCGTTGAGTCAGACAATCAGAAAACCGCAAACCGTGGCATACTTTAGTTAGTCTTTACCCGCTGAGAGGTTAGCAAAGTGAACATTGGTGCCGATTCCCTTGTTCACAAACTAAACTAAAATTAAGTTCAGTGCATCTTTTTCTTTCTATTTCATTAAGAAAAGGACAGAAGATAAATTTTAGTTTAGTTCTGTCAAATTAATCATTGCCTGTCACTCTCCATACAAGTTTAGACGTGATTAAAAACTTGCCGATTAAAATTACGTCAATTTACGTCAAGCGCTGATTGATTTGACAGGACTAAACTAAAATTTATCTTCTGTCCTTTTCTTAATGAAATAGAAAGAAAAAGATGCACTGAACTTAAATTTAGTTTACTTTGTGAACAAGGGAATCGGCACCATTGTTTTATATGAATATCACCGTAAATTATAAATATGTAAGTTTATGGTAAGTGAACCAAGACATTCCTGAACAAACTAAGTAGGTACTCATGGCTACACATCAAGCTATACATTTCCAGTATAAGCTGACCTCACATTACTACCAGTCTAGTGGGTTGTAAAACTGTGCTACTATTTATTTTAGACGGTAAAAGACGTTAGAACTTAAAAGAAAGTAGCAGACGTAGTTTTTCGTTTAGTTGACACGTTCAGTGCCGGTAGCCCTCCTGGAGGGTTCACCTAGTCGCATATGGGGTCCCTCGTGGAGGGCTCATTTTAAATGTAGATTTTTCTTAGCGAATACAGCAATAAAAACCGGGAAAATAAAATCTGATGTATGTTTTAAAACCAACGCATATACGAATAAATCTTGTTAAAATCCAAGCATTTTATTTTTTAAATATTTTTAGTTCACGGTTACAAATGTTCACAAAAAAATTTAAATGTTTGAAACTACTTATAGCGACAAAACCCGCTGCAACCACTATTTTACGTCGTATTACAGTGTTTTATAACACGGTTTTAAACCTAATGGTTCACTTTAGCACAAACGTAATGCCGGTACTTTTATGAAAAGTGGGAGGAGTCGAAAGTGTTAAAGTATAGTTTTGCATTAGCAAACTTACAACTTTTAATTTAGTTACTTCATGTTCTTACCCTGATAAAAAAATAAGTAGCTTAGTTTCCAAGGTACTGGGTACGGAGGCACGTGCCAACGTGTGTTAGGCCGTGGGCCACGTAATTTTTAGAAGAAAAAAAGAAAGAATATATATGGATTGTGTGTACTTGTATGAGTAGAATGGTATTAAATCTTAGCAAGCTCCAGAGCAAGTCTCAAAAGCAAGATTTTTTATTTGTATGCGTACGGCGAATTGAAGGGGAGAAATCACAGCCGATGTGTGAACGCCCTTGCATTCTGTGCACAATAGCCTCTGCAACGGTTTTTAACATCTGCCGATCGGCCCTGTGAGGACTCTCGTGATGTACCATTATTATTATTTCAAAATCACGCGTCATACCGCCTTGGACTATGTTTTACTACTTTTTTCTTCAACTATTGTAAGCAATGAACACAATAGGCGTACCAAATTCCCATGACTATCAAACAAAAACAAAACAAACTTTACATATACGAGATAATTTGGCCTCGAAGGCACCGGCCGTCACGCGTCGCGGGCACGCACCTCTGATGATACTCCTCGTAATGGACCAACACATTACGTCATTGACACCGATCATTAAACCCACCACCTTAGACACGCTGTTCCCACGATTCATTGATTTTTTTCTTTTTCAGGATGTCCAATTTTCAACGAACGCGCAGCAAAGTATGGTGGGGTGATTCACCGCCGGGCGTAGGAAGTCCGGTGGCACAGCCCGACTGGAACCGAAACAATCGCGCTCGAGACGATCCCGAGTGGGAGCCCCAGCTACCTCACTGGATAGCCAATCAGCCCGACGAACCGCAGAACAATAGCGCCGATGACATCGCGCAACCCATACAGATGAACCAATGGCCTCTGCGTCACGGTAGCCCCGGCAGCCACAAGAGCCAAGATTCCGGATTCTCGGATTCAGATAGCTCTCCGCCACCCTCACAGTATTACCAGTCTCCGGAGAATGCAGACAACAATAAATCGACAAGTAGCAGCGACTCAAATAACAATCAAGATATTACTGTGAAACAAGCTGCTGGTTTTAAAAACACGTCGTCGCCATGCAATGTTGCTAACAATGCGAGTATGCCTGACAACGTCAGTATCGGCATGCCGACGCCGAAGCCGCGGCTCCGGAGCAGTAGTGTCATACAGACTCCATACGACTTGCAGAAGTATTGCGAAATACATCAAGACGAGGAACACATGGATCTGTTAAAAGATAAAGACACAGAAAATGAAAATAAAACCGAACAAAAATATCCAACGCCGAAAAATATAAATAACGACAAAGCAAATAAAGAAAACTCGAAAAATATTTTAAATAATAACTTAAACAGTAAACCTAAGTTAAAAATCGAAAACAAAATAGACATAAAGGTTACACCTCCGAGTAACGTAAGTAACAAAGAAAATAACATAACAAACAAAAGTGTAATACAAAAAGATACCAAAGATGTACCAGTTAAAAACATTAATGTTATAAGTCCCTCGAAAAAGTATCCGGCGAAGAAGTCGTTCATATCTAGTACAGATAGCGATAGCACCAAAGTCATTAAAGTAGCTAAAGTAAAAGATTTGGAAACTAGTAAGAACAAATCAGATGACAGTTTAGAATATTTGAAGTTGGAGGATGATAACCAAATAGCAGTAAACAATCAGCCGAGAGTCCGTACGCCGATATCAAATATATCATACGTACCGACTGAGAGGTCATCTGCATCAAAAGTAGATTACACACGAAGTTTATCAAATGAGGATACTATTCCTATAACTACAACTCCAAAGTTCCAAAGAAATAGACTCAACAAATCCCTTAACTTCGAAGCACAGAGGTTAGACCAGCAAATACTAGACATCCAAGACGGCTATCATTCGTTAGGATACATTGATGAGGAAGCTTTACCAAACAATGAAATGTCCTACGAAAATGAACAAATGCATAAACCTGCTAAAGCTATCCTTGGTAAGAATATAATGGACAGTCTTCACCTAAAGCCAACCAAAAAACCAGGACCCAAAGCTAAACAGCGGATGGCCACCAAAGGAGATAGAACGAAGGACATATTCAGATTATTTCCTAAGAAGGAAAAGCCAGGAATTGTGGACAGTCACGCTGGTGGTCATGTAGCTGGTAGTCGAGTTCCTTCCCTCGGTCTACCACGAGCCAAAGACCAAGACTCGTGGGTAATCGTTGCACATCCCGAAGAAATGCTGATACCGCATTACAATGAAAGGCTAGTTGGTACAGAGGCCGAATTAAACATGAAATCTAAACGTGAAGAAGACTACCTCAAGAATGGACGAGTTACTCCACCACCACAATTCCAAGATAAACAGAAAACTCCTTATGAAACAGATACGAATAAAATTTTAACGCATGATTCTAAAAGGGAGAAGTTAAAAGCGGAGATGGACTTTGTGGATGTTCAGCTAAACATGGCATGTACGTCGACGCCAAAGATGCTGACTCCACATGAGTTTATGGACATTCCAAATAGTGAGAGGAAAAGTACTCGGAGAGTTAACTTATATGAAAACTTTAACGATGAGTAAGTGTTTTGTCTACTTTAACTCTAAAATTGTAAATACTAGTGCTTCCTGCAACACGCTTTTTCTATCCTATCCTCATAGTCGAGCCATAAATTTTGCTGTACAATAAAGACAACGATTATCAAATTGATTACACCCTTCTCTTTTATATATATTTAATTGGAAACCTTTTAAGTTCTTACGATTTCCTGAACATCGAATGAAAACCATTACATTTTAAGCACTCTTTGTCTTTACAATAATCGGCCATATTACAACAATTTCATATAATTCAATATCCATTATCCAATGTTAACTAATTTTAAAAGGTCAACTAGTCACCACTTGAAATCCTTTGTCTTACGTTACATAAAGTGACTAACATCCTCCTTGCGTGGTATCCTTTCTATAAAACCCTATACGGTTTTCACATTTACGATTTACGCAATGAAAGTTCTTTTACGTGAATAACTGCAAACAATGCAAACTCTGATGTCATTGCTTTATCCGCCCAAGACTCATTCAAGTTTAAAAGTGTTTCGAATAGTTCCGATCCTTCTTCTTATAACCTACCTCCTATACCCTCGGAGTCTATTAAATATTTAAATATGGCTACAATCTTATTTACCTACAATAAAAATTACCTGCATTCAGTGTAGGTATACGGAGGTTGTGGTATATCTCGCACTGTTTTTCAATAACGTTCTGCTCTCTCTAACACCTTGGTTTTAAATGTTTCCTATAACTTACTAACACATTCTTCATAATTGCTCAACAGCGAATACCATTCCAGAATAGTACTGAACAACCAAGACGAGATCCTATACCGGGAGCGTTCAATAGACCAGACATGCCTAGAAAGGCTCTGTGAAAGAAAGCCGGAACCCGTCCAATACTGGTTGTGCGACCTGGTCGGGTCGTGTGAGAACGAGTGCATGACGACGCTGCAGAGCAAGCCATTGGGAGCTGAAATGAAGGCACTGGTCTCTGCCAGCTCTGCGACTATCACAGGAAATATAAAGAAGGTGCAGACTCATGGCCAGATCATTGTGCACCAGTACAGTGATGTTTTGAGGTAAGAATCATAGATATATCCCTGAACTTGATTAATAATGTTGTGTCATTGCAAAATGGACTTAAAACAGGAAGTCGTCATACATTAGGACACTAAGATTTAGATATTATGATATTATTTATTATTAGATTATTCATCCGCTCGCAAAAAAGACAATACAATTTTTTTTTATAGAATTAGGTTATCAAGAACCAAGATCTAATCAATATATCGATAATCGAAAGTAGTTGCCTGTTGTCCAACTTTCACAGTAAAAAAAAACAATAATCATTTTCATTTCATTGCTCTACATCCATACCAACTACGGAAACATGTACTTTTCACAATTACCAACTTAGCATATACGCATTCGTGATTATGCAAAACATTTCCACGTTACAGGCAAATCGAATCGGGGAAATCGAGTGAGGAACAAATCTGCTTATTAGTAGCAAATATCAACGAATTCGTACTAGCTCACAGCATAACTCTAAATACGAAGCCGCCGGGAGAAACTCCAGAGAGATGGGACAAGATCAAGAAGTCCCTACAGCTGTATTTACAGAAGTTGATAGATGTAGGAGAAGATGTTAAGGTGGAACTGAACGAGAGCAATACAGAATGGAGTCTGGTCCTGAAACATTTGGACACGTTGATCGAAATTTTCTTGGAGACAACTAAAGCTGTTCTTGTGCAACAGATGAAGGTAAAGAACTAAATAAATGTCTTGTTATATTAATTCATCAAAATAAACTGTACCGTAATTGCGTTATACACGATCAATCACAATTTGTTTAGATTTGAAACAGATCGGTAATCCATTGCTTCATAAGTTGTAAAAAAATCTGCTCAACAACGTAATTAACGCAATTAATGTTGTTGAACTGTCAAAATGAAACTTGTCATAATAGTTAACGAAAATGAGTTACGCAATTAGGGTAACAGGCCTCCTCTCACTGAGAGGAGGTCTGTGTCCCAGCAGTGGGAACATTTATAGGCTGATGATGATGATGAATTAGGGTACTGGTAATTAAGTTGAAATTGTAGGAGGGAGGGAGCACACTATTTAGATACCTACGTATCTAAGCTGGGATTTTAAGCTACTTGAGCCACTAAATGTCTCGATTGATAACAACCAATCTAACCGAAGAACATTTAGAGTTTCCGATAAATATATACAAATTTGATTTGTAGTTTGTTAGAACAAGCGACTGTTCTAACAAACTACAAATCAAATTTGTTTGTTTCTTAAGAATACTGATGAGATTCAACTTTAAATCAATAATCTTGTTGCACCAGAATCGATTCTCTTACAATTACATAATTCAATAGATACCGAATACCAGTACTCGAATGAGAAGATTTTCTCAGCATCTTTTATACATTCAATATTAACAATATCATAATTATAACAAACCAATATCCTTTCCCACAGACTTTAGTATCAATAATCGAAGAACCACCATCGGACATGATCCTCAAAAGCACTCTAACATCCATAGGCCATTTAGCCATGTTAACTGACAACACCGAAGGTTCCTTACACGAGAAATGTATCAAGATCATGAAGAATATCACGGAGTTGCCGTTTGTGGACTGTGCTGTACCCAGGGCGTTGTTGACGGCGATTATTGAGTCGAATAAGAGCTCTATAAAGGCGCTGTCACTGCGTGCGCTTGCGACTGTTTGCGTTAACGGGGATGCAGTGAAACAGTTTGAAGAGGTAAGGATTCCATGAATTCTTTTAATCGGTATTGTTTTGGTAGTAATCTTATCCAGTTTAATCTATTTAAAAGGATCTTGATAAAAGCATTCTTACGCTATCAGCTTCTGAGATCATAGAAGTACTTTGACATTCGCATCTAATGTTGGATATTGAAAATTGCATTTACTAAATAATTTGGTAGATACTCATAGGTTCTACTAAGATCTTTGAAATTGCGCTCAGCATTTCTTCTTTTGGGATCCTGCGGCAGATCCTGATCCATCCCAATCCTCGTAATCCGCTCTCATTTCAGAGTTCTTGTTAGAGAATTTTGTCTTTACGGGTAAGACCAAAATTCTCTAACATGAACTCTGAAATGAAAGAAGATTCATTATTTACATATCAGTTAACCACCACTTTTTCTTTTCTTCTCTTTAGGGAGGTGGTATTGAGATAATATCAGACATTCTATCAGACCGGTCGAACCCAGAGCCACAGATGCGAGAGGCGATCACTGTGCTCACTCAGATCACAGCGCCGTGGCTGAGGGGACACTACGACCTGACACAGATGCATTTGTACCTCAACACCATTGTTGATAATATTACCGGTAAGTTAAACAGAAAAAAAAAATCTGTTACAATAATGGACGCCTAGCGCCATCTAGTTTAAAAGAATCGAAGCAAAAATACAATTTGTTCGAGTGTGTAGTGACATCTATTGATAGAAGAAAGACACTGTGAGTGAGTTTTACGAAGTTCAGAAAAAAGATAAAACGTTTCGAATACAATAAGAACTTACTCTAAAAACAAATAAATTTTCCACTTCAATAACCACGTGAAACACATAATACAAAATGAAACATAGGTATACAAAAAACTATGGTTAAAACGGCGAGTAGGTACATACAGCTACATATCAAGCTACACATTTCCATTCTAAGTTGACCTCTCAATGTACGGACATCCTATCCATCCCATCAGCTCATACTGAAAAAGTATAGCTTGATATGTAGCCGTGTGTACCACCATATTAAATACGCAATTTCATGTCTAATAAAAAACGGTTCTTAAAGAAAAATCATAACAAAAATGTCTATTTCCCAGGAATTCTCTCCCGCACCGACTGCTGCCAACTCCTCCTCCTGTGCACCGCGTGTCTCGTCAACTTAGTGCGAGAGTTGGAGCTAGAGAAGAAAGAAGGTGACGTCATCACCGGCTCTGATATCGTCGACGTCATTACCAAGCATCGGACAGTCGAGAGACTGCTGGAGGCTGTCAAACGACGGGGACCGAATATCTCCGTGTTTTTACAAGTAAGTTGAACTTTGAAGTACTACTAGCCGTCTATGAAAATTCGATATCATCGGAATCATCCGCCCGCTTAGCGGCTCCCAGGGTTGCGTTCGTGTTAGAACCATTCATATCCGACAATTATGGGATTGGCATGGAATTAGTAAGAGCTATGCTTATGGCATCAGGACTGACATTTGCAAGCATTTGTATAATTAACTTTGTCAGCTAGAACTATAAATGTAATTTAAAACTAGGCTAGAACACAGTCGTGAAAGCTGAAAATTATGTCGAAGCATTTGTAAAAATAATTTTATGAATCGCCGTCACAGACAAGGGCATTGATATCCGCATTTGCTAAACTTTACCAAAACACAAGTTCGTTTAAAAAATAACGTTTCAGGTTTTTTCCTTTCCGATATAAACTCGTGTTTGTTGAAAAAAGTGACAACGAAAGTATCAGATAAAGAAATATAAATTGTAACATTATACATCAGGGTCTAACATAACTTTTCTTTTCAGGAACAAACAGCATCTCTCCTAGCCTCTCTATCGCGCATCCCGCGCTGCATGCTGCTTCTATCGTCCATCACGTCTTCCAGCGTGGCGCTAGTGTGCTTCGCGCGCACCACGCCCGGCAGTTGCGCGCGTAATGCCGAGTTGCGCGCGCAGGCCAGGCTGCACTGCCATGCCGCTGAGGCTATTGCTAGGTAAGTGTCGATACTAGTTTCAAATTCAAATCATGTCTAATTGAAGACACATAAAAAACACTTTAGAATGTCAACAATTACAAGAAAATAGAATTGATTCTAATTGCCCCTTCCAAAAGTTAGTTTCTTATGGAGAAGACTGGACAAGAAGCTCCATAGTTATTTTTTTTAAATACAATAAGTTTAACAACTGTACTGGCACCAAGAAGCAGGAAACCAATATTTTGTAACAATAAGTAATTTAAAAGAGTGTCTGTGGAGTTTCTTGCCTATTCTTCTCCATAGGAACCTACCTACTACGCTTTGGAATGGGCAATTAGCTTCATCTTGCTGACTGACCGACCCCTTGACAATTCAAAAGTACCTGTAAATGGTTTAATTGAAATAAATAGTTTGAGTTTAAAACACTTTTTGAGCATCAAGAGCCTCCCACGACCAACCTTCACCACTTTCCAGTGTACTGGAAGCAATAAGTGGCCCAACAAACTACCTAGCACTCTAAGGGTTATCCAAATCGAAACGGAATAATCTACAATACGATATAACTTGGCAGTTCCAAATTTCGCGCAGAACGCTGCGCAATAACATTTTTAGGAACCAAACGGTAACATGAGGCGAGTGTGAGTGAGAGCACATGCACGAAAGTTCGTAGTACCTATGTACTGCTAAGTTACTATATCGGCCGAATTGTAATTTTGTCGGGCTCGGCTCGGCTCTGCCTGTCAGATCTATTTTTTTCTATAAGTACTTGCACGACACTCAGTACCAGTTGTATGCCATTATACCTGGAGGAACATGGCTCCTAAAACACAGGCTTCTGGCCTAGTTTATGAGGCAGCAGTTCGCCCTTTAATGTGACCCTATTGTACAATATTTCTATAATCCTTGTGTACTTATGTATGTTTTTATAACTGTAGAAATAAACATTTTATTTTTCCCAAAAAGTTACCCCTTTAACTCTAAATTTACTAACCATCTCAATTTATCCGCAGGCTCTCAGTATTGCCCGACGTCTCCCACCAAATCGTGCAACTAGAAGGCGTTCCTCTCCTTACCAAGTTGGTAAGGCTGCAGCGAACGCGCCCTCCCCTCGACACCAACCCCGACCAAACCCTGATACACTGCTTGAAGGCTTTGAGGATCATCCACAAACACTTCCCGGACGCTTTCGACGATGAACAGGATGTGAATGACATGATCAGACCACATCTCATGGAATCGCTCATGTTGTTCTCGGCTAAGAAGGAAAGTTATGTTTAGTTTTTATCGATTGTTGTAGGCAATCGATTTTGTTATTCGAAAATAAAATCGGTTTAAATGTACAGACCCCAGCACATCAAGTTACCCGAAACTGTCAAATTTTCCCAATCAACTTTGAACCTTAAACTTCAGCGATAAAGTTGAAAATCTATTAAATAAATTTGACAGATTGTAGTACCCTAATGTGCTGGCGTCTGTACCTATCGGTAAAAAATCGAGTAATTTTGTGAAGTTCCGATTTTATCGACTGATAAATGGAAAAACTATAACCTCTTAAATTTGACCAAACAAACTGTATATGTGACTATTCAGTACGTTCTTTATTATGTATATAAAATAGTAATCATTCCGATTCTTGTGGCTAGAATATTCTAAGAGTTTTATTTCTTGGTTAAGTGTAAATTAACCTAACTCGAATATAGTTCTCCTGAGACTGAATTGTAGAAAATTAGTGTAACATAATTATGACTACTTAAAAGTAGGTGATTTAAATTCTTAAAAAATATATCGGAGTTAATGAACTCTATAATAGATCCGAAAGGATAATCGACTAAATCGATTGCTAAACGTCTTGAATTCGATTATAACTAAATAAAATTTGACAAATGAAATATAATCACACCCTAATTATTATTAGACCACATCCACTGGATTTCAAGATAATTGGCAAAATATAAATAAAATATATGGTTTTATACAAGATTGCCATACATTCCACTTCGTATAAGTGTTGCTGTATATAAAAAATTATGCTGCAATAAGTACATTACTAGCTTTGTAAATAGCGTAATATCTTCTTATTTGTTTTACAATTTATCTTGAATAGTTTAGTCCTGAGGCCATACTATCGTGAAATTACTTTTACTAGTCTTTAATCATTCGTGTACACTTAGCTTTATAGTTGTATTTAACGGCATTATTTTTTAAACATCCTGTAATACAAAACAAAGGAAAATTTTCATTAGCCTTGTCTACACTATGGCACATTTTTTCTGGCTGCCAACGTTTGGCTGATGATGGCATAACAATTCGAATCGTGCCCTAGCTATGATGCAATAGAAAAATCTATAAATTTGGAAATACATAATCTGTCTCTTACCAACCCTACATAATTAGAAAAACATTTATTTATTGTCTTGACCTACAGTCTAAAAACATTGCTAGAAACCTATTGTTTTGTATTCCGATGGATTCATTTTTAATGTATTAACTTCACATGACAAAACTCAATAGTATTAGCATTGATACCACCTTATTTTAATGTAAACTATAGTGCTATACTATACCTACATAAACATGTATACATAAAGTTAGTAAAATACTAAGATATGCGGCACCCGCCACTGTTAACTGTTAATAAATATATTACCGATTTCATTTTTTGTTTTATTCGTGAGAAGAATAATGTTAGATACCTACCGGTTACAATCTATATTTAATGGCCCATTATTCCCATTAATGGAGAGTGAAGGCCACAAGTTTGGTTTTATATTGTCTATGGAACAGAAAGTTCCGTTAATAAAATATCGTATGACTGCAGGAAGTCCCTGTTCACTAATGGCGATAATAGAACTACATCGTTAGTCAACTTGTGCGAAGCCTATGGACAATGGATTTGTAGGTAGGTATATGTAGGGTTACCATCCGTCCGGATTTGTCCGGACATGTCCGGCTTATTGGCCCCCCGTCCGGATTATGTTCGGCCTTCTCATTTATCCGGACTTTTAGATAAGTAGATTTTCTTAAAAAAAGAAAAAAAATTACTGAAAAAATACGATTAAAAAGTTTAATATCCGGACTTTTTTTGCAAATTTCAGGCTTTTTGTCAGGACTTTTCAAATTTCAAAATGGTAAACCTAGGTATATGTATTGCAGTATGTACCGAAAGAGACAAAGTTATGAGTGACAGAGAAGACGCTCTACAAGCCGAGCTACCGGTATTCCAAGCTACCTACCTTTAAACATTAGACAAATTATAACTACAGAAATTGCAAGGTAAAACTAATAATATTTTTTATATGATTATTAGTTTCACCTTGCAAATTGTTAATCTAAAAAACTAAGGTTCCTATTTTGGCTATGGAACCAAAATGACCGACACAGCCCATAGCCACAAACTATTGAAACGATTAGGGTGATTTCATAGTCGCGCTTACACCGACGCGGGGCACGAGATATACATATTGCCTTGTACTGTTTTGTAGTGAAAATTACCTGCGCTTACTTAACTCTAGTC
This sequence comes from Agrochola lychnidis, assembly GCA_963680765.1. Classification (NCBI taxonomy): domain Eukaryota; kingdom Metazoa; phylum Arthropoda; class Insecta; order Lepidoptera; family Noctuidae; genus Agrochola; species Agrochola lychnidis. The sequence goes on along the minus strand of OY796855.1, from coordinate 9,015,800 downwards.
TATGCCCACGTTTGCACGGACGTATAAATATCGCGTCGGGATTTTTTTCGTACATGGGATTTTCAACGCTCTGCTTAGCACCGAGAGTTGAAAATCTAACAGAGTTTTTTCGACGAGCTGGGATGCACTCTGTTGAATTCTCACCGGCGGAGTTGAAAATCCAGTGAGAAATCAAATCCCGCCGCGATATTTTTACGTCGGTGCGAACGTGGGCTAAAAGTCATGACGCTTTTCGACCGTGCTGGCGGTAAGCTACTAACTGTGAAACCAACCTAGGTACGTACCTACTTTCATAAATTGTATGCAGATACTTTTTGCATTCGTCATTTAGTTAGGCCGCATTCCGAGTTACGATAAAACTGAAAATATCACGAATCCGACCAAAGGAGATGTTTCATTTTCGGCCATAAAGTGTACGTTAATGTAAAAAAAGGAAAAAATTCCACGAATTGAGAAAAAATATTCTTTCCTGTTTATTCCCTTAATTACTTCGGCACAAAAAATAATAGTTTAACAAATGATTGCCATATTCTATTCATCATGGCGTCGTTTTACTTGCATGCTGCTTTCGTCCAGAAATCATGTTACATTTTAACATAATAATATCACGTAGACGTCATTTAAATAAATATGAAAGGCATGTATTTCTGTACTATATTAAGATAGCTATCTTATACAACTTTTTTGATTAATTAGAAAGTGTGATTCATCATAAAAATAAAAAACTGCTTTTGTGGATTGTATATTTGTAGGTACTTCTGGACGAAAATGGCTAGCTGTCGATGGTCGTATTTCTCTTAACAAACGTCAAACATTTTCGATTTTTATTTTGTGCCCAAAAAGTATTAGATATTATGGAAAAAAACAGTCTTTATTGTATTTAGGGGTTCGTTTCCCAGGTTTTCTAAAGTGTACATGTTATGGCCGGAGTCCCATACAAAAATGAAACGTCTCCTTTAAAAGTCACAAAATATAAGGGCTTTTGAGTAATAATTGTGACTATTAAATTTAGTCAGCTTCGCGATATTATTACTTTTAGCGTAACTCGGAATGCGGCCTTAATCAGTGCAATCAGTTAACGGAAACCCTTTACATAATGTACACAAAGTATATTAGTCATAGTTTACAAAAGATTTTTTTTTTCTAAGAATGGTAGGTACTTGAAAGAGTAAAACACGTATTACAAAACCATTTTTATATTTAATATTATTCTTTCTCTTATATTAAGCAAGTGTCAGCAGTACATTAACAATAAATTTGATATAATATAAAATTTCATCCATATGATTGTTTAATATTTTTAGAGTGAACAATGTCAACCGTTGTCTCGTGGCAACTTCTTAGATCTAAGTCATAGACACCTAGACAGAATTTGTTCTCTGGGGCCTTGAAGAAGTCCAGGCCTCTGCCAATTTTGATTATCCAGCCAGAACTTAATCTGAAATAGATGAAACAAAAATGATTATATTTTATAGAGTACATTATTTATGCTCGCCTGATTATTTTTGCTGACTGCCTCGTTGGTCTAGTGGCCGCAAACACTACTACTGAGCATGAGGTCTTGGGTTCGATTCCCTGGTCGGGCAAAGTGTTATTGGGTTTTCTAAGTCTGGATTTGTGCCCGGTTGATGGCAATAGGCTCGCCCTCTATTACATGGGCCTAAAACATAACTGGCGAAATGTGGGTGTACCTGCTACAGGGACATCTGCTCAACCCTTCGGGGAAACAAGGCATGATGTTATGTGTGTACATTATTTATGAGAAATGCAACCGATGGACCCAAAGCTCATATTGTTATGTTATTTAATTTCAGTAGCTCTGCATTAAATAAAAGAAATCTAAACATTGGGAAGGCTATAATACTGAAAAAAAAAATTACCTTTTCAGTTTTCATACTAAAAAGCATAGAGCTAAATATTGGCAGTAACATAGTACTGTATACTTACACTCTCTACATAAACATTTTAAGGGTTTTAGCAAAGACCCTTAGTTAGGTATTTGATTTTTATTTTAAATATATATTTACTTTAAAACTGCCATAGTTTTAAGTACCTACTAACACCTATTCTGCCCCCGATAAAAAAAAAAGAATCATCTAACATTTTTTTCAGATTTGAGTTATATACATTGCTGGAATCAGAAAAAAAATATGCATCTGCCAGATTATAACTCAAATCTGGAAAAAATGTTAGATGCATCTTTTTTTCTATCGGGGCAGTACTGTGGACCAAGTTGTCTTTTTTTAATAAATATATTTAACAGTCACCACAAAATCCCATACTTATAAGTAATTAGATGATCATAAAGTACTTACGTAATCTGCCTATCATGTAAGGTGTCCGAGAACTTCACAACCAGTTGGATCTTATACTTAGCCAAGTCATTACTCAGGTGTGTGAACCACTCTCGTTGATCTCCTTCTGATCGGCCATCCTTTGACGTGATCAACTCAATCAGTTGGAGATTTGTACATGAGCGAACTAAGAGTTCACACAGCCTAAGGAAATTCTGACACTGCAAAAGAAAGTATTAGAAATTTTAATGTTACTTGGGTTTGTAAATAAATAAATAAAATTAAATCAAGAATTTATAGACGTAAGAAAAAATGCCACAAGAAATGTAAGAATACAGTTTGGGCTTATAAATGGCAAGACAGACAAAGTTCTAAAAAGATACTTTAGCAAAAAGTTTTCACTCACCTGATGAAAACTTCTAATATAAGGGTCTTCAACGGAAACATATTGTACTTCGTCATCTAAAAACCTTCCAAATAACGCTTTATAACCATGTCCCGTGGAATTATTCTCTATGTGCACCTGTTCATGAAATTGACCAGCCTCCTTTTGATGTAAAACTAACTTTTTTATTGTCTCTGCCCTATTCATGTACTCCTCAACTTTTTTCCTAAGATATGCTTTGTTCGTATCATCAATTTCGCCTGTGGAAAGAATATTATTGTTAATTTTATTTTTAAATATGTAAACAAAGGTGTTATTGTTGCTTACCTCTTATTTTGTCTACTAATATCTGTAGGCCTTCCTGATAACATACTAGCGCTTCTGTGTATCTTTTCTTTGTGTCTAATTCCACACCGCGTTTTAGAATATTTACAGCAGCACTTTCTATATTCATTTTGTATAAATTTCAAAAAATATTTATAACAACGAAACTTTCTGCTGCATATTTTCAGTTGACTGACTGACTTTAGTGACTTTCCAGTTTCCCCGTTTCCAAAGAGTGATACGACTTTAGACTTATTACATTCAGGGCGCATTCCGACTTACGTTAAAAGTGATAATATCGCGAATCCAACCAAATTTAATAGTTACAAAATATAAGGGTTATTGAGTAATAATTGTGACTTTGAACTTTGGTCGGATTCGCGATATAATCACTTTTGGCGTAACTCGGAATGCGGCCTTAGTAAATTGGGGACTTGTGAAAATGAGAATAGTAGTTAAAAGTTCAAAGTCAAATAGAACAGAAATACAACGAAACTGAAGTCTATCTATACGGAAACGAAGTTGGTAATTCCAAGTACAGACGCCAGCACATCAGGCTACTACAATCTGTTAAATTTATTTAATAGATTTTCAACTTTATCGCCGAACAGTAAGGTTCAAAGTTGATTAGGAAATTTGACAGTTTCGGGTAGCTTGATGTGCTGGCGTCTGTACAAAGTAGGGTAAAATGTTGTTGATCTACATTTTTCGATCTTCGTAAACGAACATCAAATGCATGAACATTTTTTGGTTTACATTTAGGTACCTATTCACCGAACATAGTCTGTGTCACTGAATTTTTTCATTTCAAGTAGGATCAGAGAATAAAACAAATTACATTCGAAAAAGTATGATGTAAAGTTTAGATAATTTAACATAATTTTCATTTTTCCGGTGCCTTTTAAAGTTAAAAACAAACAAAACAAAAACTACTAATTATACACGGAACGGAACGTTATTAATTTGACATAAAAACCATAAAGTTGAAGTTTTGTAAATACAACATAACCTCTTCAAGTTTTACATAGCAAAAAAATATAAATATTAAAGCTAAAAATATGATTTAAAATAAATAGCTTGATTTGGATGTTACAATAAGCGGTATAAAAATTATTTCATATCCATCAGAGCTTTATTTTAGCAGAAAATGTCGCATCAGCTGGGACGTGTAGTGTCGGCAATTTTGCACCGATATTTTGGTGAAATCGTGCAGAAAGTGGGCGATGACTTATACACTTTTGGCAGTAAGCCTATCGGCATGATAGTGAAAACGACCAGCCTCACTCGATCCCAGGTAATTAGCGATAAACAATTGTAGTAATATAGGTTATGTTATGTAGTATCGAACAGTCTATGAGTTAATAAATCCATCAAGCTGGTCTATCTTTCTGTTCTACTGGGTCAGAGTATCATATAATTAAGCAGATACCTAACAGTTGAGTCTATCCAGCTGCTACAGTGCAGTAGATTTGTCCCCAAATGTTTTATGTTTATTATAATATATTAAAAAAATATTCTAATACGCCGCTTAGCTAGCGGCTCTAGCTTACTCCGTCCAACAATCTGGCTGTTTACTTGATAAATGATAACAATTCATTTCAGGTCATAGATAGTCTCCGCACACTGCTCAAGTTTGACCTGGCCACATTTGAACCATCAGCCAATGAAGTTATAGCTGATTATAAGTTGGTTCCTGATAATGTGCTTCTTCTTATCAGATATCCTAGGTAATTATAAAACATACCATGACTCAGCATTACAGCTTTATACCCCAAGGGGAATGAAAAACCCCCATTTCACCAGTTAGGGTGTATGGAATAGCAGATGGGCCTGTTTATTGCCAAAATCCAGGCACAAATCCATGGCTTGCTACTAAGACACCTGTCCCACCACCGACGAGGAAGCAACTAGCAATCAACGATTTTCTTGCCCAAGAAACATACAAAAGATTGTACTCCTGTACAATACTCTTGTTGTGGTCCTGTGTAATTAAAGGAGATACATAATATTAATAGTTGAATGCTGACTGTTCACCCTGCCCGTGAGAACTGTCTCTACTAGTTTATTGCAGTGACAAAAGCTATTAAAAAGAGTACTGTTCGGTCAGTGATGCTGACTTCACGGACTGAACACTTGTTGAGACTCATGCTTGGTACATACGCTTGGTATGCACCAACCAGTGAGTAATCGCACTCTCTCTGCTTGTTGCTTGCAAACTCATTTTTAGTTGCTAGCTCTACTCGTTTCTCGTTAATCGGTTCGGTTCGGTTCTCGGTTCTCGTTGCTAGACTGTCAATAAAATTGGTGTGCAAATAGGTAAAATTTAATTTCTAGTAGCAATAAATAAGGTATTTCTCCTTATCGGGCTCAAAACAATGCCGTTACCTTCTAAAATGATTGGTGACAGCATTTTACCCAATTTTGAATGTACACCACTAGCTTCAATCTGCAAAATTACACTTATTTTTTTCTTTTTTGTGTGTAACATCTTTCCTGTTGCTTTCCTGCAATCAAAATATAATATTCAAATCTGTGGGAGTGATTTCGTGAAAAGGGACGGAAGTGTGTTACAGGAAGTCAAGGAAGCGCGCGCTATTTGATTTTACCAATAAGCGCGCGCGGTGCTATAGTTGGTCGTCAGAAACGACCTTGACGAGGCCCCTTTAATGTTGCTTAATACTAAGGTGTGATGTCATATTCCTTATGGCACCTCTTTAGGTCATTGGTTATCCGAATCTTAAAAGGTCCTTAAATGTCTTCGCTGTTACAATTTATAGTAAATTTTTACAAAGATTGTAAGACAAATTAACAGTAATGATGATAAAAATATTGCTTGTTTTCTTTCTTCTAATAAACACATACATACCTATCAACATGTTCCAGGTATCTACTGCAGATAAAGAGTAAGTATGGCAGCGAGGCAGAGCTGTTGGTTGAAGAGTTACTGCAGCAAGCCACCTGCACTGCTACTGTGCTGCTGTTCACCATTGCCATGAAGTATAAGGATGATAAGGTAGGTTGTAATGTCTGCCAAGTTAGAGCAGTAATGGTAGAGTGAAACCAGGTAAAGGCAGCATTTTTAATTGTATAATGTTATTCCTTTATTACATACATAATTGTTTACATTTTTAAAGTGAAAACTTTTGGCGCGTTGGGCATTTTTGAGATGGGACGTCGACGACGTGGGTGTCGCGAAATGTTTAGTTAAAACTATTGATTTCGCGACACTGTAACGCAATTTACCGACACCGTGGAGTAAAAGACATCAACGCGTTGATTACCGCGGTACCGATTTTTTTTCAAGTTTTCACTTCTGTCGGCACTCTCGGAGTGCCACTGTATTTTTTTTTTTTCATTGAACAGCTGCCATCAGTCCTTTCTGGACTATTATCAGTTTGGTTGCGTTTTTTTTTAAACATAAAAAAATACATTTAAAAATATAAAAAATAGTAGCCATTGGCGGCGTCAGGAATGTTATTATTTTATTTAAAATAAATAAATAAATAAAATTTCTAAAATACTTAATCGCTGGACTCTCACCACTTCCTAGTAAATTCTTATTTCCTTTCCAGGTGAGAAACATAACAATTGTGACTCTAAAGGACATGTTCATAAGCCTGGTAACGGCGGGCTACATCCAACAGGCTCCTGTAGCGGAACTCAAGGAAGGCAGTGAGATACCCACACTGGTTCCTGTGGCTACCATCGTGCCAGATATGCTGGTGTCCAGAACTGGCACGATGGCATTGGTGCAAGCTATGAGTTCTGGCAGTATTAGTGATATTAATGATAGTAAGTTTTTTTTTTTGATCTCTGTAATAATTTTCAAGCTGTACTGTAGACACTCGCGTGACTGCAGTACCCAGGACGGTGTTGAAATTAAAGAACTCTTGATTGAAAACCGTAATTATACCTATTTAATTCATTAATACAACATAATATTAACACAAGCGCGACCGGCGCCTGGAGCTAAACTATATTTTTTTTATCGACAAGTGAAAACTATTACAAATCCTAATTTAAATATATCCTGTCAGATTGTTCTGATGATGTGCAGCATTCTTGCCAGCCTGTGCATGAGGTTGCATCTCATGATAAAACCTTACAGTACCTACCTAGTTTTAATCAAATGGCAATGGTGCTGATTCCCTTGTTCACAAATTAAACTAAATTTAAGTTCAGTGCATCTTTTTCTTTCTATTTCATTAAGAAAAGGACAAAAGATAAATTTTAGTTTAGTCCTGTCAAATGAATCAGCGCTTGACGTAAATTGACGTAATTTTAGTAGACAAGTTTTTAATCACGTCTAAACTTGTATGGAGAGTGACAGCCGCTGATTAATTTGACAGGACTAAACTAAAATTTATCTTCTGTCCTTTTCTTAATGAAATAGAAAGAAAAAGATGCACTGAACTTAAATTTAATTTAGTTTGTGAACAAGGGAATCAGCACCAATGACTAAAATTGCTTTAAACTACATTTATAATTATTGTGTGAAATTACATGCTTATTATTGGTTTTGAAATAGTTATTATAAAACTATACATACCTACTACAACCATACTACACTTATACTTGATCAATTTCTGTGAGTGCTAACACTCAGTCATATATGGCGCTATTGTTGGTCGTTTTGATTTAATTATTCAAAAAAGTTTAAATATTCTCCTTTTTTGCAGATATCTACTGGAGAGTGAACTATGACAGGTTCCACCTAGACTTTAGAGATGAGATCATGATTAAAGCTATCACACGACGAATCGATGAAAATGGTGAGTAACTTTGCTTTGTAGTGAATACTTTCTCTCTGTAGATGTTGTAGAAGACGACTAAAGGAAACTCAAAAGTTAAAAGTTTCTAGTCTAGGGCCCTATTATAATCATTTTCAGGACAGGTGAGCAGGGCAGATCAAAGTGACAGTTATTGACATATTAGTTGAGGTGCAAATAGTATAAAATCAAAATTTCACTTTTCTGTCTAATATTGAGCTGCCGTAGTACCCCCAGTGGCGGTGTAAAGGGGGGGAGGAGGGGGCGGTCCGCCCCGGATGCCAGGCACCAAGGGGTGACAACGACAACGCACTCGTACAGCCAAAGAATGCGCACAAAATCTCCCTCTATATAAAAATATCAGTAAATAACTACCTACTCTTGTACCTAGCTACTTACATACTAATATTATATTTTGAAACGCATCGAAACTATATTTCCGTTTTTTGAAGTGAAAACTTTAGGCGCGTTGGGCATTTTTGAGATGGGACTAAACCATTGATTTCGCGACACTATGACGGAATTTACCGACACCGTGGAGTAAAAGACACCAACGCGTTGATTACCGCTGTGCGTGGAGTAAAAGACATCAACGCGTTGATTACCGCGGTGCCGATTTTTTTTTCAAGTTTACACTTCTGTCGGCACTTCCGGAGTGCCACAGTATTTTTTTTTTCGAATATAATTTCTAATTCCCTAGTGAAAGTGAAAAAAGCTTTTCAAAATTAAAATTAATAATCTCTTACACAATGAGCCAAGCGCGACTTACCAATCTTTCGACTTTATCAATTGAAAGAGACAGGGACCTTAATTTTGATAATGTGATCGAATATTTTAGTAAAATAAAGTCTCGCATATTTCATATTTGGTGTTTTATTTTAAGTTGGGGTGCTCAATACAAAACCGCCCGCGGTGCCAACCTACCCTATGTCGCCAATGACCCCTTGATTCGTGTAACTAAAGGTATGATTCCGAACCTCGTTACACGCGGCAGTGCTGCAGATAACATTCCGAGCACGGCATCAATATTGCGGCAGCACTGCTGCGACGGCACTGCTGTGTGGCAGTTTCGTCCTCCCGCCACGGCAGACCAGTAGTGCGGCGTTCATCACAGCGATTACACGTTAATGTTGACGAGTAAATGGCAACAAAACAGCGAGACAAACAGCAAGTGCTCGGAATCAGCGCGGCAGGCAGTTCGAAATCGATAGATAGATAGAATATTCTTTATTATGTACACCATAAAAATTACAGACATTAATATAGAAATTTTACATTGGGTGACACAATCATACGTTAACATTATATTTCTTGACATTTTCCAGCTGGAGAACTAATGCGTTTCCTCCTTGAGAAAATGTACCTAACCTCAGCAGCGTGGGCGCCTGAGTCAAGTCCCTTGTGCGCGATAGAACTTAGAGAGCGATGTCGAGGCGCTGCCACCGACAGACCAATGCTGCATCAGTTTGTGGACCAGTATCTGAAAGTGCTAGGTATGCGAAAATAATGTGAAAACGTTGACATTTAACCTGGGGATAAAATTCAATGGCAAAGTGCTAATATTTATTTAGAGAAGTTCAACATGCCATGCCATACTTATCCTGTATTTTCGAATGATAAAAAAAAAAAAACCGGCCAAGTGCGTGTCGGACCACGCACAATGAAGAGGTCCGTAGTTGGGATGAATTTATCCCAATAACAAACTTAACTTTGTAGTTGATAAACATGTTCTCCCATACGGAATGAATGGGAAAACAAGTTTTTGCAACTGCAAAGTTAAGTTGGTCGATTATTACTCGTTAACTTGAAGAGCCTACTTAGGTGTGATAGTTTTCCTTTTAATTTCGTTATATAAACTACTGCTGTGATTTTTTTCACACATCCAAAACCAACCATTTAGCTGGCAGGGGGGGACGCTTGACTCTAACAAAAATTAGCACTTTAAAGCTTAATATTTCGCAAACGGATCCCTGAATCCAATGACACCCCACACTATGGGATAAAAAAAACATCACCACTTTACGTGTATGGGAGGTACCCTAAAAAAAATGTTTTTCATAATTTTGTTTTACCACTTTGTCGGCGTAATTAATATGTATACCTATGCCAAATTACAGTTTTCTAGTACTAAGGGTCACGGAGCTAGACCGCGGACAGACAGACAGACAGACGGACATGACGAAACTATAAGGGTTCCTTGTTTACTACGGAACCCAAAAAATGTAAAAAAAAAATTGATCATTACTCATTTCTTTTTGTACCTAGAGGAGAACGGCGGAGGGTTCGTCCGTCGCGTGGGCGACGCGGGCAGCGGGCAGTACTGCGTGCGCGCCAAGCACGCCGCGCAGCAGCTGGTGCTGTGCGCGCTAGAGCACACCGTCACCGAGCGACTGGGCTCTAAAGCCGCTAGGATATTTAGGTAAGAGACAGCATATCATGAGGAATGCTTCGTTCGTTAATAGGACCAAAGGTCAATATCCGCCCGTTTATAGGACCAAAGGTCCATCCAGGTAGATTTCGAACTATAGTTTATAATAAAATATATATTTTTTTTAATTTAAATCCTCATCCCTGGCTACTAATAACATGTGTGTCAGTTAATAATAACTTTGTAAATGTTATCATCGACAGAGTGGTGGCCCTGTGGTAACGGCTGCGACTTACGAGTTGTAGGTCGTAGGTTCGACCCAGACAGGTGTTTTACTTTGTGTAAATTATTTCATCGCCACTGCTCTCAAAACGGTGAAGGAAAACATCGTGAGGAAACCGTCATGTCCTAAAAACCGAAAATTCGAAGACATGTGACATCTACCAACCCGCACTGGGCCCGCGTGGTGGATTACGGCCCACTCCCTCTCACAGAGAGGAGGCCTGTGTCCCAGCAGTGGGAACATTATATGCTGACTATAATAAATGTTATCACCATATTGTCTTTTTATAGTACAATAAAAAAAAGTTAACTTTTTCAGGCTAGTTCGATCTAGAAAGTACATAGAAGAGGACGACATACAAAAGAACGCGATGTTAGTGAACAAAGAATGTAAGCAGCTGACGTACAAACTGCTAGAAGAACATTTTATTAGTGTACAGGTAACATAAAAATACTTTTATGAACTTGACCATTTCTACTGGGATTTGTTTGTAGGTAAATGGAAATATAAATGTCAATTAGTTACATGAATAGCTACGACACAGTAAAGTGCAATTCAGGTCGCACAGCGCTAATTACCTACAGTTGTATTCACCTGGAAGTTGCCTCTCTTTCTATCGCATAACTCTTATATATTCTGACTACGATATTTAAGTTTGTAGCGGTTACACCGCCACATACAAACTACGCATCATAGACATGACGTTCCAGCCCGTCCCATCCTTGATGTCCTCCCTCCGGTTGACGCCCTAAGCCGAGGTTCGTACCCCACAGGGGGTGCCCTTAGCGAGCGTTCACCTAGTTTTAATTAGCATAGTTGAATAACCCCTGGCTGGAGGTTTTAAGTGTAGTAGCTTAAGGCACCCACAGGAAAGCCTAGTTAAGTAGTCATGATCTCAGAGGTCAACTACGAGATGCCCAACCAAAAAAAAAAGACATGACGTCACACAAATCCTGCATCGCGCAATTAGAGTTTACTATGCGATCGACATATATACAAGATTCCAACTTCAACCGTTGGGCAGTTGCCCGCCAGACACAACACCCGTCTGGTCGGAGGATCCTCTCTTTTCTATGGTGGATGAGTGAACTTTACACCCTGTTCCTCATGCCACTAAAAGTTGACCCCGCCGCGTACCTACTTGTAGCTTCATAATATATCTAAAATACAGAGTGACCCATCTTCTGTATTCATCTTTATAAGACGCGGCTTTAGTGTACCTAAATTATGTGGTGTAGTTGAGTTTGCTGCTGTCTGTACATGTAAAACTTATATTTTCAGCCAATGAGAAAAGCAGCTTCGGCGGGCGGTTTGGCGAAAGCTATCTACTTGTATCACATCAAGTTACATGACGTAAGTGATCATTATTTTTAACCAACTTCAAATACGAGGAGGTTTTATGTTCGTCTGTAGGTCTTTTTTATGTTTGACAGGTGCGAATATCAAACACCAAATTGAAAAACATATACACTGTAAGAACTATTTCTGCTTGCAGCGCTCGGCCGATATAGTAACGCTTACCTACAATAAAAAAGGGTCGTGTGCACGGGATTTTGTTTTCAAACTGCTTAGATATGCGTTTCTTCTATAGTACATCAATATTTTCGTCAATTGTGGACCAATTTTCAAAATGTTTTATTTTTTCATTTGGTAGAGAAAGCTTGCGCGGTGCTATTAGCTTCGATAATACGTATTTAATCCATTTTGTGTATCTTGATGATGTTCTAATACTTCCTGTCACTGTTTTTTTACGTTGCAAGTAGTGGTATATATGTTGAATAATTTTAATATATAAAGTCAAAAGTAAAAAATGAAAATTCAAAACCGAAGACACCGACTTCCGAAATTGAAGTAATTTTTCAATTTGAATTTTTGGAAGTCGGTTGTTTATTTTTTTGTAAAAATGTTTATAACCATCCTCTAGCTAGGCAGATAGTCTTCTCTTTATATTACTGCAAACTTAAACTGTTATACTGCAAAAGTTGTCAATAGTATGCATCTGTAATGTGCAAAACTCTCTTACACAGGTGCATAGGTAATATACCAATATTATTTTTCGTTTGTAAGAGTAACCTATCAAACCTTGACTTATTAGCAGTGATCGGAATAGGCTGACTATATTTGCCTTAACTTCGGAGAACAGAGACAGAAAATGGTGCCGATTCTCTTGTCACAAATGCCTCTAAACTAAAAATCACCAAAATTTAGTTTATTCCTGTCAAACGACGATTTCCCATTCTGAAATAGACTAAAGTGACACAACTTAACTACAACGTGTTAATGAAATAACCCAAAACCTCGGATACCCCAACCGATTTTTATATTAATAAATTGATATGACGTATAATTATTTATTTTCATAAATTATGGTAAAAGATATTGGTAAATGTTGTTGTCGCGCTACTTCTTACAGATTCGTAGCTCTATCGCCGCGCCGCTGTCAAACGTTCGTTGACACGGAGCACTATCGTTTGAGGTTAATCCCCTCCTTCTGTTATTACTTAAATAATGCGTATGTTTTGCTTTGGAATAGAAAAGTGACTAAAATTTTTCCATCACACTTTTTCCAGGCTTTGGACTGGCTGCATGTAATCCTACCACGCTTAAAAATAAGCGAAGGTTAGTTGAAAGAAAAATCAAAAAGCCGGTGGTGGTATGGTAACAAAACTTGGCGTGTTTAAAAGATTTGAATCACCATATTTACAATAATTATTTCAAATAAATCAACCTACCTATTTACAAGAATAATACAGTTAAACACTTACTGAAAGTTCGTTCATTGTTTGTCACAGCAATGCCTCGAAATGTCTACCACCTTGTTGAATACACTTTAAAGCACGTTTTCGTAAATTACTTTTCAAAGAACTTAGCACTGTAGTGTCACTTCTCACTACTTCAAATGCCGAAACTATTTTATTTCTTAAGTCACTAATGTTTGTTGGTCCATTCCCATCGTCATAAACTAGAGATTTTACACGGCCCCACAAAAAAAAGTCTAATGGAGTTAGGTCCGGTGACCTAGCAGGCCACTGAACAGGCCCACCGCGACCGATCCATCGCTGCCCATACTGCTCATCTAAATATCTCCTTACATTCCACTGGAAATGAGCTGGAGCGCCGTCATGCTGATAAAACATCCTACTGACGGTGATTAAAGGTATGTCATCGTCTTCGAGCCACTGCAGTAACAAGCCCGGCAATGTCTCGGTAAGAAATTGTAGGTACGCGTCACCGGTTAGTCGGGGCAAAAATACCGGCCCAAGTACGTATTGGCCGATGATTCCCGCCCATACGTTTAATGAGAACCGATGTTGAAAAGAATCTTGTTCCATCAGAAAGGGATTTTCGTGTGCCCACATGTGCCTATTGTGTTGATTAAATAGGCCTCGCCTAGTGAAGGTACACTCGTCAGTCCAAAGAATGTTTCTTCTCCAGTCTTCAAGAAACCACTCGCAAAACTCAACACGAGGCTAGAAATCCAGTAGATTTAATTCCTGACACCGTCTGTAGTGGTATGGGTGTTGGCTGTCCTCTCTTAAAACGTTCCAAACAAAAACGTGGCTGCAGTTGAAGCGACGAGCTGCCTGTCTTGTGCTAGCTGTCGGGTTTTCTGCGAAATAATTGAGTATTTCGGTCTCCAGATCAGGATTATTTCGGGTAACTCCTCTGTCTACTGCGGTCGTAGGCCTAAATGTACCGTAATCCCGTAAGCGTTGTGTAGCGGCCAACATTGTCTCGTTCGACATAGATACACCAAACTGTTCCTGATAAACTCGCACAGCTAAATTAATGTTATCATCACATCGCGCTAACATTCGCACCATTTCACAATATTGTACATTTGTGAAGCGAAACGCCATTTTGTCGCCGGCCGGGAGACGTAGATCGCACGCGCTCGTCCTACCCCGTGTCGACACGTAACGCACGCGCCGCTGCTCTAGGGAGACTACGGAAGTACGGAGGGTAGCCGGGGTGGCGCGGGCGCCCCGGCCTTGGCGCCAGCTCTAGCACCCCCTCTCCTCACCCTCGCCCGCGCTGTTTGTTTACATCGCGTTGGACAGTACCTAGTGCGCAGCGTCGTTAAAAAATATTAGATGCGGCATGGCAAATAATTATTTTTTGGAAAAAAAAAAACTATATTAAAAATTACTGTATTCGATTTTGCTGCCGATTCTAAACAAACTAGTTTCAGGTTTTGGGTTATTTCATTAACACATTGTATATTTTAGTTTGACAGCACTAAGATGGCACTGAGATATTAGTTTAGTGAAAATGGCAATTTAGCTATTCTGAATTTGACGTTTTTAACCTAAAATTTAGATTTTCTAACTAAATATGACTATTTTTAATCGCGACTAAAAACATGTGGAATAAAATTGGCTGTCATGAACTAAAATTCACACCAACACCTCGACTTCAGATGAAAAAACAGTACTGAATTTTTTTTTTCTTTTGCTTATATCTCGAAAACGGTGTGTCCAATCGCAAAAATAATGAAAATTTCGACACCCTTTATAAAACTAACACTCTACATGTAGGTAATATTTTTTTCTTATTTTCCATACAAAAAGTGAAAAATCCATATAAAACACGTCGAGGCTGCCCCCCCTGCGCGCCTCCGGCTCTAAAAAGATTCACGTAGTTAGGTATCACGTGTGGAGTCGCGATTGTCAGATTCGATTTAGATGTGTCAAAATTATTTTTAAATTTAGAGAATTTATTTTGCAGAATAGCTTTGAGATTCTCATAGTCAAAAGTAAGGAATTTTAGTGATAGTTTAGTTAGTTTAGTTCGGTGTACAAGAGAATGGCACCAGTGGAGACTTCCTTACGACTATATTTTTTTTCCCGGGTTTCTGGAAAAATCTTCAGTAAGTTGAAAATAAGCTAGATGAGTTCGGCGTTTCCTATCTGACTACTCTGAGAAGAAAGGCCGAAACAAACTCGGAGGTCGCAGTCTCTTTTAAAGTCCAGACATAATCTTGGTCAGGTCATATGAGGACCATGTAGATTAGTGTCTGAAAAGGTCTTTTGAGGAAAGAACCACACAGATTTGAGTGGACCTCTCCAGTCAGTGCAAGCATTTGTCAAAAATCGTGGAGCTCAACTTAGAACATAAAGAGCCTCAACACTCAAATAAAAACTGTAATTTGACAGTTTATGAAATGGCTAAATAACATGGTAAATTGACGTAGGGTGTCAATTTGCTAAAAAAAAATTTTCCCGGTCCGTACAATATACTTATAAATCATATCTTTAATCCATTCCAGGTGGCCCACGCAGCGCAAGAGATGTGCTACCGCTCGCTGCACAACGTGTTGCGTCGCCACGCACACGAGCGCTCTGCACACGCGCGTCTCGTGGACAAGCAGAGACGTGTGCGCACCATCGTGCACGGCATGCGACTGAGGGGGGAGCCGCAGCAGAACATCGATGATGTGAGTATACTTAGCGCTCATACGCACTAGCGGTTGGCGCTCGCCGTCGAATTAATTTGTGTTATCTATTATTACTCCCGAAACAACTAAAGAAAAATAAAAAAATCCAACTGTCTCCGTTTTATCATATCTGCTCCTTCACAATTCCAAATAGCTGCTCGTTGTTGAATTTCAACAGTAAATTTCTGTGTCCAAGTTCATGGCACGCAACTCACGAACGTGAACTTGCAAACTCACCGCCTAGTGCGGATAGATAGGGCGGCGGGTAGCCGCCAAGCGGACCGCGGACCTTCATTCAACCGCCGCGGTTGTAATTTTGTGGCGGTTAAGTGCGTACAAACATAAAGCGGTTGTATATTAAAATGAAAAAGCGGCTAGCCGCTGCCGCGGTTAACCGCTAGTACGTATGTGCGCTTATTGTACCTCTGATTTTGCATCACTGTCAAAATCACAGTGAACTTTATTGTAGTTGGAATAAGGTTGCTGTTGGGTTGCTGCTGTACACTTATATTCCATTGTCCAAAAGTGAGGAATCTCCACCCAGAGATAATACCACCCGTATTGTCTGGCCCGACGGTTGTATTAAGAGTTCGAAGTCAGTTACATGCAATGAAATGAAATGAAGACAGTGCCAAACTTATCAACCCATTTCATCATAGTGCTGCGTTACTTTCACCCTGACTCTGAAACGAAAATTAACGACGTCTCAAAATTGAAGGCATGTCAACTGATCCGATTAATTGTTGCTAATATTCTTGCTTGCCAATAAAACTATAGAACATAAACATATCATAACATCAGGCATTGTTTCCCCGAAAGGTTTGGAGGTGTACCATCGGGGTAACGCATATCTAAGCAATTTGAAAACAAAATCCTGTGCACACGACCCTTTTTTTTTCGTATGTAAGCGATACTATAGCGGCCGAGCGCTGCAAGCAAGAATAGTCCTTACAGTGTACAGATATGCGTTTCTTTGATAGTACCTATAGTAGGTACAGTACATTTCGCCAGTAATGTATTAAATCCCATGTAATAGGGGGCGAGCTTATTGCCACCTACGGGCACAAATTCCAGATTCCAGGTTGCCACTGAGAAATTCCAGACGGCGAATATTCCATAGTTGAAAAGTCCTGTCGTCGAAACAAACAAATGCGAACCATTCTGTCGGCGAAACATCCATAGGTGAAACGTTCTATCGACGAATCTCTCAAAAACGAAACGTCCTGTCGGTGATCAGTCCAAAGGAGAAACGACTGTCGGAGAACGCTTGTAGAATCACTTTTTTGTTCCATTTCTCTTCTCCCCTGACAGTGTGGCCGGCCCATCTCCATTTTAATCTTCTTAGCTTCAGTACTACATCTTGTGTTTTTATTGCCTTCCTGATTAGTTCTTTCTATTTTCTTTTCCCTATCATACTCCTTTCCATGCTGCGCAGTCACGTTAGAAGTTTTGCCTGTTGAGCTTTGGTCCAGGCCCATGTTTGGCTTAGGAAGGATACTGGTGTTGAAAAGTTTTAACCCTGTCATAATAAACGTTTCAGGTGGAAGAAACCCTAACCCCTCCCGAGCTAGCAGTACTACAAGGTGTTGAGAAAAGACTGAAGCAGTTGAGCACAGCAGAAATGGAGCTTGATAGAAATCTGTTCATCTTTAAGTGGTACTTCATGTTCCCGGAGACCAAGTGAGGATGGTAAATTGGTGTTAAGTATGCAAGGTATGACAGCATATGTTGTTGCTGATTCTGGGGCCTATTTAATAAAACTGTCAATTTTACAAGTTGCTTTCATACATTTTATTAATTATTTTACAAAAAAAAATATTGCATGTAACAGCACCTGTTGTCATTTTTAAACAAATATGTTAACATTGTCAGTTATAATAAATAGTACCCTGCTCTGTTTCTGTTTACTGAAAACAAGTCTAACCCCGCGTGCCCTAAATGAAGTGTCGTGTTAAAATGATGCTCATGGAATAGTAGAAATTCGAATTTTATGCTAGACTAAATGAAGTAAATATTAGTCTTGAAAACTTTAGAAGCATCTAATGTATTGTTATTATAGAGTTAAAACTCAATCTGTAAATTAAACTAGGATAAGGTAAATGAATAAAATTCTCAAAATACGTTCTTAAAATTTTATTTGACCCCATTGATACTCAATAGTTGCTCAAACATGTACAACCTATTCCGTCGATCGATTAATATTACAAAACATATCCGAATTCTACCCGGGCAGCCGTCACACGTAATCAAAACAAAATGGCGTATAATTTGAAGCGAATATACAACTACCCTCAGAATCATTGCGAACAATGAAGACTTCTGTAAATATCTAATACTAGTTAGTTCACCGAGGAATAATCTGAAGCTCGTATTGTGAGTTTTTTAAAAATAAATTTATAAAACAGAAATACAAAGATTTTAGGATAATACAAGCTTCTCCGTGCAAAGGCGAGTGTATTTTGTTAGCACATTTAATTGAATATTATAATTATTATAAAATGTTCGTTGTGACTTGTATAATTTTAATTATGCGCAAAGCCTTTACCTCGATTTATTAATTAATTATTAAATAAATAAAAAACCATTTTAGGAATGCGTATAAATTATACAATGAAAGTAATATTATTGTTTCTTACGTATTAGCGTATTTTAATGTAATCCGTTTATTTTTTAATATTGCACAAACAACTGCATTGTCTCGGTGAACTCAACCATAGAACACTTCAAAAGGAAATGACAATTAATCAACATTGTTATAATTATTAATTAATATTAACAAGTATATAGATTATGTACGTACGTAGTTAAACACCTGTTAAACAGTGACATCTAATATTTTTATTATTATTTATTACAAATGTTTGACGATGTGTGTACTGACAAAGATTGATGAAGAATATTAAGAAATTTGCTTTTTATTAGCAATTTCTGCTTGCCAAAAATAAATTAGCGATTAGTCCTGCAGCCATACTGTGTAACACACTATCAATCACAATCTGAATCATTTTGAAGGATATTGTTAATCCATTGCTTCATATTATGTTCAAAAAATTTGTATGCTCAGTAACGTAAATAATTAAATTAATTTTATTGAACTTTCAAAACGAAACAGATTGTAATTGATCGTGTGTTAGTTACACAATTAGGATGCTGATCACAATATCTTTTACGAGCCACTTTATTTTTTAAATATTTTTTACCCAAATAATTTCACCCAAATAATTTCACAACAGACCTTTTTTTAAATAAAAGGTAGGTGTTTAATATCAAACAGTTCTCTTTGCCAACACACACTCGACACCTCGTAAGATATCCACTTCAAGCTAAATTAGATTTACACTAGATTCGTCTAAATTAAAAAGTCGTCGAATATTTACACGCGTCTGGCTCAGCTTGATGTCTCAAACTCAATAAAAATCTCAAATCTGTCGAATAAATGCATCTACATTATCTTTCTGTAAAGTTTAGAAAACAGGAATATTTTTTATTCGTTTTTCTTTCATTTATTCGACAAACTATCGAACGAAATAAATTAATAGAAATTATATTGGAAATAAAAAAATATTGAACATCGTTATTATTCAGTCATTTTAAATTGATGTTTTGCTACTTCGATTCCGATGTTACTATTTCTATTCGTACACTTGATATTTATCTGGCTAGGTAATGACGCAGATAAACCAAGTGAAAATGCATTACTTATAGTATAAAATTTGTGCGCATTTAATTTTGCAGAAACCAAATACAAATCACTAGAGACATCAAAGCCGGACCACGAAAACACCCATTATTTTTAGTCAGATTATTTTACGAACTATTTCTATGGAAATATTAAAAATACAGTGAAGACATCGACTATCTGGCCTAAGATATCACCTTAACGCGAACGAATCGACCTACATTATTCGACTATACATACTTGAGATGGTTACAAAAGCAGTTATTTTTTATTTAATATTAACGTTATGAATAGTGTGTGTGTGTAACTCAAGCTCAAAAATGCAAATAAAATAATAATCTTTAAGGCTGCCTGTCCACTGGAGCGAAGCGAGGCAGCGGAGCGGAGAAATGTGTCAATATTAACCAATAGGAGCGGAGTTTAGATTCTATTGGTGAATATTGGCACATTTCTCCGCTCCGCTGCCTCACACCGCTCTAGTAGACGGGCAGCCTTAAAGACGGAAAATGCTTGATTAATTTATCGTTACTCTGAGGGGCAGTAGTATCGTTGCACTTTCATTAAAACCAGCGACATCTATATACAAAGGTGAGGTAAAAAGCGAAATAAAATGAAAAATGCAAATTAAAATTGTATTTATTTTATTTATAAACTAGGTATTTTATACAACTTAACAAAATACATACGTACAGTAACTAAACAGGGCAACCAAAATATAAATCATTCATACTGGCGTTGAATCTTTATCAAAACATATTTCATATTGCTGCATTAATTCCCGGGGACATTTGGTCAACATGTTTTCGATTGGCAAGAACCACCTTAATCAATCTCGTAAATTTATGGTATCGGAATAAATGAAGCAACATGATAAACACACTACACAGTGTTATCAATGTTTTTTAGTTTTTCTCTAATACTGTTAAGTTTATGTTATCACTGAGTACTTAGATTTCTTCAAATGTTTGTCTGAACGTGTTAATAATTTTATTTGTACTATGACAAAACACTTACGAGATGGACAGTCCGAATGAACACAAGTTTTAAATAATTCAAGATTTATTTTAGCTTATAACACGAATAAGGGCTATGCCGAACAATAATGACAACTCAATCCTTAAAAGCCAATTTACTAAATGAAATATTTTTATAACTACATTAAGAGGCCAAATAAAGAATAAGTAATAGGGGATAGATTTGTGATTTAAAATAAAAATATAATAAAAAGCTCTAATCGATATTTACAAAAGTAATCAGACTGTGGTAACGCTAGGATATGAGGACCAAAATATATTAGACGATAACAAAACTGGCGAGCTCTAGCCGCAGACGAGCGGGTGATGCAGTGCACTATTTATTATAATGTAGGCATGTACAGACTTCATAAGCGAGACATATTTAAATTTTCCAAATTTACTCTAGTGCTTTATATTACTATAATTTACCACTCTCGAGTGAACCAGTCGCCGTGTCGTGAACATAACATACATATTGTTTCTCCGAGTAAACATTATGTATGGCGCGAGTGGCGCCACCTGCCGCCTCGCTCCGGCACTACGCTCCGATACAAGCTACATCTGGCGCAGTAAATAGCATAATTTAGAATAAAAACATAAAAAAAAGTCCAAATATATTGCAAGAACTTATCACAAAAGTAATAAAAATGTCTCCTAATTCAATTATACTATTTACAATGCAAAACAGGGTAATTTACACACTTCGTTTGTTTCACTAAATAATTTGTCATTTTTAGATAAATATCTCAATAATGTAATATAAATTTATATATGATGGCCTAAATAATAATACTAACATTTGTAAATTAACGTGGCTAGCCGGGATGAAGAAAAATATTGATGTGAAGCCAAATACCTATTACGTCCAGGAACTATGAAATTATAGGCTTACTTATACCGACGAACCTTATCCCATAATATCTACTAACTTTAACGTATTTGGGCAGCATGATATCTATAAAACGAGCTATAAGTTACGCGGTGAGATATACAGTATCGTTTTATAAAGCTATCCATAATGTTGTCGAAACGTAACAACGCTCACGACCGCAACTTGCGATATTTTCAAACGAAGCCTCCATCGATGTGTACATCTTTTATAGTCTCGTACATTGTGCATGATTGTTTTATTAAATTAATTCTACGAAAATTGACAATAAAAGATATCAGTGAGCTACGAAAACTTTTTAATTTGTAGTTACTTCATTTAAAAACATCACAAGGATTGTTCTGGGCGACATGGTATCCTGGCTTCTACACTGAACACATAGGAGTCCGTCTCCCGGCAACGCTGTCGCTCTCTCTCGCGCCCACTGCCGCTCGTGTAAGTGCGTCTCCCTCACACAGGAAGCCATTACAATATGCAGCAAGACGCTGAACAACAACTGCTAGAACCGCCTTTACTTTTTTGCCGTTGATCTGGAAATAAACAAAAGGAAAATTGTAAGTTTTTTATTTAGAGCAATTTTATACTATGTGTACTACCGATACAGGTTTCAACTCTTAGATAAAAAGACACTGAGATGGGAATTATGCAGGGGATTGATGATCCTTGAGCTGTATTGCTAGTGTGGATACAATATAGTTCCAAAGAAAGTTCCTAAATTAATATACATTAGTTAAAAAAGCTTTTAAAAACAAAAACATTTTTGACATTGGTGCCGATTCCCTTGTTCACAAACTAAACTAAATTTAAGTTCAGTGCATCTTTTTCTTTCTATTTCATTAAGAAAAGGACAGAAGATAAATTTTAGTCTAGTCCTGTCAAATTAATCAGCGCTTGACGTAAATTGACGTAATTTTAGTAGGCAAGTTTTTAATCACGTCTAAACTTGTATGCAGTAGTGACAGGCGCTGATTAATATGACAGGAATAAACTAAAATTTATCTTTTGTCCTTTTCTTAATGAAATAGAAAGAAAAAGATGCACTGAACTTAAATTTAGTTTAGTTTGTGAACAAGGGAATCGGCACCATCATGTGTTGCAGGTTTTTGTTCTAAGATTCTTAGGCTGGTTTCACAGCTGTCGGGGAGAACCGCACGGGCTCCCGGAACGGAGACGACACGTGAAGCGCTAGAACATTGTTTCACAGCGACGCGGATTGGTCCGTGCGACCCGCTCCGGGTAGAGCCGTACAACGCTAGCAACCGTATCGTACTAACTCCCTCGTTTCGGAGCACTGCGGGCGCTACCCGTACGGGTCTCCCGGACAGCTGTGAAACCAGCTTTATAGCGAAAAATAGGTTTTATCTATTCCGCGGATGTTGATGCCAAAATTATGCAAATTGAAATTCCGTAAGCAGTATCGGCAGTACATTCTATTGACACTAAACTACTTTGAAACTAAGGCCCTTGTTCTAGAAAAGTGCTCAACAATAAATCTCGACTTAAAGATTCATAGTTAGCCATTGTTTTAGAATACGGGCCTACTAATGAGGAGTACAGTAAGTAGTACAAGGTTATATCGACTTACTAAAAGGGAGAGGGGAGTAGGGGGAACGGGAAAGGTATCGTTACGACCACCGGACTTCTGTAAAACAAGCCTTAGTTTTATTCAAACCGTTAGTTTGCGTTATTTTCTTGCAGGAAAATAGCATGGCCACTAATTACTGCACTATGAAAACGTTCACCAATGCTATTAATAGCCAAATTATATTAATGGACTGTAAGAGCTTGTGCACACGATGCGTTGCAGCGCCGGAGCGGTGTCGCTGCGGCGTCCTACATACTAATTATCCATGGTATGCCACACGGTGTGTTCCGGCGTCGCACCGCACCTATACCAGACTTGCAGCCCACGAGACGAGGCGGGGAGGGGTGTGCGCGTTGCGACACCGCTCAGTTGTTTGTGCGTTGACAAATGACAATTTGGGAGCTTTACGGCGCGGTGTCGCAGCCAATGCGGTGAAATATTTGCTGTGCGGCGCCGCAAAGCATCGTGTGCACAGGCTCTGGTGTGCCAAACTACATTTAACAAATGAAAATATTATGTTAAATGGTCGTTATAACAAAAGCTCTGTTCTACATTTTCATATTTATTTTTTATACATACAGATCTAGAAGACAAGACTGGATAGTTGGAGACCAATATAAGGCCCATGTTGAGAATTGAACATTATTTATTGCGTTGAACTTTACTTATGTAAAAAAAACGATTTTTTGACATAAAGTGGAGTACAAATTTAGCTCATTCGTGAAGACTCCTGATGGTAAATATTAGAGCAGTTTCCAGTATTTCGTAGGGATTTCTTTATAGATGGATGAAAGTTGTTTATAATATAAGGGTTTCCTGGAATTTATGATATTGGACGGCAGATGTCATCTGATGTCAAGTCGTGACCGTCGTCCTAAAGCTGAAACATCCCAAGTGCCAACTCCGCTGCCGTTCACAACCGTTCATGTCGTTGGGGTCCGCTTCCAGTCTAACCAGATACAGCTGAATACCAGTTTTTGACATGGAGCGTCTGCCTATCTGACGTCCACAACCTAGTTACTGGATAATACGATACTCAAGTGCCTGACGGTTAAATAAAGTAAGTGTTGTCGTACCGTGTGAGTTAGGCTCGGGCAAGTGCTCGCGCGGCACAAGGTGCATGACGGTGGTGCGGCCCAGCTGGAGGCCTAGGGCCCCCAACGTCACCGAACTGTGCAGGAACCGGCCCTGGTAGATCAGCCGCAGGATCTCTGCGCGCGACACGCATTCCGCCGCCCAGTCCGCTGGAAAAAACAAGGTGGAATATTAGAATAGGTTTAACGTAAAGTAGATTGGAACGCAACGCGTTGCAAAAATCCTTCTTTATCACTTTCGTACAGACGCCAGCACATCAAGCTACCCGAAACTGTCAAATTTTCCCAATCAACTTTGAACCTTGGACATCAGCGATAAAGTTGAAAATCTATTAAATAAATTTGACAGATTGTAGTAGCTTGATGTGCTGGCCTCTGTACATTTTCTATGAACCAACGCACACTACAGGCGGGCCGGACCGCACTTTTTTGTATGAAAATGCGTTGCGCTGCGGCCCGTTGCGAGTGTAATTTGCGCTTAGCTTTACAGTAAAAACATATAGATAGGTACAGTCAGGAAAATTCATAGTCCAACAAATTGAAACCCTACGTCAATTTGCCTTGTCATAGGCATAATATACGGACAGTTTAAGTTGGTTAACAATAAAAAAAATCTGCTCTTGCACAGCATCCGTTTATAAAAATTTGGGTGAACTTTAGAAATATTTTCTAGTTGAGGATCAGTAAGTAATTTGTAAAAACAAAAACAATGTTCTATTTTGTATGTAGTGTGATGATGATAGTATATGCTTGGAAATTCGAGCATTATTCTGACAACCTTCTTCAAAATAAATCGAAAGTACTGGTCAAACACATGCGAGCGCCCGGCCGGCAATGTCTGTATGAAAATACATATATGTCGTGTTTAGCGGCCGAATAAATTACTGTGAAAACGACAGAAAACTATCTGTGTGTAATTAAAAATAGAACAAACTTTTTACTTAAGACACTCATGGCGACCAAGGAGGTAACTTACCAAAGATTTTATTTAAATTCCGATTTGGCTTGCAAATAGAGCTGTTTATAGTAAAGAAGAAACAAATGAAATGAACATATTGACGCGTGAAAGATTTATCGTTGTTCGTCAATAATTCTAAAATTTATAATTGACTAGCTTAGCCCCGCGGTTTCACACGCATCATAAGTCTCGATCCCGTGGGAATATCGGAATGAAAAGTATCCTATGTCCTAACCCAGGTTATGATTTACCAATGTACCAAATTTCATCCAAATCCGTTCAGCCGTTTTAGCGTGTGAAGGCATAACAAACAAACTCACTTCCCTATTTATAATATTATTATTGTATTTAATTGTTTTTTGAATTTACTACGTTTGAATTTCCGCGCATTATTTGAGAACAGTATGGATTCACGTATGTGTGCTTCGGCTTCCTCTAGGCCCACATTTTCACGATCGTCCATCAATGCCCCTGTTACAAACCGCGACAGTTATGTACAATTTGCAGATTATTACAAAAAAAAATATTATAAAAAAATATATAAACAAAAAAAATTACTTCAGAAAATACTCCAAATAGTATTATTACACACGAAAACGAAGATAAGACGTAAAAACATAATACAAAAAGTTATTTTAAAACCTGCCCCCAGAGAGATTTGAACTCTCGACCCCTGGTTTACAAGACCAGTGCTCTAACCCCTGAGCTATGGAGGCTGACAGTTGAAGCGCCGTAAATGTTGATACCTATTGACGGCGAGCCGACTACACACACTACAGTGAATCATACAAACACAGATGTACCGTTTATATGGCTCTAAGTAGTTTCGTTACAATAACTAGATGGCGCTGTTATAAATCGTCCGTTCAGAAATAATATTTTGATATGACATGTAATAACCTTGTTTAACAAATGGATATAAAATTGCTTTTATTTTATCGAAGCCTTGGATAAATATTGTAGTCAAGTATAAAGTATGTATGGGGATGTGTTTGGCAGTAACTTAGCTGGTGTAACATGTACACACGGCTTCACATCAAGCTATAAATTTCCAGTTTATGCTGATCTCGTATTGTATAGGATTTCCGTACAATGAGAGGTCAGCTTATACTGGAAATTATAGCTTGATCTGTAGCCGTGTGTACCTAAGTTGTAAGGCAAGGCTATAAGGCTATCGGTGGCTGTAAATCGAGTATAGGGGTGGTAAGCGTAACCAAACCATGTAGTGTAGCCAGTAATTATATATTTTTATTTTTAGTATTTTTTGCTGAGGAGGTTGGAAACGCATGTGACTAAAATAGCGATGAATATAAAATTAATGGATGGAGAGAGAGAGAGGAAGGCCAAAGAATAGATGGATGGATTGTGTGAGGAATGATATGAAAGAGAAGGGAGTGAATGATAGTGTGACGGATAACAGGGGAGAAAGGAAGAAGAAAACGTTGCACCGACCCCATTTATCATGAGATGATGATGATAATTTTTTGTACCTAAGTACTTTTTGCTGCATAAATTCAGGTTGGCAGGAACATCGCCGCGAAAACTATTACTATGAATTCAGTACATGGATTCTGAACACCCTGCGTTGAAATTTTTCGTCTATATTTTTTTTTTAAATCTGTTGTTTCATAGAAAAGTGCAATACCTACGCGGTCAAAACGTATGGATGGAACAGTTGATATTTAAAAAAAAATAATCGACGAATAATTTCAACGCAGGGGGTTCAGAATATGTGCTGAATCCATGGTAACAGTTTTCGCATCGATGAGGCCACCCTATATTTTTCGTAAAAAATGTTAGCAACGCGTTCTTCCAGATTTTTTTTTAAACGTTTCCAATATTATGTTCCAATAAAGTGTTCGCCTAATAAATTTACAGTATTATTATTCCAATTTATTTAGTTGTTTGATTTATCATGAAATTCATGTACCATTATTATCAGGAACATGAAAGATAATGAAGAAGCAGGAAGTTTATGTTTATATCATGTCATTAAATTGATTTATTACTTCGCCAGATATTTAAAGGAGGCCTCAAATTAAGTAATGTGAGCTACCACGCATGGCCCTGACTCGCATGTCTCCCCTGTAAACTCTAACATACCACTAGCCAAACTAACAAGCAAGCTCCATAAATCACGCGCCACCAGGAGGCGCCACTATCGCTGGCCACAGGGACAATAATTTGTGAACCAAACACGAAGCACGTTGTTTGCCCGCTGATAAATATCTACGTATCTACCTATTTACGTGCTAGATAAACTAACACATTTTATTGAGACTTTTCCTTCAGTGGAAATCTTTTGGAGTTTTCTACAAGTTACTTTTACCTCCCTGGTTTTATATAGTGGCTTAATTTTCGTTGTGCATGCGATAGTGTTGTCTGATTTTGTGGTTGAAGGAATTTAGGGTTACTTTGGTATGTGACGTTAATTTAAAAGCTCTTTTTTACTAATTGGTTTTGGACATGAAGGTCTTCGTACAATTTTATTGATCTATGGATATTTTAATAAAAAAAAATACAACGGCGAAGCTCTTGGTTTGCATCTCACCTGACGGCAAGTGATGATTAGGCCGACGGTGGAAGTGAGCTTCAACCGGAATCATCAACCACAGAGGAACTGGCTATCTTACCTCTAACTGCCGAAACACATTGTTGTTATGGCGACAGACTTAGATAAGTTGGTGATAGTCAGGCGGACTTAGAACAAGCCCTACCACCAATCAAACCGAGCAGAAAATTTTGTCCCCACTGGGAATCGAACCCGGTACCTCTGGGTCTGAGACAGGTCGTCTATCCACTAGACCACAGAGGCGGTTTAAAGAGGACTTTATAGGTCCAACTAGACAATGGGAGTTTCGGATTTTCCCATTTTCCACAATGTTCTCATTATGATGATTGTTTTTAACATGACGCATGCGCATATAATACTGATTTATTTCGAAGCTTTAGCACAACTTAATATAACAATAAAATGTTCAATTTTGAACCACAACTTGGTACCGATCTGCCAAAAAACTTAAATAACAGGTTTGTTTTTGCCACCATGGTGTAATCAAGTTAATATTTTACAAGATCAGATAGCCTGGAGCCAAATAATAAAATTATGGCACGGTAGGTAATTACAACAATTATCGTTTAAAGGCATGTTCACAGTAAGGTTACCATCCGTCCGGATTTGTCCGGACATGTCCGGCTTTATAGCCCTCCGTCCGGACTATGTCCGGCCTTCTAATTTGTCCGGACTTTTTGATTTAAGGGTATTTTCTTTAATAAAAGTAAATGATTACTGAAAAAATTTGATTAAAAAGTTAAATATCCGGACTATTTTGCAAACGTCAGGCTTTGGGTCAGGACTTTTAAAATTTTGAAATGGTAACCCTATGTTCACACCTAACCGAGCGCGGTAACTGACCTCAGGCAATGCGCTGACAATGAGCTCGCATTTGCACTTATTTGTCTTTTTTAGGGTTCCGTTAAAAAACGGAACCCTTATAGATTCGTCATGTCTGTCTGTCTGTCTGTCTGTCTGTCTGTCTATCTGTCTGTCTGTCTGTCTGTCTGTCTGTCTGTCTGTCTGTCTGTCCGTCCGTATGTCACAGCCACTTTTTTCCGAAACTATAAGAGCTATGCTGTTGAAATTTGGTAAGTAGATGTATTCTGTGAACCGCATTAAGATTTTCACACAAAAATAGAAAAAAAACAAATAATTTTGGAGTTCCCCATACTTAGAACTGAAACTCAAAATTTTTTTTTTCATCAATCCCATACGTGTGGGGTATCTATGGATAGGTCTTCAAAAATGATATTGAGGTTTCTAATATCATTTTTTTCTAAACTTAATAGTTTGTGCGAGAGACACTTCCAAAGTGGTAAAATGTGTGTCCCCCCCCCTGTAACTTCTAAAATAAGAGAATGATAAAACTAAAAAAAATATATAATGTACATTACTATGTAAACTTCCACCGAAAATTGGTTTGAACGAGATCTAGCAAGTAGTTTTTTTTTAATACGTCATAAATCGTAAACTTATCGTTACTTGCTGCTACGGAACCCTTCATGGGCGAGTACGACTCGCACTTGGCCGCTTTTTTTACAACTGCGAGTTACGCGAATATGTGTGTGCCCGCCATATGTGATGTTGGACGCAGTTTTTTTTTTGTATCGGATATTAAAAATAAATGACTTGGGTATATGTATAAGCACTTTCGTAGAATAGTAATTGTGTATTTGACAGTGACTTACGCCAAATAAAAAAAAACGGGAGTGCCGACAGAAGTGAAAACTTGAACAAATTATTGTGCAGGAAATAATGTATCACGCGTTGATGTCTTTTTAATGGTCAAAAGCTGGCATCGTAACAGTGTCGCGAAATCAATTGTTTATTCCCATCTCAAAAATGCCCAACGCGCCTAAAGATGTTTTCACTTCAAAAATGTGTTGTGATTCTTCTTAGAAAATATCCAAAAGATGGCGCTGATTTACGTATTATTGTAGGTAGGTAAGTTGTGAACTTTGTTGTTATTTAAAATACAATTTTGTATAAAAGGTCTGTATATGCGTCAATAATGTTTTCTTATATTAACATAATTTTCCTTAAGACCGTACTTGACGCACAAAAACAGGAAAACCAGATGGAAAATCCTTATTATTTCGGTTACATATTAATCAAATAGAATATGACAAGTTAATATAATACAAAGAACGGCAAAGAAATATTGCATTGAAGCTCGTATCATTGCGAAGGACCATTTGTTCGATTTAATCCTACTATTATTATAAATGTGAAAGTTTGTATGTTTACATGTTTGTTACTCAATCACACAAAAACGACTGAACGGATTAAGATGAAATTTGGCACACAGATAGTTTATAGCCGGAATTAACACATAGGATACTTTTTATTATCCTGGTAGTACGTTCCCGTGGGTAGGGACACGAAAAAAGTATCGATACTTTGTGGTATCGCGTACATTTGATACCGATACTTTTGTACTCGATACTTTTACTCAATGAGTACTTTTTGGCAGGTATCGTATCGAATAAGAAATTAAATTTTAAATGGGTAATCTTAGAAATTACCCATTTAAAACTTGCGACCTTACGGCTTATGTTTATGGTTATGGCAACGCCATCTAGTTCACTCGTTCTAAACCTTCTAAAACATTACATCGATCTTTGCTCGAAATTGTTCCTTAATTCCTAACCTGTCCTTCATTCATTTACTACACCAATCAATCACCACCGTCACCGTCACCATCTTCACCGTTGTCATTTGTTTTTTCATGTCCTGCCCTATTGAAGTTAAACTGACGTTATTTACTGACTGATATTGATCTATGCGCATTAAGCTCTAAGAAAAGTACACTATACCTTGAAGTATCGATACTTTTGTTTCGATACTTTTATGAGTACGATATTTTTTTTTCGATACTACTCATGAGTACAGTATCGATACTTTCTATTCGATACCGTGTCCCTACCCGTGGGATAATTTCCAAAATTAATGCAGGCGAAGCAGCTGGCAAAAGCTAGTAATTTATAAGTAAAGCTCAACATACTGTTATGTATAAGTACCTAGGTACTTCTCTCCTTTATGAAACGAACGATAATAAAAAGGAACCGACAAAAACATAATAAAATTACCATAACATAAAATCCGTGGAATTGTAAGAATTCTACGTGTTGTGTGAAAAGTATCAGGGAACATTTTTAATATCGTTTCTCTTTAGCTTTTCAAGACACGTAAAGGCGCAATTCAAGTCCCTTGTATGAACGGGATTTTAATTCTCGTTTCAAAACGTTTTCCGAAGTTTTTCAAGTTATTTAGTATTTATTAAGAAGTATGAATGTTGATACAGACGGTAATTTTTGGGCATTCACTGCGGAATGCGCCTCAAAATATGACGTTTTTGTTTTTGTTTTCGTCAATGAAAGCACTCTTTTAGGCTCCTACGTCATTCAAACCAGGAAGCTCGTCGGAGAACTACTTACGTCATAAAATGATTGGCCACTGCGTCATTTTCAAATTACTATAGTCCATTCATTCCAACAAGACAAAATATAATGTGAATTAATCAAAGCCAGATTGATCGGCTACTTCCCATTTGGTAAACTTCCCATTTCGTAAACCTCAAACTGTACCTACTAAAAAGTTGCGTTTGGTAAACATTATACATTTCATACATTTAGTCCCATTTCGAAAACATTTCAATATTTTTTTGTGTTATATCCCATTTGGTAAACTTTCAGATGAAATGGGTACAGTCAAGTAAAAAAAGAAAAACGAAACTAATGATAACATTGTCATTTATTTTGTTAAATATTTTTAATCACAGGTACAATAGTCGGATTATGTGTACGTATGCCATTTACACATATTGATATTTAAAAACAGAAATAAAAAGTGGGGTGTACAAATAACTTTCAAAAAATTTAAGAAAAATCACAGTTCGATTTGACTATTTCGATGACAAGTTTTATTTTTTTAATAACATAAGTCAATCTAGATGCGAAATCAACTTATATAAAAAAACAATAATCACAGATTTGGTACTATCTTTTTATGTTAATGTACATTAACATAAAAAAATACATACGAAATCAACTACTTATAAAATATAAAAATAAACAGTCACAGATTTGGTACAATAACATAAAAAATACATGCAAAATCAACTTTTAAATATAAAAACAAATAATAATCACAGATTTGGTACAATAACATAAAAAATACATGCAAAATCAACTTTTAAATATAAAAACAAATAATAATCACAGATTTGGTACAATAACATAAAAAATTTACTACCTACACTACAAAGTTAAAAATCAATAAATAAATTATAAAGTGATACAAGCAATTCTTGATAATTCGTTCAAACAATTTTCCAATGATATTTTTCCACTTTTGTAATCGCCGAGAATATTGTTAATTCGTATATCATTTTGGATAGATTTTTTTCTTCGTTTTGATATACTTTCTCCATTATTATAAAAGCTGTAAAAAATTGTTATGATTAATTAAAGTAATAATGTATAATTTTTATCATATGTGTCGCCTAAAAATACAGGTCATTGAAACAAAAATATGTACCTTTTCAGAAGATTTTCATAATGTTTAATATTGCCTGATATCGTTTCGAAAAATAAAAGAATTGATGGCCTTTTTCCAATTTCACTATTGAAACTCCAATTCCAAGATTCCATGAGGTTTGTAGTGCGGTGTCTTTGTGCGTAGCAGCACCAAATATTCATCATATCTTCATTTTCCAACCACTGATCCACAAAGTAATCATTGAATTCAGTTATAGCTTTTTCTTCAAAACTGTAACAGAATTAATTCGTTGAAGATTATGATACGAAAAACCATATATTACCTAGTTTCTAACGCATAAAAATGGCTGTAGAAAATGGCGGTAGAAGAAATATCCAGAACTAAACGCGTTCATTTCAATACTGCAAAATTAATTTACCTTTGACTCATAATGTATAGCCATCCATCGTTTATGTCTTCTTTTGGTAAATGTGCCAGAGCCATACATAGTTTGACGTGATAGTGAGATTCTTCATGTTGTAATAAGCCAAGAGATTTTGCCTTTCTTAATAGCGCTCTGCCAAAGTGAACAAAACACCCCTTAACAATTATGTTTGGAAATGTCTTTTTAATTGCATTTATTGGAGCTTTTTCGAAATCCAAGGTAATAATATCGGCTGTCCACTCTGGTAAATGAAATTTTAGTTTGTAAAACAGTCTTTCATATGTAGTTTCTTCTTTGTTTGTCAACACTGCATAAAAAAATGGTACAATATTTGTCCCAGTTTCTGTACTTCCTATGTCTCCGTGTACAACGTATAGTTGAAGAAACGGCTTTGCACAACATTTGAACGTTCCGTCCGCAAAGTAGTGACGGACGTCATTTAAATGTGCAATTGCACTCTTTGAACCAAACACAATCATTCTATTTTCACCGTCAATCTCATCAAACAATAAATTGTCTTTAAAACGGTCAGGAATCACGATTTCTGTAGAGTTAGAGTGCTGAGATTTTGTGATTCCTAGTTGTCTATTTCTGTGTCTATACAAACTGCTTTTAACTTTGTCAAAATTTGGTAATTCTTTAATAATTTCATAACCATTATCTTTCAGCTTTTTAGTACATTTCCTGTATGTAGCTGGAATCGGCTTCAGATCTTCACATATAGTTTGTTTACATTTTTCGATGGCTACTTTCACTTCATTTTTTTCAAAATTCGGAATACAAGAACTGCAGTGAGCATTTTCTCTTAATACATGGCTTCGATTTGAATTCAAAGTTACACTTGCTGAACATCCATCTTTTCTATTAACACAGCGCCACCAACTTGAGTCCTTAATATTTTTCTGTTTATAATATTGATGCCCAGCGCGTAATAAAATTTCACCGCCTCGTGTACTATTAATAATTTTTAAATTCACTGCACCACTAGAAGATCCCTCACCCGACATTGCAACGACCTTGCACTATGCATAAAACGAGTGAACTGATAAGTTAAACCCGGTAATAGATATAATTTACGTATACTTACTTATGTCTATCTCATTCACACCTTTTGTTTAAAACGATGGTAAGGACAATAAATCCCTACCTGAGAACCCGCTCGGTGCTTCTTTTGCGGGAAAAGCACGTGGTATTTTTAGTAGCATCGTGGTATTTTTACAGACTTTAATACGTTTTTTTTACTTCTTCTTGATCAGCCATTCTTTTTGATGGTCGAGATACTATCTCAAGACTGAAGCATTTAAAAATATATACATCTCTAATTTAATACTAATTTGACACTGACTGTACCGTACAAAAATAACAATACTAACAAAGTTTACCAAATGGGATTAAATGTATGAAGTAACGAAATGTTTACCAAACGCAACTTTTTAGTAGGTACAGTTTGAGGTTTACGAAATGGGAAGTTTACCAAATGGGAAGTAGCCGATTGATCAGTCTTCAGCACATTTTGTTTGCAAACAAACGTTAATTTACTATGAACGGCAATCATTAGTATGGGTCCATGTTTATAACTGTAAGGACAATTATTTACAATTTTTAGCGATCTCGTCCCAAATCGACAAGATCGCTAGTTAGCAACTAACTTTAAACTTAACTTTACTTTTTGTTTCAACATTCAAACGAGTATCAGTAGGGCCATTCAGATGTTATTAATAATGTCTTACATTACATCTCCTAATCAAGCAATTTAGCTCAACATTACTATCGTCAAAGTTTTAAAGCTATTGCTGCTGTTGACGTGACCAATTAGCAGCCACGCCCGCTGGTATGAAGATCCAAGCGAGCTAGTTATTTACTCTACTTGAGTGTCAACTTAGATTTGCATCCGCAAGCTTTGGACTTTCGACAATCTCTCATGTGGTGTGGCAATCTATACCTATCAATCAAAAAGTATCACTTTATCAATATTTGTCATGCCAGTGTATGACAAGTTTTGATAAGCGATGCTGTTTGAGCTATGCAACCTTCTTGTCGTAAGAAAGACGACTTATTTATTAAAATTGAAAGTGGCGATTCACCCGATTCTGGCGATCAGTTTACGTGAGAAACTATACTAAGCCATAATAACGAGTCCCTAACTCCAAATTTCGTTTATTCGGCAATGAATAAGAATAGAATAATTAACGTATATATTATTGCAGGTTTTATTTTTCACATCTCATTGCCAAAACTGTAATCTGCAGTTAAACATTGCATAGACAAACATGTTAAACTCATATGACTATAATTAATTGTTTGTAAGAACAGAAAAACAAAGTCTTAACTCTGCATTTAAAATATTGACAAAGATTTACGAAAATTATATTTTCTTTGTTATCTAACATGGCATTAACACACTGACTGAAT
Source organism: Agrochola lychnidis (assembly GCA_963680765.1). Taxonomy (NCBI): domain Eukaryota; kingdom Metazoa; phylum Arthropoda; class Insecta; order Lepidoptera; family Noctuidae; genus Agrochola; species Agrochola lychnidis. The sequence goes on along the minus strand of OY796855.1, from coordinate 8,980,826 downwards.
TTAGTAGAGAATAATAAAATATTGGGCATCAAACACGTACACATATTAACAGACTCGAAACTACATTTAGCAAGAACGACTTCTTGCAGAAGAGAATTAGTCTATTTAGAACTAAAACCAGACTTGGATAAACCAGACAAAGGGCAGGATAACAAACTACAAACAAAAGAAGACCTCACTCTTGTAGGAGCTACAAATTTATTACGTGTATTTCTTATGTTAAAGGTCGATGTGGTAGGTGCTTATCCTAAGCCTCATTGCAAACCACTTCATCACATAGCAAACAGATTTCCATATCCACAGGGCACTTATAACCAACCAACCATACTCTGTACACACCAGCAGACCAACTATTTATAGACCTTCGCCAAACGCAGTAAATACCATCAGTTGGAACTGTTCAAAGCTAAGTGAATTGCGGCCAAAACAGACACAAATTGATTTAATTCAAAAGTAATTTCACAGTTGGGCTGTGATAGAAATGTCCAAAATTCCGCAGCTGTGGGTTAACAAAGAACAATAGTGAATGAACTAATTTGTAATCTACATATTAATGTATTCCCGTAAAGAATGTAGAGGAAGCTGGACAGATTATTCTGTATCTTCTAGGTATAGATAGTATAGAATAAGCATAATCAGCCTATAATGTCCTCAATGATGGGACACAGGCCTCCTCTCTGTGAGGGGGATTGGGCCGTGATCCACCGAATTTTATAGATATGGTTGTTTTGTGGATGGAAGGCTCTAACACTGTTCTCTGTGGCAGTCTCGAAGAAATTTTTCTTAAATATGGGTTTCTAGGTGATCATGTTCATACTGATACTGGTGAAAGTGGAAAAATTCAGGGTGTTTCAAAATACGACGTAGTTCTTCCTAGTCTAATGGTAAATTGTAATTGAGATATTTTCGAGTGCAGATAACGAGGTTGTAGGAAAAGCCTGTAATACTTGAAGAACGATAAGTGGATTTTCTGAATTAGATATCAAGTTTTATGTCAGGGTTAGGCAAAATGGCTACGTTAAAACAATTTATACATATTCTTCATACAAAATTTTAGACGAGCTCTGTACTGACTGACACAACCAAAGAGAGGCCTCTCTTTGCACATCAATGGATGAAGTTAGGCTGGTATAATATATGATGGTGATGATGATGATGAGTCGTATCATCATTTCAGCCGAAAGACGTCCACTGCTAGACACAGGCCTCCCCTAAGCACCGCCACTTCGGTCGGTTCTGTGCTTCCTGCATCCAGCGGATTCTTGCGGTCTTCACAAGGTCATCGATACACCTTGTGAAAGGCTTTCTAACGCTACTGCTTCTGGTACGCGGTCGCTGCTCCAGAAGTCCAGAACCCATGGGCCATATGTTCTGCGAGCAATGTACCCTGCCCGCTGCAACTTTTCGGGCAATTTTTCGGGCTATATCGGTGAGTCGTGTATGGAACCAAATTCAAGTGTGTGTATTACCTTCAGGCCAGTTATCGTAGACATGTATTGCGATATCGCCCGCTGAGTCGACAGGACTGAACACAAACTCCTTCGTTTTGCCGGACACCAGAATTAACCGAAGATTTATCTGTGGAAGAAGAGAAAACCAATATAAGTTTCTGTTTACATCAATGGAGCTTACTAAAACAATATTTTTCAAGGCAGGTATTAAGTATTTAAAACAAAATCTTTGGTAAGAAAATTTCTATTTGCTGGTAAGCCGTGAGATTGCATATGTTTGCAAACAAATAAAACCGAAGAAATATGTTCAAGTTAAGTTTTCATAAACCGCAGATTTTAATTACAATATTGGCAAACAAAACGATGTGCTTTAACCACGACTTAAACGATCACAATTAACCAATCACAGTGCAAAATCGTCATCTTTACAAATCTACTATTGCATCTTTAACATTGTCCGTCAAGGAACACGGAACATTCCATTCTAGAATAAACTTCATATAAATTTCAAAATGTATTATTAACCAGTCTTCAGTCTACTGCGAAGAAGCACAAAGAGTTGTTGAAATAAACAGTACGTACCTGATTTTTCGTGTGAGAAATGTTTCCGACCATGCTAAGGTGTAGTTTACATTTATATTTTGCTGCATAGCGAAAAATTGACTTTGAATTCAAGGCCTTGACCCAAAAATGAGCACAGACAACCTTAATATATTATGTTTGTAGGAAGCGAGAAAGCTATTTGGGTCAAGGATAAAGAGTATCGATCGTCGTGTATAAGTATATGAAGCAATTATTCGCTAACAGCGGCTTATTACAGTGTTACGGTTAATTAATGGCTTCAAAGAAAACAGAATGGATCAATGTCTATAAATACTCCGCTTATACTAGGCTGAATATTTGAGTAGACCTGCGCCTCAATAAAACGTTAAAATAATGATGTACTTTGTCTTTGTCTACCATAAATTAAGGTTTATTTTTCTTTTCACCATCGACATTGATAAATAATCGATTAGGCAATTCGGCTTGAAAACCATTACAAAGTTTTCGATTTTTTTAAATTAGGCCAGTTGTTTCGCTCTCCGCGAATTAACATGACAAATCCGCAAAACAAGGTTTATTTAGTTTGAGCCGCTCATTCTTGCCACATTAATTATGTATGGAAATGCGTGAAGCGTAGAATGTTGTGGCGTTTCTTCAGTGCGGTGTGTTAGTCTCCTAAAATTTAATCTTTAGCTTTAGATTTGGTAAATCTATCTTGTAACGAGGTAAAATGCCAATTTAAAAAACGGCACAAATTTTATTTATGGCCAAGTAGTTTTCTTTCGTGGCCGCAGGGTGACGCTGGTTGTAATTTCGACTGAATGAAAATTCAAATAAATAATAAGTATGTATCTCAACTATACTAACCCTATCGACTTGTATTTTGTATACTGACATTAAAATGTCTTGATTTATAAAATTTGATAATTTTATTATTGTATTTCATTCATATCTCATTAATAAAACGATTTCTAAATTATGTTTGACTGTAACTTTTATAAAAACTAACAAAAATGACAAAAAGGGGTATCGCGACCCTGCCAGGATTCGAACCTGGAATCTTCTGATCCGTAGTCAGACGCGTTATCCATTGCGCCACAGGGCCCGTGGAAGCGGGGACGAAAGTAGCATTGATAAGACGTTTGCGGTAGTATCCGGAAAAAAGTGTCAGCTTGTTTATTTTTCCTACTTTAGTGGGTTTCATACATTATTATAAATTCGAAAGTAAATATCTGTCTGTATGTTACCTTTTCACGCCTAAACCACTAAACGGATTTCGACAAATTTGGCAAAGAGATAGATGGCATCCTGCACGCGTAGCATGACCACCATAGAAACGAGTTTTGTCGACGGAAGAATAGACAAAATGACAGATTGGGATTGTTTATCTGTCATTTTGTATATTCTTTCGTCGACAAAACTCGTTTCTACGGTGGTCATGCTACGCGTGCTGGGGAAGGACATAAACTAACTTTTGTCAAAAAGTTATTTAGTAGTTTATTAGTGAGATTGAAAGTTTGTGTAGGAAACCCAGCATTACTTAAATTAGGTAAGATATAAGTATGAACATTCAAAATCCTTTTGGTACCTACAACGTTTTCGTAAAATCATCTCCAAGGAGGTCAAATGTTACATTCCTTTTTGGGCAGTCGTGCAAAAATAGGGGACGATTTCTTGAAAAATTAACATGTAATACCAACTTATAGTATTTTTTTGTAGCACCTCTTTTTAAGAGATTTAAGGGATTGGAAATATAGTCATAGTCCGTATCTTAAGGTAAAATTTAGTCTTTATTTAATTAAAATCGGTCCACTGGGCCAAAAGTTATTATAATTTATTATATGTATGTCTATCAGTTATCTTTTCACCCCTTAACGGCTGAACGGATTTGGATGAAAGGCGGATACGGATAGGCCATAACTTGGGTTAGGACATAGGATACTTTTATCCCGGTAGCCCGTGGGATGATATCCAACATCCACGCGGACGTAGCCGCGGGCAAAGGCTTAGTCATATTATATTTTCTTTTGTGAGTAGAGGTTTTTCTTGAAAATAAATTTTCTATTCACAGGTATCAGACATTCACCAACAAGGCCATATTTTACACCTACGCAATGAACTAAAATAAAATTAATGGGTGTGCGACGACCCTCCTATAGGCGAATTACCTACATGTAGACGTATAGGGCACATTTTGTTCGCAGCGGCCGGCTCAGGGGACGCAGGGTCTTGCGGCAGCCATATTTCATTTTTCCCGCCATCCGGGGAGTCATCCGCCATTTTCATTCTTGCATCAAAACGTACGCGAAGTTTTTATATTTTCCTTTGTGTTTTTTTGTGTCTCCGCGATATTTCAGGGAAAAATTGATGCCTAGCTTAGGCTTTTCGTTAAATAAAATTACTAGCTCCATCAATTTCATCGACCCACGCACCTCCAACACAGAACTGTATTTCACGAATATCGTGCTAAGTGTACCGTAGCGATCCCACAGTTAGTTTCATCGAGGTCATTGTCGAAAAAGCTTTATAACATAGTAAAAATTTATGTTACGCTCATATTGGGGTCAATCGGTTTTGAAAAACGGACTTTCTTGCCCGGAATTCTTCAATGATGAAGATTCTTCGCAAACATTTCTTGTAGGGGAATGTTATGGGGCTCCTGGTGTTTTCCTATGGGGTCCGTGTTATTTATCGTTTGTATTGTGCAAACAGACGTTTTTTTGGGGAGACGCGTTGTGCTTTTCTTGTTTTTGCTCCTCCCACTTTATTTTATGATGTGTAAATAGAGGGAGCCGTGTGTATGAATGTATGAATTACTCATTGATTCTATTACCCGTGAATGATGAAGTAAGTAGATAGAGTAATATGCACTTTCATTGTATGTTAACTCAATATCGTCAGCATATTAGATGCTTTGAATATAAATGTTAGAACAATTGAACAATACGTATTTAAGGAAACGACATCATAAAAGGCGAGAAAGACATTACTTTTGAGCGTATATGGCATGTGACGTCACGGCCGTTAGCGGCTGTAATGTCGCGATTTACGCCATAGACAATAAGCTGCAAGTTTTATGGTTCCATCCGCAATGCGGGGCGACGCCAGTGTACGGGACCGACCACTAGGCCGGTTGCGCTGCATACAACGGCATACCAAAATAATTGATTACCTGGTGCCATTATATTAATCTCAATAACTGAAAAAGTACCGTCGAAGTAGCATGTTTCTACTTTATCTCTTGGTGCATACTTAATGCCTTTATTGTATTGTGAGATTTACTGCATAGTTCTAATATAAATAAAACAGCGTTTAATATGAAGTCATGAGATTTACATTCAAATCTATTATGACCCTGAATCTCGTGTATCCACAACAAGCAACATTGAAGAATAGCATAAGCAACTCCATATAATCGAATAAAACGAGAACTTCATATACTCCATGAATTGGTAACGAACAAGAAACAAAATATCGTATTCCTGTAAAGTTTTCAATTGGGGCCATATTAAATTTTCGCGGTTCCGCCATATCGAGGCGTCGCTCGCGTCCGCGCCTTTTCAAGTTAAACTTAAAGGTCTCTGCACACAGCGGGCGCGGCGCGGCGGGACGGGACGGCGACGCGACGCTGAGCAGTTGTAATGTACTAGATATTACGGAGGACGCCACACAAAGCCGTCCCGCTCGACGCGACGGTAACCGTCGCGCCACGCCGCCGCCGCGCCGAGCGGGAATACAAGTCAGAAGCGGCGGGGCCAGGCGCGGCGGGACGCGAGCGCAGCGCCGTCAGGACGCCGACGCTTTGTGTTGTTTGGTTTACGTATGTAGTAGTCACACTGCCGGCGGGGCGTGAGCACGTCGCGTCGGACGGTACGGAGCGTGAATGTGACTTTGTATCGTTTTACAAAAATGGATGTCGAAAAATTAATCGAATGTGTTCGTGCTCACGTATATTTGTACGATTTGGGCCATAGGCAGTATAAAAATACTGTTTATAAAAATGCGGGACGGGACGTGATCGCGCCCGCAGTGTGACCGATGCCGCCGCGCCAGCGCAACGTCGCCGCCCCGCCACGCCGCGCCCCGCCACGCCACGCCGGCTGTGTGCAGAGACCTTAACGCAGCTCAGTTTCACTAACTATACCGGCTTGTTTTAGACTTTAAAATGGTTTCCATACAATGTTGAGCATGGTTCGTAGAGAACATATCCAATAATATCCATACTGTCTTCATCTTTTAGCCGATCCTCGTAGACTCTTACAAAGTAAGCATAGTCGGCTCTTAAAGAGAAAGCCTGATATTAGAAGACCATACTAGTGTAGTGTAAGGCATTAAAAAGTTCTAGGGTTTCTAAACGCCGTCTGGGAAATGACCACTCAAAGGCCTTGGCATTTCAAAACCTTGGTAGCATAAATATCAGTTCTGAAAACTAACATGTGTTCGTAGTTGTTAACGTTATTCCGAATATCAAAAAGTTTATGATATGGGCCAGATTTATTTAAACTGGCAGGCGAACCACACCAGATATTGAATAAAAATATTGATCTACCTTTATGGATACGTGCCTACCGAAATAGATGCCCTTGGATTGTAAGACCATTTCGGGCGCTCATTCATGAACTCCTATCACCAGAAAATAATGAAAACTCAGTAAAGGTGACGTCATACCTTCTTTTCTTTTATGTTATTGGGAGGCAGTACAAATAAACGGGGCTCACTGCTACCAATGGACACCTGCAATACCAGAATTATGGCAGGTTTGCAGGTGCATAACTACCTCCCTGAGAAAAAGCTTAATTGTCTTATGTAGTGACCGGAATAAAAGCGCTGCTTAGCGGCAGATATAAATATGGTGGATGGTGGTAGTTCTACCCTGAGTGAGCTCTTTCACAACGAACTTACTTTTAATTGAGTAGTGAACTTCTTCCTCTTAAGTCGACACTTCAACAGTGACAATTGGCAAGTCTGTACACTGTACAGTTTCGCATAACTTGTTGCTGTTTTACTTAGGTGGTACTTAGCATCCAGTTCCTGGAACGCTACAAAAAACTTGCTTAGCACTTAGTAACTGTTATTTTCCTTATGCTATTTACTTTAATGCTGGTAAATCAAGTTGTTTGTTAGGGTACATTTTCAACTCGAAGAAGTTATTATATTTTTAAATTTCACTCCCAGATTCCCGAAGGCTCATAACATAACGTTGTCAATTCGGCGCATTCAAAATGAAAAATTCATTTAAATTCATGGTTTCCATAGTCTTGAAAAAACTTTCAGTGAAAAGAATTGTAGTCAGTGGACTGTAAAAAGAAACGGAGTCCGTGTTTTTGTTATAGACACTTCCGCGACTGAACACCAATGAACCGGTTTTCCTCGACTTGCAATTTTATAAGAACAACCCAAGAAATTTCGGCGGATCGTTTTCAAAAATAAACTTTCGTCCGAAGTTTCTTTTTGATTTGACTCTCTGGTCACGGAAGGTCTGACCCTCACAAATATTCAAGAAAATGATATCGATACACCCTTTAGTCGAGTTATCGAAACAAACATCTTCAGGACCTTTCCGTTCCGGGATCCTGGCTACACTAGCGGCACAATTTATGTAGAACACCGGACTTGACCGAAGCTAACACCTACAATTTAGGGTTTCCATGTGACTTGAGTTTGTCCGTAATTTGTGAATGATGGCTCCGTTCAACACACGGTCCGCTTGAACGGTTCAGTTCTCGATTCAGCGGAGAATATTCAATAGTCATTGAAATCGATTTTAATACGGTGAAATAAAAGTTCAAAGTGTCATGAATTGTTCTAGTTTAGTTACATTATTTCTGTAGTCATAATGTGAATTTGCGTAGAAACATTACTGCAGCTCTTTATGGTTCCAAGGTTTTAATTATAAAATACTTTTTCCTGAACTCATTATACATACTGTTTTCGTTTTTTTTTTTCCTTGAATTGTACCCAATTGTTTAGCAGAGCAAAATTAGCTATTAAAACGGTAGACTTCATTATTTATCCAGAAAAAATATAATTTGAATTTGCCTTATCGTATACTTGAACGAGGAAATACTATTAAACTGATTACAAAATATGTATAACAAAATACAGTACATTTTCCTCGTATCGTTTGTAAAGTTCGTGTGTTGCCGTTCTTTAAAACCGTGCAGAAAGGCTGCAAAAGACAGATAACAAGCTAAACCCAAATGCTCGCTTTCAATTTGGTCGTCGTAAGAGAAAGAGTAAAAAAACAAAGGTATTTACTTAATCAGTGTATTATGCCGAGCTACCGGAGTAACCGGCAACATGCAAGCGAACTTCCCTGGCGCAGTGCCAACTAATGCATGAACATGTTTATACTTTCCCGTGTTCGGGAGAAATTCCTGCTGCTGGCTGGTTGGCTTTGACCACAGGCAAAGGCCGTGTTATCAGCATTCTACTTGTTTTATTAATGCAACGTGCACTTATGCATCATCCGACTTTTGGGTCTCTTTCCCAAAAATTCTGGCCATTTCCCTTGTATTGGGACAAAAGAGGATACAAAATGGTTCAGTTAGTTGATTAATTTCGTCCCCGTTTCGGTTTTGAGCTTCAATCGAAATAATGGAATCATTAAATTCACTGGCATGTTCCATGTTTACCCGAACCCAAATATAAGGAAATTTAAAATTGTCCCTCACATTTCTGTGACATTTTTGTGACTCTGAATTAGAATAGAATAGAATAGAATAGAATTTATTTATTTGTAAGAATGTAGTTTTACATAGTATGGTGTTAGTATTTTTGTTAGTTCTATACATTCTACCACAAAGTATATGGTGTACAAATATTCAATTGTCAATCTAAAACTAAGTAGGTACAATATTAATTTTAAGATTTGTGATTTACAATAGGTCTATTTAGAATTTGTATTATTATAATCAGGTAATTATTACTTTAAAATGTCAAAATTAAGTACAGTCATCTTGGATTTTTACAATAATCCATGTATTCACCAATGTCATAAAAGCAATGATCTAATAGCCAACTTGTCAGCTTTTTCTTGAACATGGGGATGGGAAGTTCCTTAAATGAATTAGGTAACTTGTTATACACCTGAATAGCATTAACATATACATTCCTCCTAAACATTTGTAATCTACATTGAGGTATATTTAGTTCGTGTTTGTACTTTTTCCTAGCAGTAGCCTTTTTGTGACTGACTTCTGATTGCATACGAAAATATTGCGGATATTGTTTCACTAGCATACATAGTTCTTTGATGTACATGCAGGGTAAAGGTAATATGTGTAGTTTTTTAAATAACGGTTTACAGCTGTCCAAAAACCAGACGCCAGATATTGCCCTAATACACTTCTTTTGTACACGAAATGCCATTAATACTTCAACGGAGTTGCCCCATAATATCAGACCATATGATAGCACAGACGATACGTATCCGTGATATGCAGTGACTGCTGCGTCTACGGACACTGTTGATCGTAGACGTTTTATTGCGTATACGAATTTGTCGAGTTTATCGCATAAGTAATTGATGTGCGATTTCCAGTTACAGTTTTGGTCCACTATTATCCCCAAGAATTTTGTCTTTACTACTTGTTCTAGGATAGTGTCTTCATATTTTATACTAAGAGTCTGAAAGTTTGATTTGTAAGTTTGAAATTGAATTATTTTTGTTTTATTTATATTGATTTTTAAATTGTTGTTATTAAGCCAACTTATTATGTCTTTGATTGCTTCATTAATTTCCTGTTCCAATTTATTTTTGTCATTACTTTTTATTATTAGTGTCGTATCGTCAGCAAATAAGATTGTTTCGTGGCGTGTTGCATTGGGAAGGTCATTAATATATAGCAGAAATAAAAACGATCCCACCACGCTGCCTTGGGGTACTCCTACTGCATTAGTTTTAAAATTAGACTTATATTCTACTTTGTTGCCATCAATTACTTTTGATATTTGCACACATTGATGCCTATCACTTAGGTAAGATTTAAGCCAGTCATTTGCTTTGCGCCTTATTCCATATTTGTCCAATTTGCTTAGTAATAGCTTATGGTCAACGAAGTCAAAGGCTTTACTCATGTCCAGAAAAATAGCTACTACAGGTATGTTGTCATTAATTGCCTCTGTTATTATTTTGATTAAATTAAAACAAGCTAAAGAGGTGGTGCTATTTTTCCTAAATCCAAATTGTTCTCGCCTCAGCAAATTATACTTGTCCACATAGTCATATAGCCTTTTTAATATTGTCTTCTCAAATATTTTTGATATTATAGGAATTAAGGTTATCGGTCTGTAGTTCGTCATGTCTGCTTTATCACCATTCTTAAATATCGGTTTGACTATTGAGTTCTTTAATGCACTTGGAAACATACCTTCTGAAAACGATATGTTAATTAAGTCGCTCAATGGTTTGCATAAGTGATTAGCACATGCTTTTATAATTTTGGTACTTATTTCGTCAAAACCGACAGACATTACATTGGGATTACATTGGGATTACGATATTTTGTCATGCCATTACGTCTGAACTGAAGGTCGTCACACACTTTGAAGATAATATAAAATATATTATAAGATAATATAAAATATATTATCTTCGATACATCACTCACCGTACAGGTTAATGGACCACCACAAACAGTGAAGATAATATATATTTTACCTTGAAGGATTTTTAAGCGTTATAATATATTATTAGCGTAAAAACGTTATTTTAAAACTACCGTGCGGTGGTGCCTATAAAAGCGGGGTGCGACCAGTGCTCGCCCCTTACTCCGTCTCCAGCAGCCGTCGTAACAACATCGTTTTCTAATATTGTATAACTCGTTATTTTTATCAGGAAGTATATTTTTTTATGTTTAAAATTGTATTTGTTTTAAAATTATTAAAGACTAGTTTCTAGTCGTTTCTTTCGTTTTTTTTAAATAAAATTGATATTAACCGCCATTATCAGAAGTGGGATAGGCTCCATTGCCTATCTTATTCTCTGTGTTGTGCGAATATTCTTTTGAATCATGTCCAAAAGAGCTACCACTCGTAATAGAGGTAGAAATAGGCGTGATCAAAATAGTGATGCAACTGAACTCCAAGAAACCCTTGGAGCTATTCTGGCGCGCCTGACCGCGCTAGAAAACACCAGCCTACCCGCAACTAGTACCGTGTCGGCGACAACGACTCCGGATGCACGTGCCATTGTGGCGCCTGGGCAGATCATCGCGTCTTCGCCGCAGGAGCCACAACCAGCAGTGCCCGAGTCGAACAACAGCATCGTTGGCGAATCGCTTGCAAGTACTTCAACTTCACTGGATGCTACAGATCGCCTCATAGGAGCGTTGAGTGCGTTAACCAAGGTCAGATCCAACCATTATTACATTTCAAACTTTGATCCCAGCATACATGACATTGATTCTTGGTGTGAAGAGGTTGAAAGGGCACGTGACCTTAATAGATGGGACGACAACGAGTGTTTAGCCCGGATTGCTAATTGCCTGAAGGGAGATGCCCGTAGTTGGTTAAATGATTGGGTCACGAACGACCGTACCTGGTCTAACTTTAAAATCGAATTTAAACCGCTTTGCTCACGAAGAATCGATGTCGCAAATATTTTATTTGACGTCATGAGTACTAATTCCGACAAATATCCCACGTATGCAGAATATGCTAGGCGCTCCGTCTTGAGACTTAATATTGTTAGAGGGTTAAGCGATGATTTAACAGTTGCAATTGTCATACGTGGTATAACCGACGCACAAGTACGTGCTGCCGCGACTAACGCTCATTTAACGACCAAAGATCTTGTTGAATTCTTTTCTATTTATACCAAACCGAATCCCAACTCATCTGTAACCTCTGTGAAATTTTCCCAAAGTAAACAGTTTGACCGAAACTCTCGAAAACGTCCACATAATAATAAAAGTCGCGAAATAACATGTTTTTCTTGCGGTAGTGTGGGTCATGTGCAGCGCGCGTGCCCTAAACAATCGAAAACTGTTAAATCGGATGAATCGACAGAAACAATTAATAAGAAACCTAATGGGCCGTGTTCATTCTGTAAAAAGCCAGGCCATGACGCCTCTGTCTGTTTTGCTAAACAAAGATCTGAAACGCGTAATAAAAACAATGTTAATTTTTGTTTCGAGTTGAAAGGCGCGTCAACAGACAGTGACGTCACAACGGCCGTAATACAGGGTATACCTACAGACGTGCTGATAGACAGCGGATCGCGCGTTTCACTTATTTCGGAATCGGTGCTAAAATATTTTAAGTGTACCCGACTACCCACATATCAGGTATTACGTGGTATAGGTGATCAAAATATTGAGTGTAATAGCCGCGTAACGTTAGTTATAGAATTTAGCGACATCTCATTGGAGGTGGATCTTTTTGTTGTTCCCTTGAAATGCCTAAATGTGCCAGTACTAATAGGAACAGATGTTTTGAACCGCGAGGGTGTAACGTACATTCGCGCAAACAATGAGCAACGTATAACTCGAATTCCTAGTTCGATTAGTCAAAATGTATTGCTTATCAACTCAAGTGAACATTTTTCGGTTAACACGCCGCTTGTAGGTAGCGATCGTGAAAAATTAATGTCAGTCGTAAATCAGTTTAAGGAATTCTTTATTATTGGGACTGCTTTAACAACAGTCACAACTGGTAATATGCGTATTGAGTTGACGAGTGATACACCGATTTTTTATAGGCCGTACAGGCTTTCAATCGACGAAAAACTTAAAGTGCGTGATATCGTAAAAGATTTGCTAGACAAAAATATAATCCGCGAGTCCAACTCTCCGTACGCAAGCCCGATTATTCTTGTCAAGAAGAAAGACTGCAAGGATCGCATGTGCGTTGATTACCGTGCGTTGAACGCGATTACCGTGAAAGATCGCTATCCATTACCTCTGATAGAAGACCATATTGATCGCCTTGGTAAGAGCAGGTTCTTCAGCTGTTTAGATATGGCGACAGGCTTCCATCAAATAAGGTTGGATAGCGACTCTGTAGCGAAGACCGCCTTCGTGACCCCAGAAGGTCATTACGAATATTTGAAAATGCCGTTTGGTCTTGCGAACGCGCCGGTCGTATATCAACGAATAATCACAAATACGCTTAAATCACTAATAGAGTCTGGTAAAGCCCTCACATTTATTGACGACGTGTTATTATTGGCTTCTTCTATCGATGAAGCAATCGAGAATGTACGCGAGGTACTAAAAACACTTACTTCTGCGGGGTTTTCTATTAACTTAAAGAAAAGTACATTTGTGGCTACAGAGGTTGAGTACCTAGGTCGCACTATCTCTGAGGGTCAGGTTAGACCGAGCGAACAAAAAATTAAGGTTTTAATTAACTCCCCTGTGCCCACAAATGTAAAACAGGTTCGACAGCTACTCGGTTTGGCAGGGTATTTTCGTCGCTATATACCCGGCTATGCATCTAAGACAGCACCTATCGCTAGTTTAACTCGGGGTAACGTCAAATTTCACTGGGGCGAAGAACAAGAAAACTCGCGTAAATACCTAATCCGTTGTCTTACAAGTGAACCTGTGCTTGCTATTTTCGATCCGTTATTACCAACCGAGTTGCATACGGATGCGAGTTCCATCGGTTACGGCGCGGTTCTTATTCAGGTGCATGAAAATGGTAAACGGCGAGTAGTGGCGTACTTTAGTAAAACTACGCAAGGTGCCGAACCGCGATACCATTCTTATGAGCTTGAGACGCTCGCGATCATTAAAGCTTTACAAAACTTTCGCCACTATTTGTTGGGTATTTCGTTTAAAATTGTGACGGACTGTAACGCGCTTAAACTGACGGAACGTAAGAAGGATCTTTTACCACGTGTCGCGCGTTGGTGGATATACATGCAGGATTTTAACTTTACAATCGAATATAGAAAGGGCGTTATGATGCAGCACGCGGATTACCTAAGTCGAAATCCTGTTGATGTCCTCCAAATAACTAGGCCGAAAAACTGGGCACAGATTGCTCAATCTGCGGATGAGGAAACTCGCACGCTGATTGACAAAGTCAACAATAACGAGCTAGACTCTTCCCGGTATGTTGTTCGTAACGATCTGCTGTATTATAAATACACCCCCACGGGCCAGGAACCAAAGCTACTATGCTTCATTCCCAAAGGACACCGATTAAGTCTCCTTAGAGTTTTTCATGACCAGCATGAACACATATGTGCAGATAAGACCATTGACCTAATTCTGCGTCATTTCTGGTTTCCAGGGCTCCATGCCTTTGTAAGGAAATATGTAGGTCATTGTTTGATTTGTCTTTCATCCAAGAAAGTTCCTAGAGCTCCTCATTACCCGATTTCATCATGGCATAAGCCAGATACTCCATTTAACACGGTCCACATGGACGTATTAGGTCCACTACCTATTTCAAACGATAAAAAGTATGTACTGCTTATTGTAGATGCCTACTCTAAGTATTGTTTGTTTTATGCTATAAAAAGGCAAGATTCCAACGAATTAAAACAAATGTTTTCAAACGCAGTTTCCCTATTCGGTACTCCCAAACTTATTGTGTGTGATAGAGGACGAATGTTTGAGAGTGCGAGTTTTCAGGGCTGGATTACTGAAATGGGTAGCGAAATACCATTTTGTAACACCTGAGATGCATTGTGAAAACGGTCAGGTCGAACGCTACTGTCGCACCTTGCTCAATATGTTACGCATAGAGGCTTCTAAGCCAGAAAGTAAATGGTCCGATTCCTTGTGGAAAATGCAGCTTGTTATAAACTGCACTAAACACAAGACCACTCAGATCTCACCTTTACAATTGCTTATTGGTGTTGAGGCAGTCACGCCCGTCATAAGATCACTTGTTCGCGATGTCGCTGTTGATGACGTGCGACCGAATCGCGATGGGTTAAGAGAGTTACAAAGACAGCGCGCTAGCGAACTGCTTGACCAGAATAGACGCAAACAAGATGAGTACGTTAATAGAAACCGGAAGGTCAAGCATACGTTTAATCTAAATGATAACGTATTTGTAATAAAAACTTCTCAAGTTACAGGCAAGCTGGACTCGGGGATGCGAGGGCCATACCGTGTGGCGAAAATCCTTCCCCACGATCGATACAAACTACAGCTGCTAAGTGGTTCGTATGGCAAAATCACTCAGGCTGCCGCTGAGCACATGGTTGCTTGGCGAGGAGAGTGGACCCCCGAGTCGTGTGCCACGTTTTTTGATAGTAAGTAGATCTTTGTATTTATTTACTTTTCTATCTAAAGGATGCATGATCATGTACTGTATCAAATGTGTTTGATTACATGGACTAAAATAGTCATGTGTACATGCGTGGTGATTGTAAGGGCATTGAGCGATGGCTCTGCCGAGACGTGCTAACTGGGTGCCTCCGTCTGTTTACTTACAAGGGCATTGAGCTATGGCTCTGCCGAGACGTGCTAACTTGGTGCCTCCGTCTCAGTTTATTTATGAGGGCATTGAGATATGTCTCTGCCAAGACGAGCTAACTGGGTGCCTCCGTCTGTTTAAAAGGGCATTGAGTTATAGTGTAATTCTGCCGAATGAGACGTGCTAACTTGGTGCCTCCGTCTCGGTTTATTTATAAGGGCATTGAGATATGTCTCTGCCAAGACGAGCTAACTGGGTGCCTCCGTCTAGATGTGTTGTATTTAATTACAACAAACATACTTCAGATTGAGTAATAAGGATGTTACTAATAAGTGTCATTCTTTCATTTTTAGCTGAAGAGGAAAGTCTCGCAGCACCATCTACCAGTGCAACTAGCTGCGAAGACTATTCAAGTCGTGGAGATGCAGACACACACCAGGGTCCATCTATTACTGATGCAGCTATTGAAGACATGAGCCCTTCGCGTCGCCCGAGTCCACTTGCCGAAGATCGTGACTGCAGTGAACAAGGACCATCATCTGGACAATGTGGCTGAGGACAACCACATATCAGGAGAGGCCGTATTAGCGTAAAAACGTTATTTTAAAACTACCGTGCGGTGGTGCCTATAAAAGCGGGGTGCGACCAGTGCTCGCCCCTTACTCCGTCTCCAGCAGCCGTCGTAACAACATCGTTTTCTAATATTGTATAACTCGTTATTTTTATCAGGAAGTATATTTTTTTATGTTTAAAATTGTATTTGTTTTAAAATTATTAAAGACTAGTTTCTAGTCGTTTCTTTCGTTTTTTTTAAATAAAATTGATATTAACCGCCATTAATATATTATCTTCAATATGTGTGAGGAGCTGGTAGCTAAGTAATAACAGCCGCACGGATCGATCCATCAGGTTAAGCTACACTTGCCGGAGTTGTTCCGTGAATGGGTGACCATCTTTACATACCGAGACTCCTCCGTGCCTCGGAAAGCAAGTTAAGCCGTTGTTCCCGGCTGTCGTTCGTGGATCTTTGACAGTCGTTACGGGTTGTCAGAAGCCCGAAAGTTTGACAACCAGTCTTACCAAGGGGTATCGTATTACCCAGTTACTGGGATATGGAGGTCATGTAAAATATTCGTTTTCTGCAGCATCCGGTTAGACTGGAAGCTAACCCCAACATAGTTTAGAAAAGGCTAGGCAGATTGATTGTGTGTGATGAGCTTTAGACTCGTTAAGGGAAAGGTAGGCAATACGCAGCTGCATCTTTTACGCTTGATGTAATATTTTTTCCCATATTAATGATGCCGGGTTCTGCGTATTCAAGATTATGACGTTGTAATGTTAACATACTACAATAAAAAATAAAGTTTAATAAAAAACTGTAACCCGACCACGGGAAAATAAAAATGATCTAAAAAGTACGAAACAAGCAAATATTTCAGACAGAAATCAAGACATAAGTACAAAAATGGTCAAAGTAAAGCCGTGGTCGCATGCCTGTATACCATGTGGGTGCCAGGAACACCTACAAAATTATAATGGCATGCGACGACGGCTTTACCTTGACCATTTTTGTACCTATGTCTTGATTTCAGTCTGAAATATTTGCTTGTTTCGTACTTTTTAGATCATTTTTATTTTCCCGTGGTCGGGTTACAGTTTTTTATTAAACTTTATTTTTTATTTTATACTTTTCCGTTTTTACACTTGCTAAACGTTACAACAACGCCGCGCGCAACGTCTCACTGAAAATTGAATTTACAACGAGAACATTTTCACGCGATGATTTTGTACGATTTCAAATGTCGACTAAAACCAAAATAATCATTTGAAAGACTTCGAATGATGTTCATAGACAAAAGCCCTTCTAAAGCAACTGTTTTCCGCTGGTTCAACGAATTTAAGCGTGGTCAAGTAACTTTGGCGGACGAAGAAAGAAGTGGCCGTCATAGGGCTATGACGGCTGTTACATAAGAAAACGTGCTGGCTGTGAAAAATTAAATTTAAGTGAATAGGCGAATTACATATGAAGAGATTCAGCATATACTGCAGATTGGATCGGGAAGTGTACATGAAATTCTACACGGGCTTCTTCAGGTAAAGAAGATAGTTTCACGCTGATTACCACACAATCTAACGCAGAAGGAGGTTCGGGTAGAATGGTACCGAGACATGATAGCAAAATTTTAAGCAGGTTCGTCTCGGCGCGTTTACGATTTCATTACGGGTGATGAATCATGGATTTGTCATTTTTGTTCCCCAAAATAAAAAATCAACTCAAGGGAAAACAGGGATTAAAGAGGTGTCTGATGTGGACTGGAAAATGTGTAATGAAAATTGGTTAAGACGCATGAAACTGTGTATAGACGCCAATGGAGAGTTATTTGAAAAGATTTAATAAATAAAATATAACCTGTAGTATATTTTTTTTTTATTACCTATTGCAAAATTTTCTGAGTGCCCCGTGTATAAATATTAATATTTCGTTGTACACAGTGCTACACATCAAGCTATAAATTACCAGTATTAGCTGACCTCGCATTGTACGGAAATCCTTTACAATGCCAGATAAGCTTAAACTGGAAATGTATAGCTTGATGTGTAGCCGTGTGTACTTGTTTTTCTTCATAGAGGAATTGAGGATAGAATTACAAACCGTTTTTATTTATTAAGATTTGATTAACTGCACGTTGGTATCATCTTGCCATACAACGTAGCACAGTCTCACTTTTGCTTGTTTTTAACAATTTAAACATATTTATTTACTTTGAAAGTATAACATTATTTACATATTTGTAATGTGCTCGTCAAGACCTTTCTTTTGGTACCAAACATGTCATGATCATATCATTTTAATTTTTTTCGAGGTTAGAAATTTACGTGTAAAATCCACCATATTAAATTTAGGGAACATTTATATAGCCTATGTCACCCGGACTATTATTACGAATCTATTGATACCTCACTCATCAAAATCGGTTCAGTAGTTTAGGCGCTATGGTGGAACACACGTAAAAGCAAACATACATACATACATACATACAAACATACAAACATATAAACATACATACATAGACTGCTAAAATCATAACCCTTCCTTTTGGCTTTGCCGTAGTCGGGTAAAAACTAGCGTAGATTCCAAGAATTAATATTAAAACTAGGCTAGAAGAGAAAAACGATCGTGCGATAAACATAGCAACAAAGTGCTCGACAAAAACGCCTTGATGTTCAAGGCTTCTATCACAAATCACAAAAAAAGAATAGAATTCGATTCCATTCTTCATAGTCTTGACATTTCAATTTGTTAATCCATTGTTGTGTACCATTTACTTATAAATGACGTTCTTATTGCTGGGACCTGTTCGAGAATTTCGAGATAACAATGGGCGTTGGAGCGGTGGCTCAGTGGGGCTCACTCTCGACCAGATAATCACGTTTAACGGCAAATAGAGTTTGTGCTCTCTAGAGGAACACTCTCGGCTGTATGGGCCATTGCTGGCATAATAGAATAATAGATTAGTGCAGGAAGCTGTAATGGTCATGTTGGTTCGACATTCACCTACTTTTGATGGTAAGGCAGCGATACACTCTATAGTGCAATCCGATTCTGTTTTGTAAGTAGTCGCTGCGATACTATATTTTAGAACTTGGATCGAGACTGTATAGGAACTTTCCTTGGTGGGGTTACATCTATTGTCTATTCTCTAGAAATTTCGATTTAAAAATATAAATCCTTACCAAAAAAAAAAAAACAAGCGATCCTTATATAGTCGCATATGATGTCTGACATCTTGGCTGACGTACCAACCTCTCGAAAAATGGGTTGGTATCATCCAAGAAGCTTATAGATAAAAGTGGAGGTAACACTATATACCTAAGTATATGTCTGTAATTTTTATGATGTACATAATAAAGAATATTCTATCTATCTAAGTGAAGACGACTGTGGTCAAACGCTCTCTTTCTAAATACACACATAAGAACGAGACAGTGATATGTGTTTTGTTTATCTTATGTATGTACTCAGAAAGTGTCCGACCACAGTCGTCTTCACTTATACTCCATTTGAAATAAGATTAGACATTTAACTAAACCTTTTTTACAGTTCGTTCAACCGATTTTGACTTCTATTGCGTTGGTAGCATGACAAATGGCAGCTGCAGTAAACATTGGTATTGTAACCAATTTTTTTGCTTTTAATGCCATCCTTATGCCTACGGTGTAGAAGTCAAAATCTGTTGAACGGACTGTAAAAAAGGTTTGTTTAAATGTCTAATCTTATTTCAAACGGAATATAGGTATTTAGAGTGTTGCCTCCACTTTTATCTATAAGCTTCTTGGTATCATCTGACGGCAAACTAGCACCGCGCGCGCTCATTGGTCAAATCAAATAACGCGCGTTTCCCCGGCTTCCTGTAACACACTTCCGTCCCTTTTCACGAAATCACTCCCACAAATTTTGCAGGAAAGCAAGAGGAAAGATGTTACACATCAAAAACTGATGCTCCTATGTTGTAATCTCAATTCTCGTTTAAAAGCAATGTCTGTATCTCGTACGTACAGGTGAGTGTCCCGATGCAATACAATTTCTAAGCCCAACCGGTACCGGTACAACGGCACCGTTAGCTTTAATTAGTTTCAGCTTATATGGTCTTGAGTTTAGCTTATACAACGTTTCTAATAACTGTATAGCTGAATGCTTTTCCTGTATTAGTCAAATGCAATCTTTTGTTAACAATCTAGCTAGCATGCATCATGCATCTTCAGGAAATAAGCCTATTGCACTACCTACATTCCTTTAAAAAATCATTTTGAATTGTAATTCTTCTAACCTGGGACTCATAATCAACCTATAATGTTCCCACTGCTGGGACCTGGGACACTGGGTGGGCATAATCCAGCATGCGGGCTCAGTGCTGTTTGGTGGAGGTTAAATGGTTTCCTTTTGAGAAAAGTGGTGATGAAAAAAATACACAAAGTAAAGTACCTAACTGGGTTTGGAACTTACCACCTACAACTCGCAAGTCGGGGTCGATACAATTGCTCGGGAATCGCAGTTTGCATTAATTTGATAGTTTGCTAACATAATTAGGCTAAGCGTATACTGAAACGCAGGTGACACAGCACAGCACAGATTTTGCAGGGTATGGCAGGCGAGGCAGACATAGACCGCGAGCGCATGCTGCGACGCAGCTACACACGACACGTTCACATCCTTGCTAGTACAATCTGTCATTGAAACATCAGTGATTAAAAACAAGTGCACGCGTCGCGCAGAAATATGTGCCGGCTCTATAACGAGACGCAGAGCAGGACAGACATATGTCTGCGTCGCACGTGCCTGCGCCGCAACGTACGCAGCTATCAGTACGTTCAAGCATTACAAAATCTACTCTGCCCTGCGCTGCGTGAAGCTGCGTCATCAGCGCCTCAGCGTATGCTTAGCCTTACTCTCACGCACAGCACAGAGAATAGGCCTACGTCCCAGCAGTGGGAACATTATAGACTGATTATTATATCAATTCAGTAGGTATAACAGGTGAATATTTTGCAGGGTTTATCGCATAAATTAGGGTGAGATTATTTTTACGCATGCGCGTTCGACCCTCTTAAGTGGATTCTCCGAGATCATAAATCAACCAATTACTGTTTTGGGAATATTTCCAATTTTTTCTATCAATCAGACGCGTTCCCTTGGGGCTTAAATATAAAGACGGAAAAATATTGCTGGGAATCCAGAAATATTTCCGTAATATGCTTAGAAGGTCTGAAATAAACATGAACATTGACGTTGAAGTTTCAAAGTAGAGTTCCGAATTTCGTACCGAAGGTATCGATTTTACACACGACACTTATGTAAAATTTTTCGTATAACGAAACCTGAAAAAGGAGAAAATCTTCATCGTCATTAATTGACAAGGAAAGGTACAGTTTGATGAAGCGTTTGAAAATGTCAAGATCAAAAAATTATTAATGGGGTTAAATTTAATATTCACTCGATTATTGAATAATATTCTGGTGAAATATTCTTTTAACACATACAAAACTAGAAAAACTGAGAAAAAATAGAGTTACTTGACCGACTGCAGTTGTATCCATTACAGTTTTTGAAGTGAAAACTTTAGGCGCGTTGGGCATTTTTGAGATGGGAAAAAACAATTGAACTCGGGACACTGTTACCGACGTTACCGTTACCGACACCTCCTTAAAAGTATTTCCTACAATAAAGTTATTCAAGTTTTCACTTCTGTTGGCACTCCCGGAGTACCACTGTTTTTTTGTTATCCAGAAGTTTTAAAGCGCGTTGAACATTACAAATAGTCGAAGTAAGCGTACAATTTCCGTGAAAAAAAGCACTTCCTAAACTTTTTGCGCGCCTGGTGTTTCTCGGTCTTCTGGGAACATTACGTAGGCAAATTAGGCAAGTTGTAGCCAATATTCGGCTCGGTACCACATGGTCTATAACAATAAGATTTTAGTGGCCGATGTAAGGCCACATCTGTATAGTATTTAGGTACTAAAAAAAACCGAAAGTGTTGTGAAAACATTGAGTAAAAAAATGTACTAAAAAATGAATGCCCTTTATTGGCTTATTGGTTTTACTGTTATAGTTCATTGGAGCTTCTTACAAAATATTGTAAAAATATTAGGTACTTAACAAAAAAGTAAGTTCATAAATGTTATTTTTTGACAAAAAAAAACGTGTGGCACTCGGGGACTGCCGCGGTAAAGCTATTGCACAGCATTTGTAACCTCCATGCTTCCTATTTGTCAACGCTACACTTGGGATGATGACGTTCCCATGAAAAAATCACGTTGTCATGGGAACCGTCATTACATGGTAGGCGGAGTGGGGGGTGTTAGGTTTTTTCGTTACGGAATTTCTTGATTCGGTCGCCGCGCTCAAAGCCCGCGATAAAAGCAATGCAATAGCTTAAAAATGTTTTCTGAACATCCACCATGAGCTTCAACCACATGAAAAAGAAGAATGAACTAAGCCTTCTGAAGCTGTCATTTATTTTTGGATTTCAGTTACCCAAACAAACCCCAGTGTACGGAAACATTATAAAAATCCATTCTTCCGTAAAACTATTTCATCTGACCCCTATTTCCTGATATTTAATATCACAATATGAGTGTACCCTTTGATCCATAGTTACATCTTTGTTAAAATATCGATAGTCCCTTGACATCCAATAACTTTTGCTTACAGAAGCGAGTTGGCCGGGTAACTATTTCGGTAACAATCGACTACGGACGGGGGAATTTAATATTCCACTTTAGTGGTCCAGTGTACGGGAAGGGGGATTCGGTAAAAAGGTATCTTTGGAGATTATAATGTGGTATTTGAGGATATGTTATGAAAGGTTGGTCGAAGTTACTTTGTCTGGACAAAGCTGTTGCAGTTAGAAATGATAATATCAAACGTGACAATCGTTTTGCATACCTATTTGAAATCCTACTTTGATATTACTAGTCAAATCTTTAGTGCTTTGCTTAACTAACAGAGACTTAAAGAGTTCTTGGCGCTGTATCTAGACGTTTGATGCACATAAGTGAATAAATAAAGTATCGACTAGACTACTAAACCAGCAAAGAATTATAACAATTTTAAGGCAACAATTTTATAGCTAACCATGTTATTGCAATTTTTTTAATTAAAACATAAATTAACATTTGCAGGAAAAGCTCTTACATCTTTCGCCAAAAGAAATACATAGAAAATTAATGTCTTATTCCTTAAATTTATCATTCGGAATAACGGAAACATAAGAAAAGCCCACGCAAACAATTTAACGCGAATCCAGAGGCAATTACGTGCAAATCCAGTATAATTTCCATGAAAACAAGGCCCTTATGAAAAATATGAAAATACTTTAGAAAATTACGAATTTGTTTATTATTAAAAACCAAAGAGCCGTAACAAACACGTGTCTCTGGACGACCTTGTTGTTAATTACGTCCTTTGCTATGGTAATCTAAACTTTATGTAGAGGCAATAAGGTCCGCGATAATTGGGCATGTTTCCATTAACCTTTTGACCGATTGTCGCGATAACGCGTCACGAACAAAGTCGTAATTTGTTTTTTTTTCACATGGCAAGGTGACGAGCTTTTCAGCCAGTCCAGTTGTCGCAAACATTTTTACACGTCCATGTAACTAAAGTAAAAAGTTTCGTAGCTGGCAGCTGACAAATTAATTAATTCTTGCAGTAAATTAAGTAATGCGGTGTACTTTTTAAGGGTGTATAATCCGCATTGCTACAAGAAACACCCGCAAATAACTACTGCAAAATAAGCTGTCACAACAAAACACATTTGATTTATGTGTATCGCTCGTGCTGTGAAAAAGTTGTACCTATATTAGTTAAACTGCAAAGGTGGAGAAAGAAATTCTAGAAAGTAGAAAATAAGGTTTAATTAACACTTTTTTGATGAGTAAAATCTTTCATCGCTTCCCCGCAATCTGTGAGAATGATTTTGTATAAAAAAGAGACGGAAGTGTGTAACAAGAAGCCGGGGAAGCGCACGCTATTTGATTTGACCAATGAGCGCGCGCGGTGCTAGAGTTGGCCGTCAGATGGTACCAACCCATTTTCCGAGAGGTTGGTACTGTCAGCCAAGATGTCAGATGTTACACATCATAAATGCGACTACTGTAAGGCTCGCTCGTTTTTGAAGTGAAAACTTCTTTAGGCGCGTTGGGCATTTTTGAGATAGGACTAAACCATTGATTTCGCGACACCATGACGACACCTCATTTTTGTAAACGCGATTGTGCTCTTTATTTATATTGCGTTACGGATCAATGTTCTATGCAAGTATTTTTACATTAAAGGTTTTGTAAACGCGATTGTGCTCTTTATTTATATAACGTTACAGATCAATGTTCTATGCAAGTATTTTTACTTTAAAGGTTTCGGAAGTATAATTTTTTGTAAACGCGATTGTGCTCTTTATTTAGATAAAGTTACGGACCAATGTTCTATACAAGTATTTTTCTTCCAAAAAGGCGATCTTGTTCAAGTTTTCACTTCTGTCGGCACTCCCGGAGTGCCACCACTTTTTTTTCCTTTTCTAGCTGTAGGTTGATGATTTTCTTCTTGTTCCAGCCTCATCAAGATCTCTCCCAAATCGATTTCTCTTTACATCTTACTTAGTACAACAAAAAACTTTACACCCCAATTTATCACAAATATCAATCTTCAGGACCAACACTGCGATCGCTTCATATGAATCACTTTCTAACAAAAATGTTGATAAATCACCTCTGAAAAGTTTGAACTCGGTGTGAACTTCGAAGTCTTCGACCGCAGTCACCTTCGTATCCTTGAACCAAGGTCCAAGTAATCACCGTTGGAAAATCTTAATACATACTATTGAACATGTTTTTTCCAAGAGTTATTGAAGGGTGGACTCACACGAAAGGTCTTACGGAAACTTAAGGGTATCGATGTCAAAGGAAAGTTAGTTAATATTTTAATGAGGCAGTAAGTAAACTCTACCTTTGGCGTCTCATTATGCAGAATGGAGAGTGTTGTAATTAATTTATATAAAATTTTACAACCTTATAACATTACTTTCTAAGTTTCTCAAAGTTTCTGAAGCGCGAATCTGCTTACCCTCTCTGGATTCGGAAAGCCTCGTCAATCGTTTCTTGTCCATTCTTCTTCATACGAAACTACCTTTTGGAAGGGGCAACAAGAATCAATTCTATTCTCTTTATACGACGATAACCGACTTTTAATGATTTTATACTGAATATCACGTCTAAACGAGTAGTGTTAATGATTTGGAAATAAAAAAATTGGCACTCCGGGAGTGCCGACAGCAGTGAAAACTAGACCAAGATCGTCTTGGTGGAAGCAAAAATTGTTGTATAGAATATTGGTCCGTAACCTTATCTAAATAAAGAGCACAATCGCGTTTACAAAATATTATACTTCCGAAAACTTTAAAGTAAAAATACTTCCATAGAACATTGGATCCGTAACGTAAAATAAATAAAGAGCACAATCGCGTTTATAAAAATGAGGTGTCGGTAACGGTGTCGCGAGTCCAATTGTTTTATCCCATCTCAAAAATGCCCAACGCGCCTAAAGAAGTTTTCACTTCAAAAAAATATGTTAAATTAGAGCAAAAAAAACTTAAAAAAAAACGTGTGGCACTCGGGGACTGCCGAAGCTATTGCATAGCATTTGTAACCTCCATGACAACATCACGTTTCCCATGACAACATCACGTTGTCATGGGAACCGTCATTACATGGTAGGCGGAGTGGGGGGTGTTAGGTTTTATTTTCGTTACGTTACGGAATTTCTTGATTCGGTCGCCGCGCTCAAAGCCCGCGATAAAAGCTATGCAATAGCTTAAATTTTTTTGTCCCTCTTGTAGATTATTAAAAAATATTGAACATGTATTTTTTCTTTTTTGACGTTATCAAAAGATTACGGCGATACATGAGTTAAAATGTGGCATGACGACACGCCTTGCTAGATTTAATACTGCATTGTGACGTAGCGAGTCCCCACTCCGAACTTTAATGCGTGTTTTCTAAGTTATTTTTGATAAATATGAAAAAGCAAAAAATACGTGTCTAATATTTTTTTATTATCTGAAAGACGGACTAAATAGTTTTTTTTTTTTACCTAGGCTACTACCGTATTACTGAATTTGAAGAACCGGTGGTCAAACATTTTGCTGAAATGTAAATTCAAATTTCTTTATAAAATCGGACCTTAGGAACCGTGTTCGATTTTTATGATATTCGGTCTCCGAAGCCATCGGCTGCAGGTGCTCTACGATATTGAATTCAATATGAGAGTGCACTCCGCTAAATTTGGTGACGCTGTTTACGTAACCTTCAATATGGCGTACTTTTACGGCGAAAATGTTACACTTTCTGCAGCACATTTTGAATAGCGTGTTAAGTTAACACTTGCAAATATGAACGAAGGAAACATTTATGAGTCGAAATAATTTAAAAGTGGACACGGCATTTCTTGCAGGTACGTACAATCAACCGCACATTAGTGTCACAATTTATTTGACACTAGCTTTTGCCCGCGGCTTCGCCCGCGTGGATGTCGGAAAATATCCTACGGTAATGTGTACTTAATAAATAGGGTTTTCGAAATCTCATTCTAATCCGTTCGGCCGTTTTTGCACCAGTAAGTTCATAAGTTTAAGTTTATTTATTTATTCATAAAAAAAACAACAACACAGTACATAGCATAATGGAAACAGAGGGTTGTTCTACCATGTTTAAAATTATAGTCAGATTTCCGGGCTCCTAAACTAGGACTACTAACTAACTACTAACTTTACCAAGAACTGTATCTTAGGAGTCAAAGATATTGCGGCTTCAATTTATAAAACACAGCCGTGACTTTTCTGTTTTTTTACAGTGATTGCTAACAAAGCAGATGGAGTGAATGATTGTGGTTGTGTATCTAGGAGTGTGAATATGAGTGTAGTGTGTATCCAGAACATACCTACATCCAGACAAACAGACCTACAGACAAACGAACAAAAATTCTAAATACGATATTTTCGGTTTCAGACTCATTTCCACGCCTCGTAGCAATTTTTAAGCTATTGCATAGCTTTTATCGCGGGCTTTGAGCGCGGCGATCGAATCAAGAAATTCCGTAACGAAAATAAAACATAACCCCCCCCCCACTCCGCCTACCACATCACGTTGTCATGGGAACGTAATTTTTGTTTTATGTCATCATCCGTCATCATCCCAAGTGTAGCGTTGACAAATAGGAAGTATGGAGGTTACAAATGCTATGCAATAGCTTTACCGCGGCAGTCCCCGAGTGCCACACGTTTTTTTTCCCATTTTTCTATCATATGAAAAAGTTTGAGCCAGGACGTATTAAGACATTTCTGAAAGTCATTTAAATTCTTAGTTCAGAAAAAAATATCTTATAAGGAATCGGAGTACTAATGATCCAGTACCTAAACCAATGTCCTTGCGCTCTAAAATAATCTCACTGAAACAAATACACTTTATATTATCTTACTCTCTCTAAAACATTATAGCCCATAAGCCACAAGATATTATCACAATTGTACAGAATTAAATTATGTATCACGTTTCAAAGTAATTATTAATAATTTACGACTACAGATGTGAAATGACTATTAATTATTATAACAACAACTATTATTATCCTTGTTGACATTTAAATACATTTTATCGAAATACTTATTTTATGAGTTATTTATTGAAGTAACTGCGTGCTGTGATGTTGATAAAACAATACTGAATTGCAATTCATATTATAAACTAATTAGTGAATAGTTTACAGGCTCTTGGCATTTACTGCTGGTTGTTGACCTTTCCGTACATTGATAGTTCGATGCAATGAAAATACCGTCAAACCCGAGTAAGTGAGAACTGAGTTAACGAGAAATCTCTATAAGTGAGAGTACACACGTTTTTTTTTAAAATATTCATTGTACAGTTTTGACTTCATTACTATTTTATTATATTTATAGATATTAGATTGACAGCGCCTTTATGGCGATTTACGTAGTGCAAATGTTACCATTGGTGACTGTACTTAGTAAGAACGAAAGGCTTTGACATAGACAATTAATCAGTTTTATAAAAAATCTAGTTAATGGAAAGTAAGTAGTTTCTAGTAAAGTATTCCGGTAAGTCCTTGAAAACCCCGGATTGTAGTACAATCTGTAAAACAATTTTTGGCACACTATAACACAGCTACTCCTTAGCTCGCAAGAGTCAACAAAAAGACATTGTTGATCCGGTGTCTTCGGTACCATTAATAACCATTAATGGTACCGAAGACACCGGATCAACAATTTGTCATGTTGCGATTTTTCATAGTTGAGTTTGCTCTACTGACACTAACATTATTTCATTTTCGAGAATATTTAATCCACGACCAGTATAGGAATTTTTATTCAGGAAGCAGTAAATGCATGGAAAACTGACAACTTTTTATAACTGGCCTATACATATATTCAGTTTACTGGTGTACGCAAATAACTTGGCGATCAATAAATACGTGTCAAGTGCACACGAGGAACTTTCACTGCTTCCATGAAACTATTATTGTGTACTACGTTGTTAGCAGTAACTTGAAGTGACGCACCAGAGACGGTAGTTTTTTTGAAGTGAAAACTTCTTTAGGCGCGTTGGGCATTTTTGAGATGGGACTAAACCATTGATTTTGCGACTGTGACGGAATTTACCGATACCGTGGAGTAACAGATATCAACGCGTTGATTACCGCGGTGCGTGGAGTAAATAAAAGACATCAACGCGTTGATTACCGCGGTGCCGATTTTTAAGCTATTGCATAGCTTTTATCGCGAGCTTTGAGCGCGGCGACTGAATCAAGAAATTCCGTAACGTAACGAAAATAAAACCTAACACCCCCCACTCCGCCTACCATGTAATGACGGTTCCCATGACAACTTGATGTTGTCATGGGAACGTAATTTTTGTTTTATGTCATCACGTCATCATCCCAAGTGTAGCGTTGAAAAATGGGAAGTATGGAGGTTACAAATGCTATGCAATAGCTTTACCACGGCAGTCCCCGAGTGCCACACGTTTTTTTTTTAAGTTTTCGCTTCTGTCGGCACTCCCGTAGTGCCACTGTTTTTTTTATAACATCGCTATACTCCGTGCTTTTAATCTAACATTTCTGTCACATTACAACTGTTAATAAAACCAGGGGTCTATACTCTAAGTCCATCAACGAAGATACGTGCCGAATCGAAAGTAGTTGATCCATCAAAACACGTGTCAAATAAAAATTTCCATATCGGGAGTAGGGACAACTGTCAAATCATGTTGTCATTAATTCTTAGTTCGGGCCCCGAACTAATCATATTATGTCCGTAAGTGATACGGAGTAGGAGACACCCGTAACTTCTGTTTAGCTTAGGGAGTAGAGAGTAGATCCCCTGAATACACTCATAGTTAGTCAATAGAATAGTTCTATTATACCATTAACAGACTTATCTAAGAGGAAATGTATATTTTATCATGCATTTGGACACAATTCCAACATCGAACCCACACGTTCTATTATAAGATATTGTTGGAACATAAAAATCCAATGACATTTGGCCCTATTTGAGCTTGAATCTAAGCCTTTACGACTGATGAACACAATTATATAAACAATCACAATAAACTATAATTTCCTAATCGGAATCCCCTGGATGCGATAAGCACAGGTCCGGTGAATGTGGCGACGCTTGGGGGAGGCATTATGTCCAGCACTGGACGTCTTTCAGCTGAAACTATAATTATTCTGTCCTTGATTGACACACCATCAACCATGAAGCTTGTCCTAGTAACGCTTCCTCCGAAACATTGATAATCAATAACTTGCTTCACCGTTCAGCCATAGCTTTCACTGTTTCCATGAAGCCATTAGAGTAATGATACCTAATTGACACGTCACCTGCCTGGACAGCGGTAACTCAGCAGGACTTTTCCCTAGCGTGTCATAACTTACGACAGGCGATCAATAAACATATGTCAAGTTCACACACGGTACGGAATGTTTCTACGAATCTTTTTGTAATGGTCGGTTGCTAATTGGCTTGCTGTCGACTCGACAGCTTGACGTCTTAGGATTTTTCTGTACCTTTGCAGACTTGCTACTTCTATCATCGGCATTCAGCGATTTACAGTCACTGTTCAGAAACTAGATACAGCAGCTGACCGATAGAAAACGAGTAAATTTAATGCCATGTTCAAAATCAGCATCAAGGCAATAACTGAGTTCCGTGATTTTGCTTTCGTGATTAAACGCAGTGTCGCCAAAACGCGATACAGCATTGATGACAAAATCGCCAATCACCGACATAGTAGTAGATCACTAAAAGTAGCAAGTCTGCTAAGGTTCTTAAGCACTTATAACTTAGCGATCAATAAAGGCAATATGTCAAGTTCACTTCGTGGCACCGGTGACACGAGGTAAGAATATTAGTTTCTGCTAATTTATTTAATTACGGTCGATACCTAATTAGCTCCGTATTGTATTTTCCTGGTAGTCTTGTGTTACCGCAAAATTTATTACTATTTGTATTGATTTAATTGTTGCCCCACTTAAAGTGGGACTTTTTGGTGGCATCACATAAGGTAAATTATTGGCTAGGCTTCGACATGACCTCAAAGTAACCTTGCTCTATTTCGGTCACAACTTCAATTTCCAACCTGGATTGACACAGCGTATAGTTTGACAGACAGAAACTCAATTTTTTGTTACAGTCACCTTAAACTCTGCTAGCAACAGATATCAGTCGCCATTACGGCAACTAGGTTAACTGAGCGATCAATATAAACACATGTCAAGTTCACACGGCGGTAACTCTCACTTTATCCATAAAACAACGTAGTTACAAATGGTTAATGGACGTATAATCTCTGTTTAGGACTTACGGGACCTTGACTGACCCTAAGTATGGTGTATATGGCACTTAGGAGGACAGTGCGCAAATTGAAGGTAGTTTGTTAAGAGAGTGCCTCTTGCGGGTTGTGAAGCGTAGTTTTGGACTGTTTTAGAGGAATTTATCTTTATATTACGAAAGTAAAACGTTTGGTGAGGATAGTAAAAGTGTTGGTATAAAGTACCTACTGAAATTCAGTTAAAAAAAATGACAGTGGCACTCCGGGAGTGCCGACAGAAGTGAAAACTTGAACAAGATCGCCTTGGTGGAAGAAAAATACTTGTATAGAACATTGGTCCGTAACCTAATCTAAATAAAGAGCACAATCGCGTTTAGAAAAAACATACCTCCGAAACCTTTAAAGTATAAATACTTGCATAGATCATTGATCCGTAACGTAATATAAATAAAGAGCACAATCGCGTTTACAAAACCTTTAAAGTAAAAATACTTGCACAAATTATTGATCCGTAACGTAACATAAATAAAGAGCACAATCGCGTTTACAAAAATGAGGTGTCGTCATGGTGTCTCGAAATCAATGGTTTAGTCCCATCTCAAAAAAGCCCAACGCGCCTGTAGAAGTTTTCATTTCAATTACTACCTAAACATACATGATAGAGCTTGGTTACATTCACATTCTCTCTCAAAAGTTCATTGTTAGCAACTATGTAGATGAAGCATCCTATCGTCATTCTTCTAGAAAAATCGATAAGTTTTAACTTTGTCCCGTTGCGACCTACTTCTTACCCTGGACAGTGAGCCCCTCCCCGCTGAAATTATAATGAACGGAGCACGTTACCGCGGTTTAAATATACTGTTTCATGAAACCGCCCCGACTTGATAGGCGAAACTTTCCGGATGGGTTTTTTACGAGTTTCGTGCAAATTGTGAATTATACAAACCAGCAGCTATATTACTTTTCGAAAAATATTTAAAAAAACAACAAATTTGAAGTCGTGGATTTAAATTATTTGAATTTTCTTAACACAACCATAATTATTATGTTGAATTTTTTATTTGCTTTGAGACCGAGAATTACTGCACGAATTTGCACCAGTTTTCCCAAGGTTTACTTTATCTTTATTAATATTATGGTCCTAACTACAAAGTGTATAAAATTCAATTTTTTTATTCAGGCTACGACGCCTCACTTCGTGCCCGTATGTGTGGCATATTTGTTTTTTATGTCTCTAAATCATAGATAATTTTGTTATTGGATTAGTCTACGATTGAAGCAGAGACTGGTTCTCTGCGTTCAGCCCTCGGTGTGGCAACACGCCGTGTTCGGGCTCGCGACAAGTCAATCGTCATCCTGAGGATGCCTTGTTGAGAGGTGAAACACGTGTCGATTTCTTTCAGGGATTTTTATGGCTCTTTAGAAATAGCTAAGCGGAACAGGTTACTAAATATATCCACGTCTATTGTATTTTATAATGGATTTCCGCAAGGTCACGCCTGAATAAATTAACTGGATTAGCCTATTATCTAGAAGACTTGTGTCTGTCAGGACGAAAATAATGAATCATTAAAGAAGCAACTGAATAAGAAAAGATGCCTTCAAATTTTAATAGGATAAAATGAAAAGGGGTATTTTAAAGACGTTAGGACAAGGCCAAAGGATACGAAAAAATTAATAAAAAATACTCTGCGGGCTATTAAAGCATAAATTATTTCAAAGGTAAAGGTGAAAATTAAATGCTGCGGCGATCCTCGGGGGGACCATGTCTAACACCCCAATTCCGTAACACACTTTTGGTGAGGACATGTATTTTATTTCGATATTTATTGTTTGTTGTCTATGGTAAATTTTGTTTTTCTTTATTTTGTATAATCCTCACTAATATTTGTATGTCATCAACTCATCAATGACAAAACATAGCGCAACATATAATTATTATGTAAGACCTTGACCTTTTACCTATGTTTTACAAATAAATAATTCTATTCTATTCAATCAATTGTTGATCCATTCTTCTTTCTTTTTCTTGTGGTTAGTCGCCCATAAAAACCTGGTGTAAGAGTTTTTATGGGCCTCTGACTTGGCTTCGCATACCGTCGAGAAATATATGATCAATTGCTTCATACATTTGAAAATTTCGTCTGCTCGACTATATAAATGACTACATGTTGATGATCAAAATGAAAGGCATTGCCTGTTTAAGTATGTTACGCCATTACCCCATTATTTAGGCCAGTAGTGGACGTTGATGACGATGAAAAATTCAATTGTTTTTCTACAAAACTTCCATCAGTTACAAAGCTCTATAATTAAAGCTAAAAGTCGTGTACCTAGTAATCCCGATAGTGGTTGCAAGCAATCTAACAAATTACTTGCATCCTTGTTTGCACTATAAACCCGGATCGGTGTTAACTTTTCTTACAATCACTCCGAGATTTTTTAACTATAAAAATAAAACTCTTTGTATCGATATGAAAATTAAATAAAGTGAATAAATAAAACTAACTTGTATTCATGGAATTGGTTTAAATGAAACTGGTGAAATTTATTTAAGGCGCTATCAATGCCATTGGATGTTATAAATATTTCTCATGATCGTAGGAAAAGATTAAACACGGTTGGAAAAACGTCAGCTATTTTCTTAGAGCAAGAAAGTAAAAAATACCTATTTGAAAATGGAACGCCAAATCTCTCGGACTAAAATGCTCAAATTCAATTTGCGATCTCATCTCAGTGACAATCAATATCAAAAACTTGACAAAATTTAGGTAAATTGATTGTATTTTTAACAGACTGCTAATGAGATTAGAATGCGGGAGTTGCCCTCAGGTCTCTTGCTTACAAATTACAGTCAAACCTGGATAAGCGAGAGTTCAACGGACCGCGACCTCTTTTTCGCTTAAGGTTTCTCACTAACTCGAGTTTCTAGCTTATAGAGGTCCACAAGAGATGTTAAATACGCTCGACTGTCGTTTGTAGAGGTACAGGCAAAAAGCAGTCTTATAGAGACACACGAATGATTTATTTTCTCTTATAGTGGTTTCTGTTTCTCACTTAGAGGTTTTTGAGGGTTAAAATGACGGGACCTGGCAATTACTCTCACTTATAGAGATTTCTCGTGTACTCAGTTCTCACTTACTCGGGTTTGACGGTATTTTCATTGCATCGAACTATCAATGTACGGAAAGGTCAACAACCAGCAGTAAATGCCAAGAGCCTGTAAACTATTTACTAATTAGTTTATAATATGAATTGCAATTCAGTATTGTTTTATCAACATCACAGCACGCAGTTACTTCAATAAATAACTCATAAAATAAGTATTTCGATAAATGTATTTAAATGTCAACAAGGATAATAATAGTTGTTGTTATAATAATTAATAGTCATTTTACATCTGTAGTCGTAAATTATTAATAATTACTTTGAAACGTGATACATAATTTAATTCTGTACAATTGTGATAATATCTTGTGACTTATGGGCTATAATGTTTTAGAGAGAGTAAGATAATATAAAGTGTATTTGTTTCAGTGAGATTATTTTAGAGCGCAAGGACATTGGTTTAGGTACTGGATCATTAGTACTCCGATTCCTTATAAGATATTTTTTTCTGAACTAAGAATTTAAATGACTTTCAGAAATGTCTTAATACGTCCTGGCTCAAACTTTTTCATATGATAGAAAAATGGGAAAAAAAAAGTGTGGCACTCGGGGACTGCCGCGGTAAAGCTATTGCATAGCATTTGTAACCTCCATACTTCCTATTTGTCAACGCTACACTTGGGATGATGACGTGATGACATAAAACAAAAATTACGTTCCCATGACAACATCACGTTGTCATGGGAACCGTCATTACATGGTAGGCGGAGTGGGGGGTGTTAGGTTTTTTTCGTTACGGAATTTCTTGATTCGGTCGCCGCGCTCAAACCCCGCGATAAAAGCTATGCAATAGCTTAAAATCTTTGGAGGACAAACATGATGATTTCATGATACCTTCTGATACTCCTTAGAGGCCCGAAAACTCATTGCTATTCCGAACAGGTTTCCGCACAACTTTGATTGACTGATTGGCAATTCATCAGGAAAGTTCTGAAGGAGAGCTAAGAAAAATAGGTCGGCGAAAGTGTGTCAAACCATGATTTAACTTATAATTCCGCCACGGGCAACTTTTATGGCCTAAACTTGCAAAAAACAACCAGAAGAACAAAATAACTTTAATTTCGGAAGTTGGTGTCTTTAGTTTTGTATATTCGGTTTTTTCATCGACTAGTAGTGTTTTTTTCTAGTTGTTTTTAAGCTATTGCATAACTTTTATCGCGGGCTTTGAGCGCGGCGACCGAATCAAGAAATTCCGTAACGTAACGAAAATAAAACCTAACACCGCCCACTCCGCCTACCATGTAATGACGGTTCCCATGACAACGTGATGTTGTCATGGGAACGTAATTTTTGTTTTATGTCATCACGTCATCATCCCAAGTGTAGCGTTGACAAATAGAAAGTATGGAGGTTAGAAATGCTATGCAATAGCTTTACCGCGGCAGTCCCCGAGTGCCGTTTTTTTTTTGTAATAAAAAACACTTTAGTTGTGAGTACTGACACACCCATACATATTCGAATACAGTGACAGGAAGTTAATATAATAAGATCATCAGTTTTTGAGTTAGCTTTAAAAAACTACTAACTATGTAGTACCAACCTATTATCATTACTTGTTATAATTATAACGTTTAAATCACACCAGCAAGACTTAGGACGTGGGCGCCTTATGCTACACACATTTTATACGAACATTGAGGTATGAGCTCACGTAGGTAAGATTGAGCTCAGTCCTCCTTGGACGAACTTCGCTCGTATTCGATTAGATCCACTCGAAGTTTGCTTGGATCCAGCATGATATAGCAATCATCCTCTAACATTGGAAACTTTAATACTTTTTACTCTAAAGGGGCCAACGACAAATTTTGTCGATATTAAATGTCGTATTTAACGTCACACATCGAATTTCATGATTTTTAGAACCCCCCCCCCCCCTGGTGTGACATCACATATTTTGCAGTTTTAAATTACACCTTATTGTAATATTGATGGAGTTGGTAATATTTTAAAGTATTCGTAAGTGTTAAAGTTTTGAGTGCTAATAATTTAGACTATACTACTACTATTTTTCTGTGACAAATAAACCTATTTTTCTTTCTTTCTTTCTTTACTTATACAGGCTACGTCACAGAGGTTATGACACCTTGTCATACGATGTCACACTTTGGTAACCCCCCCTCTTAACGTGTGACGTAAATATATGGATGGCCCTAACCAACTCTAACGAACTTCAAAGGTTCTAACTGAATAATATGTTGAACTAAATAGTCCATAATGTTGTTACCAATAAGTCCGTGAGTCCGTGTCCTAAGGGCGAACCATATGTCCGCACCCCAAGACCCAAACAAGAGGGTAAATAATACCACTAGTACGGTACAACGGTTTAATATGTTAATTTATCCTTTAATGAGACCCCAGACAGATTTAATTACGTATATGAATTAACATGACACCTTTTATACCTGAAAGGATGTATAGAGGTGAGGTACCCTTGGTTCGTTTTTGCCGGTATTTTTTTTTTCGTTGGTAATCAAATAACTTCTCCCGCTCTGGGCAGAGCGGGATGGCGTATCAGACTCCTACAGGCTAAAACCCACTCATGTTCCTTCAGTTGAATGTGTGTTGCCAGGGGCCACGGTATCCCTTTCGGATTTTGCGGCGACCCCGACAGGCATCGGCCCTAGCGGACCCCGCCAGTTCTGCTGACATCTCTTTAAGGCGCGCGTGGAACTCAACGCGCTGTCGACCCGGGCCTGGTCCTTATCGGACGGCGAGCTACCCGCAAGCCTGCGCCTACGGTGGCCGGGAATCGGCCTGTGATTCCAGACGCCCAGGGCGTCTCCTGCGGCTGTTCGGGGCGTGAAGGCGCGAACTTTACCTCTCCCTCACGCGTTCCGCCTCCTCCTTCGCGAGCACTACTGCTTCGCAGAAGAAGGTGCCGGCCTCCCATCTCGCTCCGTACCATTTCGAGAGATCACCGCCGCCGAGTTTTAGCCGGTATAAGGAATCATGTGACAGAAATTAAGGAGTATCTAACAGTTCTTTTGAGACTCAATAAATCTGCCTAGCCTTTTCCCAACTATGTTGGAGTCGGCTTTCAGTCAAACCGGATGCAGCTGAATACCAGTTATTTACATGGAACGACTGCCTATCTGACCTCAACAACCCAGTAACTGGGTAATACCCCTTGGTAAGACTGGTTGTCAGACTTTCGGGCTTCTGACGACCCGTAACGACTGTCAAAGATCCATGAATGATAGCCGGGATCAACGGCTTTAACGTGCTTTCTGAGGCACAGAGGAGTCTCGGTATCTAACAGTTATTTTGAGACTGCGACGGGATTTTCTTTTCAGAAAAACCCTATTGCATTTTGGGAGATTATGAATTTGGAAATTTGGAACCTTTAAAAGCTAAACTTTCTTCTGTTAGCTCTATTAATCGTACGAAGTGTTACCTGAAACAAAAAAAAATTTTTTTTAAATATTTTTTATTAATAAGTTTGTGAGGATGGATGGATGGATGTTTGTTACTCGTTCACGCAAAAACTACTGAACGGATTTGGGTGAAATTTGGCACACAGATAGTTTATAACATGGATTATCACATGTAATACTTTTATCCCGATATTCCCACGAGATCGAGACTTATACGGGTGAAACCGCAGGGCGCTGCTAGTTATGTATAAAAGAGAAAAGTTTGCATTTGCATGCAACTTAATTTATTGTTTACAAAGCAATTAAATTCTAGGGCGCAGCTGAGAACATAAAAGTTCTATGTACCTAATAATAATTGAAAAAGTTTTAAATGCATTAATATTGTCAATTCCAAATTAAAACTTATTTGTTAACAAAATATACCTATCCATCTTTACACAAGTTCCATTTAACTTCAACATTGAATGACAAAGTTTTAGTTAATTTATTTTCTACTAGCTTCTACTCGCGGCTTCGCCCGCGTAGATGTAGGAAAATATCCCACGGGAACGTAGGTACTGCCGGAATTTAAAGTATACTATGTTTTAATATTAATCCAATTTATAAATGGTGCGAAAAAACGTGTTCAAAATTTTTGTGCTAGCCAGGCGGACTTAGAACAAGCCTTACCAACAACCAAACCCAGCAGAAAATTTTGCTCCCGCTTTGAATCGAAAAACCGGGACTTCTGGGTCTGAGACAGGTGGTCTAACCACTAGACCAGAGGCGGTTAGTAACCCTCTTTCTCTTCAATTCATCTTTCACACTGTCCATCCACCGTTTCTTTGGTCTTCTCCTACTCTTTTAGCCATTCATAGTGGCAGTATCAAGAACGAATGCAAAGTTACAAAGAGCATGAATTCAGTAGTAAAACTATAGGCCTAGAATATAATAGTAAAGTGCAATTACTAACGACCCTGGCGCATTGCCAATGCCAGTTTAATTGCACACAGAGACAATTAATTGCGAGTACACTACAACACACGATACGTATTTGTCAAAGTTTAACATTCTGTTAGAAACTGACAAAAAAAAACAGTGGCACTCCGGGAGTGCCGACAGAAGTGAAAACTTGAACAAGATCGCCTATCGCCTTGGTGGAAGAAAAATACTTGTATAGAACATTAGTCCGTAACGTAATATAAATAAAGAGCACAATCGCGTTTACAAAACCTTTAAAGTAAAAATACTTACATCGAACATTGATCCGTAACGTAATATAAATAAAGAGCATAATTGCGTTTACAAAAATGAGGTGTTGTCATGGTGTCGCGAAATCAATGGTTTAGTCCCAGTCTCAAAAATGGCCAACGCGCCTAAAGAAGTTTTTACTTCAATTAGGGGTAAGGCTGAGGTGGTCTTTGTGTCCGATTTTGAGGTTACCCTTGTCATCGCTGCCGATCAATTCCGTAAAAATCTCACTGTGAAACTTTAAAGCGCTGACAAGAGGTAAATGTTAAAACAAAAGTAAGCTTGTCTTAAACAAAAGACACTTTTATAGGTATGGTTACTATCTGTAACCATACCTATGTTTAACAAAATAAATGATTGATTGATTGAATCTTTGTAATTTGTGGTAGCGAAAAAAATATATAATATAATTATTATTCTTGAACATATTTCTCAGAACCTGTTTGTTACTAAAACACGTTTTGAAAAATTAAAATCTTGATACAAATTAACGGTAAACTAACCTCTTACCTTGAGTTACAATCCAAAATATCTGTATTCAATATCAACGAACGTTGGTATTTTAATTAATAACCAGAAGATCTTATTTGCAGACAGACATTGGTTGTTTTTTATTTTCGATTACTTAACAAATTTTTGAGTAAATAGTCAATTGCTTCATATTTTGTAATAAATTACAAGCGTTTTCTCTTTTCTATGCAGTCTGACAGTGGCCGAGGTTTAGCTGTTGTCAGCGTCTTAAATTAAATGAGCTTGAAGTGAGCTGTCACTCCACTTGATGCTAGGGATTGACACTATAACCAGCTCAATTCACCTTAGGTTTTCACGGTAAGATTTTTTCAGAATAGACCGGATGATCCAATTTTACTATAGGTAGCAAGAAGTCGAATCTAATAAAATGAGGAAAAAAAAATGTGGAAGTAACAAATTGGACAGACTAACGAGAAGGCGATCTAGTTAGAGACAGACAGATGAGACCTGAAAAGGTAACAATCTTATATCAGCAGTTACATAATATGTCAGTTATTAGAAATACCATCTTAGATACATATTTATATACTTTTTGATTCACCTCGCGCGCGATCTTCACACGGCTCGGCCCGATGACCACTCGCGCCACGGACCCCACCGCGAGGGACGATACCCCTAACAAAATTTATTGTCCTTCCGGTACAGTATATATTTGTAATGATTAGACGGCAGTAAACTCCTTTCTGACCCAGATGACCCCATAACCCTCCTCCAGGAGAAGAATAGGGCCACCAGTACAGTGCACAAACACAGACGTTTCCCGGCATTCCGACCTCGCCGCCGAGATCTTTTGCAATCGCGACCGAGTCCCCGAGTAAATGATACTCCCCTCGACCCTTGCTCGAAAACGAGGTGTCAGCAGTTGTTGCAGCTGAGCACGTAGCTTTAAATTCCTCGCATAATAATCATGATGAAAATCTAAGTTTGATCCAGCCTGTCCCTTCTTGCTGTCCTCCCCCAGCGACGCCCTAAGCCGAGATTCGTACCCCACAGGGGGTGCCCTTAGCGAGCGTTCGCTTAATTTTAATTTAGAATAGTTTTTGCCCCTGACTGGAGGTTTTAAGTGTAGCAGCTTAAGGTACCCACATTCGATTAAGCAGCCATGACCTTAGTGGTCAAAACTGCGAGTTGCCTACAAAATAAAAAAATAAATAAAAAGAAACGTGTGGCACTCGGGGACTGCCGCGGTAAAGCTATTGCATAGCATTTGTAACCTCCATACTTCCTATTTGTCAACGCTACACTTGGGATGATGACGTGATGACATAAAACA
This sequence comes from Agrochola lychnidis, assembly GCA_963680765.1. Taxonomy (NCBI): domain Eukaryota; kingdom Metazoa; phylum Arthropoda; class Insecta; order Lepidoptera; family Noctuidae; genus Agrochola; species Agrochola lychnidis. Next base: position 8,940,474 of record OY796855.1, on the reverse strand, counting down.
AAAATTACGTTCCCATGACAACATCACGTTGTCATGGGAACCGTCATTACATGGTAGGCGGAGTGGGCGGTGTTAGGTTTTATTTTCGTTACGTTACGGAATTTCTTGATTCGGTCGCCGCGCTCAAAGCCCGCGATATGCAATAGCTTAAAAACGGCAGTAAACCATTGCCTATATAATTGTTCTCTTTTATTACATCCCCGTTATCCGAGCTAACAATATTTGATACTTTCATACCCAATTATTTAAAAAAATATAGTGTGAAAACGTTAGAATCTTTTATTCCACCATTAATTTCTTTAACGCCTTTTGAGGGGAAGTTCTTAGCAGGCGGATGAAGTGCCATGCATTTAAATTAACATTTTTCGCGAATTTAGTCGGGGAAGTTAAATATTTTTACAGACATTTTGCGTGAAATAGACTATAACAGTTACTTTTTATCTTGATAGGGTTTTATTAAAATGAGAAATCGTTTTCACGAAACTGTAAATATGATGGGGGCCTTTAATTAGTTTACACTTAAGAAGTTTAAAAATATTATCATCACACACGAGTCGAGAAATCGTGAGGAAAAATCAAGTGGGTAATTTAAGGAGTTCGTGCTCTTAATTAAAGGTAGAGTAAATGGGCAATTTGGGTGTCATAATAATGACCAAAACAAGCTTCTGTATAATTTTCTCGCTTGGCGGTCGCAAAAAAGTTTTTAAAATGTCTGGTCAAAACGTACATTGTAACATTACAACATGCAATTCAGCCAGGAGTGGTTTTGACTTGACAGAGACTAGCACAGTATGTACTGTAGCCAGTTTTAGTGGAAACTGGAGAATTTGTAGCGATTCTTGAATTCCATGAACTTAAGAATGCGGCGACGCATGAATTGTCCATACAAACGTAGTACATAAATAATTTGCAATTTGAGCATATTTTCACCATATTATGATTGAGACAGTATTTATCTAGGCTCCTACGTCTTTTTATTTCCAAAAACTTACCTTTAAATGAAGTGTAAGCGAATTGAATTTCGTACATTTTTACAGCGTAAATGACATGTTTTCTTTTCATATTGTTTTTTCTGTATTGTAAACAACAATATTTGTAATATTGTTACCGCAGAAGCATAGTTTATGTTATCAAGTTACAAATTATCGAAAAAAAAAATAGAAATACATTAAGTTTTCATTCATAATTTTTTGTATTACGGAACACATCCAAATTTATCGAAAGCTAGTAGTACTATCGCGTCAAGCAATAATTGTCAATGTGTGTGTGGTAGTATTGCTCACTGTAGGTGTATATTGCTCCGACAGGCACTCACACTAGCGCAACGTGCTTGGAATTGAATTTTGCAAATATCCTGATTTGAAGTTACGAGCCGTGTCGCCGGCCTCTTAAACTCCTAAAAACGGTGCATATACTCGTACAAATTTGAACTCGTATTTGTGAAATGACAAAGAAAACGACAAATGCAAGAACGTCACACACGCATGGGCAGTAGCGTCCTGCTATCTAAGACAACAATTCTGCCATCACCAATCCGTGTATCAAATCATTTGAACAAAGTTCAACACTGAACATGAACATGCTAATTCTTTTCCCATTTTTTTTCTTGTATCGCATCATCATCATCATGATCAGCCTATAAATGTTCCCACTGCTGGGACACAGGCCTCCTCTGTGAGAGGGAGTGGGCCGTAATCTACCACGCGGGCCCAGTGCGGGTATGTCTTCGAATTTTCGGTTCTAGGACATGCCGGTTTCCTCACGATGTTTTCCTTCACCGTTTTGAGAGCATTGGTGATGAAAAAATTACACAAAGAAAAGCGCCTGTCTAGGTTCGAACCTACGACCTACAACTCGTAAGTCGCGGCCGTTACCACTGGGCCACCACTGCTCCTGTATCGCATTAGCACAAACTAAATGAGTCAAACTCATAACAAAGCTATGCAACAATCTTCAGCCAGCCAGACTGGCAGCTTGGCAGACTGACCTAATTTCTGCATATTTCCAGAGGTAATCAAATATAGCTCAGTCGCAATACTGACTAGTTGATTTGTTGTGGACCGCTAATTGCTTTGCCACTAAATGAGGAATGAGGAAGTGTGTACTGTTAGCTATGTTAGTGTAATTTGTTTCTCTTTGTAACTGTTTAGTAGTTTATCATTTGAGGACGGGAGACTGAAAGTGTTGTCACAGTTATGATGTAGTATAGTCGGATTCTCTGTGAGTATTTTGAGAGAAACACTTTGACAATGCAATAAGGAAACATGCATTGTATGTAGTAAAGAAATAGATCCACTTGTTCTTATTAGATTTTATCTTTCTTCTTCTTTTTCGAGTGGTTAGTGACAATAACCTGTTGTCGGAGTTACTATGCCGCTTTGGCGTCACATGACGTCGAGAAAATATCTCTCAGGCGTGCCGGTTTCTTTACGATGTTTTCCTTCACCGTTTTTTAAGCAATTGATAGTTATACAATACGCACATGAATGCGAAAAATCAGAGGCTTTGGGTTCGAACTCGAGACTTAGACTTGGTAGTCCACTGCTCATTAGATTATATCACATCAAATGGTAGTAATAAACTATAAATTAATTTATCAGCAATTCAATCACACCCAATACTGGAAAACTACATAGAAAACAGTTCACGACCTTGTTGTTTATGGCTTCATCTTCCCTAATCATACAAACTACTGTCTATTGTGGGTGGCACCTAATTTCAGCACTAAAATTTTGCTAAGACACTGAGTGAATCCAAATATTGAATCACATTTACAGCTACCGTGCCAAAAAACGCCACTTATGGTTCTACGCATACTAATAATTATTCAAACAAAATTTCCTTTCCGTTCCGCCCCCTCCCCCTAACCCCAGTGGGTCGTGACGTCACAAGGCGGTGGTCGTCAGCGTTTCGCTCGCGGCAAGTGGGCCAAGGATCCCTCTAATTATTATCAGTATAGACGCATTTACACGGCTTCTGTGAGGCAATACGCTTTTAGGCAAAAAAACTTGCGAATATGTAGCTAGAGGCAGAGGCAACTAAGTTTAGTGTTTCTAGTGTAGAAAATAATGAAGGTAGACTAAAAATAGGAGATATCTTCCCAGAACTTGTTATTGCTTTAGAAAAACAAGAATTTTTCAATCTCCATTCATTTAGAGCTGTATGAAAGAAAGCAGATAGAGAGGAGAATGCCAACATGGGTTTCATTGATGACAGATAGCAGCAGTAGTAAACACTTTTTACAAAAAAAAAAAAAAAAAAAAAACACAACAAAGCGAAAAATAACTTTAATTTCGGAAGTCGGTGGCAAAATACGAAAATTCTAAACCAAAGACACCGACTACCGAAATTAGTTATTTTTCACTTTGTAGTTTTTTTTTTAAGTTTTTATTTTTCAGTTATTAGTTGTGGTACCTACCCCACAAAAATTCGAATACTACTTACTACCTGCTATGTAAATAACAGTAACAGGAACTTAAGATATCATCCATATACTAAATGGGAAAAAAATACGTGTTATTGAACCCAACTCAAAAACTATCCAAGAAAAATTTATATTATTTATATGGGACCACACGGGAAGCACCAGCTTTCAAATAAAAACAGAATCATCAAAATCGGTTCATCCAGTCGAAAGTTCTGAGCTAACAAACATTAAAAACAAAGTTGAGAACCTCCTCCTTTTTTTGAAGTCGGTTAAAATTATTGAAGGCAATCCATAAAATAAGAGAGAAAAGTCTTGCATCAATACAAACATTTTACTTAGTATTTCTACCTATGCTGTAAAACATTCTCGATCCGAATTTTTGGAAGTCGGCTAAATAGGAGGATATTCGATTAGCCAATGAATCGGGGTGTTGTTAGCGTGTTTAAAACACTTCCGTCTAAAGAAAATAACCTTGTGACGTCGGTCGGTAACGAATGGGCATTAAATGCTGTCGGTCTGTTACGACTTACCATTCTATTTACGACTGCACGTAATAACATTACAACTTAACCTAATTCTTTTCACGCATCTATGCGATGAATGAAAGGAAATTATTATTTTAACGGTCTGTACTTTAATATTGCATTATGGGCAATAGCTGGAAAGCTGGTTAATATTTATATAAATTCTGGTTTCAAAATAGCCTCTACTAGAGCGATGCTGTAATGTATGTCTCGCGCACCCTATGTGGCCAACCCTGGTGCTACCTTGCAGAATACAATGTGAAAATTAGTATGTTTGGATTTTTCTTACTCAATCACGCAAAAACGGTTGAACGGATTTAGGTATATGAAATTTGGCACACAGATAGTTTATAACCAGGATTAAAACATAGGATGCAGGATGCACACACTTTTTATCCTGGGAAGTACGTTCCGGTGAGAAAATCCTCCTTTCTCCTTAACACAGGTTTTCAAAACCTAGCTAGGAGAGCAGTGCTCACCCACACGTTGTAGAAATAGTACTTATTTTGTGAAACAGTTTTTTTTTTTTTTTAACGTGTACTACAATTATTTGTTTTTGAGTAAATAAATATTTATTATTATTTATTAATATTTATTATTAAATGTCTTTGACATATCTCGGGACCCTGGGGTCCCGGACCTTTGGAAGGCGTACGAGGGGCCGAAGCCAACTCGCAGAGGCCCCTTAGACATTTTTAAGTATTGAGGCACCAACCGATTATCCCTGTTCGCACTATGCAAGGGCACCCAAGAACAACTCCCGGTTGGTGTAGGACTATTGCAGAATATGGAAACAAAGATATTGGACTATGGGTTTGGGTGGCTTAAGTGGACTGGATACCTGGAGCTATGGAAGGACTATGGCCCCTGCCTAATCAATGTTTAAATGTACACGGATAAAATGGCAGGGGGTGACTTGCACGCTCAATAATGGGCCCCCGAAAACGGTTGCTAGCACATAGTGTCGTAGCGACAAGGGGGCAACACGTCCTGAGGTGCTTATGAGGAGTGGAGAGGTATTCCACGGCTATCAGGACAATCCCGGAAGTACGGTCAAGATCCCTACCAGCATCTTACTGGAATACTTCCTTCCCCCGAGCACGTTTGCTCTTGCGAATCTCCACTCAAGCCGGCCAATTAAGGCAAGAATGAGGCGGGAGCTCTGTTCCTCGTCAGTGTTCACTCCAGCCGGCCAATAAAGGCAAGCCAGAGGTGAGGAACAAGACTTCTCCCGGGAGATAGGGTCCGTGGGGTCGCTACTGCCCAACAGCTCGCCACATGCTGCCCTGCGGATTTTTGTATCTCTCTTAGTCTGGCTCCTAATCCCAGACCTGTTCCGGCAAAGTACTCTACTGGCACAGGCCTAGAGTTCGGAGCGCGCAAGCCCCACCACGACGTCAACGAAGAGATACGACGGTGGGGATATTTATTATTATTATTAAAATTTCCGAAATTCTCGTGCGGGAAGGGGCTGACAAAAGGTAGTCTTCTATCATCATCATCATCATCATCATCATCATCAGCCTATAAATGTTCCCACTGCTGGGACACAGGCCTCCTCTCTTTGAGAGGGAGTGGGCCGTAATCCACCACGCGGGCCCAGTGCGGGTTGGTAGATGTCACATGTCTTCGAATTTTCGGTTCTAGGACATGCCGGTTTCCTCACGATGTTTTCCTTCACCGTTTTGAGAGCAGTGGTGATGAAATAATTTACACAAAGTAAAGCGCCTGTCTGGGTTCGAACCTACGGCCTAAAACTCGTAAGTCGCGGCCGTTACCACTGGGCCACCACTGTAGTCTATACATCTATACAAATAAATAAAAATTTAAGTGTCTATTTGTAATATCAAAATAACAACTTTTTACTAAATACATATGAAAGTATACCTATACGGTACTTATAAACAAAAAATATTTTTTTAAATGTTTAGTCTGTCTTTCTGTTTGTTCCGCCTAATCTCCGAAACGACTGGACCGATTTTGTCGGGACTTACACTGGCAGATAGCTGATATTATAAGGAGTAACTAAGGCTTCCTTTGTTTTAGAAAAATAATTAGGGTTCACGCGGGCGAAGCAGGTGGCAAATGCTAGTCTTAAATATATTCTTATTCAAAGTTATAGCATTCATATTTGGAGTTTTTGTACCTCTGCGTCTATGAATGACTACGTAAAAGCTGAAAGTTAAGAACAACCAGGACAGCTATTTTTACACGGATTACTCACCATTAATTAGTTGCATGACGTTGTTGTATGTAAATGTGTTGAATTGATTTACATTTACTTACACTTTCTTCTATCAAAGCGTATAAATTACAACACGCAAAATGCTGGTCACGGTTATTTAGTCGAATTCTCTGAAAAGTCTATCTAATCAATAGTGTTTGAACACAGATGAACACAGATGGATCACTCCGCATCTACAAAATAAATAGGTTAGGTACGCAGCGGGTTCGACTTGTCGAATTCAGTTTACCTTCAATTTTCTATATTTTTTCATCAAGTTAGATTTGTTACAGCTGTAGTGGCAATCATGTCATTTGGTTTAAATAGGTCCTTATGTTTATTATTTTATTAATCTTTTATACAGATTATTTAGATTTTGTGAATGTGAGAACGTTGTAGGCTGTATGTAGACTTGTGGACCATTTTCTATTTTATTAAGTACCTGGTACTTGTTGATAGGCCTACACTGTCCTCTCATACCTATTAACACTGTAATTTGAAAACAGTGTAGAAACCATTTACTTTTAAAAGAGTAACCGTGGAGTTTCTTGCCGGCTCTTCTCCATAGGAAGCGACCAATTCGAACCACCGTGCACCTAGCTTCTGACGTTTCATAAGTGCCCTTGTAAGTTTATGTGAAATAAAATATTTTGAAATTTGAATTTGAGTGGGCGTAACGTAGTCAGAAGGTATAAGAGTTACGCGATAGAAAGAGAGGCAACTTCTAGGTGAATATAACTGTAGGTAATTAGCGCTGTGCGACCTGAATTGCACTTTATTGTTTCATAACAAGAGTCACTTTTTATTTAAATGATTTTGGGGAGTGACGCATCTGTAATAATCTGTGGTTTGAATTGGAATGAAGATTGGCTCTTGGTTTTGGCCCAAAATAGAGTTTCGGCCTTATTCGGCTATCGTTACCGCTGAGTGCAGCGAAGAATTTAGGGTAAGCGTGACTATTCTTTCATGTTTTTGAACAAAAATGTCGGTAGTCCAGAATTCATAGACCAACTTTATGAAAATAGCGAAAAAGTTCCGGTTTCAGCTGAAACTAGGACGGAACCTAAAATTCGGCGTCGATTTTGGCTGAAAAATTTGTTTCGCTCGAACATTACTAATCAAGCTTAGCATTGTGAAAGTGAGAATCTAAAAGTTAGCGGCTGACTATTTTTGGAAAGTTTTTTTTATTATTACTTTCACTGCAAACATTCAGAAATGAATAAGTATTTACTTGAACTAGTGGTCGCCCAGTGGTCAAAGTTCGACCATAAATCATTTAAATTTTAAGTTTGATAGTATAGTTCATACTAATTCCATGCTGGCATGTCATTATTCTACATCTTTAACAATGGTGTGTGTCAAACGCATGGTAGTGTGTGTAATGTTTTTTTATTAATTAAATTTATTTCTAATGCATCCTTATCCTTAAATATTATAAATGCGAAAGTAAGTTTGTTTGTTACGCCTTCACGCTAAAACGGCTGAACGGATTTGGATGAAATTTAGCACATATATAGATGATGCCCTGGAAAAGAACATAGGATACTTTTTTTTTTCCCACGGGATCGAGACTTATGCGGGTGAAACCGCGGGGCGCAGCTTGTATTATATAAAAAATATTACCTTTCTGCACTCCTTCTCTATATAAACTTTAACTGAGCCAAATTTCATACTCCTCCGTCCGCGTAATTTTCGTAAAAAGGGGTACAAAGTTTTTGCTTCACGTATTAATAAAAAAATAAAAAATAAATGTTTATTTCATCAACTTATGTAAATTACGTTGTTAAGTTTGGAGTCACCTTTTAAGCAAATTTGCTTGTATTAATATATAGATAGATGTGTCAAATCAATGTACGATGTCCTTTTACGATGTAAGAATAATAACAACAAATCAATCTGCGTAGCCTTTTCCCAGCTATGTTGAGGTCAGCTTCCAGTCTAACCAAATGAAGCTGAATACCTGTATTTTACATGGAGCGACTGCCTATCTGACCTCCTCAACCCAGTTACTGGGTAACAAGATACCCCTTAGTAAGACTAGTTGTCAGACGGGCTTCTGACTACCCGTAACGACTGTCAAAGATCAATGAATGACAGCCGGTACCAACGGCTTAAGGTGTTTTCCGAGGTACGGAGGGGTCTCAACATGTAATGGATGATCATCCATCCACAAACCGACCGCGGCATGTGTAGCTTAACCTTCGATCGACCCGAGCGGCTGTTATCATTTAGCCATAAGCCAATAACAAGAGTAAACAGTAATATAGTAAGTATAATTCTTGTTATTCAAGAACTACAAGAAGTGAAGGGTGGGCGTTTTTGGGGGACTGTCTTATGTAATTTTGACGTTCGAGAAAGTGCTGATTCTCAGCCTAGTTTGAATAAATGACTTTTGAATTTTAAATGGATCGGCCCTATATCGTCAATGCCATTCTATTTTCAAGCTACCCTCAGATCTTTAAAAGCCAATAATATTTTTAAGTGGATTATGTGGAAAGTTGTCAGTATCCAATCGCCTGGCCTTGGAAGGCGACGTGTTCAAGAGGCTGCAGTGAAGCCAACACTGTCGTTAGCGTTCACACAGGCACCGCATTTTTACATCCATGTCCAAGAATACAAGAAATAGCGATTTGTCTCGATCATTGACTTGGCATTTTAATTATTGATATTGTGGTTTTTAACAAAGAGTCAGCCACCCATATCTCTATTTATATATTTTATCTGTTGGTGACACAAAACGTGACTATGATTTTATAGATAGATCCTATCAATCTTTATTCAAATACTATATTACGGGAAGCCCAGTTCATTCATGGAATTGTCCTATTTCAGATTTGGAAGGTAAGTTTGTCTACCAACATCGATCACTAATAAAGAACAGTGATCGATGTGTACTAAAGACAATATTCTTTACTTTGTTTACAAAAGATGAATAAGTGAATTGTTTTTCATTTCATTTATTACACTATGAAAATATTGGCATTTTCTTATGAGGGATGCGCAAAGGTAGCCCGCGAAATTCAATTTTTTTTAGTTTTTTGCATTTTGTAGGTCAGTGTCAGGGTTTAACACATAATATAACATCACGCCTTGTTTACCCGAAGGGTTGGGTAGAGGTTCCCCTGAAGCAAAAAAATAAATAAATTAAAAAATATATACAGGGTGTTTGGCAGAACGTTGAACATACGAAAATAGTGGATAGGTGGGGTCATCTGCTACTTACTCAGCCCTAATTTATTTGGCCTGGATATAAAAAAAAAAAAAAATTAAAAAAAATGGGTAAAACAGGCATTTTTTTTAAATCTTTAATATTGGCAGATTCTTATAACAGAAAGATGTAAAAAATACTTAAATCCTAATTTCAAACTGCATTAAAAAAATATCCAGGGGGCCAGGGCCAAATAAATTAGGGCTCCCACCTATCCACCATTTTCGTATGTTCAACGTTCTGCCAAACACCCTGTATATATGATTCGCGACCGTAACAAATATGGCTTATCATAATTACAATCAGCAATACAGCTCCATAAGTTAGCATAACTGTCAAATGTCATGACATCACGAAAAAAAAAAATTGAATTTCGCGGGCTACCTTTCCGCATCCCCCTTAAGTCTTTCAACTTAACATGTTGTATCCAGCAAGGAAAATACGTCCAAAATAAAATCCGCTATTAAAGTCTTTCTTTACGAACACAAAATTACAGACCCACCAGCTTTAAAGAACCATAAAACAGCATCCATCAAATTTTTACAGCTGCACCCCGCTGTTCTCTCATAACTTAGCACACAAGCAATAGACTGACGGAGCTCCTAGTTTTATTGGTGCACCTACTTTGAAATATGGTAAGAAATGGTCGGGAAACGTGACCGGAGTTCGCATTTCCAGCATAATGGCGTTGGAACCAACTCCCTTTGCACACTCCACTGTTCTTTAATCTTATTTGCACACCATTTTCACACTGTACGTGGATTTAAGGGGAATAGTTCTTGGATGAGTGTAATTTTTGGGGTGTAATTGTACTGCTTTTAAATACCATAAGTTTCGTGAAAGATACTCATGTTTACAATTGCTTGTGGTATTACTAACGACATCGCACAATGAGCTCAAGAACAAGGACTCACTTCTACGCAAATATCGTATCCTGTTAATAAAAACTCGCAAGTAATATCAAACAAATCAATAAAAAACATAAACATAATTGTACTTTTTATAGAGTGACAAATATCGGCTTTTGCGGTTAAAAATATCATGTATTTACATTTCAAGTGTCAATTTACATTATCATGCTAATTGGCACTTCCGTGCACGACACGTTTTTGTTCTTTGTTTATTTTGTAAAACTCAAGAATTGTGTCAGTACTATCACGGTTTTGGCACTATTGACACTATCAATTTGTGTCAATAGAGCACAAATTGTCAATAGTGTAGGTAGGAATGAGAGAACTCTGACGGCTTCTCTTTGAGAAATATTTTATCACAGTGATATCGACACTTGTGCGAATATAAAAAGATAAATAAGTAATCTTTATGAAAGTAAGAATAAATAACGTCTATTGAGAGAATTCGTCTATTTTTAAACCCCGACGCAAAAAGAGGGGTGTATGTGTGTGTGTGTGTCTTAAATGGATGAACCGATTATAATGCGGCTTTTTTAATTGAAAGCAGGTTTTCTAGCGATGGTTCTTAGACATGTTTTATCAAAATCGGTTCAGCCGTTTGAAGATTATCAGCTCTTTTCTAGTTGATGAATGGATGTGAGTATCTTCCACAGGTCTGATCTATTTGAAATTAGGTATTCTGTTATTTCAATTATATTAGAAGAACATAGTAACCTTGAACTGATGCTGCAGCGTCACCTGGAATTTGCAGGATACCCAACTCCCTTACCAACTTACAGCACAGGTATCGTATTTGGGCTCATTGGAATGGTCTCAATGAATAGGTTATAGATAGATGGTGAACAGGGTCTGGTGATGGAGTAGGAAAGAGAAATGAGGAAATGTTTGTGTCGGGGGTTTTTTAAATTTTAACTGATAAAATTGTACTTGTATCGCGATATTTTTAGTTGCTCCAGAGACCAGTTTATGATAGTTTTAACAGATTTTCTAAAGTAAAGCAGTATTATCCACGAATACGTTCATAACATATGAGACAAAAACGTGCTCCGAGACGCCTCCACCAATTTAAAACAGCCCCATCAGTCATGCACAAACCTTCCTATAGCCGTCTAACCCGTAAAAAATCACAAACGACCCACAAAAAGCCAAGAGAGCCAACAGTCACGAAGTGTGAATTTCGAATGCCCGGAAAGGTTGAATTGCGTGGGAAAGAAAAAAAACTATTTCCGGTCGGTCGGGTCACGGAAACAAGATATCCGGGGATGGGAGGCCCAGGAAATAGTTGATCGCGGCCTAATGAGGAGAGGAGGATGAATAGAGCTCCTTCAGAGCCTCGTACGGAACTTTTACGTGTGGCTTAGGAAAGAATCCGCTCAACCTTTGATTTACTTCCCGCTGACAGTAATTATTTTGGTATAGAACTTGCAGAGTAAAGATTTTTTCTGTAAGAAATTCACGTTTGGAAAATACAGACTGTGAGTAAAGAGCCTGTATGTATATGTTCATATGTAGCAACGATCTGCGTGCTTAAAAAAGTCCTCATATTATAAGGCAGCAAAAGGACAAAGCTTATAAGGACTTTTTTTTGAAAATGTAGAAATTCATGCTCATGATGATCTATGGGAAATTTGACTTAGAGATATGAGAGACAGTCAGTTAACTGTTAAGTCTATGATTGTATCCGTACAACCCGACTCTTGATAACCAAATAGTTTAATTCTATAGAAACTGTATCTATGGGGAATCCCAAATACGATCAAAGTTATGAAAGTAACTTATCGCCTCTTACCAAACTTAGGCCTAACAACTATAGGTACTGAACAAACGTGAACTCGAAAGTTGTGAATATTTAATTGTCCCTTTCAGGAGGCCTGGAGGCCTGCATGATTGATACGTCTCTCGCTCGGTGATATAGTTATTGAATGTGTCTGAGAGTCACCGCGACGTTGCCCGTGTTACCTGCGGCAGAGTGAGGGTTAATTTTAGGGTTGCCCGAGATATTATGTAAGGCAGTTTAAGTATGGAGTAGATATGGGTATGTTCTGTTTGTAGACTTCGTACGGAGTACCTTCCTTATTGAGAAAATTCAGTTGCTTCATCAGAAACGTTTCTGCAAAGCGAGAAATGAGACCATTGTGAGCAGTTACAATTCCAATCATAATCAAAATCATCAATACAGCATTTTGACGGACAGACTTGAATGACAGACGATCGGCTATCATCGGATTTCCGAATACAAACGAATGCTAATTTCCAAGTCCATCAATTATTAGATTTATCGTGTATAATAATTTGAATTCAGAACTAAGTTACTTTATTGTTGTTTTGTTTTGATCTCCGTGTGAACTATACAGGATGGCAGGGACATCGATGCGAAAACTGTTACCATGGACTACATGATTCTGAACTCATCTGTGTTGAAATTTTTCGTCACTTATTTTAAAAAAACAGCTGTTTCATAGAAAAGTACAATACCTACGCGGTCAAAATGTATGGAACAGCTGATTTTTAAAAATAACCGACGAAAAATTTCAACACAGATGAGTTCAGAATAATTTACTGAATCCATGGTAACAGTTTTCGCGTCGATGTCCCTGCCACCCTTTATAGAGCTGTAAAACTATTTTCCTATCTGTCGTGCCTACATTTTAGTTTGTCTGTAGATCACTATTTAATCTGTAATCTGATTCCACTCATTCATACACACACACATTGTAGTACAAAACTGATTTACATCCGTCACCTCACATTTCAGGTCCAGTTGAAAACCAGCGTCAGGCACTAGTTGTCTGGCATTTTTGCTGAACTGGGCCTATTTGGCGCAGCCGCGAGGCACACTAACTTTCATGTTAGATTATTATTTTACACATTGTTTTTTGTTTCCTTTTTTATTTCTATCTTTTACTTGTGTTATAATTATGTTGTGTTGTGTGCCTTTTTGTCTGTGCTAAATAAATTTATTTTCTTTCTTTCTTTTTACTTAATCATTCTAATAAATACACATCAACCACAAAATATACACATAATGGTCAAAACGACCACACCACTAACTTATTCTTATTGGCACTTCCATTTGTGCGCGGGCAAACCGCACGGTAGTACTATTATGCCCACTTTTAACAGCATTACAGCGTTATGGCGGTTTAAAAGCCCCGATGGTACCATAATGGTGGTACTTATTGCTGTGATATCAATGTGTGCGCGGTATTCGAATCAGGGATCTAATGATCATTCTCGACCTACGGTTAGGGAAATTTGAATTTATTTGATGCGATAAAAATCAGCGCTGGCATTCATGCACGAAATTTTTTCTTTGATATAAACCTTTATGGTGTTCGTTTTACTACCAAATGTACAAGTATTGTTATGGACGATTTTTTTTGATAACACAAAAGGCAAAATTATTATGAAACCACTCCATTACTCAGTAACTCAATAGCCCCACATACATACATATTCTACATCTAGTCCACTAAAGCTTATACTGTATATATTACACTAAAGCTTAAATAATATCGTCTTAAGGCGGGCAACCCTGCATTGTTATAAGAGATGACGTGGCAGATAGCCTTCCGATGATGGATAGGCCCGCGAAACGTATCTCGGGGTAATTTGTGCCACCCGACGTCTCGACGTCGACGCCTTCCGGTCCGTCGCGTTCGACGGGTTAAGGAATGCGGGAATTTATTTAATTTAATTCGCAAGGCCTTGAGTAGTGAAAGGGTTAAGAATGAGGATGCATTTCGAAGGTTTGTTTGAGTATTTTAATCCGTTACGATTTTAACTTTGTTTAAAGCTGAATTGAATGCTGAATACACGAAACATCTCCATATTTGAGGATGGACTTTGGACATCCTTCCAAAGCATGGCCCCAATGAACGGTCCTGAACTGCCCAAATCCAGCGGATTCCCGATACATCACATAGTTAGCCCCACATAAAAATCATCCCTACACAAGCAAAACATAATTAAAGTAACAGCTCAACTCAGCCGAACAACACGTGGGGTTAGCGTATCCATCTTATCCATATTATAACCCGTTCAATGCTGAGCTCCAGTGGCCTAGTTGGCGCGCGAGGTGGCCCCTCGAGGAGTGACGTCACCGCCCCCGTGCACTTGCACTAATGGCCCAGCCGGGGCCCGGGGCCCCGCTACATATGTCGGGCTCTGAAGTGTTAGTCTTACAACTAAAGCATTTTTAGATGAGAATTGGTTTAGTGTTTTCTGTAGGTTTTTGGGATTTGTAAGCTTGTGTGGTGTTGTTATTGGAAGTGGTATTTCTTTCATGTTTGATGTTTTATCGTTGGGACTTCCAAATGAAGCTTTTTATGGTCCATTCTCTTCATTCGTTTCAAAATCTCTTCTCAAAAGTCGCTCTGTAGCTATTTTTCAATGTGTTTTAGAAGTTTACGTTTTATTTTCGCTGAAGCAATACTCGGTCTGATTATTTTCTGTGTATTACAGCAGTTTCTACCCTGTTATAAATGTCTACTAAATTCAGCAATTTGTTAGGTTTATCTCCTGAATGTGGCCCGAAGTATTTACTTTCCTCTTCCTTATATTCTCGCTTTCTGATCTATTTGTTTGTTGTTCCAAGCAATCTGCTTTACCACACAAGTGGAATTATGTTCAATGGAGCTTTCAGAAATCAGTATTTTCTTTTATCTGTATCTTTTCATAAGAAATCATGTTTCACTTATTGTCCCTCGTTTTACCTTTTTTGTCTCTTCATACATACACAACCCCTTTTGTACTTGATTAATCAAAGATGTTGACCTTGATCTTAACGTTACATGGGCAATACAAAAAGAAAGGAAAAACATGATGATGGAGAAATCCGAGTTCTGTCATAGGTACTACAGCATTTTTGAAGTGAAAACTTCTCTAGGCGCGTTGGGCATTTTTGAGATGGGAAAAAACAATTGAATTCGCTACACCGTTACCGACACCTCATTTTTGTAGACGCGATTGTACCTTTATTTATATTACGTTACGGATCAATGTTCTATGCAAGTATTTTTACTTTAAAGGTTTTGAAAGTATTTTTTTTTGAAAACGTGATTGTGCTCTTTATTTAGATAAGGTTATGGACCAATGTTCTATGCAAGTATTTTTCTTCCACCAAGGCGCTCTTGTTCAAAGTTTTCACTTCTGTCGGCACTCCCGGAGTGCCACTGTTTTTTTCTTTTACTTGTGCTGAAGACAGCACGAGTAAGTCATTCTACTAACACCTAAGACGATTTTAATAAAAAAAAACTCAAAACATTAAATAATCTAATTTGAGAATCCTCTTCAAAGACGATTCGCACATTTTATCAAAACGTCCCGTATTCATTGATTACAATAAAAGCTCACACACAGGCACAAGGAAGAAAAGTCATGATTTGATTGAAAGAAATCAGAGCGTAGCAACCGCCCGTCGCGACATAAGCACTTCACGTGTGAAGTCCCGGTTCATGGCAGAATAACCCGCCAATCAGCTATGACGGAATCTAATTAGTTTAATTACTGGGACACCGGTGAACGTGGAGGCTACCTCTTTAATATTATGATCAGGCTTCGGGGAAGGGTGAGAGTTTTCATAAGGGAAGCCGGTTTAAAAATGTTCCACGACATAAGGGAAAATGTGGAGTGTATTCTTCATGCACGCGAGTTGCGAATCCTGCATGATTTGCGAAGTCAAAGTCAAATAATTTATTTCAATTAGGCATAAAAAGGCACTTTTGAACGTCAAAAACAAAAAATAGAATTGATTCTAGTCGCCCCTTCCAAAAGGTAGTTTTCGTATGGAGAAGAATGGGCAAGAAACTCCACTGTTACTCTTTTAAAATGTTTTACAATATTTTGTATACATTAATTATATCTTTATATATATAAATCTTCTGTGAGTGTGTATATCACTGAACTCCTCCTAAACGGCTGAACCGATTTTGATGAAATTTTTGGTGTGTGTTTGAATGAGTCCCTGGGTGGTTTAGATTCACAATTGGACCCGGTAGGTGGCGCTGCGATCGAGTTATAGGAAACAGGACAACGTCTGTTCGGGCAGCTAGTATAATTATATGTGAAGACGATGCACCTGGAATAAGATTACTATACCACAATAGGTAAAAATAATTAAAAATGAAGCAATGACAGAAAAATAATTATGTAATGGATACATGGTGTTCACATACTTACAAGCATTGTAAAAGTAGGTACCTATACGATATTCCTAAAAAAATTACAAGTGATACTAATTAGTCAGTGTGTGAGTTCAAGTAATCACAGAATGTAAACAAAAAATGTTATAATATTTAATTACACAATTAAATTAGCAACCAGTTTGATTTTGTCTAGACTCTGAATTGTCCTATAGAGCTAGACCAGCATACTTCCAAGCATTGTTATCTAGAATATAATCATCTAATTTGTAATATCCTTGTTTTGCGAATTGCGACAGTGCGATTATTTCGCTTCACACGATCAGTCATCAAACGTCTTATGTTAGTATGGAACTGTTGGACTGCTAATTGCGCTATTTGCCTCTAGGAGAATGGAAAAAACTGAAAGGAAAAGGAAAAAGCCAGCCAAGTGCGTGTCGGACTACGCACAATGAAGGGTTCCGTAGTTGGGATGAATCTATCTCAAATACAAACTTAACATTGTAGTTGAAATACAATATGTCATCCCATACATTCCAACAGCAAATGTAAGTTTGTACTCACAATATTGAGAGATTTACCATGTTATTTTAAGACCATAGACTTTTTATAGGTTTTCCTGTAATCTATAAGTGAAGAACCATACTCTGTATTTTTTTTCAAAATTTTCGGCTCAGTTGTTTCGGAGATAAGGGGGTACATTTTCATCTATTTTCTTAAATATCTTTAAATGTGTTTATTCCAAATATATTTAAAAAAAAAAATTGATTCGCGCAACAAACGCATTTGATATGTCACACGATAGTTTGAAAAACTTTTCTTTGTCATTTTCTTATTCACCCCCCAAAACAGACGCCCAGATTCAAAATTCATTTATTTACGTTATATGTCGGTGTTTGGGTCAAAATTTTAACTTAATCGGTCCATTAGATTCGGAGAAAATTGGCTGTGACAGACGGACAGACAGACACACGAGTGATCCTATAAGGGTTCCGTTTTTTCCTTTTGTGGTACGGAACCCTAAAAAGGAAGACAAAAAAGGAAAGGAGTGTGTAAGGATCGTCGCAATGCGTTATGTAGCTTCTGCCTACCCCCAAGGGAAGAAAGTAAGAACATCATATTTCTCTGTGACTTAGTATTAGAGTTCTAGCGGTGGTCATATTTTTGACTTGATCATACATGACTGCTTTAGAAACAAATTCCATATATTCCATGCCGATTGTCTTTACTATCGGCATGGAATGTACGAAATTTGAGTACTAGCAAAATTAAACGTATGTTTCTGCTACAGTTTTTATTATGACTAACTTCTGGATGCATAAATAATGAGACTTTCCTTTGCTACTAACTTTGTACATAACTGCGGAAGCCAAGCAAGCAGAAAGCAAATATGAATGCTTTGTTAACACAGAATGTAAACATGAAAAGATGTCGATGACCAATCATAGGCATCTTTAAAAAAAATATGGGATCATTTAAATGCAGAGAATCTTCATAACAACAATGCTAGAATTTCACAGTCGACGGAACCCTTACAAAGTAACTAGAAGGATGCAAGATTAGCTTCGGCCCTTCTCGGTCAATTTCGGGGACCTTCGACTATCTAATTAAGGCCTCGCCAACCATGGTTTCTTTTGCGTAAAAATTGCATTGTCTGTAACGACCTCATTCCATGGACACTTGTAATTGCGAACGGTAGTTTTAATTACTTTTCGTACGCTTATTACGTAACGAATGCTGTGTTCTGGCGCGAATTGGGGTTTAGTGTTTAGCGGAAGTATAAAAAAGGTTATTTTTGGTGCTCATGATTTTAAAGCGTGAAATAATGATAAGAATGATAATATTCTCTACAAAACGGCATAACATTAACAAGACTCACCAAAGATTGAAATTCCACCAGTTTTTCCTTTGAATATTATGAATGAAGCATTTAGTCTTGCAAATCTTTTATTTCAAATAGGCCCTTGTATGACACTTTTGAAAGTCAGTCGCCCCTTCCAAAAGGTAGTTTTCATATGGAGAAGAATGGGCAAGAAATTCCACCGTTACTCTTTTAAAATATTTTACAATATTTTGTGTAGGTACTACATTAGTATGTGAAGACGATGCATTAGAATTAAATTACTAGGTGCATCGTCTTCACATATAGGTAAAAAGAATTAAAAATGAAGCAACGACAGATAAATTAATTATGTGATGTGTTTGCCTTAGAGTTAGGAGGCACATAAGGCCTATATGACTGTCAATCTTACAAGCTGTTACAAGCTTGGAGTTCGTACTCAACTGTTATACCTGTAAAATTCGATCACCTTAAAGTCAAACACGCGGCGTTTTTTACCGCAGTCGAAGCGCGTAAACACGCTGCAAATGCAACTAGCACTGCTTTTTCAAGGCAGAAAACGCGCCGTCGACGCGCTGACAACACATAGAAGGCGATAAAAACGTTTATAAGCCTAGGCTCAATTCACACTGAAATAGCAGAATAGCGGCTGTTGTTGGCTCGCGCTGCCGCGAGTCCCCCCCCCCCCCCGCGCGGCGCTTTCTATTCTATCAAGCGTATCTATATTTTTTAGTACTGCACATAAAGTTTATAATGCCTTGCCATTACTATACATACATCGTTGCCGGCCGCTGCCATTTCAGTGTGAATTGATTCTACTAGTAAACAATTAACTTTCCTCACACTCAGTAGTGTTCGGTTAGACTGAAACTCGACATAACTTAGGAAGGCAGTTTATCTACGTGAAAAAGGACACAGTAGGAAGTCAGCTGCCAAAAAGTGTGGAGCCAAGTCAATATTTTATATGGTACAAAGCCACAAAACTAAGTTACTTGTACTGGCACAGTTTTTGTGTGTGAACTGTGAAGCTAGCTTCCTCCTCTCATTTATTTTGTGGTACAAATTCCATCGTTTTTTGTACAACACTGAATTGTGAGCGTTTATCTCAGTATGTCCTCGATTTTTTTCTTACATTACCTACGTTTATTTAGATAAATAGTGGTACGTTCATTACATAGTAACCTTTTAGGTGCTATGGGTGTTTTCAGTATGTTCTTACTACAGAGTTTCAGCCACACCAGACTTCGACTCATGGAGATAAATTTACGACTATCCAACTAAATCGCTTCAAACGTCTCATCAAATCGACACCCCTATCGATTTTATATGAAATAATGTGTACTATTGGTTTCTAAGGACAAAGAAATTATGTAATTTTTGAAGTGAAAACATCTTTAGGCACGTTGGGCATTTTTGAGATGGGACTATACCATTGATTTCGCGACACTTACGACACCAGCTTTTGACGATTTAAAAGACATCAACGCGTTGATTACCGCGGTGCGTGGAGTAAAAGATATCAACGCGTTGATTACCGCGGTGCGTGGAGTAAAAGACATCAACGCGTTGATTACCGCGGTGCGTGGAGTAAAAGACATCAACGCGTTGATTACCGCGGTGCGTGGAGTAAAAGATATCAACGCGTTGATTACCGCGGTGCGTGGAGTAAAAGACATCAACGCGTTGATTACCGCGGTGCGTGGAGTAAAAGACATCAACGCGTTGATTACCGCGACGCCGATTTTTTATCAAGTTTTCACTTCTGTCGGCACTCCCGGGAAAAAACAGTGGCACTCCCGGGAAAAAACAGTGGCACTCCCGGGAAAAACAGTGGCACTCCCGGGAAAAAAACAGTGTCACTCCCGGGAAAAAACAGTGGCACTCCACTGTTTTTTTGCAATAACCTACTTTCATCTACTAGGTATTAGGATCATTTAAGAGCATCATTAGGGCGTGTCTTGTAGAATAAACCCATGTTCATTAAAGTCTGTCAATTGGCGGTCCAATAAAAATTTCAAGCAAAAGTCAGAAGAACTACCAGACTGAAAGTTTATTAACCTTTTCCAATCACATTTCTGGCTTCGCTTAATTTCGCTATTCGACGTAATGGATGTGAGAATGAAAAAGTTTCAATTTCTAGCTTCAAAACTAAATTTAAAAAAACCGGCCGGTTTCGCACACGAAGGGTTCAGTACCATTAGCAAAAAAAAACACCTTTTTTGTATGGGGACTCTCTTTAATTTTTTAACTTTATTTTATTTCGTCGTTCTAGCGGCAATAGAAATACACAATAATTATGTGACCATTTTAACTGTCTACCTATTACGGTTCATGAGATAGAGCTCGCTGACAGACCGACGGACGGACGGACAGCGAAGGCTTAGTAATAGGGTTACATTTGGCACGCTTCGTATACGGAACCCTAACAACTCAAGAAACAGCTTTTTAACATAACATAAAATTAATTATCCTCGCTCGTGCGAAAAACTCTAAACTATAAGATAAACTTCAAAACGACACTTTTAATTGAAGCCGCTGCCAATCAAATGAAATTAACAGTGAATACATAAATAGCTTGACACAAAGAGCTCAGAAGATGGATGTCTAGACAGCTAATTAAGCCAGTGTTATTAATAGCTCCAACAGCACGCTATATTTAACGTAATCTGTTGTTTATTAGCGTTTCGATGCAGTTACACGCTTTGATCTGGATTACCACTTCATTTCTTTATTATGTTGCATGAGAGCATGCTTAGTTGGTTTGTTAATGGGCCAGAAAATATTTGTTTTAAATTAGGGATGTGACGATACCTCATTTTCCCGATACGATATCGATACCAATTACTGTAGTAAATAATCGGCGATACCGATGCCGATATCGATGGCTTGGTAGATAATAAATAATTATGTATGTACACACGGCTACACATCAATCAATAAATTTCCAGTTTGTGCTGATCTCGCATTGTATAGGATTTCCGTACAATGCGAGGTCAGCTTATACTGGAAATGTATAGCTTGATGTGTAGCCGTGTTTACTTCGGGCGTTTGTATGTCTTTTTTATTTTGTATTTCGGGCACAACTGTTTAATAGTGCATTATAGTCCCCACTTCACTGTGAATAAACAGAATCACGAATAGCGGTGACGCACGAAACAATACATCGCTCAGCCAACGCTCAGCAAACTGCAAACACTGCCGTTTGCCGTGCTGCCATGTCGCTAAGCAAGCGCTGTGCAGCTCTCCAGTCAATCGCGCCTGCGATGGAGCGACAATGCTGCGAACTGTTTGATATGGGTAGTAGAATAATCGGCGATGTCGATATATCGGCTGATACATCGACATCGGAATCGTTGCATCCCTATTTTAAACATGAATGTACAGACGATTGCGTTTTTGCTTGAGACTAAATGGGTTTCTAACTGTAACTGTTACAAATATTAATTACTTACTTGATTTAATTACAATTTTTAAGCTATTGCATAGCTTTTATCGCGGGCTTTGAGCACGGCGACCGAATCAAAAAATTCCGTAACGAAAAACCTAACACCGCCCACTCCGCCTACCATGTAATGACGGTTCCCATGACAACGTGATGTTGTCATGGGAACGTAATTTTTGTTTTATGTCATCACGTCATCATCCCAAGTGTAGCGTTGACAAATAGGAAGTATGGAGGTTACAAATGCTATGCAATAGCTTTACCGCGGCAGTCCCTGAGTGCCACACGTTTTTTTTTTCATATCTTCAGCTAAAATAAATGAACTATAAAACTTTGATGACAGACAACGCAAATATTGGCACTACTCACCTTTTAGTTTTCCAACTAATGGCTGACATGATCAGGGTTATCAATCATTGCTGTCAGAGTTCTTAATCAATTATTTACTAACAGAATTATCACACAGCTTGATTAAAACCGTACCATAATCAACGCGGAACCGCCACAGTCTACGATTAGCACAACGTAGCTAAACGTAGCAATAGAACGCGCATTAAATTAGCATAGTTCGACTAATTAGAGCTAGTTGATAGCACATTAACAGCGCAGGCTCCAAGGATTTGCGTCAGCTGTTGATTCTAAATGGAAGCATACCCTGGTTGGTGATGTTCTTACCTGGAACAAGAATAATATTGGGTTAGAAATTTGAAAACTATACAATCAATCTACCTAGTCTTTTCCCAACTATGTTGGGGTCGGCTTCCAGTCTAACCGGATGCAGCTGAATACCAGTATTTTACATGGAGCGACTGCCTATCTGACCTCCACAACCCAGAAACTGGGTAATACCATACCCTTGGTAAGACTAGTTGTCAGACTTTCGGGCTTCTGACGACCCGTAACGACTGTCAAAGATCCACGAATGACAGCCGGGACCAACGGTTTAACGTGCTTTCCGAGGCACGGGGAGTCTCGATATGTAAAGATGGTCACTCATCCACGGACCAACCCCGGCAAGCGTAGCTTAACCAGGTGGATCGCCCCTTACGGCTGTTATTACTTAGCCACTTAAACTACAACTATAAAAGTTAAAATAAAAAATAAAACCGACAAAAACATTTCCTTTTTTCTCTTTCCTACTCCATCACCAGACCCTGTTTACCATCTATCTATAACCTATTTATTCATTGAGACCATTCCATTGAGCTCAAACATGATACCTTTGCTGTAAGTTGGTAAGGGAGTTGGGTATCCTGCAAATTCCAGGTGACGCTGCAGCATCAGTTCAAGGTTACTATGTACTTCTAATATCATTGAAGTAACAGAATACCATGTTTCAAATCGATCAGACCATTCATCAACTAGAAAAGAGCTGATAATCTTCAAACGACTGAACCTATTTTGATAAAACATGTCTAAGAACGAACCATTGCTATAAAACCTGCTTTCCGATAAAAAACCGAATACAAATCAGTTCACCCGTTTAAGAGCTACGGTGCCACAGACAAACACAGCGGTCAAACTTATAACACCCCTCTTTTTGCGTCGGGGGTTAAAAATAAACGTGTGCGGTCGGGGGACCCCCGTCAGGAACGAAGTTCCTTACGCAATACTCACACGTACACACACACACACACACTTGTATATAACAGAAAGAGACAGAGAGAGAAAGATGGAGGGCCCATAACGCTTTTCCCTTACGTGACGATTTCTACCAGTCAACTCCTACCACGTATAGGAGCTTCGTTCTAGTCTCAGGAAAAATATTACCTACTGATAATTTTAATCAATAGGTACATTTCGGTCATAGTGACCAATCTCAACGGAGATTCGCCAGGTCCGTAGGAGATATTATAGTGCAGAAGTGTGTGCGCATACACAGGTGCACACTTTATTCCTTTACTCGCATAGTCCGATGGGACGGCAATCCAACACGACCGGGGAGAGATTGAGCGCAGAACCAACGGCTTTACGTACTTCCCGAGACACGGGGGTATCACATCAACAACTTCCAAACACCGGGCTGCTACTGATAAATTTCTAGTAAAAAAACCCAATAACATTTTGCCCGACCTGGGAATGGAACCCAGCAGCTGATCACTCATCAGTCGCGCTTGCGACCACGACACCAACGGGGCAGTTTTAAATATAATAAAAACGTGTGCGGTCGGGGGACCCCCGTCAGGAACGAAGTTCTTTCTCACATATAAGTATGATTAAAAAAAAAAAATTTTTTTGAGCCGCATCGGCTTTAGCATCCTCGAAAACTATGAAAACGACACCCATGACGAAAAATTTTAAAATGTTCGCAGCCGCTATCTTGGATTTTCATTTTGACCTCACTATCGGCTTTTGCACCTTTGAAAACCATCAAAACGATATCCATGATGAAAAATTTGAATCGGAGCCGCCATCTTGGATTTTCATTTTAACAAAATTCCCACTTTCTCTCTCTCCGGCATGCAGTGTACTCGGGCCAATGTGTTATATTTAAATTTTATCCCACGATAAGTGTCTCTCTCTTTTTTAACCGACTTCCAAAAAGGAGGAGGTTATATGTTCGTCGCGTATGTTTGTTTTTTTTTTTTTTTATGTATGTCCACCGATTTCTCCGTCAATTGTGGACCGATTTTGAAAATTCTTTTTTTGTTTGAAAGGGTGTGCTCTCGAATTGGTCCCATAAATTTTTTTTTAACTTTGCTTGGATAGTTTTTGAGTTAGCTACAAAATACGTATTTTTTTCCCACTTAGTATGTAGATGATCTGATAAATTTCTGTCACTGGTAGCAGGTAGTGGTATTCGAATGTGTGTGGGGTAGGTACCACAACTAAAAAGTGAAAAATAAAAACTTTTTACAAAAAAAAAACAACCGACCTCCAAAAAAAAACATTAAAAAGTGAAAAATAACTTTAATTTCGGAAGTCGGTGGCAAAAAACGAAAATACAAAACCCAAGACACCGACTTCCGAAATTAAAGTTATTTTTCACTTTTTAATGTTTTTTTTCGGAGGTCGGTTGTTTTTTTTTTGTAAAAAGTTTTTTTAAATTAGAAGAAGACAGTCGCAAGTATTAACATTTTTTAGCGTGACGATTTCTGAAAGTTTACAAGCCGCGTCATAGAACTTCGTTCCAATAAGCTCCTTGCAATAATAGGTACATAGTCCACCGCTTGACATACGTCACACCGATGTTACGGTAGGATACCCAGTTATAAAACTTTTAATACGACAGTTCCGACTGACGATCAAATCATAACGTGATTTCGGAGCTATCCCTTTGTCCTATTGTGGTGAACCCGGTCGTACCACGAACATATATCTCAGCGGCGGGCGTTGTCAGTAATATTAATAACTTGCAACACATGATAAATGATTATTGTTGCCATGCTTCCCAACTTTGTCCTATGTTCAACATCTTCTATAGCTCATTGGATTGCTTATAAAGTAAGTAACGACTCGCCCCTGCTTTGTAAGGTTTTACAAGTCTGATTCTTTATTATTTGTAAGTTTAATTTTAATGTTGAATGATGATGATGACACATAAAGATTTTGACCAGTTTTCGCAAGTTTTTGACTCCTGAAACTTATTAATTGATAAACTATAAAATACGACAATTTTAATAATATAACAATCATTACTGAACATTGGTTTTGACTACCTAGGCAAACGTCCATTGCCCCACCAGACATGTCCTTTCCGGAATAAATTCTATACTATAACTGACGGTGAAAACCACATCAAAATCTGTTGCATAGTTTAGAAGAACAACGCGGTCACACAGTCGGACACAAAAAGCGACTTTAATTTATAATATGTACATAAGTTAACATAGATGTTGTATCAAGCCACCGACAAATTACTGTGTCGTGTTGTGTCGTGATGCGGGATACACCAATCAAACGAATCTGTTCAGGACTACGTCAAGTCACAACGAGTTTTGATTGGCTAAGACTGCGTCAAAAGTCACGACACGACAACATAGTAATATAAATCCGGCTTTAGTGCTGGACGGCGCAGCGGTAAAACGCGCCGCATCGCGCAGTACAGCATCAGTGTGGGTGGAATTCCACCAGTTCTAATATCCGGCTAGCACAGCTTTGTAAAATGACAACGGATATTCCTACGACGGTAAAAACAATTATTATTACTTGCAGAGAGCCGTTGATGAAACCGACCATAAAACAGCTCATTCATTTTATTTCAAAGACATACATATAAAAGCATGAATTTTCTGCCAATAATACAAAGCTGTTCATTTTGATGAGTGTGTTCACCCCCTTTCACGTGATGGTCCACTATTCCAACGTGTTTATGACTTTCCTAGAGGTCTGGAGTCCAATAAACTAAAGATTCATAAAATATCAATAAAGTTTTATCTAGAGGTTATAGCCGTTTCTACAAGTCTATTGCATGATGAATGAGGGTGTGGTTAACATAATTCAGAGAGGCTACAAATAACCTAGATTTGATGCTCAGACTGAGTAAATTGACGACGATTACAGCGATGAAGGCACCGATTCGATTAATTTAAAAGGGAATCGATAGTAGTAGTGTCTTTAAGAGCGTTTATTCTGAAAGTTGGCAACGTCGCAAATAGATGTCAAATATTTCGCTGTTTTGATTAATTTGGCAATATTACTGTATGGAAATATGAAATGTGGCTAACTAGCGAACTAGAATATTAATCATGAATTGCTATTATAACACTGAATTTGATGTTGTAACCGTTTTAGGTGTAAACAAGGCATTTGTAAAGTTTCCAAATACTTTTTTGTAACTAAAACTAAATATACAATGTTACGATATTAATTATTGAATTTCATAATCAATATTTTAGTCCGCTAGTTAGCCACATTTCATAATTCCATACATTAATATTGCCAAATTAATCAAAACAGGTAAATATTTGACAGCTATTTGCGACGTTGCCAACTTTTAGGATATTTGTTACGATCTCGTATTTGCAGTATGTTTGCTACCTCTGTGCTTTGCTTATCCTTACGATCAATTTTCGATTTAACAAAATGTTATCTAGCCAGCTATACCTACACTAAACTAGACTATCATTTACTTACAAAAGTCTGCTTCTCTGTAATCTCTCCAGGGCCCTCGCACACATAAAGCGAAGATTTTTAGAAACATACCTATTCCAAAAGCGTTTTATCGAGGGATATTTTTTTAAAATAAGAAATTCTAAATTCAATTCTCGCGCTCAATATTTGTTATGTCGTCGTAGAGCGCTCGGCAAGCGATTGCTGGCCGATATGAAACGGAGACGTGAACGAAATACCGTTAAGGACGCCCGTCCATCGGTTTACATGGCGAGAGGAAATTTGATTTTACTGGAAGGACATATTCATATTATGTTATGCAGTGTCACGCTCCTCCCTCGAGAGGTGAACTAAATCTGAAACTAGAATCACTGAAGTAAATATCTACCGTAATAAGATTGTCTATCGTGAAATGTGCTGCAACAATTTGACAGTATTCTTTAGAAATAAACAAGTTCAGGTATACGTAGGTGCGATTTCCCATATGATTTTATATTCTATTCTAGCTACGTGAACGCCAGTTCGTAGGATTAGATCAGAGGAAAAGATCTCTGTTCTCTACCATTATTTTCGTACATTGCAACGTTCAAGTTTCCGACGACATCAAATCGTGGACAACAAACCTTATTTACACACGACAGCAGTAATCGGGTGAACGAACGACCAACCCGATTTTATTACAAAATCTAGAATTAGATTCAGACAATTGGAAACTCCGATAAGTTGGTAAGGATATATATGTTTGTATTTCAAACAAGTCAAGTTTGTCTTTGTGTCGAGAAGCGTTTTGAATGTAGAAACTTATGTAGTAACTTTGAGTAAATAAGATTATAACAAGTTTATACTACAAGGGTACGTTTTATTGGTCTCGATATCTAGACAATAATAGGCAGTTCTTGCCCTGAAACTTTGACTATTTTCAGAGACAATTTCCACAAAGTTCCAGAAGGATAATAATTCTTAACACGAACCACAGTATTCCATGTTTTACACATCTACAACTACAAATTACAATTTATGTAAAAACGCTGCGAATTCCAACAGCAAAATTTCATTCCATTCATTGAAATTCCGTCCAGCTACCGTTCAAAGTATACAAACATACAAAGTTTTATTTATGCGTGTTATTGTGCAGCGCGTTCCCGCAGCGTGACGGCAGCGTGACGGCGGCGTTGCGGCTGCGTGACTGAGGCGGCGCATACTAAACCCACCGCAGATAAATGGCGCGGGGTAAGCGCCATCGTGCATGCATGGCCTGTGTTTTGCCTTTTATTTCATAACTTGTCCACAAAGGACGGCGGGAATTTGTGCGCTGTGGAGCGATTAATATTGTTGTTAGATTGTGCGTGGATATTGATAGGTTTGGGCTGGGTTATAGTTATCAATTTGAACCTTTTGGCATTATGCCACTGATTTCTCTTTTGTCAGCGACCGTTGACGAGCCCATAAGAATCCGAAAACATATTTTACTTACAACTGAACTCCGTAGTTGAGTTCAATTAGGCGTCCACCATCACCATCATCAGCCTATAATGTTGCCACTGCTGGGACACAAGCCTCCTCTCTGTGAGAGGGAGTGGGCCATAATCCACCACGCGGGCCCAGTGCGGGTTGGTAGATGTCACATGTCTTCGAATTTTCGGTTCTAGGACATGCCGGTTTCCTCACGATGTTTTCCTTCACCGTTTTGAGAGCAGTGGTGATGAAATAATTTACACAAAGTAAAGCGCCTGTCTGTGTACGAACCTACGACGTACAACTCGTAAGTCGCGGCCGTTACCACTGGGCCACCACTGCTCCTAATTAGGCGTCCAATAGGGGCTTATAGTTTAGATCATAAGAACTTTATGAGGTATAAAGCGAGAGAGCTGGGTCTTAATAATTCCTTTTCAGTGTATGTTTAGCAAGATATACAGGATAAAATTGAATTCATGGGCATCCTTCTTTTTTTGTGATTTCAGGTTTGGTCTCATAGTGAAAGTTGTTCATAATGATGAGTATAATGACCCCTTAAAAGGATGCCCATGAATTCAATTCACCCTATATACAGAAGGACCCTTTATTCATGAGAGGGTGTTGTGGCGCAGCTTGGGAGAGGCCTATGTCCAGCAGTGAACTGTTAGATTGATAGAGCAGGGATGTATGCAATCGGGGCTGCGAATAAGGGCCGAAAGGGACATCGTGGCCCCGGCAACAGGGCAACCGAAGGAACACGGGTGGGTTTTAGTCAGTAAGAGTCTGACACGCCCTCCCGCTCCATCCAGAGCGGGAGAAGTTATTTGATTATTTCTCACCCAAAAAAAAAGAGCGTGTGGCACTCGGGGACTGCCGCGGTAAAGCTATTGCATAGCATTTGTAACCTCCATACTTCCTATTTGTCAACGCTACACTTGGGATGATGACGTGATGACATAAAACAAAAATTACGTTCCCATGACAACGTGATGTTGTCATGGGAACGTAATTTTTGTTTTATTACATGGTAACCGTCATTACATGGTAGGCGGAGTGGGGGGTGTTAGGTTTTATTTTCGTTACGTTACGGAATTTCTTGATTCGGTCACCGCGCTCAAAGTCCGCGATAAAAGCCATGCAATAGCTTAAAAAAGGGATGTATGCAATAAAATATCCTCGGTAAATGCCAATATCTGAAGAATATTCTTCTAGTTCATCATCTGAAGACCGCTCTGCAACCACTTTAGCTAGTTAATTTTTTTAACCAGCACATAAGATGTTCTCATTTAAGAGGAACGCGCTGAGGTAGCCCGCGAAATTCAAATTTTCTTTCGTTTTTAGCAATTTGCAGGTCAGTGTCGGGTTATATGTTGATTAAAATATGATTCGCGACCGTAAAAAATATTGACTTTAAAGAATTATAATCATTAGAATCGGCAATACAACTCCTTAAATAAGCATAACACTCAAATGTCATGATTTCATGAAATAGTCATTCAATAGGATTAAATGAACTTAGATGAGTTACTGATGATTTTTATAATTATAATTCTGTAAATAAACATTTGATACGGCCGTGAATCATATTCAGATCAACATGCAACCTGATACTGACCTGCACATTGCAAAAAAACGTAAGAAAATTTGAATTTCGCGGGCTACCCTGACGCTTTCGCCTTAAACGACACGGTCAAAAAAGTCTGTTCGGATAAAATCTAAGCTTCTTTTCCACATTATCATACATAGGTAAGGTTTAAAATAATTGCTGGACAAATCGGGAGCTTGGCTCGGATTCAATCGTGCGTCGTGCACTATTCTATTAGACTGCAAGATATCGGCTTCGGGTAACGGTGGTTAGACTAGAATCCCGTTAAGTTAATACGGTGCAAGAGAGGAACTTGCAGCGGGATTGAAATGAGAGAGAGAAGTTTCTTTAGAATTGATGGAGGATGAGAAGGATTTTGATACTATACCGGCTTCTAATTGTCCTGGGGCCAGTTCTCGAACAAAGAAGGAAGGAAGGAATTCTAAACAAAACAAATGAGAGAGCTCTTTGAATTTAAAACACAAATCTACAACCATATTTAGTTTCAAAACTGTCTAAATATATTTAGGTATCAAATGATATCAGGCTTTTAAGCTGAATCAGTTTGTGGTTTTCAGGTTTCCAATATCAAGATCACACGGTTTCGTTAGTTCGCTCTACAGAACTAGAATTTGAAACAGATATCTCCTAAACTTGTGCTAGCTTTACGAGCATTATTTCAATCCGAGTTACTAGTTTGTTTTTGGGAATCGTCGGTGTTTTCCTATGTTTTCCCATCTCTACATTCTTTTTTCATGAAAGTAGGGAAAATGCTAAAACCCAAAAAAAAATGGTGGCACTCCGGGAGTGCTGACAGAAGTGAAAACTTGAACAAGATCGCCTTGGTGGAAGAAAAATACTTGTATAGAACATTGGTCCGTTATCTAAATAAAAGAGCACAATCGCGTTTACAAAAACCAAAACCTTTAAAGTAAAAACACTTGCATGGAACATTGATCCGTAACAAAATATAAATAAAGAGCACAATCGCGTTTACAAAAATGAGGTGTCGCTAACGGTGTCGCGGGTTCAATTGTTTTTTCCCATCTCGAAAATGCCCAACGCGCCTAAAGAAGTTTTCACTTCAAAAATTTGCGCTCCCCAAAAAAATATTAGCGGACCTTATCGTTATCACCTTGCCAAAAAAGCTGATTTTATACGACAATCATTAAATTAACGACACTTCTCACGGGCGGTTTTTGTCGCATCACCTTCTCACTTGGGCACGGCAAGCGGTTTTAGATATAACCGTAACGTCTCGGCTCCGAGTCAGCATTAACTTTAATGATTCGATCGTTGCCGACTAAGATAACTGGTCGGCAATGCCTTACTTACGTCTTCGTATTTGTTCGTATACAGGGTGGCAGGGACATCGACGCGAAAACTGTTACCATGGATTCAGTACATGATTCTGAAACCCCCTTTTTAAGCTATTGCATAGCTTTTATAGCGGGCTTTGAGCGCGGCGACCGAATCAAGAAATTCCGTAACGTAACGAAAATAAAACCTAACACTCCGCCTACCATGTAATGACGGTCCCCACGACAACGTGATGTTGTCATGGAGGTTACAAATGCTATGCAATAGCTTTACCGCGGCAGTCCCCGAGTGCCACACGTTTTTAAGCTATTGCATAGCTTTTATCGCGGGCTTTGAGCGCGGCGACCGAATCAAGAAATTCCGTAACGTAACGAAAATAAAACCTAACACCCCCCCTCCGCCTACCATGTAATGACGGTTCCCATGACAACGTGATGTTGTCATGGAGGTTACAAATGCTATGCAATAGCTTTACCGCGGCAGTCCCCGAGTGCCACACGTTTTTTTTTAATTCTTTTTTTGTGGTCGGAAATTATCAAATAATTTTTCCCGCTCTGGGCGGAGCGGGAGCGCGTGTCAGACTTTTACTGACTAAAACCCACCCGTGTTTTTTCAGTTGCCATGTTGCCAGGGGCCACGGTATCCCTTTCGGACTTTCCAGCGAATTTTACGTCGGTTATTTTAAAAAAAATCTGCTGATCCATAAGTACATTTGACCGCGTAGGTATTGTACTTTTCTATGAAACAGCACATTTTTTTTTTCATATTCGCCGAAAAAATTCAACGCAGGAAGGAGGTTCAGAATC
This sequence comes from Agrochola lychnidis, assembly GCA_963680765.1. NCBI lineage: Eukaryota > Metazoa > Arthropoda > Insecta > Lepidoptera > Noctuidae > Agrochola > Agrochola lychnidis. Next base: position 8,908,537 of record OY796855.1, on the reverse strand, counting down.
ATGTAGGTACTGAATCCATGATAACAGTTTTCGCGTCGATGTCCCTGCCACCCTGTATAGATCTTCGTGCTAAAGTAAAAGTATTTGTTATAATAGCATAAACTGTTAGCTATTACTGTTGTTGGATCTTTGAAGTCGGTTACTGTGTTTTGCTGCTAATTACGTCTATACTGGGCCACATGCAGTTTCTTCGGTTAATCTTTGTACAGATGGTAGAACATTGACTTTGGACAATATAACGTAGGTAAGTGATTAAGCGAATTAACTGATACCGTAAAATTCAAAATTCACAAGTCATTTATTCAAACTAGGCTGAGAATCAGCACTTTTCAAACGTCAAAATTACATAAGACAGTCCCTCATAACGCCCACTCTTCACCACTTCCTCGTGCTTTAGCCATAGTATAAGGAGAGGTAGTAAGCTATCTTCATACAAACGCACCGCGCGCGGCTTGTATGTGTGGGGCCATAGTATCTATCTATGCGTCGCCGCACGCACACTTAACAAAATCTCGACCCGTTTCTCGTGAGAAACCGGTTGAGATTTTGTTAATGTGCGTGCTTTAGCTTGGAAGAATTAAATAAACGTAATTAAATAAACCCCCAAAAACACAAAATCGATAGCATTTTTTTTTGTCCATATTTTTTCAGAAGCAAAATACACTCAAAACAGAAGAAATATCTTTCAGAAAAATACCATTAATTACGCTTCTCCCTTTTCAACTTTTCAATGTAACTTAAATTAATCCACAAAGCTTACCAGAATAATTAATAAACTAGCTGATACATAAACTAGCGTCTTATATTACTTTTTTAAGAGTGGTCGTATCTATTTTACTCAGGGGACGCGTCGGGCGCAGTTGATTAAAGAAATTAATTGTTTATCGTCGACGGAGACGTGCTACGAATATATTATTTAAACTGAAAGACTGGAAATGTACCCAGTGTAAGGTTGGCAGGTTTTCTTTGGAGATGAGGAGAAAGATCTAATGAAAATATCCGCTCAGTCTACAGAAGTACAGGTGTTTTTCAGCAAAGCAATTTTCGTCATAATAAGCTACCAAAAAGTATAATTTCCTCGTATCCAGAATATGTTGCACATTTCCGAGGCATGTCCTTTGCACATATTTTAGCACAAAGCTGCGCAGTGCGCTGCACACAGAGCACACTTGTCATAATATACATTACAACAAAAATATGAGACAGCACCTGTTACCCGGACATTTATATTTACGTTCCAAACATGGCTCGCGGGAATGTTGCAATGTCAGAAGTTCACAACCCTAAACCCCGGGAAAGAATATTAATCATACCGTCCAGTGGCGGATAAAGGAAAGCAGACTGTTTGTTGTCCTGTTTCTGGCATATCCTCTGATAACAGGGCCGTCAGTATTTTGAGGCCTTGAAAGAAATCAATCATCAGTCTCGAAAATCCTAAGAAATAATGAGTAGCCATTACGTAGACCTCAAGAAAGAACAACCGATCCGAAAGGTAAATTGCTATACTTACCACCGCTTTTGGTGATCGCAGTATAGCGTGCAGTAGGAACTTGCCAAAAACTACAAAGCAAAGAATATACAGAATATAGAGCGTAGTAAAGTTTAACAAAGTGCCAGCCCTAACAAAGTCCCGGGTAGTATATTCTCCCGCGGAAAGTTTCGATGTCGCCCGGACGTGACACGTCTTTGAAAGAAAGTAGGTAATATGGTTATGTACGAAATTTTACCGGCGAGACGACCACCTCGGAATACAAGATAAAGATATTGATTTAATCAGTGATGCGGTTCGCCTGAAAATGTTTGTGTGAATGAATTTAGAGGAGGATGCGTATTTGGGGCACCAACGGCAGTTTCCTTCGCAAAGATTGTTGATTAAAGCACGCTTGCACCACAAATCACGAAAGACGTTTGATGGTAAACATTTAAAATATAATTCTGTCTCTATCATTTTAAAATGGTATATACATGAATGACAGATACTTACAGAACGATGTTTTAAATTCATTTAGCGCTAAAAGTATTCAGTGATTATGTGGTCCAAGCGAGCCAAAGTAACGTAAGTAAAGGTTGATGAGGTTGGTTGGTTGGTTGGTTGTTGAGGTTGATGTTTATTAAGAGATCCGATTTCAGCAGTACCTAGATGTCTCGATGAAGATGTGCGAAATAGGTCGAAGGGCTATATATGTATATGTACCTTTTAAGGCGATGATAGCCGACTTTTAATGATTTTATACTGAAGATCACATCTAAACGAGTAGTGTTAATGATTTGGAAAAAAAATATGTGAAATTAGAGCATTTGCTTAGTAACTTAATATAGAAATATTTTAGATTATGTTTATATTACATAGTGAAATTAATTTGTAAATTTAATGCGGATAAAAAACTGAGAATCACGCAAAATCTATCAAGCGTATTTTTCTGCGTTTTTTTTTGACGTGACAACGTCTTATAAATTGGTTTGCCGGGTGACACTTCAAGAAACTGCGTTACGCACCGCTCACGTTATGCGCTCACAATGAGAGCGAGTGAGAGGCACGCGTCCCTTCCACTCGGGCATGGTTAGCCCGCCTAAGAGCGAGAGAGACAGACATAAAAAGTGAAAGGCACGCGTCCCTTCGTCGTTGTCACGTAAAACTTTCGCCCGTATACCGACTTTACAGGCAACCAATTTTTTTTTTTCATTTTAAAGATAATTTAATTATTGATCTTTTAGTATACGTGTTTTATTAAAATACCTTTTGACGCATTATTAATTTATTATACAATTAAATACTAATTTGGGACAGCGCTCCTTGATGGGCGAGTCCTATTACTGGCTGGACGTACGACGCGTTGCGTGAGCTCAGTACAGAACACGCAAGCTAACCACTCCAGGTCACTGGCATATATCTGCGTCTTAAATGAATATGATACAATACAGTCTGCGTATCGTATATTCGCCATATTAGAAAAATAAAGCTGTCTCTAATACTTTGTTTGTAATTTAGAAATTGGCTCTCAAAATATCAGAGAAGAGATAAAATTGCAAATAACTGAATGCCAAAATCAATTTCTATCTATTAATTGAATGCAATAAATAGATCAGAAATTGGAAACCAAGATATTAATCTATTGATGGGTAGGTTTTCAGAATTGCGTTCAATTTATTAGCTTCGTTGTTTCTGACAGTTCGTTGGGATGTTAAAAGTAGAAAATTGTGAATCGAATGTTTTTTAATCTATTCGGAATTATAAATATTTGAAGCCTTTGAAAGTTCAATGTCTTTTAGTTCGTGAACTTTGACTTAAGTGTGCTCTTGATACAATAAATTATTCATTTGAACTTTTATAAGTTTCAAATCTTCATTCGAGAGGTAGTCACTTTCATTCATCCTTTTTGCACTTAACTTGATTGCTTTTTTTAAGTTCATAAAGGGCCACTGTGAGTTAAAAATGAAAAAGCTTATTTCAGCTGAGAATACATTATATTGAGCTTGGTGGAGCTCTGTGAAGATTGGATGACTTGGCAAGAGTTAGAAATAGTCCTCCAGCAGGCCTAACATGACACACGCGACATATATCCACTCTCGCACGACAAATTTTTGTCTATTTCTGTAGTTTTATCGTTTTCTGACAGCTATGCCATACAAAATACTCGACTCGTTCTGTCAAACTTCATGTTTTGTTGACAAACCCTAACATGACACGTTATTTATCTCGATTTTTGACAGTTCAACACGATATAATCAGTCATTTTGTCGTATTTAGTCGTCGTCGATTTTGACGACGATAGAGAGTAGACAAAAAGACAAAATTATGATACATAAAAAAACTCGAAAAAAAGGTGGCAGATTCATAGTCACACGATTCGATTCGTAGTAGACAATTTTGTTTTTGTAATGTGTGTGTACACCGGTGTACTGTAGTGGAGTAGATGACTATTACTTTCAGTAATAAATTAACGAAATCTCTGTTACAATAATAAACTTCGATTTGTCAAATTAATTTCAGCATGCCAAAGAAATCATTTAATTTTTATCAAAAAGTCGGTTAAATAGAAAACTAATCATAAATAAATAAATAATAAAAAACTAATCATAAATAAATAAATAATAATAATTAAAGAGAATAATTAAGAGAGAGAGACTTTTATTCAATAAAGTACATAATTCCATGCATAAAATGGAATGAATGAAACAGAACTTCAAGCCGATGTTGCTATCATGAAAATAATTTGTTTTTAATAATTTGCAACATCGGTTTATCGTCGCGCGATAAAAGAATGTCAAAGTGCCTTTTTCTAGTTTACTCGTCGTTTGCGGTCATGTTAGGGATTAGAATGACGTCAGAATCGTAGACAAATTACGATAAAACGAGAAAAAGAGCGTTCTCGCGCTTGTCATGTTAGCCCTGCAGACCGTATTTCGGTCATGGCGGGTAATCTCAACGGACACTAGCATTCGGCGTGGGAGATGTTATAGTGTACTGTGTACAAGGTGTGCGCAGGTCTCTTCCCTCACTCTCAGAGCGGTTACGCACTACGTCCAATCCGAATCCGAATTCAAGATCCGAGTTCAATCCGAATTGGTAATGTTCTAAAGTCGGACGGACAGACAGCCCCGGATCTAGAATTTATTTGAGGCAGGGCAAATACTGCCGTCTGCCGCCAATCTTTTATGGGGATCTAAGTTAGCCCGCGATATCAACATTTTCTCAAAATGAAAATTTTGGCAGTAACATAGTAATCAAATTTTATCGATCGAAAATGCACCAATCACAGGGGCTCCAAAACTGATTTTTAACTGCGCCAAAACTGTTGTATTTTATAATTATGTGCTGCGCGAGCGCGCGTCTCATTTATTGCAATGTTGCGGTGTGCTGTATGATGCACTGGTCTGCTACACTTGAATTTGTCCCCCCTGAAGTTGGCACTCGGGGCAGGTGCTCCGTTTTGCTCCCCCCTAGATCCAGGACTGAGGACAGAGTTCGGATCTAGTGCGCAACCCCTCATAAAAATAGTACTAGGGCTACTTCGTCATTTCTCGGATTCGGATCGGACGTAGTGCGTAACCGCTCACATAGTCCGATGGGACTGCACGCATACAGACAGAAATAAACCTGCATCAAAGGATGATTAACTGTGATTATCAGTTAATTGAAAGCTCCTGGACTATCTGATAAAAACAGCATTTAACACACATGCATCGTCGCAATATCTTTTGGATGAACAGTTTCTAACCCTGCCACCGCGACACTGCAAAAATTGCGACAAAAAACTTTGCTAAAAAATTTCAGAATTAAGTAACTCGGATATAATGTTTTCTGAAAGAATTTCCCAGCGGCTTTATTTTCGAAGGCTCGCGGTACATATTTACATGGCAGGGGACTTAATAACAAGCGTTGCCGCTTTCCCGCATTGTCTAGAGAGGAGACTGTCGCTCCCTTCATTTTTATGTGCTCATAATTCCCCTGCCTTTTAGTAACAGAGCAGACATCCTTTATTCACGTATTTCCCTCATCCCTTATTGTCCTTTTTTCATATCTACGCTATTACAGCGTTTGTTCATATTCATTGTAGCATGTGCTTTTGCTGTGTTTCTGGGGAATTGACGAACTGTGACGTTATGAAACAATGATATCAGGATTCGGGATGAAATTTTTGTGTAAACAAAAGGAATTTTATTCATTTCGTATGTTTATAATTACACAGAATTTGTATACAAAAGGTTGTTTATTATAATTAAGTTCGCGTTAATATTTTTAATTATATATATATAAGACAATTTCTTATTAGGAACTGTTAAGTTTCAAATAAACAATATTGTGTTGCTCTGAAAACAAAGTGTTTATTTTAGTACTTACATACACATGGTAATAATTACACAGTTTAACATAAATCACACTATTCTACCTGAAAACAAAGAAACGACATTTAAAGTTTATTATTTAAATTATCAATTCCTTTATAAATACAATTTTCCAGTTTTATAAATAATCAAATGATCTGCTGAATCACAGATTCACAATACCTGTTCTGTCAACATAATACAAACTGCTTTACTGACACTACTCATAGCGCCATCTATGAAGTAATATTTAGATTAAAGAAATATAGTTTCTTTACATCTCCCTCCCTAAGGAAGAAAATTTTCACCAAAATTTTCACTCATCCGCATTGTGTATTTATGTAGGTATTGGTATGAGTTTTGTGACATGAAAGAGATTCGACTCTGGCTTCTTATGACCTGTATTAATTCTGTATATTGAATTTGATAATTTTGCAACGATTTCAAATGGACCAATCTTCAGCTCGTCTAATTTGTTTCTATTTAGCTGGTTCCCATTTTCTACATATACCATATCTCCTGTATTGAAATGAAATTGAGTTCTTTTTTTATCAAATATTTGTTTATTGTAGTTATGTGACTTCATTGAATTTTCAAATGCTATTTTTCTATCTTTTATCCATTCAGTTTCGGATTTATCTTTTTTTAGTTCATTTGGCAAAATAGAAACATCTGTACCATTCAACAGGTATTTTGGTGCAAAACCAGTAACTGTATGTTCTGTATTATTATATTTATCTACACAGTTATGAGCAATTGTCGTCCATGCTATTTTATTATTTTTTTCGTTTATTTTACATCTGATTTTATTTACTAACGTTTGATTTAGTCTTTCATTTAAACCGTTAGAAAACGGGGTGTTTACTGCAGTAAAGACTATTGGTATTGATTTTTCATTTAAAAATCTTTTGAATTCTTTTGAGTTGATTCCCGGGTATTGATCAGTGAGAAGCATCCCAATTGTATCAAAATCTGTTACTTTATTAATTAATTTTACAAAATCATTAGCACTTTGTGTTTTTGAGGTTACAATGTAAGCATATCGTGTAAAGTGGTCCACTAAGAGGTGTAAATATCTTTTCGTTGATCGTGAGCCTCCAAAACCTCCAATCGTGTCTATTGAGACTATTTCAAAAGGTTTTGTGGCAGGACCTAAATGTGACATTAAGCCATACTTATCTTGTCCTCTCGTTTTATTTTTTATACATATTTCACAACTTTTACAATGTCTTTTAATATTAATCGTTAAATTTTTTGCTGTATATAACGGACTAATTTTATTTTGCATTTGTTTTATACCTATATGACACATATTTTCGTGTACGTCTTTAATTAATTTTTTACTGAATTCTTCTGATAAAATTATTTTTTCACGTTTTCTAACCTTCTTATAGTAAACATTGTGTTTTAATAATAATTTTGATTTTTTTATCTGTATATCTTCATTTTTTTCTTGATCTGTAATAATATCGTTAAATTTTATCATGTTTACAATTTTTAATTGTTCATCTGTGTCTTCATTTGCATCCAGTACAGGATTCCGGCTTAAACAATCTGCTTCTATATTATTTTTTCCCGGAGCGTATTTTATTTTTAAATCATACTGTGAAATGTAATATGTTAAATCTCCTAATTCGTCATCTGTCCTAGACTTAATATTCAAATTTTCCAATGGTTTATGGTCTGTATATACCGTAAACGACTTACCTATTAACCAATATTGCCAGTATCTTATTGCTTCTTTAACTGCTAAACATTCTAAATATATTGCTTTTTTTTTCTTTTGGACTTCGTTAAGTTTTTTTGAGAAATATGCAACTGGTTTTTCTTTTCCATTTAGCTGTGTTTGTTTTAACACTGCCCCAATACCTTCCAAAGATGCATCTGTGTAAATTTTTATTGGCAAATCCTGATCAAATATTGCTAAGACTGGTTGTGAGCACATGATTTTTTTTATCTGTTCAAATGATTTTTGACAATCAGTAGACCAAATGAATTTCTGGTTTTTTCTGAGTAGGTTATGAAGAGGTTCTAAAATAATCGAACTTTTTGGTATATACTCATGATAAAAATTAATTTTCCCCAAAAATTGTCTTACATTTTTCTGACTTTTCGGTATTGGGAAATCTTTTATTGATACTAAATTATCTCGTACTGGCCGTACTGTATTGTTTTGTATTATATGACCGAGATATTTAACTGAATCAGAAGCGAATGTACATTTTGTAAACTTCAATCTAAAACCTTCCCTTTTTATAGCTTCCAATAATTGCGCTAAATGGTTAATATGCTCCGAAAAAGTCTTTGAGAAAATAAGAATATCATCTATGTAATTAACTGCAAAATTAGTAAGTTTGTACTTTCTTAAAATGTTACCTAGTATCCTTTGAAAAATAGCTGGCGATGTCTTTAGACCAAAAGGTAAACATGTCCATTGATAGTGTCCTTCCTGTGTTACGAACGCAGTTTTCTTCCTATCTTCAATTCTTAATGGTATTGACCAAAATGCTGAATTAATGTCTAGTGTTGTAAAATATGTTGAGTTTCTTGTCTTCAACACTAGGTCGTCAATTAATGGAAATGGTTGAGCTTGAGGTACTACTATTTTATTTAGATCTCTGAAATCTATGCATAATCTTGACCTTTTGTTGTCTTCTTTTTTAAAAGCCAAAGTCACTGGTGACGCAAATGGACTGTAAGATTCCTCTATAAGCTTTCTGTCAAGTAATTTTGCTATTTGGTTTTCTATTTCCTTTCTATCTTCAACTGAACACCTGTAAGGCCTTTTGCTGCAATATTTGTCTATGAGTAGATCAATATGTGCTTCATATTCTCTGACTGTACCAATGTCATATTTATCCTTTGCAAAGATGGATTTATAAGTGTCGATCAGTTTATATATCTCGGACTTTTGTTGTGTATTTAAATTATTCATATTTATTTTGAAATCTTCTTTTATGTCTTCATTAAAATTAACTGAACATGGATTTGTTACATTTTTTTCTTCTTTATAAGAGTTGTTTTTATTATCATCCTCATTCATGGGATCTTTTTTTTCTTCTATTTTTATTTTTTCTCTTTTTTGTGTGATTTTCAAATTTTCATCTTGAACCAGTTTAAACTGTTTTATTATATCCAGTCCAATTAGAAAATCGTATTGAAACTCTTCTCCATCAATAATATAAACATTAGTTCTTTCTTCTTTTTCAAAAATTTTTACTTTAATATTTGTTAAACCACTTGTCTTTTTAACACCATTAATTGTGATTAAATTATCATTATTTAAATCATCATTTGTTTCCTCTTTTAGTCTTATTAATTTGGAATTAATTATAGAAACATTTGATCCTGAATCGTATATTCCAAATGCTTCTAATTGTCCATTTAATAATAGTTTGACTTTAATTAATGGTGTTATTATTCGTTTTTTGTATCCTTATTTAGTTCAACATTTATCACTGAATTGTTTACTGCTTTACCATTGTTTTTCTTATTATCATAATTTTCAGTCTGTTTAAACCAGCACTTTTCTTCAGGGTGGAACCGAATACCTTTATTTAAATTTTCACAAGTTTTACATGGTTTTATTTTATCTGTTTTTCCTTTATAATCATAGGTATATTTTTTATTATTGCTGATGAAATTCTTTTTGTTCACCATATGTTCATGTTTTCCAATTTCTTTATAGAGGCTTGCGGTTGATTTTACAGTTTCTTTATCAATTTTATCCATTATGTAATCAGGTAATCCCATTACAATAAGACTTATCATTGTTTGAATATCGATTTGCTTGTTGACTTCTAACAACAATCTTTCCTTTTTTGTGGCATATTCCAGTAACGATCCAGCTTGAAATCTAAATGTAAATGCATATTTAACTTTTGACCAACCTTTATTTCCATATGTTTCACAAAAATTATCCTTCCATGCTACCCATTCTGAATTCACTGTCATCTTTATTAACATACTGGTGTACCAATCTAGACATTGTTTTTCTAGTAAATATTTTAAAATCTCAATTTTCTCTTTATCCTGTAGAATCTCAAACCTTCCACATTCATTTTCAAATTCATTAATCCATTGATCAACATTTGATGTCTTATTTGAAAACTTTTCTATCAAAAATCTTTCCGCAGTTTTTCCTAGATTTTTATTTTCTAGTGCATTGTTATTAGTGTTATTGTGTACGGGAATTGTTTCTCCTGTAATCTCTTCCAAATATTGGTCACCAAACTGTACATTTTCACACTCATCTAGATATGTTTTTTTCAAATCATTGTTTAGATGGATCCATACTGAACGTGTTTGGTGTCTTTTTTTCAGTGAATTTTTGATTTTCGTAAATACCTCTGAAGACGTTATGCTAGTGTGCTTATTTACATACCTTTGATCATCTGGGATATGAAAAAGGCGTCCATCTGGTGTCTCAATAGAGGTTATGCAGATCACATTTGTTTTTCCATCCGTTGATCCTAGTACTTCAAATTTAAACCGCAGTTTTTCCATTTTCCTTAGTTTTAACTAGAAATGTCGTTTTATAAGACAATTTCTTATTAGGAACTGTTAAGTTTCAAATAAACAATATTGTGTTGCTCTGAAAACAAAGTGTTTATTTTAGTACTTACATACACATGGTAATAATTACACAGTTTAACATAAATCACACTATTCTACCTGAAAACAAAGAAACGACATTTAAAGTTTATTATTTAAATTATCAATTCCTTTATAAATACAATTTTCCAGTTTTATAAATAATCAAATGATCTGCTGAATCACAGATTCACAATACCTGTTCTGTCAACATAATACAAACTGCTTTACTGACACTACTCATAGCGCCATCTATGAAGTAATATTTAGATTAAAGAAATATAGTTTCTTTACATATATTTACGAAACCAGCAAATTTATTATTCAGTTTACATTTTATAATATTAACATAACATCACGCCTTGTTTCCCCGAAGGGTTGGGCAGAGGTGTCCCTGTAGCAGGTACACCCACATTTCGCCAGTTACGTTAAAATCCCATGTAATAGAGGGCGAGCCTATTGCCATCAACCGGGCACAAATCCAGACTCCGAGCTGCTACTGAGAAATTTCAGATAGAAAAACCCAATAATACTTTGCCCGACCCGGGAATCGAACCCAGGACCTCATGCTAATATTATTTCGTAGTAAAAAGTATTTTCAGCACTAAATGTATCGCATTTAGTACAGATTTGACAACTGCTACATCAGTTTGGTAATATTAATTTATGTAGACGTCAGAATTGTTATTTCTTTGTTAATTGATTCAGGCGTGACCTTGCAGAAATCCATTATAAAATACAATAGACGTGGATATATTTAGTAACCTGTTTCGCTTAGCTACCGTTATAAGCTAAGCGGAACAAGTTACTAAATATATCCACGTCGAATGTTTTTTTTTTGTTATTTCTTTGGTGTTAAAATACATCTTGCAAGATCTGAAGCTCAAAACTGTAAAGCAAGAGATCGCTGCCCGTAGCACAAACTACCAGAAAAAGCTCACCAAACACGTCAACTCACTGGCTGCTGATTTATCGGGGTCCGGAAGTATTGTATACACAAGACTTAAGAGGAACAGTGTTTCAAGTTTAATAAAAGATTCTCAGCGGAATGAGTAAGAATGGTCAATGGACAATTCCTCACTGCTACAAAGACCAAATGCAGAAGAAATTCAAACAAAGGAGCAGCTAAATGTCTATGATAGATTGCTGTGATGAGCAGGATACATAATAGAAAAAACAAAAAAAAAAATCTTTGGTGTAATATGTTATCAACCACAATCACCCTAAAATATTTTTTATTCAGAAACAATATCCCACCAAAATTAAAACAAACGACAACTAATTCGCGTCTAAATATCACTGTAACATTTAAAACAATATTTTTTACAGCATGTCCTAAATTCAATTCAGCAGTAAAATCCGGGGCCATTTCTCTCGTCTATTTTGTTTCTCATACATTATTCAAAATTATTCCGAGTGAATTACATGTTGCGTGTGTGCGAGTGTACGAGTTTGTGCGACTTATTGTGGATATTGTGTCTTACGTGTGTTTTATTGCAAGTTTGTTCGCATAATAAATGTGGGCAGGTTAATGCGGGCGCGCGCTGCCGAAGGGTTAACTGGGTAAAGCTAGGTCTTTGCGATAACGTGGACTTAGGTTGGAAATATTTTGTTTATTGTGTTAGATTTTTCCCTATTCTAGTTTTATTTAAATAAAAAATAAGTTCACATCATAAGCCACCAGCGAGATTAGTTCGTCTCTAATCAACACTGTAGTGTGAACTAGAATCCACCTTTTGTAGCAATCAGAGGATTATTAATAATTTATTTATTTATTTAACAGTTTATGTACACACATATAAACAGATAAGAGGAAAGGAACAGAAAAATACGTACAAAGGTCATGCTTATTTCTAATTAAATCAATAATAATTAATTTATTTATTTATTTATAATTAATTTATAATCTAATTAGATAAAAAATATTGAACAACGCCTTTAGTAGTTTTGTGGAAGGTTATCTGAGTACTGTGGGAATCCCCATTGCCTGTATCAATGATCTTCTAACGCGCAGCTGTGTGCAAATCAACACATGGTTGTATCAACATCTGGGAAACGACCCTTAGCATTTTGTTTCTAAGAGCTAAATTATTATATAAAATGTACATTTGCATAATGCATAGATAAAGCAGTAGATATATCTAGGTTATCGCAATTTTCGCAACCTCAAAGTGTTGCGTATTCGATATTTATAAATATTGCGATAGTGTCGTTCTTGAATAGATTTCCTCTTTCTTGAGTTCTGTTGCAAGAAGGATTAGCAAATACATACCATAGTATTTATAGAGTAGGTACTTAAACGTAGGTATTGGACGTTGCATAATTTTTTAGACGGTCATCAATCGAAACAGGACATAAACCATATTAATTTCAATAATTTTACTCAGTTCTTGCCATGTCTACCATTATGAACAAGTAGCTACTCGTAGAAGATCATATTACAACGGACATAATTAATGCCAAACCCCGTTATCGACATAAGATGTTAACCTTATCCTATGTCTACTAAATAATTATTTCATCGCCCAAACTTCGGTAACACAATGTACCAAACAAACTTTTACCAACCCAATTCTTGCTACAGTATTGATATTTCGTAACAATACCACAACATACAAGCGATTCTGACAGGCCATCAACCGGGAGGTATTTTCGACTGCGTATGTGATGTTTTCGACCTCACGACCAATAGATGCACATACATAATTAATCGAGAACGAGGATATCGGGTTCACAGCAGCTTCCTATAATCACCAAATAGGGGCAGCAGAAAACCCACTACAAGTTAGGGAAACTAAAACATGTAACATAACAATCACAAAAGCTTGACTAACTTTGGCTGATCAAATTGAAACTCAAAACAATGCAATGTTGTTTGTATCCGGTGAGATAGTACTGAATACTGATTCTAGATAAAAGCTCCCAACTTGCTAAGCTATATGAATAGTAAATACTTCAACCGGTGTGGCTAGGTTTGCATTGCCTCTACAGAAAATCAAGAGCGTTCGTGTATTTCAAATAGGCATTTTCGCCGTAAACTAGTTTGCATTAGTCTTCAGTGTTATGCAGCTTGTAGAGCTACTTTCAACACGCAGAACTTCAAGGACTCACCATGTCAATCGCTTATAGAATGATTATTCTATGATAAAGGGACTGTCAATTTTCACAAAACATTCGTCTTTAAGACGTAGCTCAGTTTTCTCTGAGATTATTGGATAACCGATGCACACTAGCTTTGCGTTCAATTTAGTATTATATACGAGTAGATTTTCTGCAATTATTCTGTACTACAGATCTGTAGAACAAACATATAGGTCAGTATAATTAGTGGGTACCGACAGATGTCGTTCGACACCGATATTTATTTCAATTTGAGCTCCGGTACCGGTGCGAATGGAAACGATGTGTCAGCTTATTTCAACAGTAAAGAAGCAGATTAATGGGTGATATAGTTCTTACTGATAGGTTAAATTTGAATAACGTTTACTCTAATTAATTAAACGCCATTTTAATGGTACCAAGTGTGCATAGACGCATAGATTTTTCAGGAATGTCCCGTGAAATGAAATAAATCAAGCGGGATTTAGTACTTGCAGAGTCATCCTAGAATTGGCAGAAAATGGAGGTGAATGGAAGAAAATCATATTCCATTAGTTTGACAGTAAAACTACTAGCAATTTTTTTTATGGCTCGTGTTATTACCCGTTTTTGCATAAAGGTGCAATCCTCAGCTTGGACCTAATAGTACCGCATCAACGCCTCCGTTGATGCACATACCAGGTACATATATCCACGTAGGTCAGTCCAATCGGGCTTATAAGCGTGACAGATGTCACATGTAATGGTGTGTGTTCTTGCGATGATGCAACATCATGTTACAAAGCATACCTACCACACAGGTAGGTATACCACTGATTTGCGCCGCGTGATTGCAGACTCGACATGTCTTTGCTGAATACTGATTAATTGCCTAAAGCAAGAGCTTCCTACAGTACAAATGCTTGTTGTAAATTACTACAATCCTATGTCAGCGTGTATGGTAATTGTATGTTCGTATATAGGAGCTTTTTATTAATGTATAAAAGCTGCTTTGTTACGAATTAGCTGCAATAACGTCTACAAAATTACCTTGCCAAAAAGACCTTACTGCAAGATTAGAACCCAAGGAAAAGGCATCCCCTGCCCGTCCTATTAATAACCCTACGACAAATTTCAGTCACGGCGCATCCCCTGGTCCCTACGGCCCGGGTCGGCGATTAATTCTTTAATTAACCCTACAGCGGCGCGGGTCATTGGCGCCGCGAATTAGAAGAAATGGCGCCGAGATAACTCTGCGAACGCACGCGCCATTTGTCTCCATTCAAGATGGCACCCAGTTAAATAGAATAAAAGGAATCCTGGGCTGAAGGAAATATTATTAACTCGCTGTGTAAACTGAGCGCCTCAGTTATGGGCATTGCGGAGATAGTTGGAGTTGTGGTTCAAGAGTATTTGTAGTGCATTCTGAAGTTAGTAGATGTTGTTAGCATTACACTAAGGTATCTTAGTTGTGTATTATTTTTCTAAGGTTCATTTTCCTAGCATTATTATAAGGGCAGGTCTCAAGAAACTTGTCGATAGTGAGCTTCTAGAGTCGATCCTTAACTGAGAAGTTTCTCTAATTGAAGTTTTTATTTCACCTGTAGAGTGTTGTTCTTCTGCCTTGGTAATAAATTGATGATTATACGACAGTTAGGTACTTAAACAGGATTATTATCGTAGGTCAGATAGGTCACATTGTGTGTTGCGGTGTGAAAACTACTGATAACACGTCTATCAACACTGCTACAGCTTTTATCTTTCCGGCCCGTTAGTTATAATTCCATGTTTCCTATACACCCGAAACTACCCAAGTTATAAATCTACCGTAGATATACGATTAGATGCTAGTATATAAGGTATAAGGTAAGAAATTCCTCAGGGCCCGACACAGCAAGCAGCTACCGTGTCGGACTGACATTTAAGTATGCGGAAATAGTAGCGCGATCATTTCAAACATGTATGATAGATTTATAACTTTGGATAAAATTGAGAAATAAGTCAGGTACTTTAATATATCATATCGTGTTGCCGATTGAAAGATAACTGCTGCAATAGGAATTTATTGTTTGGAATTGCGACGATTTATAGATACAGAGATCAGCAGCACGCTTAGCATGACCACAATAGAAACGGGTTTTGTCGACGGAAGAATAGACAAAATGACAGATTGTGATTGTTTATCTGTCATTTTGTCTATTCTTCCGTCGACATATGGTTGTCATGCTACACGTGCAGGATCGACTCTTGCATAGATCCAAAAATATTTGAATGGCCTACAGATATTGTTTCATATCTAGTTGTGATTGCAGTGAGGGATTGATTTACTGTGTAAAATACACCCATTCTAATCTGGCTTAAATGATCTAGTTTAAAAAGCAAAAAATATTCCCATGTCCTTCCATTGTCTGGAATTCTGCATTCCAATTATAAATAATCAAATCGGAGCGAAGCGTGAAGGTTCCACGCTAAACGCAAGCAACCCTCTCCCTCCCGGGGGAGTCGCAAATACTTCGCTAAGTAGCGCTAATTAACGTTTAGTCTACGACACAAGTGTACGACACTTGAGTCGCAATATGTTTCGCGCTGCTAACTTTGAAAGAAACTATATTGATGTCTGTGGACTTCACTCGTATGACGTAAGACTCCCAAGCATTTTAAGTATGTCTAAACTTACTGTAATACAAAATAAATATTAAAAAATGATATCCGTCTATTACAAATAATAAAATAAACAAGCCAATTTAAATGACATATTTTATTAACATGTCTAATGATCCTTTCGTTTTACATAATTATAATTAGTACGGGATAATGGGACCCGTCGCGACAGAGGGTTATGAACGGGATGTAATTGGACAACGTGTTCCATGTTTGAAGACACAAACGGTAATAAATTCAAATATAGAATGTCATTCTTTAACACAGGGTGTGCTTTTTATTAATAAAGATGAATTAAGTTTTCATTCTGCCTATTCTTTAAGTGGATTTTTTTATTACGGTCAATAAAAGTCTTGAAACAACAGATGATAGCGTGATGCTGTAATGTTATTTTATTGCATGTGATAATTTTTATTACGTTAATCTACATTTCATTGTAAGATTGTTTCCATGTTTGTGATTGAACAAATATACCTACTAACAGAACTGATAATAATATACTTGGAGTAGCCATATACCAGTTTTAGTACCCCTCCATTAACCTTCACACAACAGCTAAAACTTACTTAACCCTTACTTCACCGGCAGCAAAAATCTTTCGAACAATCTTTCCCTATTCCCACCTGGTCTCATTCTTTCACTTCCGCACCAAATCTCTAAACAACAGCAATAGAACAATTAAAGAGCAATAACAAGCCAGCAGCCGCAGCTCCCGAGCAATAAATTGCACGAGCTAAGCTGCACGCGAAAGTTGGCAAGATGTATACGAGCCAGATTATACTGCTATGCAAATTCTGTAGATGTGAACTTTCCTAACTTCGGATATTAACATAGCTCGCGGTGGTTGGAACGATTTTCGTCGGCTCGTGTGTGGTAGGTATTTGTTTTTGGGGTATGAAACATTGTGTTGTGTTTATTAGCGGAGAATTCCTTGGCTGAACTGGGAGTCCTGCTAATGATACGGGAGATTAAAGCTATATTAGTTAGATATTTTTTCCACCGCAGAACGTATTATGTTGGTTTCTCACCCATCAGTTTCGCTGTAACAAATATGTCAACATTTGCGTTAAAATTATATTTTGTTTCGAAAGAATTCGCAGGAAATAATAAACCAAACCAGCGCACGCATTCTTCGAAACTCGTAGAATCAATCACGAATTCCTCTGAGCCACAGTAAATATTTACCACCGCACAAATTCTGCGAATCTGCGAACTTTTGAAGTAAGAAAGAATAATGAATTCACAAAAGCATCCCACAGTGCAGCTAGCTCGTTCCCAACCTTCACCGCTATAATAAGTCCCGTCATGATTTCCACCATTCCTACAATTATCAGATCTGCAATGCTCACCGCGTGCACCTGACTCCTGAGTGATACGGCAACAGTTGCGCGCGACATAAACTGCGCTCGCATCTCGCATGCCTAATGCCTTCCGTGACATTAGATTCGATCGTGTCTCATGTGGAAACACTTCCGCATTTGCAGGGTTAATATCAGTTAAAACTTTTGGGTTATAGCTATTTGTAATATCATTAAAGTCATTTTCAACCTTAAAGTTGTATCCTCCTGAGATGGGATCCGCTTTTATGATTTTGGTTTTCCATTACGCGTTGTGTTTGGTAGGTGTTTCGTCTGCTACGTCAATAAACAGAATAAACATATTGTCATTACAATTAATAATCAATCTTGGCAGTTTCAATGTGTAACACGTAGATGAACAACCAATCAAGTACTACCTACACAGATCTAATGGAAGAGATAATTATGACCGGCATAGGAGAACTATTTTCTAGTAACTAATTACTTCGCCTCTGTTAGATTCCGAATCAAATCCCCTTCATTCATCAATCAATCAATCAAGGAGCTTCAATACTAATTTTACCTAGGCTTTTTATTAACGCGCGAATTAGTAAAAGTCCTAACTCCATATTGTTTCTTTCATATCAAATCTCATTTCTATTTTAACTTACACAGACTTCGTCCGTGTGAAATTTCTTGTTCTCTCGCATCGCATTGTCTGCCTGCCTTCCTCAAGAATTGGGCGGCTATCAAATGCAAAAAGATTTTTTGAAGTAAAAACTTCTTTCGGCGCGTTAGGCATTTTTGAGATAGGACTAAACCAATGATTTCACGACACCATGACGACACCTAATTTTTGTATGTTTTATGCAAGTATTTAACTTTAAAGGTTTTGTAAACCCGATTGTGCTCTTTATTTATATCACGTTACGGATCAATGTTCTATGCAAGTATTTTTACTTTAAAGGTTTTGTAAACGCGATTATGCTCTTTATTTATATTACGTTACGGATCAATGTTCTATGCAAATATTTTTACTTTAAATGTTTCGGAAGTATTTTTTTTTTTGTAATCCCGATTGTGCTATTTATTTAGATAAGGTTACGGACCAATGTTCTATACGAGTATTTTTCTTCCACCAAAGCGATCTTGTTCAAGTTTTCACTTCTGTCGGCACTCCCGGAGTGCCACCACTTTTTTTTTCATCCTTTTACAGTAAACTAGTTTTCATTAACTTGAAAGGATGAAACTTTAATGGATATTAAGTCCTTGCAAATTCCCGTTTCAATAGTTGGTGCCAATGAAAAAGGACCAGTGCTTAATAGTTGGTACTTGGAACCCTTCCCAGTGGAAATAAATGCAAATCCGATAACTGATTAAAAGATGGTGGCGAATCTTTTTAACTTGAGGACATTTCTCGAAGACTCAATGGAAATGCGATTAGCGAGAAAGCTGAGTTGCTCATCATATAAAATAATAATCCGGCAGATTATTTGAAATGGTTTGAAACGACATGATTTCAAAAACACGAAATACTTGTCTTCAACTACTTCGTTCTTCATGAATCAATCTGACATTTGGTTTGGTAACTGCGACTAAATTACTGAATACTGAACAAGATATCATTTTTTTGTAAGCCAAAAAACAGTTTCAGATAGTTACCAAATCTTTTAAACTTCAAGGGTGTTCAATCAATATCAATCTGGTGAAGAGTAGCAGAGCTTGTTAGGTACAAATTGATATTGACTCGATTGACGGCCCGGGGTCAATCACCAATTAGAGCGAGTTTTTTAGCTGATAGTGTCGCAACGTTGTTTCGTAAGCGATCGATTGTTGGCAACGTGACAACTTTACTAAATATTTATTGATCGAGTTGAGGTGAATCTTGCGCATTTTAAAGGAATGTTTTAAATTATACAGAAAAAACAGACATTCGGTTTGAAATAAGGATAATGATTGCTACGGAGGCTCAAGTAACAAGTGATGAACAACTGGCTGATGATAATGAAACACTGCGAAAACCTAACTCAAATCATCGATCGGTTCTAAACCACAAGGTTTGTTGCACCATCAAGATACGTCCGTCGCTACTGACGACATAGCAAGGAGAAATAAACCGCTATCGTGACTCTGACCAGCGACATATAACTGCTGATAAGAAACTGAAAAGGGCCACGAAGGCTTTATGGACAACGTAAAAAGACAATCCAAATAACAGCCAATGGTGCATGGCGGAGATAACAGAATACGATGGTGTTTTTCAATGGTTGAATTTGCTGTTTTATAGTTTGGGTTGGGTATGCCCATAAATGTCAGTTGTGGGTTTATAAAGTTTAGAAGAAAATGCGGTTTATACTGTACAGTTTTATGACAACGTAAATTTGTTTTGTCTGACAAAATATCATTCTTCTTGTCTTGAGTTTGATTTCCTAGTTGGAACATTATTCGTACTTATAAGAAGTTGTTTCAAATCCATCATTGGTGGTGATGATAAAACTATTATAACTCAGTATTAAGCTTTCAGAAATCACAAATTATCTTATATCACTAACGATCATGACCTCTACATATCACCGCTTCATCGAATACATAATAAATCGCCTATCTATACATTTGAAATATTAGATAACCGATAACAAAGTACTAATCAATGGATAGCGCCAGGATTACAGATAGACAAACAGTGATTTTCTCACAAAGGGAAACACACGGAAGTATCGATTTATCAAATGTTATCACATCATGATTCACTGGCACCAGTAGATTATAAAGATGTAGAAGGTTCATTCAAAATTTTAATGAAGAACGCAAAACTTAATATCGGTTCGGTACTACTAAGGTTTGAAATTAGACCATTCTGATTTGACTAGACTAGTTGACTGACTAATCTTTGTACTTACCACAGTATAATCTATTATCGTATACCAACCAGTCTGGCATTTTTGCTAAACTGCGCAGCCGTGAGGCACATTTTCTTGCTAATTTCTTACATCGCACTTTAAGACTTTTATTAGATTTTTATTATTTCTTTTATCTGCTGTATATTAAATTGTGTGCTTTTTAGTCTGCTAAATAAATGTGTTTTCTTCCTTTCTTTTTAACCTAGGAAGTAGTTAATTTATTGCTTGATCAGACAAAGTCAATGATTGCTAACGAATGAGTATTGGTCTAGTCTAGAATGGATGGATGGACGGAATGGACACCAACTAAAAGCTATTTGTACTGTACGGCACCACCCACGCCCATTACATCGTGGCTACTTTTTGGTTGTCCTCATCACACGTCAGGATAAACCTTCTGTCCCGATCTGTTCTGTGGTCTCAGTCCCTGGTGAAGTGAACCGAATTAGGCAATTAATGGGTGCGGCAGCACGACCGCAGTACCAATTACATTGTTAGTTACGAACACTTTATGTACCAATTGTATGGGGATCGCGGATGAAATATGGCACTGCTCAATTTTGGATGAACTGATAGCAGCTGATTTTATAATAAAAACAATTAACCACTTTTAGGTGGTATGGGAGTAAATTAATTCATAGTACTTAATATTTTTATTGCTTTATCATAATGTAGATGGTAACTATAAAATTCTATTGAGTCTCATTGATGACAATTGAGCTCATAATTTAGATCATTATGGACCCTGTAGGGCACAGCAAAAAGGGTAGGAGAAGGAAGCCCTGTTTTAGGAGATTATTAAGTTGTTATTGTGGGAACAAGTTTTAACTTATATATAATCAAAGTCACGAGATCGCGAATAAGGTACTAACATTTTGCTTAACTATTATTTATGTTTTTTTTTCTTAATCTGCAAAGTGTACTTAAATATTTTTGATTATTTTTATATACCTGTACATATGTATTATAATTGTGTTTATCTTAATATATATAAATTACGTGTCACGTTGTTTGTTCGCGATGGACTCCTAAACTACTCAACCGATTTTAATCAAATTTGCACACCGTGTGCAGTTTGATCCAACTTGAAAGATAGGGTAGGTAGGGTAGGTAGAGTAGGTAGTGTAGTCAGTGATAAAGATGGTCCACCCCAAACATTTATATGGCAAAACAACGTTTGCAGGGTCAGCTAGTTCATTTATATAAATTGTTTTTCTTTGAATAATTATTATTGCTGTATTATTAAATTCCTTTATTTCATTTCTAAATATATTATTTACATTTTTAAATAACAATAATAATAAATTATTTTATTTAAGTATCCGAATATGTTGATAGAATCCCAAAGTGAGTGAGACAAATTTGAGTTTTGCTGTTACACTATAATTTCGAAATTTTTACCTCATCCAATACTCTTTGTACGAAGGTTGTATCCAGCACCTGCCATTGACCTACGATGTGAAGCAGCTGTAGTTAATGAAACATCACAACCCAACATATATTAGGTACTAGTGCTTACATACTCGTAGGTCCTAGGTACATACTAATTGAGCCTCAGGAACACATGCTCTGGATGGATATTGCTCCGAGCTACGCACAATGATGGGAACTGTGTTTGACATTATTAATGGCGAAATGCATACTATACAAGTAGAAGTAACAAGGGCTTTCATTTCATACATTACTTTGACATATCCACCTTTTATCGTAGCAAACATCTTGGCATTCGGTTTACCTGTAACAAAGGAAATAAAATTGATAAGAATCTTGTCATCGAACACTTAATTTATTAACTCCTCACCAATTAGAAAATGATTAATGAAGGCAAATCATAACCATCAACTTCATTCGCAAGGAAATAGACGGTGCTTAAGTTGAAAAGTCCTTAATCAGCAGTAGATGATTCCTGGCTGAGATGATGATGATGGTCAGTGACTTAGCTTTGTGTCTATTAAGATAGTTCCTAGTGTAGCGTTGTGAACGGTCTCAACTATATTAGTCGAGTGATCAATTAGTAAGTAACTAACCACATCACTACAAACGTGGCACAACACTAATTTCCTAAGGACACTCTAGCATTTCGACTGCCACTTGCCTCCTTGAAGGGAGTGACCCTCAGGACTGTGTGCCCCGACCTAGGGGCTCTCTGTACGGGCTCAGGCTGCCCGCTGACGAAGGCCTGCCTACCTGCGGCCTACCGCCGCACGCCTGTGCTAACAGGCGACCTACCACGTGCTCCCAATGCCTACCTGCGGCCTACCGCCGAGAGCACGTGCTGCAGCGACGTAACTACCAGCAGTCTACGAGGGCCGTCCGACCTACTACGGTGCCTGTGCTGAGCAGGCCCCCCACATCTACCATGTGATACCAAGGACGGTACCCTTCCTACCTAACCTAAGTGTGCGAGTGCTCAGATACAGTGTCAGGACCTAACCCACGACTTAGCCGTGTTACTACTTCCTATATAAATTATATCTATAAACTTATCTAGCTGTTTTATTCTACCTCTACTTTCTACCTAACCGTTAACGGCCTGCGCAGCCTACCATGCGCAGCCCTAGCCGTTACACTAGGCTTGATTCTAACAACTTATATCTTTAAATAACTAGTACAATAATAAGATAGAGCAACCTTGAAGTTGTAAGCAAAGCGGAAATTGAAAACGTAAACAGTAGCAAAGCGAAATATTTTATGTGCAGTCGTAAACTTGTAACGATTGCGTCTGAAGTTATAATATTATGTACAAAAGGAGTAGTGTTGTTTATGTAGCACGTGTCGCTTTGTATAGTTTCCTTGTTACTACGCCCATGAGAGAAAGGAGTGATTTTATGAGTATCTGATTACATATACACACAGCACATATATTTGCTCCAGTTATAATCTCAACCTAAATCTATAAACTCATTTTACCCTTACTGGTTAAGAATGTTGCAAAGATCTTTGCAATGCATGTGTTCGAATAGAGCGTTTTACAAGCAGCCAAACTGGGCGGAAAGTGTAACTTTTTTGACTAGTGCTTTTTACTTTTGTTTTTTTTTTAATTTTTAACTCCGTCGTCAGCCCGACGCAGAGTTTTTATTATTTGAGTTTTTTTTACAAATTAGATGATGATGACGATAGCGATGGCAATGGCGATGGCGATGACAATGGTCAAATCGAAGTCAAAGTCAAAGAATAAAAAATGCCACTCGTCGGAAATCACCTACTTACCGCATTTATATCATAAATAACTATTGTATAGGTTTCGTCTACAAATAGGTCGCTAGCGCTGTGTATCATCCTTCATCAGATACAACTATAGTGACAATATTCTAGGTTGTCAAGCCAACTATGTTCATCCTGACAACATTACTACAATTGCCGGTATCAGAGAAACTTGAAGAATGATACACTATCGTCAAAGTTCTACCATAATTTCTCAACAATGCGCCTCCGATCATCTATCGCTTTAAAGCTGTTTCAAATATCAGTATTGACTTAGCCTACAGGCTATAACGATAACGATCCTTTCAGTCTGCCTCTCGTGTTTGTTTTGCCAGTACCTCTTTAGGTAGTTACGTCACTTACGTGTCTATAGAGTTTCTATCAAATGTCTGAGATCCGAACATCGGATGTTCCGCGATGTTTTGTTAAGTTGAAGTTACGTGAAGCTATCTGGTGTATTATGTTACCTTACTAATCTGGAATTAAAGGAAAACAGAGGATGTATTCGTTACACTTTGTGTCAAGGAGAGGTCCTTGCGAAGTTTGGATAGCTTGGCGCTGTGCGGTACGGTAGTGTAATATGACGTCACGGTTTTCGATGGCGGAGAAGCGGGTCGTTTGTGTACCCTTTGTTCGATGTAGGTATTAGATTTTTGTATGACAGAGCCGAGTTTGGATCCCTTTATATCAATCAAATCAGTCTTTCGCAATTAACTGTTGGAGATTCGTTTTTTTACTTATAGTACCATACACTTTACCAGCTCTTGAAGACAATGGAGAAGATTTTACCATTATTAAGTAAGGTTTTAAGCTATTGCATAGCTTTTATCGCGGGATTTGAGCGCGGCGACCGAATCAAGAAATTCCGTAACGAAAATAAATCCTAACAGCCCCCACTCCGCCTACCATGTGATGACTACGTTCCCATGACAACGTGATGTTGTCATGGGAATGTAATTTTTGTTTTGTTTTTTGTTTTGTCATCATCCCAAGTGTAGCGTTGACAAATAGGAAGTATGGAGGTTACAAATGCTATGCAATAATAGCTTTACCGCGGCAGTCCCCGAGTGCCACACGTTTTTTTTTTTATAACAGAAATCCATTAACAGTTAAAATTTTAAAAAAAACCCCAACACAAATATTTCCTCATTTTTCTTTCCTACTCCATCACCAGACCCTGTTTACTATTTACCTATAACCTATTCATTGAAACCATTCCAATGAGCCCAAATGCGATACCTGTGCTGTAAGTTGGTAAGGGAATTGGGTATCCTGCAAATTCCAGGTGACGCTGCAGCATCAGTTCAAGGTTACTACTATATCCTTCTAATATCACTGAAGTAACAGAATACCAAATTTCAAATCGATCAGACTTGTGGAAGATACTCACATCCATTCATCAACTAGAAAAGAGCTGATAATCTTCAAACGGCTGAACCGATTTTAATAAAACATGTCTAAGACCCATCGCTACAAAACTTGCTTTCAATTTAAAAAAATTGCATAGAAATCGGTTTACCCGTTTAAGAGCTACTGTACCACAGACAGACACACATAGCGGTCAAACTTACAACACCCCTCTTTTTGCGTCGAGGGTTAAAAATCAAACAGCCGAAATGCAGTATTACAGTTTTGTGGTCATTAAAGTACTAGGGTATAAGAAGATAAAGCAGTTCTTGCCGATACGCGAAAACAGCACAACTTTATTGATAGTTTCTGCTCTAGCAGATCTACTTGAGCTTCACCGTGCACAATCCCACTTAATTAAAGACCGAATGCTAAACGCCCATCCATTGTCTTCAAACATAGTGACGTCACTTTCAGTCCACTACTGCACGGATGAATTGGATGTCTTCCAGCGGCTTTTAAGAGGCAATCGAGGGAAATGGGTCAGGGATGTGAAGCTTGCCCATTTTAGGGATATAACCTGGTCAGAAAAGTGCTGATTCGGCGTGATTACATGGAAAATGTGTTGATAAAAGGAGTGCATGTTTAATTACATTAAAAATATAGGGTTTGGATAATTAATTATGGTTTCGGCTTCAGAGTTATAACGTGTTTCAAAGAAAGCTTTTCAATGATTTTGAAAGGCTTACCTTCATTATTTTTTCATTCATGTTTACTAGAATACTGATGTTTAAGCTGAAGATAGTCGAGAAGTTAGAAACTAGCACTTGTTAATACAACGTAAAACTCTAACCTCTGACGTTAGACAAAATCATTGTATGATTTTATGAAGATACGATTTAGTAGACTACAACCCATACACTACCAATACGGACTTCAACATTCGGCAGTCTCATCTCGAAGCCCGAAAAACATAATTTCGGCCGAAGTTACGGGCGATTCCTACTCCGTATAACGTAACGGACATTGAGTACGGGGCCTCAACTAAGAAATAATGGCAATACGATTTGACAGTTGTCCCTACTCCCGATGTGCCTTGCCCGTCCGAAAAACTGAATTTGACACTTGTTTTGACAGATCAACCATTTTCAGATGGGCCTTTATCTTCGTTGACTGAGTTAAGAGAGTAGATACGTAAACTATAGCAACTTATAAACTATAGTTGTAAATATCACATAAAAGATAATTCTAATAAAAAAGCCTCTTCACCGATAGCAGTAATTAATTATCATTAGCACGTCGTAGCGACGTATGCGCCGGGGGAGTGTACGTCGTTTGTAATCAGACCTGACCTGGATACTTCTTTGTTCGCCGCTGAATGAGAGCCAACGAGCGCAGGGTTAATTGCGTGGCTGGTACACCCGCCTTTGGAGGGTTACAACTAATGCACTAAGTGCGTATGTTGGTATTATCAGGCAATGGTTTGTTTTATCTTTTAAGGCTTAACTGGGCTAATATGATAAAGAAAGGAGGAAAGGAATATGAGAATTTACCGGCTTCTACGAAGCAAGCAGTCGTCAGGTAAGGATTAAATTTGCAGACTTCATGATTGGCAGCCTTGTTCCACCTACTGATGAGTATATGCCTCCTCCCTCTTGTGCCATGCTTCCCTCCTAGTCTGTGTGTGAGTCTCGTCCAGTCTTTCTACAGGTTTACTTAGTGTAAATTGGCCTGTGTTTGACTGCTTTTACGTCAGCTTGTAGCCAATAGTCACTAGATTTTGGTAAGAAACATGTTTGTCATAAGGAAACCTTATGCCCCTACCACACTATGCTCCTCGCGCTGCTCATAACTCTGCTCCTCGCGCTGCCGCGATGTTGCACTCTCTGCTCACACACTGCTGACTCGCGTAATTAATCGCGACGCTTCGCACTACGCCCTCTGACTCGCGCCCAAAAACCGACAAAAGAGGGAGCAGTGGGCATGACGAGGAGCATGACGTGCAGCATGACGAGTAACGTTGCCACACTACGTCCCTGCCTACTTTCCTCGCTACTTCTCATGCCACTCGACGAGTGTGTGCATCAGACGGTTTCTGCAGCTTTATTTAGTATAAATTGGCCTGTGATTGACTTCTTTTACGTAATCTTTTAGTCAGTAGTCACTAGATTTAGGTAAGAAACATTTTTAAGATACGGTAACCTTAGAGGGTTTTATTTAAAGAAAGTCCACTTTTACCTCATTGCGATCAAATATTTAATTTATTAGTCAATTTACTAATGAGAATGTGCCACCCACGCACGTAACACCCAGAAATAGAATGAATTACAAAAGAACGAAGCCATACACTTAACATTAATGAGAGAAAGAAAATCAAGACTTGTTTCTTTCATTTTAAAGGTACACGTTGTTTTTATTTTCAGCTTACGACGGGGTCCAGAGGAAACGCAGGCTCGTTTGGCCGCACCCTTATGCACCACGACCTTATTACCCGACTACGGCAAAGCCAAAAGGAAGGGTTATGATTTTAGCAGTCTATGTATGTATGTTTATATGTTTGTATGTATGTATGTTTGCTTTTACGTGTGTTCCACCATAGCGCCTAAACTACTGAACCGATTTTGATGAATGAGGTATCAATAGATTCGTAATAATAGTCCGGGTGACATAGGCTATATAAATTTTCCCTAAATTTAATATGGTGGATTTTACACGTAAATTTCTAACCTCGAAAAAAATTAAAATGATATGATCATGACATGTTTGGTACCAAAAGAAAGGTCTTGACGAGCACATTACAAATATGTAAATAATGTTATACTTTCAAAGTAAATAAATATGTTTAATTTGTTAAAAACAAGCAAAAGTGAGACTGTGCTACGGTGTATCGCAAGATGATACCAACGTGCAGTTAATCAAATCTTAATAAATAGTAACGGTTTGTAATTCCATCCTCAATTCCTCTATGAAGAAAAACAAGTACACACGGCTACACATCAAGCTATGCATTTCCAGTTTAAGCTGATCTGGCATTGTAAAGGATTTCCGTACAATGCGAGGTCAGCTAATACTGGAAATTTATAGCTTGATGTGTAGAACTGTGTACAACGAAATATTAATATTTATACACGGGGCACTCAGAAAATTTTGCGATAGGTAATAAAAAAATATATACTACAGGTTATATTTTATTTATTAAATCTTTTCAAATAACTCTCCATTGGCGTCTATACACAGTTTCATGCGTCTTAACCAATTTTCATTACACATTTTGCAGTCCACATCAGACACCTCTTTAATCGCTGTTTTCCCTTGAGTTGATTTTTTATTTTGGGGAACAAAAATGACAAATCCATGATTCATCACCCGTAATGAAATCGTAAACGCGCCGAGACGAGCCTGCTTCAAATTTTGCTATCATGTCTCGGCACTATTCTACCCGAACCTCCTTCTGCGTTAGATTGTGTGGTAACCAGCGTGAAACTATCTTCCTTACCTGAAGATGCCCGTGTAGAATTTCATGTACACTTCCCGATCCAACCTGCAGTATATGCTGAATCTCTTCATATGTAATTCGCCTATTCTCTTAAATTTTATTTTTCACAGCCAGCACGTTTTCTTATGTAACAGCCGTCATAGCCCTATGACGGCCACTTCTTTCTTCGTCCGCCAAAGTTACTTGACCACGCTTAAATTCGTTGAACCAGCGGAAAACAGTCGCTTTAGAAGGGCTTTTGTCTATGAACATCATTCGAAGTGTTTCAAATGATTCTTCTGGTTTTAGTCGACATTTGAAATCGTACAAAATCATCGCGCGAAAATGTTCTCGTTGTAAATTCAATTTTCAGTGAGACAGAGTATTTTGATTTTGCTCGTAAAAAAATGTGGCGGGAATTTCGAATTTGGAATATTGTGTTTTATTTTTTAAATAAATAGTCATAGTTTTAATTAATCGACATCAAAACTAGCCAGTGTCCCATAGACAAAAACTGTTAGTCGCAAAACTTTCTGAGTATGGTGTTGGCGTCGAAATAAATCGCGCTATGGTTTCGTCTAAAGCACTATGCACTGCTATTGGAATTTAAAATAGGTTAATTACTGACCTATTGAATTACTCTTATTTACGTTGTTGTAACGTTTAGCAAGTGTAAAAACGGAAAAGTATAAAATAAAAAATAAAGTTTAATAAAAAACTGTAACCCGACCACGTTAAAATAAAAATGATCTAAAAAGTACGAAACAAGGAAATATTTCAGACAGAAATCAAGACAGGTACAAAAATGGTCAAGGTAAAGCCGTCGTCGCATGCCATTATAATTTTGTAAGTGTTCCTGGCACCCACATGGTATACAGGCATGCGACCACGGCTTTACCTTGACCATTTTTGGACCTATGTCTTGATTTCTGTCTGAAATATTTCCTTGTTTCGTACTTTTTAGATCATTTTTATTTTAACGTGGTCGGGTTACAGTTTTTTATTAAA
Organism: Agrochola lychnidis; assembly: GCA_963680765.1. Taxonomy (NCBI): domain Eukaryota; kingdom Metazoa; phylum Arthropoda; class Insecta; order Lepidoptera; family Noctuidae; genus Agrochola; species Agrochola lychnidis. The sequence continues at coordinate 8,879,147 of OY796855.1, read as the reverse complement.
CTTTATTTTTTATTTTAATGTAATATCCTTTCAGGCCTATCTTCCTTTTCACACACATTCAGTAACTGTACATACAAGCACACACAAGCACAAATAAATGAGTTACTTTTATAGTTAATTGACGTGGATATATTTAGTAACCTGTTCCGCTTAGCTATTTCTAAAGAGCCATAAAAAAACCCTGAAAGAAATCGACACGTGTTTCACCTCTCAACGAGGCATCCTCAGGATGACGATTAACTTGTCGCAAACTCGAACACGACGTGTTGCCACACCGAGCGCTGAATGCAGACGTCACTTTTGTACAAAACTAGCGGCCCGTCCCTGCTTCGCACGGATTTTACGACTTGTCAAAACATCGAGATTTCTTTATTTTATGTTATCCTAACTTAATATTATAAATGCAAAAGTGAATTTGTTTAATTGTTACTCAGTCACGCAAGAACGGCTGGATGGATTTGGATGAAATTTGGCACACAGATAGACCATGACCTGCGTAAGGAGTGTAAGGACATAAGCTATTTTTCATCCTAGATCGCAGACGAAGTCGCAGGCAACAGCTAGTTTTTAATATAAGTGTATTATACACATAAACCTTCCGGCATAAATCCTCTATAATATGGAAAGTTTATAGAGTCTATATGATAGTGAAAACCGCATCAAAATCCGTCGAGTAATTTAGAAGAACAACGCAGTACACAGACAGACACGAAAAGCGACTTTATAATATTTAGAAGTATAATATATATAGATGTAGAAGTAACAGGTGTTCTAATTCTAGATCTCTCTCTGCCTTTAATAAGATAATTTAGAAGCGGATTACTAGTTTATACGAAACTAATAACAAGATTTTGCTACTGCATTTTATTCGAGACACGACTTCGTTTTTGCTTGTAACTTGTATTAACTGTCTTCAACGTGATTATTACAGCTGTGTTAATATTTATATTAATATTCATATATTTTTGGATGATTTATTACCATGTTATATTAGTAAACCTGTCCAGAAAATGATTATGCATAAGACGTGGCCAGAATGCAATTTAATAAAAACCATTTTTGTTGTTGAACTACAAGTTTTTCATCAACTTCGCCGAAATCATAGACAAATCATATTTTAATAAGTATTTTAGATACACTATGCTCATCAATTTACATTCGTAAAAGTTAACCAATTTTGCAAGTTCGAGTTTTTATGAACAATCGCATGCATACGCAAGCTTTCATTTTCAAGGTTCAAACAATTTATTTAACGAGCACACACAAACAGGAAGCGGAGTACGAAATCTTTTGAGTTTCAACACCAATTAAATTATTAATGAGAGTATACTCATGTAAAATAATATCTGCTTTTGGGCTTGTTGTGGTAACAGCGGAGCTCGCAGAGGAGCAATTCATGTTACGAGTATTTTTGACAGATTCAAAAATACCTCTAATCTACCTTAAATTTTTATTTTTATTTTGAGGAGTTTCAGTTGTCCCGTCAAATCCGAACACTAACATTTGTAACAAAAAAACTTTTTTACAAAAAATACAACCAACTTCCAAACTACAAAGTGAAAAATAACTTTAATTTCGGAAGTCGGTGTCTTTAGATCAGTATTTTAGTTTTTTGCCACCGACTTCCGAAATTAAAGTTATTTTTCACTTTGTTGTTTGGAAGTCGGTAGTATTTTTTTGTAAAAAAGTTTTTTTTTTTTCACTTTTTAGTGACTTGGTTTGTAATTTATCTAAGTTACAATACCCTAATGTCAACTGCTCATTAAAAATACCCAAAACGCTATAGATGTGCCTATAATATTTGAAGAGTTTCCTCGATTTCTCCTAGATTCCATCATCAGATCGTGACTAAATGACAATCGGACCAACTTGAAAGTATACCCTTTCAAACAAAAAAAGAATTTTTCTGCCGTCTTCGAGTAATTGGAGAACATACATATAAAAATTTAAAAAAACGTTTGGCACTCGGGGACTGCCGCGGTAAAGCTATTGCATAGCATTTGTAACCTCCATACTTCCTATTTGTCAACGCTACACTTGGGATGATGACGTGATGACATAAAACAAAAATTACGTTCCCCTGACAACATCACGTTGTCATGGGAACCGTCATAAAATGGTAGACGGAGTGGGGGGTATTAGGTTTTATTTTCGTTACGGTTTTATTTTCGTTACGAAATTTCTTGATTCGGTCGCCGCGCTCAAAGCCCGCGATAAAAGCTATGCAATAGCTTAAAAATATTACGACGAACTGAGAACCTCCTCCTTTTTTTGAAGTCCGTTGAAAATCGTTTTCTTTTCGAAAGACCAACAAAGTAATTACGTTTTCGTGTAGGTGTCCGATAAAGGAAGCTACATAGATTGGTCGAAAGACATGATGATAGCTTTGTAGTCATAATATCTACAATACAATTGCTTCACAAGGTTTTCTCTTCCTTGTAAGTCACTTAGGTGTAAGACTACGTCATTGCACAGACGAATCGACACGCTCTGACATGATTATGCAAATATGATGTTATTGATGCAATAAGATTGCAATCTTGCCGTAGTCTTAGGACATCGCAGAAAGAGACGAAATTATTTCTTCGGTCATCATGGCAACGTATTTGACGCTTTTAAACACTAGGTACTAAGAAGCTTTGTTCAAAGTATGCATCAGATGAATATCTGCAATCAAATATCTGTCTTCCCAATTACCAAGCAAGCATCAATATTCTATAGCAAAGCGTGTTCAGTGTTCAAACTAGTAATGCACTCGGCTTTATTCCCTCTAGATGGTCCATTGAAGGAAGGTTTCCATCTGAGTGGCGATCAAAGGATGAACATGGACGATCCAGACTGCTAATTACTACCGTCTAAATATGTTTAGTTCCCCATTTGACAGACTGACTTGAACCGTTTGATTGGGTTTCGGAATATTCCGAGGAATATTTACGAATACGTTGAATTTGCAATTAGTTGTTCTCATTTCTCTAGGGGTATCGGAATTGGTAATTTATTTTTGGTATTGCGTTTGGGGCATGTGGGAATTTTGCGTATTTCAGAAACTAATTATGGCCTTTATACTGAAAATTAAGATTTCTGTAGGCCCTCGATTATCATCTGGCTACAATAAATACATGATTAGTAGGTACTTAACATAACATCACGCCTTGTTTCTCCGAAGGGTTGGGCAGAGGTGTCCCTGTAGCAGGTACACCCACATTTCGCCAGCCCGTTTAATAGAGGGCGAGCCTATTGCCATCAACCGGGCACAAATCCAGACTCCGAGCTGCTACTGAGAAATTTCAGATAGAAAAACCCAATAACACTTTGCCCGACCCGGGAATCGAACCCAGGACCTCATTCTCAGCAGTAGCGGTTGCGACCACTACACCAACGAGGCAGTCAGTCGAGATAGTAGGTACTTAATGTTATCTTTTTCACCTAATCACAAGAATAAGCCTTATTTAATGAAGTAAGAGCGTTTAGAAGTATTTTTTGTGCCGCTTAATCAAGCTACAAGCTTTGTTACTAAACATATGAAATATGAGCTCTCGGTACGGAACCTTACGAACCTTATATTTGGATTAAGGTCATTATAACCGTCATGAACGAAATGAGGCTCCGAGATAAGCAAAAAAGTAATGAGAATATTAGGAAAATGCCTGTTAAAAATAAATGTACAAATTGTAATTAAAGATAACGTGTGAAAGCTTGTTATTTTCCTAGGGCAACTTTGAATAGTCAACTAATGTTATAAAGTGGGTGCTACGTAATTTCCGCTCGAGGGAATCGGATTAAGGGCACTGAGATAGCTACTGAGTTAATTTTAATATTATTTCTAGCTAACACAAGCTTCTGACACGTTCAGTTTAAACTTTTTAACCCCCGACGCAAAAAGAGGGGTGTTATAAGTTTGATCGCTATGTGTCTGTGGCACCGTAGCTCTTAAACGGGTGAACCGATTTGAATGCGGCTTTTTTAATCTAAAAGCAGGTTTTCTAGGGATGGTTCATAGACAAATTTTATCGAAATCGGTTCAGCCGTTTGAAGATTATCAGCTCTTTTCTGGTTGTGAGTATCTTCCACAGGTCTGATCGATTTGAAATTGGATATTCTGTTACTTCAATGATAGAAGAACATAGTAATCTTGAACCGATGCTGCAGCATCACCTGGAATTTGCAGGATACCCAACTCCCTTACCAACTTACAGCACAGGTATCGTGTTTGGGTTCATTGGAATGGTCTCAATGAATAGGTTATACATAGATGGTGAACAGGGTCTGATGATGGAGTTGAAAAGAGAAATTGTACTTGTTAATATTCATACTCTTTATTACTAAACTCGTTAGGCAAGTGGGATTTTATGTTACGGCAATATGGGGCATGTTAACACATTCAGAAGCGCCCAGAAACATTCACTACTGATTATAAGACTTTGTAGGCTTCTGCAACAAAAGCTTTGAAAGATATTGCCTAAATAACCACGCTTAGTTTTCAAATTCAAACTCAAAGCATTTATTTCAAATAAAACAAATACAGGTATGTACTTTTGAATTGTCAAGGGGTCGGTCAGTCAGAAAGATGAAGCTTGTTGCCCATTCCAAAGCGTAGTAGGTATCTATGGAGAAGAACGGGCAAGAAACTTTACGGACACTCTTTTAAATCAAAATTTTGTTACAAAATCATAATTCATGTTGAAATTATTCATGTGAGAACAATGTAGAAAGAAGTGCACGTTAAAAGCGTCCAAAATAAAAATATAAAAACAATTCTAATAAATTAAAATAAACCGTGGCAGCTAAGAGATGACCTCCCTACTACGGCGCCCGTTCACAAAAATGACGCATGGATCATTTCTTATCGCTTATCGATCAATGTCGATCTTTACCACAAAATTTCTGATTATCTTAGAGAGACCAAAGTGTAGGTGCTTACAAAATACAGACAGAAACAAACGTCGAGATGTAGCACGATGAGTTCTTAAACAGTAGTAGGCTGGCAAGGTAGGCACGGCTGCCCACCACACCAATTTACAAAGGAACAATGCAAAACCTGAGGTTAGCAAATTAAATTTTCCGGACAGTTTAGAGCCTACTTCTGAACTGGGGCGTGAAATGTAAAATATAATTAGGGGTGGGCGGTGAGAATCCTGGGTAGATTGTATTTGTTTTAAAACCCCTAACGTGTCGCACGCAAATTAACAGCGGGCTTTGTAAAAAATATATACAAGTTGATGTCAAAGTTGTTTCGGCTTTTCGTTTTAGTGTTATAATATTCTATGTTTTGGTTTTTGGGGTTAGTTTGGATGGCAGGTAAAAGTTTTGGTGTTGACGCAATTGACATAGGATCTAATTTTTGTTGGACTGAAATAATACGCAGTTTTTCTCCTTTTCGTGGATGTCAGGCGTCTATGCCGTTGTTTGCAATTTGTAGATGATATAATAATATGCATTACTGAGGTTGTAGTGCTACAACAGTTAACTTCCGGCCTTCTACGTTTCTGAACATAATTTAAGAGAACATTCTGAAAGTGGGCAACGTCGCAAATAGATGTCAAATATTTCGCTGTTTTGATTAATTTGCCAATATTGCTGTATGGAAATAAGAAATGTGGCTAACTAGTGACCTAGAATATTAATAATGAATTGCAATTAACACTGAATTTGATGTTGTAACAATTTTCAATATTCAATATTCGGTATTACGATATAAATTATTGCATTTAATTATTAATATTTTAGGGAACTAGTTAGCCACATTTCTTATTTCCATAAAGTAATATTGCAAAATTAATCAAAACAGGTAAATATTTGACAGCTATTTACGACGATGCCAACTTTCAGGGTAAACCCTCTTAAGGTTATTATTTTCTATTTCCTGACACTTCCCTTAGTTTAGCTCTATTTCTAAGTACCTATCTCTACTTTTGATAAGACTGTTGACCTCCAAAACTTTGTAATGTGAAAGTCTAGTTTTATTTACCTTAATCTCAACGGACTTAAGAATGACGATAAAACTTTTAGAAAACCCAAACTGCCTACTAGCAACTTATTTACTTTTTGTTAAGTTATTAAAGTGGTCTACCTGACCTTTGGGAGGAAACATTTTCCTTTGTTCTTAAGATACCGCCTCTTTCTTAAGTGAAATGTTTGCTCCAGCAAGGTTAAAGATCACACATTCAATCTGCCTAGCCTTTTCCCAACTAAGTTGGAGTTGGCTTCCAGTCTAACCGGTTGCAGCTGAATACCAGTATTTTACTACTTCGTTGGTCTAGTGGTCGCAAGCGCTACTGCTGATCATGAGGTCTTGGGTTTCATTCCCGGGTCGGGCAAAGTGATATTGGGTTTTTCCTGTCTGGAATTTCTCAGTAGCAGCCCGGAATCTGGATTTGTGCCCGGTTGATGGCAATAGGCTCGCCCCGTATTACATGGGACTTAAACATAACTGGCGAAATGTGGGTGTACCTGCTACAGGTACACCTCTGCCCAACCCTTCGGGGAAACAAGGCGTGATGTTATGTTTATGTACATGAAGCGACTGCCTATCTAACCTCCATACCCCAGTAAATGGGTTATAAGATACCCCTTGGTAAGACTGGTTGTCAGACTTTCGGGCTTCTGACGACCCGAAACGACTGTCAAAGATCCACGAATGATAGCCGGGACCATTCCGAGGCACAGAGGTGTCTCGGTATGTAATGATGGTCACCCATCCACGGACCAACCCCGGCAAGCGCAGCTTAACCTGACGGATCGATCCGTGCGGCTGTTATTACATTACAATCGAACAACAAGAAACTAACATCGCTAGGTTTTTTTTATCGCATTTTTATTTTAAAAAGGAACATCGTCACCATTCCCGAAGGTGTAAACAAAACTTCGTATCCCCTTGAAACTCACACCATTAAGAGTAGAAACAATATGACGTAACAGGGTTCATTTGGGGCGAGTTAAGCCCTCCGACCTATTTCTCTCTTACAAGTTGCAATGATACTGCCACAGACAACATGCTTAGGCTTACAGATGCTTCACTTCCTTCACTCGTGACCTCACCCACACACACATAAGCAACTCTTGTTAATTTAGAAGTGAAAGGAGAAAAAAGGGGATTTCGAATGCGGTTAAAATCCTTGGTTGTTTAATAGTCTCTTACTTGACTATCTTCAGTATTATGTACTAGTGCCCCGCCCTGCTTCGTTCGGCTTTTACAGCTTGACAAAACATCGATTTTTATTACACAGGGTTATTGGTCGGCAATCCATTAAAGGGATGTAGGAGAGGTCATTTGCAACCAAATTACCCCTGATGACTCTTACGCCAATGTCAACCCATTTTCGAGTAATTTGACATTTTATATTCATTTTAAAATATAAAATGTCAAATTACTCGAAAATGGTTGACATTGACATAGGGGTCATCAGGGGTAATTTAGTTGCAAATGACCTCTCCTACATCCCCTTAATGGATTACTGACGTATAACCAATAACCCTGTTTGGTTTAATACTGAAGGGGAGATAGCAGCCTTGATAATCTGGTTATTGTTGGCAATACCGAAGGAAAGAGAGCACAAGGCCGGTCGTCAACACGATGGTCCGACCAAGTAAAAGAAGCCTCAAGCAAATTTCAGCAGGTGGTGATGGCAACTTCGGACCGCAGTGATTCGACGGAGGCAGATTGTCTGCTTAAAGGGGACCAGTGACCACGATCCTCTCCTCTGTAATGAGGGACCGATTGAAGAAGTTTAATAATAATATATTCTACACATAAACCTTCCGACTTCCGACTATTATAGTAATACAAATATTATAAAGAGGTCAAATTTGTTTGTTTGCTTGTTTGTAAGTTCGTATGTAGGGTAATCTCCAAAACTACCTTTCGAATTTGAAAAATTATTTTTGCATTGGATAGCCCAATTCTTGAGGTAGCAGAAGCTAGTTTATAATATGGATAGATAGTCTGTGGTTCGACCTATTTTCGCCCAACAATCTATCCTGTGCTGTTATCAGCAGAACCTTTTTTGTTCGTATCTTCAGATTGCAATTATGGACCCAACTTATCTTCTTTCTATTTTCGTTTCATTTACTCTTGGTCTCCACAAGAAACTAGGTGTTTTGATTAATTTGCTGATACGATGTAACTTGGTTTTGTTTCATTGATTGATACGGGAAAATTGAGTCTGCTTGGAAAAGGTCAATTCTATTTCGGTGTGCGAAAGTAATTATTTTGGGGCTTCGATATTTTTTGGGACTCTCATACCTATTTGAAGAATACCCATGCCTTATTTTCTTCTTGTTTATGATCGATAAGGGTTTTATTCGCGTGTAAATTTCGGGAATGTCTATGAAAACTCGTACGGAATTTTTCATGAGAGGCTTATCAAGTGGTAATTCCCATATTTGAGCATGAATAATAAAATCAATGAAAACAAATATATTAAAAAAAAAAAATATTTTATACAGCTCGGTCCTTAAACTTAGTGGAACATAGAACGGCCTTCCGAATTGGATTCATAAGGCTTACGAAGATACCCGTCTCTAATTTACATAGGAAGGCTTTTGTTCAAGTTCTTTACAACCCCTTGTATATTCAATTGTAAGTTTCTTTTTCTCTTTGTAAAAGATGTATAGGAAAAGCCGGCAGCTACGTAAAAACAAGCTTCTACATTTTATGTAGATACGTAAATACCGTGGGTTTAACTGAAAAATAATTGGCTGGTGTGCCAATTATTGTGTTTGGGAAAGCATATAAAGTGCTTTCCGATAGATATTCAGAAACCAATCTATGTCAATCAAAATGCAACGGAATAACTTTATGAGGTAAACCTAAACAGCGGTATAGAAATCTTATTCCAGATGCATCTTCTTCACATAATGTATACAAAATATTGTAAAACATTTTAAAAGAGTAACGGTGGAGTTTCTTGCCCATTCTTCTCCATACGAAAACTACCTTTTGGAAGGGGCGACTAAAATCAATTTAATTAATTAATTGAAATAAATTATTTGACTTTGACAGCACACAGTGATCAAAAATCAGTGTTCCATGGGTGTTGAGTAAGGAAATATCTTTCTTGGTTGGCTGCTCTAAGAGTCATTGGGAGGCCGTCCATAGTTGAATAACCCCTGGCTGGAGGTTTTAAGTGTAGTAGCTTAAGGCACCCCACAGAAAAGCCCGGTTAAGTAGTCATGATCTCAGAGGTCAACTACGAGATGCCCTACATAAAAAAAAAGAAACCGTCCATCAACGTTCATAGGTTAATATGATAATAGATCAGAATTCATGGAACGCAAAACCCCATCCGACGTTACAACCGTTTATTAATATAAAAATGATGACACAGCCAGATCAGGAACTCAGAGAACATACTAGATTGACCTAGTATGTTCTTTGAGTTCCTGATCCACGAGGCCACCATTGTGAATTAAATTTAGTGCCACTGTCGCTATTTGTTACGTTTATCTCAAACTACCCTCCTTTTTTTTGCATCGTTCACAGCGAACCCTTATCGGTGTTACACTTTTGTTTCAGAAGGTTATCCCAACTTGGAACTGTTAAAGCTGTTTTTAGTACTTTTTTTGTATCGATTCTGGAGGCCTTCGATTTATGATAGTATAACGATTAGGGGATGTTGAATGTCAATGTAATGGTTTGTTTTGGTTGTCATTCTGGTAAGATACAACTGGATAATACGAGCCCTATGATGTGGTAAAGGTAATGTAGGCAGTTCAGCTTTGTACAAAAAAGAACCCTTCCGCTATTATTGCTAGAACAGAACTTTGTGTTAAGTGTATAGTGTTTTCCACTGTCTTGAACAAATTTTATTTGAAAGACCTTGAGTTTTCTTGAGGTACCTACTGTTTGCTGGCATTTGATAATTCCTATGTATATTTCCAACCCGTGCATAAATACTAAACTTTATTATCAACCCACCAACTTAATTTCCATTTCTATTTATCTCAGCAGGTAAATACGAAAGTCACCAACTTTAGTACGATCATATAAAAACTTATTTATTCCTTTGTTCCGAGTGTTACGTTACTCTAAGGTATTTTCAATTTTATCCTAAGACATTCGCGAACTGTCGACGATCCCAGTTGATTCATTAAGCGTTATTTATTAGATAGCCTCGTCGAAACTTCGCCCGTTTATATTAAAATTCGTAACAAGTTGGTAAGTTTAACATTTTTGTTGGACAACTTGATCGTATCGATTCTGTCTGCGAAGTGACGTCATTTTTGTTGAGTACGCCCTCGAACCCCTTGTATTTTTATGTTTATTTATTGGAAAACTGGAATAGACTACTCTGTCTCCCTTAGATGACGTAAGAGCAGACTTACCTACTGTTTCAGGTAAATTTACAGAAGCCGCGTACAACCTACAAGATGACATCACACTGACATCACCAGTCTACGTTAACAGGGTGATCCCCTAAGGTTTACTTGATGTGATTGCGTAATTATACCTACCTATGTTTAGCAGTGAAGGTCCATTATCTATATCTGGCTTTTGACGACACCTACGCTAAGGAATCTTAAGTGCCTTCATTGTCGTCAGAAAACACAAGGCTTTAAATATCTTCTTACTGTTTTATCCTCCTCTCTTGTACTAATTAGTTCTAGTCTGCACCTTGGTCAGTTTTGCAATCACTTCCATGTCAGTGTAATCTTTTAACTCATTATATTTAAAGTATAATTAAGAGCAAATATTCTGAAAGTTGGCAACGTCGCAAATATATGTCAAATATTTCGCTGTTTCGATTAATTTGGCAATATTACTGTATGGAAATAAGAAATGTGGCTAACTATAGAACTAGATTATTAATCATCATCATCAGCCTATAAATGTTCCCACTGCTGGGATACAGGCCTCCTCTCTGTGAGAGGGAGTGGGCCGTAATCCACCACGCGGGCCCAGTGCGGGTTGGTAGATGTCACATGTCTTCGAATTTTCGGTTCTAGGACATGCCGGTTTCCTCACGATGTTTTCCTTCAACGTTTTGAGAGCAGTGGCGATGAAATAATTTACACAAAGGAAAGCGCCTTCTGGGTTCGAACCTAGAACACTCGTAAGTCGCGGCCGGTACCACCGGACCCCCACTGCTCTTAGATTATTAATAATGCATAGCAATTATAAGACTGAATTTGATGTTGAAACAGTTTTAGGTGTAAAAAAGGCATTTGGAAAGTTTTCAAATACTTTTTTTACATCTAAAACTAAATATTCGGTGTTACGATATTAATTATTGCATTTCATCATTAATATTTTAGTTCCCTAGTTAGCCACATTTCTTAATTCCATACAGTAATATTGCTAAATTAATTAAAACAGGTAAATATTTGACAGCTATTTACGACGTTGCCAACTTTTAAGATAAACCCTCTTAACTCAAATATCAATGAGTTAACGATACAGATCAGCTTCATTAGCTATATAACTGTATGGCGGTTGTTGCTAGTGTTTGAGTATCAAATTTATTGTATCTTCATTAGAATCTGTTAGAGCAATATCGTGTACATCAAAGGCGAAGCTAATGCGGGCTTTGTAATTACTGTAATTATATTCTATGTGCGCAGGGTATTATTATTATTACGGTCTAACGAAAACATGGGCCAATTCCGCTTTCCCTAGTATGGTAGCATTGATTAAAATTGTAATTGTTCTGTAGTATTTTAGGCCAAAAATGCCCTGAGTCACTTTATGGTGGTATTATTATAATTATTTATTTATCTTTATTCACATATGGTAAATGTAACTATTATGCTAAGCCCCACAAAACCGTAGTAGTGGTTTGACTGTGGGGTCGGTGAGTCTCTACACATTAAATAAACTTTTTACAGACGCCAGCACATCAAGTCAGTACAATCTGTCAAATTTCTTTAACAGATTTTCAACTTAACTCTAAAGAATAAGGTTCAATGTTGATTGGGAAAACCTGACAGACAGGAGCAGGTTGATGTGCTGGCGTCTGTACTTAAAACTAATTATTATTTATAGGTAGCATAAACTTTAACATGTTTAAGATAGTTAACTAACGTGTTTAACATGTTTCTAAATAATATTTTTTTAATTTATTTAGGACTTCTATTATGAAAACGACATGAATGCCATTAAATATGGACTTTAAAAGGTATTTCTTAATAACCTACTATTAAGTTGAATAGTGCAGAAAGAGAAGAAGGTCAACCCCACCACCATCCACCTGTATATATACAAATTCTTTAGCAACAATACGAATTTTCCAGTTTCGTGAGTGGTTGTCAAACAGATCTTAACAAGACCAGAAAGAGCTTAGATTTATATAAATTTATTTAGGGCAAAAATCGTACCCCAAACAATCACTCAACGAAACAACATTGCCGGCAGTACACAACTCTACCAATCCTTTTACTTAATAATTAACTCACAATTCAGCGTGCCAATAGTGTCAATACCGCAATAGCACACAACCTCCCGTAACATTGCTATTTGATTCTGAACCCAATGACTTAACCCGTCAATATTTCTCTATGCGCCTACTTCGGCAAGCCTCGCCAAGCTTCGGTACGCTTCGGCAATACATCTGTATTGTACCCTCGTTCACTTGTCAATTATTTGGGATAAATATACCGGCTTCCTTCAGGTGGCGTGGGTTGGTTGAGCGTAATATATACGTGAACGTAATACAATTTTATACAATTGATGTGAGAAACTAATTATTGGAACGAAGTTCTTTAACGCGACTTGTAAACTTTCAGAAATCGTCACGCTAAAAAATGTTAATACTTGCGACTGTCTTCTAATTCTAAGAGAAAGAAAGAGAGAACTTCGGCAGAAAAAAACAAAAGATAATGAGTAAAGTGATTACAGTGTCGTGGGATAAAATTGTACACATCGGCCCGAGTACACTGCATGCCGGAGAGAGAGAGAGAGAAAGTAAGTGTGAATTTGATCAAAATGAAAATCCAAGATGGCGGCTCTGAAAATTTTCAAATTTTTCATCATAGATATCGTTTTCATGGTTTTCGAGAGTGTCAAAGCCAATAGTGGGGTCGAAATGTAAATCCAAGATGGCAGCTGCGAAAATTTTGTTTTTGTTTTAAATCATACGTGAGAAAAAACTTCGTTCCTGACGGGGGACCCCCGACCGCACACATTTTTATTGGTTCAGATTGTTTGTTCGTTAGACTCGAAATAAGAGATGATTCATTTAAATGATGTTTTGTGTCGATGGCAAATGTTAGCACAAACAATCCCGAAGACCGACAAAGCGGAAGAGTTAAAGAAAAATATGTGTACGTAGGCAGGCCCAGTAAGGGTCGTTTTTTTTTTTAAAGGACTCGCCTGCAATCGCAAAAGACTGGAAAAAGCGGCCAAGTGCGAGTCGTACTCGCCCATGAAGGGTTCCGTAGCAGCAAGTAAATCGTAAACCGCAATTTACCTTTCATTCAATGGAATGAAAGGTAAATTGCGGTTTACGATTTATGACGTATTAAAAAAAAAACTACTTGCTAGATCTCGTTCAAACCAATTTTCGGTGGAAGTTTACATGGTAATGTACATCATATATTTTTTTTAGTTTTATCATTCTCTTATTTTAGAAGTTACAGGGGGGGACACACACATTTTACCACTTTGGAAGTGTCTCTCGCGCAAACTATTCAGTTTAGAAAAAAATGATATTAGAAACCTCAATATCATTTTTTAAAGACCTATCCATAGATACCCCACACGTATGGGATTGATGAAAAAAAATTTTTTGCGTTTCAGTTCTAAGTATGGGGAACTCCAAAATTATTTGTTTTTTTTCTATTTTTGTGTAAAAATCTTAATGCGGTTCACAGAATACACCTACTTACCAAGTTTCAACAGCATAGCTCTTATAGTTTCGGAAAAAAGTGGCTGTGACATACGGACGGACAGACAGACAGACATGACGAATCTATAAGGGTTCCGTTTTTTGCCATTTGGCAACGGAACCCTAAAAAGTGGATGGATTGAAGGGCTTATAATAATAACAGTGTAGTATGACATGATGTAGAATCTAATTTGATATAATCTATACCAGAATAGCTAATACATATCTAACACTTTTATTATAAACAAACTCTTTTGTGTTAGTTGCATTTATTTATCCAAAACCGAGCTTCAACCAATATCCAAACTTTAATCCATTACTGATGGAAACGGATGGAACATTCCAGAATGTAGTTTTGAATTTCAAATATTTTCTAGCTACACAATTTAGCGTTCAGTGTGGAAATGCAAAAACGCTGGAACACTTTGTTATTGGTGTCCAACATGTCGGTTTCTAGGGTTACCGATCAACGCGAATGATGGCAAAACGTTGAAATATCTAGGTGAATCCTTTGGAACAACTGTGGAATAGGAAATAGGCACGAAGGCATAAAATTGCGAAGAATAATACGGTAGAAAAACTGGGGAGTCCGGGGTCGGGTTGCAAAATTTCCGCGTGGCTGTCTGCCTAAAAAGTGTCCATAAAAAGAAAGGTTAAGTCAAAGATCCTTTGGTCTACCTAACGTTTTGTTTATCCTTGACCTCGCAGCTCAATATTCCTTTTAGTTCTGAGGCAGTCTGTGACTGTTAGTTAGAGCTAATACTTCCATTAGGTTTACGTCTTGAAGATTAACCAAGTTTAATTAAAGTATTAACAAGTTAAGGATAATTTTGATTAGAATATAAATTATTACTACATAAAGTAGTTATAAAGTTGCGACTATCAACCACGCTGGTTTTCGTCGTCCTGTCGATTTTGTATCCCGATTTATTTGTGTTCAGCGCATCATAATTATCTTCCAACTCCACTAATGGTACTGTATCGACAACCATATCATAAGTTAAGAAAGATTTATCGAACCGCAACGATTCCCGTCAGGATCAGCCCTAGCAATCGCATTGTATTGAAACGCGCCGCGCGTTGTAACAATCATTGCCATCGCATACTCATCAACTAACGCTCGTTCCACAAAGGCTGCTTTTTTATTTGTTGTACCAAAAACATGAATATGGCTTGATTTCATTACTACAACGTATATGGAAAATACTATTACTCCATTACCAATTTCGACTTTGTGTCTTCTATTAACCAAACATTTCTTTCCCTCATCGTACATACTTTTACTATTAAGACATAAAGTATTTCACTTCTACCTCCTTTCCTTTCCATCAGTTGTTGTCTCACTCTCACCGTTGTACTCTTTTTATGATTTAAATCATTGCAAAAAAAACAAACGATATCGAACCAAGTGATTGCAAAGGTTAGAAGAATTTCGTTTCATCTGAATATCAGTAAATCCACATGAAAACTTTGTTGGGTGTATACGTATTTTTAGATTCACTCGGCTTTTACTGCTTACTATAGACACAGTGTAATAAAGTGACAGTATTATATCTCGGCTGTGACCTTGAAATAATTACCTACGGCCGCTCGGTAGATGAACGTTCCGCGTCCGTGCGTAACTGCCGCGCACTCGGATACTGTTGCGTACATATACACTGAGATTCCGAAGCGCGTCGTTTCGACCGTTTTCGATGAAGTTATAATACTGCTACTTATTTATACTATGTCATCGATTTTTTGCAAAAATTATGGTGAATTCGTTTGAGCCCATCGTTACTTACAAAGAAGTTCTCGACTAGAATATGCGAGATAAAACTTTACTCGTCAGAAAATTACTGTCGCAAAATGGTCAGAAAACTACCTACATATAACACAGGTTTGGTTGATGTTAATACATTTTCCTCGTAAATACAGGAAAATTGCAATAAAATGTCCCTAAGATTGTATATTTTATTGGTACTTTTATGGTTTTCCTACGTCTTGTTATGTACAGAAAATTATTCCGGAAAACGAGAAGCATAAATGCTGAATGTGAATTCCTATGAATAATGGTTCTATGCAAATTTAGATGGTAAATGTTGTATTTATAATTTTTTTTGCTCCTAACGACTCTCTTGATATAAGAGGTAATTTAATACATGTTCTTTATTACACAGAGTGGTGGTACAAATAAAACTAACTACGTTTTCTATCACGAGGCTCTGGAAGCACTGCTATGAATATGGCACGGTCGACGTTTGTTTTAATGAAACTATTTAATTAAAACAAAACAAACTACATAAAAGTTAGTACAGTTGTTTCAGTAGTCAATGACATAAAGCATATTTAACTCAAATCAATCAATCTGCCTAACCTTTTGTTGGGGTCAGGTTCCAGTCTAACCAGTACCCTAATTGCGTAATACACGATCAATCACAATTTGTTTCAGATTGATAATCCATTGCTTCATAAGTTGGAAAAAATAATCTGCTCAACAACATAAATAACGCAATGAATGTTGTTGAACTGTCAAAATGAAACAAATTAGTCATAATCGTTTACGAAAATAAGTTACGCAATTAAGGTACAGATTCAGCTGAAACTCAGCGCCAAACAATTAAATAGACTCAAAATCGTTTTGGTACTTGATCATACCTACTCCTGAAATTCAATAGACTTCGTCACACGAAACACAGCAATAGGCAATTTTGCACATACACTACCTACCTACAACTAAGCAATTATAGATCGCAATGATTGTGTGAGAGTGGGCTTCCGCGCATGAGTATCAAATATTCCGTAGGGATTCATCAAGCCGTCCATTCCCGCTTTGACGTTCGTTTAATTAAATTCAGGCCTCGGTTTAGCGAAACAACACTACAAATTCGACCTCCGCACCTCTTTGTTTCTTCAATTATTATAATTTCAAAGCCAAACCTCGTCATGAGAACTTGAGTCTGTTCGGAATAGACTTGGGAACCCGTGGACTGATTCCTGTCAAAGTTTTACGAATATTAATGAATGTTATTCAGAACGGTTATAATTAAAAGATAATGTTTGGGAATGGGAATAACACAAAGTTTCGTACTGAAACGAAGTTAATACAAAGAATATCTTTCTGTTCTTTCGAAACAAAAATAACAAGGAATAGACAATGCTTAGTTGTTAGTCGAGCCAGCGAAGCGACAAGTGGGTTTAATAAAAGAATGCCCAGTGAAAAATGATAGGGCGTTTTACCAACAGTACCGGTTTGAAAAGCTGCACCAAATGCTGCGCGAGAGCACATGACGTGTGGCCGCGCTTGCGCTATGGCTCTAGTACTCCGCGCCCGCACGCACATGACTCAGAGCGCGTTGACCCGCAACGCGGAGCGGACGCCTCTGACACATTAGATACCGCTTTAATAACACACTGCGATAATTTTACAACCGGTTCCACGTACATGGGACTGTATTATTATGATAATTGAAATGACTACTAGTACGGTTACTAGAGTGTAAACAAGATAACGGTAACGTGGCTCGCGACTATGTATAGTAAGCAAATATTTGAACGACAGTCCATGATGTTTATTGTGTCTCGAATGTAATAAACATTTTTACTCTGTTAAAGAATTTTCAATTGACGTCACGCATGCTAACGAAAATAGATGACGGATGACGAGTCCATTGTGTCGAAATTTGACTTTCCCTTTTGCCCTCGTCATTTTTTAACCGGTAAGAACTTTCCAAGGAAAAAAATTGGATGACGAGTCGGGTATGGATACAATAAAAAAAATAAAGACAGATTTATAAAAAAATATCATTTTACTTAAGTCTTTCAAAATCAAATCATAAGATGCAAGCAGAGAAAGTTGAAGTAAGCCAATGAGACGTGACTGAAGAATACGTGAGGACACTGAATGACGTCGAAAGCGACACGGTAATTTGGCTCAGACCTGAATCAGGAAATTATTTCATTGATCTAAAGGAAGGGGTTTCTGTTAACCCTGGATGTCATCGTATTACTCATATTACCGGTCTTGTTACATTAGTTATATGAAAAGAAGAAGACAAAAAGGAGCCGAAGTAATTTCCCGAGAAAAAATTTGTTGGTGGAATGAAAGCGAATATTTTTATAACGAAAAACCGATTTATGCGGGATGAGAAATTTCATTTAGAAGGCAGTAATTTAGTTTTCTAGGTAACTGGAGAAATTGCGACTCTAAAAATAAAGATTGTAGCGATAAAGGTCAAGAGTCCAATCTAAGGTTCATAAAGCGAGCAAGGAATTTCTACTTGACTGAACATTATAATAGTTATTCTTTGTCCCTGTAAATGAATTGTAATATTTAATGGAGGATCCGCAGTGGTATCCCGCGAAATTCAATTTTTCTTACGTTTTTTGCAATTTGCAGCTTAGTGTCAGGTTGTATTTTGATCAAAATATGATTCGCGACTATAAGTTAGATTTGTTCCATAAGAACTAATCTCTTATGGAAAAGTTCTTAAGGAACAATTTTCTAACTTAGAAAGATGTATTAATGTTTCTAATGATTATAATTCTGTAAATTCATATCTGTTATAGTCGCGAATCATTTTTTGATCAAGATACAACCTGACACTGACCTGCAAATTGCAAAAAATGTAAGAAAAATTGAATTTTGCGGGCTACCACTGCGGAGCCACCTTAACAAAGAATATTATGAAGCTAGTATTAAGTTGAAGACCAAAGCAAAAGCCGGTGTTCAAAGACAATGAAAAAGCTGGACCAAGCACAGACCAAGAACTGCTAGCTCTGCTAAGCCTTGTGATAAAACCATAAATCTAGACATTTTAATTATTATGTAAAATCAACATTACCAGTTTTATAAACACGTTGACATTGTTGAAAATTATATTCAAAATGACATGATTACTTTGTAAAGTATTATATTATTTTAACTATTGTGAATGTGAGGACTATGTGGATATTATTTTTATTTCTCTTCTAGTTTTAGTGATGGTCTGGCAGTTTTGAGTAGTTTTTGCGGCCTACCCAAATGTCCTTTCTTTGGTATTGCTCGTCGAGTTGAGCTCCTTAAGTTCTAAGTTGAGCTCCACGATTACTGACAAATGCTTGCACTGACTGGACAGGTCCACTCAAATCTGTGTGGTTCTTTCCTCAAAAGACCTTTTCAGACACTAATCTACATGGTCCTCATATGGCCTGACCAAGATTATGTATGGACTTTAAAAGAGACTGCGACCTCTCAGTTTGTTTCGGCCTTTCTTCTCAGAGTAGTCAGATAGGAAACGCCGAACTCATCTAGCTTATTTTTTATATTTTTTTTATATGACGTGTAAAAGTGATTCCGACATCCTATTTACAGAAAAAACAATTTAATTTCATTTCACCGAAATTTATTCGCAATGTTAGATTAAAAAATGAAAGTGTACCAATATTTTTCTTTTTTACAAAACAAAACCTCACTAACAATTTCAGTTCCAAGTGAAAATTGTTACTTTATACAACGCAACAATATGGCCACAATAAAGAAATCTCGAAACGGTGACGGCCAAGTTTCTCAGTAAGCGACGTTCTTATTTCACCTGAACTTTTTTACGATACAAGTTCGGAGAGTGCTGTAGAAACTATTTTAAAACGACTTTTATATCACTATTAAAACTTTCCAAGGGTGTGTAATAAACGGTCTCCGGAAGACTGTGAGATTTTATGTCCCCAAGGATATTGTTTGGTATTTAATTTTATTGCGGGTATTTGAACATTTGTCTTGGTAAGAAGTGGAATGCGGCGAGTTGGCGACCAATTTTTGTATTCAAAAATGTTCAGATAAAATAAGGAAGGAATTTAAGGAATCTAGAAGTATTTCAAGTTCTCCGCAGCACATATTCTGTTGGATTCTAAACGGGCTTACAAGCAAATGGGTGTTGTTATAGTAAAATGATCGGAATCAAGTCATACCTACATCACTCGCTCGGGATCTAAAAGAATCTGAGGAAGCTCGACATTGAAGTGAAACAAGAAGCCTGTATTGACATCTCAAATTAATTCACTAGGATGTCATCCGATTCCAATTCTGTTCAACACGAACAATTCTCAAGTTGTTTACTTTTGACTAAAACTTTGGAATATTTTCAAAAGCATTAGTCAAAAGATAGTCAAACGCTAATGTTTCAAATGATCATCTACATTCATCCCTTAGTTGGCATGTAGCATCATCATTTGAAACCATTAGGTACTTGAAAACACATTACGACTGACATTATTGTCTGGTCAGGATTCAGAGTTAAAATACCTTCCATCAATTTAGAAACTGTAAATGTGCTTTGTGACCAACCCATAGAAATATATTCTTATATCTATGGACCAACCAAATTCTGCTTTTTCGATTAGCTGATGAATATAAACTCAATATGATTTGGTAGGATTCTAAATCATAAAGTTTTTATCAAATCCTGAATTAAGTATAACAAAACGTTTATTTATTTGGTACATACTACACCATTAATAGTAAACAATGACAAAATAAAAGTGCTGGTATGAATGCCTGTGCCTATTACAGGTATATCCAGCATTCAACATAAAGACAGCAAAGTAATAGTCTGAGAAAACGTATAAACATACAAAATACAACTAGAATACGAAAACTTAACATACAAAATACAATTAGAATACGAAAACATAATATACAAAATACAATTAGAATACAAAATATTTTTATTATTCTGTACAAATAATATAATTAAAAATTATACTGAGTTACATTATATGACTATATGTATATTATGAGTGTGCTTAATATGATCATAGAGTTTGACACGTTACATACATTGATTTGAATTATAAAGTTATTAATAATTTATGGCCGATTCCTTAAATTTACGGACCGCTATTTAAGACTCTTGTTTGTATCTTTACCAATAATAATAGTAGACCCTGGGAATATGGAAGTAGCTATTACAGGTAAAATTAGCTTACGAATCTATTTTATATCCCCCGTTTGGGAATAAAAAAAGCTACCAATGGTGAGCAAAACGATTCGTTTTTGTATATAGGGACAATAGGGATTATTGGTATGCACTCCCCTATCTCAGAGACGGATCTTCTGAACTTGTTTGGTGAAACATCGTGTAAATCAGTTTCTGGTGATTTACAAAAGCTGTTGTAACTTCTACACATTCGGAGCAAGTGAGCGTTGAGAATAAGGTTGGATTTGTGGAAAGGGATAAGAAACAACCTAGTGATAGGATGTCTGGGAGGTTTTAAAGGGACTGAATATTGGATACACTCAACTAAATCGCTACATTGTACAAGTCCATTTGCAGCTTTAGAAAATTAGATCGCGCAACTGGCGACAGTTCCACAGCTCCTTATTTTTGAAAAAATGCAGGCGCTGTATTTGGGACAGCGATTGCTAATTTCCCTGGTTATAAAAGCTACATGGTTCGTGACTGCTCATTGTATTCTTTTAAAGACTTCTCTGAATAGACTCTCTACTCCTCACTTTAAACTATCCTCGCTGTCGCCATCAATGAGGCAATAAAAGAGTCCTACGCACTGGGTCATAGAACTGCCGGGATTCCAATCGCGACCTTTATTGACCTTAATAGCGGGCGTCGATTGAATCATAATAGTACTCTATCGGTATAGATCTTCTATTGAACACATCTACTTTTATAGCGCCTGTAATAGATTTTAATTGGAATACTTCCGTTGTTTTCGTTTTTATTACTTTTTGTAACAAAAATGAATGATAAATAAAGATGATAGTAATAGATCATAGGTTATTTTTCTGCAATCTGTTGCATGCTATTTCTAAACATGAGATATTTTTACTTTCGATCTGTTCTTTCTTTCATCTGTCACTTTTTTTTACCCTATTTACTGGAACTTTGCGAATGTCATTAAATGTTGTATAGTCACCTTATGACTCGACAAAGTCCTTTTATTCCAAAATTAAAGAAATTAATTAATCAAAAGTCCAGAATTCAAGCTGAATGCATTGCGGATCACCAGCTCTTTTCGTTTACAGGTTGGAAAGAAAGACCTTAACCGGTTCACAGTCCAATGAACCATATGTGGTCTGTTCAATTGTTTTAACTATTGTGTCTGCATACGAGACAGTGAACCTGTTAATTTTGAAAGCATAATTTATATCGGCATTCCCGATTTTTATAATCGGGGTTTATTATCGAAGTCAATTACGCTTTAAAAACATTATAGAGCACATATTTCCGTTTAAAGTTTATTTGTGGAAAGTTACGATTCGGCGTAATAACTCAATCTACATATTTATCATGTGCCCTTGATCCGGCACTTTTTATAGTTTATTGGGAATTTTATGCCGGAATTGAGCCGGGTAAGATTCATTGCGTAAAGAACATTATATTATTTATTTTATGCTCTGTTCTTGAACATCATTATGATAGGATTATGTTAGCATGTTAGAAAAATCGCATTATTAAAAAAAATCCGTAGTCACACGTGTTTGGGCATAAATCGTACAGATTACGTGTGACTCCGAATTTTTAATTTGTCTGTCTGTGATGTCTCGTTTATACCTTTTTAGTTGACTTTTTTGTCGTGGTTGGGTTTCAGTTTTTATAACTTTGTTTTTATTCCGCAACCAACGATAGATCATTATTTTGTCAAATTATGATGTTTAGTTTAGAAGTTATGAAAGAACAGATGAACATACACACATACCGGTCAAAATCATAACTCTCCTTTTTGCTTCACCGTAGTCGGGTAAAAATAATACCTATTTTAGTATATTTTTAGTTCTTATAACGATGTCCGATGACTTATCGGTCAGAATTAGTACCTGAAACAAGAAAAAAAAATGATTAGTACAAATATTCCTGGAATCCCATTGCTTTTAATATGAGTGCTAAACTTTCAATCTAACAAAAATAAAAGGCACACGTTAATCCACGTTATACGCAGTGCAGTTACACGTCAGAAACAAGTTCTGCCTCTGTGCTCTGAATTCTGAAAGAACGAATATTTATTGAATAGTCACAGAAACTGCGTCGGGGATTCCATTCATCCGCGCTGCAGTACGGAGGAACGCGGAGCGAACGTACGCTCTCGTTCGGTGCAAGTCATAAACTGACGATATCGCCCCGAAATAAAATGCTATGACGGTAGTTTTATAAATTGAAGTAGTTAAACTTTTGGTACTTGAGTTTTAAAGTTTCTAAATTAAAGAGATATCGGAGTAAAGTATTTGAAGTTAGTGTTATGGTTCGATATTCCGAATATATGGTTTGCATATAAAAGGTGAACAGCGTTAAAGGATATTGCTATTTAATCAAACTTCTGTATTTTGATATCTGAGTAAGAACAAACGAATACGTCGCTATTTGCAAATCGGAATTGCATTTAAAAGAAGAAGAACATTCAATGGAAACTAGACGTTGTTGAATTCCGGCTCCTTCCATCGAAATATTATGTACAGTCAACCGCTTTTAACATGCAACTGTCCTTATTTACATCTTTAGAGGTATAAGGAACAGGATGTAAAGTTCACTCATCCTCTATAGAAAACGGAGGATCCTCAAACCAGACGGGTGTCGTGTCTGGCGGGCAACTGCCCAACTCCAACTCAAAGCATTTATTTCAATTAAACCACTTTTGAACTGTCAAAAGTCGGTCAGTTATAAAGTTGAAGCTAGTTGCCAAAGATTGATGTCTAGGAAGTTATGTATACGGTGTTCGCGCGGTAAACTCTAATTGCGCGATGCAGGATTTGTGTGACGTCAGGTTTTGATGGTTTTTGATGCCACACATCAAAGCGTGACAGAGAGCGTTGACAAGTTTACCAAAAAATAAAAAAGGATTGTGTGGTTTTATGAAACCACGGTAAAAGTGAAACTTCTATAGGCGCCGCCATATTGACCTTGGCTGCTCTGACGAGCGCCTTTCACTTTATCCCTACTCCGCGGCCGACCGTCACGCGACATGCAGCACACAGACGAAAAAGTTTGAGACGATGTAATAAAAGTTTCACTTTAATAAAAACAGTCTGCACAAAAGAACAGTCTATTGACTCAGCAGAGGCGAACAATAAACCACCAGAACCACGCTGTTATGTCATTTTACACAACCCTTGCATCTCAAATGCTGTCCGTAAACATTTAATGTTGGTAAAAGTCTGCAATATTGATTGTACACGATGTTGTCCGTACATTAGCTCTGACACAGGGCGGGCACCCTGTCCGTTTGTCTTTTGACAGCTCATTTGTCAAAATCTGTCAGCTCATTTATCAGAAGCGGTCCAGTCATATGTACACATGGAGGGTGGAATTATGTCAAGGATATCAATACAGGAAACTGGGTTCACCAAGACCATTTTCCTTGTAGTTCAAGTCCAGTGGCGGGGCAAGATCAAAATTTGATGTGGGCGAGGTACATTTCGCGAGGCCCTCTAGTGGCGCAGGAAGACAAAAAAAAAAAACAGTTGTCAAATTTTTGGTATAGGTCGAGTTATTTAACCATTTTTCTATTCAGGGATCCGTTTGCGTAATTTTAAAACACGTTCAGTGCCAAAATCCCTCGTGGAGGGCTCGTGTTAATATATTTATCGTTTTAGGCTTTTATGTTATGCAGAAACCTTCGACGTGCGAGGCCTCTCGGGCCGCGAGGCCGTAGGCGGTGGCCCACGTCGCCCACGCCTTACGCCGCCTCTGAGTTCAACCAGTAACAACCGTTTGAAATAGTTTTTCAGTCCTTCGCTTATAACATACACCTGCTGAAGTGTCACATTGGAAGTTGACAACTTTATCTCGGTGCGGACTGTACTCGGTGAGCGATCCCGGACAATGAACCACGCGGCTAATGTAATTTTTACGCCACGCTACCATTCGCCTCGCCTCGCCTCGACTCGCCCTGCCTCGCCGAAGCATTGAAAGGCTTTCTCGTTGGACTAACACTTTGTTGTCGCCGAGGCAATGCCTAAAATATTTATTTTAGATGAAAAATCATGTTGTTATTTGTAAAAGTCTGCATTTGGAAAGAAGGATTTCATTCTGCATGTTTGTGACTGTAATAAATATTCATTTAATAGGCCTGCGTCCAAATTTTTTTTTAGTCCGTCTTTCGGATAATAAAAAAATATTGGACACGTATTTTTTCTTTTTTGACGTAATCAAAAGATTACGGCGATACATTGAGTTAAAATTGTGGCATGACGTCACGCCTTGCTAGATTTTATACTGCGTTGTGACGTAGCGAGCCCCCACTCCCCAACTTTAATACGTGTTTTCTAAGTTATTTTTGATTAATATGATAAAGCAAAAAAATACGTGTCTAATATTTTTTTATTATCTGAAAGACGGACTAAATATAATTTCTTTTTTTTACCTAGGAAACTACCCTATTGCTTGATTTGAATACACATATAAATCTTCAGTAAACCGCACACGTAGCAATTTATCACCCGGGATATTAGTGTGAGATACGGACAGTATGAATTGCTAACTATCCTGAAATGTCACTTGTATACGGTAATAAGCATTTTCAGGAGTTCTATAGTATTATAGACAGTGTACAATTTATATGTCGGATCCGGTCTTTAGTAAGGACACGAAACGAATCGCAAGCGGGCCACTGGCGACATCAAGAGTGATCTACCGACACCAAAAAAGGCACGCTTCTACAGAGTCGTGATGTTTTAAGGCCACGGCGAGGAGGGTATTCAGCCTTTGGTCGCATTGGAGTCAAGACGTCGCGGAAATGTTCTCGATTCGTGGTAATCAGTTATTGTTAGTTGTAATTTGTGATAATTGTGTTAATTGGTGATTTTAATAAACGCCATCGCACCCAGTGTGTGTATAATTTAGCTAGTGTGATTAATTTGATAGTAAATTATAATGTGATCTGAACTGCAAACTGTTTTTCTATTGCGCATTAACCAACACTACCCACACTATGCCCACAATAGTTAAAATATCGCTGATAATAACGAAAGAGTCACATACCCATCTCCGACATATACATACATTCTTAGTTGGGTATGTGCTTCGTATCTCTTGTAAGTATAAAAGTATTCTTGAGTAAACACACAACACACAGTGAAAGATCTGGGTGACCCTAGACCCACATCTTTCACAGATGTTCTGAACAGACTAGGAGATTTAATTAACTTCTGGAGGGAGGTGGGCTGGTTGGAATAACCACCGACGGCTGCCATGGCCCACGCACAATGGTCCACCTGAGGGAAAGTGCGGAAACCAAACCCTATAACATAGAAAGGTGGCCTAGGATCTTCTAAGGTTTCTACCAACTTTATTTAATTCTTTGGAAGAACTCTCTTTTGAATTAGTGTTATCATATCACCACCAACAAAAATTTCGCTAGCACATTTAGCTGTATCTATCCAAAACGCATTATACCACCTAAGTAACGTTAATAAAGTTAGGCATTTAATTCCGTAGGTACAATCAACCTCATGTACAGCTATCTACCGCGCACAGGACACAGATTGGGTCAGCGCCGACCTGGCTTATCTAACCAGCCTGGTGATATATTCGCGCACATGATGCATGTTGATACAAGATACAGCACAGTTAGGCTACTGACTCGTAAACTATAGTGATATTATTTGCATACTCGATTTAGGGTGCCGAGGAAGTTAGGAGATAAGGATATTTCAGCTATTATATTGTATAAACAGTGTTTTACTGCGGAAACACTAATGTGAATCATCTATACAATCTATTGCAAACATGAAGAACGAACAGTCCCAGAGTCCCCGACTCATTGGTTTTCTGTGCCCGATATGGTCCACATTTATCTGTCGTTGCTACATTTTTAATTGTTTTTACTTATTGTGGTATAGTAATTTAATTCTAGGTAAGTACATCATCTTCACATATAATTTATAAATAATGTATACAAAATATTGTTAAATGAGTAAGTGTGGAGTTTCTTGCCCATTCTTCAGAATCGATTCAATTTTCTTGTAAATTATGACGTTTAAAAGTACCTTTTATGTGCCTGATTGAATTAAATGATTTGACTTTGACCACAATGACCATGTCTTTATAAAAACCTACCACCTAAGTTCACATTGTGGAATGCAATCAATACACAATATATAAAAAAACCTGTCCGATCCGAAAGAGGCACATAGGTACTGCAATAACATTAAGTAGGTACCAAAAAGTAATACAAAATCTTATTATTATTGAAAATAAAAAAGTTATTGCTATTTAAAAATCACATTTTTAGTACCTAAATTACCCCAAATAGCCATTAAAAATTATCAATTTTTCAACAGTTAAGTTATGACTTGTAAACACCCGCTAAACGACGGCCACCCGCGCCCCACGTAATAAATAACACGGTAAAATTCCGCATTGAAAAAAATTAACACTTTTTTTTCCTGAATGTTAGTTACCACATAAATAAGACTCTCAGTACGATACCTAACAACACCCTCACGGATTGAACAGGGTTTTTTACATGTTGTATTGAGTATTGACTACATTTGCATCTCCACAATCTTCACCTTGATTGTTTAGCAAAGTATGAAGACTAGACGCATTTAAACAATGAAAGTGACAAATGTAAATTAGTAAGCCTTTAGTTATGTGTAAAAAGAGAAACTGTTTTTCAGTCTGAGACAAACGCATGCAAATAACTAGTCTAGGACAAAGGAAATTCTTGTATGCTACTCGCCACAAAGCCGAGCGGTATTTTCTTTGAAAACTAGAATATCTCGAATACTTTAATGGACAAAAGAAATGGATGGATTGTTTCGAATTCAATAAAAAATTACAAATTTGGTACTTATGGAAATTATTTTCACCTTTTAAGTGTCCACTTATGAAGAGAAGAAGAGGCAATATTTTGTACTCGAAAACTGTTGAGATGAGAATAGGCATGAATGATACCTGGGTAAAAAAAGGAATTCTATTTAGTCTGTCAGTCAGATAATAAAAAATATTAGACACGTTTTTTTTTGTTTTATCATATTAGTAAAAAATGACTTAGATAAAACACATTAAAGTTGGGGAGTGGGGGTCGCTACGTCACAAGTAAGTATAAAATCTACATATAAGTGACGTCACGGCACATTTAAACTCAATGTATCGCCGTAATCTTTTGACAACGTAAAAAAAGAAAAAATACGTGTCCAATATTTTTTAATAATCTATAAGACGGACAAAAAATTTTTTTTAGTAATCATCCCTATTGTCGTCGTAGGTTTTAAATTCTATTCTACACCAACAAAAATCCCCCAACTCTCAACTTACATAAAAGTCCTATAGACTCTAGATCTACCAGTTCTACATTACACAATGTAAGCATTTCGAACAAGTATAGATAAAACGCGCAAAACTTTCTAACTGCACCATCAGTGGCAGCATGCGGGGACATTGTTTTCGGTTCTCTTCCCGGCTCGTACATTTGTACACTAGTAGGTTCGTAGCGACTACTGTTATGTCCGTTGAACTGGCAGACAGTAACATGTTGTGTCCATGTGTGTGTGAATGCAGTTTGTTGATGGTCTTGGTACGTGTTCCGGAGTTTCCGGAGTTTATAGATCGAATCAGCGTGAAAATCAAAGAATGCTAACTAAATTGCGGAAGCTCATTAAAACGTAATTAACAACAAATAGCTTTTGCAATGATTTTGGGATGGCAAATAATCAAACCTCTATGTAAAACGACTTCAATAGCGGGAGGTGTACATCGCCTGTTTTTTTTTTAAAGGAATTATGAAAATAAGATTTTCACACAAACTGTTTACATTGTTAAAGAACTTTCACACGTAGACTTTTAAGAACACGTGTTCTCAAGGACTAAGTACTCATTTGTGTTAAAAAGGAAAATGCACAAAGATCTGTCTCATTTAGTTTTCCTTTCTATAATAGTTTGGTAGGCAGAGGCACAGTTTACGTGCCCATTGTGTCAAGTTGCACATAGTAACAGGACAGTGACCGGCGACGGGTTCCGGAGTACTGAGCTCACTGAACATGGCGATAACGCAGCGATGTTACTGTGGCCACGTCTGGACACGACTTTATGCGGACACGGTGGAGTTGAGCGAACTTTCTTGATGTGATTTGAGAGAAACGATAAGGACTTGCTGATTCTGGTTCCCACGCTAGGATTTCTCCTGTATCATTGATCGTGTGTACGTGTTAGTTTACAGACACGAAACTTACATGCATAAAGACCCAACATAATAAAACTCCAACGAAGCTTTAATGAATGTCACTGATATTTTTTATTGAAAGCTTTCCCCAAAATAAAAAGCGTACACATATAAAAAAGTAATATCAGTACCAGCGTACGAAAAATCAAATAAAGTGCTGAAATATTTCAATATCGAAGTAAAATGCAATTTTGTTCATAAAACTCTACATAGTTCGCTATCCATTAGCAAAATTGCATGTACCTTAATGATAACATGGAATATTGGCATATCTAGTATAACAAGATTGAAAATCGATTTTCTAATGCGTTTATTTTGAACAGAGGTATTCGAAACGTGTGTAAAAGCGTCATGTATGGCTGAGACGACATTGAAAGGGTGGCGGAACTCGAGTATAGACTGCACAGTCTACTGGACACTGGCGACGAGACGAGGCGACGATAACGCGACAATAACATTTCAGTGGCGACGTCTGAGCACGACGTAATTCGATCAAGATTCAAGAGCGTGTGACAACGTGTGTTGAAAGACTGAAAAGCATTGAAAGCTTTTAATTTATTTTTTGGAGTCGAATCTCATCAACCAGACAAACTGCAATACTATACTATAGAATGTTTTTAAAATGAGTCAGAAAATACGTACATGAGAATGAAATATTACTAGCAAAAACTTAGTATTGACTCGTCGTAAAGTATCTCTCCTCTATCACTGGATATTATAAAACAAAGTCCCCCCGCCGCGTCTGTCTGTCTGAATGCGATAAACTCAAAAACTACTGAACAGATTTTCATACGGTTTTCACCAATCGACGGAGTGATTCGTGAGGAAGGTGTAGGTGTAAATTAGCTGAAATGTGACAATGATTGTTGAAGATGTCGGAAACAATCATACCGACTTGAGCTTTACTGGCGTGCGCCGCGTATATATCTTCTAAGACTAACACAAAATACCGAAAAAATATTGCTTGAAAATGGTTTTAAACATATCTTTAAATTAAGCAATTTTTGCGGAAATTATTTACCTATCCTTATTAAATTAAATTAGACCATCGTTTCTGCATTAAAACTGTCTTTACACCAAATAATTCGGACAAGTAGGTAAATTTTTACAAATGGTTTTTGGTACGCTTGTTGGCGAGCAATAAGTGATTTGGATGAAATTTGACACACAGGTACTTTATATCCTGGATTAATACATACTTTTAATCCCGATAGTACCTTCCCGTGGGATATTTTCAGACATCCACGCAGGCGGAGCCGCGGGCAAAAGCTAATCATAACATAAATGGTTACAAAACACTAACCGAACGATGGTCACTTTTGAAACTGGCTTTTCAACTATAAAACAGAAAATGTCGCAATATCCAATATTCGTCGACATCCATTGCTGACACGATACAAAATGTCAATATTAATTAGTGTCATCGTCACCCAGGAGCGCTCAGCTCCAAGTTTTTATCATGTTGAGGTCTTATCACGAACTTCAGTGACCAAATTTAATCAACGTCGTTTTGGCCGCAAAATTCTGGTACGGATAGTGTCGATAGGGCTGCTGAAGTAAATAGGAAGATTTTAGTATGCTATAACAAATACTGAGAGCTATCTATCTACCTTTAGAGCTGGAACACTTCGTTAATATTGGGTACCGCTTGTTAGCATTAATTTCATTAACTTTATCTAAACGAATACTAAGAATAGCCAAGATCTTTTAACTTTCAATCCGAACCAACGCTGTCTAAAAGTTCATTAAAACTTTAATTAACTTCTATCTTACTGTATCTGACTTAATCCAAAGAAAGCTCTAGATTTTAAACCAATCTTAACAGCATTTGCTTCATTGTATCTTGCATCAAAAACCAATCAATCTGCCTAGCCTTTTCCTTTTCCAAACTATGTTGTGATCGGCTTCCAGTCTAACCAGATGCAGCTGAATACAAGTATTTTACATGGAGCGACTGCCTATCTGACCTCCACATCTCCACAACCCAGTTAACTGGGTAATACGATACCCCTTGGTAAGACTGGTTGTCAGACTTTCGGGCTTCTGACGACCCGTAATCAAAGATCCACTAATGACAGCCGGGACCAACTGCTTAACGTGCTTGCCGAGGCACGGAGGAGTCACGGTATGTAAAGATGGTCCACGGACCAATCCCGGCAAGCGTAGTTTAACCTGATGGATTGACCCGTGTGGCTATTATTACTTAGCCACGAGCTACTCCCTTGCATCAAAAACCATCCTCATCATTATCCCTCTGTCATTATCCACATTTGTTTGGGGTGCAGCATATAAAGAGCAGTGGTGGCCCAGACTTACGTGTTGTAGGTCGTGGGTTTGAACCCTGACAGGCGCTTTACTTTGTGTAAATTATTTCATCACCACTGCTCTCAAAACGGTGAAGGAAAACGTCGTGAGGAAACAGGTATGTTCTAAAACCAAAAATTCAAAGACATGTGACATCTATCAACCAGGGCTGGGCCCGCGTGGTAGATTACGGCCCACTCCCTCTCACAGAGAGGCGTGTGTCCCGGCAATGAGGACATTATAGGCTGATTATGTAGCATGTATTCTTCTTCTTCTTTTATACGTCTCTATTATAGTCTATTCTATCTTTAGAGTATCTCTATGCAGTATACAATTGTCGTTTCTTTGATCTTTTTCTTATAGCCTCCTTGGTTCTCAAAACTATCCACACGACATGCGACATGATCCTTGCGCCATCCTCTCAATTAAAAACATTTCGTCAGCGTGAATTAAATTATCTAGGGAACGATATTTTTCTAAAGTTCTTACATAGACTCTTGACTTTACTGTATTTGACGTTAATCCCCGAAATCGTGTTTCATACGTCAAAAACTATACCCCAATAATCTAAATGCCGCATCATCCCTCGATGCAGGACATTTCGCCGGCCGTCCCCACCAGTAGGTGAATTTAATTACAGTGAAGCGAACGATAAATCGCCCGGGGGAAGCGACGCGCCATACAGACTATGTACTGTTTCATTATAATATTGAGCTCTGGGGTATTTGTGGGGTGGAACATAAATTAGTAGACATGCCTATTTGCTACCGAGATTTTCATCGTGTCCGAAAAAGTTTATGGTTGAAGTTTTTCTGTCTTGGAATTTTGATTTCTTTGCGCAAAGGTTTCAATGGTCATTAAACTTTTACTATGCCTTTCGAACACCCTGCTGTCAAAACTCACGATCAAACTCATTTCAGTTGTCAATGTCACTGTCAAAACTACGTTTCTGGTCACGTTCATGGTTTCAAAACTGAGCATAATTTTGAAGATAGCTCTTGCATGTCGCAATTTTTTAACACAAACCCTGGCACAAATACGTCATAAATGCACTAATTTACAATTTAAATCCATTAATAATTAATTTAAAGGTTAAGCAAACTATTAAATGAATATCAATTCGTTTTGCAATCCGGAATCACTGAACATTTAATTGAATTAGCGTAATGGGTAAATTGTACAATTGTATTATTTAAAATAATGAACAAAGATAGTTAATTAATGTTTTCAATTGTCAATTGCATTTGGCAGACTGTGCCGGGCTAACGCTCTGGTAGGGTTGTCACCGTTGCCAGATTGCATTTATAAAATCCCGTAAACGCTATTATTTAATCCGCAGTATATTGGTTGAGCTACAGATAGCTTAGTGGAGAAATAAAAATATTTGAAAATGGGTTTTCTAGCTCAGCCATTCAGGTAAGCCAGCAGGTTAGATGAGTTATAGAAAAAATCGCATTGGCAACTAGTCATTGGTGTATCTTTTACTGAGAAATTCCAGCATGAATGGGTATCTCTCTATGCGATGACAATTTAGAATCGTATGGAAATCTTACGCGCACGTGGGACAAAACGCCGGGATTTCCATACGATTCCAAGTTGACCATCTTCTGTTCAGCGCCTTATAGCTAGTAAGTATTTTACCTTGGCGGTAATACAAAGAGTATTATCGCCAAGGTAAAATACTTACTACTTTTACTTACTTTACCCCTCTGAGAAATAGTGTGTTAGTTTTGTCATAACATCTCGCAAATCCAATATAACTATTCAATATGCAATTTTGTAAGTGGTCAGCCCTAATGAGGATTGGTACTAATGGGATGAATTTGATACTCGTTGCAGATTTCTGTGCCGTATAGATTTATGCTCTTTGTGCTTTGGTAGCTGCGCAGAGTATAATAATATTGTGCAACTATACTTTAATCCCTAGTACCTGTATTGCTAAAATAGGATCAACGATTTAGGTCGTGGTCGAGTCAGGATTTCTATACCGAGTAATGATATTAGAGTAGCATTAGAGCATTATTACGCTACAATCTAAAATAAACTATGTATTAGGTATATACAAAGTCTATAATAGTCTCATCCAATTCAATTCACTCGATTAACTTGCGCAACTCGTTACAGACGAGAAGTTGAGTCACTTAACAACTACTTTTCTTGACCAGCACTGACCTTGTGGAACAACTAACTTAAATTAGAAATGTTGGACGCCCACTCTGTTTCTTTGCTTTCGAGTATACCTATTAAAGTATGTAGCATTGTGGGTGCAAATACGGAAGAGGTAATAAGAATGGAGTGCTCACTGATGACGCATGTACGTGAGAAACGGGACAGGATTGAAAAGATTATCATTATATAATAGCCATCGCGTCATGATTTGAGTATTGGGTACAGGCAAAGGCAAGGCAATCAACACAAACAGCAGTTTATTTCAAATCGAAATTGCCGCTTTGTGTGTTGCAGGATATATGACTAGGCTAACGCTTGAGTCACGCACTATTCGCAGCCAAATTCGTCGATATCGGCAGGATGGCAAGAGACACAGTTTACAGATTACAGTTTCGCCAGAACTCTCCGCACTACAAATAATGCCGTGATTGTCTGTGAGACGAGTCCCGTGCATGAGCTCTCCATTCTATCATAATCCGTGACCGTACCACACAAAAGGAGAAATAACGGGACAAATAGACACATAGATCAAACCAAGTTGGAGAACTTTCGCTATGTAAGAAGAAACTGCGTGTATAAACCAATCAATGTTCGATTTCTTAATCTAGGAATGGAGAGATAAAGACAAACAAGGATTGATAGCAATAAGCCAGATCTAGCTTTCGGCCATTTTGACGGAATTGCTCACTTAGGAAGTTAGGATCGAAAAGAAATGTTGATGTCATTTCCAATTATTTTTCTAACATTTCTAACATTTCAAGTTCGAAGATTTATAACTGCAACCTGTAAGGAAGTTAAGATTCCTACAATGCGATGCAGTTAAAGAAACTACAATTTATCTGATCATCTCCTAAAAATGTCATAATTAAGTTCACAGTTTAAAATACAATTAATTAACTAACTCCAGAACCATAACTTTGCGTGCTAATTAATAACTTCAACACACAATTACTATACTATTCTTAATTAGTTGTGTTAATTAAACCAAATGAGAGTGACGTAACTCCGTTTTAAAACGTCGTGATTACGAAACCGTTTGGCGGAGGAAATTACTTAAGTAAATAAAAGAGGCCTTAAGTGACTCCTCCAGTCTTTGTTGAATAAAACCTTTATTTTCTGGTAAGGCGAACTGTTTTGCTTGGAACTAAAGCAAGGGTAAAGCGTTTAGTTGATAGATCATTTGCGAAGATGATATTTTGAAGTAGCATGCATTGTGCATGCAATTTCAGGGTCTCTGCTAAAAAACTCTGGGGAGTTCTTACTTAAAAACTTTTAAGTACACGTAAACATTCAATATTTGATGTTGAATTTTTTTTTCATATTCCAAATTCTCGCTGAAATAAACAAAAAATGTTTTTGATATACTCCATACGAAAGCATCAACCACCGAATGCATCCCAAAAATTGTATAGGCTTCAAATTGAAATTCCAGTATAAAAAAGATGTTTTTAAATTCCAAAACAAAAATTGAAAAAGATGTATCAGATGTGTATAGATATTTCAGTCACAAAAATACTTTTTAGGTATAAAAGTTATATTGCATTTGTAATCTCAGTGAGATTGTATTTTTGGCCCAATATCACGTACAATATTGAAGTATTTTGTGGATGTAGAGATCAGACGGTTCCAGGTGCTATTGACCTTTCGACTCTAAAGGAATCTTTAATATCAATTTCGGGGACTGGAGAATGTCTAAGGAATGTTATGAGTAGGCAAAAGGGGTTACCTTTAAAAATAAGACGGATTCGTAAACCAGCATTCGAACAAAGGTATGATTGAGGGTTCCATGTACTAAGGTTCAATAAAATGTAAAGACATCAAAACAAAAATTCCGATCTAGAATTATCCTAAAAGATTCCAACACGGCTGCTTGACCTATTACTTAAAATAATTAATTTACGAGTGGTCACAGAGGGGACCGCTAGCGAATTTATTGAAGTGGACAAATTCCACGTTGGGGATCGGGAAGCAATCTAAATACTTAACACAGTAATGGCGCAAACTAAATAAGCTCAGTCAGAAGGTCGGCTCCATACAAAGAGCGAAAACACACGCACACTTAGACACACGTATACGTACGCACTCGCGGTTGGCATTTGTTTGAGATCGCCGCGGCGCGTATATGTGTGGTGTGCCTGCGCGTTCTATCGTAGCATGGAGCCGGCCTTCTGTGCAGCTATCTCCTCCATGGTTGTCTTGGAGAGATAGATTATCACACCATGTGCATATGGTAGCATATTTGTTGTCCCAGGATTTCCTTGATTACAGTAGTGTTGTCTGAATTCATTACCGTTTTTGTGGGTGGATTTAATGTTTGATGGGAGTTTGTTTGATGACTAGTGGGGTAGTTTATAGTCAAGAGATTTAGTGGATTGCTGCGTGCAGTTAATGTTTGTTTTAATTACCTCAGACCCTTGTTACCCTCGCTCGGCAAATATATACCATTTCTTCTTAACATTTACATCTGTTTTTAACCCCCGACGCAAAAAGATGGGTTTTCAATTTTGACCGCTATATGTGTCTGTATGTGGCACCGTAGCTCTTAAACGGGTGAACCGATTTGAATGCGTTTTTTTTTAATTTGAAAGCAGGTTTCTAGCGATAGTTCTTAGACATGTTTAATAAAAATCAGTTCAGCCGTTTGAAGATTATCAGCTCTTTTGTAGTTGATGAATGGATGTAAGTATCTTCCACAGGTGTAATCGATTTGAAACAGAATACCAAAGTATTCTGTTCCTTTAATGATATTAGAAGAACATCAATTTGCAGGATAACCAACTTACAGCACAGGTATCGTGTTTGGGCTCATTGGAATGGTTTCAATGAAAAGGTTATAGATAGATGGTGAACAGGGTCTGGTGATAGAGTAAGAAAGAGAAATGAGGAAATGTTTGTGTCAGGGGCTTTTAAAATAACTGTTAAAATTGTACTGGTGTTTGCATTTGGAGTTAATCAAACTACAACAGAAGTTCTGAAAGTTGACCTAGAGAAATGGTTCAAATTGAACTAGATTTAGAATATAAACGAAGAGCTGGCAAACTGCCACTAAACTACTAACTAGTGCTCCGTTATCAATATTTAACCCTCTGTGTTTATGCCAATTTCAAGTGCAGCTTTGGCAACAATAACAGCTAACAGATCCTTAACACTTTATTAATCATAACCTTGTTAAAGAGTTAATGTTTTAGTAACAAACAAATATAGATTTCCATTAAAAATATATATAGAATTTGAAATTCTTGGTGATTGAGGGCGATGCTATTTTCATCACACGCCAAGAACTTTAAATTCTCGCCACAACACCACTGCAAAAACATATTAAATTAAATTCCAAAATCATTTCGCACGTCTGAATCCCCTTTAAAATAAACGTTCATCCTAATCGTTTGTTCAAACATCTTTAAACGAGATTTATCACTGAATTCAATTTTCGAATGCAAAAGTTCAAAGAGGATGAGATTCGAGATTTTTCATTAGTAAGCGAGGGAGCGTTGCTCGCACTAGACGTCTGTGTTTACTACCCCAAGATCCAATCTAGTTATTTGCTTGTTCCAGACTGTCGCTGCATTATGAACTACAAATAAACATCTTAGTACTTTAAAGTTCCGTCTAGTCGACGTTGTACGCTAGGAATACTGATTGCCTTTTTACTGGCCATGTGAAAGTTGCAGTCTTTCCTATACATCTTCATCAAGAACTTTAACTTAGAAGAATGTAAAGACAAAAAATTCAAACGAATTTTAATATTTTTCGAGCCGAAAATAAATGAGGAAAAATATTAATTCCAGAAAGTTGGAGTTGTCCCATCTTTTATTTGAAGCGAATTGGGGCGAGGAAACCTCTGGGTAAAATACTTTTTGGTGTTGAACTCTTTATTGGTGTGGAATGGCGAGTTATGTGGTGTAGTATCGTTACTGGTTGCCCGTGCGTATAATGTTAAATAATAAAAGAGAAGAATGACGTGTTTTGCGACGTCATGAGGTTACTTTGTCGCTGGCAGGTGAAAAATGCGATTGTTTTTAAATACGTTTTACTTGAAGCGTGAAATGTTTGTTTACTTAAGTGGCAGTATTGCGTATTTACATAATGTACCTTTCAACATTTGCAATTTTGTAGTTTAAAATAATAAAAATGTCATAGAAGTAATTAAATTTTGCAAAAAAAACTCAGTAGAGACAGATTAATACAGACGGTTTACTACGCAAAATCATTTAAATAAAAAGCGGCTCTTGTTACGACACAAAAAAGTGCAATTCAGATCGCACAGCGCTAATTACCTACAGTTAAATTCACCTAGGAGTTGCCTCTCTTTCTGTCGGGTAACTCTTAGATCTTCTGACTACGTTACACTCACTGAATTGGCCCGACAAGTCGAGCCCACCGCGTAGGTACTTGTAGCTTCATACCTAAAATGTGGAGTGAACCATCTGTAAGTATTAATCTGTGGTAGAGACAATGGTGCCGATTCTCTTGTACACCGAATTAAACTAACTAAACTATTACTAAAATTCCTTACTTTTGACTATGAGAATCTCAAAGCTATTCTGCAAAATAAATTCTCTAAATTTAAAAATAATTTTTACACATCTAAATCGAATTTGACAATCGCAACTCCACACGTGATACCTAACCACGTGAATCTTTTTAGAGCCGGAGGCGTGCAGGGGGGCAGCCTCGACGTGTTTTATATGGATTTTTTCACTTTTTGTTTGGAAAATAAGAAAAAATATTACCTACATGCGAGTGTTAGGGGTTTAAGTGTTTTGTAAAGGGTGTCGAAATTTTCATTATTTTTGCGATTGGACACACCGTTTTCGAGATATAAGCAAAAGAAAAAAAAAAATATTCAGTACTGTTTTTGCATCTGAAGTCGAGGTGTTGGTGTGAATTTAAAGTTCATGACAACCAATTTTATACCACACATTTTTAGTCGCGATTAAAAATAGTCAGATTTAGTTAGAAAATCTAAATTTTAGGTGAAAAACGTCAAATTCAGAATAGCAAAATTGCCATTTTTACTAAACTAATATCTCAGTACCATCTTAGTACTACCAAACTAAAATATAGTTAAGTTGTGTCATTTTAGTCTATTTCAGAATGGGAAATCGTCGTTTGACAGGATTTAACTAAATTTTGGTGATTTTTAGTCTAGTTTAGAGGCATTTGTGATAAGAGAATCGACACCAATCTCGAACACGACATGTACAGTACAAATATGTTCTTAATGTCCCTCGGCAAACCTTGTGTTTCGTCAATCGTCGATTTCTATCAGTTGCCCTTTGCATTTGGTGCAGACCGGGCGCTCTCAATCGACTTGGAAGTATATAGAGGTGTTAATACTCTTTCAACTTAATGTAGTTTATTTTAAAAACGGGTGGAAAGCCGCTAAAGTCTAAGGCACGACAGATAGGAAAATAGTTTTACAGTTCTATATAGTTCACACACACAAAACAACAATAAAGTACTTAGTTCTGAATTTAAATTATTACACAAGATAAATCTAATAATTGATGGACATGGAAATTAGCATTCGTTTGTATTCGGAAATCCGATGATACCCGAGGGACATTAAGAAAATAGAAACGGTATCAGCATGTCTTTTATTCTCTTTTACGCAAAACAAAATTTCACAGTTAACATCTAGTACGTGCAACTGCAATAGACAACAATTTACGCGCACCAACAGCAATCACCTCATTCCCTCTTCTACGAACAGTATGGAAATCTATTTCGAACAAAAACCGTTCCGAATACGTCGAGCAGGTTACTACATCGAGAACTTTCACGAGTCAACAACGCAGTAACCATGGCAACAATAAGAGAAAGGTAAGCCACAAATCATGCGCCCGCACCTCTGGGCAGACACGACGTAAATGGAGACAGCCTATAAATTGATGTTAACATCTGGTCTTTGTGTTTTCAATAAGGATTTACTTGCTGAGTTAGGTTTTATAGATTTCTATTAGGTAATTTGTAACGTTCTCAAGGCTTGTGTCTTTCCTGAAATAAAAGGCCTGTGTCAAAAAAATTTTTTTGTCCATCTTGTAGATTATTAAAAAATATTGAACACGTATTTTTTCTTTTTAGACGTAATCAAAAGATTACGGCGATACATTGAGTTAAAATGTGGCATGACGTTACGCCTTGCTAGATTTAATACTGCGTTGTGACGTAGCGAGCCCCCACTCCCCTAATGTGTGTTTTCTAAGTTATTTTTGATTAATATGATAAAGCAAAAAATACGTGTCTAATATTTTTTTATTATCTGAAAGACGGACTAAATAGTTTTTTTTTACCTTGGCAACTACCGTATTCCTTCAGTGATCCTTGGCTGGGATTTTTGGAAATTATTCCAATTATGCCCTAAAATACTAGTTCTTGAACTAAAACTCGATTCCAGCGATCACGCAGTTTGTGCTGTGGACAATAAGGTTCAATCGTTTGAACATTGTTCCCTATTCAAAAAAAAAAAAAATATTGCACTAAGAAAATTTGTTTGGGGACAGGGGTGTACTTGGCCATAGTATAAAGAGAGGTAGTAAGCTATCTTCATACAAACGCACCGCGTGCGGCTTGTATGTGTGGGGACATAGTATCTATGCGTCACCGCACGCACACTTGAGGGGCTCTAAGTGCAAATCCGCCTCTATCCAGTTTCTAAAAAATTTCACAGCAGTTAAAGAACGTTCCGTGGCTTAATAAATCTTCCAATTCACAACTGGATAGTGTAGGTTTTGAATCTCACTTGTTACTTTTCCTGTCTTTTTGTATGTGATAGAGGCGGTTTTGACTGTAACTGAATTTACAGAACCATAGATAATGTGATTAAGTGTCACCAGACGCAAAAAAACATGTTTTTTTTTTTAATGGACAGTGGCGGATTTGCACTTAGACCCCTCACTTAACAAAATCTCGGCTGGTTTCTCACGAGAAACGCATAGATACTATGGCCTCACATATACAAGCCGCGCGCGGTGCTTTTCTATGAAGATAGCTTACTACCTATCTTTATACTATGATTTGGCCGTACTAATTTAGTAAGCCACCGAATCGATACTGGTGATTACTACCCATAGAACAACGTAACGTTACAACTTTTAAGAAAAGAACATTGTTAACTTTTGTGAATAGTAAAATCATGAGAGACGTGTTTCATACCATTTTAGCACATTATAAATACACGATTTATTATCCCTTATCTAAAGCAGTCATTAATAAATTGCAAGTGCCCCCATTAGTTACGTCTATCTTTTAAATACTACGTATTATTTTACCACCCCGAATACCATTTATTAAATAGAACACATTGCAGGTCCTTTTAAAACTATAAACTGTATCAAAAACTATGCAGTGATTTCCGAGATTACCGCAAACAAACAGTATAACAATGACATTGACATTGAATGACGCTTGCTGTCACAACCCACCGATAAGAGGAATCTATGCAAATAGAACAAGCAGTGAATAGACTTCAGCCATTATAATGATTTCAATCAAATCATTATCTTCCTTAGCAAAGATTTCCTCTGCTTGACTTACCGACTATATTGACTCGCGGATAGGGTTACCACCCGTCCGGTTTTTTTTTATATGTCCGGCTTTTTGTCGCCAATGCGGCAGTACTGCAGCAGCAGTGCTGCAGCGGGGTTCGGAATCATACATTTATTGCCGTGACATTGCTGCCGTGCTCGGAATGTCATCATCTGGCTAACGTTTTCCCAAATATGTTGGGGTCGGCTTCCAGTCTTACCAGATGCAGCTGAATACCAGTATTTTACATGGACGACTGCCTATCTGACCTCCACAACTTAGGTACTAGATAACACCGTAACTACTAGTAACCCCTTGGTAAGACTGGTTGTCAGACTTACGGGCTTCTGACGACCCGTAACGACTGTCAAAGATCTACAAATGGCAGCCG
The DNA here is from genome assembly GCA_963680765.1 of Agrochola lychnidis. Taxonomy (NCBI): domain Eukaryota; kingdom Metazoa; phylum Arthropoda; class Insecta; order Lepidoptera; family Noctuidae; genus Agrochola; species Agrochola lychnidis. The sequence continues at coordinate 8,837,804 of OY796855.1, read as the reverse complement.
GAACCAACGGCTTAATGTGCTTTCCGAGGCACAAAGGGGCCAAGGTATGTAAAGATGGTCACCTATCCACGGACCAACCGCGGCAAGCGTAGTTTAACCTGATCGATCGATCCGTGCGGCTGTTTACTTAGCCACGAACCCTTTTTGCCGTGCTCGGAATGTAATCTCATTTAAACATATAGAAAATGGGTGGGGACCAGTAGTGACGCAGCAGAACTGCTGCGGCAGCACTGTCGCGTGCAACGGGGATCGGTATCATACATAAGTAAAATGTCCGAACTGTTTTGCGAATGTCCGGCTTTTAGTCAGGACTTTTCTAATATCGAAATGGTAACCCTACTTGCGAATGGATGACTATACTCCATTTGAAATAAGATTAGACATTTAACTAAACCTTTTTTACAGTCCGTTCAACCGATTTTGTCTTCTGTTGCGTTGGTAGCATGACAAATGGCAGCTGCAGTAAACAGTTGGTTTGTAACCACTTTTTTAGGGTTCCGTTAAAAAACGGAACCCTTATAGATTCGTCATGTCTGTCTGTCTGTCTGTCTGTCTGTCTGTCTGTCCGTCCGTATGTCACAGCCACTTTTTTCCGAAACTATAAGAGCTATGCTGTTGAAACTTGGTAAATAGATGTATTCTGTGAACCGCATTAAGATTTTTACACAAAAATAGAAAAAAGACAAATAATTTTGGAGTTCCCCATACTTAGAACTGAAACTCAAAAATTTTTTTTTCATCAATCCCATACGTGTGGGGTATCTATGGATAGGTCTTCAAAAATAATATTGAGGTTTCTAATATCATTTTTTTCTAAACTGAATAGTTTGTGCGAGAGACACTTCCAAAGTGGTAAAATGTGTGTCCCCCCCCCCCTGTAACTTCTAAAATAAGAGAATAATAAAACTAAAAAAAATATATGATGTACATTACTATGTAAACTTCCACCGAAAATTGGTTTGAACGAGATCTAGCAAGTAGTTTTTAATTCGTCATAAATCGTAAACTTATCGTTACTTGCTGCTACGGAACCCTTCATGGGCGAGTACGACTCGCACTTGGCCGCTTTTTGCTTTTAATGCCATCCTTATGCCTACGCAATAGAAGTCAAAATCGGTTGAACGGACTGTAAAAAAGGTTTGTAATCTTATTTCAAACGTAGTTTGTTCCTAATCAATATTTAATGCGATGCTGACGTCTCCGTCGGAATGACGCAGAACGAAGTGCCTCCTGTACTTTACGGCCCATTACCATCATTGGGGTAAATATTTGTATGGTATCGTTTCTCAGCTGATATTTGTTCATGTTATTTGTATTTGTATCGATACTACAGGGTTTTCTAATTAGAAGTTATAAATTCCAAAAAGCATAGGTTTTATTTGGTCACTCAAAGACGCCAAATTTCAGTACACACGGCTACACATCAAGCTATACAAATCCAGTTTATGCTGATCTCGCATTCTATAGGATTTCCGTATAATGCGAGGTCAGCTTATATTGGAAAAGTATAGCTTGATGTGTAGCCGTGTGTACCAGAGACAGAAAGCAGTACCCTAATTGCGTAACTTATTTTCGTAAACGATTATGCCTAATTTGTTTCATTTTGACAGTTGAACAACATTCATTGCGTTATTTACGTTGTTGAGCAGATTTTTTTTTCCAAGTTATGAAGCAATGGATTAGCAATCTGTTTCAAATCGAAACAAATTGTGATTGATCGTGCATTACGCAATTAGGGTTCTGGTCCTTTATTAAAAAACTAATTAATACCTATTGGATAGGAAAATAACTGCTCGAGGAGAGGAGAGGAGCGTACGGGTTGTTCGAATGTTAAGCTACGCTTACCGTGTTCGCTTCTTGGATGGGTGACCACCCATTACATATCGAGACCCCTCCGTGCCTCGGAAGCACGTATAGCCGTTGGTCCCAGCTATCATTCGCAGATCTTTGACAGTCGTTTGGTATTCAGTAGCCCAAAAAGCCTGACTGTGTTACTCAGTAACTAGGATGTCGCGATCCATGTCAATCAATCTGCCTAGCCTTTCCCAGCTATGTTGGGGTCGGCTTCCAGTCTAGCCGAATGCATCTGAATACCAGTATTTTACATGGAACGACTGTAAAATACTGGTATTCAGCTGCATCCGGTTAGACTGGAAGTCGACCCCAACATAGTTGGGAAAAGGCTAGGCAGATTGATTGGATAGGACAATAATTGTAAGCACTGTATACAGGGTGACAGGGACATCATCGCAAAAAAAAAACCTGTGGCACTCGGGGACTGCCGCGGTAAAGCTATTGCATAGCATTTGTAACCTCCATACTTCCTATTTGTCAACGCTACACTTGGGATGATGACGTGATGACATAAAACAAAAATTACGTACCGTACCGTCATTACATGGTAGGCGGAGTGGGAGGTGTTAGGTTTTTTTCGTTACGGAATTTCTTGATTCGGTCGCCGCGCTCAAAGCCCGCGATAAAAGCTATGCAATAGCTTAAAAACTGCCGTTTCATAGAAAAGTGCAATACGCGGTCAAAATGTATGGAACAGCAGATTTTTTTAAATAACCGATGAAAAATTCCAACGCAGGGGTGTTCAGAATCATGTACTGAATCCATGGTAACAGTTTTTGCGTCGATGTCCCTGCTCCCTGTATAGAAATTGAACGTTTCATCATCTGCCTAGCCTTTTCCCAACTATGTTGGGGTCGGCTTCCAGTCTAACCGGATGCAGCTGAATACCAGTATTTTACATGGAGCGACTGCCTATCTGACCTTCACAACCCAACTGGGTTAACCTAACCTAACTAGGTACTGGGTAACACGATATCCCTTGGTAAGACTGGTTGTCAGACTTTCGGGCTTCTGACGACCCGTAACAACTGTCAAAGATCTACAAATGACAGCCGGGACCAACGGCTTAACGTGTTTTTCGAGGCACGGAGGAGTCTCGGTATGTTAAGATAGTCACCCATTCACGGACCAACCCCGGCAAGCGTAGCTTAACCTGTTGGATCGACCCGTGCGGCTATTATTACTTAGCTACAAGCTCCTCCTATAGAAATTGAACGTTTATTTATCATAAATGACATACCGACTCATTACAGGTCAAAATTACGTAAAATAGCGGACAACACACAACAATAATGACTCTTTTATCCCATCAACGTATGAACGGAATTCAATTATCTGTTCATAATGTTAAACTATAGCATTTCATGCCATTGTCAATTTAAACTCTATTTTCATAAATATAAGTCTGTATTTAAAACAAAACACGGTTATGAGAACGAAAGTTTTGATGCATTGTACGTTTTTGCAATGTTCAATTAGCAATTTGATACGTCGATTCGTTTCCGATTTTTAATTAAGCAGATGCTGCATCTAATTACAGGTAGTACTAATAGTTAGCGAAATGCCACTGGGTGTACATTTGGATTTAATCAATACAAGTACAATTTTAACTCTCTTTCCTATTCCATCACCAGACACTTTTCACCATCTATCTATAACCTATTCATTGAGACCATTCCAATGAGCCCAAACACGATATCTGTGATGTAAGTCGGTAAGGGAGTTGGGTATCCTGCAAATTCCATGTGATGCAGCATCAGTTCAAGTTTACTATGTTTTTCTAATATCATTGAAGTAACAGAATACCAAATTTCAAATCGATCATACCTGTGGAAGATACTCACATCCATTCATCAACTACAAAAGAGCTGATAATCTTCAAACGGCTGAACCGATTTTAAACCATCGCTAGGAAACCTGCTTTCAAATAAAAAAACGCATTCAAATCGGTTCACTCGTTTAAGAGCTACGGTGCCACAGACAGACAGACACGCATAGCGGTCAAACTTATAACCCCGCTTTTTGCGTCGGGGGTTAAAAATATTATTGACGATAGTAGACCTCTACCTTACCCTTCGAGGATTACAGGCGTGATGTTATGGTGTTTTGTGTTAACGGTTGTAATTTTCAGTGATTTATACTTGTCTGTAAAATGGGGGGGATAGAAAGGAAGGGGTGGAAGGCGGGGACAGATCTGGGAAACGTTGAATCACCCCAGTTTCCCTACTACTCTCCCCTACTTTGCTGTTGGTATTAAATTCTGTATGAGGACCTAGTCTCTACTGTTTATCAAATAAATGTCAGTTACATACTAAGCGAAAGAGTTGAGTGCAGACAAACAAATAGCATTAATGCAATAGCAAGTAACTTTCATTCAAAAGAGTCTGTACCCAATTTACTGCGTATGAATAAAAAAACATTTTACAAAAAAAAAAAAAAACAACCGACTTCCGAAATTAAACTTATCTCATTTTGTAGTGTTTTTTTTGAAGTCGGTTGTTTTTTTTTTTGTAAAAAGTTTTTATTTTTCACTTTTTAGTTGTGGTACCCATCCCACACACATTCGAATACCACTACCAGTGACAGGAACTTATCATATCATCTACATACTAAGTGGGAAAAAAATACGTATTATTGCAGCTAACTCAAAAACTATCCAAGCAAAGTTAATAAAATTTATATGAGACCAACTTGAGAGCATACCCTTTCAAACAAAAAAAGATTTTTTTAAATCGGTCCACAAATGACGGAGATATCAGTGGACGTATGTCCACTGATATCTCCGTCATTTGTGACAACCGACTTCCGACTTCCGAAAACAACCGACTTCCGAAATTAAACTTATCTCATTTTGTAGTGTTTTTTTTGAAGTCGGTTGTTTTTTTTTTGTAAAAAGTTTTTATTTTTCACTTTTTAGTTGTGGTACCCATCCCACACACATTCGAATACCACTACCAGTGACAGGAACTTATCATATCATCTACATACTAAGTGGGGAAAAAAATACGTATTATTGCAGCTAACTCAAAAACTATCCAAGCAAAGTTAATAAAATTTATATGAGACCAACTTGAGAGCATACCCTTTCAAACAAAAAAAGATTTTTTTAAATCGGTCCACAAATGACGGAGATATCAGTGGACATACATAAAAAAAAAAAAACAAACATACGCTACGAACATATAACCTCCTCTTTTTTGGAAGTCGGTTAAAAATGCTCAGAGCAGCGATAACAAAGACCGGTACTTAGTTCCTTATTCAAAACCAGATTCAGGAAAAAAGAGTTACAGTTACATAAACTACCTACGTTTATGTAACTGTAACTCTTTTGTCCACCGTCCATCTAAATCTGAATTATTTAGCAATGCAAATAACAAATAATATCACAGACACTGACACATGGTGATCTATTCTGTGTTCGCAATTCAGTTTCCAAATATGTAAATAAAAATGTGTTTTTGGATAAATTACTTTAATAGCCACACATAAACTTTAGTTTGAGCTGAAACATTTTTTTTTAACACGCTTTTATTAGGTCGACCTGTATGTAACTATGTAATGGAATCTAAGGTAACTAATTTAACCATCTTCCAAGGGTCGTAGCGTAATGAAAATTGGCAGCTGTATGTAGTTCTGATGACAATACAATAATATGGTACTATCGAACTGATCTGATGATGGAGCCGGAAGATATGAACTGGAACTTCATGATGGAAAATCGTATCATATCTGTTTTGGATTTCTTAGAAAAGTCTTGTAATAAACTTTGATCACGATTAGGTTTAAGGTCTGATGATGAAGCCGGAAGAGAGGCACTGGCATTCCATGATGGAATATCGTATTATAGTCGTGTTTGCACTTGTGAGAAAGGCCACGTAATGGATTTTGAACACGATCATGACCACGATTAGGTTTTTTGTTTTTACGTGCATTTATAAAAGCGTTTTTTTCTAGTGTTTTTTAAACTATTAATTTAACATCTTTACCAGGAGTTATTGTTAGTCTTAAATCAATTTAATTCACACTAGTGTAATTTTGGTATTTGTTTAAGTGGAAATAACATCAATTGGAAACAAGGATTTGAAAATGAAATATATTCCGATCAGACACATTATAATAGACTCAAAGTATTTGGATATGAGTCATACATAGATTTATTAGGAAGAATAATAATGAAACCATCATCATCATAAACTCACAATAAATTGGATGTAACTTAAAACATCTCACTTGTCACTTAAACACGTCCTGCCCAAAATATCCTCCGGTTATTTTGGTACTCTTCCCCATTTGACAAGTCCGTGATGCTAATTAGCTCGGCACCTCACGTGAAAAGTATTCCGTATATTTTTGTGCTCAACACGACACCACAAAAAATAACAGAAGGTAGAATTAACGCTCACAAGGCGGTCGCGCTGTTAAAATTTCTACACTAAAGTCAATTTATTGAGACAGGATATCTATCGGTTCTAGATGTCCGCTTGTTCGTTTGGAGGATACAGATAAGTGAGTGACGTATTGACTTACAACCTCATTTGTGTATCTTAATAAATTAAAAATATTTTACTTCACATAAACCAACATGGGCACTTATGAAACGTCAGAAGCTAGGTGCACGGTTCCAATTGATCGTTTCCTATGGAGAAGAGCCAAAATCAAAATCAAAATATTTTATTTCACATAAACCTACATGGGCACTTATGAAACGTCAGAAGCTAGGTGCACGGTTCCAATTGGTCGTTTCCTATGGAGAAGAGCCGGCAAGAAACTCCACGGTTACTCTTTTAAAAATAATTGGCTTTTACAATACTTTCATATAACAGTGTTTCTAGGTATGGGAGGACAGTGTAGGTCTTTCAATAAGTACCAAGTACTTAACAAAATAGAAAATGGTCAACAGGTCTACAATCCACTAAGCCTACAGCGTTCTCACATTCACAAAATATGTAGAAAAGAATCTATACAAAAAATAAATAGATTAATAAAAGTAAAAAACCTATTTTAATAAAACGCAATTATATGATTTCTGTTACAACTGTAATCAATCTGAGTAATTATCATGTCCACAAGTCACAAAAAAAAAAAAAAAGTTCAAATTAAATCGTAGGTATATAATGTCAAATAATAGAATAATAAATATGTCAAGGACGAATGTAAAAACAAAAAAAAAAAAAAGATTTAAATAAACATGGTAATTTGGGAGCAGTTAATAGACTCTTACTTATTTATGCCATTAATGAGGTACCAGGGAAGCCACATGTGCAGAAGGAATTATTGCCAAACTTCCTTATCTTCAACATAGTCTTTAATTTTATAATATGCTTTCTTGATAAGGACACGTTTGATGTGGGTTTTGAACTTCCCATCGCTAAGTTCTGTCACAGACTTTGGCAACTTGTTATAAAAGCGGATACTGTTTATAAGAAATGACTTGCTTGTTTTAGTTAATCTAAATTTGGGTATCACAATTTCATGTCGACTACGTGTATTAATATTATGGAAATCGCTTCTTATTTTGAAAAGTCTTAAGTTTTTGCGAACATACATAATACTTTCTAAGATATAAAGTGAAGGCAAAGTCAGTATATCAATTTCTTTAAATTTGTCTCTAAGGGACTCGCGAGGGCCCATTTTATAGATCGCGCGGATTGCCCTCTTTTGTAAAATGAAAATTGAATCTACGTCAGCTGCCGATCCCCACAGCAAGACGCCATAAGACATAATACTGTGGAAATAAGCAAAGTATACTAACCTAGCTGTGGCTATATCAGTCAACTGCCTTATTTTTCTTACTGCATATGCAGCTGAACTTAATCTACCTGAAAGAGTTCTAATATGGGCGCCCCATTGTAATTTTGAATCTAAAGTAATTCCTAAGAATATAGTTTCCGTTATTGCATCTAGGTTTTTGCCATCAAGTTTTAGATTTAGACCTACTTGAGGTACATTTGGTAATGAGAACCTAATACATTTCGTTTTGTTCGCATTAAGTAAAAGATTATTAGCTGCGAACCATTTTGAAAGTACAGCCAGACTATCGTTAACATGTAATACATCTGTATCTTTCCTGTCTATTTTAAAAATAAGAGAAGTGTCGTCAGCAAATAGAATTATATCTGATAAGTTAGTCATCATGTAAGGAAGATCATTTATATAAACTAGAAATAAGAAAGGGCCGAGAATTGAGCCTTGAGGCACGCCCATTTTAACTAGAGACCCCGAAGACGTCGCCCCATTAACATTTACTTTTTGCTGCCTGTTTGATAGATAGGAAAGAACAAGATCAGCAGCTTGTCCACGAATTCCGTAGTGGTGTAATTTACAGATCAGTGTATTGTGGTCAACGCAGTCAAACGCTTTTGAGAGGTCACAGAAAATGCCAATTGCATCCTGGGACTTCTCCCAGGATTCCAAAATGTGACTGATGAGTTTTACTCCTGCGTCAGTCGTCGACCTACCTTTCGTTAAACCAAACTGGTGACTATGTAAAATCCCATTAGAATTAAAATGTGACAACATCTGGTCTAGCATGATTTTTTCATATATTTTACTCAATGCTGGTAGCACAGATATTGGTCTATAATTAGAGGGATCACTCTTACTACCCGATTTGAAAATTGGTACTACTTTACTATGTTTCATTAAATCAGGAAACGTACCGCTATCTAAACATTGATTAAATATGCCTGTTAGGACAGGGGCAATTGTGTCAATGATATCTTCAAGAACCTTAACGGAAATCCCCCATAAGTCTTCAGTGTTTTTTATGTTAAGACTTTTAAATGCTTTTTTAATTGTGTCAATAGAAATGGGCTTGAATTCAAAACTTGGAATGTCTCTACTGAAGTGTTCTTTTAAAAGAGATTCAGCTAGTATAGATGATGAGGGGAGAGATTTCGTAACCTCTATTGGGATGTTGGTAAAGAAGTTTTCTAGTGTCTCAGCAACTTTTAACTTATCTGAAATGGTTACATTATCAATGTTTAATGACAATTCATTCTGATCTCGCTGTTTTGTGTTTCCAGTTTCTTTGTTAATTACCTGCCACACAGCTTTTATTTTATTGTTAGAATTATTAATTTTGAAACTTATTAATTTAGATTTAGCTTGGGCGCAGACTCTTTTAAATATCTTAGAATATTTTCTTACATAATTATGAATTACTTGATCAGAAGTCAATGATTTTTCGTTATATAAATTATATAAAATATCTCTGCTTTTTCTAATGCCAGGAGTGGCCCATTCATTAAATTTTGGTTTGGTATTGATTGTTACTGTTTTTACAGGACATGCTTTATGGAATTCTTGGCATACTGTAGAAAATAATGTACCATAGTTTATGTTGGGGTCTTGTGAATCAAAACTAGCTGTTGAAAGATTGCTAAGAACATTATTATTAAACATTTTCAATTTATTTTTAGTAAGAGGTCTTAACTGAATAGTTTTATCTAAACGTAACTTTTTATCTGATTCAAATGATACAAGTTGACCAGTATGGTCAGACCTAACGCCACTAATTAAGGATGAGTCTTGTATTTTACAATTAGTAAATATATTGTCAATGCATGAAGCTGAGGTTGCTGTTATTCTAGTCGCTTCATTAAATATACATTTTAAATTGAATGAATTAAACAATGATATAAGCTTATATTTATCAGGTGAGTTAACTAATAAATCAATATTTAGGTCACCACAAACAAAAACTAATTTATTATCTTTAAAAAGTTTACTTAGTATTTCTTCCATAATGATTAAAAATGATGACAAGTTTGAAGCTGGTGGTCTATAAACACATAAGAAAGTATGGCCTTCAACCTCTGCACATGCTACCTCACATAAGCGATCAACAGAGCAAGCAGTGATATCCTTCCTTTCCTTATGTCTGAAACAACTATTACATAATATCAAGGTACCACCCCCTATTGAGGACCTGTTGTACGCACTGGCAACTGAAAAATTATTTACATTAAACAGCATCCTATCTGGTTTTAACCAGGTTTCACAAAAGCATAAGATATCCATATGATATTTATCTATTAAAAGCCGGCAAGAAACTCCACGGTTCTTCTTTTAAAAATAATTGGCTTTTACAACGTTTATAAATTACACTGTTAATAGGTGAGTAGGCCTGTCAACAAGTATAATAAAAACTTTTTTACAAAAAATACAACCGACTTCCAAACTACAAAGTGAAAAATAACTTTAATTACAGAAGCCGGTGTCTTTAGATCAGTATTTTAGTTTTTTTTTGACACCGACTTCTGAAATTAAAGTTATTTTTCACTTTGTAGTTTGGAAGTCGGTTGTATTTTTTGTAAAACAGTTTTTATTTCTCGCTTTTTAGTGGGTTAATTTCTAATTTATCTAAGTTACATTAGCCTAATACCAACTGCTCATCACCTTTTACAAAATATTGCTTTTCCCGATTCAGGGACGTTCATCGTTGAGGAGTTCTCCTGGTACTTCACCATCAGCTCCACTTTTCCATATGCATTGTGACGAGCATAAATTGCATTGCAACCATATTAAAGTAATCGAATCGCAACCCGTGAAATACTTATTTGAGTAGTTCCGGTGGCTATCTGTGGTCTTCATTATCAGTTCTACTTTACTAAATGGTGCTTTCCGAGAGCAACTGCACGAGTTACTATAAAAAATACCCAAATCGCTATAGGTTTTCCTGTAATATTTGAAGAGTTCCCTCGATTTCTCTAGGATGCCATCATCAGATCCTGGTTTCCTTATCATGGTACCACCCTTGGGATATCTCCTTTCCAACAAAAAAAGAATCATCAAAATCGGTTCATAAACGACGAAGTTATCCGCGAAAACACATGTTTAAAAAAAAAAAAAAATACGGTTGAATTGAGTAACCTCCTTTTTTTTAAATCGGTTAAAAAATAAAAAAGAGAAATAAAATTATAAAACAAAAAAACAGAAAGTTTGAAGGATACAGATGAGAGAGTGACGTGTTGACTTACATGGTCCCGTATAAAAAAAAAAGATTGCAGAATCACTTTGTCTTTCATCAGTCCGACAAATAGGCGTTAAATGGGAGCAGTGGCCTTTTTATACGAATTTCTTTGTTTTGACATCCCTATCTCGTCACCTCGTCACCTTTCAGTTTTCGTGTCACGTAGAACTCGGGAGCGTGACGACTGACGATGACGACGGCTCATTCTTATATCTCATGTCAAAGGGCGAACAGATTTTAATTGACTTTAAATTAATTTGTACTTACTTTTGAGGTTAATGACCGGTCATTTGGGTTGATTGATGTTTGATAGGTAATTTAATTAATTTAACGATTCGGCGGTACATACTCATTAGACAAGGATATCCTGAGTCCGTGCAATAATGCCTTATTAGCTTGAATGCGAAATCTATTCTTTCTATCTGTGTGGTACGTTTTCACGGGTAACTATCGAATCGGTTTCGATTAAATTAGTAAAACGAAGCTTGTTATACAGAGCGAGTCTTTATAATGTGCACATATCGAAATGAGGGAATTTTATCGACGACAAGGTTTTTTTTTTATAAAAAAACCATTTTAGGGTCCCGTAGTAAACAAGGAACCCTTATAGTTTCGTCATGTCCGTCTGTCTGTCTGTCTGTCCGCGGCTTTGCTCAGAGACGCTTAGTACTAGAAAGCTGTAATTTGGCATGGGTATACATATTAATCACGCCGACAAAGTGGTAAAATAAAATCATGAAAAATATTTTTTTTTAGGGTACCTCCCCTACACGTAAAGTGGAAATGTTTTTTTTTTTTTTCTATCCCTTGGTGTGGGGTATCGTTGGAAAGGTCTTTCAAAAATATTGTGAGTATGCTAAAACCATTTTTGAATTTAGAGATCTGTTTGCGAAATATTAAGCTTTAAAGTGAAAATTTTTGTTATAGTCAAGTGTCCCCCCTCCCTGCCAGCTAAATGGTTGGTTTTAGACATGTGAAAAAATTCATGGCAGTAGCTTATATAACGAATTTAAAAGGAAAACTATCATAGCTGAGTAGGCTTTACAAGTTAACGAGTAATAGTCGACCAACTTAGATTTGCGGTTGTAAAAACATATTCTCCCATACATTCTGTATGAAATATTTATTTTTTTCAACTACAAAGTTAAGTTTGTTCTTCGGATAAATTCATCCCAACTACGGAACCCTACATTGTGCGTCGTCCGACATGCACTTGGCCGGTTTTTTTTAAGTTACGTAGTTGGGCGTCTTATTGAGAAATTTTACGATTATTGTAAAAATAGACGGAAAAAAAGATTTTTTCAAAAAATAAAACTTGTTTATTTTCAATTGAGGGTAGTTTTTTCCACAGTTTTCATTTTATGAGGACGCCTAATTACTTCCAATCATTTGTTTCATCGCGATTAATCATTTAGTTTAAAAGTTATACTGTTTTGTTTACACTGGGGTTAAAGAGAACAATTTTTTTTTAAATTCGGTAAAAAAAACCCGTCTATAAAATTAATAATAATAATATATTCTTTATTTCGGACTACACATACAAGTACACACAATCCATATAGTGTTAGTAACAATGACTTAAAAACTAGTAAACTTTTACAAACTAAAACTGACGTGGCCCAACACACGCTGGCACGTGCCTCCGTACCCAGTGCCTTATAAAGGGACTGTCCATTTTGTCTAATAATGTGTTTAGGATGCTGTTGGAGCTTCCGCGCAACCTACCCATTATTGACGCTGTTCTCTTCCTCATAATACCATGAAAATCGTCAACACGGGCTTCCGCAAATTAAGCTTAGATTCCCTCATTTCGATATGTGCACATTATAATAGACTCACACTGTATTGTGAACTAGCGACACGCCCCAGCTTCGCACGGATTTTACAACTTGACAGAATATCGAGATTTCTTTATTAATGTAAGTTTAACGGTAATTTATCATACAAACCTTCTGTAACATATTCTCTTAATAATGTTGAAAACCGCATCAAAATTTGTTGCGTAGTTTAGAAGAACAACGCGGCCAAATAGACAGATACGAAAAGCGACTTTAATTTATATATACTGTATAAAAGACATAGCACACTTTTCAGTTCGATTCTGTTTTAAATTAAAAGTTCATTCATCGAATGAGGCTTTTAAAAACACCTGACACCTAAAGGTACCATTCCGTACGCGACCGCAGGACGCAACTGCTGGTACCTTAATACCTTCGTTATTGTGTTGTAAGAATTCCGTAATCGCTTTTACGAAGAGAAGTACCCTATAATTTTCTTTTTGGTAAGTATTAAATTCCTCTTTTCCTCTGTTAAAGTGCACTTGAACCTGTTGAAGTGGCCTCTTCCTCATTTGATCAGTCTGCCGCAAGCAATCTTACTGCTCATGTGTAATTGTGAGTGAAGAACGTTTGCGACCGAAACTAATCTTCTTCGATCAGGGCAGTGAAAAAAATATCAACTTTGCTTGTTGCACAGGAAAGAAAGAAAGAAAAATAGGTTTATTTGTTAAAGAAACACGTGCATACAAAAAGGCAAGAGTAATCAAAAAACAACAAAATAAAGTACTTACAAAAGAAATCAAGAAAGAACGTTTATTTGCGGTAAACATGACGCAAGGAAAGATAAAAAAAACACGTAAATAACAAATTGGGGAAAAATATGCGTCACATCCACGCAAAACGGCCATCGCTCAGCATAATGCTGCGACCCCATGCGAGACAGAGCCACAGCGCTGGTTTTCAGCGACAGCCAGCGCTGACGTGATGACGTCAACCGGTGCAGCATAATAGTGAAATAGCAAATCAAAAATAAAATAAATACAGCAAATTACGAACATAAAACAGAAATATTCGGCAGCTGCACGTCATGACTGTGACAAGAAGGCTTCCACTCAGCATGATGCTGTGCTATGGGGGACCCAAAGCACAGCGCTGATGTTCAGTGGTCACCCGAAAAAAAGTAAAGTCAGGTTCAGTGAATTCACATACATAAATAACATCACGCCTTGTTCCCCAAAGGGTTAGGCAGAGTTGTACCCATAGTAGATACACCCACATTTCGCCAGTTATTTTTAACTCCCATTTAATAGAACATTTTTTTTTAGGTAGGGCATCTCGTAGTTGACCTCCGAGATCATGACTACTTAACCGGGCTTTCCTGTGGGTGCCTTAAGCTACTACACTTAAAACCTCCAGCCAGGGGTTATTCAACTATGCTTATTACAACTGAGGCGAACGCTCGCTAAGGGCACCCCCTGTGGGGTACGAACCTCGGCTTAGGGCGTCAACCGGAGGGAGGACATCAAGGATGGGACGGGCTGGATCAAAGTTTTGATCATGATTATTAGTCGGGGAATTTAAAGCTATACGTGTTCAGCTGCAACAACTGCTGGCACCTCGTTATCGAGCAAGGGTCGGGGGGGAGTATCATTTACTCGGGGACGCGGTCGCGATCGCAAAGGACCTCAGCGGCGAGGTCGGAATGATGTTTAATAGAACAACGGCGGCATGTAAGTAATAGGCGTATTATAGAGTTAAGTAAATAAAGTACCATTGACTGTGCGAAGGCTTAGCTAGTCTTAACTATCTAAGTCACATTTTCGCTCTATGAAAACAAGGTTATGAAATCAAACAGACACAGTTTGGTGTGTCACTGATAGACATAACTGTTTTGTCTAGTTCTACGCGCAGCCTTAAATCTCAGACCAAATAAAAAACCAAGACATAGCGCTGTCAACAGTGACGTGAGGCCGGTTACGTAAACATGTGTGCACTTAGTGAGGTGTAGTTTGATTGTAAATGTGCGCGTGTGAGTGTGTATGCACAGAGCGGAGATGTAGTTTAAGCATGCTTCACCGTATTGTACGCAGCGCTATGTCTTGGTTTTTTTAAAGTTAAAACTTCTTTAGGCGCGTCGGGCATTTTTGAGATGGGAAAAAACAATTGAACTCGCGACACCGTTACCGACACCTCATTTGTGTAAACGCGATTGTGCTCTTTATTTATATTACGTTACGGATCAATGTTCTATGCAAGTATTTTTACTTTAAAGGTATTGTAAACGCGATTATGCTCTTTATTTAGATCAGGTTAAGGATCAATGTTCTATACAAGTATTTTTCATCCACCAAGGCGATCTTGTTCAAGTTTTCACTTCTGTCGGCACTCCCGGAGTGCCACTGTTTTTTATTTGGTCTGTGCCTTAAATAAAGTGTTTTAGCTTTTATTATAAACAATATGTTGAAAGTACTTAAATTATTACTAAAGTATGAAAAATACATTATACAAATGGATGTCAACTGTCAATGTCAACTAGGAAACGAGGGGGACTCAGACGATCGGTTTTTTATAGCCTCGTGTTGTAGGTAAACTAACACAACCTTGATACAAACATTATCATAATTATTTCACATCACTCCCGTTATCAAGTAAAACAAATTAATTCAACAGCCACTGAATAATTTATAAATGTGTCCAATGCAATAAACAATGAATTTAGTCATTCATAGAATTGTTTTTATCTAAACTAATATTTTAAATAAAGAGAAAAGATTTGATTTTTTTGTACGTTTGTTGAAGTGAAAACTTCTTTAAGCGCGTTGGGCATTTTTGAGATGGGACTAAACCATTGATTTCGCGACACTGTGACGACACCAGCTTTTGACCATTAAAAAGACATCAACGCGTTGATTACCGCGGTGCCGATTTTTTTTCAAGTTTCTCTGCTGTCGGAGTGCCACTGTTTTTTTTTTGTTTGTAATAGATGAACTTAAAAACTACTGGACAGATTTTAAAAATTCTTTCACTCGTTGATTTATAAAGATATCACGCGGGCGAAGCCGCTGGCGGAAGCTAGTTAGTAATAAAAGGCAATACAACCCTGAACTCGAGTAGGTCGGGTCATGCAAATGAAATCCGGTGCACATTGACTGTTATTGGTTTAAATTGGCGTCGCTGACATCTGCGGGACCTTGCAGCACCAATGAACCAATGAACCGTGGTTACTAAGTGCTTTCAACGAATAGCAGTACACGATCAATCGATTTTCCGAAGGTTTCCTTAGATTTCCTGGTAGATAGTTACTTTCTGTAATCGTTGATGCATGAAAACGTCGTTTCGAATAACATTGTTTGATTCGAAAGGCATAATATCCATTGTTCCACGCTCTCTACGTGATACTTACCAATCATTTATTTTCATGCTTTTAACATGGAAACCACTCCATGCATCAAAGAACAGCATTTTATAAAATCTATTTAGATAAGAAGATATAAAAAGAAAGAAAAATTGTTTATTCTGCACAAACAAAACGCACATTACAAAAAAAAGACCAAAAACAAAGTAACCAAAAGCCTCCTATTCAATCAATAAAATAAAAGTTTGTCAATTTTGTTCATCGCTTGATGTTAGAGCTAGGGACTAAAGACATTGCGTAATTACTGTTGCGAAATTAGAAAATGACAACAAAACAAACAATCAAAAGAAAAACAAATTGCTGATTGCAGAGTTAACTAAGAAATCCTATCGAAAGCTGCTAGCCATAATTATGAGGGTGATGATGACATTATTAGATCAACGTTCACTAAGACCAGAAGCTGTAATTCAATGACTTCTGTAATAAAAACTAAGCTAGAAAGAGCACAAGAAGAAGACCTTTACAAAAAATGATATCGTACAGCTCATAACTCAAAGGTACACCTTTTATACATTTTCCGCCTTGCACGTTCATATATCGTCGTGGAAGGCATCACGAGAATTTCTCTAACAGACGGACGTATGGACGTGACGGAATTATACGAATTCCTAATGGGCACGGGACCTTAAAAAGGTTGAGTTCTTTTCGTAGTTTTTCCAGTTACACGGAATGTTTTCGCTCCAGTTACAGTGTATTTAGATTATGTTTCTGCCGACCGGTTGTCAGGGGGTCGCAGTTCGCCACCGAGTCTTGAGTGTGATTACTGGATCTGACAACGTCGTTTTGAGTTCTATGTGATGCAATAGTAATTTGGAATTGCGACAGATTAATGTAAAGATTATGAAATGTAGATTCAGAGCAACCAGTACCTCTCTATTTCTCCTAGAAATACAGACGAGTTGGGAAACTAGTATTCATAATATTCTCGTCACGTTAACGTGGTTATGTATGCAAATGCTAATAATCGTGTTACAAAGATATACAATTGCTAGAGCCTTCGTGGAAGATGTTCGTAGCGAGCACACTGTCTCGATGTTTGCTTAGCAATTTGTAAGTCATTAACCGTATGCAAATAAATAAACAAAGTTGATGGTGCTGTATCGTGACAAGACATGTATATCTTTTGTCGTATCTCTCGATTACATTCGTGACACATGTCGTGATATGGATGTGATGGTAGACTTGTTACCATTTTAACATTGCACAGCAGTGGCGATAAGGCGTAACCCAATAATAATGCATACGGCTTGTACAATTGAAAGTAATCATTCATTGAAATCAATAACATAATTTCAGTTGTGCTTTGAACCAGTTTATTAGAAACTCTTTTTTCAACTAATTTGATGGCCTGGAATTTCAATTCATACAATTTGTTAACACCATTTTCCAGCCGAGCAATCAAAGAAAACTAAATAGATCGATATTTCAAATAGATATCCAATTAAAGCCCACAAAGACACGTCCAACGGTCCAACTAAAAGATTAATATCGTACAAAAGTAAAAACTTGTTTACAGCAAATACAATATTGGTCGTAGACGCCTCAAGCCGCAATCTGGGCGGTAATTAAAAACTCGCCCCAAAGGAACAAACTATGAGAAAGTGGCACACAATAAGCGACAGAAAGTCTATAAAAGGCTATAAACTTGTCTTGAGTACTCGTGAAATCTTAGATCTGGGTCTCATCTCCACTAACAGCGTGTCACTTAGCACAGTGTAGTATTAAGACTATTAAGTTTGACACTCTGTGTGAAAGGGCATTTTGTTAGACTTTAGGACACAAAATTGTGTTAATAATATAAATGAGTCTGACCTACGAATAAAGCTTTGTTTGGGTCGTATGTGTCAAACCCAAGTTGACACACTAAGTAAAATTATAGCAAAGGGCAAAGCGAAAGTATTTATTGATCGTAAAGAAAATACAAAAATTCTTTGTTAACCCATAATAATTTCGCTCACTGTCAAAAGTCAGCTTTAAGTAGAACATGAAAAAAGAAAAAAGCAGCGAGGTCCAAGCTCCGTGGAAGTTAAAATGAGTTGTAAATGTGAGTGAAGACTCAGTTACCAACAGGTGATAATGAAAAAGTTAACTGTTACTGAGAACTTGACAGGTTTAGAACAAACAACTAGCAAGTGTTGAGGAAAAGGGTGAATCAGATTACGAGGACGCGACAATAGTTTATGTAGACGATGTTTTAGTTTTTTTATTCTGATGGCGCAGGTAACCCAAGAAGTTATTTAAAACAAATCCTCCTCAACACTACAAGTACAATTTTTAATAGTAGTGATGAGGAGGAATGAGCATCATGCGACAAGAAAAGTGTTGGAAATGGATGTCAAGAAAAGGGGCAGATCAAAACAATTATGGATGGATTGTGTGAAAGGGGAAGGAAACTTTGAAAGGTTAACTCTAAAAAGTCTCAACGCCATCTGCTCAGCTATGATCCTTACATACATACTCCTTTTGCTTCGTCTATACGTTCATACACGCAGGTCGGTTGCGAGTACTACACACCTGACCTTTCCGAAGAATATCACCAATAAAGTCACTATATGTCCTTCTAAGGCGTCCCTTCCCCCGGCGTTTCCACTTCCATCTATCTTACTAATTAATTATCAGTATTTTGAAATCCCTTTGGATAGTTTTGTTGACGTGCAGTATGTAGGTACACAGTATGATGTACTTTGGCTCAAACGTTGCGGATGTAACAGTTTTGGCAGATGATTGCGCACTTGTCTTCTTGCAGACCATTTGGAGATTTGATCATCATTAAATGAGGTATTATGAATCTGGTTGATTCTAGATATTGGTTTGGTTCAATGCCGAGGATCCCTGATTGTGTAGATAGGTTATTTGGGCTTTTTGACGCATCATTATATTATTAAGTGGAAACGTCCAAGAAGTACATATGAACTTGATGATGATTTTCAGAAAGGTCAGGTGCGTAGTTCTCGTAACCGGCGTGCGTGTTTGACCAGATTTAGGAACGTAAACGAAGCTAAAGGAGTATCTGCAGAAGGCGTGAGTTCATCTATGTATATCTCAGACTTTTCAGATTTAACTTCCTTCCTCTTTCTTTCCTTTTCTTTCTGTCTTTTCTTTATTAAGAGGCTTAATTCTTGATATTGCGTTTTTATTAGGGTGGTCGTATTATGTCCATCGACTTTACTCGCACTTACGATTTCTTTGATACACCCGATTCAAATTTAAGAGGAGGTTCCCTAAATTATATGTTAATTTGCATTAATATTTTGAAAAAGTCACGCATACAATCAAAAGGGAATTTTAGTATATGATTTATTGGATCTTTTCTTTCTATATATAAGACAGTTATGTAATTGGAACATTTTCGCTCGATTGATTCATTTTTATTCGAAAATCATGTCTTTTTTTAAAAATTATTTGAAACAAGAACAAGATTACTCGGCTTTTATATCTAAAATAATTATTGACAGTAAGAAAATATAGTTTATTATTAGTTAGTGTATTATTAGTTAGTGTTAACATATCTCGGGACCATGAGGTCCCGGTCCTTTGGAAGGCGTACGAGGGGCCGAAGCCAACTCGCAGAGGCCCCTTGGACAATTTTAAATGGAATGAGGCACCAACCGACGATTATCCCCGTATGCATTATGCAATTGCACCCAAGGACAACCCCCGGTTGGTGCAGGGCTATTGCAGAACATGGAAACAAAACATATTGGGCTATGGGTTTGGGTGGCTATAGTGGACTGGTTACTTAAAACTATGGAAAGCCTATGTCCCCTGCCTGATCAATGTTGTGGTATACACGGATAAAATGGCAGGGGGTGACTTGCACACTCAATAATGGGCCCCCGAAAACGGTCGCTAGCACAGTGTCGTAGCGACAAGGGGGCTATTAGTTAGTGTACCTATTATTAGTTAATGTATTATTAGTTATTTTTCTCTAGATCGATTATTACTTTAGTTATATTATAAACGAAATGAGAATTGAGACTTACGACATTTATTAGTTCCGTGCTCGAACACGACCAAAGAGTGCACGTGATATTCAACTTTATTACTGATGTGTTAGCGTTTAGCACCTAGTGGAGTGATGGGGTACATGGGGGCGGAGTTTGCGTGGAAATTGTCTTTGAAGTGCCTGGTCTTAATGGCGGCTCGGAACATGAGGCGAGTCGCTGCGCAGTGACGAATTCATGGGCCAGCGGGGGTGAGGGGTGGGGTACTGCGCAGCGAGTACCGCACTTCCGAGACGCCAATAAATTTGAATCGAAATGTACCAAGGGACAAAACAAATAATTGCAGGTAAAATTAAGAGAAGAGGTGTTTTGACACATCTAAATTATTGATTTGATACAAACAGCAGAAAACCCAAGTTGAAAATAAACATACGAAACGAATTGATCAATTTACTCTACCTTCGGTTCATTGATCGGTCAAAAAGATTATAAAGGTCACCTTTTAATTCTAAAATCTTTGAAACAATTTTCTTTGCATTATATTTTCTAACGTTACAAGAAAATGCTAGGTTAAAGAAGCCATAGTTCTCGAGTTAACTACTAGCTTTGCCTTCAAGCGAGCGTTGGAAGGCAGGTTTCACCACGTGTTTCCTTCCACCTGCTAAACTTCACAGATATTAAACTCAGGTTAAATGCATTAGCGTCGTCAGTGTCGTACAGTAAACGCTAACAACATGTTTTGAACACGAGCGTGCAATAATCCGTAGTTGAACGGTAAATGGTGCACTCCATCGCTCTCAGACTTGAAGCGTGAAACGTAAAATTGGGTGCCTGCCTTGTTAGAATTAACGAAGCATTTCACTTGTAATGTGTGTGTTATTGATTTCTGCGTAGGGGCTGTTATGAACATTGAAATTAGTTATTCATGTATCGAAGGACCAATATTTAAAGTTAGAAACGCGAACTTGAGGATTAACAACGACGCCAAAACAAGTTGGTTGCCTCTCCGTTTGTGTAGTTCGAAAATCTGGGACTCTTAGCCGTGATACCTAAATGAATCCCTAAATAAAAGTGCACTGTTGGATTTTCAACGCTAGGCTCAGCGCCGAGAGCTGAAAATCTAACAGTGCACTTGCTACTAAATCACAGAGCTATTGAAGTGAAAACTTCTTTAGGCGCATTGGGCATTTTTGAGATGGGAAAAAAAAACAATTGAACTCGCGACACCGTTACAGACACCTCATATTTGTAAACGTGATTGTGCTCTTTATTTATATTACGTTACGGATCAATGTTCTATGTAAGTATTTTTACTTTAAAAGATTTGCAAGTAGTTTTTTTTAATTGTTAAAGTTTTCACTTCTGTCGGCACTCCCGGAGTGCCACTGTTTTCTTTATTAATAGCTCTGTGATTTATTATCAGGGTTCCAAAATAATAAATCCTGTCACACTGTTGTTTTTCGTTCAGTTTCTTAGCCTTTAAAACATCACCTCAATTCCCTTCCCTCCGGTCTTTGAACCGATTAAAACTCAATACAGATTCCGATGATCTACGTCATTTCCGCTTCCTCCCTTACCTGCAACAAAACAAAACACACGTTAATACAAACAGATCGAAGGAAAACAAGTTAAGACGGGTGTCCAGTCAAACAAGGTCTCAGGTAAACATTGGTAGCTATAGAAATATGGTCTGAGAAAACAATGGGTATAGGGCTGTCTGGATTTGCTTGGGATCGTTCGACTTTAACGCCAGTGTTGGGCGTGACAAAAAAAAACAGTGGCACTCCGGGAGTGCTGATAGAAATGAAAACGCGAACAAGATCGCCTTGGTGGAAGAAAAATACTTGTATTAGAACATTGGTCCGTAACTCTATCTAAATAAAGAGCACAATCGCGTTTACATAAATGAGGTGTCAGTAACGGTGTCGCGAGTTCAATTGTTTTTTCCCATCTCAAAACTGCCCAACGCGCCTAAACAAGTTTTCACTTAAAAATCCCTTGGTCTCAATTGTTCCATGTAAATAGCATAATCAGCCTATAATGTTCCCATTGCTGGGACACAAGCCTCCTCTTCGTGAGAGGTGGGCCGTAAGTCACCACGTGGGCACAATGCGGGTTGATAGATGTCAAATATTTTAGAATTTTTGTTTCTAGGACATGCCGGTTTCTTCTTGATGTTTTCCTACACCGTTTTGGAGTGATGGTATAATTTACACAAAGTGCCTGGCTGGGTTCGAATCTACAACTTAGTGGCTGTTTCCACTGGACTACCACTGCTCATTTAAATAGAATTGGGGTTAAATTTCAAAGTGTGGTGACCACATTGAGATCGCTTTTTGCAGGCAAAACCAGCAGATGGAACATCGACTCATTCATGTTTTAACCGAATTTTCAATAGCTTTCATTCAAATGAAAAAGCATTTACCTATAGATTTTTAGATGGAGATTTTCAATCAAGAATGAGACTGCCACCAAAATAATACTTCGTACTTGGTCTTTTGACCGAGCAACCCTAACCAGAGGTCTTTATAAATTGGTGGATTCGTCTAGCGTAAGTCAAATGAAGCGTTCTTTAATTCTTTGGGTAAACACGGACCCTGGTTTTGTGACCCTACTATAATTGAGATAAGTTTTCGAATTATGAGTTATAGTACGTGAGATGTCGTTCATTATTTTACGTACATAGGTCAAAAATCTAACTCGTTATTTGTATGGACTGGCCAGTCATCGAATGTAGTACAGTAAAAGAAACAGTGTCACCGGGAGTGCCGACAGAAGCGAGAAAAAAATCGGCACCGCGGTAATCAACGCGTTGACGTCTTTTAATCGACGCACCGCGGTAATCAACGCGTTGATGTCTTTTTAATGGTCCTTTTGACCATTAAATAAATATCAACGCTGGTGTCGTCACAGTGTCGCGAAATTAATTTAGGTCTATCTCAAAAATGCCCAACGTGCCTTAAGAAGTTTTCACTTCAAAATTTATTTCTATTAGCTACGTTGAAAACGTTTCCATTAAAAAAACCTGAAGATTAGTTTCATCAGACTGTGACAAGTTTTCACGAAGATTTTTCTAGTAAGATTTTATTTGAAAGTTGAAATTTTTAACGAATCAAGTTCCCTGGGCACTGTTAGTCTTACTCTGAAGTTAGTGAAAACTAAAAACGAGAATCATTTTAATGACATCTCGAATTTCATCTTAAAATAAAATAGTTTTATTTTAGCTCCTTTCTCACAACATTCTTTTCTCAACAGAACGAATAGAGCTATAAAATCACTGAATAATAATCAAGTCATCCAGTAGACAAATCGATACATTATAAATTACCAATAGAACCAAAATAGCCATTCGCGCTGACCCAATAACCTAGATACGGCAGTTAATCCGAGAAATGTCCGCCCATTACCAAAATGGTATAATCGCATTAATAGTTAAATGTTTCTACCTCTATGCTATAACTTATGTTATTAACATTTTATATATTTTTGGTTATATTTTACATGGAGCGACTGCCTATCTGACCTCCACAACCCAGTTACTGGGTAACACGTAAGACTTTTTGGGCCATTACGACTGTCAAAGATCTGCGAATGACAGCCGGGACCAACGGCTTTACGTGCTTTCCGAGACACGGAGGGGTCGATATGTAATGGGTCACCCATCCACGAAACGACCACGGTAAGCGTAGCTTAACCATCGAACGACCCGTACGGCTGTTATTATTAAGCCACGAGCTCCTCTCCTCTCCTCGAGCAATTATTTTTCAATCCAATATATATTAATTAGTCTTTTAATAAAGGACCTGCTTTCTGTCTCTGTGGTACTGAGTTACTGGGTAACACGATACGTGCTTTCCAAGGCAGGAGGGATCTCTTTATGTTAAGATGGTCACCCATACTGAATATTCAGTTGGACTCCAAAATAGTTGGGAAAAGGCCAGGCAGATGATCGACGACGACGAGGGTCGACGACGCGTTGTGTTCTACGCGCGCCTCAAAGAGAACTGACGGGGTCCACTAGGGCCAATGCCTGCCGGGGTTGCGAAGAAGTCCGAAATGGAGATCGTGGCCCCCGGCAACATGGCAACTGAAGGAACACGGGTGGGTTTTAGTCAGTAAGAGTGACACGCCCTCCCGCTCCGCCCAGAGCGGGAGAAGTTATTTGATAATTTCCCACCCAAAAAAAGGAGATGATGATAATATTTTTGGTTAAATTAATTCAGTAGCGAATATGTTAACAGGTATTAACAGTATTTAACTAAAAAATCCCTCAATGACAACAAAAGGTAGATTAAATTGCAAAACAGATTGTCTACGTTAACTATAGGGTAAACCAGGCAAACGTGCCCCAGTCGGATACGTGCCCCACTCGCGAAACTCAGTGATGCATTTTAAATTTGGCGCTTATTTGATCCTAGCTGGTCAGTAACCCAAGTATGGCCGCGATGTAAACAACACTGTGCTGGTTTTTATTTAGTTTGAGTGAGAAAAAGTGATTAAAAGGTTTGTATGACTACATGAATTTGTTTTATATCTATTTTCAGGTTGATTAAAAGTATTTGCTCGATATTATTTCGTGTTTTTAAAGTTTTTATCGAAAACTTACCTCACTTAACTTTTGTTTGCCTATAATTAAGTTCCGTTTTTCGTAACAAAAATCAGAATTACTTAAGTGGGGCACATTACACTGTACATCGTCTAATGCGCCCCAATTTTTTTCGGCTAATGTGCCCCATTTGGAGATTATTCCTTAGTTCTTATTTTGATTTGTTTCAATTTTTTTTATTTTATTAGGAAATGGGAAAGGTTAAAGCTGTTGATCCAAGAAAATGGACGTAAGAAAATATGCAGAAGGCGGTGGAGGATGTGATAAATAAGAAAATGGGGGTAAATGAAGCGAGTCGTTTATATGAAATTTGTTTGCAGTGTTCTGGCTGATTATATGAAGACTGTACAAGTTATAGAGAGAAATGCAACAACTGCGGTACCAAAGAAAAAGGGAAAGGGAAAAGAAAAAGAACCTCTAAATGAGAGGTTTTGCTGGGGCACATAAGACGGATCTATCCTTGTAATGTGCCCCACCCTAAGTTTCACAAAATTGTTGATCTCAGTTATTTTTAATTATATTTTACAAGATTTTTTAGTTTTTGTTATGCCAATTGAGTCAGAGGTTAAGACTGATTTCTTGAATAAACATGTTCTGAACAAAAACTGATTTTTATTTCGAGTTTTCGAATAGTGGGGCACGTTTGCCTGGTTTACCCTAATATAAATACACAGCGAAAAACAACAAAGTCGGAAAAAGGTAGATCTAACAACGTAGGCGTTTCGTAAAATTGTATTACAATCGATATAGCCAAATAAAGAAACAAGAGCTTGTTTCATTTAGATATGATTATAATGGATTGACTGTTCGTTATGGGTGTTCGATACATCAAAAGATGGAAATAAGAAAGGTAGAAGACAAAAAAGGAAGCAAGAAACTTTTACATATCAAGAAGTTTTCAAACAAGGATTTGTAATCCTTGTTTGACATAACAGATATGAAACAACGTCTACATCAAAGCGAAGAGAAAGCGCACAACTTGGAGCAAACGAATGAAATACCAAATTACATCATGTTCATTCTTAAAAACTCCCGAGAGATAAGAGCAAAAAGTTTTTTATAAATAAACTAGCTGACCCTGCAAACGTTGTTTTGCCATATAAATGTTTGGGGTGGACAATCTTCATCACTTCCTACCCTACCTACCCACCCTACCCACCCTACCTACCCTACCTACCCTACCTACACTACCTATCCTATCTTTTAAGTTGGATCAAACTGCATACGGTGTGCAAATTTGATTAAAATCGGTTGAGTAGTTTAGGAGTCCATCGCGAACAAACAACGTGACACGTAATTTATATATATTAAGATAAACAAAACAAATACAAACGGAGTTTGTAAAAAAAATAAAGAAAGACAACCATTACTCGAAAAGCAATCAAAACTATCGAGTGATCCAATTCCAAAATCGCGTTGTTTTTCGGTAGGAAATCGCCGCGGGCGCCAATCGGGAGCTCCCTGTAATTTCCGCGCACTAACAACTATTGAGCGCGCCATTGTATCCAATCTTTTTCACGATTTAGCAGTTTCGCAACACGCTTCGCCGGATCCCAACAAATGAGTGTTCTTTTGCGCTCTGAAATTCCTAAAAACACTGCATTTAATCAACATTAAGAGTGGCATCCCTGGAAAAAAGTGTTTACAAAAACCTAACCTTGCACACAATGTTAGTTTTCTCTTTGCAGCTTTGCTGTAAAAAGCTGCAGCATAATGAAGATAATTAAAATTAAAGTGAAGTGAAGTTTTGCATCCCTAGGGCATAAAAAGAAACACATAGATGCTGCGGAAATTAATTAATTTAGTTCCGTTACATAAAGTTCTTACTGCTAATTAGTTAATCACAAAAAAAAAAATGCTGTGACCAATAGAGAAGAGATGAAGTTCCAACAATAACACGACATGGAAAACAAATGTAAGTAGCCATTACAATAAAAATTCGTGTGCGACATAAATTGTACATTTATTAGAGACGAGCCACGCAGAAGACATAACGCGACATAAAAATGGTCATACGATCGACTGGCTAATCTACAGATCCCGGCCGAGATAATACGAACGACAAGGGTACCGGCCTGATCGTGACAGCGATCTTCGGATAAATTTATTGCTCAAGAGAAACAGTTTATTTTTCCCGACATTAAACTTAGTGTATCTTTTCGCAAGCTTACAAAATTTCACAATTGTTATTCAGATCACACGTGCCTGCTAAAATCATTGGCCTCTAAACCTTCTCGGGGACACTTAAGGCGCAGGGACCACCGAAAGGGGTTCGGTAATGAGTCTAAAAGCACTTCAGTTGAGGTACGTCACTCGGCTTAAGAAGTTGTGGGGAAGGGGCCACGACTATAAAATGTTGAAATCTTGAACTTGGTATAAGCAAAGTTCACTAAATCGGATAAAGTTTGATGGATACTGTGATTAAACAAAATAATTAAACCCTGGATAGATACCACAAATCTGAGACCGCAAACACTAGCTGTTGTAAGTCTCAAATAAATTTTCTCCAATCCCGACGCTTACTGATAAACTAGGCAACTCAATTAATTCACAACGAATAAAATTACAACTGGTAAAAGCGGTGTCACGAAAATAAATAAATCAGTCGATCAAAAACACGACACCGCGACATCTCCCAATCGTTTCCAATTGAATTTATCGGCATTAAAGTACAAATTTTCAAGCACTCAAGTAATTTGTAAACCGTACCATGAGATTTGGGCAAATCCCGTTCAACTGTGTAGAATAAGAGGTAGACTCATCGCTAGATCGATTGGTCGAGACGGCCCTGTATAGATGGCACTGTGACCCATTTCCTAAAGGGGGCACCCGTGTCGACGCATTCTGACTATTTTTGCTAATGTATCAACTAAACACGGTTTTTCCGAACTCTTATCGAGGGTTCACCAGGACTTTGAGGTAAGCTTCGTTTTATGAAAGAGCTTTATGTTACAGGTGCGAAAACCCGGTGTTTTTAATCTAGATTATGCACGTAGATTACATTCAATGAATCGGTGAGTGTACGTATAAGACTATTCAAAGCATCTATTTTCAGAATAAACTCGAATGTTGAATTTACACATTTAATTTTCGCTAAATGGTTTTTTCCAGGAATTCCAGCGTGTTCGTTATCGCTCGGTTATTTTGTCGGACGTCGCATAAATCGAATTATCTATAGATACCGCAAAGTACCGGTCAGCTAACAGGAAAACTTTAGGTCCTTTATTCCAAAACCCAAACGTACAAAAATGAATTTTCCTTTTTATTTGGCGAACTAAATCTCTTCTTAACTTATGACCCAGAAGAATATTACCATTCCAGAACTACTTAACTTCAAAAAAAAAAAACAATATATCATACCGAGATTTTGACGAGAGCAAATCATGTCGGCTTTCTCGAATATAAAGTGACCTACAATACCAGCAAGCTACACGTGCTACTTGCCTGCCTATCAACTAAACAACGGTCAAGTAACTCGCATAAGCCGGGACCATGAATAATAGAGCGGACACAGACAGGAAATGAAACACTAGGAATAGATGAAACCTTTCGTTAGCAACTTAATGAAATTGAAATTCAGTATATATAGGTCGATCCAGTCACCTGGATCCGCTGCAACTGTTCAGTAAAATATATGACCTGACATTTGAGAAAGTTTTAAATGGAATTGTTCGGTCAAATGTACATACACACCCACGCGTACAAAAGCATGATAAGTTTTCGCTAATATTTCATAAGCTTTAGAATTAAGATAGAATCCCACGAAATATTTTTGGTCCTAATGTCTGCTTAAATTTAATCTGTGGGCTCTATAATTCATAACGAAAACTGAAATTCAGGTTCGCAACGAAACTATACTCCATAGGTCTAAATAAAGGTAAACAAATCGAAAAAGAGTTTTTATAGATGACACTTTCTTGTTTAAAAATACGATAAAACCAAATTAAATTTATTTTAGATTTTTACAATAGTTTCCTGTTTCATTTATGTATGTTAAACTTTAGTAGATGTAACTGTTTGAGGACAATTTTTTTGTTAGATTTATAATAATAATATATGACTACCACTCTCTCTTTTTATGTGGCTCTTGTGATACAGGAACTCCTACTACAAGAGCCAGGGCTACACAGATGTTTGTGCCTTTGAAGTGTAAATAAAGAAATTATATAAATAATATATTTGTAATCTGTCTATTATAAAGAGCCCAAACTCTAAACGTCAACGAATTATAACGTTGCTAAATTGAAGAGTTCAACTGTGACGTAGCATGACAACTGAAGTGACAGGTATTACGTTTAGTCGGTTACTTGACAACTGTCTCGTCACGTGGTTTTTTCTGTTTACCTTTATTTAATTACCTAAACCTTTCGAGTATATGTAGAACCAAATAATTGGACGTGGCCTAAAATAGAATCTATTGCATGTATTAATAGCGACCCTTTACATTTATATACTGACTGGCTTCTGCCCGCGACTTCGTCCGCGTGAAATTTCTTGTTCCCCCGACCCACCGCGTTGCATCGCATCGCCTGCTCGCGCTATCACTTCGTTTTCGTTTACCGTTCTTTCTGATTTTTTTTCTTTTTGCTCGGGTCCTAAGGGCCTATAATAACCTTCCTCAAGAATTGGGCTATAAAATGCTAAACCATAGTTTTTTAATCCGACTGGTTGTTCCAGAGATTAGCGCGTTCAAACGAACAAAAAAAGCAAACTTTTTCAGATTTATTTTATAAAAAAAATAATATATATTATAGTAGGGATCACCAATTAGTTTCATTGGGTATTCGTTTTTTATAAATAATATAACTTTCGTGGTCCGTTTGGTACACGATTACTAACAAAAAATATCAAAATTTCATTTAAGGTTTTTTTGATTAGGTTTTAGTTATTTTTACTGTTTAAAGGTCCGCACAAAATAGGTCGGCGGTCCGGATTCGGACCGCGGTCCGCCATTTGGTGACTCCTGTATTATAGTATAGATAAAGCTGGAAATAATCATAATGTTGTTCACATGAAGCGTTAGTCAGAAAGATAATGGTGCCGATTCCCTTGTTCACAAACTAAACTAAATATAAGTTCAGTGCATCTTTTTCTTTCTAATTCATTAAGAAAAGGACAGAAGATAAATTTTAGTTTAGTCCTGTCAAATTAATCAGCGCTTGACGTAAATTGACGTAATTTTAGTCGGCATGTTTTTAATCACGTCTAAACTTGTATGGAGAGTGACAGGCGCTGATTAATTTGACAGGAGTAAACTAAAATTTATCTTCTGTCCTTTTCTTAATGAAATAGAAAGAAAAAGATGCACTGAACTTAAATTTAGTTTAGTTTGTGAACAAGGGAATCGGCACCATTGTCTTTGTTCTCATGGCATATTAATTCTTGGAAGCTGTAATCATGTAATGCCAATCTTGAAAAAACCGTGGAAAATGTTGCATTAAATCTGACTATACCCTATGAGCTCTTCTAACTTTAATTAATCACAAACAAAGTAACATAACCTCACGCCTTGTTTCCTACGAAAGGTTAGGCAGAGGTGAACCTAGTACACCCGCATTTCGCCAGTTGTTTAAGTTCCATGTAATAGGGGGCGAGCCTATTGCCATCAACCGGGTACAAATCTAGACTCTGCACTGCTGTACTGTGAAATTCCAGATGGAGAAACCCAATAACACTTTGCCCGACTTGGGAACCGAACCCAGAATCTCATGCTCAGCAGTAGAGCTTGTAACCAACGAGGCAGTCAGTTTTAATTTGTACATACAATTCTGATTGATCATTGATAAAGCCTCGTGCAAACAGGCGCGACGCGACTGTAACAAAACAATTTCTAAGAAAACTTCACGGTAGAACAATAGATGTCGCGTCGCGCTAGTCTGCATGAGGTTTAATTCTATATGAGTTCGCTTCCCTATCTGGAACAGAAACTTTAAAGTTAAAGTAGATAGGTAACGTTGTTGTTTAAAAATGTACGACACTGACGTCTCTTCTGGTATTTCAAACTGTCTGCCAGAAGAGACACCAGTGTCTTGCATTTGTAAACAACGACAGTACCTTTTACTTTATCTTCAGTTGGAGTTTTCCAATGAATGAAACAAAGAAAACTCATGCTTTTACTTTCCTAATCCATATGCAATAAGTAGCTGTTATTTAGTACTTGAAAAGCTTTGCGAATATCTCTCATCTTATGATGCCTGCGAGAGAGATATCATCATCATCATCCACAGGCCGATTTCATCCACTGCTGCATATCCTTTTTTTATTGTGCACTCAATCCCCACGCCCCTGTGCCAGCCTCATCCAGGGTTTGCCCGCGATGGCAACAATGTCGTCCGCCAATCTCGCCGCACTATGGGAAAAAAATTACTTTTTTTGTTAAAAAATCTGCCTACACCACAATTTTTCACGTCTCGCTGCCATTTTTTTTTATACACTCCTGAGATAACACACTTTGGTGTGTCACTGCCACTTTTCCTTATAAGTTAATACTATAACCTCAAAAAATCGGGAAATGAAGCAAAAAGCAATTTCTAAAAAAAATATTTTAACAAAAATCAGTTTCCAGGACTTTTCAGGTCCCTGGTCATGAATTTATGGTCTGTTTATAAAAAAATAAAAATGGCGGATAAAAAAGGCGAGCGAAAAAAAAAAAAATTTTTCATTTCCCGATTTTTTTAAGTTTTTTTTTTTAAGTATTTTCTATTTTGGAAAAGTGGCAGTGACACACCAAAGTGTGTTTATCTAAGGAGTGTATAAATAAAATGGCAGCGATACGTCAAAAATTGTGGTGTAGGCAGATTTTTGAACAAAAAAAGTTATTTTTTTACCACTGTGCGCCGCCGGACGACCGCCTTCCAGTCCTTGGAAACCACTCGGTTACAGCCTTACTCTACCTGTCTTCATTCATTTTTCTTCGAGAGAAGAACTTAAGATTTGCTTACATTATACGAAGGTAATGTAAGTAAATCGTAATCAGGATATGAATGAAATACACCGAACCCAACGTGGTTTAACCAGACTCGATAAATCGAATGAACCCCAAGATATTTGCACTAGTCTCTGGAGCCTCATGTTGCATGGTGCTACAGAGGCCATTGCATATCAAGGAGTAGACCGGGAGGCGAGGTAATGGTAGGGAAGACGTGCCCTCAGGATGTGAAAGGATTTGCGAGCCGTACCGGATATGCATCCTTGAGTAGACAATGGACTAGTGGAGAGACGGGTGATATTTATCTATGGATAGGTATCTTTTTACGACGTCGCCGCCAGTTGGCTGATGTCAATCTTCACCGGTGAATGCTTTGGTGGAGTTACGTTGCTTTCTCGGCTCTTTTCTATCTCACTGTTGTGCTTTGTTACTCTGCTGTTTTCTGTGTCTTTGTCAGAGGACTCGCTGCTGTCCGTTTCAGGTTTCTTGTATATCTCGCTGGCTGCCTTCAAGCAAATCATAATCAGGATAGAATGAGAAATTTTTTTTATTTGCAAGACTGAATATTCACGGATTCGCTTTGTAAATTGTTACTTATGGTTTACGGTTCCAGTTTGTTCTATGACTGGTAACAGTTTCTAAATGCAACATCAATTCAATCAGAATATAGGTACTCCGTTCCGCTCGTTCGTAATCTGTTCTTATGTCCTGTAGAACATTTTTCAAGAAAATGATGTAGGCAACTATCATTTAGATAATATCTTAATGTGTTCCAAGCATATATGACATTATCGCACCAAAACCGTTCCAAGCAATCTATGAGAAACGGCCCAGTAGGGAATGCTATAAGCCTTTATGCATGTTACGTAAACCATAAACCCAATTTCTCGCGACATAAAAAATGTAACGTATCTTTTCTTTGGGATAAAATAAATTAAAAAGATGGATGTCTAGTTTAATGCCAGCAGCGCTAGGACAGTTAGTTGTGTAGGGTGGCGATATTGTGCGACCTCGTGCCCAACCGCGGCTAATCGATACTGCGACACTGACACAACACTACTCGATACTAATCGACTAACTTTGCAGGTTCTTCCGCCTAGGATTTTATCGATAAGATAGATGTGCATTTCTAGTTGTGGTTGTGGGATGTGGGAATTGATCTGTTTGAATCAATACCTATTTGGACTTTTATCGGATGCGTATATTTTCTTAACGGTTATAAGATAAAATACACACATAACATACACATGTATATAACAATATAAAAAAAACGAGCGAACCTTACAGTAGTCGCATAATATGATGTGTATACAACATCAGACATTTTGGCTGATAGTACCAACCTATCGGAAAATGGGTTGGTACCATCTGACGGCCAACTCTAGCTGTTACACACTTCCGTTCCTTTTCACGAAATCACTCCCACAGATTGCAGGAAAGTGAGAGGAAAGATGTTACACATCAAAAATATCCTACGTAAAGCACAAGTATCTGAAATCTTACTGTATACAAACTAATAATATAAATTTTGAAGCCACAAAATTGCGTACAAAGGAGGTTAAAATATGATTTATATCAGAGAAGAAAACACTCGGTCATCATTTTTCATTTGTTAATTTTGGTTTATTACCTGGGCGCTGTATTCTCGGTAAACCAAATTACTTCAATGTCTTTGAAGCTACTTGTTATCGTATATTTATTAAGTCTGTCATTGTACTCCGACTTCATTTTGCTACATTCATTTGCGGATCAAATTACTTACTTACTGATATTGTTTTTATTTTCAATACTCTATTATAGATTTTGGTCCTTCGATACACAATTCAAAACTTGCTTCTAAAGCAAGATTAAAAACACGAACAAAAATGTTTTCGTGGTAAACATAAATAATAACAAATAAGTAGATCTGTCTTTTCATGCGAATCGGAGTCAGTGTCATTTAGCATTCAAAACAAAGGAAACAAGAAATATGTCGGATATCTTTGACTTCGATTTTAATTATTAGGCAATCAATCAACTATCCTAAAATTATAATTGAACTGATTGTATTATTACTTAACAAAAAAATATATATCAGAGAAGAGAAATTAAGACGCAAAAAAATTGGTGTATTTTGGATGAGACAGCTTCGTATCTGCCAACAGTACCCTGAACCCAAATCCCAGGTTTTTTGATTTACATTAAAGCCAAATTAATCGGAGGTGCCTGGTCACGTTTGACGGATCGAATCCGGACAAATCGACGTTAATTGAGGTTGCCAACCCAGCGTTAAGACTGATGTCCACGAGAAGGTTTCATTATGGAAGTTGACGTTTACAACTGAGTTGCACGGTGATAACATTCACAATTCACAGCAAATCGACTTGCTTTGAGATTAATCAACTAAAACAGACAAAAAAAAACATTTTTCGCCAGATAATTTGGGACGACTTCTTAAATTCTTGTGAAGAAGGAGAAGACCAATTCTTCCTTTTCAGAAGACGGAGGTAAATAAAAAGGCGTAGAGCCTTAATTTATAAAAAGCGACCATCAAGAGTTATGAATCGCTAATGGCGTTCATAAACAAAGAAAAACCAGTACAAATGCTGGCTAAATTCCGTAACAAAATGTTCTTAACACCCGTAATAATTACACCTCTTAGTGCGTGTGATGTTCCAATCAATTTTGTCTTAATTTTGTATATTTTCTAATATTCTTAAATTAGACTAACTTTAAATTATGTTACTTCTCAAACGACAAGAAATGTAATCGGCTCATTTATGGACTATTTTAGATTTTACTCC
This sequence comes from Agrochola lychnidis, assembly GCA_963680765.1. NCBI lineage: Eukaryota > Metazoa > Arthropoda > Insecta > Lepidoptera > Noctuidae > Agrochola > Agrochola lychnidis. Next base: position 8,803,522 of record OY796855.1, on the reverse strand, counting down.
TATAAACTTAACAATTTTTCTGCTGAGTCGACGAAGGTACATTCCTAATTTGAATGCGCTCAAACATCAAACTTTACCGAGCACCCTCACTTAAACGCTGAGCTATAAAATATGCTGTGATCGCCGAAGCGGGTCGGGGACACGTCTTTCGCCCCAATTTTAGCTCAAAGGGCTACGCAGGCCAAGTAACATGCTACGCCCACTTTGATTCAATCCATACAGATTTAAGGGTCACGATTTATATGGTATCTTTCAAAGCATATTTATTGTCATTCATATGTTGAGCGTCAAGTTTCCTTTTCATCTCAAGCTTGACACACTTCGCTTAACTAATACAAGGCCTATAATACTTGACACAGATTCTATATTTATGAGGAGTACCTACTCATGTGATTTTGTTCGTAATTAAAATTATCACGAAACAATGATAAGTGTTACAATAATTATGAAAATTAATTAGTTCTCCATTTGAATATTTATTCTGTTTAATAATAACATCATAGAATTAAGAAAGGTAAAGCTGGTTATTACGACATTTCAAAGTGGATTTAGAGCGAGGGTTTCATCAAATTCACATGTAGATGGTTCAGTAAGCCAGAGGATAAATTCATCAGTCATGCTGCGGCTAATGCGAATGTAACGAGATGGCAATCTTATTAGCTTAGTTTCCGTTATTAGACTTAATATAATTTTACGAACTGCAATTTCCATAAACATTTAACCAGCCATGTATGCCAAAACTGGTTCAAGTAAGTACCTAGTGCTTTGGCACGAATTCTAACAATGCCTAAGCCATTAGTGATAATAAGTGTGATGTTATGTATGTATGTTAAATTATGGCACACATCCAATCAAATGCTTTTATGTTGTTTCGGGAGTAAAAGAACAACAAAGTTTTCGTTGCTTATTTTCCTTGTATGGAACTGTATAGGGCAATAAATGGGAATAGGTTACATAACATGTTTGTATTGCTTTAAGTTTTCTAACTAACGGTTTGAATGACCCAATAGAAAGAAACAGTAGGAGCTTACTTCCATGAATTTTCGATTTGTCAAATAATTTGGAGCAATTGACGAAAAAGATCGTCGGAATCATCATTGAAGACAATAAAAACCTACTTAATGCTTTTTTTACTTGGCTTGACCATAATCACCAGGTCTGGCAAACAGATTGGTGGTCGCAGTTGGTTACCAGCATATAGGTAATACAGCTATCTGACAGATTCTATGCCAGAAACCCCGTAAACCTTGTTCAAAATCCCTGTAAAGCATCAGATTATGATAACATCTACGTAAATAGAAAATTAATCTCAAACATGGAACTTAAGCAATATTCTTCGTCAGTAATATTTGATGTGCAAATAAACAGGGGTAAGTATGCTAAGTTTATTGCTTCACTCGTACGAGAACCGTATACGAGCGAAGTATAAAGACACCATTAAGAGAGATTATACGGATACAGGAGAAGATCGGCAAGTGAATTTAATGAATGTCAAACTACTACAATGTAATCCGTGAGGATATCAAGGAGCATTTACAGAATAATGGATGAATGCTTAGAATGGAAGAGGAGTACGTTTAAAAATTAATAGGCAGTAATCAAAGGGATATTTAAGGCGACCACAGAATCGTTTGTAAGCTGTTGCATAGCTTTTATCACGGGCTTTGAGCGCGGCGATCGAATCAAGAAATTCGTAACGTAACGAAAATAAAACCTAATACTTCCCACTCCGCTTACCATGTAATAACTGTTCCCATGATAACGTGATGTTGTCATGGAGGTTACAAATGCTATGCAATAGCTTTACCGCGGCAGTCCCCGAGTGCCACACGTTTTTTAAATAGGTCATAAAAAGGCTCAGACGTTCCAGATCAAAATAAATGATTATAAAGTAGAAAAAACCACAAACATCACCTATCAGATTACCTACACAATACTACATGATCTGCTACATTTCACACTTCACCAGTATCGATTCTTACACTTCCGCAATGCACAATTGTACGGGTATACAAAACACGTAGAGTGCAGAGTCTACAGTGAGTGCCGAGAGGGTAAACAACCACCTTTGGTGCGCGCCAAGGTTGCAGCGTTGTTTGCGAATCTTCTACCTTTGCGCTGCGCTGCTTGTAGATGCTACGCTACGATGGATCTTTAGATGGAAGCTTTCCTTAAAGAAATGTTTGGTTTGAATTTGTAATGGATAATGTGTTTTAAGCTGAAGCTGCTTCAGCTGTGCACTTTACTCCTGTTAATTTTAAAACTTTGTTAACGTCACCAAGCAACACCTAAGCCGTTGGAATACATTGTACTAAATTTTCGCTGAATTCATTTACTTATCATAATTTTCAAATTCAAACTTTGAAACAGCAACTGTATTGCAAAAGGGATTTAGGAGTTTTGATAAATTGGTAAGTAATGGTTTTGGTTATTATAATCTATTTTGTGGAGCCCTAGGGGACTGCAATTCTGAGGATTAAATTTGAATTTGCACTAAATTAATGGCAGATGTTCTGCTACGAAATAACAGTAACTTATCAAGTCAGCCGGGGTGAAATGTGCTTTGAATGCGTATCTAAACTTAATATTATAAAGAGAAAAGATTTTATTTTTTGTATGTAATGAATAAACTCAAAAACTACTGGACCGATTTTAAAAAAATTTCACCAGTAGAATGCTATATTATCACTGAGTTACATAGGCTATAATTTATAAAGACATCACGCGGGCGGTGCCGCTGGAGGAAGCAAGTTAGAAATATTTTCATACACCATTCATTGCAATATAAAACAAGTTACTTTGTAGCAAAAGAGTAAACACGCAATATAAACCCATTCGAATCTAATTTGAACTTCCAGATGAGTTTTTTTGCCCGTGTTTACAGATTCGGCCACGTAGCAATTCCCGGTCGTAATTAATGCATTTCTCGATCCCAAGTGTCCCGGTGTCCCGGCCTGTTCAGTATTCATGAGAGGGCCTACCGCTAGCACATTACACCCAGATCTGCTTGCAAGTAGTTTCGGATTAGGCTGCCCCACTCACGATTGCGTTTCACTTAGAATTAAGTAGTTTCAAGTCCTCGTGAGCAATTTGTAAGCGTTGCTTCAAGGAAGTTAGGTAAGTTTCGAGTTCCTTTGGTTACGTTAGTTTGTACGGTTCATGTATTAATTTTACTACGTTTACTATCAGTATTGCAAAAACTGTGTTTGTTTTTAATTTTATCATTCTTATACCCTTTGTTGTCGTAATTTAGGCTGTGCTTATCAAATACATAATTATTTGAACCTGTCTGATATGATGAGCCTATAAACCTAAAAACCGATAAACCTGGGAGGTAACTTGTTGTCTTATAGAAAAACACATAATTGAAGGTAAACATTGTTACTACTTGTTTCTAATAACATTATTTACCAGCACAAACAAACTATTAGCAACTCTAGAAGCCACGTGTATCGATCCAATTTAGTCAAGGGTAAAACACCATTGTAAGTTTCAGGCATAGAATAGAATAGCAGAAATGCCAATTGAAACAATGATTGATAAAATAACTCGTAATTCAGTAATGCGTTTGAATTTATAGGCCAGTTTAGTCTTAAGACCTCGAAGTATGGAAGAAGAAGTTGAGAACACATTGCGCCGACCTTGGGATAACTTGGGTTAGAGAATGATGATGAGTCTAAACTTCTAAAGACCTTGATCAAGATTCTTCAATGCAATGGCTTTTATTGCTTCATTTTGCATTGTACCTCGAGATCTATGCACCTTTTTGTGAATGCGTTTTATGGCGTTTCATTTGAGTTTTTTTGATGATGAGTCTAAACTTCTAAAGACCTTGATCAAGATTCTTCAATGCAATGGCTTTTATTGCTTCATTCTGCATTGTACCTCGAGATCTATGCACCTTTTTGTGAATGCGTTTTATGGCGTTTCATTTGAGTTTTTTTGATGATGAGTCTAAACTTCTAAAGACCTTGATCAAGATTCTTCAATGCAATGGCTTTTATTGCTTCATTCTGCATTGTACCTCGAGATCTATGCACCTTTTTGTGAATGCGTTTTATGGCGTTTCATTTGAGTTTTTTTGATGATGAGTCTAAACTTCTAAAGACCTTGATCAAGATTCTTCAATGCAATGGCTTTTATTGCTTCATTCTGCATTGTACCTCGAGATCTATGCACCTTTTTGTGAAAGTGGTTTATGGCCTTTCATTTGAGTTTTTTTTTTTCAAAGCCTAGGCACCGGATTGCGTTACTCAAGTTAATTACAGTTTTTTTTACAGTTTCGCGTGTTAGTGCTATAGAACCTGTTTTGGCGTGGCCAGTATTTTTTCAACTTTTTACTTCGCGGTTTACAATTTATGAATGTGAATTTTAATGTGAAAACAAAATTTCCGTTTGTGTAAGTATAACTAAAACATTGCCTTTAAATTATTTTGGGGTTGGTTTTTTGGAAGTTCTTACTTTTACACGGACAATCTGCTATTTCATGTCACCCCTTAATAGTGATTTATGAGTACTTGATGGAGATGAATTCTGTTATTTTTCGGCCGTCTCCTTCCAATTCTTTTTCGGAATTGGGTATTTTTATGCAAATAGTGTTGGGAACACTACCCGTTCTGTTTAATCCCGGTCTTTATTACGAGGGGTCCCAATCAGCCCCCTAGATCCGATGCTGGATTACGTTATACCCGCGAAAGTCCTATCAATATTCATGAGCAGACGATCGACGATGAATAGTCGATGAGTGTTGGACGTGTCGATGTCGTGTCGATATGTCGATCCGCTTTCCATGTTGCACGTCACTAGTTTTCGAATTTTAAAAATAAAGTTCCGAATTTAGATTTCTTCTTCATTGCATTCCGTTTGAAAACGTTAAAAATAGGTATGAGAAGATGGTATATGTCCTTTCCAAAAAACTTTAAAAATATTTGTTAGTTATATTTAGACGTACTTAATGTTTTATTTGACATTATAAAACGACCGTCCATTTTGCAGACTTGAACGACAAAACTCTTTGACAGGCAAAATCAACGTCCAAAAAGCAGGTTTTCATTATGAGAGTTCCCCCTGAACCTCCGTTACATTAGTATGCAAATTTTTCATATCACCCCGCGACGAATGGCCAGACTATCAATCTAAAGCGTCCAGGTGTCGGCCCGTTGTCATGGTAACGATCTCCTTTGTTCCGTCGCTTTTAACGATGTAACTTGATTTTATTAGGGACGTTCAAGTTTTTGTCGAAGTAACAAATGCGATTTATAACCCTTTCGCAGATGAACAATTGTGTTTAACTAGCCTTCTAGAAAGGATAACAAAGATGCATTGAAGCACTGACATAAATTATTATAATCATAACCATTCTGTGATGTTACGTCAAAGAGACGAATGAAGAAACATGTTGACGTTTGAATAAAAATATAACATGTTAAAATCCGATTGCGAATAATTCATAAAACGACCAACAGATTTTTCTAGGATTGACTTTCAAATGACAGACGTCCAATGCGGACAGACAAGCTCTTTTCGAAAAAGTGACAAATTCGCACATGTGCCAGCTAGAGCCGGCAGCAATTATAAAAACGAAGTGTCCGTTTGGCCGTCCGTCCACTAATACCCCTCAAACCCGCTGGAAATCCAGCCTCGAAATAGACATCCAGGTCAAACGGAGTTGTGCAAATTTTAAAACAAATTGACCTAGATTTAGTGTCTCATAAATATTAAATTTTTCCCCGTATACCCGATAAGCTTTTGTGCCAAAGTTATTCCAGTACCATATGCAAAATTGGATCGGCATATGAGATTGTTTGTACCGAGAGGATTAATAGTGATTTAAGGGCCAGTGCCCAGTAGCGGCACGGCATGGCAAGGGATTTTTATGCAACGAATAGAAATATAATTTAATAGCATGACAATAAAATTTAAATTCCAATGGTAACGATGCCGCGGTATCCTTAAGCATGCCGCGACGTCCTTAGGCATCATCATTGAAATTTCAATTTGACTGTCATACACATAAGTTTTATTTCTATTCGTTGCATAAAAATCTTTTGCCATGCCGTGCCGCCACTGGGCGCCGGTTCTAAAGGAGAGTGACGTGATTTTAGTATAATTATTAACCTGATTAGAAATGGCTGCGTAACTACATACGTTGTGTAATATTGTTTTCCTTGCCTTGAATTTTCATATGAGCAGTCTCAGTGTGTATAAATTTGCTGGTATTCAGTAATAAAAGCATGTCTAACTATCCGATACATATACTATAGTAACTAGCTGACCCGGCAAACGTTGTTTTGTTACCACCCTTATCACTTCAGGAGGAGACGCCCTGGGCGTCGGGAATCACAGGCAGATTTCCGGCCACCGTAGGCGCGGGCTTGCGGACGGTGAGCAATGGGCAGCTCGCCGTCCGATAAGGACCAAGCCCGGGTCGACGGTGCGTTGTGTTCCACGCGCGCCTCAAAAAGATGTCAGCAGAATTGACGGGGTCCGCTAGGGCCAATGCCTGCCGGGGGTTCGAAGAAAACCGATAGGGACATCGTGGCCCCCTGGCAACACGGCAACTGAAGGAACACGGGTGGGTTTTAGTCAGTAATAGTCTGACACGCCATCCCGCTCCGCTCAGAGCGGGAGAAGTTATCTGATAATTTCCCAGCCAAAAAAAAAAAACCCTTATCACTTAAGGGTATGAAAAATAGATTACGACTGATTCTCAGACCTACCGAATATACATATAAAATTTCATAAAAATAAATCAAGCCGTTTCGGAGGAGTATGGCAACTAACATTGTGGCACGAGAATTTTATATGTTTTTAAGCTATTGCATAGCTTTTATCGCGGGCTTTGAGCGCGGTGACCGAATCAGGAAATTCCGTAACGTAACGAAAATAAAACCTAACACCCCTCACTCCGCCTACCATGTAATGACGGTTCGAACGTCACGTCATCACCCCAAGTGTAGCGTTGACAAATAGGAAGTATGGAGGTTACAAATGCTATGCAATAGTTTTACCGCGGCAGTCCCCGAGTGCCACACGTTTTTTGTTTGTTTGTAAGTTGGTATGTAGGGGGCAATCTCTGGAGCTGCCAGTCGGATTTTAAAAATTCTTTTTGCATTGTATAGTCCAATTCTTAAGGAAGGTTATAGGCGCGGATGAAGTCGCGGGCAGAAGCTAGTGTCAGATAAAATACTAGAATAACCTCGACCATAATCTTTGTCTAGAGTTTAAGAAATAAGAAGCTGATTTACGATTACTGAAATAGATTCCGTCTGATAGTGATCTTACACAAAGCCATAAAAGAACTCCCCTAAATAGCTTAGTAAGATATTTATTCAGTTGCCCACGAGAGCTGAGACACTAGCGTAGTAAATTTTGAATTCCATTGTGTTATGTTATGTCACAGTAAAGAGTACCAAATTTACCACAGGCGAACGTTGATGGAACGAAACTAAGCCATTAAGTCGTTTTAAAAATTAATAGCCCATTCGAAACTAAGCTTAGTGGTCGTTATTCACGGTTCGTTCAGTATAGGCGTGGAAATCGCCTGTTTCACGTCGGGTGACAATTTTTTACGCCATTTTCAAATCAACTTTCTAACGCTTAACTGACTATTATTACATTTTCTACATCACGGTAGTTCGGGTTAACATCGTGAATTTTAATATTTTTAGAGTTCCGTACCTCAAAAGGAAAAAACTGAACCCACTCGTGTGTCTGACTGTCTGTCCGTCTGACACAGCCAATTTGCTCCGAATCTAATGGACCGATTAAGTTGAAATTTGGTACACATATGTATTTCTGTGACCCAAACACGAACGTGTAACGTGTAAATGAATTTTGAATATGGGGGTCACTTTTGGGGGGTAAACAAGAAAATTAAAAAAAAAAGTTTTTCAAACTGTACCGCGTGTGTCGTATCAAATGAAAGGGATTATTGCCAGAATCCCATTCTTTTTTTTCGTTGATGAATATTGACTATTCCTCCCACCTTATCTCCGAAACCGGTGAGCCTAAAATCTTGAAAAACACAGAGAATGGTTCTTTACTCATAGATTACAGGAAAACCTATAAGAAGTCTAAGGTCTTAAAATAATATGGTAAATCTCTCAACATTGTGCGTACAAACTTACATTTGCAGTTGGAATGTATGAATGAATGAATGATATATTTATTTGCAATGGGAGAACATGTTTTTCAACTACAATGTTAAGTTTGTTCTTCGGATAAATAAATTCATCTCAACTACGGAACCCTTCATTGTGCGTAGTCCGACACGCACTTGGCCGATTTTTATTGAGGTTCCGCTTGTCGAAGCGCGTTTTTATACGCAACACTTTAGGAACGCAACAACTCTGAAATAGGTGTGAAGATAGAGGTCGCAAGAAACTCGATAAAAACTGACACCTGATCACCACAGACCTTGCTTTTTGTGCCATTGATGTCAATGACAAGGCCCCTTAAAATCTAACTATTTTACTCTAAAAATCATGAGCGTCTGGATATTCTCTTTGAGCTTTCATTGAATCCACCAATATTCGCTATCAGACTATCCGCCTCTATCTAAATTTGAATATTCGAGCACAAACTACGCGCGTCCGTATCGCTGAATCGCTTACACACAGCGATGCATCGCTTTAAATCATCACACTGTAAATGGCAGAAAACATTGTTCGGAGTTTGCGTTGTTCGAAAATTTCGCTGAAGGCACGTTTCAGCGGCTGCGTTGCATTATGCCATGGTTCATTCGGCTACGGCCGCTTTGAAGCGGTTAAGGCTTGATTTACATTACCTATAGTTAACGGCCCGATGAAATATTATTAATCACTTATGCATTTCCATTTTCAAGTTGCGCTTGGAAACTGCAGTAATTTTAATTTTTGTTAAATAATAATGACGTCATTCATGTTTGTGATGCTGGAACTTTGCATTTTTTTCAACAATTGCATCACTGAATATCGTTTTGTTTTTGGCTGGCATTAAAGAGTTAACAGTAAATTAAAAGTGTGTGTAAATTATATTTCATAACTGTGTGTGTGTTTTCAAATTGTGATTTGAAAACACACACACAGTTATGAAATATTATGAGATCATAGTTCTTACTCAAACAAAAGTCTAGTACCAGGTACTGGCAGGTACTTGGTAGCTAAAGAACAACCTTATTTTTTGACAATATTTTAGACAAATAAGATAAGATCAAGTTTGGAAACCCCAAAGGGTTAGGCAGAGGTGTATCTATGTATAATACACCCACATTTCGTAAGTCACATGTGATCGGGGTGAACCTATTGCCATCAACCGGGCACAAATCCTTATTTTAGATGGCTTAATCAGCATATAATGTTCCCACTGCTGGGACACAGGCCTTCACTCTGTGAGAGGGAGTGGGCCGTAATCCACCATGCGGGTCCAGTGCGGGTTGGTGGATTTATACAGTGCGAGTCTTTATAATGTGCACATATCAAAATGAGGGAATCTATGCTTAATTCTATCGATGGTTTTTTTTTTTTAATGAACATTGGGTCTTAGAATGAACATGGACAAGACAAAGGTCATGTCAAATGCCCATGTGACTGACACCCACTCTCATGAAGATCGGAGACGCTACGCTCGAAGTTGTGGACGAGTATGTTTACCTAGGACAAACTGTCCAGCTGGGTAGGTCCAACTTCGAGAAAGAGGTCAATCGTCGAATCCGACTCGGCTGGGCAGCGTTCGGGAAGCTACGCAATATCTTTTCGTCCCACATACCATAGTGTCTCAAGACGAAAGTCTTTGACCAGTGCGTGTTGCCAGTGATGACCTTATGGTACTGAAACGTGGTCGCTCACAATGGGCCTTATCAGAAGGCTAAAAGTCACCCAAAGGGCAATGGAGAGGGCTATGTTTGGGGTTTCCCTACGTGATCGAATCAGAAATGAAAAGATCCGCAGGAGAACCAAGGTAACCGGCATAGCCCGAAGAATTGCTAAATTTAAGTGGCAACGGGCAGGGCACATAGCTCGCAAAACGGATGGCCGATGGGATAGAAAGGTTCTGGAGTGGCGACCACGTACCGGAAGACGTAGCGTTGGAAGGTCTCCCACAAGATGAACCGATGACCATGTGAAGGCCGCAGGAATCTGCTGGATGCGGAAAGCACAGAATCGGTCAAAGTGGCGGTGCTTGGGGGTGGCTTATGTCCAGCAGTGGACGTCTTTCGGCTGAAATGATGATGATGATGAATTTTTTTAAAGATACGTAATTGGGGTCTTATTGAGAAATTTTACGGTTATTGTAAAAAATTCTGAAAAAAAAAGATCATTTAGTTTTAAAGTTACACCGTTTTGTTTAAAAATTTCATAAAATAAAATATTTAGATTTTTTTAAATATTTTTTTTGTCGATAAAATTAAGCATAAATTTACGCATTTCGATATGTGCACATTATAAAGACTCGCACTGTTTGTTTTATATTTTAGATATTTGTAATGGAAATCCCATCTATCTGATACAAGCTAGACCACGTCCATCAGTCAGTGTGTTGTTTATAAAGCGGGCCACTCACACGGCGATGTTTACGTGACAGAACAATCGCAGCCGCTGCGTGTTTGTGATACGCGTAGTAACGTTGTTTCACGTTATCGGCGTGTTTACTTTTGTGACGTGAATACTATTTAGTAAGGGAAAAGAAAACAGTACAATCGATTATGAGTTTATGATAAACTAACAATAGATTGAGAATGCATATCATTGTGCAATTACTGTGTTTTATTTCTGAACTGCGCTTTGTAGAGAAAATGCCAGGATAAGACATTTGAGTCTGCCTCTAAATAATTTTACTGCGGACAGAGTAATATATCCTATCCTTTTTAACGATCAATATTTGTATATATATTTATTTGTAATCACGTTCTGGAAAACGGCTCTAACGATTTCGATAAAAGTTGCAAAATAGGGGTTTACGGTGGCAAAAAATCGATATAGCTAGGTCTCATATCTGGAAAAATTTGTTTTCTCCGTATTTTCATCCGAGCAGAGCTCGGTCGCCCAAAGTTTTGAACAAGATGGCTACCTTAGAATAATGAAATGGCAGCATGGAATTAGTAAGTACCTACTATCATGGCAGAACGGAATTCATATGTACTATACATGGAATTAGTATGAACTATCTTAAACTATTAAATGAGCATTCTCAATTTTCACCCGAGCAGAGCTCCGTCGACCAGGTACACACGGCTACACATCAAGCTATACATTTCCAGTTTATGCTGATCTCACATTGTGTAGGATTTCGGTACAATGCGAGGTCAGCTTATACTGGAAATTGTATAGCTTGATGTGTAGCCTGTGTACTTACTAATTAAATATATATGTATTAATTTAACGTCTTTACTTGTTAGACATAATATCCCAATAAAGGCTAGACAGTGCCCTGTCCGAGTAAAAAACTCGAGACGGTGAGGGAAATCGACTGAAATGAAATCCAAATTGCCACCACGCCCTAGGTATATGAAAACCACGCTTTGGTGACGCTTCGCTTCTTCAAGATGGAAGGGAAACGAATCTGTTCTATCTTTTCTAGAATGAGTTTTAGATCAATCAATACACCCAGAAAGAAAAGGAACTTTAAGTTAAGAGGGTTTATCCTAAAACTTGGCAACGGCACAAATAGCTGCCAAATATTTATTGGGAGAAAGAGATGGAGCTATACGTCCAGCACGCATAGCATGACCACCGTAGAAACGAGTTTTGTCGACGGAAGAATAGACAAAATGACAGATTGTGATTGTTTATCTATCATTTTGTCTACTCTTCCGTCGACAAAACTCGTTTCTACGGTGGTCATGCTACGCGTGCTGTAGAGCTTCTTCTCTTTCCCACACTGAAGTAATATTAAAATAATACTGATTTTGAGAGGGTGGTAGGCCCCTTGTTTTGATTAGTTTGGCAACATTACTGTATGAAATAAAGAACTGTGGCTAACTAGTGAACTAAAATATTGATTATTTAATGAAATAATTAATATCGTAATACCGAATATTTAGTTTTAGATGTACTTAAAAAAAGTATTTGCAAACTTTCGGAAAGCCTTTGATACACTTAGAACGGTTACAACATCAAATTTAGTGTTATAATTGCAATTCGTTATTAATATTCTAGTTCACTAGTTAGCCACATTTCTTATTTGTCTTATTTCCATGCAGTAATATTACCAAATTAACCAAAACAGCGAAATATTTGACATCTATTTGCGACGTTGCCTATAAACGCTCTTAAAATTTAAAAAGGAAAATAAATTGTTTTACAATAATAATCACCACAATCACATTTACATGGAGCGACTCGACTGCCTATCTGACCTCCACAATCCAAGAAATTAATAACACGATACCCCTTGGTAAGACTGGTTGTCAGACTTTCGAACTTCTGACGTCCCGTAACGACAGTCACAAGATCTACGAATGACAGCCGGGACAAATGGTTTAACGTGCTTTCCGAGGCACGGAGGAGTCTCGGTATGTAAAGATGGTCACCCATCCAAGCGTAGCTTAACCTGATGGATCGACCCGTGCGGCTGTTATTACTTATCCACGAGCTCCACGAATGATTCTAAATACAGATTGTGCAATCCACGAAGACGCGCCCCACTCCGCTCCGCTCCGTACTGTAACGCTTACAGTACAGTAATCGCGGAGTGGGGCGTGTCTTCCTGGATTGCACTATCTATAGCTTGAGCAAAGACATGAATATTCTTGAGTATCCCGATTCTGACCACACACAATAAAGCGAGTTTCCCGCTAGAGCCAATAAAAACCCGTAGAAATGAAACCATAATCTGGATTAGATGGGCGCACAAACGACGAAGCAATATAGCAGGGGTCCATAATGAAAATCAATAATCGATTCACCTCAGAAGCATGTTGAGAATCGTGACAAGACTGCGATGGCAATTTTTCATCGACAATCGCTTGGAACTTAATCGTGTGGAAAATGCAAGAACATCGAGCCGCATCACTATCTGTCCGCGACTCGATCGATACCTACGTATCGATAAGTCGAGTCATCGACTCGATTATTTTTGCGTCATAACGTTACCGGTTATTTCCGTTTAAATCTGGTTGACGTAAGCGGATATTGACATTTTTATGATTCTGATTTCTTAACGGCTGATACCGGTTTTTAATAAACATAGTGAGATATCTTTTTGTTATTGCATGGCTGGTGATTTAAAAGCTTGTTTTGACATATTTGATGATGTTGAAGTAGCTAATCACTGTAATTACTTACAGAAAAACCATTGGTCAAGTAGTAATAGGTATGTCTAATTCAAATATATGGTTTACTTATCACGTGTAAAAGTTCTATTTTCTCATTCTGCCCTTTATTCTACACATTTAATCATCCACAGTTCTCACACTCAATTCAAAAGGTTTTCAACATAAGGTTGAATTTTAATTAGCGAACACAATAAACATTTAAAAAAACTAAAAAAAATAGAAAACATTTAGAAAAGTTATCTACAGTTGTTACTTAAAAGTCGACTATCGTTAAAGCAATCAGCTAATGGAAAACAGTCACCCCATATTTTTTCTCGTTCCATTTCCAAACACTATTATAATACAAAAACGTGATTTCATTTCAAATTAAATCTTATCGTAAGGTGAGAGAACTTGTTATTGCAAAAGCTTTCCTTACAAAATGGAATTTTTCACATACAGTGTTTGGCGTTCGAAGTCACAAAATCAATTTGTAAACGTTTTATGGCGAAGAAAAATGTGCTTTATTTAATTGAACATTGAGTTTATATTTGGAAGTTGATGACAACGTAGTGTCAGTGATGTGAATGAAATACTAATAATTCAGGTACAATGCTGAAAGAGAAGTAGCCAGACAATCGATTGAGAAGGTTTATTGGTAGGTAGAATGTCTTTGACCAGTGCGTGTTGGCCAGTGATGACCTATGGCACTGAAACGTGGTCGCTCACAATGGGCCTCATTAGAAGGGTGAAAGTCACCCAAAGGGCAATGGAGAGGCCTATGCTTGGAGTTTCTCTACGTGATCGAATCAGAAATGAAGAGATCCGTAGGGTGGAACCAAGGTAACCGACATAGCCCGAAGAATTACCAAACTAAGTGGCAGTAGGCAGAGCACATTGCTTGCAGAACCAATGGCCGGTGGGGCCGAAAGATTCTAGAGTGGCGATCGTGTACCGGAAGACATAGCGTCGGAAGGCCTCCCACAAGGTGGACCGATGACCTTATGAAGGCCGCAGGAATCCGCTGGATGCGAGAAAAACAGAACCGGCCGAAATAGCGACGCTTGGGGGAGGCCTATGTCCAGCAGTGGACGTCTTTCGACTGAAATGATGATGATTGGTAGACGTCGAAACTCGGGACTTTCCTAAATGTTACAAATTACATACATACCCTTGAAATGATAGTTTGCAAAACAAAAAAGAAAAATAATTCAGGTCAATGCCTTCCTAAGGTGATTAATTGTATTCAACGTTCTTATAATATTATTCAGAAAGTAATTAATTTCAATTAAGTGATGTCCAACGTTAAAAAGAAACAATTAATCTAATTTGCGAATTTTTTTTAGCCATTAGCCAAAGCTTACACAAAAAGAAAAACTGGCCAAGTGCTTGTCAGACCACGCACAATGAAAGGTTCCGTAAAGATTTACATGTTATTTTAAGACCAAAGACTTCATAATATAGGTTTTCCTGTAATCTATGAGAAAAGAACCATTGTGTTTTTTCTTTTTCAAAATTTTAAGCTCATTAGTTTCGGAGATAAGGGGGGGAATGGTAAATTTTCATCTATTTTCTTAAATATTTATTTTAAAATATATCGTATATTATCGTATGATACGTCATACGGTACAGTTTACAAAACTTATTTTTTAAATTTTCAATTGCCCCCGAAAGGTGACCCCATATTCAAAATTGATTAATTTACGTTACACGTCCGTGTTTGGGTCACAGAAATTCATGTGTACCAAATTTCAACTAAATTGGTCCAGTAGATTCGGAGAAAATTGTCTGTGGCAGACGGACAGACACCCAGCCAGCCAGTCAGACACACGAGTGATCCTATAAGGGTTCCGTTTTTCTTTCTGAGGAACCCTTAAAAGTAGGAATGCAAAACAATTACACAGCAAAATATAACAATTTCGTGATTCACTGCGATATTAACATTATTACTGCGCAACAAGGGAATGTTTTCTTGACTATTCTAAAAATTTAATAATGATTAGCATAAATAGTGTATCAACATTATTTAAAACATTTTCTTTATGAAATGATTTATGTACCGTAAATGGGCCGCTTTAGACAGTGTTTTTCACTAATCTTTGTTATAAAAGACACAATGGTATGTACTTTACAGCTTAATAAAAATAAATTCGTCAAGGTCTTCATTTAGTCAAAATAATCTTAATTAGCTTGATTATTTTCGTGTAAACGACTTACTAATTAATTATTCAAGCAACAACAACCATAAATTAAAACAATGATAAAAGAAAGGTTAAATAAATAAAAGTTAAGTAGTTATACTTGTATTTTAGTGTTGTGCCATTGGCCTGTATATTCACGAAATTCAATAACGAAAAGAATTTAAATGTCAGAGGCAGGCAAGAAATTCAGAAATGAAAATAAATTATTCCCTCTGTACAAAGCACACGAAATAATAGAAATTCAAATAAATTACCCATATTCCGCTGGCTGAAGTGAGTTTATCATCAAGTCGGAGCCCGCCTCAAATCTAATTTCCTTTTAATATGTCGAGCTCCTTGCAAGCGCGTTAACTAAATCTGTTATCCGTGCGAGAATGAAGGTTGAATACTAATACGCGAAGTACCGATTATTTTGGGCGTGTATCCGAGTTAAACTTACCTCCTCGTTATGGGCACGGAATACTGAGTTTCTGTTTATAGGCACCGACTATACTTCGATTTTTTTACAAGACTAAAATTATATTTGGTGTCGACATAAAAATAACCTTAGTTACCGAGTGAGTGACTCTCACCAAGGACTACTGAATCATTCTCTGCAGGACCTTCATTGTTATTAAAAAAATTAAAAAACGTGTAGTACTCGTGGACTGCCGCGATAAAGCTATTGCATAGCATTTGTAACCTCCATACTTCCTATTTGTCAACGCTACACTTGGGATGATGACGTGATGACATAAAACAAAAATTACTTTCCCATGACAACATCACGTTGTCATGGGAACCGTCATTACACGGTAGGCGGAGTGGGGGGTGTTAGGTTTTATTTTCGTTACTTTACGGAATTTCTTGATTCGGTCGCCGCGCTCAAAGCCCGCGATAAAAGCTATGCAATAGCTTAAAAACAGTGACACTCCGGGAGTGCCGACAGAAGTGGAAACTTGAAAAATAAATCGACACCGCGGTAATCAACGCGTTGATGTCTTTTACTCCACGCACAGCGGTAATCAACGCGTTGGTGTCTTTTTAATGGTCAAAAGCTGGTGTCGTCACGGTGACGCGAAATCAATGGTTTAGTCCCATTTCAAAAATGCCCAACGCGCCTAAAGAAGTTTTCACTTCAAAAGTCGCTGTCAGTTGTCATTTTGATCTAGAAAATTAAAAATCAGAGTTTGGTAAGTTTATGAATAACTTTGTTATAAGAGGATTACTTCACTACATCTTACGCTTCTACAATAGTTTCAGTAGTTTCTGCCAAACGTTGACTTGTACCTGCAAAAGAAAAAACGGGTGATTAATAAAACATTACCAGGACTTCAGAACTGCGACGTAACTACGAGTTTTGTGACATTTTAAAACAAAGCCAATATTAAAGAGGGCAAACAATCACGAATTCACGACCCTCCCTTTAAAACTTCTTAGTCAACATTTCTTTTATTTATTACTGTTCGTTTGTTTGTGAACCACTATTTCTTTCTCCTGGCGATTACAAATGGGAAAATTATACATATCATGCGATGTAAGAACAAACATTTCTTTAAAATATAATGCGATGGCTTACATGCGAACAGTGATTCATGACATGAATCTTGCCCTAATATACATTTAGTTAAATAAATTCAGTTATAAGTGAAAACTTCTTTAGGCGCGTTGGGCATTTTTGAGATGGGGAAAAAACAATTGAACTCGCGACACTGTTACCGTTCCCTCATTAAAAGTAGGTATATCCTGCACAGTAAAATTATTTAAGGTTTCACTTCTGTCGGCACTCCCTGAATGCCACTGTTTTTTTTTTTAAATTTAATTTGAAATGTTAGATGGAGTCATGTTTCCAGGGACCCCAGTTTTCCACATTATCATTCATCAAAGGAACTAAGTGCTTATCGTAGATTTTTTAAATTAGATGTCCCAGGAAAAAAGGCTTCGCAGAATACTATATCCCAACAAAAACATTTCATGTAAAGTATGTTGAAAAGACTTACATAAAGCTTTCACTGTTAAAAAGTTATCTGATCTAGAGCCAAGACCCTAACTCTAGAAGGCTTACCTTTACAAACCTTAGATCTTGTAAAAATGTACGGCTTGGCCGTTCCATTGAACTTGGTGTGTCAAGTCTGCAAACTACATATTATCCTGAGAATTTGAGCTCTCTTTATCCAGGCCGAATATATGTGTATGGTTTCGAAATACGACGAAACGCTTCGAGAAAGGATAGGTAGTGCCCCTAATTTTTGTTTTTGGCTCGTCTTGGCGGGGACACTGAAGATTTTATGATAGAAAGAAAATCGGATACCCCACTTCCCTTTGAGGATCCATTCCATTAATCTATGGCTACACTTATAACTTTCTAAATAGACACGGTACCGTTTAAATTTTTGAAGTGAAAACTTCTTTAGGCGCATTGGGCATTTTTGAGATGGGAAAAAACAATCGAACTCGCGACACCGTTACCAACACCTCATATTTGCTAACGCGATTGTGCTCTTTATTTATATTACGTTACGGATCAATGTTCTATGCAAGTATTTTTACGATAAAGGTTTTGGAAATATTTTTTAAATTGTTCAAGTTCACTTCTGTCGGCACTCCCGGAGTGCCACTGTTTTTTTTTTGTTTTCTCGATCACAAAGGAAGGAAGATTCCTGTCTCTGGGATCTACGAAGTTTTTGCCTAGAAGCGGCAGTAACATTAAAAGTGTTAAAACTACACTATACTACTTGGAAGGGTGTTATTCCTACGAAACGAAAAACACTTAAACATCTTCTCATAATAATTTCAGAAGGTAGCCTCTTGATTCCATCAACCTTTAAACCCTTTAAAATGCGACCTTTTAAAACTTAATTGGTGCACTGCAGTGAGTTAATAATGGACATACAAATTAACCGAGTAAATGAAAGACGCCTAACGAGTCACATCCGCATCGTTTAATTAGCGTCACGGGGTGTGACGTCATATTATGTCCTTCCAGTGTACTATTAAGGACGAACCATTTCGTACGTATGTTGATGTTCATAAACGTCCATTTTCGCTTTCGTTCAAAAGACAATAGTAATAAAGAAAACAGTTGAATTCTAGATGTGTAAGGAAGTTGATCGTTACTTTCATGTGTAAAGGCACCCACAGAAATGCGCGACGCAACTCTAGTAGAACAATTTCTATGAATTGTTCTACCAGAATCGCGTCGCTTAAGTGGCAATGGGCAGGGCACATTGCTCGCAGAACGGATGGCCGATGGGGCCGAAAGGTTCTGGAGTGGCGACCGCGTACCGGAAGACGTAGCATTGGAAGGCCTCCCACAAGATGGACCGATGACCTTGTGAAGGCCGCAGGAATCCGCTGGATGCAGAAAGCACAGAATCGGTCGAAGTGGAGGTGCTTGGGGGAGGCCTATGTTCAGCAGTGGACGTCTTTCGGCACTTTTCCTTAAAAGCCAATACCATAACCTCAAAAAATCGGGAAATGAAGCAAAAAACAATTTCTAAAAAAAATATTTTTACAAAAATCAGTTTCCAGAAGTTTTTCAGGTCCCTGGTCATGAATTTATTGTCTGTTTATAAAAATTCAAAATGGCGGACACAAAACAGCGGCCCAAAAAAAAAATTGATTCATTTCCCGATTTTAAAAGATTTTTTTTTAAAAAGAATTTTCGATTTTGGAAAAGTGGCAGTGACATACCAAAGTGTGTTGTTATCTCAGGAGTGTATAAAAAAAATGGCAGCGATACGTCAAAAATTGTTGTGTAGGCAGATTTTTGAATAAGTCTTTTTTTTCCACTGTGCGTCGCATCGCGCCTGTCCGCAGGAGCTTGAAGGGTGTTTGGATAAAGACGCGGGTTCCCGGTAAGGATAAGTCAGTACCGATCGGAGTGGGTGAAACTACCCCGTGTTCATTTATGCGCTTACACATAAAGAAATATGTTTAACATTGTAACCGTTTCTTTCTTTGAGCGATCTATACCGAAAAACAAGGCAGCAGGTAAGGCTTTTCCGACCAATACTTCAAAGGTACCTTATACATATACCTACGCTATTTTCTTAATTGAAATGATCGTGCGCGTTCATTGACTAACCATTCAAATTAGTTGAGGGATCAATAACCGCCTGACCTCTACAACGTGTAGACCAGTCGCGTTTACCTAGCTTTTTGCCCTACTGTGCCACCTATGTTAAGGTCCTTCAAACACTACATCGTCTTTCAACTAAAGACTTACAAAAAACGCAAGGTGTTGCTCTAGCAGAAAAACAACAACACCACGTTCAAAGCCAAGTATGTACTTACAATTACACGTCAGGTTAAAGATTACTGAACAAATTACAACATAGTACCTTTAGCTCATTAATACTGTATTATCTTTACTTGTAACAGTTGTAATGAAGTAAGCAAGGACAGGAGCAGGGTCACGGAAGTACAACTGTACAGTCAATCGCATTTATACATAATGGTAACATTTTAACATTGACAGCGCCTTTAGTGCTTAGCAGAAGGGCGGTTTTCGTAGTTTTCGATTTTCGTGTGGTTGACCGTACACCTGCTATGCATGCATACTTGTGTAATGCGGTTACATGTATGGTATGACCGACATATCCATTGTAATTCTAATAACATTGATGTCAATTATTTAAACATCTTTATTGTGATCATGAATGTCAACGGTTTCGATGTCCCATGGATAGAAATGATTTGCTAGTATTGTTGCTCGCGCAGAAATTGTACACTGATTATTTCGGTAGAAGTTTAGATTTGTTGACCAGAACAGATGTCTATATTAGGGAACTACCGTATCCCGGGTCGACGGCGCTTTGTTTTCCACGCGCGCCTCAAGGAGATGTCAGCAGAACTGACGGGGTCCGCTAGGGCTGATGCCTGCCGGGGTTGTGAGGAAGTCCGAAAGGGATACCGTGGCCCCTAGCAACTTGGCAACTGAAGGAACACGGGTGGGTTTGTCAGTAAGAGTCTGACACGCCCTCTCGCTCCGCCCAGAGTGGGATATTTGATAATTTCCCACCCAAAAAATAAAGGAAACTACCGTATCATGAAATTAAGGCTTAATTAAGGACAAAAGAAGCTTTGCGTGTAGCAATGGACACAATACGACATGTAGCTAATGTACTTGATGATCATCAAGGTCTTGGTACCATGGTATATTTTTCTATTTAGAAAATATTGCACCTTGCGCCATATATCTCTCCAGAACACGTTAACCTCGAGCCCATCCGACACAGTTCACGGCTGTTAAAAAACAACAAAAAAAAATAAAGCTATCTTTTTGCCGTAACAAAATCCAGACAAACTTGTTTGAAGAAGAACTCGTTTAACAGGTAGGTTTAGTCCTTGACTGTTTGGTCCAGAAAATAGCTATATTTTTGGGTAATTACCTGAAATTTACTTATGTAAATTATTATTATTACATTATATTAGCATGTTTTTAACCACCAGTTTTGGGATTGCCAGTTACAACAAAAGGTTTGTAATGATTATCCAGGTACAAAATGTCTAATATTACTTAAATTTAAAAAAGTAGTCATAATTAAATTCTTGAAGAGGTTCTTTTCAAAACTTGACTATTCCACTTTCGACAGAAAACATTTTTTTTTTTGGAAATATTGAAAATTACATGCAGCGAAAACAAAAGTTTGTCAAAACGATACAGTAGAAAAAAAAACGCGTGATTTCATCAAAAGTAGTTTAACCTCTCGTATGTCTTAATTACGGAAACAATTAAAAAACCATTGTGTCTCGCGTGGATCCACGTTTTACCATACGAATGGTTAATCCAGTTCGAAATTCATTCTTCAAAAAACTTACCTATTTGCTCAAACTCAGAAAATATTTAAAAAGTGGAATAATCTATTTTTGAAAAGAACCTCCTCATTTGTTTATTTATGGCAACCAGGCCCAATTGTTAGTAACAGTGTTCATTGTTAATTGTAATTAATGTTTATGCTGTATATTGTGCTATCGGTAATCTGAAGCTTATATAGCTCTGCTGTAATGAAAACATAATTAATGGACACGCAAATTACATTATCTGCGTCTCAAGATAAGTTTTCCGGAGTTGATGCCATTTTCAGTTTCTGAACGCCTTTTATTAGCTGACCACAGACCCGACGTGCTTATTTCTATGTAGAAATTACATCTATAATATAAAATTCTCGTGTCACAATGTTAGTTGCCATTTTGCCATATTCCTCCGAAACGGCTTGATCGATTTTTAGTATATTCGGTAGGTCTGAGAATCGGTCGTAATCTATTTTTCATACCCGTAAGTGATAAGGGTGGCCCACCCCAAACATATACATATATGGCAAAACAACGTTTGCCGGGTCAGCTAGTAATTGAAGTGGAAACTTCGTTAGGCGCGTTGGGTATTTTTGAGATGGGACTAAACCATTAATTTCGCGACACCATGACGACACCTCATTTTTGTAAACACAATTGTGCTCTTTATTTATATTACGTTACGGATCAATGCTCTATGCAAGTATTTTTACTTTAAAGGTTTTGTAAACGCGATTGTGCTCTTTATTTATATTAAATTAGGGATCAATGTTTTATGTAAGTATTTTTACTTTAAAGGTTTCGGAAGTGTTATTTTTTGTAAACGCGATTGTGCTCTTTATTTAGATAACCAATGTTCTATACAAGTATTTTTCTTCCACCAAGGCGATCTTGTTCAAGTTTTCACTTCTGTCGGCACTCCCGCAGTGCCAAGACTTTTTTATTATATTATTTAATCAAGTTAGTGCATTGGGCACATGTTTGCTCATAAACCGAGCAACATAACCACGTTCCATTTTAACTAGCAACACTTTCACAGCCAACAATAGTGAGATAGTATCGTAGTGTGGTAACAACTATATCATCAATGGACGTGTGACTAAACATCGGTTACGCAATGGTTACTTTAACCGCGGTTTATGAGTTACACAAGTGGACTAATTGTGGCGGCTGTTTGAAAGTTAATTGACTTTATCTTCTTCAAATAGTTTGGGCAATTATTAAACCACAAGCTTAGACAATCGCAGTATTGTTTGGGCAATTAATTAGTTTTTATCGCTGTAATTTGCAAGGATTGTCACTAATTTAAAGTAGCACATTCATGGTCGAATTTGAAAGTAAGTCAGTGCAATGTAACGCTTCTCTCATTGTAATAAAGTATTTAGAATGATTGTCGTTAGTTTGATTGAACTCTCGGAAATCTTTCTAATTTATACCCTATCTTACTGAGATAAGAGTTACCTTGCAATGATTTGCCAATAGTTATCGTCAATAGCGAATGTCCTGCCGAAGACTGACTGACGTTCAATAACCGTGATTATTATTTTAAGGTTGTACGAAAACGATAAAATCAATTTAGCACCTACTTAAAGTAGCGATATTAAAAATAAAATAAAAAGCAGGTCATCCGGTGTACAAAATCACTGATATTATCTGCCGGATGCAATGAAAGCGCTGAGCAATACAAACAGTATTAAAAGGAGAGGAAATTGCTCAATGTTGTAATGCATATAGCTATAATCAACTAAAGCTGGTCAAGATTCTTATTCTAGTATCAAGATTCTTATACTAGTTTCAAGATTCTTATTCTAGTATCAAGATTCTTAGTCTAGTACTCGTTGAGTACTTACTTATAAATATTGTAAATAGGTCACTTTGTATGAAGTTTTTATTGCAAGCACTAAAAATGCAGTTTGATAATAAGTTTATTGCCGTGTACAATAAAAGTATACTGCTAAGAAATGAAACAATATTACGTCATTTTTAATTTGTTCGTTTGTGAACAAAATGTGAAATTGTACAAAAAATTGAAAGAGTTTATTCTATTCGAATTATCATTAAAAATAACAAATGCCCAGTTTCTGATGTCCTCAGATGAACTCTCAAACAGCTTTTGATATTTATTCTATGATAGCTATTTCGT
This sequence comes from Agrochola lychnidis, assembly GCA_963680765.1. Lineage (NCBI taxonomy): Eukaryota > Metazoa > Arthropoda > Insecta > Lepidoptera > Noctuidae > Agrochola > Agrochola lychnidis. The sequence continues at coordinate 8,780,169 of OY796855.1, read as the reverse complement.
TTATTCGTCAAATTTATCTAAGAAAAGTTGATCCTAAACTGAGTTTAACGCAATGTGTCAAGTTAACGAACCAGCCATAGATAAACTCTGGTTAAGTAATACCTCAGAAACTAGGCTTAAGTCACATGATGTTTAACTTTCATTAAATAATTTGCAAGTGCGGTTACGAAATATAAAAGAAGTAGATACATCGACCCAATGACCTGGGCGCGCGACCTTTCAGACAAAGAGTTCACAGCCGCTGCGACGCGAGTTCGCTTTCAATGTGGCCAATTGAATGAAAATCCTTTGTTTTGTAACCGTACTGATGATATCTTTTTCTCACAACGTGGGAGGGAACAGTAATTAGGTTTGTATGTAGAGCCTTTTACCATATTCCGACAAAGCTAGCTGTGGTAATGTGTTTTGTTTTCTGACTAAGCAATGCTTTGCTTGCTCACTGAAACATTGAAACTGGTTTTCATTTTAGCTCTTTTTTTTGCTTTTTCGCAGTTTTATGAGAAATAAGCGTTACTTATTCCTCAGCTTTTATATTGAGGACTTTATTTTTCGCCTAGGTTCTACTTTCGGCACTATTTTTTTTTACAAGTCCACCATTCATCACGCCATACTCAGCAACATTTGGTAAGCAATATTTATCTCGTCACCCCTCATTTCCAAGTACTTACACTCCGCGTTGGTATCAATTAATGCACACAATCTAGGGCACACCAAAAATACCATGATTACATGTCAACACGTGTGATCGTCTATTCAAATGCACTTATTACTATGCATGTTGCAGCATCCATTGGGGATGGCAACGGCATCGCAATGACATGCAGCTGTCTATTGTTATCACGGGAATGTATGCTTTATTAATAGTGTGATAGAAGTTGCAATGGCATGTGAGATGTAATGTCGTTGGAAAACGATTTAAACAACACTTATAACAGATCTTGGTGGCTTCAAGACGTGGGCGGTACTCGAAGACACTTCTATGAGAAAGTTTAAAAACTATGATGTCTCATCTCACGCAACCACTAGACAATAAGTATAGTATATTGATCAATATGAATACAAAAGACTCTTTTTAGACCAAAAAAAAATTCAGTCAAGTTAAACAATGAACGCATCACAAAATACCTGACAGAAACATTCACCTCAAATAACACGATTCGATACACAGATTGTATCATAATTGCTTATTTATCAAGTTTGTTTTGTAAACAAACGAGGCAAAATACTCAATGAATTTCAACAACAGACAGCCTAATTGGACGATACACGTTATTACAGAATTTCTTCAGTAATTCATCACAATCAGAACGCGTTGATAAGACGGCGTAATAACTTCATATTATGACTTTTACAGTATTTCTGCTTCTACAAGGGTTGAAGACTGTTATTGACGATTTATTGTAGCCAATTGACCAGCTGGTTGACGTCATAGTTCCTTGTCCTCGGCCTAGGGAATCACTTTAAATGCTCGTGGTAGAGAATGAGACATATTATATTAACCTAGATCAATTGATCTGATTATTTAATTGCGTATAAGAACAGCATCTGCGTTTCTAGGAATGAGAAGTTTAGTCTCAATTAAATTACTAGTAGTTCGGCAAACAGTAGAATTCGCGAGTACAAACTTTTTTGCAAAAATATTCTGCTCATCACGCCGAAGATCCTCATCAGATCATCACAAATTTTTTATGAGACCAATTTAAAGTTACTAGCTTTCAAATAAAAAAGAACCATCGAAATCGGATCTCACATAGCGGAGATATCCAGTAGCCCCCTTTTTACGTCTTTTTGGAGGAAGTAAATCCAATCAAAAATCCTCGACGGCAAAAAGAAAATACTATAAAGTCGTAAAACCCGATATAAAAGTTTCGAATATACCAAGTTTCGTCGAGATCGGTTGTAAAACACGACCTGTAGAGGAGTACCAACAAACTGACACACAAACGCAAATTTTGCCAGACTTGAAGCAGAGACGCTTCGCTCGCTCGCGTAGATGGTTGTAAATATATGTATTATTTTATATTTACACTGTAAATACGTTTGTGTGTCAGTTTGTTGGTACTTTTTGTCGTTTGTTGGTTTTACGCGTTTGTGTGTCAGTTTGTTGGTACTCCTCTACAGGTCGTGTTTTACAACCGATCTCGACGAAACTTGGTATATTCGAAACTTTTATATCGGGTTTTACGACTTTATAGTATTGTCAGCTTTTATCATTAGTGCAATAATCATGTCATCAATATAGTTCTACAGTTTAACATAAGATAAATGGCCTGACTTTATAGTTAACAGACTGTCACCTTTTCGTTCGAAATATTTAAAGTATCTGAATAAATGTTTTTATCAAAATCTAGCGCGTTTCATGCTGCATTATCTTAAGAACGTTAAGCAAATTATGGTTGGATGTAAGCTTTTCCTGCATCTTTTCTCCTTTTCTATCTTAATTACGGTAATGTCACTTTTAGACTGAATTAGCTCTAAAGCTACGTAATTTTAAATTCTAAACAATTCGTACTCGCAATCCCAACCAGCAACATTTAATATCTCCTCACTTATTGTATCGCAGTTTTACAAAATAGTCTCGGTTCTAAAATCCAAGGTTGATTGCAACAACCGGTGGACGATAAGATTTCGCGGTTTTAATCTTACAGAACGATCCAAGGGTATTTAGTGAGTTCAGTTTTATGCTCCATGAACGGAAAATATTACTCTACTGGCGAGTACCTACTACTGTTGACTTCATAGAAAACAAACACTATTATTTCTTTAGTAGGTAGGTAGGTACATCTGATCCGATCGATTCAAGCACACTCAGCAGTGATCCGTCATGTATTGACACTAACCTCTATGATAAATCGCTTCGGGGAAAACGATAAAACCCCGCCAATATGGCGACCAGCTGTCTGTGTTCCTCTGTTTGTTTAGATAATAACTTAACCTATTTACCTAAAATATTATGTGAAATTCGGTTGCTTTGTGTGCTTTCTTCTAAGTGGAACATTCCGTGTCGATGAACTTTGGTGCGCTCTTAAACTTTTATCGGTTTTTGTTTGTCTTATCGAATTTAAGAAAAAGACAAGCTGATCACTAGAAATAGGAAGACTAAGTTAAACATGATACTAAACTGGAATAGACGAATGAAGACGTTTTTGGACATTTTGGCCCGGAAATAAACGACATTTTTATTCATTTATGTACCTACTTATTTACGTACGTCTTGCTTATCGTACTGGATGAAAACATAACCATCAAAAATATAATAACACCCCTGAATCACTAACGAATGTAACGTGTCATTTCCAATAATGAACAACACATGTCGCCTGCCATAACTTAACGCGAGGGTAGAAATAACGAGGAAAAAACAAGTTAATGGCGTCATATTTGAACAGGATAATGTTAAAGTACAAAATAATGAAGTGCTTGCAGAAGGTTTACTTCTTAGACGTGGATTTGGTATAAAAATACGGGAAGAGGCCCTTTGAGAATTTAAGAAAAGAGTAGGTGAACAGTGGTGAACATACCAAAAAGGCTAATCTTATCTGCACTTCATTGTAACTTGTAAATAACTGGTGAAGCTTTCACATTGAATACTCGAATGCAAGTAGTTGAAATACGTAAAAGACATACGTAATATGAGAAGAATTGAAGATGTCCATTGCTACCTTGATGACAGCTTTGTCATCAAGATAGCAATGGGCATAACCTACTGCAGAGTTCAGGAGAAGCCTATGTCAAGGCGACGCAAAGGGGTGCAACCGGAACCCTAATTGCGTAATACAACACAATCTGTTTCGATTTGAAACAGATTGCTAATCCTTGTAATTAATAATTGCTTCATAAGTTGGAAAAAAAATTCTGCTCTACAACGTAAATAACGCAATGAATGTTATTGAACTGTCAAAATTAAACAAATTAGGCATAATTGTTACACATTGTTAAAAATAAGTTACACAATTAGGGTACAGTTCGCGGTCGATGGAAGTCGAACTTTGGCATAAAATGTGTCACTTCATACATCATAATATGTCACAATCGAGCGCAGTCTGGCTGCACTCAAGCCAGGCTTGTTTAGTGAAAGTGGACCTTCTGCATTTTGGATACGATTGTTTTAAGAAAGTGTTTAAGCATGACTTTCAATTAGTGTTCTGCGCTAATGTAAATATTATCTTCAAATAGCGCGTTAAGAGCTCGTTAAGATTACAATCGTAACGATCCAACATCTTTAACGTTGAAAAGCTTTTTTAATTAAGCATTATTATGTACCAAGTGTTGTAAACGAGTGGAAATATAAGTATAGCACTTGTTATTTTATAGGTAGAAGCAATTAAATAGAAGACATTATAATGACTCCCAAATTAGCGATTTTTTTGTTCTTATTTGTGTACTTTCATCACCCGTTAGTCATTGAGCAAATTAAGTTAAATATCAAGTATTAATACACGTCAGTCACTAAATAATAATAATATCTTATCTTAATCTTATCTTCTTGTATTCTTAATATATATAAATAACGTGTCACGTTGTTTGTCCGTGATGGACTCCTAAACTACTCAACCGATTTTAATCAAATTTGCACACCGTGTGCAGTTTGATCCAACTTGAAAGATAGGACAGGTAGGGTAGGTAGGGTAGTAAGTGATAAAGATGGTCCACCCCAAACATTTATATGGCAAAACAACGTTTGCAGGGTCAGCTAGTGTAAGTATATATAGAAAAAAACAATAGAATACTGGGACAAAGTTTAAAAAGCATAATAATTTTAACAAAGACTTCCATTTAACTCGTAATACTAAGGTAACTTTTCTGTCGAATAAAGCAAAAGCTTACTTAATATTCTGGAAACTAAAATATAAAAGGGTTTTACATATTTAACGTTCAAGTCACGCCTAACTTGCTCGTAGAATAAGTTTTTACTGTTTTAATAACAAAATTACATATTCTCGACTTGTTCTTTACTGTATAAAATAACGTTAGGGCTAAAACTCCACTGTGAAATAAATTATGAATCACGTTCATGATCAAACATATTTTTCTTGAATAAGTTAGTAGGTACTTGGTAATCATTAAGTTCCGAGTTATTCAATGTAATGAAATATAGATAATTAACGTAATTTCAAACTCAAACGGGATTGAAAGTTAGAAATGTATCCTGAATTATTTCAATTTTCATCCCAAAATGTGGGTAAGTTCCCAGTAAAGCGTTATAAAATGTGGGTAGGTGGAAGTTAAGCGGTATAAAACAACGCCGCTCACCGGTGCCACCCACACGTGTGGTTTTCTTATTTAATACTATCAACACATGTTCTCCTTTATAAAAAACAACATAAATAGACCGTCCCTAGATGTTTTATCGACCATAAACAGGCGTGCGGACTCTTTCGCCGATAGATCACGTTCACACGGGGGAATACACTTTTTTTCTCCTAAACACAACACATTTTTTTCCTCAAGGTGTGGTGAAAAAAATTGCGCTGCGTTCACCCTGTGTACTCTTGTATTTTTTCGTTATTCAGTTCAGGATGGATGATTGGTAGAAAGTAGAAAGAAATACAATCAAGATTTAGATATCTATATTGAAAGAAAAATGCTGTAGTACTTTGCAGTTAGAAACAAAAGCTTGGTAAGTTCGTAACGTGGGGTCTGCGTTACTTTATTTATAAGGAAGTCAAAAAAGAAAATGGCAAAGAATGAATGGGAGAGCAAAAAGCATTTAATAAATTACCAAGAGATTCCGATAAAACCAGCAACAAATCACTATCTTATAGACACAAAAAGGAAAAATCAAAATAAATAGTTTCGTAACAGCATCAAGTCCAAACATTAAATCTAAAAAGCCATACCAACTGTCATCGTGCAGAATCAGTAAATTTTGACTTGTAAACCGGTAAGAAGATCCTAAGAAGGCGTGTCGAAAAGATTTATTAACAACCGCTGGTTCCGTGTGGGAGCCATCACGGAGATTTGTAACTCTACACCCTGAGGCGAGGGATACGCACTAAAAAGCTGTTTTAGAAACCGCCTCTTCCCGGAATGGAAGGAACTATGACTCTTCTGAGGATATTTAGTTCTAAACAGGGTTTGTTTGCGTTACGACTATTTTTGGGCTACGATTATAATGTACTTAAGTAAGTATCTTGCTTGTAGGACACCCTTTTCGGAAGTCTCTCTTTGTTCTCAAAATAAATATTTGTGCTCAAATAAAGGATGTTGAGTAAAGGATGGAGTTTGAATTTGTAATTTCTTAAACATTGGTTCACTTGTTATATTGGTCCTTCCTTTTGTGTGTGGATTCTGCGCATTTTGCTCGGACTGATTTTCTTCCAGTTGTACACTTTCATCTTACATTAAAAGCAACGATTCCTTTCTTGAAAGTTTGCTTCACAGCGTTGTCAAAGTTATCTCCCACAAATAATTGTTAGTGTTTTAGTTTCCTTTTCTAAATTTATTTTTTGGGACAATTGGTTCTATTTTGAATACCATATTTCAACGTGAATCCACTTAATTTTAAGTGTGTTTCTATGTTTTGACAACTTATTTTTAGTTTCCAGTTTCATTATAAAAGTATTTCTCTCTATCTTTCTAATTCTCTGGGATATAAATCAGGGCACATCGCGGAGTAAATCTCCCTCTTTCTCAATGGTCACAGCACGTGTTTCAAAGTCATCATTATCATAATCCTATTTTGCAAAAATGGATGTAGCCCCCTCATCTTATTCACCTCATTTGAATTATTGCTCTTTACTCCTTGGGGAGACATTAAGCCAGGCAAGATTTTATATATGCGATGCAAAAACACGTTTCTTATTTAATATTTAGTTATGACTTTATGGAACATGGTAGATTTGCAGTTTTTTGTGGAGATTAAACAAGTTATTTACATAAATGTTGGTTGATAAAATAAACAAGTCTAGGTATAATAAATGATAAAATTAATGACATAATATGAAGTGAAGTTATGCATAATTACCTATCAAAGCAATACCAACATACCAATCATTTATGAACAAAATATACCTGACATTTCGTAGAAGAACAAGAAGAAAAACATGTCATATTTCTACAGTACAGATCTAAAAATGCGACCTGTATTCAATTTCAAAGAAGCAAAGATTCCAAGTACTTCAACAACTTGAGTTTTCTAAACAACATTACGCCATTTCTTCTCATTGTCCCCTAGACGCTGCATTTCATAACTTCAGCAAAACAAAATTCAATTTACGAGCCTTACCAATCAGTTGACGACATCGATATTCCCTTTGTTCTTCGTAATTTGCCTTTACGAGAAAAAGCCCAGGGGACGATCCGGTGAATATTTTATTTTGGCCAAAATTTATTTTCTAATGAAATGCGTCCTCGTCAATTAAATTCAAGGCTGAGTCTTGAATGAAATGTAATGTAATTCTGTTTTGTTTGCAAACTACAGTCCCGGACACATGTATCGCGTCACCCTACATATGTTTGTTTAAAGGTCTCGTATTTCTTTTTAAATAATGGTGGTACAAAGAAAAAAATACATGGTTTTGAAGCGACCTGTACTGAAGTCAGGTGACGATTAGCCAGGCTGGTGGTAAAGATAAACCGATCTTGTCGTGCTGTAGTGATCCGGTTTCGTGGTCCTCCTGGACGGCGCACGAAGCCGCCAGTCTCCAGGTAGATAGTAAATTCTTTGAACGGCAGAACGACTTGCATGAAGTTGTGCACTTACGTTTCGCTGACTAAGCCCAGACTGAAGAAGCGCCACAGCTTGCGCGGCTACTTCAGGTGCGGTATCCATAATTAAAACGTCAGAATGAATTAAAAAATAAGGAAAAACAATTTCGACACTCTTTTTATGGAAAATGTTGGTATTGTTGAACGAAGTGAAAATAAAACAAATTACGAAATAACTGTTTACTTTCTTTTTTCTTTAAGAGCAACGAAACTTCGATTTTCTTCTCGTTTGAAATTCGTGAATTCAAATTTAGAACAATGGTGATGCCGAAATGATGGCTAGTAAGTCAGCTTCAAAACTGCATGAAAACTTTTTCTCTGATTTATCATTATTTAGATGTTTTAGGCCTATAAACATAAAAATGCATGGTGGCTTGATTTAGGGAGTCCCGGGAGTGTATTTAGTTACGTCTAGTTGTCCAATTAGTTTTGGACTTGATAAGCTTAATACTATTAAGGAGCTATTTTCATTGAATGCTGCGTGAAATTCGGAGCTAAATTCTACATACTTTTATTGTTGTTATGTATAAGAAAATCTAATCGTAAACTGCTTGTAACACCACAAGCAGTATAATATTTACGATTAGATTTGCCCAAAGACCGCAACAGCGATTCTAGGAAGATTAAGTAGGTAATCGCATTATGGTGTTATTCTTATTTGCATTTTAACAACTTTCCATCATCTTTATTTCACACTCATTTAGTTTCTTGGAATGCTAGAGGTTGGTCGTAAATTGTAGATACCACACGGCAATTTGATAGAGAATCGATTGAGTGAGTTTACAACGAAGCTCGGCGCAATGGGCAATGCATTAGCTGCACGTACAGTAGTTATTTACTGTTATGTAATAAAGTGAGTTAGTACATTGTTTCTGTACGTGGCTACGAGCGGAGCCCACGTCTTAGGTGTACGGGAGTATTTCTTGAAAATCCTGCTCAGCGTTTTATTAGGTGCTTGGAAAGAAAAATTGTTGCATCCAACTGCAGTTGTTTTGTATTTTTTTGGATTTGGTTAACAATATCCGTATTGCTATAATTTGCAAACAGTGCACATAAAAGTTTCCTTTCACCCGGATTTTAAAATTCAACCGGGGAAAACGGATTACCGCCGGTGGTGGCGATAGCAAGCGCCCGGGCGTTGCTTACGTTGTAAAAGATACAATCTTGCCCATAAATCGCTATAGTTTACTTCGAAACGGATCTACGGGCGGTTTGGAACAAAGCAAGATAAAGAGGGCATGAGCATGACTAACACACCACCTTGAACTTTGGAATTTTATTGCTCATACCAAGCTAGAATGTATTTGACACTGTGATCGAACGTGTAGATTTGCACAAAATTACTGTGATATCCATTTTGAAATACGACCAAAAGCTTTGTACCAAATGCGCTATATAAAACTGAATTACCCAAAGCATTGCAATTTGTGTTTGTGACAAGAATTAGGTTAAGAAATACGCGATTTGAACGCACGATTTATGAACACGAGTATGCTTTACAATAACTATTCGAAAAGTGGAATATATCATCGGCGAGGTAAGAAGTTAAACGTTAAAACTCAGCACGGTAAGTTATCCCAGTGGTTCGCGATGCGGATCATCGGCGGAAAGTTTAATGACTTCATACCTAGTTAGTTCCTAACTGTACCGCACTTATTGCCGTTTGGAAGTTTTGCCGAGCGTCACCAGTCATGCGATACCGACATTTATAAAACGCGACTTTTTACAATTCTCTATCCGGCTGTCCCAATAAAGTTTTTATGAAACACAAAGTGAAATTTAAATGGTGTTTTCGCAGTAGCTAACTTATCAGTAGACATGTCATCGTAACCTTTACCTGCATTAACGATAAATATTATCTTGCAAAATAAACACCCGTAACAAAATTCCTATTTTCCTTGTACAAGGTTAAAGAACCGGTTCGTGCTCCAAAGATAACTCAGTCGCGAAAATATTCAAGTAGGTAATTTGGTTGCATTTTGAAACATCGCCAATAGCACTAAAGGTACTCCATCAACAAACGTAAGAAGAGGCCAGTTTAAACATCGCTCCCTCGGGGCTGGCTTGGAACGTCAAGCTTAAAGCCTTAAAGAATGAAAGGCGCCTGATTTAAGGCCCCCTGTCGGCGATAACGAGGAAACAGGCTGCGCCAGTGGCCGCTCAATAAAACTTCCAACTAGCCAGGTTTTATCGGCGCTCACCATCTACCCGCCAGTGCCCAGTGCCCGCATCTCCGCAGTCTGAGCGTGTCAGTATAGAACACTCCACGCGAATTATGTAGCCATTATGCTTGATGTACGACTCCTTCGCCAGATGTTCCAATAAATCCGACGGTTTATGTCTTTAGTGACCTGAGCGTAATTCTCGTTCGAATGCAACTTTCAATTTGGTCTAACGATAAGATTACACTGAACCGCAGGTTCAATGTTTTGCCTTTCTCTTTCGTCTAACGATGCTCACTCTGCATATCAAGATGTCTGAATACACTGACGATCCTCTCTGTCTTCATAAGAGAAACTCAATAAGTAAATAAATATCGAAAATGTTCGAAGTTCTCAGAAGGGGGAAAAATTGGCTTTACTTTTATATAAGGCAAGACAGTAAAGCGTACCAATACAGCTCATATTACATAGGCATGCAAGACGCGAATCCCGAGCGACTTGTGACGGGGGCGAAATAAAATTACACAACGTCCCCTAAGGACTGCGACACGCGACAGTTACGATAAAGAGGATTATTGCCTGCACTTGAGAATGCACCCTCGATGATACGCCATAACGACACATATTGGACTAAAGGGCGACAACCCTAAAAGGCATTAATACGGATTATCGTTATATCTTTACAAAGCATTAGTCGATAAGTCACCTTAATCTTGACTCCTTTGTCTAGATTATCGATCCTATTGTTCACAATCGTCATTTGATTAGATAAGGCAAGACAATTAGAATATAAAAGAATCGTTTATTGTTGCCGTTTGTAACGCATACAGCTTCAACGTAAAAGCACTTCATTTTTATTCTTTTCGTCGAATTAACTCTTCCGATATACACAACAAGAACATGATCCTAACACAGTTCCCGAAATGTGATCACGAAAGTTTCATTATATCGAGGGACACATTCGGCTATTTAGTCACGGTCATCTGGTAGCCTCATAAATTATGTAGGTAGACGGACAACACCCTCGACTTTCCGATGAGTCACTAGGCTCGACGACAAATGAGCTAGCATGACCACTACGAGGGTTCACGTCAATTAGTTCAACAGCAGGTCTCATACTTAAACGACACTACGATTTGTTAAAATCCCCTCGCATGTTCTATTTATTCAATTTGGATTCCGGTGGGGAAGGAAATGTTTTCAATTTAGACGCTTTTAGTCCGAATGGCTCCAGCTTTATACGTACCTTACAATGAAACAAGAGTACAGTGCAAACTTTACGAAGCTGAAAATAAAACAATGTGTACGGTTTCTCCGATAAAGTTTTTGCTGAGAGGGCAGGTCTTCAAATAGAAATTGCAATGGTCGGTAAATGAAAATGGGTACAGTGGTCAAATACCGAAACGTCCTGGTCGCGCAACCAACCGGAATAGATACTGTATATTGAATTCTATATTTAATTTAGTTCCCTCTTTGTTTTGGATGTTTAGTTTTGTCATGATTTCTAAATATTAATTAGATTTTGTGATTTTAAACATAAAATTAAAAGTATGTGATTTGCCTCAAATGATTTTTGTATCAGTGTAATCATGAAGTTTAAAAGCATCTCATTTGACAGTTACCGTAAAAGTACTGGTTTTTTAATGGAACAGAATTGGAAACATGACGTTTGGAGCGTCGCTTAGCTTCTGGGTCAGTTCGGTTTGAGCCTCGAAACCTAAAGGATGTCTTCAAGAAGTCGAAAGTCTATAACGTTACTTTATTGAATACCTAATTAAATAGTTAGTTAAATATTGCTAAAAGTATACCAAGTTTGTATGTGTGCAAGAATATGAATACAGAAATATTGTTGGTACTGAAATGGTGTATCATTACAGTTTAGAATTAAGTAGTTTTTTAACCAGCTAGAATTTTCAATATTCCGGGACAAAGCAACCAAGAAATCTGAAAATACATATGCACTCACAGTCATGAAAATCTCACACAAAACATTATTTCAAAAGCACTTTCTAACAAGTAGTTACCCAATACAGTTAAATCTTATAATCGGATCGTAGTCACAGGTCTCAATAACTCGTCCTAAGATAGAATAATCGGATTACATCGCCACAAAGAAATGTTGAGCGGCTTTTGAAAACTACTTGGGCTATAACGAGCCGACTACCCGCTTCCAAGAAACCAAGTATGCTTTATTGAAACCCAACGACAATCAGATTGGATTTCAAGGATTGACGATTCTGGTTATAGTAGAAATATCCAGCGTTTTTTTTTAAGGTTCATGTGCGGGAATTAAATTCTTGTGATGTTTTTCCAGGTTTCTACAAACTCTGTTTACTAAGAGCTGGGATTGTTATTAATATGTGTTTTCATATGCCGTGTAGTTTTGGGCGTTTTGAACGTCGGTGGAGACTTCCGAAATTAAAGATATTTATCACGTTTGTGTTATTTTTAAAAGTCGGTTGTTTTTTTTTAACCTTTTTATTTCTTTATTGTGGTACCTACCCCACACAAATTTGAATATCACTACCTGTAAATAACAGTGACAGGAACTATAACATCATCCATATAGATTAAGTATTGACTAAGTGGTAAAAATTCGTATTATTGAAGCTAACTCAAATACTACGCAAGCAAAGTGAATAAAATTTATATGGGATCACTTCTGAAGTATGACCTACCAAACAAAAAAAGAATCATCAATTCAATTCATAATTCGCGGAGTAATCGCTTAACAAACATACAAAAAAAAAAAAATGCTGTTGAATTGAGAACCTCTTCCTTTTTAAAGTCAGTTAAAAGTTTAATTTACTTTCGTGCTATAGAAACGACGAAGAAGATACGCCGTGAGGAATATCGAGGATTGGAACTACTTTAGTAAAATGTTCTAGCAGGCGTGCAGCATTACCTACTAAACATTTTATTAATGATATGAACACTATCATTTACCAGGCAAAGTCTTAAGGTTGCAACCTAATTAAAACACCTTTCTTTAAATGAATAAAGACTGTAATAAATAACGATTTAGTTCAGGGCCAGACACACATAAATGTAAGAAATGTGCTACAATGTCACACAGTCGAGTTGTTGATTGAAGAATTATGCTAAGTGTGGCGCTCGTCATATCCTATAGAAAATAAAATATTCAGCAGCTTCTTTATCCAAGAGAATCGCGTGAATTCCGCGGGCTCTTCTCGACCCATTTGCGACGTAATGGCCCGTCGGAGTCTGCCTTCAGGATTCTAATGGAAAAACGTCGGAGTCCGATCACAGCCTTTCAACTCTTATTTCACTTTAGCGTATAAGCACAAACGCTTTGGCGGAGGTAATACGTTGAGAGCTGTTAAAAAAAGTATGAAAACGTTTCAAGTTTATATTGACGACCTTTTTTGCGGGTCTTACCGTTGAAATTTTCGCGGTCTGGGTGAAGAAAACTTCATAATGCAATTTACCATGACTTTTATTATTATAAATAGGAACTGCCAGTTTCCCCACACTATTTTCTTTGTGATGTAAACCTATTTACACGCATGTGTTCGATTACTAGAGGGGTGGGTGTTAAACTAACAAGGGTGCAGTTCTTATTAACGGCCTGTCAAAAGTGTTATACCCAAATCCCGGCTGAATCATATCCCTTCAGATGCAGTCGTATTGATGCAATGAGTCAGCATACGAAATGCTTTGTTTATGCAATGTTATTTAAGTTTTTGAAGTGAAAACTTCTTTAGGCACGTTGGGCATTTTTGAGATGAGAAAAAACAATTGAACTTGCGACACCGTTACCGACGTTCTATGCAAGTAAAGGTTTGGAAGTATTTTTATTTGTAAACGCGATTGTGCTCTTTATTTAGATAAGGGTACGGACCAAAATTCTATACAAGTGTATTTTTATTCCACCAAGGCGATCTTGTTCAAGTTTTTACTTCTGTCGGTACACCCGGAGTGCCACTGTTTTTTTCTTTAAGATACTTTCGTGCGAAGAAAATTGTAATTTTAAATAGAGTTACGGATCTGGTTCTAGTTACGTAATATGTTCGACTATTTTAAACTAGAAAGTATAATTTCGAAATTATCTTAGAAATTATGAAAAGAGAAGAAAGAACAGTTGGGTTAAAGAGCTCTTTTAGAGCTTTAAACACTATGATTTGAAGATCGTGTATAGCTCAAGACTTACTAACTCACAAGTTAACCATCCTCCCGTTTTTTCTAACAAATAAAATGAAAATTCTGTCTTTTTTTCAACAGTCAACCACAAGAGGCTCTCAAAACGTCTACATATCGAAACTGTCTCACACAAACAACATTCTGTTGAAGACAGTAACTGATAGCAGAATAAACAAACACGTAAGCGGTGCACAGTGTTTTATGAAGCCCGATTTTCGGACATCCCATTTTTATTGCAAAACCTGACAGAAATTATCATTTGAATGCGAGATTTCGTATCCCCATTTAGCTACCACATCTAGTTTCTGAGTGATAATTTTTTGAAAATCGTAATTTTTCCATCCGGATATTAAGAAAAAAATTAATTACTTTTAAACTAAGCGTGATACGAAATAATGATGTTAGGTACATTGATGGGGCATCTTATGTAGAGTATTTTAGTCCATAAATGAACCTCGCACCATTGTTAGATCGAGATTTATACGGGTTTTTCGGTTTTTAGTTTTTCTTAATTTTCTCGAAAATTCCACCGTTTCGGGAAAAGTTATCTATACAGAAATAATTCTATTTACTTCCCCAATACACCACATAATTATGACATCCCAAATCCATGGAACTCAGAAGTTATTCCAATTTAACTATTTTTGTTAGGGTTGTCAATTTTTTTAATCCTAATTTTGTGGATTAAATTTTTCGTAAAAGTAAAAGTTCCGTAGACAGAATGACAAACACCGCCTTCAGCATCCGAAAAGGCTTGTTTGTACAGTGACTGTCCAGTACTCCCATCAAAGCCCCAGTTTCCTTCCAACACACATTCCAACTCTTTCACAGATTTTTTTTCGCAATATTGTGTTACAACTTCATCACTGACTCTCAATAATCTGTCAAATGTGTGTTGTAAAAGATCTTGGAAAGGAACTGAGGCTTCTCGCTCTGAAATTGTAATATTGGATGGATAGCAATCCTTTTTTGCTGCTAAAACTTTATGGTATGGAGGAAATGCAGGGAATCCGCGATCTTGAAGATCCATATGAAGAAAATTGTAGGTCTCGACTGTTAAATTTCTATCTATTACCACTGCTAGCGCTTCTTCCGGGGTATACGGCCGAGGAGAATTAGTTATATTTTGTAAAATATTTGTTGGTGCTTCAGGTGCTTCTAAACATGTATATATAATCTTTTCTAAATCTTTCGCTGGCTTCGATGTTAAAGAAACGCCTTCAATTGACAGTGATGCAGTAAAAGATTTCACTTTTTTTTTTAAAGGGTCATCCTGCAATTGCGTTTGGAGCCTTCGACGACTTCTTAATTGCTGCCGCATACTTAAATTCGCGAATGTTCTACTTTTAGGTGACAATGTTGAATCTTCAGCCATCAGCTGCCCGGTAATCATTATTTGGCTTAACCAGTTTTTTTTTTTTTTTTCTGGTTGGGAAATTATCAAATAACTTCTCCCGCTCTGGGTGGAGCGGGAGGGCGTGTCAGACTCCTACTGACTAAAACCCACCCGTGTTCCTTCGGTTGCCCTGTTGCCGGGGGCCACGATTTCCCTATCGGTTTTCTTCGAACCCCCGGCAGGCACTGGCCCTAGCGGACCCCGCCAATTCTGCTGACATCTCTTTGAGGCGCGCGTGGAACACAACGCGCAGTCGACCCGGGCTTGGTCCTTATCGGACGGCGAGCTACCCATTGCTCACCGTCCGCAAGCCCGCGCCTACGGTGGCCGGAAATCGGCTCGCGATTCCCGCCCCGGGCGTCTCCTCCTATTGCGGCGGTTTGGGGCGTGAGGGCGCGAAGTTTGCCTCTCCCTCACGCGTTCCGCCTCCTCCTTCGCGAGCATTACCGCTTCGCAGAAGGAGGTGACGGCCTGCCATTTCCTCTCGCTCCGTACCATGGCCTGAACCAGGGCCGGACGCGAGAGATCACCGCTGCCTATCGCCTCTACGAGGACACGGCGTTGCTCTGCCCAAGCTGGGCAGACCTCCACCGTATGCTCCACCGTGTCCTCAGGCCGATCCACACAATGGTGACACCCGGGTGTTTCCTCCCGCCTTATCCTGAACAGGAACCTCCCGAAGCAGCCGTGTCCGGTGAGGACCTGCGTCAGGCGGAAGGTGAGAACGCCGTGGCGTCTCTCCAGCCACTCCTCAAAGAGGGGTCTTATCGCCGCGATTGTGGCGTGCCCAGGCTTAACCAGTCTTGATATTTTTTCTCGAAATGTTTCATTGTAAAGTTACATTTTTTATACATGCTTTTACTTTTCCTTAAAAATGTAGCAAGAACAGGGGCAAATTCTTCTTTAGGATGGGAGATATGGTAGCCCTCCCCAAAATATTCGAAAATTTTATTTACTAGTTCAGATAATGACAGGTCTTAGAATTTATTCGTAAACAAATTAAAAACGTTTAATCTTGTCAACACTTTTTGTGAGGGCTGATTTTCCACGACCTGTGCGTTTGCTGCTACTTCTAGAGACTGAAAAGTACCGACTTCGGTGCTATCCATAGCTTCGTTTGACATAGAGGCCACTTGCTAACCATCATATGCATTGGGATTGTCATGCCCCCCTGGCATTAAAAAGTCATCTGGTCGGGGCCCAGAAATACCATCTCCAGCAGAGCGGGTCAGGTTCTGCTGAGGTAGAGTAGTCCCATGGGTCGTGACCGGCTCCATGATTACTAACAAATTCTGCTTACTATTGAGTAAAATATTTGGTGGCTGCTCCCCTGCGTTACCGGGTAGGCTACCGTGCCACTAAACAGATGTACGCAATAGACAAACGAAAACAACATAAGCCCGAAGGCATAGCTGGTGGTCAAGTTAAAAATAATTATGGGAGTTTTAGCCAGTAGAAACTGTTACCGCCTTCACCGCGTGGAGGTACTCCCAGCTTATGTTATTGCTATTACATTATGTGGATTTTGCTTGTCATTTAGCAGTATTTAGTACGTACTACAAAAAAACTTAAACAACACAAAATGCCTGAATATGCCTCTTAACGTACATCGATGAATAATATTTTATTTAGATACCAAGCTGGTATTCTGGCTTCTTTACGTCAGATAATCCAAACCACCGATTTTACTACAAGGTAGATATATTTTTTGGCAAAGTTATATAAAATCCGGATATAAATAAAAATCTGAGATTTTGACAGCCCTAACGACGTAAAATCCGGATAAAACTTAAAATCGTTGTGGTTTCCAAGTTCCATGGAATTGGGATGTGAAATTTATGTGGTGTATTGGAGAAGTTATGGAAATAATTTCAGTATAAATAACTTTTCCCGAAATTACGGAATTTTCGAGAAAATTAAGAAAAACTAAAAACCGAAAATCCCGTATAAATCTCGATCTAACAATGGTGCGAGGTTCATTTACGGATTAAAATACTCTACATAAGATGCGCCATCAATGTACCTAACATCATTATTTCGTATCACGCTTAGTTTAAGAGTAATTAATTTTTTTCTTAATATCCGGATGGAAAAATTACGATTTTCAAAAAATTATCAGTCAGTAACTAGATGTGGTAGCTAAATGGGGATACGAAATCTCGCATTTAAATGATCATTTATGTCAGGTTTTGCAATAAAAATGGGATGTCCGAAAATCGGGCTTCATAAAACACTGTGCGGTGTTGATATTGATTCCACTCAGTGGAACCCTAGTGGACATCAACATGGTGTTTGTATCGAGTATTTGAATGTAAACGGAGTTTTTCAACTGAAAAAATCACTTTGAGTAGCTCTCGCCAGTCGGTTTTAGAACAAAAATGGGTATAATATCTTAAGAAACGTATTGATGGAATACTTTATAATAGACATGAATATGTTTCTCATACCAATTATAAGGTTAACCATCTACGTCATAATACCGATTTAAACGAAACAAACAGTACCTACAGTCAACAAAAGCACTAAAATTAGCTCGTATTGTTTGAAACATAAATATAGCTAATAAATTGCAAACATTTCAAATTCGCCTTTTAACGAAGCACCTTGAGTTACTACAATGATTTTATGTGAACGAATTACGAACCTTCAGACACGGCAGTAACAAAGCAACGGCCAATTTATTTATTGTTCTACTTGTGAGAGGTGAAAACCGGGTGGTGAAGGGGCACCCCCAACAGGGGTGGGCCTTCCATCCCCCGGGACATTGGGCAGGTAAACACTTTAATACGGCACGAAGCAATTCGTCTAACATCAAGTTACATTGAGGAAATTAAGATGAACCGCATTACGAACGGAAGAAACATTATTGACTGGTAATTCAATTTAGTTTCTACTAAAACAGGTAAGAACTTTTGTACTGAAAATTCTTGTTATTATTGAAATCTCTCAACCGCAATAATGGAAGGCAGAAATTAGAACAACAAGCCAGTAAATTGTAGAACAATACTTGCTTACACAATAATTTGGCCTGACATTGAAGCACAATGATTAATATCTAATGTTGTTTCTGACATTTCAATCAAAGTTCCGACTGAACAGAGTTAATCAGCATCATATAGTTTTTTTCTCTGTATAACAAAGGAATACGTGACGTAGTTACTGGGCAATCTCAGCAAGCCACGGCGGTAATTAAAAATGTTTTCGATGCTCTGCCGAGGAAGTTTAATTCGCCAGTGGTCGGGTTTCTACCAAGTTTTTTTCAACCGCACTCACTAAACTCTACGTAACAACTTTCTATATCTTCGGTACCTGATAATAATCTATTGCACAACTACCTTAGTTGGAAAAATCCTGGGGTTCTTCTGTGACTTCTGACTCTAAATTGATATTGCGAATTTGAGGCCTGTTATTGTTGTCACAAAAATAAATGTAATCTTCCTTTCTCGTCACTTGAAGACTATTTATACTCCATTTGAAATAAGATTAGACATTTAACTAAACCTTTTTTACAGTCCGTTCAACCGATTTTGACTTCTATTGCGATTGCAGCATGACAAATGACAGCTGCAGTAAACAGTTGGTTTGTAACCACTTTTTTTGCTTTTAATGCCATCCTTATGCCTACGGTATAGAAGTCAAAATCGGTTGAACGGACTGTAAAAAAGGTTTGTTTAAATGCCTAATCTTATTTCAAACGGAGTATAGGTATCTATTAGTTAGGGTTTTCTCCCAAATACCTTAGACAGACATATTAAAAGTAACTCTTTTGTATTCATATCGGCAACTTCTGCATTCAAATTACTATTCATAAAATGTTTGAGAGAAGGCACTAAAGGTAGATTTACAACTTGATTAATCGAAACAAAGTAGTCTCATTGTCCAGGTGCAATTAAGAGTTTTCACAAGCATCGGCTGATATCGTACATTGTAAATGAGTGAATGATAGAACAACAATAGGAGCAGGTTACAAAATCTTTAAGATGTGAACGTCCCTCATCAAGAGTTTCGAGATAATGTGAGTCAAGTCTTTGTTAGATCGCCCACGTTATGTTTGTTACCTCTGCGGTACCACAGTATAATAAAGTAACAGTATTATGTCTAAGCAGTGACCTTGCAATAATTACCAACGGCCGCTCGGTAGATAAACCAGCGTCCGCGATATTACAGATTTCGAAGCGCCTTGTTTCGGCAGTTTTCTATAAGGACATAATACTGTTACTTATTTATACTGTGGTGGTAGGTACTAAGAACCATCACTTTGATGGAGTAAAGACGTTTTCATAACGGTAGTCATGATAGTTGTGCTCATGTATGTGTTCTATAACTGTTTTCTGAGATTTTATTGCGATATCATCGGTCATTTGGGATTAATAAATCTTGCAAGTTTCTGATCAAATCAAAGTAGCAGAATGAGGCTTTTTATTCATAAATCACATTACTGTATAATTTAATCCCACTCACAATCACGACGTTGGCAGGTCCATAGAAAACCTCGCACAAAGCATCGTTCCAAAATGTGCGTAAAGCTAAAGTTGAATAAACTATGGAGCAATACGCAGATAAACAGTAACCGTCGGATTATCACGTAGAGATCAGAGCAATAACCACTTGGTACCGTTAGAATCATGTCACGCCCATCACGAGTACGATCAAGCGCACGTCAGCAGAAAAGCTTGAACTTAAAAACGGGCCTTACTGTGAGGAAAAAATGGTGCTCTCAAAGACAAATCGTTAACATGGACGGGTAGTTGACTGTACAGAACCAACAGTAATGTACCGCGGTATTCGGGAAATGTACTTTTAAATGTACCATGAGGCAGTTTCAACAGTGCATGGTGCTTGAATCAGCGTTATTTAATGCTGGGATTAATGTACCAACGGATGTAAGCCGTAGGCAATGCCGTGATATTATCATCAATTCATCATATACACTACACATAGGTACTACATTACAAGTATGCATGCATCATGCAGCATGTTTCTAACATAGATACTGTGTGTTGAGTAACTGACACTTGATCTCAGCTAATAATATGATGACTAGATTAATTATTTTAATAATGCAATGCAAGCGATTGCAATCATTCAACACTTTAGACGTTGCACAAGCACATACAAGCACTATTCTGTCTTAATTATTATTTTATTTATTTATTTATATATTCATGAATATGAGACAACCATACAGAGTAACTTAATAATAAGCCCAGGATATACCAAAAATCGTTTAAAGTTATTTTGACAATAAAATTTAGGCAGGTCAACAGTTGGAGAATGTGAAATGGTAGTCATCAATGCAATGAATAGGGATGATGCCTAGGTAAAAAAAAGAAATTCTATTTAGTCCGTCTTTTAGATAATAAAAAAATATTAGACACGTATTTTTTGCTTTATCATATTAATCAAAAATAACTTAGAAAACACGCATTAAAGTTGGGGAGTGGGGGTCGTTACGTCATAAGGCGTAACGTCATGACACATTTTAACTCAATGTATCGCCATCAATCTTTTGATTACGCCAAAAAAGAAAAAATGCGACCTGCCCGACAAAAAACATTTTGAACACAGGCTTATTTATTAGGAGATCCTACAACGAAGGTTTTGTCTTTTAAAGGTCCCCGTAGCGATCAAACGCAATTGTCAATTTTTACGTGATTGAAACACATTGGTGCGCAAATTGATCGTTTACCAAATGCAATTGAAGCGATTGATAATAAACACAAAACATTGACACTTGCAATTATTGATCGTATTGGGAACCCTTTAAGCACCGATAATCTCTAATCTCCAATATCAAACAAACGTGCACGAATAAAACTAGTCTTACATTATAAACTAATTCGCTTATTTGTAGCTGTATAATTGCTTGTTACAATGTAATACTAATTGCTAGTAACATTCTGGAACGGGAACACCCGACCCGGAACCTGCCTCTAACTAAACGACTACCAAGCCTTATATTTTATGGCAAAACAACCTGACAACTGAATGTTAATGAAAACCTAGTTACATGTTGAGATTCGCTTGTTTACTTGAAAGTAATGAGTACAAAACGTGGGTAGATATCATTTGTATTAAGGTAGATTCAAATTCAAATTGTGACACAAATTCCGAATGACGTAATTTGATCAAAGAGAGAGAGGGTATTTGGAGATTTTAGTGTAATCAACTAATCAGTCTGCGTACGCGCGAGCCAGTTAGAACTAGATACATTTTAAATTTAATGTTATTTATTATACATGTCAGTGTAAAGCCGATTTACCCTCTAATTATGCAACTATTAATAGTGTTTAATTCAAGTGATACAAGGAAAACATAACATGATATTAAGTTATAATATTGCAATTAAAATAATAATGTCCTGTATTAGATGGACGGTCCACGTGTAAGCCTTATGAGGCGACCAGATGATGCATCGGTATTAAATGTTCATGAGACTGCTAATTATTATAAATAAATCATGCAAAACATTCAAAGACTGCACTAAGTAAACTTGTTAAATGCAAAGAACATCTAGACTTGCGAATACAGTTGTGCTTTGTACCATTATTAAGACGCAGATATATGATAGTGACCTTGAATGGTTAGCTTGCGTGTTCTGTACTGAGCTCACGCAACGCGTCGTACGTCCAGTCAGTAATAGGACTCGCCCATCAAGGAGCGCGGTCCCAAATTAGACGCATTATTAATTTATTACACGTAAAACAAAAGGTATTTTAATAAAATACGTATACTAAAAAATTAATAATTTAATTATCTTTAAAATGGTGAAGTTTTCAGAAAAATACGCTTTATAGATTTTGCGTCATTCTCAGTTTTTTATCCACGTTAGACATAACTTTACAAATTAATTTCACTATGTAATATAAACATAATCAAAAATATGCCTATATTAAAATATTAAAAATATGCTCTAATTTAACATATATTTTTTCCAAATTATTAACACTACTCGTTTAGACGTCATCTTCAGTATAAAATCATTAAAAGTCGGTTATCATCCCCTTAACGACACAATGCGAAAATATGAAAGCGAAATTCGTTTACATTGTAGCGAATTACTTGAAATTATTGGATGGAATATTGAGGTCAATAATACAGGTGGTACTGTCAATGCCGTCAAATTACAACAAAAAGTTTTAAAAGGCTATTAAAGCAGTAAATTACACATTTCGCAGTCGTTTGTAAAACGTAACGCACTGCGTTAACGGTTCCAAGATAATTACGTAACGGTATACGAAACTCCTACGTTTTCGTTGAGTCATCCCTCTAATTTAACAAAACTGTCCATTTCAAGTATTGTGAAAAAACAGAAAAAACCTACTTAACATGCTGAAAATGTTTTAGATCACAGGGGCTTTCGATTTCCATGTGGACGAATTTGTGAATAAGAAACCTAGAAACAAAATATTCTGTCTACCCTATCCTTTTCCGCGCTAGATTTTCTCACGAGATATCGGCTGTAAATTTTCATTGAAGGATGTGTTAAAGAAAACAAACATGAATAAATAATCTTGTTGCTGCAAAACTTCTCCAAAAGTCTTGATATGTTTTCTACAAAAATATTTTTTCTTTCGCCCAAAGTTGAAAGCACTCAGAAGTCAGATGGTTCGTGATTGCGCGACGTTAATCAAAAATAAACGTTACATTGTGAAACACCGAATCCAATCCGATAATTGTGGCAGAACATTAACCTAGTGGCTATCGACCGCCAGTCCACCATGATATTGCGGAATAAAGTAGATCAAGGGGTTTTAGCAATGGCCGTCGTGACGAAAGACTTAGAGTACAGTTAAGCGAGGTATTGTTCGGACTCAGGGAGTGAGACTACTCATCTAGACGTCATAATAGCAGATCGTTAACCCCTCGATTTTGTGGTTGCCAAAGTTGACATGGTGACCGAGCACAACAGTTCTGCAAATTGTAGCACCGCATATTCGTACATTTCGAGTTTTGGGACTTCTGAAAGCTTTACAAATGTCTCTTGATTTATTCGCTTCGGGTGTTGGTGGTTTGACTAAGTAGAACTTACCGGGCTTAGCTACAATTGTTTTCTCTAGAGTATTTTGTTATGCGGTCATTTCGGTAAACGTAGCATCCCAAATTTTTTTTCGCTTCCCTTGTCGTTGGTGTTCTAATAGAAAATATCGATTCAATTCAACTTAAGGCAGGTTACTGGATTCACCCAGATTTTAAACTAGTTTTCGCAGTATGATGTTATCAGTGTTAATGTACACAAGGCCGATGTAATGACTAGCTAAACATGACTAGGTGGAAACATGCGAATTTTGAGATACGAAGAAAAACCGTCCGGTGCGACTAAAGAATCCTGCTTGAAATAATAGAGTTCAACTAGGCGTGTGAGTGAGTGTGGAGCAATTGTGAAATTTCAAAGCAGCGTTTATAAGTAATTAGGTGCAATAAATTACTTTATAATATCTTAGGCACATTTAAATTACACTTAATTGCAGGACATTGAAAGAAGCGTGCGTGGAAAGCTTCCATTTTCCAAAGTTCTTAATTGCGAAAAAGCTCATTAAAACAATTAAGTAAGTAAGCCAAATTATAATTTCCTTTACCTAAGTTAAGATTGATCACTTTGAAATTGAAAAGCCAGTTTTTAAAATGAGAGATTACTTTAATTTATGCTTACTTGGACAAGTTTAAGAAGTGCCAGTAATACTGCTCAAAAATAAAATTATGCAACATTATAAGGACTCGCACAATTAACACAATTAGCACCCTAATCGCGTAACACACGATCAATATAATCTGAATCATTTTGAAGGATATTGTTAATCCATTGCTTCATATGTTCGAAAAATTTGTCTGCTCAACAACGTAAATAACGCAATGAATGTTGTTGAACTGTCAAAATGAAACGGATTGTGATTGATCGTGTGCTCCACAATCTTAATGTGTAGGTAATTCTAAAATAGTTTCAACATTTTAGCACAAAGAATCGCTTGTTCCATAATCGTTCTAATTTAATTTGGACTGATCTAAATATCTTCGAAACAGATCAAATGAAACCAAGTAGGCACATGCATTAGTTTAAGACCGTACAGTCTGCAGTTTAAACGGATCCATTTCACAATTGAAGAATGGTAGACAAAAGGCATTGTTTCAACTGAAGCCATAGCTACACAAGTAGTATCAGAAAAAGGGGTAAAAACATAAGCAACCCCTAAAACAAAACTTGGGGACTGGTCTGCCGTTGTCCGTTGTTTTGACATTGTTCTGAATAGGGATGATGCTTGGGTAAAAGAAAGAAATTCTATTTAGTCAGTCAGTCAGATAATACAAAAATATTTGACACGTATTTTTTGCTTTATTATATTGATAAATAAAAACTTTTTACAAAAAAAAAACAACCGACCTCCAAAAAATAACTTTAATTTCGGAAGTCGGTGTCTTGGGTTTTGTATTTTCGTTTTTTGCCACCGACTTCCGAAATTAAAGTTATTTTTCACTTTGTAGTGTTTTTTTTGGAGGTCGGTTGTTTTTTTTTTTGTAAAAAGTTTTTATTTGTCACTTTTTAGTTTTTAGTACCTACCCCACACACATTCAAATACCACTACCTGCTACCAGTGACAGAAACTTATCATATCATCTACATATTAAGTGGGAAAAAAATACGTTTTTTGTAGCTAACTCAAAAACTATCCAAGCAAAGTTAATAAAATTTATATGGGACCAATTCCAGAGCACACCCTTTCAAACAAAAAAAGAATTTTCAAAATCGGTCCACAATTGACGGAGAAATCGGTGGACATACATAAAAAAAAAAAAAAAAAAAACAAACATACGCGACGAACATATAACCTCCTCCTTTTTGGAAGTCGGTTAAAAATGACAGATACAACGCATTAAAGTTGGGGAGTGGGGGTCGGTACGTCACAAGTAAGTATAAAATCTCATGCTCGTGACGTCATGGCATATTTTAACTCAATGTATCGACGTAATTTATTGATAACGTAATAAAAAAAAAATACGTGTCCAATATTTTTTTTATATTATACATGAGGGATAAAAAAAAATTGTCATAATACCTATTGTGGGGTCAAAAAAAATACTGTGGACAATCTGGATTTGCTCTAGAATAGGTAGTTTGTACGGGAGTATTTAACAGTCCTAGTCTTTTGTTTTTAGGGAGGTAATCATCAGGGAAAAGCATTTAGGGATATCTAGATGACTTGCTTTTGTCAAGAATTTTACTGTTCGATGAGATCGATGGCTGTCATTTTGGTTCTGATTTTGTGAATAATACGAAAGGTTTAAAAATTTTTCAAAAACCTATTCTTTATCAGAATTAAAATGCTTTCATAAACTGCATACCATTTTAAAGTTTTTAACAAAGCAACATTTTTATTCTAACATTTTTAGATGCCCTCGTCCTGTTTATGTTGCAATTCGGAATTTTCTGTGTAAAAAGTAGTGCAAAAACGTAAATTATTCGCCGGACAATATGCTGCGTTGGCTGTTGGCTCACGCAAACCCCATTGTATCTCTCATTTTCTTCTTTTTCCGCACTCTTTTGTTTCGGTAATGAAAAGTATTCCCATTCACATTAATGAATGTTTTAAAATCGAGACTATTTTGCTATTGTAACACAAATTAAGTAATTAACGATCTTTAAACAATAACGTAATTGAAAAATCTTTAAGTTCCATAACAATAGGAATACCTATCTAGGTAATCTTACAAAGTTTCACCTCATTTGAAATTCTGATAATAATTTTGAATCAGCTCCTTTTAGTCGGTGGCCTTATAAATAAATTGAACTGTGCATTTCGAGGCCTTAGGTAAAGATAAAAGCTAAGCAGCGTAAAAGCCATACATCGAAACGTTAACGCGCCAAAATCGTTCGCAAATTCCAAGATGGCGGTTACTACTTACGAGTGTGAAATCTACATGGATCAGAGCAAATTCACGGTACATTAAGACTACCATTACCTTACAGTAAGTGTAATTTGCACTTAATACATACATATTTAAATGCACAACGATAGGGAATTTCATATTATTGATTCATTAAAAACACGCTTCCATAATTCATAGGAGGGAAAGTAGTTCCGTTAGTACCGCGTGTTTTGATAATGGCCGCATGTTTTGGAGTGACGTTTGATTGTACTGCGAAACCATAGGATCAGGTGGTCAGCCAATTATATTGAGTTAGGTTTATCGATCATCAAGTCAAATATAATTTGAATAAGTACAATAAAGAAACCATTGGGTGTTTTTAGTCTGTCTAAAAATGTTAATGACATAATTGAGTCCTTTATTTTAATTACATACCTACTCAAAACTTGTTAGAAATACGTCGGCAAGCAACTAAAGTTCACAATATTATCATAAGCACACAACAAAGGGGGTTCTCATAGCTCATTACATTAAATCAAGAAATATCTTCGTACAAATAAAAGATTACGAACCGACGCGATCCCTCGAACAAAGGCTTGATTAAAGACATCAAAAGCGTGACGCTTTGTTGCATCCTATTTAGATGCTACTCTCGTAGATAAACAAAGTATCTCTCTGTAACTTCAATAACTTGATCCCTTGTATTTACAAAACAAAGGTTAATGGTTAATACAAAGTGCGGAAAACTGGAGGTTTCAGAGGAGTGGGCCCGCCGCACATCTCAATCCCATTTCCAAAACATCCATCTATTGTTCTAGTGCGCCAATGTCAGGTCGACATAAAAAAATCGCGCTACGTTTTGAATTTAGGATACGCCACAAATATTCCCCGACCATAGATATAAGAAAGAAGGATATATGCCCGGTAGTTGAAAATGTATCGAAACCCAATGTCTCCAATTTGTCCCCACCACGTCGCCACAACTACACACGCAATCAGTAAACCTAATAGATACGAAGTCGCGCTCACACTTGCAATTCATAAATCATAACGTACTACACAATCAATTATAAACCTTATGCTTTCGAACACAGCGTGCATTTACAATGCACCGTACAACTCACTCACACGAAAGTTATCGTTGTGCTATGCGCAAGCAATTTATTTTACATATACGCTAGTGATTGACTAAATCGGAAACTTATCGATTCTCCCATTAATTATTATTATTGTATTAAACATTTTGGAAGTTCTTGAAAAAATTATAAATAAAAACAATTTACATATAATAAGATGATATGAATAAACTGAATAAAGGAAACGGCACAAAAAAAAGTGTGTGTGGCAGCTCCGATGCACGACTGGATTTCAGTAAGAAATTGTTATTATGTAGTGATCTAGGTAAATACATATTAGATTCTTATTAGGTTCATGTTAAAATACTTATTTTGATCCATTAACAGTGTTAAAAGTTAATTTAGAAGGAAATTTTAGCAAATTGAAATTGTCATAATTACGTAACTTAAAAACTCACTTTTTTGTTTGTAAAGATATTTCTTTAATTTTGGTCTTAATGAAAGGTCTGAACTTAAAACCATTTGTCACGTTTAGTTCATGAAAATCGGCCCACGGAACAAAAAGATACGGTCATTATATGTATATGTGGAAATTTTGTTTAGTTAATAATTTGTAAATGTTTGTTCTAAAAAGGTGTAATTACTTAAGTAAATACCTTATATTTGTGTTTTATATGCATTTTAGTAAGCTGAGTATAATTTATTTATACACACATACATAATTTCGAACTGAAAGGTGCGCAAAGGAACGTAACGCCTCACTTTTAGTTAACGCTCGATTTTACTCCTCATAAAATTTTCATGCCGCGGGCTAAATATCAAAATCGTTTCTTAAGGAGTAAACTCCAAAAAAATTAAGTAAATAAATAAATCAATTAATTTCAACATTATGAGAAAATCTAAATGAGTATAAAACAAGATTTCACATCAGTCTTCCAACCAGGCTATAACTGGTGACAAATTGAAGAATAAACTTTCAAAGTAATTTAAATTCGTACGACAATCGACATTGTTGTCGATATCCTACGTTAGTGGATCTGCACAAGCACATCACTAGCTCGTCGCAAGATACAGCGGCCGTACTACGCGATGCAACCGCGTAACTAAAGTATCGTTTTGTGATTTTTACATTGCTTGTCCAGTCAGTAAGTGACATACTTAGGTAGTGGTTAAGAAGCAATGTATTTGTTGCAAAAATAGTACAGTCGCTGTGATATATGAAAACAAAAATAACGTAGTAAAGGCAAGAAATATTTTACGATTTGTTGTTTTTCATGATTTTCAAGACAAATATAGTAAAATACTTGTCCTGTTAAATGACAAATGGTTCCATGATTTATAAAGATTTTAGTTTGGCTTCGATTTTTACAAGAAACCACTGAACAACACGGTATTCTTAAATGTTGTCACGATCGCGGTCGGATGCGCACTACTTCGCGGAAACGGCCATTTGCCTATACCATGAGCATTTTGATCATGGCTCGCGGACACAGACACGCCCCCATGCCACTTCTCCTGTTTTTTATATTTCTATGTCCCCGACTGATTCTGTTTATTCGTGTGGAAACGCGTAGACAGACATTTGCGAAAAAGCTTGTTTGCTCGGAAATCGGTTGAAACACGTGCCATTTTTCGAGTGTATCGGTGAAATTGGGGTCTACAAATAATTTTAAAAAAAACGTTCCAACGATTTTTTGCTGTTACTAATAGAATCGGCCTCTGGGAACAAATTTGTCTCAGTCAGCTAAATACTGGTAGACAAAAGTTTACCCTGTTTACCTCGTATCAGGGGGTCTACTCCCTAAGCACGAAGTCCGTAGTTACGGGCGTTTCCTAATGCGTATCACTTACGGACACATATGATTAGTTCGGGGCCCGAACTAACAATGAATGACAACACGATTTGATAGTTGTCCCCAATCCCGATATGTTTTTACCCGTCCGAAAAATTTAATTAGTCACTTGTTTTGACGGATCAACTACTTTCGGACGGGCAAGTATTTTCTTTGACGGACTAAAGTGATCGGATCTAGTGCACAACCCCTCATACAAATAGCACTATGGCTACTTCGGACCGACATTTCTCGGATTCGGATCGGACGTAGTGTGAAACCGCTCTGAGCAGATTACTCGAATCTAATCGACCAGCAAATACACAATCGACTACAAAAATGTATGTTCTGCTAGTAAGGCTATTTCAACGGTACACTAACTTCGTTTTGTAGCCAGTTTAAAAGCAAATATTTGAACAAGAATGTAGAGTAGGCGAGTGGTATCATGTTCCGCGATAATTGGGATTGCGAAGTTAAATAGCTATTTTCATAGTTTGTGATTATGGATCAGGGCTTTGTTCAGAGCGCTAAATTCTGTTGCTGATGACTGTTTGATATCAGCCTACCTAGCTGTTGAAAACTTAAAAAGTGTGTTAGATGTGGATGATAACTATGAGGCAGAGAAGATACGTAATATTAAAAGAAATTAATAGCAGGAGAGAGAAGCGATAGTTAATACCCAAACAAAATGAAGCAAAGAAAAGCCGCGCGCAGAGACCGTATACAAAATTGCGCGTAGATTGTCGGGGTCCCAAATTGCATAATGTTCGGATGGCCATCAGTAAAGCCAGTCACCGACTAGATACAGTAGTGCTGCCACAAAAGAAAAAAAAACAACTCTCGCCAAATGTTGGTGGATTTAGAAATTTATGTTCGTATAATCTGTAGTTACGTTTCACTTCGCTTTCATACCCGCAAATGTGGGCCCGTTGGCTTATTGTATAAAAGGACCCCCGCATTTTGGGTCCTTTAAGGACTGATTTACTGGGACACCGACTTTTGTCGCGTTGACCTACTTTTTGAACAGATATCGCAAAGGCTTTAACCGTCTGTGTTCATCGCTTGAAGTGATCAATCGGGGATTCATCTAGTCATGTTTGAAATTATGATTGCAGTAAAATGTTGGTGCATAATTCTGCAGATCAATCAGACGTCAATCCATTGCGAGCTTTATCATGTTAACAATAAGATTTAAAATGTAATGTTTTTTGTTAGAATGTTATATTTTAAGCTCGATAGTTAGTCTCGTTTCGTGAAGGTGGTTGCGTGGCGTAGGCGGGATGTTCAGCAGTGCGTTCAAACGGAAGACTTGTCGGTGTCACTTTAGTTTATTATTGTTCGTACTGCCTGTTCAGGTTCTATACACATCTATTGTTTCTGTCAGCTTTCTAAGCTCCAGTGAGAATAACAACTTAATATCATATGCGTGGGCGGAGGCTGGGCTTTTGTCGAAATGGAAGAGCTGTTGGAAAAAGTCAAAACAAAGACAATAAACGGAATGGGCTGTTTAAGTGTTACAAAGACCTTTTGAGAGAAATGTTCAAGAATGGCTTTGAAATAATGTTCAAATTGTCTAAATGATATGATATTGAATCAAATACAGACAGAATTAATCAGAAAGAAACAACAAATTTATTTCTAAATAAAAAAAAGTTGTGTACCCCAATATTAAAACAGCAAATTTATTAAAATTTACAATGGAGCAACTTTACAACATAAACAAAAATCTTTACTTCAACAACAACCCCACATCCTGCAATTTTCCAGCCTGCGCTTCCTTGAAATCAATTTTAGTTTTGAACTGGAAGTTGCCGAGCTGTTCAGCAAGTTGTTTATACTATAATTCTGTTTGAAAATGTGTTATTTTGCTTAGATGTAGGGGTAATATTTTAATAGATATTTTAGTAAGTAGATTGTAAGTTGGTTGAAGGGAGCAATGATGCTCTGAATGCTCCTTTAGCAATGAACGCTCCCTTAGCAATGAACACAAACAATATTTGAGTATGCAACGTTTGAAAGAGATGATGGTCAAGCAATCAGCTACAAGTTTTCTCTGCAATTTAATAAAATAGTTATTATTAAATTGTTTGCCGTTTATTATTGAAAGTCTATGTGAAAATACATTCTTATTACCAAATTTATCAAGGTTCTCGTCCGTACATAGATTTTAAAATTGGGAGCTTCAATTATGCAAAATCAAATTGGAATCATAAAGAGAGAATTAATTATGGTTATATTACATCATATCTTGATTTAATGCTTTCTTAAAAGATATGTATTTTGTAAATATTTGGAAAAACCTATGGCACCCAATATCACTAACCATTGCCACTATTCTTAGTAAAGGTACTTAATGCAATTTAATCAAGTTATTTTCACTGTCTAATAAAATATTGTGAATGGTAGATCCAAGTTACTAAATTGAAAGTTGTAATGAAAGTTCTAAATTATTGCCATTGATTAAAAATATTGGCACAAGCAAAGAGAGGTCTATACCCAGTAGGCAGTAGTGGGTGAAGCTTGGCTTATATATCATGATGATTAAAAGTAATGTTTTGTGTATGAATTAACTACTGCAAATAAGGTTTTTAACATTAAATAGCTTTCAGCATATGGAATGACAAAAATAAAGTTTTGTTTATTTAATCCCTTTTAGTGGAATGGATAATTATGAATGCCTCCAAAACTGGGTCAAACCAATTTTATGTGAATGAAAGCACTGATTGGAAAACGTCAATGATAACTAAATGGTGCCAAAATTGTTACAACATTACAAACGCCTAAATCTGGCACATAGTGTAAACTGTTCATGTAATCAGTGTGACCGCTGGTCACAAAGACGAGAGAAAGGAGCGGGTTTAGAAACAAAAAAAATATGACCTTTACGGCCGAAAATGCTCTGCTACGTCGCCAACTCACAACATACCTTATCTCCTGGTAGGTTTTTCGACGACATGGTGTGTCACCTTTCTGTTCTGTGTTCTGACGTCGTCTTGGGGACGATTTATCCAGAGAAAGGATCTCACTGTAGCCGTGAGAGCCCAGCATACGACACAAAACACTCCACTTTACCAATCACTTGGCCATTATCACTGAGCGAAAGATGCATCAAAGCCACAAACACAATAATCGACCCATCGTTTGGAGTCGTAATCAGCACGATTTCCCATTGAGATTCATCGACACAGATAATTTTTCACAACACTATACACAAACACAGCGACTGACAGAAGCTAACTTGATTGAGTTGAGCTTGACGGAAAATGGCGAGGGATGGATGACGTCCCTCCCGCCTCTCGCCCCGCGCATGCCATCTATGTCACAATTAGTTCTCAGAATGTTTCTAGAGGGCAGCTCCATACAATAACAAACAATGTCCTTGAAAAACATTTTAAGTTTTATCAACAGAATGCGCTTTTGTCAATAACTGTTCAGCTCCAGTTTTAAGCACGGTTTTATGTATTGTTATCATGTTGTAAATTATTTGAAACATACAAAAACTCAACCCTTTTTTTTGTCTTACATTATCAAATCTGGTATACAGATATAGCATCAAGTTAAAAAATATTTGGCTCCAATACTAGCGTCTTGAAAAGCTTGTAATGCCATCTATATTCATAAAAGTAAACAACTTTTTAGTAAATTTCTCGTAATAACTGTTACAAAATCGACTAATACAGAGAACATTATCTAGCAAGTTTTTTTTTATTTTATAGCATTTTATATCGATTAAAATGTTGATTTCTAGAAATCAAGAAGTTAGGTTTGTCAAATATAATTTTCGGAAAATGGAAGAGTTTAGACGTTAAACATCGTAACATGCGTGTATGTATGTACTACATGTTCCAAGATACATACAGAAACATTTTACTATGAAGTTGGTTTCAAAACATGTTAAAAGATATGAATCGTCAATTTTATTTCGGATCAATAAGTTTCGTAACAATGCGAACGCAATTTGATACATTGACAAGTAAACAGAAATTTTAACGTGTTTTTATGTGAATGTTTCGCCATCGCGCCAGTGTGAACGCACAGTTATTTGAAAAACATTAAGTGTGGATTTTAACAATGAAACTGAATATGATCAGTACTTCTAAACCGCGTTCAAGGGCTGTCAGTGTTAATATTCCAAAACGATTTTGACACTGACAGTCCTTGAACGCTGTTTAGATGTGCTGAACGCGTTCAGTTTCATTGGTGAAATTCGTCCTAAACCTTGCACTAAACACAAACTATAGGCAAGTTTTGAGACATAAAAAAACAACAGTGCGATCGCAATCTTCACAAATCTCTATGAAAACACGTCTATTGAATATGATTATAGACAATACGAATGTAGCTAACTGTACGTTTGCACTGGCGAACAGTAACAACAAAAAATCTTGAGATCTGTTCTAAAACTTACTCATGTTTCGTGCAGTGCGAACGAAAAATCAACAAAACAAGTTTTGAGATTTGTTTCATGTGAAAAGTATTGAAATATGTTGAATGTTTTCTGGTGTAATGAGTTTACACTCTCGTGATTGTTTGTTTGGCGCTGCCTCAATATTATGAATTACTTACATTCATATAAGTAGGAGCTTAGTTTTTTTGTCATCTTTCGTGTCTTTTTTCGTCGTTTTTGATAAAACTTATAAAAACTTGAAATGATAATTTTGTTTTTTTTTCAGAGTTCAGACATAGACAATAATCGCCTAAGAGAATATTTTATGGACCGGATATGAATAAGTCATGGTAATAGACATACAACACCAGTTTCCGCCCAGGCAGACCCAGCCCAACCAACCCCAGCGTTTGTAGAATTCGCAAAATGGCGGATGGAGGCGTGGATATAGATTTGTACGCCGATGATATTGAATCCGATTTTAATCGCCAGGTAAGCAAAACGTTACGTAATAATTATATGAATCGAAATAGTGCTGTGGAAATAAATTCCGGCACTTTTCTGACTTGCTGCCTTTAGTTAATTCAATTTGTTTGGGCGGTCTCCAGGACGAGTTCGGCGGTGAAAATGTGGATTTATACGACGACGTGATCGCCGCACCTTCAGCTAAACCGGATGATGGCGATGGACCACCGAATTCGGCACCGCAGCACCAGCATCCACCGGAGGAGACCAACGGCACCATCCCATATCACAACAACGCATCAAACCACGGCCATCATGGCCGCCGTTTTCAGCTATACGTCGGCAACCTAACTTGGGTTTGTACATGATTTTGTCTCATTTAGATTATAATGTAAATATAGGAAAGTTTTTATTGTTTTAGATGTCTGTTTTTCTCTTGGTAACGAGAAAAACTGATATCTCTAGGACTGCCGTTCGCCACTCAGGTTTTGTTACTGAGCCGTTTAGGTAATAATTCATTGTTTTACATAGGCTAATATAATTATGTCATTAGAAGCTGAAAGTCATTAGTTCAGGGATGAGTTTGAACTAAGTAAGTTATTTAGCATAGTTCATGAAACACTTGCTACTTGCAGTACTTAGATCAAACTCACAAGATTTGTATAGAGCAGGATTATAATAAAATTATTTACCTACAAGCGTCCAAATAAATGTTGGGATTGTTTACAACACATATTTTGATATTGTATGTCAATAGAATAAAACATTAATGTAACTTACTTCTTTTTGTATGTGAAATAATATTAAATCTGGATGTCTTTAAATTATAAAGTCAAAATTTGTTGTCATTCATAATGTTATTAACACAAAACAATATTTGTAATTTGATGAGTCAATAACTTATGCACCACAACATTCAACATTATTTATTGTACAGTCCGTTTTGGGTTTAACAAAAATCTTGTGATAAGTTATTTTTTTAATTAATTTATTGGTAAAGGTACCAAAATCTGAGTAAAGATGGCAGTTCTTTCAGTGACCAGATGAAAAAATTACAAGTTAATGTTGCACTTATTGATTAAAATGTTCAAAATTGACAAAGTTTTACAAAAATATTTACTTGCTACAAAATGTTTTTCATTTGGTTGCCATTTCTTACTAGTCAATGTGCATCTGTGTATAAAAAGTATATATAGCACAGCCGCACATGTCAGTCACAGGCCTTATTTTTGACAAAAAATGCAATTTGAAAGTCTACATTTTGTTTTAAAATAAGGCCTCACGAATTATTTGTTTGGCTAAATATCTTACTAAAATGAAATTACTATAAGTATAGCAAAATCTTGAAAAAAAAATTTTTTCTAGGTATCTGGGAAAATTCAAAAACAAAATACTTTGTTTGAATAAATCAGTATACGTAGTTTTTTTTTTTTTGGTTTAATAATCGTGTTCAGAATTGTCTGTGATTTTGCTATACTAATTACTTAGAAGCAAAAACAAGGAAGTGTAATCTTTGACAATTTAATTTAAGTTAAAATTGTCAGCTATAAATTATACTTATTAGAGGCTGGATTAGGTATATGAAAATAAATAATCAGTATTAAGTTCTTCAGTGTGCATCATAGGCACCAATTCTTTTGATATTTAATTATTTAGCTAAATTCCTGTTTAGCAAAAATGTAAGGTTAAGCTTTATATCTTTTTGATCAACATTAATAATGTTAATTTATCCTGTTATATTAA
The DNA here is from genome assembly GCA_963680765.1 of Agrochola lychnidis. Lineage (NCBI taxonomy): Eukaryota > Metazoa > Arthropoda > Insecta > Lepidoptera > Noctuidae > Agrochola > Agrochola lychnidis. Next base: position 8,744,374 of record OY796855.1, on the reverse strand, counting down.
AACTGTATTAGGTTATATGCATGTCAAATGTTTTTTTAAGGCATTGTGTCTGTCATAAATCTGAAATTATTTGTCAATGCTATAAATTAGGTGAATCCTTAAATCTGCTAGTGTATCATCAGTTGGGCTTTTGCCACGCATTATTGAGGTTTTTGTGCTGTACATAATCCAGTCTCCAGTTATCTTTCAACTAATGTTACCTGTTTAAAAATGTCACAACTTACATAATTTATTAATAAATAAATGTAGCGTTTCTGTCAACTGACTTGTTCAATTGTTATAGTATAAATCATTCTCTCTAGGTTGTTAATAGGAACTTATAATAGAAAAATATAAAAAAAAAACCTTCATTCATAGTGTCAGAATTATAATTTGTAAAATAATTAAAACTGTTACTGACTATTAATTTTACACGCAACTTGTTTTTGCTTCATTTTATAAAAAATTAAATACTTATTATCAATATTTTAGAAGCAGTAAATTATTCACACAGATGATAGATACCCCACAATTTTTTTTAAAAATCTAAATGGCGTCTATTATAATCTCGTGTGAATTAATTTACAATAATTATAATATGAACTTTTTAGTTTATTACTGCACCAGTCAAGGAAATGATCTTGATAAAAAAGATTTGTTTCTGAGATATTGTTCCACATTTCCTGCGTTTTGCAGAATGTCCAACCTGTGATATTTTTAATAACTTGTGCTATTGTTTTCATATTTTTATTTTATTGGATTTCATATTTATATTCGAGTTATACAAAGAGATATTTGCATTTAAAAAATATGTCTGTGTTATGGTTTGTACATTTAGCACCATAGTCACCTACACATTTATAAAATTAGAATAGCAACGGTGTTCATTAGTAAGTTGGCATATTTATTTCTGTGATGGGCTGGATATAGATTGATTGTTACTTTATAAATAGTTTCATATTTTAGTTTCTTGAGTAAACTCATTCTTTATATCCCAGTAGCTTACTTATATTAATTAATTTGTGAGAATAAAACAAATTATTTGTTGAGGGGGCTACTTTTAAAACATGTTAGTTTTATTTATTTTAGCTGACATGCAATAGGCATGTCAAGATGCAATAAGTACAAGCCATATAAAAATCTTGTAAATATCTCTTTGATGTATTGCATTGTTGGTTTTGTGGCAGTAATTGATACTGTTTTTGTGATTAAGGTAAATTTTTGGCATGTTGGTATGGGTATAACAGGGCGAAGTATCACAAAAGTATGAACAAATCAAGTTTCATGTTTTTCCATTTAAGTTTTTGGATATCTTTGATCTTAGTGATCCAACTCAAATGTAATGTGTGAAACTTGGAATCAAAATACTTTTGTTGTGCATCTTGTGATCTTTGAATTCTGAGTGTTGAAGAATGAATGATTTCTATGTATTTATATATTAGTTCATGTAACATATTTATTATACATAGATGCCTCTCCTGGTGATTACATGTAATTACACATCTTGAATATTTTGCTTCATAAATTAAACACTGTCTTTTGCACATATTTTGAACAAAAAACGAGTGTTCTGTATGCCATCATTTTAATAACGACTTAACAATATTGTCGCAATGGTTGTCTGTTATAGTTCCTATACATTGCTTTAGTCAATAACATAGAGAATTTATGTGTCACGAATTGTGTGTAGGCTATGAACTAGTTCTTCGGGCATAGTGCGGGCAAATCGTTCTACTATAATTATTATTTTCTATTTGTAGTGACGTATATAGCGTTATTCGCCTGTTTCAACATGCTTGTCACTTGATAATTGGAATCTTGAGGCGGGAATTGCATGAACATTTAAGAATTAATAACTGTCCGTTTCGCCCAAAATTCTGGTTTCGTTGACCTATGTATTTTACTTTACTAATGTCTTTCTTTATCAGGTTTTCAGAGGTAAGATGTTTGAGCTTGTTCCGCGTAATGATTGTAGCATTTGTGTCTTAATTTGATTATATTTTATTGTTTTCTTTTTGTTCCTTTAATCTTGGCAGATGTGTTTCACATTTTGTCTATGTTGCGGTTGGAACTTGTCCAATTTTTTGTTGTTGTGTAAACATTTATTATGTACTATATTTAAATTGGCGTTAAATTGTTCAAAATAATGTTTATCTACAGTAAAACTATAAATCTGTCTGTATCATACTTATCAAAAATTTTGTTTATATCCGGGCGGAAATATAACTGATAAACCGAAAGTATTCACACTATTTCATTATTATAGTGGTAGTATTTAAATTCAGTTATGTACAAACATGGATAAAATTTATGCTTCGCGTCGTCATACGTAATTTATATTTTCTGTCACGACTTTGTAATCACGTTTTCTAATAGATTTACAAGGATTGTAAGTAAAAACTATCCATATTGTTATGTCCCCTGCAACATTACTATTGGCAGATGGTTTATAGCATAAATACATCAACTGTAATAATGCTAAAATAACATAATTATTACTTATAATGTAATAATTCCCTGCTTAAAATATTTTTGTACGTTAGATAATATTTATTAAAAACTTGTCTAGTTTAGCAAAGTATTTATCACCTAACTTCATTAGATTGGTTTCCGATAAAATAAGTCCTGATACGATTTTAAAGTGTAATAACTATGTTAGTGACCAAAGATGTTAAATCCTTGTACTAAGTGAGTTAATTATCCTTCTTTACTGTTATGAAGGATCTCGTGTCCCGTTTGAGAATGATGGAGTCTGCAGTTTTGCGAACTGCTCTATTTATTTATCTTGATACTGCCAATATCTGTGATAAATTTTATGAATGACAATAAAAACATGGTAACACTAAAAACTGTTTCCTTTCTCCCGAAGTCTCCTGTTACGAAATGAGAGAACGACTATTTTCTAAAATAAAAAAAAATCAAATAATGTAGTGCTTCGTGTTACAATTCGTGCAAACAGATTAGATTGGTGTAGGTTTCAGAACACGTTTTGAGTGACACATACATTTTTGCTTGCTTATTCACTCTACACAACTTGACAGAAGTTAGGGGCATCACAATTAACGAAAATTCGTGTTAAAATTTCGGCGGTTTTTCATTCGCGCTATAAGGTATGTTCTTGGACGAGGTTTCATACGTCCGAGTCGTGGCTGGCTTCATCACGTATGTATACAAACTTATAGCTAAGTTGCCCAGCTTGTATCGTGGTTTAGTTTTTGGTAAAACCTTTTGCAGTGGGCGACGGATCAAGACATTGCTAACAACATCGCAGACATTGGCGTTACTGACTTCCAAGACGTGAAGTTCTTCGAGAATAGGGCGAATGGACAGTCGAAGGGGTTCTGCGTCATATCCCTGGGCTCTGACCAGTCCATTAGGATGGTAATGGAACGTCTGCCCAAGAAAGAAATTCACGGACAGCATCCAGTCGTCACGTTACCCACTAAACAGGTAAGTAGCGAGACCTTCACTGGAGACCCATTGAAGGTCATACATATTTCTTACTTTTCCATTGATATTCTTTGAGGGTGTCGTATAAAGGAATGCTGCTCTTAGCTGCAAGTTTAGGATCGATATAAAGTTTAAGAGAAAACACACCGCACATACCTGAAATAAAGGGAGATTCAGCGAAATCGGAGCCAGTAAGAAGGGAGAACCCTATTAAAATAAAGGCGTATTCAGATTAAGAGCGATATCGCTGTCGCGCTCGGTAGTGATACTGGTCCGCCTTCTGGTTAGTCACTGTGGACTATCAGATCAAATAAAAAATCAAGACAGCGCTGTCGACAGTGACGTGAAGCAGGTTTCGTAAACGTATGCACTTAGTGAGGTGTAGTTTGATTGTAGTGTCATTGTAAATGTGTGCGTGTGAGCGTGTATGCACAGAGTGGATGTATAGTTTTGGCATGCTTCACTGTATTGTTCGCAACGCTTTGTCTTGGTTTTTTATTTGGTCTGAGTATGGACCAATATCGCTAAAGAGCGCGACAGCGATATCGAATGAGTATGTCTGAATAGGCCTTAAACCTGCGGCGCGACACCTGAGGTTCAATCGAATTATACGCCAAGGTACAGCCGTCAAATTATTATCATACCGAAAGGCTTTCGCTAACAACAACAAGAAAATAAACTCCGTTGTTTCAGTTTCTAATCGACATATCGATTTGAATTTGCATGTTTTATGATATCAAAACTTCTGAACAAAGTAGGTCAGGGCGTTACTTACTGAGCATGGGCCATCAACTTCTGTTCGCACCTTATATCGACATTTTGTGCATTTGTATGGAGAGTGTAATGTGATGAAGTGCAAAATATGTATTGTAATTTTCCGATACCTGTGCACTCATCGCGACTTCGTAGGATTTGCGTAGGTATTTGAAGTTATGTCTGGTTAACAATATAAACACGAAAGAAGGGCAAAAAAATCCCCAAAAGATACCGTAAGAGTATCGAATTCCTTGTAATTTTTTTTAAGATTGCCAGTAGCGTACAATGAGCGTATATTTCACAGGCCTTGAACCAGTTTGAGAGTCAGTCTAAGACTAGATCTACACCGCCTGGACCTAACCCAGGCATGAGAGGACCACACCCAGGTGGCCCGCCCGGGCCACATCCTGGAGGTAAACCTTTGTTTTTGTTGTATGATCCGGGATGGAAAATGCCTGATATTGCTTAGCTTTATTGACTAGCTCACGCTAAAGAGTAAAGGGTCGAGTTTAGTCATGACAACACTGAACCTTGATAATTCGTGGTATTTCAAGGTCATGTTAGGTTCAATAAAATGGTTTTACTGCCCAAAATTGCAACTGCTCGAGAAGGGACTACAATGGAGTATACGTATAACCGAGAATAAACACGTCTATTATTTCTGCAAACTTCAGGTTTTGGGGAAAATTCACTATCCAATGCGCGTATTCATTAAATACTGGTTCAATAACACAAAAGAACTCTGAGAATTTCATTTAACTGCTAACAGCGATAGTGAGTAAACTGTACCTATGTACTTATACACAGCTCAAGAACTTGCATTAAATCGGCAGTACAAATGCTGCCGATTGCGATAAGAGTGGGCCATAATGTAGTACGTTTCTTTATAATTCATTTCGTGTGAACTAGAAAAGCGTATCGTTGTCAATGATGGTACGGTCAACCTCATGTCAGTAGTAACATTTAAACTTCGAAATCCGACCTTATTGCTACGAATTAATTTCACAGTCAAAGTCTAATTGTTATCATGGACGTTTGGCTGACTGAACAATAACTGTGCATAGACTTCTTCGGCGGCGGTCCAAACGGGCCGGGCCCCAACGGGCCGCGCATGATGATGGCGGGCGGCGCGCCGCACCACCAGCTGCGTGGGCCGTCGGGCGGGCAACACGGCCCGCATGGGCCGCACGGGCCCCCTCACGGACCACCGCACCATCTCCCGCAACACCAGGGCCCACCACCGCATCATATGCCGCATCAAGGACCTCCGCCGCATCAGGGCCCACCGCCCAGAGGACCACCTATGCAGGTAAGAAAAAACTGCTCCAAAATAGCGTTGTGTTAGGTCAAGAATTAACGTAGCGCACGCCATGTAAGCGCTCAAAAAAGTGCCTTTTTCATGGCTTGATAAAACGTCAAGTTTCAGTACTATGTTCACGTTTAATATAATAGAATTTTATATATAAACCTTTCGGAATACATTCTCTAAATGATGTTGAAAACTTCATCAAAATCCGTTGCGTATTTTAAAAGCGACTAATATTGAGAGATACATGCATTCTACAATACAAAATTCACCACGTATTTTTATTACTGTCAACTATCCCTAGCCGACACCTACGTTGTGTAGTCCCAGTAAGGCAGTAGTAATTAATGTTTTTGTTATCATACTTAGCTTATTATAATATTTATAATCCAACTGGTTTTAGGAGTTTCATAATCATTTATTTGTCAGAAAATGGTACATTATATGGTCTTAAGATTAGTCAATGGTATCTTCACATTCTGCCAAGTGTGGCGTGCAAATATTAGGTACAACATACATTTATTACAGCATAGAGATTATTCGGTTAGTATAAAATCTCTTTTGTTATTAGTTCCAAGGTCCGCCACAGCTACAGCGCGGTCCTGGTGGTCCCGGTGGGCCAGGCGGCCCGGGTGGCCCCGGCGGGCGGCCGGACTGGGGACCCCGCGGGCCCCCGCAGCAGTTGCCCCCGCACCCCGCGCCGCAGTACGGTCCCCCGCAGCACCAGATGCCGCACCAAATGCCACCGCCGCACCCGGTTAGTACCTGTCTATTATATGCTACTATGCAAGCTAGCAAAACTCTACAGAAATGATGGATATCGATATCTAAAATTTTTAGGGTTCCCTACCTCAAAAGGTAAAAAACGGAACCCTTATAAGATCACTCTCTTGTCCGTCTGTTTGTCTGTGTGTCACCACCGATTTTCTCAGGAACGAATGGACCTAGCAAGTTGAAATTTATACCAGATACCGAGGTCTATAGTCCCTATTAGGTGTATAAAAATCAAGGTCCTGAGTCAACACGATAAAAAGATATGGGCAAATTTAGATTTTCGCGAAAACTTGCCTAAAATTTACCTTTTTTTCAATTATTTTTATTTTTCGGAATTTTCCCTATACTTGTGCTGTAAGACCTTGCTTTTAACCAAAATTGACAATTCTAGGCCAACCGGAAGTACCTTTTTTACGATTTACCGATTTCGACCCAAAATTAGATTTTCGAATATCTAATTTTGTCCATATCTTTCTACCAATAAAAATGATTCCAATTTTATTATGTTATATAATATTATATAATGGGTAGGTATGGAAACCTCGGTGCGCGAGTCCGACTCGCTCTTGACCGGTTTTATTTTTTTTGTCTTGTTTAAATATCCATCACGTATATGAAGTTCGATAGGTAATTTAATTTGATCCTGTAATTTATATTTGGAACCTTTTGAGTTCAGGGTAGGCAACAGTGCTGCTGGGGAGTTTGTTGCGCCACTTCTTCCCAGCTAAAGCACTAGGAAGTGGTGAAGTGCGGGCGTTTTTGGGGGACTGTCTTATGTAATTTTTGACGTTCGAAAAGTGCTGATTCTCAGCCTAGTTTGAATAAATGACTTGAATTTTCGTAGTATGACCAGTATCTAAACTAGCTTTACTGCCTTCACACTGAGCGTATTTCCAGCATATACGTTGATATCTTCTAAAATGCATACGTTGCTCTCGTTTAGCCGTGATTGTATCGATAAAACGTAGTGTTGGCACAACGTTAGCGTTGATTAACGCAGCAACGACGTTGGACCAACGCCAGATACGAGAGCATCTTTATATTCAACTAGGTGATCGACAACATACGTTGTCCTGTCCAAATTGACATTTGGACAGGACAACGTTCGTTTCAATTCGTTCAAAAATCCCATAGAATATTTTCCAATTTTTCGAGCAACTCTTCCAATTTTTCCTTCCTTATAAACCTTATTCGGACTATTCTAAACATTAAAAAAAATTGGTTGCCTGTAAAGTCGGTATACGGGCGAAAGTTTTACGTGACAACGACTTTGAGTGGTAAAATAATTTAAATGTGAATATTCATTCGTATAGTAGGAAGAAGGATGAAATAATAGTAACAATTTAAAACATTTATTTATACAAAGAATTATATCTCTCTCACTCTCTCTCTCTCGCTCTGTCTCTCTCGCTCTTAGGCGGGCTAACTGTGCTCGAGTGGAAGGGACGCGTGCCTTTCACTTTTTATGTCTGCCTCTCTCGCTCTTAGGCGGGCTAACCATGCCCGAGTGGAAGGGACGCGTGCCTCTCACTCGCTCTCATTGTGAGCGCATAACGTGAGCGGAGCGTAACGCAGTTTCTTGAAGTGTCACCCGGCAAACCAATTTATAAGACGTTGTCACGTCAAAATAATAATAACTAAATCAGTTCCGTTGTTCTCAAATGATGCGCTTAGCAACGAACAGCATTTAATTGCCTACATCAACACTTCTACACTAATGTTAGATAGAGAAAAGATTTGTATTTTTGTTTGCTACGAATAAACTCAAAAACTACTGGATTGATTTTAAAAGTTCTTTCACCAGTAGAATGCTATATTATTACTGAGTAATATAGGCTATAATTTATAAAGATATCATGCGGAAGAAACCGCTGGCGTATAGTATAGTTATAGACCGGCTCCTCCTTCGCACGGTTTTTACGACTTCAAAACATCGACATTTCTTTATTATATAACTAAATCATCTCACATAAACCTGGAATGAATTTTCAAATAGTGATGAAAACCGCATAAAATCCGTTGTTGTGTAGTTTAGAAGAACAACGCGCTCGCAGAGACGCGGAAAGCGACTTTTATACATATAATTTAAAGTCGCTTTTCGTGTTTATAATAAAGAAATTTCGATGTCGTGTCAGATCGTAAATACCGTGCGAAACTGGGCAAGGTCGCTCGTTAGTTTATAACGTGTATGTGGCGCTAACGTCGTGTACTGTGTTCACCAGCGCGATGTCCGCTTGCAGGGCGGCGCGGGCCTGCCGCTGGCGGGCGTGCCGCGCGGCCCCGCGCCCATGCCGCACCACCCAGGTATGCCCCCCTACCCAGGTACGCACACACGCCCACTATTTTATTATTTCTTACTAACCGACTAACGCGAACGTTACGGGTACTCTAAAACCCGGTAGTCTGACGACCAGTCTTGCCAGTATCGTATTACCTAGTCAAGCCCCACGATGAAAGTTTTTGCCTGTCGCATACAATAAAATTGAAGCAACAAATGACTTACATCGTCTAAACACTGTTCAGAAAGTGAAACTGAAACTTATGGTACGCCACAGGCATTTAAATCGCTTCGTGTAAATCAGACCCCGTAAGCACGTACGATATTTTTACGCAACGATTTTAAATCTCGCGCTTGGTTTACAACTCTGTATTGAGCCGAGCTTCGAGAATCCAACAGAGCGCATCCCAGCGCGTCTAAAAAGAGCACTGTTGGATTTTCAACTTAAGGTGCTAAGCAGTACGTTGAAAATCGGGCGCGCGATAAAAAATCGCCGCGGTAAAAAATCACCCGTGCCTACGTACGAGAGCTTACTGGGTTGTAGATTTATAAAAAAAATACTGGTATTAAGCTGCATCCAGTTGACTGGAAGTCGATCGGAGTTGGGAAAAGACTAGGCAGATGATGATGACTCTTATGCGAAACAGTCACTCTTGATATCTATTTCTCCCGACAAGCAACATAGCTGTGTTCCAGTTTATTGGGTATGGGTGCCACTGCAATAACTTGCAGATGAGACATTTCAGCACGTGCACAAGCAATGTTCATAGGCTGCGCTGACCACTTGTTATGTGGGCCACCTTTTTCGCAAACAATTTTAAATATTTAGAGTGACTTGTTTCTTACCCGACTGCGCGATCGCAAGACTGGGTTATGTTTTTTGTTGATTTGTTATTAACATACTAACCAATTTTTATTATAAGCTATTTTAATGACAAATACCTACCAAAGTTTACCTGAAATTGAAGGAATTTACTGCTCAAGTTTATTTTTGTTGTTTTCAAATTTTAAGTGTGCATTTGGCTCAATTTTTATTGTTTTTGTAATAAAAACATTGTAATAAAAATGTGTTTAGGATTTGAAACAATATACCAATAGCAGTATGATTTATTATCTAGTACTTAACACATAAACTTCCACAAACACATCGCGGTGAAACCTGCAATAAATCTATCAAGCAGATGCAATAAAATACGAATATGTAGACAAGCCGTTTTCTTCCAAAAGGGCCGGTTGTGGTGAGAAATGGATAAAATCACACATTTCTCATAGATATTAAGTTTCTGGTGCAATGATAAATTTATTAATTTTTTCACATAACTTATAAAATAATCATAGTTGATGTTACACTAGTTTGAAGATGGGAGACGGGAACCCATACTAAGTAAAATTGTGCTACTGGTCACCTGGTCTCCTTATCTCGAAATACATTATTTGAAACTTCGCTAAGGACCAGAAATACAGCAGTAGGAAGCGCTTATATCTAGCGATGAATCTTACGTAAAAAATTATAGTAAAAAAAGAATAGTGCAAGTTTTACATAAAAATAAAACTTGTATTATTAAGCAGAGACGATGCACAGCATCTGTGAGAGGGCGTTGTATACTTCCCGTTAGTTGTCAGCCAATCACAGCTTTCGTGACGTCACATCCTTGACCAAAAAGGACCGAGTTCCGGTAGTCACGTGGTCTCAGGTGGCGTGTTCGCTAATGGCGGACTTTTACCTCATAGAAGTCTCACACCAGGAGACCTTGAATGATGCTGTGCATCGTCTCTGCTTAATAATACAAGTTTTATTTTTATGTAAAACTTGCACTATTATTCGGCATGTGACGATGCACAGCATCTGTGAGAGACGTGTTTATAACTCCTGGTGACCACGATGACGCTATGTGAGGATATGATAATATTTACTGAAAAAATTAAACCATATAAACCAACATGTATTCATTATACAAATTAGGATATAATATGTACCTCTGGCTATACTATCCAATTTACCTACAAATATTAATATTGTATATCATTTAAAATTACGTAACATAATAATCTGGAAAATAAGAGTAATCAGATTAACAACAATCAAGAGACCATCGATTGTATCTTATACCGGTTTTAAATTCTTCGAGAGATTACTACCTATAATAGACACGTTTACAATAATATTTGGCAAAACTATTCACCGCGAGAGAGGATACCTTCGATTGGAAAATTTCGTACCAATTCAAAGATGCTACAGCTGAGAGCGTACTACCAGGAGATGCAGAAATGCCTGCATCTTTCAGTAAACTTTTACCTATCACACAGTCCGTGATGCACTGTGCGTGGGACCTCGAATTGACAATAACAATGAGAACATCATACAGATTACTTTCGACTAGATGTCATGGTCATCCCAATTCAAATACTTTCCTTAATTAATTAACTGGACATATATTTTCGTTAGCATGACACGATAGTGTCCAGCCTGATGGGCTGTGCACAGTACAGGTTTGGTACAGTGATCACCCCGATCGATGTAGTTATTTGCCGAGACCCTGAGTAGAATAAGGTCATGGACTCATGTTCCTGATGCTAGCAACAAAAGAGAAACCATCGACGTGACGCTTTGAACAAAGTAAGTTATTGGGAGGATTCGTCTGCATTCCGGCAATAAGATGACTCGGGTAACCAATAGGAGGCTTGTCTGAGATCTCTAAGAGATTGGAGGGAGATAGTTTTAAGAATATGTTTTACTAAGAAGTCTGAATTCAAATGATCGTTACAGGACGGTCGTCCAAAGGTTATAACGTTAGAATTACAGATTTATGCAACAATATAATATTGTAAGCTAATCTCTTTTCAATGAATAGGAACGCTAAAAATCTTGCCAGACCAATATTATGGGACAACTGAAGTTAAAATTGTTATCTTTACACCATTTGACCCACAGAGACCGACTATGTTTTTGTGTGCCAACTAGATCCGAGCAGGGACCTTTCAGCTTCTGACCAATAACTAGTTATTTCGCCCCACCCGCTATCTTCCAAACGCAGAGCTCCATGTTTTGAACTCGAGTAGGTGGAAGGCCCGTGCTCTGATCTACTAGAACTTGAGCTAGGTTGGCGATTCTCAAGGATCAACAGAGTGTTCGACGTCGAAGATCCGGTGAAGGAAGAATAACTCGAGGGATGAGGCTTGGTGCCGAGAACAGCCACGCCATCTGAAATAGCCAGTGACGAGGCGTTGCAAAAATAGGCCGATGAGTCTGATCAATCTTTGGTAACATACTTCCTCACCACCTTGGGGTCCCAGGTGGCAAGGAGGTCTACTTGTGGAACTCCCAATATAATCTAGTTCAGACACATGTTCAAAATCTGTTCATAGAAACAAGTGTCATATAGTGTATCACCATAATAATTAAACTGATGTATATTTTTGAAAAATAAATTATACTTATACACAATATGCGAAAAACATTCCTTAGAGGTGGTCTTAGTAGGTGCCACACTACCGCCCCTTTTCCGCTGGACAACCTGTCTGCGAGATCGTTGAATCTTCCTGGAATACATTCAACAGTCATGGAAATACGCTCTTTGTCTAGAAGACTCAAGAGTTAGTAAGTCATGTGAAGTAAGATCGCGGCTGACCGTATTCCGCCTTCTTTTCGAACGTAGGAAACAATTGTGCAACTGTTCGATTGCAGGCACACATGGCGACCGCGAAGGCGAGATCGGAAAAGTTGACTGCTGTTATAATGGCAAAAATTTCCTTTTGATTGCAGTGCCAGCAACGCTGGTCTGGTTTTCACTTTCCTGACACCGAAAGATCATCTAACTGTGCTCCCCACCCGTAACCTGCCACATCCGTAGTCATGAAATGGTGAATCAACTCCGGGTGCAAACTGCTCCGAATTTGACTTTAAATTCTAAAGTTGTGACCCACCATTTTAAATTCTTTGAGACCGGTTGTGATGTGGCTACCGGTTTGCGAGGAGACCGCTTCAAAGGCCGAGAAAGAATTTGAAGTTGGTGTCAACGAAGACGACCTATTGGATCGACAAAGTTGGAAAGGTTGAGATTGCCTAAAATAATAATCGGCGCCATTTTCAAATAAATATTTCCTTTGCGAATAACTCTCTTCGCGAGAGCGATAGAATTGACTGGGTCTTTTTTGGAGGTAATAAATCAGTTATTAAAACCATTGGTGGTTTTGGAGGTAAATGGCAGACGCATTCCCGTGATCATCAAGAGAAGGGCCTTCGGAGCCCACAGCGTTTGCCACTGTCTCCGATACGCTCGGAAACAGCCTCCGTAGAACTGGTGTGGCTGCAAGTCATCAAGTTTTCTTTGGTGTTCCAAACGCACCCGAGGAATTCTATCACTTGAGAAGGTTCGGTGATCAATTTCTTGTAATTTACTGTCCACCCTAATGTCTCTAGAACGTATAAGGACAAATCCGCCTGAGAGCGTAGAAGACTTCTCGATACGCATGCTATCAAACAATCTTTTAAGTAGACCCCACTCGCATTCCTTTTGATAGTAGATGTTGGGCCACTCAGTTGGTCAACGCTGCGAAATCATTCAGTGCGCGTGATAGACCGAACGGCAGGCAGGTCACCTGCTGTTCTACCTGTATCACCATCTCTGGCGATTGCGCGATCTTAAATCGGCTCAGGGTTTCTACTGATAGATGAATCAGTGGTGGTTTGGAGGTAAATGGCAGACGCATTCTCGTGATTATTCCGAGAAGGGCCTCCGGAGCCCGCAGCGCCTGCCACTGTCTCCGATGCGCTCGGAGACAGCCTCCTGGCTGTTATTTCGACCCACCCTGTCCATTCTGAACTTCCAATCGGGATCCTTTTGACGAAAGCCCGCACATCGTCATAAGATTACTCACAAAATTTAATTTTGAATTGTATATTTTGAAGTAAGTACGCAAATGATTTTCATCAAATATGCAATTAGAACTCGAGAGATCTTACGCAGACCGTCACGAAGGTTCAATTAGCAATTCGCTCAGGATACGCTCCCGGCGATTCACAATGTATCAGCTTTCCGCAAACTAGCTGCATGACTTCCTCACAAATTTTGTGGATTTTTATGAGGGTAGATTATAATTTCCGAAATTTTATCGAACGGCAAATAAGCAATTAGACCTCGCAGGGATCTTACGCAGACCTTCACGAAGGTTCTTATTAGCAGTTTCGCGCAGGATGCACTCCCACCGATTTACAATGTATCCAGCTAGCTTTCCGCAAGCTAGCTCCATGATTTACTAATTTCGTGGAATTTTGATGAGGGTGGAAATGATTCCAAAATTTTATCGAAAAGGCTAGAGCCAGAAAGTATAGCATCAGAAGAAGCTGTCCAATCAATGAATGTTGAGTAAATCTAGTAATTAAGGTATTAACATAAGGCTGCTATCAATTCGGAATTCGCCGCATAATCGTTACCCATATCAAACTGTCGAAGTTAATCGTTATTATCAAGCTCGACAAAGCCAGGTGCAGCGTTATGAATCTTCAATGCGTCCGCGTAGCGATCATCCTTCCAAGACAAATCAACGAACTTTTGTAACGCTTTAAGTCGCTTCAACTGAATTGGATTAGAGCGAGGCACCTTGAGGTCCAATCCCGCTCGATTTATGTCATCATCTGTTACGACGCCTCATTGAGGTGGATAACAATTAAAATTCTATTGTGTCTCGTTAATGACAGTTGAAAGGATATTATTGGTAGCCGCCGGCGGGCGCTTCAAATTAAAGTCTAAAGGTATCGCGGAGGTAGTTCCAGGAACTAATTCAGGCATATGTGCTGCTGTAGGTTATTCGGTGTCGAACCGTATATACCCACATTAAAAAGTTAATGAGCCACATGATTAACAAGATTTAAAAATATCTGGTGACTCACCTGCATTTCCGCCGTTTTACCTTAGTATCCTAAGAAACGGATTGCGAAGAGTTCGAATCGCTTCGTGGTAGCTGGCATTTACGGCTCGATGTAAACACCAAGTTGGTGCCTACCTGCACTTCTTGATCCGAATCACAATAATTCACAATTGCACTATTTAATTTATTTTCAACATAATATTAGACATTAATTTAATATCACTTTGAACTATAATAAGATTCAAAATATTAAAAAATAGCTGCAAACTCTAAATTAGATGTTACTTGCTCGGGAAGCAACGACGCTATGAGGTAAAAGTCCGCCATTAGCGAACACGCCACCTGAGACCACGTGACTACCGGAACTCGGTCCTTTTTGGTCAAGGATGTGACGTCACGAAAGCTGTGATTGGCTGACAACTAACGGGAAGTATACAACGCCCTCTCACAGATGCTGTGCATCGTCACATGCCGAATAATAATAAGTTTGTGGTTGTTTGTACAATGTTCCATCCCACTCGACCGATCGGTCCGTACGCCGCATAAGCCTAGTGTCCGTTGTCGCCAGGCGTGGGCGGCGGCGCGCCGGCCCCGCACGTGAACCCCGCGTTCTTCGCGCAGCAGCCGCCCGTGCAGCCGCAGCCGCCCGTGCAGCCGCCGCCGCAGCCCGGCCCGCCCGGTATGTGCTATCTTCACTACGCAGCTTTGTAGTATTTTATCTACGCCCATGCTATAAGTTTCAGAAGCAGTTAGCTTATTCCCGTCATTAAAACAGCTAGTGTCATAGTAACCATTACCTCATCCCAATGAGTGATACAATGTTGTACTAAATTTCATTACGCAACTCGTTTCAACGTTCAAGCGGGGGACAGCAGCACCCGCTGCACGCATGTGTGTGTGATGTGCTGCTGCAGGCGACGTACATACGTGCAGTTGTACTGAATTTCGTGAGAATTTCTTTATTCTTGATCTTGAATTACAAACACCCAATGGTTTCAGAAACTTTTATAGAAGATTCATATCATGGGTGTAGATAAAGTATTGTATGCAACTGTTATAATTAGGTATTAAAACCCCTTATTATACAACAGTTGCATAAATAACTAAAACAACGTGTTCCTTTTGATGTCCCATAACTCTAAAATTATATGCTATAAGTAAAAATAATACAAAAACAACTAGAACAAGAGTGTTTTAAAAATACATAGCTTCGAAGATAACATAGCACTACTCTCGATGTGTATGTAAGTTTCAGTGATAAGTACGAGTAAATCATTTTCATTCAAACCAATCATTCATTAAATTAGAAAAAAAAATTAAATTCAGACAATTTTTTTCAAAAATAGTCTGAATGTAATGTTTTTTCTTTTGAAGTGAAATCTTCTTAAGCCGCGTTGGGCATTTTTGAGATTGGAAAAAACAATTGAACTCGTGACACCGTTACCGACACCTCATTTTTGTAAACGCGATTGTGCTCTTTATTTATATTACGTTTCGGATCAATGTCCTATGCAAGTATTTTTACTTTAAAGGTTTTGGAAGTATTTTTTTTATTGTTCAAGTTTTCACTTCTGTCGGCACTCCCGAAGTGCCACTTTTTTCTTTATTAATAGCTCTGTGATTTATTATCAGGGTTCCCAAATAATAAATCCTGTCAAACTGTTGTTTTTCGTTCAGTTTCTTAGCCTTAAAAACATCACCTCAATTCCCTTCCCTCCGGTCTTTGAACCGATTAAAACTCAATTCAGATTCCGATGCTCTAAGTCATTTCCGCTTCCTCCCTTACCTGCTGTTTTTTATATTTCACGTAAGGGGTGTTTTACATAAATAATCTTAACTTTGTCGAATTATTTTGTATGTAAAAAAAAAAAAAACAGATTATGCTAGTTAATTCTTTGAAATAGTCTCATTAATACCCTAGAGTTATGTGATATCAAAAAGAATATGTTGTATAGTTTGATCAAGGTCGGCTGCAAACTGAGGAGAGTTATCGCAAATCTTGGGGCACATTTAATATCATTACTATTGTATAGATAAAATTGGTTCAATGTATCTGGCGTTCCCCTGGACATGTAGCCCGGTTACCACCACCTTTCTGACTACCGAATTCATAATTATATTGAATTGAATTTATGCCGATACGAGAGTATAATACATTCTCTAGACCAGTGGCGATTGACTAGTAGCGTATCGATGCGGAAAGACTGATTCAATAAATCGGTTGTTAACCGAACTTGAAGTGGATAGACGCAATATAGTCAATTGAAATGTTACTTGTGCACTTTTTCCTATTATTTGATTGAATGTGGTCAGGTCCGGGCGCGCCGTACGGCCACCCCGCGCACGGCGCGCCGCCGCCCGCGCAGGGCCCGCCGCCCGCGCAGAGGCAGCAGCCTTACGGGAGACCGCCACAGGTGACTTATTTTTTGCCAAGTGTAAATAGTTGTTACCAACTTTTTTCATCGTCGTTCCTGTATTGAGCGTGCTGTGCTCCTCCGCAGAACTACCCGCCGGCCGCCGAGCCCGGGCGCGGCACGCACCACGGGCCCGGCATGGGCGCGCACGCGCCGCACCCCGCGCACGCGCCGCACCCCGCGCACCCCGCGCACCCCGCGCACGCGCCTCATGCGCCGCACGCCGGTATTAGCGAGGCAGAGTTCGAAGAGGTCATGTCTCGCAACCGCACCGTGTCATCCAGTGCTATCGCGAGGGCCGTTAGTGACGCTGCCGCTGGAGAGTACGCTTCGGCCATCGAGACGCTCGTCACGGCTATATCGCTTATCAAGCAGAGCAAGGTGGGTTTTTTTATTGATTTGGATGGACGAACTCCAGTAAGATGGACCTATGGTCGACAAAATGATTGCAAAGCCTAGCTCGTCGTAAGTACTGTCCAATATAGTATGTATCTTAAGACGGATGCACTTAGGTGGCCCATGAAATTAAAATTTTCGTACGTTTTTTGCAATTTGCAGGTCAGTGTCGAATCATATTTGAATCCAAACTTTTTTAACTATTTTAACCAAAGTTTAGGAAAGTTTAGGAATGAAAACATGTGCATTAGGGTTGCTTATTTGTGTCTGAAATTATGGAATAGCAATAAGAAAGTTCACTGTTTATTTATTGTGAACTTTATTACGGAAGAAATCATTAATCTGTAATACATTTGGTGTACATGATAAAAGTATTCTATTCTAACATAAATTCATCTTTTCGAATTGGTAATGGTAAATAAATGTGTTATGTTAAATGAGTTGGCCTCACAGGTGGCCACGCGAATCGCGGCATCAATGACGTTTTTAGGTCCTCAGAAGTGCAGGTATCATAAGTTACAAAGATTTAAATGTAATCATGATGAAACTGTCCGGTATAATAACTTTTCCCTTATTAAAACATTTCAATATCTCCAGGTTGCCCACGACGACCGCTGCAAGATCCTGATCTCGTCCCTACAAGACACACTCCACGGCGTAGAGACTAAGTCGTATGGCTCCGGAGAACGCCGCCGCTCCAGATCGCGCGACCGCGATGCCCGCGCTCACCACCGCACGCCGAGGCGACGCGAGCGCTCTGCGAGCAGGTACCGCGACCGCAGCCGGGAAAGGGAGGATAGAGATAGGTGAATAGATTGGATTTATGTTTTGTGCTTTGCTTTTATGCTTCGTGCTATGTGACTAGTTTGCTCGATATTGACAGTCTTAAAATATCTTAAACAGGGCCCTGTTTTAATTAGTTTGCGATACTTCATAGACGTGATATAAGAACAAAAAAAAAAAAATGGCAGTGGCACTCCGGGAGTGCCGACAGAAGTGAAAACTTGAACACGATCGCCTTGGTGGAAGAAAAATACTTGTATACAACATTGGTCCGTAACCTTATCTATATAAAGAGCACAATCGCGATTACAAATAAAAAACTTCCGAAACCTTAAAGTAAAAATACTTGCATAGAACATTGATCCGTAACGTCATATAAAAATAAAGAGCACAATTGCGTTTACAAAACCTTTAAAGTAAAAATACTTGCATAGAACATTGTTCCGTAACTTAATATAAATAAAGAGCACAGTCGCGTTTACAAAACCTTTAAAGTAAAAATACTTGCATAGAACATTGATCCGTAACGTAATATAAATAAAGAGCACTATCGCGTTTACAAAACCTTTAAAATAAAAATACTTGCATAGAACATTGTTCCGTAACTTAATATAAATAAAGAGCACAATCGCGTTTACAAAACCTTTAAAGTAAAAATACTTACATAGAACATTGATCCGTAACGTAACATAAATAAAGAGCACAATCGCGTTTACAAAACCTTTAAAGTAAAAATACTTGCATAGAACATTGCTCCGTAACGTAATTTAAAAAAGGAGCACAATCGCCTTTACAAAAATGAGGTGTCGTGACAGTGTCGCGAAATCAATGGATTAGTCCCATCTCAAAAATGCCCAACGCGCCTTCGAAGTTTTCACTTAAAAAAAAAAACAAATATGGCCAATCTTTTGCATGCTCGACTATTACTCTAGCATTAAAAGTCTCATAGTTATTAGTGATTAAAATCTAACATGACATTGAATGTCAAAAACATTGAACTTACCACAGTACACCGAGCGAAAAGACGTTTTCATTTCACGTAAGAAAAAACAAAAACATCATAATTCCATCATTCTAAATCATAATTCCCAGTAACTACTGCAGCTGGTCTCGGGATCATAGTCGTAGTCGTATGGCGCAAAAATATAAATAAAAATTACGTTTTATAAAACATGTTTTTTTCGTTTTGTTACTATTACTGATACTGCTTAGGGGCCGTTCAAGTATTACGTAAGCAGATTTATTACAATTATTTACCCCCCCCCCCCTCCCTTGTCAGCAAAAGTAAGCAAAGCATGCATTTTTCTTTGATGTAAGTATTCGGTTTTTTTTTTATTGATTCATGAGCAGCAACATAATTCTAACAAGTGTAAATTTAGACAAGTGAATAGCCCGCGGTAATTCCCCTACTCGGTTCTAAGTGAGTATCTAAACGTATTCATTATTTGTGGGAATCCCCGAATATGCGTTTCGTTTTCAAGCATAGACAATGTGTGGGTTGCCATATGTGTAAAAAAGTGAATAATTACTGCTGACGGAATCACCATCTAGACCCCCCCACCCTCCATGTCATCAAAAGGAAGCAAAGCATAGACCCCCCCGCCCCCCTATAGTGCTTACGTAATACTTGAACGGTCCCTTACTGCAGATATCGAACATGACTGAAGTTTCGCTAATTCATAAAAAAAAGTCCCTGTATGATCGACTGCAGTCAATTTGCACATCTCATTCACTTACGGTCATTGAAATGGAGTTTACGGAGTTATATCTTGTACTATAGAAGAAACGTGTATCTATATACCGTAAGGACTATTTCTGCTTGCAGCGTTCGGCCGCTATAGAAAGCGGTCGTTAAACAGATGTGGTCATCGTGTTCACGGGATTTTGTTTTCAAACTGCTTAGATGCGTTTCTTCAATAGTACTTTATACACATTTTTATAAGGTTTCTAAGCTTATAAGCTGCAGGAAGTATGAATCTAATCTTTCGCGTTACGCACCGTGTTACACATACACTGCTGATGTGTTCGTTAATTCTCCTTCAGAGTTACAGAAACTACAAAAATTGTGCAATCTGCACGCGTACGTCAGATTTGACACAATTTAACATTCGAGCATCATAATGGTACCATTACGTACCTTACCGCAGGCGGCAGCAGCAGGCGACGTGTCGCAGCGACACGACTGGTTTCTTTGAAAAACCTTCCGTAGCTAGCGACATATCGGTATCATAGAAATACATAGAAACCAGTCGTGTCTGCTGCTGCCGCCTGCGGTCGGCTACGGAATGGTACACACGGCTACGCATCAAGCTATACATTTCCAGTATAAGCTGACCTCGTATTGTTCGGAAATCCTACACAATACGAGATCGGCATAAATTGGAAATGTATAGCTTGATGTGTAGCCGTGTGTACCTTACTACACATTCACACAACATCACATTTATATTTAAGGAGTATTGCGCACTCTACGAACACAAAAACACACGTCATATTAGTAATCTGGGTATTAGAAAAACGTTGGTATACCTTCGTGTTTAGTAAGTAGAATTACAAATACACCAGTAGGAGAAAGATCCGCATGATAGACAAACAAAAATGTAGCAAACTCGACATGCAGGCAGTGCAACTTAGTTCCTGACCGATGAGACAATTCAAAAGTCATTTATTCAAACTAGGCTAAGAATCAGCACTTTACGAACGTCAAAATTACATAAGACAGTCCCCCAAAAACGGCCACCCTACACCACTTCCTAGTGCCTTTAGCTGGGAAGAAGAAGTGGCGCAACAAACTCCCCAGCAGCACAGCTGTCTGTTCAAGTTACAAAAAAATGATTCTATACAATAGTATACAAAATAATTTATATTATGCAACATAATTTAAATGATAAATTATTGGCCATATGTCAGCTAGCACACGCCAATATACCAACAATGATAGAATAACCCCCAAAAACAACCAATCAAAATACAAAAGAATGAATATAACAGCGTCATCAATGCAAGAGGGCTAACTGTAAGGTAATACGATCTTTAGGAGAGTTCTGTACCCTGCGGGAATTGTATAAAGACAGGCGGGTAACGTAGTATTATTCCTCTAAAGTATTACTGACGCTATGCCCTTGCTTGCAGGTACAGAGAACGCTCGAGGGAACGTGATCGCGATGCGTAAGTGTCGCGTATTTCTACACGTTCGCTATCGTCACGCACATTTACCTTATGGCGTGAACAGTATATATACTAGGTTTATTTATGTCTGGCTGATACATTCGATGTTTTACGCTTTACAAGTTCCTTAGACCTTGACTGTCCCGGTATCTAGCGATGGTAGAAGATCCACTGTATTCTGTACCTATATTGACAAAGTTGCGTCGTGTATATGCTTGTCGAGCTTTGGTATGAAACTATTTGGTGTGATTTTATTATTATCCCTAGACTTAACATTTTAATGCAATGAAAATGTACGTTGTTAATGGTGTGAATTGTCTTTGTTTCAGGTATTACAGGGATTACCGTGAGCGTGAACGTGATCGCTCTCGCTCCAGGGACAGGGAACGTGCTGACCATTACAATAGGGGCCACAGTCGCGAAGAGAGGTAAGCAACTCAGCACTTTCCATGTTATGTTGCCAGTAGATGTAGTTAGTCGATTTCAAATCCTGCTTAGGCCTATTTCTAAGCTCGCACGGCACGCTGCACGTCGAATTTTAGAATAAAATTGAATTAATAGAGTCAGTGTGAGAGTGAGTGAGTGAATTCTTTAGGTTTGGTGTGTTTATCATATCATTCATACTTGTGTGAAAGCACTGCGTGTTTCCAAAGCTATAATCAATACTGACTTACTGTATTTATATTTTCTTAATGTCTCTCGGGAATCATCAATTTCCATGTCCATCAATTATTAGATTTATCTTGTATAATAATTTGAATTCAGAACTGAGTACTTTATTGTTGTTTTGATTTTTACGTGAATTATATAGAGCTGTAAAACTATTTTCCTAGCTGTCGTGCCTGCGACTTTAGCAGCTTTCTTACCATTTTTAAAAGTAAAAAAAATATGTATTTATTTTTATTATCAACCTAAATATTCGTAGATGTAACTAATAATAGTTTGAGGATAACATGTAGCTTACTTATCATCAGCTCTACCACCAGGCCGCGCAAGTCGCCCGTGGAGCCGGCGGCCGAGACCGGCGGCGGCGACGCGGGCGGCGCCAAGAGCCGCGCGGCCGCCGCGCCCTACTACGACGAGCGCTACCGCGAGCGCCGCGACCGCGACCCGCCGCCCGCCGACCGCGACCGCGACCGCGACCATCGCCGCGACGCGCGCCACTAGCACCACACATTCACATGAGCCTAACACTTCGCATACCGTTCTATCAAATCCAGGCTCTCCAAACAGACACACGTCTACGATCAACAGCTCGTGATACCGTAGAGAAACTACATGAACAAGTGAAAATAGACAAAAAGAACAGACGTGCATTTGGCAGAATAAATCTGATTTCAAATGTCATGATCCTAACATTACGCACGCCGTTTCATCATATCGAGTCACTCTGGACAAATGCAAGACTGCGATCAACAATCTGCGAGCTTGTGAAACAGAGAAACTACATGAACAAGTGAAAATAAATAAAAAGAACAGACGTGTGCATTTTGCTAAATAAATCTGATTTAAAAATATTCAAAATTAGTTTTATCATGTTGGGATAAGATTTCTAAACCTCCTCTATTTTATAACAATTCTCTATTGCGATTAAGCTCTAGCGTTGTGAACGCCATAAATCCTAAAATCTTAACGTTACATCTGTAATCTACATTTGGAGCTAAATGGCTTGTTAGTCTGTGTGGTTTGATGTAGTCTGTGTAGATAATACAACGAGTCTTCTGGAGCAATAAGGTGACATTCTAAAGCTTCTGGTATTATTTTGAGACGGATTAAGAGAATTGAGAAATGCCGGTTTGGTATAACACATATTGTGTAACAAATTTCGTTTTTATTGGATTGGAAATGGCTTAGACCTAGATATTAAATCTGCTATATGTATGTTTTAAGACAAGTTTATGTGTCTACATGCCTTACATTTTAAAAGCAATTTGTACTGAAATAAGTTGATGACGTTGTATATTTTTTCATATTCGCTTGCGTCCAAAATAGTTGGATTGAAAGCAGGAGTAACCAAAGGATTTAATATTTAAAATCCGGTTTTTTTAATGAAATATAACAGATATTATATTATTGCCCCTTACTTAATAAACTCTGCCAAACAGCTGTTTTGTTATTAAAACTACTTTTAAAGCAAAATTATCCCATTATTCACAGACGTTAGACTAATTTGACATTCCAAAAATATATCATCCATGACTTGTAAAAACCACAATATCTGTGAATTTTTTGTCTATTTGGATTTAATTTTCAACCATGTGTATCCCCGCATTAGCCAAAAGATGTTTTTTATTATTTTGTCTCATGAATATAATTTCATTGTTTTTATGAGGTCACCATGGTTTTAATTTAAATCATAGTCATCTTATTACTGTAAATGTATTTTCCTGAGGGTTCAATCATTATGTTTTCAATAGGGAAATCTATCAGTAATACTGTAAGGTTAGTCACGTAAGTTTTAAGATATTCTTATTTATGGATTGTTCCATATGATTAGATTATGACTCTAATTTAGCAATTAATTTAAATAAATTGATGTAATACATAATGTAATCGTTTTGAATTTACCTATTTATCTATCTATTTTTAAAGTCAGTAAAATTTTAAGTAGGTACTTAAAAATACAAAATGTGCACTTAGGTTTAACATGTTTCGGCGGCGGTGATCTCTCGCGTCCGGCCCTCATTCGGGCCATGCTACGGAGCGAGAGGAAATGGGAGGCCGTCACCTCGTTCTGCGAAGCAGTAATGCTCGCGAAGGAGGAGACGGAGCGCGTGAGGGAGAGGCAAATTTCGCGCCCTCGCGCCCCTAACCGCCGCAGGAGGAGACACCCTGGGCGTCGGGAATCACAGGAAGATTTCCGGCCACCGTAGGCGCGGGCTTGCGGACGGTGAGCAATGGGTAGCTCGCCGTCCGATAAGGACCAAGCCCGGGTCGACGGCGCGTTGTGTTCCACGCGCGCCTCAAAGAGATGTCAGCAGAATTGACGGGGTCCGCTAGGGCCAATGCCTGCCGGGGGTTCGAAGAAAACCGATAGGGAAATCGTGGCCCCCTGGCAACACGGCAACTGAAGGAACACGGGTGGGTTTTAGTCAGTAAGAGTCTGACACGCCCTCCCGCTCCGCCCAGAGCGGGAGAAGTTATTTGATGATTTCCCACCCAAAAAAAAAAGGTTTAGCATGTTAAACCTAAGTACACATTTTACTTACAATACAGAAAAAATATTATTCGATTACCTACCTACCCACATAATAAAGGTATCACAGGCCATGGGTAACGATAGGTTATTCCGACATCCATAGATTATGTGCACGAGTGTACATCTAAACAGCTCAATACCATTGACAACTTAATTTGGTCCGGTTATATGCGGAGATTTAGTATGGAAAAGTTATGAAAGCTAATTTCTCTTAAAATACAACACGAGAATCTGAATTTTTTGTCGCTATAACTTCTTTAGGAGTACTAATTTTTGTATGAATTTGGGAAGAAATCACAGAGTTTTTAATAGTGAAATCTTGAAATGAAAATTTAACACCGTGACTACCGCCACCCCACCAATGGTATGGTTATATCTCGTAAACTACTGAAGGACTAATTTTGTTTCTGGGCACTAATTTTATCTTGTAGGGTACTAATTTTCTGTGTAGGTTTGAGGAAAGTGACAAGCTCCTCAAACTTGAAACCAATATTCAGTCGTGGTCCTGCTGAACGAGCACGCGAAAGTTGTCATCGTTGATTTCTCGGTAAATACAAATGTTTCAGTTGTTTTTTTTACGAAATGAATCACATGTATGGGTACTAATTATTTGTATACTTAGAATAGCTGTAGCATGCCCCCTTTTTCGGCGCTCATGGTGGTCCTGCTGTAGGGAGCGTGACTACTGCCGGACCACTTTCAAAGTCGAGTTTCTCGAAAACTACTACGGTACCAATTTTGTTGTTTGAGCACTAATTAGTACCAATTGGGTACTAATTATTTACTAAATATGGATGCGATTTGCGTTGGTGATCCTGCGGTAGTCACGGACATATTTTGGCAACAACTGATTTCGGGTTTTCTGTCAGTATCAAGTATGAAATTGATACTCACACCTACTTTAAGATGGGTACTTGATACTGGCAGAATAGTCGACATCTTGTTTTCAGCATTCTAACCCCGGGTCCACACTCTCGCGAGTGCGCCTCGTAGAGGTCCTTGCGCGAGCCGCAGCAAGCGGAGGCTACACGAGTGCTACCCATCCACACTCGTTTTATTCAATCAGTTGTTCGCAACGCCTTGCGCCTCGCATCCTTTGACTGCGGTCAAAAAACCGCTTCCGAGCAGAGCACGCGCGAGGCGAGGCGAGAGATGACGAGAGGTGAGGACACCATCCACACTATCGCGCTCGCTTCACTTCGTCTGCAGGGCTAACATGACAAGCGCGAGAACTCTCTTTTTCTCGTTATGCCGGAATTTGTCTACGATTCTAACGTCAATAGTGTGGACCCGGGGTAAGAGGTGACACATCTTTTTCAGGCCGATGCAGAATTCTAAATTTTGGCATCATTTGTCTCGTCAGATATAGTTTTGGTGTTCCTTTGATATCAAATTTTCTCTGTACCGGCTGAACGGATTTGGATGAAATTTGGCATATAGGTAGACCATGACCTGAGTTAGGACATAGGATACCGATATTCCCACGGGATCGAGACTTATGCGGGTGAACAGCGGTGCGCAGCTAGTATGTGATAACCTCGTGCATCGCTACTGTGTACACGGCTACACATCAAGCTATAGATGTCCAGTATGATCTTGCATTGTATAGGATTTCCGTACAATGCGAGGTCAGCTTATACTGGAAATGTATAGCTTGATGTGTAGCCATGTGTAGTAGGTACTACTATCTCAAGTTGAAAAGTATAACTATCGTTGCGGAAGTTAAACTTAGGGCTAGCTAACACTCGTGGAGGTTTCTATCCATATCACATATCTACCTATTTAGTAGGAAATAACTAACTGAAAAATCCATCATCATCGGCTTAGCCTTTTCTAATGTTGGGGTAAAAAAATCAAAATTCAAAAGTAATTTATTCAAACTAGGCTGAGAATCACCGCTTTTCGAACGTTAAAATTACATAAGACAGTCCCCCACTTTTACAGGCACTTTTGAATTGTCGAGGGGTTGGTCAGTCAGCAAGGTGAAGCTAGTTGCCCATTCCAAAGCGTAGTAGGTTCCTATGAGAAGAACGAGCAAGAAATTCCGCGGACACTCTTTTATTAAATCAAAATATTCTTTACCGAATTTATGTTAAAGTTATACATATGAAATTCAAAAGTCATTTATTCAAACTAGGCTGAGAATCAGCACTTTTCGAACGCCAAAATTACATAAGACAGTCCCCCAAAAACGCCCACCCTTCACCACTTCCTAGTGCTTTAGCTGGAAAGAAGAAGTGGCGCAACAAACTCCCCAGCAGCACAGCTGTCTGTTCAGTTAGAAAAAAATTGATTCTATACAATAGTATGTGTATGATAAATACGTACTCCGTACTCCTGACAATAGAACGCACTGTCCACGTTCTTATTGTGTGGGTCATTATTTTGCGATCAGTTAGATAGTGCTAACTGATCGCAAAATAATGACAAAATAATGACTAGATTTTTTTCCTGTATTACAATATACCTACCTAGGATCCTACCTTAATTTATTACCTACCATTTTCTTTCATCATTTTTAGGGTTCCTTACCCGAAGGGTGCCGTACAGAACCATAGGCTTGATAAACTATCCGTGGGAATTGAACTAAACTAACGCTTAGTGTCACCCACTCAGTAAAACAAAGAAATACAAGACAGCTTTTAGGCACAATAAGTTCAAAATATAATGAATACCTATATAATAATT
The DNA here is from genome assembly GCA_963680765.1 of Agrochola lychnidis. Taxonomy (NCBI): domain Eukaryota; kingdom Metazoa; phylum Arthropoda; class Insecta; order Lepidoptera; family Noctuidae; genus Agrochola; species Agrochola lychnidis. Next base: position 8,717,315 of record OY796855.1, on the reverse strand, counting down.
CTTATAAAATATTTTACATTCATTCTGTAGTACATTCATGTATTCACGCAAGAGCAACTCCACCGCTATTCTTGTTCAACATGGCTGTAAAAATGAACGGCGAAGGTGAACGCCTCAGTGAACCTGCCAACAATGCACTTTGAAACAAAGAGGTTCTATAAGGGTAGGTACAGTCGATCGCACGGCGATGGTAACTCTTTGACCTTGACCTGGCCTATAAGAGTAGTATGGAGTTTCAAAAGAATTTAAGAGGTATGAGGAACAGGGTGTAAAGTTCACTCATCCTCTACTAGAAACAGGAGGATCCTCCGACCAGACGGGTGTTGTGTTGGGTTACTGCCCGACGATTGTTTTTTTTTTTGTTTAGGTAACTGGCATCTCGCAGTTTTGATCACTAATGTCTTGGCTGCTTAATCAAACTTTCCTGTGGATACCTTAAGCTGCTACACTTAACCTCCAGCCAGGGGCAAAAACTATTCTAAATTAAAATTAAGCGAACGCTCGCTAAGGGCACCCCCTGTGGGGTACGAACCTCGGCTTAGGGCGTCGCTGGGGGGAGGACAGCAAGAAGGGACAGGCTGGATCAAACTTAGATTTTCATCATAATTATTATGCCGGGTATTTAAAGCTACGTGCTCAGCTGCAACAACTGCTGGCACCTCGTTTTCGAGCAAGGGTCGTGGTCGGAATGACGGGAAGCGTCTGTGTTTGTGCACTGTACTGGTGGCCCTATTCTTCTCCTAGAGGAGAGGGGTCATCTGGGTCGGAAAGGCCGACAGGACGTCGTATATATGCTCGTTGCGCGGCTGCTTGCGCGATGCAGGATTTTGCGTGACTTCAGTGTAATGCGTAGTTTGCATGTGGCAACGTAGATGCGCCACAGAATAAAAGGCCAGCTTATACTACTTTTATTACCACTCTTGTGCGGTCGACTGTACCTACACTTATTATTGATGAGCCTCTTCTACGTGGTGGAGAAAATTGATCGTGAAGAACAATTAAGTTCAGTACATTCGATTACTTCTTCGTAAATTGTTTTCATTGATAGGGGATTGAAAGAATGTAATTGGATATTGATTATGGGTAAATTAAACAGACGTGGAGGACGATTCTCTATAATTTTAGAAAGACATATTTCTCCGAAATGTTAAGCAGGAGGGCTCTACAGTACATCCAGTGCCGGGTTAGCCTAGGGTTACCTAGGGTAGAGCGAGTGGAGCGGTCGCTCTAAGCGCAGATGGCAAGGAGCGCTAAAAAGCCAAAAGCGAAAAACTATTTCCAGCACAAAACAAAATTTTGATGGCGCCTTTTGAGAGGCAATCAACGCGTTGATGTCTTTTACTCCACGGTGTCGGTAAATTGCGTTACAGTGTCGCGAAATCAATGGTTTAGTCCCATCTCAAAAATGCTCAACGCGCCTTTAGAAGTTTTCACTTAAAAAAATTAAGACTATCTCGCTCTACCCTGATCAAGTGCCAGGGCCGCTGCTGACTACATCCACATTATTTGGTAATGCAGAAGTGAGTTTAGGCGAGAGCTGTGACCGACGTTGAGACTAGGACGGGTTTGATACTGCTGCCATACCCGTAAATTCAGTCAAATACGTAAAAGTTGTTCGAAAAGCCCTTTCCTAAGTTCACGTAGATACAATCTCTGCGGGTTGAACAACCGCTGTTCACCAAAAGGATAAATCATAAAGATTAAGTAGAAGGAAAATCATTTTATTACGTGGTAGACCCTTTCTTAGAAGGGTCAGTTTAGCCTAATGTAAGGTGGGGTCCTTCAGGTTACTAATGGTTTAGGACAGGTAGGTACATTTACTTACGTTTTAAATGTCAACGTTTTTATTCCGGTTTTGTCGCTGTTTTGTTTGTTGTACAACTACCTACTTAGGTATAGGCTAATCTTGATGCGAGAATTAGGGTAATGTAATTTTCTTGTTCAATTGCGTGATGAGTGACTATTAAATTCAAAGTAGATAATTAGAAATCTTTCTCTCGAAGAAAAGTTTTAGTTTTGGGGTTTTTGATTAAGTATAGTTTTAGTTTTTTGAAGTGAAAACTTCTTTAGACGCGTTGGGCATTTTTGAGATGGGAAAAAACAATTGAACTCGCGACACCGTTACCGACACTTCGTTTTTGTAAACGCGATTGTGCTCTTTATTTATATGTTCTATGTACAGTAAAATTGTTCAAGTTTTCACTTCTGTCGGCACTCCCGGAATGCCACTGTTTTTTTTAACAAAAACTGACACTAAGCCAATTTCCCGAAACAAATACTTTCCGTTCAAAGGATTTTGCTATTTATTTCTATTCTGCCTGACGCTTTGTCCAGTTATTTCAACATGAAACAGTTAGCTACAGAACTTTTAGGTTTCTTAGACATAATTTTCTACTGCATGCCTACATATACGAGTACCAAACTGTAAAGTTAGGATCACACGATCACAAATGGCCAGAATAAAGTGTCACACACGAAAAAGCTCGCTTTCCAATCGGGTCACAGACAGGAGTCCCTGATAGTATCTACTTGTATTGTAGTGAGGATAAACAGCAGGGTAATTGCGTTAATAATAGCCTTTTATTTTGACAATGCAACTATATCATCATCATCATTTCAGCTGAAAGACGTCCACTGCTGGACATAGGCCTACTCTAAGCTCCGCCACTTCGACCGGTTCTGTGTTTCCCGCATCCAGCGGATTCCTGCGGGCTTCACGAGGTCATCGGTTGACCTTGTGTGAGGCCTTCCGGTACGCGGTCGCCACTCCAGAACCTTTTGGCCCCATCGGCTATCTATTCTGCGAGCAATGTGCCCTGCCCATTGCTACGCTATGTCGGTTACCTTGGTTCTCCGGCGGATCTCTTCATTTCTGATTCGATCACGTAGGGAAACTCCAACCCTTCAGCCCTCTACAACTACATTCATTGAGTTTTTTACGTTGTCGAGTAGACGAATTTTTCAAACATAAAAAGCTTTGGTTATGGAGTTTCTATAAAATCCTTTGAATTGTTGTGTGTTCTGGTTATAGTATTATATCTACCTATGAACTAATATAGCACGTTTTGGCTTGTGAATCTCTAGGTTTAAATGCCTTCTTTTGTTTTTTACTGATGTCAGCCCGTTTTTCAAAACTAAGGAAAGGATATGGTCGCCTTAGGGATATCGTTATCTTACTTTTTACTGTTTCTTGAAACGGAATGATAAATTAATATGCCAAAATCTATAATGGATATCTCCTGGGGCTGTTTTTATTGGAAAAAAGCTGTATCGATGGGTAAAAGGGAAGAATATTAGTAGGTAGGTATACATACTGTTAACTTTAGTAACAGGTAAGTGGGGACTTGACCAGCCCACTGATTGACACGTGTCAAAAGGCTTTTGAGATAGAAACTCTGGATAAGTATAGGGTAAATTCGTTAGAGATGGCCATAGTTTTTTTAGGGTTAAATAAAACTGAAAATATTGAGATCACAATTAGACTTTTATTTTTAAGAAAATCAACAACAATCAGTCTTTCGAAAATCAGCATAAAGATATTTTTATAATATGAGGAACATCCATAAAAAAATATTAAAAAAAAAACATAACTGGCCGTCTCACCCGGTACATAACGGGAGTGATGGCCGTAGTGGTACGGGACAGATGGCCGGCACTAGATTTGCCTCTGCCTTTCCCCTTTTCTTTGATTTATGCTTGCTAGAGCTCCTTTTTCTTCTTCTGTCCACATTTAGAGCACATGTCATCAAAAGGTGTACAATTCTCATGTGGGGTACAGATTACAGATCGAACATTGAAGCCAATCTTCATGCGACGGGTTTTATAATATTTTTCGCTACATCCAGCACAATTATCAGCTTCATCTTCTGCGTCTTCTTCACTAGATGTATCACATAATATTGATTTCTCCTTTCTAGTGTTACTTTCAGACCTTCTTTCTATTTGTTTGACAGCCGTTATATGACCATCTCTCCTTTTTGTCCGGGTAAGATGGCCAGCTCAATTTTTAAACTTACGAATTACAATTACTTTCCCATTTTGAGGTTAAAACGAAGAAAAATATACACCAAACACAATACACTCCTAAAAACACAAATAAATAATAAAAATATTAGTATTTCCGGATGGTATACGAACCTACTATAAAATTTCACGACTACTAAATTCAATTAAGGCCAATTTACTTACTTTTTTACTTATTTTTGCGCAATGTTTTGTTTGGATATTGTTCGTGGTGGCGCACGAAGTGTATTAATTCAAATACAGCGCCACCTTGTAAATAAATGAGCAAAATGTACTTATTGGCCAACTCTCCCGTACGGCCATCTCTAACGAATTTACCCTAATGGGTGTAATTTAAAATTCACATCTTTTAAATAACTCATTTTTTTTATAAAGGTTCTTCATAGTGTTTCGAGTCGCACTAGAATCAATTTACGAAGCGACCCCTAAGGGACATAGAGTTGGCAGTTTGTCAACAAAGTCGAGGTGAATTGAAAGTCAATTTAAAAATAGGATCCTTTTTCAATTACACCGAAAGGTAAATAGTAACTCTATTTGTGCGGCGTGGTTTTCATTTAAAAATAGCGGAACATCATATCGCCCACGCATGTCGCAAATGGCAATCCAATTTTATTAGGTGGATTGGAAAGCTGCATTTACTTTTATACTGCCCTCTCGAACCTAAATTGCAGTAACAGCAAAAACGCGAATTCGAGAACAACGCGCCTAAAGTTTAGAATCCATAAAAATATATCCAAAAGAGACTTTTCGATAAAATCAGTACCCTAATTGCGTAATACAACACAATCACAATTTGTTTCGATTTGAAACAGATTTCTAATCCATTGCTTCATAAGTTGGAAAAAAAATCTGTTCAACAACGTAAATAACGCAATGAATGTTGTTGAAATGTCAAAATGAAATAAATTTCGCGAAATTGTTTACGACAATAAGTTACGCAATTAGGGTACTGGAATGCAAGGTGAAAGGATATGTACAAAACTAAAATACTTAACATTGTTACGTTAGTTTTTTTTTAGCTATAATTATGACCATTTTTATTTTTTTGCCCCTATTAGGTACTACACAGTAATTTTTTTTAATCTTAAAAAAATCTCTTTTAATTGCAGTAAATCTTGTTACTACTGCCTTTAAGATTTTTTTTCATGATTGTTACTATCTAAAATGCAGTGATATTGTAAAAATATTGCTGTTTAGTCTGTTTTTAGAACAAAACACTGAAGTTCCACACATATAGTAAAATAATATTACCTTTAATTTGAACAAAAACGTGTGTTTTCCTAGACAAATTTACTTGACATGCATTTATGACTATACCATTAACACAATTTTTCAAAACGTTGTACTTTATAACAATTTAATAGATCGTGCAAATTTAACCAACTGCTACCGGCCGCACGTAGTTGCAGCCGGCTAAAACTAGGTATAGCCGCCAAGGCTCGGATACCGGTTAAATTTTCAAACCTTTATTATGTATTTGACGCAAAAACCTTTACATTCGGTTTCGTTCGTATAAACCGGTTTTTAAAAACCGGTTTTGGAGGGTTCTTTACATAAAGGTTTTTTCGGATTAATCGGTTTAGAGCAATATTAACCGGGTTTTTGTTTAGTTTTTATTCAGCGTGGCATCCTCACAAGTAATCACAAGTTGCAACGCGTTTACCGACATGCCACTCGAATAAACCGGTTAATTTAGGTTAAAATAACGTTCTTAAAACGTTCACGTTCTTAAGAAAAGTTCGGAATAAAACCCAAATAATCTGGTTTTAACTGGTATTTATTAAACCGGTTCCGAGCCTTGGTAGCCGCACTTCGGGTTTTAGCCGTAAAAAATCAATTGCTGTGCATTAGTCTTGCAAAAACTCGAAAATGTCTCAACCGACTTCAATTTTTAGGGTTCCGTAGTAAACAAGGAACCCTTATAGTTTCGTCATGTCCGTCTGTCTGTCTGTCTGTCTGTCTATCTGTCTATCTGTCTGTCTGTCTGTCTGTCTGTCTGTCTGTCCGCGGTCTAGCTCCGAGATTCTTAGTACTAGAAAGCTGTAATTTGGCATAGGTATACATATTAATTATGCCGACAAAGTGGTAAAACAAAATTATGAAAAACATTTTTTTTTAGGGTACCTCCCATACACGTAAAGTGATGATGTTTTTTTTTTATTTTTTTATCCCACCATGTGTGGTATCATTGGAAAGGTCTTTCAAAAACATTGTGAGTATGTTAAAACCATTTTTAACCGACTTCCAAAAAGGAGGAGGTTATACGTTCGTCGCGTATGTTTGTTTTTTTTTTTTTTTTTTATGTATGTCCACCGATTTCTCCGTCAATTGTGGACCGATTTTGAAAATTCTTTTTTTGTTTGAAAGGGTGTACTCTCGAATTGGTCCCATATAAATTTTATTAACTTTGCTTCGATAGTTTTTGAGTTAGCTACAAAAAACGTATTTTTTTCCCACTTAGTATGTAGATGATATGATAAGTTTCTGTCACTGGTAGCAGGTAGTGGTATTCGAATGTGTGTGGGGTAGGTACCACAACTAAAAAGTGAAAAATAAAAACTTTTTACAAAAAAAAAACAACCGACCTCCAAAAAAAACACTACAAAGTGAAAAATAACTTTAATTTCGGAAGTCGGTGGCAAAAAACGAAACTATAAAACCCAAGACACCGACTTCCGAAATTAAAGTTATTTTTCACTTTGTAGTGTTTTTTTTGGAGGTCGGTTGTTTTTTTTTTGTAAAAAGTTTTTGAATTCAGAGATCCGTTTGCGAAATATTAAGCTTTAAGGTGAAAATTTTTGTTAGAGTCAAGTGTCCCCCCCCCCTGCCGGCTAAATGGTTGGTTTCACATATGTGAAAAAATTCACAACAGTAGCTTATATAACGAATTTAAAAGGAAAACTATCACAGCTGAGTAGACTTTACAAGTTAACGAGTAATAATCGACCAACCAGTGGACTTGGATTTCCCCCAACAAAAAGACAAAGAATAAAATCGACTTTATTTTAAGTAATAACTCAAAACAATTTATTAACTTTGAGGTGGTGAACAACAACATGTTTCCTTCAGACCACAGACTTATTCGGGGTACCTTGAGTCTTCGAACAGAGAAAAATACTAGAAGAAACTACAGCTCTACAAACTTAAACTTACAAGATCAAACAGCACAAACTATCTACCAACATACCATAATCAAAAATGTAAAAAATCTCGCCTATGGAAACAACAACAATGTAGAGACACTATACGACACAATTGAAAACTTAATAAAATACTGCCTAAACCAAACGAAATCCGAAGAACCACAAAAACAGAACGGTGTTATTTCAATGAACACTAAAGCCTTGATAAAAAGACGTTCAGAACTTCAACATAAAAGACCGCAAAGCGTTGAAGACAAAAAAGAACTTTCACAATTATATAAGACTACGAACAAGAACCTTAATAGAGACTACCACAGACATAGAACCCAAGTGCTTGAAAAGCACCTCAACAACAGTGGGAGCCTCAAAAAAGCCTATAAACACTTAAACAAAAATAAAACTTGGATACCACGACTAAGTACGAAAAAGAAGGGTACTCAAACAAGGACAGACATTGTAAACATAGCCACAGAATTTTATAAGAACCTCTATGACATCCAAACGACATATACTTTTGGCGCTACAGAAACACCAGAGAAGACTAACAACAGCTCTAACAATAATAACGACATTGAAAATTTCACCGTAATGGAAATTATCCAAAACATAGAGAAACTGAAATCAGAAAAAAGTCCGGGGCCAGACAGTATTACCAACGAGGCTTTGAAACTTGGTGAATTCCCTCTAGCTACGCCTCTTACAGATTTATTTAATAAAATCCTAGAAGAACGGCGAGTCCCAAAGAAGATGACAGTTTCAAACATAATTCTCTTGTACAAGAAAGGAGATCCGACAGATGTAGGTAACTACCGCCCTATAAGTCTGCTACCAGTAATATACAAACTTTTTGCATCGTGTTTGGAAAAACGCATAGAAGGTCAAATAGAGAAACATCAACCAGTAGAGCAAGCCGGTTTTCGCAAGGGCTTCAGCACCACCGACCATATCTACACATTGGACCAGGTCACTGAAAAATACATCGAGTTTCGACAGCCCCTATACCTTGCTTATATAGATTACGCGAAAGCTTTTGATTCAATAGCCCACGAAAGCATATGGAACGCCCTCAAAGACCAAGGAGTACCAAGAACTTACATAGAAATTCTGAAAAATATCTACGAACAAAGCACAAGCCGAGTAAAACTCGACCGTACTGGACCTGAGATTAAAATTCGCCGAGGAGTAAAACAAGGGGACCCTCTATCACCGAAACTTTTTATAGCAGTACTACAGCACATCATGAAAGATCTGAACTGGAATGGGAAAGGAATTAATATCAATGGAAACTACCTGAGCAACCTTCGTTTCGCAGACGACATAGTAATCTTCTCCGAAACGCCTCAGAACCTCGAAGCCATGGTAAATGAACTTAACTATGTTAGCACCAGAATAGGCCTACAACTAAACATAAGCAAAACGAAGGTATCTACAAACAGCCTTAAGTATCCCATAACAGTAAATGGATCAGTTCTTGAATACGTAGAAGACTATACATACCTGGGAAAACAAACATCTTTCAAACCCTCGAGAAACGAAGACGAAATCAGTAGACGAGTGTCCATGACATGGAATAAGTTCTGGAGTCATAAAGAAGTCCTAAAAGCACAACTGCCACTGCATCTGAAAAAGAAAGTTATGGACTCCTGTATACTACCATGTCTTACATACGCCTGCCAAACATGGAACTTCAACAAAAAAACCAGAAATAAAATACAAACATGCCAGCGTGCTATGGAAAGAAGCATATTAAATATCAAACTTAAAGACAAACGAAAAAACACCACCATTCGCGAGAAGACAAAAGTGATAGACGCCCTACAACATTCGCAGAAACTGAAGTGGAAATGGGCGGGGCACGTAGCTCGCTCCGAAGACATAAAATGGAGTAAAAGAACCACCATGTGGGCAGGCCCAAAAGGAAAACGGCGACAGTGACGCCCCCGAGAAAGATGGGTCGACGAAATAGAAAAGGTAGCGGGCCAGAATTGGCCAGCAGTAGCACAGGACAGAAAAGAGTGGCATGAAAGGGAGGGGGCCTTTACCCAAAGAGAGGTCCTTAATTAATTTCCTCAATTTTATTTACTATTTACTTTTTTTTTTGTTATACTTTGTTTATTTTTTAATTAAGGAATAAAAGAGGCTTTATTATTATAATCGACCAACTTAGATTTGCGGTTGTAAAAACATGTTCTCCCATACAGAATGTATCGGAGAACATATTTCTCAACTACAAAGTTAAGTTTGTTCTTGGGATAAATTCATTCCAACTACGGAACCCTACATTGTGCGTGGTCCGACATGCACTTGGCCGGTTTTTTCTTTTTGTTTTGTTCGCCTCAATACTGAGGTGGTTTAGGAAAAATATTAATGAGGAAAAATTCAAAGGAAAGGCCGAAAACTCGAAAAAATCTAAAAAAAATGTCACGTGTATAAAGAAAACACTCTTTTCTTGCTAATACTTTTAATCCACACTACTGTACTATTTCACAATCAAACAACGACTAACTATGCAATACATTTTACCATTTAAAACGAATTTTGCTCCACCCAGAAATAACGGTAATATCATAACCGTTATTTCTAAGTGTTGCCAAAGTAAAACAATACATTCAGTTGCCATCATGAAAATACATTTAGTAGTTTCTTGTTTAAAATTTGTATTTGACAGTGTTGTCATAGTGGATATTATAAATCGATATAAAAATAATACATTTTTAAAATTAAATCAAAGAAATCACGACACGTGGTACGAAAATTAAAATAATCAGTCTTCATTGTTTGTATGAAATCCTATAATTTCACTCGTCTACATCAAATTCAAGTATTTCGTTTGTAGGTACCGTTTTTGGAAATAGGGAGATTTCACAAGAAATTAGTTACAAAATACTTAAATACCCCACAAGTTTAATATGCAGTATGTTATGTTTAATCCTGCACTTTAATAAGGAATATTAATTAATGATAATTTAATATTAAAGAAAATATTTATTTATGTACCTTAAGCAAATAGTAGTAGTCTCAAAGTCACGCCCTCATTTATCTGACGAAAACGTGTCTCGTTTGAAGATCCCAACAGGGAATTCTGTCTGTGGACGATCGCTTGGCAAGCAAACTTACGAAGTAAGAATCTGAATAAGCGAATTATGTTCGATCGTCGTATTTCTTCTAACTTTTTTCTTCTAGAGGAGCTCGTGGCTAAGTAATAACAGCCGCACGGGGGGATCCACCAGGTTAAGCAACGCTTGCCGGGGTTGGTCCGTGGATGGGTGACCATCTTTACATATCGAGACTCCTCCGTGCCTCGGAAAGCACGTTAAGCCGTTGGTCCCGGCTGTCATTCTGTGGATCTTTGACAGTCGTCACGGGTCGTCAGAAGCCCGAAAGTCTGACAACAAGTCTTACCAAGGGGTATCGTATTATCCAGTTACTGGGTTGTGGAGGTCAGATAGGCAGTCGCTCCATGTAAAATACTGGTATTCAGCTGCATCCGGTTAGACTGGAAGCCGACCCCAACATAGTTGGGAAAAGGCTAGGCAGAATGATTGTATTTTTTCTAACTTTACAACCTTTATAGACCTTTATTAATCTTTATACCTACAACTGTGATTTTATGTCCTAACAGTTCACATTTGTAAACATAAAGTTTTAAAATAGGCAGAAGGTACTATTTTTTACCTAGAATTCTTTGTTGAACCCACTTACTTGATTACTTGTGCATGATTTCTTCAAACCAAAAACTCAAACTCGTACTTAAAGCATTTATTTCAAATAAACCAGTTACATGACTTTTGAATTATCAAGGGGTCGGCCAGACAGAAAGATGAAGCTAATTGCCCATTCCAAAGCGTATATAATAGCTTCATAAGGAGAAGAACGGGCAAGAAACTATACCAACTCGAAAAAAATTATAATCTGCTCATTTCATGATAATTTTTCGCCAAAACTAGAGTAACGAAAAAAATTTTAACAAAAAAAAAACAACCGACTTCCAAAAAAAACACTACAAAGTGAAAAATAACTTTAATTTTGGAAGTCGGTGTCATTGGTTTTGGTTTTTTCGTTTTTTGCCATCGACTTCCGAAATAATTTTTTCCCTTTGTAGAATTTTTTTTGGAAGTCTGTTGTTTTTTTTTTTGTAAGATGTTTTTATTTTTCACTTTTTTGCTATGGTACCTACCCCGGACAAATTCAAATACCTGCTATATAAATAGCAGTGACAGGAACTCATCATATCATCCACATACTAAGTGGGATTTTTTATTATTTATTTATTAGCTCTCATGCACATAACACATTTACAATATCCACTGTCGGTCTCTGTACATGAACCCTGTCAGGGCACCGCAAAGAACAATGATGGTTTTCTGTTTGTTTTTTTTTTTTTGTATTATTGAAGCTATCTCAAAAACTATCCAAGCAAAATTAATAAAATCTATATGGGACCACCTCGAGAGCATACCCATACAAAAATAAAAATAAAATTTAACCGGTTCACAACCGACGGAAAAATATATTTTGAAGTCGGTTAAAAAGAGACAGAGTGAACAAGGAAACGAAAGCATCTAAAGACAAGAGGCCTACAGACATTGCGTTTTCTTATAAAAATAGGATGAGAAAATACACGTGCCCATCTTTTTATTATCCTCCATGTATTGTTTCATCGTACCAATAAAAGAAAATAAAAATATACTTTATCAAATAATAGTCGTTTTACTACTTCTAGGGTTATGTTTTTATTTTATTCAGAGACATTTTTTACACAAAACCTTTCGTAGCGGTCAAAAGGAAAATGTATTCACTTTCATGTTGAAAACACAATATTTTCCGGAGTGTTAGTTTTATAAATGGGCTGTAAAAATATGAGAGTAAAGGTAGGCGGATAAAGAATTATTTTAATACATTTTATTTATCACTTTCAGTAGGTATGTACCTACAGTTCGTTAATAGAGAGGAACAGGGTGTAAAGTTCACTCATCCTCCATAGAAAAGGGAGGATCCTCCGACCAGACGGGTGTTTTGTCTGGTGGGCTACTGCCCGATGATGTCGGGACGTTGTATATGTCTCAGGGATATTGTCAAACTATTTCTCACAGTTTAACGAGCTCATTTCAGTGACATTATCATTCTACTGGACCCATGCAGTGATATTGCAAGGCAGTCATATTTTGACAATTTCACTGTATGTGTAAACCCGTTAAATTGTGAGACGGTCAATGATTGGTCCGTTTCCAATGTTCTGCCTTACTTATATCATAAAATTAATAAACTTCTACACGTTATTATGCAGATCTTAAAGGCGGATGAAGAAGAGTTGACCAATAAAGACGCACGAAGACCCCACTACAAACTTGACTCAATATACCTAGAGTTGTTATAAAATCACTACAGCATTCCCGTAAAATTACAATAACACTAAAAAAAGCCCGTTAAATTGTGAGAAATGGAGGCGGTTGACAAAGTTTCGTGCAATTATAATTTCACTAGTGAAATTATAATATCACTGGTTTGACATATCCTTGCGACATATGCATTATATGCTAGTCGCGCGGTAAACACTGCTTGCGCGATGCAGGATTTTGCGTGACGTCAGTGTAACTTATTAGGGACTAACTTTTCAGTAAACCATGGGACCGTACTATCGAGATAAACAGTAACCTATCTTATATCCTAACCCAGGTCATGGTCTATCTATCCAAATTTCATCCAAATCCGTCCGGATCTTTTAGTGTGAACGCGTAATAACCAAACAAACTCACTTTCGCATTAAAATATTAGTTAAAATTTCAGAAACTGACTCAAAACCAAATCAAATTACATGAATAAACGGAGGCCTCTATTATGCGGCTTGTATCTTGAAGTGCATGGCATTACTCCCTAGTTATGCCATGCTATGCCTAAAATCCCTATTTTAGGTGCATAATGAAATCAGCAGTCGCTAAAAGTAAAACCGGCCAAGTGCGTGTCGGCCGCTACGCACAATGAAGGGTTCCGTAGTTGGGATAATTTTTATCTCAATTACAAACTTAACATTGTAATTGATAGATTTACCATGTTATTTTAAGACCTTAGACTTTTTATAGGTTTTCCTGTACTTAATCTATGAGTGAAGAACCATTCTCTGTATTTTTTTCAAAATTTTTGGGCCCAGTAGTTTCGGAGATGGTCCATGGTCAATTTTCGTCTATTTTCTTAAATATCTTTAAATGTATTTATTTTAAAATTATTTAAAAAAAAATGTGATCCTCGCAATAAGCCCTTCTAAAAGGGTTCCGTTTTTTCCTTTTGAGGTACGGAACCCTAAAAGGAATCAAAGTATTTACACCTAAGTTTAATATATCTACAAACAGATTGCTTTCCCAATATTACAGGGTTCGATCAAATGGATTCACTTTGACTGAAAGGCGCAGAAATTTATGATATTTTAATACTTGGTGACGTTTAATAATTCACTTTTATGTTTCCATGATACCGACCGACGCACTGACTGTGCCCGGTTCATGGCAATAGGCTCGTCCCCTAAAACTTACATGGGCGAAATCCACCTCTGCTCAAACCTTCTGGAAAAGCTGGCGTGATGTTATGTGGTGTGTTTACATGCTTCAGTGATGTTGATACAAATTAAAAGGCGAAAAAAATTTAACGCCTTTGTAACGCCCACATAAAAAATGTAAATGATGTAGCATACATTTGAAAATTTGCATTCATTAATTTCAATTTTACGAATGTATTTGGTTATATGACTTTACAAGTTATTGCGTTTGAGTAAAGATCATTTTCACCTAAAGCTGTAATAAAGATTGGTGATTTTGAAGGCGCACTCAGTTCGGATAGTGATCGGTTTTACGAATTTTGCCGATGCTACATCTAAGTAGTGTCGTACTGTAATATTTTGTATTTTCATAATACAGAAGGTTAAAGGGTAATGACCTCAACACCAAAGATGCGGCCAACGACCTCTATACTGGTCTCAAAGGCGTGATTTAACGTTTTCAGGTGAAAACGGAAATTAAACCATTAGGTATAAGTATTGTTTTGCGTTCTAATTTATAGGGTTGACACGAGTATAATGTGTTTTCCTGTTATTTATGGAAATTCTGTGAGTTAATAGTTGTTATTCTGTGAGTTGGATCGTTTTGTAAGTAAAGTGTAGGTAGCTCCCCGGCATTCTATACATGACATACTTAACATCACGCCTTGTTTTCCCCGAAGGGTTGGGCAGAGGTGTACCTATACTCATAGTACCACATTGCGACAGTTATGTTTAAGTCCCAAGTAATAGGGGGCGAGTCTATTGCCATCCTACCAGGAACAAATCCTGAGTGCGGATTTCTACTGGAAAATTCCAGATGGTAAACCCGATAACACTTTGTCCGACCCGGGAATCGAACCCAGGACGTCATGTTCAGAAGTAGCGCTTACTACCACTAGATCACCGAGGCAGTTGAGTCTGTACATGAGTAGTGGTTAAATTGAGTTAAAATCTAAATCTTTAGTAAGAAATTAAGAGGTCATTTTCAAGTTTTCATTACAATTTAACGGCTGTAAATGGCCATTTTGTAAAAATTACATTACAAATAGTGCAGTGGTGGCCCAGGGGAAACGGCTGCGATTTACAAGTTGTAGGTTCGAACCCTGACAGTCGCTTTACTTTGTGTAAATTATTTCATCACCACTGCTCTCAAAACGGTGAAGGAAAACATCGTGAGGAAACTGGCATGTCCTAGAACCGAAAAATTCGAAGACATGTGAAATCTATTAACCCGGGTGGTGGATTACAGCCCACTCCCTCTCACTGAGGGGAGGCCTGTGTCCCAGCAGACGGAACATATAATGTTCCGTCTGCTGATTATGCGATAATGCTATGTAAAAATAAGATTAATGATATCACGATAATCTTTGTTCAAATTATGTATGAAGCTGGCAGTATCATCACAACGCTAATGTTTTCCCATTGTTTGTCTTATTATTTTATTTAGTATATTCATGTATTTATGTGTATTTATTTGTGCTTATTTTATATATGTAATTAGGCCTATATACTATATTTGTAGTTTGTAATAAGTATATGTGTATCCTTATATTAGAGATTTTTTTTCCTCCATTTTCGATATTGCACCTACCACAGTTTGTCTCTGCATCACCCAAAGGTTGACTGGTAGAAAATGCCTGTGGCATTAAGTCCTCCTCTGTAAATTTTTGTGCTTGAAGTATTAAATAATAAAATATTAATATATTTACGTAAACGAGGCAAAAGGAGTATGTAAGGATCGTAGCAGGTGGCGTTCTGTAGTTTTTGCCTACCCCCATGGGAAGAAGGCGCGAGTTTATGTATGTATGATAATGATTGTTAGTTCTTCACCAAACAATAGAACAATCATGATTTATATCATCATATTCTGTTGATAAAACTAGGAGGGAGGAGCTCGTGGCTAAGTAATAACAGCCGCACGATTGATCCATCAGGTTAAGCTACGCTTGCTGGGTTTGGTCCGTTGATGGGTGACCATCTTTACATACAGCATAAACTTATTTGAAAACAAATTAGAGACAATATCTGGATGTTTTAAAATGGTTTTTGAACGACGTTTTCTAAAAATTAAACCTAGCTAGATCGATTTATCGCCCCTGAAACCCCCTGCATACTAAACATGAAAATAGTTGGAGCCGTTTCCGAGATTAAGATTATATATATATAAGAATTGCTCTCAAATTTAAATTTAATTTTAAATGCAATGTTGGTGATTATTTAATTTATTGGTAGGTACTGAGTTATTAGTGACATTATATTAGTGACATTGATACATTTTTAATGCGTAATAAATTTTGAATATTAATGTAATGTTTCTTTACTTGTTATTATTTTGTTTATCATCACTGTAATATTTTCAACACAATGTATTTTGTTACGAAATAAATGACTTATGACTTAAGTAATGATGGTTCGGAATTAAATGTTAGGTAGTGACCCGTCCGATCTAGGTTTATTCAAACCACCAGTGCTATTCTGTAAAAAATCTCACCGTGAACGCTAAGGTGAAGAGAGCTTGAAGTGAGCTGTCATTCCACCAAATACTAGGGATTGACACTGTTGACAGCTCACTTTCAAGCTTACTTAACCTAAGTGTTCATGGTGAGATTTTTACAGAATAGCACTGCTGTGTTTCAGGCCATCAACAAATGCCCACTTCATTAATTCACTGTTGGACATAGGCCTCCTTCAAGCACCGCCACTTCGACCGATTCTGTGCTTTCCGCATCCAGCGGATTCCTGTGGCCTTCACAAGGTCATCGGTCCACCTTGGGCCTTCCAACGCTACGTCTTCGATACAACTGCCCATTAATAAACCTAAACACAAAACATAGTACAATAACTCATCACCGATTTCTTTCTGTCGATATAATGAGAGAGACCTCGAAGCTTGACAAATAATGTAGTAAATATAAGATGGCGGGATAACGAGGGGTGGCGGAAAAATATGTTGTTACTGTGTATAACGTCAAGGTTGGCTAACAGGGAAATTCACTGTAGTTCGGTTTAAAGAAATTTATTTCTCAAAAGAACGTACATAGTTCACTTTAATATGAGAAACTAAACAAAATGTCTTAAGGGGACGATAGCTGACTTTTAATGATTTTATACTGAAGATGACGTCTGAACAAGTAGTGTTAGTGATTTAGAAAAAATATATGTTAAATAAGAGCATTTTTCTAATATTTTGATATAGGCATATTTTTGATTATCTTTATATTACATAGTGAAATTAATTTGTAAAGTTATGTCTAACGCGGATAAAAAACTGAGAATGACGCAAAATCCATCAAGCGTATTTTTCTAAAAACTTCATCATTTTAAAGATAATTAAATTACTGATCTTTTAGTATACGTGTTTTATTAAAATACCTTTTGTTTTACGTGTAATAAATTAATAATGCGTCTAATTTGGGACAGCGCTCCTTGATGGGCGAGTCCTATTACTGGCTGGACGTGCGACGCGTTGTGTGAGCTCATTACAGAACACGCAAGCTAACCATTCAAGGTCACTGTCATATAACTGCGTCTTAAGAATGCGGCGACGCATGAATTGTCCATACAAACGTAATACATAAATCATTTACAATTTGAGCATATTTCTACCATATTATGTCGATATTCGGATTGAGACAGTATTTATCTATGCTCCTACGTCTTTTTATTTCCAAAAACTTACCTTTAAATGAAGTGTAAGCGAATTGCATTTCGTACATTTTTACAGCGTAAATGACATGTTTTTATATTGTTTTTTCTGTATTATAAACAACAATATTTGTAATATTGTTTCCGCAGAAGCATAGTTTATGTTATCAAGTTACAAATTATCAAAAAATAATAATGGAAATACATTAAGTTTTCATTCATTATTTTTTGTATTACGGAACACATCCAAATTTATCATAAATTTTCGAAAGCTAGTAGTGCTATCGCGTCAAGCAATAATTGTCAATGTGTGCGTGGTAGTATTGCTCACTGTAGGTGTATATCGCTCCGACAGGCACTCACACTAGCGCAACGTGCTTGGAATTGAATTTTGCAAACATCTCGATTTGTAGTTGCGAGCTGTGTCGCCGGCCTCTTAAGTGATAAACATAATTATTGTCGTTCGATCTATCGAGTACATACAGTGAGGAATGATTATTTTATTATTGTTGGCCAAATACAACTTTAACCTATTCTTAAAAATCTTCACTGATAAAGAATCCCTTATTTCTTTCGGTAACTTATTATAAAGCTGCGCTCCTTCAAACTGAATAGTTCTTCTTCTGTACAAAGTTCTAACTGAAGGCAATTCTATACTATCCCCATTCCTGGTTTAGTATTGGTGAGTTTTGTGTTTGAAGGTGATTTGTGAGTGTATTTTGTTTGTTAAAATTTTCTTTATTAGTATGCATGTGTGGTAAGTATATAATTTTTTAAGGTTAAATAGCGTCTTAGCGCAAATTTCTTTCGTAGGTGTTAAGTAATTGTAATTAAAAAAATACTTTGATTGCTTTGTTTTGCGTTACTTGTAGGTCATGAAGATGTGTAATAGCGGCTTGTCCCTATACTTGGATTAAATAGTCTAGTTAAGGTTGAACTAGTCGCGGGCTCGAAGTCACTGATAGGCAGCGCCAAAAAGCACGCTGTCTCACCTGGCATCGTGTCCGACAGAGATAGTATCAGTGATGAGCAGTTAGACGCTGGTCTACATGCACAACGTCTAGTTCGCATGCACACATATAATGTTATAATGAAAGCATACAAAATATTGTAAAACATTTTAAAATAGTAACGGTGGAGTTTCTTACTCGTTCTTCTCCATACGAAAACTACCTTTTGGAAGGGGCGACTAGAATCAATTACATTTTTTGTAAATTTTGACGTTCAAAAGTGCCTAATTGAAATAAATTATTTGACTTTGACACAAACACCGTTCCGAACTATTTTAGTAAAACGAGCGCGTAATAAATTACGAAAAAAACCTTTGGAAAATTGAGTTTTATGAAAAAACCACTGCATAAATCAATTACAAATAAAGTTCATTGAACTTTTCGATAATTAAGCTTTATCGGTGCCGACTTTGTTTTGGAGATTTTACACTTCTTTTATTATTTATTTATGCCCAAAGTTGCGTTAAAATAAGCAAAAAAGGAATCTTTGTTGGCTCCTAAATTTTTAATGGCTTATTGTTTTACTATTCTGTGTCGGTACCGATAAAATTAATAATGAGATAAAACGATATCGTGTTTAACTTTGGATGTAAAATGTCAAATAGTGGTGTAAAACCCCCCGAAATTTGTATGAAAATAAATATCAACTAGTTCCAGCTTAAGTTATGAAAAAGCACGAAAAGAGAAGAAGACAATAGCTATACACGTGCATAATATAATTTAAAAGTGTGTCCATGAAGTTTCTTGTCCATTCTTCTACATAAAAACCTACTACGCTTTGGAATGGGCAAATAGCTTCATTATTCTGACTGACCGACTCCTTGACAGTTCAAAAGTGCCTGTAAACGCTTTGAGTAGCATTGAAATAACAGGATGCCTGTTTCCCCGATGGGTTTATTAGGCAGTGGTGGGTCTATAGTAGGTAAGGCTTGTCAACTCTGAAATGACACACTCCATTACCGAATTTTACGCACATGGTAATGCGGTAGTGGGGCGCGTCATTTAAGAGTGTACAAGCTATACACAAGTACAAGTCGTGCCGCGCCTCCCGCCCCGATGACGCCCATACCGCTAAAGTGACCCATAAATCGTCTACGTGGTGCGTCAAGTCTCAACTTTAATAGCACGATCTATACACTCACATTTCGCCAAGTATTTTTAAATCCCATGTAATAGGGGGCGAGCCTATTGCCATCAACCGGGCACTTATCCAGACACTGGGCTGCTACTGCGAAATTCCTGATGGAAAAACCCAATAACATTTTGCCTGACCTGGGAATCGAACCCGCGACCTACGGCTCAATAGTAGCACTTGCGATCAATAGATCAATGAGGCGTGCTGTGGTTTCTAACAGCCTTAGGCGCCTGTCCATTGACGCGGAGCGAGGTAGTGCGGAGCGGAATTGTGGACTGTGTGGAGCTAGGTCGAGTTCATTCGACGAGTAATTTGAGCGGGCGGCAGTTCCTCGCTCCGCTTCCCCGCTTCGCTTGCTTGTACCGCTTCCCGGTTATGTAGGAATTTTTAAACTAGTTCGCAAATCCCTGTCCACTGAAGTGGAGCGGAGATTTTATGCAAGTCTATTGGTTAATATTGGCACAGCTCCGCTCCGCTCCTCTTCTATCCGCTCCAGTGGACAGTTAGCCTAAGGAGAACATATCAGTGTCGCAGCAGTAAGTACTTATTAGATTTCCCGCTATGTATTGCCATTTACGGTAAAGTGAGTCGGTAAAACAGCAAACGCAGGAGGATTCAACTAATGCTCGGTTCCTATAAACAAAAATGAATCGTTTTGCTTACCAATGGTTGATAAATTATTCCCAAACTAGGCATATAAATTCATTCGTAAGCTAATTTTACCTATGATAGCTACTTCCGTGGGAGGGTCTACTATGCAAAGCTATGAGATCTTTGCTTCATTATTGGTAAAAAAAAAGATTTTGAAATTGTAACTGATAACGGTCCTTAATAAGAATCGGCGATTACATAATAAAGTCTGCATTACTTTGGCAACTTCATTGAAATTTCTGGGGCCTAGTACAGGCACCAACGATACACTTTTTTCTGAAATTATAATTTTTTACTCGAAAATTTGTTTTTGTGAACCCTATTTAAATGTGTTTTTTCTGAAATAAAAATTTATTATTTATTTATTGGTGTTTGCAGGTGATAGTTCAGTCACGAGCATAAAACATTCCACAGTTACGCAAAATTTAAAAGCGATTTTCTCGTGAAATAATGATTGCGACTTTAAGAAAATACCTATTTCATAATAGTATAATTTCGTAAAGACTATGTTGGTGATACCGTAATACTTCTGGAGGAAATCGCTTTTGAATCTTGTTGTTCGTGACTGTACCTAGTTTTCCATTTTAAATCATTTTAGCAGAAAGAACTTTCAAGAAGAATCCATTTAACAATCAGTTTTCTTTTGCCTATTTCATTGAAAGATCATAGAAGAAATAAATAAGTTAAATGTCAATGTAAGAGTAACTCTTGAAGAATACGTAGGTGTTATTTCAACACTCTCCATTGTAGTAAAGTATCGTAAGTTATCTTCGGTTTACAGAACATTACACAATAACTTCGATTGTATTAGGAGAACCTTCCCTTACGATGTTCTTCGAGGTAAATATAGATTAACTAGCTTTTGCATGGCTTCGCCCGGGTGGAGGTCGGAAATTATCCCACGAGAACATATCACTAGGATAAAAATTTGCCTTTGTTCTAACCCAGGTTATGCTCTACCTATGTGTCAAATTTGATCCAAATCCGTTTAGCCGTTTTAGCGTGAAAGCGTAACAAACAAATAAACAAACTCACTCTCGTATTTATAACATAAGGATTCACCTATGCTATGTTACCTAATGATAAGGGTTCAATGTCCTATTAATGTGCTTGACAGGTTCAGTGCCGGAAACTCTCTTGGAGGGTTCACATAGTCGCTTAATGGATGCCGGGAGCCCTCGCGGAAGGTTTTTCTTAGCGAATACAGCATTATAAACCGTGAAAATAAAATCTGATGTATATTTTAACAAGATTTATTAGCATTTGCCTTGGTTTTAAAATCCGAGCATTTTTTTTAAGCTATTGCATAGCTTTTATCGCGGGCTTTGAGCGCGGCGACCGAATCAAATTCCGTAACGTAACGAAAATAAAACCTAACACCCCCCACTCCGCCTACCATGTAATGACGGTTCCCATGACAACGTGATGTTATCGTGGAGGTTACAAATGCTATGCAATAGCTTTACCGCGGCAGTCCCCGAGTGCCACACGTTTTTTTATTTATTTTTTTGTGCACGGTTACAAAAATTCACAAAAAAATTAAAAGGTTGGTTGGTTTACTACATATAGCGACAAGACCCTCTTTTAACTAACTTCTCCCGCTCTGGGCGGAGCGGGAGGGCGTGTCAGACTCTTACTGTCTAAAACCCACCCGTGTTCCTTCGATTGCCCTGTTGCCGGGGGCCACGATCTCCCTATCGGTTTTCTTCGTACCCCCGGCAGGCCAATGCCTAGCGGACCCTAGCGGACCCCGTCAATTCTGCTGACATCTCTTTGAGGCGCGCGTGGAACACAACGCGCCGTCGATCCGGGCTTGGTCCTTATCGGACGGCGAGCTACCCATTGCTCACCGTCCGCAAGCCCGTGCGACAAGACCCCCTGAAAATACTATTTTAAGTACTTCGTTTTACAGTTTTTTATAACACGGTTAATAGGTAATACGGGTTGGTATTCGCAACTCCACGTCAAAGCGCGTATTTTGCGTACGGGTGGGAAAATCGGTTATTCGATCCACCCCAGCTCCTCAAAGAAGGCTAGCAACGCCTTGGTATCACTGACAATCTCACGCAGGGTACCTGGGTTATTGGTAGGTACTGAGTTATTAGTGACATTATATTAGTGACATTGATACATTTTTAATGCGTAATAAATTTTGAATATTAATGTAATGTTTCTTTACTTGTTATTATTTTGTTTATCATCACTGTAATATTTTCAACACAATGTATTTTGTTACGAAATAAATGACTTATGACTTAAGTAATGATGGTTCGGAATTAAATGTTAGGTAGTGACCCGTCCGATCTAGGTTTATTCAAACCACCAGTGCTATTCTGTAAAAAATCTCACCGTGAACGCTAAGGTGAAGAGAGCTTGAAGTGAGCTGTCATTCCACCAAATACTAGGGATTGACACTGTTGACAGCTCACTTTCAAGCTTACTTAACCTAAGTGTTCATGGTGAGATTTTTACAGAATAGCACTGCTGTGTTTCAGGCCATCAACAAATGCCCACTTCATTAATTCACTGTTGGACATAGGCCTCCTTCAAGCACCGCCACTTCGACCGATTCTGTGCTTTCCGCATCCAGCGGATTCCTGTGGCCTTCACAAGGTCATCGGTCCACCTTGGGCCTTCCAACGCTACGTCTTCGATACAACTGCCCATTAATAAACCTAAACACAAAACATAGTACAATAACTCATCACCGATTTCTTTCTGTCGATATAATGAGAGAGACCTCGAAGCTTGACAAATAATGTAGTAAATATAAGATGGCGGGATAACGAGGGGTGGCGGAAAAATATGTTGTTACTGTGTATAACGTCAAGGTTGGCTAACAGGGAAATTCACTGTAGTTCGGTTTAAAGAAATTTATTTCTCAAAAGAACGTACATAGTTCACTTTAATATGAGAAACTAAACAAAATGTCTTAAGGGGACGATAGCTGACTTTTAATGATTTTATACTGAAGATGACGTCTGAACAAGTAGTGTTAGTGATTTAGAAAAAATATATGTTAAATAAGAGCATTTTTCTAATATTTTGATATAGGCATATTTTTGATTATCTTTATATTACATAGTGAAATTAATTTGTAAAGTTATGTCTAACGCGGATAAAAAACTGAGAATGACGCAAAATCCATCAAGCGTATTTTTCTAAAAACTTCATCATTTTAAAGATAATTAAATTACTGATCTTTTAGTATACGTGTTTTATTAAAATACCTTTTGTTTTACGTGTAATAAATTAATAATGCGTCTAATTTGGGACAGCGCTCCTTGATGGGCGAGTCCTATTACTGGCTGGACGTGCGACGCGTTGTGTGAGCTCATTACAGAACACGCAAGCTAACCATTCAAGGTCACTGTCATATAACTGCGTCTTAAGAATGCGGCGACGCATGAATTGTCCATACAAACGTAATACATAAATCATTTACAATTTGAGCATATTTCTACCATATTATGTCGATATTCGGATTGAGACAGTATTTATCTATGCTCCTACGTCTTTTTATTTCCAAAAACTTACCTTTAAATGAAGTGTAAGCGAATTGCATTTCGTACATTTTTACAGCGTAAATGACATGTTTTTATATTGTTTTTTCTGTATTATAAACAACAATATTTGTAATATTGTTTCCGCAGAAGCATAGTTTATGTTATCAAGTTACAAATTATCAAAAAATAATAATGGAAATACATTAAGTTTTCATTCATTATTTTTTGTATTACGGAACACATCCAAATTTATCATAAATTTTCGAAAGCTAGTAGTGCTATCGCGTCAAGCAATAATTGTCAATGTGTGCGTGGTAGTATTGCTCACTGTAGGTGTATATCGCTCCGACAGGCACTCACACTAGCGCAACGTGCTTGGAATTGAATTTTGCAAACATCTCGATTTGTAGTTGCGAGCTGTGTCGCCGGCCTCTTAAGTGATAAACATAATTATTGTCGTTCGATCTATCGAGTACATACAGTGAGGAATGATTATTTTATTATTGTTGGCCAAATACAACTTTAACCTATTCTTAAAAATCTTCACTGATAAAGAATCCCTTATTTCTTTCGGTAACTTATTATAAAGCTGCGCTCCTTCAAACTGAATAGTTCTTCTTCTGTACAAAGTTCTAACTGAAGGCAATTCTATACTATCCCCATTCCTGGTTTAGTATTGGTGAGTTTTGTGTTTGAAGGTGATTTGTGAGTGTATTTTGTTTGTTAAAATTTTCTTTATTAGTATGCATGTGTGGTAAGTATATAATTTTTTAAGGTTAAATAGCGTCTTAGCGCAAATTTCTTTCGTAGGTGTTAAGTAATTGTAATTAAAAAAATACTTTGATTGCTTTGTTTTGCGTTACTTGTAGGTCATGAAGATGTGTAATAGCGGCTTGTCCCTATACTTGGATTAAATAGTCTAGTTAAGGTTGAACTAGTCGCGGGCTCGAAGTCACTGATAGGCAGCGCCAAAAAGCACGCTGTCTCACCTGGCATCGTGTCCGACAGAGATAGTATCAGTGATGAGCAGTTAGACGCTGGTCTACATGCACAACGTCTAGTTCGCATGCACACATATAATGTTATAATGAAAGCATACAAAATATTGTAAAACATTTTAAAATAGTAACGGTGGAGTTTCTTACTCGTTCTTCTCCATACGAAAACTACCTTTTGGAAGGGGCGACTAGAATCAATTACATTTTTTGTAAATTTTGACGTTCAAAAGTGCCTAATTGAAATAAATTATTTGACTTTGACACAAACACCGTTCCGAACTATTTTAGTAAAACGAGCGCGTAATAAATTACGAAAAAAACCTTTGGAAAATTGAGTTTTATGAAAAAACCACTGCATAAATCAATTACAAATAAAGTTCATTGAACTTTTCGATAATTAAGCTTTATCGGTGCCGACTTTGTTTTGGAGATTTTACACTTCTTTTATTATTTATTTATGCCCAAAGTTGCGTTAAAATAAGCAAAAAAGGAATCTTTGTTGGCTCCTAAATTTTTAATGGCTTATTGTTTTACTATTCTGTGTCGGTACCGATAAAATTAATAATGAGATAAAACGATATCGTGTTTAACTTTGGATGTAAAATGTCAAATAGTGGTGTAAAACCCCCCGAAATTTGTATGAAAATAAATATCAACTAGTTCCAGCTTAAGTTATGAAAAAGCACGAAAAGAGAAGAAGACAATAGCTATACACGTGCATAATATAATTTAAAAGTGTGTCCATGAAGTTTCTTGTCCATTCTTCTACATAAAAACCTACTACGCTTTGGAATGGGCAAATAGCTTCATTATTCTGACTGACCGACTCCTTGACAGTTCAAAAGTGCCTGTAAACGCTTTGAGTAGCATTGAAATAACAGGATGCCTGTTTCCCCGATGGGTTTATTAGGCAGTGGTGGGTCTATAGTAGGTAAGGCTTGTCAACTCTGAAATGACACACTCCATTACCGAATTTTACGCACATGGTAATGCGGTAGTGGGGCGCGTCATTTAAGAGTGTACAAGCTATACACAAGTACAAGTCGTGCCGCGCCTCCCGCCCCGATGACGCCCATACCGCTAAAGTGACCCATAAATCGTCTACGTGGTGCGTCAAGTCTCAACTTTAATAGCACGATCTATACACTCACATTTCGCCAAGTATTTTTAAATCCCATGTAATAGGGGGCGAGCCTATTGCCATCAACCGGGCACTTATCCAGACACTGGGCTGCTACTGCGAAATTCCTGATGGAAAAACCCAATAACATTTTGCCTGACCTGGGAATCGAACCCGCGACCTACGGCTCAATAGTAGCACTTGCGATCAATAGATCAATGAGGCGTGCTGTGGTTTCTAACAGCCTTAGGCGCCTGTCCATTGACGCGGAGCGAGGTAGTGCGGAGCGGAATTGTGGACTGTGTGGAGCTAGGTCGAGTTCATTCGACGAGTAATTTGAGCGGGCGGCAGTTCCTCGCTCCGCTTCCCCGCTTCGCTTGCTTGTACCGCTTCCCGGTTATGTAGGAATTTTTAAACTAGTTCGCAAATCCCTGTCCACTGAAGTGGAGCGGAGATTTTATGCAAGTCTATTGGTTAATATTGGCACAGCTCCGCTCCGCTCCTCTTCTATCCGCTCCAGTGGACAGTTAGCCTAAGGAGAACATATCAATGTCGCAGCAGTAAGTACTTATTAGATTTCCCGCTATGTATTGCCATTTACGGTAAAGTGAGTCGGTAAAACAGCAAACGCAGGAGGATTCAACTAATGCTCGGTTCCTATAAACAAAAATGAATCGTTTTGCTTACCAATGGTTGATAAATTATTCCCAAACTAGGCATATAAATTCATTCGTAAGCTAATTTTACCTATGATAGCTACTTCCGTGGGAGGGTCTACTATGCAAAGCTATGAGATCTTTGCTTCATTATTGGTAAAAAAAAAGATTTTGAAATTGTAACTGATAACGGTCCTTAATAAGAATCGGCGATTACATAATAAAGTCTGCATTACTTTGGCAACTTCATTGAAATTTCTGGGGCCTAGTACAGGCACCAACGATACACTTTTTTCTGAAATTATAATTTTTTACTCGAAAATTTGTTTTTGTGAACCCTATTTAAATGTGTTTTTTCTGAAATAAAAATTTATTATTTATTTATTGGTGTTTGCAGGTGATAGTTCAGTCACGAGCATAAAACATTCCACAGTTACGCAAAATTTAAAAGCGATTTTCTCGTGAAATAATGATTGCGACTTTAAGAAAATACCTATTTCATAATAGTATAATTTCGTAAAGACTATGTTGGTGATACCGTAATACTTCTGGAGGAAATCGCTTTTGAATCTTGTTGTTCGTGACTGTACCTAGTTTTCCATTTTAAATCATTTTAGCAGAAAGAACTTTCAAGAAGAATCCATTTAACAATCAGTTTTCTTTTGCCTATTTCATTGAAAGATCATAGAAGAAATAAATAAGTTAAATGTCAATGTAAGAGTAACTCTTGAAGAATACGTAGGTGTTATTTCAACACTCTCCATTGTAGTAAAGTATCGTAAGTTATCTTCGGTTTACAGAACATTACACAATAACTTCGATTGTATTAGGAGAACCTTCCCTTACGATGTTCTTCGAGGTAAATATAGATTAACTAGCTTTTGCATGGCTTCGCCCGGGTGGAGGTCGGAAATTATCCCACGAGAACATATCACTAGGATAAAAATTTGCCTTTGTTCTAACCCAGGTTATGCTCTACCTATGTGTCAAATTTGATCCAAATCCGTTTAGCCGTTTTAGCGTGAAAGCGTAACAAACAAATAAACAAACTCACTCTCGTATTTATAACATAAGGATTCACCTATGCTATGTTACCTAATGATAAGGGTTCAATGTCCTATTAATGTGCTTGACAGGTTCAGTGCCGGAAACTCTCTTGGAGGGTTCACATAGTCGCTTAATGGATGCCGGGAGCCCTCGCGGAAGGTTTTTCTTAGCGAATACAGCATTATAAACCGTGAAAATAAAATCTGATGTATATTTTAACAAGATTTATTAGCATTTGCCTTGGTTTTAAAATCCGAGCATTTTTTTTAAGCTATTGCATAGCTTTTATCGCGGGCTTTGAGCGCGGCGACCGAATCAAATTCCGTAACGTAACGAAAATAAAACCTAACACCCCCCACTCCGCCTACCATGTAATGACGGTTCCCATGACAACGTGATGTTATCGTGGAGGTTACAAATGCTATGCAATAGCTTTACCGCGGCAGTCCCCGAGTGCCACACGTTTTTTTATTTATTTTTTTGTGCACGGTTACAAAAATTCACAAAAAAATTAAAAGGTTGGTTGGTTTACTACATATAGCGACAAGACCCTCTTTTAACTAACTTCTCCCGCTCTGGGCGGAGCGGGAGGGCGTGTCAGACTCTTACTGTCTAAAACCCACCCGTGTTCCTTCGATTGCCCTGTTGCCGGGGGCCACGATCTCCCTATCGGTTTTCTTCGTACCCCCGGCAGGCCAATGCCTAGCGGACCCTAGCGGACCCCGTCAATTCTGCTGACATCTCTTTGAGGCGCGCGTGGAACACAACGCGCCGTCGATCCGGGCTTGGTCCTTATCGGACGGCGAGCTACCCATTGCTCACCGTCCGCAAGCCCGTGCGACAAGACCCCCTGAAAATACTATTTTAAGTACTTCGTTTTACAGTTTTTTATAACACGGTTAATAGGTAATACGGGTTGGTATTCGCAACTCCACGTCAAAGCGCGTATTTTGCGTACGGGTGGGAAAATCGGTTATTCGATCCACCCCAGCTCCTCAAAGAAGGCTAGCAACGCCTTGGTATCACTGACAATCTCACGCAGGGTACCTGGGTTACCGAAGTACTTGGCCCTGTATGTGGCGACCACTGAGCAGTTTAACAGCACATGAGCTGCTGTCTCGTCGTCCTCCATGCAGGCTCTGCACAGCGGACTGTCTGTGATTCCTATGACAAAGAGGTGTTTATTAAATGACCCATGGCCAGTTACAGCTGCTGTTTTGTTATTCGGAGAACCTGTTTCGTGAGGCGGCCGTCGATTGCAAGGAGTGCCTCCTTGGCCTGCCTGCACTCACCGCGGTCCACCCATAGTTTGTGATGTTGTTCCCTGGTTCGTTTCCTTACCAGAGTGCGTAGGTACCCGAAGGGGAGTGGTACGATGGGTTCAGGCCCCAATGGTGCCGTGCTCGACCCCCTTCTGGCAAGTTCGTATAACACGGTTTTAAACCTATTGCCGTTGACCGTCCGCGATGGTTAACTTTAGCGCAAACGTAATGCCGGTAACCCTCCCGGCGGGTTCACTTCCAATATGTATGGTGGTTTGGCGTATGAGTTCCATGAAAAGTGGTTGGAGTCGAAAGTGTTAAAAGATAAATAAGAATCAGGACAGGGTTAAGGGACAAACGGTCCGCATTATTACATCCAAAATTTATACGATAGCTGGTATCTTTTACCAGCTGGCTTGCGAATACCAGATGGCATTTACTCATATTTCTACAACATGTAAAAAAACGCTGTCCAATCCGTGAGAGTGTTGTTAGGTATCGTACTGAGAGTCTAATAATGTGGTAATTTTCAGGAAAAAAGAAAAAAAAAGTCATCAATTTTTTTTTCAATGGGGAATTTTTCCGGTTTATTACAGCTACCGATTATAATGTACAAAAATGGTCAGGGTAAAGCCGTGGTCGCATGCCTGTACACCTACAAAATTATAATGGCATGCGACCACGGCTTTACCTTGACCATTTTTGTACCTATGTCTTGATTTCTGTCTGAAATATTTTCTTGTTTAAAACTTTTTGGAGCGTGATTTTTCAGTAGTCGGGTTTTAGTTTTTGAACTAACTTTTTTAATACCTATGTAGGTAGGTATACAGGGTTATTGGTTATATTTTGGCAATTAGTTAAGGTGATGTAGGAGAGGTCATTTACAACCAAATCACGACCCCTATGCCAATGTCAACCATTTTCGAGTAATTAGACATTTTATATTCTATAAAAAAATAAAGTTTAATAAAAAACTGTACCCCGACTATGGGAAAATAAAAATGATCTAAAAAGTACGAAACAAGCAAATATTTCAGACAGAAATCAAGACAGGTACAAAAATGGTCCAGGTAAAGCCGTGGTCGCATGCCTGTATACCATGTTGGTGCCAGGAACACCTACAAAATTATAATGGCATGCGACGACGGCTTTACCTTGACCATTTTTGTACCTATGTCTTGATTTCTGTCTGAAATATTTGCTTGTTTCGTACTTTTTAGATCATTTTTATTTTCCCGTAGTCGGGTTACAGTTTTTTTTAAACTTTATTTTTTATTTTATACTTTTCCGTTTTTACATTTGATAAACGTAAATAAGAGTAATACAATAGTTCAGTAATTAACCTATTTTAAATTCCAATAGCAGTGCATAGTGCTTTGGACGAAACCATAGAGCGATTTATTTCGACGCCAACACCATATATCGATACCGAGCTTCGAAGAAATCCAAAATATAAATATTTCGTTGTACTTGTTTTTCTTCATAAAAGTGGAATTACAAATCGTTACTATTTATTAAGATTTAATTAACTGCACGTTGGTAACATTTTGCGATACTACGTAGCGCAGTCTCACTTTTGCTTGTTTTTAACGATTTAAATATATTTATTTACTTTGAAAATATAATATTTTACACGTCGACATTAAAGTTGTTTTTCCAAAAATACATTTTTGTTTACATGTTTGGAAACTAAATCGCGAACGCACTATAATAGGTCAAGATTAATTAGGTACTAAAAGATCTAGGTTAATTTTCAAACTTAAATATTTTGTAAACAGGCAAATCAGCAAACTGTAAGTACCCAGTCAGAGAGTTACAAAAACTGTCTCCGAGACTTTATTTATGATTTATCTGTCTCAAGTTGCGTCGTTAGTATTAATTTGTGAACAAAAGTTTTAATTAAAAACTCGAACTGTATCCGAGTTCCTTTGATCTTGTTTTAACACAATATTCACTGCAAATCATCTGAATATTGTGTAATGTTTATGTTGAATCTTCATGTTAATTTCTTGTACGTTTTATGACAATTCTAGAACATTTTCTTGAAAATTAGGTAATTTTATTGACTCCCGACTAGCAACGCAGGAAACCATAATTTTTAGGGTTCCGTACCTCAAAAGGAGAAAACGGAACTCTTATAGGATCATTTCGTTGTCCGTCCGTCAGTTTGTCAAGACCCTTTTTCTCAGGAATGTGTGGAGGTATCAAGTTGAAATTAATTTCTAGTACGTAGGTAGTCTCTTAAAGCTCTAAAAAAATCGAGCTTCTAAGTCAACGCAATAAAAAATAATCGGCCATTTAAGCGACTTATTTTGATACTCGCAAATAAATCAAAACCTACAGGGTACTTCCCGACCGTTGACCTAGAATCATGAAATTTGGCACGAAGCAAGGTTTAATAGCACAAGGAAAGAAAAACAATACATAAAATGTTCTATACTTACCTATAGATTACAGGAAAACCTATAAGAAGTCTGTGGTCTTAAAATAATATAGTAAATCTCCCAATATTGTGCGTACAAACTTACATTTGCAGTTGGAAAGTATGAGAGAACATGCAACTACAATGTTAAGTTTGTATTTGGGATAAATTCATTCCAAATATCCGGAACCCTTAATTTTGCGTGGTCCGACACGCACCTGTCCGGTATTTTTTTAAATGTTTCTATAAGTGTGTTTAGTTTAATTTGTGAGCTCCTGTGCAAGTTCCAATAAATACTTTTTCTTTATTTCTAATTACACTATCTTGCTCCCTCCACTTGCTTCTCGACCAAATGCAAACAAAGCCATGTTCAAGAATTCTCCACCAAGCAGTCTATTGAAAAATATTTGACAAACAGTCAAAGAATCAAAAAAGTCTTTGTCAAAGTCTTTGTAGACTTCTACAACTAGAAGTCTCAATACATCAAAGCATATCCATTCATCTGTACTCTTTCATATAGGTTCTGTCCATTTCTCCTGAAATCTGTATACTTACATGACGAGGGTTCCTATGTCGTCATGTTTCGGCTCCATTTACGTCCATCGTTCACACAATGGTCCATTTTTTATGACGTCTATAGGACACGCTAGTGTAAAGTTTCTACCTTTCTCAGAAGCAGGAATGAAAGGTCATGTCCATGATTACAAAGAGCAAGTAAATTGAGGAGTTCTGTATAAAATGATCATAAAATGTACTTATTGTGAGTAACTGTCGGATCAATCCATTAGTTAAAAAGTCGATGTAGTTAGAATACAGTGTTTGTTTTCATCTCATACAATGAAATAATCCTTACAAGAAACAGAGAAAACACTCATAAAAAGAAAAATGGTCAGTGTTCCTCATTTTTATGCACTTGACGAAAAAATTAATAATAGTAATTTTCCGTTTCATCGTATAGTATTTTTATCTCACGAAGCGACGCGCGCTTGACTTGTGGTAACCAAGTGTACAAACACGCTGTGAATGTGTGCGTGAAGACGAAGACGAGTAGCGGGTAGCGGCAGCACGTAACGCACACATACACACACC
Source organism: Agrochola lychnidis (assembly GCA_963680765.1). Taxonomy (NCBI): domain Eukaryota; kingdom Metazoa; phylum Arthropoda; class Insecta; order Lepidoptera; family Noctuidae; genus Agrochola; species Agrochola lychnidis. The sequence continues at coordinate 8,685,079 of OY796855.1, read as the reverse complement.
CGTGTCTCGGACGGTAAGAGCTCCTGCGCTTACACTCACATTCACAGTGTGTTTGTGCACTTGGTTACCACAAGTAAAGCGCTCGTCGCTTCATGAGATAAAAATACAGTATCTCTTATGGATACAGGTTTCCGGATGCTGTCCCAGTTAAACAAAGCTCTGTGTATTTAGTACTATAGTTTGGACTTTATGGTATCAGGTGTAGATGAAACCTTGAATGGAGACCGTGAAGTGGCTCGTCTTTAATTTTAACGTTTAATCGATTTACTTAGAACTAGAAGTCAATATTTGGTGGTGAAACTCTCAGACGACAAGTTACAGGCATTAAATTGATGAATTTTTAAATATTTACATAATATCCCGCCTGTTTTTACCAAAAGGCTGTCCAGAGGTACTGTGTAGTAACACCCACATTTCGCCATAACCATACCACCTACCCACCATACTTACTATACACCCATACCAATACCATATTTTTTTTTTTTCAAAATTTAAAAGTTATTTATTCAAACTAGGCTGAGAATCAGCACTTTTCGAACATCAAAATTACATAAGACAGTCCCCCAAAACACCCACCCTTCACCACTTCCTAGTGCCTTTAGCTGGGAAGAAGAAGTGGCGCAACAAACTTCCCAGCAGCACAGCTGTCTGTTCAAGTTAGAAAAAAAAACTGATTCTATACAATAGTATGCAAAATAACTTACATTAAATACAAAATATATTACTCAAAATGCTTGAAATTAGGTAATTGACCAACCTCCAGGTCCTTACTCGAACATTCTTGTTAGTTTCAGAGATAGAGTGTTCCAAGAAAATCGTCCTGTTGAAATTAGTTGTGTTCAATATGTTCGTGCAGGTTTCTAATTAATCGATAACTGAAGGAAGAACTTTGATTACTGCAAAATCTCGGCATCAAGTTCACATTATTCATAGGTACCAATGAAGCTTTTGTACGTTGCACGTTGTTCTATGTCTTGATATGATCGCTTGTTGCAAAAAAATGGATGTTATTCATATAATCGGCCTACAAATTTCTCATTGCTGGAGCATATGCCAACTCTCAGTAAAAAGGATGTGATTGATAATAATTATGTGCAAAAGTACAGCAGCATTACCTGAATGTAGGCGTACCTAAGTCCGGCTCCAGAGTGCTTTCTAGAGGCAATCAGCCCCACTACCACCTTGCGGTTGACTAATATTAATTACCTGAAAATGAGTTATTATATTCCCTATAACAGGGCTTCCCAAACTTATTTTTACTGTGACGCCCTTGGGAATTTGCCATTTTTTTGCGACGCCAAAAAATACCTACCAGTTGTAGTTCTAGCGCCTAGTAACAAGTTATCAGAAAAACTCCAAATGACAGATAAAATTTTTATTAGAAAAAAGAACAAAAACAAATCATAAGAACAAAAATTAAAAGAGGTATTTATTTTACTTTGGTGGCTGGCTACTAATGAGAAGGATGTGCTTGCATTTCTGAGCAAAGCCTCTCAAAACGAGGCTCAAGTTTAGAAATCGCCCTCTCATCTCTTTCTCTACATAGAGAAACTGAGCTCCAAAATTCAACAGGACAATTCTATTAGGTAATTGTTCTTCATCTGTCGAAAGTGTTGATAGTAGTAAGGTCGAGTGGAAAGAGTTTCTAATCTATGTGGATCGCCTCACGACACCCCTGGGATAGTGCCGTGATTCCCCAGGGCGTCGCGACGCACTGTTAGGGAAACCCTGCCCTATAATGCCCCTGCCGCACACTCGTCGAGTGTCATGAGAAGTAGCGAGGAAAGTAGGCAGAGACGTAGTGTGGCAACGTTACTCGTCATGCCGCACGTCATGCTCCTCGTCATGCCGCCTGCAGGACGAAGTGTGAAGCGTCGCGTTTAATTGCGCGAGTAGAGGTAGAGCAGTGTGTGGGCAGAGAGTGCAACATCATGGCAGCGCGAGGAGCAGAGCGATGAGTAGCGCGAGGAGCATAGTGTGGCAAGGGCATTACATGGGGCTTAAACTTATCTCATCATCTGTTACGACGCCTCATTGAGGTGGATAACAATTAAAATTCTATTGTGTCTCGTTAATGACAGTTGAAAGGATAACTGGCGAAATGTGGGTGTATTTTAAGTACACCTCTACTCAACCCTTCGGAGAAACAAGGCATGATGTTATGTTATGAGTTATTCTAATCGTTCGTGCAAATACGGGAAAATTACAAAATGAGTAGCAGGTTTGTTTACTTTATTTCATTTTTATTTTCTTTATTTCGGCAACCAACAGCGATACATATAGTATGTTACAGAGTATGTGTGTTCCAGTATTGTATGGCTAATAATAGGTTTTCCTGTATTACTAGGATAAATATAAAACATGCGAACAGATTACTTAGAAATGTATAAATTCAAAAAGTGCATTTTTTTTGGTATATTAATTGTAGTTAAGTTTAAATTTTAAAGAAAAAAAACGTGTGGCACTCGGGGACTGCCGCGGTAAAGCTATTGCATAGCATTTGTAACCTCCATACTTCCTATTTCAACACTACTTTGTCAACGCTGTACTTGGGATGATGACGAGATGACATAAAACAAAAATTACGTTCCCATGACAACATCACGTTGTCATGGGAACCGTCATTACATGGTAGGCGGAGTGGGGGGTGTTAGGTTTTTTTCGTTACGGAATTTCTTGATTCGGTCGCCGCGCTCAAAGCCCGCGATAAAAGCTATGAATAACTTAAAAAAAAGGTTGAAAATTAAGAGATTTATTATTTGCCTTCATTTATGGTTTTTATTATTTGGTTTTTGAATGTAGGTTTATTACAGTTAAATATATCGACTTGAGAGAAATTTGTGTTATAAATTCGAGCAATACGGGTCAATACACAGTGAACATGCATGTAAAAGAGGACAAGATAAAAACCTGTTTTAAAATAAGTACATACTGTCAAAACGTATCTATTTCACTTCTAAGATCTCTGTATTCTCTATTTCTGGATGATTGAGACATTATCGAGGTTGGAGGTCGTCTTTCGTAACCCTTTGGTACATTAATCTCCAGTTTGTTATCTTCATATTGTGTGGTTCAGTTTTTAACCAACTTCCAAAAAGGAGGAGGTTATATGTTCTTCGCGTATGTTTGTTTGTTTGTTTTTTTTTTCCGATTTCTCCGTCAATTGTGGACCGATTTCGAAAATTCTTTTTTTGTTTGAAAGGGTGTGCTCTCGAATTGGTCCCATATAAATTTTATTAACTTTGCTTGGATAGTTTTTGAGTTAGCTACAAAATACTTTTTTTTTCCACTTAGTATGTAGATGATATGATAAGTTTCTGTCACTGGTAGCAGGTAGTGGTATTCGAATGTGTGTGGGGTAGGTACCACAACTAAAAAGCGAAAAATATAAACTTTTTACAAAAAAAAAAACAACCGACCTTCAAAAAAAAACACTACAAAGTGAAAAATTACTTTAATTTCGGAAGTCGGTGGCAAAAAACGAAAATACAAAACCTAAGACACCGACTTCCGAAATTAAAGTTATTTTTCACTTTGTAGTGTTTTTTTTGGAGATCGGTTGTTTTTATGTAAATCTATTTCCTACTAGCTGTCTTGAGTTCATACAAAAATCATATAGAAAAAAGAACATTCAGTTTTTCCCGAATTTTCTAATTATCCGGGCAACTTTACAAATTTTTCTTTCCTTTTAAACCTTATTCGGACTATTACGAATATTTTAAAATAAAAATACTATTGGTCCAGCCGTTCTCAAGTGATGTGCTTACTAGCGAACAGTTTTTTATTTATATTACCTGGTCGACTGAGCTCTGCTCGGGTCAAAAAGGAAAATGTTCATTTAATAGTATAGGATAGTTACCTAATACCAATTCCGTGTATAATACATACTAATTCCATGCTGCCATGATAGTAGGTACTTACTAATTCCATGCTGCCATGTCATTATTCTAAGGTAGCCATCTTGTTCTAAACTTTGGGCGACCGAGCTCTGCTCGGGTGAAAATATGGAGAAAACGAATTTTCCCAGATATGAGATAATGAGACCTAGCTAGATCGATTTTTCGCTCCCTATATTGCAACTTTCATCGAAATCGTTAGAACCGTTTTCGAGAACGTGATTAAGTACAAATATAATATATAAACAAATATGAATGATGATGAAACAAATATTGCTCATTTAATAGTATAGGATAGATAGATAGGTGTGTAAGGACTTTGGTGAGATGTTGTCGCGACTTATGTAGGGAAGTATTGGTGCCGATTCTCTTGTCACAAATGTCTCTAAACTAAACTAAAAATCACCAAAATTTAGTTTATTCCTGTCAAACGACGATTTCCCATTCTGAAATAGACTAAAGTGACACAACTTAACTATATTTTAGTTTGACAGCAGTAAGATGGCACTGAGATATTAGTTTAGTGAAAATGGCAATTTTGCTATTCTGAATTTGACGTTTTTAACCTAAAATTTAGATTTTCTAACTAAATATGACTATTTTTAATCGCGACTAAAAACATGTGGAATAGAATTGGTTGTCATGAACTAAAATTTACACCAACACCTCGACTTCAGATGCAAAAACAGTACTGATTTTTTTTTTCTTTTGCTTATTTCTCAAAAACGGTGTGTCCAATCGCAAAAATAATGAAAATTTCGACACCCTTTATAAAACGCTTAAACCCCTAACACTCTACAAGTAGGTAATATTTTTTCTTATTTTCCACACAAAAAGTGAAAAATCCATATAAAACACGTCGAGGCTGCCCCCCCTGCGCGCCACCGGCTCTAAAAAGATTCACGTGGTTAGGTATCACGTGTGGAGTCGCGGTTGTCAAATTCGATTTAGATGTGTCAAAATTATTTTTAAATTTAGAGAATTTATTTTGCAGAATAGCTTTGAGATTCTCATAGTCAAAAGTAAGGAATTTTAGTGATAGTTTAGTTAGTTTGGTTCGGTGTACAAGAGAATCGGCACCATTATCACAATAAAGTAATCGATGCTCTCTCTAATTTGTTCCTGTTCTTATTGTTGTGTCTGTTTATTATTGTTTTGTGCTAAAACTTTATTTATACATAGATACAACGCGTAAACGTAATTCCCAAAAAGAGAAACTCTACTGAAAGCTTCCATTCAGAATTAGAAATCACCATAAAATTGAGGGAAAAGAATTACACTATAAATCTATGGAGGCAAAGCAACCATTTGTATCAACCAACATTCAGTTCTCCTCACAGACCTTTCCAATCCTATTCCACAGAAAATAGTCCTATAAATTAGAACATTTACTAAACATTGTAACAACGAAAATAACTGTAATAACTGCCTCGTTGGTCTAGTGGTCGCAAGCGCTACTGCTGAGCATGAGGTCCTGGGTTCGATTCCCGGGTCGGGCAAAGTGTTATTGGGTTTTTCTATCTGAAATTTCTCAGTAGCAGCCCGAAGTCTGGATTTGTGCCCGGTTGATGGCAATAGGCTCGCCCCCTATTACATGGGACTTAAACATAACTGGCGAAATGTGGGTGTACCTACTACAGGTATACCTCTACCCAACCTTTTGGGGAAACAAGGCGTGATGTTATGTTATGTAACTACGAATCATTTTAATCGACTTCTAAAAGGAGGAGCTTATCAATTCGGATATCTTATCTTAATATAATATAATATACTAGCGGACCTGACAGACGTTGTCCTGACCGAATACCGCCACCTATCGGGTCCGATTGTGAATCTAAACCATTCCCAGATCCCCTTGAACACACACAAAAAATTTCATCAAAATCGGTCCAGTCGTTTGAGAGAAGTTCAGTGACATACACACTCACAGAAGAATTATATATATAAAGATATAGATTACGTGTCACGTTGTTTGTCCGCGATGGACTCCTAAACTACTTAACCGATTTTAATCAAATTTGTACACCGTGTGCAGTTTGATCCAACTTGAAAGATAGGATAGCTTACATCTTAATTTAGGAAAAAAAAAGGTATGAAGAAAAATTATGTTTTTATAAATTATGGTAGGGTAGGTAGAGCAGGTTGGGCAGGTAGGGCAGGTAGGGCAGGTAGGGCAGGTAGGGCAGGTAGGGCAGGTAGGGCAGGTAGGGCAGGTAGGGCAGGTAGGGCAGGTAGAGCAGGTAGGGCAGGTAGGGCAGGTAGGGCAGGTAGGGCAGGTAGGGTAGTAAATGATAAAGATGGTCCACCCCATACATTTATATGGCAAAACAACGTTTGCAGGGTCAGCTAGTTTATATATGTTACCGGCCAAACCCGATTTCAGGACAAACTAGTTCAGCCTAGGCTAAACTAGTTCTTCCTATACGCGATAGGATTAACTAGTATAGCCTAGGCTAAACTAGTTTGTCCTAAGCCCGATAGGATAAACCAGTTTAGGCTAGGCCAAACTAGTTGATCCTGATATAAATACGCACACTCTAGGATAAACTGGTATGGCCTTGTCTAAACATTCTAATATATGTATTTAGAAAGTCAAAATAAATAGATAAACTGAATAAAATACTCCGTAATTGGAAAAATAATCATTTTTATTAAACTATAATAATTCGTCGTTAAAAGTTATGGTTAATTTGGTAATACGAACAATCATACTATAACAAATAATAAGTTTTTTTAAAAGAAGCAATTATTATTTAAATTGTTACTAATTTAAAACCATAATGATTCGTCACTACAAGTTATGAATAATAATTGGCAATACAAACAATCATACTATAACAAATAATACTGTTTTTTAATAGAAGCAATAATCATATTATGTCAATTATTAAAATTGTTATTTATTTTTACATGGTTTGCTTTGGTGGCACTTAGAATTGCAGAGTATCATTGCCTTCTTGCACTGGCATCTGTTTGTGGAACAGTTTTTGTTGCAGCTGCATCTCACAAAACCTTGACCTGATCCAACTGAATGTTTCGTAGCTGCAGCCCGTAACGATATTTCAGAGTCTTGGTATACATCTGCTATTTCTAAAAAAGTTTGACTGCAAATGCCGAATTCTGATCTGAAAAAAAAAATATTAGCTACTTTAGAATATCATTAATGCTCCAGAAAGATAGATAAGTAATTAAGTGAGAAAAAATTAAACCTGCAATATAGTTTCTGAAGTACACCATGTTTGGTGCCAACTTTGTAAAAACCTTCGTCATTTTTCTGAAGAATAACTCCAATAATGTTTCTGAGATCACCTTTGCCTTTGTCAACATCTGGAATCGGTATAGTCACATTATCTCCAATGTTGGCAGGTGGATGAGACTTGTCAGAAGTAGCTTTCATTTTCTTAGCCTGTTTCACAAGATTTTCTGCTGCAGTTGTTCTAGCTTTATGAATGTCATTTTCAGATGAAGAAACTTTTTCTTGGTTACTAACTTCGGCAACGTTATCATCACTATCTTCTGTCAGGTTAACATTGCGATCATCTTCTATTACCTTCCTTAAATCATCTTCATCCTGAATATCATTTATGACTTCTAGCGGCAAAGAGGAAGTCGAAAGTCCTACTCTGGGTTCTATTCCAAATAATGCCTTGTATGGCGATTGTTTTATCCCTGAATGGTAGGCGCGGTTTTTCATGAATTGAACATATCTCAAGCCTTCTGACCATTTCGTTGAAACGTTGTCCTTCATCCAAGAGCCTATCATATTCTCAATATCTTGATTGGCACGTTCAACAGAGCCCTGGCTTTGACTGTGCCTGGGTTTTCCGTGCACAATTTTGAGTTCTGGCCACAGACTGGCAAGCTCACTTATAACATTATTTACAAATTCTCTACCATTGTCAAATTGAAGAATGCACGGCGCTCCTATAGTTAGAAATATGTCATTTAAATGGTAAGCCACCTCTGTCGCTCTCTTAGATTGTAGAGCGCGTAGCAGAACAAATTTTGTTAGATGGTCTTGGTAAACCATAATAAATTTAAAATGTCCATCTGGTTGTGTCTGAAAATCGATCAGATCTACTTGGCACCTACTATTCATTTCCGAATGAAGAATGGGCTTAGAGACTAATCCTCTCTTTTTCTTTGTTTTCTTTTGATGACAGTCACTACACATAGATAAATACAAGCTTATCATTTCTTTTGTGATATTGGCATATTTTTTTGATGTTTCGGCTAACATCCTGTCACGACCAACGTGGCCGACAGCTACATGAGCTGCGTCAATCACATCATAAAGTTCATCGGATGAAAGATAGTATTTTATATTACCTTCACTCCGCGCAATCAGTTTTTTCACGTCCCCAATTTCTAGCACAGCAAATCGATTCAATCTTCTTTGTTGTAATGGTGTCTTTTTTTCAGATTTTTCTGCATCTTCAACTTGTTCAACGAGTTCCAAATATTGCTCTGATGATAACACATTATAATGAGAAGACTTTTTACTTTCACTATGTAAAATTTCTGTCAAAAACTTTTCCCTCCATTGTTTCTGATCGGCTTGTCGACTTGACGAAGGTCCATTCATATTGAAAAAGAAGAAAACTTTATAATGTAGTGTAATACTTAAACTTTTAATTTAAAACTACAGTTATTAACTAAATACGTAACTAGGCGCGGGACGTTCGGGGCGAATACGTTACGCACGGCGGCACGGCTGGCAGCTAGACGCAAAATGCGTTTAAAACGACACGACGAATGGCGAGCGAGGAGCGGCGCGGGCGCTCGGGGCATTCCCGCATGTACAAGTCCTGACATGTTTGCTCAAACCTACAGTACGGCCGTTATAAGTTGGCGAGTGTGAAGTTAGCCTCTGCGAATTTTGGCGCTTGAAATATCGTACAAAAATAAAGGTTTTAAAAAAATAAATGCTATTTGCAGTTCTTATTGCTGTTAAAAACAGTTATTGGCATACATTTTTTTAAAACCTTTATTTTCGTACGTTATTTCAAGCGCCAAAATTCGCAGAGCCTAACTTCACACTCGCCAACTTATAACGGCCGTACTGTACTTTCGACTCGGCTAAATCTTTATACTGTTTAGACTAGGCCATACCAGTTTATCCTAGAGTGTGCGTATTTATATCAGGATCAACTAGTTTGGCCTAGCCTAAACTGGTTTATCCTATCGGGCTTAGGACAAACTAGTTTAGCCTAGGCTATACTAGTTAATCCTATCGCGTATAGGAAGAACTAGTTTAGCCTAGGCTAAACTAGTTTGTCCTGAAATCGGGTTTGGCCGGTAACATATATATATTTTTTCCTTAAGACTTAAGTCAAATATTTTTTGATATTCAGATAGCTCATGAAGTCATGACGTAAAGAGGTGCCATCATAGATGTATGAATCTATGGGTGCCATAAAGAATATGAATTAAAAATGTCGACTAATTAAAAAGTTATGCAACAACGTGAAATTTCGTCAACATTGTCAAACAGATCGAACACAATTAACTGATTAACAAAGTTTGACGGCCGCATCGATATTAATCGATATTCGGCCCAATCGAGACAAAGGCTCAACGGCTCGATTCACAATCGAGTCAATTCAATGTTATCGACAAATATTATCGAGACGGGTGGCTGTGAAAGCCAATCAAGTGTAAAGAGTCATTCAATAGTGTATGCATTACAAGTGTTTATATTGAATGTATCTACTTTGTTCAATGGTGTTAGTTAAAATTGTGATCGAATATTTTGTCTGCAAAAGAGTATGGGTAAAAAATTTAATTGAATTTGAATGTTTTAATTCTTCTTTTACTATACTCTTCATCATCTGCCTAGCCTTTTCCCAACTATGTTGGGGTCGGCTTCCAGTCTAACCGGATGCAGCTGAATACCAGTATTTTACATGGAGTGACTGCCTATCTGACCTCCACAACCTAGTGACTAGGTAACACGATACCCCTTGGTAAGACTGGTTGTCAAACTTTTTGGGCTTCAACTACCCGTAACGACTGTCAAAGATCTACAAATGACAGCTGGGACCAACGGCTTAACGTGCTTTCCGAGGCACGGAGGGGACTTGGTATGTAAAGATGGTCATCCATCCACGGACCAACCGCGGCAAGCGTAGCTTAACCTGATCGATCGACCCGTGCAGCTGTTATTACTTAGCCACACTTACTCTTAAAAACCATAAAAACATATTTAACCAGTGCGAAATTGCGCCGAACCTCCAACTTATTGTAACCAACTGTCCCTATTACAAAGAGGGTTGGATACATAAGTGTATAGAACTCAACGTTGTTTAACACATAGAGTGTTATTGACTGCTAACATCACATATCTTAGAGTCAAATCTACGAATGTAAAACTGAACGATTATTTAGCATTTAGAAGACAAGAATTGGCACTTTAAAAGGCGAAGAAAACACTATTTCGGCTGTACGTGGTAATGCATCTTTAACTTCGAAAATGTAAGAAGTCTTAGACTTCTGAAATGATGTGGGTTTTTCAGGTACTTTAATTACCTACTGAATATGTTAGAAAAGATTATCCAAATAGTACGTTCCCGTGTGATGAAATCTGACCTCCACTCCTGCTCCAGGCAGCGGGCGAAGATAGCCAGCAAAGGATAATACTACATGAACTCCGTCTCTTCCCCATGAACATTGGCAGCAACTACTGAACGTCACGTGCTACAACTCTGATACACTCTTTTTAACCGACTTCCAAAAGGAGGAGGTTATCAATTCAACTGTATGTATTTTTTTTTGTATGTTTGTTACACGATTACTCCAATTATAAATTGATTTTAATGATTCTTTATTGTTTGGTAGGTCATACTTCAGAGGTGGTCCCATATAATTTTTTTACCCTAAAAAAAAATGTTTTTCATAATTTTGTTTTACCACTTTGTTGGCGTAATTAATATGTATACCTATGCCAAATTGCAGATTTCTAGTACTAAGGGTCTCGGAGCTAGACCGCGGACAGACAGACAGACAGACGGACATGACGAAACTATAAGGGTTCCTTGTTTACTACGGAACCCTAAAAATTACCGCCTTCAAAAAAAAAAAACAATGCAAAGTGAAAAATAACTTTAAGTTCGGAAGTCGGTGGCAAAAAACGAAAATTCAAAACCAAAGACACGTCAGCATCGGTTATACACATGCGCCAATCACGAGATCTGGCCTTCTTTTCGTGTCGTTAGTGATTAACCTGGCCTGGCCTGGCCCGGAGGGGAGTGATATGGCGGCATCAACGAGTATCCTGACCACCAGCATGCAGCGAACGCGCATTCCTGGTCATCACCCTCAGCCTCATCAGCAACCTTGGCACAGCACCTGCACTTTCAGTCGGTCTCACAAGCAGAGCCCATTCTACCTTCTCCTGTTCGATGCCACCAGTCAGCTACAACCCACCATCCCGACCCAGTGGGGAATCACCACAATTGCCGCAATCACCACAGATAGTTCCGACTCACTGCGAACTACGCGGCACCCGGTTCCGACTCACTGGAACTTCAGCTGGCACTGTGAAGCATCGCAAGATACAAGACTCAGCCCACTATCGACCTCCGGTCTCCGGAGGGGAGTGATGTGGCGGCGTCTACATCTTCACATACGAACTACGCATCAAAGACCTGACGTCACACAAAATTCTGACGTCACACAAATCCTACATCGCGCAATTAGAGTTTACCGCGCGATCGACGCATAAACAAGATTCCGACTTCAACCGGGGGCAGTTGCCCGCCAGACACAAGACCCGTCTGGTCGGAGGATCCTCCCTTTTCTATAGAAGATGAGCGAACTTTACACCCTGTTCCTCATACCTCTAAAATTTGACCTTATTGAAGGACTTTACCAATAAGGCCAGAGTATGTTCTGAAAATCCTCCCGGCGCGGCGTTACCATGGTTACAGATAGTGCCATCTACGAAGACGCGCCCCATTGTTCTTCAACAATCGCGCTCAGTACAAGTGTGTAACATACCGCCAGGGTTTTAGTATTGTCAATACACACTAATTACCTATGAGTGGATAATTAGTACGACAAAACTATACTTTATTTGAAATAAGATTAGACATTTAAACAAACCATTTTTACAATCCGTTCACTCGATTTTGACTTCTATACCGTAAGCATAAGGATGGCATTAATACCAAAAAAGTGGTTACAGTACCAACTGTTTACTGCAGCTGCCATTTGTCATGCCACCAAAGCAATAGAAATCAAAATCGGTTGAACGGACTATAAAAGTTTTATTTAAATGTCTAATCTTATTTCAAATAGAATATAAAACATGAGTGGAATGTTGCACACTTGTGCTGTAAGCGTTTAGGAAGAAGAGTGGGGTGCGTCTTCGTGGATGGCACTATCTGTGCAAGCAAATTAATAGACAATTCTCGTAACTTACATGAAACCATAATGAAAACTAAACGATACTAAGACCTATGTATTTAGTTAGTAGATAGGTATAAAACGAATCTTTTATATAAAGATAATAGTTGTCGGAGCTCTCTTTGTTTTTTTTGCAGAGAGCGCCAACGGAATGAGAGAAATGAACAGCTGGCCAGTGAGGTGAGAATGGAACAACGAATGCAATGGAGATGCATCTGTTTTTTTATTAGAACTAGCTGACCCGACAGACGTTGTCCTGTTTTTACTATGTTTGCAGCGTGCATTCTGTCAATCGCGCCAACTGTCAAACGACTCACAGTTATGTCAAAAGCGCTAAGATTACACTACAAAAGTTAATTTGGACGTTAAGTTTTCTTAAATTTTCTAATTTTCTGCGCAACTTTCTAAATTTTTTCTTTCATAAGAACCTTTTCCTGACAATAACAAACACAAAATAAAAAGAATTTGCGAAATCGTTTCAGCCGTTCACGCGTGATGCCGTGACCAAGGGAAACAGGAATTCATTTTTATATATATAGATAGATAGATGTGGCAGATATATTTTTTTGTCTTGAATATACTTATATTGTACAGTGAGGGTCAATTTAAGTAGATTCCTAACTATCGCTGAAGCTTTTATTGATAACCCGCTAAGTTATATTTATCTATATGTAGATGTTAAATCGCTGCTGTAAAGATTTATTTCTGTTGTAATTATATTTTTTAGTCTTTTTCCAAATTCCGTTTAACTAAATGCTAGATCACATTTTTCATCTTAAATTAAAACAAATCTTTAAGGCATCAAGGATTGATTGCTGTTCGACCTCTGCACTCACTGCTCATGTCATAAACACTTTCCAAAGACAAACTTAACCTCTTTTCAATATCACAATGAAATGTAATTACGCGAGCATTTTTAAAGATTCATGATTGACTTATTTAGTCGTGTATCGAATTTGATTACATAGCAATTTTCTAATGTTGATCGAGTTAAATTATGTAAATATACGAGCCATCTAAATTGAATTTATTGAAGTTTTTACATGATTTGTTACTTTAATAATGTTTACTTTGTTTTTTTTTAAGTTTTAATGTTATTTTTTACCGACTTCCAAAAAGGAGGAGGTTATATGTTCCTCGCGTATGTTTGTTTTTATTTTATGTATGTCCACCGATTTCTCCGTCAATTATGAAAATTCTTTTTTTTGTTTGAAAGGGTATAGATTTGAAAAGTCTTTTTTTTGTTTGAAAGGGTACATTCTCGAGGTAGTCTCATATAAATTTCATTAACTTTGCTTTGATAGTTTTTGAGTTAGATTCAAAAATACGTACTTTTTCCCACTTAGTATGTGGATGAGTGGATGATATGATAAGTTCCTGTCACTGTTATTTACATAGCAGGTAGTGGTTTTCGAATTTGTGTGGGGTAGGTACTACAACTAAAAAGTGAACAATAAAAAAAATTACAAAAAAAAAACAACCGACTTCCAAAAACACTACAAAGTGAAAAATAACTTTAATTTCGGAAGTCGGTGACAAAAAACGAAAATTCAAAACCAAAAGACACCGACTTCCGAAATTAAAGTTATTTTTCACTTTGTAGTGTTTTTGGAAGTCGGTTGTTTTTTTTTGTAAAAACTTTTTTAGATGAAACATTGTACCATATTCAGTAGCACATTTTTAAGAAAAAAAAATGTACTAGGCCCAAAAAATAACACAAGCTTTTTTGACAATTGTGGGTACTAACCCACAAATGTCAAAAAAAGCTTGTGTTATTTTACCTACTCCATTAATTTCCCTGTCCATTGTCAATAGTCGGTATTGGAAAACATTAAAACAAGGGTATCCAGATGACAACACAATGGCCGCCACGAAGTCACTAGACTAGCAATATGATTCGAACGAGTCACTGGAAACCAACCAGGCAACACTGTCTATTTCCATCTCCGGCAAAAAATAGACTTCGCACTTCGTGATTAAATATTTCTGTTAGGTTAGACTTCGAATGCGAATTCAGACCATTGAGCACATTTTTTTGTAAGCACAGACATCAAACAAACTCACTTTCGCATTTATAATATTAGTCAGGAGAGTAAAGTTTAGACTGTAATATGATATGACAGAAGTAGTTTACACTTAGGCTATTATTTTAGCCATTACTTTAATTTGTTTGATTATAAAATAATCAATGTGTCCTAACCTCCGAAGAAATAAAGACTTCGTGATTCTTATATAATATCGCTGTCCCCGGCGAAAAAAATGGTAATGTGCTATTACGATAGTTTTAACTTTATTGCATATTCGATATTTAGAGGTCCGATTACACTCTGTCAATTTTTAACCGACTTCCAAAAAGGAGGAGGTTATTATGTTCGTAGCGTATGGTTGTTATAGATTCGTCATGTCTGTCTGTCTGTCTGTCTGTCTGTCCGTCCGTATGTCACAGCCACTTTTTTCCGAAACTATAAGAGCTATGCTGTTGAAACTTGGTAAGTAGATGTATTCTGTGAACCGCATTAAGATTTTCACACAAAAATAGAAAAAAAAACAAATAATTTTGGATTTCCCCATACTTAGAACTGAAACTCAAAAAATTTTTTTTCATCAATCCCATACGTGTGGGGTATCTATGGATAGGTCTTCAAAAATGATATTGAGGTTTCTAATATCATTTTTTTCTAAACTGAATAGTTTGTGCGAGAGACACTTCCAAAGTGGTAAAATGTGTGTCCCCCCCCCTGTAACTTCTAAAATAAGAGAATGATAAAACTAAAAAAAATATATGATGTACGTTACTATGTAAACTTCCACCGAAAATTGGTTTGAACGAGATCTAGCAAGTAGTTTTTTTTTAATACGTCATAAATCGTAAACTTATCGTTACTTGCTGCTACGGAACCCTTCATGGGCGAGTACGACTCGCACTTGGCCGCTTTTTTTTATGTATGTCCACCGATTTCTCCGTCATTTGTGAACTGATTGTGAAAATTCTTTTTTGTTTGAAAGGGTATACTTTCAAATTGGTCTCATATAAATTTTATTAATTTTGCTTGGGTAGTTTTTGAGAGAAAAAAAATACGTATTTTGTAGCTATACAAAATACGTATTTTTTTTCCCACTTGGTATCTAGATGATATGATAAGTACCTGTCACTGGTAGCAGGTAGTGGTATTCGAATGTGTACCACAACTAAAAAGTGAAAAATAAAAACTTTTTACAAAAAAAAAAACAACCGACTTCAAAAAAAAATACACTACAAAGTGAAAAATAACTTTATTTTCGGAAGTCGATGGCAAAAAACGAAAATACAAAACCCAAGACATCGACTTCCAAAATTAAAGTTATTTTTCACTTTGTAGTGTTTTTAGGGTTCCGTTAAAAAACGGAACCCTTATAGATTCGTCATGTCTGTCTGTCTGTCTGTCTGTCCGTCCGTATGTCACAGCCACTTTTTTCCGAAACTATAAGAGCTATGCTGTTGAAACTTGGTAAGTAGATGTATTCTGTGAACCGCATTAAGATTTTCACACAAAAATAGAAAAAAAACAAATAATTTTGGAGTTCCCCATACTTAGAACTGAAACTCAAAATTTTTTTTTTCATCAATCCCATACGTGTGGGGTATCTATGGATAGGTCTTCAAAAATGATAATGAGGTTTCAAATATCATTTTTTTCTAAACTGAATAGTTTGTGCGAGAGACACTTCCAAAGTGGTAAAATGTGTGTCCCCCTGTAACTTCTAAAATAAGAGAATGATAAAACTAAAAAAAATATATGATGTACGTTACTATGTAAACTTCCACCGAAAATTGGTTTGAACGAGATCTAGCAAGTAGTTTTTTTTTAATACGTCATAAATCGTAAACTTATCGTTACTTGTTGCTACGGAACCCTTCATGGGCGAGTACGACTCGCACTTGGCCGCTTTTTTTTTCATACGTTTCCTACGGTTATTTCAGAAGTTACGAGATTTTAAGGTGGTATATTGTAATGAATGTAAAAAATTACTTTTCTTTTGGTATTTGAACAATTCCGCTATGTATATAATTAAGATATTCACAAAACACTGTTTTTAATTTTTCCTGTAAAATTTAGTTTTTACTACGATTACGATTTTATTCGCCGGGGACGGCGATATGTTATTTGTATTTTATTTTTAAACCGATGGAGATTTGTGAAATTTTTGACCATAAATCCTCATTGATGGGGATTATCAATGGGGATTAGTGGAATAACCCATTCAGGACACAGTCTTACACTATTTTTGAGTCATTAAGATTTTATTTATTCGATCAGAAGGGTGACATTAGTCATTACTGGTTAATAATTAAACTCTATTAAGATAAACTTAGTGACTCCATTTTCATTTCAACAAGTTAAACATAGACGAAATTATGTTTTAATTATGTTTACTTTTCAGGGGCGCTAGGTATTTTTACAAGCTTTATATTAACTTGCTTCGTTTGTATGTGTTTTTATTCTAGAGCACACGAAAAGGGAGGGAACAGTCCAGTCATAAAACTAGACCATGCAAGTTACAATGATTGTCAAATTGACAACGAAATTTTCGCTGACTCCTTAACACTCCATTTCAAAACTTACAGCTTACATTTTGTCATACATTGTGGTTTATTGCTATATTATTACTTAACTACGAATTTAAATTCAGCAAAAGGTTTCCATTTCATTTTATATAGTCGTATCTGTGAATAATATTCTTACATAAGATGAATTCTGTAAGATGATATTAAATTTCATCGTCAAAATTATAATGGACGCCGCGAGCGTGCGAGACAATTATTTTTTTCTTGATTTTTTATTATTTACCTAGCTAGGCTATTGAATTTTCAAGGTCTTACAACTGAAGTAATTTGTTTTCGTAGCCTTTTAGATTCATAGCCTTTTTTCAACTATATTGGGGTCGGCTTCCAGTCTAACCAGATGCAGCTGGAAACCAGTATTTTACATGGAGCGACTGCCTATCTGACCTCCACAACCCAACTACTCGGTAACACGATACCCCGTGGTAGTCTTTTGGACTACTAAAACAAATTTAACCGTTTGAGAAATCTATCGGTTCTACAAATATTGAAAAGTATCTCTCTTTCTCTTATTATTGTATAAGTGTCTGAATATGCACTATCAAAAGATATAGAAGAAAAAAAAAGATTTATTTGCCAGATATGTTAACTGGAACTTATCCTGAGGTAGTAGTATAATCCTTACGATAGTACCTAATATTCATGATAATTAAAACGATTTAGAAAAAACGAGCGCTGAACGCAGAGAGTTACTCTGCGTTCAGCGCTCGGTGTGGCAACACGCAGTGTTCGGGTTCGCGACAAGGCAATCGTCATCCTGAGGATGCCTCGTTGAGAAGTGAAACACGTGTCATTTCTTTCAAAGTTTTTTATGGCTCTTTAGAAATAGCTAAGCGGAACAGGTTACTAAATATATCCACGTCTATTGTATTTTATAATGGATTTCCGCAAGGTCACGCCTGAATCAATTAACTATATAAAACGATTTTGGCCCAAACTACCATTCTTGTAAGAAATGTCGGGTGTGCAGGGACACGGGGACAACTCTGGCGAACCCTTCGTATATTGCAGGCGTTATGCTGTGTATGTTTTGTTATGTCAACAGACTAACTTAATTTATGTCTAAACACGTCATCTTGTCTTGTGGGGCTTGTGGCTAAGTAATAACAGCTGCACGGGTCGATCGATCAGGTTAAGCTACGCTTGCCGCGGTTGGTCCGTGGATGGGTGACCATCTTTACATACCAAGTCCCCTCCGTGCCTCGGAAAGCACGTTAAGCCGTTGGTCTCGGCTGTCATTTGTAGATCTTTGATAGTCGTTACGGGTAGTTAGAAGCCCAAAAGTCTGACAACCAGTCTTACCAAGGGGTATCGTGTTACCTAGTCACTAGGTTGTGGAGGTCAGATAGGCAGTCGCTCTATGTAAAATACTGGTATTCAGCTGCATCCGGTTAGACTGGAAGCCGACCCCAACATAGTTGGGAAAAGGCTAGGCAGATGATGACGTCATCTTGTCTCCATTTCTGTGCCTATGATAGCAGAATTTATATTACGTCAGCATCATATTAACCTTTTTTCGTTCACTAGTTATTACCTCTATAAAATAATCATGAGTAGCTAATCTAATCGACTTTAGGAACGTCGTAAAGTGGTGTCAAGGACTGGGAGATTGTGGGTATTTTAATGGTGTGCCATTTTCGTACAAG
This sequence comes from Agrochola lychnidis, assembly GCA_963680765.1. NCBI lineage: Eukaryota > Metazoa > Arthropoda > Insecta > Lepidoptera > Noctuidae > Agrochola > Agrochola lychnidis. Next base: position 8,666,528 of record OY796855.1, on the reverse strand, counting down.
AATTTACTCATAGATAGAGATTAAAATATCGTAGGAACATCTAAAGTGTGACGAAGACGTGACCATTTTCTATTTTGTTAAATACCTGGTACTTCTTGAAAGGCCTACACTGTCCTCCCATACCTATTAACACTGTTTTTTGAAAATACTGTAAAAGACAATTATTTAAAAAAAAACTTAAAAAAAAAACACAACCGACTTCCGAAAAATTAAAGTTATTTTTCACTTTGTAGTTTGGAAGTCGGTTGTGTTTTTTGTAAAAAAGTTTTTTTTTCACTTTTTAGTGGGTTGGTTTGTAATTTATCTAAGTTACAATAGCCTTATCAACTGCTCATCAAAAATACTCAAATCGCTATAGATGTGCCTTGAATATTTGAAGAGTTCCCTCGGTTTCTCCAAGATCCCATGATCAGATCGTGACCAAATGACAATGGGACCAACTTGAAAGTATACCCTTTCAAACAAAAAAAGAATTTTTCAAATCGGTCCAGCCGTCTTCGAGTAATCGGGGAAAATACATAAAAAAAAAAATATCCCGACGAATTGAGAACCTCCTCCTTTTTTTTGAAGTCGGTTAAAAAGAAGGCCCGTGGAGTTTCTTGCCGGCTCTACTCCATTGGAAACGACCAATCAGCACCGTGCACCTATGTAGTTTCAATGTTTCATAAATGCCCATGTAGGTTGATGTGAAATAAAATATTTTCATATTGATTTTGATTCTGGTCCGACCCTATTAAAACCAGTGTGACTGGTGTGAAAATCTGTAAAGATAAGACTTCTTATTCTGTTTTATTTTTTGTATTCTAAGTTGAAATAAGATCTGAATAATAAAACATGCATAAGGCGTCGTCTGCCATCAAATCTGAAGCAAGGAATTTATTCTTCTATATTCGTTTTTCAAATACTCGCGGCGCCCCTGTCGGCGCGTAGAGTACTGGCTGGCGCAACGGCATGGCTCCAGTAAGTACCACCGTGCGCCACCTGGCGGCGGCAGGCCGTAACACTACCCCTTCAATAAAAGAACATGTTAAGGAGCTCTGATTACTGCTAACATATCAGAATAACACCACGTCCTTTCAGGTTAGGCCTTATAGTAGGTACAACCACATCTCGTCAGACGTGTTGAAGTCTCATGTTGGTTAGGGCTTCGGGTCGTTCATTAATTACGTGAGGCGTTTAGGGGGGAGGGGTTCGAGCCGAATCTCACCCAACCTCACGTGGGGGAGAGGGAGAATCATTGGCGAGGGGTCTTGGCAAATAAAACGTAATTTTTTTCCGTAAGAGATGGTATAATATTGCGAAAAAACTGGGTTAAATAAAGTAAAACATGTTTCTCCACTAAGATATGGCCAAATCATCTGCTGCTGCTACAGTCGATTTTACTGAAAATCACATAGACATGTTGGTTCCACTCTCAGACCACACATGAGTCCCCGTGGACTGAATTAGAATGAATTGTCTTCTACGAATTTTTGTAGTTCTTATCGAACAATAGAAAGAAAGAAAAAAAAAAACAACCGACCTCCAAAAAAACAGTACAAAGTGAAAAATAACTTTAATTTCGGAAGTTGGTGTCTTGGGTTTTGTATTTTCGTTTTTTGCCACCGACTTCCGAAATTAAAGTTATTTTTCATTTTGTAGTGTTTTATTTTGGAGGTCGGTTGTTTTTTTTGTAAAAACTTTTTATTTTTCACTTTTTAGTTGTGGTACCTACCCCACACACATTCGAATACCACTACCTGCCACCAGTGACAGAAACTTATCATATCATCTACATACTAAGTGGGAAAAAAATACGTATTTTGTAGCTAACTCAAAAACTATCCAAGCAAAGTTGATACAATTTATATGGGACCAATTCGAGAGGACATCCTATCAAACAAAAAAGAATTTTCAAAATCGGTCCACAATTGACGGAGAAATCGGTGGACATACATAAAAAAAAAAAACAAACATACACGACGAACATATAACCTCCTCCTTTTTGGAAGTCGGTTAAAAAATAGGTTTATTTGTCCCAGAAACACGTGCATACATAAAAGACAAGAGTAATCAGAGAACAACACAAAGAACATAACAAATCACGAGCATAGAACAGAAATTACTTAGGCGGCAGCTGCACGACATGACTGTGACAAGAAGGCTTCCACTCAGCGTGATGCAGTGCTATGGGGACCCACAGCACAGCGCTGATTTTAAGTATTTTATTGTTCGATTTTCACACTGTGATTCTAGACTACGTTCTCAGTAGTCTTAATACTAGCATTAACTAATCATAAAAAAAGTTTTTAAATAAATCCAACGCAATCAATCACAGATTAAATATTACACAAAAAATACGCATTTTGTGAATTCTTACGCGAGATTAGGGTGGGTCGAGCCAAATCTCACGATATCTCACTAAGGGGGAAAAATCGCCAAAATCGCCTCATGTAATTAATGAACGACTCCTATCTTATTGCCTTCAACTTGGCATAATCTGACTTCTTATCTGCCAAATATGAAGCCTATGGCCACTCTATAAATAATTACTGATTACGGTAGACATTGGATGATTTATAACTAGCCGTGGGCGTTTATATCTTGTTAGTCAGATTGAGACAAAGTTTTCGTCATTTGCCAGACAAATAACAAAATTTTATTTAATTTGATTAAGATACTATAAACTTAAATGACTTATTTGTCTTATTGACTTTACCAAGGGGTATCTATCGTGTTATCCAGTAACTGGGTTGTGGAGGTCAGATAGGCAGTAGCTCCATGTAAAATACTAATATTCAGCTGCCACCGGTTAGACTGGAAGCCGACCCCAATTAGGAAAAGGCTAGGCAGATGATGAAACTTTTAAGACTTTGTGTATGAGGGTTTCAAAGTAACAACCATTCGTTCGCAACCCGTCTTTAAAAACCGCTAAACAAGTAATGTGATCGTTCATTTTAAATCCCATTTATATTTATGCTGCTTTACAAATGTATGGGAAAGATTATGGAGGTAGCATCGCTGAAACAATGCGAAGGTTAGCCTGAATATAAATGTGTTGCCGTTTAGACGAGATAAATGATTCGCATTTGTCCCGCCATGCCGGGATTTTCTGTCGAGGTTACCATGACAACAAATACCGTAACAGATTTATATTCAAGCTCACCCCGTGCAATTTTATTCCATTTTATTTGATCGGAAAGCTTGACGGTATGTATTTTGTTCTTTTAAACAGAAAAGTAAACATGACAACATTTTGGAAATCGTTATCTCCATTTTCGTCTTTGTTATCCATAAAAATATGAAGCATTGTCAATCTGCCTAGCCTTTTACCAACTATGTTGGGGTCGACTTCCAGTCGAACCGGATGCGGGTGAATACCGTATTTTACATGGAGCGACTGCCTATCTGACCTCCACAACCCAGTAACTGGGTAATACGATACCCCTTCGTAAGACTGGTTGTCAGACTTTCGGGCTTCTGACGACCCGTAACGACTGACAAAATCCACGAATGAAGGCCGAGACCACCGGCTTAACGTGCTTTCCGAGGCACAGAGGAGTCTTTATTTGGAGGAGTCTCGGTAAGTATGTTAAGATGGTCACCCATCAAAATCAAAATCAAAATATTTTATTTCACATAAACCTACATGGGCACTTATGAAACGTCAGAAGCTAGGTGCACGGTTCCAATTGGTCGCTTCCTATGGAGAAGAGCCGGCAAAAACTCCACGGTTACTCTTTTCAAAATAAATTGTTTCTACAATGTTTTCAAATTACAGTATTTAGGTATGGGAGGACAGTGTAAGCCTAAAGAAAAGAATAAAAAAAAAACATAAACAAAAGAAAAAAAAAGAAAAAACAATAAACAAAAAAAAACTATATAAAAGATAAACAAAATAATAAAAATAAGGACCTATTTAAACAAACCATCCACAGATCAACCTCGGCAAGCGTAGCTTAACTTGATGAATCGAACCGTGCGGTTGTTATTACTTAGCCACGAGTTCCTCCTCGAAAAATATGAAGCATTGTGTGGAAGACAAAATGATTGTGTGGTTTTATGAAACCACGGTAAAAGTGAAACTTTACACGGTCAGCTGCTGCGAACTATAGGCGCCGCCATATTAGCCTTGGCTGCTCTGACGAGCGCCTTTCACTTTATCCCTACTCCGCGGCCGACCGTCACGCGACATGCAACACATAGACGAAAAAGTTTGAGACGATGTAATAAAAGTTTCACTTTAAAAATATTGTATCAATTTTCATGCATCCATAATCTGGGTTAGATTATGGATGCATGAAAATTGATACAATATTTTTCTCCGAACCGAAAGCAATCATCGCGAGAGTACGAGCGGGGTTAGGCCGCCGTGTCCTATACTTAAGGCGACGATAACAGACTTTTAATTATTTTATACTGAAGATGACGTCTGAACGAGTAGTGTTAGTGATTTGGAAAAAATATATGTTAAATAAGTTAATTTTTTTAATAACTTAATATAGGAAAGGAAAATTTTCGATAATGTTTACATTACTTATTGAAATTAATTTGTAAAGTTACGTCTAACGCGGATCTGAGAGAATCACGCAAAATCTATCAAGTGTATTTTTCTGAAACCTTCACCATTTTAAAGATAATTTAATTATTGATCTTTTAGTAAATGTGTTTTATTAAAATACCTTTTGTTTTATGTATAATAAATTAATAATGCGTCTAATTTGGAACAGCGCTTCTTAATGGGCGAGTCCTATTGGCTGGACGTACGACGCGTTGCGTGAGCTCAGTACAGAACACGCAAGCTAACCACTCAAGTACACTAGCATATATCTGCGTCTTAAGCGATCGTCGCGCGATTACGCGATCGGTCGCGTGCGTATATCACTTTTTGCTCGGAAAACCGGAAAGCGCCCTCGGTCGGCGCGAACACACGTTCAGTTTTACCGAACAGAAAGTTCGAACGGTCGCTTTTAAATAGGACGGGCGTTTAGACATTTTCAATACCAGACATCACAGGTGCATTATCTCCATAGAGGGGGTTCTATTCAAATTCAGATACGCAATCCTCGGAGCAAGATATCCCATGAGTCTCAATAAAACCAAAAATAAATCCTGTAATAAAAGTAACTCTGTTATGAAAACCAAGTACTCATTATTGGCTAATAATTGAGTTATTCCAACAATCTGAGGTTTATTAACCGCTGGAGGTCGATCAATGGCGTCTTCATTGAGTGGTATTGATTTTATAATACTCGTACATGGGAATAAATAAAGAAATAGAACATACTTTTTCATTCATAACTTTAGACTGATCAATATGACTGGAGTGCTCAGCTTGGGCCCAGCAGCGCTGTGCTCTCGTCACGTCACTTAGTGCGGGTGATGCTCTCTTCCGGCCGTGGTTTAGTCCATTTCCGGAAGCAAAAACGAGGAGAGCGAGGAGATGAAGCATGCAAAGGAGGCGACGGAGAGGGAGAGAGAGCACACCTCTCATTCCACCCGCACCAAAAGAGTAGCCGGGCGTCGAAGGGCGCTTAACGATCTCTGGCTACCATAAGGAACCTGCGGGCGGAGAACTTGGGGCTGTGTCGTCGCCGGAACAGTCAGGTTCAAACAGGTGGCATGTAGTATTCCATGCGCGCCTTTATAGTAGGACGTGCGGTTGTGGGATCCGCCGCACTTGGTGATGGGGCCCGCATTTGCTGATACCAGTCGGGGGTGCGGCGAATGTACAAGTATCTCCGAGGCCCCCGACTCATGGTAGGAACGGTAGGGTTTTAGTCGGTATGAGTCCGACATAACTCCGTTCTCCCAAGACGGAGGGTATAAAAGGAGGGAAAAAAAGATTAATATGTCTATTTTTAGAGGCTTGAGGAACAGGGTGTAAAGTTCACTCATCCACCATAGAAGAGGGAGAATCCTCCGACCAGACGGGTGTCGTGTCTGGCGGGTAACTGCCCGACGGTTGATGTTGAATAGTCTTATAATATTTATGTCGCTCGCGCGGTAAACTCTAATTGCGCGATGCAGGATTTGTGTGACGTCATGTCTTTTTGATGCGTAGTTCATATGTGGCGGTGTAATCGCTACATATTAATTGTTGTTGAAAAAAAAAATGGAAATGGAGAAGACTAGAGAATGATAAACAACTATAATCTCCAAAAGGAAGTTTTTCTAAAAGATGGGATGATGAAGTCAATAGTAGCATGCGCTGAGGTATCCCGCAAAATTCAAATTTTCTTATGTCTTTTGCAATTTGCGGGTCAGTGTCAGGTTGTATTGCAATAAACGTAAGAATTTTTGAATTTTGTGGGCTACAATACCTTTCACCTGAATATAATATGGGACAATATTTCACAGAATACATGGATGAGAACAGCAATGATATTCATAGAAAATGTCATTTTCATTTCAGCCGAAATTCGTCCACTGCTGCACATAGCCTTTCCAAGCACCGCCACTTCGACCGTTTCTGTGCTTCTGCATTTAGCGAATTCCTGCCGTCTTCGCCAGGTAATTAGTCCACCTTGTGGGGGCCCTTCCAACGTTACATCTTCCGGTACGCGGTCGCCACTCCAGAACCTTTCGGCCCCATCGACCATCTGTTTTGCAAGCCCTGCCCACTGACACTTAAGTTTGGTGATTCTTCGAGATATGTCGGTTATCTGGGTTCTCCTACGGATATCTTCATTTCTGATTCGTAAAATGATAGAAAATGTATCTAGGTCTAAAAAAAAATTGTGAAACCTTCGCCAATGTTGTGATTGGCAAACAAACCATGTTTTTTATTTATTATTTGGTCATATAGTGTCACAAGGGTGGTGATTGCTTGTGAGTTTGTGATAGAATCAATGCCTATTATTATAAAACTAGCTTATAAACGGAGCAGTGGTGGCCCTGTGGTAAGAACCGCGACTACGAGTCATTGGCCTGGGTTTGATTCCTAGTAGGCATTTTAATTTGTGTAAAAAATATTTTCATCATCACTGCTCTCAAAATGGTGAAGGAAAACATCATGAGGAAACCGGCATGTCCTAGAACCAAAGATTCAAAGACATGATAATGTGACATCTGTCAACCCGCACTGGGCTCGCGTGGTGGATTATGACCCACTCCCTCTCACAGAGAGGAGGCCTGTGTCCCCGCAGTGGGAACATTATAAGCTGATTTTTCATGATTAAAAATATGTTGACAAAGAAAAATTATTACAAACCATTATTTTTTCTAGCCCTCTTCAAAATTAAAGAATTTCTTTTCACAAAATTGACCAACAAGTCAACCCTTAGCTTTAGGAATGCATTCGTACATTAATAGATCTCAAGTGTTTGAACCCAGCCGAGGTGGTCAAGTGAACCAGCCTGTGATAAATGTACAGGGTAAGTTAGTGTGGAGGTGGCACCTTTAGCACAGAATAAATTTTAATAATAGTAGAGTAGGTCGCACATCAGTGGTAAGAAAAGCTTTTTTTATAAAAAATACAACCGACTTCCAAACTAGAAAATAAAAATTATTTTTAATTTCGGAAGTCGGTGTCTTTGGATCAGTATTTCAGTTTTTCGCCACCGACTTCCAAAATTAAAGTTATTTTTCACTTTGTAGTTTTCAAGTCAGTTGTATTTTTTGTAATAAAGTTTTGTTTTTAAATTTTTAGCTGGTTGGTTTGTAATTTATCTAAGTAACAATAGCCTAATGCTCAACACCATCACCGCCATCATCACCACCTAACCACCACCACTGTTGGGCATCCTTAATATTATAAATGCGAAATTAAGTTTGTTTGTTACGCCTTCACGCTAAAACGGCTGAACGGATTTGGATGAAATTTGGCACATATATAGATGATGCCCTGGAAAAGAACATAGGATACTTTTTTTTCCCCATGGGATCGAGACTTATGTGGGTGAAACCGCGGGGCGCAGCTAGTGTTTTAATAAAGGTTGTATTAATCCGTAACGATTTTCACTAAAATTCGGATACTAAAAAATAAAAATTAATTCAGGCAAAACCCATATTACATAAAATAAATTTCACTATACTGCAACAGAATAAATCACAATAGAATAAAATGCCAATGCAATTAAAATAGGTATCTACAAATTACAAAGGTCACAGAATTCAAATTAAAATAAAAAGTCAAAAGCAGTTAAAATAAACGAATGAGTAATACAAATTATAGGGACACAGAATCTAAATTAAAATGATATGTCAAATTATAAGGGTCACAAAATTAATATTAAATTTAAAATAATAATTTCATCAAACAAGTCATTAAAAATATAGGTCAGTGTCAATCAGATTAAGTGCCCTGGCTATATGTATGTCTGTTACATATGTATGTATGTCTGTTACAGCATTGTCGTATGTAGGGGCACTAAAATCGCTCAGCGATCATTTTCAGGACAGTATTGGAGCTGGCCCGCACCCTGCGCACTAAGGACCGCTTGCAGATAGTGGCGTAAAAACAGTTATAATACATATATAACATCACGCCTTATTTCCCCGAAGGGTTGGGTAGAGGTGTCCCTGTAGCAGGTACACCCACATTTCGCCAGTTATGTTTAAGTCCCATGTAATAGGGGGCGAGCCTATTGCCATCAACCGGGCACAAATCCAGACTCCGGGTTGTTACTGAGAAATTTCAGATAGAAAAACCTAATAACACTTTGCCCGACCCGGGAATCAAACCCACGACCTCATGCTCAGCAGTAGCGCTTGCGACCACTAGACCAACGAGGCAGACAGTTATAATAATGTAATAATAATGCAGTAATAGTAATAATGTTTTACTTTCATAGTTACTCATTTGCTGTCAACAAAAATACCCCCGTGTCAACGTCAGCTTGTATACCAACGATTTTTAAAGGCTCGATCTTTATTGTCTCATAATTATTATTCTGAATATCATCAGGTGTTTTATTACCAACTATGTACTATGGGTCGTTTACATACGCCAAAAGTTCATTGCCAAGATATTTAAGTAAATGTCAAAAACTGATAAGAAAGTTTACTGACTTGCTAAGTGCAAATTAATTTTTTAATATATGAGCCGTTGACCGAAGATTCTGATGAGATCTTTACTTTGTGCAAACTTGTTTGAATGTGCTATAGAGCAGTAAGTATTAGGCTTATTAGTTTTTCATCGTCATTTGATGTTAATTGGAACTGCTAGAGTCAATAATAAAGTTTTTGGATATTGTTGTCCTCATTCAATCTGTCTCAATCTGCCTAGCTTTTTCCAAACTATTTTGGGGTCGGCTTCCAGTCTAACCGGATGCAACTGAATGGAATGAAATGAAACTTTCCAAATGTATTTTACATGGAGCAACTCCCTATCTGACTTCGACAACCCAGTTACTGGGTAATACGATATCCTTTGGTAAGACCAGTTGTCAGATTTTCGGGCTTCTGACGACCCGTAACGACTGTCAAAGATCCACGAATGATAGCCGGGACCAACGGCTTAACGTGCTTTTCGAGGCATGGAGGAGTCTCAGTATGTAAAGATGGTCACCCATCCACGGACTAACCGCGGCAAACGTAACTTAACCTGATGGATCGACCCGTGAGGCTGTTATTACTTAGTCACGAGCTCCTCATTGTTGTCTTCATTGTGCATTATTACCTACTGAATCTTCTAGCAAATAGGGAAGGTCTATTTGCCATTAGATGGGGACCAATCCAGACTCCAGGCTGCTACAGAGAACAAACCTAATAGCGCTGTATGCCTGTTTTCAGTAACAGTAAGCCACACCTAAGGCTGGATTCACAGCTGTCCGGGAGACCCGCACGGGCCACCCGCACACGGGAGATCCGTACGGGTAGCGCCCGCAGTGCTCTGAAACGAGGGAGTTAGTTCGATACGGTTGCTAGCGTTGTACGGGCTCTACCCGGAGCGGGTCGCGTACGGAACAATTCGCGTCGCTGTGAAACAATGTTCTAGCGCTTCACGTGTGTGTGTCTCCGTTCCGGGAGCCCGTACAGGCGACCCGCACGGGTCTCCCGGACAGCTGTGAAACCAAGTCTAAACGTAATGCTTAATAAAAGCGCATTGTGAGATAGTCGCTAAGCCTAGCGTTAAAAATTCTCCAGTACGCTTTTGTTAGACAATATAATTTTGGAGTCAAGTAGTGTTAGTAGTAGGTAATAGGTAATACGGGCTGGTATCCGCAACTCCACGTCAAAGCGCGTATTTTGCGTACCGGTGGCAAAATCGATTATTCGATCCACCCCAGCTCCTCAAAGAAGGCCAGCAACGCCTTGGTGTCACTGACAATCTCACGTAGGGTACCTGGGTTACCGAAGTACTTGGCCCTGTATGTGGCGACCACCGGGCAGTTTAACAGCACATGAGCTGCTGTCTCGTCGTCCTCCATGCAGGCTCTGCACAGCGGACTGTCTGTGACTCCTATGATAAAGAGGTGTTTATTAAATGACCCATGGCCAGTTACAGCTGCTGTAACTGTACGCAGCTGCTGTTTCGTTAGTCGGAGAACCTGTTTCGTGAGGCGGCCATCAATTATAAGGAGTGCCTCCTTGGCCTGCCTGCATTCACCGTGGTCCAACCAAAGTTTGTGATGTTGATCCCTGGTTCTTTTCCTTACCAGAGTGGTGTTAGTAGTAACGGGAATTAGTTTATTGTGTCATCTTTATCATAATAATATAAAAACCCGCAATCTATAATATATTAAAACAGCTGTCTGCATACATTATAGCCCTGCGTGGGATGTCGCTTAGTTCAGCGGAGCGCATCACTTGCGTCGCAGGTTCATTCATACCTACATTATGTCGTAAAAACCGTGAAATCTCTTCAAACGTGGTGCCCTATCGATTTGATATGAAATAATGTGTATTTATCGGCTTCTAAGGACAGAGAAATTATGTTTTTTTTGTTGTAATAATGATCTACTAGGTATTAGGATCATTTAAGAGCAGTGATAGCCTAGTGGTATTACCGTCAGACTGCCAAGTCATAAGGTCTTGAGTTCGAACCCAAGGCACGCACCTCTGATTTATGTGCGTATTGTATAAATATCACTTGCTTCAAAAACGGTGAAGGAAAACATCGTGGGGAAACCGGCATACCTGAGAGATATTTCTCGACGACATGTGAAGCCATGTCAGAGGCCCATAGGCGGATTTAATACTCTGATACCAGAACCCTAACTGCGTAATACAACACAATCACAATCTGTTTCGATTTGAAAAAGATTGCTAATCCATTGCTTCATAAGTTGGAAAAAAATTTGCTCAACAACGTAAATAACGCAATGAATGTTGTTGAACTGTCAAAATGAAACAAATTAGGCAAAATTGTTTACGAAAATGAGTTACGCAATTAGGGTACATGTTAGTCACTACAATGCGCGTTCGGAAAGTCATGTATTGATATGTATTGGGTTTGTGGGAATTTTTGCTTCCCTAATATTCCTATGAATGATAGGCTGAGGAATGATGTGATAAGACAGCGGTGTGATTTAAAAGAAGATGTAGTGACAAAAATTGAAAAGGGTATGCTGAGATGGTTTGGGCATGTTGAGAGGATGAATGAAAAGCGACTAACAAAATGTATTTACAAGGCTGATGTGAAGGGAAAGGCCGGTCGGAGACGCCCTAGGAGGACATATACTGACCTTATTGGTGATGTTCTTCAGAAAGGCCAGGTGCGTGGTATTCGCAACCGGCGTGCGTGTATGACCAGATGTATGAACGTAGACGAGGCAAAAGGAGTATATAAGGATCGTAGCAGGTGGCGTTCTGTAATTTCTGCCTACCCCCATGGGAAGAAGGCGTGAGTTTATGTATGTATGTATCTAATAATGTTCTCAAACACTCTAATGTAATGATTGCGTTAGTGAATCTCAAATAATTCTTATTATGGTGTCCTAAAAATACTAAATAACCAAGAAACTGCGATCAACTTGGATGTAGCCCTTTTTTTGTGTGTCTGGGTGGTATGTCCTCATGAAAGTCCTCCGCCCTGGGACGGGCGAAGGAGTCCTACTGACTAAATACCACCCCGGTGTCCCATTCCCACACTTCGACCGGGGATCATGAGATAAAGAAAGAAAGAAAGAAAGAAAGAAAGAAAGAAAGAAAGAAAGAAAGAAAGAAAGAAAGAAAGAAAGAAAGAAAGAAAGAAAATAAATTTATTTGACCCAGGTTAAGACAAAAAAAACAGAAAAAGCTTAAAACAGTATTTTGTGCCTCACGGCTGCGACAAATAGACCCAGCTCAGCATAAATGCCAGACAATTAGTGCCTGACGTTTGCTGTTTGGAGATCTTGTATGTGTTGATGTAGCGCTCGCCTAACCTAACCCGTTTGGTCGCTGTATGGTTAGTTATTGTGACTAACTGTGAGAAAAAACCTGAACGTTGAAGATGTTCAATTATTAAAAACAACATTAGCATCATTGGAGGAGCTCGTGGCTAAGTAATAACAGCCATCATGGTTCGATCCATCTGGTTAAGCTACATTTGCCGAGGTTGGTCTGTAGATGGGTGACCATCTTAACATACCGAGACTCCTCCGTGCCTCGGAAAGCACGTTAAGCCGTTGATCCCGGCTGTCATTCGTGGATTTTTGACAGTTGTTACGGGTCGTCAGAAGCCCGAAAGTCTGACAACGAGTTTTACCAAGGTATTACCCAGTATCGGTTATAGAGGTCAGATAGGCAGTCGCTCCATGTAAAATACGGTATTCAGCTGCATCCGGTTAGACTGGAAGCCAAACCCAACATAGTTGGGAAAAGACTAGGTAGAATGATTTGAAGTGTGCATCATTAGACGCCTAAAAGCTTTTACAGGTTTATTAATTAATAAGTAGGTCAGATAGGCAGTCGCTCCATGTAAAATACTGGTATTCAGCTGCATCGAGTAAAACAGGAAGCCGACCTTAACATAGTTGGGAAAAGGGGAGCAGATTGATTGATTGATTAATTTAAAAAAGGGTACATCACCAGAAGCTCAATAAGTTTTAGTTAGAGGATCAGTTAAATAAATGAGTAGCAGGAAAGTAAGAAAGAAAGAAAGATTTTTTTATTTATTTATGACAAGCACAGGAAATAAAACATTTATAAAAAACCGGCCAAGTGCGTGTCGGACTACGCACAATGAAGGGTTCGATAGTTGGGATGAATTTATCCCAAATACAAACTTAACATTGTAGTTGAAATACATGTTCTCCCACACATGCCAACTGCAAATGTAAGTTTGTACGCACAAAATTGATAGATTTACCATGTTATTTTAAGACCATAGACTTCTTATAGTTTTTCCTATAATCTATGAGTGAAGAACCATTCTCTGTATTTTTTCAAAATTTTAAGCTCAGTAGTTTCGGAGATAAAGGGGGTAATGTTCAATTTTCAGCTATTTTCTTAAATGTATTTATTTAAAAAATATAAAAATATTATTTGAGATCCTCGTAACAAGCCCTTTCATTTGATATGTCACACAATAAAGTTTGAAAACTTTTTTTAATTTTCTTATTTACCCCCCAAAAGTGACCCCCATATCCAAAATTCATTTATTTACGTTACACGTCCGTGTTTGGGTCACAGAAATACATATGTGTACCAAATTTCAACTTAATCTGTCCATTAGATTCGGAGCAAATTGGCTGTGACAGACGGACAGACAGACAGACTCACTACCTATAAGGGTTCCGTTTTTTCCTTTAGAGGTACGGAACCTTAAAAAAGAACATTAAAACTAACAAAATCATGAAAACAATAATAATAGAAGAACAAAACATTAAACTAAAGAATGATTTGAATTTAAAGTGCATCCCAAGTTTTGCAGAAATAGATAACACTATTGTAGATGGAATATAACACCATTAAATGAAGAAAATGAGAGTTTATTTATTTCGCATAAAGCTAAGCTGCATTAAGAAACTAACTTTATTCAAAATCTAGTATTTCATTGCTTAAACGTGTTATGAAAACTTGATTTAATTTAAATAACACGTTTTATTTGAATGCCAACTTTTACAACTTGCCTTTTACTGCTTGAAACCTTTACAATTGAGTTTCGATAAGTTTTAAATACAATTTCAACTGAAATCTTATTAAAGTTCTTTACAACATGATATAATAAAGGTATATTTTTGCTTTTGTATATCAATTTCTAACTTTTATTCAATATTGTTGAATTTTAATATCTAAGATATAATTATTTACAAACTATTTCTATGACAAAAAACATGTTTTTATATTACGCTCCATAGCGCGCTGGCCGACCTTTTTTTATTTTTTTATTTGGGTGTGAAATTATCAAATAACTTCTTCCGCTCTGGGCACGATTCCCTATCGGTTTTCTTCAAACCCCCGGCAGGCATTGGCCCTAACGGACCCCGTCAATTCTGCTGACATCTCTTTGAGGCGCGCGTGGAACACAACGCGCCGTCGACCCGGGCCTGGTCCTTATCGGACGGCGAGCTACCCATTGCCCGCGCCTACGGTGGCCGGAAATCAGCTCGCGATTCCCGACACCCTGGGCGTCTCCTCCTGCGATGGTTAGGGGCGTGAGGGCGCAAAATTTGCCTCTCCCTCACGCGTTCCGCCTCCTCTTTCGCGAGCATTATCGCTCCGCAGAAGGAGGTGACGGCCTGCCATTTCGTCTCGCTCCGTACCATGGCCTGAACCAGGGCCGGACGCGAGAGATCACCGCCGCTGATCGCCTCCACGAGGACACGGCGATTCTCCACCCAAGCCGGGCAGACCTCCACCGTATGCTCCACCGTGTCCTCCGGGCGATCCACACAATGGTTTCACCCGGGCGCCTGAAGCAGCCGTGTCCGGTGAGGACCTGCGTCAGGCGGAAGGTGAGGACGCCGTGCCGCCTCTCAAGCGACTTCTCAAAGAAGGGTCTTATTGCCGTAATTGTGGCGTGCCCAGCGCTGACCGACCTTGAATTTGTGAACCAGCCCGACTTTCAGTGTCCACGTTTTGGCACCGTAAGTCATGATGAGCAGGACGCACTTGAACACTGCGGGATAGGCTACAAAAAAAAAAGCTATGAAAATGTCTCACTTTTTTTCCTGAACAATCACAGTCCCTCTATTATGATTATGTGGGTAAATATACCTCTGATGTTTATTACCCTATTTTTTGATAAAAATCATTGATAAGCACTTTCATCTAATTATTTTCTTAAATATTAAGCATCGTGTTTGCACTTGCAAACACAAGTCCAATATAACACTGCCTAACAATTCAGGAACAAATTATGTATTTGTAGGTCATACATATATTTATTCCACTCAGGAATCAACCCCGCGACAATAAAGGTACAATTCCGTAGCCGACCGCAGCAGACGGCAACTGCAGATGACATGTTGCCGTGACACGACTGGTTTCTATGTATTTCTATGAAGGCGACGCCGACGTATCGCTAGCTACGGAAGGTATTTCATAGAAATTCACAGGGACCACGGAAGTACTCCATGACTGGGGCGGGGGCAAACTTCTTTGGTTACCCCCTTCTAAAAACAAAGTACTCAATGACGGGGAAGGCAAAGTTTTTTGATCACCGTCTTCCAAAAACGATCTACTTCATGACGGGGATGGGCAAACTTCTTTGGTCACCCCCTTTCAAAAACGATATAATGTACATAAAAATAACAGTGGCAGTCCGGGAGTGCCGACAGAAGTGAAAACTTGAAAAAAAATCGGGACCACGGTAATCAACGCGTTGATGTCTTTTACTCCACGGTGTCGGTAACAGGTCACGAAATTAATGGTTTAGTCTCATCTCAAAAATGTCCAATGCTTTCAATATAGGTACTTCAAATTCCGTCAAAACAAAAAGCAAATCTTCTTACGTACATGCGCTTTTCCATATAAGAAAAAACAAAGCTCTGTAAAGGATAGCACAGAGAAACCTTCTTTACCAAGTAGTAGAATTGGACGGGACGCGGCCGTTTGACCCCCTCTGCCCCCCACTACCACGGTCCCCGGAATTCATAGAAACCTGTCTTGTCGCGTGGTGATTAAAGGCAATCTTGACCACCATATGTTATGCACGAGCAGTGATAACCTAGTGGTATGACCGTCAGACTACCAAGTCATAGGTCTCGAGTTCAAACTCAAGGCACGCACCACAGAATTTTCGGATTCATGTGCGTATTGTATAATTATCACTAGCTTCAAAAACGGTGAAGGAAAACATCGTGCGGAAACCTGCATGCCTGAGAGATATTTCTCGACGGTATATGAAGCCAATTCAGAGGCCCATGGGCGGCTTTAAAACTCTGACACGAGGTTAGTCACTAACCACACAAAAAGAAAAAGACTCACGATCTGAAGAATAAAATTAATTCGGATTGAACATAAAAGGCACTTATTAAAGTTGGTGAGAAATCGATCAAATCCTGACTTTATGAACCCTCGTCAAACGTCACATTAATTTAATGTGTTATGTATGTACTGCTGTTTTATATGCGAGAAACGTAACTACATGTAAATGGCAATTTCTTTTTCGGTGTGTGTAGAATTTTAACTTTTAAGTCAATCACTTTGAAGGAGCTATTCGTTTCTTCAGAAAGTGTGAACTAGGATTTTAATGTAAACTATCTTTCTGACGTGATAATGTCTTATAAATCGATGAACGCCGGCTGCACGCACGAAAAAGTGTCACGTTCTGCCTGATCTGAGCGTGCAAGCGAGAACGCGGAACAAGCGATAGAGAGGCACGACCGGCCTAAGCGTTCGGCTTGTGACGTTATCACGTAAAATTATCGTCCGTAAGCCGACTTTACAGACAACCAATATTTTTTTATTTTCCAGGTTTTCTAACAAGCTGGCTTGTCACTGATGAAGGTTGCCTTTGGAGACCTGCGACCTCTAAGGATGCTGTCAGCTCGACAAAGCAGAGGGGCAATTTCAGTATTTTTTCTAAATCTGTCAATAATACCTCTTATTTCTCAACATTTTAAAAGGACGAGGTTATGCATATGTTCGCCAGTAGGTTTTTTTTTGTATGTTTATCGATATTTTCGTCAGTAAATTGTAAACCGATTTTGTTTTTTTTTTTATTTAGTGGTCCCGTATAAATTTTATTAACTTTGCGTTGGGTAGTTTTTGAGTTGGCTTCGATAATGCTTATTAAATCCACTTTGTGCATCTTGATCATGTTATAATATTTACTGTCACTGTTTTTACAAAGCAAGTATTGGTATACGAAGAGGTCTGAGCAAAATAAAATAAAAATTTTAGAAAAAAAAAAACAACCGTTCTTCAAAAACAAGAACTCGGTGGTATAAAACTAAAATACAGATTCAAAGACACCGGACTTCTGAAATTGAATTCAGTTTTCACTTTGTACTTGGTATTTTTATTAACCCCCGACGCAAAAAGAGCGTTATGTCTGTGTGTCTGTCTGTGGGCACCGTAGCTTTTAAACGGGTGAATCGATTTGAATGCGGTTTTTTTTTAAAGTAGGTTTTCTAGCGATTAGTAATGGTTCTTAGAAATGTTTTATCAATATCGGTTCAGCAGTTTGAAGATTTCAGCTCTTTTCTAGATGATGAATGGATGTGAGTATCTTCCACTGGTCTGATCGATTTGAAATTTAGTATTCTGTTACTTCAATGATATTAGAAGAACATAGTCACCTTGAACTGATGCTGTAGCATCACCTGGAATTTGCAGGATACCCAGCTCCCTTACCAACTTACAGCACAGGTATCGTAAATGAGCTCACTGGAATGGTTCCAATGAATAGGTTATAGATAGATGGTGAACAGGGTCTGGTGAGTTATGTCCCGAGTAGAATCAGTCATGTTCGCCGTCAAAGGCATATCCTAGTAGATCCCGATGACCCCATAACCCTCCTCCAGGAGAGCAATAGGGAAACAAGTACAGTGTACAAACACAGACGCCTCCCGTCATACCGACCTCGCCGCCGAGGTCCTTTGCGATCTCGACCGCCGCGCCCCCGAATAAATAATACTGCCCCCTTGCTCGAAAACGAGGTGCCAGCAGTTGTTGCAGCTGTGCACGTAGCTTTAAATTCCCCGACTAATAATAATGATCAAAACCTTTTGATCCAGCCCGTCCCATCTTTTGATGTCCTCCCTCCGGATAACGCCCTAAGCCGAGGCTCGAACCCCGCAGGGGGTGCCCTTAGTGAGCGTTCATCCTTAAATCTTTAGCTTAGTTATTTGTGCCCTGGCTGGAGGCTTTGAGTGTAGTAGCTTAAGGCAACCACAGGATTGACCGGTTAAACAGCTACGGTTTTCGGAACCAGCTGTGAGATGCCCAACAGAAAAAAAAAAAAAAAAAAAAAAAAAAAAAAGGCGCTGGTGATGGAGTAGGAAAGAGAAATGAGGAAATGTTTGTGTCGGGGGTTTTAAAGTTTTAATTGTTAAAATTGTACTTGTTAATTATGGGAATTTGCCTTCTGAAATGTGCTGAAATGTTTTTGAAATTTCACGAGCGCCTCTGAAGACAGCATAAAAACAGCATTCGTTGCAAGAAATACGTGTGAGTACTTTCCCTCACATTATTATTTCACAAGGACTTCTTCTAGGTATTAGTAAAATCAGAATTCATTCCTGCACTTGCAACATTCAAATAATGGAATAATATTTTGTATTTTAAGATCTCTAGTTTGGTAAACGTCAAGATTTTTGACATTTAGGTAATATTATATAACAGATCAAATTCAAAATTCAAAAGTCATTTATTCAAACTAGGCTGAGAATCAGCACTTTTCGAACGTCAAAATTACATAAGACAGTCCCCCAAAAACGCCCACCTTTCACCACTTCCTAGTGCCTTTATCTGGGAAGAAGAAGTGGCGCAACAAACTCCCCTGCAGCACAGCTGTCTGTTCAAGTTAGAAAAAAAGATTCTATACAATAGTATGGAAAATAACTAACATTATGCAACACAAAACATAATTTAAATGATAAATTATTGGCCATATGTCAGCTAGCACACGCCAATATACCAACCAAAAACATCGAGAACTATACTCAAGCAGAATTTAAAAAAAATAACTAAACGTAAACAGAACTAAATATCTAAATAAAAGCCTCCAGGCATAAAGGGCCCGCTTACATAAAGCTATATAAAGCTGTAATTGGAAGTTATAAATGATAAACTAGGACCATCGAGGTAAAATAAATGAACAGTTGATTACTAGCAACAATAACAAAACCATGTTCAGCAAGACGACCAGTCACCACGAGCAGCACCCGTTCACGAGCATAATGCAAAGCACCTGGGCGACCGAGTTCTGCTCTGGTAAAAATAGAGAATGCTCATTTAATAGTATAGGATAGTTCATACTAATCCCATGTATAGTACCTACATACTAATTCTATGCTGTCATGATAGTAGGTACCTACTATGCTGCCATATCATTATCGCTATCTGCGCAGAGTACGGGCCAGCTCCAACACAGTCCTGGCGATGATTGCTGACAGGCTGGATTGCCCCTACATGCTGCATTGCTGCAGCAGGCATGTTCCAGCAAGGCCATTTGTCAGGAATTATTAATCCTTGTGTGTGTCTTTGTATGTATTATTTTAATTGTAAAATTTTAATTGTAATTGTATTTTATTTCATTTTGAATTTTTGACATAATTATTATAAATTTTGTTACTATTATTTTATTCTATTATATTATATTTTTAGTGTGATATGTTTTATAATATTGACTTCTATGGGCCCAGTTACCCGAAATAAATGAATTTTATTTTATTTATTTATTTATTATTCTAAGGTAGCCATCTTGTTCTAAACTTTTGGCGACCGAGCTCTGCTTGGGTGAAAATACGAAGAAAACAAATTTTCCCAGATAAAGGACCTAGCTAGATCGATTTTGGCCCCCGTAAACCCTATATTTGTGTTGTGTTGTGTATATTCCACCTAAAACCATTGAAAGAGAATATATGTATATGTTTTACTTACTAGAACAGTTATGTATTAATTATGACGAAGTTATACTAGTGGCTGATTTAAATATGTACTCAACTAACCAGGATGTACAGTGTTATTATGAATACTTTGTCACCTTCTGTGGGTTTCGCCAGTGTAATAGCATTGTCAATTGCAACAATCGCACGCTTGATGTAGTCCTTACTACTTTGCCCGAAGACGATATCGTCGTTAGTGAGGAGCGCGATGAGTGTTTGTCTTGCATCGACCCGCAGCATCCGCCGCTACGAGTTTGTTTAAACCGTGCGCGAGCGACTACCCGCCCTAGTGGCCCTATGCCGCAAGCGTCTACCTACCTACCGCGGTGGAATTTTAGCAAGGCAGATTTTAATTTATTGTATGTGTCACTTGCGGCGGTAAACTGGAGCCCCCTGTATGAAGCGAGCAATGCCGGGGAAGCATACAGTATATTTTATGATATATTCTACGAGATTTTAGATGATAGCACTCCAAGAAAAAATACGAAAGGGGACTGCTCTCGCTATCACTACCCAGATTGGTATACAGCTGATATAATAGGTCATATTAAGCAAAAGGCTTTTTGGCACAGAACTTTTAAGAGAACTGGTTCGAACAACGACTATAGAAACTTTTCTTACTATCGTTCTGTGGTCAAAGATAAAATCAATGTTGCTTATAGTAACTATCAGCGTCGTGTTGAACAACAATTTGTAAAGGAACCGAGGTCTTTTTGGGGTTTTATTGGAAACAAACGTTCGAAACGTAGTAAAACTAAAATAGTTAAAAATGGTGAGCCGTTACCTGAGCATGAGTGCGCCCAGGCGTTCGCAGACTATTTCCATTCGGTTTATGGAGAGGTGGCACCGCGGTTGGATGCGGCTGCTGCGGGGCAGGCTGCGCCTGAGCGCGGCGCGCGCATTCACGTGGGTCAGCTGTCTCTTGGTGAGGTGAGCGCGGCGCTCGCGCGTCTCAAGCCCAAGCGTTCCGTTGGTCCGGACGGGGTGCCACCCTACATAGTTAAAGATTGTAGGGCTGTACTGGCCAGACCTCTCTTGCATTTATTTAATAGCTTTCTACGAGAATGCTCGTATCCGGACGGCTGGAAGCTGACTAGGGTTACTCCGGTTCCAAAGGGTGCTCCTGCCTCTGAAGTTAGTGGATATAGACCTGTTGCAGTACTGTCAACATTTGCAAAGGTCTTCGAATCTGCGTTATGCTTTTGTATCCATTCGCAAGTAGTAACTCAGCTTAACGATGCGCAGCATGGATTCCGAACGGGCCGCAGCACAAATTCCAACCTAATGTGTTTTATGAATCAGGCCACCCCAGTGCTGGACTCAGAGGCAGGGGCTCAACTGGACGTCGCTTACTTCGACTTTAAGAAGGCGTTTGATAGCGTAGATAATGACATTCTGTTAAATAAATTTGCAAAGGCTGGTTTCACTCCAGCCCTTCTAAAGTTCTTTTCCAGTTACTTAGGCAATCGGAAACAAATTGTAGAATACGCTGGCTTCACTTCGGACTCGTATTGCACCCTTACAGGGGTAAGCCAGGGTACTAATTTAGGACCGTTGGAATTTATTATAATGGTAAATGATCTTCCTGAAATTGTGAAAGATGTTGGTTGCTTACTATTTGCCGACGATCTGAAGTTGTTCATGCGAATTACCAATCCGTCGCACTGCGAACTGCTGCAGCGGGACATTGATCGGGTAGTAGGATGGAGTATTGAAAACAAATTACTCTTTAATGTGGCAAAGTGTAGCGTGATGTCTTTTACGCGGGCCATAGCCCCCCGACATCACGAATATAGCATGGACGGGCATGCCATACCGCGGGTAGTGACGGTGCGAGATCTTGGGGTCACTTTCTCGGAAGATTTGACGTTTCGCACACATATCGTACAGGTGTGTAAGAAAGCCTTCAAAAATCTTGGATTTGTAATGCGTGAAACTCGGGAGTTTACTAACACAACAGCTGTGAAATCACTTTATAATGCTCTAGTAAGAAGTAACCTGGAAACGAGTGCTATCATCTGGAATCCATTTGAAACAAAGTATTGTCTGATGGTAGAAAAAATGCAAAATAAATTTACCCGGTTCCTTTATATGAAGCAATTTGGCGTCTACCCATACTATCCACTTATGTATCCAACCCTCTTTGTAATAGGGATGGTTGGTTACTATAAGTTGGAGGTAAGGCGCAATTTCGCTCTAGTTAAATATGTTTTTATGGTTTTTCGTGGTATGCTGAATAATCCTCAAATACTAGAATCTTTGGGATTGCTCGTTCCAAACAGTAGGCTGCGGCAAGGGCCGAGAGAGAGGCTGTTTAAAGTCCCGGTGGCCCGTACAAACCTATTAAAGTTTGCACCAGTGGGGCGGGCAATAAAGATACTCAACAGCGTCTCTCTGCAAGTGGATATCTTTACATGCTCATTGGCGGAATTCCAGAGGGTGACACTTAACATATTGTCCTCTGTATGACTTGTGCCACACAGTGGATATTGTGACTACATTTCTGTATTGGGTTGTACCTGTTAAAAAAATGTATGTGTGAATAGTAAATAAATAAATAAATAAAATAAATAAATATTGGAACTTTCATCGAAATCGTTAGAGCCGTTTTCGAGAACGTGATTACGAATGTATTTATATGTAAATATTGCTCGTTTTCTAGTATAGGATAATATAAACATAACATCACGCCTGTAATCCCCTAAGGGTTAAGCAGAGGTGAACCTATAGTACACCCACATTTCACCAGTTATGTTTAAGTGCCATGTAATAGAGGGCGAGATCCAGACTCCGGGCTGTTATTGAGAAATTTCTAATGGAAAAACCCAATATCACTTTGCCCGACCTGGGAATCGAATCCAAGATCTCATGCTCAGCAGTAGCGCTTGCGACCACTAGACCAACGAGGCAGTCATCGAAGTAATATTACAATACACATATTTTCTAAATGTACATATAATATGCGGCTAAGGGTCCCCGCCCACAACGACGTAACGTGTGAGACCCTACGGCGAACGGATTATGCAAAATTCGGAGTGTTTGTTTATATTGGGATCTCGTATTTCAATTTTCACGCTCTTTATCCTTGACACGTCATAACTTTGTGTCTGCTATAAATATGTATTGAGATTGAGTGGTGGAAAAAGCCGGTTTAAGTTCAATGGAAATAAACTGGAATTTTGTGAGCGATACGTGCATAAAATAGCGTTTTATTTTAATATATTGTAGTTTTGATTGATTTAAAGGATATATAGTGATTTGAAAGAACATATCTAGCTATTTTTCAAGATTAAATTGCTTGTGCATTACGAACAATCCTAACTTATTTTAAAAATGCGAAAGTTAGTTTTTTGTGTATTTCGCTTTCACGCTAAAAATAGATTTGTATGAAAGGACATGTCCTAAAATGGTTTTTTATTATTCAATAATTCTAACCAGGATAATTTAAATATATTTGGACAGACACCCCAAAAACTAGTGGTTCTAACTATATCATACATTTTTAAAGGCCTCCAATTTTGAGAAAAATCATTTTTTATTTTAGTAAGAATTTACTCCTAAAACGAACAAACCTTTCTAATTATCTAGGAGTAGTAAACACACTCCATAAAATAGTAAACTTGTAAAAATTTACACATGTTACTGTCATCACTGTCAATTGATTGAGCGTAATGACTGTACCATGTGTCAATTCATATCATATTTGTCATAGTTGCCATCAACAAATAAAATGTTTGTACTTTAAATAGTTTATAATTTTTCTCTTAAATGGAGGGGTCTAAAAATATTATTTCAGTGTTTCCTAGTTCCATATTTTGTCGTTTTTATTTAGATGTAGTTTGATGCTGGTTAGATTTCTCGGAATAAAAAACCATCGTCCCTACAAAAAGCGGACATCTCCCTTGGCAAATGGGTAGACCATAACTTGGATTAGGACATAGGATACTTTTTATCCCGATATTCACACGGGATATCGAGACTTATGCGTGTGAAACCGCAGGGCACTGCTAGTTCCTTATTTTTAATGACTCTGAATATTTTTATACATATTCAGTGGCTTTAATAATACAACATTCTGTAAAATTAGAGCAAACACGAAAACATTTTCATCTTCTAAACGTGCAAACAAGCGCTCAAAACTTTCATTTAATAATAATTTAAACTTCACGCAATTGATGTCCACAAGCAAGTCCCTTCGTGTCAATGTATGCCCACCCTCATATACAAGGCCAAACAGTGGGTGCTACCGCTTAATTATATTTTAATTATTTCAACACAAATGTTGATTTTTGGTGTGGTTTCAGCACACACATGAAAGTGCTCGGCGTTCGCACAAAATGTCTACTTTTATTTAATTAGTCTACAAACAGTTCCGTACTACCTTTACTTCTTAGGAAGATGTTTATATATAATAATATGCTATACATGCGATTGTGACCAGCCAGTCGATGTCTAAAAAGGCTCGATTAGCTGTTCACAATGGTGTGCTGGTGCCCACGCTTATGTATGGAAGTGAATGTTGGGTGTGGCAAAAACAACATGAAAGTAGAATAAATGCTGTGGAAATATAAAAATATAAATATAAAATATAAAATATAAAAACTTTATTGTTCAAGTAAACAGTACAAATTCAAATAGCACTAGCCTCCACACTAGGATTCCCTGTGTCGTGGAGACTAGTCTCTTTCGTCTTACAACTCTAATACATAGTAGGTACTATATGTAGGCACTTAAGTAACATCAGTCGGTAAGATTTATGAAGTGACAATAATCGAGTGTTATTCTAGTACAATAAATTCACCTTAAAATATTGTAATAAAGTTACATGCATTATATTTAAACGTGTTTGGTGTATTGTAGACGTGTGTGGTGTGGATGTGTGATGAATGAGTGAGTTAAGGTGGGTTTGGACCAAACGAAGATAAGACAAGGTAAGAGCAAATCCTTTCCTGACATCCCCAACATTTCTGCAGGTATGGATAGACCAACGAAAGAATACTCCCACTTCGTTTAGACAAAGGGACACCAGAAAAGTGGGTACAGAAAAAGCTTACGCTCGTATGGTCCAAGTCGACCTTTATGTATTAGTGTGATGAATGTGTGTGTTGTGCTCATGAGTTAAGGAACTTCTCTGTGCTTTCGTAGTCCATTCCTGCCAGAAATTTTGGAAGGTGATTTTTACATTTATTTCTAGTCATGGTCAGTATATCCATTTCACTGTTGAGCTTACTGTAAATAAATGGTCCCATATAAAGAAAGCATCTATTGCCAAAAAAGAGTCTACATTTAGGTTTATGCCATTTGGGCTTATTTGCATTTCTAAGAGAGCGCACGTTGGTGTATGTTAAGGCGCTATGGGCATTTTTGTGGTACCTCAGTGCGACTGCCATAATGTACAATTGGCGCACACGCAGAACACCAGTCTCTTGGTACAGTGTGTCAGTCGAGAAGCGCATTGGTTTTTTGTGAGTTACCTTAAGAAGAGCCCGTTGAGCGCGCTCCACTTTCATTAGATGCGTCTTATGTGCTACACCCCATGTTATGATGCAGTAGTTGAGAACAGATTGGCAGAGTGTGTGATAAAGCATTTTCAAAACAGTGTTGTTAGCAATCCGGCCCATTTTCTTGAAAATGTGTATAAGCTTTCTTACCCGACCACTTACATGCTCTATTTGTTTTGACCAGCTAAGGTGTTGATCTATGTGAACGCCGAGGTACCTGATGTGTTTGACTTGCCCAAGGCTTGGGCAGGTACATCTTGTTGGTTCATTACTATCACAGGAGTGTAATTTTACTGAGAGATGGTCCGGGCAGGAAGTTCTTATGCTGACGCTAAAATTAATAACCTTCGTTTTCTCTACGTTGAGCGTCAGTAGATTGTGGGTAAGCCAACTGGAAACCAAGCTTACACCCATGTTTGCAGCCTCTTGGACGCCTTCCCAAGTTTTGTCAAAGAAAACTATGGCAGTGCAAATGCTTTCCTTGCGAAGCATGTGTGGTCTGACTATGAATGATAGGCTGAGGAATTATGTGATAAGACAGCGGTGTTATTTAAAAGATGTAGTGACAAAAATTGAAAAGGGGATGCTGAGATGGTTTGGGCATGTTGAGAGGATGAATGAAAGGCGACTAAGAGAAAGGCCGGGCGGGGACACCCTAGGAGGACATATACTGACCTTATTGGTGATGTTCTTCAGAAAGGCCAGGTGCGTAGTACTCGCAACCGGCGTGCGTGTATGACCAGATGTATGAACGTAGACGAGGCAAAAGGAATATGTAAGGATCGTAGCAGGTGGTGTTCTGTAGTTTCTGCCTACCCCCATGGGAAGAAGGCGTGAGTTTATGTATGTATGTGCTTAATATTGATGAAATGAAATTGTTTATTCTGTAAATAAGATATCAATTTTTAAAAAAAACAGTGGCACTCCGAAGTGAAAACTTGAACAAGATCGCCTTGGTGGAAGAAAAATACTTGTATAGAACATTGGTCCGTAACCTTATCTAAATAAAGTGAACAAACGTGTTTACAAAAAAAAAAAAAAACTTCCAAAACCTTTAAAGTAAAAATACTTGTATAGAACATTGATCCGTAACATAATATAAATAAAAGGCACAATCGCGTTTACAAAAATGAGGTGTTGGTAACGGTATCGCGAGTTCAGTTGTTTTTTCCCATTTCAAAAATGCCCAACGCGCCTAATTAAATTTTCACTTAAAAAAAACAAAGAGTTCGGCGTTTCCTATCTGACTACTCTGAGAAGAAAGGCCGAAACAAATTCAGTGGTCGCAGTCTCTTTTAAAGTCCAGACATAATCTTGGTCAGGCCATATGAGGACCACGTAGATTAAGGCGCAACTACCCGATACTTTTTCCAAACAAATTTCGGGGGGTTTTACTCCACTGTTACACATTGTACATCCAAAGTAAAACATGAAATCGTTTTGTCTTATTATTAATTTTGTCTGTACAGAAGCAGAATAGTAAAAAAAGCAATTAAAAAGTTATGAGCCAAGAAAGATTCGTTTTTCCTGCTAATTTTAACGCAACTTTGGGAGTAAATAAGTAATAAAAGAAGTATAAAATCTCCAAAACAAAGCACGTTCCAACAAAGCTCAAATGTCGAAGATTATAATAAACTTTATTCGTAATTGATTTATGCAGTAGTTTTTTCATAAAACTCCACCTTACAAAGGACTTTTCGTAATTTTTTACGCGCTCGTTTTACTAAAATCGTTCTGAACGGTGTTTGTGTGCGTGCGAACTAGAGTTTGTGCATGTAGACCAGCGTTTAACTGCTCATCACTGATACTATCTCTGTCAGAGACGATGCCAGGTGAGATAGCGTGCTTTTTGACCAAGCCCACCAATGAGTTCGAGCCCGCGACTAGTTCAACCTTAATATCTGAAATGGTCTTTTGACGAAAGAACCAAACAGATTTGAGTGAAAATTTCCTCATTCATGTTATAATATCATGTTTCCTAAACAAACATGATATAACTTGAACGAGGAATTTCTAAGTGTTGGCTATTTTCAGACGATTTGTGACGTAATCGACCCTTTTATTTTGTGGGATAGTTGTTAGACTACATAACATCACGCTTTGTTGCGCTGAAGGGTTAAGGTGGTTTTACACCGGCGAGGCGAGGCGTGGATGGGATGGGCGAGAATTGAAATTTGTATAGCAAAATTTCTATATCCACGCCCTGCCCATCTTTGGTGTAAAAGGTAGATGAGCGAGGATGTGCGAGGCGAGAATTGAAATATTTGTTAGTACAATATTGAATTTTATTGCTGTATAAATAGAGCATTTATTTACTCTGTAAAACCAATATACAAATCTCGCACCGGTCATCGAGGACCCGCACGGTCTCTCTCTGTCAAGCGCTGACTCGCCATGTCTCGCGATGTCTCGCGCTGGCACGCGCCGCCTCGCTCCGACCATCGCGAGACATCTCTGCATACTATATTCTCGGCTGGCCGGTGCGCCAGACACAGCTGGCCGGGCGGCGGCGCACAGTGGGCTGAAAATCGATCTTCATAGACTTAGTAATTGTTTTCTTTTTTCGGCAGAAATGTTTTTAAGTATCGTATATTGATCAATTTAATGCTATTTCAGTTTTTCAATAAACGTTTTTCTTTACTTTATAACACTTGGTTGAAAAAAATGTATGGAGAAATATACAAAAAAGGATATATTTCGACTTTGGTATAAGTGCGACTAATTTTCTTTGGCACGATTATACCCCTTATTTTTTTGCATTTTTTGACATATAGCACAATGCGCGGACGCGCTAGATTTTGGGAGAAAAAAAGTAAAATGTGTTTTTAGAATATAAAAAAAGGTTTTAATCTATTTATAATTGACATTAGGTATTTAAATGGTTATTAATAAATTATATAAAAAGAAATTTAGTAGTTACCGGTTAAACATAACAAATTTTATGAAAATTAATTAATATTTTTTATAATTTAATAACGAGGATGGTTAAATAATGAGATCGTATGATCCATTGGCCATTATCTATCATAATGAAATCTAATATCCTATTACTGAGGTATTTCCGTCATTTGTTGTCCCTGATCCCTGCTTCACGATATCTATCAAAAGCCCTAACTCCTTTTGAAATCTCTCTTGTATCTGTTTCTTCCTCTGCTGCATCACGGATTTGTTGTGTTCTCCTTTGACAGACCATGTTTCAACATCTTGTTTGTATGCTATGTGCAAAAGATACTCCATGCTATTTGAGCATGCAATGGTGACAAGCCAAACTTGATCATATCAGATGACACTTCTTTACGCAATACTGCATCGAGATCGTTCATCTGAGATGGTTTCGCCAAACACAAGTAACACACAGCACTGGAGCGAGCTTCTGATAGATACGTGCACACTTTACCCATAAATCATCGTCAGGATGAGATTGTGTTCAACTTCAATTCCATCAACACATTTGGATGGGCTTAAAGTTTTTATTTCTGCTTCCATTTTGATCATTTCATCTTTCACTACCAACTCACTTTCTTTGACGAATATAAATTGGACAGGTCGACAGTATAGTGTAGAGCACGGCTTAGGATTTTCCCATATAATTATTTCCTTTCCAACTGCAGCAGTTAGTTTTAAGGGAACTAAAGTCGTCGTAAAAATGGCTTCATCAGTCTTTCCTTTTCCATTTTTTGTCTATATCTACTTTGGCTTGATGACCCATCGAAACCCCATTTTGACAATTAACGACTAATGAGGCGGCTTATTTGGTAGACTTTTGAGTATACAATGCACAGTTATGTCAAGAAGAGCTTGACGAGATACTTTGGCCATTGTATCTGTTAAACTAAATGCCTCATTTGGAGGGTAACATACTAATTAATAATAATAATAATTTAGCCTGCTGCACTTTATAATACGATGGATAAATATCAGATGCACCCTCGCAGATTGTAGATTCTCGCAATGTAATATATTGCCACTTCGGCAGTTTAAGTGATAGCAGCAATCCAAGCGCTTTCTCCGGAGTAAAAGTACATTTCTTGTGCTTCTGAGTTTTAATTAGTTGCAAAAATGTTGCTACCTCTTCAGGATTTTTCAATAAATAATCAATGACTTCAGTCAAATTTTCTTTGCCATCTTTCTTTAACTTGCTTATTGTAGCGTAAGCTAGTTTGTCACTGTCTTGTTGATTCTGTTCTTCAATCCTCCGTTTTTTCTGTTTAGTACACAATTCCACGAATGGTTTACGAGGAATTAAACGCTTAGTTAGTGTTCCAACAGATACAGATTGGCTGGTTGAAGGTGCTTGATACTCTGTAATGGCATCTTCTGCAGCTTGTTGCGGAACAATACAAGATGGCCAATCCACTGTAAGCGCCGCAGTCTCCGTATTGTTTCTTAAATGTTTCTTCCATCTTTTTATGACAGCCTGGCTGAATCTTCGACAAAATTCCTTTAAAGTATCGCAGTCTTCTTCCGAAAGACTTAAATTAAACTGAGACACAACAGTTTGCAGCAATGCAAGGTAGTTACCCAGCTTGCCAGACTGCTTTAAAACAACATACAAGTCAAGGTCATGAATTAAATTCACTTGTTCCATTTTAGAAAAATAGGTTATCACTCTTTGAAAAAATAAAGTCAATTGAAAATAGTAATTAAATGCACACGATTTATACTTAAGGTTTGAAAAAACTATGTAGGAAGTTAATGAGATCTAATTATCTTAGTAATAGGATATTAGATTTCATTATGATAGATAATGGCCAATGGATCATAAGTTTTTTATTTTTTTCCACCCTCGTTATTAAATTACAAAAAATATTAATTAATTTCCATAAAATTTGTTATGTTTAACCGGTAACTACTACATTTCTGTTCATATAATTTATTAATAACCATTTAAATACCTAATGTCAATTATAAATAGATTAAAACCTTTTTTTATATTCTAAAAACACATTTTATTTTTTTTCTCCCAAAATCTAGCGCGTCCGCGCATTGTGCGATATGTCAAAAAATGCAGAAAAATAAGGGGTATAATCATGCCAAAGGAAATTAGTCGCACTTGTGCCAAAGTCGAATTATACCCTTTTTTACATATTTCTCCATACATTTTTTTCAACCAAGTGCTATAAAGTAAAGAAAAACGTTTATTGAAAAACTGAAATAGCATTAAATTGATCAACATACGATGCCTTAATCCATTTCTGCCGAAAAAATTAAAAAAATACTATGTTGATCCCTAAGTCTATGAAGATCGATTTTCAGCCCACTGTGCGGCGTGATAGCGCGAACCGGCGCGAGATTTCGCGAGCCGGCGCGAGACATCGCGGGCCGGCGCAAGACTTCGTGATTTCAATTCTCGCCCATCCCATCCACGCCTCGCCTCGCCGATATAAAACCACCTTTAAGCACAGGTGTAGTCATAGTATGTACACCCACATTTCGTCAGTTATGTTTAAGTACTCGTAGTCAGACTATTTTAATAAAACCAGAAGCTTTTTAGGACGTTCGAAAGCTATGCAGTAATTAGTTTAGAAAGCTTTCAGTTCGGGGAAGCTAACATGGCCGTGGGCTGGCCCTGACCGATGCCTGTTGAGGCAGAAATGTCCTTGAATGGGTATCGAGAAATCGAAAAAAAAAACCGGCTCCGTAGTTGGGATGAATTTATCCCAATAATAAACTTAACATTGTAGTTGAAAAACATGTTCTCCGATACATCGATATACGCCACGGTAAATTCTCCAACTGCAAATATAAGTCTGTAAAAATATCAAAATATCAAATCTTTTTATTGTGGGCATATGTTATACAGACATAGGTTAGTAATCGCAAAAAAAAAAGAATATGTGATAAAACTACAAAACGATTTTTGGACTTTTTCCTATACTTGTGCTGTGTGAGACCTTGCTTCTTGCCAAATTTCATGATTCTTGGTCAACGGGAAGTACCTTATAGGTTGTGATTTATTAGCGAGTATCAAAATATATCGCATAAATGGCCGTATTATTTATTGTAGAGCTCCGAGGGACTGTAGACCTACGTATCTATAGGTACATATTATAAAATAAAGCCGCTTTTCGTGTTTGTCTGTATGTCTGCGTTGTTCTTCTAAAATATGTAACGGATTTTGTTGAGGTTTTCAACATAATTTAGAGAATATATTCCGGAAGGTTTATGTGTATAATATTAAACATATAGATAGGTAATTAAGAAATCGAGATGTTTTCTCAAGTCGTAAAAACCTTGCGAAGCAGGGGTGGGTCGCTAGTTTGATATAAATTTTAACTTGATACCTCCACGAGTTTCTGAGAAAAATGGTCTTGACAGACTGACAGACAGACAGACGGACAACGAAGTGATGTTATAAGAGTTCCGTTTTTCCTTTTAAGGCTCGGAACCCTAAAAACCAATGCATACAAGACTTTGTGTTATGTGGTAATTAAAATAACGTATTTCACTTCAAATATGCAACGAAACTAACAAATACAGTTTAACAGTGTTCATGAAATATTTTCAGAACTACTATTGACCCGCCCTTGCTTCGAACGGGGGCATTCTACTAATATGGCGACTTGGCAAAACACCGAGATTTCTGTACTATATCTAGGTTAAATATTAATACATATAAACCTTCCGGAATAAATTCTCTAAATGATGGTGAAAACCGCACCTAAATCTGTTGCGTGGTTTAGTAGAACAACGCGGTCACACAGACAGACATAAAAAGTGACTTTCCTCTGTGGTTGAGGATTTCGGGTGAAGCTTGCTTCCACCTTCAGCCTGAACATCATTTACCATCAGGTGAGATGCAGGCCAGGAGCTAACCGTTGGAAATAAAATAAAAAACGAGCGAGCTTTATTGGAGACGCTTATGATGTGTAACATCTCACCTTGGTAATAAGCAACATTAAAGGGGGCCGCCTCGTCAAGGTCGTTTCTGACGGCCAGCTCTAGCACCGCGCGCGTCATTGGGCAAATCCAATAGCGCGTGCTTTCCCGGCTTCCTGTAATAAACTTCCGTCCCTAGTCACGAAATCACTCCCACAGATTGCAGGAAAGCGAGAGGAAGGATGTTACATATCAAAAATAATATTATGTATATAGGATGGCAACTGGTATTTATTTGATTGCTACCTACATAACTTGAATGGATGCTTTATGAAACATTTTAATTAGCATCTACAGGGTGGCAGGAACATCGACGCGAAAACTGTTACCATGGATTTAGTAAATGATTCTGAACGACACTTCGTTAAAATCATTCACCAGATATTTAAAAAAAAATCTGCTGTTTCATAGAAAAGTGCAATAGCTAGTCAAAATGTATGGAACAGCAGATTTTTATTTAATAATTGACGAAAAATTTTAACGCAGAGGGGTTCTGAATCATGTACTGAATCCATGGTAACAGTTTTCGCGTCGATGTCCCTGCCACCCTGTAGATGCTAATTAAAATGTTTCATAAAGCATCCGTTCAAGTTATGTATGTAGGTAGCAATCAAATAAATACCAGTTGCAATACTTGTGTTGAACAATAAATAAAAGAAACTTTCGAAAGCTTTTTAATAAAAAGAAAGAAAGAAAGAAAGAAAAATAGGTTTATTTGTCACAGAAATACGTGCATACATAAAAGACAAGAGTAATCAGAGAACAACACAAAGTACATAACAAATCACGAGCATAGAACAGAAATTACTTAGGCGGCAGCTAATTGCTAATTGATGTTAATAACACGCGGTTGAATGTTTCATAAATTAAAGACCTTGAAACTAAGCAAACGTGCATTTGTGTACGGTCGATGGACAGAGAAAAGTATAAAGTCACGGTATATTTATGTTATAAATAAAAATTAAGCAACAATTAAGCACCCTACACGACGAGAATTCATCACTAAATGTCACTTTTATCTAAACTCTCAAATTTAATGGCCTTCATTGCTATTCCATTCGATACCTAACACTTTCTAATACTTTAACTAACCTTCCGATGTAACCAAATTTTCTAAAACATCAAACAGTAAAAAATTGGGTTTTCTCGAATCCCATGAATTTTCGTCTAGGCTTTATGGGGTGCTTAATTGTTGCAAATAGGTCACACTATCACGTCGTGGAAGGAATACGTCAAATTACAAGTCACTCTGTATAATAAGTAGACCTCTGCCTAACACTTAACTGATTACAGGCGTGATGTTTTGTTTTATATTGATCAACATGTTAATAGGTCTTTTTAAATTATCTTTGATAAAATATTGACTCCTCAAAATTAACATCGAACAATTTCTTTGTTGCTTATAATTCGCAAATCGCTCCCACAAAAATCCTATTCGTAACTTTTTTTTGAAAATTTTTTCATGAAAGTAATGATAATATGGTAAATGAAAATATTGACAATAGGCTCATAAATTAAGTGTTTTCTGATTGGTTATTTAATTAAAGATGTAAAACTAAGTGGATCCGTATCTCGTGGGAGATGTTTCTAATTGATCGACGTCAACTTATCTATGTAGGTAGGTATACTTTTGAAATTACTTACAATCAATTTGATGCCATTAATTATTTTGAGGATTGGGAATTCATTGATGTATTGTAGGAATTGCAGGCTATTTATAGTTTATAACTATACTTTTTTTAAGTTTGCTTCTTAATTCATGGGTACATTACCAATCGACAGCGATGCGGAGGAATTTTTCGACGCCATATTTTAGTTTGCCCTATTACATGGGACTTAAACATAACTGGCGAAATGTGGGTGTACCTGCTACAGGGACACCTCTGCCCAACCCTTCGGGGAAACAAGGCGTGATGTTCTGTTATGTTATTTTAGTTTGTTAGTTAAGGCCCTTCCCTTAGCAAGCGTTCGGTCCTTCTCTGTCCCGTCGCTTTGTTCCGGTCTGTCTCACTCTCCGCGCACGCCGAATTCACACAATTTTAAGAATGATAAAAAAAGCGATCTTTTGAAATAAAGTAATACGTGAATTATTTAGATTTTTAATCTATCCGTTAGTGTAATCCTCAAATAAATAAAACGTCACCATTAAGCAAAAGATGCATGCAATCAATTTTTTTTTAGCAAAGAGATCTTTAATGTATTTATAACACAAAAAACAAATAAGAACGTGCTTTATGATGATAGGATACCGAACATTAATAATGTGCTTTTAGATGTAGTTTAGTTAAGGGCCTATATTGAAAATAAATAGTAGTTTGGTGGGCGTGGCTTTTTGCCCCCGCACGCGGGGAGTGGCGGTTCTATATTCGATGGTTGGCCGCCACATCGTCGCGCTGCCACAAACGTATCTAAACCAGTAGCAAAAAGTGGAACTAACGAAATAACTGACCGGAATTTGAAAACGTTAGTTACTTAGCATGGGCTTTGGCTAAGAATTATTCTTGTCACTGTCGCACAACTGTCATACTAAAAGTGCATGATAAAGACAGAAACATATCTAAGAAAAAAGCGCGTGCTAAGTAACAATAATTTATCTCGGTCTATGAAATTTTGCGAACTATGGAGTAGACAAATAATACAAAATATTTAATTATCAGCAAAAATATTTATTGTTTACAGAGTGACATTCCCACACACAAAACGTATAGGAAAAGTTTTTTGCGATTTCTGACTTGGTTCTGAGTTGGCCACTTAAGTTTTTTGTTCCATAAAAGAAACAGGTTCGATTGGCATCAAAAAAAGTTTTTGTGAAAACTGCCCATTTTCTTGCTGACTAATATTTTTTTCGAAATCTGTGAATGTAGATCAAAATGTCTTAAAAAGTTAAGGACAGTCTTCTAAGACCGTTTTCCTGTAGCAACAACGGTTATGGTAGTTGCCCTTATTGCCCCATCTCAAAAATCCAACCTGTATACAGGTTGTCTCAAACGTAATGATCCAAAGGCAAATGGGGTAAAGTGGAGGTGGCCACCTATTGTTTAAAAATTTAAAAGTTAGGATATTCTCAATAGTTCAGAAAATTAACCATTTTCAAGAAACTTTTTACTTTCATTTGGATTTTTCGACCCTGTGAACAAAATTTTTGACGTAGCGAGTTCAATGGCTGGAAGATGTCTTGATAGTGTAGATACAAGCCCATGCCCAATGCCTATAGGCAGATTATGGGCTATGATGGCTTTTGATAATGACAACACAAGTTGTGAAGGCCTACGAAGGTCAACAGCGAAAGTAAAAAAAAAAGAATGAATAATTAAACACATGTACCGAAGGAACACGAACACGTTTAAATATGTTAAATTTTAATACTAAACGCTTTTCTGAGATGTTTCGGTAAAATTAGAGCATAAAGTTTTGCGGGTAGTTCGACCATGTTATGAAACCCATTTTTTTTAAAGGTTTTCATTAAGCTATCTTTGTAAAATTTTCCCAGTCTAACTATTAATAATTAAGGTACTTTTAAAGCTATGTGCTATGTGCACTTTTTTAAATCTGGGCTTAGAAAGTTTCGATAAAGTTTAATGAAAAATTAGAAAAGATAAGTAAAAATAAAATCTGAAATGCTGCAGAGCCACACTAAACGTACATAGGAACGTAATCTTCCAGCCTACACTATCAAGGCATCTTTAAGCCAGATTTATTTATTTAAGGAAAAACAAACAGTAGCACAATAAAAAATAGTCACAATATCTTAAATATAACATTTTAAACAATTTTCCCACTATGTTTTCGTACTTACGATTTAAACTCGCTACGTCGAAAATGTTGTCCACGGGGCCGAAAAATCCAAATGAAAATGTAAAGTTTCTTGAAAATGTTTAAATTAGTGAAATCTTCTGAACTATTGAGAATATCGAAACATTAATTTTTTTAAATGATGGGTGGCCACCTCTACTTTACCCCATTTGCCTTTGGACCACTACGTTTGAGACATCCTGTATAATACTTGCTGTATGCCGCGATTTCACCCGCGTAAGTCTCGAACCATTGGGAATATCGGGATAAAAAGTATCTTATGTAGGACATACCCAGGTCATGGTCTACCCATGTGCGAAATTTTATCCAAATCCACTCAGCCGTTTTTGCATGAAAGCGTAACAAACAAACATACAAAAAAAACTGGCCACGTGCGTGTCAGACCACGCACAATGAAGGGTTCCGTAGTTGGGATGAATTTATCCCAAAAAAAACTTAACTTAGTAGTTGAGAAACATGTTCTCCCATACATCGATAGGTACGTCACGGTCAATTCTCCAATTTCAAATGCAAGTTTGTAATCGCAAAAAAAAATATTTTATGTGATAAATCTACAAATTATTATCAATGGTCGGACTTTTTCCTTTACCTGTGCTGTGAGACCTTGCTTCCTGCTAAAATTTCATAATTCTAGGTCAACTGGAAGTACCCTGTAGTTTTTGATTTACTTGCGATTATCAAAATATGCCACATAAAGGGCCGTATTTTTTTATTGCGTTGACTTAGAAGCTTGATTTTTTTAGAGTTCTGAGGGAATAATATTTGAAATTTGGCAAAGGGTAGACCATGACCTGGTTAAGTCATAATCATAAGTAATTTATTTCATAACAAAATACATTGTGTTGAAAATATTACAGTGATGATAAATTGGTTTAGACTTTAGGACATAGGATACTTTTTATCCCGATATTCCACGGGATTGGGACTTATGCGGATGAAATCGTGGAGTGCAGCTAGTCCTAATAATAAAGCTGAAGAGTTTGTTTTCTTGTTTGTTTGAACGCGTTAATCTCTGGAACTACTAGTCTGACTTGAATTTTATTTTGCATTTGATAGCCTGTTACATACATACATGTTAAAATCATAACCCTCCTTTGATTTTGCCGTAGTCGGGTAAAAACTCTCCTTTTTTACAATTCAAATGCGACTCCATTTCTTTTTTGTGATCTATGATTCGTAGTGACAGTACTTGACATATTGATGTACTGTTGACGTATTTCAAAACCTAAAAACGAATTTTATTTAGCCTATTTCTTTAGATAAAAGATTATTAAAAGTTGTAGGTATAAAAATAGATGTTCTTAGAAAATAAAATGCTTACACAATAATACATTAAAAAGCGGGAATAGATTGTGTTGGTTGTGCTTTAGTGAAGGTGGAGAATTCGACTCACTATTATCATCATCTTATTGCTATTGAATTCCTGTAAAATGAGTTCATTGATAGCCCTGTGCACTCCAAACGTTGCAGGTACTGTTCAGTTTTGATTTTATATTTCTTTCTATATTTATAAATAATTCAAATGTCACCACGAAATCATAATAGAAAAATAATGTTATATTGTTCGCAGGACTCACAAGAATACACACACACAGTCTGAATACCTATTCAACACTAATTGCATTCAATAATTACTTTAACTTGCTGAAGTACTAACTTTTTCTGTAAACAAAATTCTTTAAATCACGTAAATTTGATCGCACCGATTTGCAAAAAAGTGACATAGATTCTTCGTCGATGAGCCCCATCGGGCGACTGATCTATGAATGAACGAGAGTGATGACAATACTTTTGATAGGCGAAAGAAGAGATGACGATAATGTGTGTCCGCTCAGAATAAAACAACGTATGTGCCAAAACGAAATGCCGTCTTTTGTAAATTAAAAGTATTATTTAAAAAAAAACTGCTTTTCTTAAAACTCGAAACGTTTACTCTCTATGTTTTAAAGTAAATTCCATTGAATAACTCATAAGCGTTGCGCCATGATACTCAAAAAAAGATAAAAATAGATAGACCTTTGCAAATTTTTTGTATCGAGAAAATTTCATGGTATCGTGTATTCCTTTTTCCGGATACTAGATCATATAGTCAAAAATCATACACCAAAATTTGAAATCCCTATTCCAAATACTTTGAAAGTTACACGATAAAGAAAAAGCCCATTTTTTTCAATATATCACCTTAATAGCCTCTGAATAACGAGGTTTTGCTCGGGGTAGCGCCTTAAGTTAGGATAGCATATTGTATTTTTATTTTATTAATTAATTAGATATAAGTTGTTATTTATGAACAGTTAAATTAAATTCCGAATAAATAACCTGAAAAAAACCCTTTGTAGTTCTATTGTGCTTCTATATTACAATAGGTACTATTGTGTTTTGTTGATATGATTTTTTTCTTTTATTATTATCAAAAGGTGTAGCTTTTCATCACGCGCCTTTTTTTTTGGGTGGGAAATTAGCAAATAACTTCTCCCGCTCTGGGTGGAGGGAGGGCGTGTCAGATTCTTACTGACTAAAACCCACCCGTGTTCCTTCGGTTGCCCTGTTGCCGGGGGCCACGATCTCCCTTTCGGTTTTCTTCGCAACCCCGGCAGGCATCGGCCCTAGCGGACCCCGTCAATTCTGCTGACATCTCTTTGAGGCGCGCGTGGAACACAACCTGCCGCCGACCCGGGCCTGGTCCTTATCGGACGGCGAGCTACCCATTGCTCACCGTCCGCAAGCCCGCACATACGGTGGCCGGAAATCGGTCTGCGATTCCCGAGGCCCAGGGCGTTTCCTCCTGCGGCGGTTAGGGGCGTGAGGGCGCAAAATTTCCCTCTCCCTCACGTGTTCCGCCACCTCCTTCGCGAGCATTACCGCTTCGCAGAAGGAGGTGACGGCCTCTAGGGTTGCCAAATTTTTGTACAATAAATAAAGTATATTATGGTCAAAGTGGGAAAATAAACAGTATTTCGGAAAAACAAACAGTATTTTAATTAAAAATAAAATAAAAGATTTATTAGTGCTGCTCGCGCAAGTCATCAATTTAGCACCAAGTTTGAGGGCTTTGTAAACCTCGGCAAATAGACAAGGAGCATTTTTTTGTTACATTAATGTATTGAAGCTGTATTTCTATGGTTACAACTTAGCATTCATCATGCACTGATAACACTCATTCTGTGAATACTGAGGTATCAAAACTAAATATAATACTAGCTAATCTAAAAGGTATTTTTGTAATAATTATCTATTTAATATGTATCGAAAACTCGAGACACTGAGCCTGCGCACATGCCCAGGTGCATACATGAACGTAGTACATTAAACTTTTTATTTAGGTATTGCTCTGGCTATCAGTGAAAACAGTCATCATCTGCCTAGCCTTTTCCCAACTATGTTAGGGTCGGCTTCCAGTCTAACCGGATGCAGCTGGATACTAGTATTTTACATGGAGCGACTGCCTATCTGACCTCCACAACCTGGTTAGTACTAGGTAACACGATACCCCTTGGTAAGACTGGTTGTCAGACTTTTGGGCTTCTAACTACCCGTAACGACTGTCAAATATCTACAAATGACAGCCGGGACTAACGGCTTAACGTGCTTTCCGAGGCACGGAGGGGTCTTGGTATGTAAAGATGGTCACCCATCCACCGACCAACCGCGGCAAGCGTAGCTTAACCTGATCGATCGACCCGTGCAGCTGTTGTTACTTAGCCACGAGTCCCTTTACCTATCAGTGAAAACAGTATATTCATATTATTGTTGAACAGTAAACAGTATTTTCGAATGAAAAACAGTATAATACTGTTTTTAACAGTATGGTTGGCAACCCCAACGTCCTCCCAATTCCTCTCGCTCCGTACCATGGCCTGAACCAGGGCCGGACGCGAGAGATCACCGCCGCCGATCACCGCCCCGAGGACACGGCGATGCTCCGCCTCCATTATGTGCCTGGCTTTGCAATGAAGACCGAATCAATTGGTAATCGATTTGATCGTCACAACATAATACGATCGTATTCGATCATATTATGTTATTGTTTTCGTGTTTTCCTTTACTAAGTCTCCACTCAGCCTTTTTGTTGGATCGGTAACCCCACCGATCAATAATAAAATTACTTAATTACTGAATACTCGTTTAATAAAAAAATTTACCTAAAATCGCAGAACCTCTTTCTTTGAAACGTCTAAGCCTATATAAACTTAACTTTTTAAATAAAAATAACCTCAAATAACCCCTGATTATTGACATTACTGCCCACAAAATTTTGTTGAACTTTAATTTAAAATTGTTTACATGATTTTATTTAAACTTTCTTAAGTTAAGGACTAAATGTGAATTTAATTTTAAAAGGTCACTGACCTCAAGACGTCACTTATATTTCAAATGGGATAGGCGGAGATACCAGTGCTTTTGTTAAGTTACAATTCGAACTAAAAGCTTCTTAAGTTTTCATACAATTACTCTTCTGTTGATTTCGTCGCGGGTTCAAAGACCTATGAAACTTACTTGATGTTTCATGTTATTTTGAGTCTTAATACTTGTAATTAATTCGTTATCCATGTATAGTAAGTTCTTCTTGTTCTTCTTGAACTTTAGGCGACCGAGTTCTGTTTGGATGAAAATACGAAGAAAACGAATTTTCCCAGATATGAGACCTAGCTAGATTGATTTTTGGCCACTTTTTTTTTGTGGCGTGCCCAGCACTGGGTTGTGATAATCGCACTCTCCATGACGCCATGAGATCCTGCTGGAGCTCTGTCCGCAGTGTCGCGATTTCTTGCGGCAGCGGAGTTAAGCCCCGGCGTTTCGCCTCCTCGCGACACTCCCAAATGTGCGCGAGATTCTTTGCCCCCTTAAACTCCTATATTCCAACTTTCATCGAAGTCGTTTACAAGCTATATTTCTAGGGATAAATATATAACTATATCACGGCTTAAACTGAGGAGCTCGTGGCTAAGTAATAACAGCCGCACGGATCGATCTGACAGATTAAGCTACGCTTGCCGGGATTGGTCCGTGGATGGGTGACCATCTTTACATACCGAAACTCCTCCGTGCCTCGGAAAGCACGTTAAGCCGTTGGTCCCGGCTGTCATTTGTAGATCTTTGACAGTCGTTACGGGTCGTCAGAAGCCCGAAAGTCAAACAACCTGTCTTACCAAGAGGTATTGTGTTGCCTAGTAACTAGGTTGTGGAGGTCAGATAGTCGCTCCATGTAAAATACTGGTATTCAGCTGCATTCGGTTAGACTGAAAGCCGACCCCAACATAGTTGGGAAAAGGCTAGGCAGATGATGATGATCTAGGTATTACTACAACTAGACTAATAAACACAGATATATTATATACCCATTACTTTTATTTTTCATCAACATTTATTCATATTATGGCGAACATAATAAAGAGTATTCTATTCTATTTTATTTAATACTAGGTTTTATACTAATGAGTTAGAAACACCTCTAAATATGTATTAAATATTTTTTTCAAATGATTGTGAGAACTGCATCAAAATCCTTTGCGTTATTTAGAAGAACAACGTGGTCACGCACACAGATATAGCTCCACTTCGACTAAGAGTCACCAATAAGCTAATTTTTAGGGTTCCGTATCTCAAAAGGAAAATACGGAACCCATATAGGATCACTTCGTTGTCCGTCCGTCAATCTATCAAGATCCGCAGATATCGAGTCTATTTTTATTCTGCAGAAGAGAGCCATCAAAGCAATATATCGTCTCCGCAGACGCGATTCTCTAAGGGAACTGTTTAAAGATATTAACATCATGACGGTACCTTATCAATTTATCTATGAAAATATCACGTACGTAAGGAAAAATCTAAATCTTTTCAGTAAAAGAGGTGATAGACACAATTATAGGACTAGAAATAGGGACCAATTAGTTCAACCGGGTTTCAGACTGGCTAAAGAAGACTCATCCTTCATGGGGTGCTGTTTAAAATGTTATAATAAAATACCTTCCCACATACTCCAACTGAACGAAACGAAATTTAAATCATGTATAAAACGCACACTATGCTGCCAAGCATTATAAGTTGGGGGATTACATCGCTGATAAAAATGCTTGGCTCAGCGCTGGTCCAGCTCCACAAGGGCGCATAAACTAATTGATTAGCATTCGAAAGTATTGTTGCAGCTGCTGAAGATTGTAAAACTATCTTTCCCTTGTATAAATTAAATCTCTTTGTATTGTATAATTGCATATCACATGTATGAGCACTGTGACCATGTTGTACATTCTATAAAGCTACCATTTACTGGGTACGTCTTTCAATGACTTGAATGTGCCCTGGCGGCTGAGAGTATGTCATGCTCACTCAAATGTCTCGCTGATGGTGGCGTGTGTGTTGGATCATTAAGTTCCCTTCAAAATGGTTGAGCTAAATGGTGCTGATCCATGCGTCATGTTCGTGAACGGGCGCCGTCAGTAGGGACTGGTCATCTCTTAGCTGCCACGGTTTATTTTAATTTATTAAAATTTTTGAATTGTTTTTATATTTTTATTACGGACGCTTTTAACGTGCACGTCTTTCTACATTGTTCTCACATGTATAAGTTCAACACGAATGATGTAACCAATATTTTGTAACAATATTTTGATTTAAAAGAGTGTCCGTGGAGTTTCTTGCCCGTTCTTCTCCATAGGTACCTACTACGCTTTGGAATGGGCAACTAGCCTAATTTTTCTGACTGACCGACCCCTTGACAATTCAAAAATGCCTGTAAATGGTTTAATTGAAATAAATGATTTGAGTTTGAGTTTGATCCATTTCTTCTGGAACGCGTGGAGGTATCCAGTTGAAATTAATATCAAATACGTAGATCTATAGTCCCTTGGAGCTCTAAAAAAATCAAGCTTCTAAGTCAAGGAAATAAAAAAATACGGTCATTTATGTGATATATTGATACTCGCAAATAAATCAAAATTTGGCAGGAAGCAAGGTCTAAACAGCACAAGTACAGGAAAAAGTCCAAAAACTGTTAATTTGTAGTTTTATCGCATAATAAAAAAATGCGATTACAAACTTACATTTGCAGTTGGAGAATTGACCGTGACGTATATCGATGTATGGGAGGACATGTTACTCAACTACTAAGTTAAGTTTGTTTTTGAGATGAATTATTCATCTCAACAACGGAACCCTTCTTTGTGCGTGGTCCGACAAGCACTTGGCCGGTTTTTTTATATGTATACAGCATGTAATAATAATAGCCTATTATTGTCCCACTGCTGGGCAAAGACCTCTTCTCATACAGAGAAGGCACGAGCATTGATCACCACGCGCGGTTAAGATGGGTTGGCGGTTTCAGACTTATATTAACCATAAATCCAGATTTCCTCGCGTTGTTTTCCTTCACCGATGTCAGTAATGTCCAAGATAAATTCAGAAAGTACATATGAATTGAAAAAGTCACATTGGTACTTGCCTGGATTTGAACTCAAAACAGCATGTTCCAGACGAGGTGTAGTAAAATTTTGGCGATAATCGATGTTGGTCCCATGGTTGTTCAGTTTCGTGGTCTGAACCACACGTGTCTGACACATGCTATAGATATAGATGTGTGATTGAAGTAAGTAATACATCTCTTTGAGGCGCGCGTGGAACACAACCTGCCGCCGACCCGGGCCTGGTCCTTATCGGACGGCGAGCTACCCATTGCTCACCGTCCGCAAGCCCGCACATACGGTGGCCGGAAATCGGTCTGCGATT
The DNA here is from genome assembly GCA_963680765.1 of Agrochola lychnidis. NCBI lineage: Eukaryota > Metazoa > Arthropoda > Insecta > Lepidoptera > Noctuidae > Agrochola > Agrochola lychnidis. The sequence continues at coordinate 8,622,709 of OY796855.1, read as the reverse complement.
CCCGAGGCCCAGGGCGTTTCCTCCTGCGGCGGTTAGGGGCGTGAGGGCGCAAAATTTCCCTCTCCCTCACGTGTTCCGCCACCTCCTTCGCGAGCATTACCGCTTCGCAGAAGGAGGTGACGGCCTCTAGGGTTGCCAAATTTTTGTACAATAAATAAAGTATATTATGGTCAAAGTGGGAAAATAAACAGTATTTCGGAAAAACAAACAGTATTTTAATTAAAAATAAAATAAAAGATTTATTAGTGCTGCTCGCGCAAGTCATCAATTTAGCACCAAGTTTGAGGGCTTTGTAAACCTCGGCAAATAGACAAGGAGCATTTTTTTGTTACATTAATGTATTGAAGCTGTATTTCTATGGTTACAACTTAGCATTCATCATGCACTGATAACACTCATTCTGTGAATACTGAGGTATCAAAACTAAATATAATACTAGCTAATCTAAAAGGTATTTTTGTAATAATTATCTATTTAATATGTATCGAAAACTCGAGACACTGAGCCTGCGCACATGCCCAGGTGCATACATGAACGTAGTACATTAAACTTTTTATTTAGGTATTGCTCTGGCTATCAGTGAAAACAGTCATCATCTGCCTAGCCTTTTCCCAACTATGTTAGGGTCGGCTTCCAGTCTAACCGGATGCAGCTGGATACTAGTATTTTACATGGAGCGACTGCCTATCTGACCTCCACAACCTGGTTAGTACTAGGTAACACGATACCCCTTGGTAAGACTGGTTGTCAGACTTTTGGGCTTCTAACTACCCGTAACGACTGTCAAATATCTACAAATGACAGCCGGGACTAACGGCTTAACGTGCTTTCCGAGGCACGGAGGGGTCTTGGTATGTAAAGATGGTCACCCATCCACCGACCAACCGCGGCAAGCGTAGCTTAACCTGATCGATCGACCCGTGCAGCTGTTGTTACTTAGCCACGAGTCCCTTTACCTATCAGTGAAAACAGTATATTCATATTATTGTTGAACAGTAAACAGTATTTTCGAATGAAAAACAGTATAATACTGTTTTTAACAGTATGGTTGGCAACCCCAACGTCCTCCCAATTCCTCTCGCTCCGTACCATGGCCTGAACCAGGGCCGGACGCGAGAGATCACCGCCGCCGATCACCGCCCCGAGGACACGGCGATGCTCCGCCTCCATTATGTGCCTGGCTTTGCAATGAAGACCGAATCAATTGGTAATCGATTTGATCGTCACAACATAATACGATCGTATTCGATCATATTATGTTATTGTTTTCGTGTTTTCCTTTACTAAGTCTCCACTCAGCCTTTTTGTTGGATCGGTAACCCCACCGATCAATAATAAAATTACTTAATTACTGAATACTCGTTTAATAAAAAAATTGACCTAAAATCGCAGAACCTCTTTCTTTGAAACGTCTAAGCCTATATAAACTTAACTTTTTAAATAAAAATAACCTCAAATAACCCCTCCACATAATGGAGGCGGAGCATCGCCGTGTCCTCGGGGCGGTGATCGGCGGCGGTGATCTCTCGCGTCCGGCCCTGGTTCAGGCCATGGTACGGAGCGAGAGGAATTGGGAGGACGTTGGGGTTGCCAACCATACTGTTAAAAACAGTATTATACTGTTTTTCATTCGAAAATACTGTTTACTGTTCAACAATAATATGAATATACTGTTTTCACTGATAGGTAAAGGGACTCGTGGCTAAGTAATAACAGCCGCACGGATCGATCTGACAGATTAAGCTACGCTTGCCGGGATTGGTCCGTGGATGGGTGACCATCTTTACATACCGAAACTCCTCCGTGCCTCGGAAAGCACGTTAAGCCGTTGGTCCCGGCTGTCATTTGTAGATCTTTGACAGTCGTTACGGGTCGTCAGAAGCCCGAAAGTCAAACAACCTGTCTTACCAAGAGGTATTGTGTTGCCTAGTAACTAGGTTGTGGAGGTCAGATAGTCGCTCCATGTAAAATACTGGTATTCAGCTGCATTCGGTTAGACTGAAAGCCGACCCCAACATAGTTGGGAAAAGGCTAGGCAGATGATGATGATCTAGGTATTACTACAACTAGACTAATAAACACAGATATATTATATACCCATTACTTTTATTTTTCATCAACATTTATTCATATTATGGCGAACATAATAAAGAGTATTCTATTCTATTTTATTTAATACTAGGTTTTATACTAATGAGTTAGAAACACCTCTAAATATGTATTAAATATTTTTTTCAAATGATTGTGAGAACTGCATCAAAATCCTTTGCGTTATTTAGAAGAACAACGTGGTCACGCACACAGATATAGCTCCACTTCGACTAAGAGTCACCAATAAGCTAATTTTTAGGGTTCCGTATCTCAAAAGGAAAATACGGAACCCATATAGGATCACTTCGTTGTCCGTCCGTCAATCTATCAAGATCCGCAGATATCGAGTCTATTTTTATTCTGCAGAAGAGAGCCATCAAAGCAATATATCGTCTCCGCAGACGCGATTCTCTAAGGGAACTGTTTAAAGATATTAACATCATGACGGTACCTTATCAATTTATCTATGAAAATATCACGTACGTAAGGAAAAATCTAAATCTTTTCAGTAAAAGAGGTGATAGACACAATTATAGGACTAGAAATAGGGACCAATTAGTTCAACCGGGTTTCAGACTGGCTAAAGAAGACTCATCCTTCATGGGGTGCTGTTTAAAATGTTATAATAAAATACCTTCCCACATACTCCAACTGAACGAAACGAAATTTAAATCATGTATAAAACGCACACTATGCTGCCAAGCATTATAAGTTGGGGGATTACATCGCTGATAAAAATGCTTGGCTCAGCGCTGGTCCAGCTCCACAAGGGCGCATAAACTAATTGATTAGCATTCGAAAGTATTGTTGCAGCTGCTGAAGATTGTAAAACTATCTTTCCCTTGTATAAATTAAATCTCTTTGTATTGTATAATTGCATATCACATGTATGAGCACTGTGACCATGTTGTACATTCTATAAAGCTACCATTTACTGGGTACGTCTTTCAATGACTTGAATGTGCCCTGGCGGCTGAGAGTATGTCATGCTCACTCAAATGTCTCGCTGATGGTGGCGTGTGTGTTGGATCATTAAGTTCCCTTCAAAATGGTTGAGCTAAATGGTGCTGATCCATGCGTCATGTTCGTGAACGGGCGCCGTCAGTAGGGACTGGTCATCTCTTAGCTGCCACGGTTTATTTTAATTTATTAAAATTTTTGAATTGTTTTTATATTTTTATTACGGACGCTTTTAACGTGCACGTCTTTCTACATTGTTCTCACATGTATAAGTTCAACACGAATGATGTAACCAATATTTTGTAACAATATTTTGATTTAAAAGAGTGTCCGTGGAGTTTCTTGCCCGTTCTTCTCCATAGGTACCTACTACGCTTTGGAATGGGCAACTAGCCTAATTTTTCTGACTGACCGACCCCTTGACAATTCAAAAATGCCTGTAAATGGTTTAATTGAAATAAATGATTTGAGTTTGAGTTTGATCCATTTCTTCTGGAACGCGTGGAGGTATCCAGTTGAAATTAATATCAAATACGTAGATCTATAGTCCCTTGGAGCTCTAAAAAAATCAAGCTTCTAAGTCAAGGAAATAAAAAAATACGGTCATTTATGTGACATATTGATACTCGCAAATAAATCAAAATTTGGCAGGAAGCAAGGTCTAAACAGCACAAGTACAGGAAAAAGTCCAAAAACTGTTAATTTGTAGTTTTATCGCATAATAAAAAAATGCGATTACAAACTTACATTTGCAGTTGGAGAATTGACCGTGACGTATATCGATGTATGGGAGGACATGTTACTCAACTACTAAGTTAAGTTTGTTTTTGAGATGAATTATTCATCTCAACAACGGAACCCTTCTTTGTGCGTGGTCCGACAAGCACTTGGCCGGTTTTTTTATATGTATACAGCATGTAATAATAATAGCCTATTATTGTCCCACTGCTGGGCAAAGACCTCTTCTCATACAGAGAAGGCACGAGCATTGATCACCACGCGCGGTTAAGATGGGTTGGCGGTTTCAGACTTATATTAACCATAAATCCAGATTTCCTCGCGTTGTTTTCCTTCACCGATGTCAGTAATGTCCAAGATAAATTCAGAAAGTACATATGAATTGAAAAAGTCACATTGGTACTTGCCTGACCATACGATCGTATTCGATCATATTATGTTATTGTTTTCGTGTTTTCCTTTACTAAGTCTCCACTCAGCCTTTTTGTTGGATCGGTAACCCCACCGATCAATAATAAAATTACTTAATTACTGAATACTCGTTTAATAAAAAAATTTACCTAAAATCGCAGAACCTCTTTCTTTGAAACGTCTAAGCCTATATAAACTTAACTTTTTAAATAAAAATAACCTCAAATAACCCCTGATTATTGACATTACTGCCCACAAAATTTTGTTGAACTTTAATTTAAAATTGTTTACATGATTTTATTTAAACTTTCTTAAGTTAAGGACTAAATGTGAATTTAATTTTAAAAGGTCACTGACCTCAAGACGTCACTTATATTTCAAATGGGATAGGCGGAGATACCAGTGCTTTTGTTAAGTTACAATTCGAACTAAAAGCTTCTTAAGTTTTCATACAATTACTCTTCTGTTGATTTCGTCGCGGGTTCAAAGACCTATGAAACTTACTTGATGTTTCATGTTATTTTGAGTCTTAATACTTGTAATTAATTCGTTATCCATGTATAGTAAGTTCTTCTTGTTCTTCTTGAACTTTAGGCGACCGAGTTCTGTTTGGATGAAAATACGAAGAAAACGAATTTTCCCAGATATGAGACCTAGCTAGATTGATTTTTGGCCACTTTTTTTTTGTGGCGTGCCCAGCACTGGGTTGTGATAATCGCACTCTCCATGACGCCATGAGATCCTGCTGGAGCTCTGTCCGCAGTGTCGCGATTTCTTGCGGCAGCGGAGTTAAGCCCCGGCGTTTCGCCTCCTCGCGACACTCCCAAATGTGCGCGAGATTCTTTGCCCCCTTAAACTCCTATATTCCAACTTTCATCGAAGTCGTTTACAAGCTATATTTCTAGGGATAAATATATAACTATATCACGGATTAAACTGAGGAGCTCGTGGCTAAGTAATAACAGCCGCACGGATCGATCTGACAGATTAAGCTACGCTTGCCGGGATTGGTCCGTGGATGGGTGACCATCTTTACATACCGAAACTCCTCCGTGCCTCGGAAAGCACGTTAAGCCGTTGGTCCCGGCTGTCATTTGTAGATCTTTGACAGTCGTTACGGGTCGTCAGAAGCCCGAAAGTCAAACAACCTGTCTTACCAAGAGGTATTGTGTTGCCTAGTAACTAGGTTGTGGAGGTCAGATAGTCGCTCCATGTAAAATACTGGTATTCAGCTGCATTCGGTTAGACTGAAAGCCGACCCCAACATAGTTGGGAAAAGGCTAGGCAGATGATGATGATCTAGGTATTACTACAACTAGACTAATAAACACAGATATATTATATACCCATTACTTTTATTTTTCATCAACATTTATTCATATTATGGCGAACATAATAAAGAGTATTCTATTCTATTTTATTTAATACTAGGTTTTATACTAATGAGTTAGAAACACCTCTAAATATGTATTAAATATTTTTTTCAAATGATTGTGAGAACTGCATCAAAATCCTTTGCGTTATTTAGAAGAACAACGTGGTCACGCACACAGATATAGCTCCACTTCGACTAAGAGTCACCAATAAGCTAATTTTTAGGGTTCCGTATCTCAAAAGGAAAATACGGAACCCATATAGGATCACTTCGTTGTCCGTCCGTCAATCTATCAAGATCCGCAGATATCGAGTCTATTTTTATTCTGCAGAAGAGAGCCATCAAAGCAATATATCGTCTCCGCAGACGCGATTCTCTAAGGGAACTGTTTAAAGATATTAACATCATGACGGTACCTTATCAATTTATCTATGAAAATATCACGTACGTAAGGAAAAATCTAAATCTTTTCAGTAAAAGAGGTGATAGACACAATTATAGGACTAGAAATAGGGACCAATTAGTTCAACCGGGTTTCAGACTGGCTAAAGAAGACTCATCCTTCATGGGGTGCTGTTTAAAATGTTATAATAAAATACCTTCCCACATACTCCAACTGAACGAAACGAAATTTAAATCATGTATAAAACGCACACTATGCTGCCAAGCATTATAAGTTGGGGGATTACATCGCTGATAAAAATGCTTGGCTCAGCGCTGGTCCAGCTCCACAAGGGCGCATAAACTAATTGATTAGCATTCGAAAGTATTGTTGCAGCTGCTGAAGATTGTAAAACTATCTTTCCCTTGTATAAATTAAATCTCTTTGTATTGTATAATTGCATATCACATGTATGAGCACTGTGACCATGTTGTACATTCTATAAAGCTACCATTTACTGGGTACGTCTTTCAATGACTTGAATGTGCCCTGGCGGCTGAGAGTATGTCATGCTCACTCAAATGTCTCGCTGATGGTGGCGTGTGTGTTGGATCATTAAGTTCCCTTCAAAATGGTTGAGCTAAATGGTGCTGATCCATGCGTCATGTTCGTGAACGGGCGCCGTCAGTAGGGACTGGTCATCTCTTAGCTGCCACGGTTTATTTTAATTTATTAAAATTTTTGAATTGTTTTTATATTTTTATTACGGACGCTTTTAACGTGCACGTCTTTCTACATTGTTCTCACATGTATAAGTTCAACACGAATGATGTAACCAATATTTTGTAACAATATTTTGATTTAAAAGAGTGTCCGTGGAGTTTCTTGCCCGTTCTTCTCCATAGGTACCTACTACGCTTTGGAATGGGCAACTAGCCTAATTTTTCTGACTGACCGACCCCTTGACAATTCAAAAATGCCTGTAAATGGTTTAATTGAAATAAATGATTTGAGTTTGAGTTTGATCCATTTCTTCTGGAACGCGTGGAGGTATCCAGTTGAAATTAATATCAAATACGTAGATCTATAGTCCCTTGGAGCTCTAAAAAAATCAAGCTTCTAAGTCAAGGAAATAAAAAAATACGGTCATTTATGTGATATATTGATACTCGCAAATAAATCAAAATTTGGCAGGAAGCAAGGTCTAAACAGCACAAGTACAGGAAAAAGTCCAAAAACTGTTAATTTGTAGTTTTATCGCATAATAAAAAAATGCGATTACAAACTTACATTTGCAGTTGGAGAATTGACCGTGACGTATATCGATGTATGGGAGGACATGTTACTCAACTACTAAGTTAAGTTTGTTTTTGAGATGAATTATTCATCTCAACAACGGAACCCTTCTTTGTGCGTGGTCCGACAAGCACTTGGCCGGTTTTTTTATATGTATACAGCATGTAATAATAATAGCCTATTATTGTCCCACTGCTGGGCAAAGACCTCTTCTCATACAGAGAAGGCACGAGCATTGATCACCACGCGCGGTTAAGATGGGTTGGCGGTTTCAGACTTATATTAACCATAAATCCAGATTTCCTCGCGTTGTTTTCCTTCACCGATGTCAGTAATGTCCAAGATAAATTCAGAAAGTACATATGAATTGAAAAAGTCACATTGGTACTTGCCTGGATTTGAACTCAAAACAGCATGTTCCAGACGAGGTGTAGTAAAATTTTGGCGATAATCGATGTTGGTCCCATGGTTGTTCAGTTTCGTGGTCTGAACCACACGTGTCTGACACATGCTATAGATATAGATGTGTGATTGAAGTAAGTAATACATCTCTTTGAGGCGCGCGTGGAACACAACCTGCCGCCGACCCGGGCCTGGTCCTTATCGGACGGCGAGCTACCCATTGCTCACCGTCCGCAAGCCCGCACATACGGTGGCCGGAAATCGGTCTGCGATTCCCGAGGCCCAGGGCGTTTCCTCCTGCGGCGGTTAGGGGCGTGAGGGCGCAAAATTTCCCTCTCCCTCACGTGTTCCGCCACCTCCTTCGCGAGCATTACCGCTTCGCAGAAGGAGGTGACGGCCTCTAGGGTTGCCAAATTTTTGTACAATAAATAAAGTATATTATGGTCAAAGTGGGAAAATAAACAGTATTTCGGAAAAACAAACAGTATTTTAATTAAAAATAAAATAAAAGATTTATTAGTGCTGCTCGCGCAAGTCATCAATTTAGCACCAAGTTTGAGGGCTTTGTAAACCTCGGCAAATAGACAAGGAGCATTTTTTTGTTACATTAATGTATTGAAGCTGTATTTCTATGGTTACAACTTAGCATTCATCATGCACTGATAACACTCATTCTGTGAATACTGAGGTATCAAAACTAAATATAATACTAGCTAATCTAAAAGGTATTTTTGTAATAATTATCTATTTAATATGTATCGAAAACTCGAGACACTGAGCCTGCGCACATGCCCAGGTGCATACATGAACGTAGTACATTAAACTTTTTATTTAGGTATTGCTCTGGCTATCAGTGAAAACAGTCATCATCTGCCTAGCCTTTTCCCAACTATGTTAGGGTCGGCTTCCAGTCTAACCGGATGCAGCTGGATACTAGTATTTTACATGGAGCGACTGCCTATCTGACCTCCACAACCTGGTTAGTACTAGGTAACACGATACCCCTTGGTAAGACTGGTTGTCAGACTTTTGGGCTTCTAACTACCCGTAACGACTGTCAAATATCTACAAATGACAGCCGGGACTAACGGCTTAACGTGCTTTCCGAGGCACGGAGGGGTCTTGGTATGTAAAGATGGTCACCCATCCACCGACCAACCGCGGCAAGCGTAGCTTAACCTGATCGATCGACCCGTGCAGCTGTTGTTACTTAGCCACGAGTCCCTTTACCTATCAGTGAAAACAGTATATTCATATTATTGTTGAACAGTAAACAGTATTTTCGAATGAAAAACAGTATAATACTGTTTTTAACAGTATGGTTGGCAACCCCAACGTCCTCCCAATTCCTCTCGCTCCGTACCATGGCCTGAACCAGGGCCGGACGCGAGAGATCACCGCCGCCGATCACCGCCCCGAGGACACGGCGATGCTCCGCCTCCATTATGTGCCTGGCTTTGCAATGAAGACCGAATCAATTGGTAATCGATTTGATCGTCACAACATAATACGATCGTATTCGATCATATTATGTTATTGTTTTCGTGTTTTCCTTTACTAAGTCTCCACTCAGCCTTTTTGTTGGATCGGTAACCCCACCGATCAATAATAAAATTACTTAATTACTGAATACTCGTTTAATAAAAAAATTGACCTAAAATCGCAGAACCTCTTTCTTTGAAACGTCTAAGCCTATATAAACTTAACTTTTTAAATAAAAATAACCTCAAATAACCCCTCCACATAATGGAGGCGGAGCATCGCCGTGTCCTCGGGGCGGTGATCGGCGGCGGTGATCTCTCGCGTCCGGCCCTGGTTCAGGCCATGGTACGGAGCGAGAGGAATTGGGAGGACGTTGGGGTTGCCAACCATACTGTTAAAAACAGTATTATACTGTTTTTCATTCGAAAATACTGTTTACTGTTCAACAATAATATGAATATACTGTTTTCACTGATAGGTAAAGGGACTCGTGGCTAAGTAATAACAGCCGCACGGATCGATCTGACAGATTAAGCTACGCTTGCCGGGATTGGTCCGTGGATGGGTGACCATCTTTACATACCGAAACTCCTCCGTGCCTCGGAAAGCACGTTAAGCCGTTGGTCCCGGCTGTCATTTGTAGATCTTTGACAGTCGTTACGGGTCGTCAGAAGCCCGAAAGTCAAACAACCTGTCTTACCAAGAGGTATTGTGTTGCCTAGTAACTAGGTTGTGGAGGTCAGATAGTCGCTCCATGTAAAATACTGGTATTCAGCTGCATTCGGTTAGACTGAAAGCCGACCCCAACATAGTTGGGAAAAGGCTAGGCAGATGATGATGATCTAGGTATTACTACAACTAGACTAATAAACACAGATATATTATATACCCATTACTTTTATTTTTCATCAACATTTATTCATATTATGGCGAACATAATAAAGAGTATTCTATTCTATTTTATTTAATACTAGGTTTTATACTAATGAGTTAGAAACACCTCTAAATATGTATTAAATATTTTTTTCAAATGATTGTGAGAACTGCATCAAAATCCTTTGCGTTATTTAGAAGAACAACGTGGTCACGCACACAGATATAGCTCCACTTCGACTAAGAGTCACCAATAAGCTAATTTTTAGGGTTCCGTATCTCAAAAGGAAAATACGGAACCCATATAGGATCACTTCGTTGTCCGTCCGTCAATCTATCAAGATCCGCAGATATCGAGTCTATTTTTATTCTGCAGAAGAGAGCCATCAAAGCAATATATCGTCTCCGCAGACGCGATTCTCTAAGGGAACTGTTTAAAGATATTAACATCATGACGGTACCTTATCAATTTATCTATGAAAATATCACGTACGTAAGGAAAAATCTAAATCTTTTCAGTAAAAGAGGTGATAGACACAATTATAGGACTAGAAATAGGGACCAATTAGTTCAACCGGGTTTCAGACTGGCTAAAGAAGACTCATCCTTCATGGGGTGCTGTTTAAAATGTTATAATAAAATACCTTCCCACATACTCCAACTGAACGAAACGAAATTTAAATCATGTATAAAACGCACACTATGCTGCCAAGCATTATAAGTTGGGGGATTACATCGCTGATAAAAATGCTTGGCTCAGCGCTGGTCCAGCTCCACAAGGGCGCATAAACTAATTGATTAGCATTCGAAAGTATTGTTGCAGCTGCTGAAGATTGTAAAACTATCTTTCCCTTGTATAAATTAAATCTCTTTGTATTGTATAATTGCATATCACATGTATGAGCACTGTGACCATGTTGTACATTCTATAAAGCTACCATTTACTGGGTACGTCTTTCAATGACTTGAATGTGCCCTGGCGGCTGAGAGTATGTCATGCTCACTCAAATGTCTCGCTGATGGTGGCGTGTGTGTTGGATCATTAAGTTCCCTTCAAAATGGTTGAGCTAAATGGTGCTGATCCATGCGTCATGTTCGTGAACGGGCGCCGTCAGTAGGGACTGGTCATCTCTTAGCTGCCACGGTTTATTTTAATTTATTAAAATTTTTGAATTGTTTTTATATTTTTATTACGGACGCTTTTAACGTGCACGTCTTTCTACATTGTTCTCACATGTATAAGTTCAACACGAATGATGTAACCAATATTTTGTAACAATATTTTGATTTAAAAGAGTGTCCGTGGAGTTTCTTGCCCGTTCTTCTCCATAGGTACCTACTACGCTTTGGAATGGGCAACTAGCCTAATTTTTCTGACTGACCGACCCCTTGACAATTCAAAAATGCCTGTAAATGGTTTAATTGAAATAAATGATTTGAGTTTGAGTTTGATCCATTTCTTCTGGAACGCGTGGAGGTATCCAGTTGAAATTAATATCAAATACGTAGATCTATAGTCCCTTGGAGCTCTAAAAAAATCAAGCTTCTAAGTCAAGGAAATAAAAAAATACGGTCATTTATGTGACATATTGATACTCGCAAATAAATCAAAATTTGGCAGGAAGCAAGGTCTAAACAGCACAAGTACAGGAAAAAGTCCAAAAACTGTTAATTTGTAGTTTTATCGCATAATAAAAAAATGCGATTACAAACTTACATTTGCAGTTGGAGAATTGACCGTGACGTATATCGATGTATGGGAGGACATGTTACTCAACTACTAAGTTAAGTTTGTTTTTGAGATGAATTATTCATCTCAACAACGGAACCCTTCTTTGTGCGTGGTCCGACAAGCACTTGGCCGGTTTTTTTATATGTATACAGCATGTAATAATAATAGCCTATTATTGTCCCACTGCTGGGCAAAGACCTCTTCTCATACAGAGAAGGCACGAGCATTGATCACCACGCGCGGTTAAGATGGGTTGGCGGTTTCAGACTTATATTAACCATAAATCCAGATTTCCTCGCGTTGTTTTCCTTCACCGATGTCAGTAATGTCCAAGATAAATTCAGAAAGTACATATGAATTGAAAAAGTCACATTGGTACTTGCCTGGATTTGAACTCAAAACAGCATGTTCCAGACGAGGTGTAGTAAAATTTTGGCGATAATCGATGTTGGTCCCATGGTTGTTCAGTTTCGTGGTCTGAACCACACGTGTCTGACACATGCTATAGATATAGATGTGTGATTGAAGTAAGTAATAACAATAGGAAAAGCAAAGCTCACCTGTACTCCTGTGAGCACCCACACAATCTTCTTAATCGCTTCTATCTACACACAGGAAGGGGCTATTAAGAAGTTATTTAAACAAGATTGATAGTAAAGTGAACACGTGTGGGATCTAATCTGTTTGAATCCGTAGAATCAGATTGAAACCTCATTTGCACAACAAAAGGCGCGAAACTTGAACCACGACTTTTTAGGCACATGTTTCCAAAATACTTTGATTCTTTTCACCTAATTAGAAAATTTGTGTAATGAGATATTTTTCTAATTAGTCTCTAGACCAACGACAATTGCAACAAAGTTGCTTATGCAAAATTTTCTGCAGTAGCTCAGCATGATGTCCTGGGATCGATTCAAAGGTCAGGGAAACTGTTATTGGGTTTTCAGGAATTTCTCAGTAGCAGCCCGCAATCTGAATTTGTGCCCGGTTGATGGCAATAGGCTCGCCCTCTATTACATGGGACTTAAACATAACTGGCGAAATGTGGGTGTATTGTACATCTCTGTCTTACCCGCCGGAGATTACAGGCGTGATGTTTATTTTTTTTTGCAAGCTTTGCCTACATACCTACTCCAATTGACGAGTTTTGAAAAACGAGCTCAGAAATGTCACCCAAACACCAATTAGACACCACCACCAACAAAAAAATTTAAACTGCCCTATTTTGACTAACACGCCGTGGGCGTCGGGAATTACAGGTCGATTCTCGGCCACCGTAGGCTTGGGCTTACGGATGTTGAGCTATGGTAGCTCGCTGTTCGATAAGTACCAGGCCCGGGTCGACGGCGCGTTGTGTTCCACGCGCGCCTCAAAGAGATGTCAGCACAACTGACGGGGTCCGCTAGGGCCGATGCCTGCCGGGGTCGCGAAAAAGCCTAAAAGGGATACCATGGCCCCTGGCAACATACAAGCAACTGAAGGAATGGGAGAAGTTATTTGATAATTTCCCACACAAAAGAAAAAAAAGGGTCCAAAATATCTGTCGATTAATGAATAGATTAGATACTCAAAGCCTATATCGTCCCACTGCAGGGCAAAGGCCTAGAAAAAATCTGGAGTCCAACTCAACCCAATATGAGTCTTCTGCGCTCTTGCTTGCCAATTTGGTGAGACCCATTATTGACCCAAGCTAAATCGATAATCACAAGTTGCGTTGGTGGCAACACTTTGACCTTCTCCAGAAAATTAAAGGGGCGACTAGAATCGATTCTATTTTTTTGTAAATTTTGACGTTCAATAGTGTCTTTTATGTGCCTATTTGGAATAAATTATTTGACTTTTGACTTTGAACTGACCTAGCGTAGCACGGAGTGTCAATATAATGCGAGGTTAGCTTATACTGGATTTGTTATCACTGATGGCCTACTGTACCTGTACAGTAAAGTAAAACAATTCAAACTAATGAATAGTTAGTCGTTCGACCAACACCAATCCGAAATCTTCAGGGAATCGTAAATAAATTGTGTGCCATCGACAAACATGGTACCATTTTTGTCTCCAGGCAATAAATATGTTCGCAATTAGTAGGCTTATCACAAATACTAGAATTGCTATTGTAAATACAATGTTATTCCACACAGGAGCAGTGTAAATGGGGACTTTTTTGCACAATCGTAAAACGAGATTAGGACCATTTTTTGGCTTTGAGGTTTTCAAATTTTGGTCGCTAAAGATTCGCCGAGTAGCTGTTTCCTTCCGTGCAACTTTTTATATAAAATAAATATAAAAGATCAGGAAACCGGAATACGTAAAAAGTCAGCTGAAAAGGAAAAATATATCTCCTTTATCAATTTTAATTAAAACATGCAGTCGGAGGCACCCAGAATGTAATGAACACAGATGAAACCCTTTGAACTCGCTATCCAGTCATTAACCGTAGTCATTCTTTGCAGCCGCGTAAAAAGAAACACGCGATAGTACTTCAGGAAGTCTTCAGTATGCTGCTTGATTTGCGTGGGTGTTTCAATGGCGCAATTCTTAGCAATTAATTGTGGTTAACTATAACATCTCGGCGACGCTGAGCAATTTATGGAAATTCCCTGATTGTATAAAAATAGCCCAGAATAGTGCAATTTACACCCTTGTTGACTAGTTTATTTTTTTAACAAGGGCATGAGTATTCTAGATTATGCTAGATAGCGTAAAAATTAGAAACAAATTATTTTATGTTGCCTGCAGTTGATTTTTTTCCGGACCAATTGTGGTCAATTTCCAGTCTTAACAAAAGCTGAGTAGGAGTATTCGAAGGCTTTGACGAAACTTTGAAGCTATTATCGTATCAACTATCACAGGTCGGGTTTCAGATGATAATCAGAACTAACTGTTATAACGAAGGCCTTGAATCTTCATTATTATAATTATAGTATTCTTAGAATAGCCACGGCATCATAGCCTGATTATATTCTTGTCCTATTAACAACAATTAATTATTATTAATTAACAAAGAGAGGTAAGACAGGTCAACTCATATTTGCGGCTTTTTGTCCCTGTTTTCGGAAAACTGTGATCATCGATTGACCTTTACGGTAACGGTAGTCGAATTAAATAAAGTGGTGGCACTCCGGGAGTGCCGACAGAAGGGAAAACTTGAACAAGATCGCCTTGGTGGAAGAAAAATACTTGTATAGAACATTGGTCCGTAACCTTATATAAATAAAGAGCACAGTCGCGTTTACAAAAACAAAAAATGCTTCCGAAACCTTGAAAGTAAAAATACTTCGACGGCCACCACGTAAAGTATCGAAACTGCAAAACCTCTACTTTACAGGAGAGCGATTCTAAGTTTAGATTTAGATTTTTGTCGAACATGAAATTCGAAAATTTTATATTACCGATGTATCTAAAGTGGAAAATTTTACTGTTTTATATTGTCCACTATAGTTTTTGATAATTATTATACTTTTTCTAATATTACACATTCGATAGTTTACTTGGTTACTGCTGGTTACTTTTTTACCGATTATGCCAATTTCAATTTTGTTCAATTGAAAAACAATTGAGGGTATAAAATTAGTACATAATTTTTATATAAAATCATACATCTTTATCTCTACTTGCTATCAGTGCAATAAAACGAAAATGGCTTTTTTGTAATTTCGATAGTATACGTGGGAGCCGTCGACTTGTTCAGAATATTGAGCCGTAATGTGATATAAATAAAGAGTCAACACAATCGCGTTTACAAAAATGAGGTGTCGTCATGGTGTTGCGAAATCAATGGTTTAGTCCCATCACAAAAATGCCCAACGCGCCTAAAGAAGTTTTCACTTCAAAAAATATATTCGGGAACGTGGACGTGATATGGACACAAGTCGAAAATGGTGAGTATTAACAGGTTGCAAATGCCTTGATAATCACAATGATATTCATGATTTGGCGATGATAAGGCGAGTTTGCACCAAGTTCTGAAAGCAAAGTATGCACTATACATTACAGTCACGCTAATGACGGGTACAGATTGGTGTGACATGAAATGAGCAACAAGTGAGCACTCCTAATTTAAGCATTGTAACACCTAGTTTTTGTTTCATCTTACATCAATCTGTACTCGGTATGTTTATTCACACCAACATATAACTTCACACGAACATATAACACCATTCATATAAATTCTCCAACATCAATCGTTGGGCAGTTGCCCGCCAGTTACGACACCTGTCTGGTCGGAGGATCCTGCCTTTTTTATAGAGGATGAGTGAACTTTACACCCTGTTCCTCATACCCCTATATTGGTGATCCCGAATATGAACGTCAACGCAATCTTTGTGCAAATACTTCAGCGTGACGTCATCATCATCATCACTCCCGCAAGCTTTCGTGAGGCGAGTCACACAGCCAGACAGCACCCGCTTCAAAAACGGGTATCCTGGCCATCAGCATGCAGCGAACGCGCATTTCTGGTCATCACTCTCAGCCTCATCAGCAACCTTGGCACAGCACACTGCACTTTCAGCCGGTCTCACAAGCAAAACCGTCTCCTGTTAAACGCCAGCAGTCAGCTACAACCCACAACCCCGACCCACTGGGGAATCACCGCAATCACCGCAGACAGTCCCGACTCACCGCGAACTATGCGGCATCCGATTCCGACACACTGGAACTTCAACTGGCACTGTGAAGCATCGCAAGATACAAGACTCAGACCACTATCGACCTCCGGTCTCCGGAGGGGAGTGATGAGGTGGCACCTGCATCGCCGCATGTGAAGTATGAATCAAGGAACTGACATCACACAAATCCTGCATCGCGTAATTAGAGTTTACCGCTCGCACACTATATATAACTTCCCCGACATCAATCGTTGGGCAGTTGCCCGCCAGACACGACACCCGTCTGGTCGGAGGATCCTCCCTTTTCTATAGAGGATGAGTGAACTTTACACCCTGTTCCTCATACTTCCAAAATGCCGTTACGAGAAAAAAAACCCAGATTTTTGCAGGAATTTAGTCATAAGTCATTTATGTTTATGTCATACAAACAACATATACTAAGTTATCAAGCAAATTGCTTTCCTAATTTGAAAAGGAATTGTTTTGCAAGTGCATATAGACTTATGTTCTACAGGAAGCCATCGACTCGGGGCTTAATTCCGTGCTTGCTTCACTAAAATGAACCTTATGTAGTCGTCATAAGGGTTGTCTGCGAAGCTAATTTCTTGAGATTTAATCGAGTGTGAGTGAAGAGCAACAGGCAATGCATACTAATGATTGTTTTAAACGCATGTATGGCGGGTATTTAGTAATGCTGCATTGAGTCAAATTGTGCACGTATTGACGATTGCATTAGGAATGGTAATGATATTTACATAATGCAGGTGTAGACGGAATATGTTCTTTATTTTTATCTTATCCATCCTGTATCTTATACTATTAAACTAGTAGGTGTAAAGTAATTTTTTTTACAAGAAATAATATTCCACTAAAGTTATTTAAAACGGGATATTTACCATGTTTTTTGTTTAAACAGGATATTTTGTTTAAAAAAAATAAAACATATGACAAAATAAATCCCGTTTTAAAGAACTTTAGTAGTGAGAATAACCATGTCACTTTAAAATCTTATAATTAATATACCTATCCAACAAAAAAAAAAAACCCGACTGCAGCTGTAGGTTACTAAAAAGCATGTGGTGGCAAGACGATATTAAAACAGAAATAAACTAACCCAAAACTAACCAACTACTATCTGTTAAACACGAGACTTTACTTTTGAAGCTACTTTACACCTAACAAAACTCAGTCACACAAAATCTTCGACGGGACCTAAGTATTTGGCAAGCGACAACGACAATGTTAAATTAGCAATATTTGTAAATATATTTGTAATCACGTTCTCGAAAACCGTTCTTACGATTTCGATGAAAGTTGCAGTATAGGGGTTTACGGGGGCGAAAAGTTGATCGAGCTGGGTCTCATTCGTTTTCTCTATTTTCTCAACCTTGGGAATGTGATACAACGTTGGTGTGCCTGGACTATATTTTTATTTATTTTTACCCGAGCAGAGCTACGTCCACCGTACTCATCTATAATGTGTAAAAAATATCCTGTCCGATCCGAAAGGGGCACATAGGTAGTGCAGTAACATTACCAATTAAGAAGTAATAAAAAAAACTTATTATTATTGAAAATAAAAAGTTATTGCTATTTAAAAATTCACATTTTGAGTACCAAAATTACCCCAAATCCATAAAAAATTTGCCCCATTGAAAAAAAAAATGTGGCGAATTTATTTTGTCTTTTTTCTGAAAATTACCACATAAATAGAATTTCAGTACGATACTTAACAACAAAAAAAAACGTGTGACACGTTTTTATTATATGTTGTATAAGTATAATAAAATAGTAGCGAAGTCAAAACTGTACATTGAATATTTAAAAAAAAGTAATTGCTACAAATAAATTGCATAAATTAAATTGCCTGTCTGTTTTTTATGTTTTCTAGTCCTTTTAAATTCCAAAATTATTCGAAACTATGATCACTATCACCTGCGACCACAGAACAAGATTCAATGTTAATTAATAATTTGATATTACTTTCTCCGTCTGTGACCGTTTCAGGGTTTTAATTAATAAATTGCAAAGACAGTCTTTGTGTTTAGAAATGAAAATGAAATATCACAATGTCTTTGTAAGTTTGTAGTGTTAAATTATATTAGTCTTGATGAAAGCACGGTTGGCGCAGTGACTGTAATTAGATCATTAAGTCCAGGGTTCTATTCTATGCGCCTCAAAGAGATGTCAGCAGAATTGACGGGGTCCGCTAGGGCCAATGCCTGCCGGGGCTGCGAATAAGAGCCGAAAAGGATATCGTGGCCCCCGGCAACATGGCACCTGAAGTAACACGGGTGGGTTTTAGTCAGTAAGAGTCTGACACGTCCTCCCGCTCCACCCAGAGCGAGAGAAGTTATTTGATAACTTCCAAACCAAAAAAAAAAATGGTTCTATTATAGGTATAGTATATTACTGTCGCGGCCTGCAACAGGGGCATTGATGGACGAAGGTGAAAATGTGGGCCGAGGCGAAGCTGAGGCATACATATGCGAGTCCATCAATGCCTAGTTACGGCCAAGGCTTGTATAGTACTTTTCTCAAATAATGCGTGAAAAATTCAAACTACGTAAATTCATTATAAATTCCGGAATCAATGACGAACAACGAATTTTTCACGCGCCAATATGTTCATTTGTTTCTTTTTTACTTTAAACAGCTCTATTTGCAAGCAAAATCGAAATTTAAATAAAATCTTTGATAAGTTACCTCCTTGGTTGCCCTATGTCGAATTAAAAAGTTCGTTCCATTTTTAAATTACACGACAGATATGAGTTTTCATAGTAACATTGCCGGCCGCCTACTTGCATGTATTTGTCCAGTACAGCATTTTCGATTTATCTCGAAGAAGGTTGTCAAGTATGTTTGAGAAAATTTCGAACCTCAGTTAAGAGAAACAAATGAGTTCGCTTACAACATCTGTGTGGTCACGCAGATGTTGTAAGCAAACTCATTTGTTTTAAAAGTAAATGCAGATGTGATGATCTTCGCAGATTCTTACCTTGTTATTGTCTGAATTTAGATAAGTGGTGCTCACAGAAAATAATTTCATGAGTTTTCACGTAGATTTTTTTGTGAGTCCTGAAAAAAGTCAAGTATCATTATAAGTTATTTCTGCATTGAAAAAATAACAATATACTAGGTTTATCTAAATCCTGAGACAAAATAATGAGAGTTTTAAAATGAAATATTGAAATAGGTTTAAAATCGTTGTATGCTTTAACTTAATATAATAATTTTGAAACTGCATGAGCAGTATTTATTTAATTTCTAGATAGGTACTATAAAATCTCAATATTATTAACTACGTTAAAATAATATGTACATTTATTAGGCGCCTCAATTGGTTTTATTATTTCAATTTCAAACGAATTTCGGCCAACCAAAATATTTAATTTTTTTATTTTTAGTAAAAAATACAACAATATATATTAATATTTTGAACCCAAAAATAAACTCATAACAGTTTTCTTATGATTTATATTTTGTTTTCACCCGTATTCAAAACGTTTTAAGTGCCAGGCTCGTAAACACACAAAAATAAAATTCCCTTTCGTGGAACAAGGCAAGGTCGAAATTAAAAGCAAAGCACTAATGATTACCCAATATGTTTACCATTAA
Source organism: Agrochola lychnidis (assembly GCA_963680765.1). Lineage (NCBI taxonomy): Eukaryota > Metazoa > Arthropoda > Insecta > Lepidoptera > Noctuidae > Agrochola > Agrochola lychnidis. Next base: position 8,602,739 of record OY796855.1, on the reverse strand, counting down.
ATGTAAGTGATGGCATGATAACATCAATTTACATGCGTAAACAGAACACAGCCTTCTCATAAACTAACTATCTTGTTAAACAAGCCGACCGTCTCAAAGAGCTACGGCGTAGCGCTCCGAGGCTACGCCGTAGCGCTACGGGCTACGAAATCCTTAGACGAAGTTGATTTGTAAGCTGACTCTTCAAAAAGGAGGTTGTGAATCCAATTTTATAGAATAGAATATAATACTCTTACAGCCCTTTCCCACGGCAATATCCCGTTTTTGCAGGATCCCGTTTAATAGTGAGCGTTTCAATATTAGCAGTCACACGAGTATCCTGTTTACAGTATCCTGCAAAAAACGGATCTTTTCGAATTTGACATTCAGTTTTGCCACTACAAACTCGATCCAGTTGTCCAGTGAAAAACATGATTTTTTTTAAGCAGGTTTTAAGCTATTGCATAGCTTTTATCGCGGGCTTTGAGCGCGGCGACCGAATCAAGAAATTCCGTAACATAACGAAAATAAAACCTAACACCCCCCCACTCCGCCTACCATGTAATGACGGTTCCCAAGACAACGTGATGTTGTCATGGGAACGTAATTTTTGTTTTATGTCATCATCCGTCATCATCCCAAGTGTATCGTTGACAAATAGGAAGTATGGAGGTTACAAATGCTATGCAATAGCTTTACCGCGGCAGTCCCCGAGTGCCACACTTTTTTTTTTATTAATTATGAAACAAAACAAACGAAATTTATGATTATAACATAGTTTATAAAACATTGTAAGGTAGTTTGTAATAATAACTAAGAAAGCACAAAAGCGAGGACGGCGCAGGTCAGGCAGTTCGTCGATGCTAATTACTAAAGAATCAAAGAATTTTAACAAGAAAGTTTTACAAGTTTTCATTTTTAGTTATGAATTACTTGTATAGTTTAATGGAAGTGTTCCCACTTGCTGCATACGGTTTCTTGCTGGATGGGGTGTGGTGTGGTTTTTTCTACACCTTTTCTAAAAGGTTGTCAAACGTGGTCACGGACATCCTAGGTAATAAAAAAAATTGATTCATCTTTTCTCAGATCTTCAATGAGATTATGAAAGGTACTCTATGTCGATTGTTTTTTCAGCATTGGGTGAACCCCAAAATCTTCTTTTTTTTCAGCGTTGGGTGAACCCAAAATCTTCTTTTCTGAAGTAAAACTTCTTAGGCGCGTTGGACATTTTTGAGATGGGATTAAACCATTGATTTCGCGACACTGTGACGCAATTTACCGACACCGTGGAGTAAAAGACATCAACGCGTTGATTACCGCGGTGCCGATTTTTTTTCAAGTTTTCACTTCTGTCGGCACTCCCGGAGTGCCACTGTTTTTTTTTTACATTACCGGTGGCGGCGGTGGCGGCCATAATACCAATATAATATCATAAAATAAGCGTGACCACGTCTGAATTTTCATAGAAGACTAATAACCACTCGTTGCTCTATCGCAAAAAACAGGATGCAAACTAATGCGTGTGAACACACTAATGATTTTTGCGGGATCCAGTAAAAAACCGTTCTGAAACTGGACGGCTGTGGGAAAGGGCCGTTACTCTGTATGTTTTTTGTTTATAATTAATGTTTGTTACGCAAAATTTTCCACTTCAGTCATCAGGTATTTTGTTTGTTATTTTTTTTATCAAATAAAAAGACGTGGGCCTGATGGGATTTCCCATCGGTGAAACTTTCATCTGTACATATTACATTTATTTTCTACAATTGGTGAATAAACTTTTGTACAATTGTATACTAGCTTCTGCCAGCGGCTTCGCCCGCGTGTTATCTTTATAAATTGTAGCCTGTGTTACTCAATGATAATATAACATTCTACTGGTGAAAGAATATTTAAAATCGGTCCAGTAGTTTTTGAGTTTATTCATTACACTAATCCATGCGTCATGTTCGTGAATGGGCGCCGTCAGTTGGGACTGGTCATCTCTTAGCTGCCAGGGCTTATTTTTAATTTTTTGAATTGTTCTTTTTTTATCTTTTTATTACGGACGCTTCTAACGTGCACGTGTTTCTACATTGTTCGCACATGTATAATTTCAACATGAATGATGTAACCAATATTTTGTAACACTTTTTGATTTAAAAGAGTGTCCGTGGAGTTTCTTGCCCGTTCTTCTCCATAGGTACCTACTACGCTTTGGAATGGGCAACTAGCTTCATACCTATTTCTGACTGACCGATTCCTTGACAATTCAAAAGTGCCTGTAAATGGTTTAATTGAAATAAATGATTTGAGTTTGAGTTTACAAACAAACATACAAAACATCTTTATAATATTAGTATAGATTTCAAATATTCCTACATTGTGGTTGAACATTGAAAACTTTCAAAGATTTAACTAGATTAAACTGCAACCTCTCAGTTTCCAATATACGGTATTAAAATGTAAATCAAGCTAAGTAATATACTCAAGTTAGAGCTAAGTAACTAAGTAAGCTAGTCACTTAAGTTTTATAACATTGTGCTCGAGCTTAAGTAGCGCGGAAGTGCGCTAGAGGCTGTTAGGGTAAGTCGACACTGACGCGTGTCATAAAAGTGTTATGTGTACAGTTTTTATGATAGTAGATATCATTGGTCTGAAGGTTAGGTTAGGAAGTATTTCTTTGAGTAATCTCAGCTAGGTTTTCAAGGTGAAATATTAGGTTATTTTAACAGGAAAACATTTTTAACTGACTTCGAAAACGGAGGAGGTTATATGTTCGTCGCTTATGTTTGTTATTTTTTTTTGTATGTCCACCTATTTCTCCGTCAATTGTAGACCGATTTTGAAAATTCTTTTTTTGTTTGAAAGGGTATGCTCTCGAGGTGGTCCCATATAAATTTTATTAACTTTGCTTCGATAGTTTTTGAGCTAGCTTCAATAATACGTACTTTTTCCCACTTAGTATGTGGATGATATGATAAGTTCCTGTCACTGTTATTTACATAGCAGGTAGTGGTTTTCAAATTTGTGTGGGGTAGGTACCATAACTAAAAAGTGAAAAATAAAAACTTTTTACAAAAAAAAAAACAGTCGACTTCCAAAAACACTATAAAGTGAAAAATAACTTTAATTTCGGAAGTCGAATTTGACAAAAAACGAAAATTCTAAACCAAAGACACTGACTTCCGAAATTAAAGTTATTTTTCACTTTGTAGTGTTTCGTTTTTTTTTTATTTATTTCATTATCACCGTAATAGCAGTAGCGTGGTGGACAGAGGCTTCTGGCGAAGTATTTCTTTGCGTAATCCTAGGTGGGTTTTTAAGGTGAAATATTGGGACTATCAACTCATCATCTGCCTTGCCGTATCGCAACTATGTTGAGGTCAGCTTCCAGTCTGACTGGATGCAGTTGAATACCAGTATTATACATGGACTGACTGCCTATCTGACCTCCACTATCAATTTACTGGGTAATACGGATACCACTGTAACACTGAAAATACAAACATGGTAATTTTTATTTCATTATCAGCCTATAGCGATTGCGCAGATCTTATAATTCGTCACTTGCGTTAGTGAGCGAAGTTGACATAGCAGAATTTTGTGTTAGTGAGCGCAGTTCACATAGCAGAATGAACACTAACACATTTGAACTCTTTAATAAATTTTGCCATCAATACGCTAAAAAGAAGTAGCAGTTGCATGCGAAACATAGCCAACTTCAATTGTCAGGTACTGAGAACGAATCTAGGCAACCGTTTGCGACGAATAAGTTAAAAAGAAGAAGCAATTGCGTGCTGAACATAGGCATCTCCAATTGCCCGGTACTGAGACCGAGTCTTGGCTGTCGTCATCCACTTTATCAGGCTCTCTATGAAGATTTTAATACTAGAAATAAAGATAAATAAAATAGGTCAAAAATTTCAGATTATTTAAAGTACATACATCTTTTACGGGGTACTGTGTTAAATGTTACAACAAAATACCTTGTGACATATTGCAATTAAATGAAAGAAAATTTAAAACTCATATTAAAAGTACACTTTGTAAACAAGCATCTTACAAATTAGAGGATTGCTTGGAAACATGCTGGTCCTGCTCCATAGGACAATTTAGAATCAAGACAAAATCAAACTGGTTGCTAATTTAATTGTAAAATTTATTATTTTGTGTTTTATGACATTGATTTTACATTCTGTGATTACTTCCTCACAAACTAACTGAAAATTTTAGGAAAATCGTCTATTTTTACAATGTTTGTAAATATGTGAGCACTATGTATCTATCACATATTAAATTATCTGTTGTTGCTTCATTTTTAATTCTTCTTACCTATTGTGGTATAGTAATTTTATTCTTCACATATAATTATTTAACTAATGTACGTACCTATACAAACAATTGTAAAACATTTTAAAAGAGTAACGGTGGAGTTTCTTGCACATTCTTCTCCATACGAAAACTACCTTTTGGAAGGGGCGACTAGAATCAATTTTATTATTTTGTAAATTTTGACGTTTAAAAGTGCCATACATGGGCCTATTTGAAATAAATGATTTGACTTTGACTTTGATTGTCGCTCCACCTAACCTGAGGACGTCCTTCATTATGTTTGCAGATTTCCGGTACTCACTCATGAAAATTCTATTACAAAAACTGCAGTAACTGAAGATATTAAAATAAAAATCTAAATAGTGAGCTTTTAAAAGAAGTGACGTAAGCAAACTAACAAAAAACCACATTGTAAGAGTAGTAATTACGAAAACTTATTTTTGGAATGTAAAATTCTGCCGGTTCATGAGAGGGTAGTGTTATCAGTAGCTTTAGAACAGTATTGTAGTGATAAATTTAAAAACAATATTGTACGCACAAGATCTCAAAGGAACAATAACATGAAACGATTTGTAGTGCCCACTTGTAATAACTATGGTCGAAGATGTAGACTTTTTTTAGTTCCAAGTATTTTTAATAACCTTCCAGTCGATATAGACAGTTCTAATACAAAAACCTCTTTTAAAAATATAATACATAAGTACCTCTTAAATGTGTTTTGTCAAAGCCTAAATGTAGTGAATATTTGATGAAAAACAAAAATATGTGCTAAAAGGGAGGTAATATATCGTGTAAATAAGTATTTTTGCGAATAAACACTTTTCATTAAAAAAATATTATTTAAAAGTTACCATTCTTATTGTTGTTCAGTTTTTCGACGAAACCAATCGATTATGTTTGAAACACGTGTACAGGCTCAAACAATAACTTTAAAATCATAATAGTCATAATATATAAACGGTAAAGGTATGTGTGTTTATATATTATGTCTATTATGATTTTGAAGTTATTTTTTCATATAGAAACTACTAGCTTTTGGAAGGTTTCTGAAGGTCGGAAATTATCACACGGAAACGTACAACCGTAACGCGCACGCCAGTGAAGCTCCTATTCGATATGATTTTTTCCGACATCTTCAACAATCATCGTCATATTTCAGACAATTTACACAAAACCTTAATAAAACACCTAAACTTTCTTCATAAATCACTCCGTCCATTGGTGAAAACCGTATTACGATCCGTTTATCGCGTTCACACAGACAGATAGATGCGGCAGTTGGACTTTGTTTTATAATTATGTAGTGATAGCACAGCATTATTATTATTATTATTTTTTGTTGGAAAATTAGCAAATAACTTCTTGCGCTCTGGGTGGAGCGGGAGGGCGTGTCAGACTCTTACTGACTAAAACCCACCCGTGTTCCTTCAGTTGCCTGTATGTTGCCAGGGGCCACGGTATCCTTTTCGGACTTTCCTGCAACCCCGGCAGGCATCGGCCCTAGCGGACCCCGTTAATTCTGCTGACATCTCTTTGAGGTGCGCGTGGAACACAACGCGCCGTTGACCCGGGCCTGGTTCATATTGGACGGCGAGCTACCCATTGCTCACCGTCCGCAAGCCGGCGCCTACGGTGGCTGGGAATCGGCCTGCGATTCCCGACGCCCAGGGCGTCTCATGATGAGTACAGCCCGGAGTCTGGATTTGTGCCTGGCAATACGTTCGGCTCCTAATACCTCTATTACATGGGACTCAGACGGAACTGGCAAAATGTGAGTATACCATACTACTCTGCCTTACCCTACGGGAAATACAAGCTTGATGGTATATTGTATGAACTATAGTTTACACCCATTGCGAGTTTTACACAAATAATCATATCATTAGGATCGTATGTCGGTTCTTTGTCGACGTCTGTCTGTTTGCGCTGACCTTGGAAACAAATAGATCGATAACGAAAAGGTTCGGCTTGTTGTAGGAATTGTTTCTGGGAAGAGTATTATAATTTGAGATGTCTTAATATTCAGGGAAGTTATAAACGGTAGGGGTAATGCTAGAACTAAGTTCTGAGTTTTTTTCGCTATTTTTGCTCAGGGTAGTCAGATAGGAAATAACTCTATCTAGCTTATTTTTTAAAATGTAATATTTAAAAGTGTTTCTGATATTCTATTTACAGAATAAACAATTTTATTTCGTTTCACTATTATTTAAGTAAATTGTTGATATTTAGCTAAATAAGGCTTCTCAAATTAACTTAAGTTTTAGCTAAATAAATCAGTCAGTGTGAAATTGGGTAAAAAGATTTTTAAATGATGTGGTATACTTTATTATTTGGCTTTTAAATAAAGAGGACTCACAGGGGTTCACTCTGCGTTCAGCGTTTGGTGTGGCAACACGCCGTGTTCGGGTTCATGACAAGTCAATCGTCATCCTGAGGATGCCTCGTTGAGAGGTGAAACACGTGTCGATTTCTTTCAGGGTTTTTTATGGCTCTTTAGAAATAGCTAAGCGGATTAGGTTACTAAATATATCCACGTCTATTGTATTTTATAATGAATTTCCGCAAGGTCACGCCTGAATCAATTAACTATCTAAAACTATTAGTGTGGCATTCAATATATATAACATGAAAAAAAAAAAACATTTTCAATTTTCGGTAAGTAATTCTTACAAGTTAAAAATAATAAGAAACAAACACAATGTAAAATATGTAGACGTCGCAGACATTGACTATCTTCGAAATAAATATTATAAAAACACATTCAAATTATAACATAACATAATATCACCCCTATGTTACCCGAAAGGTTAGGCAAACATGTACCTGTACACATGACGCCAGTTATGTTTAAGTCCCATGTAATATGGAGCGAGCATATTGCCATCAACCGGGCACAGATCCAGCCCCCGGGCTGTTCCTGAGAAATTCCAGATGAATAAATACAATAACACTTTGCTCAAGCCGGCCACCGTAGGCGCGGAATTGCGGATGGTGAGCAATGGGTAGCTCGCCGTCCGATAAGGACCAAGCCCGGGTCGACGGCGCGTTGTGTTCTACGCGCGCCTGAAAGAGATGTCAGCAGAATTGACGGGGTCCGCTATGGCCAATGCCTGCCGGGGGTTCGAAGAAAACCGATAGGAAAATCGTTTACCCCGGCAACAGGGCAACCGAAGGAACACGGGTGGGTTTTAGTCAGTAAGAGTCTGACACGCCCTCCCGCTCCACCCAGAGCGGGAGAAGTTATTTGATAATTTCCCACCCAAAAAAAAAAGCCCTCATGGTCAGTAGTAGCGCTAGCGACCAATGAGGCAGGCGAGGGTCGCTAATTATGTTTATCTACACCCATGCTATAAAACCTCTATAAAAGTTTCTGAAACAGTTAGCTTATTGCCAACATTAAAACAACCAGTGTCATAGTAACCATAATATCATCCAAATGAGTTTTATAATGTTGTACAAAATTTCATTATGCAACTCGTTTCAACGTTAAGCGGGGGACAACAGCACCTACTGCACGCATGTGCGGTGATGTGCTGCTGCAGGCGACATTAATACGTGCACTTGTACTGAATTTCGTCGGATTTTTTAAATTCTTGATCTTGAATTACAAACACCCAATGGTTTCAGAACCTTTTATAGAGGATTCATATCATTCATATCATGGGTGTAGATAAAGTCTTGTATGTAATTGTACATAATTAGGTATTAAAACATTCATGTGATACTCATATTATCACACGAGTGACCATAGTCACAAACCCACATTCGTGTTTTAATAAATAGCCTTTATTATACAACAGTTGCATAAATAACTATTAAAAGGCCGGCGTCATGGCTCGGAACTACAAATCGAGATGTTTGCAAAATTCAATTCCAAACACATTGCGCTAGTGTGAGTGCCTGTCGGAGCGATATACACCTACAGTGAGCAATACTACCACGCACACATTGACAATTATTGCTTGACGCGATAGTACTACTAGCTTTCGATAAATTTGGATGTGTTCCGTAATACAAAAACATATGAATGAAAACTTAATGTATTTCCATATTTTTTTTTCGATAATTTGTAACTTGATAACATAAACTATGCTTCTGCGGAAACAATATTACAAATATTCTTGTTTACAATACAGAAAAAACAATATGAAAATATGCCATTTACGCTGTAAAAATGTACGAAATGCAATTCGCTTACACTTCATTTAAAGGTAAGTTTTTGGAAATAAAAAGACGTAGGAGCCTAGATAAATACTGTCTCAATCCAAATATCAACATAATATGGTGGAAGTATGCTCAAATTGCAAATGATTTATGTACTACGTTTGTATGGACAATTCATGCGTCGCCGCATTCTTAAAGATCCAAGATAAACATTTTTTCCATTTAATGTTTATGTAATCCTTTGCACATTATACACCAACCTTTAGCAAGTTTCAAGATGCACTCTAAATATTATTCCAAGATACATTATGGCTTAATTAAACTTATTATGTACTCTTATAGATATGGGCGTAATAGGTCGTATGTTGAGATAGATCTCTTAACACATGTCGGGTCTATGTCAACATTTGCTCGTGGTCTTTGAGTTGTCAGTCTTTGAGCTCTGCTCATGCATTTAATTATGGTATTAGGTAGTTAGCAGCGTATGTGGTGGGTCGGATATAGACGTGCATGTTATTGTGGGTGCATTCTGGGACTAGCCAAGAACGTCGTCTTTAATTCCAAAAAATAATTTTGATTTATCTACCATTTAACAGATAGTAAGGGAGAATATTGTATTCTAATATTCTGGTATGACCAGTACAGTAATTACCCTCTCTTAGCTAACCCGTAGTCGTGTAAAAGAATAAAAGGCACTGTTTTTAGTCTTGTGGATTATAAAGTGAAAATATGCTATCATCATCATCATCATCATCAGCCTATAAATGTTCCCACTGCTGGAACACAGGCCTCCTCTCTGTGAGAGGGAGTGGGCCGTAATCTACCACGCAGGCCCAGTGCGGGTTGGTAGATGTCACATGTCTTCGAATTTTCGGTTCTAGGACATGCCGGTTTCCTCACGATGTTTTCCCTCACCGTTTTGAGAGCAGTGGTGATGAAATAATTTACACAAAGTAAAGCGCCTGTCTGGGTTCGAACCTACGACCTACAACTCGTAAGTCGCGGCCGTTACCACTGGGCCACCACTGCTGCTTGCTGGGCCAAATATGCTATGTGATAATAATAATAACCAATCTTTTTGCAAATGTCAGTGATTTTTGCTGACCTTTGTAGCTAACCTAATGAACCCATGATTATCGTGAGATGAAGTTTAGTAATACTCAGTAATAGTAAAAATCTAAGTTCTTCAAATCAAGCAAAATTCGATGTTTTACTTAACAAAAACATTAATATTTTTCTATCAAGCCTTTTGATTCTTCGCATAATTATGTGGCGCCGAGTTCAAGTCAGGTTTATAACGTCTATTTAATAATTTAAGACGAAAAGAGCCTCATGTTACTCAAGCCATTTGTCAAAACTAAAGTACCTCGTAAATATTTTATAGAGCTTTGTATTGTATCAAGCCTTTTTCTTTTTAATTGCATGGTAATTAAAAATATGACGGAGACGCCCTAGGAGAACATATATTGACCTTATTGGTGATGTTCTTCAGAAAGGTCAGGTGCGTAGTACTCGCAACCGGCGTGCGTGTATGACCAGATGTATGAACGTAGACGAGGCAAGAGGAGTATGTAAGGATCGTAGCAGGTGGCGTTCTGTACTTTCTGCCTACCCCCATAGGAAGAAGGTGTGAGTTTATGTATGTAATTAAAAAATAATGGCTGACTTCTGAATTGCATCGATGTTTAAACTCAAACTCAAAGCATTTATTTCAAATAAACCAATTACAGGCACTTTTGAATTGTCAAGGGGTTGGTCAGTCAGAAAGGTGAAGCTAGTTGCCCATTCCAAAGCGTAGTAGGTTCCTATGAGAAGAACGGGCGAGAATCTCCACGGACACTCTATTATTTCATCAAAATATTCTTTACCGAATTCATGTTAAAATTATACATTTGAAATTCAAAATTCAAAAGTTATTTATTCAAACTAGGCTGAGAATCAGCACTTTTCGAACGTCAAAATTACATAAGAAGTCCCCCTAAACGCCCACCCTTCACCACTTCCTAGTGCTTTAGCTGGGAAGAGGAAGTGGCGCAACAAACTCCCCAGCAGCACAGCTGTCTTTTCAAGTTAGAAAAAAAATGATTCTATACAATAGTATGCAAAATTATTTACATTACGCAACACAAAACATTAAATTAAATTATTTGCTATAATGTCAGCTAACACACGCCAATATACTAAAAAAAACATCGAAATCTATACCCAAGCGAAAATAAAAACTGAAAACGTAAATAGAACATAATACCCGAAAAAAAAAGCCTCTAGGAATAAAGGGCGTGCCCGCTTACATATAGCTAATAAAGTTGTAACTCAAAGTCACAAATGATAAACTAAGACCATCAAAGTAAAAATAAATAAACAGTTAATTACTAATAACAATAACAAAATTATGGTTAACAAGAGCAGTTAGAACAATATGATGTGCACGTTAAAAGTGTCCGTAATAGAAAGATAAAAACAATTAAAAAATTCAAATAAGCTGTGGCAGCTAAGAGATGACCAGTCTCTACTGACGCCGCCCGTTCACGAACATGACGCATGGATCACCACCATTCAGCTCAACCATTTTGAAGGAAATTTAATGATCCAACACACACGCCACTGCCAGCGAGACATTTGAGTGAGCATGACATAATCTCAGCCGCCAGGGCACATTCAAGTCAATGAAAGACGTACCCAGTAAACGGTAGCTTTATAGTAAGAACAATTAAACAATATAATTATTTATGTGTAATTTAAAAACGAATTGTAGGGTCGTAGAACACGTAATTACTGTATTTCAAAAGTAAGGTGGCCGGGACAGACGGGATGCGGAAGGCGGAGGACAGGGTGTTGTGGCGCAGCCTGGGAGAGGCCTATGTTCAGCAGTGGACTGCGATAGGCTGAGTTGATTGATGGAAAAAATTATTTGCCTTGTGAAATGAGGGATCTCTGTCTATCTCTTCTGAGAATACGGCGTAGGCGTGATGTTGTGTCAAATGTAAATTTCTTGTCCCCGTTATAATTAGGTATTAAAACAATTAAAGAAAAAATGGCAGTGGTACTCCGGGAGTGCCGACAAAAGTGAAAATTTGAACAAGATCGCCTTGATGGCAGAAAAATACTTGTATAGAACATTGTTCCGTAACCTTATCTAAATAAAGCGCACAATCGAGTTTACAAAAAAAAAAAACTTCCTAAACCTTTAAAGTAAAAATACTTGCATAGAACATTGATCCGTAATGTACCATAAATAAAGAGCACAATCGCGTTTACAAAACCTTTAAAGTAAAAATACTTGCATAGAACATTGATCCGTAACGTAATATAAATAAAGAGCAAAATCTCGTTTACAAAAATGAGGTGTCGTCATGGTGTCGTGAAATCAATGGTTTAGTCCTATCTGAAAAATGCCCGTAAAGAATGCCCCAAAAATGTAAAGAAGTTTTCACTTCAAAAATATTTTACTGGTTCAGTTACGGGTTTAACAGTCCTATGAAAAAAATAGGAAAGTTGACAAAATACTGAAGACTGCGAAAAACCAGTCTGTAGGCGTAAAACTGGCGTAATATTCACTCTACACGTGTAAAACCCCGGATACTGTTACCGTCTCTGAAACGGCGTTTGACCTTGAAATTGAAACCATTGTTACTCCATTTTACGTCTCATCTACAACTTGTATTATATCCTGAAAACATTAATAATGTCAAAACAAAAGTACGAGTAATATGCGACGTAATAAGTCAAAGTTCGAGGTACATTGCAATAGAATAATCCCCACAAGTAACCGGCAAATGAAGGTACGACTGTCGTTCGGTAACGCAAGTAAGAACGTTTGCATTTCAATCTTAGTCGCAATCTGTCAAAAATACCTACATTTTTGACAAGTATTTGACATTGATTGTCACCGAGGTGAGATTGCGACAGATTTGGACGTTTTTAAATACCGGTATTGGCTTTCTGGACTGACAGTCTTGTTACCATCTTGCGAACCGGCTAATATTTTTATCACGACACGAGAAATTCTCATAATTTTCATGCCGGTACGAGAGAAGAAAACAGACGACCCGATCCCGTATCTGTCAAGTACAATCGAACCGAACTTACAAAGCGCAACCCTCAACTGCAGCTCACAGACTCACACCTGCGTATAGGTGCCCCCCGATTGTTTCCGAGGCACATTCGCGCTCTGACCGTCGAACGCGATGGGCGTTCCCCAAGTCGGTACGACCGTTTCACCCGCCGAGCCGGGGCTCGAGCGACCGCGCCGTCCACACCTGTTGATCGTCGACGATTCCAGGGAAGCGAGAGCGGCTGAAGGTTAGTTTTCTTTTTTTTTTCTTTTTTATTGGACATTGTTGTGGTGATTTTTCGGGTTGTTTTTAAATATTAATCTTTTTTCTTTATTTGTGTTTTTTTGAGAAAATTTAATTGACTTTTTACGTGTAAAAATGAGTGATTTTTTAAAATTCGATTGAAATTAAATAAAAATGGACTGTTACAATTTTTCCACGATTAGGAAAAATACGTCGTAAATACTGTGACTATCTTCACTAATATTTTTAGCTACACAAATATTATTTAAATAAATTAAACATAAATAAAACGCTTTTCTTGTAAAGTACGAAAAAAACTACGGATCAAAGTGGGTGTGAACAGTGAAAATATTTAAGTTGCTAAACAAATTAATATATTGAGCCAGAAAAAAAAAATCCACGCCATTGACATTGAATCTAAACAGCTCTTTAGATAAGTATTAAAATTAAAATAAAACTAAACGCAAATAGATAACAAAAAATATTGCAATATTTTATCACCGGATTCCACTATCAAACTACTATGTGTAGGTTTGTCCGTATGACAATATTGAAAACATTGCTGGCAGTTGCTTGATAAAAACCGACGGTTAAGTCTGGCAGTGAAATATTTATAACCCTTCGTAGTATTGGCAGTAAACGTGTTACGGCTCGTAAAGAATATTTTGTGGCACTCTTTGCTCCGGTGGACATTTTAAGGACAGAAAGGTTAGTTTATGTTTTTATTTTTCAACTAAAACTAAAATTAATCATGTTTATTTCTGCTTTTATAAACATTTTTACTAACTTTAATTAAGAAAGTGTTATTTATTTGAATGCGAGATACAAAATCGTGTGCAAAAAATCAAAGATCTAAAACAAGCTGGTTTTTTTTTTTGAAAAATTGATCCCTTTTTTGTTTGTCGCCATAAAAGTAATATTTTAAGTCGTGTTCGTTGCCTCGAACATTTCAATAATAATATAAAACACAAGTTATGAAACTAAAATATTATAATATGAACTCAAAAACATTACAGTGTGAAACAAAACAAGGGAAGTAACAAAATTAATATCCTCTTTGAACTAAAATAACAAAAGTAAAAGTAATTAGAAAGGTTACTTTAATATCCGTTTTCCGCGGCCTCTGGGCCTTTCTGCTTAACAGAACATGCTCATAATAAAAGGTTATTGTTTTTGGATCGCCATTCATTTTCTAATGTGTCAATATTCTAATGTGTGAACCATATGAAAAGGTTTCAAAATGAGTTTTCCAAGTGGTCGTGATGGTTTTGAGTATAACGAAGACTATTACAGTTTTTTTAACCCATGTTTTTTTTAGTGTGCACTATTCAAGGGTTAATAATGTCAAAAATAAAACAATACACCATCACCGAGCCTAATAATTTTATGAAAATACAAACATAATAAAAATAAAAAATCATTTAGATTATAATATTTAAAAATTGTATTTATATATAATGTTTGTAGGAAAATTACTTACTTCTTATATAATTGTGGGCAGTATTTCAGTGTGTGTTATTATGGTGGTAGTATGGTGAACATAATAAATAGTATTCTATTCTATTCTATTCTATGAAAATTTGCGTATTTTCTGCTAAATCTTTAACTGGTGGCATAGACTTCTCTGAAATGTTTCACAATTTATGTCGAATGTTCCATAAGGAATTTGCCAGAACCGAGGTTGTGGGCTGTGGCATATGTCTAGTATTGTCGTGTGTACGATGCCTGTTGCGCTTGATACAAGGTCAGTAATCCTCGCGGGATGAAAAAGGGTTAACATAGCTACAAAATAAACATTTTAACCCTAATTATACAGTGTTTATACAGAATCTTTTCGGGGTTTATTCAGAAAACAAAAATCCACGCGTTCATTAAAAAAATATAAAAAGTTTTGTATTTTTATTTAAGTTAATTTTAATTCAAGTTTGAAGTTTTGATGAAACTTTTAAAGATAATATTAGAGTTTGGATTGAAGAATATAATGTAATTTTGTGAGAAAAATATAGCTCGGATAGAAAAGTTACATAAAAATTGTGATGGATTAGGGTCTATACAGCAGTTTATAGGTATATGAAACTGTCTTGTGAGATTGAAAGTGAGTTTAGCTTTAAGTTTTTCGAACCAATTTTTGAAAAACTTATTTTTTGTATAAACTGGATTTCTTATAAAAAGTACATGCAATGGTTATGTTATTGTCTTGTTGAATAGATAGATAGATTATTTGTTGCTCACAAAAGACATGCACAAGATACAAAAAACTTTTTACAAAAAAAAAACAGCCGACCTCCAAAAAAAACACTACAAAGTGAAAAATAACTTTAATTTCGGAAGTCGGTGTCTTGGGTTTTGTATTTTCGTTTTTTGCCACCGACTTCCGAAATTAAAGTTATTTTTCACTTTGTAGTGTTTTTTTTGGAGGGCGGTTGTATTTTTTTGTAAAAAGTTTTTATTTTTCACTTTTTAGTTGTGGTACCTACCCCACACACATTCGAATACCACTACCTGCTACCAGTGACAGAAACTTATCATATCATCTACATACTAAGTGGGAAAAAAATACGTATTTTGTAGCTAACTCAAAAACTATGCAAGCAAAGTTAATAAAATTTATATGGGACCAATTCGAGAGCACACCTTTTTAAACAAAAAAAGAATTTTCAAAATCGGTCCACAATTGACGGAGAAATCGGTGGACATACATAAAAAAAAGAAAAAAAAAAAAAAAACAAACATACGCGACGAACATATAACCTCTTTTTTGGAAGTCGGTTAAAAAGCTCGATTAAGTAATAACTTAAATTCGAAGACATGTGACATCTACCAACCCGCACTGGGCCCGCGTGGTGGATTACGGCCCACTCCCTCTCACAGAGAGGAGGCCTGTGTCCCAGCAGTGGGAACATTTATAGGCTGATGATGATGATGATGAAGTAATAACTAATTACATGATTTTTAGGAAATAGCAATACGGTGTCAGTATACAAAAAAAGACATTGTGATGACACTATTGGCTAGGACACACTTTAAAATAATGACTCAAAAAACATACAGAGTACGGTGTGCGTCTCAAGGTTGCACTAAATGGGGGTTCAGCTCAGCATGTGTCAGGCAAATATACCTGACGCTGATATTCTGCTGGCTCCCTGTGGTGACATATGGAATACACCTTTGCCTAATACAGGAGTGATGTTGAGTTATGTGTTACTCCATAGTTAATTAGTGATACTGAGAACCTCGTTGTTATTTTATTGGTAAAATAAAACAGGAATGTAATTCTTCTTCTCTTACTTTCGTTTAGAGGTATGAGGGTGTAAAGTTCAATCATCCTCTATTGAAAAGGGAGGATCCTCCGACCAGACGGGTGTCGTGTCTGGCGGGCCACTGCCCCACGATTGATGGCAAGTAAAAAAAAAAATCTGTTTCATAGAAAAGTGCAATACCTACGCGGTCAAAATATATGGAACAGCTGATTTTTTTTAATAACCGACGAAAAATTTCAACGCAAGGACGTTCATTATCATGTACTGAATCCATGGTAACAGTTTTCACGTCGATGTCCCTGTTACCCTGTATGGAGTTCTCGCAGTAGACTCTAATTGCGTGATGTAGGATTTGTGTGACGTCAGGTCTTTGATGTGTAGTTCGTATGTGGCGATGTAGATCCCACCACACGAGATAATCTAATGCCGTGGTAAGCAGATTAGCCTCTTTGCCAGTCAGCAAGGTTGACATTGAGGTTGATTATACAACATGAAAAAAAAAACTCTGTCTGATCCGTGAGAGTGTTGTTAAGTATCGTACTAATGGTTTATTTACGTGGTAATTTTCAGAAAAAAAAGAAATAAAAAATTGCCTCAATTTTTTTCAATGGGGAATTTTACCGGGTTATTATTACATGGGGCGCGGGCGGCCGTCGTTTAGCTTTGAATTTTTTTTGGTAAGTAATTTGGTACTAAAAATATGAGTTTTAAATCGCTTATTTCTTTTTCAATAATAATAAGATTTTTATTGCTTTTTGGTAATGTTATTGCAGTACCTTATGTGCCTCTTTCGGATCGCATATTTTTACCTATTGTATAGGGTGGTCCCGGAGTTTATAAATATTGTCAATGGTGGAGGTTGTTTTTTAATGTTTTATTTAAATGATTGCTGTCTCGTTGGTTTAGTGGTAGTTAAATAAGCAGTCTTAGGTTTGATTCCCGGGTCGAGCAGTGTTGATAGATTTTGACATTACGAAATTCTCATTTAAAGTCCGTAAGTGGCTTCCTGACCGGTTATTGGAAATAGGCTTGCCCAAGGTTATATGGGCCTTTGACATAGATAAAGTGGTAAAATGTGAGTTTATCTTTGCCTATCTTTATCGGAAATACAACCGTGATGTTTCTTGCTAAATAATTATCCTACTATCCTATGTATACTTGCGTAATTTTTTAATTGACAAAGCTTACTACACGATCTAAGATTTAATGATTATTATTAACCGACTTCCAAAAAGGAGGAGGTTATATGTTCGTCGCGTATGTTTGTTTTTTTTATGTATGTCTACCGATTTCTCCGTCAATTGTTGACCGATTTTGAAAATTCTTTTTTTGTTTGAAAGGGTATGCTTTCGAGATGGTCCCATATAAATTTTATTAACTCTGCTTCGATAGTTTTTGAGTTAGCTTCAATAATACGTACTTTTTCCCACTTAGTATGTGGATGATATGATAAGTTCCTGTCACTGTTATTTACATAGCAGGTAGTGGTTTTCGAATTTGTGTGGGGTAGGTACTATAACTAAAAAGTGAAAAATAAAAACATTTTACAAAAAAAAAATACAACAGACTTCCAAAAAACACTACAAAGTGAAAAATAACTTTAATTTCGGAAGTCGGTGACAAAAAACGAACATTCAAAACCAAATACACCGACTTCCGAAATTAAAGTTATTTTTCACTTTGTAGTGTTTTTTCTTTGAAATCGGTTGTTTTTTTTTGTAAAAAGTTTAAAAAAATATATAATTATTATATTTAATAATAATTAGTGCCTACAACAATCTGTCACCATACACATAACTGTTATTTTGTAGATTTGCTTTATGAGTGATGTCTAAGAAATTTTTGATACTGCATGTTGACATAATTATTGTATGCCTATTAGGCAGGACATAATGGAACTGTAATTTATCTAACATCTGTCAGTATAACCTATGCCCACAATAAAAAGATTTGATTGATTGATTGATCCTATTATGCTACTGTAATTATTATTTATCTATACGTTTATTCAAATAAATAAAATTGAAGTGTCTATTTGTAATGTCAAAATAATAGGTAGCTTTTTACTAAATGCAAATAGTATGAAAGTATAAATACGGTACCTACTTAAAATATTTTTTAAAAAATTTTCTATCTATTTGTTCCGGCTAATCTCCGAAACGGCTGAGCTGATTTTAGAAAAAAAAAAGTTTAAATTTATGTACAGTTTTCTAGACTAAATAAATTCCTGGATTAGCATGGTCATCCGGGGCTAATGTGTCTACTGCGCTATCGTGTCTTTTGTGGAACATCACCATAGCCACGTAGACACATTAGCCCCGGGTGATAATATTGGGAATTTAGTACCCGGTCAAACCCGGATGGCCCAGTTGTTACGGCCACTCGTGCAAGAGGTTGTGGGTTCAAAACTGGGCAAGTAACAATAACACTTTTTCAATATATATGTACTTTCTAAGTTTATCTTGGGCATTACTGACATCGGTTAAGGAAAACATCGTGAGGAAACTTGAACTAATCCAAACTAATATTTTAAAGAGAAAAGATTCGATTTTTTGTATGTTTATTTGTAATGAATAAAGCCAAAAAAACTTTTTACAAAAAAAAAACAACCGACCTCCAAAAAAAAACACTACAAAGTGAAAAATAACTTTAATTTCGGAAGTCGGTGTCTTGGGTTTTGTATTTTCGTTTTTTGCCACCGACTTCCGAAATTAAAGTTATTTTTCACTTTGTAGTGTTGTTTTTTGGAGGTCGGTTGTTTTTTTTTTGTAAAAAGTTTTTATTTTTCACTTTTTAGTTGTGGTACCTACTCCACACACATTCGAATACCACTACCTGCTACCAGTGACAGAAACTTATCATATCATCTACATACTAAGTGGGAAAAAAAAAACGTATTTTGTAGCTAACTTAAAAACTATCCAAGCAAAGTTAATAAAATTTATATGGGACCAATTCCAGAGCACACCCTTTCAAACAAAAAAAGAATTTTCAAAATCGGTCCACAATTGACGGAGAAATCGGTGGACATGCATAAAAAAAAAAAAAACAAACATCCGCGACGAACATATAACCTCCTCCTTTTTGGAAGTCGGTTAAAAACTACTGGACCGATTTGAAAAATTCTATCACCATTAGAATGCTATATTATTACTGAGTAACATAGGCTATAATTTATAAGGATATCACGCGGGCGAACCCGCTGGCGGAAGTTACTAGTTAATATAAGTCTGAAATCGCCAACTCGAAGCATGGTGATCAATGCTCGTGCCTTCTCTGTATGAGAAGAGGCCTTTGCCCTGCAGTGGGACAATAATAGGCTGGTATCACAGACAATAATAGGCTGCTATTATTATTATTCTTCCGGGTACATGTAGTAGTTTGAGTACCTGGGCGATCGAGCTCTGCTCTGGTGAAAATAGAGAATTCTCATTTAATAGTATAGGAAAGTTCATATTAATTCCATGCTGCCATGATAGTAGGTACTTACTAATTCCATGCTGCCATGTCAATATTGTAAGATAACCATCTTGTTCTAAATTTTGGGCGACTGAGATCTGCTCGGGTGAAAATACGGAGAAAACAAATTCTCCCAGATATGAGACCTAGCTAGATCGATTTTTCGCCTCGTAAATCGTTAGAGTAGTTTTCGAGAACGTGATTACAAATATTACTTGTTTAATAGTATAGGGTAGGATAAGGATGCAAGTGAACTACGGAAATCAGGTAGTTTGAAAAATGAACATTTATTTAAAGTCCACCAGCCATCTTTGGTAATTACTGGCTGGATTTATTCCGGCTTTCTCTGAATTTCTGACTACATTCGGTGAAAGACTTTTGAATGTATTTTTTTCTTAAATAGCCACGAGTCTACTGCTGATGACAGCAGGCTAGTAGTCTATTTTTCTTTGTTTTGGTATATTCTGAACAGGTGAGCTTTGGCACGTGCGGGTTATGGTTTGAGTCTTTGATTTTTGTGGTATACACAATTGTAACAGTTACTATGTCGTGTCTAGTGGTTATGGGGTCCCATTTTTGAACACGAGTTACATGACAATAATATGATACAATCATTTGTAGTTTTTGTCAGGATAACATGAAAAATAAACGTTTTTAGGATAGAAAAGATTTGCGGAATTAGAAAAGTTTAGGTAAACTAGGGATAACTGTCAATCTGACAAAAATTTTCACATTTTCACGACAGGTGTTGTTTGGGAAAAAGCACTAAAACTATGAAAAAAACTTGTAGAATTGTCGAATTGTCGGGTTTTATTAAATAGGTCCCAGGATGCAGTATGCTGGATAGGATATTGAAATGAGCAAATTTTACTACGCGTGGTGTATTTTTTTTTTGCAATTTTTTTTTGCGGTCTATGTTGAGTTTTACAGTAACGGTACATTTATCAGTATTTTATATCAGTAAGTTAATTATAAGGTTAAAAATAATAATATCTGTTTTAACGATTAATTATTTTCATTAAATATTGGAATAGGAAGGAACTACATTTTATAAAAAAATGCATTTTCCTCCAGTAATAACTGGAATTGTTAATTATTATAGGAAAAGCAAAGCCGCTTCGCAAAATATTAATGAAACACAGTTATCATTCTCGGAAAATTAAAATAATTTTCGATAATTAACCGGTATTGGAATTTTTACGAAGTTTTATGTGATTATGAAGTCCGATGCCAAGGAGATACATGCATTTTGTGTACTAGATATGCTGAAAATATAACTTTTATGAGAAAACCTTTGATACCTAAGGGAGCCGTCAATGGTTGGCCAGATTAATTAATTAGTTACGCTTCATTTCGGTTTCATGCTAAATTCTAAGCATCCCAATAGAATTTACGAATTACAGGATTTGATTACTGGTTTCTAAGAATTTTGCGCAATTTACTGTTGATTAATACGATAATTAATCTTTTAGAATTGATTAAATATCTGGATTAAAATTAGCGGCTTTCTGGAATAATACGTCTCATTTTAGGGTTTGAACATTAACTTAAACTGAACATTTCGGTAACAGCGGTATTATGACTAGATTTTTCGAAGTTGTCGAAACCCAAATTTGAATTCATTTATTTTCTCATCATTTAAATAACAAAAATAAATCCTAATTGTATCTTTAAAACGGCTTAACAAAAGATTTACAGAAGCAAAATATGAGTTTGAAAAACAAATCGTTTAAAATGTGGCTCAAATTTTCAAATATGTAATTTTAGTTTACAGAGATTCATACGATACGATAATTGTGAAAAAAAAAATACATGAAAAAAGTAACATTTTGGTGCATACATTTTTAAATTAAACGTTTTATTAAAAACTTTTTGCTTGATTTAAGTAGAAGTACTTAATTAATTAGTAAGATCGTAGAAACCTCTTAGGGTGATGAGGTTGAGTTCATCCCCTTAACAGATTCTTTGCTGGAAGAGTTACTCTTTGTAAATGTCTTTGCTTTGCCGACAATGAATCGTACTTTTAATCTTTTTCTTTTATTTGTCACTGGTTCTTTCCCTCATCTTTTACCTTTGATCTCATGGTAAAAGATATAACACGCAGGTCGTATTTTACTCAACTTTAGTTTTTTAAGAATTTCTCCTGAGATTTTCTCGAGTTTGACTTTAATGTCTTCTCAAAGTAATTCAATGACATTGAAAGATGTTAAAAGGCATCCAGAATTTTTTTATGTATTTTTTTAACGTCCTTTACGCTCTATGGCTTTAAGATGTTTTTAAGCATGGACATAAAGCAAAGAGATTTTTATCTCAAATTGATTATAAAGGTACCATTCAGTACCCGACCGCAGAGGGCAATTGCAGGCGACGTGTCGCTACGACACGACTAGTTTCTATGAAATACCTTTCGTAGCTAGCGACACGTCGTTGGCAGCTACGGGCGAGTGACAGGTGACACGTGCAGCCCAACCGCAGACCAGTAGTGCCGCCAATGCTCGAGCGACAACACGTTTTTTCTTAAACACGCTTGGAACAAGCTTACAACCTTTTTCGAGATAACATAAAACCGAACTGTTTTTTATTTAAAAGACAATACTCTCTGAATTATTATTCCGCGACACGTCGCCTGCAGTTGCCTCCTGCGGTCGGGTACGGAATCATGACTACAACGACATGAAGCCGCGACGTGTCGCCGGGACATGACGCCGCGACACGTTGCCTGCAGTTGCCTCCTGCGGTCGGGTACGGAATGGTACCTTAATCGTATCAACGAGTCGGTAAATATAGAGGCTATTAGAAGCGAGCTTTCGTGGCGAGTTTTGTTTGGCATTTTTCAGTTGTAGACAAAAGAACTTGTAGGTAATATATTTACACTATTACTGTACAAATCAACTTGTATTCATGTAAAATCCTTAGGTACATATTATATCTCTCTTTGGCTCTATTAGTCCCTAACAACTCGAATCACATATCCCAGATCCAAGTTTCTTTTTAACCTAGCTTTGTCCTCGAACTAGGGATTCAGTACCTAAACCGATTTTGTTACGTAATGTAATATAGGGCACAGCAGGCTAGTAAATATAAACTACCTACATACGAATGTGTGTTGAATACCACTCCACATGAACTATATTCTAGCAATAAAAAGCTGCTCTCAGATTTTATTATTCTCAATCTCAGTAATGGTAGTATAAGGAGGGGTTATGCGGGTTGCAGACCAAGAGCTAAGCTAAGTTAGTTTAGCTAGCTCGCATAGCTGATTTTTCATACTTGTGTGCAGACTGCAAACTATGCAAGCTAAGCTATGTGAGCTAACTAAAATATGCTCAGCTAAGTTAGTTGTGTTTGCCGATGCACAGCTACGTGAGCTAAGCTAACCCTCCCGCACCCCTTCCACACGTCCTAGTAAGTATTAATTTAAAATTCCAAGTCAGTATTAATCTTCTTTTTCTATGTGTAACGTATTCATTGGTGCGCAAATGACGTTCACAGGGGACAATTGTGTATTTTATGTATTTTTTATGTAATGTGCGTTTTGTTTGTGCAGAATAAACAGTTTATCTTTCTATCCTCTTCTTTATTTTTTTTGTGAAATGCATTGAAAAAACCGGCAAAGTCCTTGTGGACAATGAAGGTTTCCATAGTTGGTATGAATTTATCCCAAGAATAAAGTTAGTTTTGTTGTAGAAAAAAAAAAAACATAAGTACATCGCTATACGTCACGGTCAATTCTCCAACTGCCTACATGAGTGAGAGATATTTTTTATGTGATAAAACTACATTTAGAAATTTTCGGATTTATTTGCGCTGATTTTGTCGCATAGATGGCCGTATTTTTTTATTGCGTTGACTTAGAAGCTTGATTTTTTTTAAATACGTAGGTATTGGATATTAATTTCAAGTTGATACCTCCACGCGTTCCTGAGAAAAAGGGTCTGGACAGATAGACAGACGGACGTGCAGACGGGCGAACAACTAAGTGATTCTTTAACAGTTTCGTTTTTTCCTTTTGAGTTACGGAACCTTAAAAGCAAGATGGCCGTGTTCGTTTCGATTTTGGCCTCGCACCAAAAGTACGGAGGCGCGGCGACGGGATCTGAAAAAAAAAAATGCCAGTTGTGCACTTGCATTCACCGTATAGAGCCAACCTTCTGTACCTATCTATGTTGTGGTAAGACTATCAACAGAGCCCTAAGTTATTCAACTTAACCGCTAAGTAATGTACAAGCTGTTCAATATAAGTGTCGATTTACTTACACCCCTTTGTGCATGTTCTCTCTTAATTGCTTTTAGCATTTTGCTGTTTTTTGTTTTCACTGGATATTATGTTACTGCACTCTAGTGGGAATATTAATGCTGATTGTGTATGTGTTAAATTACCAGTAGCTATTGCCTGCGGTTTTAAGGGCCTGCTACACGGCTGCCAATCGCGTCCCCGACAGAGGTGACTTTGGTTGGCGACCACCATCTACACGGTTGTAAACCAACAAGGTCACATCTGTTGGGACGCGGTTGGCGACCGTTTAGCAGGCACTTTACTGGCATCCTACGGGACCTAGTTCTCGTACATATCCAGATTAGAAGCATATATTTGTTTATCAATATTTACGTTGCGTAGGTATCATCCAAATTTATGCAGTCGTTTTTAGCCCGCAGTTTTTATTCGAAGGGTACCAAACAGAATCCTATTACTAAGCCTCCGCTGTCCGTCCGTCTGTCTGTCAGCGGGCTGTATATCATGAACCGTAATAGGTAGACGGTTGAACTTTTCACAGATTGTGTATTTCTATTGCCGCTATAACAACAAATAATTAAAAAAAATATATTTTGAAAATCCAAAAGTGCACGCATTGCACTCGAAAAAAGGAAAAACAAAAAACGCTAATATTATAAATGTGAAGGTGAGTTTGTTTGTTACGCTTTAACTCTAAAACGGCTGAACGGATTTAGACGAAATTTGGTACATGGGTAAACCATGACTATGTTAGGACATAGGATACTTTTTATCCCGGTACGTTCCCGTGGGATAATTTCCGATCTCCAACAATATTACGGCACAACTGCCGACAGCTACCTACTCATGCGATGTAACCACCGAATAGAGAGGAACGTTTATTTTTAGCCATCTTTTAGGGACTACACTACTTTTAGGGTTTGGCAAACATGCGTTATTTACTCCGAACAAGTTTGCGAAACGGGTTTTGTTGAAGTTATTTACAAACATTTTATCTATGTAGGTATTTCTCCTCCCTTAAAAATATCACTATAACATATTATAAAACAAAGTACCCCCGCCGCGTCTGTCTGTCTGAATGCGATAATTTCAAAAACTAAGGATTTTCATATCATCATCAGCCTATAATGTTC
The DNA here is from genome assembly GCA_963680765.1 of Agrochola lychnidis. Taxonomy (NCBI): domain Eukaryota; kingdom Metazoa; phylum Arthropoda; class Insecta; order Lepidoptera; family Noctuidae; genus Agrochola; species Agrochola lychnidis. Next base: position 8,577,898 of record OY796855.1, on the reverse strand, counting down.
CCACTGCTGGGACACGGGCCTCCTCTCTGTGAGAGGGAGTGGGCCGTAATCCACCACGCGGGCCCAGTGCGGGTTGGTAGATGTCACATGTCTTTGAATTTTCGGTTCTAGGACATGCCGGTTTCCTCACGATGTTTTCCTTCACCGTTTTGAGAGCAGTGGTGATGAAATAATTTACACAAAGTAAAACGCCTGTCTGGGTATGAACCTATGACATACAACTCGTAAGTCGCGGCCGTTACCACTGGGCCACCACTGTTCTCTTTTTCATATGGTTTTCACTAATGGACGGAGTGATTTATGAGGAAGGTTTAGGTGTATAATTCATTAAGATTTTCTGTAAATTGGCTGAAATATGACGATGACTGTTGAAGTTTTCGGAAAAAATCATGTCAACGGGGAGCTTTACTGGCGTGCGCCGCGTAAACCAATAGTTAACTTTTGAAAACAATGTGTTACGAAATAATACATTATTTACTTGGATTAATACATAATAGTACAATACTTTCAATCCCGGTAGGACGTCCGTGGGTTATTTTCCGACAACCACCCTGGCGAAGCTTCGGGCAAAAGCTAGTGATACATATATTTGTCTTTTATCCAGACATTTTCTTCTATCTATCTGTAAGTTACAGTTAAAAAGTAATTTTTTAACTGTCTGTATATCAGACAGACACACAACCTGAACAATAGGATGTAGGAATATTCAGTTACTAGGATTTGTTCTCTTGAGGTACACTAAGACCCGGTTTCAGAGGTATTTTAACCCGTGTTTATCTATTCAATAGTGCTTTATATTGGTTGGATATCGCGTTTCTGAACAGTTATAGAAGAAAATCGTTGAAATAGATTTTGTCGAATAGAAAGAAGAAAGAAAGGAAATACGTTTATTTGCAGTAAACATGATGCGAAGAAAGATAAAAAAAAAAACGCAAATAACAAATTCAGCGCCGAGGTCGGCCCAGGAAGAGGTGGCGAGACGACCTAGATGCGTACCGCAAGGGTTGGATAGAGATGGCCCTGGAAAAGCATGCATGGAAGGATTTGGGGAAGGCCTTTGCTCAGCAGTGGGACAGTGCCGGATAAAGAAAAAAAAAATTACAAATTGGGGGAAAATTGGGATCAATAGCTTTTGAGAGATTATCTGGTAACCTCGGAAACCGAGCATGAAAAAGACCCACTTTTGATTCAAACGATTTATCAAGTTTGTTTGCGAACGATGTTTTAGTTAGCAACTAATAATAAAAAAAAAAATGCCTAGCTTTTTCCCAACTATGTTGGGATCGGCTTCCAGTCTAACCGTTTGCAGCTGAATACCAGTATTTTACATGGAGCGACTGCCGTTCTGACTTCCACAACCCAGTAACTGGGTAATATGATACCCTATAAAGAACAGTGGCACTCTGGGAGTGCCGACAAAAGTGAAAACTTGAACAATTTTACTGTGCAGGAAATACTTTTCTTTTTGAAGTTGGTAAAAAAAAGGGAAATGTCAATCATGTCTTTGTCATATCTCAATCTTTGGAATGTCATTAATTTCAAAGAAAATGTATTGATATCTTTTTGATCGTCAAAATTTGGTATCGGTAACAGTGTCGCGAGTTCAATTATTTTTTCCCCAACACAAAAATGCCCAACGCACCTAAAAAAGGTTTTTACTTAAATAAGACTGGTTGTCAGACTTTCGGGCTTCTGACAACCCGTAACGACTGTCAAAGATCCACGGATGACAGCCGGGACCAACGGCTTAACGTGCTTTCCTAGGCACGGAGGAGTCTCGGTTAGCAATTAATCATATATAACGATATTATATTTCAAATAGGAATTACGCCATTCAACCCAATTTTACTTACATAATTCAAATTCTCGTGTCTTCGAAACTTCACAGACTATACAAAGAAAATTAAACTAGTAGCAACTTAGTTACTCTCTCAAACTGAAAACTGTGGGGTGTTATTATAGGGGCCGGTGTCCAATCTCAGTTGGCTAATACAGAACAGCAGCATAAACTGAAATTATACCAAATTTTGTATTATAATTTTAGTATAAGATTTAATTTTAGTTTTTTATTAATCACTTATAATTAATTTGTTTGTATATTTAGTTTTAGTCTCGATGAGGCTAATTTGCTTAACTTTAGCCAATTTCAAATTTTATTTTATTTAAAAATTATGAAAATATTGTACATATTTAATGGTGCCCAAGATACAGGCTGTGCCTAGTTTGGGACCAACGATACCTCCTAATTGTAGTTTTGAATGAGTGTTAAAATAAATAAATAATAATAAAATCATAGACTAAAAATTCTTCGTTTTACGTTAGTTCGGTTAAATATTAAAAGTGTTGGGTTGTACAGGGTGTCCAGTAAATAGCACGAAATACTGCAGGGGGTGATAGCTTGGGTCAATACCTACCAAAACAACACTATATATGTTCAGCAAAATCTTACGGATTGACAGTTTTACAAAATTTTCCGAACTATCGAAAAATCTCTACCTTGAAACTGATTTTTAAGCATCTCGTAATAAAAAATTCCTTTTCTAGTTTTTTTTACATCAAATTATTCGTGAATAGTTACTTTACTCATTGATAAGTCTTTTTTCTATTAAAAACAAGAATGTTTCCAAGAAATAGTATTTTTTGTTTAAATTTTCATAGAACGATTTTTTTCGCATAATTTAGTAAAACTGTCAATCCGTAAGATTTTGCTGAACATATATTGTGTTGTTTTGGTAGGTAAGTACCCAAGCTATCACCCCCTGCAGTATGTCGTGCTATTTACTGGACACCCTGTATACTTACTGTGTACATGTTAAATAAGTGTTATGTAAAGTGCTCATGTGTACCTAAAAACCGGTCAAGAGCGAGTCGGACTCGCACATGAATGGTTTCGTACCACCGTACAACGTTTAGCAAAAAAAAACGTCGAAAAAAACACGTTTCTAGCACCCTGTTTAATTGTTAATTTTATTGAAGTGAAAACTTCTTTAGGCACGTTGGGAATTTTTGAGATGGGACTAAACCATTGATTTCACGACACTGTGACGACACCGGCTTTTGACTATTAAAAAGACATCAACGTGTTGATTACCGCGGTGACTTTTTTTCAAGTTTTCACTTCTGTCGACACTCCCGAAGTGCCACTGTTCTTTTTATTATTTGTTGTTATAGCGGGAATAAGAAAACACAATCTGTGAAATTTTCAACTGTCTACCTATTACTTTATGAGATACAATCCGCTGACAGACAGACGCACGGACAGGAATAGGGTTCCGTTTGGCAACCTTTGTGTATGGAACCCTAAAAATGAGTTATTATTTTTAGGTATTTTCAAGCTCTTTTGTTGATCAAACTGAGCCCACTTTTCATGGAACATTTTACCCCAATTAGATCAATATCTATTACGCTTCACTGGAAAAAATATGAAATATACAGCGTGTTAAAATTCGGTGTGTGTTTTGGTAAATGACAAATCGTGTTATGTTTACGTTTATTTTAATTAAAAAAATATAAGTGAGTTTATTGTGAGGGGTTCGTGGCTGAATAATAAAAGCTGCATGGGTTAATTGATCAGGTTAAGCTACGCTTGCAGCGGTCAGTCTGTGGATGGGTGACCATCTTAACATACCGAGACCCCTCCGTGCCTCGGAAAGTACGTTAAGCCGTTAGTCCCGGCTGTCATTCTGGGATCTTAGACAGTCGTTACGGGTCGTCAGAAGCCCGAAAGTCTGACAACCAATCCTATCAAAGGGTATCGTGTTACCCAGTAACTGGGTTGTGGAGATCAGATAGGCAGTCGCTCCATGTAAAATGCTGGTATTCAGCCGCATCCGGTTAGACTGGAAGCCGACCCCAACATAGTTGGGAAAAAGCTAGGCAGATTGATCGAGAAGTGAGTTTAGCATACAAAACATATATTTTTATTTGTAAAGCATACTCTATCTACACAAATAAATAAAATTAAAGCGTTCTTTTGTAATTTCAAATTAACAGCTTTTTACTAAATGCATAAAAACTAAAACCCGACTAAAAGATATGAAACAAGAAAATATTTCAGACAGAAGTCAAGACATAGGTACAAAAATGATCAAGGTAAAGCCGTGGTCGCATGCCATTATAATTTTGTAGGTCTACAAGCATGCCTATAACCTATAGGTCATATAGCCTATAACTAGCGGACAATCAATACGCTTCCAATGATACCTCATTTGTCAAATTATGATCGGCAGTTTAGAAGTTATGAGGTAACAGATGAACATACATACATACATACCGGTCAAAATCATAATCCTCCTTTTTGTTTCACCGTAGTCGGGTAATAAAAGTATGTACTTTCTGTCTGTCTATCGGTTTATCTGTCTGTTCTCCAAAACGGTTGAACCGGTTTTGACGGGACTTTTACTGACAGATAGCTGATTTTATAAGGAGTAACTTAGGGTACTTTTATTTTAGACAAATAATTAGGGTTATTATTCAAGCTTAAATGATTTACTTTTATGTTTAAATGATACACTGGATCAACCAAATTTAAAGGTTTAAATTAACCGTTTACATATTGCAATTATGTTATGGAATATCATAACTAATTAATGTGTTGGTATAATAACTTTATTTTATAAAACAACTAACGAACTGCCCCCGCTTCGCTTGATGTTTACTATCTGAAAAAATCGAGTTTTTTTTAACTAAATGTAAGTTAATTATAAATGTATAATACACATAAATAAACCTTTGGGAATCTATTCTCTATATGATGGTGAACACCGCATCAAAATCCATTTAGCAGTTTAGAAGAACAGCTTGACCACACAGACGGACACGAAAAGCGACTTTAATTTATAATATGTATAGGTTTGAATTGGTAATCTATCCAATTATAAGTTGAATCTTCTTAAAATTGGCTTAAACAAAAATGGATTATTTAAAAATAAAACTTCGAGTAAAATAACCGTAGTAGGCATTTTTTAATGATATTATTTTTATCGAAAAGAAATGATTTTATAACGACGTCGTTGAGACAGTTTTCCTTTTACGAGCGACACGATTTATTTTTGTTAATTGGTTCAAGTTTAATTGGATCGTCGTTTGACCTTATGCTTTGGAGACTTAGGACGAATTTCACCAACGCGATCAACACATATAAACTGCTGCGTTCAAAAACTGTCAGTGTCAATATTCTACAACAGTGATGGCACTTGACATTGGTGAAGTTCGTCTTTAGTTGCTTAAAGAATGCGGCGACGCATGAATTGTCCATAGAAACGTAATACCCAAATCATTTGCAATTTGGGTATATTTCCACCATATTATGTTGTTATTCGGATTTAGACAGTGTTTATCTAGGCTCCTACATCTTATTTTCCAAAAAACTTTTCTTAAATCAAGTTTAAACGAATTTAATTTCGCCCAGTTTTACAGCGTAAATGACATGTCTTCATATTGTTTTTTCTGTACAACAATATTTATGAAAATGTTTCTAGCTTATATTATCAAGTTACAAATAATCGAAAAAAAATAAAAAAATGAATAATATTAAGTTTTAATTCATCATTTCTGGTAATAAGGAACACATCCAAATTTATCATAAATTTTCGAAAGCTAGTAGTGCTATCGCGTCAAGCAATAATTGTCAATGTGTGCGTGGTAGTATTGCTCACTGTAGGCATATATCGCTCCGACAGGCACTCACACTAGTGCAACGTGCTTGGAATTGAATTTTACAAACATCTCGATTTGTAATTGCGAGCTGTGTTCGCAGGCCTCTTAAGGGGGTTTAGATGTGCTGATTGCGTTCAGTCTCATTGGTGAAGTTCGTCTTTAGTTGCGTAGGTTAAGGGGGATCTGTCAGTGTAGCCCGCGAAACTGCAGCACTGTTTTTAGTTGTATGTTGATCAAATTTCAATAGCATTTATAAGTAATAGGTTTATATTTAAGCAGACTCCCGTTTCGAAAATTTACCTACTTCACCAGTGTTTCTTTCAGTCAACCTTTAGAACCTTAAACATAATATCCGTTCAGTATTATTTACTCACTCTTTAAAATTCTCAAGGGATCTCTTGTAGATTAACGAACGAGTTTTGAATACTAACATGAAAAGGTAGCCATTGAAAATTAGGTACCTCTACTGGGATGAGTTTTCAGTAACATTATTAATCAGTTTCTGTATGTCAATTAATTAAGGCCTTTCGCATTCCCACAGCTGGGAATCGGCGATTTAATTTATACTGAAACTAGCATGATTTAGAACCAAAGAACTAGAAGACATGTGACATCATCGCACTTGGCCTGCGTGGTGAATTATGGCCCAGTCCCTCTCACAGAGAAGTGGCCTGTGTCCTGTTTCCTAGCAGTAGGAATATAAAAGGCTGATTTTTACCAGATTGAAAGTTTTCTCAAACAATAGCTGTTGATTCATAGTTCCCATGCAAAATAATTATTATTCTACTAGCTTTTGCTCGCGGTATTGCCAGCGTGGGGGTCGGAAATAATTTTTGAGTCACGGGAACGTACTATCAGGATAAAAAGTATCTGTGTGCTAAATTTCATCGAAATCCCTTCAGCTTTTTTGCGTGATTGAATTACAAACATCCAAACTTTCATATTTATCCTTAATATTATAAATGCGAAAGTAAGTTTGTTTGTTACGCCTTCACGCTAAAACGGCTGAACGGATTTGGATGAAATTTGGCACATATATAAATGATACCCTGGAAAAGAACATAGGATACTTTTTTTTTTCCACGGGATCGAGACTTATGCGGGTGAAACCGCGGGGCGCAGCTAGTAATAATATACAGGCTGGTTATCGATGCGAAAACTGTTACCATGGATTCAGTCAATTCAACGCAGGGTGGTTCAGAATCATGTACTGAATCCATGGTAACCGTTTTCACGTCGATGTCCCTACCACCCTGTTTACATAATATAAATATAATATAATATTATTATATAATAATAAGTCAAAGTCAAATCATTTATTTCAAATAGGCCCATGTATGGCACTTTTGAACGTCAAAAATTACAAAATAATAAAATTGATTCTAGTCGCCCCTTCCAAAAGGTAGTTTTCGTATGGAGAAGAATGGGCAAGAAACTCCACCGTTACTCTTTTAAAATGTTTTACAATATTGTTTGTATATGTACGTACATTTGTTAAATAATTATTATATGTGAAGACGATGCACCTAGAATAAAATTACTATACCACAATAGGTAAAAAAATTAAAAATGAAGCAACGATAGATAATTTAATTTGTGACAGATACATGGTTCTCACACACTAATAAAGTAGGAAGTAGGAATTGTCATTGATTGGACTTTCAACAGACATAACCATCCCACTTCCACGTCCACGTCAGCCTGATTATTTTGTAAACTATCTTACAAACCTGTTCACTAAAGCTTTTAGTATTACTTAGGCTTCCTTTCACTTGTAAACAAATTAATGTAAATAATTAAACTGCCATTAAAACCCTTAATTATATGGCTAAACAACTGTATAGGCGAGTCGGTTAAATAATCAGTTCCAGTTTATTTGGTCAGGATTTTGGTAAAAAGGTAAAACATTCCGTTCTCGACATAATTGGAGTAAGGATTTTTAGTAAAATAGAAGATTAGGGTCTTACTTAGGTGAGTCGTTTAGATGCCAATGTATACGTCTTCATAATAAACTCTCCTAGCCACATTCAAGAACTAAGCCTTAATAAATTCTAATCTTTTATAAAGCGGAAACTATGCTAGAAAGCCTTTTATTACTGTTAAAGACTTTATAGAGGACAAAAAGGCTCGTGATTGAGCTGCTCCGATAAAGGATGGTGGGCGATAATGATCCCAGTTCCTCCAGTGAATCTTGTTTTATTTTGCTAGATTTTTTTTTCTTTTACCGTTTTACATTTACAATGACATTAATATTTACTTCGTAAAGTATGATATTTTAATTATTGTGAATGTGAGGGTTATGTGAGTGATTGTTTATTTTTTCTCTCATTTAGTTTTAATGATGGTCTGGCAGTTTGAGTACTGAGCAGTGGTAGCCTAGTGGTGTCACCGTCGGACTGCCAAGTCATAGGCCTCGAGTTCGAAACCAAGGCTCCTCTGACTTTTCGGATTCATGTGTGTATTGTATAGTTATCACTTGCTTCAAAAACGGTGAAGGAAAACATCGTGAGAAAACTCAGAAGTCACTAACTCACTCTAGTCAGTAACTTGACTTCACATGCGTCGAGAAATATCTCTCAGGCATGCCAGTTTCCTCACGATGTTTTCTTTCACCGTTTTTGAAGCAAGTGATAATTATACAATACACACATGAATCCGAAAAGTCAGAGCCTTGGTTTCGAACTCGAGGCCTATGACTTGGCAGTCCGACGGTGACACCACTAGGCTACCACTGCTCAGTACTCAAACTGCCAGACCATCACTAACCACACGGAAAGGAGAAGTTTGAGAACATTATGCGGCCAACCCATCTCTATCTTTGGTATTATTTGTCGAATCGTTTTGCTTCTTAAGTTATGAATTCAGAGGCACGATTACTGACAAATTCGTGCACTGACTGGACAGGTCCATTCAATCTGTGTGGTTCTTTCCTCAAAAGACTATTTCAATCACAAATCTACATGGTTTTCACATAATCTGACCAAGATTATGTCTGACTTTTACAAGGGACCTCTGAGTTTGTATCGGCTTTTCTTTTCAGAGTAGTCAGATAAACGCCGACCTCATCTAGTTTTTTAAATATGCTTGACGTTTGTACAAACCTACTTACAGATATAAAATAATTTATCATTCATTTATCATTTTTTAAGTGAAAACTTCTTTAGGCGCGTTGGGAATTTTTGAGATGGGACTAAACCATTGATTTCGCGACACCATGACGACACCTCATTTTTGTAAACGCGATTGTGCTCTTTATTTATATTACGTTACGGATCAATGTTCTATGCGAGTATTTTAACTTAGGTTTTGTAAACGCGAATGTGCTCTACGTTACGGATTGTTCTATACAAGTATTTTTACTTTAAAGGTTTCGGAAGTATTATTTTTTGTAAACGCGATTGTGCTCTTTATTTAGATAGGTTACGGACCAATGTTCTATACATGTATTTTTCTTCCACCAAAGCGATCTTTTTCAAGTTTTCACTTCTGTCGGCACTCCCTGAGTGCCACCACTTTTTTTATTATTATCATTTACCACAAAAAAAAATGTACACTTGTTAAAACCATCCAATTCGATACATAAACGTGTTTCCGTGAAAAAAAGTAAAAAAAGATGGAAGTTTGGCCTTCAATATATCTCCGTGACCGGAAAGTTCCCAGGGAATGTTCAGTACAATAAAATATATCACAATTACGGGAAGTATAAAAGTGACTCTTGGTTTTGTTACACCTGTTATAGCGTTTTCATTTTGGTATTTTATTTATTTAAGGAGTATCAAACTGGGGTACAAAAAAAAAAGGGTACAGGGTAAGTTTTTACCCAGTGCGCAAACTTTAATACGTGACTTTACTCATCATTATGAACAACTTTTACTATAGACCAAACCTGAAATCGCGAAGAAAAAATCAGCTGTTCCCTACATTTTTGACGAATTATGCGAACATAAATGTAGGGAACAGGTTTGGTCCCATAGTAAAAGTTGTTCATAATGATGAGTAAAGTCACTTGTTAAAGTTTGCGCACTGGTTAAAAACTTATCCTGTATATACACGACTTCACCTTAAGTATCTCGCACCAGTCAAAACAATCAAAAACATCAATTCATTTCCTATACACCGTCGCATACACTCATTCACTCTCACAGACACTTTCACATACAGACACACTACGCACTGGTATTCACACTCGAATTACACTCTCACTAACAAACTTGTTTTTATTTGATATTTTAAGCACATACGGATTTATTTTAATAGATTAAGATTATGCTGTAATATAGAAGAGCGGAGTCTCCTAACACAGGCATTGTTTGCTTAAAAGGAGGCTCCAAACACGAAACCCTTTTTTGTAAACTGAAGTATAAATAAAAACATATTTTTTATAAAAAATCACTAGTCATATTTATTTAAAAATACACAAACAAATATTATTTTCATTTTGTTATTTTGTGTTTTACGAACTGTGTCCAAATAAACGTTATTCTTTCTTTCTTTCTTTAAAAAAAGCGCTTTCCACTTCCTTGTTGCCTTGCCGAGGACGGTTACAAGGAAGTTTCCCGAAATCCGGGCGAACTTGGCCCGGTTATCCGGCCTCAAGGGCGGGTAGCAGGTGATTTTTGGCGCATTATGCTCGTCATGATTGATGGGATCTTGAATAAATTATTGGATAATAGTTGCCCGGGCAATCGATTGTAGTGCCATTTGGTGGTTCATGGGCTTTTGTTTATTTGTTTTATTATTGTTTATGTTTTTGTCTCCGATGTTGCTATTTATATAGTTTTTTGCTGTCTTAGGACACATCCCCTCATTCGGTTCCCTACAAAATGGATGGTGCTGATCCACGCGTCGTGTTCGTGAATGGGCGCCATCAGTTGAGACTGGTCATCTCTTACCTGCCAGGGTTTATTTTTAATCTTAAATTTTGAATTGGTTTTTATTATTTTTTGTACATTGTTCTCACATATAGAAGCAACAAGAATAAAGTACCTAGGATTTTTTAATATCTATATTTAAAAGAGTGTCCTTGGAGTTTCTTGCCCGTTCTTCTCCATAGAGATCTACGTTTTGGAATGAGCTTCAAGTAAGTAGATTAGACGAGTAAGTAGATAGTCAGTAAGTAGGTTTGTACAAATACTTTTACACGTCGATCATATTTTATAAACTGGGGTCCTGTCTGACTACTCTTAGAAGAAAGGCCGAAACAAACTCAGAGGTCGCAGTCTCTTTTAAAGTCCGGACATTATCTTGGTCAGATCATGTGAAGAACATGTAGATTGGTGTCTGAAATGGTCTTTTGAGGAAAGAACGACACAGATTTGAGTGGACCTGTCCAGTCAGTATACGCATTTGTCAATAATCATGTAGCTCAACTCAGAATTTAAGGAGCTCAACGATTCGACAAGTAATACCAAAAAAAAAGATATTTGCGTAGGCTGCATAAAGTACTCAAACTGCCAGACCATCATTAAAACTTTTTGAGAGAAAAAAAAACTACGTTTGAATTTTAATAGGATAATGAACAACAACACACAAATGTTTCAAGATTAGAAAAAAAAAAAATCTAGAGTCTACGCACTGAGCTACGGCGTAGCGCGTTCTGTGCTACGGCGTAGCGCGCACAGCTACGACCACGGTGTCTTCACATTTTGACAACTTTCTATAAATAAAGTTGCTTCTAAACGGTTCATATTTATTGCTAAATTGACTGCAAAAGATTGCCAATAACAAAAATAATATGAAAGCAATACTAGCAATGATTCATTTAACTCTATAATTCGGGTGTTAATAATCTCAGCTCAACTCAGTGCGGTATGCTTACAATATTAATTGCTTAATTTCATTGAAGCGGACATTCCTTTGCAAATACTCAACCGGAGCGAAAATGTATCGATATTGAAATGTTTGGCATCTGTGTAATAAAAGCATTCCTGTCTCTTCATTGTGAAATTCGGACAGTAGAGTATATTGTAATGTACCGTGTGGGTCGGTTTCTTGCCTAGGTACCGGAATAATACTTAAATGGTTAATAGTACCCACAAGGTCTGTTTAATTTAAAAAAATATTGTTTGAAACCTCTTTAAGACATACTTTATTCTGTCATGGTGAGATTTTGGTCCAACGAGAGCCTTTCACTTTTTTATATTTTTAAATACGTGTTCAGCGCTCGGTGTGGCAACACGCCGTGTTCGAGTTCACGACAAGTCAATCATCATCCTGAGGATGCCTCGTTGAGAGGTGAAACACGTGTCGATTTCTTTCAGGGTTTTTTATGGCTCTTTAGAAATAGCTAAGCGGAACAGGTTACTAAATATATTCACGCCTATTGTATTTTATAATGGAACGCCTGAATTAATTAACTATATTTTTAAACTAGCTGCGCCCCATAGTTTCACCCGCAGAAGTCTCGATCCTGTAGGAATATCGGGATAAAAAGTATTCTATGTGTTAATCCAGGTTATAAACTATCTGCGTGCCAAATTTCATCCAAATCCGTTCTGCCGTTTGAGAGTGAAGAAGAGACAAACATACACACACACACTCACAAACTTTCGCCTATAATATTAGTGTGATGATTTCATAAAAATATAAACATAATATATAAAAATGTAATAAAGGAAATAAAAAAAAATCGAAATATAGTTTGCTCATAAACAGTTGCATAAAGTACCGCTTTTTCACTGCAAAAAACGTCTTAAGTTTTTATCTAACAACTAACTAACCTCAATACATTTTACTATGTCTACTACAACACATGCACGCACACACACAACAACAGACAGTTATCAAAACATACAAACACACACACATGTAAAGGCAACTTTCCCGAAACATGGCTGCTTCTACTGTACAGTCGTCGACGCAATGTTTTTAATAATATTTATTCTTATAATTCCTTGTATAGTTGGGCGCGTCTTCGTGGATTGCACGGACTATACCAGTATTTTACATGAACTCGCCTGCTATTTAATGCGTCTTTATTTGTAAAAAGTTTAAAGCAGTTTTGTACTTGAAACTATGCCTCACAAAACCGTTTTCTCGGTTTGTCTGTGAACGTAATGACAGTATATCGTATTATCACTTGCTTCAAAAACGGTGAAGGAAAACATCGTGAGGAAACTGGCATGCCTGAGAAATATTTCTCGACGGATATGTGAAGTTCAAATTCAAATTCATTTATTAATTTTGTGAACATAGGGTAAAAGATTATACAGCTGTTACAAATAAATATCGGTCCATACTACGTCCCGCCAGAAGGCATACAAAATTGTTTAGGTTAATAGATAGATAATCAAATGTAACATTAACAAAATGAAAATAAAAAAAAAGTCAAGGTACATGTCACAATTTCATGCCAATAATAATAAAATGTCAATAAATTATTGTAAGATGGCATATAAACAGATAGGTATTTAGTCACATTCTCTTCTAAAATAATAAATTAAATAAAAAGAATAAAAATGTCAATATGAAATAATTATTAGAATATTACCATAAGGGAGCAACATTTTAGCAAAAGAATTTCTCTGATAAAAACTCAGTCACACTGTAGTACGCCTTATCCTTTAAAAAATTACGTAGCCAAGTAAGAGGCCCATGGGCCGCTTTAAAACTCTGACACCAGGTTAGTTACTAACCACACGAAAAGAAGAAGTATAACGTGAGAATAAAACATTATTGGTGGAATGTGGGTGTGCTTTACACCTCTGGGAAACACTACCCCTTCTGAGAACAGGCGTGATGTTATGTTGGTACCGTGTAGTAAAAAGTCTTACGTAATACATAACTTTGATCTCAAGGACAGTGTGTACGAATATGTCTTTTTGTTGACTGCATTGAACGTTTTTCTCTTCCGTTTGTGGATTTTCCTTCCCTCTTTGTTGAAAAAATTTTTCGGTGCGTGACATTTCCCTAGAGGGCGTGGGCGTCAGCGTTTAAATCATCATCACTTTTCGAAATTTGAATTTATTGTGTAAGATTTTCTTTCTTGTGTCGGGTTTTCAGAATCTACCCTACCGCGTAAATTATGTTTTATTTCTTACCTGTGTTTTCCTTTATTTTTGTACTATTTTAAAGATATTATGTGAAATCAAATAGCATGAAACTCCCCTATCTCCTAGAAAATTATACGTCGAACATTTCTAAAAACTTCTGGCGGTTACCTACCGACATTACTTTCGTAATAAGAATAGTTTGTAATTTTATCATATTCTTTATGAGGGTTTAAAACCCGTATATTTCTTTTAACTTTTAAAATTAAAACTAAAAACTGTTACTAACTTACGTATCCACCTCAACAGCAGTATTTTTATGCACAAAGAACGGGATTTCGTCCCGAGGGTTGAAAACCGGAGAGATACAACACATTAACTAATTAAAAAGAAAAAAATCTGATTTCTTTACTTCATTTGGTGCAGCAAAGGGTGTGTTTGATGTTGAGGTTTTCCTCGGGCTATTGCCGAGTTACATTTTGTTGGAAATAGTCGTGTTTTAGTAGAAAGTTTAAAGAAAAGTCGTGTCCCTGCACTAGGAATGTCTTGTTTAGATTAACAATACTTTTGAAGACTTTTGACTGCCTCATTGGTCTAGTAGTCGCAGGCGCTACTGCTGAGCATGAGGTCCTGGGTTCGATCCCCGGGTCGAGCAAAGTATTATTGGGAATTTCTCAGTAGCAGCCCGGAGTCTGGATTTGTGCCCGGTTGATGGCAATAGGCTCGCCCTCTATTACATGGGACTTAAACAAAACTGGCGAAATGTGGGTGTCCCTACTACAGGTACACCTCTGCCCAACCCTTCGGGGAAACAAGGCGTGATGTTATATTATGAACTTTTAAAGACGGATATAACATTCCTAGTCCAAGATAATAATTTATCATGTCCTTACATTTAAACGAAATCGGGGTTTTCAATTAAACTCCAAGAATATAATTATAATATCTTGCCGTATATTTTGAAGTGATTCTTGTGCTTTTCAATGTTGATATTATGCTTTTGAAGAGGATTGATTCACTTGCCATTCACCAGCAACTATTAGGACATTCGCTGCCCATTATTTGGTCAGGGTATTAGATCTATCAAGTTAGTAAGAGCTATTACGTTGTTCAGGACCATGATACAAAGTTACCAGTAAGAATGTTCGGGTATTTTTCAATTATCCTGTATGTTGTAGTCGTGTGTGGTAGATGTGCTCTCCCATTCGTTACTTGTGATGGACCTGTTTAATTATCTATCAAAAAATAAAATGGCCTTATAATAAACTCATCATAACAAAGAGTATTCGAGCATTATTAGTGAGTTGTACAAAATTTCTGTCAGCTAGGGTCACGAGGGTCGCTGTAATTATTATATTAAGCCCTCTGTTGTCGAGTGTACTTGCCAAGAGTTTAACAGCCATTTTGATTTTCATTATTGTATTGTGTCGTTGAGTGGTTTGTTTTTGCAGATAATTCTTTTGTTAAAAAGCGGTTATTTTTGTGGGTTTTCAAACTATTGCATAGCTTTTATGGCGGGCTTTGATCGCGACGACCGAATCAAGAAATTCCGTAACGTAACGAAAATAAAACCTAACACCCCCACTCCACCTACCATGTAATGACGGTTCCCATGACAACGTGATGTTGTCATAGGAAACGTGATGTTGTCATGGGAAACGTGATGTTGTCATGGGAACATAATTTTTGTTTTATGTCATCACGTCATCATCCCAAGTGTAACGTTGACAAATAGGAAGTATGGAGGTTACAAATGCTATACAATAGCTTTACCGCGGCAGTCCCCGAGTGCCACACGTTTTTTTTAAAATAATAAAGTGATTAGTAGTTGTCTGATATGGTTGATTGAATTGAATCTATGTTGTAACTTGTAAGGAGCGACCTAAAAGCTACTAGTATATTTTACTAGTAGCTATGGGGGACCCACAGCACAGCGCTGATTTTCAATGGTCACCCGAAAAAAGACGTACGGAAACCGAGCCAGGTTCAGTGATTTGTACATAAATAGGTTAAAAAAATAAAATAAACAGTACTTAGAATATAATGCAACTAACTATACAATCAAAATACTTGATTGATAAACGGGAAGAGATATCATAACGCCTCGTTTTCATTGGGAAACATAGTTGAGAAACAGTTGCGAAACATTGTTTCAACATCAAATGTTACTAGATACGATGTTGCTCAGAGAGCTTAGACAAAGTAACATTCAGATGGAAAAGTAAAAAAAAAAAAACGTGTGGCACTCGGGGACTGCCGCGGTAAAGCTATTGCACAGCATTTGTAACCTCCATACTTCCTATTTATCAACGCTACACTTGGGATGATGACGTGATGACATAAAACAAAAATTACGTTCCCATGACAACATCACGTTGTCATGGGAACCGTCATTACATGGTAGGCGGAGTGGGGGGGTGTTAGGTTTTTTTCGTTACGGAATTTCTTGATTCGGTTGCTGCACTCAAAGCCCGCGATAAAAGCTATGCAATAGCTTAAAAAAGACTATCGAAAAGCTTAAATTATGCCATTCCTGTTGAAAGTCATTATAAAAATATGAAACGCTTTGAAAGCGATTGCCACTTCTCTACTCAGTTTTTGTTTCCCATTGGATACGATTCCCACAAAGCAAAACATGTTGCTAAAACAAAGTTGCATAATTTGTTTCCCTATGAATACACGGTGTATAAGTACTACATAGATTCAGGTCTAATGGCTAAGGAAAGATCCAATAGAAACCAGATTATGACCGTGACATTTGCTTCTACAAAAAAACAGTGTATGCGATGAATGAATGAACGATAGCTAAGTGCCGTTCATTCATCATTCACCGTCTCGTAGTTAGCATGATGGATAGCGTTCACTTTCGAAGTGATCTGAAATTCTGAAGTTATTAGAATTTTTAGGATTTCACATGTAACGATGAGTGATAAATCGCTTTGATGAAAATGGGTTTTTCCACATGTCATGACTATCTCAGGCCAGTTATTATATGCCCTTGTTCAGCTAGAGCCCATGCCTTGTTATTATTCATACATGATTACGGGTTAAGACGAATTAATGGACGTATCATAAAACAGTACGAACTTGATCATCTTTTGTCGGTAAAGGCGAAAGCTCGTAATATTCTGGGACGATATTACTATATTAAAGCATCCAAAGGATAGCCTGGTTAAGCAAGCCGACAACTTCATAGGTTGACCTGCGAGATGCCATATAGAAGAAAGAAAGAAAATAAATTTATTTGACCTAGGTTAAGGCACACAGGTTTCAAAAACAAAAACAAAAAACGTGTGGCACTCGGGGACTGCCGCGGTAAAGCTATTGCATAGCATTTGTAACCTCCATACTTCCTATTTGTCAACGCTACACTTGGGATGATGACGTGATGACATAAAACAAAAATTACGTTCACAACATCACGTTGTCATGGGAACCGTCATTACATGGTAGGTGGAGTGGGGGGTGTTAAGTTTTTTTCGTTACGGAATTTCTTGATTCGGTCGCCGCGCTCAAAGCACGCGATAAAAGCTATGCAATAGCTTAAAAATACAGAGAAAGCTTAAAACAGTATTGTGTGCCTCACGGCTGCGACAAATAGGCCCAGTCAGCATAAATGCCAGACAACTAGTGCCTGACGCTGGTTTTCAACTGAACCTTATGTTACGAGTACGTCTTACGGATGTAATTCAGTCAGAAAAAAAAGTTTTAGCAAAAATCTAACCGATTTCTTACGAGCATCGTATAGACATGAGACAGTTTTGCGAATAACTTTTGTAATGACAATGTAATTCATGCCTAGGTCAGAAAATTGTGAAAATGATGTCCCAGTTATAGTAATTTGACGATAAAAAAACCTTTTATTAAATAGATAGTTACAGTTTGTACGACAAGAAGGTGACTAGCAAAATTTAAGTTAAAAAAACACTCTGGGAGTGAAAACTTGAACAATTTGTAAAAAATACTTCCAAAATCTTTAAAGTAAAAATATTTGCATAGAACATTGATCCGTAACATAATATAAATAAAGAGCACAATTGCGTTTACAAAAATGAGGTGTCGGTAACGGTGTCGCGAGTTCAATTGTTTTTTCCCATCTCAAAAAAGCCCAACGCGCCTAAAGAAGTTTTCGCATCAAAAATTACTTAGGCGTTTGAAAATGTTGCTTTGATATCAATACGGTGTCCAGAATCTTTCATAATCTGTAAGAATCGCCTGTCATCCTTGAGGATTTTTTTCAGTACTTCCTGGCGATAGCGGGGTTAAATGACATCCATATCAATTAGGTATATGATACGTTTAAGTTTGACGAAATTAATTCTGTTTACATCACATACTCGTATTTAATTTTGTCGTATTTATTTATGTTTTTTTATTCATTTTCTGATGTACAATAAAGAATATATAAATAATAAATAAATAAATGAATACGTAACATGTTCTAGTAACAAACAGGATAAATTTCCGTTAATAAAAAGACTAACTAACCACAATATCCTACCTCTCCTATAAATATAAAATCCCCGGTCCACAAATACATTTTCAAGGTTCGATGAGGTACGCGTTATCGATGTACCAGGAAACGGAAGCAAGGTCGGAGGCTGCGCGGGACTCGATCGTGACCTAGTCCCGGGTCAAGATCACACGGGATGAGAGGGAGGCTGGGGGCTGGCGGATGTGCGCGCGCCGCCATGTTGTCGCATTGTGAATGAATTTCAAAGTGATCCGTTTCCGTTGATAGGATGTTATTTCTTGTGTATGCAATAGTGTGTTTATGTAGGTAGGAAATGATTTATTTATGATTGAAGTACAATTAACTTTTATGAAAGTGGCTCTTAAAAAATATAAATTTAGCCTTGGCAAGGCGCCTTATTCAATCGATACAACGATTTTTTAAACCTGGCAAGATTAGTCCATAATTGTAATGTGTAATTAATGTTCGGGTAGCCCCCCAGTCTAGAGCGACTGCTCATCTGAATTAATCATTATTATTTATGCATTGATACTGCGAATATCTCGAGCCTGCGCGGGACTCGATTGCGACCTAGTTTCGGGTCAAGATCAAATGGAAGGGGGACGAATCTGACCCTAAATGGCATGCGCACGCCGCAAAGTGAATGAATTTCAAAGTGATTCATTTCCGCTATTTGGATGTTATTTCAAGATGTGTATGTTGCAGTTTTATGTGAGACGCGTGTATTTCTGGGGAAATATACTTTGTCAATTTATAATTTTATTAGAGCTGTTCTAATGAACATAAATCAGTCTCGCCTTGACGAGGTGAAAAGACAATCGCCCCTTTATTAATATTGTAAATCATAATTAATTATTACGTATCAATATTTACATTCATCATCTGCCTAGTCCTTTCCCAACTATGTTGGGGTCGGCTTCCAGTCTAACCGGATGCAGCTGAATACCGTATTTTACATGGAGCGACTGCCTGTCTGACCTCCATAACCCAGTAACTGGGTAATACAATACCCCTTGGTAAGACTGATTGTAAGACTTTCGGGTTTCTGACGACCCGTAACGACTGTCAACTATATTTACATTGCTACTGCGAATATTTCGAGCCCGCGTGGGTCTAAATTTCGACCTATTCCCGGGTCAAGAGCAATTTAAAAAAGGAGTCGGGTTTATATACATATATTTGAATGAATTTCAAAGTGATTGTTTTCGCTGTCAGTTTTATGTGTGACATGAGCGTGTTGGCGGGATTTTTTTTATTTATTTTTAGAAAATTAATTTATCATTAAGACCGACTGTCTTTATATGATAAATTAATTTTATAATAAACATAAATCACGCCTTGATGAGACAGCGAGGACATAGTAATCAATCATCAACTAATTATGTATCAAATAATTTCTAAGGAGACGCAAGTAACTTCCTCAATGTATTACAAAAGTTTTGAAACCCCTGGGCTTGTGGCTAAGTAATAACAGCCGTACAGGTCGATCGATTAGGTTAAGCTACGCTTGCCGCGATTGGGCCGTGGATGGGTGACCAAGACCCCTCCGAGCCCCGGGAAGCACGTAAAACCGTTGGTCCCGAATGTCATTTGTAGATCTTTGACAATTGTTACGGGTCGTCAGAAGCCCGAAAGTCTGAAAACCAGTCTTACAAAGGGGTGTCGTGTTATCCAGTAATTGGGTTGTGGAGGTCAGATACGCAGTCGCTCCATGTAAAATACTAGTATTCAGCTGCATCTAGTTAGAATGGAATCTGACCCCAACAGGCTACGCAGACGATGATATAATGACCCTTATTTGATGCAGGTCCATCAAATTACAGTCATTATCATTATCTTAAATATAATAGAATGATTACACGAAACTATGACAGTTCTCAGAAACCTCAGCACATACGGACAATAATAAAAAAACAGTGGCATTCCGGAAATGCCAATAGAAGTGATAACTTGAACAAGATCGCCTTGGTGGAAGAAAAATACTTGTATAGAACATTGGTCCGTAACCTTATCTAAATATTGAGCATAATCGCGTAAACAAAACCTTTAAAGTAAAATACTTGCATAGAACATTGATCCGTAACGTAATATAAATAACGAGCACAATCGCGTTTAAAAACGCGCCTAAAGAAGTTTTCTCGTCAAAATAGTCTAGTACTTTATTAAAACCGATAACGTAGAAACCCAACAACCTTTCAAACATTAAGACAGCTTTACTGATACCAATATTGTGATAGCAACAGAAAATCCCCAAGCACATAACGTGACTAATATTCTCTGTCCGAATTTGTTACATAATAAGCTGTGCAGAGTAAAATGGAAATATCCAAGCTTAATATCCCCACAAGGGGATTACCTGGTATGCTAATGAGAACGTCCAATATTTAATGGCTGCCAATATACTGAGTATTACCGATCGGGTATTATGATATGTTGAGGGTAAAATCTTCTTTGTTCTGGTTTTAGCTTCGCTTTATTATACTAAATCGAAGTCAAAGCTTTCATTTTTTAGGATTCCGTACCTCAATAGGAAAAAACGGAACCCTTATAGGATCACTGGTGTGTCTGTTTGTCCGTCTGTCACAGCCAATTTGCTCCGAATCTACTGGACCAATTCTGTTGTTTAGACAGACGTGTAACGTAAATAAATGAATTTATAATATGGTGGTCACCTTTCGGGAGAAATTGGAAAATTAAAAAAAAAAAGTTTTGTAAACTGTACCGTGTGATGCATCAAATGAAAGGGCTTGTTGTGAGAATATAAATATTTTTTTTTTTAAATAAATGTTTTAACAGATATTTAAGAAAATTTATGAAAATTTATTTAGGTATTATTTCCGTTAGAAAATAAACTGTCGAAAAATTGTGAACTGGGTGAAATGGGTTAGATACAACCCTGGATCTAGAAGGGGGCAAACCGGGGCATCCGCGCCGGGCGCCAACTTCAGGGGGCGACAAATTCAAGCGATGCAGACAAGTGCACCATCCCGCACACCGTAACATTGCAACAAATGAGACGCGCAGCACATATAATCTTTCTATTTTTTTATTTTTTACATCAGTTTTGGCACCCCTGTTGGATTGGCGCATTATCGATTGATAAAATTTGATTAATATGTTGCTGGCAAAATTTTTATGCTGAGAAAATTTTAATTTCGAGGGCTAACTTAGCGCATCCTCATATAAGATTGGCGAGGGGCGGCAGACGGCAGTTTTTGCCCCGCCTCAAATAAATTCTAGATCTGGGGCTGGTTAGGTTGGGTTAGAACTGTGACCAACCTGTGAGCGTTACTTCCAAGTTGCTCGCTACTGAGGCTGTTTAGTATTTGCGCAATATCTCAAGCAAGTCTGATACAGATAGTGCAATCCACGAAGACGCGCCCCACTCGGCGATTACTGTACTGTAAGCTGAAGATCTAGTACGGCGCGGAGCGGAATGGGGCGCGTCTTCGTGGATTGCACTATATATACAAGTTCACAATTTGTCGATTTCCCATGTAAATTGTAAATGGTTTGTTGCAGTTTAAAATTTTTCGACAGATATAAATTAAAAGAAGATTATCGGTGTGATTTAAAAGAAGATGTAGTGACAAAAATTGAAAAGGGTATGCTGAGATGGTTTGGGCATGTTGAGAGGATGAATGAAAGGCGACTAACAAAATGTATTTACAAGGCTGATGTGAAGGGAAAGGCCGGGCGGGGACGCCCTAGGAGGACATTTACTGACCTTATTGGTGATGTTCTTCAGAAAGGCCAGGTGCGTAGTACTCGCAACCGGCGTGCGTGTATGACCAGATGTATGAACGTAAACGAGGCAAAAGGACTATGTAAGGATCGTAGCAGGTGGCGTTCTGTAGTTTCTGCCTACCCCCATGGGAAGAAGGCGTGAGTTTATGTATGTATGTATATAAATTAACGGAGTTCATAATTATCAAAAAAGGTGTCTAAAATTACACTTAAAAAGTAACAGAATTAAATTTCGTTAAAATTAAATGCTATTATATCAACGCTAAATTATGTAAACTAATCCTAAAACAAAGTTAACATTCATATATTCAGAGTAGAGCATTACATTTTTTGCAAAAACAAATAAACAAAACATAGTGTAGATAAAAAATAAAAAAATGAAGATAAAAAAATAATATTGGTTCAGTTTTTTTATTTTTTTCTGTACTAAGAAGATAGAGGTGAATGCTCCAGTTATGCTCTCCAGTTTTATGAAATATGGTAATGCGAAATTCTTGTAAAGTAACACAGGTGGGCAATATTGGAATGGTCAGAAGTGGCAGCATGTTTTAGTTTATTGTGACTTATCAGACCATTAACTTCGGAAAATATTTGTTTTTTGTTAAAGGTAAAAAAGTATCTTACTATAAAAATAAATTATTTTTAGTCAAATATTTATTTCATGAGGTTTTGTAATCCCTATTTTATTATGATCCTGATTTAAGTTGTAAAAAATCAAAATACGAGTGAATTAATTTCGAGGCATTGACGAAAAAATTCAGAGAAAAATTAATAACACGATTCAATTTCGACCACAGGATTAATAAAAATTAAAATGTAATAAAAAATAAACGTTCCAATTTAATTTTCTAGTAACTAGATTTTTACGAAATTTATTTAAAGCAATAAGCCTCAAAAATTATTTGAATCTTTAAAGAAAATGTTCTTCGTTCAATAAAAAATTCTGTTTTTATTGTTTTATAAACATATTATAAATTAAAGTCGCTTTTCGTGTCTGTCTGTGTGACCGCGGTGTTCTTCTAAACTACACAACGGATTTTGATGCGGTTTTCACCATCATTTAAAGAATTTATTCCGTACGGTTTTTGTGTATGAAACATTAATACACAAAAACCGAAAAAAAAAACAAAAACAAAAAAAAACCCAAATAAAATTTTTTTCTTTCTTTTCTTTTCTTTCTTTAATATTAAACTTTTATAAAATACAGAAATATCAATGTTTCGTCGATGCTGGGCCGGATCGCTAGTTTTTTATAATTATAAAACCAGTATTCATGTCATCATTTTCTATAGATAATTATACTTTTAAAATCTCCTTTGTATTGGATGACGTTGATTGATAATTTTACAAGTATTGCACCGATAAATATGTTCATATTTTATTTACGTATTTTGAAGAGTTTCAATCGGTTTATAGATCGAATGATTGACGACGCTATTCAATATTTTTGTTTAGGCATTGTAATTTGAATTAAATTAATCATTTTGTATATCAAACAACTCTTTTATGAAAATTCGTTAGGCATTTTTGATAATTTTAAAATGTTTTATAAAAAGAGTTAACAAAGACCTTAAAGGCTACAATATTTAAAGTTTTTAAACTGGTATTACTTAATTTAAGGTCTTTAATTTTTTAAATAAAACTTTAATATTTTTATAATAAAACATTATAATGATAACAGAGAGCCGTGCACCCACAGCTTTCTATTTCCCAGAAGTATGTTCTTCTTTTGTCCGTATAATCAGCCTACAACGTTCCCACTGCTGGGACACAGGCCTGCTCTCAGTGAGAGGGAGTGGGCCGTAATCCACCACGCGGGCTCAGTGCGAGTTGGTGGATGTCACATGTCTTCGAATTTTCAGTTCTAGGACATGCCGGTTTCCTCACGATGTTTTCCTTCACCGTTTTGAGAGCAGTGGTGAAGAAATTGACGCATTCAAGGACACTGGACGAGACACAATGGAAGTTTTATTATTATAACGCCTAAGGGCGGTTAGTGTCTCTCAAAGTGTTAAATAAACAAAGTAAAGTGCCTGCCCGGGTTCGAACTCACCCACTTTATTAATTTTAGGAATTTTTGTACACATATGCGACGATATCAACCCGATCGTGCTTTTACAAATGACGACTAACTCCTCAACTAAATTAATCTCAGTCACACAAAACTTAATCTAATTTATTATCTAAAAAGTATTTAATATTTTTGCTGCTTCAGACGTAGGCTTAGCTAAAATACCATAGAACATTCCAACATCCATTACCAACAATTTCAACGCGTTGAAAATGCGTTTCTTTTGCTTGTATATCGGTCACATTCCACCAACAAATGCTGTGCATCCTCTATTTTACCACACACCTCACAGTTAAGAGAGTCCGATATTCTCATGAGATAAGCAAAGTTGTTTAGTGGAATATGTTTTGACCTCAAACGATACGCAGCAACAATTTGACGGCGACTCAGTTTCGACCCAGAGAACCAGGGTATATGAGGAGGCTGCTCCTCTTGATTTGGCCTGTGATTGAACAAAACTCTTTTGTATGTTGTATATACTAAAACTCTGGCCGCACTGAATTGAATCCCTTTGTTTTAATGATTCGGAAGACACGCGACTATTCCCGCCAGTTTGTACAATTCGATGCAATTGGATTTCATCCCGCAACCCGCGCGGGATTCAATTCAGTTTGGCCAGAGCTACGCACAACAGATTTTAACTCCGGGGTTGCGTTTCAAAACTCTTAGTAATTTGTATTCAACCTCTAATCTTGAGAAATATATCTTCCAAACATATTTTGTTTTTCTTAACTTAAAAAGTTGCGCGTTGTCTGTTAGTCTTTCCCGGAACTGTCTTGTATGAGTCACCATCATCATCATCATTTCAGCCGAGATACGTCCACTGCTGGACATAGGCCTCCCCCAAGCACCGCCACTTCGACCGATTCTGTGTTTCCCGTATCTTGCGGATTCCTGCGGTCTTCACAAGGTCATCGGTCCACCTTGTGCACCTTCCAACGCTTCGTCTTCCTGGACGCGGTCGCCACTCCCGAACCTTTCGGCCCCATCGGCCATCTGTTCTGCGAGTAATGTGCCCTGTCCACTGCCACTTAAGTTCAGAAATAAAGAGATCCGTAGATCCGTAACCAACATAGCCCGAAGAATTGCCAAACTACGCATATTATGCAATCCAAAATCAATAATCAATTAAAATTAATTAATAAAATCATCGAGCTCGCATTGTATAAAGCGGAGTGTTCATTAACGAACCTTCCGACATATAGGCTAGGTACACATCATTAATCACAGTCGGGTGTGCACGTGTCGTTAATACTTACCCTTATAGTGTACCTATAGCGAAACGTGTCTTTGAAAGAAAAACTCAAAGGAGTGTGCCATATGCTTAACGACGAACGCAACAAAAAAAAAACCGTCTGCAACAGGCTAGTCGAAAAATACAAAACCATCGATCCAAAAGCCAACAGGGATATTGTGGTTAAGAAGATTAATAAATCTTAGAACTGCATATAAAAATCAGATTGACAGAACCAAACGGCTTGGTACGTGACGATGGGAAGAGACCAGATGGGATGACATTGTTGCCTTGGAAGGTGGGTAGGCCTCTGGTGTGGGATGCAACCTGTGTTAACACCCTCGCGCCATCCCATGTTCCTAGCACGGCGGGCTGTGCTGGCGCCGCTGCTGCGGCTGCTGAGACCCTCAAGCGGCGCAAATTCTGTAACCTTATGGGTAACTACAATTTTGAGCCGTTTGGGGTCGAAACGCTTGGATCATGGGGCCCGAGTGCGCGTCTCCTTTTTAAGGAAATTTCTCGTTGACTGGTCGACACTTCACGTGACCAGAGTGCTGGCTCGTTCTTTGGCCAAAGAATTAGCATTGCCATTCAACGTGGCAATGCTGCCAGTCTTCTGGGCACGTTTCCGGATGACAGCGATGCGGACGAATACTTCGACGCCTGAGTGTCGTTTTGTTTTTATTATTTTTATTTATACAGATAGTTTATTTTAGTACCTAATGTAAATAGTTAGCTGTGTCAAAATCAGATTAATAAATAAAAATATCGTGTAAATTCGGAACATAAATTGACGAGATTTATACTCCTCGCTTATGGTACTTCGAGTTGCTAAGTTTTTGTCAAGCCCAATAACCGACATAGCCCAAAGAATTGCCAAACTACGTATATTATGCAATCCAAAATCACTAATCAATTAAAATTAATTAATAAAAATATCGAGCTCGCATTGTATAAAGCGGAGTGTTCATTAACGAACCTTCCGACACATAGGCTAGGTACACATCATTAATCACAGTCGGGTGTGCACGTGTCGTTAACACCTACCCTTATAGTGTACTTATATAAGTATTATATTATTAATCGCACCTGTTGTTGGGTTTCTACGTAGAATTATAGTGTAAAACAGAAGTCTCAAATAATCATTTGGGTCGAGTAGGGATTGAATTTTTGTATATGTCACGGGTAAAACACGAAGTGCGGCTGCACCTAGTTTTAGCCGGCTACAACTAGGTGTGGCCGGTAGCAGTTGGTTAAATTTAGTTGTAGCAAATGAAAATGGCTGAAAGATAGGTTAGGTTAGGTTAGAACTGTGACCACATAACACACCGCACGAGCCGAGCGAGCGAAGCGAGCGGCGCCGCGGCAGCGGCATGCGAGTGCTAGGGTCTATTGAGGCAAGTTTAACCAACTGCTACCGGCCGCTTCGGGTTTTAGTCATAACATAATTATACAATTGATGTTTTTTTCGCGATTACGACCACGCTTTTTGATACATGCTTTAAATAGAGAATTAAAAGAGCCTCCGCGTATCAACTTAAAAAAAGTCAGTCAGAAAGTAAAGAAGAATTATCTGAACCTTGGTCTTGGTAGACCTTCGCGAAGCATAAAGGAGGGTTATGATTTTGACCGGTATATTTGTTTTTTTTATTTATTTCGATTTATTTAGTTCATAATGTTACAGTTTTCTTTTTACATAACACCTGCCAAACTGTAAAGTAATGTGGGAATGTATGTTCATCTGTTCCCTCATATTTTTTTAACTACTTATCATAATTCGACAAATGAATATGGATATGGCGCCGTCTAGAGGACATAAAGTCAAGAACTAAAATAAAAACAGACAGACAAATTAAAAAGCCCGAGTCACACAATCTGTTCGATTTATGCACGACATGTGACTCCAGATTTTTAATTTGTCTACTGTTTGTGATGTCTTGTTCATACCTTTTTAGTTGGCGTTTTGTCGTCGTTGGTTTTTTTTTTTTTACACTAACTCATTCGTATTTTAGTTTATGCCAAATGTTAACATAAAGTACTGCTTATAATTAAGTAGTCATCACATAATGGTTCAAGTTAAGTTTACTAACATCTGTAAGTGCAGCGGTTAACCGTCTGTTAATCCTTAAAATATTAGCTTAAACAAATTGCCGATTAAACTAGAATAGATTTATAGAAAATTAATCGTTACCTAATCCTCTAATAAAATGTTATGGACACGCTATAAATTGTGGATGAGACACATCAAAAGGTTATAAAATGAACTTTTAAAACATCAATTTTATTCGAAAAAGTTTAATTTGTAAATAACTTTTTGAACGAGTCTATAATGTTTCGAATCCTTTAAATGAACGAGTTTAAAACCAAAAGTCAATTTGAAAATGGAATTTGTTTCATTTCACTTAAAATTGTTTGTTTTTTAAAGAATGTTTATAGTCTTTTGCATTGTTTGCATTGCTTATTTTTTTTTGTGTAGTAGGTAGCTAAGGTCTTTGGCTTTTTGAATTATTTCAATGTCATGTAAGTTCAAGGTCTCCGGGGTAATCGCGTAACACAAATACAATAGCAAGGTTTCATTGCGCTATTAATGTTGTAGAGCAGACAATTTTTCAATATTTTTGATTTTTCCTTCAAAATCCTTCGGATTGTGATTGAAAGTGTGTAACGAAATTGAGATGTTGGTGTTTTATTAATTTTTATGGATCGTTTTGTAAGGTGTGGGTATGATTAGCGTAGTTAAAGGCGCGTCACGTCCGAAGCCCCATGGGTAGCCCCGCTCAATCCTCCTGACTGGCTTATTTTTTAGCTGCGCCATGAGATTTTTTCATAAATCTCAAAACTGCTTTAATGTCACTTTGTGTACACTCAAAATGTGTTTTACGATATTAAAATTGTTCTAAGGTCAATATTGTTTACTCATCTAAGTCTTATTTCAATTTGATTTATACGTCTTTGACATTTCTCGGGACCCAGGGGTCCCAGACCTTTGGAAGGCGTATGAGGGGCTGAAGCCAACTCGCAGAGGCCCCTTAGACGTTTTTAATGAAATGAGGTACCAACCGACGATTATCCCTGTTCGCACTATGCAAGTGCAGCCAAGGACAAACCCCGGTTGGTGTAGGACTATTGTAAGATAAGGAAACAAAGATATCACTCTATGGGTTTGGGTTACTAAAGTGGACTGGTCACCTGGAACTATGGAAGGACTATGGCCCCTGCCTGATCTATGTTTTATATGCACACGGATAAAATGGCAGGGGGTGACTTGGAATTTGATTTATTATTAATTTTAAAACGCGAAAATTTTTGTTTCCCGCCCGTATTATCCTTTAAGCGACGTAATACAGAATAATAAAAATACGCAGTCTCATTTATACTTCCTACGCCATAATAAGGCAATTTGTGAGAAGACTCATACCATAGTTAGACCAATAACATTTCTTATTCTGTCTAGATGTTGGGTGGTCTTTTCACAAATTCATCTGTAGTTTTAAGTTACTAACAATAGTGGTTTTAGTGCTTACATGTTACTAACAATTTATAGATCTTTTTGTTATCTGAAATAAAATGATTTTATTTATTTATTTAAAATATAGGATCTTACATAATTCGTTTTATTTCCTCAAGATCGATTTTAATAAGAAAATAGGTAATTACGTCCCGTCATATTTTACCTATCACTTCTGTTACCGGCAGTAATGTTATAAGATATTTTCTGCAAAACATCCTCATAATATTACCTCCATCACCATAATGTTTTATTCAAAGAAGATTCTCGATCAAAACGTTATTGATCTCGGTTCTTATACAAAAGCGAGGTTCGAACATCCTTCAGTGGACCGAATAATGGCTTTGAAAAGGAGTAGGTCAAGACCATGCCCGCGCCCGGGCGGGCAAGCGGCCTGTTTACGGTCATGACCAACATCGTGAAACACGCCCACTTTTTATGACGGGCATTTATAATTCCCGGCCATGGAAACCTTTTTTATCATCTCTGTCCAATCGTGACAGCTTAATATTTTATGTTGACATAAAAACGTTTTATGTTTTCTTCTTGTTTTTTTTTTCGGCCTTTTTGAAAGTTGTGTCAGCGTTGTTCGAAGTGTGTTGTTTAAAACAAGAATTCCCGCAAAATTTCGCGTTATTTGCATAAGTTTTTAATTAGTCGAGCTTTTTAATTCATATTATTTATGCACCTTTGTAGGTCATGAGCTATCCGAATATCTGAAAATATTTGGCTTAGATCTTAAGGCGCGAAAATTGATTCGCTGTTACAATGTATAGTAGATATTACATTTGTCCATCCTCATACATATTACATCTCCTTTGGGGGTTTTCTATTAATAATCAATATTTATATAATAAATAAGAAAGTAACTCTGTGTCTGTTTGTTATCTGTCGCGTCTTAACGGCCGAATGGATTTCGGTGAAATTTCGCACATAGGTAGACCTGGGTTAGGAAATAATATATTTTTATCACGGTAGTATGTTCCTTTGAGATAATTTCCGACCTCCATGCGGGAGAAGGTGTGGTAAAAACCTAGTATCCATAATAATAATTAGCCCGTATTGTCCCACTGCAGGGCAAAGGCCAACCTTTCCTTTTTCCACTCAACTGGATCCTGAGCCAATATGGACCAATTCCTCCTATAAGCATCAAGTTCGTCCCGCCATCTACGCCTGGGTCTTCCACGATGCCATTGGACGTTTTCAGGAACCCATGTTGTAGTGGTCTTAGCCCACAATGCATCCGACATGCAGCAAACGTGTCCGGCCCAGTCTCACTTGAGCTTGGCTGCTTTTTGGGTGACGATTTGTGTCTTAAGAGTGCAGAAGTAAAAAAAATACCTTCTTTGATAGATAGATACGTAAAACATTTATTTAGTGCACACAAAAGACACACATAAACACAATTAAATGATAACAAATTACATGGATATATATAAAAATAAGATGCCAAAATACAAAAAAGAAAAAACATAATATACAAAACAATACATAACATAATAATCAAATATATAGGTAAGGTGCGGTGTGCGTCTCAAGGTTGCACCAAATGGGAGTTCAACTCAGCATGTGCCAGGCAAATATACCTGACGCTGATATTCTGCTGGATCCCTGCAGTGACATACGGACGTCGAGCAGACGAGATAAATTGGTGTTGTAATTGTGACAAAGTGTTGTGCGTGGAGTAAAATTATGTAAGTACTTATAAGTACTTTGCACTATGCCTTCAAAATCCTATCTAAAACAAGTCATATTGTGCCGTAACCTTGACTGTTTCCCAGTAGTTTTCACGACCAGCTAAAACCGATACCTGTTGCCATTGGCAATGCCCGGACTAGGTCATGATCACGCTCCAGCCGGGTGACCCGGTTATCGGTCATGATCAACTTTGTACTGGGGACTGAAGCGTTTGGTGCAGCTTTTGATAAACTATCTATATCATATAGGTGATATGGATTGTGTTTTGATGGCAGTGAAGGTTATTTAGAAGTGTCTGCACGAATTTTTATTTTTTATTTAAAAAATAAATATGTTTTTTTTTTTCTAGTAACTTTGAAATCATATTTATAGAATAGAATAGAACACTATTTATTATGTAGCTACATCACACAGGAACAAACATTACAGATGTGAATGTAGAGCGGAATAGGCGAGATTTATATTCGGTTTTTATTTTTCATTTTATAGAGGATTTTTATAACAGCTCAGATACAGCAAAAAAAAAAAGTAATTTAAATGATATGATTTATTTTCCTCCTTATTCTATAATTTTTTCCTGACAGAGGAAAGATTTTACTCAAAAAAAATTGTTACAAAACGTTATTCGCTAACATTTTTTTACATAATTTTCCTTCTCATAAAAATGTTTATTTAATTTCTATTTACAATATTAATAATTCTTTCCTTCTTACTTTTTTGAAAAGTATAATTATATTTTATGATAAGATGACACGTGTCATATTAGGTCAAGGTTACGCCCGGGACCTGGTGACCTGGTTTTCGGTCATGATCAACCTGCAATATTTCTCGTACCCCGTTTCAAGCAGAATCGCTTGGGAAATATTGCACGTTCATGCTTTTGTAATATTCAGATTCAAAATTCTGTGCTTTTTCTCTCATCTCATTGTAAATACACGTAATTTTTTTACCCAGCAATCAATAAACAATTATAAAATAAAATGTTATAGAAAATAAACTTAACCCTCCTGTGGTAGACGGGTTAACATTTTCATCATAATTTCACCTCCTCCGTAACGTTAAAGTCATTGCATTTTTGAAGTGAAAACTTCTTTAGGCGCGTTGGAAATTTTTGAGAGGGGGGACTAAACCATTGATTTCGCGACATTGTAACGCAATTTACCGACACCGTGGAGTAAAAGACATCAACGCGTTGATTACCGCAGTGCCGATTTTTTTCAAGTTCTCACTTCTGTCGGCACTCCCGGAGTGCCACTGTTTTTTCTTTTGTTTCTCGTTTCTGTATAAGCATAAGCTCAGCCTATAGTGTTCCCAGTGTTGGGACACAGGCCTCCTCTCTGTGAGAGAGAGTGCGGGTTGGTGGATGTCACATGTCTTCAAAGCATTTGTTTCTAGGATACCGTTTTCCTTCACCGTTTTGAGAACAGTGGTGATGAAATTAAAAACACAAATTAAAGTGCCAGAGTTCGGACTCACGACCTATAACTCCTAAGTCGGCACCGATACCACTGGGCCACCACTGCTCTCGTTTCTGCATACGCGGGAATTGACATAACATTCTTAAGTTGCCTGCATACCAAACTATTTCGCAGTGTGTACTTTTCTGTCAAAACATTTTACCTAGATTATTATCCAGTCAGCTGTAGGTAAACCTGCACGTTTGCCGCAAATATCATCCTTATAAACTTCTTTACGCTTAATGTTTACGACCGAATTTCCTATATACATCCCAGAAAATATCTTGCGAAAGTCTTTTACGTGAGCGAATTACTGAAGAGGGTATAGTCGGTACATTGCTTACCAAACCACGTCTTTCTGATTAAGACAACGCCCTATGTCTTTTTATTTTGTTTTATTTTTGTTGGTGAGAGATAGAAAGAAAACTCTTGGCTAAATAATAACAGCTAAACGGGTCGATCGAAGGTTAAACTACATTTTCCGAGGTCAGTCCATGGATGGGTGATCATCCATTACATATCTAGACCCCTCCGTGGCTCGGAAAGCACGTTAAGCTGTTGGTCCAATCGCTTAAAATAACATTAATTTTTTAAACATGCAACGCATTTAAAAGCTACAGTAACGTATTTGTTTTCCATTAAATATTTTTAATTTTAAGTTTTTCTATTACGGTTCATACCCTTATTAAAAATTAAAACGTTTTAATTTTATCAAAATATTTCATCAATCCATAACATTAATTACCATAAAAACACGCATGCATACTAATGACCTTAGCACACCTCATTAAAAAAAATAAACAAAAGAAAAATAGTTCTAAATTCGAAACCTTTTGAAAATTTTACGCTATCAACGGGTTATGTTTGTAATGCGTCGCGTGACCACTAAAAGATTATAAACTTCATTTTACAGCCGACGCCTTCACAAGGTCACAGCCGTTGTACAACCTTTGCAGTGACAAAGCTAATATGGAAGGTATTTTTAGAATTTGAATTTTTATGGGAATGGATAAATGTCATGGTTTTCACAACTTTTTGTGAAGTCTGTGTTTATTACTACTGCTTTTAGACGCAAAAAGGTGAAACAAATGGTTTAATTTGTGCAGTATTACGTGTATTCCAAAAACTTTGACCAAAAATGTCAGTCAGGAGTTATCCTACGAAACGTTCTAGCAATTCCTTATAATTCCACAATTCCTTAAGGTACCACTTTCATGTAGATATGACAAACGCAGTAAATTTTCTAAAGCATAAAAAACCCACTAACAAAACAAGCTATTACACGAATGATTTAAGACTTACTTGCTCGTGTAAGTGAATCGGTTAAATATTCATTTCATACATTAAAAAAAAAAAAAAAACATGTTAAAATTATGTGCCAAGGCGTACGAAGGCAACGTCAAAATTATTAACGTTACTCTCCATAAAAACAAAAATGGCCGTGTTAACGTACCTATATTTTGACGCCTCTACAAGGTCACGCCCACCGTCACTCTGACTGTCATGGCGACGAAGGCGTGCGATCAAGTGGAAAATGGAATTGGTAATAAAGCCTTTACAGCGATCTCAAGGGCTGTTCTCGTATAGTTATAGGATATTGAAACTTCATCTTCTTGGTAATTTTCTGTACGTTACTGACTTTGAAAACTATTATAACGTTTTGCATAGATAGCATCGCGCTTGTTATTCCCGAAGAGAATAACAAGCGCGACACACATTTCGTCAGTATGATAAAGACCCATTTAATAGGGGGCAAGTCTATTGCCATCATTGGCAAGGGGGCTTGTGGCTAAGTAATAACAGCTGCACGGGTCGATCGATCAGGTTAAATTAAATTAAATTAAATCTTTTATTTCAGACCCATATATGTAGTCCATTTGGTTAGTATACACACGACTTAAAAACTAGTGTTAGTACTTACACCTACCAAAAAACACAAACTATACATTAATACGCCGCAGTGGCATGTAGGCGTATCCAATGTCCCAGTATGGGGCTGTCCCACCTATCAGCTATAGTTTTCAGGATGCTGTTGGGGCTGGCGCGTACCCTCCGCATAATGGAAGCACAACGTTTGCGCATGATGGCGTGAAAACCATCGATTCGCGCCTCTGCGAACATGCCGGAAGCACTGCAGTAGCGCGGCAACCCCATCAACACCCTGAAAGCATTATTGTACTGTACGCGCAGGGCGCTGTATGCTCTCTGCGTGTAGTTGACCCACAGACTACATGTATAAAACGACTGACAGTACGCTACAAATAGTGTAGCCTTCACTTCAGTCGTGCACTTTGCAAATCTGCGAGCCAACATATTGCAGCGGACAGCCAACGCCCTGCGCTCACGCTCAATGTCCAGACTGTCTTTTAGGTCTTCGGAAACCCAGTGGCCCAGATACTTGAAAGAAGTGACTTGTTTCAAGGAACTTCCGCAAAGTTTCAGCTGTGGGTCAATCGGGTAAGTTTTAGTGCCCGCCTTGAAGACTAGTACCTCACTTTTCTTGACATTGTATCTGAGCCCATGAGTCTCCGCGTACCTCTCACATATCGTAAGCAGGCTTATCATTGCGTTAATCGATGGGCTCAGCAACACCATATCATCAGCATAACTAATATTGTTGACGCATACTCCGTCCACATGGCAACCCTGATAGGTGTTGCTGAGCTCGACGATCAACCGGTTTATGTACAGACTGAAAAGGCGAGGGGAGGTCAGGCCGCCCTGCCTCACCCCGCACTCCAGCCTATACACATCCGATAACGAGCCAGCCCACCTTACACAATTTGTCTGATTCCTATACCAAAACCGTAGAATTGATATAACTTCTCTATCCACTGAAGTATCATTTAATAGTTTCTGCCACAGCAATTCGTACGACACCAGATCAAACGCTTTGGAAAGGTCTAGGAAACACGCATTAACAGGCGTTTTCCTAGACGTATAATACTGGACAGAATGCTTGAGAGACAGTATGGCGCTTTCTGTGGACAGACCAGGTCTGAACCCAAACTGTGCATCATGCAGTTCAATGCGGGACGCCATATGCCTATCAAGCAAACTGTCCAGCACCTTGGCAATGATAGTAGCAAGGGATATGGGCCTATAGTTCGAGAGATCTGATGTGTCCCCAGTCTTATCCTTCACAATAGGTACAACCACAGTTTTCATTAGGTCACTGGGCAGATGAGCGTGGCTTAGACACAGTGAGAAGAACATCGCCAGTACCCTAGGTAGGTGAAATCCTGCATGCAGCAGGTGTTCGATGCTGAGGTAGTCATGCCCTGGTGACTTGCCCCTAACCATACTTTTAATAACAGTAGCAACATCTTTTGCTGAGAACCTGACATTTAACTCCTTCAGACAATCCTCAGCATTGACCACCTGCGATGCGGAGCCAAGAGGAGATTCAGCTTTAAAATGCTTTACAAACAAGTTTGCTATCGCCGTAGGCTCATGTTGCCCCGCCACGCTCACGGGGACTCCCGGCCTCGGATTCAATCTATTCGTATTTTTCCAAAACCTTGAAAAATCTTTAGATTTATGATTGTCAGCTATAATGTCCATTTTAATTTTATTTTGATTGTTCTGACACCATCTTAACTTTGATTTAAAGACTTTTCTCGTGTCGTACATATGTTCATACACAGAACCAGAAGTTGGTTTACGAGACATACTCCAGACTTGAAAAGCAAGCTGTGCGTCCGCGTGAGCCTGCTTCACATGCCTATTCCAACCAACAACACGTTTATTCCTTCTACCCCCTTCCGCATCCACATTACTGGGACATTGGGCAGCCTCTGTAAGTATACACACAATGTTTTTATACATATTGTCCAATACGACTTTGTGATTGGAATCCTCACAACATCCGTTAGCACATTCCTTAAATTCTAATGGAAAATTAATTTTCCTTAACATTGTATGACATTTTTCTGTGTATTGACTTATTTGACTAGCAGTCCGTTCACCCCATATCGCAAAGTTTTTACTCAGATTGGGTGTCACAATAGAAGGTCTTATCATATTAAAATTACACTGTAATTTTAAAGGCATGTGATCCGACCAATACGTATCATACAATACAGTTGCACTAACGAGCAGACGCCTCGCAGCCTCGGTCACTATAAAGTGGTCGAGCCAGCGGTGACAACCGTGCGCGTCACTCACAAAAGTGTACGTACCCTGTGGCAGTAAGTCCAGGTCCGCACAGGTCCAGCACTGCTCCTCACAGAAGCTCAACAGTTCACTACCGAACAGCTCGCCAGGGTGAGCTACGCCTAAGCTACGCCTGCCGCGGTTGGCCTGTGGATGGGTGACCATCTTAACATAGCAAGACCCCTCCGTACCTCGGAAAGCACGTTAAGCCGTTGGTCGCGGCTGTCATTTGTAGATCTTTGACTGTCGTTACGGGTCGTCAGAAGCCCGACAGTCTGACAACCAGTCTTACCAAGGGGTATCGTGTTACCCAGTTAACTAGGTTGTGGAGGTCAGGTAGGCAGTCGCTCCAAGTAAAATACTGGTATTCAGCTGCATCCGGGCATAAATCTAGAGACCGCGGTGCTACTAAAAAATTCCTGATGGAAAAACTCAAAAACACTTTGCCCTACCTGGGAATCAAACGCTCGACCTCATACTCAGAAGTCACGCTTGCGACCACGAGATCAACGAGGTAGTCGCCCCAACTAACTAATACAAACATAATAAATCATAATTTTATTACGTTTCAAGAATATTTGCTACAGTCGGTTAAAAAGTTGCTCGTGAAATATGACCCTTAATCCCGTGCTTTTTATCAAAATATCAAAACCGGTCAAGTGTATGTCGGACCACGCACAAAGAAGGGTTCCGTAGTTGGGATGAATTTATCTCGAAAACAAACTTAACATTGTAGTTGAAAAACATGTTCTCCCGTACATCGATATACGTCACGGGCAATTCTCTAACTGCAAATGTAAGTTTGAAATCGCAAAAAAAACAAATCGCCCCCCGGCAAAAAAAGTGTCATAACATGTAATAACAGTTATTACACGTTATGACACTTTTTTTGCCGGGGGGCGAAATTATGTTATAAAACTACAAATTACCGAATTTCGGACATTTTCCTTTACTTGTGCTGTGAGACCTTGCTTCTTGCTACATTTCATGATTCTATGTCAATGGGAAGTACCCTATAGGTTTTGATTTATTTGCGAGCATCAAAATATGTCACATAAATGGCCGTGTTTTTTATTGCGTTGACTTAGTAGCTTGATTTTCTGGAGCTCCAAGGACGGTCCCTTGATTTGATAGTAATTTCAACTTGATACCTCCACGCACTCCTGAGAAAAAGGGTCTTCGCAGACTGACGGACGGAACAACCAAGTGATTCTGGAAGGAACTTAAAAATTGAAAGAAATTCTGTCATGCTGACTGGTTCATATTTTACTACGCTCTGACGAATTCTTAATATAACGAAACGAAACGATAAAAGCAAAATTAAAAAAAAGTTTCAAGGGAAATTTTTCCATCTATTCAATATTTTTTTCCAGACAAAATATTCTATACATTCATTCTTCCTCAAATAATAAGAGTACAATAATAGAACCTTCTTCAACAGGCTGCCGCGTTTCCCATTAGACCCCATGAAAGATTTCTTATACAAAACCTTTGCAATACATTTGGCAGTGATGAATGCCTTGGAGTTTTCCATACAATTGGGTTCCGAATAACGACCAATGCCGATTGAGTATTCCGTATCGTAAGATGTTATTTGTTCGGAAGTTACTAATTGAGTTATTTGTAGGTTATTAAAGGCAATGTGTAATTTCAACAAGAATAATGTAACCAATATTTTTTTAACAATATTTTGATTTAAAAGAGTGTCCGTGAAGTTTCTAGCCCTCCTTCTCCATAGGAATTCACTACGCTTTGGAATGGGCGACTAGATTCATCTTTATTTATTTATGTATACTTACCACAAAAATACATAACAAAAAATAAATCAAACTACAAAATATACAATGGGCGGCCTTATCGCTTTCCGCGATCTCTTCCAGGCAACCTTGGAATGGACAGTTATTTGCCTGGACATAAAATGGGGCTGTCATTGGTGCAATAATAAGTATATAATGTACTAGAAAAGATACATACATATATACATATCCTAAATAATATATACATAAATACATACATATTTACTAAATGTAATAAGCAATAAAAATCTCACATCAAACACATCATCTTTGTTACTGACCGACCCTTAAAAATTCAAAATTGTCTGTAATTGGTTACATTGAAATAAATGCTTTGAGTTTGAACTTAATCAATGGCAAATATTATCAAATTTTCTTCGTCTTACTGGGGAGTAAGAATTACCATATTATACCATATCCACTCGTTGTAGGTAGTAACTATTGAAGTGACTCAATGACTCGTATTTCTGTTAAGCATACTTGATTAGACATTGAACTTATTTAAATCGGTATCCAACGGAACACTCATCAATAATTGTACCTGGGCGACCGAGCTCTGCTCTGGTAAAAATAGAGAATGCTCATTTAATAGTATAGGATAGTACCTACTAATTCCATACTGCCATGATAGTAGGTACTTACTAATTCCATGCTGCCATAGTCATTATTCTA
The DNA here is from genome assembly GCA_963680765.1 of Agrochola lychnidis. Classification (NCBI taxonomy): domain Eukaryota; kingdom Metazoa; phylum Arthropoda; class Insecta; order Lepidoptera; family Noctuidae; genus Agrochola; species Agrochola lychnidis. The sequence goes on along the minus strand of OY796855.1, from coordinate 8,539,440 downwards.
ATGTCAATAATGTCATGTCATTATTTATTATCTTGTTCTAAACTTTGGGCGACTGAGCTCTGCTCGGGTGAAAATACGGAGGAAAAAACTAATTTTCCCAGATATGAGACCTAGCTAGATCGATTAGTCGCCTCCATAAAACCCTATATTGCAACTTTCATCGAAATCGTTAGAGCCGATTTCGAGAACGTGAGTAGGTACAAATAAGTCTTTAAAAAACATAACTATGTTATTTTTCTTTTTCGTGTGGTTTGTGGTTTTTTAAAGCCGTCACTATGTTATCATTTTGAAACGACGAAAAAACATTGAACATCATTAAGAATTTAAAAAAAAATCTACCCAACAAAATAAAACTCTTCAGGTTTTTAGTAACTCGATTAAAATCACGGCCGATTAATTTTGTTGTTTATTTGAAATATTTCCCAGAAATGGATAATTTATGACCAACGTATTTGGGTCAAACATTGTATCTTCCAAGAAAACTGCCTTTGTTGTATTTAACAGATCATTAACTTTGACCAATCATCCGTTATGACTGGTTATCGGATCGCTTTTCTCAGAAAATCACCTTTCAGTGGCGTATCGTCGATAAAGTTAGGTTTTTAAACAAAATTATTAGGTACACTAGCTTGTGAACGGCTGCTTTAGAACAGGATTATTCATATAATGCTGTGGCTGCATCTGCGTCTATCGTGACGAAGCAATGCGTGCTGAAGCTTCGTATGTTTTGCTCGCTAAAAAGTTATCGCGCTAATGCGGTGGTCACATTACCAGCTTCAAAATTTTAACAAACTATCGTGCAGTAATCCAAGATGGCTCTCCATTATTTCGATAGAGCATCTACACAGTCCGGAAACAACAGTCGAAATGATCAACGCTAGTTCGACCACGCGCCACGCTTTTTATAAACTGCCACCCGGGCGATAAGTGCTACGTAGCCCGAACTATCGCGACGATAACCGATAATGGTTGGTCACATCTGCGTGTATCGTATCAAAAAGAAAGAAAGAAAGATAAGAAAGCAAAAAACGTTTATTTGCCGTAAACATGACGCAAAAAATAGTTTAGAATACAAACATGAGAAAAGGTTGGGGGAAGCATGCGTCAAATCCACGCCAATCGGCTATCGCTCAGCATTATGGTACGACCCTATGCAAGACAGAGTCCCAGCGCTGGTATCACTGTGCGAAGCTTCGTCACGATAGACGCAGATGCGGCTCCAGCCTAATACGAAAAACAATAGAGTCGTAAGTAATGTGTTGTTATAATTAATCAACATTGTAATGGAAATCAAGTTATAAATAAAATATAAAAGTGTCTCGCAGCACACGTTTGACTGGCATCATATTTTGCGTTGTTAGTGGACAATGGCCTCGACCTTAGCGCAACCGTCAAGTCAAGGACGATTTTAAGAAATGAATGGTGCTCTTTGATTTGTGAAGTCGCCTAGCAACATCGCTTTGAAGCTGGTTTCACAGCTGTGCGGGAGACCCGCATGGGCTCCCGGAACAGAGGCACACGTAAGGCTCTAGAACATTGTTTCACAACGACGCGGATGGTCCGTACGGTCCATCCGTACTAATCTCACGTGTGCGGACGGCCCGTGCGGGTCTCCCGCGCAGCTGTGAAATCAGCTTGAGTGGAGCAGATGCGGCAGCGGAACGACGAGCGAAAAACAAATGAACATCTCTCGTTCCACTGTGTTTTCTCACTACAGACATTTTAGGTCAATGCCCTACATGTATGTAAAAATTCCACACTCGTTTTTAATATTAGAACTTTACGACATACGCTGCGTAAAAGTAAATATTAATACGTTTATTATTTACTTACCCGAGATAATCCTAGTTGAAGAGAATCAATCTAATCGAGGGTTATGACCCTAAAGTCGTTGAACAGATGGAAATGAGTACGCAATAATGCATAAACGTAATAAAATGAGCGTAAAAAGTTTATGTATATTTTGCTATGAAGATCAGACAATAGGCCTTTGCGGTTGATTAGGTACGTGGTCGTAAAATTCGGTTTTTGGGAGAGTGAAGCAGTTTATAGATTATATAAATATGTATTTTAACTGCAGAGTACCTGGGTGACCGAGCTCTGCTCTGGTGAAAATAGAGAATGCTCATTTAATAGTATAGGATAGTAGTTGCTAATTCCATACTGTCATGATAGTAGGTACTTACTAATTCCACGCTGTCATGATCATTATTCTAATGCCAATAATTTCATGTCATTATTCATTATCTTGTTCTAAACTTTGGGCGACCGAGCTCTGCTCGGGTGAAAATACGGAGAAAACGAATTTTCCCAGATATGAGATCTAGCTAGATCGATTTTTCGCCCCCGTAAACCCCTATATTGCAACTTTCATCGATATCGTTAGAGGCGATTTCGAGAACGCGAGTAGGTACAAATATATAGAAGTGAATATATATACATACAAATATTGTTCGTTTAATAGTATATGGTCTATACGAGCAGTTGGCTAAAAACCAACTTACAACGTTTGGTAAAAACCAAATTAACTTACGAAAGATAAACATAAGTAAAAAATCGAGTTTACTACCTGTAGGCTTATGGTAGGTACATCTGTAAACACTAAAAAGTTACACTAAAATCCAATTACGACAAAAAAGTCAACTAAAAAGGTCATCACAGACAGACAAATTAAAAACCCGGTGTCATACGTGTTGGGCGTAAATCGAACAGATTACGTCCACGTAATCTATTCAATTTATATATAAACAAACAGACAAATAAAAAATTCGGACTTCCAATTCCGGATTTTTAATTTGTCTGTGTTTTAGAAGTTACGAGGAAACAGATGAATATACATACATACTGGTCAAAATCATAACCCTCAAAAATATGAAAGAAGGTAAAAAAAAGATTCACATTTGACTTAAAATTCTGTTGTTGATTTTTATTATTTAAAAAAAAGCCATAGTTCTCGAATTTCAGAGCCTTTTACCAGTTTGTACTGTTAATCTAAATAAAATAAAACGACCGACCTTCCAGAGCAAGGCTGCAATACGCTAAAGTATTTTATATTTTTGTGTCAAAATATGAAACAGTTCTCCTTGAGAAATATCAATTTCCACATGGACGGAGTAACCGAAAAAAATCTTCCACAAAATAAATGAAAAAGATACAAAACATCCGCTCGAAAGAAATGTCCCTTTCAAAAAGATTAGTATCTTTCCATATCTTTCCATGTGCGTAAAAGCGAGTAATATTTTTCTTACAAAAATGTACTGAAAGCATTAAAATGTTGCTGAAGAGTGCCTTAATTCGGCTTTTAATGTGAAAGTACAATATAAGAGTACTTGCTTTCAAAGTTAATGGAACGGGGCTGTCTTTCATAATTATGGTAATTCGTGAAATTTTATCACGTTTTTTTTTTGTTTTGACTCTTTTTTTCTGTTTTGGTTTTAGCAGAACTTCAAAACAACGAAATGGGTCCCATCAGAAACATAACATGTAAAAAAATGCAGGTCTCGCAACGCAGTTTTGCTACCCCAAAAAAATGTGAGATCTAATGTAAAGTTTGTTAATTTATTCAGTACCTATCTATCTCGTCTATCTTTGTCATCTTTATTTCTTTAAGAGCTCGTGGCTAAATAATAACAGCCGCACGGGTCGATCCATCAGGTTAAGCTACGCTTGCCAGGGTTGGTCCGTGGATGGGTGACCATTTTTAGATACTGAGATGCCTCCGTGCCTCGAAAAGCACGTTAAGCCGTTGATCCTGGCTGTCATTCGTGGATCTTTGACAGTCGTTACGGGTCGTCAAAAGCCCGATAGTCTGACAACCAGTCTTACCAAGGAGTATCGTATTAAACAGTTACTGGGTTATGGAGGTCACATAGGCAGTCGCTCCATGTAAAATACTGGTATTCAGCTGTATTCGGTTAGACTGAAAGCCGACCCTAACATAGTTGGGAAAAGGTTAGGCAGATTGATTGATTTCTTTAATAAATAGAATGACTTGGCCATCGCATGGCAATATGGGGGATGTATATGGAAATATCCCTAATTATACTAAACCTTATGGTCGCTGAAAATTCAGGCGTCTGGTTTTTTTCCACAGCAAAGTTACAGGGGGTTGAAAATATCCTGAATGGCTTCGAGAAAAGATGGTACGGCTATGCCTTTGTGTTTGTTCACGAGTTGTAGGTTCGAACCTTGACAGGCGCTTTCAATTCAATTCAAAACATTTATTTCAGACGTAGTCCATATACTGTTACTAACACAAAAAACCTTATAAAGCTATTGTTAATAACAAAAACAAAGTTACAGGAAGAAATAAAAATAAAAACCACAAAGTGACACCGCACAGGAGTGCCGGTTTATGCCAAGCCCTGGACGCGGCCACCCACAGTGTGTAGTCGCATCCAGTGCCGCCACATCGGCAAGTCCCAGCGACCCACGAATACGATCAGAAGGCTGTTCGAGCTGGCCCGCATGCGCCTCATAAGAGATTCACAACGCTTCCGCATGATGGCATGAAAACCATCCACGGTTTTAACCGCAAACATTGCTGAAGCGCTGCAGTGGCGCGGCAGCCCGAACAATAGTAGCTTTACTTTGTGTCAATTTCATCACCACTGTTCTCAAAACGGTGAAGGAAAACATCGTGAGGAAACCGGCATGTCCTAGAACGAAAAATCGAAGACATAATGTAACCAACCTGCACAGGGCACGCGTGGTGGATTACGGCCCACTTCTTCTGACAGAGAGGAGGCCTGTGTCCCAGCAGTGGGAACATTATAGTAGGAGTGAGGCGTGTTTATCGTAACAGGTAGAAATAACAGATATTAAAAAATAACAAATAATAATTGTTCCTAATAATATAACTTATCTGTTTCTTAAAATAACAGACCCTCAAAGACTGTTACCGCATCTGTTACTATTAATTCATTATAACAATCCCACATAGACTACGGCTGTTGCTTACATACATATTCACACAGACAAAGAAATATTGCAAGGTTATCAATTACTCTCTCTTCTTCATTAAGGAATGACTCTTGCTAAAAAGAGAAACACCTATTATTTACTTCGAAATATGTTTACTTCTCACTCTAACTAATGCGGTTAAGCTACGCTAAAAAGAGAAGCACTTAGTATACATTATCCCTAAAAATACAGTTGGTGGTCTTACAAGAACAAACATTTACGAAAAAGTGACTCCTAAATTAGGTCGTGTTACCTGCTACTGACCAGGTACCATTATAAAATAAACTTAAAACGAATAGAAATGAAAACGATACTCAATTGATATCTAAATACGTATTTATCGTCCGTACAAAAATAACGGGCTGTTATTTAATAACAGGTATTTGGATCTGTTATTTTTGTGTAACAGTAACAGTGATAACAGATATCGTGTTTAACCTGTTACAACCCATCTCTACATTATAGGCTGATTATGGTATCCTTATACTACAAATACGTTCACAAAGCTTCTGTCAGCAATAGATACTAATACCTTTCTAATAACCGACTTAAAAGCCACCACAAAGTCCCGAATCTGACCAAAAGCGTCAATTTGAATACCCATTAAAATATCCCATTAATTTCGCTCTGGCTGGGACAAATAAATACCCATGAATAAATAGTACAGTTAGCAACAAAATTCGATTAACATTTCAGTTTTTGAAGTAAAAACTTCTTTAGGCGCGTCGGGTATTTTTGAGATGAGAAAAAACAATTGAACTCGCGACATCGTTACCGACACCTCATTTTTGTAAACGCGATTGTGCTCTTTATTTATATTAAGTTACGGATCAATGTTCTTTGCAAGTATTTTTACTTTTAAGGTTTTGGAAGTATTTTTTTTGTAAACACGAATGTGCTCTTTATTTAGATAAGGTTACAGACCAATGTTCTATACAAGTATTTTGCTTCCACCAAGGCGATCTTGTATTAAATCTTAATTATTGGCCAAAATTTCCATAAAAATTTGAAATTATTTTTTAACTTCTAACTATTACATGAAATGTTGAATAGCAGTGTGTCGCATAATTTTGTATCTATTTAGATAATACTAGCTTCTGCCCGTGACTTGGTCCGGGTGTAATTTCTTAGGATATATATGTATCTATGACATTAGGCAATCTGGTACCTTTCTTTCAGTTTTTTTAATTGACTTCCAAAAGGAGGAGGTTCTCAATTCGACTGTATGTTTTTTTTCTTTTTTTTTTGTATGTTTGTTACGCGATTACTCCGTCAATTATGAATTGATTTTGATGATTCTTTTTTTGTTTGGTAGATCATACTTCAGAGGTGGTCCAATATTAATTTTATTAACTTTGCTTGGGTAGTTTTTGAGTTAGCTTCAATAATACGTATTTTTTGCTCACTTAGTATGTGGATGATATGATAACTTCCTGTCACTGTTATTTACATAGCAGGTAATGGTATTCGAATTTGTGTGGGGTATCACAACTAAAAAGTGAAAAATAAAAGCTTTTTACAAAAAAAAATACAACCGACTTCCAAAAAAAAACACTACAAAGTGAAAAATAATTTCGGAAGTCGGTGTCTTTGGTTTAGAATTTTCGTTTTTTGCCACCCACTTCCGAAATTATTTTTCACTTTGTAGTGTTTTTTTTGGAAGTCGGTTGTATTTGTTTTTTTAAATTCCTTATTCATTATTTACACACGTATTTACATCGTTTAAAAACTATCAGACATACTATAATAATATGTGATTTAGTGAAATATTTTTTGTAAAGGGATCAGGGGGCCTAAAACGGCCGCTTCAATTGGCAGAATCTTATTAAAAGATAATATTATGAATCACACAAACTGTCAAAAATTGACAATTTATATTATCTGCGTTCAATTCATATTACGCAATTCATCTGTTTGACAGTTTTGTAATATATCGAAATAACATTTAAACTGTAGAAATAAAAAATAATAATCTCATTTGATTAATAAAAACTGTAAAGAAAAATTATCCGGTAAAATTACGGTCTTCATTTTTTCATGCGGCAATATTTACACCAAATATGATTCTGATATGAATTGAATTGAATATGATTCAGCTAAAGTATGTGTCACCATAGAGGAATTGCTGGGAATTCAGAAAATGAATTGCTTTTAGAGGAATTGCTAATGTTGCCATTTTAGACCGGAGCGGTCCGGACCGTACTTCCGGAGATTACTTCTTACAAACATATTAACTCTGCAATCAGCATTTTGTTTTTATTATGTTTTTGTTTTGTTGTCATTTGCCAATGTTGTAACAGTAAATTCAAATTCAAATTCAAATTACGCAATATTGTCTTTGGTGTGTGGCCTTGACACCAATAAATGAACCAGTGCTATATTTAAGCTATGAACAACAATGTCAAACTTTTTTTGGATTGAATACAAGGCTTTTGGCTATTTTTGTATTGTGTGCATTTTATGTCTAGTTTTTAAATGTGCATTTTTTTTGTGCAGAATAAACAAGTTTTCATTCTTTCTTTTTTTAAGCTATTGCAAAGCTTTTATCGCGAGCTTTGAGTGCAGCGACCGAATCAAGAAAAACCGTAACGAAAATAAAACCTAACACCCCCCACTCCGCCTACCATGTAATGACGGTTCCCATGACAACGTGATGTCATGGGAAACGTGATGTTGTCATGGGAACGTAATTTTTGTTTTATGTCATCACGTCATCATCCCAAGTGTAGCGTTGACAAATAGGAAGTATGGAGGTTACAAATGCTATGCAATAGGTTTACCACGGCAGTCCCCGAGTGCCACACGTTTTTTTAATACACAATTTTACCTCTTTATAATATTACGTTAGATGTTAATCGAGTTTTGTTGCAGACTGTACCAAAATCCTAAAGGGTTTTTACGACAATGACTTGGGATCAAGCCAGCAATCTCTTTTTGATGGGTTGTTGATAGGTATTAGTTAAACCATTATTAGTTGTTAAGGACAACTACTGTTGATCCGCGTTGAAATGGGTTTGCATAATGGAGACAGCTTTTTGATGACTTTTTGAAGTGAAAACTTCTTTAGGCGCGTTGGGCATTTTTGAGATGGGACTAAACCATTGATTTCGCGACACTGAGATGACACCAGCTTTTGACCATTGAAAAGATCATCAACGCGTTGATTACCGCGGTGCGTGGAGTAAAAGACATCAACGCGGTGATTAGCGCGGTGCCGATTTTTTCAAGTTTTCACTTCTGTGGGCACACCCGGAGTGCCACTGTTTTTTTTTTGTACTGGCTTTTGCTCGCAGCTTTGCCCGTGTGGACGTCAGAAATTATCCCAAGGGAAAAGTATTATCGGTATTTAAGTATCTTAAGTAAGCTACCCAGGTCAGAGTCTACCTGTGTGCCAAATTCCATCGAAATTTGTAAATTCCATCGAAATTTGTTCAGCCGTAAAGGCGTGAAAAGGTAACAGACAGACTTACTTTCGCATTTATGATATTAATATGGATTATTTTGTAACAACCACAGACAAAATACAGATAACCTATCTTGTCTTTAGCATTGTATGTTAATAAGTTCTTTCAAGTTATTATCAATGTGCAATGAAAACAAAAAAAAAATATGTAGTACGCTACATAGGAAGTTTCAAGAATTGGACGCATTTCGTAGCGTATAGGCTACGTGCTACGAAATCGTAGCAGCCGGAGCCTACGCTGGCTACGTCATAGAGGTTGTATTTCTTCAACAAACAAACACCTGCCCTGCTTCTCACGGTTTTTCACTTTGACTTTGACAAAACATCGAGATTTCTTTATAATATGTAAGTTTAATATTAATGTATTATACACATAAATCTTCCGGAATAAATTTTCTAAATGGTGTAGAAAAAAACCGCATCGAAATCCGTTGTGTTGTTTAGAAGAACAACGTGGTCACACAGACACGAAAAGCGACTTTAATTTCTTTTTTGTAAATAAATAAATCAATAAAAATAAAATTCATTTATTTGCAAACATAAGTGTCACTGTTACATAAAAACTCTACCTCCCGAACTAGGTAGTTAACCTGTATCTCAGAAGATAGTTCCCTTCCATAATACATCATTCAGTTTGTTTACATGCTAGGTGTAATACTAATTGTTACATTAATTTAAAAAAATACAATATGGTAATCAATGAAACGTATGATAAAAAAAATCTTAATTAGATAAAATATTATTGCCCAAGTGGTGTGGTGTGTTGCGCATGATGGTGTGTTTTTGTATGCAATCGAACGAATTACGGTGTGTGTGTATGTGTTCGTAGTGCAGTCCTTTTATTTGTTTGGGTTAGTAGTGACAAGATTTTCTGTTTGCTCGTAGTCCAATTTGCTGAGCCAGATTTGTAAGCCTATATTGTTTCCCACTGCTGGGGAAAGACTCCCCATATTTCCTTCCAAACCTCGATATCTTGTGCGAGCTCGGGCCATGTTGGCCTTGCAAACCTTATCAGATCGTCCTTCGTCGTGGTCGACCTCGATGGCGATGTCCTCCTTCAGGCGTTCAGTGAGTGACGGACGATCTTTGCCCATCTCTCCGGGTGCATTCGTGCAACGTGTCCGGCCCACTCCCATTTTAGCCAAGTACACAAATATACAGAGGTGGACTTAATGCCATAGGCCTTCTCTATCAGTCGACATTCTTTCCTTTCTTAATTTTTTTACAAATGTGTACTTATAGTCAATCAGATGGTAAGTACAATTTTGTTTAAACTTCCCAGAAACGGACTGATATTTTTCGACACCACAATTCTTTAATGTCCTAATCTGTCAAACGCTCAGTCTTTTCAGGCCCGCAAAATTGATGAAGGGATAAACAAATTAATGATCGCCCTAATAGGGCTAAAAATCCTTTAAATGTACTAATATTGTGGCCGAACATTCGTCGTTTTCAAACTGACTCTTAGCACAAAATAAATAGGTGCAGAAGGTGAGCTCCATACAACTAGCGAACACGCATGATTTATCTACAGCGAGTGCAAGCGCACTCACGATTGGCATTTGTTTGAGATCGCCGTACGTATGCATAGTCTTTATAATGTGCACATATCGAAATGAGGGAATCTATGTTTAATTTTATCGACAAAAAAAATATTAAAAAAAACATTTTTTTTTTCTCTCTCTTTGGCGTCTTGTTGAGAAATTTTACGATTATTGTAAGAAATCATGAAAAATACAGATTTTTGCAATGAAATCATGTTTATTTTCAATTGAGGGTAGTTTTTTTCCACAATTTTCATTTTATGAAGACGCCTAATTACTTCCAATCATTATGGAGTTTGTTTCATTGCGATAGATCATTTAGTTTAAAAGCTACACCGTTTTATTACATTTTTTTTAATTCCATAAAAAATAAAATATTTAGGTTTTTTAAAATATTTTTTCCTTCGATTAAATTAAGCATATATCATTTCGATATGTGCAAATTATAAAGACACACTGTATGTCATTGCTCGCAGACCAGATGACCGATGGGGCCGATAGGTTCTGGAGTGGCGACTGCGTATCGGAAGACCTCCCACAAGGTAGACCGATGACCTTGTGAAGGCCGCAGGAATCTGCTGGATGCGGAAAGCACAGAACCGGTCGAAGTGGCGGTGCTCGCGGGAGCAGTGGACGTCCTTCGGCTGTAATGATAATGATAATGATGCGTCTATGTGTGCGTGCGTCTGTTGTCTCTCGTTGTATGGAGCTGCCCTTCTGTATCCATTTTTTTTGTGCCCTAAATGTAGGTCCTTTGTTATTTAATTATATTAAATGGTGGGTTGTTAGGACGCTTAGTAACCTTGAATTAATGAATAGGAAGCCGGGTTCAGGAAAGTTTGGGCGATTTAGTTACTTGTTTATTTACTGGAATATGGGTTTTGGTTTCAGTATTTGTTAGGTAGTTGGTAACTGTTCGGAAAATAGGTAATCTAGACATTATTGTGGTGGTGACTTATTAAAATATTAGAATCAATAAGCGAGTGTTTTTTTAAGGTGTATTAGCTAATTATCAAATTTAATTACATACCTACTTGAGTTTTTCCTTAAGTATTGTCTTGTAACCTTGGTTTATTTAAAAAAAAAAACAGTGGCACTTCGGGAGTTGCCGACAGAAGCGAAAACTTAAAAAAAATCAGCATCGCGTTAATTAACGCGTTGATATCTTTTACAACGGTGTCGGTAACAGGTCGCGAATTCAATGGTTTTAATCCCATCTCAAAAATGCCCAACGCGCTTAAAGAAGTTTTTACTTAAAAAATCACATTCCTTTATATTCTTCGAACTAAAACTGAACTACCGTCTTTCAAAACAACATTTCTCGTTATTTCTTTGACAAATTAAATGACAAGATTTGCTAGGCTGGTTTCACAGCTGACCGGGAGACCCATTCGGGCCGCCCGTACGGGCTCCCGGAACGGAGATACACGTGAAGTGCTAAAACATTGTTTCACAGTGACGCTGATTGGTCCATACGCGACCCGCTCCGGGTAGAGCCCGTACAACGCTAGCAACCGTATCTTACTAACTCCCTCGTTTCAGAGCACTACGGACGCAACCCGTACGGGTTTCCCGGACAGCTGTGAAACCAGTCTAAGTATTTATTAAAATTAAAACAAGGCTATAACTAGCTCAATCCACAACCCACCACCATCTACAAAATATCACAAACTAAATCCTTGACACACTAAACTTAAAAACATTTTAAATAATAACTTCAGTGTGATGTGATAATAAAACTATAAAGCATGAAAATATAATGTTTATACCGCAGTGAATGTTTAATGGGCCGCGAATCGTAATGTGTTGTCTGTTTCATTAACATGAAACAGACAAAACATTACGATGTTAACACATACACTATTTGTAATGTCAAGGGCAGTTTTGCATGAAGTAATTGTGTTTGTGGGTTATGGAATGATTAACAAGGATTGTTTTCATGTTTTGATGTAAATTAAATGTTGTTTTTGCTAAATAAATTTTACTGTGGTACTCCGATGAGCCAGCGGCAGCCACATGGCAAGCAATGCCTCATTTTAATCAGGTTGACATCTACCTTAAAATGTTTGGCTTGCTTGCGTGGTCACCTACTGGGCCCAACTAATTTAACAAAACAATTACATATATTTACCATCGACTCGAAAACAAAAGAAAAGAAAGAAAGAAACAAAATACGTTTATTTGTGGTAAACATGACGCATGTGGAGCTTGTGGCTAAGTAATAACAGCTGCACGGGTCGATCGATCAGGTTAAGCTACGCTTGCCGCGGTTGGTCCGTGGATGGGTGACCATCTTTACATACCAAGTCCCCTCCGTGCCTCGGAAAGCACGTTAAGCCGTTGGTCCCGGCTGTTATTTGTAGATCTTTGACAGTCGTTACGGATAGTTAGAAGCCCAAAAAAGTCTGACAACCAGTCTTACTAAGGGGTATCGTGTTACCTAGTCACTAGGTTGTGGAGGTCAGCTAGGCAGTCGTTCCATGTAAAATATTGGTATTCAGCTGCATCCGGTTAGACTGGAAGCCGACCCCAACATAGTTGGGAAAAGGCTAGGCAGATGATGATGACGCAAACGAAAGATAAAAAAACACGTAAATAACAAATTGGGGGAAAATATGCGTCACATTCACGCAAAACGGCCATCGCTCAGCATAATGCTGCGACCCCACGCGAGACAGAGCCACAGCGCTGGTTTTCAGCGACAGCCGGCGCTGACGTGATGACGTCGACCGGTGCAGCTTATAGTGAAATAACAAATCAAAAATAAAATAAACACGATACTTAGTCCTAAATGTTCATACAAATATAATATTTAAAATGGCAACATTACGTTCCGTCGGCAACTCACGCGTTGCAGACTTATTGCAATCTGTGCGCGTAGATATCATAAAACAATTTGCTTGACGTTTTGACCAATTGGTTAAGAGGAAGCGTAGTTATGTTAAACACGTTGTAAACGCAATAACGTGTTCTCCGTAATATCCATGATGTACAATCTTCATACGCAATAAGGAACGGCGTATCGCTCGGTGTGGCGTATCGCAAGCATCATAATTATGCAGCATGTGACGTCGTCATGTCGTACCTCTATGCATCGTATAAGGCAGGAATTTAATATAGTCTAGAGCTCTTTAGAAATCATTTATTGCTCTTTTGAAAGCGTTGCATCGTGAAAAATTAAAAACGTGTGAATATTTATTGAAAAATACCTTCATAGCTAACATAAAACATCACAGCAGTTAGTCCGGAAGGGTTAGGCAGGGATGTTCATAGAACACCCACCAATTTTTGTTGCAGTTGTGTTTCGACAGTTATGTGCGAGCCTATTGCCATCAATCGGGCACAAATTCAAACACCGGGCTGTTACTGAAAAAATCATGACTGCAAAACTCAATTGCACTGCCCGACCTGGGAATCAAACCCAGGACCTTATAATATGCTCAGCAGTAGCAATGAGGCATTCCAGTCCAGTTGAGGCATAAATAAGTAGATTTTTTTCATAAATCCGATCCTCGTAAAATAATGAATCTAATCGCATTTTACCTCCGCTAATAATAATATTGGAACAAACCCAAGACATCATAGTTAAGAGCGTGCTGAATTCTAGGTTGGTAATGTCTTAAATAGCTGTCAAATATTTCGCTGTTTTGATTAATTTGGTAATATTACTGCATGGAAATATCAAATATTGTAACTAACTTTATTTTAAATATTTTTATATTTATTGTAAATAACTTTATTGAACTAAAATATCGATTATGAAATGCAATAAATAATATCGTAACACTAATTGTTGATAAAAAAGTATTTGGAAACTTTCTAAATCCCCTTTTTACACCTAAAACAGTTACAACATCAAATTCAATTTTATAATTGCAATTATAGTATATTTTAGGTCACTAAGTTAGAGCGATATTTCATATTTCCATACAGTAATATTAACGAATGAATAAAAATAGGTAAATATTTGACAGCTATTTGCGACGTTACCAACTTTTAGAATGCGCGCTCTTAACGATATAAAGTAAATGACAGACATCTTTATTTACCCAAATGCTCCATATTTAACCTTTTCTCACCCTTTATAAGAATAAAGTTAATGGAAATAGGAATATGATTTTTTCTTAAGTGTACTTTCTTTTTTCTTTGTTTTATGCCGACTTTGAATATGAAGACATGGGTTTGAAAGGTCTGAAGTGTTGTAAATGTTTCTGTTAAAGGTGTTAAGTGTGTGTGAAGTGCTTTTATTATATTATGTAAGAATCTGACGAATACGATTAATTGAAATGTATGTGCGCAGAGAAAATGAAACAGCATTTTTTTGATGTTAAACTTCTTTAGGCGCGTTCGGCTTTTTTGAGATGGGACTAAACCATTGATTTCGCGACACTGTGACGCAAAAATGATAAAATATCGAAAATTAAGTGTCGAATTAAAGTCGAATGAGAAGTTATTAAAATAAATAACATTGTAACATCTTATATATAAAATTCTCGTGTCACAATGTTAGTTACCTTACTCCTCCGAAACGGCTTTACTGATTTTTACCAAATTTTATATGCATATTCAGTAAGTCTGAGAACCGGCTACTATCTATTTTTCATACCCCTAAGTGATAAGGGTTGTCCACCCCAAACAAATAATTGGCAAAACAACGTTTGCCGGGGTCAGCTAGTTAGTTTATATAATAAAATAAAATAATAACAAAAGCTAACACAATTACACAATGAGACATAAAATGATAGTTGATAAGCCACTTACTGGTCAATGCTAGCGATAGAGTAATAATAACTATAATGGATATCTTGTTACGGACCGATATAAATGGTTCCCTGTCCAGTGTCCGTCATTGTTTGTAGTGTGTCACCTTTGTATTGTTTACGATATAGTTAATTATTATTATAGTAATTGGTGATGTTAATTTGATTAATTGGTTTATAGGTTGATTGCGTATACAGTGTGAGTCTTTATAATGTGCACATATCGAAATGAGGGAATCTATGCTTAATTTTATTGACGGAATTAAAAAAAAAATGAAATGAAATGAAATTGTTTATTCTGTAAATAGGATATCGGAATCACTTTTACACGTCATATAAAAAAAATATTAAAAATAAGCTAGATGAGTTCGGCGTTTCCTATCTGACTACTTTGAGAAGAAAGGCCGAAACAAACTCAGAGGTCGCAGTCTCTTTTAAAGTCCAGACATAATCTTGGTCAGGCCATATGAGGACCATGTAGGTTAGTATCTGAAAAGGTCTTTTGAGGAAAGAACCACACAGATTTGAGTGGACCTGTCCAGTCAGTGCAAGCAAAAATTGTTATAAAACGGTGCAACTTTTAAACTATATGATCTATCACGATAAAACAAACTCCATAATGATTGGAAGTAATTGGCGTCCTCATAAAATGAAAGTTGTGGAAATAAACAATTGAAAATAAACATTTTTTTTAAGCAAAATCTGTTTTTTATCAGCTTTTACAATAATCGTAAAATTTCTCAATAAGACGCCAAACAGAACAAAAAATAAATAAAAAATATTTTTTAAGGTATTGTATAGCTTTTATCGCGGGCTTTGAGCGCGGCGACCGAATCAAGAAATTCTGTAATGAAAAAAACCTAACACCCTCCACTCCGCCTACCATGTAATGACGGTTCCCATGACAACGTGATGTTGTCATGGAAACGTAATTTTTGTTTTATGTCATCACGTCATCATCCCAAGTGTAGCGTTGACAAATAGGAAGTATGGAGGTTACAAATGCTATGCAATAGCTTTACTGCGGCAGTCCCCGAGTACCACACTTTTTTTTAAATATTGTTTCTATGCTGCCGGGAAACTTTTCCTGTTGACAGCGATGCGGACGAATTTTTTAATGTTCTTGCTTCTTCTCCTTTTTTATATTCTTGTACAATATTTAAAATGATTGTAAGCCATTAAATTATGTAAATATAACCGCTGGAATAATGATAAAACTCGAACTTTGTCGTTATTAAATCCGATACGTAAGTACTATAATATTTATTATCAGTATACACTGTACCTATGTTAAATAACGAAAGGCGTTCCCATTACCCCGCGATAGTATATCGTCCATATATGCAAAATAAATGTTAACATTAATTTTCTTTATATTTTTTTAATGTTAAGAAGGCTTATACTAAAAGTTGGCAATGTCGCAAATAGCTGTCAAATATTTACCTGTTTTGATTAATTTGGCAATATTACTGTATGGAGACATGAAATGTGGCTAACTAGTGCACTAAAATATTGATTATGAAATGCAATAATTAATATCGTAACACCGAATATTTAGTTTTAGATATAAAAAAAGCACTTGGAAACATTCCAAATGCCTTTTGCTAATTCTATTGCGGGTTAACGTGAACGCCCTTTGTTAGTTAACAACAGTATCTACACTATTATGAAATCCCATGTCAGTATTTAAGTTTGTTCCCGACATCCAATTAAGACTCAACCACAAACTATTAGTCCCAAAAGTTACTAAATCCATCATAAATAGAAACAAGTTTGAAACCAACAATTCATTTGAAAGCCATTAAAAGCTGAGAAACAACAACAGTACAGAATCGTTTAACTTTAATAGCCTTTAAACAAATATTTAGACACAAGACAAGTTTTTCCATTAGTTTTATAACATAGAAACGGGGATGTGTTCATCCCTGGTATATAATATATCTAGGTATAGATGTGTTGGGATAGTAAGTGTCGGAATTTTATGAGCCTCCGAAGGAGTTCAAGGATGGCAATGGATGGTGTGTTGGGCCAATTATTGGGCCATGTTTGGGTGTGATGATGTTGGCCGTAGTTATGCATCTCTCTACAAACAATTGGTGTTGGACACCGTTTGTGAACGATTAATTAACGATATACAGGGTGTGGCGTAAATAATGGATAACTCTGAAACTGTCAATCGGCCAGATTATTATCTATCATTTACTCCACTTATGCCACCGCAGTGTAGTACATTTTTTTTCGAAACAGGGTACCAAAATTGCATAATTCCTTAGAAAAAATGTTAAAATTTGAGAATAAGTTTTTTTTTGCAATGTTATCTTAGAATGTAATAAAATATCTTCATACTGATCTGATAATAAAAATATTCGGGAGTGACACGAAAAAAAAAGAGAAAAAATCACCAATTGTAGAAATGGCAGCTGATTTTGTAAGAGTAAGTACGATTTTTATTTAAAATATCAATAATTTGGCCATCCATGGGCATATGGCGACATAAAGGGGTAAATGATAGATGATAATTTGGCCAATCGACAGTTTCAGGGTTATCCATTATTTACGCCACATCCTGTATGTATAGTGAAATGAGTTCCTAAATAATCGATTAGATTTTAATTTGCATTAGACTTAGATTAAAATTTAGTGAAAGAAAAAAGGATTTTCTGAAACAACTCTTTTTGAATTACGAAAGTTTTTAATAAAAACAGCAAAAATGACTCAAACAGTACCAGTGACCAATGAGAACGCAGCCTAACGTGGTTTTCTTTTCATTTACATAAAAACAGCACAGAAAACAAAAGATAATATCAACTTGTTCAAAACATCTTAATCCTTACATTATACCTGTTGCTTGAAGATTGTGATAAAAACCTGTTGATATGCTCTTTAAACAACGATGTAAATGTAAAAGATCTTTTTACATCTCTTAATTAAAATAAATAAAATACCACTGAAGGGAGAAAGATTAATCTAAATACTAAGTTGCGGTCGAATGGATGAAGATTTTATTGGCATGGCTAGAAGTACAGTGAAAGAGATTAATGAAAGTGTTGTTAACTTGTTACCTCAACTTGATGGTTTTATATTTTCTCTTTAATATGCATGGGTATTTTTACAAAATGTATATATGTATATATTTTTTTTTGTATGTTTGTTACGCGATAACTCGGCCAATTATGAATTGATTTTAATGATTCTTTTTTGTTTGGTAGGTAATTCAGAGGTGGTCCCATATAAATTTTAATAACTTTGCTTGGGTAGTTTTTAAGTTAGCTTCAATAATACATATTATTTCCCACTTAGTATGTGGATGATATGTTAAGTTCCTCTCACTGTTATTTACATAGCAAGTAGTGGTATTCGAATTTGTGTGGGGTAAATACCACAACTAAAATGTGAAAAATAAAAACTTTTTAACCGAAATTAAAGTAAAATTCACTTTGTAGTGTTTTTCTTGGAAGTCGGTTGTTTTTTTTTTTGTAAAAAGTTTTTTGTAATTGGTTTTAAACTGTCTTAAAGAAAGAAAGAAATAACTGACAGAAAGGAAAATAGGTTTATTTGTGCAGAAGCACATGCATACAAAAATTTATGTGGGGTAACGCGAATATTAAAAGAAAAAAAATCAGTGGCACTCCGGGAGTGCCGACAGAAGTGAAAACTTGAACAAGATCGCCTTGTTGGAAGAAAAATACTCGTATAGATCATTGGTCCGTAACCTTATCTAAATAAAGAGCACAATCGCGTTTACAAAAAATATATATATATTTCCAAAACCTTTAAAGTAAAAATACTTGCATAGAACATCGATCCGTAACGTAATATAAATAAAGAGCACAATCGCCTTTACAAAAATGAGGTGTCGGTAACGGTGTCGCGAGTTCAATTGCTTTTCTCATCTTAAAAATGCCCAACGCGCCTAAAAAAGTTTTCACTTTAAAAACAAAATAGATCATAATCTCGAATTTTTGAACAGAATTCTAGTCGGCTGCCACGTTTGACTAGTGATCGCAAGCGCTAGAGTAGAAGGTCCTGGTTTCGAAGCAGGTTGGGCAAAGTGTTATTGGGTTTTTCGATCAGGAATTTCTAAATAGCAGCCCGGAGTCTGGATTTGTGCCCGGTTGATGGCAGTAGGCTCGCCTCCTACTAAGTACATTATCTGCCTCGTATATAATATGGTTGATCGACCCGTGCGGCTGTTATTACTTAGACAAGTACATGATGTTCTTCTTCTTGTTTGGACATTTTTTTTTTAAATTCTACAATGTTTTTCTGAAATAGTTAGTGTTTTTATTATTTTCTTAGTTTTAATGTTGTATTTCCTGTGCGTGTCCCAAAGATTTTTAAGCTATTGCATAGCTTTTATCGCGGGCTTTGAGCGCGGCGACCGAATCAAGAAATTCCGTAACGTAACGAAAATAAAACCTAACATCCCCCACTCCGCCTACCATTTAATGACGGTTCCCATGACAACGTGATGTTGTCATGGGAAACGTGATGTTGTCATGGGAACGTAATTTTTGTTTTATGTCATCACGTCATCATCCCAAGTGTAGCGTTGACAAATAGGAAGTATGGAGGTTACAAATGCTATGCAATAGCTTTACCGCGGCAGTCCCCGAGTGCCACACGTTTTTTTTCTTTCTTTCTTTCTTTCTTTGAAACTTAAACATAACTAAAAAATGTGAGTGTACTTACAGGTCACCTCTGCCTAATCCTTTGGGAAAACAGTCGTAATGTTATGTTATGTTACTTATTTCTGATTTTTATTTAAACTCAATACTTTATTGTTTGGCAATCAATTGAGTTATCCGCTCAATCACAAACAATCAAATATACATATATATATATATATTTTATTGATGATTTATTGATGTTTTATTCGAATAAATATTTACATTATTTACAATGCCCTCCAGGTACAAACAATAAATAAATAATTCATTTAAACTGCAATTCGTTTTCCAATTCTGTTACATTAAAAATGAATGTTTGCGATAAAAAGGTATAAAAGGATGCTCGAGATATTTTTGTGAATATAAAATTGCAATTTAAAATAACTTGATCGGTAAAAAAAATTAAATGAACCGAATCAATCTGCCTAGCCGTTTCCCAACTATGTTGGAGTCGGCTTCCAGTCTAACCGGATGCAGCTAAATAGCATTATTTTACACGGAGCGACTCCCTATATGATATATGGCGACGTTTTGCTACAAACTTTCCTTGTTTCTGCCAAAACCAACCATAAAGAAAGTGTATGTCTGTAACACAACTGTTTCTTCAAGAAGTTTCTGTTAAAACTTTGTCTACTAAAATGTTTTTCAAGGGTTTTAAGGGATTGGTTTGGCAGCTTATGAGACGTTATCCGAAGCTCGTGTGTAAACGACTCTTTACATTATTCGGTTCGTAGATATCTTCGGAGTTACTGTCAATTTGGAGACCTTTAACTTTGTATATTGTAAAAATTATTTATCTTGCTTAGAAAGAAAAAATATATATAATGTACCTGTAAGTATTGTCCTTGGAAAAATATTCTTCATCTATACATATAATAAAATCGTAGCGAAGTCAAAACTGTACATTGAATATTTTTGAAAAAAAGTAATTGCTACGAGGTCTAGGATCGATTCTAATGCCGAAAATATTTTTTTTAGAATTTTTGTCTGTTTGTCTGTTTGTCTGTATGTATGTTCCAGCATGGCGCAAATTCTACCGGACAGATTCTGTTAAAATTTTGCATAGATATTCCCTGTATGTCTGGTCAAACTATAGGGTATAAACTATCACGCTATTTACTATGGGGGACGAGCAATATTACATTATGTTGTATTTTTATGCTCTAGCATGACGCAAATTCTACCGGATAGATTCTGTTAAAATTTTGCATAGGTGTTCCCTATAAGTCTGGTCAAACTATAGGGTATAAACTATCACGCTATTTACTATGGGGGACGAGCAATATTATATTATGTTCGTATTTTTGGAAAAAAAGGCGCCAAAATTTTAGGATATTGTAGATGGTTATCGATTAAACTTTTTAAATGATTATCATCACGCTATACCTTTATGGAACTAAGCAGTCAATCATGAAATATATAGGAACGGCTATTTTAGACAAGTTTCAACAAAGCAATTAGCTCAACGGTTGGGCGGTTGCTTTGCAAACATGGGGTTGTAAGTTCGATTCCCACCTACGGTTTTTTTCTTTTTTTTCACATTTTGTTATACGATTATTATTTTTTTTGATTATGTACCTATAATCTATAGATATAATAAAATCGTAGCGAAGTTAATTTTTTTTAAAGAAAGTTATTGCTACGAGGTATGGGATCGATTCTTATGCGGAAAATAAAGTTTTTAGAATGTTTGTCTGTACCAACTGTAGGGCATAAACTATCACGCTATTTGCTATGGGGGATGAGAAATATTACATCATGTTCGTATTTTTTTCTGCAAATTGTAAAAGGACGCGCCAAAAGGTTGGGATATTGTAGATAGGTAGTTACCGATTTAACTTTTTAAATGATTATCATCACGCTACCTTTTTTAAAGGAACGGCTATTTTAGCTAACTTTCAACAAAGCGAATAAGTAAGCGGTTGGACGAATAATTTGAAGTCCTGAAGGCCTACCACCAGCTCAAAAGCAGTATTATTTTAATATTACTTTAGTTTACTTCAGTGTGGGAAAGAGATGAAGCTCTACAGGATGTATAGCTCCATCTCTTTCTCCCACTGAAGTAACATTAAAATAATACTGCTTTATGAGCTGGTGGTAGGCCGCCCGGGGTAGTAAGTTCGATTTACATCTGTTTTTTTAAACTCTTTTTGTAAAACGATATTTTTTTTTGGATTAAGTTACAAGTACTTTAAAGTCACAAAACATTCTAGGTTGTATTCTGATCATTTTAGAGCAAAAGACTGTAGGAATAAAATGTTTTTTTTACAGATTTTGACAGCAGATTTGTCCAAGCGATTTTAAAATATGTATGTGTGTGGATCTTCTGGAATCGCTGCCACACTGCTTCCTGGTGGCAAAACAGCGCACGTCATGTTTAAGATTCCCATCGATTTAGAGAGCAACGAAACGCCTGTTTGTGGGGTGTCACGAAAGAGGTCAATCGTCGAATCCAACTCAGCTGGGCAGCGTTCGGGAAGCTACGCAATATCTTTTCGTCCCACATACCACAGTGTCTCAAGACGAAAGTCTTTGACCAGTGCGTGTTGCCAGTGATGACCTATGGTACTGATACGTGGTCGCTCACAATGGGCCTTATCAGAAGGCTAAAAGTCACCCAAAGGGCAATGGAGAGGGTTATGCTTGGAGTTTCCCTACGTGATCGAATCAGAAATGAAGAGATCCGCAGGAGAACCAAGGTAACCGACATAGCCCGAAGAATTGCCAAACTTAAGTGGCAATGGGCAGGGCACATTGCTCGCAGAACGGATGGCCGATGGGGTCGAAAGGTTCTGGAGTGGCGACCACGTACCGGAAGACGTAGCGTTGGAAGGCCTCCCACAAGATGGACCGATGACCTTGTGAAGGCCGCAGGAATCCGCTGGATGCGGAAAGCACAGAATCGGTCGAAATGGCGGTGCTTGGGGGAGGCCTATGTCCAGCAGTGGACGTCTTTCGGCTGAAATGATGATGATGATGACGCAACAGTAACAAGGGATGTGTGCTTAGGGGATTGCGCTTCGTCGTATGGGATGAATGCATTATGGCAAAAAGGAAAGCAGTGGAAACTGTAAACAGAACCCTGCAGGACATCCGCAGAAACCAAGATATGATGGGTGGTGTCACAGTTTTGACAAAAAAAGTGAATACTTCGTTGAAAAGGTCGACTCTATGGTCGAGAGTTCATAAACTGCGATTGACCATCATCATACGACCTCGGCTTGGCGGTAATTCAAATGCTCAAGTATTCTCCGATGTTCTTCTAAAAGTTGGTGAAAGCACTCTACCAGAGACTCTTGGTGGAGTAGATCCCACTTTAGAAGATCTTATTCGTCTGATATACGGGGATATCAGTCAAATACCATACCAAGAGAATTCTTAGGCGTGTTTCCGTTTTAACTCCGAAGATGATCAAGCTGCAGCGATCAACCACAGTATTCTCTCACAAATTGAAGGGAGTGAAGTGATATACACCTCCATTAATACTGATGTGGAGGAAGATGGTGCCAAATATCACCCCGTAGAATTTCTCAATTCACAAATGGCAAGTGGACTTCCGGTTGTATATCTGTGTAACGGAAACCAGCTCAAAGTCATGTCTTTGCAGAGAAACGTCATCGAGGTGAAAATTCTAACAGGTTGTGGCGGTGGTGAGACAGTGTTTATAGCGCGTATAAAGTACAAATTCCCCATAATTACCAGTTAAAGCGCGTGCAGTTCTCTGGGAGTGTATGCTTTGCGATCAACAAGTCACAGGGGCCGACACTGAAGGCTGAAGGCTGCGGGTGTCGACCTCAGGATAAGCCACCATTCCTGACTCTCTGTATATTTTGGCTGCTGAGAATAAAACTACAAACGTAGTATACAGGGAAGTTTTATAAAAATATGGCTATTATTGTAGTATATTGTGATGTCTTACGATTTCCATGCGAACGAAGTCGCGGGCAGAAGCTAGTACATAATATAAACACCTTTGCAAAAAAAAAAACTAGAATTTTCTTATTATCTGCTGTGAGACGTAACATTGGCTACACCCCTCTTCCAGCAGCGCTATAATTTTACTAGCTCTTATTGCTTTTTCTGCCAGTACAATCGACACAAAGTTATCTGTTTTATGCCACAATAAGGCAGGATTATGCGAAACACAAATTATTCTACTAAAAATATCGAGAAGTTAGTTTTAGTTGCCTGATAACCTTTTAACCGCAAACCCGCGAAAAGTAAGTAAAAAGTCACAAAATGAAAAAGGGATTATTGTTTTTAAAAACAAAAGTTTTGAATTTGGAATTAACTTTTTTTCATACCCAGACTCTTTATTAAGTGCCAGTAACATAGTTTGGCTATTAAAACCTCTTTAGAACTAAATGATTACCAATAATGTAGAATAAAAAAAGGATTATGTGGTTTGACATATACTGACCTTATTGGTGATGTCCTTCAGAAAGGCCAGGTGCGTAGTACTCGCAACCGGCGTGCGTGTATGTATGAACGTAAACGAGGCAAAAGGACTATGTAAGGATCGTAGCAGGTGGCGTTCTGTAGTTTCTGCCTACCCCCATGGGAAGAAGGCGTGAGTTTATGTATGTATGTATTATGTGGTTTTATGAAACCACGGTAAAAGTGAAACTTCTATAGGCGCCGCCATATTGGCCTTGGCTG
Organism: Agrochola lychnidis; assembly: GCA_963680765.1. NCBI lineage: Eukaryota > Metazoa > Arthropoda > Insecta > Lepidoptera > Noctuidae > Agrochola > Agrochola lychnidis. Next base: position 8,515,382 of record OY796855.1, on the reverse strand, counting down.
CTCTGACGAGCGCCTTTCACTTTATCCCTACTCCGCGGCCGACCGTCACGCGACATGCAACACATAGACGAAAAAGTTTGAGACGATGTAATAAAACTTTCACTTTAAAAATCAAAACCACCCGTTTTTTTGCAAAGTATATAAATATTCATGCAGCAGGACACATAAATAACAGATAGAAATCACAGTTGAAAGAAGATCTCTATATGAATCTCATTTAAATGCAGTAAATGCGCAAAAATGTGAATGTAATCTTCATGAATAATCCTGAAAACACAAAAAAGATGGAATAAATTTTGCAAATGGAAGCAGTTGATTGATTCCAGTTCCATTATTTCAATCGCAAAATATCTATTTGATCGTGTTTTTATTATCAATCTTCTGCGTCATACCTACTTCCTTGGTTAGTGGAAGATTCAGGGGTTTTGAAAGATGATGAATCTTTGACAGCATGCGATTATGAACCATGTGTGATGCAACAATTAGTATCAAATTGACTTGTTCTGCACTTTAACTGGTACGGGCCCAGGTCGTTTGCCCGGACTGGGTGCTGTCTGTTCATTATAAGTTACCGAACAGATATTTCATTGTGACATTCAAATAAGAAACAACAATATCCACTAAATTCTCAAAACGTGATATACATTCCTACATTTTCATCTCAAAGCTGTTATTTTCAATGTCAACGACATTGCTGGAAATATGTATAATGGAAACAGATAATGTATTCACCAGTTTTAAATGGAAATTGCACATTCTATTGTATTGGTCAAAATGTGCATTGGTTTAACTGAATTTTTATTCTGCCTTTTATAATACCTACTGCATACGTCGTAAAAGTTTCGTATTCCAAAAAGTTTCTAGTCTGTAGCCAAGTCAAATAATACTATTTGACTGAAAATCAACTTCCATTCCAGTAGTTTTATATTTGCTGTACGGTAACAGTAGCCTGAAAATTTAAAGATAATAATTCTTCATTTTGAGTAATGTTCTCAAAAACTAGACGTAAAGTGCTACAAGGAGCTTTTTGGCGCTCGAATAACGTTAACGGGGTGGCGCTGTCGGTAAACATTCGGTGCAATTGTTATGTGAAATGTATTGAAAAAACAAGATTAGTTCCAATTTTGGCCACGAGCCAAAATATCCTTGACGGCTACACAGACTGCCAGCATTAATTTGACATTCCAAATTCAATTTCAAGGATTACGTAAGACGAATAGTAGATCTACTATGTCATTTGAGCATTTGTTTTTGTAATGGATTGCGTTTGAGTATTATATGCTGTAGATTCATTAACCTACATAGGTTACTATTAATCGAAGATCATTGATCATGTTGGTAAACGTGTGTACTGAATTAATTACTAGCGCTCTGTAACGTTCGAGTAAGGTACTACTCTGTGTAATTGTAACCACTTCACTTCAAAGCGAAACAAAGTATACTGTGGGTACTTTGGTTTGTAATTTCGCTGATTCTTTCGCCTCGATATTACATTGGATTATTTTAAGACGCAGATATATGACAGTAACCTTGACTGGTTAGCTTGCGTGTCCTGTACTGAGCTCACGCAACGCGTCGTACGTTCAGTCAGTAATAGGACTCGCCCATCAAGGAGCGCTGTCCCAAATTAGACGCATTATTAATTTATTATACGTAAAACAAAAGGTATTTTAATAAAACACGTATACTAAAAGATCAGTAATTTAATTATCTTTAATATGGTGAAGTTTTCAGAAAAATACGCTTGATGGATTTTGCGTCATTCGACAAAACTTTACAAAATTTCACTATTTCACTATAAACATTATCCAAAATATGCCTATATTAAAACATTAAGAAAATGCTCTATTTTAACATATATTTTTTCCAAATCATTAACACTACTCGTTTAGATGTCATCTTCAGTATGAAATCATTAAAAGTCAGTTATCGTCACCTTAACTCACAAAGATAGAGAAGAATTACTATTCGCGGGAAAAAATTTTTTTTTTTTAAAACCTTCAGATTTGTTGCTAGCCTAATACTGAGTTTTTTAATGCTTCTGAAGGAAGTATCACTACTCATTCCTATTCTATACTATACCTACCTGTGAAAAATAAGAAAAGTTGATGAAACTTTTGTAATTTGTCACATAATTTGAGAAGCTTTTTTATGAAGGCGTGGTTTGACAAATGAGAAAGGTTTACTTTATGACTTTACAGGGCCGGCGGCGGATACCTAAGTTCGGGCTGATTTTATGGCATAATATTTTGTAGAAAGTTTTAAATTTCGATCTTGGCTATATCCTTTCAAGTCGTAAAATGTGCTATGTGTATAGGTAGATAATGTTTTATGTTTAGAGATATTGCTTTTTGATGTTTTAGTTCGACGGATACTAAGAAATATTATGATTATTTTTTGTTTTTGTTCGTTTTTTTATTAAGATTCTTTTGGCGACCATTAACAGAAGTATATATAAAGTTTCCACTGCAGGGACACAGGCGTCCTCTCTGTGACAGGGAGTGGGTCATAAATTCCACGCGGGCCCAGTACGGGTTGGTACCAGTAAAAGTAAAATATAAATTAATGAAATATGTGTAAAGGTATGAGGAATAGGGTGTAAAGTTCACTCATCCTCCTTAGAAAAAGGAGGATTCTCCAACCAGACGGGTGCTGTGTCTAGTGGGCTACTGCCCGACAATTGTTGCCGGGATGTTGTATATATGCTAGTCGCATAGTAAACTCTGCTTGTGCGATGCAGGATTTTGCGTCAGCGTGATGCGTAGCTCGTATGTGGCGATGTAGGTGCCGTCACATATGTAATAAAAAAAAAACTGTCACTTACTACTTGTACTTGTATAGAACATTAGTCCGTAACCTTATATAAATAAAGAGCACAATCGCGTTTACAAAAAAAAAAAAACCAAAACCTTTAAAGTTAAAATACTTGCATAGAACATTGATCCGTAATGTAATATAAATATAGAGCACAATCGCGTTTACAAAAATGAGGTGTTGGTAATGGTGTCGCGAGTTCAAATGTTTTTTCCCATCTCAAAAAAGTCCAACGCGCCTAAAGAAGTTTTCACTTCAAAAAGTTTTGCACTGTTATAAGAGACAAACAAGCTTTAGGTGGAATTATTTATTATATTTTTTATGCTCTGTACAATTTAAGTCTGGCCCTGTAAGCTACAATAGTCATACGTCATAAATAATACTAGCAGTTATGACTAGCAGTTTTTACGACCACATATTTTTCAACTGAAATCACTTCCAAGCTATAAAAGTTAATACAAAGTTATTACGCAATACTGTTAGACAATATAATTTCATGTCAAATGATTTTTATAAAATATAGTGCAAAATCAAATGAGAAGGTTAGAAAAAAAAAGTGTCACTTACAGTTTTTAACTTTTTGAGTAAATTGAGAAAATAAAAATATTCAAGTTGATCTAAGCAATTTTTATTATTTTTTACTTACCATTTATGTGTCACTTATTGTATAAAATTTAATGTCTTAAGGTTATCTTGCTAGTTTTTAAATTTGGAAAAAATAAAATACATATCAAATGACACCCTTTGATCCAATAGCTTGTAAAGGAGACGTTTCATTTTTGTATGGGACTCCGGCCATAACATGTACACTTTAGAAAACCTGGGAAACGAACCCCTAAATACAATAAAGACTGTTTTTTTCCATAATAACTAATACTTTTTGGGCACAAATAAAAATCGAAAATGTTTGACGTTTGTCAGGAGAAATATGACCATCGACAGCTAGCCATTTTCGTCCAGAAGTACCTACAAATCTACAATCCACAAAAGCAGTTTTTTATTTTTATAATGAATCACACTTTCTAATTAATCAAAAAAGTTTTATAAGATAGCTATCTTAATATAGTACAGAAATACATGCCTTTCATATTTATTTAAATGACGTCTACGTGATATTATTATGTTAAAATGTAACATGATTTCTGGACGAAAGCAGTATGCAAGTAAAACGACGCCATGATGAATAGAATATGGCAATAATTTGTTAAGCTATTATTTTTTGTGCCGAAGTAATCAGGGGAATAAACAGGAAAGAATATTTTTCCTCAATTCGTGGAATTTTTTCCTTTTTTTACATTAACGTACACTTTATGGCCGAAAATGAAACATCTCCTTTTGTAAAATGTCACCTTTTGAAACTCACTGTCTAAAAATGTTACCTTATGAAACATTCAGTATGAAAATAAATTTATAAGAATCTACTCTTGTTTCAGCCCCAATCGTGTACACTTATCGAGAGTCTACTGTATGTCACTTTTTGAATTTAAGTCTTAATACAACAACAATTTAAAAAAAATTGTTTTATGTTATTGGCAGCCATTACTTTCAGTCTTCTTTAAAAAAATACTTGCTTCCGCCAGCGGCTTCGCCCGCGTGATATCTTTATAAATTATAATCTATGTTCCTCAGTGATTACATAGCATTCTACTGGTGAAAGAATTTTTTAAATCGGTCCAGTCGTTTTCAAAATTATTTATTACAAAAAAAAAAAATACAAATCTTTTCTTTTTATTATTGTAGATGGTATAAAATCACTTTTCAAACTGGGTTCCATTTCACAAAAAAATCTGAAATTGTTTATGCTTTTAGGAACATATTGAAAATTCCATTATTATTCTAGGTCCAATGGCTTGACCTAGACCCGCGTCTAAAGTCTAGATTATCGGACTTAACATCAATAAATGAAGACAAAAACTAATTTGATAAGAGATTGAAAATTGGAACAATGACCTATAGTCATAGTCAACAATGATCTAAAAAGAAAAATAAAAAGTAGGTACATAATTATGTATACCTTCCATTCTTTCAATGTATTGTTTAAAATAGGACGATTTTTGGAAACAAAAAAGTAATTTCGATCGAAAAAAATAATTAAAACTACCTCAAATTTTTGCTATCCATTCTTCATAATTATTCAAGGGAGGTTTAAATAAATATGTAATAATTTCTAAAATAAATATGAATAGTTTCTTAAAGTATCAAAATCAAAGATACTATAAAGGAACGTCAGCACCTTATTACAATTTATCAACACTACTTAACCCTTTCGAATCCAACGAGACATTAACATACCACCTATTAGGTAATACGGGCTGGTATCCGCAACTCCACGTCAAAGCGCGTATTTTGAGTACGTACCACCGTAACCACGTAACATACCACCTAACACTAATACTAAAACTTAAAGGATTTAGACGATACATTAAAACAGCAAGATTCTACGCAAAAATAACCCTTCCACAAACAAACGATGAGTACAAACTTATGCATATTCAACAGACTACTAACTCTGGGGATGAATTTACACGTTTTGCGGTGAAATTCATCCCTCTATACCCCTATCTAGGGGTGAAGGAACGATTAACGGAGGTGAAGTATTTCTTGAATATAGCTGTAAAGTTTTACGCGGGAGCCGCGCTCATTGGGTTTAATTTACGCTAAATTTCCTTCGGGATTCTTGTAAGTAAATGTTAGACTGATTAATTGTGAATTGGTTTAGATTTGTGCGAAGTATTTGATTGGGGTTTAAGGGTTATTGCTCATTTTACGAACGGTCATCGACTTAGTTTGCTGTGATGATTTTCTTTTTGATTTTTTTTTTTCATGAATTGTACTAGCTGGACAAAGATCCCATTTGGGAGTCCCAGGTAGGTACTATATTTTGATAGAAAATAGTTCATTGTCCAGGTAATCACTAAGCAAGTTTACAGGTTAACTCCAAGTTAAGACGATGAGTAGCTTATAGTACATTTCTGTCGCGGCCAGCAATCAGGGCATTGATGGACGATCGTGCCAGGTTGCAGCCAGTGCCTGTTTATTACTTTTCTCAAACAATGCGCGGAAATTCAAACTAAGTAAATTAATTATAAATTCCAGGAATCAATATCAAACGAAGAAAATTTTTCACGCGCCAATGTGTTCATTTGTTTCTTTTTTACTAAACAGCTCTGTATGCTAAGCCAGTTCGAAATTTAAATAAAATCTTTGATAAGTTACCTCCTTGGTTGCCATGGGTCGAAAGTAAAAAGTTCGTTCCATTTTTAAATAACACGACAGATATGAGTTTTCATAGTAACATTGCCGCTGCCTACTCGCTTGTTTTTGACCAGTACAGCAATTTCGATTTATCTCGAAGAAGGTTGTCAAAATAATGTTCGAATTTCCAAGTTTGAGAAAAACTATTACCTATACTTAGCTAGGTTACAAAAGAGCCCCAAACTAGACAGTCTGTATCTTGGAGCTTGGGGTACAAATTCCAGAGTGGAGACTAGAGGCGATTTTATGGCTACATTAGTACTATGTAACTAGTCAGCGAACTACAATCAGTATAAATTCAGGTGCCAATCCAAACCTTTGACATAACAACCATCTGGCCAAAAAAGGATATATTATGTTTATTTGACACATAGCCCCTGGTGAGGACGGGATAACGACCGAGCTCCTGAAAGCTGGAGGAAGTCCTGTACTGAAAGAGCTTCGGGAGCTCTTCAACTCTGTCCTGTTCTCTGGGAGAACTCCAGAAGCGTGGCGAGAGAGTGTGGTCGTTCTCTTCTTTTAGAAGGGTGATAAGACTCTTTTAAAGAATTACAGACCCATTTCGCTCCTTAGTCACGTATATAAGTTGTTTTCAAGAGTCGTTACGAATCGTCTAGCGAGAAGACTCGACGAGTTTCAGCCACCGGAGCAGGCTGGGTTTCGAGGAGGATACAGCACCATAGACCACATTCACACAGTGCGGCAAATTATACAGAAGTCCGATGAGTATAATCGGCCACTGTGTCTTGCGTTTGTGGACTATGAGAAGGCTTTTGACTCTGTCGAGACCTGGTCTGTTTTGGAGTCTCTGCAGCGATGCCAAGTCGACTGGCGATACATCCAAGTGCTGAGATGTCTTTATGAAAACGCGACAATGACCGTCCAAATTCAGGATCAGCGTACTGAACATATCCCCTTGCGTCGAGGGGTGAGACAAGGGGATGTCATTTCCCCGAAATTGTTCTCTAACGTATTGGAGGATGTGTTTAAGACGCTGAACTGGGAAGGGCGTGGCATTAACATCAACGGCGAATACATCTCACACTTGAGATTTGCAGATGACATCGTCATATTGGCCGAATCGCTGCATGACTTGCAGCAGATGCTGGACGGCCTAGTTGATTCTTCTGTACGCATTGGTCTCCGGATAAACTTGGACAAAACCCAGGTTATGTTCAACGAACACGTCACTCCGGGGCCGATTGCTGTCAATGGCGGTGCTCTTGAGGTTGTTCGAGAATACGTTTACCTCGGGCAAACTCTGCAGTTTGGTAAGAACAACTTTGAGAGGGAAGCTAACAGAAGAATTCAGCTGGGCTGGGCAGCGTTTGGGAAACTTCGTCGAGTCTTCTCGTCGCGTATTCCACAGAGCCTAAAGACGAAGGTCTTCAATCAGTGCGTCCTGCCTGTTATGACCTACGGAGCCGAAACGTGGACACTCACGGTACACCTGGTCCATAAATTTAAGGTTGCTCAGCGAGCCATGGAGCGGGCTATGCTTGGAGTCTCTCTGAGGGATCGAATCCGGAACGAAGTGATCCGGCGGAGAACCAAAGTTATCGACATAGCTCACAGAATTAGCAAGCTGAAGTGGCAGTGGGCCGGCCATATCAGCCGTAGAACCGATGATCGTTGGGGTACACGTGTTCTTGAGTGGAGACCGCGAATTGGCAAACGTAAGGTAGGACGCCCTCAGGCTAGGTGGAATGACGATCTTCGAAAGGTGGCTGGTAGCAGCTGGATGAGAGTTGCCGAGAATCGAGCTGAATGGCGTGCAATTGGAGAGGCCTATGTCCAGCAGTGGACTGCTATAGGCTGATGATGATGATGATTTGACACATGTCATAATAAGTACACACAATGACAGAATTAAAACAAAAACAAAGAAAAAACTTATCTAGAAGGTCCTCCCTTTTCAATGGAGGAACATTCCACCTAGATCTTCCACCAAAATAAGTACACCTATTTCAATAATATAAGCGTGGCTACTCGTAACGGGGCCGTTAATTAAATTTGAGGGTTAAAACAAATATAACAGTAATAAAATGACTAAATGCCGGAATGAAACCACAAACACATAAGTGGTCAATGTGGTTACAATTTGGTTATCATGTGATCGGGGCTTGTGTCAGTTGATTTAATTTTCTTTTGTTCTCATTCATTAGTTCATTCATTCATTTTTCTTTGTTCGCGTGGATGTCGAAATATATCCCACGGGAACGTGCTACCGGGCTTAAAAGTACACTATGTGTTAATCCAGGTTATAAACTATTTGTGTAAAGTCAAAGTCAAAGTCAAATCATTTATTTCAAATAGGCCCATGTATGGCACTTTTGAACGTCAAAAATTACAAAATAATAAAATTGATTCTAGTCGCCCCTTCCAAAAGGTAGTGTACCAAATTTTATCCGTTTAGCCGTTTTTGTGCTAATCCGGAACATAGATCCAGACAAACAGACAACCGCACAAAATTTTCTAAAAACTATATTGTTGGTACTCATACGTCTTATAGCATTTTAAGCATTTTTAGCAAATAAATTATAACAGTAACTTATTTTTTATGTTACTGTGTTTATTTTTGCCTTTTATTCGGCATCTTTCACTCGAAGTGAAACGTCAAAACAGCAAATGAAAAATGAACTCATTAGTGAACCGATCCAATGACGTTGAATTTGGACATTCCTTCACTCACCTACGAAATGATTGAAAAATCGAATGAAATTACAGATGAACATTCATTCTTTTTATAATTTCGTTGATGTCGTGTGAACGTAGAATGAAACAAAAATTAACCTCGACTTGAATGAAGCGTCTGATATCGGGTTTAAAGAATAGAGATCAAATTCAAAAGTCACCTACAACCACAACCTAGGCTGAGAATCAGCACTTTTCGAACATCAAAATTACATAAGACAGTCCCCCAAAAACGCCCACCCTTCACCACTTTCTAGTGCTTTAGCTGGGAAGAAGAAGTGGCGCAACACACTCCCCAGCATCACAATAGATTTTGGGTCGTCCATAATCTTATCACAAATTGTTCTAACAACAGCATTCATACAGCAATTCTAATATTATGAAACGAAGGCTCTACAAAATTATCTCGTCTAGTCATCATACCATAAATAATTTAAATTCAAATTAAATTACAAAATTTTCACTGAAAACCGAAGATTAATGTTTCTAGTAACTTCTTGCGTCGTATAATGACAGAAGTTTCGCAAATTATTTGGTACTTGCAGATATTTTAAATAAGTTTCGTTGAATTGTTGAAAACGTTGTCTGAACGAAGGTAAGTGAGATAAAAGTTTATTTTATGATCTGTACCTGCTTATTGATACGAAGTTACCTTCTAAAGGCTTTATCGCAATCGGTTTTAAAACGCAATCGGTAAAAATTACTAGCTGACCCGGCAAACGTTTTTTTATCATATAAATGTTTGGGGTGGACTACCCTTATCACTTAGGGGTATGAAAAATAGATTACTACTATATACTATATACATATAAAGTTTCATAAAAAAAGATCAAGCCGTTTCGGAGGAGTATGGTAACAAACATTGTGACACGAGAATTTTATATATATATAGAAGATATTTAATATGAAAATGCTGAAGACTGTTTGTTTTTTGGTTTGTTTAAACGCGCTAATCTCTAAAACTTCCAGTTGGTTTTGAAAAAATCTTTTGCATTTGATAGTCCATTTCTTGAGGAAGGTTATAAGCTATTTAACATCACGCTACGACCCTTAGGAGCCGAGCAAAAAGAAAAAAAGTCAGAAAGAACGCTAAGCGAAAACGAAGAAATAGTGCGGGCGGGCGATGGGATGCCACGCAGTGGGATGGTGGTTGAAATTTCCCAAAAGCTAGAAGTTATAAAAGTAAAAAAAAATTGGTGGTACTCCGGTGGTGCCGGCAGAAGTGAAAACTTGAACAAGATCGCCTTGGTGGAAGAAAAATACTTGTATAGAACATTGGTCCGTAACCTTATCTAAATAAAGAGCACAATCGTGTTTACAAAAAAAAAATACTTCCGAAACCTTAAAGTATAAATACTTGCATAGAACATTGATCCGTAAAGTAATATAAATAAGGAGCAAAATCGCGTTTACAAACATGAGGTGTCGTCATGGTGTCACGAAATCAATGGTCCCATCTCAAAAATGCCCAACGCGCCTAAAGAAGTTTTCACTTCAAAAATTGTTTTTTCATGCCAATCAGTGTATCTCTTCAATAAATATCTATTGGGTACCTCAAGTGCGCCAAATCTCTCTCCAGTCGTGTCCTATTGCCGTCCCATCGGACTATAAGAGTGAGGGAAGAGAGAGTGCACCTGCGTCTGCGCACACACTTGTGCATTATAATATCTCCCGCGCCGAAGGCTAGTCTCCGCTGAGATTGGCTGTGATGGCCGAAACTCTGTCTGAAGGACTTTTATTGGGTACTAAAAAACATCGAATAACTGCATTCTCTTTGATTGAGTAAGATCTTGTTTTTAAAACTCAATTATTCGAAAATACATTTAAAACTGTGTTAGGAAAACCAAATTTGTTTAACTTTTTTACAATCGAAATCTAACTGCACATTTTTCACAAAGCGCATACAAACCAATAAAAACTCCTCTACCTACACTAAAACAGTAGATTACGTAACTAAAAACTGCTATCAACTGCTATTTTACTGCAACGTTATTCACGGTACACACGGCTACATATCAAGCTATACGTTTTCAGTTGTGCTGATCTCGCACTGTATAGGATTTCCGCACAATGAGAGGTCAGCTTAAACTGGAAGTTTACAACTTAATATGTAGCTGTGTGTACGTAGCGGATAAATACCGTAATGTAGTTTTTATACGAACAACGAGCATCGGGAAAAATGTACTTATAAAACCACTGTCGAGTTCTAAACTGTAATGTAGTTAAATGAGAGATAGGCAATATCTTGTTGTTTTTTTTATTAATTTTGTTTTATTTGGCATAATTTTTCTTTCTACTCGAAACGAGTATTGAAAATGTGTAATTGGAAACCGGTTTTGATGAATTCCTGTGAGCTAACGGGTAAAGTAAAATAAAACAAGGATGGAGGATATAATATATATTATGTTAAATAAATTTAGATTTTTAAAATATTTTTTCCATCGAAAAAATTAGATTCTCTCATTTTGATATGTGCACAATATAAAGACTCTCACTGTATAATTTGTCTTTTAGTTAAACTACGGCAGTATACCACAGTAATCCGACTGCAATTTTAACTTTCAAACAACAAACAATGTATCACTGAAGGGTAAAACGTTTTACATAAACGGTTGCTCCAAGCTGTAAATTATGCTCATTGTAAATGTCTAGACGGCTAGTTTATTTACAAACGGGATTTGTTTACAATTTAATTTGATTACATATTTTTTATTAAATCTTTTTTAGAAAAATGTTAGGGTGGGGAATGAAACATAGAGGTGTACTGAGTGCATTGCATCTTTGGCGAAGTTTTTTATGCGTAACTTCTGAATTATTTGGCAGACAGAATCATAGATTTTGTTTTCGTTTTGTAAAATAGTTTAGCAACTTATCAATATACACTTTTGTTTTAGATTTATTCTAGTTTACAGGCTGATAGTTCATTAGTCAGAGAACCTTTATCAAAACTCAAACTCAAAGTATTTAATTCTATTAAACCATTTACAGGCTCTTTTAAAATTATCTGATGCGAATATTTGAAGTACGAAAGCTAAAAGTTGTCGGACTATTGAAAATTCCGCCATTATGTCTTTTTTTTAATTCACGAACACTGAACTTTTATTAAAGTCGGGATAAAAGAATCTGAACAATGATACTTAAGTACGTCCGCCAGACTCGGCAGTTGGTCCCTCTACCTTGTTGACTAGTTAATCTTTTCACTATGACAAGAGCTATTGTTGAATAGCTGTCGAAAAGACAGAGAAGAATAGATATAAAGTAACAACGTTTAATCAAACTACCTATTATTGAAAGTCAATTATTTTAAAGAAATTTTAACCGAAATTATCATGCATGATACAGAGATAGGAGCCTTTTAGCGTCATGCAGGATTTTCTGGTTTTATTTTAATTTTACTTTGTTTTTTTTAATTTATGTTTTTATGAGTGTGTCTTAGTTTAATTTGTGATTTCCTGTGCGAGTCTCAATAAATACTTTTCCTTTCTTTCTTTCTTTAAATGACACAAAAGTTATTTTTTAATATTTCTGAAAAAAATAATGGTAGACTTTTTCGTTCAGTGTGTCTCCGCCGTTACACCATAAGTGTCTTCGCAAACAGTATTATCGTATTCACACTTTGAAAGTAAAATGATATTTATTTTGTTTACACAACTCTCACTTTATTCGATAACTTAATCGAAGATATTAAATTATAATTTTTTATCATACTTTTAGCGAAGATTTGATCTTCAGACAGAGAGTTGTTTAAATTTGCTCAGATCTACATAATATTGGAGATTAAAAATATTCAAATTCTCTCTAAATACAGTTAATTTAATTTTTAAGCAAATTAACACCGTATCACAGAATACATAATAGTACAAGTACAAAAGATTCACTCCGCAAAATCATTTAGATAAATAGCGACTCTTGCTACGACACAATAAAGTGCAATTCAGGTCGCACAGCGCTAATTACAGTTTTATTTACCTAGAAGTTGCCTCTCTTTCTATCTCGTAACTCTTATATCTTCTGACTACGTTACGCTCACCGAATTGGCCCGACAAGTTGAGCCCGCCGCGTACTTGTAACTTCATACCTAAAATGCGGAGTGCGTTTGGCCTGACCGTTCGTTAATTTCCCGTGTTGCCATTTAATACAACTGTCAAAAAATGACAGTTGTGATTTGAATATCCGGAATATACAATTTAACTTGGTAGCTTTGCTAAACAATTACATACTCTAACTCAACGTCCAGTCAGTCTCATTTTCTGACATTGAGTCATCTTCGTGGTGAATCTGAAGATTTTCGACGTAGCATAGATAACTTTGTTGTAAACAATTTCAATAACTACAAAGTAATAATGAGATAGGCACTGTGATCAGCAATCCGTATAATTTGAGTGTAGCAACAGCAATTTAACTTGTGACCGTAAATTGTTGTGGTCATTGTGAGGACTATGTTTGGCAGTAAACTTTATTACTACTGTTCTATTAACTTATTACGACAAATTGATGACTACTATTCTACTAATTTATTATTACTATTCTACTAATTTATTACTACTATTCTACTATCTTATGATTACTACCATTCTCTGAGTACCTAAGCTCTCATCTTCAAAACGGTTTAAGTACTTATAGTGACATCACTTAATATTTCGACAACTAGTCTAGGAATGGGCAACATACCTATTTCTGATTGACCGATTCCTTGACAATTCAAAAGTGCCTGTAATTGGTTTAATTGAAATAAATGCTTTGAGTTTGAGTTTGAATACCTAATCTACCAAAACAATTGACTATCACCAAAATATGCAACATCAATAATTCTGCGGTGAGATGTGTGGTACACAACTTACACACGTGCTCACCGCATCGGCAGACAACGCTATCTAATCAATATTTGCTATCAGCCAGATAGATGCGCAGACACCCACGTAAGTATTTAACAATAAGGTTAACAGATACTCGGTTACTGTGCTTTGATTGTAGGTCAGTTACCTTGTGTAAGGTCAGGTTGTTTTTACCCGACTACGGTGAAGCAAAAAGGTCGGTTATGATATGTTCATCTGTTCCCTAATAACTTCTAAACTACTCATTATAATTAAAAAAATGTAGTTATCGTTGGAAGTGTCTCGATCGTCCGCAATTAAAACTTCTTTAGGCGCGTTGGGAAATTTTGAGATGGGAAAAAACAATTGAACTCGCGACACCGTTACCGACACCTCATTTTTGCTAACGAGATTGTGTTCTTTATTTATATTACGTTACGGATCTATGTTCTATGCAAGTATTTTTACTTTAAAGGTTTTGGAATGTTTTTTTTTCAAGTTTTCTCTTCTGTCGGCAGTCCCGGAGTGCCATTGTTTTTTTTTTGGAATACGAAATTAAAAAGACAGAAATTCTAAACCATCGCACTTCAGTATCGCTACAAACTTTCAAGCAACAATACCAGAATATCACAATTTAAAGTTCTAGTATCCGGCACTCAAAGTTACTGATAGTTTCCACTGACCGCTTGTTATGCAAAGTAATAAAGTTCGCATCACTCGCCTTCCACTTTACCGTCCAATTAGAAACGTCGTTGGTCGCAAGTGAGGTCCCAGGTTCGATTCCTGGGTCGGGCAAATTGTTATTAGATTTTCCATCTGGAATTTCTCAGTAGCAGCCCGGAGTCTGGATTTATGCCCGGTTGATGGCAATAGGCTCGCCCCCCATTACATGGGACTTAAACATAACTGGCGAAATGTGAGTGTAATATAGGTATACCTCTGCCTAACCCTTCGGGGAAATACAGACGTGATGTTATGTAAGGTGTTAGACTCTTTTTGTAAATTTAAAAATCAAAAACCCGTTAACGTTAAAATAGAACATTAAAAAAGATGGAAACAAGATGACCTATTTCTGTCTCCAATACCGCTTTTTGAAAACTTAGGTACATTTTGACGCCAAAAATCCGCCGTTTTTGATTTTTATAATTTAAATATACCCAGTGACACTCGCGCAATAAAGACGAAGCTAATGACATATCACTCATAAAAATCAGTGCAGCCGTTTAGTAACTACGAGGGAACATAGAGACAGACATACATACGCACTTACATACATACATACTGGTCAAACACATAACCCTCCTTTTTTGGCTTCGCCGCAGTCGGTTAAAACACAGTTCTTGATACCTTTGAAGTTAAAGTCGTTGTGGTTGCTAAGAAGATAGTGTTTTGATTCTATACTATAGCCAAAGCATTCTTGACAGCCCGCTCCACTATTACCTTGCTGTCTGGCTAATATTGTGATGACGCTATGAGATATTCCCGTTTGGCTTATGCCGAAACGAGAGCAGGCGAAGGAAGAAAGCTTTCAATGTCAAATTCTTCGATTCGATCGACATTTTCGCTCGATATGCTGTGTTTTGGTGATCAATCATCAACAGATAGCTTGTTACAAATTTCCTGAATTTTATTGATCGTTATCTGTAATATGAAGGTTAAAATCGAGACAGACATAGACTATACTTGTTGACTTATCCGATCGACAAAAATACGACAGTCGATCGTCTGTTGTTTTCACATTTATTCGATCACATGACGTGTCAATCGTCGTAAATCTGTAGGCTTTATGCCTTTACGTGAATCAACATAAATGGTGCTAGCACAGAAATCCACACCACACACGTATACAATACACCAAAAACGTTTAAATATAATGCATGTAAATTTATTACAATATTTTAAGTTGAATTTATTGTACTGGAATAACTTTCGATTATTGTCACTTCATAAATCTTACCGACTGGTGTTACTTAAGTGCCTACATATAGTACCTACTATGTATTAGAGTTGTAAGACGAAATAGACTAGTCTCCACGACACAGGGAATCCTAGTGTGGAGGCTAGTGCTATTTGAATTTGTACTGTTTACTTGAACAATAAAGTTTTTATATTTTGTTTTATATTTTTTAATCATTTATGAAAATTTCAAACATTTTGGGATAGAAAAGCACTTCACAAATACACGCATTTTCCCAAAAAAAATACCTCAACTTATGTATTTTTAAAGCGAATATGTGGATGCGAATATCCTCTGTTTCACCACAAAATTCATTATAAATGCGTTTTGTGTTTCACCAGCGTGTACTTACTAAAACCGTATCAAGCATTATTTAAATATTTGTCTTTAGTGTAAGCGGTTACTGCATAAAATTGTGATTTTACTGGTAGTTTCGCGAATTTATTGCCCTTATAAAACATTACATTTTTAATAAAATATCAAAATTACACTTGTAATTTCTTTAGTAATTTGACAGATCTGTTTGCTATATTTAATTTTATTATGCTTTAATTAATTACATTAACCTTAAGGTCACCCCTTCGTGCAAAGGCACAATGAGAGAAAGAGTAAGGGTGAGGGGGAGGGGGGGTGAGGGGGTCTCTCAAAGAGATGAAATTGGTGGTTGCCATTCTTGGTCACTGCATAATCAGCCTATAAAACTCCTACTGCTGGGACACACGCCTCCTCTCTGTGCGCAGGAGTGGGCCGATTTCCACCACGCAGGCCCAGTGCGGGTTGGTGAAGGACACATGGCTTCGAATATTCAGTTTCCTCACGACGGCGACGTTATCCTACGTTTTCCGACCGATACCACTGGGCCTGCTCTTCCTTGGTTATTATTTGATGATTTAAGAATATTTTGTTATGTTTCCCCAAGACATTTTCTTTTATATGGACTCGAATGTACTAATATGGACTAAAATGTACTAGTATGGACTAAGATGTACTAGTATGGACCAATATGGTCCAAAATGAACTCGTAGAATGATGCTAGAAACATTGTTCTGTATTCCCTGCATAAAGGCAGAGCTCCACCGCTGCGCACGGAGATGCTACGCATGTATGTCTAGCTTTGCTTTGCAAGAAATGTATGTGATAACGTCCACTGTAACCCACAAACACGCTACGCACGGATACGAGATAATGACGTCATTGCTCCACGCGAGACTTGCTCGAATAAGGCGCTCACGCAGCTCAATGCTGTCAACGCTATGCACACGTTACACGAAAGCGTGCGTCTGCGTAGCCACTGCGGAAGGTGGCACGTGGTTACATAGTCTTGTATAGTGTGTGCTGCAGTGGAAACGTAGATCCACGTTGTCAAACAAACGAACCCACATAGCTAAAATCCGCCGCGTGCCCGTGCACAGCGTGCGCTACGGTGGGCCAGCGCCTTAATACTGTACTAAGACGTTGCATACGATGCGAGTAAATGACACAAAAATGTACTGTGTTATTAGTTTGAAAGCGTTACTTTACTATTGTGTCGATCATTTAACATAATGTACCTATGTAGTAGCAGATAAAACTGTCATTTTAGTAAACGGAACCGCAAGTGCTGGTCTTGGGTTCGATCTTGATGCCTGGATCGGAAAAAGGGGTATTGAGTTTTTCATTCATTAAAGTTCTCAATAGCAGTAGCACAGTATAATAAAGTAACAGTATTATGTCTCGGCAGTGACCTTGAAATAATGACCTACGGCCGATCGGTAGATAAACCTTCCGCGTCCGTGCGTAACTGCCGCGCACTCGATACGGTTGTACTGATATCCACTGAGATTTTGGAGCGCGTTGTTTGTTTCGGCCGTTTCCTATGAAGACATAATACTGTTACTAATTAATACTGTGGCTGTAAGTACGAAGTCTATGTATGGATAACGTAACTAGTGAAAATAAATATTGTTTAAATGAGAGTAGATAGATAGAAAAAGCATTGTAAATTTAATTTAATTATGGAAAACTACTCTCTCGTTCAACTATTAAGATAAGAAACACAAACTAAACAGTCGTACTTTTCTATTATTATCTTTCAATTTACTTCTCCACTTCAAACAAGAAACGAAATTCATGAATTTACTTGGGTATTTCATCTAAATTAAAACCTCTACAAAATAATTACCTACATCAATACAATATCATATACAGACATTGAATTGTATTGTGTTGGTATTCCGCGGCCTACAGGTATTAAACCATGGAATTCGGTATAATTTGGCAACACAGTGATTGTAATCTGCATTGTGGATGCCTTTGATTATATTAGGATACTAGTTGTTTACCGCGAGTCCATCTGCGTGGTAGTCGGAAAACAATTTTGGTTCGTAAGTTATAAACATTAATGATAAAAAAATAAATAAAAAAACCCGACTGCAAAAACACTTAACATTGCAAAAACCAAAATTCTATATATTACTAGCTGACCCCGGCAAACGTTGTTTTGCCAATTATTTGTTTGGGGTGGACAACCCTTATCACTTAGGGGTATGAAAAATAGATAGTAGCCGATTCTCAGACCTACTGAATATGCAAATAAAATTTGGTAAAAATCAGTAAAGCCGTTTCGGAGGAGTAAGGTAACTAACATTGTGACACGAGAATTTGATATATAAGATAATACTTGTTTTTTTTAGTTAAGTGTTTTCGCAGTCGAGTTTTTTGTTTTTTTAAATAATTTGCTTTATTTCAAGCTTTTTAGTTTTGTCATCTGTATACTAGCTTTTATTTGATACCGATAATGAAGTTTTTTTTTTTAAACCTACCCCTCCTTTTTTTGTATTTGCAGATGCAATATATAAATATTATATAGCCTATGTCACTACCACAATTAAGACGAATCTAACGACACCTCATATGTTAAAATCCATCAAGCCGTTTAGGCTACAGAGCGTGCCAAAGAAATAGACATACATACATACTTTCGGAAAACATTACCCTCCTTCTGGGGCAGTCGGGTAAAAACAAGTTGTATTAGTTAAAATCTGTATTTACAAAGCGAAAGGTCACTCATTTACTCGCTAACTAACAGATAAATAAAATTGTCATTGCAGCAGTCGTCTTTTGAATTTTTTATTTTTTTATATTTTATTTTATACATTTTAGGGACAAGATTTATTATTTACAGTCTAAAATGTCATGCTAGGCAGCTATAATTTTTATGCTTTCACGGCGAGACAAGGCGTGAATGGCGTGGGGATGAAATGTTTATTTTGCAATGTACATCTTACTGAAATAAAATGTATGCCAATAAATGATATAGTTTTAGAATGTGCTCATCAAGGCCTTCAATTAGATACCCATATTGTAATAATTGAAGATTTTTTTTTCACGTTTGAAAATGGAGCCATACTGCCGCCATATTGAATTTTTTTTTCAATAACATTTATGGCCTATATCACTCGGGATGATGTAAGGATTCTAACGATACCCAACCGATACGACACGATACGATAAAATCTGTTCAGGGATTTAAAAGTTATGATGGAACAAAAAAACTCACATACATACTTACATGAACCCTGAAAACATTACACTCCTTTTTGGGTAGGTAGTCATGTAATGAAAAGTATGCGTTATTTGTTGTTTATGTCAAAGAATCGAGTTGCTCGAGTTGAGATTCAAAAATTCTAATATTTGATTATTCATTTATTTATGACTATTTTTTGCCCGCGGCTTCGCTCACGCGGATGACGGAAAATATCCCACGGGAACGTACTACCGAGATTAAAAGTATGTTACAGATAGCGTACTATCCAGGTTATAAACTATCCGAGTTTCATTAATTCAATTTCATTCTAATCCTTTCAGTCGTTTTTGCGCATATCCGTAACATACATCCAGACAAACAGACAAGTTACTATTTTATTTATTTTATTATATTTAATTGTGATTCCTACTATTCTACTATTGCATTTATTATGAGTAAATGCACCTGTTTGTTATTCAATTACGAATGAATTACTAAACAGATTTCGACGGAGTTTTGCCGCCTAGATTGACCATAATTATATTCTGGAATAATACATAGGGTACTTTTTTCTTTTTTTTTTCACTGTTATTTGTGTTTCACGAACTGTCCAAATAAATGTTTTTCTTTCTTTTCTTTCTTTACTTTGTATCCGGGTACAATAAGTATTTACCTTTAGAAGCAAAAAAATCTGACTAGCCTTTTCCCAATTATGTTGAGGTCGGGTTCCAGTCTAACCAAAAGCAGCTGAATACCAGTATTTTACATGGAGCGACTGCTTATCTGACCTCCACAACCCAATTACTGGGTAACACGAAACCCCTTGGTAAGACTGGTTGTCTAGAAGCAAGTGATCCTATAAAATACTAAATTCAAATAAATATTTACTTTTATCATCAAAATCGTCTGTTTGCTGACAATGACATTACCAAGGGGAATATTTCGTGGAAATACATCGTTTACAGCCTTGAGCCTGTTTTCACATCACCTTTCACACGTAAGTGTGACGCGACCCTGACAAACGATATAATATTTGCTAATACTCGCCCTTATCATTCACACCTTGTAAAGGTTCCGGGCAAATAATTGTAATGCTCGTATACTCCTGTCATAATTATATCGTGAGTGACATTTATGGGATCGGTTCTATGAGAACGAGACAAAAATAAATGTCAATGTATTTTAGGTGTTTTGTCGAATTGTGGCGTTTTGTTATTTTTAAAGTGAAACTTTTATTACATCGTCTCAAACTTTTTGGTCTGTGTGTTGCATGTCGCGTGACGGTCGGCCGTGGAGTAGAGATAAAGTGAAAGGCGCTCGTCAGAGCAGCCAAGGCCAATATGGCGGCGCCTATAGAAGTTTCACTTTTACCGTGGTTTAATAAAACCACACAATCCTTTTTTCTGTTTCATGTTGTCAAGTTTTCACGTAATTTTTAGGGTTCCGTAGTAAACAAGAAACCCTTATAGTTTCGTCATGTCCGTCTATCTGTCCTTGTTATTAAGCTTTAAAGTGCAAATTTTTGTTAGAGTCAAGTGTGTCCCTCCCCTGCCAGCTAAATGGTTGGTTTTAGATATGTGAAAAAAATTCACGGCAGTAGTTTATGTAACGAATTTAAAAGGAAAACTATCACCGCTGAGTAGGCTTTACAAGTTAACGAGTAATAATTGACCAACTTAGATTTGCGGTTGTAAAAACATGTTCTCCCATACATTCCGTATGAAAGATTTTTTTTTTCAACTACTAAGTTAAGTTTGTTCTTGGGATAAATTCATTCCAACTACGGAACCCTACATTGTGCGTGGTCTGACATGCACTTGGCCGGTTTTTTGTCTATATTTTTTTACGATGTAGACATCGTGAAGCAGGCATAAGGTTTCTAATAGATGTAATTGTTTCGTATTATTTGAGTTTGCAAGCGAAAAGCATACTGGCTACTCAAAAATATTCATATGTCATGAAATTTTTAATTAACGAAGTTAGCTGTTTATTAAACTCCAAAATGAAATCCCTTCGGCGTCTGTTTATGATAATATTAGAAAATTAAAGTCAATTAAATTATATTTCGAAGACGTGATAAATAAATAATTAATCTAGTCTTAAGAGGTCACCACTCCCTGATTGACGCTGTCACTGAAAACCAGCGCTGGGGTTCTGTCTCGCATAGGGTAGCATTATGCTGAGCGATGGCCGTGTTGCATGTACGCATATTTTACCCCAACTTGTTATTTTCGTGTTTGTGTTCTTTCTTTACGTCATGTTTACCGCAAATAAACGTATTTTCTTTCTTAATTTTTTTCTTTCTTTCTTTTATTTCTTAATTTTTTCTTTCTTTCTTAATTTTTTTCTTTCTTTCTTTTCTTTCTTTATAACACATTTTGGTAAAGTAATTGTAATAAGAACCACCCTTACTCTAAAATAACTGATTTAATTCCAACTATAATTATTTAACCTCAAAATGGACACTAATACCCAAATTAATCTTAAAGTCGCTACCCCAATATCATAATCTAAAACTGTATAATAAAACTACATATTCACAATATTTCAGGGATAAGGAAAATAATATGCCACACCAAGATATTTTGTCTGTCATTTATATTTCTTTGCCAACATCAAATTCAATATTCTACACCATACCATCACATCTCCTATTCCCCACATAATATCACAATTCAATCCGTATTCTAATATTTACCATGAAACTAATAGGTTACCTTTATTTACAGTAGATTTTCAACCAATACCATGCTAATCTATCTTTTTACCGACACAGCCACCAAGCACATCTTACCGTCACGAGCGCCCAACCCAGAAGGTCGTTATTACTCCCATTTTCACATATCAAATCTTTGGGTGTTGCCAGTACAATATCCAACAATTACGTATTAATAAATTGAAACCTAACATAATGATACAAAGAAGTTTGATGAATCAAAGACTTGTTGAGATTGAGAACAAAATGAAACTTCAGTGAAAGACAAAAATTAATGTTTTTTTGTTGTTGTGTGATCTTAGCGCTATCCCAAGTATGTTAAGGTTGGCTTCCATAAGTTCGTTATTTAAGAACATAGATAATGGTGCCGATTCCCTTGTTCACAAACTAAACTAAATTTAAGTTCAGTGCATCTTTTTCTTTCTATTTTATTAAGAAAAGGACAGAAGATACATTTTAGTTTAGTTCTGTCAAATTCATCAGCGCTTGACGTAAATAGACGTAATTTTAGTAGACAAGTTTTTAATCACGTCTAAACTTGTATGGAGTAGTGATAGCGCTTACTAATTTGACAGGACTAAAATAAAATTTATCTTCTGTCCTTTTCTTAATGAAATAGAAAGAAAAAGATGCACTGAACTTAAATTTAGTTTAGTTTGTGAACAAGGGAATCGGCACCATTATTGTGATTATGAGACTGCTGATTGATTATTCAATATGCTCTTTCGTTATTCATACATATCTATATTAGGTAGTCTATTTCCAAGGAAAAATTGGGTCATATTAAATATACATAATGAATTAATGAGATTTTCTTTCCTTCTTATTGTACTTGTTACCGATGACGAATCTTGTCTGACAGAAAAAGTCATAATGAACGTATTTGTTGCTTTTTATTTTAATTAAGAAAGTTTATTAACATATAATTATTATGACCAAGTGTCAAACATAATCAGGGAGTCAAATAACTTGTGAGACGCATTGTTTTTGTTAAAATTGAAGAAAAAAAAAATAATGATAACTATTACATTTTTAAACAAGATATTTTGTCTCAAAACCAGCTCTAATTTGTCTGTTTTTTTTTCTTTGTGAAATCCAAGAGTTTTCTTTCCTGTGACCTAGTTTTAAAGACAAACAACACTTTTTAGGCTGTGACCTTTTTTCTTGATTTCGGATATTTTAATTAGGACTTGGATGTTATTAAGTATTCCGTTTTTAGGGCATTGTTATTTATTGTTTTTTGTTTAGTGTCGTTGGGTACTTAATACATAACATCATGCCTGTAATCTCCTAAGGGTTAGGCAGAGTTGTATCTTTTAGTACACCCACATTTCGCCAGTTATGTTTAAGTCCAAGTAATTAATTGGGGGCGAGCCTATTGCCATCAACCGGGCACAAATCTAGACTCCGGGCTGTTACTGAGAAATTCCAGACAGAAAAACCCAATATCACTTTGCTCGACCCGGAAATTGAACCCAGGACCTCATGCTCAGCAGTAGCGCTTGCGACTTTAGAGGTATGAGAAACAGGGTGTAAAGTTCACTTATCTTCTATAGAAAAGGGAGGATCCTCCGACCAGACGGGTGTCGTGTATGGTGGGCAAGTGCCCAACGACTGATGCAGTCATATACATTTATGTCGTTCGCGCGGTAAACTCTAAAAGCGCGATGCAGGCTGGCACGGCAGTCTATGGCCCCGAACCTATCGTGCCAATCCCCTTCAACCAAATACGCAGGTGGCTACAGGAGTTCACCCACACACAAGCAGAGAACTGGTGGACCTCGACACCGGGTTGCAGGCAGTCCAAGGAAGCTATGCCATCCTTGAATAGCAGGCTAACCAGGCGTTTATTACGCCTGGACAGGAACGGCCTGCGCCTGGTAACGGGGACCATCATGGGGCACTGCTCGCTAAACAAACACTTCCATACAATAGGCATAACAGACAGTCCTCTGTGCAGGGCGTGCATGGAGGCTGAGGAAACCGTAGCGCACGTGCTCTTTGAATGCACAGGCGTCACCCAGATTAGAACAGAAACCCTCGGGTCACCCAGATCCTACACAGGTGTTCTGAACAGACCAGGAGATTTAATTAGCTTCTGGTGGGAGGTGGGCTGGTTGGAATAACCACCAAACGGCCGCCATGGCCCACGCACAATGGTCCACCTTACGGACTGGGTGCGGAAACCAAACCCTTTAACATAGAACATAGCGCGATGCAGGATTTCTGTGACGTCAGGATTTAGTGTGACGTCAGGTCTTTGATGCGTAGTTCGCACGTGAAGATGTAGATGTCGCCACAAGACCACAAGACCAGCGAGGCAGAAACCATTGCCTACAAACGACCTCTCAATGTCCGCTACAATAAACGATCAAAGAGAAAACTGCCATACTTTGATGGAATTGTAGGTATTAAATTTTTCGCCAATTTCTATTGAATAGTTAACCTTCGAAATAATGACCTACAATTATTTCATTTTAAATTTAAAATCGGTTTTTGGCAAACACAAAACCAATCGGCTTTTGACAAACACAATATATTTTCACTTCATTGAACTATTCAAATTAAGTTTCATTTAGTTTGCTAAAGTGTTTATTTGCACTACAATTCGTCCTTTGTTGTAAATCTATCGTCCTAAAAGTACCTAAATATATTTGAGGCACCCTTTGCATGTAGCGTTGGCTTTTGCCGAGCGAATACGCTGTTTTTATGTGATGACAATGCTTTGAATGCTACATTACTTTTGAATCTACATGTCTACGCAGCGTTTACGCAGCGTCTACGTGTTGCGCGGCGTTTCTAGGACGTAAAGAAAGAAAGAAAAAAAAAAGGTTTATTTTTTACAGACACACGTGCATATATAAAAGACAAGAGTAATCAGAGAACAACACAATGTCCATAATAAACAGAGATCGGAATTGCGTGTGTGAAAATACCTAAAGTTTGCAGCGAGACATATCATAGAGCTGTTACAACCACTTAAGTTAACCGGTTTTGAATTTTACCAGTTTAGTTTCGGTTTTTAGGGTTCCGTACCTCAAAAGGAAAAAAGGAACCCTTATAGGATCACTCGTGTGTCTGTCTGTCTGTCCGTCTGTCACAGCCAATTTACTCCGAATTTAATTGACCGATTAAGTTGAAATTTGGTACACATATGTATTTTTGTGACCCAAACACGAATGTGTAACGTAAATAAAAAAAAATTGAATATAGGGGTCACTTTTGATGGGCAAACAAGAAAATTAAAAAAAAAAGTTATGCTAACAGTACCGTGTGACATATCAAATGAAAGGACTTATTGCGAGGATCTTAAATATATTTTTTATATAATTTTAAAATAAACATTTTTAAAGATATTTAAGAAATTCAATGAAAATTGACCATTCCCCCCCCATTATCTCCGAAACTACTGGACCAAAAATTTTCAAAAAAATACATAGTATGGCTCTTTACTCATAGATTACAGGAAAACCTATAAGAAGTCTATGGTCTTAAAATAACACGGTAAATCTCTCAATATTGTGCGTACAAACTTACATTTCGTCGGTCGGCATCCAATAGGCCCATCTCTCTAGCTACTATAATATCAATATCAAAAGTGTTTGACAGTCTGCATATTACACAAATAAATAAAACTGTAAATGTTCATGACAACTAATTCGGGTTTCGGCGTGATTTCTCAACAGAAAGTGCAGTGTTGTGTCTTAAGCATACTGTCACATACTATACTTATACACAGCGTGGGACGCCGATTTATGCTAGCTTCCTCGACTTATTCAAGACTTGATCTGGTTGTTTATGACGTATTGTGGAGAAAGATGGAGAAGGATAGGTTACCAATGGAGCTTAAAAACATTTTTAAATATTGGTACCTATGGTAACCAGATCAATAGTGTACGATGGGCTGGAACTTTTTCCAGGCCATACAGGTTGGAATGCGGGGTGAGGCAGGATTGGCGAGCTCAGCAGCACCAGAGTGGGTTGCTATACAGTGTGATTCTTCATAATGTGCACATATCGAAATGAAGGAATCTATGCTTAATTTTAACGACAGAAAAAATATTTTAAAAATCTAAATATTTTTTTATACTTTTATGGAATTAAAAAAAAAAAATGTAACAAAACTGTGTTACTTTTAAACTGAATCAGCTATCGTGATGAAACAAACTCCATAATGATTGGAAGTAAGTAGGCGTCCACATAAAATTAAAATTGAGAAAAAAAAAAACCCTCAATTGAAAATAAACATGTTTTTTTAGTAAAAATCTGTATTTTTTTCATCAATTTTTACAATAATTGTAAAATTTATGAATAAGATGCCCAAGAGAATAAAAAAAAACAAAAAAGAAAAAATTTTTGACCATTTTTTCGTCGGTAAAATTAAGCATAGATTCCCTCATTTCGATATATGCACATTATGAAGACTCACACTGTATAGATGGTATTTGGTATTTTCTGCCTAGTTTAAGAAAGGGAGTCCTATGACCATTTTTATATGTGTTGTACTGGTTCTATTTATTTATAACATCTAATTATATAAGACAACTTTGTATACCATGTACAAACTACTTTTTGAAATAAAAAAAATATTATTATTTATTTCATTTATTATTATTTGTGTAAATAATATTAGCTTTGCAGACGATATGGTGCTTCTGAGCGCCAGCCAGTATCCCATATATAAAAACTGTTAGTCGCTAAACTTTCTGAGTGACCTGGTAAAATAAGCTAAAGTTCATAAGTTTACTAACACGATGAGTCCTTGTTACTTGAATAAACAAAAATATATGGATGACTATTTTTTTTTGAACGATATTTTCTAAAAATGAAACTTAGCAAGATCGATTTATCGCTCCCGAAACCCCCTGCATACTAAATTTCATAAAAAATGCTTGGAGCCGTTTCAGAGATTCAGGTTATATAATATATACATATATGTATACAAGAATTGCTCGTTTAAAGGTGTTAGATTTTTATTTTTTCTACACGTTCAAATAAGTGATCCTGCAATTTAAAAAAAAACGTAAAAAATTACACATTCGCGGTAATGGATGCCGAGCGACGATTTGCAGTTGGAATAAATGTTAACTTTGTTCTTGGGATAAATAAATTCATCTCAACTACGGAACCCTTCATTGTGCGTAGTCCGACACGCACTTGGCCGGTTTTTTGTTTTACATGTTCTTTACCTTTGAAAAACCGAACTATAAACATTAGCAAGCTACTAATACAGATTTAAATTAATTTTTGTTTTGAACTTTTCCGGTTCAAATTCGGTTTTTACAAAAATATCTAAAACTGTTTTACAGCTTACAGATGTGTAAAATTCGGTGTTTCAGACGTACAGAACAAGTAGAACTAAAAACCGAATTTATTAAATTAGCAGCTTGCTTATGTTTATAGTTCGGTATTTCAAAGGTAAAGAACATGTAAAACAAAAAACCGTAAATAAACCGGTACAATTCAAAACCGGTTAACTTAAGTGGTTGTAACAGCTCTATGATATGTCTCGCTGCAAACTTTAGGTATTTTCACACACCCAATTCCGATCTCTGATAATAAATCACGAGCATAGAACAGAAATTACTTAAGCGGCAGCTGGACGACATGACTGTGACAAAAAGGCTTCCACTCAGCATGATGCAGTTCAGTGATTTTTCTATTAAACATGTAACAAAATAAAATAAACAGTGCTTAGAATATAAGACAACTATACAATGAATTATAAGAATAGCCAAAAAGCAACGCGAGATGCACCCTCACCATAATCAGCCTATAATTTTCCCACTGCTTGGACACAGGCCTCCTCTCGACGAGAGAGAGGCACCCTTAGTAACAGAAGACATTGTTTCCTGTATATTTTATTGGACTCAAGAATAAATGTATAAGTCATTGGCTTTAGTCAATCTAGGGAAGCGACATTTTGATCCTCGGAATAGGAATCATAGCCCGGGATACGAGCCGAATGAAAGAACTCGCTATTTATTTGATGCGTGTGAATTATTTGGCGAATTTGATTTGTAATAATGGTGACAATAGTTTGTGATAAACTATTATTTGGCTTACAGAATAGTTGTTTTTGGCATAAAGTATTTTGGTATATTATAATAGATAGAAAATAAAAAGTTTACTTCATAGTATTTGATAAGGTAAGCCTGTTTTTTTTTTGGGTGGGAAATTATCAAATAACTTCTCCCGCTCTGGGCGGAGCGGGAGGTCGTGTCGGACTCTTATTGACTAAAACCCACCCGTGTTCCTTCGGTTGCCCTGTTGCCGGGGGCCACGATTACCCTATCGGTTTTCTTCGAACCCCCGGCAGGCATTGGCCCTAGCGGACCCCGTCAATTCTGCTGACATCTCTTTGAGGCGTGCGTGGAACACAACGCGCCGTCGGCCCAGGCTTGGTCCTTATCGGACGGCGAGCTACCCATTGCTCACCGTCCGCAAGCCCGCGCCTACGGTGGCCGGAAATCGGCTCGCGATTCCCGCCCCGGGCGTCTCCTCCTGCGGCGGTTAGGGGCGTGAGGACGCGAAATTTGCCTCTCCCTCACGCGTTCCGCCTCCTCCTTCGCGAGCATTACCGCTTTGTAGAAGGAGGTGACGGCCTGCCATTTCCTCTCGCTCCGTACCATGGCCTGAAACAGGGCATAAAGTATTTTGGTATATTATAGATAGAAAATAAAAAGTTTACTTCATAGTATTTGATAAGGTTAGCCTTGAATCCTATGTTTCAGACATTAAGACACATTTGGAAGCTAAATTGATAAATTTACACCTTACAACCATGTTAATATATGACATATGTCCTACGTATTACGGCATGTTTGACACACAAGAAGTCGTAAGTATCGTTAAGGCTACGGTTTATACGACCTTTTGTGTCAAATTATAATTTTGTTGTGTCTGGGATTTTGCGTCATATTTCACGAATAACGAGGTCTTTACAAGTACCCACATTCCGTATCTGATATCTTTAAGACAAGGTTCATCTTCGTGTTCCAATTAGAACCCAATTTTGTACATTGTACTTTACGTGGGGTGTAAAAGGAATTGTCTGTAAGACTTTCTTGGAAACGAGGAAAATTGGGGTAGGAAGTGTGTTTCGTGAAATATGTAGTTTGGGCCAGTCCTGCAAGCTAATCAAATATGATAATGAAAAATAATATCTGTCGGAAATCTCCATATTTTTGAGCAAATCTCTACATTTTTCTCGATAAAATTACAAGTTTCAAGTAAACTTCACTTAGATTAAGAACGTTCATTTTAATAGCTATCAAATATTTACCTATTTTGATTAATTTGGCCTATGGACTATGGTGACCAAACCCTAACAAAACGAATACCATATCTATTGAACAGTCTGCCAGCAGACATAAGGAGTGAACTGAACAAAAATCATTTTATAAATTAAAAAAATATTATTTAGAAACATGTTAAACACGTTAGTTAACTATCTTAAACATGTTAAAGTTTATGCTACCTATAAATAATAATTAGTTTTAAGTACAGACGCCAGCACATCAACCTGCTCCAGTCTGTCAGGTTTTCCCAATCAACATTGAACCTTATTCTTTAGAGTTAAGTTGAAAATCTGTTAAAGAAATTTGACAGATTGTAGTGACTTGATTGATGTGCTGGCGTCTGTACAAAGTTTACTTAATGTATAGAGACTCACCGACCCCACAGTCAAACCACTACTACGGTTTTGTGGGGCTTAGCATAATAGTTACATTTACCATATGTGAATAAAGATAAATAAATAATAACAATAACATTACTGTATGGAAATATGAAGTATGGCTAACCAGTGACCTAGAATATTAATAATGAATTGCCATTATAACACAGAATTTGATGTTGTAACTGTTTTAGGTGTAAAAAAGGCATTTGGAAAGTTTCCATATACTTTCTTTACATCTAAAACTAAATATTCGGTGTTACGATATTAACTATTGCATTCCATAATCAATATTTTAGTTCACTTGTTAGCGATATTTCATATTTCCATACAGTAATATTGCCATATTCATCAAAACAGCGAAATATTTGACATCTATTTGCGACGGTGCCCACTTTCAGAATGCACGCTCTAAAGACTCGTCTGGTTACTCATTGATCATTTGAGTTTGTAACACATTACTTTTTTGTAGCGTCGTGGATGATAGGCTAACACCACATGCTCAGACGTGGAATTGCGGATACACACCAGCTCGATTAACAAAGCAATAAAATACCATGATTCGCTTTAAGTATAACTTAACTAACAAATAATAAATATGAAGGCCAAAAATGCCAGGCTGAAATGCGAACTGACAAGCGATGCCCTTCGAATGCATAAGGAGACGAGGATAAAGATTGACACTGATTGGATTTCTGAGAGACCACATCGAAGTCGAGGTCGCATACGTCATGACAAGGTGTACAAGTATATTCCAAGTCTCTTTCAAAAATCGGCAGGAATAGCACAATATTGAGAGGTTTGGAAGGAGAAAATGGAGGTTTTTGGACAGCATTGGGACATAGATAGATGGCTAGAATAATAGGGTAGTTTCCTAGGTAAAAAAATTAAAATTCTATTTAATCCGTCTTTCAGATAATAAAAAAATATTAGACACGTATTTTTTGCTTTATCATATTAATCAAAAATAACTTAGAAAACACGCATTAAAGTTGGGGAGTGGGAGCTCGCTACGTCACAAAGTCGTATAAAATCTAGCACGGCGTGACGTGATGCCACATTTTAACTCAATTTATCGCCGTAATCTTTTGATTACGTCAAAAAATAAAAAATACGTGTCCAATATTTTTTTATTTTCTGAAAGACGGACTAAAAAATAAAAATTTGGAAACAGGCCTATTATGCTTTATTGTACACCAAAATTTACACAATTCCATTCACCACCAGCAACCATGCATTCTAACATTTTCTGTTTGACATAATTCCGTAAATTGTATGGAAACCAGTGAAAGAAGTAATTTTTTGCTCCGTCGCGTTGGTGTAATTGCTGTATTGCGTTTCAGTAGGAGAATAAAAATAAATAGTACTTTATGCGGCCTACCCAAATGTCCTTTCTTTGGTATTGTTCGTCGAATCGTTGAGCTCCTTTTAAGTTCTGAGTTGAGCTGCACAATTACTGACAAATGCGTGCACTGACTGGACAGGTCCACTCAAATCTGTATGGTTCTTTCCTCAAAAGATCATTTCAGACACAAAACTACATGGTCCTCATATGAAATGCTCTGACCAAGATTATTTCTGGTTTTTTTTTTATTTTATTATATACACATTGACATTAATGATTTTTATATACAATGACATGAATATTTACTTTTAAAGTATTATATTATTTTAATTATTGTGAATGTGAAGACTATATGGGTTACCTTTTTGTTTTGTTTTTAATTTTTTCTCAGTTAGTTTTAATCATGGTCTGACAGTTTGAGTAATTTATGTGGCCTACACAAATGTCCTTTTTTTTGGTATTGTTCGTCGAATCGTTGAGCTCCTTAAATTCTGAGTTGAGCTACACGATAAATGACAAATGCGTGCACTGACTGGACAGACACTCTCAATCTGTGTGATGCTTTCCTCTAAAGACCACTTCAGACACCAATCCACATGGCCTTCACATGATCTGACCAAGATTATGTCTGGACTTTAAAAGAGACTGTGACCTCTGAGTTTGTTTCGGCCTTTCTTCTCAGAGTAGTCAGATAGGAAACGCCGACCTCATCTAGTTTTTAAAATGTGATTGACGTGTAAAAGTGTTTGTACAAACCTACTTACAGAAATAAAATCATTTATCATTAATAACGAGCGAGGCTTACAGTAGTCGTATATGATGTGTAATATATGGCATCTTGGCTGTCAGTACCAACCTCTCGGAAAATGGGTTGGTACCATCTGACGGCCAACTCTAGCACCGCGCGCGCTCATTGGTCAAACCAAATAGCGTGCGCTTCTCCGGCTTTCTGTTACACACTTCCGTCTCTTTTTACGAAATTACTTCCAAATATTGCAGGAAAGCGAGAGAAATGACGTTATACACCAATAAATAAAATTAAATTATAGAAGCTACAAAAAAAAAACCGTTGCAAAATGATAAAAAAAATGATAACACCAAGCGCCCTGTTGATACAATATTCAACAGTAAAAAAACTAAATTATTATTTTCCATCGTTGCAAGTTCCATTTCGTTCCAAGAACACAATTTCCATGGAAAGTAAAACATCGATTCTCGTTAATTGAATGTAAACAAAGCCTTGAACCGTAAACTGTAATCAATATTCGAATATCGAATGTCACGGTGTCATTGTGAATTATTAATGGCTACCCTGAATGTTTCAGGGTTTCACGTGCAATATTTCCCACGTATGTTTTGAAGTGGTAATGTGTTTGTTAAGGCAGGTCAGTGATTGAAGATGGCTGGACTTTGAATCTTTAGTTTTATTGTGCTTGCGTACTATAAACGTTGTTTGTTTGTATTTTTTAGGGTTCCGTAGTAAACAACCCTTATAGTTTCGTCATGTCCGTCTGTCTGTCTGTCCGCGGTCTAGCTCCGAGACCCTTTGTACTAGAAAGTTGTAATTTGGCATAGATATACATATTAATTACGCCGACAAAGTGGTAAAACAAAATTATGAAAAAGTTTATTTTTTTATTTTTTTACCCCATGGTGAGGGGTATCATTGGAAAGGTCCTTCAAAAATATTGTGAGTTTGTGAAAACCATTTTTGGATTCAGGGATTCGTTTGCGAAATATTAAGCTTTCAATTGCTAATTTTTGTTAGAGTTAAGTGTCCCCCCCCCTGCCGGCTAAATGGTTGGTTTTGGGTGTGTGAAAAATATCAAAACAGTAGCTGATATAACGAAATTAAAAGGAAAACTATCACAGCTAAGTAGGCTCTACAGGTTAACGAGTAATAATCGACCAACTTAACTTTGCAGTTGCAAAAACATGTTTTCCCATACATTCCGTATGGGAGAACATATTTTTCAACTACAAAGTTAAATTTGTTTTTGGGATAAATTCATCCCAACTGCGGAACCCTTCATTGTGCGTGGTCCGACACGCACTTGGCCGGTTTTTTTTGTAACTTCTTGAATATTGCAATATTAGGTTTGTGATTATATAAACTCATGCCTTCTTCCCATGGGGATAGGCAGAAACTATAGAACGCCACCTGCTACGCTAAGATGCATAAAACAGAATTTTAAAAATTATTTAAATCCTTTAGTTTTTTATTCACATTTATTACCTTTTAATGCTTATTTAATTGTACAAATGCGTGGTGTTAAATGGGTCCAATTTACAGCTCAAACACAGCATTTAAATGGCAATTAGCGCGCGTTAATTAAATATGAAGGAGTTAGCATTTATATCGTATTGTTCGTATACAAATTTAACTAACACACTCCGAAAATTCCCGGAGATTAAATGTCGATTCAGTTAATCGGTATTATGTGAATAAGCTGTATCTATAAGCATTATTGCCATAAATAAGTCATAGATTTAAAAGAAATACTGTGTAATAGTTCATACACACACATCAGTCACGTCAACGACAAGTCGCCGATCAGTCACGTCAATTTCAGGGACGTGTGTAAACAGATAGTCAGTCAGTCATAGCAATGCCTGTGTTCGAAGCAATACAAGTATTGACTTGCCGGTGACGCGTCGACTGAGACGCGTTTCTTGCCCATTCTTCTCCATACGAAAACTACCTTTTGGAAGGGGTGACTAGAATCAATTTTATTATTTTGTAATTTTTGACGTTCAAAAGTGCCATACATGGACCTATTTGAAATAAATGATTTGACTTTGCGTTATTTGCGAAGTTACTGATGTGTGTAGTTAACTTCCTACAACTTCTTTGTGACTATATTTATTGACGTGACTGATTGGCGATTTGACGTTGTCGTGACTGATGTGTGTGCATGAACACTATTACCTATTTCTTTTGAATCTATGACGTCCCAAATCTTCTATACTACTTCATAACTGACATAATTATTATCATACAACCTACAAACTTGAAATTCGGCAGGACCACGCAAACCCTATGAAGGCGAAACGGCTTGGAAAGAAGCTGCAGGAACAGCTAGTTTTAAACGTTTTTTCTATTGTTCCCAGGAGTGTGGCCTGCCGAAAGCTTGGAAGGCCCGGCGACGGTGCGCGGCAGCTCCGTGGACTACGCAGCAGCTCTGCTACTGGCTGCGATGGCCGCTGTACTGTTGGCTGCGGTTGGCTACCAATGTGCTGCTACATGGAGGTGGATTGTTGGAAGGTAAGTTGCACCATGGTTAGCAGTATTGGGATGTTGGAGAAAGGCTGCAGTAGAAATCTATATTGCTAGAGATAGGAGTACTTCGGGCTGCAATGAAGTAGAAGGATGAATGTGGCTAGAAGTATTCTTTCCGTACTTCTAGCGACCTTCCTCCTTCCACTTCATGTTGTTGTGTTTGTGACGTCAACATCAGTCGTCAGATAGCAGTAATTCGGACTGCAGTAAAGTTGAAGGAGAAAGGTATAGGAATAGGCGAAGCCTCTCTTTGTTTATGACGTCAGCAATGGCCGCTGTACTACGAGCTGCTGTTGCATACCAGTGTGCTGCCACGTGGAGGTAGATTTTGGGCAGTTAGGTGAAGCAATAGTTCTTTTCTATCATTTAAAGGCAAAAAAGATGTTCCCTCCTGAAGTTATGGTCACTGCCGCCTATGAAGTGGCACATGACAGACCATTGAGGTTCAATGTAACCTAGAGAAGAAACCGCGAATAAAATTTTTGCTCAACATTTTGTTTTCCGGGACAACAAACGTCTCAGTATATTACCTCAAAACGCATACACCTCGGTTGTCACATTTGAAATTCGCAGGGACACATCTTTTGTAGCTTCTCTAGTTTACATTGAACCTCAATGTGAAAGACATCATAGATGCCTTTTCATCCCAAGAGAAAGAAAGAAAATAAAGTGAAGAAAAGAAAGAAAATAAAGTAAAGAAAAGAAAGAAAAAAAAGGAAAGAAAGAAAATACGTTTATTTGCGGTAAATATGACGCAAAGAAAGAACACAAACACAGAAGAAACGCTGCTTGGAGGCAGAATTTGAATATGGAGCAATACAAGTGCATGGATTTGTAAGAGACAACGACTTGGGAAACTAAATATTGTATGTAATGTCCATCTTAGAATCTTAGCTCTTCTACTAATTTTAACTGCCGTAATAGTAAAGAGGTGAGTAAAGATGCCGGGCATCTATTACGTACTGTATTTCTATTTTCTTAATGTCCTTCGGCAAACTTCGTGTTTCGTCAGTTATCTGATTTCTATCAATTGCCCTTTGCACTTGGTGCAGCCGGACGCTCTCAATCGACTTGGAAGTATATAGAGTTGTTAATACTCTTTTAATTTAATGTAATTTATTTAAGAAAAATGGCAGGAAAGGAATGGCGCTAAAGTCGCAGGCACGACAGATAGGAAAATAGTTTTACAGCTCTATATAGTTCACACGGAAATCAAAACAAAACAACAATAAAGTACTTAGTTCTGAATTCAAATTATTATACACGATAAATCTAATAATTGATGGATATGGAAATTAGCATTCGTTTGTATTCAGAAATTCGATGATACCCGAGGGACATTAAGACAATAGAAATACTGTGAAAATCTCGACGTGAATACTAAGGTGAAGTGAGCTTGAAATGAGCTATGCATGCATCAGGTGGAATGACAGCTTATTTCACGATGAGATTTTTAAAAAGTAGATTGGCCATCTTTAAATTCTCCTCCTTACTATACCTGGACAGATAAATCAATTCTTGTAAAGAGCTACATAAAAGCTTCAATATTTAAAATCTGCTATACGCCAGTCACGGTCAATATCCATATTTTGAAAGGCTTCCTACATAAGTTAATATTTCCTCACATCCATTTTCCGTTTCGCACTTACTTTACTTTCCAGTAAAGTTGAATATTTAAAACAGACTTCAGGCATCGGAAGAGGATGTTAACGTTGAATGCATGTTTAGCAGACGTTTTGCAGTCTCCAATGAAATTACATTTTAAACATTTGCAATGTGAATTTCCTGAGAAGTGCTGTACATTTTGGTGTCTTTGACAATTTAAGACGAGACTTGTTTAATATTTAGTTTGTAAGACGCTCAACTTAAGCTCTCAAGGAACTTTTAATATGACACAATGTTTTGTGAGAAATAAGGACTTACCTATTTTATCTTTTCACTGTACATAGGTACCTATTTATTTAATTAATATTTATAACATTTTAGACAGTAGTTCGTAAAGCAAGTAAAAGACGTGCGATTAAAATTGAGACTTGACCGTACCTCTCACCGCTCTTTCCACCGCCTCAATGACGCCTGGGAGATTCCATACGTCTAAAAGAAAGAAAGAAAAGAAAGAAAGAAAAGAAAGAAAGAAAAGAAAGAAAGAAAAGAAAGAAAGAAAAGAAAGAAAGAAAAGAAAGAAAGAAAAGAAAGAAAGAAAAGAAAGAAAAATATTTTATTTTTAACACGCACAGGAAATACAAACAGTAATAACAGTTAAAAAGGAGCATCTAAAACTAACAAAATTCAACAGACGTCACAATCATCATCATTTCATTCATTCAGTCTACTGTGCAAGTCAAACCACGTGGTGCGTCAAGTCTCAACTTTAATGGCACGACGTGTACCTACCTACTTATTAAGTAGTAATGTAATATTTTGACTAACTTTAATCTCAGTTTAATGCACCGTTGTTAATGTCTTGAACTCCAATTAGTTCTAGAGGGTCAAATTAAGTTATCTGGTAAAATTTCACAGATATGATTATCAACATCTAAAGAAAAAAAAAAAAAAAAAAACACTACCTGCGGTCATTGACCCCGTAGTCAATTGAAGTATGAGTTTAGTTTTTTATTATGTGCAACATCCTTCCTCTCGCTTTCCTGCAATTTGTGGGAGTGATTTGGTGAAAAGGGACGGAAGTGTGTAACAGGAAGCCGGGGAAGCGCGCGCTATTTGATTTGACCAATGAGCGCGCGCGGTGCTAGAGTTGGCCGTCAGATGGTACCAACTCATTTTCCGAGAGGTTGGTACTGTCAGCCAAGATGAGCCAAGATGCTTATGCGACTATTGTACGGCTCGCTCGTATTTTTATGTTTTATCGTGTTTAGATACTGCTTGTGCATACATGTGTTTGGGAGAGGCATATGTTCGGCAATGAACTGCGATAAGCTCAGTTGATTGCTTGAGTTCAGATATCCATTACGTTACGTTTATGAAGTCTTGCCAGCTAATTTATTATGTACCTGTATAAAGGAGATGTCCGCTTTTTGTAGGGACGTTGGTTTTTTATTCCGAGAAAAATCTAACCAGCATCAACTAGGAACCACTGAAATAATATTTTTAGACCCCTCCATTTAAGAGAAAAATTATAAACTATTTAAAGTACAAATATTTTATTTGTTGATGGCAACTATGACAAATAAATTGACACATGGTACTGTCATTACTGTCAATCAATTGACAGTGATGACAGTAACATGTGTCAATTTTGACAAGTTTACTATTTGAATATGTCAATATGCCAAGTTTACTATTTTATGAGGTGTGTTCACTATATTATCCTAGATAATTAGAAAGGCTTGTTCGTTTTAGGAGTAAATTCTTACTTAAATAAAAAACGATTTTTCTCAAATTTGGAAGTCTTTAAAAATGTATGATATAGTTAGAACCACTAGTTTTTGGGATGTCTATCCAAATATATTTAACTTATCCTGGTTAGAATTATTTAATAATAAAAAACCATTTTAGGACATGTCCTTTCATTTGATTACCACTACTTCTCTCCTCCTATATTTTCTATAAGTAACTTTCTCTTTTCATCTAAACCAAACCACTCTTTTCTCTTGATCAACCACTATCATCATATTTCACCTTCCTTAACAGATCCCTTTGGTGCAGGGCACGGAGGGACTCAGAGGAAAGCAACTGCGACTCCCTCTCCCGCCAAGCTGCCATCCGCATCAGTCACTCTCTACCTGATCTACAGACCGAACCTTTGAAGCAGGAGTATGTGCAGGAGCATAAAGATCCTGCTAAGAAGGTAAGAATAAAGGTAACAACAATTTGCTTTTTTACTTGAAATAAGTGTTAAGAATATGTGCAATCAACAAACAGACACTCATAGATGCAGGCCGAATATAACTTTTACTGATTAACCCTTTTTGTACAGCATAATCAGCCTATAATATTCCCACTGCCGGGATACAGGCCTCCTCTCGCTGAGAGCCCAGTGCGGATTGGTAGATGTTACATGTCTTTGAATTTTTTGTACTAAGTCATTCCGGTTTCCTTACGATGTTTTCCTTCACCGCTTTTAGAGCAGTGGCGTTAAAATAATTTACACATAGTAAAGCGCCTGTCTGGGTTCTAACCTACGGCCTACAACACGTAAGTCGCGGCTGTTACTACTGAGGGACCACTGCTCTACAGTTTGTTGTACAGACTACTGCATAAATTGACAATTTATTCAAGGGATTATACTGGAGTACTTCATTAATGCATGATTGCAGGTGTCTTTAGGTCTGCTGGTAGTCAAGTCTTTGACTGGCTCGCTAAGTGTGCCTTAACTAGGGTTGATAAAAATAATGAGCTAAAAAAAATACAAAATAATCAGATCTTTTTACATATTCCAATATTTTTTCATTTGGAAGTCGATTATTATTTAAAAAAATATGGAATGCCACAGGTAATAAACTTGCACTTTTTAAGCCCCATTTACACAATGGGGCTTAAAAGTTGCATCGTCTAAATAGTGTTTAGATGATGAAAGTCATTTGTTGCTTCCATTTTATGGTATGCCACAGGTAATAAACTTGCACTTTTTAAGCCCCATTTACACAATGGGGCTTAAAAGTTGCTTCGTCTAAACAGTGTTTAGACGGTGAGTCATTTGTTGCTTCAATTTTATTGTATGCCACAGCCAAAAAACCTCGCATCGTATCGACTTTACCGCAAATAGTGACTGTAAAGTGGGAGGATGTTAATTTGTTGCACGCATTTTTTTGTTGACTGTTTGATTAAATCAATATTCAAAGCTTCATAGATATCTTAGTAGAGAAATATAACTAAAACAACTTTTGAATTAGAACAACACAAAAACAATTTAACAAAATGTGCCCAAAGATTCCAAACGAAATGCACAAAATTCATAGTCTCCTTTCACCGCCCAAGTTACCGTCTCTTGTAAATTTGTAGCAAAACATCGTATGTTGATCTAGGAATTAAGTTGTATGTGAGACATGTCTTGACTTAGAACTTACGAAACTCGGGTTTCTAAAAGATTTAGGTCATTGTTACGCTCGTGTGAGCTTCAGTTTAGGAAATTATTATTTACCTTTGTAGTGAATAGTACAAATAA
Organism: Agrochola lychnidis; assembly: GCA_963680765.1. NCBI lineage: Eukaryota > Metazoa > Arthropoda > Insecta > Lepidoptera > Noctuidae > Agrochola > Agrochola lychnidis. The sequence goes on along the minus strand of OY796855.1, from coordinate 8,476,202 downwards.
TTTATATCATAACAAATAGAATCACGTCAGTATTTTCCGAAAGAGCAAAGGTGCCTCGTGTTAGAGGGGCGATACTTTTTTCTAACCTGGGTATTGAACGCAGGACCTGAACTTTGAGCTCAGCAGTATCCGTCACACTGTGAGTCGCTGCTCACATGAAAAAAAAAAGTGGTGGCACTCCGGTAGTGCCGACAGAAGTGAAAACTTGAAAAAGATCGCCTTAGTTGAAGAAAAATACTTGTTTAGAACATTGGTGTAACCTTTTAATCATATTTATTCATATAATTGGTTGTATAGTAGCATTATATTCTAAGTACTATTTGTTTTATTTTATTTTGTTTTATATTTAATTCATTAAACCTATCTTGGTTTCCGTACGACTTTTTCGGGTGACCACTGAAAATCAGCGCTGTGCTGTGGGTCCCCATAGCACAGCATCATGCTGAGTGGAAGCCTTCTTGTCACAGTCATGACGTGCCAGCAGCTGCCGCATATTTCTGTTTTGTGCTCGTGATTATATTTAAATGTATTGTTTTATTTTATTGTATTGTTCTCTTTTTTATGCACGTGTGTCTGTGACAATTAAAATTATTTTTCTTTCTTTTCTTTTCTTTCTTTCTTTTCTAACTAAATAAAGAGCACAATCGCGTTTACAAAAAATAATAATTCCGAAACCTGTAAAGTAAAAATACTTGCATAGAACATAGATCCGTAACGTAATATAAATAAAGAGCATAATCGCGTTTACAAAACCTTTAAAGTAAAAATACTTGCATAGAACATTGATCCGTAACGTAATATAACTAAAGAGCACAATCGCGTTTACAAAAATGAGGTGTAGTCATGGTGTCGCGAATTCAATAGTTTAGTCCCATCTCAAAAATGCCCAACGTGCCTAAAGAAATTTTCACTTCAAAAAAGTTTTCGTGACTAGAAAATGTACTTAAAAAAAGTCTTAAATTCATTAAATTCATTGCACAGCCTAATCCGTTTGGTCTAAAAGCTTGAAAGTTTGTACAACTGTTCCTTACGTAACGAAAATGAGCACTGATGGTTTTTTTTAAATTCATCTCTCAGAGGAGTTAAATTATAGGGGGGTGAAAGTCTGTATGAAAGTTCGACATGGCTTGTAAAATAAAAATTTCCAAAAATATAGTTTTGTTATAATTTGACTGATACGGCTGTACCGCGTTTTTGGTATGTGCTCGGCGAGACGGGGTAGCAGTGCAGGCCATTCGTCAACGCTCACGGCGTCCTGACCCCACGTCGCCGCACATTCCTAAGTTGCGGTACAGCGATATCGTTCAAACTATAGTTGTCTGCTATTGTCGAAACAGTATCGGTCAAATACCTCTTGACACGAAAAAAAAAAAGATAAAGAGCAATATTCTGAAGTTTCAATCATCCCATAAGTAGGACATTGTACGTAGTAACTTATAAAAGATGGACAAAAAGACGATGTTTCTTGTTTTCTAGGTCAATAAATCAACATGAAAACTCCCTTTGGGCTTTCAGTAAATAAGTATCTATTATTTGTTCTTAGCAAACTGGGTCTTTTCTTCGTTATTTTGATACCTAGATCAAATATTAGGAAGTATGACGCAGCTCGTTGGTCTAGTGGTCGCAAGCGCTACTGCTGAGCATGAGGTCCTGGGTTCGATTCCCGGGTCGGGCAAAGTGTTATTGGGTTTTTCCATCTGGAATTTCTCAGTAGCAGCCCGGAGTCTGGATTTGTGCCCGGTTGATGGCAATAGGCTCGCCCCCTATTACATGGGACTTAAACATAACTGGCGAAATGTGGGTGTACTATAGGTACTCCTCTGCCTAACCCTTCGGGGATTACAGGCGTGATTTTATGTTATGACGCAGCCGTGACATCTTTCATGTAGTTTTTAAAATGACTGAAGAAATTAGGGATGATTAGAATAGGAATGATGGATGATATCATCATATCAGCTGAACGACGTCCACTGCTGGACAACCATCTCTAGCTAACAATCTTTAAAATGGGTACCTACCTGGGTGACCGAGCTCTGCTCTGATGAAAATAGAGTTTGCTCATTTAATAGTATGGGATAGTTCATACTAATCCATGTTTAGTACATACTAATTCCACGCTGCCATGATAGTAGGTACTTACTAATTCCATGCTGCCATGTCATTATTCTAATGTCATTATTCTAATGTCGTTTTTATAATGTCATTATTCTAATGTCATTATTGTAATGTCGTTTTTCTAATGTCATTATTCTATTGTCATTATTCTAATGTCATTATTCTCTTGTCATTATTCATTATCTTGTTTTAAACTTTGGGAGACCGAGTCTGCTCGGGTGAAAATACGGAGAAAAATATTTTTCCGAGATATAAGACCTAGCTAGATCGATTTTTTGCCCCCGTAAACCCTTATATTGCAACTTTCGTCGAAATCGTTAGAGCCGTTTTTGAGAACGTGATAACAAATATCAATCTACCTAGCCTTTTTCCAACTATGTTGGGGTCGGCTTCCAGTCTAACCGGATGCAGCTGAATACCAGTATTTTACATGGAGCGACTGCCTACCTGACCTCTACAACCCAGTAACTAGGTAGGTACCTAATACGTTACCCCTTGGTAAGACTGGTTGTCGGCCTTTCGGGCTTCTGACGACCCGTAACGACTGTCAAAGATCCACAAATGACAGCCGGGACCAACGCCTTAACGTGCTTTCCGAGGCACGGAGGAGTCTCAGTATGTAAAGATACCTATCCACGGACCAACCCCAGCAAGCGTAGTTTAACCTGATGGATCGTGCAGCTGTTATTATTTAGCCACGAGCTCCTCTCACATCACAAATATATATGTCGGATCCGGTCATTAGTACGGACACGAAACGAATCGCAAGCGCGCCATTAGCGACATCAAGTGATCTACCCACACCAAAAAGCGCGCTTCTACAGAGTCGTGATGTTTTAAAGCCACGGCGAGGAGGGGGATTCAGCCTTTGATCGCATCGGAGTTAAGACGTCCCGGAACTGTTCTCGATTCGTGGTGCTCAGTTATTGTGTTGGTTCTAATTTGTGATCATTGTGTTAATTGGTGATTTTAATAAACGCCGTCGCATCCAGTGTGTGTATAATTTTGCTAGTGTGATTAATTTGATAGTCAATTATAATGTAATCTGAACTGCAAACGGTTTTTCAATTGCACATTAATCAACACTACCCACAGTACGCCCACAGAAGTTAAAATATCGCTGATAATAACGAAAGAGTCACATACCCGTCTCCGACATATAGGTATATATACAAATATTGCTCGTTTAATAGTATAGGATTTGAATAGTCTAATAGCTTACCCATTTAAAAGCATGCTTATAAAAGAGCTCAGAGGCCTACCTCCACCAGACGGAGCTATACAGGACGTATAGCTCTATCTCTTTCCCACACTGAAGAAAGATTAAAAATACTGTTTGTTAAAAGAACCAGCCACAAAGGCGTTTTTATAGCAATCATAATCACAACGAAAAAATTAAATGAACTACTACTAGGTACTACTATGTTCAGCTGAATCACACATATTTTAGTGGAAAATAATACTTACCCGATTTATTAAGTCACACAGGGAGACGTCATTACGTCATTCCTTAGATAATTGTTGAAAAACAGCATTTTTGACGTTAGGTTCGTCCGAAGTCACAGCTTTTCGCTAAGCAATGATCTGTTCTTGCACAGATGTTACGCACAGCTTAATTTTTCTTGTTATCTGTTAGGTACATACGAGTACGTAGTTAACTCTGAAATCGGCATTTTGTTTTTGTTGTCATTTGCCAATGTCGAATTACGCAATATTGTCTTTGGTCCGTGGCCTTGACATCAAACAATGAACAGTGTTTTATCTATGCAATGAACAACATTGTCAAACTTTTATTGATTGAATTCGAGGCTTTTGGCTACTTTTGTATACGGAGTGGCAGGGACATCGACGCGAAAACTGAAACCATCAATTCAGTAAATGATTCTGAACCAAAATGTATGGAACAGCTGATTTTTTTTAAAATAACCGACGAAAAATTTGAACGCAGGGGGTTCAGAATCATTTACTGAATCGATGGTTTCAGTTTTCGCGTCGATGTCCCTGCCACCCTGTATTATGTTTTTTTTTTAATGTGCGTTTTGTTTGTGCAGAATAAACAAGTATTCTTGCTTTTATTAAAAAAAAAAATGATAGCTAAGTAAATAGGGCATGATGAGAAAACACCAAAAAATTATCTCGAACTGGGCCCCCTACCACATACAACGTAACGTACACATTCTTCCAGATCTCTTTCAAATCAAAACAATACATTTCTCACTTCAAAAAGGCAGCGACAAAACAAACAGCCCTCGTGAGATAAATCACTCCGACCGAGAAAACCTTTCAATAGTGGTATGTAGTATGCTCGGTAAACATGTGGGGAGATGGCACTGGGTAAATAATAGGCAACTTTCTTTAATACTGTAGGTATTTCAATGTTTGTGGACGAAAACGAGATACTTTCTGTTGATAGATGATTTTAGGATCATTATAGGTCAAAAATTTCAAAACAACTTTACCTTTTTTTTTTTGGGTGGGTAATTATCAAATAACTTGTCCCGCTCTAGGTGGAGCGGGAGGGCGTGTCAGACTCTTACTTAGACTAAAACCCACCCGTGTTCCTTCGGTTGACCTGTTGCCGGGGGCTACGATTTCCCTTTCGGCCCATATTCGCAGCCTCGGCAGGCATTGGCAGACCCAGTCAATTCTGCTGACATCTCTTTGAGGCGCGCGTGGAACACAACGCGCCGTTGACCCAGGCTTGGTCCTTATCGGACGGCGAGCTGCCCATTGCTCACCGTCCGCAAGCCCGCGCCTATGGTGGCCGGAAATCGGCTCGCGATTCCCGCCCCGGGCGTCTCCTCCTGCGGCGGTTAGGTGCGTGAGGGCGCCAAATTTGCCTCTCCCTCACGCGTTCCGCCTCATCCTTCGCGAGCATTACCGCTTCGCAGAAGGAGGTGACGGCCAGCCATTTCCTCTCGCTCCGTACCATGGCCTGAACCAGGGCTGGACGCGAGAGATCACCACCGCCGATCGCCTCTATGAGGACACGGCGATGTTCAACTTTACAACAACTTTACCTACGGTCTGTTTTGTTTGTTCATGAAAATGTAAAAAAACTGAGGGTCTAAAACGGCCACATGCAAGCAATTCCTCTAAAAGCATTTCATTTTCTGAATTCCCAGCAATTCCTCTATGGTGACACATATTTTAGCTGAATCATATTCAATTCAATTCATATCAGAATCATAATTGGTGTGAATATTGCCGCATGAAAAAAGTGGAGACCGTAATTTTACAGGATAATTTTTCTTTACAGTTTTTATTAATCAAATGAGATTTTTATTTTTTATTTCTACAGTTTAAATGTTATTTCATTAAAATACAAAACTGTCTAACAGATGAATTGCGTAATATGAATTGAACGCAGATAAATTATGAATCGTCAGTTTGTGTGATCAGGGCCTGATTAACCCTTAGGCTGATTAGGCTGAAGCCTAGGGCGCGAGGATCGGGGGGGGGGGGGGGGGCTGAAATCGTGTCTTCGCTTGATGCACTAATCTAGCATCATTGCATCTATCCTTTCAACTAGACCGAGACAAAACACTAAAACTAGATGCACCCTAAGGTTGAATGTCATGCAGATTAAAGAACAACGTAAGTTTCGCTTGCAGATCGATCTGAAAACTTTTATAGGTAGTATGAACCATGTTAAAATTTTCACACTACTACTCTACTCACTTACCTACTACTTTTTAGGCCGTTCAAACCTAACACACCTGGCGGGGGCGTGTCCTCATAATTGGCCTAGGGCGGTCAGAACTCTTGATCAGTCGCTGTGTGTGATTCATAATGTTATCATATTATGATTTTGCTAAAGCGGCCATTTTAAGTCCCCAGATCCAAAAAGGTACCTACGGATGCTAATTTGCAGTGTAGTGCCACTTACAAATTGAGTGTTTTGATTTCATTATGCACATACAATTCAATACAAAATACTAGTATAAAATACGGGTATTTAGCTGCATCCGGTTAGACTGGAAGCCGACCCCAACTTAGTTGGGAAAAGGCTTGGCGGGCAGAAACACGAAATTCTAATATTAAATCACTATAATTCGTAATAAAGATGAATAAATCTAATTTAAAATTTTAATCACATTGAGGTATTTTATAAGCTCAATTTTCTTTGATAATTTTTCAGTAACAATTTAATAAAATTTACAAAAAATAATAGTTTGAAAAAGTTTTGAGATGTAAAAGTACCTTACCGTAAGTAAGACCAATTCTCTTTAGTGAGTGATTTCGTAAGAATTTATCCTTAACAGGACTTGTTTAGACTTCATAGAATATTTTTTAAACAGGCTTTACTGTTTTCTTAAAGTTTTTTTGTATCTTTAAAGTGTTTGTAAGTGATTTTCAAGTCAGTTTACGCAAAAAACGAATAAAAAATTATTAATTTCCTAAAACTACTATTTTTCTACTTCGTTTGTGTACCACTATTTATAAATTGTAGGGTGAACAGGGTTTGCAGTAACATTGTGTGTTTTTTGTACGGACACAGATAAATACAGATGGGTCACTCCGCAAAATCATTTAAACAAAAAACGACTCTTGCTACGACACAATTAAGTGCAATTCAGGTCGCACAGCGCTAAATTCACCTAGAAGTGCCTCTCTTTTCGCGTAACTTTTATATCTTCTGACTCCTGACTTCTCTGACTTTGCACTGCCGAAACATTCAAAACAAAACATGTTGAAATCTCTATTTTCTGTTAATGTTTGAAAGGATCGAGAGATTTCAACATGTTTTGCTGTGAATATTAGTGCTAGTGCAAACACAGTTACGCTCACAATTGGCTCAACAAGATGAGCGCGCCACGTACTTGTAGCTTCATACCTAAAATCAGTATTCATCTGTGGTACGGCCCAAAAAAAATCTAGAACCTTAACATATATTATCAAGTGAACAGAGATTTCCGACGACGGTACCTACACGATACGAGCAGGTTATCACTCTAGCGTAGATTTCATAAAAAATATATAGTTTATTAAAGAACTAAGTCTCGTTTTTCCTTAGATCTCGTTATCCAATTCGATGGAAATTTACCTGTAGGTACCTAGAATTGAAATATATTTTTCCGAAGTAAATACTTATTTATCTTCCTCTTACATATTTCTGTAGAAATTGTTGAAAGTAGAGCCATTTAACCTTTTTATATAAAAGATCCTTCAGTTATTTATTGCTTTTAAAAGTAATAATATGTGTGTTACATAAAAAATCTTGTAAATTGGAAGTATATGGTACGTGCTGCTTAGTAAGCAATAGATTGTGAATTCCAAACCTATAACACCGTGAAATTTTAATCGTTTTACAAAAGCAGCCCACTTCATGTATCCAATGACTACCAACTACTCATAAAAATAAAAATAAAGTGACACTCTGGGAGTGCCGACAGAAGTAAAAACTTTAACAAGATCGCCTTGATGGAAGAAAAATACTTGTTTAGAACATTGGTCCGTAATCTTATCTAAATAAAGAGCACATATACAAAAAAAAAAAAAACTTCCGAAACCTTTAAAGTAAAAATACTTGCATAGAACATTGATCCGTAACATAATATAAATAAAGAGCACAATCGTGTTTACAAAACCTTTAGCCGAATCAATGCATCCGACTCAATGTACCCGACATAAAGTACCTCTAGGAGCAATAAAAAAATTGTTACAATATACCAATATTTTTTTAATTAATGTTTAGTAGTAATTGGATACATAAAGTGGGCTGCTTTTGTAAGACGACAAAAATGTCACGGTGTATGTTGTATCAATATCTACTTACTATACATTGTACCAGCGAATCTATTTTCACGCCTCCCCCTTAAAAACAATGCCAAATATTTTCAGACATTCGAAAATGAATTAAAAATCTCGACTAATTAGAAAGTTATTCAACAACGCGAAATTTCGCGGGTATTCTGGTGATGGAACAAATCCTATACTATTGAACGAGCAATATTTGTATATTTATATAAATATATATATTTATTTGTACTCACGTTCTCGAAAACGGCTCTAACGATTTCGATGAAAGTTGCAATATAGGGGTTTACGGGGGCGAAAAATCGATCTAGCTAGGTCTCATATCTGAGAAAATTAGTTTTCTCCGTATTTTCACCCGAGTAGAGCTCGGTCGTCCAAAGCTTAGAACAAGACAATAATGACATGTCAGCATGGAATTAGTAAGTACCTACTATCATTATACATGGATTAATAAGAAGTTTTCTATACTATTCAATTAGCATTCTCTAACTCGAACTTTTAAATTCGCTATTAATCAAGTCGAATCGAACATTCCACGATAAAATTATGTATGCCTCATTGTTATTATTGTATGAAACAATACCGTACTTTAATCTATAGTCGAAATGACAAAAAAAACCCTTTGTATTGCATGTACTTCACGGGAAAAACTACTATATTTTTTGGCAGTAGATAAGGTAGAAAGAACAATGGTTACGAACGTTCAAACTGCCTAGCCTTTTCCCAACTATGTTGGGGTCGGCTTCCAGTCTAACCGAATGCAGCTAAATACCAGTGTTTTACACGGAGCGACTGCCTATCTGACCTCCACAGCCTAGTTACTGGGTAACACGATACCCCTTGGTAAGACTGGTCGCAGAGTTTCGGGCTTGTGACGACCCGTGACGACTGTCAAAATTCCAAGAATGACAGCCGGGATTGAAGATTGATATAGTATTTACCCTAATTGCGTAAGTTATTTTCGTAAACGATTATGACAAATTTGTTTAATTTTGACAGTTCAACAACTTTCATTGCGTTATTTACGTTGTTGAGCAGATTTTGTTTTCCAACTTGTGAAGTAATGGATTAGCAATCTGTTTTAAATCGAAACAAATTGTGATTGATCGTGTATTACGCAATTAGGGTACTCGTTACCAACATTAAAGTTTCGAATTTCGAAGCGTTTTTTTATCTCAACATAAATAACAGGCTTGAAATACTTCAAATAATCTATTGTCATCTTATAAATAAGGCATCAGTACTGTCTCGCCCTACAAATCTATTTGTATAATCCATAAGGTAGGTACACAGTTCCAAACTTTATTGTTTCTTTAAACATATATTTTTAAGCAAAAGAAAGAAAGAAAAAAAAATGCGTTTATTGGCATTACAGCAGAAAAAAAATACACCTTTTATCTATAAAAAAACAGAAAACAATGATTATAATGAAAAACAAAAGCTCTTTTGACACGGCAAAATAATGAGACCCCCAATATATAAAAAGTGTTGCTTTTAAAAACTTTTACTGTGTTTACTTCTAGACATTTTGGAAGGCAATGGCCTTATAAAATTGAGATTAATAAGTTTGGCTACTTTATTTTTTTAGATTTATTAAGTTACACACTCAAATCTCATTCCCCAGGATTTATATATTTATTTGGGAAAAATATGCACAACATTAAAAACATCAGTTCAAGTTGTTACACAGTAAAATTTCAATAAAAGCAGACATGTTGACAATAACAAATAATACACAAAATTAACAAACAAGACAAGTTAATTAAAAATATGACAATCAAATAATGTTATACATAAATTTTATGTACATGGACTGGTATTGCATAAAATAGTTGATAGTATATTAAAGCTAGTACCTGGGCGACCGAGCTCTTGTCTGGTGAAAATAGAGAATGCTTATTTAATAGTATAGGAAACTTCATATTAATCCATGTATAGTACCTACTTATTCCATGCTGCCATGATAGTAGGTACTTACTAACTCCATGCTGCCATGTCATTATTCATTATCTTGTTCTAAACTGTGGGCGACCGAGCTCTACTCGTGTGAAAATACAGAGAAAACTAATTTTCTCAGATATAAGACCTAGCTAGATCGATTTTTCCGTAAATCCCTATTTTGCAACTTTTATCGAAATCGTTAGAGCCGATTTCGAGAACGTGAGTAGATCTTTAGACAAACTAATAAATATATATACAAATATTGCTCGTTTAATAGTATAGGATAGGATAATATTAGTTTTGTTTGCTGCTTCAATAGTCTTCGGATGATCCAATTTCTTAATTATAAAAGCAATGTCAATTGATCATGAACGTCAGTTTATTGTGCAACGGGCAATTAAATTGCACAACCATCTTGTGGCACGTGGCCAAAATCAGAACTAACGCGGCCATCTTGTTTTTAACCGACTTCTAAAAGGAGGAGGTTCTCAATTCGACTGTATGTTTTTTTTTTTTGTATGTTTGTTACGCGATTACTCCGTCAATTATGAATTGATTTTAATAATTCTTTTTTTGTTTGGTAGATCATACTTCAGAGGTGGTCCCATATAAATTTTATTAACTTTGCTTGGGTAGTTTTTGAGTTAGCTTCAATAATACGTATTTTTTCCCACTTAGTATGTGGATGATATGATAACTTCCTGTCACTGTTATTTACATAGCAGGTAGTGGTATTCGAATTTGTGTGGGGTAGGTATCACAAATAAAAAGTGAAAAATAAAAACTTTTTACAAAAAAAAAAACAACCGACTTCAAAAAAACACTACAAAGTGAAAAATAACTTTAATTTCGGAAGTCGGTGACAAAGAACGAAAATTAAAAACCAAAGACACCGATTCCGAAATTAAAGTTATTTTTCACTTTGTAGTGTTTTTTTGAAGTCGGTTGTTTTTTTTGTAAAAAGTTTTTTTCAATACAATTTTGCGTAACCATTTCACAAATCTTTACCACCAGCGCCCCCCTGTCAATGTCATTCAAGCGCCAAAAGATCTTTGTATCTGAATGGGTTTTAATGGATTCGTAATTCTTGAACCCTATCGTTTTTGCGATATGAAAGTCATCAATGAAATACGTGAGGAGATATCCACACAAAAAGCATTTTTTAAAATTCATGTAGGTTTCTATTATAAAGTCGTTGTTCCACGTCGTACTCAAACTTCATTATTTATGGCATTGGAACATATTCCGGATTTCTTCCACTAGACAGGAAATTCTACGTTCCCTGAATTTCAACACGCAAATATGGTATTCATCGAATGTACTGTTTCACACATTTCATCCCTAGGGATCAATGACCTCCTTTCCTCTGAGTTATGTGTATGAAAATTATGGAAACCTTTTTCTTAGCATTTATCTGGCGTTCCCTCCGATGTTATTTACATGTCATTATCATTTTTGGCACGTTTTTTCCTTAGACAAGACTATGGCACCAATAATTTAACATTTTTTCTTAGGTCTGTCGCATGCTGTAGAATGGAACTTGGTTGGTCGGTTTGATATTAGAAAATCAGTCGTTAAGAGAAAATGCTACCTATTTAGCTGTTAGAGTAATACCGCCCGAGGATACCGCACGGTCTCCTGCGAGGCGGCGAGCCTCTTTGCTGGACTACCGCCATGGGATCTGGAGGCAAAGGTAAACGAAATGCCGGGGCTTAACTCCGATGCCGCAAGAAATTGCGGCACAGCGGACAGAGCTCCGGCGGGATCTCATGGCGGAATGGAGAGTGCGATTGTCGCAACCCAGCGCTGAGCACGCCACAATTGCGGCGATAAGACCCCTCTTTGAGGAGTGGCTAGAGAGGCGCCACGGCATCCTCACCTTCCGCCTGACGCAGGTCCTCACCGGACACGGCTGTTTCGGGAGGTACCTGTTCAGGATAAAGCGGGAGGAAACGCCCGGTAGTCTTACCAAGGGGTATCGTGTTACCTAGTATATATTGAAGAAACAACCCAGTTAGGTTGTGGAGGTCAGGACGGCAGTCCCTCCATATAAAATACTGGTATTTAGCTGCATCTGGTTAGACTGGAAGTCGACCCTAACATAGTTGAGAAAAGGCTTGGAAGATTGTTTATACATATTAATAAAAAAAATGTTGGCACTCCGGGAGTGCCAACAGAAGTGAAAACTTGAAAAAAATTGGCACCTCGGTAATTGATTACCGAGGTGCGCGTTGATGTCTTTTTAATGGTCAAAAGCTGGAGTCGTAACAGTGTTGCGAAATCAATGGTTTAGTCCCATCTCAAAAATGCCCAACGCGCCTATAGAAGTTTTCACTTCAAAAGCGAAAGGTCTGGGCACAGATGAATATACCTAGATGGAAAATCGTGAAATCATTTAAACACAGCGCACATTTCGTACAACACTAATTACCTACAGTTATTTTTTACCTAAAAGTTGTTTTATTAATATTTCTGAAAAAAAAAATATGGTAGACTTTCTCGTTCAGTGTGTCTCCGCCTTTACACCATAAGTGACTTCGCAAACAGTATTATCGTATTAACACTTTGAAGTATAATAATAGTTATAAGTACAAGTATAATAATATTTATTTTGTTTACACAACTCACTTTATTCGATAACTTAATCGAAGATTTCGAATTAAATTTTTTTATCATACTTTTTGCGAAGATTTGATCTTCAGAGAGTGAGAGCTGTTTAAATATGCTCAGTCTACATATTGGAGATTAAAAATATTGATTAGCAGAATAAAGTCTCTCTAAGTACAGTCAGTAAAAAATTTAAGCAAATTAACACCGTACCACAGAATAATACTTAATAGTACAAGTACAAAGGATTCACTGCGCAAAATCATTTAAATAAATAGCGACTCTTGCTACGACACAATAAAGTACAAGTCAGGTCAAACAGCGCTAATTACCTACAGTTTTATTCACCTCTAAGTTGCCTCTCTTTCTATCGCGTAACGCGTATATCTTCTGACTACGTCACACTTACTGAATTGGCCCGACAAGATGGGCTCGCCGCGTACTTGTAGCTTCATATCTAAAATTTAGAGTGAACTATCTGTTTTCATCTGTGGTATTAGTGCCGGAGTCATTACAGGATACATTTCAGATCTGTGTCATATCTGTGACGCCACTGGCAGTTCAAATGTCCGTAGCCGGCAGTAACCACTTAACATCAGACTTGTTTCTCATCTAATAACATACAGATCTGCCTACATACTTCATACATTGAAGACATAAGATTTCCAATATGCTTTGAGCGGTCGTGGTCACAATGAACTGTGTCCAATCACAAGTGTAGTCGTTGCCCGCCTCACGATCTCCCTCCATCTGTTTCTGTTACATGACAGTCTGGCGCATTCATTAACAGGGCCTCCAACCGCGGATTTTAATTGATCGGTCCACCTCATCGGTGACCTTCCGCGTGGCCTATTACCTTCCACTCTGCCCTGCACCACTAGACGCTCTATGGAGTCATTATTCCGCCTTGAGACATGACCAAAAAACTTCAGTATTCGAGACTGTATTAGTGCTGATAGACGCTGTTTGATGCCGAGTTCGTGGAGTAACTCAAACTCTTTATTGCATTCATGTGTACATTTAGTTGTTACATTTAAGTTAGTAAGTTTCAACACGAAACCCGGTTAGGGCACGGCAACATAATAGGTAATAAATTGGAACAAAACAAGCACGGAGAGTATGGAGACGTTTATGTGGAATTCTGTCCAAGATACCTCAAGCGTTCTTCTCCAGCACCACATTTCACCAATATGCCTAAACCTATGTATATTACGTAACTAAACTACAAAATCGTTAGATAAACTTACGAAATAATGACGTAATATACTTTTTAACTTTCTTCACATGGTAACAAAAGGTTTTCTGGAAACTACTCGAAACTTGCGTTTTACTTTCGAAGGTTGGGACGGCTAGACGAGACAGATTGATCGATTTCTAGGAACATACATAAGACATCTGTCCCACCTCCGACGGTTAGCGAAAAACGATTAGAGCTAGCAACAAGAAACGAGTTGGCGAGTAGCAAACAGTGACTGTGTAGTTCGGATAGTTTTGTCGCTGGGCGTAGTTTGGTCGTGTTTTTTCTTTGATAGCTCTTGCCGCTGCAACAAACTAGGGGAGAGACCCAGTGTCTAATTAAAAAGCGATTGCCTCGCGCGTACATTACATATATCAGTTTTTGTTCGGAAAACCAGAAAACGCTCACCTGTCGGCGCGATTACGTGTTCAGGTTCGCGTATTCGCGCTAGGGATGGAAGAAGTGCCAAAAAGTATCGATGTATATCGTTTCGATGTTTAAAAAATATCAATCTCGAATTTGATATTTCGAAAAAAAAATCGACATATCGATATTTTTTGGCACTTCTTGCATCCCTACCTTAAAATCACCTTGAAAATGGAAAATGAAAAAAAAAAAATTTCTTTTTTTATGAACTTCTATTGTGTTTGTTTTTACTATGTTAGCTTATTTATTTATTTATGCCCAGCAAGTAAAGTCACGCCACAGATAATAAAAAAATTAAGGTTCTGTTTCCCAGCGGTTTCAGTCAGAGGCGACAACGATGTTGCTATTGGAAATACAGTGTGAGTCTTCATAATGTGCACATATCGAAATGAGGGAGTCTATGCTTAATTTTATCGACGGAAAAAATGGTAATTTTTTTTTTTAGTTTAAAAAAAAAAAAAAATTTTACAAAAAAATTTTTTTTTTAAAAATTTTTTTTTGCTCTCTTTTTATTATTATCTTATTTATAAATTTTACAATTAAAAATTGAAGAAAAAAATACAGATTTTTACTAAAAAAACATGTTTATTTTCAATTGAGGGTAGTTTTTTTCTCAATTTTAATTTTATGTGGACGGCTACTTACTTTCAATCATTATGGAGTTTGTTTCATCGCGATAGCTGATTCAGTTTAAAAGTTACACAGTTTTGTTACAATTTTTTTTTAATTTCATAAAAAGTATAAAAAACAATATTTAGATTTTTTAAATATTTTTTCTGTCGTTAAAATTAAGCATAGATTTCCTCATTTCGATATGTGCACATTATGAAGACTCACACTGTATATCGAATTTGATACATTTTCGATACTTGATATTTTATATCGATATAATAAATATCGCTTAAAAATATCGATATTTTTTCTGCAAGCCTAATACGCGCGACGATCGCTTCGTTAGAACGCGGCCAGATAGTAATCTCGCCGGCAGTGTGAACAGTCAGCGATCAACTATTAAAAAAAATGTATCTCTTTTACTGAAACGAGACTTACATCTTCATTATTTTCTTGAGCGAGAAAATAGTCGATAACTAGTCGTTTCCTGGTTGCGGTGGGACAGTTGTCCATGAAAAATAAGGTTTCCGAGTGGTACTCGTAAATGTGTTACTCTCATGTTATTTGTCACTAATAGGGCTTCAAAGAGGGAATGATAGTTTTCGCTCCTTAGTACTTTTGGTGAGTGGGATTGTGAAATTAAAAGCAGTTCTGATTGTTATGTATCTCTTCTCCAATTGAAATAAGATTTAAACAAAAATTTTTTACAGTCCTTTCAACAGATTTTGACTTCTATACCGTAGGCATAAGGATGGCGTTAAAAGCAAAAAAGTGGTTACAATACCAACTATTTACTGCAGCTGCCATTTGTCATGCCACCAACGCAATAGAAGTCAAAATTGGTTGAACGGACTGTAAAAAAGGTTTGTTTAAATGTCTAATTTTATTTCAAATGGAGTATAGTGGGGTGGTGGCTTAGTACTCATGGTACAGCGTAATTTTTACTCATTTAGGGGAAGTTTATGTATTAGCAAACGATAAAGTAATGGTGGTAGGGTAACGCTTGGAGTGAAGAAGGTATGCTCCAGTAAGACTGACACCCAGTTTCTGAAAACGTGATCAAAAATCTAATCTGTAAACCTACTGCGAAATCTACGTGAAAACAACTCGCGTAGATGGCGGTTGCAACTGCCAAAAAATCACAAAAAAATATTACCACATTAAAAGAATTACTGCATATTTAAGAGGCCGGCGACACGGCTTGCAACTACAAATCGAGATGTTTGCAAAATTCAATTCCAAGCACGTTGCGCTAGTGTGAGTGTCTGTCGGAGCGATATATACCTACAGTGAGCAATACTACCACGCACACATTGACAATTATAGCTTGACGCGATAGTACTACTAGCTTTCGAAAATGGATGTGTTCCGTAATACAAAAAATTATGAATGAAAACTTAATGTATTTCCATTTTTTTTTCGATAATTTGTAACTTGATAACATAAACTATGCTTCTGCGGAAATAATATTACAAACATTGTTGTTTATAATACAGAAAAAACAATATGAAAACATGTCATTTACGCTGTAAAAATGTACGAAATGCAATTCGCTTACACTTCATTTAAAGGTAAGTTTTTGGAAATAAAAAGACGTAGGAGCCTAGATAAATACTGTCTCAATCCGAATATCAACATAATATGGTGGAAATATGCTCAAATTGCAAATGATTTATGTATTACGTTTGTATGGACAATTCATGCGTCGCCGCATTCTTAAGGTGGATCCACAAGGGTTGCCCGCGAAATAAAGAATTATAATCATTAATACATTTTTAAGTTAGAATTGGTCTCAAATGTTATGATTTCATGAAAAAGTCATTCAACTGTAGCTGCAAGTCATCAACACATCCGTCCGCCGCCACAGCCAAAGGTTCACTGAGAATTCCGCATGGCGCTGCGGGATATTTATACAAATGCCACATTGCGTGACCGCTGAGTCCAAGCGACACCATACAGATTGAATAGGAACTAATTTTACTAAACTATAATATTTCATACTGATCTCCTATTGGTTCGTTTATAAAAGTAATATGCGCAACGTACACTAACAGCTAAGAATTTTAGCTTTAAGTCTGCACACAATAATTATGACAATACATACAATTTACTACCATCTGGAGTTTTACTTATAATACCTACCAAGCGCTACAGTGGTGACCCCGACGTGATTCTCCACAAGGAACTCCAGTTCAGAAATTTTTATTGAAGCCTTCAACCAGCTGTTTCCAATCATGGCTGTATCAAATAACGACCAAGTCCAGGAACTCTCTGGTGTATCGACGTCGCTGCGCATCCCACCTATCTGGCGCGACAGGATACGACTGTGGTTCGCGCAATTTGAAGCCATCATGTCTCCGCAGAAGAAAGGGGACCAAACCATGTTTGAGCTCGTCATCGGACAACTTGAGCGGCAAGATCTCGATGAAATATCCGACATCATTCTCCATCCACCGGACAAAAATCGCTACGAAGCATTGAAAACCCGCTTGCTCGAAGCTTACGAAGAATCCGAGCAACGCCAAGTACAGCGATTACTCTCCGAAATGGAACTCGGCGACTTGAAACCATCCCAGCTGTTACGACGCATGAAAAGTCTGGCCGCCGACAACATTAAAGACTCAATGCTGCGTATTATGTGGACAAACCATTTGCCGCAATCCGTACGAGCAGTCCTCGCTGTCAGCGATAACATCGCGAAACGCTCCGACATCAACGAGTTGGCAATAATGGCAGACAAGATCCTGGAACAAGCGCAACCACACGGCGCGATCGCTGCAGTAGCGACAACACCTCCCGCCTATGTGCCTACATCGATTGAAGAGAAGATTGACATGCTCACCAGGGAAATCGCTGAACTCAAGGCAAGTCAATCTAACCATGAGCGACGCCGACCATACAGCAGATACCGCTCAAGGTCACGTTCGTCGAGCAGGCCCAATCAACATCGCGCACAGCGCAGCAACACGCCGCGACGAACCGAACAAACAGGAATCTGTTATTATCATCGCAAGTTCGGAAAGGAAGCACAACGATGCACGCGTCCATGCAGTTTCGAAGACAAAAAAACTCCTTCGGGAAACTAAAACCTGCGTTGGACGAGGCGGGAACTGGCGCAAACAACACATCATACCGCCTATTCATAACCGACAGAAACTCACGTCTGTCATTTTTAATTGATACTGGTGCAAACGTCTCCGTCATACCCAGAAAAAAAGGCGGGAATGCAACGCCGACCGATTTTTGCTTGTACGCAGCGAACAATACAGTCATCCCAACGTACGGTGAGAAAACACTACAATTGGACCTAAACCTACGAAGACCCTATACGTGGAAGTTCATCGTCGCTGCAGTCAGCAAGCCCATCATCGGTGCCGACTTTCTAAAACATCACCAACTACTTGTCGACATAGCCAGTCGATGTCTCGTCGACAAGGTCACAAATCTCATTGTCAAGGCACCAGTTACCTATACCGCCGAACCGTCAGTAAGAAGTATCGACGTTGACCAACCATATCACCAGCTAATCAGCAAGTACCCGGATATTTTGAGGCCATCATGCATGAAGGATACACCAAAACACCGTGTGGAACACCATATAGAAACCACCGGTCCACCAATCTACAGCAAAACACGACCTTTACCACCACATCGATACCTGTCTGTGAAGAAGGAATTTGAAACGATGATGGAGCAAGGAATATGCCGTCCAAGCAAAAGTCCCTGGTCCACACCACTGCATGTCGTACCGAAAAAAAATGGAGACATTCGCGTATGTGGCGACTACAGAAGGTTGAACGATGTCACCAAACCGGATCGTTATCCAGTACCACGACTCAAAGATTTCACCTACCTACTACACGGAAAAAAAATCTTTACTACCCTCGACTTAAACCGTGCGTACCAACAACTACCCGTATACGAACCAGACATCGAAAAGACCGCCATCACAACACCATTCGGCCTATTCGAATTTCCTCGAATGTGTCCAGGATTGAAAAACGCCGGACAGACTTTCCAACGATTTATTCATCAAGTGCTCATCGGATTAGACTACGCGTTCCCATTCATTGATGACGTCATAATAGCTTCTGAAAACGAAACACGACATATCGAAGATCTACAAGAAGTTTTGCACAGACTAGACGAGTACGGTATAACAATAAATCCGTCCAAATGCGTCTTTGGCAAAGAAAACGTCAAGTTCCTGGGATATGGAGTGTCAAGCGATGGAATCAAACCACCACTAGACAAAGTCAACGCTATCGCTGCTTACCCCAAGCCAGAGACGATACAGGACCTACGACGATTTATTGGCATGATAAACTTTTATCGAGACAGTGTACCAAACGCAGCCCACATACAAGCACCTCTCAACGCGTTTCTACACAACTCGACAAAACGTGACAAAACGAAAATCGACTGGAACACAGAAGCGCTACAAGCATTTGAGTTATGTAAAGTCAGCATCCAAAACGCAGCTTTACTCGCTCACCCATCTCCATCACCAACCGACGCAATCTCCCTAATGTGCGACGCGTCGAATACATGCGCCGGAGCCGTGCTACAACAACATGTAAACCAGAAATGGACACCCCTTGGCTATTTCTCGAAGAAATTCTCTGACACACAACAGCGATACAGCACATTTGACAGAGAATTATTATCAATATACATGGCTATCAAACACTTCAGAAAAATGTTCGAGGGAAGAGAATTAATAGTTTACACGGATCACAAGCCGCTAACCTACGCTATACGCAAGCCACCATCGGATAGCGATACACAACGGCGCACTCGTCAGCTGTTATTTATCAGTGAGTTTACGACCGACATACGTCACGTGAGCGGAGTAAACAATGTTGTCGCCGACGCACTCTCACGCGTCGAAACCATCGATTTGCCATCTCCAATAGATTACGACGAATTAGCACAAGCGCAAGACAAGGATAGCAACATACCTACTTTATCAAAGCAATCAAACATCCAACTGAAGAAAATCGTCGTACCCGGTACAAACAATCCAATAATCTGTGAAACATCGACGCCACACATTCGTCCATACCTACCAGATGACTATCGTCGCATCGCATTCAACGCCGTGCACAATACAAGTCACCCTGGAATTCGAACAACGCGTAAACTAATGCAACAGCGTTACTTCTGGCCCGCAATGAATACCGACATTGGCGAGTGGTCAAAGACATGTACTGCGTGTCAACAATCAAAGGTACAGCGACATAACCACAGTAACATCACTTCGTTCCCACCAAGCGAACGATTTCAACACATTCACGCAGATATTGTTGGACCACTACCTACATCTTCGTGTGGACATCGGTACCTGCTCACCATCATTGACCGTTGCACACGTTGGCCAGAAGCAGTACCTCTGCAGGAAATTACAGCGGACGTCGTCGCACGAAAGCTATACGAATCATGGATCGCACGTTTTGGTTGTCCAATCAGAATAACAACCGATCAAGGGCGACAATTTGAAAGCCGACTATTTCAAGAGCTCGCACTATTGCTAGGAGTGGAAAAAACCCG
Organism: Agrochola lychnidis; assembly: GCA_963680765.1. Lineage (NCBI taxonomy): Eukaryota > Metazoa > Arthropoda > Insecta > Lepidoptera > Noctuidae > Agrochola > Agrochola lychnidis. The sequence goes on along the minus strand of OY796855.1, from coordinate 8,455,954 downwards.
TACTACTGCCTACCCGCAGAGTAACGGCATAGTGGAACGCTGGCATCGAACATTGAAAGCCGCGCTCATGTCGCGACTAGTGAACAGTAATAAATGGCTCACCGAACTACCTACTGTATTGATGGGACTACGAGCCGCGACGCGTACTGACACCAACACTAGCGCTGCGCAGCTCACCTACGGACAAGCGTTGCGATTACCAGGCGATTTTATATCACCATCGCCAACTGCAACGAAGATGGACCATACCTACGTCGATAATCTGCAACACACCATCACGAAGCTCACGCCGACATACCAGCCGCATTCAAATAAGCAATGTATGTTCGTGCACAAGGATTTGCACACATGCAAACACGTGTTCGTGCGTGATGACACTGTCCGCAAGCCGCTTCAACGTCCATACAAAGGTCCTTACCAGATAATTGCACGGAACGAGAAGTACTTCGCGATACAGTTGCCTAGTCGAGTCGCAAATATATCGATCGATCGATTAAAACCGGCGTACACGATAAACACTGAAGATCACGAACACAGCAAGGAGACACCATCACCACCAGCTACTACAGAACTACACTCCAGCCAACTTCCGACGAGCAAAAGCGACGCTGCACACCGCACCAGATCAGGCAGGATCGTCAAAATGCCAGTACGCTTCGCTTGAGGGGGAGTACTGTAGCTGCAAGTCATCAACACATCCGTCCGCCGCCACAGCCAAAGGTTCACTGAGAATTCCGCATGGCGCTGCGGGATATTTATACAAATGCCACATTGCGTGACCGCTGAGTCCAAGCGACACCATACAGATTGAATAGGAACTAATTTTACTAAACTATAATATTTCATACTGATCTCCTATTGGTTCGTTTATAAAAGTAATATGCGCAACGTACACTAACAGCTAAGAATTTTAGCTTTAAGTCTGCACACAATAATTATGACAATACATACAATTTACTACCATCTGGAGTTTTACTTATAATACCTACCAAGCGCTACACAACTATATCGATTTTAACTTATAGAGATGTATTAATAATTCTTATTCTGTAAATACATATTTTTTGGGTCGCGAATCATATTTTGTTCAAGATGCAACCTGACACTGACCTATAACAAATTGCAATAGCTTAAGAAAATTTGAATTTCGCGGGCTATTTTTGCGGATCTATCTTAAAAGTGCTGTCAATTTTTTTTGTGGTAATATTTTTTTTTTGTATAGTAACATTTTTTTCTAACTTGAACAGACAGCTGTGCTGCTGGTGAGTTTGTTGCGCTACTTTTTCTTCCCAGCTAAAGGCACTAGGAAGTGATGAAGGGTGGGTGTTTTGGGGGACTGTCTTATGTAATTTTGACGTTCGAAAGTGTTGATTCTCAGTCTAGATTGAAAAAAGGATTGTGTGGTTTTATGAATCCACGGTAAAAGTGAAACTTCTATAGGCGCCGCCATATTGGCCTTGGCTGCTCTGACGAGCGCCTTTCACTTTATCCCTACTCCGCGGCCGACCGTCACGCGACATGCAACACACAGACGAAAAAGTTTGAGACGATGTAATAAAAGTTTCACTTTAATAAATGACTTTTGAATTAAATAACCTTTCAGCTTTGTTACTTAGGCATAAAATACAAGTTTATTAATGCAGAAAATATGTTGAAAATTATAGATTTTTAAGGTCTCACACAACGCACATCATCATATTCATTCTCCTGCTCTTTTTTCAATTTATTTGTGCTCAGTGCAACATATCTTTTTCTTTTTTCTTCCATATTTATTTATTAGTCATCATCTCGGTAGTCAACTCCTTTCCAGCCATATCATCCCTCACACAGTCCATCCATCGTTTCTTTGGTCTTCCCCTACTCGTATAGCCATCCACATTCATACTCAAAACTTTCCTCACGACATTTTCCTCATTCCTCCGCATCACATGCCCATACTATGACAACCAATTGCCACACATCTTTTCGGTCACCGGTGCCACTTTTAGACTTCCTCTTATATACTCATTTCTTATTCTATCCATTCATGTAACACCACACATTCCTATTTGGTGAAATTCAGTCTATAAGAACCAACTAACACGCAGTCGTTTAATTTTGGTTTTTGAAAAAATTTAACTATTCTCCTCCATTGTAACAAAATAGGTTTGGACAATGATTGACACAGAACAGAACAAATGAAATGACATTTCAATCATCTTTTTCAAAGATCTCGGACTTTCAAGGAGTATTTATACTCAAAGAGATTAGATAAAGAAGAGATTTTAATTAGATATCCAGTGCAGAGAAGTATGTTGATATCAAGTGAGTAGCAGATAGGTGTATGTAGGCTCAGTCGTTAGTGATTCTACCTTTGAAGCCCAGGGTTGCGAGTTCGAATCCTGACTGTGTGACAGTTGGATCACGATGCATTTTGGCACAATTATGTTTTATCTTTTGTACATTTTGACAATCTAACAATTAGACCCTTACGTATTATATCGCAATAATTTTTTGTTATTTGCACATTCATATACATTAAGACTTTTGTACATTTTGACACTAGGACTATGTTGCCCATTGATTTTTTTGTCATTGTAACATTTAGTATCCGGCGCGATATGCATTCTCATCTCATCTGCATGCAATTGTCTTTCATTTGTCTCACATAACGCACATGATGAAAAAGTAAGATATATGTAGTACATTACTGTCGCGGCCTGCAACTACGGCATTGATGGACGATCGTGCATACGTGAGTCCATCAATGCCTAATGGCGGCCAAGGCTTGTATAGTACTTTTCTCAAATAATGCGCGGAAATTCAAATTATGGTACATTACTGCCGCGGTCTATAATGACTACTTTGCTGGTCGCGCTGATGATGGCCGACAGCGCAGCGTAGCGCAGCTCCAGGCCGACACAGCGCGGTCAGCGTGCAGCACTTGATGGACGAGCTGAGATAAAGGCCGAGGCCGTAGGTCGAGGCCTTTACAGCGAGGACAGCAAGGGCTGCAATGATGGCCAAGCTGGAAGGCCTAGAGCGTGACCAGCGAAGCAGTCATAGTGGGCCAAGGCTTGTATAGTGCTTTACTCAAAAATGCAAGTACCTAATCTAAATAAAACCAGCAAGTAATTTCAATAAAATATATAAGCTCATTTTTAGCAAAAAAGTCACTAAATAAAAATAAAATTTTCGCTGAACCGCGGTTTTGCTACTTCTGTTTTTTTTTTTAACAATGGTAGTTGGAACTATACAGCCAAATATAGAATAAAATCTTTTTGTACCTATCTCTATAAATACAAACAGCTGTGTTTTAAATAAAATCTTTTTGCATTTGATTTTTTAAAACGTTGAAACGTCAAAATAGCGGCCGGCAATGTTTTGCGGGCCTGTTAGAGCGACCAGCAAAACTTTGCCGGCCGCTCCTTGAAACAGAACGGCAAGGTCGACTTTGCTCAAACAAGGTTGTCAAAATAATGACCAAATAACATGCATTTTTGAGTAAATTAGGCCGGCAAAACATTGCCGGCCGCTATTTTGACGTTTCAACGTTTTAAAAAATCAAATGCAAAAAGATTTTATTTAAAACACAGCTGTTTGTATTTATAGAGATAGGTACAAAAAGATTTTATTCTATATTTGGCTGTATAGTTCCAACTACCATTGTTAAAAAAAATAAAACAGAAGTAGCAAAACCGCGGTTCAGCGAAAATTTTATTTTTATTTAGTGACTTTTTTGCTAAAAATGAGCTTACATATTTTATCGAAATTACTTGCTGGTTTTATTTAGATTAGGTACTTGCATTTTTGAGTAAAGCACTATACAAGCCTTGGCCCACTATGACTGCTTCGCTGGTCGCGCTGATGATGGCCGACAGCGCAGCGTAGCGCAGCTCCAGGCCGACACAGCGCGGTCAGCGTGCAGCACTTGATGGACGAGCTGAGATAAAGGCCGAGGCCGTAGGTCGAGGCCTTTACAGCGAGGACAGCAAGGGCTGCAATGATGGCCAAGCTGGAAGGCCTAGAGCGTAGCTAGGCTAGCAAAGTAGTCATTATAGACCGCGGCAGTAATGTATTATAATTATAAATCCCAGAATCAATGAACAATGATAATTTTTCCCGCGCCATTATGTTCATTTATTTCTTCTCTAATTTAAACAGCTCTATTTGCAAGCCAAATCGAAATTTAAATATTATCTTTGTTATGTTACCTCCTTGGTTGCCATATGTTGAAGTAAAAAGTTCGTTCCATTTTTAAATAACACTACAGATATGACTTTTCATTGTATTTATTTGGCCGCTAAACACGACAGATAATAGGTAGGTAATAGATAATACGGGCTGGTATCCGCAACTCCACGTCAAAGCGTACGGGTGGGAAAATCAATTATTCGATCCACCCCAGCTCCTCAAAGAAGGCCAGCAACGCCTTGGTGTCACTGACAATCTCACGTACGGCACTTGGGTTACCGAAGTACTTGGCCCTGTATGTGGCGACCACCGGGCAGTTTAACAGCACATGAGCTGCTGCCTCGTCGTCCTCTATGCAGGCTCTGCACAGCAACACGACAGAAATGGATTTACATACAAATATTGTCGGCCGGGCGCTCGCATATTCGGCCAGCATAGCAATTTCGATTTATCTCGAAGAAGGTTGTCAAAATAATGCTCGAATTTCCAAGTATTAACACTATTGTATCGTACGTTATCTCCATTGTTATACAACTATTTCGCTAACACATTCCTAGTAATAATATGAACCAGACATAAAACCTTACTAAGGTATTGTAGTGGTGTTATTAGTCGTACTTACATCGTGTCTGGCTGTCGGCTTGTTTATTCAAGTCTGACTGACATGACGGAGATGATAAGACTTTTGTACTAGTTTCCTAACAACAATTCTAGGTTATTTACTAAGATAATTTAATGAATAGTTTGTAAAACAACACATAACATTAAGTATTTGTTTGCCACTCCATTGCGAAACATGTAAGATCATAATTCTATTAATAAGACCTTAGTGTTCCATATTTAAATGCAAATAAATTTATTCTATTTTATTATGAATCTCGCGCACTAGACGGCCACGCGACCGCGATCAGGGGGCCTACCACCAGCTCATAAAACAGTATTATTTTAATATTACTTCAGTGTAGGAAAGAGATGAAACTCTACAGGACGTATAGCTCCATGTCTTTCTCCCACTGAAGTAATATTAAAATAATACTGCTTTTGAGCTGGTGGTAGGCCCCTCAGGTGAACTATAAAAACCGATACGAATCGCGCGTTTAGTCGCAACGGCCAACTAGCCGCACACCATATACGACGGCCACGACTGGCCGGAGTCGTGGCCGTATAGTCCTCGAGATCCCTTATGTATTACCGAAGGGGTAGACAGACGGGATCATTGGGTCTTGGGTTACAGCCCCACGGCTCAAGACCTCATGATCACTATGATCAGTACAACAGTAGGCCGGACGTCAGTGGTAAAAAAAACAGTATTCTATTGAAACCCTGTACCACAGTATAATAAAGTAACAGTATTACGTCTCAGCAGTGATTAGTGAGTTACACTTATTACCTACAGCCGCTCGATAGATAAACTTTCCGCGTCCGTACGTAACTGCCGTGCGCTTAGGGTTGCCAGATCGGAAGACCAAAATATCTGGACAAAACTTAAAAATGTCGGGATTTTGGGATTGCTGTCGGGTTTTTTTTTTATAGTCTACAAAAAGACAACATTTTTGACACATAACTAATTTAAGTACCTACACTTAATTTTTTGTTTGCCACATGTATTTGGCATTGGACTTTACTGAGTCCACTTATTTGGATCCTTTAGGAGTAGGTACCTATTCAGAAAGGATTTAAAATTAAAACAATATACTTCAAAGTTCAGTCTAAATAATAACCCAGCTTTTATTAAATCAAAGGCCATACGATTTCTCTCTTTAATATATAAATTATTTAGCAAACTAAACACCCTTTTACAATAAGCATTGCTTACAGGAATTAACAACACAAATGATTTTTTTTAAATAAGTAGTTGATGTCGTTACGATTGCATTTTTTTTTAAGTATATACCCAATTGTCGTTTGAGATATCCTTGTCTTTTGGAAGATGTTGATATATTTCTCAGAGACTACAGTAATCTGTTTATAAGGCATCTTGGTCAATATCGTTTGAACTATTAAGTACGTCGGGCAATATGGATAGCTCTTCCCTCGTAAATAAATTTGCACCTTCTTTAGATAATACAACGATTTTTTAAATAAAAAATTCTCAGAAAAATCATAGCGTTCTTGCAAGTATTGAATAGCTCCGAATAGCCCGTCTTAAAAACAGTTCAGCATCGACGCAAAAAAGGTTTTCTCATATCGAAATCATTCCATAATAAGGTTCTATTTCTATTACCTAATAATTTGTCATCATAATTATTCATCATTATCATTTTGGACAGAACTTTCCCAGAAGCTGTTTTTCTGGAGATATTGAGTTTTGTCGGGAGTCTGGAGATCATTTAAATTGTCGGGAGAATCCAGACGAATCCCGACCATCTGGCAACCCTACGTGCACTCGAGACTTTTGCCTAATAATACACTGAGATTTCGAAGCGCGTCGTTTTCTATGAAGACGCAATACTGTTACTTATTTATACTGCGTCTGTACTATGCTAGGCCAGCTCAAGGTCAAACGTGCGGTCTACTGTACCACTAGTCAACATTAGACCAACGAAACGAGGCATTTTGTACTGAGAATAGTGAACAAAAGTATTCGGAGAGTAAATTGTGGTTAGTTTTCGTGTTTGTTTAGTTAACAAGGGCTAATAAAACAGATGTTTTATTTAGTTTGCTTGCCAAGGGTTGCTGGTTGGCCTTGAACTAGCTATCTGTTAAGTTTTGGTCTAACAATGCCAGCAGTAGCAACGTGTCTATGAATTTATCTTGAGCATTGTTTTTTTGCGTAATGCGGGTGACAGACAACTTTGTTATTTTACTAGAACGTTTATGAAGGTGAATTTAATTTAAGACGCGTCTAAATGTTATTGACCTTGAGTGGTCAGCTTACGTGTTTTGTGCTGAGCTCACGCAACGCGTCGTACATTCAGCCAGTATTAAGACTCGCCCATCAAGGAGCGCTGTCCCAAATTAGACACATTATTAATTTATTGTACATAAAGCAAAAGGTATTTTAATAAAACATGTATATTAAAAGATAAATAATTTATTTATTTTTAAAATGGTGAAGGTTTTAGAAAAATACGTTTGATAGTTTTTACGTGATTCTTAGTTTTCATATTCGCGTTAGACATAATTTGCAAATGAATTACACTACGTAATATAAACATAATCTAAAATATTCTCACATTAGGTTATTAAGAAAATGCTCTTATTTAACATATATTTTTTCCAAATAATTAAACCTACTCATTTAGACGTGATCTTCAGTATAAAATCATTAAAAGTTGTTAATTCTCGCCTTAAGGTGTAGGTATGAAAATCATTTCGTAATATTTTAAATCCTTTTTATACCCCTAAATCTAAATATTCAGTGTTAAGATATTAATTGGTAGAATTCATTATCAATATTTTTCACAACAGAGCGATATTTCATAAATATTGAAAAAAAAAAAAACAAAACAGCAAAATAATTGACAATTAATTTTGATGTTATGCTGACAACTTGTGAATAAGACTGACAACTTGTTTATAGGAGATATTTTGTTTCATCTGGAAGTTTTGTCGTCGTGGGCTAGGTAAAAAGAAGCCTTTTAGACATAGATAAGTTCTTTCAAACCAAAATTGAAAAGCAAAGGTTGATAACATGGGATATGTTATCAACCTCTGCATTTCAATCTATACGTATTTATTTATAACCTACGAGGGTGAATAAAAACCCAAGTAGCAGGTACTTCAAAATACACTGACCCCACAAAAACCCGAAGCCGAACATCCCTCAACTCTATTCATCAAAAATTTGATGTAAAAAATATCAAACGCCTTCTTATAATTTTCCACAAGGAGTTTCCTGTTGAATGAATGCAAACGACCCCGTCCACTTTCCTTGATAGTTCGTTGCCCCAGCCCATGGCCCATAGGGTTGAGGTCATTTTGACCCCTGAACAAATAAGGGTTGAAATGCTTCGCAATCGAAATCGACCTTCAAGACGGTTGAGATGTTTTGTGATGACAAATACGTTTAGTTGCACAAGAGTAGAAGGCAAGAATAAATGACTTTTAATTATTTTAAGATAAGATAAGATAATTTATTTGCGTAAAACATGGTATACATAGGTGTTATTAAAGCATATGAGATCATACATGTTTTGCTTAAAAATTAAAGCATGCAAACTTCAACGAATAAACAAATTTGAATTTATAAATATTATAATTTATAATTTTATACGGAAGATCACGTCTGAACGAGTAGTGTTAATGACTTGTTTTTTTTTAATTAGGGAATTTTCTTAATAACTTAATCTGTGAATATTTAAGATTACGTTTATATTACATAGTGTAATTAATTTGTAAAGTTATGTCTAACGCGGATAAAAACTGCGAACCACGCAAAAACTATCAAGCGTATTTTTCTGAAAACTTCACCACTTTAAAGATAATTTAATTATTTACCTTTATATGTATGTGTTTTATTAAAATACCTTTTGTTTTATGTATAAAAAATTAATAATGCGTCTGATTTGGGACAGCACTCCTTGATGGGCGAGTCCTATTACTGGCTGGACATACGACGCGTTGCGTGTGCTCAGAACACAAATGGACAAGAAACTCCACCGTTACTCTTTTAAAATATTTTACAATATTTTGTATAGGTAGTTATATTAGTTAAATAATTATATGTGAAGACGATGCTCCTAGAATAAAATAACATTACCACAATAGGTAAAAAGAATTAAAAATGAAGCAACGACAGATAAATTAATTATGTGATATGTGATAGATACATTTACATGGTGCTCACATATTTACAAACATTGTAAAAGTAGACGATTTTCCTATTTTTTTCCCAATTAATAAGTCAGTGTAATAGATAATGTCGACATTTTGTAATTAATAATAAAATAGACAATTATTATTCTCTCTTCAGCCCAGTGGCGTAGCGTGTCTTGGCGGGGTCCCGTATAAAAATTTGTTTGGAGGTCCTTATGACGGGTAAAGATTTCTCACAAAAGAAAAAAAAAATGTTTGCATAAAATTAAAAGAAATATTTATTTAATTTTATTCATCACAATTATCTATCTGTCACTTTTTCCAAAATTTTTACAAATAATTCAAATTAAATATACACTCTCCTTGCCTTTTTTTCAGCATACTGATTTATTAAATCATTTATAGCTGATGATGCCTTCAGTTTTTCTAAAGTTTCTGCCTCTATGGACAATAGTGACAGGCCTGACAGGCGTTCATGGACATGACATTGAAGTTCTTAGGTATCTTTTTATCAGTTTTAATTTTGAAAAACTTCTTTCAGCAGTTTTTAACGCATGCTTTACGCGGGAAAAAAAGAAATTGCATTTTTGACTTTTGTCATTTCTAAAATTAAAAATAATTTGGGAAGTTTTTATTAATTTTTGCTTACAAACGTCAGGGGCCCCTGTGGCCCGGGGGCCCCGTATAATTGATACGGCAGATACGGCGGTAGCTACGACCCTGCTTCAGCCCCTAGACAGACAGCAGGCTGACTAGCTAAGATAACTTTTTTTCTGTAGTTCGATCAGTAGGTACTTATAACCAGCCCAATAAGGTCAATGAACGCATTCCATTAGTTTTATAGAGGTAAACTCTTACAATAAACATATATTAAAGTACATTTATCTAAGTTTATTACGGTCAACAATAAGAAAGGCTACTTACAATCGTTGCAGAAACACGGGGAACCCATATGGACTTAGAATTAATAGAAATTGAGTACAGTTTAAGCCGATTGAGTTAAGTACTCGTGCAACTTAAGCCAGGCCATTCACAAGCGAGTGATTTGCACAAAAAGGTTGTAACCGCGCCGTTGTTTTTTTTATTTTATTTATTATTCAGTACCTGCGACCGAGCTCTGCTCTGGTGAAAATAGAGAATGCTCATTTAATAGTATAGGAAAGTTCATACTTATCCCATATACATGGGGTACTCAGAAAGTTTTGCGATACTAGAAAAAAATGTACTACAGGTTATTAAGCTATTGCATAGCTTTTATCGCGGGCTTTGAGCGCGGCGACCGAATCAAGAAATTCCGTAATGAAAAAAACCTAACACCCCCCAGTCCGCTTACTATGTAATGATGGTTCCCATGACAACGTGATGTTGTCATGGGAACGTAATTTTTGTTTTATGTCATCATGTCATCATCCCAAGTGTAGCGTTGACAAATAGGAAGTATGGAGGTTACAAATGCTATGCAATAGTTTTACCGCGGCAGTCTCCGAGCGCCACACGTTTTTTTAATTATATCTTTCAAAGAACTCTCCGTTGGCGTCCATACACAGTTTCATACGTCTAAACCAATTTTCATAACACATTTTCCAGTCCGCATCAGACTCCTTTTTAATCCCCTTCTGAAATGCAACTAGTGCATCTTCCAGAAATGAAAACTGTTTTCCCTTGAGTAGATTTTTTATTTTGGGGAAAAAAATGATAAAGCCATCCGTAATGATATCTTAAACGCGGCGAGACGAACCTGCTTCAAGTTTTGCTATCATGTCTCGGCACCATTCTACCCGAACCTCCTTCTGAGCCTGCGTTAGATTTTGCGGTACCAGCGAGAAACTATCTTCCTTACCCGAAGATGCCCATGTAGAATTTCATGCACACTTCCCGATTCAATCTGCAGTATATGCTGAACCTCTTCCTAAGTAATTCGCCTATTCTCTTGAATAAAATTTTACACAGCCACCACGTTTTGGTATGCAATAGCCGTCATAGGGCGGCCACTTCTTTCTTCGTCCGCCAAAATTACTCGACCACGCATAAATTCGTTGAACCAGCGGATAACAGTCGCTTTAGAATGGCTTTTTTCTATGAACACCATTCGAAGTCTTTCAAACGATTATTTTGGTTTTAGTCGACATTTAAAATCGTACAAAATCATCGCGCGAAAATGTTCTCGTTGTAAATCCACTTTTCAGTAAGACAGAGTATTTTGATTTTGCTCGTAAAAATGTGGAGGGAATTTCGAATTTGGAATGTTATGTTTTTTTATAATAAATAGTCATAGTTTTAATTGACATCAAAACCAGCTAGTATCCCATAGACAAAAACTTTTAGTCGCAAAACTTTCTGAGTGACCTGTGTATAGTACCTACATGCTAATGTTAAATCTAATTATTCTAAGGTAGTCATCAATGTTCTAAACTTTGGGCGACCAAACTCTGCTCGGGTGAAAACACGGAGAAAACGAATTTTCCCAGATATGAGACCTAGCAAGATAAATTTTTCGCCCCCGTATTGCAACTTTCATCGAAATCCTTAGAGTCATTTTCGAGAACGTGATTACAAATATATACATATATTTATATGCAAATATTTAGTATAGGATTTATTTCAGGCAACTGCCCATAGAAATATAATAAACAATAAGGAGTTTATTAAACGATGACTAAAGTTAAGTAATGTACAAACGTCAAAAATGTATGGTTAAAGAGTCGCTAATCATTATTTAATTTTAAGCAATGTTTATGAATAAAGGGGTAGGTACTTAAAAATACCTAGAAACTGATACATTAGAATATAAAACCAAACAGTCGAAGGTCGAAGTGTCATAGTGCAAATACCTTTTGGTGATAACGTGCATAATGCGTATAGTATAATACATAGCGTGCAGTGTACTTGCACGCAATTGTACAGTTAGGGACATTCATTGTTAAAGCAACTGGACAGCGCTTAACAATGAACCCCACGTCAACTTGTCGAGTTCTAGCTGTCATCGTATTATTATGAACTTCGTTAGTTTATAAAGGTACCATTCTGTACCCGACCGCAGGAGGCAACTGCAGGCGCCGTGTCGCGGCGTCATGTCGTGGCAACACGTCGCGGCGTCATGTCGTGGCAACACGTCGCGGCGTCCTGTCGCTGCAGTCATGATTCCGAACCCGACCGCAGGCGGCAACTGCCCGTATTCCAGTCGGTAGATAGAAGATAGAAAAACGTGACTATCGCTCGAGAGTTGGCGGCACTACTGCAGTGCTATTCTGTAAAAATTTCACCGTGATCGCTTAGGTGAAGTGACTTTGAAAGTGAGCTGTCAACAGTGTCAATCCCTAGTATATGGTGTGGAATGACAGCTCACTTCAAGTTCACTTCACCTTAGCGTTCACGGTGAGATTTTAACAGAATAGCACTGCTGGTCTGCGCTCGGGCTGCACGTGTCGCCTGTCACTTGCCCGTAGCTGCTAACGACGTGTCGCTAGCTACGGAAGGTGTTTCATAGAAATACATAGAAACCAGTCGAGTCGCGGTGACACGTCGTCTGCAGTTGCCTCCTGCGGTCGGGTACGGAATGGTACCTTAAACAGTCGATTTGTGAACTCCAACAAACCATTTACAATTTAACGCATTGTTTTTCGATAGTTTATAATCTAGCCATGGGAAGCCGACTAATTGTGAACAGCCGGTCAATTCTGTAAATTTTTAACATTGAAAAGTTAGGTGAAGTGACCTGTCATTCTCACATGATGTATTGTTCCTACTAACAGCTCACTTCAAGACCGATTCATCTAAGTTTTCTCGGTGAGATTTCTACAGAATAGAGGTTCTGATATCAAACTTGCCTGCCGAGCTGCGAGCAAATTGGAAGTAGCGCTCGCTACCCGCTGCCGCGGCACCGCTGGCTCCGCTCGCTCGGCTCGCGCGGTTTATCACTGTTCTAACCTAACCCAGTTCACAATTTTTCGTTTGTTTATAATCTAACGGAAATAATACCTACAGATTATAAACTGGAAATAATACCTATTCTATACTATTAAACGAGCAATATTTGTATATCTGATTGTAAATATATTTGTACTCACGTTTTCGAAATCGGCTCTAACGATTTCGATAAAAAGTTGCAATATAGGGGTTTACGGGGGCGAAAAATCGTTCTAGCTAGGTCTCATATCTGGGAAAATTCATTTTCTCTATTTTCACAACCTCGGGAATGTGATACAACGCTGGTATTCCTAGAAGATATGTTTTTTTCTATTTTCAATCGAGCAGAACTCGGTCGACCGAGTACTAGATTATAAACAAACGGTTCTCACAATCTTACAGTGACATAGCCATTGGATAAAAAAATCACTTGGTAGTCAATTACTGTCATGTGTACTCACGGCATTAATAAAAAATAGAAAATCGAGAATTAAAAGTTAAGAAATCGAAAAAGATAAATGTAATTAATCTCTAGGGTGGACATTGCAAGCTAAGCTGCCAAGTGATATTAAGTATTGGTACGATATATGTGTAAGACACATTGTCTTAGGTGTCTCCCAAAAGGAATTCTCAATGAAAACCAGTTGCAGAATTCGTACTATTTATCATTCTTATCAGTTTTTGAACGCACTCTACTAAGTGCTGAATACGAACTCCCAATGCGTATTAAAGAGAAAATTGGCATTATACAGAGCCAATGAACTTAATAGGTAGCGAAACTCTGTAGACATAATGGGTATCGATATCTAAATACGAAAAAACCCTACTTATTAATCAATATGTTTTATTTAAAACTTTTTACAAAAAAAAAAAAAAACGACTTCCAAAAAAAAAAACACTACAAAGTGAAAAATAACTTTAATTTCGAAAGTCGGTGGCAAAAAACGAAAATTCAAAACCAAAGACACCGACTTCCGAAATTAAAGTTATTTTTCACTTTGTAGTGTTTTTTTTTTTGGAAGTCGGTTTTTTTTTTTGTAAAAAGTTTTAAATAAAACATATTGATTAATAAGTAGGGTTTTTTCGTATTTAGATATCGATACCCATTATGTCTACAGAGTTTCGCTACCTATTAAGTTCATTGGCCCTGTATAATGCCAATTTTCTCTTTAATACGCATTGGGAAGTCGGTTGTTTTTTTTATTTGTAAAAAGTTTTTATTTTTCACTTTTTAGTTGTGATATTTACCCCACACAAATTCGAATACTACTACCTGCTATGTAAATAACAGTGAGAGAAACTTAACATATCATCCACATACTAAGTGGGAAAAATACGCATTATTGAAGCTAACCCAAAAACTACCCAAGCAAAGTTATTAAAATTTATATGGGACCAGCTCTGAAGTATTACCTACCAAACAAAAAAAAAAAATTAAAATCAATTCGTAAATGGCCGAGTTATCGCGTAACAAACATAAAAAAAAAAAAACATACAGTTGAATTGAGAACCTCCTCCTTTTGGAAGTCGGTTAAAAAGAAAGTGTTCAATGTGCGTGCCGCTAAAACTCCGAAACGAGTCGAGTACTATCAAGGGAGTTATATGGTGTGGTAGCCCTGTATCACCCGTCCATAAAGAAGGTTCCCGTTTTTACCTGAAGGGCGTGCTTTTGAAGATATGAGGGCTGGAAGTTTCGCCCTCCAGAAATTTCTAGAACAGTCCAGAACATTCGAGAGTATTCCACAAAATTCTGGAATGTTGTAGAATGTTCAAGAACATCCCAGATCATTGTGGAAAGGTTTTAGGTAGGTGTAGGTAGGTGTAGGTAGGTGTAGGTAGGTAGGTAGGAGGTAGGTATGTAGGTAGGTAGGGATAGGTAGGGGTAGGTAGATAGGGGTAGGTAGGTAGGGGTAGGTAGGTAGGTGTAGGTAGATAGGTAGGTAGGGTAGGTAGCGCCGTAGATAAGTACTTAGTGCTACCCGTGCGAAGCCGGGGCGGGCAGCTAGTATTTAATATATTTATATAAATATTAATATATTTAATATATTTATATCAGAGCAGTGGTGGCCCAGTGGTACCGGCCGCGACTTACGAGTTGTAGGTCGTAGGTTCGAACCCAGACAGGCGCTTTACTTTGTGTAAAATTATTTCATCGCCACTGCTCTCAAAACGGTGAAGGAAAAACATCGTGAGGAAACCGGCATGTCCTAGAACCGAACATTCGAAGACATGTGACATCTACCAACCCGCACTGGGCCCGCGTGGTGGATTACGACCCACTCCCTCTCTAAGAGAGGAGGCCTGTGTCCTAGCAGTGGGAACATTTATAGGCTGATGATGATGATGATGATATAAATATTATAAACGTGAAAGTTTGTGACGATGGATGGATGGATGTTTGTTATTTCTTCACGCAAAAACCATTGAATGGATTCGGATGAAATTTAGCACACAGATAGTTTATAGCTTAGATTAACATATAGGATACTTTTTATCTCTATATTTTTACGGGATCGAGACTAATGCGGGTGAAATCGCGGAGCGCTGCTAGTAAAAAAAAAACAGTGGCACTCCGGGAGTGCCGACAGAAGTGAAAACATAACAAGATCTCCTTGGTGGAAGAAAAATACTTGTATAGAACATTGGTCCATAAACTTATCTTTATAAAGAGCACAATCGCGTTTACAAAAAATACTTCCAAAACCTTTAAAGTAAAAATACTTGCATAGAACATTGATCCGTAACTAAATATAAATAAAGAGCACAATCGCGTTTACAAAAATGAGGTGTCTGTGACGGTGTTTCGAGTTCAATTGTTTTTCCCATCTCAAAAATGCCCAACGCGCCTAAAGAAGTTTTCACTTCAATAAAAAGATTTAATGATTTTTTGAGGGCAATGACCCTTTTTTTTTGGGTGGGAAATTTTCAAATAACTTCTGGCGCTCTGGGCGCAGCGGGATCAGACTCTTACTGACTAAAACCCACCCGTGTTCCTTCAGTTGCCATGTTGCCGGGGGGCCACGATCTCCCTTTCGGTTTTCTTCGCAGCCCCGGCAGGCATCGGCCCTAGCGGACCCCGTCGATTCTGCTGACATCTTTTTGAGGCGCGCGTGGAACACAACGCGCATTCGACCCAGGCCTGGTCCTTATCGGACGGCGAGCTACCCATTGCTCACCGTCCGCAAGCCCGCGCCTACGGTGGCCGGAAATCGGCCAGCGATTCCCGACGCCCAGGGCGTCTCCTCCTGAGGGCAATGACCCCTGGTAGTGTTGCTAATTGAAGTAGGTATGAGTTGAGAAATCTGTTTTTTTTTTCTTTTATCGTGTATAGATACCGATATCCATCAGGTTTGTGAAATTTACACAAAAAAAAAAAAAACATTTATTTAAACTGATTTTTCAACTACACTGCGGTTGAAGACCCTAAAAAAATATAACCGAATGAATTTTTGCTTATCATGTTTCGATAATGGATACCCACCACGTCTGCAAAGTTTTTCTTGATAATTCAATTTGACCCTGTATATTCTAATAACAATAATTAAATAACGAATGCAATAGTCTGCACGTGACTTTTCGCGAGCTAGACTACGCGTCGATGTAATGGCCGACAGCTGCCAAACGTGATTAGTATTATTGATAGACTTTGTGAGATTAAATTGAATATTGGAATTAGCACTTTGATATTGAATCAATAAATAGTTAGAGATATTTGGGGGGCTTTCGTCGCTATTGACATTAATAGTAAGATTCATGGGTCCATGCAGCTGTGTTTACGTCAAGTACACGACGACATTTAAGGGCCAGTTTCTCTAACGAAAATATTATCAAAAAAACTTTGAAATTAAAGTTATTTTTCACTTTTTAATGTATTTTTTGGAGGTCGGTTGTTTTTTTTTTGTAAAAAGTTTTTATTTTTCACTTTTTAGTTGTGGTACCTACCCCACACACATTCGAATACCACTACCTGCTACCAGTGATAGAAACTTATCATATCATCTACATACTAAGTGGGAAAAAAATACGTATTTTGTAGCTAACTCAAAAGCTATCCAAGCAAAGTTAATAAAATTTATATGGGACCAATTCGAGAGCACACCCTTTCAAACAAAAAAAGAATTTTCAAAATCGGTCCACAATTGACGGAGAAATCGGTGGACATACATAAAAAAAAAGAAAAAAAAAAAAAAACAAACATACGCGACGAACATGTAACCTCTTCCTTTTTGGAAGTCGGTTAAAAATAATGTAACAAATTGCCAAGCGCGCGTAAACTGCTGTTATTAGCTGAATGATTTATCAACAGCCAATCGCAGCGGTTTATTTGACCCTGCAAATTTAGTGTTTTTTTTCGAGAAAAGTCAACACTATCAGCATTTAGTGTGGCGATCGTGTTTTGTTTTTAGAACACGTTGAGTCAGCCACCATGGTAGCTTTAAATCCTCTTGGCAAAGTGTTTTAGTGGTTTTTTACTCCTCAAAGTGTGAGTTTGGAAATAAATCTGCCTGTTTGGCTGATGTCTCGTAAGCTATGTATTTTTCCAACAACTTTGGTGTAGCTATCCGATTTAGCCAATCATGGTAGGGATTTATCTGAGCCCTAAATAATTATTTAACTTTATCCATGTTTATAAATCTGATTATGTACAAGCAATGTTTGCACATAGAGTTATGTAGCTCCCTACCCCCATGAGAAAAAAGGCTGTTTCTATTGATCATGTGCGTAATACAAAGTATCTGTTTGTTCAATATCATAGTATAAGTCTGACTATTTTCTTAATGTCCCTCGGGAATCATCGCATTTCCGAATACAAACGAATGCTAATTTCCATATCCATCAATTATTACATTTATCGCGTATAATAATTTGAATTCAGAACTAAGTACTTTATTGTTGTTTTGTTTTATTTCCGTGTGAACTATATAGAGCTGTAAAACCATTTTCGTGCCTGCAACTTTAGCAGCTGTCCTCCAATTTTTTAAATAAATTACATTAAGTTAATCGCCACTCTCTACACACTCTATATACTACCAAGTTGATTGAGAGCGTCCGGTCTGCACCAAGTGCAAAGGGCAACTGATAGAAATCCGACGACTGACGAAACACGAGGTTTGCCGAGTGAAATTAAGAAAATAGTTTTACTGTACTCCCATTGCCTACCTCAACGAAATAACAGAAACAAATAAGAGTCTTATTTAAATACAAACAATTGCCTTTACATAAAGGGTACGCCCACCTAATTTCAAGTCTTACGACAGAAAACAAACGACGTACGACGTAAAAACTTAACATAGTAACAAACGTAGTACAATTATACAAGCTTTTGTATAAATATAATATAATGTTGAACAACATTCGCCCCCTCATATAATAAAACGCTCGGAGCGATCCCAAGATAAACATTATCATTATTATATTATACTTGGTTTTTTTTGCCGACAATTCTTGGAATAAGGCTGCTCCCTCATGTAAGGGCAGGTATTATTTGTACTCGATCTTTTCGGTTGTGAGAACTTTCCGAGCTTCTACCAATGCCCATTCTTCTGCATACGAAAACTACCTTTTGGAAGGGGCGACTAGAATCAAATCTATTTTTGTAAACTTTGACGTTCAAAAGTGCCTTATAAGGGCCTATTGGAAATAATTGATTTGACCTTGACCTTGACTTTGACTATGATTAATCATTTTAGCCAACAATCGAAGTCAGGTAGATATACCTGACTTGTCAGCTGCAGGCGAAAAAACAAAGTAGAAATAATAGAACATCACCACTATATTTCCCGAAGGGTTAGGCAGAGGTAAACCAATAGTACACCCGCAATTCGCTGGTTAGTCTTAAGTAATAGGGGGCAAGCCTAAAGCAAAAACTTAAAAGAAAAAAAAAAAACGTTTGCGGTCACCCCCATCAGGAACAAAGTTCCGCACGCACACACACACTCGTATATAATATAAAGAGAGAGAGAGAGTGAAAATTGCATGGAGGGGGCATAACGTTTTTTTCTTACGTGACGGATTCCTACCAGTCAATTCCTACTGCAAGCCGCGTTAAGGGGAATGCGCCAAGTTACCCCGCGAAATTTAAATTTTCTTACGTTTTTTACAATTTGCAAGTCGGTTTCAGGTTGTATGTTGGTTAAAATAAGATTCGCGACCGTAGCAAATATGGTTTTACATAATTATAATAATTAGATTCAGGAATACAACTCTTTAAATTAGAATAATCCTCAAATGTCATAATTTTATGAAATAGTCATTCAATAGGATTACATCAACTTAGAGAGTTGTATTTATGATTTTTATAATTATGATTCTATAAATAAATATTTGATACGGCCGCGAATCATATTAAGATCAACATACAAGCTGATACTGAGCTGCAAATAGCAAAAAACGTAAGAAAATTTGAATTTCGCGGGCTACCTTGACGCTTTCACTTTAAAGAACTTCGTTCCAAAAATCAATGATGAAGAGCGAATGAATGAAGGAATTAATCACACTAATATTATAAAGGCAAAAGTTTGTGTGTGTGTGTGTATGTTTGTCTCTTCTTCACGCTCAAACGGCTGAACGTATTTGGATGAAATTTGGCACACAGATAGTTTATAACCTGGATTAACACATAGGATACTTTTCATCTCGATATTCGGCGCAGCTAGTGGTATATATAGTAGCAATAGAAATATTTATGAAATTACATCATTGTTTTTGTGATAATGCAACAAAAACGTAATGAAAATCTGGTGTTACAATCATAACCATAACTTCGGATATTGAAAGGGAATCGTTGATCAAAGAATTTAAATGAACATTTTGGACGTGGGGCTAATTCAAAATACTTTAGCAAACACTAGAGATCAGCGATTGCAAATATGTGGTCTAAATTCAAAATTTAAAAGTCATTTATTCAAACTGGGCTGAGAATTAGCACTTTTCGAACGTCAAAATTACATAAGACAGTCCCCCAAAACGCCCACCCTTCACCACTCCCTAGTGCCTTTAGCTGGGAAGAAGAAGTGGCGCAACAAATTCCCCAAAAAATAGTGGTGAAAATAGTGCCTAGTCATTGAATGATTATTCTGTTACAGTTTATAGTTTTTGTGTTATATTTTAATTAAAGTTAAATAGTTGATAAAGTACGATGGGTTTGGCATATCCGTATGGACAAAAATCCCTGTTGTTAATAAAGAAAAAAATCGTGTGGCACTCGGGGACTGCCGCGGTAAAACTATTGCATAGCATTTGTAACCTCCATACTTCCTATTTGTCAACGCTACACTTGGGATGATGACACAAACAAAAATTACGTTCCCATGACGTGATGTTGTCATGGGAACGTAATTTTTGTTTTATGTCATCATCCGTCATTACATGGTAGGCGGCATGGGGGGTGTTAGGTTTTATTTTCGTTACGGAATTTCTTGATTCGGTCGCCGCGCTCAAAGCCCGCGATAAAAGCTATGCAATAGCTTAAAAAAAAAAACTTCAGATGTGAAATTAGCTTTTTACATGCTATGACTAATACTAGGAAAAATTTCAGTGTGATTCCTATCGATGTTTTGCCAGAAGTTGGTTTAAAACCGAAAACTTAAAATTTCCATCTGCAAATGAGAAAACAGCTTAAGCAGTACCTATATCAAATACCTCAGAACCAGGCATCATGTCTAAATTAGTGTTATTTCTACTTTGTTCGAATAATTTTCCTTTGATATTCAAAACTAACGTTTAATTGCCGTCGGCCACTTGGTGGCGAACCCCATTTTCTCTTTAATTTACAAAATTAAATACGCATCAAAGATTCTTTGCTCTTGATAATAAGTTCAGGATAACGTAGAGATTCGTGCCTAGGCAGATGTTGAAGTAGCTGTAACTTACGCTCACGATATTATTAATTAAATGTTGTTTCGGTTCCAAATTGTGGCTTTTTGTGATTAATTACTGGTTAAATTAAATTATAATCTTTGAATTAAAGCGTATACAAGATTGTTCACCAATAATAAAATTGGAGGCTAAGTTTTGGATTATCATCCTACGAGTTGGAAGTCCATATTTTTTTTACAGAAAGATCATATTATTAGAAGCCTCCACGTAAAATTTTTAGCTGCGCAGATACATAGTTTACGAGAAAAAAATAAAACAAAATCTTAAAAAGTTAGCAATATTTTGTCACTGACATTTTGCTTTGACTCTGGACGTTTAGTTTTACGTAAGGTCAACGCACTAAAATGTTTTACTTCATATTAATTATGAATTAAATACGTATATTTGATAATTTAGATACTTTTCATGCATAATTTATTTTATGACATATATTTTGCCGATTTAAATTAGCGCTATTAAATTAACAGTTATAATAATTTACCGAATATTGCCGATAAGTGAAACCAAACGTAAAATGACGCCATTTTCTTGACACTTCACATAGTCTGTCAGTCATCGTTTGTGTCCCTAGCAGTTGAGAGCGTTTTCGTACTCCTGAAAACTTAGGATGCAAGAGCGAGCGAAGCGAGCTCGGGACTTGGGGCACTCCGACTCGGACAGGTTAGGTTAGAAGGGAATGCCATCCCCTTCGTGGTTATTTTTTTAAACCACCCAGAAATAGGAGCCCCGCGTAGCGGGGCCCCGTCGACAAGGCCGACAAAAAAAAAATCTTATAAAATAGCCATAACGTACAGTGCTTCCTCAAAAAAATCACCAAAACATAACCTCAAAATAAGATCATAAAAAAATTATTTAAAAAAAACTTTACATTTCCTAAACTTCCCCCATGTGGGGGTGATCTCCTACTTCACAAATATACATACATATGTACCCTTACATAAAAGTCCTTCCAAAAATTCGAAAGTTAGGTTAGAATATTAAAAAAATCATATCTCGAAAAGGGGGGGCGCATGTTTTCCTTCACAGGGGGGATAGTAGACCTTAAATCGTGGGATGATATACCGAAGTCCTACCAAATTGGACGTTTCAAGGACTTAATTTTTTCTTTGAATGGAGGATATATTTTTTGATGCAATTTTCTTATTTGAAAAGCTTTTTTTTTGCTATTGGAAGTGATGTAAATATCATTTTACTGGTGTTCTGATCCTGAGAATTTTAATTGAATAGTTTAATTAACACACCAACGCTGCGCACCAACGGGTCCTCATGGTGGATTACAGTTCAATTCCTCTCACAGAGAGGAGGCCTGAGTTCCAGCAGTGGGAACATCATAAGCTGATTATCTGTCTCTATCCCTGTCCTAGTGAAAAAACTGGAAAAGGCTGGAATAAGGGAAACTGTGCTCAATTTATTAAAAGACTATCTCTCACAGAGAAAACAAAAAGTTAGGGTAGGAGAGGTTACAAGTGATCGAGCGGAGGTATCATTCGGCGTTCCACAGGGAAGCGTACTAGGCCCAACACTCTTCCTGGTGTACGTTAATGACCTCTGCAACATGAACATCAATAACGCAAAGGTCTTCTCTTACGCCGATGATACTGCGATAGTCTTCTCGGGTGACTCCTGGAACGATGTGAAGCAAAAAGCTGAGGGAGGCATGGCCCAGGTAGCTAACTGGCTTATCAATAACTTGCTCACACTTAATACATCTAAAACAAACTACATATGTTTTTGTATTAGCAAAAACACACTACCTAGTGAAAATTTTAACATAAAAGTTCATGCATGCGGTGATACTAATAATAGACTTTGTAACTGTTCGGTTATTAAACAGGTCACACAGACAAAGTATTTAGGCGTGATACTCCACCAACGATTATCCTGGTATGCCCACCTTGATCAAGTAACGAATAGACTTAGGAGATTAAGCTGGATTTTCAAGACTCTCAGACATATCGCACCAAAACAAATAAATGCGAACAGTAAACGAAACTCGTCTAGAAACATATTAAATGAGATTTACGTAGCTCTAGTCCAGTCGGTCTTGACATATTGCATCCCCGTTTGGGGTGGGGCTGCAAAAACCAATTTTATCAACGTAGAACGCGCCCAACGGGCCTTAATTAAGATCATGTATTTAAAAAAGTTAAGACACCCTACTGAAACCCTGTATCAGATTAATGATTTGCTCTCAGTTCGTAAATTATACATTATTCAAATAATTCTAAAATTGCAGAAAACCTTAGAATATGACTCAAGTAAAATAACCCAGAGAAGAAAAGATCTAATCGTTCAAATTCCCCATACAAAAACTGTATTTGCGGGGAGACAATACAACAAGCGATCAGCTTTTCTTTATAATAAAATTAATAGTAAAATTAATATATACCCAAAAAAATACTACGAATGTAAAAAAGCTTTAACAGACTGGATAAAATTACTAAATTATGACGACACGGAGGCACTCTTGGAACACATTAAGTAAAATGTGCTAATTAGGTAGTAATAATCACACAACTTATCCACACCTATATCTATAAACACCAAATGCACAACACACACATACACTCACACACGTATTTTTTGTATTATGTTATGCTATTATAATTTATTTAAGTAATTTTGTTAATGCAAGTGGAATTTGAGATAGAATAGTAATTGGGGTCTAGCTTAGTTGTTGATTTTGTATTTTGTCGATAGATTCCGTCAATCTACTTCATAAAGACAATGCACAGTCTAAACTGCTAAGTCTACAAACATGAATTTTGACAGGATTTTCTTAAGGCGACGATAACAGACTTTTAATGATTTTATATCGAAGATCACGTCTAAACGAGTAGTGTTAATGAATTGGAAAAAATATATGTTAAATAAGAGTATTTTTTTAATAATTTAATAAATTAATATTTTAGATTATGTTTATATTACATGATGAAATTAATTTGTGAAGTTATGTCTAACTTGGATAAAAAACTGAGAATCACGCAACATCTATTAAGTGTATTTTTCTGAAATTTTCACCATTTTAAAGATAATTTAATTATTGATCTTTTAGTAAACGTGTTTAATTGAAATACTTTTTATTTTATGTATAATAAATGAATAATGCGTCTTATTTGGGACAGCACTTCTTGATAAGCGAGTTCTATTACTGACTGGACGTATGACGCTTTGCGTGAGCTCAATACAGAACACGCAAGCTAACCACTCAAGGTCACTGGCATATATCTGCGTCTTAAATAGCGAAAGTCTTCTTCTTCATTTACAAAATTGGCAGAATGACTTAGCTTGGCTTTTGTCTACCTCCCCTGTCTTATCGCTCACATTATCTTAGGCGGTGACTAGCAATCGCGCGCGGAATTATTGCGTATCGATGGCTTAGTGGTGTGACCGTCGGACTGCCAAGTCATAGGTCTCGAGTTCGGACCCAAGGCAGGCACTTGTGACTTTTAGAATTCATGTGCGTATTGTATTTATCATTTGCTTCATAATTGGTGAAGGAACCGATGCCTGAGAGATATTTTTCGATGGGATGTGAAGCCAAGTCAGAGGCCCATGGGTGGTATAAAAACTCTGACACCAAGTTAGTCGCAAACCACACGAAAAAAAAAGATGGCAATAAGTTTATAAATGTGTTGACTGATCATGCGTTCAAAATGGAAGGTGGGCTATTGTCTGTGGGGAGTCTCGGGAGACGCCACATACACACTTGAGATCTGAGCCGTCCATAAACTGTGGAGTGTGGCGTCTCTGGAGATTTTCTTTGCTCTGGCCGACTTAGGTTCGAAGTCGATTTAAAGATTTTCAAGTCGCCATGGTAACGCGTGCCCAGGCGGAAGGCACTCAGATGGTTCGATAAAATTGTCAGGGGAGTTTAAACAGCTTCCAGCTAGAGATTGCATCTTGTTGTGGAGGCGTTATGCGAAAATAGCGAATGTGGGCACTAAGGGAGGAAATTTAGGGAAAACCACTCTCTAAAAGGGGTATACTCACATACATAGGGGATACAGGGTATTCTACAAAGGGGATTATTTGTAAGGAAGTTAGTAATTTTTACCGATGAGAAATCTTAACAGACACACGCTTTGTACTCGAATAAATTACTTTATAGGGGTAAAAGATAGCGCTGTCAACAGTGACGTGAGGCTGGTTTCGTAAACATGTGTGCACTTACTTTACTGTGCGGCGAGGTGTAGTTTGGTTTCAGATTGGTTGTTAATGTGTGCGTGTGAACGTGTATGCACAGAGCGAGGTGTAGGTTTGATTTTTCCTTTTCGATCTTCACTGTAGTGAAGCATGCAAGAAAATCCAAGATATAACGCTATAAATAATAATACCATTTATTGCAGGCGACACAAGCCCATAGAAAAATACCTTAACCTAAACATACACATTCTAATATAAACAAAACTTGTGTTAATAAATAAGGCTTAGACTATGTTAGTAGCACTTCACTATGCACTAGCTTGACTTAGTGCCGTCTTGTGGAACTTGTCCGCGGAAGCGACGGAACACCACGTCCTGCGGCCAAAAGTCTTCTTGCATGACGAGGGGCAGATAAAAGTTCGGTACACGCACGACGAACGCGCGCGTTCTTTTTTTTTATTTGGTCTGACGGTTATCAGACCAAATCCCGTTCACTATCAAGGTAACAAATTCAAGACCTAACTTAAGTACCCTACATAATCTGTATCATCTCCTCTACTCTCTCTACGACTCTCCTCTCCCTACTACTCCCATTATAAACTCCGTAACATTGGTTTATATCCTCATAATACGACCATGCGTTGTACTTATATTGAGGTAATAATACTTGTCTAGACTACGCCTTAACGCCGCCTTAAATATGAAGTTAATAAGGAAAACGCCTTGCGTAGTCTTGGTTAACCTCAGGTTAATGTTAGCTAGATGTGGCAAAGTCAAAGTCAAGTCTTAATAAAGTCGCGCTCAGGAACGCGCGGAGGTATCAAGTCGAAATTAATATCGAATACGTAGGTCTACGGTGCAATAAAAAAAAAGTTCATTTACGCAACATACAAACTATTTTCCTTTACACTTTTTTGTTAGAAAAAGAAGAAAGAAAGACAGAAAAATTGTTTATTCTGCACAAACAAAACGCACATTACAAAAAAAATATACATTAAATACACACATAGAAAGTAGCCAAAAGCCTCGTATTCAAGCAGTAGAAGTTTGACAATTTGATATATTGCTTGATGTCAGGGCCAGGGACCAAAGACAATTTATATTGCGTAATCGGTGTTAGCAATATTTTGGTTAATAAGTAAACAAAGTTCTTCATACTTTCCCAAACCTTTATCGAATTTATTTACATCTGCATCAATATTTTCAATAAATAAAAACAACATTAATTTTGGATCGTACCACTATAAAACCAATATCCATAAATTCAGATACACATTCAATAAAATTGAAGTACGAACGCATTCAGCAAAACTTTACCTCTATGTTGTTTGCGTTGCAAAATACTTAATTGTCGGTTAGCACTCCGTTTTAAGTGTTATTTACAGTAAAACTCGGTTTAACCAAAGCCCGGCTTGCAATATGTAAACACTCGTTTATACTTAGCTGTTACTTTTCAGCTTTTACTTTACTTTGAGCTTTCGGAGCTTATTTGCGTGGTCCAATTTCCTTTTAAGAACTTTATATTTATTGGGAAGTAGATGTATATCTTCTTTACATTTTAGTCGTGAATTCCTAGTTTTGCAGAGTAAGGACTTTTAATCTTAATAAATTGGAATGACGGCAAGAAAATGATGGTGGCAATAGTAATGAAACACAAAATGTAAAAAACAAAAAAAACAATATGTCAATTTGCACAAACAATCAGATAGGTATATTCTGTTCGTACACACACACACATACACCATTATAAGAACTCTTAATTTCTAGGAAAAAAACATGTTTAATGTCTGTTTTGTCTTAAAAGTCTCAGAGGTATACCCTTTTTTTTGGGTGAGAAATTATCAAATAACTTCTCCCGCTCTGGGCGTGTCAGACTCTTACTGACTAAAACTTAGCCGTATTCCTTCAGTTGCCATGTTGCCGGGGGCCACGGTATCCATTTCGGACTTTCCCGTGACCCCAGCAGGCATCGGCCCTAGAGGACTCCATCAGTTCTGCTGACATTTCTTTGAGGCGCGCGTGGAACACAATGCGCCGTCGACCCGGGCCAGGTCCTTATCGGACGGCGAGCTGTCCATTGCTCACCGTCCGAAAGCCCTTGAATCCCCTTCAGGACTTATTTAGATTTTCGAATCAAATGAACATAAATTCAACAAACTATCACTTAATTTAGCACCTATTAAGTGTGCTTCGTGATTGGTCTTTAAATCAATAGCGTAATCGTAAAACCGTACTGAACTTCATTAAATTACCGTAACGACCCATTAGGCCTTCTGGGAATGTTGCGAAGCCAAACAAATACAGTTCAAATTGAAGGTCATCTGAAATGTTATCTTAAAGTTGTAGTTGTTGATGTTGTTTTAAGGGTATTGCAATATAAGGAACAGGCCCGGGTCGACGGCGCGTAGTGTTCCACGCGCGCCGTAAAGTGATGTCAGCAGAATTGACGGGGTCCGCTAGGGCTTATACCTGCCGGGAGTTCGAAGAAAACCGATAGGGAAATCGTGGCCCCCGGCAACAGGGCAACCAAAGGAACTCGGTGGGTTTTAGTCAGTAAGAGTCTGACACGCCCTCCCGCTCCACCCAGAGCGGGAGAAGTTATTTGATAATTTCCCAACCAAAAAAAAAGGGTATTGCAATATCAGTATTATAGCTCGTTATAGTATTCTGGCTTACTCTGCAAGCAATAAAGCTAAGTTTATATTTAATAATCTTAAGAAAATTTTGTAAGTAACTTACTTAAGGAAATGATGGGGCTGACATGACCTGTTAATGGTACAAGTCCCTGATAAATAAAGAAATAAAAAAAAATTGTGCTACACAAGATAATCGTCAATTGATTTTGCAATTATTAAAATTTTACATAGAATGTAATTTGACGTAAGCGTTACTGCTGAGCATGAGATCCTGGGTTCGATTACCGGGTCGGGCAAAGTGTTATTGGGTTTTGCTATCTGAAATTTCTCAGTAGCAGCCCGGAGTCTGGATTTGTGCCCGGTTGATGGCAATAGGCTCGCCCCCTATTACATGGGACTTAAACATAACTGACGAAATGTGGGTGTACCTGCTACAGGGACACCTCTGCCCAACCCTTCGGGGAAACAAGGCGTGATGTTGTGTTATGTTATGTAATTTGAATTTTAGATTAATACTATTAGATCCAAAATTAAATAACTTCAATCATTAATATTCATCAATCATAATTTATTGTTTTATTTATTTTGTTATTGTAGTGGGATTTATTTATGTCCGTGGGTGTGTCCGTGGTACCACAGCGGGCCCTATCAGAATAACAGCGGTATAAATTTTTTAAATATCGCAGCATTATGCTGAGGTAGGAGCTTTTTTGGCTTCGCGCAGGTCGTAATTATTTATTTTAAAAAATGGATTCCTTTATTCCAAAATATATGTATGTTAATTTTGTTAGTTGTAATCTATCTGCCTAGCCTTTTCCCAACCATGTTGGGGTCGGCTTCCAGTCTAACCGGATGCAGCTGAATACCAGTATTTTACATGGAGCGACTGCCTATCAGACCTCCACAATCCAGTAACTGGGTAATACGATATCCCTTGGAAGACTGGTTGTCAGACTTTCGGGCTTCTGACGACCCGTAATGACTGTCAAAGATCCACGAATGACAGCCGGGACCAACGGCTTAACGTGCTTTCCGAGGCACGGAAGGAGTCTCGGTATGGAAAGATGGTCACCCATCCACGGACCAACCCTGGCAAGCGTAGCTTAACCTGTCGGATCGACCCGTGTGGCTGTTATTATTTAGCCACGAGCTCCTCTGTTAGTTGTAAATGCTCCTTTTATTAATTTTTTTTATTACTATTTGTATTTTGTATGCGTGTCCCAAATAAAATATATTTGTTTGTTTCTCTCTATTTTTATAGCTGTGCCACGTAACTTCGATATCGATTGGCGTTCTTTCAGATTTTTTTCATTTCGCTCGGCTCCTGAGGGTCACGGTTTAATGTTAAATAAGCTATTAAACGCAATGAAATAAAAAAAACAAACAAACTCTTCTAATAATGTACGTAATTTTTCGCGTTTTCGCGCGACAGTGTCCCCAAATATTCTTTTTTGGTATTGTTCGTCGAGTTGAGCACCACAATTACTGGCATATGCTTGCACTGACTGGACAGGTCCACTCAAATCTGTGTGGTTCTTTCCTCAAAAGACCATTTTAGACACTAATCTACATGGTCCTCATATGGCCTGACCAAGATTATGTCTGGATTTTAAAAGAGACTGCGACCTCTGAATTTGTTTCGGCCTTTCTTCTCAGAGTAGTCAGATAGGAAACGCCGAATTCATCTAGCTTATTTTTTTATATGACGTGTAAAAGTGATTCCGATATCCTATTTACAGAATAAACTATAACAGTTAATTTCATTTCAGTCGCTTTCGTGTAAGACTCAGGGAACCGCGAATAATAACATATTTGTCTTGTCCTCAGGTCCTGCGCCAGACTACTCTCCCGATAGTCCCGACTCGCCACCAAACGTTCCAGCGGCAACTGTCGCACCGACTCGACCTGCCTTCCATCCAGTTCAGCATCTGCAGTCTGGAACGAGCTGACTCTTCTATTGGACTTATTAAGGTAAAAAGAAAGAAACAAAACATAATATGATGTGTTGTGTGAATTTTAATAGAATAGAAGCCATACACGAAAATATTTGGTAAGGACTATTAAGATTGCAAAAGATTCAAGTCAATCATAAATAAATCATAATCCAGAGTTCAAGCCAATATAAAAAAAAGTGTGCGGTCGGAGGAGCCCCGTTAGGAACGAAATTCTTTGTCACGCTTGATTAAAAAAAATATGCCGCCATCTTGGATTTACATTTTGGCTTTAGCACCCTCGAAAACTATGAAAACAAAATGATGAACAATTTGAACATTTTCACAGCCGCCATCCTGGATTTACATTTCGACCCCATTTTCGGCTTTAACACCCTCGAAAATCATGAAAACGATACCTATGATGAAAAATTTGAAAATTTTCGGAACCGCCATCTTGGATTTTCATTTCCACACTTTCCCTCTCTCCGGCATGCAGTGTACTCGGGCCGATGTGTACAATTTTATTCCACGACACTGTAATCACTTTACTCTTTTCTTTTGTTTTTTTCTGCCGGCGTTCTCTCTCTCTCTTTCTTTCACTTAGAATTAGAAGAAGACAGTCGCAAGTATTAACACTTTTTAGCGTGACGATTTCTGAAAGTTTACAAGCCGCGTTAAAGAACTTTGTTCCAAAAAGATACGATACGACATATATGATATATAGCACAAGAGTAGTCTAGTCAGTGACATACAAAGCACGCGTGACGTAATTAGGTAATTACGGTGACATATTATGCAACAGCAGACTGGTCGACTGACCGGGACGGGCGATATAGGCTAGCGTGTATGTGTGTGAGTGCGTCTCCCCTCCGCTACCCGCGCAGGATCAGAATAATATTCAAGTGAATAGACGATGATTTTTAACGAAAACAAGCGCGTACAATTTCATGAACAGACCTTTGGGCATAAGATATTATGAAAAAACTACTATAATATGTATTTTTTCAAAATAAAGTTATTTAAATTTTTGAATAAATTATCTACATATAATTATTTAACTAATGTAGTTACCTACACAAACTATTGTAAAATATTTCAAAAGAGTAACGGTGGAGTTTCTTGCCCATTCTTCTCCATATGAAAACTATCTTTTGGAACGGGCCACTAGAATCAATTCTATTATTTTGTAAATTTTGACTTTTAGAAGTGCCATACATGTGGGCCAATTTGAAATAAATGATTTGACTTTGACTTTGATTGGTCACCATCCATTTCATTCCGAGACCCCTTCGTTCTTCCTAGGCGACCATAACCTACTTTTAATGATTTTATACTAAAGATCACGTCTAAACAAGTAGTGTTAATGATTTGGAAAAAACATATGTTAAATTAGAGTATTTTCTTAATAACTTCAATGAATAATAACTTAATCTGTGAATATTTTAGATATGTTTATATTACACTGTGTAATTAATTTGTAAAGTTATGTCTAAAGCGGATAAAAACTTAGAATCACGCTAGCCATTTTTATACTCATCGGCCTAGCTTTTTCCCAACTGTTGGGGTCGGCTTCCAGTCTAACCGGATGCAGCTGAATACCAGTATTTTACATGGAGCGACTGCCTATCTGACCTCCACAACCCAGTTACTGGGCAATACGATACCCCTTGATAAGACTGTTTGTCAGACTTTCGGGCTTCTGACGACCCGTAACAACTGTCAAAGATCTACAAATGACTACCGGGACCAATGGTTTAACGTGCTTTCGGAAGCACGGAGGGGTCTTGGTATGTAAAGATGGTCACCCATCCATGGACCAACCGCGGCAAGCGTAGCTAACCTGATAGATCGACCCGTGCGGCTATTATTACTTAATCACAAGCTCCTCCGGGAGTTATTTATTTACGCCGAAAGATGCGTTGAAATTAATGTTGAAATATGGAAGTTTCGACGCTCATAACGTTCACACAATTTTGTTTCGAATTCTGTTTCTGTGCAGGTAATGACGAGACAAGTAGATATAATTTTTAGTTTTTAATGTCCACTGTCGAACAGTGAAGTGGTCTCTATCATTAGTATGGAAGAATGATTGACTAGCGTAAGCGTCAGGGTAGTCCGCGAAATTGAAATTTTGTTATATTTTTGCATTTTGCTGGCAGTGTCAGGTTTTATGTTGATTAAAATATGATTCGCGGCCGTAACAAATATGGTTTTACTCAATTATAATCATTATAATCAGCAATACTACTCTATAAGTTAGCAAAGGTGTCAAATGTCATGATTTCATAAAATCATGACATTTAACACCAATTTCTTCTTCTTAATCACTATTGCTGATTGTAATGATTATAATTGAGTAAAGCCATATTTGTTACGGCCGCTAATCATATTTAGTTCAACATACAACATGATACTGACCTGCAAATTGCAAAAAAACGTCACCTTAAGCTAAAAATGTGCTTGCAAAACAAACTTGATAGATGAAACCGGTATCGAGTGCGACGTAGATACATCGAGTGCCACCTACCCGCTAGAATAAATTAAATTTAACTACCTCCACACAAGAACGATAAAGTTATAAGCTATGCATATGTAATCACTATGCATATTGCCGACGTAAACATGAAGTATGATGTTCATTTGTTTTATAACTGGAGTAAGGTACTGGGTTATTCTCCTCGATACAGTTAAGTTTAAATAAAAATGCATACATTTAGAATCTCGATTTTTAGGGTTCCGTAGTAAACAAGGAACCCTTATAGTTTCGTCATGTCTGTCTGTCTGTCCCCGGTCTAGCTCCGAGACCCTTCGTACTAGAAAGCTGTAATTTGGCATAGGTATACATATTAATTACGCCGACAAAGTGGTAAAACAAAATTATGAAAAATAATTTTTTGAGTGTACCTTTCATACACGTAAAGTGGTGATGTTTTTTTTTTGTGTGAGTTTGTGAAAACCATTTTTGGATTTAGGGATCCGTTTGCGAAATATTAAGCTTTAAAGTGCTAATTTTTGTTAGAGTCAAGTGTACCGGCTTAATGGTTGGTTTTGGGTATGTGAAAAAAATCACAACAATAGTTTATATAACGAAATTAAAAGGAAAACTATCACAGCTAAGTAGGCTCTACAAGTTAACGAGTAATAATCGACCAACTTTGCAGTTGCAAAAACATGTTTTACCATACATTCCGTATGGGGGAACATATTTTTCAACTACTAAGTTTGTTTTTGGGATAAATTCATCCCAACTACGGAACCCTTCATTGTGCGTGGTCCGACACGCACTTGGCCGGCTTTTTTGTATTTTTGATTAGTGTTTTTTATGAAGTTTTAGTTATTGCATTCTTGCTTACTGAAAAACCGAGTTCTTCAAGGATTCGTAAAAAGTGACTTCGAGAGAGTTATTATTCTCGATTCATTGATTCCAAATATACCGGGAGATTTTTTTTACCGTCTCGAAATTTTTACAGGATGTTTTACCCATGAATATAAACAACTTTTACTATGGGAGCAAATCTGAAATCACGAAAAAAAAAATCAGCTGTTTATACAAAAGTTCAATACCTGCTTGACCAAAATGTATGAAACAGCTGATTTTTTTTTCGTGATCTCAGAGTTGCTCCCATAATGAAAGTTGTTTACATTCATGGGTAGAACACCCTGTAAAAATTTCGAAACGGTAAAAAAAATCATCCAGTATAATTTAAAACTCAAATTCGTCCAAAATCTAGTTATTGTATTCTTCGTTAGCGCAGCAGAATTGTATCCTACCTCTCTTATACCTCTAAAAGTACTACCTTTCCAATTACACCTTACGAGATGTTAACAAGCATTGGCTTTATTGCCAGTGGTTAAGTTACC
Organism: Agrochola lychnidis; assembly: GCA_963680765.1. Lineage (NCBI taxonomy): Eukaryota > Metazoa > Arthropoda > Insecta > Lepidoptera > Noctuidae > Agrochola > Agrochola lychnidis. The sequence goes on along the minus strand of OY796855.1, from coordinate 8,422,662 downwards.
TGATACCTCAACTGTCTGGTCCTTGAAGCTAACGAACTAAATTGGAGGCCTCCACTTTCTAACTAGCACTGAGTAAGCGGACCCTCTAGTGTCTAGTGAAACGGTTGGTGTAAATCATAGGTAGGTATTATTTGAATAGTTTAATATAATATGTAGTCCTAGCATCATAATGTGGGTATGTAGTCTGAACGGCCTAAAGCGAATGGACCGCGGGCCATTCGACAGTAAACAAAAATCGTTTACGTTCCAAAGGACCGGTGATAAAATGATTTAAAAAAATATATATTTAAAGGGATAGTCCCATACATTGTGATAGTCGCAGAGTTTATGATTTTTACTATTTAAATATTTACTTATTTGAAATAATGTGATTTATTTGTTTAATAAAGCTTGATTTGTATGTATTATAAGATTTCTTATTGTTTAAAAGTTTTTAGTGGCATGAGGAACAGGGTGTAAAGTTCACTCATCTACCATAGAAAAGGGAGGATCCTCCGACCAGACGGGTGTTGTGTCTGGCGGACAACTGCCCATCGCTTTGAAGTTGAAATCTTATATGTATGTCGATCGCTCGGTAAACTCTAACTGCGCGATGCAGGATTTGTGTGACGTCATGTCTATGATGCGTAGTTCGTATGTGGCGGTGTAACCGCTACAAGTTAATTATTTATATTTTTACTTTTTTCCAAATTTAGGTTAAACAATTAAGCTTTTGTAAACCTTTTACATTATTGTTGATTGTTTTTCTAAAAATAATACAATTCTAAGAAAAAAATTAAACCTTTTATTTCAACTTTTTAACTTTTGCATTTTTTGAATGTACTTGACGTAGTTTAAGATATTGAATTTGTTTACAAATTTGAATCACCGTTCCGTTGGAACGTAGACGATTTTGTTAACGGTCGAATGGCCCGAGGGTTTGGGCCGTTCAGACTAACTACCCCATAATGTAATAGTATGATTGGTGTTAAAAAAGAAAGATTTGGTAGAATAGAAACCAAACCAATACCAACCACCAATACCAATACCAATACACCACCAACTAAACCAATGACCAATTCCAATATCTACGTATCTAAACCTCAAATCAATCTGCCTAGCCTTTTCCCAACTATGTTGGGGTCGGCTTCCAGTCTAACCTGATGCAGCTGAATACCAGTATTTTACATGGAGCAACTGCCTATACTACCTCCACAACCTAGTTACTTGGTAATACGGTACCCCTTGGTAAGACTGGTTGTCAGACTTTCGGACTTCTGACGACCCGTAACGACTGTCAAAGATCCACGAATGACAGCCGGGACCAACGGCTTAACGTGCTTTCCGAGGCACGGAGGAGTCTCGGTATGTTAAGATGGTCACCCATCCACGGACCAACCCTGTTATTACTTAGCCACGAGCTCCTCTTAGCTTTGTTTTTAGTTGTTAAACTATACAAAAATATCTAAAAGATCACAGGAGCTTAATCCAAATTCTTTATCTTTCTTCATTGTGTATTAAAAGTCCACTGTCATTACAATTTCTTGAATAAAAGAGACTATATCAGTATAAAGGCTTGTGCACATGATTCTGGTTTCTCAATTATCACTCCTTTTATCTTTGTGAACCAATTTTGTGCGCTTTTGTCTTGTATTTTTTGCTTGTAATTATAATACTGGCGGCTACTTTTTTTGTAATTAAACTCTTTGATAGAAAAGAAGCGGGGCAGGCTTGTGTGTTTCAAGCCTGTAATTAAAATGAAACATTTTGTTAGGCTTTTCGTTTCTTTTAGAATTAAAGGTTTACAAGTAAAATCAAGAAAGAGAAACAAGGTAGAACTAAGATTAGCAGACAAAGCGTTCATTGGTTTTATTAGCTTTCATTTAACTTGCCCTGTTAGTTAGTTAGTATGTATTGGTCAAATCTTGCAAGCGGAATTAAAACCACTTCCTCTTATCCCACGGAGTTGAAATTTTACATGTTGGTTTAGTTTTGAAGACAATGCATTTTAAGCTATTGCATAGCTTTTATCGCGGGCTTTGAGCGCGGCGACCAAATCAAGAAATTTCGTAACGAAAATAAAACATAACACCCCCTACTCCGCCTACCATGTAATGACGGTTCCCATGACAACGTGATGTTGTCATGGGAACGTAATTTTTGTTTTATGTCATCACGTCATCATCCCAAGTGTAGCGTTGACAAATAGGAAGTATGGAGGTTACAAATGCTATGCAATAGCTTTACCGCGGCAGTCCCCGAGAGCCACACGTTTTTTTTTAGATTACATTGTTTTCTAAAGCGCGTTTTTTACGAAACTAATTTCTTGTAAAGCAGCTTCCTCGCGTATAAGAGCTTTATACCTTACAGTCTTTTGAAGTCTTTGATAGATTAAACGCCAAGCTCTTTGTTCTATTCTTCTATCGAGGACGAGGAAGGTAAGTCATGCCTTAAGCCAGGAACAACGCTAGCTAATTAGAATGACAATAGTAAACAAGGCTGTTGGTTGATCAATTTAATACCTACCTTATTCAAGTTAATTTCATTAGCCCGGGTTGCACGAGGCTAGTTCTTAGGGTTCCGTACGTTCGAATGAAAAAACATAATCATTATAGGATCACTCGTGTGTCCGTCTGTCACAGCCAATTTGCTCCGAATCTACTGAACCAATTAAGTTGAAATTTGGTATAAATGTCTTTGTAATGGCTTTGGTAGTTGGTTGGTTTTGGTATTTGTTGGTGTGGTTGGTTGAATTTCTGTGAACCTAACACGGACGTGTAACGTTAGTAAATGAATTTTGAATATGGGCGTTACTTTTGAGAGACAAATTGGAAAAATAAAAACAGTGGCACTCCGGGAATGCCGACAGAAGTGAAAACTTAAGTAAAAATACAAGCATAGAACATTGATCTGTAAATTAATATAAATAAAGAGCAGAATTGCGTTTACGAAAATGAGATGTTGGTAACGGTGTCGCGAGTTTCCCATTCATTTCATCCATTTTCCCATCTCAAAAATGCTCAATGCGCCTAAAGAAGTTTTCACTTCAAAAAAGATAATTTTGCAAACTGTACCATGTGACATATCAAATGAAAGGGCTTTTTTTTTGTCCCAAAATTATTTTTTATAGTTTAAAAAAACAGGTTTAATGTTTTTTAAGAAAATATCTGCAAAACCATTCCCGCGTATAATTAAGTTAGTATTATTAACACTGGAATATTTTGCTTAGAATATGAAATACAGGGTGGCAGGGAAATCGACGCGAAAACTGTTACCATGGATTCAGTACATGATTTTGAAACCAACTGCGTTGAAATTTATTGTCGGTATTTTTTTTTAAATCTGCTTTTTCATAGAAATGTGCAATACGTACGTGATCAAAATGTAGGGTACAGCTGATTTAAAAAAAATACTGACGAAAAATTTCAATGCAGCCGTTTAGAATCATGTACTGAATCCATTGTAACAGTTTTCGCGTCGATATCTCTACCACCCTGAGATAAGTTTTGATATTATGTTAAACTAGCGGACGTCACGCGGTTTCACCCGCGTAGTTCCCGTTCCCGTGGGAGTACGGGGATAAAATAAAGCCTATGTTACTCGCTGATAATGTGGCTATCCATTGCTGAAAGAATTTTTCAAATCGGTCCAGTAGTTTTTAAGTCTATTCATTACATACAAAACTTTTTACAAAAAAAAAAACAACCGACCTCCAAAAAAAACACTACAAAGTGAAAAATAACTTTAATTTCGGCAATCGGTGTCTTGTATTTTCGTTTTTTGCCACCGACTTCCGAAATTAAAGTTATTTTTCACTTTGTAGTGTTTTTTTTGAGCACGTTAAGCCGTTGGTCCCGGCTGTCATTTATAGATCTTTGACAGTCTTTACGGGTAGTTAGAAGCCCAAAAAAAGTCTGACAACCAGTCTTACCAAGGGGTATCGTGTTACCTAGTCACTAGGTTGTGGAGGTCAGATAGGCAGTCGCTCCATGTAAAATACTGGTATTCAGCTGCATCCGGTTAGACTGGAAGCCGACCCCAACATAGTTGGGAAAAGGCTAGGCAGACGTGGTTGTTTTTTTTGTAAAAAGTTTTTATTTTTCACTTTTTAGTTGTGGTACCTACCCCACATACATTCGAATACCACTACCTGCTACCAATGACAGAAACTTATCATATCATCTACAAACTAAGTGGGAAAAAAATACGTATTTTGTAGCTAGCTCAAAAACTATCCAAGCAAAGTTAATAAAATTAATATGGGACCACCCTTTCAAACAAAAAAATAATTTTCAAAATCGGTACACAATTGACGGAGAAATCGATGGATATACATAAAAAAAAAAAACATACGCGACGAACATATAACCTCCTCCTTTTTGGAAGTCGGTTAAAAATACAAATCTTTCCTCTTTATAATATTAGTAGGTATAGATAGTATAGATGAATCTTTTTTCATGACTCGTGTACGCTTTGATGTAAAATTACATAAGTTATGTTTATATTTTAGCGAAATTCAACCAATTACGTTTATGTATTCCATACTCCTTGTTAGTTGTAGGCACAATTGTAGGCACAATAACACTACCTATTACTACGTGTAATGATAACCTGAAATAAATTGAATTTAAAGCGGCTCGTGAATAATAATAGCCGCACGGGTCGATCAAAGGTTCAGCTACGCTTGCCGTGATCGATTCATGGATGGGTGACCATCTATTACATATCGCGACCTGTGCCTCGGAAAGCACGTTAAGCCATTGGTCCCGGCTGTCATCCGTAGATCTTTGACAGTCGTTACGGGTAGTCAGAAGCCCAGAAGTCTGACAACCAGTCTTACCAAGGAGTATCGTTTTACCCAGTAACTTTAAATTCAAACTCAAAGCATTTATTTCAATTAAACCATTAACAGGCACTTTTGAATTGTCAAGAGGTCGGTCAGTCAGAAAGATGAAGCTAGTTGCCCATTTCAAAGCGTAGTAGGTACCTATGGAGAAGAACGGGCAAGAATATCCACGGACACTCTTTTAAATCATAATATTGTTACAAAATATTGGTTACATCATTCGTGTTGAAATTATACATGTGAGAACTATGTAGAAAGACGTGCCCATTTAAAGCGTCTGTAATAAAAAGTTTAAAAACAATTCCAAAATAAAAAAATAAAAAAAACTGTGTTGTGATGGTCAAATAGGGAGTCGCTCCATGTAAAATTCTGGTATTTAGCTGCATTCGGTTGGACTGGAAGCCGCTTCCAACATAGTTGGGAAAAGGCTAGGCTGATTGACTTTTTACCTCAAAATTAATCCTGATTTACGGCAAATTAGGTATCGCATAGTAATGATAAAATTAGTAATATTATCATTTTCAGCTCAATGTTATGACAATTTAATTCTTAACAGAGAGTTTTAAAACTAAAAGAAAAAGACATTTAACCTGTTTAACCGAATTATCTAAAAATAACATAACATCACGCCTTGTTTCCCCGAAGGGTTGCGCAGAGGTGTCCCTGTAGCAGGTATACCCACATTTTGCCAGTTATGTTTAAGTCTCATGTAATAGGGGCGAGCCTATTGCCATCAACCGTCATAAATTTTCACTCTAATATTATAAAGGCGAAAGTTAGTGTGTGTGTGTATGTTTGTCTCTTCTTCACGCAAAAACTACTGAACGGATTTGAATGCAATTTGATACAAAGATAGTTTATAACCTAGATTAACACAAATAATACTTTTTATCCCGATATTCCCACGGGATCGAGACTTCAGCGGGTGAAACCGCGGGGCGCAGCTAGTTGTTCATATTAGTGAAAAGTAGGTGTAGGTAACCATTATATTGTAAATTAAATTGTTTTGTCAGACTAGAGTAGTAAAAAGAAAGGAATTTTAAAAATTTCACAGAAATTTTATTGAATACAAATTCTAAACACAACTCTACTAAAAGCTTTATGGAAAATACTAAAGAAGTATTAATAAAACAGTTTCGAGAATAACACTGCCTGCATAACACTGACATTGCCCTTGCTCCAGGGCTGTCAAAAACCCGTGCCGCACAACATAATATTAGGTATTATGTTGTGCGTCATACCCAATGGTTCAGACAGGTACTAAATTAACTCCATTGTTCCCACATAGATTGTCACCGGCCCGTCAGTATCAGACGTGTCATTTCCACATGATTTCCGCAACGGAGAGCTATTGACGTAGAGGAGAGAACTCACTGGGAGCATATTTGCGAGTAACTTAAATTGTTCTGTATATGAATTTGTTCTGCATAATGATGTTGTATCCAGACCTAGCCGCAAAGTTCACATGCTTCGTGTACCTAGACGGAATAATAAACTATTTTCAAATAATGTATTTTGTATGGCGACCAATATTTTTAATAAACTACCGGACTGTTTTAAAACTATAAGCTTTAGTACATTTAAATGTTAATTATTCAATTACCTCTTATTTAAATGCTACTACTCGATTAATGATTTTATGAATGAAAAATTGACATAAATATTAGGAAATTATTATCATTCTAATTATTCTCTTCTTACTATCTTTGATTTAATAAATTCTTTTTGACATATCCATAGCTGATTTATTTGACTAATTTGCAATTTGAATGTTATCCTAATTTATTTAATTCAATAAAATTAATTTGTAATCCAATAAACTAACCAAAACCCTGACAATGTATTTGTACGCCGGAAACGGCAGAATATTATGAACTATAAAAAACCGGCCAAGTGCGTGTCGGACCACGCACAATAAAGGGTTCCGTAGTTGGGATGAATTTATCCCAAAAACAAACTTAACTTTGTAGTTGATAAACATGTTCTTCCATACGGAATGTATGGGAAAACATGTTTTTGCAACTGCAAAGTTAAGTTGGTCGATTATTACTCGATAACTAGTAAAGCCTACTTAGCTGTGATAGTTTTCCTTTTATTTTCGTTATATAAACTACTGCTGTGATTTTTTTACACATCCAAAACCAACCATTTAGCTGGCAGGGGGGGGGGACACTTGACTCTAACAAAAATTAGCACTTTAAAGCTTAATATTTTGCAAACGGATCCCTAAATTCAAAAATAGTTTTTACAAACTTATTCTCATTTTGTAAGACCTTTCCAATGATATTCCACATTAAGGGATAAAAAAATAAAAAATAAATCATCACCACTTTACGTGTATGGGAGGTACCCTAAAAAAAAATGTTTTTCATAATTTTGTTTTACCACTATGTCGGCGTAATTAATATGTATACCTATGTCAAATTACAGCTTTCTAGTACTAAGCGTCTCGGAGCTAGACCGCGGACAGACAGACAGACAGACGGACATGACGAAACCATAAGGGTTCCTTGTTTACTACGGAACCCTAAAAACCATCTCTGTAACAATATTCTCACAAATAAATGGACTATAACAATAGAAAATTCTAAATTTAGCGTTACATTACAATAAAGAGCCAGCTTTTGCTTTCGTTTGTGCTTTGGGTAGCACGTCTGAGTCTCGGCTGTCATTCGAAGATCATTGACAGTTGTTACGGCTTGAAGCCCGACAGTCTGACAACCAGTCTTACTAAGGGTCACTTCATGTAAACTACTGGTATTCTGCTGCTTGGTTAGACTGGAAGCTGACCCCAACATCGTTGGAAAAAAGACTAGGAAGATGATGAAGTATTTGCGTTTGTAACGTCACGATATCGAAGGCCACTTTTATTATGTACAGACATGTTATCTAACAAATTATTAAAATAAAAATATAATATGTTATTTGTTACAAAAGTAGTTAACTCTGCAATTGGCATTTTGTTTTTGTTGTCATTTGCCAATATTGCAACATTAATTACGCAATATTGTCTTTGGTCCGTAGCCTTGACATCAACCAATGAACCAGTGATAAAGTTACTATGAACAATAATGTCAAACTTTTCAACGGATTGAATACGAGGCTTTTGGCTACTTTTGTTTTGTGTGTATTTTGTCCAGTTTCTTAAATGTGCGTTTTTTTGTGCAGAATAAACAAGTTTTCTTTCTTTGATCTTTCTATCCTAACTAAAACTATTAACAAAATAAAATCTCGACGGAAAATATTCCTCCCCATCGTTTTATATTTGAATGATGTTGTGTAGTTACAATTGATGCTTACGGCCATGATCGTCTCAACGTACTACATACTTTTATACGAATACGATGTAATGTATACTCCACTCGACGTATTGACTAATGTAATGCTCATTACTTGAACTATATCACTTACGAATACTCCCGGTGAGTACTCTCCTTAATGTACTGGTCTAATAAATGTTATTGCGTAGCAGCCCTGGAAAATCTGACGTCAGAAAAAGTAAGACTCCAAGTAATAAGGAAGTCTTCCGTCGTATGTATCATTTTATTTTTCCTGAAATAATTTCAGCTTTCTTTTTTTTGTTGACTTGGAAAATTCCTTGGGAAAAGTAGTGATTGTTTATTACATGGCTTTTATAACATAGTACCTGGGTGACCAAGCTCTGGTGAAAATAGAGAATGCTCATTTAATGGTATAGGATAGTACCTACTAATTCCATACTGCCACGATAGTAGGTACTTACTAATTCCATGCTGCCATGATCATTATTCTAATGTCAATAATGTCATGTCATTATTTATTATCTTGTTCTAAGCTTTGGGCGACCGAGCTCTGCTCGGGTGAAAAAACGGAGAAAACAAATTTTCCCAGATATGATACCTAGCTAGATCGATTTGTCGCCCCCGTAAACCTCTATATTGCAACTTTCATCGAAATCGTTAGAGCCGATTTCGAGAACGTGAGTGAATACAAATATACACATGCGAGCAAAAGTATGGAATCACCTACTTGTTCCGAGCGATTTTAAAAACTAAATAACTGATGACAATTAATGAAAATGCTATCATTTGGCTATACAGTAAACTTGAAATTCGTTCTGAAAAGTAGCGGTGATGTGTACCGGCCAACGTGTGACAGTCGATTTTTTTTTTAAATGGCTTCTCGTAGTTTTGACCACTAAGGTCGTGGCTGCTTAACCGGATTTTCCTGTGGGTGCCATAAGCTTCTACACTTAGAGCCTCCAGCCAGGAGCTTTTTAAACTATTCTAAATTAAAATTAAGCGAATGCTCGCTAAGGGCACCCCCTGTGGGGTACGGACCTTGGCTTAGGGCATCGCTGACGGGAGGACAGCAAGAGGGGACAGGCTGGATCAAATTTATATTATCATCATGATTATTATTCGGGGTATTTAAAGCTACGTGCTTAGCTGCAACAACTGCTGGCACCTCGTTTTCGAGCAAGGGTCGGGGGGGGGGGGGGTGACAGTCGACTGATAAAAAATGCTTTTATATGGGATCAATATGGCGCAACTCGCGGCGTATCGAAAAATTGAAACATGTCTTTTTTCGCACTCTTCCACTCAACGTTGGAAAGTTCTTAAAATATGGGATTAATTTAAATGCATATGGGTTAAATTTCAAGTTTGCCGTATAGCCTTTAAAATTGTAGCATTTTCATTAATTTTCAACAGTTATTTAGTTTTAAAGATCGCTCGGTACAAGTAACAAGTAGGTGATTCCATACTTTTGCTCGCGAGTGTATATAGAAACATATATATACAAATATTGCTCGTTAATAGTATAGGATAAATTGGGAGGCTAGGCACTTTTATTTTCACAATAGTGACTGGTCTACATATTTATATTTTCGGCACTGTCGTGGTATCAAGGTCGCGAGAATCCGCTGATTGTGAGAAAGCTCAGAACCGGTCCTTGTGACGCTGCTTGGATGAATCCTTGGTCCAGCAATGGACGTCTTTCAGCTGAGATGATAATGAAGACTGGGGGTCTACTCCCTAAGCACAAAGTTCGTAGTTTCCGCCGAAGGTACAGGCGTTTCCTACTTCGTATCATTTATGCTGGGGCCGCATCTGCGTCTATCGTGACAAAGCAATGCGTGCCGAAGCTTCGTATGTTTTGCTCGCTAAAAATGTATCACGCTAACGTAGTGGTAACATTAACGGCTTCATAATTTTAACGAATTATCGTGTAATAATTCATAATGGCTCTCCATTATTTCGACAGAATAGAATAGAATAATTATTTATTTGCATAGAAAGTAGGTGCAAAAAATGCAGAAGTTTTATAATTAGAGATCCCTATACTTTCTACCTTAAATTAGGCATGCAAACATTTACAGAGCAGAGCGTCTACGCAGTCCGGAAACAACAGTCGAAATGACCAACGCTAGTCCGCCCGGGTGGCAGCAGATAATAAGCGTGGCGCGTCCACGCTTACTATCTACTGCCACCCGGGCGATAAGTGCTACGCAGCCCGAACTATCGGGACGATAACCGATAATGGTTGGTCACATCTGCGTGTATCGATCATTGTGCGAAGCTTCGTCACGATAGACGCAGATGCGGCCCCAGCATTATGGACATTCGATTAGTTCGGGGCCTGAACTAAGAATGAATGACAACACGATTTCACAGTTGTCCCTACTCCCGATGTGTTTTTGACCCGAAAAATTTAATTTGACAGATCAACCAATTTTAGGACGCGCCCGTATCTTCTTTGACGGCGGGCTTAGAGAGTAGACCCCATTTTTTTTGTTGTTTGGGAAATTATCAAATAACTTCTCCCGCTCTGTGTGGAGCAGGAGGGCGTGTCAGACTCTTACTGACTAAAACCCACCCGTGTTCCTTCAGTTGCCTGCATTGCCATGGACCACGGTAACCCTTTCGTACAAAACCGCAACCCCGGCAGAGAGTAGACACCCTGATCTGAGAGTACGAGATTCTGAGGGTTGTCTGTTTATTGATAACTTTCAAAAATTGCTCAATCAACTTGAGTCTATTTTGAATAAACGCTTTTTGATTTTGATTTTAGATAGCTGTGTCGAGATTTATTTTCAATCCGTAATATGTACTGCGTTGTCAATTTTAAACACATAAATCTCTATATATAGCACAAAGTAATTATTCCATAACTCAGGCACATGCGTTGTCTCGCTACCCCATTGATATGGAACTCATTACAGGCCCTCCCTTTCAATCTGAGGCCACATTATTGAATAGTGCTCACGAAGCGCCGTCGATAATGAGGGGATGGAAATTGAGTTGTCACGTAGAAGGGTTGAGAGTCTTGTTTCATTTTAATGAAGGAAATCGATGACAGGTTTTGAAGGGTTGTGTTTTTTATGCTCGGAGGTAATTGTGTAGCGATTGGCTTTTGTTTTGACTTGCAGAATACTATTGCATTGTTGTCGAGACTCTTTCGTTGCTACTTTCTGTTCGAAAAGTATCTAATAAAAGTGTAAACAAACCCTGTAATACATTCACATTCATATAGAAGGTATCACTCACAGAAGGGTTCACTGTATATCAGATCACTTTTCCAAAAAAAAATGTCGACGAAAACTGCGGTTTAAAATAATTGATCTCAATCATCAAATGAAAGAGCAGTGGTGGCCCAGTGGTAACGGCCCCGACTTACGAGTTGTAGGTCCTGGGTTCGAACCCAGGCAGGGGCTTTACTTTGTGTATTTAATTTCATCACCACTGCTCTCAAAACGGTGAAGGAAAACATCGTGAGGAAACCGGCATGTCCTAGAATCAAAAAATTCGAAGACATGTGACATCTACCAACCCGCACTGGGCCCGCGTGGTAGATTACAGCCCACTCCCTCTCACCGAGAGGAGGCATGTGTCCCAGCAGTGGGAACATTATAAGCTGAGTATGATGACCAAATGAAAAAAATAAAACAGTGGCACTCCGAGAGTGCCGACAGAATTGAAAACTTGAGCAAGATTGTCTTGGGGGAAGAAAAATACTTGTACAGAACATTGGTCCGTAACCTTATCTAAATAAAGAGACCGAAACTTTTAAAGTAAAAATACTTGCATAGAACATTGATCCGTAACGTAATATAAATAAAGAACACAATCGCGTTTACAAAAATGAGGTGTCGGTAACGGTGTCGAGAGTTCAATTGTTTTTTCCCATCTCAAAAATTCCCAACGTGCAAGAAGTTTTCACTACAAAACATCTTAAAGATAATTTAAAATTAGAATTTCGGATCAAAGTATTTAAATAATCAAATCAAAGCACTCAATTTGTAAAGAAACCACATATCACTATCTCGTTCTTATGTGTGTATTTAGACAGAGAGCGTCCGACCACAGTCGTCTTCACTTAGGTATTTAGAGTGTTGCCTCCACTTTTATCTATAAGCTTCTTGAGTGGCACTACAAATTGACATTCACAGTTATATTTGTTTACAATTTCGTTAAAAACTTTTGCAATACACCATAGGTTGTTTGATACGTTGCTGGAAAGTTTATTGAATTACTGAGCAATTAGTTATGATTATGAACGTGGCTACGATACTTTGTCTATCTCAGTGTAATTCTAAAAAGTACAAATAAAGAGTGGGTTTAATATCATCTCGTGTATGTGTAATCTAGAAGTTTTAAGGCTGTAATAAATAGCTCTACCCGTTGGTCGGTATCGTACCATCTGCTTTTCGAAGGGAAGTCACATGCGCGCTTGAGAAACATAAACAAGAAGCCGATTCCCTGCACACTCTCTACGAACACACAACAGCGCCGGGTAGACTTAGGAGCCGGAAGAGTTTCCTTCGCTGTACACAGGCTATCCAGGACCAACCGCCTAAGGTAAGAAAAGACCTATGGGAGAGACGGCACCCGCCACCACCCGACTTCGTTCAGCCTCAGGTGCATCTGCCACCCGGACGTGACCAGCAGTGGCTTATATATGGAAATTAATCAATCGACTGCGGACCCAAGTAGTTAAAGCACTTTGAATGCCATGTCAAAAAAAAAGGCCTCCAGCCCTCATATCACCGCCCCCGTCCATTTGGGGTACATTCGGACAGTACGGGGGGGTTCGGTGTCACTTCAAGACCCAGATTACCACTCGCCATCTGGTTGCCTCTCCGATAAAATTTTACGCGCCGTTGCCTTGAGTAAAGTAGGTTGCTGCAAGCACAATTTAGCAAAATGGGGGATAATAGATCCCACAGATACCCAGTGCGGATGCTGTGCTCCTGACCAAACCATGTCCCATATGTTGGAGTGTCCAGAGTGTCCACACACCTGCACTTCTGGGGATCTAGAGTGCCACTGTGGCCATCTATAGGGCCCATTTCGTTTAACATGTTTTACCATCGACTCGAAAAGAAAAAGAAGAAGAAGGATTTTTATTCTATTTGGATACCTAGGAGAGATATAGTTTGAAAATATTGGTAAACTCGTACCTATCGGTATATTGGTATAGACAGTGGTAAATATTCTGCGAAATAAAGTTTCCATAGTACAAATTGAACAATTCATTCTGTGTGGACTCAACTGAACTATTGTTTGGCCTACAAATTAATGGCAGTTTCGTTATTTGCATAAACAAACAGTTTAGTTCATAGTTGGTTCCAACTAGTTGTGTATACGATAGTTGTGTAGTTTTTTCCCACAGCTTCGCGCGCGTGGCAGTCGGAAATTATCCCATGGAAACGCACTACCGGGATGAAAAGTATCCTATGTGGTTATTAGTTATTTATGCAACTGTTGTATAATAAGGGGTATTAAAACACGAATGTGGGCTTATTGTGATAATAGTATGGCATTAATACCTAATTATAACAGTTGCATACAAAACTTTATCTACACCCATGATATGAATCCTCTATAAAAGTTTCTGAAACCATTGGGTGTTTGTAATTCAAGATCAAGAATAAAGAAATTCCCACGAAATTCAGTACAACTGCACGTATGTACATCGCCAGCAGCAGCACATCACACACACATGCGTACAACGGGTGCTGCTGTCCCCCGCTTGAACGTTGAAACGAGTTGCATAATGAAATTTAGTACAACATTGTAACACTCGTTTGGATGATGTAATGGTTACTATGGCACTGGCTGTTGCCAATAAGCTAACTGTTTCTGAAACTTTTATGGAGGTTTTATAGCATGGGTGTAGATAAAAACTATTTGTCTGACTCATCCAAATCCTATTAGTAGCATAACATAATGATTGAACACTATCGTGAATTCATGCAAGCCTAGTACTTTTTGTTAGGTTACTGCTCAGAAATTGTGCACAACGTCTAATGATTAAAATACTATATTGAATTCATGCAAGCATGGTACTTTTTGTGCCAAGTTTCAAGTTTTTTCATATAAACGAAATCCCCCCTTTTCGCCCCCTTAAAGGTAGAATTTTCAAAAACCTCTTCTTAGTGCTCCCTTACATTATAAAAGGAAGCTGTGTGCAAAATTTCACGTTCCTAATCCCAGTAGTTTCGGCTCTGCGATGATGTCAATCAGTCAGTCAGTTTCTCCTTTTATATAAATAGATAGATAAATAACAAAACATTATTGAAAAGGGTATGCTGAGATGGTTTGGGCATGTTGAGAGAATGAATGAAAGGCGACTAACAAAATGTATTTACAAGGCTGATGTAAAGGGAAAGGCCGGGCGGGGACGCCCTAGGAGGACATATACTGACCTTATTGGTGATGTTCTTCAGAAAGGCCAGGTGCGTAGTACTCGCAACCGGCGTGCGTGTATGACCAGATGTATGAACGTAAACGAGGCAAAAGGACTATGTAAGGATCGTAGCAGGTGGCGTTCTGTAGTTTCTGCCTACCCCCATGGGAAGAAGGCGTGAGTTTATGTATGTATGTATGTATTATTAACATAACACCACGTGTGTATTCGAAGGGTTAGGCAGAGGTGCACCTATAGTACACCCATATTTCGCCAGTTATGTTTAAGAGGGCTTATACAAAAATTTGGCAACGTCGTAAATCGATGTCAAATATTTTGCTGTTTTGATTAATTTGGCAATATTACTGTATGGAAATATGAAATGTGGCTAACTAGCGAACTAGAATATTAATAATGAATTGCAATTGTAACACTGAATTTGATGTTGTAACCGTTTTAGGTGTAAAAGAGGCATTTGGAAAGTTTCCAAATACTTTTTTTACATCTAAAACTAAATATTCGGTGTTACGATATTAATTATTGCATTTTATAATCAATATTTTAGTTCACTAGTTAGCCACATTTCATATTTCCATACAGTAATATTGCCAAATTAATCAAAACAAGTAAATATTTGACAGCTATTTGCGACGTTGCCAAATTTTTGTATAAGCCCTCTTAAGCCCCATGTAATAGGCGGCGAGCCTATTGCCATACCGGGTACAAATCCAGACTCCGGGCAGCTAATGAGAAATTTCAGATGGAAAAAGCCAATAACACTTTGCCCGACCCGGGAATCGAATCCAGGATCTCGTGCTCAGCAGTGGCGCTTGCGACCACTAGACCAACGAGGCAGTTAAAAATAAACTTCTTTTTTTGGTGGGAAATTATCAAATAACTTCTCCCGCTCTGGGCGGAGCAGGAGGGCGTGTCAGACTCTTACTGACTAAAACCCACCCGTGTGCCTTCAGTTGCCTGTATGTTGCCAGGGGCCACAGTAACCCTTTCGGACAAACCCGCTACCCATACTAAATAGACGTAAGACAGTTGTGAATTGCTGATGCCTGTGGTAGGTAATTAAAACCTGTATTCTTCATCATAGTTTTCTTTTCATAATGAAGAGAAATGATTTGATTTTTTCGTATGTTCGTTATTATGTTTGTTTGTTTGTTACGCTTTGACGCTTCTTCTTCTTTTCGTGAGGTCAGTGACTAACCTGGTGTCAGACTTTTAAAGCCGGCCATGGGCCTCTGACTTAGTTTCACATGCCGTCGAGAATTATCTCTCAGGCATGCCGGTTTCCTCACGATCTTTTCCTTTACCGTTTTTGAAGCAAGTGATAATTATACAATACGCACATGAATCCGAAAAGTCAGAGGTGCGTGCCTTGGGTTCGAACTCGAGACCTATGACTTGGCAGTCCGACAGTCATGCCACTAGGCTATCGCTGCGCGCTTTCACGCTAAAACAGCTGAACCGATTTAGATAAAATTTGGCACATGGGTAGATCATGACCTGGGTTAGGACATAGGGTACTTTTTATCCCGATATTTCCACGGGATCGAGACTTATACGGGTGAAACCGCGGGGCGCAGTTGGTGATAAATATTTTACGTAGTTACAAAATTATAATAAAATTAAAGCAATTTGCGTCGTATTTTCAGAAAGCAATTTAAATTGGAAACGTATCATAATTTCAGTTCTAATTTATTTAATGACTATGCCAGTTTAATTACTAACGATATTTAAATTAATTTTACTATTATTTGATTTCATTACTTAGCAAAAAAAACTTTTATGAATACCTACAAAAATCAAAGGAAGAAGCAACTTACTTTTCTTTTTCTTAAATGTCCAGAGATTTTCGTAATGAAGACATTTTGAAAACAATCTTGCTAAATAAGCTCAAAGACTTGTCTTATTTAGTTTAAAAGATTGGGAAAAATGTACTTACAACCTGTATTACGAGTCTTTATACATTTGTCTTTCGTAAAAGACGAAGTGGAATTGTCTGATATTTTGTAAATGGGTAAATTAGGTACTTTACGTATACAGTTAGTTGTCAGTGAAAATATTAGGCAATGAGTACTTACAATCAATCTGCCTAGTCTTTTCTCAACTATGCTGTTGTCGGATTTAAGTCTAACCGGACGCAGCTGAATACCAGTATTTTACATAGAAATCTGGGGGCCTAAAACGGCCGCTTTGGCAGGATCATAATATGATAATATTATGAATCACACCAACTGTCACAAACTGACAATTCATATTATTATCTGCGTTCAATTCATATTACGCAATTCATCTGTTTGACAGTTTTGTATTATAATGAAATTACATTTAAACTGTAGAAAAATAAAATAAAAATCTAATAAAAACTGTAAACAAATGTTATCCGGTAAAATAATAAATAACGGTCTGCATTTTTTCATGCAATAATTTACTGCAAATATTATTCTGATATGAATTGAATATGATTCAGCTAAAATATGTCACCATAGAGGAACTGCTGGGATTTCAGAAAATTAAACAACCCAGTGGGTAATATGATAATACCCCTTGGTAAGACTGGTTGCCAGACTTTCGGCCTTCTGACGACCCAAAACGACTATCAAAGATCCACGAATGACAGCAGGGCTTAAAGTGCTTTCCGAGGCACGGAGGAGTCTCGGTATGTAAAGATGGTTACCCATCAACGGACATACCCCGACAAGCGTTGATTAACCTGATGGATTGACCCGTGCGGCTGTTAGTACGTAGCCACGAGCTCCTCTGAGTGATTCAATGAGTACCTAGAGATGTCCTTATTTATCATTTCAATTGACGTGCCAATATTCTCAGGATAATAAAATATTTAGAAAATTACGTATGTTGTGGTACTGCGTATCTAAGTGCCAATTTAAACTACGTTTCAGAACTGTCAATGTCAATATTCCAAAACAATTATGACACAGCTCTTGAATGCGGTTTAAATGTGCTGATAACTTTCAGTTTTATTGGTGAAATCCGCCCTTTTAGTGGGTATTCTTGGTGTTAGCATAATGTACTACTAAAGTTTATATTAAGTTTACTACTTGTAAACTCCAATCGCCTGTAAACTCGATTCCTGTATAAATTCCATACCTACATAACCTCTCGCTTCCTTCCTATGGGGTTAGGTAGAAACTACAGAACGCCGACGTTGTGGGAGGCCTTCCAACGTTACACGTCTTCTGGTACGCGGTTGCCACTCCAGAACCTTTCGGCCCCATCAGCCATCTGTTCTGCGAGCAATGTGCCCTACCCATTGCCATTTAAGTTTGGCAATTCTTCGAGCTATGTCGGTTACCTTGGTTCTCTTGCGGATCTCTTCATTTCTGATTCGATCACGTAGGGAAACTCCAAACATAGCCCTCTGCATTGCCCTTTGGGTGACTTTTAGCCTTCTAATAAGGCCCATTGTGAGCGACCACGTGTCAGTACCATAGGTCATCACCGGGAACACGCACTGGTTTTGAGACACTGTGGTATATGGGACGAGAAGATATTGTATAGCTTCCCGAACGTTGCCCAGCCAAGTCGGATTCGACGATTGACATCTTTCTCGAAATTGGACCTCCCTGGCTCATCAATACCCTAGATTAGTTTCCCAACCTTATTTGTATGGTGCCCCCCGGATTATAAAAAATATTTTCATGCCCCCCTCCCCTATTATTTTCTTCATTGCTTTAATAAAAAACTCAAATTATTTAACGACATTTATTTCATGGGAAAATTAAATCAATTATTTATTTGGTGTTACTTACTAACTCAAATGTAAAATAGTCATAATTATTTTATTAATGCGATGTTTGCGCCTGCATTTTTTTAACCAGTTGGTCGATATCTGGTTCAGTGTTTGAAAGAGCTATCATCAAATCATTATCGACTGCAAAACAATTTCGCTGCTTAGTCTTAATCTGCACTAACGCTGAAAATCCTAAGGAAACTAGGTGGTGTGACTAAATCTGTGTGTGAGTTTTTTAAATCATAAACAATGATAGGCAAATCAAGTTAAAATATCCGAACACTTCATTGCCCCCTTAAGATCTCTCTACGCCCCACTAGGGGGGCACGCCCCACCGATTGGGAAGTCCTGCCCTAGGGTTCTTCTTCTTCTTCGTATCGCTCTTGACAGAGCGGTCGTGGTCACAATAAACTATGTCCAATCGCAGGTGTAGTCGTTGCCCGCCTCACGATCTCCCTCCATTTGGTTCTGTTACATGACAGTCTAGCGCATTCATTAACAGGGCCTCGAATCACGGATTTTATTTGATCGGTCCACCTCATTGGTGACCTCTCGCAAGGCCTATTACCTTCTACTCTGCCCTGCACCACTAGACGCTCTATGGAGTCATTATTCCGCCTGGAGACATGACCAAAAAACTTTAGTATTCGAGCCTGTACTAGTGCTAATAGACGCTGTTTGATACCGAGTTCTTGGAGTATGGAGACGTTTGTGCGGAATTCTGTCCATGATACTCCAAGCATTTTTCTCCAGCACCACATTTCTAGAGCATCTACTTTTTTCTTTTCCAGTTCTCGTAATGTCCACGTCTCAGCTGTGTACAGAAATATGGGGAATACAAGTGTACGGACCAGCCTGATCTTAGTGGCCTTAGTTATGTTGCGATTCCTCCATATTTTTTTTAGTTTGTCCATTGCTCCTCTCGCCATAGCCATACGCCGTTTCACCTCATCCACGCAGCTGCCATTGTTCTTGATCATAGCACCAAGATATATGTAGGGTATATGTAGGGTTATGGGATTTCAAAAGCAACACGTTTTATATTTACCAGTATCTTCAGTGGTGCTCGTGTGTCATCTGACAGTCTGTCAGTCACGGAAGTGTTTTAAACGATAGGAAAATATTTTCGTCTTCTACTCTTTTAGACCTTCACTGCATCATTACACTTGGTACCAAATTTATTTACCCGCCGTTTACTGTAGGTCTATATTTTTAAAAGCCACCCATAAAATTACCTTTACCGTGAAACGCCACGCTCTATTGAATATTTTTTATTGGCCACGTTAAATTTAAACGCTCAAGTTTGAGCCGTAAATTAAATTTTGTGTAGATCGAGGCCAGATTGGCTGTAAAGTGGCTTTTTATTGTTTTTGATTGTCCAGGAGGGAGAGTTATTAACATTGTTAGGTTTACTTGTATTTGGAAGTGATAAATGGAGGTGATTAAAAGGATTGTTTGTTTTACTGTTAGGACTTCAATTGGTGCGACTAATAATTGTTCTGGTTGGTTAGTGGGCGTCATAACATTTTTATGCCCTAGAGTTTGATTGTAAGATAGGGTTTTTGGGGAAAGCAGTGTATCGATATTTTTTGACGTGATAACGTCTTATAAATCGATTAACGCCGGCTGCACGCACGAAAAAGTGTCACGTTCCGCCTGAACCGAGCGTGCAAGCGAGAACGCGGAATAAGCGATAGAGAGGCACGATCGGCCTAAGCGTTCGGCTTGTGATGTTATCACGTAAAATTATCGCCTGTAAACCGACTTTACAGACAACCAATTTTTTTGACATTTGAATAATCGTGCACTGCCGTGCAATAGTCATTTGGAGGCATATGTTCAACAACTGATATTTACAGACGAATATGGATCAGAAAGAGAAATGTACAGCAGCGATCCCCGCAAAAAGTCACTTTTTATACTATGTATGTATTAGTTAAGTTCATCGGAAAATTACTGCCTAGTAATGGTTACATTTTATTGTGTTCATGCATCTCTTTTTTCTTGTGTCTTGTATGAAAATCAAAAGTATTTTCCCTTCTAAATGATTACAAATGATTACCCTACTAATATATAGCCTTTTTTCCAGCCGGAGCTATACAAGAATGAACTAGTCCGCCAGTCGTCTACTGACAGTGCTGAGCTCGAGTTCTGTGGCAAGCTGCACTTCGCGCTCAAGTACGACCAGGAAGTTGAGGCTCTAGTTGTCAAGGTAAGTCATAGGAATTTTGTATTGCATAGAATCTAATGCTATCCTGTAAAAGCAGTTTGTTACAATAAGAACACGGAGACGCCTCAGCAACCACTGCTCGAGGCGGCACTATCAACACTTTCTATAAAAACCAAGCGTGTGACCGTTTAATCGCACTGTGGCGACATCTACATATCCACATGCGAACTACGCACCACACTGACGTCAGGGAAAAATCCTACATCGCGCAAGCAAAGTTTACTGCGCGACTGGCATGTAAAAAATCGTGGATCAAACGAAACAGGGTAATAGTTGGGGTTATTTGCAGTTAAAAATATCTCTGTGGCAGAGCCCTAACTTGATCTCCTTAAAAGTTATGACTATTTGAGGAAAAAAATACCAAAAAGTGCTTTTATGACAGTGGGTACATGAGTATTGGCACTTTTTAAAATATCTTTATCTCACGAAAAATTATTTGTAAAATATTTTTATTTTTTGTTCATATTTTTTAAATAACTCCAACTATCGCCCTGTTTCGTTTGATCCACGATTTTTTACCCATCCTGTATACAACGTCCCGACATTAATCGTCGGGCAGTAGCCCACCAGACACAACACCCGTCTGGTTAGAGGATCCTCCCTTTTCTATGTAGGATGGGTGAACTTTACACCCTATTCATCATACCTCTATAGCACTACGACACAAGTGACGTATAGAAACTGAAGGCTTTGAAGGCGTACAGTTTCTATAGGTACGTCATTTGTGTCGTAGTGCTATAGAGGTATGATGAACAGGATAGGCTTTGAAGGCGCAGCGCGTTGTGTTCCACGCGCGCCTCAAAGAGATGTCAGCAAAACTGACGGGGTCCGATAGTGCCGATGCCTGCCGGGGTTGCGGTTTTGTCCGAAAGGGTTACCGTGGCCCCTGACAATAAAGGCAACTGAAGGAACACGGGTGGCTTTTAGTCAATAAGAGTCTGACACGTCCTCCCGCTCCACCCAGAGCGGGAGAAGTTATATGATAATTTCCCACCCGAAAAAAAAAGGCTTTGAAGGCGGTTCATGATAGAAGTTGTACGCTTAACGTAATTTCGGTGCCATAAATGTTGTAAGACAGTATTGCCGTTTCTGACGACGGTCCAACAGCAGTGGTGACCCAGTGGTAATGGTTGCGAGTTACAAGGCCGAAGCCAGACAGGTACTTTACTTTATGTAAATTACTAGCTGCACCCCGCGGTTTCACCCGTAGAAGTCTTGATCCCGTGGGAATATCGGGATAAAAAGTATTTTATGTTTAATCCAGGTTATAATCCATCTGTGTGCCAAATTTCATCCAAATCCGTTCAGTAGTTTTTGCGTGAAGAAGAGACAAACATAGACACACACTCGCAAACTTTCGCCTTTTAATATTAGTGTGATCTGATTACATCACCACTGCTCTCAAAATGGTGAAAGAAAACATCGTGAGGAAACCGGCATGTCCTAGAAACAAAAATTCGAAGACTTGTGACATCTATCAACCCACACTGAGCCCGCGTGGTGGATTACGGCCCACTGCCTCGCACCGAGAGGAGGCGTCCCAGCAGTGGGAAAATTATAGGCTGATTGTACCATCTCTAGACGCCGCCGGCGATTCAATGCTCTATGGAATTCTGTATTGCATAGAAACTTAACTAATACTATTCTATAAAGGACGAAAGTTCGTTTCGAACTTTACTTAAGTGGGATAGTTTCTTATAATCAGTTGGAAGCCTCTTTATGAGAGCGTGCTCGGGTATCATAATATATCTGCCGCCAAAAAGAGTTGCTGTGGTCCATTTTGGCCCGGTATAATTACGGGTACATCAGACATTATGTACCTACCTACTCGCCCGTCAGACAAAAACGGTAAAATTACATTGGTAAAACACGGTAAAAAACGTTATTTTACGTAATTTACGGTATTTTACGGTAAAATATGGTAATTTTCGGTAAAAAACGTATTAAACGTACTCATACAGTCATACCCACTAAAACACTACAAATACGGAAGTGAGTATGTTTGTGTATCATGTGAATGTCACTACTTCACTATTAACGGATAAATGGATTTGAATGTTTGCTAGAGATATAAGCAGCATTAGAACTTTAAAAAAAAAAACATAACGGGCTCGTGCGACTCATGCGTACTAAAAATCCCTAAAACTTAATTCCCAAGTCGAGAATTCAATATGAATCACACCATGTCATGGATTATCATAATATCATCTATGCGCAGAGGTAGAGCAGGGAACAGCACAAATTAAAATTTAAAACTTCATAAGTTGCCGGTAATTTTACCGTAATTTATATAAATGACCGTAAAATATCCGTATTTTACCAGCGTTTTCCGTAATATTACGTAATTTTGCTACCCTAGTGGTGGCGAGGCTGCCCACAGTGCACCAAACATAATATTTAGTACCTATAGCCATTCGTAGATGCTATTTCACTAAATTTTTTAGGGGTCCGTACCCGAAGGGTGCCCAATGGTACCCTATTACTAAACCTCGGCTGGCCGTCCGTTTGTCCGTCCGTCTGTCTGTCAACAAGCTGTATCTTATGAACCGTAATAGGTAGACAGTTGAAATTTAATAAAGTTAATAACTAAAAAACTCCATACAAGAAACGTGTTTTTTATCGGTATTTTTTGCTCCATTATGATATGGTACGAAACCTTTCGTGTGCGAGTTCGACACGCACTTGGCCGGTTTTTTTTCCTTTATCAAACTTGTGCGTAATAAAGGTACAAAGGCGGACTTAATGTCTTAGGCATTATTTACTAGTCAACCAAGGTTAGTGGAGAGGTAACATGGCAGGTGCATTTATCATTGGGGTTCTTTGTTTGGAAAAAGAAAAGAATTTCACAAGAAAATACACATAATTGTTTCTAACTAATAAACTTAATTAATCTGATACCTAAACATAATAGTAATAATGAGAAATAAAAGTCGCAAACGATGTTACTGAACCCTTAATGAGCCAATTAAAACTAATTAACAATGTATCCACGTACTACAAAGATAATAATATAACAAAGGTAATCATCTTACAACTGTACGCGAATATTTTATAAAATATATGATAATATACAAAATATGGTAACAGGAGCTATTAAAATTATAGGTATCTACTTAAATGATTGTTATGAAATGATAACTTTTAGAAAAAGTACGAGGTATTCCAACGCTTTGAACCGTACTTAATCGAACGGCACCTAAGCTGTTCTACTTATGGCATTGAAATATATCGACGGTTAAAAGGAAATAGGGTATAAGCAACAAAAACTGAAATGTTCAGGAGAGCCGTTCAAAGTTTTAATTTTTTTTTGTAAAACTGACGTATTTTTACTGGCATAAACGCCAAAAAAGTCATCGTAGAGCCATGGGAGTAAGCGCATTCGAAAGAGCGGAAAATTTTACGTAGGATGGCATACTCGTATATAACTCATTTTTGACCAAAATGTCGCTTATGCCCTTTTTACCGTCGGTATACAATGTAGTTCAAACGTAAAAAAGAAAACAAAAATAAATGAATAAAAATCTACCACACCAATTTTCTTCAAAAACAATAAATTTAAAAAAAAAACACAAGTTCAACGGCTCTAGAGAAACGAGAACACGGATAACAAATCGTTATCTGCAGCTTACCTCGTGGCATGTTCCTCCAGATAGTTTGTCGGTCCACTGAACTTTGGCCATAGATCATTGAAAAATAATAGAATAGAAAAGAATACTCTTTATAATGTACACCAATGAATTACAGATATAAATGTACAAATTAATAAAGGTGTATAGAAGTGACACTCTCGTTCCGAACGCATTCTAAATGTCTACAGTTGCAAGGGATTTAAAACTGTGAACATAATTAACGTTAGCGGCGTAAGGGCTTTTATTATTATTTTTAAATGTCTTTGACATATCTCGGGACCCTGGGGTCCCGGACCTTTGGAAGGCGTACGAGGGGCTGAAGCCAACTCGCAGAGGCCCCTTAGACATTTTTAAGTATTGAGGCACCAACCGACGATTATCCCTGTTCGCACTATGCAAGGGCACCCAAGGACAACCCCCGGTTGGTGTAGGACTATTGCAGAATATGGAAACAAAGATATTGGATTATGGGTTTGGGTGGCTTAAGTGGACTGGTTACCTGGAGCTATGGAAGGACTATGGCCCCTGCCTGATCAATGTTTAAATGTACACGGATAAAATGGCAGGGGGTGACTTGCACGCTCAATAATGGGCCCCCGAAAACGGTTGCTAGCATATAGTGTCGTAGCGACAAGGGAGCAACACGTCCTGAGGTGCTTATGAGGAGTGGAGAGGTATTCCACGACTATCAGAACAATCCCGGAAGTACGGTCAAGATCCCTACCAGCATCTTACTGGAATACTTCCTTCCTCCGAGCACGTTTGCTCTTGCGAATCTCCACTCAAGCCGGCCAATTAAGGCAAGAATGAGGCGGGAGCTCTGTTCCTCGTCAGTATTCACTCCAGCCGGCCAATAAAGGCAAAACAGAGGTGAGGAAGAAGACTTCTCCCGGGAGATAGGGTCCGTGTGGTCGCCACTGCCCAACAGCTCGCCACATGCTGGGGGCACATGACAACATCACGTTGTCATGGGAACCGTCATTACATGGTAGGCGGAGTGGGGGGTGTTAGGTTTTTTTCATTACGGAATTTCTTGATTCGGTCGCCGCGCTCAAAGCACGCGATAAATGCTATGCAATAGCTTAAAAACGTTTCTATCAACAAGCTTCCATATTGATCCATACAACACTGACGACCATGCCTACACACGGCGAATAAACCGTTGATTTTCACGGCAAGAAAAACGTTTGTGTTCAAGGGCCTAAACCTGGGTATCAATATGTTCGCGTTTTGTCCTCCGTGCATCTACTTTGTCGTGGTGGCTGGTTTTATGCAAACACAATGGAAATGTGCGGAGCACAAATTATAAGCGAACTGAGTGTTTCGTACCAGGGTGGTAGGGATAGGTAGGAGATTATTAAGCGGCTAAGCATCGACGCACGCATAGAGGAAAGTTAGTAAGTAGTTGCGTATAGCTAGGAATGGAACTTCCTGCCGGAGACTGTAATCCTGAACAAAAACTTTGGATTTTTCTAGATTTGTGAATAAGTAGGTTGCTTTTAGGCAACCTTGCACTATCGTCTACCTCATCATTCCTTACTATCATGTAAGACAATGGTCAAATGCAAGGATAGGCACATAAGTACCGCTTCTATACAAAGTTCTTATTCTATGGTAGGGCTTAGCACAATCGATCGCGTCCATGGGACTTAGCATGTTCCTCTAGATTGGAAGTGCTGGGCTTAGGAACATCTGGACGTGTCTATAGTTGAGACGGAGATAGCATTTGAATTAAGAAGATAGTCTTTTGTTTTTTATTATAGTACAAGATAAAGCAGGCCAACGCAGATTTTTGATTATAATTATTATGATTTTTAGTCGACTTCAAAAAAAGGGGAGGTTCTCAGTTCGTCGGAACAAAGTCAAAGTCAAATAATTTATTTCAACTAGGCACAAAAAGGCACTTTTGAACGTCAAAAACAAAAAATAGAATTGATTCTAGTCGCCCCTTCCAAAAGGTAGTTTTCGTATGGAGAAGAATGGGCAAGAAACTCCACCGTTACTCTTTTAAAATGTTTTACAATATTTTGTATACATTAATTATATAATTATATGTGAAGACGATGCACCTGGAATAATATTACTATACCATAATAGGTAAAAATAATTAAAAATGAAGCAATGACAGAAAAATAATAATTATGTAATGGATACATGGTGTTCACATATTTACAAGCATTGTAAAAGTAGGTACCTATACGATATTCCTAAAAAAACGTTTTCTTTTTTGGTTCCTCGATTACTCGAATACGGCTGGACCGATTTGAAACATTCTTTTTTGTTTGAAAGGGTATAGTTTCTAGTTGGTCCCATTGTCATTAAGTCACGATCTGATGGTGGAATCTTGGAGAAATCGAGGGAACTCTTCATATGTGATTTCCTGTGCGAGCCTCAATAAACACTTTTTCTTTCTTTCTTTCTTTTAAATATTATAGGCACATCTATAGCGATTTGGGTACTTTTTATAGTAACTCGTGCATTTGCTCTCGGAAAGCACCATTTGGTAAAGTAGAACTGATGATGAAGGACACAGATGGCCACCGGAACTACTCAATAATATGTATTTCACGGTTTGCGATTTGATTACTTTAACGTGGTTAGTAAGCAATTGATACTCGTCAAAATTCATATGGTAAAGTGGAGCTGATGGTGAAGTACTAGGAGAACTCCTCAACAGTTACAGTCCCTGCATCGTATTTTGTAAAAGGTGATAAGTTGTTAACATTAGGCTATTATAACTTAGATAAATTACAAACCAACCCACTAAAAAGTGAAACGAAAAATCTATTTTTTGTAAAAACGTTTTTTTTTTCACCGCATTGCATTATTACTCCCATACTTATCACTTTCGTATGTTTTGTATGAACCATCACACATCATAGGCGGGTCGTGCCGTATTTTTTTGTATTAAAATGTGATGCGCTGCCGGCCAATGCGGCTGCAATGTGGTTAGGGTGTTTCTTTATGGACTTGGTAAAAAGGATTAAGTAACTTAGTTGTGTGCTTCTTGTGCTACCCGCGCGAGTAGGCTGTGCATGTATACACGGCTTCATTATGTAGTTACTATTCGTCCGAGTCACTTTATCTTTAATAAAGTGACTCGGATGATAGTAGATAACAATTTCATCGCAATTCACATGGGCTCGCTGGCTAGTTCGTCAAATAGCCGGTATGAGTATGACGACGTTCGGTGATGCGATGGTTCGAATCCAAGTCGAAACAATGTAGTTTTGAAGTATTCTTTGGATTATTCGTAACGAATTCAATGTTGTAGCAGTGTAACATTTTAAAATTTGCAGGGTAACAGCACATTCTGACGCTATGTGTACCTTTAGATGCTTAAGTTACATGTTCATACCGTGTGCCAATAGACATTTTTCATGTAAATTTCGTGTAATTTTAGATATCGGGTACTTATCAGAAAAAAGAACTTACGCCTGATTGTTCTTAATTTCATCCCTTTCAAGTTTATTTTTATTTTGTAAAGCACTTTACTTAATAAAATAAAAGTAAGCGACGGAACTTTTTCCTCTTAAATAAGTTATTTTCATTCAAAAGTCAATAACGGAGACAATATTAATATTTATTAATGTATCTGAAGTTTAATCACTGATTGCTGTACTTCCCAATCAATCTGCCTAGCCTTTTTCCCAACTATGTTGGGGTCGGCTTCCAGTCTAACCGGATGCAGCTGAATACCACTATTTTACATGGAGCGACTGCCTATCTGACCTCCACAACCCAGTAACTGGGTAATACGATACCCCTTGGTAAGACTGGTTGTCAGACTTTCGGGCTTCTGCCGACCCGTAACGACTGTCAAAGATCCACGAATGACAGCCGGGACCAACGGCTTAACGTGCTTTCCGAGGCACGGAGGAGTCTCAATATGTAAAGATGGTCACCCATCCACGGATCAACCCCGGCAAGCGTAGCTTAACCTGGTGGATCGCCTCGTGCGGCTGTTATTACTTAGCCACGAGCTGTACTTCCCAATATTTATTGAAAATTATTGTATTAAGGGTAAAAGCTTTGACCTATACAACAAGAAAAAAAAAAAGTTGACCTCAATTTTTTATTCTGCGAAAAAATTGGTGGAAGGTAAAATAGTCCCATTCAATAACCAGTCACTTGTAAAAGAGGACAAACCTATTATTATTAGTTGGGCACTATTCCTTGACATAATAAAGAGATCTCCACCCAACCCTCTACACCCCTTACACCTCTCCCCAACCCTTCGGGGAAACAAGGCGTGATGTTATGTTATAATAAAGAGATTTATTAAATGCTATTGACTTAGCAACCAAGTTTACTACCTTAATTTTGGGAGCACCATTTAGAATTACTTACTAAATTCATGCAGATAACATAATTGATAAATTCATAAACCCTTTTTAACCGACTTTTAAAAAGGAGGAGGTTATATGTTCGTAGCGTGTTTGTTTTTTTTTTATATATGTCCACCAATTTCTCCGTCATTTGTGGACCGATTTTGAAAATTCTTTTTTTGTTTGAAAGGGTATGCTCTCAAATTGGTCCTATATAAAATTTATTAATTTTGCTTTGGCAGTTTTTGAGTTAGCTACAAAATACGTTTTTTTTTTTCCCACTAAAAAGTATGTAGATGATATGTTAAGTTCCTGTCACTGATAGCAGGTAGTGTTATTCGAATGTGTGGGGTAGGTACCATAACTAAAAAGTAAAAATAAAAACTTTTTACAAAAAAAATAAAAACAACCGACTTCAAAAAAAAAAACACTACAAAGTGAAAAATAACTTTAATTTCGGAAGTCGGTGTCTTTGGTTTTAAATTTTCGTTTTTTGCCATAGACTTCCGAATTTTTTTTCACTTTGTAGTGTTTTTTTTCGAAGTCGGTTGTTTTTTTTGTAAATGTTTTTTTGACGTTAATCCTCGCTAGCACTTACCTACATTCTAATATTTCACAACAGTATTTGTTCCTACCCCGTATATTAGGTACTCAAGCCTCGGTATGCATATAGCATATTCAGCCTATAATGTTCCCACTGCTGGGACACAGGCCTCCTCTCTTTGAGAGGGAATGGGCTGTAAATCTACCACGCGGGCCTAGTGCGGGTTGGTAGATGTCTTCGAATTTTTGGTTCTAGGACATGCCGGTTTCCTCACACTGTTTTTCTTCACCGTTTTGAGAGCAGTGGTGATGAATTATTTACACAAAGTAAAGCGCCTTCCTGGGTTCGAACCCACGATCTACTAGTTGTAAGTCGGGGCCGTTACCACTGGACCACCACTGCTCTTTTATATGCTGCGTATCATTATCATCATCATTTCAGCCCAAAGACGTCCATTGCTGGACATAGGCCTCCCCCAAGCACCGCCACATCGACCGATTCTATGCTTCCCGCATCCAACGGATTCCTGCGGTCATCACAATGTCATCGGTCCATTTTGTGGGAGGCCTTCCAACGCTACGTATTCCGGTACGCGGTCGCCTCTCCAGAGCAATGTGCCCTGCCCATTGCCAGTTAAGTTTAGCAATTATTCGGGCTATGTTGGTTAACTTGGTTCTCCTGCGGATCTCTTCATTTCTGATTTGATCTCTATCTGCGTATAGGAGTACCAATTTAATGTTATTATCTAACTTGTTACAGGCCAGTATCGATACCATAACGAGGCCATTCACCTCAACCGGGATCTAGGGTTGAACACCCCGGAATTGGCGGAACGTCTGATATTGTAAATTAATAATTTTTGGGCCCAGTCCTTCAGAATATTCGTTTATTGAAGTACTTATGTAAAATTAAATTCTGCAATTTAACTGGGAAATGGGCTTATCGCCTTTTCTACAATTTTTACAGAAAACTTAAGGCTTATTTTTTTTTCATAGATTCTCAGTGTTAGAATATCGGTAGTTTTAAAAGGATTACCTCATATTCGTGATCATCATACTGTTGTCAGCTTAAATAAATGAAACAAGGTCACTAACCCAACCGCTAAGCATAGTACTCACGTGAGCACAAATACTTAAATGTCAAAAAACTGGAAGATAGTTCAGTCAAAGCCATTAAACAAAACCGGCCAAGAGCGTGTTGGACCATGCACAATGAAGGGTTCCGTAGTTAAGATGAATTAATTCCATGGATAAACTTAACATTGTAGTTGAAAAATATGTTCTCCCATACATTCCAACTGCAAATGTAAGTTTGTACGCACACGAATGGGAGATTCACCATGTTATTTTAAGACCATTGACTTCTTACAGGTTTTTATCTGTAAGTATTATAACTATTTTCTGTATTTTTTTTCAAAATTTTTGGCTCAGAAGTTTCGTAAATAATGGGGGAAATGGTCAATTTTCATCTAATTTTCTTAAATATCTCTAAAAGTATTTATTGTAAAATTTCATTTGATATGTCAGACGGTACAGTTTGCAATTTTTTTTTATATATTTCAATTTGATTCAAATTCATCTATTTATATTACATGTTCGTGTTTGGGTCACAGAAATTCATGTGTGTACCAAATTTCAACTAAATTAGTCCAATAGTTTTGAAAAAAAATTGGCTGTGATAGACGGACACCCAGCCAGACACACGAGTGATCCTATAAGGGTTCTGTTTTTTCCTTTTGAGGGTACGGAACCCTAAAAAGAACTAAAATTAAACCATTTATCTCAACTATGTCTTCGGCGGCCTAATTTTTTGTCCAATCAATTTTTTTGGGTCAGCAAGATGTAACTTGCCAAATGGATGAAATTTTTCCAAATCAATCGCTTCTGCGCGGACTCTTGAAATGAGGCCAAGGGACAATAAGGCCAAGATTTGTGAAAATGTAACGGCTCATTTACAGAAGAGAGTTTCTCGCCTCGAATAGGTGATTATCGAAATCAGTTGAAAATTATATTCAAAATGACATGATTACTTTGTAAAGTATTATATTATTTTAACTATTGTGAATGTGAGGACTATGTGAATATTATTTTTATTTCTCTTCTAGTTTTAGTGATGGTCTGGCAGTTTGAGTAGTTTTTGCGGCCTACCCAAATGTCCTTTCTTTGGTATTGCTCGTCGAGTTGAGCCCTTAAGTTCTAAGTTGAGCTCCACGATTACTGACAAATGCTTGCACTGACTGGACAGGTCCACTCAAATCTGTGTGGTTCTGTCCTCAAAAGACCTTTTCAGACACTAATCTACATGGTCCTCATATGGCCTGACCAAGATTATGTCTGGACTTTAAAAGAGACTGCGACCTCTGAGTTTGTTTCGGCCTTTCTTCTCAGAGTAGTCAGATAGGAAACGCCGAACTCATCTAGCTTATTTTTAATATTTTTTTATATGACGTGTAAAAGTGATTCCGATATCCTATTTACAGAATAAACAATTTCATTTCATTTCAGATTCGAGTTGTAAACGTTACATACAGTGGGCTGAACGTCAGCGGTAGCACTTTGACCTTGAACTGACTAAGCGTAGTACGGAGTTTCAATAACGTATTTCAAGTAACAATTCGAGAAAATGCCCTTACTAAACTTGTATGTCATTATATTATATTTAAGTTTTTGCTGCGTGTTAACGCACGAGTGTGATAATCACCTAGTGAATCCCACCTACGAGACTCCTATTCACATTCTCGCCTCTCGACGCGACGAACGAAAATCTTTGCTTGTGTAAACAAACCTTAAGATTGAATGTCAAAAGTCTTTTTATGGGAAATTCAGCGTGTGAAGGATCTTAATTGAATTTTCTCGCTTGTGGGTCACGACCTTTATAGGTTGTTGAACTCTATCGAACTTGAACGGGCGAAGTTGATGGTATTTACCATAATATGCTTTTACGGGAGTGTTTGGATAGTAGGTACGTGTTCGGTGATTTTTGTGAAGCATGTGTGAAAACGTTTACCTACTATCGTTTTGCAAATATACATAAGAAAATATTGGTTACAGTACAGGGATGATAATAAAACACAATGAAGGTGTTCTTGAAGAACATTTTGACACGTTACCTCAAAAGATTGTGCTACTAAATATATGACTCCGGTACCCGCTTTAATATGAATAAATAATACATCAATAAAAAGGTATATTTTCTTCTCCATTTAAAAATGCTTTTACAAATATTTTTTTGAAGGAAAACTTCTTTAGGCGCGTTGGGCATTTTTGAGATGGGAAAATTAATTGACCTCGCGACGCCGTTACCGACACCTCATTTTTGTGCCACGGTTTTTTTTTGCATTCGTGCCTAGTTGTCAATACAGTAAATACCTCATCTTTTAACGAACTATTTTTTTAAATGGATTTACCGACTTACCACAATTTTGAAATATTTGCTGGCATGTGTCAGAGTAACTTTAGGGTCTTAGGGAGGCACTCAAAATTAATTGGTTGATGGAAGAATTGATGAGCCATCCATTTGTATGGGGAACAGGATTATTAAATTAATTGAATTGGTGACAAGCTCGTGTAGAAAATGTCAGAGGGATTATTCTCTAAATTGATTGGGTGTTTTCTGAATTTTCCGTTCACGGTCATATAAAATCAAGGTCATCCAAAAAATAAAACCATCCACATTCTTTTTTTTGTGATATTTGTGCGCTTAAATGGGTAAATATCAGAAAATATGAAGAATAGTGATAGTGAGCATAGGTTTGGGTTGCATGTTGCATCATAATAACCGGATCTTTTACATGTGCATAATGTTCGGGTTCGCGACAAGTCAATCGTCATCCTGAGGATGCCTCGATGAGAGGCGAAAGGTGGTTTTTTATGACTCTTTAAAAATAGTTAAGCGGAATAGGTTTCTAAATATATCTACGTCTATTGTATTTTACGTGAATATTTTTTTCAAAATCTGTGAATGCAGATCAGGAGCGGTGGTCAGTGGTAACGGCCGCGACTTACGAGTGTAGGTCGTAGGTTTGAACCATGTAGGCGTTTTGCTTTGTGTAAATTATTTCATCACCACTGCTCTCAAAACGGTGAAGGAAAACATCGTGAGGAAACCGGCATGTCTTAGAACCAAAAATTCGAAGACATGTGACATCTACCAATCCGCACTGGGCTCGCGTGGTAGATCGCGATCGCGAGAGACCTGTGTGTGTGGAGGCCTGTGTGCCAGCAGTGGGAACATTATAGGCTGATTATGCAAGATCAAAATGTCTCAAAAAATTAAGGACAGTCTCCTGATACCGTTTTCCGGTAGCTACGAGTACAACGTTTAAGGTGAACTTATTGGGCAGTGAGGGTACGTCTCAAAAATCCATGCTTTAGATGAAAAAAACATTGAATAGTTTTTCTGCATAGTCTATTCTAACCAAATCTTGTTATAGATTTTATGTCTGCTTCCCGTAATCCGATTGAGTTGACATTGAATTTTGCACACACGTGTTCTGATGTAAACACAATATTATGCTGTCATTTTCCCGATGGAGACGGAAAGTCAATGTGATATATTTTTACATCAAATAAAATAACCTCCAAGAGTGCGATTACTTACACGGGCAATAGTTTTCACAATTCTTGGCAATAATTGTGGTTGACGTCATCTCAGTAACACCGAGCAATTTAAAAATAAGAAATAGCCAAGAATTGTGCAATTAATTAGTCGCTTAGCTTTTTTTTTTTGGTTGGGTAATTATCAAATAACATCTCCCGCTCTGGGTGGAGTGGGAGGACGTGTCAGACTCTTACTGACTAAAACCCACCCGTGTTCCTTCGGTTGCCCTGTTGCCGGGGGCCACGATCTCCCTTTCGGACTTCTTCGCAACCCCGGCAGGCATCGGCCTTAGCGGACTCCGTCAGTTCTGGTGACATCTCTTTGAGGTGCGAGTGGAACACAACGCGCCGTCGACCCGGGCCTGGTCCTTATCGGACGGCGAGCTACCCATTGCTCACCGTCCGCAAGCCTGTTGTTACCTGGGCTGCTAGCCTCGGTACTTAACACCTTGGTGATTGGCTAATACTTTCATCACGGTTTGAGTGCCATAGTACTGCTTGGTGCCGAAACAAGAGAAGAAGAATAAAAGATTCACCTATAAAAGCCATGTGCCCGATGAGATTTACCATCGGCAAAAATTATAAACTTCCCCCTTCTTAATTATTAACTTAACCCCCTATTTAACCCCTTTAGGGGATGAATTTTCGAAAATCCTTCTTGAGTACTCACCTTTGATAAATACGGAACTCTTTTCGAATATCAAGCTTCTAGACCCAGCGGTTTTATGAATTTTATTAAGTAGATGTTTTCCTCCTGTCCAGATATTCGAAGCCCGCGACCTGCCCATCAAGGATGTAACCGGCAGCAGTGACCCTTACATCAAGGTGTTCCTGCTACCTGATCGCAAGAAGAAGTTCCAGACCAAGGTCCACCGCAAGAACCTGAACCCTGTTTTCAATGAGACCTTCCTATTCAGGTTAGTAAGAATAAGTTCATTATCTGCCTAGTCTTTTCCATGTAATTTGGGGTCCGCTTCCACTGGATGCAGCCAAATACCTGTATTTTACATGGAGTGACTGCCTATCTGATCTCCACAACCCAGTTACTAGGTAACATGATACCCCGTGTTAAGACTGGATTCTGGCTACCCGTAATGACTGTCAATTTATGAATGACAGACGGGACCAACAGCTTTTAACGTGGTTTCAAAGAAAAGCACGTTAAGTCATCGTTATGTGAAGATGGTCACCCACGGACCAACGTCAGCAAGTTTAGCTTAACCTATTCGATCGACCCGTGTGGCTGTTATTTGTAAGTCACATGGGAAGGATAACTTATTTAGTCCTAAAAGACAGGGTCTGCTGGTAGATTATAAAAGAGATTAAAGACACCTATAAGCCGTGATGACAAGGCCTTCTAATTCTTTCTATTTATAGACAAGCACGTTTGTAAGGATTAAATCTATGTGTGGGTGGCAGAAACCCTATGAAATCAACGTTGCTGGTTTAAAAGATATTTCGAAATAGGGCTAACATTGACAGTGTTTTACCTTAGAAGTCTTTTACCGAAGAGCTACCCTGCCGTCCTTTAACTAGAAAGCCGTTAACTCTCAAATGGCCAATTTTTACTTTTTAATTGAAAGTAATAGAGTTCAAAATTACTTATCTTTCTGTCTAAGAAACATTTTTACAATATAAATAATTCCAGAGATATGAAAATTTTGTAGGCCGTTAAGTAACAC
Organism: Agrochola lychnidis; assembly: GCA_963680765.1. NCBI lineage: Eukaryota > Metazoa > Arthropoda > Insecta > Lepidoptera > Noctuidae > Agrochola > Agrochola lychnidis. Next base: position 8,387,391 of record OY796855.1, on the reverse strand, counting down.
AATGTATGATGATTCCATCACTAGAAAGCGTCTAACCCACACTGTCTTCTTCTTTGAGAGTTTTTGGACGGAAAGGATTCTTTATGAAAAAACAGAAAAGAATATCAAATAATGTGTCCAACAATCATTAAATTAGTTTTTAAGAAACAACGATTCCCTAGTTTCTTCAATTTTCTCGGAAATAAATTTTGTGCTTAACGGCCTTCTAGTTAAAGGAAAGCTGTTGGTGCAGCATTTTCCAGTTCTCTTTATTAAAGGCCAGATACCCAGCGAACTCAGTAGTGCCAGTTTAGTCATACGTACACAAAAATACACTCACCTTCACACACATTTACAACACCTACACCGCACAGATACACAGATGCACGCACATACTCGTACTATAAATACCTATTAATAATTGTGTCACTCTCTGTATTTCATATTTTTCTGTGTACTTCGTAATTGGCGTAATGTTTAGAATAATAATAATGTTATACTTACTGTCAGCTGTGAAGCTACCTTATAATAAATAAATAGAAGTAATAACGCCCGGCAGATGTGAAACAGAAAAGAGCGGCGGCTAAGAGGGGATATGATATGGGATATGTTTGCTGTCACGGCACACGAGTCGATCTTACCCCCAAGATGCGCCAATAGATTTTTTTTTAGGTTTCAAGTGTTAGTGAAAACACTATATCATTTTCTAAAGTCAGACAAAAAAGTGACCAGAATAAATGCTCTATTGAGCAGCAACTTGAAGTAAATTTTCCAAGCACAAAAATGTAATACCTATCAATTTTGTCAAGTTCCCACGACCGAAAACTCCTTAAAATTCTATTTCTACCTTAATCCGTCTTCGAACCCACCCTCGGGACTTGGCGACAGAAACTTGGCAATATTTCGTCAAAATATTAGTTCTGTGGCCGCGACTTACGAGTTGTCCGTCGTAGGTTCGAACCCAGACAGGCGCTTTACTTTGTGTAAATTATTTCATCACCACTGCTCTCAAAACGGTGAAGGAAAACATCGTGAGGAAACCGGCATGTCCTAGAACCGAAAATTCGAAGACATGTGACATCTACCAACCCGCACTGGGCCCGCGTGGTGGATTACGGCCCACTCCCTCTCACTGAGAGGAGGCCTGTGTCCCAGCAGTGGGAACATTATAGGCTGATGAAGATTAGTTCTGTTGAGTGCCACCTGACTCGTCAAGTTACCGGCAAATTGAGTTAAGTCTTAGTTATCATGTTGACGTTAATTGTGCTTCCCTTAAAAAGTTTGTTCAGAATTCCTGGAATATTAGCTTTCTTGTTACTTCATTTTGGTGTAAGTAAATTAAAACTAAACATTTGGGATAATAGAAGTTTTGTTATTTTTTGGTCGATACTTTTACAGTGTTGTAACATATTTAACCGATTTCCAAAAAGGAGGAGGTTCTATAATCGTCTGTATGTTTTTTACAACACTGTAAAGTAAAGAATAACTTTAATTTCGGAAGTCGGTGGCAAAAATCGAAAATTCAAAACCAAAGACATCGACTTCCGAAATTAAAGTTATTTTTCACCAAATAACAATACAAATATTGTTATTTTTGGAAGTCGGTTATTTTTTTGAAAAAGTGTTCTTTATAAATATTTGTTGTCCCCCAATGATTCATCTATTTAGCCTATCTCACTGCACTGTATTTCTTCCGTAAAACAGTGGTGGCCCAGTGGTAACGGCTCCGACTTACAAGTTGTAAGTCGTGGGTTCAAACCCAGACAGGCGCTTTACTTTGTGTAAATAATTTCAGCACCACTGCTCTCAAAACGGTGAAGAAACACATCGTGAGGAAACCGGTATGCCCTAGAACTAAAAATTCGAAGACATGTGACATCTACCAACACTGCACTGGCACTGGGCCCGCGTGGTAGATTATAGCCCAGTTTCCCTCTTGTAGAGAGGAGGCCTGTGTCCCAGCAGTGGGAACATTATAGGCTGATTATGATCTCACTGCAAGGCAAAGGGCTTCCTTTCCTTTTCGAGACACTTTGTCTCTGGTAATGTGGGCTAAAGTATCCATAAAAATAACAACAATTTTATCAGACTTCACCTGAGGCCTTTTTCTAACTAAATTATGTGGCCTAAAAAAAAACTTGAAAGGTTCCGTTATATTACCTTCCAGTTCCTCAATAAAACTCTTAACGGCCTCTAGAAACTTTTGGCAACTCTTCATAATTACATTCGACCCTTAGCCAAGGTTAACGACCTCCACGGATATCGTAGGCTACAAAAATGCCTAATTTGTATGCATAACAAATAAATTGACAAACTTTTGAAAACTTTTTTATTGAAAGTTCAGAGACCCCACCTGGAAAAAGTGAATTTTGGGAGCAATCATAAGTTTCTGATTGGCCGAAACGAGTAAGGGGTGCTACAAACATGTTCGGGTTGGCATGTTTCGGCACAATCGGGCGGCACAATCGAATATAAATATTGATATATGTTCCAGAAAAACCCGGTTGGCTTAGTTCGAATTGTGCCAAGCCGACCCGAACATGATTAAGCGAAAGTAGATCATCTGCCTAGCCTTTTCCCAACTATGTTAGGGTCGGCTTCCTGTCTAACCAGATGCAGCTGAATACCAGTATTTTACACGGAGCGACTGCCTATCGGATCTCCACAACCCAGTTACTGGGTAATACGATACCCCTTGGTAAGACTGGTTGTCAGACTTTCGGGCTTCTGACGACCCGTAACAACTGTCAAATATCTACAAATGGTAGCCGGGACCAACGACTTAACGTGCTTTTCGAGGCACGGAGGGGTCTTGGTATGTAAAGATGGTCACCCATCCACGGACCAACCGCGGCAAGCGTAGCTTAACCTGATAGATCGACCCATGCGGCTGTCACTACTTAGCCGAAAGCGAAAGTAGATGCCGAACGAAATTTGTCTATCGGCATTAACCTCCTCTCATAGAAAGGAGGCCTGTGTCCCAGCAGTGGGAATATTATAGGCTGATTATGTATGCATTAAGCATGAGCCGAATTTCAGTAGTAATTGCTTCGGGTCAGGAGAGGAGCTCGTGACTTAGTAATAACAGCCGCACGGGGCGATTCATCAGGTTAAGCTACGCTTGCCGGGGTTGGTCTGTGGATGAGTGACCTTATTTACATACCGAGACTCCTCCGTGCCTCGGAAAGCACGTTAAGCAGTTGGTCTCGGCTGTCATTTGTGGATTTTTGACAGTCGTTACGGGTTGTCAGAAGCCCGAAAGTCTGACCACCAGTTTTACCAAGGGATATCGTATTACCCAGTTACTGGGTTGTGGAGGTTAGATAGGCAGCCGCTCCATGTAAAATACTGGTATTCAGCTAAACTCGGTTATACTGGAAGCCGACCCCAATATAGTTGGGAAAAAGGCTAGGCAGATTGATTTTTTGCTTCGGGTTGGCTTTATTGATAAAAAATTCTGCCGAATTGAATGTGCCCCCCAAACATGTGTGAAGCATCCTTATGATTTCTGCAGTAAAAATTTGGATACAAGCCAAGCATATACCTAGCAAGTTAGAGTTTTTACATATAGATTCGTAAATATAAGCGTTGAACCCTTTCAATGTTGTTTGGCCTTACTAGCATTTATAAGAAATACGTTTTAAAATAAAACTTTTAGTTTGCAGATAACAAAGCCTTTTATATTATGCAAATCTTAGATGTTTTTTTACCACAACGTGTAAGCTCTTGACCTGCATCTAACCTGATGGTAATTAATGATCAGGCCAAAGGTGGAAGCGAGCTTCACCCGGAATCCTCAACCACAGAGGAACTGGCTATCTTACCTCTAACTGCTGAAACACAACAATGCTGTTAATATTGTTGTTATGGCGACAGACTTAGATAAGATGGTGGGTGGTAGCTAGCTAAGCGGACTTAGAACAAGCCCTACCCCCAACCAAATCGAGCAGAAAATTTTGCCCCCACTGGGAATCGAACCTGGGACCTCTGGGTCTGAGACAGGACAGGTGGTCTAACCACTAGACAACAAAGGCGGTAAAAAAAAATTTGTAATGAGTTGTTTTTAAGATTCCGTATCCAAAACGTGCTAACGAGACTATTACTAAGGCTCCGCTGTCCGCCAGGATTGCGGAAAAGTCCGAAAGGGTTACCGTGGCCCCTGGCAACATACAGGTAACTAAAGGAATACGGGTGGGTTTTAATCAGTAAGAGTCTGACACGCCCTCCTGCACCGCTCAGAGTGGGAGAAGTTATTTGATAATTTCCCACCCAGAAAAAAAAAAGAGGCTCCGCTGTCCATCCATACGTCCTTCCGTTCGTCCGTTGGTTTACCACAAGACTGTATCTTTGGAATCGTAATAGGTAGGCACTTGAAATTTTCACAGAGTGTGTACGACTATGGTCGCTATAACAACAAATAAAAATAAAATAAAGTTAACTTGTACTGGGTCGCTTTTTTGTATTATTTAGATGAACATAAAGTTCAGTAACTCGGTACATTTGTTAGAATGTTTCAAAGTTAAAAGACAGATCTTCAGTGTAGAAGTCTGCGATCAATCTTTATTTGCGGAAACATAAATCTCGCCATCTTTCTTTATTCTCGACAGTTCAGTATTATCCACGTATAATAAATAAAATAGTAACGAAGATTTTTTTCCGTTTTTCTGTATGTATGATCCGGATTGGCGCAAAAACGGCTGAATGGATATAGTTCTCGTGGTATACCTCTCGTGGGATATTTTTCGACATCCACGCGGGCAATGCCCCCCAAAAGCCTCTCTAATAAATCGCGTCAAGGTTCAAAGTTTATGTTTATTCCCTCAATGAACTTCTGAGTATTGTTGGAGATTGAAAGTCCTTTATTTATTATTTTTATTGTAGATATATTACGACTATTCTGATTCTGATTCTGATATCTCATACACATCAAGTCACTTAATAAATAAACTCAAGTGACACTCAAAATTATTGAAGACGATTCTTAAGGTGCTCCCTCATCGGGAGCATTCGCCTGTAATGTAACGTTCAGAGTCGATCGCATTACATCAGTGAGGGAGTAAAACCGAGCATTACAGTGCACAACCTGTAATGATACAATTCGAGCATTACATCGGTGAAGGAGGAGAATCGAACATTACAGTGCACAATGTCTGTAATATTTCATCTGAAATGTTACATTTCAAGCGAATGCACGTCAGTCAGGGAGGCAGTATTGTAACGTAATGTTCAAAATCGAATCTGTAACGTTATATTATAATTATGTTCCCGGTGAGGGAGCACCTTTAAGTTATAAACGACACATTCTATTGCTCAAAGGACCATTTTATAAACCACTTCAATTGGAGAGTTCCCTCTTAAGTGTTCATTTGAAGTCTCCTGCGGTGTTGTTTTAAAAAATGGCGCCATTTTATAAAGTATTTATTAAAAAAACAAAGTCGGTGCCGTGGGACACCCGGTTCGAACGAAATTCCTTTCACCGTTTATTATGCACTAGCTGCGCCCCGCGGTTTCACCCGCGTAAGTCTATATCCTGTGGGAATATTGGGATAAAAAGTATCCTATGTGTTAATTCACGTTATAAACTATTTGTGTGCCAAATTTCATCCAAATTGGTCGAGCCGTTTGAGCGTGAAGAAGAGACAAACATACACACACACTCTCACAAACTTTCACCTTTATAATATTAGTGTGATTAATACAGATCCATCTAGTATGCGTTTTAAAAAGCTGGAAACTTATACTAGATGGCTCTGCATTAAAAACAAAAACTTTTGACACTTGAGACCTTGAAACCTTTTTTAATTTGAGACATTGAAACTGACTTTTTCGGGTATAACTGAACTTTTTTTCGGACTGGTCTTTTCGGTCGCTATTATAAGTAGATTTATCAGTCTTCCAAAATCTGGCCGTTAATTATGACACAACGAGTTTTTGTAAGGTTTTTGTGATGCGGGACGTACAGAACTGGTCAAAATGGCGGTGCTTGGGGGAGGCCTATGTCCAGCAGTGGACGTCTTTCGGCTGAAATCATGATGTTGATGATGACGAGTATTTGGAAGAAATCGGCCTTGTAGAGCGTGACAAAAGTGTTACTTATAAGACCTATGTGACAGTTTCTTTCTAAATCTTAATGTCTTATCTACGCCCAGGTATTGTATATGGTTGACTAATTCTAGTTCTATTTCTTTAGTGTCCCGTATGAAGAGCTTCGCCAACGCTACATCCAGTTCTCCGTATATGACTTCGACCGGTTCAGCCGCCACGACCTGATCGGCCATGTTGTGCTCAAGGGTCTGCTGGAGTCCGCTGATCTGCACCAGGAGATCGAGTATACCATGAACATACTGGCCGCGCCTCAGGTAAGAGAAACAATTGACGATTATAGTTGGTCGTTTATAATTCCAAGATCATATTAATATGAGTACATAAGTGATTTACTGGTGTAAACCAGGAGTAGTGGTAATGGCCCCGACTTGAGTTTTAGGTCGTGGGTTCGGAACCAGGCGCTTTACTTTGTGTAAATTATTTCATCCCCACTGCTCTCAAAACGGTGAACGAATCAAAAATTCGAAGACATGATTGTGACATCTGCCTACCGGCACTGGGCCCTCGTGGTAGATTACGTCCCACTCCCTCTCATAGAGAGGAAGCCTTTATGAATATTACAAGCTGATTATGCTTATGCTTACAAAATTACAATCGTGATTAACTCCAAAAATAGATGTAGTTTTGTTTAAAGATGATGTAGTAGAGTAAAATAGACTGCAGAAAGGAGAAAATTCATTTTGGGCTAAATTATGAAAGTAAAGGCCAAACAATAAAAAAGTTATAATAAAAAAAAAAAAAATACCATTTATTGCAGGCGACACAGGCCCACAGAAAAATACCTTAACCTAAACATACATAAATTCTAATATAAACAAAACTTGTGTTAATAAATAAGGCTTAGACTATGTTAGTAGCACTTCACTATGCACTAGCTTGACTTAGTGCCGTCTTGTGGAACTTGTCCGCGGAAGCGACGGAACACCACGTCCTGCGGCCAAAAGTCTTCTTGCATGACGAGGGGCAGATAAAAGTTCGGTACACGCACGACGAACGCCTTGAAATTGACGTTCCGGTGCGACTCTAATAACTGTACCCTCGGCGCGTACCTCGTCTTTTGGCGCACGTACTCCACGATGTCTTCCGCCTTAGTGGTGTAGTGCAGGCGGGAGATATACACCGGTGTGTTCGGCTTATATTCCGTTAGAACATGTGATCCTCTTCACTTTTCACAATGGTACCAAATCTATAGGGCCATTCCCTGCGCTATTATACGAGTTTGAAAATTACTGTTTTCAGTATGTTTTAGTTAAAAGAATAACAGTAATCTAATTGTAGTAATAGCTTTTTATGCCAGTAAACATTACAGTTATTATATTTTACTGTGAAACTAGGCTCTAGGGTTATTCTCCACATAACTTTCACATTTGGCCCAGAAATGTATCGACGGTGAATGTTCTCCTTTAGTAGTTCAGCTAGACAACAGGAAGATCAAAGTTTTTGCTTTGTACGGAATTAAAAAGAAAAGTTTTGCCTCGGAAAAGGATAAAGGATATCTATACGTGGTTAAAGAAATCTAGTATTGTATATCTATATTCAGTTGACATATAAGAAAATATTAAAGGAAAAAGATATGATAACAAATCATACTAAGATCCTATAAAGAGAGGATGTTACCATTAGAAGCCAATTGGTATTGGAAAGGATTTGTTAGCTTGACCCTTGATTCATTGCGTCTAAAGGTTGTTCCCAATATAATATCTTTATTTAAAGATTTTTTGATATGAAACATCTTTCTTCTCGATTTCCTGCAATCTGTGGAAGTGATTTCTTGAAAAGGGACGGAAGTGTGTAACAGGAAACCGGGGAAGCGCGCGCTATTGATTTGACCAATGAGGTGCTAGAGTTGGCCGTCAGATGGTAGCAACCCATTTTCCGAAAAGTTGTAAACAGGATGATGATAATGATGACGAAAACGATGATGATGACAGATGTTACATATGATATACGACTACTGTAAGGCTCGCTTGTTTTTTTAATTGAAATCCGAACATATTTTTACGTCGATCGTCATTTTTAGCGTCCATAAATTATGTAAATTTCAAAATATTATGTACAAGAAATTTTTTATCGTTATAACCCTTAAATTCTTAAGCATATGACAGGGACACTTGAGGTTATGCCGACCTACCTCTGTCGTGTGGTCGAGGCCTATCTGACGGACAGGGCCGTCATCTACCCCGGTCACCAAGGAGAGTGGAACCGGCAAGAGATGTCGTGCGGTGTCCCACAGGGTTCGGTCCTGGGGCCGCATCTGTGGGACATCGGATACGACTGGGTGCTGCGCGCCGAACTCCCTAGCGGCGTCAGCGTCGTTTGTTACGCTGACGACACGCTTGTCCTGGCGCAGGGGGGGTCGTACCAGGCGGCGGCCGATTTAGCGACACGCGGGGTTGCGACAATCGTTGACAGGATCCGGCAGCTGGGACTCGAGGTGGCCCTGCACAAGTCTGAGGCCATGGGTTTTCATGGTCCTCGGAATGCGCCACCGTCGGGTTCCCAGGTAATGGCGGGAGGGGTTCACATCGGTGTCGAGTCGACGATGAAGTATCTGGGACTCGTCCTCGACAGCCGGTGGAATTTCGTGGAACACTTCCGACGTTTGGCTCCCAGACTGGACCGGGCTGGGGCTGCATTGAAGCGGCTCCTGCCCAATCTAGGGGATCCAAACGCCTCCTGCCGGAGGCTCTATGCGGGGATCGTGCGGTCCATGGCCCTTTACGGGGCGCCGGTGTGGGCGCGTTCATTGAGGCTGCGGCCAGCCCGCCGGTTGAACGCGTCCCAGAGGGTCATGGCCATCCGGCTGGCCCGAGGATACCGCACGGTCTCCTGCGAGGCGGCGAGCCTCCTTGCCGGATTACCGCCATGGGATCTGGAGGCAAAGGTCCTCGCGCACGTCTGGGAGTGGCGCGAGGAGGCGAAACGCCGGGGCTTAACCCCGATGCCGCAAGAAATTGCGGCACAGCGGACAGAGCTCCGGCGGGATCTCATGGCGTCATGGAGGGTGCGATTGTCGCAACCCCGCGCTGGGCACGCCACAATCGCGGCGATAAGACCCGTCTTTGAGGAGTGGCTGGAGAGACGCCACGGCGTTCTCACCTTCCGCCTGACGCAGGTCCTCACCGGACACGGCTGCTTCGGGAGGTTCCTGTTCAGGATAAGGCGGGAGGAAACACCCGGGTGTCACCATTGTGTGGATCGGCCTGAGGACACGGTGGAGCATACGGTGGAGGTCTGCCCGGCTTGGGCGGAGCAACGCCGTGTTCTCGTAGAGGCGATCGGCGGCGGTGATCTCTCGCGTCCGGCCCTGGTTCAGGCCATGGTACGGAGCGAGAGGAAATGGCAGGCCGTCACCTCCTTCTGCGAAGCGGTAATGCTCGCGAAGGAGGAGGCGGAACGCGTGAGGGAGAGGCAAATTTCGCGCCCTCACGCCCCTAACCGCCGCAGGAGGAGACGCCCGGGGCGGGAATCGCGAGCCGATTTCCGGCCACCGTAGGCGCGGGCTTGCGGACGGTGAGCAATGGGTAGCTCGCCGTCCGATAAGGACCAAGCCCGGGTCGAAGGCGCGTTGTGTTCCACGCGCGCCTCAAAGAGATGTCAGCAGAATTGACGGGGCCCACTAGGGCCAATGCCTGCCGGGGGTTCGAAGAAAACCGATCGGGAAATCGTGGCCCCCGGCAACAGGGCAACCGAAGGAACACGGGTGGGTTTTAGTCAGTAAGAGTCTGACACGCCCTCCCGCTCTGCCCAGAGCGGGAGAAGTTATTTGATAATTTCCCACCCAAAAAAAAAAAAAAAAAAAAAAAAGGGACACTTGAGGTTAAGCGAAGTCAACTTTTATTAAATTATTTGGCTCATTTCTGGCAGTTTCGTTACCCATTTTCATATTAAATTCTTCTACAAAAAAATGTTTTTCATTTTCCTATAAGAGATTATTTTTCATGCCTAATTGTCTTCATAAAGATTTGGAATTTGCTTATGTTTCGTCATTAAGGTGTCTTTACGCTGTTCGGTATATTGCGTCATTAGGTAAATGTAAATGTTTTTTGAATTATCATTTTTTCTCTTTATATATTATTTATAATTATCTTACAAAGCAACTTACTTCAACTTCAGTATCATCTTTCCATTTCCAAATTGTATCAGTAAAAATCAAAAGTCATTTTATTCAAACTAGGCTGAGTATCAACACTTTTCGAACGTCTAAATTACATAAGATAGTCCCCCAAAACGCCCGTCCTTCACCACTTCCTTGTGCTTTAGCTGGGAAAAAGAGGTGGCGCAACAAACTCCCCAGCAGTAGACTAGTAGAGAGTAGTCTCAACATTTTATTTTTAACCAACTTCCAAAAGGAGGAGGTTCTCAATTAAACTGTATGTTTTTTTTTTGTATGTTTTTTACGCGATAACTCGGCCAGTTATGAATTGATTTTAATGATTATTTTTTTGTTTGGTAGGTAATACTTCAGAGGTGGTCCCATATAAATTTTAATAACTTTGCTTGGTTAGTTTTTGAGTTAGCTTCAATAATACGAATTTTTTTCCACTTAATCCTCCTTTTTTTCCTCTCACTGTTAGTTACATAGCAAGTAGTGGTATTTGAATTTGTGTGGGGTAAATACCACAACTAAAAAGTGAAAAATAAAACTTTTTACAAAAAAAAAAAAAACAACCGACTTCCAAAAAAACACTACAAAGTGAAAAATAACTTTAATTTCGGAAGTCGGTGGCAAAAAACGAAAATTCAAAACCAAAGACACCGATTTCCGAAAATAAAGTTATTTTTCACTTTGTAGTGTTTTTTTGGAAGTCGGTTGTTTTTTTTTTTGTAAAAAGTTTTTCTTGTAATTTTTTTGACGTACGTGTGGTGTTGAGTTTTTATAACTAATATCAGCTGTGCTTCAGTGAAAGTACCAAGTTGAGAAAATCAATAACCGTACATATACATTGTTCCAAATATGTTAAAAAACAAGAAAATACTTTCAAATGACCATCATCATCAATCCAAAACTTACAAAAACACGAATTTCTACTACGCAAAATTCAATCAAACATCTCAGATTTGACATTTCAATATTCCAAAATTAATCACTGCTGCAATTTTCCTTCAACTTAATTTAATATGTATACAGTTCAGCTTAACAATAGGATTTGGCCTTAGGCAAGACCCAAACCCATTAATCAGCAGTTACGTCTTACGTTGCTTTCTTGTACCCTACTTCCCTTTGGTCCTTCGAGTCTATTTCGAAGGACAAGGGACCTTTTATCCTGCACCTTACCTTGAGGTGTAAGGTGTTGTGAATATAAAATGGTTGACCTAATTTTATGGGGTTTATTTATTTTGATGGGATGAAAAGATTATGTCACCTTGTTCAATTAGTTTTGGTGGTACTTGTTTACTTTTTCTGCTGCATATTCTTTGGTCCTTTTGAGATTATTTTTTCAACATTTTACAATAATGTTTCTACTTTCACTAGGGACAGCCTGTATTCCAAGCAATTAGATATAATTATCAAGATGTGTCGGATAAGCTCTTCAAAGTTAATGACTAGAACATTCTGCTTTTATACCATTATGCTGATAATTAGCCTGCCCTATTATTGGGAATAGATTGCAACATTTTATAACCTCCATGATCAAGCTATGTTTTAAGTACGGTAAGTGACAAATGTACTGGTCAGATTATTATAGTTTGACTGAAATACGTCTCATCGCGCACATACCTAAGGCACGGTACAGCAGTTTCTTCAGTTTCTGTCAAACTATAGTACATAATCTGCAGCTTAGCGCGCGTAAACTGCTGCGATTGGCTGTTGATAAAACAGATAGTCTCTTGAAATATCAGTTTTTTTATGTGTAAGCTTCACAGACCTTTTTTTTTTTTTGGGTGGGAAATTATCAAAGAACTTCTCCCGCTCTGAGCGGAGCGGGAGGACGTGTCAGTCTCTTGTTGACTAAAACCTACCCGTGTTTCTTCGGTTGCCCTGTTGCCGGGGGCCACGATTTCCCTGTCGGTTTTCTTCGAACCCCCGGCAGGCATTGGCCCTAGCGGACCCCGTCAATTCTGCTGACATCTCTTTGAGGCGCGGGTGGAATACAACGCGCCGTCGACCCGGGCTTGATCCTTATCGGACGGCGAGCTATCCATTGCTCACCGTCCGCAAGTCCGCGCCTACGGTGGCCGGAAATCGGCTCCCGATTCCCGCCCCGGGCGTCTCCTCCTGCGGCGGTTAGGGGCGTGAGGGCGCGAACTTTGCCTCTCCCTCACGCGTTCCGCCTCCTCCTTCGCGAGCATTACCGCTTCGCAGAAGGAGGTGACGGCCTTCCATTTCCTCTCGCTCCGTACCATGGCCTGAACCAGGGCCGGACGCGAGAGATCACCGCCGCCGATCGCCTCTACGAGGACACGGCGTTGCTCTGCCCAAGCCGGGCAGACCTCCACCGTATGCTCCACCGTGTCCTCAGGCCGATCCACACAATGGTGACACACGGGCGTTTCCTCCCGCCTTATCCTGAACAAGAATCTTCCGAAGCAGCCGTGTCCGGTTAGGACCTGCGTCAGGCGGAAGGTGAGGACGCCGTGGCGCCTCTCAAGCCACTCCTCAAAGAGGGGTCTTATCGCCGCAATTGTGGCGTGCCCAGCGCTGGGTTGCGACAATCGCACTCTCCATGACGCCATGAGATCCCGCTAGAGCTCTGTCCGCTGTGCCGTGATTTCTTGCGTCATCGGAGTTAAGCCCCGGCGTTTCGCCTCCTCGCGCCACTCCCAGATGTGTGCGAGGATCTTTGCCTCCAGACCCCATGGCGGTAATCCGGCAAGGAGGCTCGCCGCCTCGCAGGAGACCGTGCGGTATCCTCGGGTCAGCCGGATGGCCATGACCCTCTGGGACGCGTTCATCCGGCGGGCTGGCCGCAGCCTCAATGAACGCGCCCACACCGGCGCGCCGTAAAGGGCCATGGACCGCACGATCCCCGCGTAGAGAAGCTTCACAGACCTGATGGGGGTATTGATATTTAAATACAATAAAACAGATTTTCTCAACTCATACTTCAAGTACAAAATATTAATTTTTGGGAGATTTCTTTTTAATAAAGCTGCAAAGAATTCTCCCAAAAATAAATATTTTAGGTCTTGACTTCGTTTTTAAAAGGTGATTGGAATTCTGTGGTCTAGATTTATTTTATATTAAAGTTTTCGCTAGATTCAGGGTCAATGTCCGTAAGTTTAATAGAACTCAATAAAATCGTAGCTTATTTTTTATTTCTGATGTTGAGCGGGATTTATTAAAATTATGATAATGATAACTATTATCTACATAGAAATAATCTTATTAAGTTGATTTATAATCAGATTAGCAATTCTTTTGCCCAATATCTTTTACTCCTAAAAGCTTAGCAGACTTATCACATCACATCCTGTGCGTGTCCCAAATGAAATATTTTTCTTTCTTTCTTTCTTTTCTTTTTCTTTGATTTTTTACGATTACAAGTAAAAGTTACTACTTCATTTATTATTTTTCTTTCGTGTTTTAAAAACTTAGAACGTTACGCCAATCCGGTTTGTTTATACAATCTTAGTTTTCATAGGCGTACTTTCGTTTTACAGCTTGACTTTCCTGAACTGAAGAAACAATAGCTTTGGCATTTATTAATGAGTGTAACTAAGGAGTTTTTTGGCCATTCTTCTCCATACGAAACTATTTTTTGGAAGGGCACTTTGAATCAATCCTATTTTCTTGTAGATTTTGACGCTTAATTTGGAATAAATAATTTGACTTTGACTGCGCGTTTTTACTAATATTCGGCGACGTGAAAATTTTCAAATTTTATCGTTGAGCCGAGCGTTGAATATCAAACAACACTTTTCTTTTTAAGTTTCATACCTAGAGTCAGACTTACTGAGAAACTATATTTTTACTAACAGTACATTATGAAGGAATATTACTCAACATTAAGTCGCAGTACTTGCAGTTAAGTCTCGAGGTGCAAAATTACTTTTAGGTGTAAGTTAAATGTCATTTATGTATTTGAATTAAAGAAAGAAGAAGTCCGCCTTTGTACCTTTTGAGTGTGAAAAGTTTAAATAAATAAATAAAGAAGAATACTTTAGTGGTATGAGGAACAGGGTGTAAAGTTCACTCATCCACCATAGAAAAGGGAGGATCCTCCAACCAGACGGGTGTTGTGTCTAGCGGGCAACTGCCCAACGGTTAGAAGTTGAAATCTTGTGTTTATGTCGATCGCTCGGTTAACTCTAATTGCACGATGCAGGATTTTTGTGACGTCATGTCTATAATGCGTAGTTTATATGTGGCGGTGTAACCGCTACAATACTTTATTTGTTCTTTATTTTCTTATATATTTCACACATCTATTTTTTATTTTATTTTATTTATTTCTATATCTATCTATCCGTGATATCACTGCGGGCCCTATCTGAATGCCATGTATCTGATGGGCCAGTGCTGCGACATATATTTTTTAAATATCGCAGCATCATGCTGAGATAGGAGCCTTTTGGCCTCGTACAGGACTTTCTGCTTTTATTTTAATTTTATTTTGTTATTTTTTTATTAATGTTTTAATGAGTGTGTTTTAGTTTAATTTGTGATTTCCTTTGCGAGTCTCAATAAATACTTTGTCTTTATTTCTTTCTTTCATTTGAGAACACGCATAAACACGTACGAACAGTAAAAAAGGAATATTAAAAACTAACAAAATAATGGAGAAAAAGTGCGAGGCCAAAAACCCACCCAGAAAAAAAAAAAAAAAAGGCCAAAAAGGCTTCTATCTCATCATAACGCAGCGATATTTAAAAAAATAAATACCACAGCGCTGATATTCTAATAGAGCCCGCTGTAATACCACGGACACCTACTAATCCTAACTATTAATATAAATGCGAAAATGAGTTTGTTTGTTACGCTTTCACGCTAAAACGACGTAACTGATTTAGATAAAATTTGGCATACGAGTAGACCATGCCCTAAATTAGGATGAAGGATACTCTTTATCCCAATATTCTCACGGGATCGAGACTTATACGGGTGAAACACAGGGCGCACCTAGTAAAAAATAAAACAACCAATTATTGGAAGTTCCTTTACTGTATCAAACCACAAAACATCACAATGTCAATGGTGATTTTCATGTTAAATTAATCTTCTAAATTACTTCTTAAACCTTTATACTACCTGTAGACTCTGTATACTTCTAAACAAAGTAAGGAGATAACATATATTTTTCTTAATAACAAATATAACCATTTATCACATAGTGGCAGGTTAATTATTATATTGCCTGCGCGTAGCAGCTGTAATGGGGCTTTCACACTGAAGTCGACGGCAAATGATACAAATGGCTTTATATTGCGAGATGTGAAAGGGTCTTTTGACAAGGTGACTTGTAATATGTCGTTTATTTACAGTCAGCAGACGTAACATATTTTTTAACCGACTTCAAAAAAAGGAAGAGGTTCTCAATTCGTAGGGATTTTTTGTTTTTTTTATGTGTGTTCCCCGATTACTCGAAGACGACTGGACCGATTTAAAAAATTCTTTTTTTGTTCGAAAGGGTATACTTTCAAGTTGGTTACGATCTGATGATGGGATCTTGGAGAAATCGAGGGAACTCTTCAAATATTAAAGGCACATCTATAGCGATTTGGGTATTTTTGATGAGCAGTTGACGTAAGGCTATTGTAACTTAGATAAATTACAAACCAACCCACTAAAAAGTGAAAAAAAAAACTTTTTTACAAAAAACACAACCGCCTTCCGAACTACAAAGTGAAAAATAACTTTAATTTTGGAAGTCGGTGTCAAAAAACTAAAATACTGATCTGATCCAAAGACACCGACTTCCGAAATTAAAATTATTTTTCACTTTGTATTTCGGAAGTCGGTTGTGTTTTTTGTGAAAAAGTTTTTTAGGTATGTATATCTTTCTGTACGCGAAATATCAGTGCAGTTTGGTATGTCAATAGTTTCATCAGGTTAATAAATTTTCAAAAGATTCTCAAAACCGTCACGTTAATACATTTATCTACACCCATGCTATATAAAACCTCTACAAAAGTTTTTGAAATAGTTATCTTATTGGCAACATTATAACAGCCAGTGTCATAGTAACCATTACATCATCCAAACGAGTGGTACAATGTTGTACTAAATTTCACTACGCAACTCGTTCAACGTTCAAATGGGGGACAGCAGCACCCACTGCACGCATGTGTGTGTGATGTGGTACTGCAGGCGATATTCATACGTGCAGTTGTACTGAATTTCGTGGGAATTTCTTTATTCTTGATCTTGAATTACAAACACCCAATGGTTTCAGAAACTTTTATAGAGGATTCATATCATTGGTGTAGATAAAGTTTTGTATGCAACTGTTATATTTAGGTATTAAAACACTCATGTGATACTATTATACAACAGTTGCATAAATAACTAATAATACATTTTTGTTAGATTTCCCTTATCGAAAGTTAAACTGTCAAAATGAAACAAATTAGGCATAATTTTTTACGAAAATAAGTTACGCAATTAGGGTACAGGTCAATATCAGGGTCATCGTGACCATTTGACATTCAAACGGTCCGCGATTGATTAATCAGGAAGCCGTACTAATGTAACTAAACTGCTGACATAGGCAATCGAACCTGAATCGCTGCGGCGAACACACCCGTGTGTGAAGGCCGTTACATTTCCTCTTCTAGGTACTAATTAAATTACCTCCAGAGTAATTTTTCTTCATAATATTTTTCCTCACATGCGAGCTTTTCTTGATAATTATATTACGCCTTTATTCTCCACAGGGCTAGGCAGAGTAGTATATAAGCATAAGCATAAGTCATCCTATAATGTTCTCACTGCTGGGACACAGGCCTCCTCTCTGTGAGAGGGAGTGGGCCGTAATCCACCACGCGGGCTCAGTGCGGGTTGGTAGATGTCACATGTCTTCGAATTTTTGGTTCTAGGACATGCTGGTTTCCTCACGATGTTTTCCTTCATCGTTTTGAGAGCAGTGGTGATGAAATAAATTACACAAAGTAAAGTGCCTGTCTGGGTTCGAACGCACGACCTTACGACACACAAGTCTGGGTCGTTACCACTGGGCCCCACTGCTCCCCAGAGAGCAGAGTACACCTGCGCAATAGGTATGGTAAGCTGTCAGAGGTAACAAAACCGGTATAATCTGGCCTCGTATTCTATTGCTTCGTACTAAAAGGCTAGTTCAAGGTCAAAAAGTTATTGCTGACATGCGGTCAACTGTAGGTACAACACACTAACATGTCGCTAGTTATGTTTAAGTTTAATATAATAGCGAGACTATTGCCTTTTAGGGTTCCAAACCCTTAAAGGATCACTCGTGTCTGTCTGGCTGGCTGGCTGGGTGTCTGTCTATCTGTACGTCTGTCACAGCCAGTTTGCTCCGAATCTACAGGACCAATTTAGTTGAAATTTGAATTTCTGTGACCCCAACACGGACGTGCAACGTAAAATAAATGCATTTTGAATATGGGGTCACTTTTTGGGGTCAAACAGGAAAATTAAAAAAAAAATTGGAAACTGTACCGTGTGACATATAAAATGAAAGGGCTTATTGTGAGCATCACATTTTTTTAAAATAATTTTAATATAAATGCTTTTAAAGATATTTAGGAAAATAGATGAAAATTGACCATTCTCCACCCTCCTTGTCTCCGAAACTACAGAGCCTAAAATTTTGAAAAAAATACAGAGAATGGTTCTTGAGAGATTACAGGAAAATCTATATGAAGTCTATGATCTTAAAACAACATGGTAAATCTCTCAATATTGTGCGTACAAACTTACATTTGAAATGTATGGAAGAACATGTTTTTCAACTACAATGTTAAGTTTGTTCTTTGGATAAATTCATCCCAACTACGAAACCCTTAATTGTGCGTGGTCCGACACGCACGGCTAGTCTTTTTGTAATAGGGCTCAAATTCACACTCCGATCTGGTACTGAGAATTTCCATATAAAAACCCCGAAAACATTGACCGTACAGGGGATCGTACCCAGAAGCTTAGCAGTTGATTACGAGCACTTGACGTCGCGCTAATACGCGATTGTCCTGCTCACATGTCACTTTTTGTTTGATGAACGTGAACGCGCGGTCG
The DNA here is from genome assembly GCA_963680765.1 of Agrochola lychnidis. Classification (NCBI taxonomy): domain Eukaryota; kingdom Metazoa; phylum Arthropoda; class Insecta; order Lepidoptera; family Noctuidae; genus Agrochola; species Agrochola lychnidis. The sequence continues at coordinate 8,369,156 of OY796855.1, read as the reverse complement.
CGCCGACAGAGGGCGTTTTCCGGTTTTCCGAATAGAAAGTGACATAATATGCACGCGATGATCGCGTATTTGCACGGCGATTGCTTTTAAATAGGACGCGGGGTAACGAGATAATCTCCTTTCCGACCTAGATGACTCCATAACACTCCTCCAGGAGAAGATTAGGGCCACCGGTACAGTGTACAAACACAGACACCTCCCGTCATTCCGACCTCGCCGCCGAGGTCCTTTGCGATCGCGACCGCGTCCCCGAGTAAATGAGGCTCCCCCCTCGAAAACGAGGTGCCATCAGTTGTTGCAGCTGAGCACGTAGCTTTAAATACCCCGTATAATAATCATGATGAAAATCTTACTTTGATCCAGCCTGTCCTTTCTTGCTGTCCTCCCCCCAGTGACGCTCTAAGCCGAGGTTCGTACCCCACAGGGGGTGCTCTTAGCGAGCGTTCACTTAACTTTAATTTAGAAAAGTTTTTGTTCCTGGTTGGAGGCTTTAAGTGTAGTAGCTTAAGGCACCCACAGGAAAGTCTGGTTAAGCAGCCAAGACCTTAGTGGTCAAAACTACGAAAAAAACGAGACAATCTTTCTTAAATTCTTTCATTTATATCTTTCTTTCTTAGTTTCTTAATGATGTTGTTTTTTTAACAGGAGAAGAAGGATCTCGGTGAACTGATGTTATCGCTGTGCTACCTTCCCACTGCGGGCCGCCTTACTGTTACCGTCATCAAAGCTAGGAACCTGAAAGCAATGGATATCAATGGATCTTCAGGTAAGTGACAAAGATCAGACAGTTTGAAGAACGAGTTGAGATGCGTATTTAGTCGACTTTATAATTGCTTATTTTAAGGTTGAATGTCACTTGCACTTCATAAAGCGATGGAAAAGTACCTTATTTCATATTACTCTATTGGTTTACGCGGCGCACGCCAGTGCCTTCTAGTCGGCATGATTTTTTCCGACATCTTCAACAATTATCGTCATATTCCAGCCAATTTACACAAAACCTTAATGAATTATACACCTAAACCTTCCTCATGAATCACTCCGTCCGTTGGTGAAAACCGTATGGAAACCTGTTTGGCAGTTTTTGGATTTATCGCGTTTGGCGTGGGTCCTTTGTATTATAATATGTAGTGATTTTATGTACCTGCTACAAGGACACCTCTGCCCAACCCTTCGGGGAAACAAGGCGTGATGTTATGTTATGTGATTTTATGTAATTTTCTTCATAAAAACAACACATGTCCTCTAGACCCAAACACTTAGTTACGACTTCCAAACTACTAATCTGATTACGGCTCGCCCAAGTATTGGCCAATAATTAGGTTTCCCCTAAAACGGATTAACTGAATCAATGACTAAGTGTACTAGGCCTAATTCCGTTAGCAAGCCTAACATCATTGTATCGCTTTATCGTTTCTAAGCAGATGTGGGCCTTGGGAACGGAAAGTACCTACAAGCAATTAGGTCCCATTCAAGTGCCTGCTAAATGGTCGCCAACCGCTTCCCAATAGAGGTGACCTTGGTGGTTTACAACCGTGTTTGGTGGTTTACGACCAAATTTCAAACAGCTCTGTCTGTCGCCAACCAAGGTCACCTCTGTCGGGGACGCGGTTGGCAGCCGTGTAGCAGGCGCTTCAGATGTACCACAACCACACCACATCGCAACGACAAAATGTGGACAAGCAGTGGCAATTGTGTCGCTGTAACTTTTTGCAGGTGCGTTGTCGGTAGTTGTTGCAAAGTGGTTGCGCTGTGGCTGTTTGCAGACAGATCGACTTTATCTGTGAATGCGTTGTGGCGAAGTTTACTTAATGTTGTCGGTATCGTTCAAACGGTTGATTTTGACGGCCAAATGTGGTCCGTGTGAATAGACTATTCATTATCATACAATTTAGCGTACGTCCACGTGGTGTCATTGTGGTGTGGTTATGGTGTGGTTGTGGTGTGGTTGTAGTGTGGTTGTGGTGTGGTTGTGGTGTGGTTATGGTGTGGTTGTAGTGTGGTTGTGGTGTGGTTGTAGTACGTGTTATGGGGCCCTTACTTAAACATTGATGTCATAGTTTCATATTTTGTCGCTTTTGTCACAGTACGAACTCATTTTGAGTAACGCCTCGTTATCATGGAACAGTCAGTCAGGAAATTTTGGCTTCATCTAGTTTTAAAATATTGACCAAAGAATTTACGTGTTTCAGTGTCATAGGTTTACTTGCAGGAATATAAATGAAAAAACAATAATTTATAGTGTTTCATTATGGCGAATCTTAAGGTTTCTCTGTTTTTAGAAACACTGTATTTAACACTAACGTTGAATCTGTTGTTCATGGTCTTGTTTTTACCTTTCATTTAGGTCAATGAAAGGTAAAAAGGACTTTTTTATCTATATATATTTATATAACATTACATATATATTTCGACTCTGCTAGTTTTATGACTATCATGTTTTTGGTGTGGGAAATTATCAAATAACTTCTCCCGCTCTAGGCGGAGCGGGAGGGCGTGTCAGGCTCTTACTGACTAAAACCCACCCGTGTTTCTTCGGTTGCCCTGTTGCCGGGGGCCACGATTTCCCTATCGGTTTTTTTCGAACCCCCGGCAGGTATTGGCCCTAGCGGACCCCGTCAATTCTGCTGACATCTCTTTGAGGCGCGCGTGGAACACAACGCGCCGTCGACCCGGGCCTGGTCCTTATCGGACGGCGAGCTACCCATTGCTCACCGTCCGCAAGCCCGCGCCTACGATGTCCGGAAATCGGCTCGCGATTCCCGACGCCCAGGGCGTCTCCTCCTGCGGCGGTTAGGGGCGTGAGGACGCGAAATTTGCCTCTCTCTCACGCGTTTCGCCTCCTCCTTCGCGAGCATTACTGCTTCGCAGAAGGAGGTGACGGCCTGCCATTTCCTCTCGCTCCGTACCATGGCCTAAACCAGGGCCGGACGCGAGAGATCACCGCCGTCGATCGCCTCCACGAGGACACGGCGATGCTCCGCCCAAGCTGGGCAGACCTCCACCGTATGCTCCACCGTGTCCTCCGAGCGATCCACACAATGGTGACACCTGGGTGTTTCCTCCCGCCTTATCCTGAACAGGAACCACCCGAAACAAGTTACCACTTGTGACTATAATTGTTGAATACCTAATAATCAGTCTGTAATATTCTCACTGCTGGGACAGAGGGAGTGGGCTATAATCACGCGGGCCCAGTGCGGCTTTTGAGTAACTACAACATTTAAAAACAAACATGTAAGTACTCCCACAAACATCGATGACAAAATCACCCAAAACAATTCAAAACCAACCACTTTCTATCCCCTACTTACATTAAAATATTTACCTCTCATCCACACATGACAATAAAATAAAAAAAACAGAAGCACCTCCACCTCGTACAGAGAATCGGCAATTTCAAAAGTTTATCAGAAAACGTCGGTACTAGAATACTAATCCTACCTCAGGGAATCGGTCTCGGTATCGGTATTTGGGATGAACGGTCCACTGATGAACTTTCCAATAAACTGAAGAAATTGGAAAAAGGTACGGGGAATTTTATTTTCCGAGGTCGTGGTGAAATGGAATTTTATAAAGTGAAATGTACCGGGTGATTATCTGCAGTAGATTAGTATGGTATTAGGAGTATTGACGTAAGTGAAGAGTCTTGATCTATTTCATATATAAAAGGATGAGTACTAGTAAAGAGTCTGATACTAATGGATTGTATAATGTACTAGCTTTTGCCCGCGGCTTCGCACGCGTAAAGGTCGGAAAATATCCCACAGGAACGTACTACCGATATTCAGAGTACTTATCAAATGTCCTAACCCAGGTCATGGCCTATCCGTATATCATCATCTGCCTAGCCTTTTCCCAACTATGTTGGGGTCGGCTTCCAGTCTAACAGGATGCAGCTGAATACCAGTATTTTACATGGAGCGACTGCCTATCTGACCTCCACAACCTAGTGACTAGGTAACACGATACCCCTTGGTAAGACTGGTTGTCAGACTTTTGGGCTTCTAACTACCCGTAACGACTTTCAAAGATCTACAAATGACAGCCGGGACCAACGGCTTAACGTGCTTTCCGAGGCACGGAGGGGACTTGGTATGTAAAGATGGTCACCCTTCCACGGACCAACCGCGGCAAGCGTAGCTTAACCTGATCGATCGACCCGTGCAGCTGTTATTACTTAGCCACAAGCCCCAAGCCACGGCATGAAAAGGTAACAAATAGATAGATAATAAATCTGTTTTAGGATTCCGTACCTCAAAATAAAAAATGGAAACCCTTAAAGGATGACATCGTTGCCTGTCAAGACACTTTTTCTCAGAAACGCGTGGAGGTATCAAGTTGAAATAGATAGGTATTAAAAACTTAGGCTATGCGCGCACTACTGATTTTGATCGTTACGGATAATATTTCATGTTGTTCTATCTCCTCTCAGGCTCATTTCCTACGAAATGTATAGAAAGTTTTTTGCAATTTCTGAATTTTCTCGTACTCAAACCTCACTTGGCCCGATATAGTTTTTTAACCCTAGTAATAAGAAATACGATCGACAGGCATCAAAAAAGTTTTTGTGAAAATTGCTCATGTTCTTGCTGACTGTACAATTTTTTCAAAATCTATGAATGCAGATCAAAATGTTTCAAAAAGTTAAGGACAGTCTCCTAAGACCGTTTTCTTGTAGCGACAACGGTTAAGGTACCTGCCCTTACTGCCCCATATCAACATCCACCCTGTATATGTTATGATTGACTACATAGCTCCATAAAGATATAGCGTGATGATAATGTTTTAAACGGTTAAATCCGTAATTATCTGCAAAATTATAACCTTTTGGATAGTCTTTTTACAGTTTGCGGTAAACCATAGAAGAATACGAACATAATGCAATATTGCTCATCCCTCATAGCAAATAGCGTGATAATATTTTTTGAAAAAGTCTATTGTGACATTTCCATTATTTGACATAGATTATTTATACCAATTTTCAAGTTAATCAAGCCAAACAGTAAAATCCTCCCCTGTAAAAATAAATACCCCTTTTCACCTCGTCAGGGGTAGATTTTCAAAAAACTTTGATATACATTTTTATTTGTTTTCAGTCTTAAGTATAAATACTGAGTTTCGAGTTAATCAGACCGCGCGTTAAAATTCTTCCATACAAACTTTGACACCCCCCAATCCTCCCTTAGGGAGTAGTTTAGAAAAACTAAAAATGGCAAACTTTATAATTTATATAGATAAGTATTCGTGCAAAGTTTCAAGTTTATTAACTTAAGGAATAAAAAAATTACAAAATCCCCCCTTTTCACCCCCTTAAAGATCAATTTTCCAAAAACCCTTTCTTAGTGATGCCTACGTCATATTATCTACCTGTATGCCAAATTTCAGCCCAATCCGTTCAGTGGTTTGAGCTGTGCGTTGATAGATCAGTCAGTCAGTCAGTCACCTTTTCCTTTTATAGATATAGGTAGATTTTAACTTAAAAAAATAAGGAACTTTAATTAAAAACAAAATTTTATCCCCCTTTTGAATTTAAATTCTAACAACACCGTTGCGATAGCTTCTAACAATAAGCGTAGATAGCAAATTTAGTGATTTAAATTCGAAAATTAAGGAATTTTCAACTTCATCCCCTTTTTTAACCCTTCGGGGGTAGAATTATCAAAAATGCTGAGATACCTATAAATTAATTTTCAATTGTCAGCCTAAACGCAAAATTTTAAGATCCTAACTTCAAAACTGACGGATTTTCATATAAACTTCCATCCCCTATTTTACCCCTTTAGGGGTGGAATTCCCAAAAATCCTTTCTTAGTGGATACTTACTCATCACAAAGAACACACCCTCCAAGTTTCATGTCTCTAGGACCAGTGGTTTGGGCTGTGTGTTGATATATCACCCAGTCAGTCAGTCAGTCAGTCAGTTTACCATTTTATAGATATATAAGATAAGGTTAAAGGTTACATACATTGAGCCCTATCAGAATACCAGCGCTGCGGTATTTATTTATTTTTAAATATCGCAGCATCATGCTGAGATAGGAGCCTTTTTGGCCTCGCACAGGTCGTTATTATTTTTGTTTGTTAGTTTAAAATACTCCTTTTTTATTTTTGTAATTTTTTTATTTTTTTATTACTGTTTTATATTTCCTGTGCGTGTCCCAAATAAATTTCTTTTTCTTTCTTCTTTTTTCTATCTACAGATTACAATAATTACAGTATTTTTAAGTTATTGCATAGCTTTTATCGCGGGCTTTGAGCGCGGCGACCGAATCAAGAAATTCCGTAACGTAACGAAAATAAAACCTAACACCCCCCACTCCCCCTACCATGTAATGACGGTTCCCATGACAACGTGATGTTGTCATGGAGGTTACAAATGCTATGCAATAGCTTTACCGCGGCAGTCCCCGAGTGCCACACATTTTTTTTGTAATGTGCGTTTAGTTTGTGCAGAATAAACAATTTTTCTATCTTTTTCTTTTTAATCATAAAAATGTGCGGGGTAATTGCATAAGACACTAACAGTAATAATGACTTTAATTTTGACGGATCAACAAAATTTATTGCGTTACTTACAAACGTTGTTGTGCAGACAAATTTTCGAATAAATTATGAAGCAAATGATTAGTAATATCCTTCAAAATCATTCAAATTGTGATTGAAAGTGTGTTACGTAATTAGGTACTGATCACAGTATAATAATAATTAGCAAAATATTATATCAATTTGATTTTTCTGACCATAGAATGAATCGTGGTGCTTTGTTTGTTCTTTTTTTTTTGTTTTATTTTCTTTAATAAAAATGATCTAATATAATCAGGTAGAGAATAATGTAATATAATCTGTGGCTAGAAAATAGTGTAATATAATCAGTTCGTTTATTTACAACTTATCATAATGATTCATGATTATGATAAGTTGTATAGGCGAAATATACCTGCTACAGATACACCTCTGCCCAACCCTTCGGGCAAACAAGGCGTTATCTTATGTTATTATGTAAACTTCCTCATTCATCAAAAGAAAAGGTTGACTATTTTAAAGATAATTAAAAAATGAACTTATTTTAATCAATCGATCTGCCCAGCCTTCTCCCAACTATGTTGGGGTCGTCTTCCAGTCTAACCGGATGCAGCTGAATATCAGTATTTTACATGGAGCGACTGCCTGTCTGACCTCCACAACCTAGTAACTGGGTAATACGATATGATACCCTTTGGTAAGACTTTGGGGCTTCTGACGATCCGTAACAACTGAACTATAATGAATACTAGCTGACCCCGGCAAACGTTGTTTTGCCAATTATTTGTTTGGGGTGGACAACCCTTATCACTTAAGGGTATGAAAAATAGATAGTAGCCAATTCTCAGACCTACTGAATATGCATATAAAATTTGGTAAAAATCAGTAAAGCCGGTTCGGAGGAGTAAGGTAACTAACATTGTGACACGAGAATTTTATATATAAGATAACAACTGACGAACTTGTATTAAGGGGGATGCGCTTAGATAGCCCGCAAAATTCATTTTTTTTACGTTTATTGCAATTTGCATGTCAGTATCTCAAACTCAAACTCAAAGCATTTATTTCAAATAAACCAATTACAGGTACTTTTGAATTGTCAAGGGGTCGGTCAGTCAGAAAAATGAAGCTAGTTGCCCATTCCAAAGCGTAGTAGTTACCTATGGAGAAGAACGGGCAAGAAACTCCACGGACACTCTTTTAAATCAAAATATTGTTACAAAATATTGGTTACATCATTCGTGTTGAATTTATATATGTGAGAACAATGTAGAAAGACGTGCACGTTAAAAGCGTCCGTAATAAAAATATAATAACAATTCAAAAATTTAAATAAATTAAAATAAAATAAACCGTGGCAGCTAAGAGATGACCAGTCCCTACTGACGGCGCCCGTTCACGAACATGACGCATGGATCAGCACCATTTAGTTCAACCATTTTGAAGGGAACTTAATGATCCAACACACACGCCACCATCAGCGAGACATTTGAGTGAGCATGACATACTCACATATCATATTGGATCCTATAGGTACTATTAATCGAGCAAAATTTGTACATATATAAGTATTTGTACTCACGTTCTCGACGCTCTCGCCTTAATGATAGAATGATTAAGACCAAAGGACCAATTTGTCATTTGTTCCGTGTCCTCTACACTCGGTAGTGCCGAGGATCTGTCAAACTTGAGAATGGAAAGTGAATAATTAGTGTGATGAAAAACTTTCTAGTGCCAACTGGGACTTTGTTCGTCTGCTATTTAGTTTGAAATGTAGGTCTTTGAGCTATGACTTATGGTTCTATTGTTTTATTCTAGAATAGGAAATAGAACCTATTTTGGAGAAGACCTTTTTAGGACGGAATATGTTACACCAAAAAAAAAAAAAACATTCATGTTAAAAGATATATGAAAAAGAATGCGACAATAACTCTGTCTGTTACCTTTTTACGCTTTAACGGCTGAATGGATTTCGATGGAATATGGTATACAGGTATAATTCGTGACCTGGGTACGGACATAATATACAGGGTGGCAGGGATCAGGCATCGACGCGAAAATTTGTACCATGGATTCAGTACATGATTAACCCCCTTGCGTTAAAATTTTTATTTAGTTATTAAAAAATAAATCTGCTGTTTCATAGAAAACTGCAATACCTACGCGGTCAAAATGGTATGGAACAGCAGATTTTTTTAACAGTTTTAGTAGTAGGTTAACAGATTTCGCGTTGATGTCCCTGCCACCCGTTTAGGGTAGGTACTTTTTAACCAAGTAGTACGTTCTCGAGGTGAGGAACTTGTGGTTAAGTAATAATAGCTGCACGGGTCGATGGATCAGGTTAAGCTACGCTTGGCACGGTTGGTCCGTGAATGGGTGACCATCTTCACATACCAAAACCGCTCTGCGCCTCGGAAAGCATGTTAAGCCGTTGGTCCCGGCTGCCATTTTTAGATATTTGACAGTTGTTACGGGTCGGCAGAAACTCGAAAGTCTGATAACCAGTCTTACCAAGGGGTATCGTGTTACCCAGTAACTGGGTTGTGGAGGTCAGATAGGCAGTCGCTCCATGTAAAATACTGGTATTCAGCTGCATCCGGTTAGACTGGAAGCCGATCCCAACGTAGTTGGGAAAAGGCTAGGCAGATCGATTGATTAAAATAAGTTCATTTTTGATAAGGTAATTATCTTTATGATGATGATGAGTAAGTTCTAGGCAGATAATGATGATAATGTCCGACCACTAAGTGGGCGAAGCCACGGGCAAAAATTAGTTAAATAATATTTGCAGTTCAAGCTTAAATACCTTACCGTGGCACCTTTTTTTTTTGGTTTGGAAAATTATCGAATAACTTCTCAACATGTGGCCCCTGGCAACATGGCAACTGAAGGAACACGGGTGGGTTTTAGTCAGAAAGAGTCTGATACGCCCTCCCGCTCCACCCAGAGCGGGAGAAGTTATTTGATAATATCACACCCAAAAAAAAAAAGCTTAAATACCTATTAACATGATTGCGATACTAATAATGAATTATTCGAAAAAACAAATTACATTATTCTTTTGTTGACCTAGAATTTAAAACCACAAAGCTGGTCGGTATCCTGATTACCATTTCATGTAAATCCTGAGAGCCAATTACAAGAAATGGGATAAAATGCTAGAAAAAAAAGCCAGCACTATTATTTTTCTTTAACAAGCTCGTGAAGACTCGATGTTTCTAGCAATATTTTGCTTTGAATGCAGCAAAAAAAATTATTTGTTAAATCAAACAGTTTTGTCTCTTGTAGCCAAAATTGTTTATTGGGAGTAACTCTAAGCGCCATCTTTTTTTTCAATAGTCAGTCTAAAGAAAGTTGTTGCTCATTAAATACACCTCCCTTCACTTAGCAACAAAATACAGTTTCTTCTACGTAACAGCCAAAGGTACATACATAAAGACCTTGGCAATTCAAACAACGTTAACCCTCACATGACATCATAAAATCAAACAATCGGTAACCATTTCCGAAAGTTGTTAAGGATCAACGTGACTAGATTACCGAAAATTCCCGATGTTCGCCGAATTCTTCCGTATTTCACCGAATCCTGAAGGAAATGTAGGGCAAAGTGGTAACAAGCCGTGAACCTTTTGCGTATAAAATGTGGACTAGTAAGAAAAGTTTGGCTGTTAAATGTGATTACGAATTGGAATCTATTTCTGGGCTTGATGAGTGGGATTTTCTAATTAGAAGGTTATGTAAACATGTCTTTATTTGGTCCCAGATTTTCCGTGTAAAGGGTTAGCGGAAGAGTTATTTTTGTGTGGGTGGCCAACTGACCTTAATTTGACATTTTATGGTTAATTTGGCTTCTTGGTCTGCCTTTTTAACCAAAAGGTAGATTCCGGCTGTCTTTTTTAAATTGAAACGTAATTTTGTTATCTGTGTTTAAGGTTGGTCAAAATTATATTGCTTTGTGTCCATACAGTGTAAGTCTTTATAATGTGCACATATCGAAATGAGGGAATCTATGCTTAATTTTATAAACCGAAAAAAATATTTAAAAAATCCAAATATTATTTTATATATGCATTTTTTTAAATATACGTCAATGTCTTAGTGAGTTTTACGATTATTGTAAAAAATTATGAAAAAAAAAAAACAGATATTTGCTAGAAAAACATGTTTATTTTCAATTGAGGGTAGTTTTTTTTTTCGCAATTTTCATTTTATGAGGACGCCTAATTACTTCCAATGGAGTTTGTTTCATCGCGATAGATCATTTAGTTTAAAAGTTACACCGTTTTGTTTACACTGGGATCAAAGTAACAAAATATTTAGATTTTCCGTAGATAAAATTTAGCATAGATTCCCTCATTTCGATATGTGCACATTATGGGCTCCTACACAAAACTGCGAATTCGCATCGCATTGGAAAAATCTGCGAGCTTGGCCTAGGCCGTGTGCACTGCGAGCTCGCAGATTTTTTAAATGCGATGCGAATTCGCAGTTTTGTGTAGGAGCCCTATAAAGACTCACACTGTATATGTCGGTCCAATATTTATTTAAAAGCGTATTCCATTCTTCTAAACATATCGATGCCAAAAAGTTCAAAAAAATTTGGCTCAAAATTCAGCTGCGTGAACTGCGTTCACTGACGCAGTCATTAAATCATTAATTTCACTCATTCTATTCCATAATCTTATGTATTTTTCATGAATGAAATCGATTTTTGCAAAATGGATACAGAATTTAAGTAACAAGCCAAAATAGGCCAAATTAATCTCTGAACACCGGAACCCAACCACGCTAAAACCACAGGCAAAATAACCAAATAAAAATCGATATTAAATTTTCAAATAACGGTTGCGCACAATGAGCGGTTCCAGTTGATTTTAATTCTAATTAATTATCTTTATTTAGTAGGTATTGTATTGTATTGTGACAGTGATAGCCTAGTGGTGTGACCGTCAGACTGCCAAGTCATAGGTCTCGAGTTCGAACCCAAGTCATGCACCTCTGACTTTTCTGATTCATGTGCGTATTGTATAATTAATGTTTACAAAATATTGTAAAACATTTTAAAAGAGCAACGGTGGAGTTTCTTGCCCATTCTTCTCCATACAAAAACTACCTTTTGGAAGGGGCGATTAGAATCAATTCTATTTTTTGTAAATTTTGACGTTCAAAAGTGCCTTTTATGTGCCTAATTGAAATAAATTATTTAATTTTGACTTGATCAATCACAATCTGTTTCGATTTGAAACAGATTACTAATCTATTGCTTCATAAGATGGAAAATAAATGCTCAACAACTTAAATAACGCAATGAATGTTTTTGAACTGTCAAAATGAAACAAATTAGTTACAATCGTTTATGAAAATAAGTTACCATAAGATACCTCAGTCATTCAGAAGCCGTAATAACACTACTACGGTATATCTATTATATTTTTTAAAGAACAAGTTTGTGGTTACAATTTTCACAGTGAACCATAGTAATACAGGGGCACCGTTCACGAACGTAAGTGCAAAAGTATGTTACAACGTTTTATTTAGTGTTGAATGTTTTTTTGATTACGATACACGTCAGTGATAAAGTTTGCAGTAAATGTTTTTCAATTAAGTTACCTACTTCATTATGCAAATTCTAACTTTAACTTTCAGCAATTTAAATATTTTAACTGAGGTGAGAAAAATAAGTAACCAAAGTGTTATAAAATAATTATCTCCTTTTCCTAGAATCGTAGATATGTATACGTAAGGTATGCTACACACTTGTTCGGGTCGGCACGGCTTGGCAATGCCGCGCGGCAAAATCGAATCTTAACAAGTAAAATTTATATATGCGTAAGTGAGTTTATTTGCTTATTAATCTTTCACGCTAAAACCGCTGAACGGGATTGGATGTTTGGCACATGGGTAGACCTTGACCTGGGTTAGGACATAGGGTACTTTTTATCCCGATATTCCCACGGGATCGAGACTTATGCGGGTGAAACCGTGGGCTCAGTTAGTATGTGTCGATAAATGTTTGGGGAAAAGCCGTTTGGCTAAGGTCGAATTGTGCAAAGCCGACCCGAACATGATTAAGCGAAGATAAATGCCGAACAAAGTCGGCACGAGTCAAATAAATATATTTGCTTCGGGTCGGCTCTGTCGTTGAACAACTACTGCTGAATCAAATGTGCCGAGCGTGTGTATAGCACTCCTAATCGAATTCGCCCACATTCGATTCGATAAAATGTGACATTTGCATCAAAAGAGAGGTTTCGTAACATAATATTCATAATGTTATACAGGGTTTGAGGGTTCCGTTTCAATTCAAACTCTTAGGTGTTAAATAGAAGCTAAAGAAAGAAGAAGAAGAAAGAAGAAGTATGTATTTAAGTATATTCTTATGTTGTATGTTTATATTTAAATTAGTGTATAGTTAAGTTTTAGTAATACTTAAGTTTTATTTTATGTATTCTGTTTTCTCTTCTACTCTTACACACGTTGTCTACATCTCTTTAACTACTTTCCTATCGCAGGTATGCTGGAAGAGATTTCTATAAAAATAAGCATCACCTTTGTACGTATTTTTCTGTTCCTTTCTTCTTATCTGTTTATATGTGTGTACATAAACTGTTAAATAAATAAAGACTAGTGTATTTGGAAGCCATTTGTCAAGAAGGAGCGTAGTTTGACATTTGTGTGACATAGAACCTAGCTATTGTAGATCGCTGAAGGATATTTCAATATTCTTTAGAATTTTATTTTTTGTTGTGTTGAGATTTGAAAAGAAATAAGGGATGAAAGTTATTTTCTTCACAATACCTAATGATATATTAATGAGAAGTTATAGGCGATACTTATCTATTCGCAATACTTGATAACAAAAAAAAAAAATCCGTGAAAAGAAAATTCTATACGGCCTAAAAATATATAGTCTAGATTTGTATAGCTCTTGGCACTCGGCTTGAAAGCGTGTGGGTTAAAGCAATTTGCATACAATTTGAGTCAAGGCGTTGGATTTGTGCCTGAGAATGGGTTATTTTTGGTGTCCCAATTTTATCCTTGTATAGAATTATATTATATGTAAACGAATTATAGGATCATGAACACGAATGAGATGTAACAGCTGTTTATAAGATTTTCCAAATTGGTTGGTCCTATTTTTAGTATTCTCAGAATAACTTGGAGGGAAGTGTATTATTAATATACAACGTGCCGCTACAATGGCGACATTAATTTAACACACGGGTAGGGCTAGTGGCCAGTAATCATAAAAATATAATAAGAAAAAATAATTCGTTAATTGAAAAATTTAAATTTTCAATCGCTCGCCGACATAGGGCTCTCTCTTTCCTACACTTCACCTTTTCTTTGCACGTTATTCGTTTTATTTTCCGTGATCCCGGTAAATGACCTCTGCGCTACAGTTTTAACCGACTTCCAAAAAGGAGGAGGTTATATGTTCGTCACGTGTTTGTTTTTATTTTTATGTATGTCTATCGATTTCTCCGTCAATTGTGGACCGATTTCAAAAATTCTTTTTTTGTTTGAAAGGGTATGCTTTCGAGATGGTCCCATATAAATTTTATTAACTTTGCTTTGATAGTTTTTGAGTTAGCTTCAATAATACGTACTTTTTCCCGCTTAGTATGTAGATGATATGTTAAGTTTCTGTCATTGGTAGCAGGTAGTGGTATTCGAATGTGTGTGGGGTAGGTACCACAGCTAAAAAGTGAAAAATAAAAAACTTTTTACAAAAAAAAACAACCGACCTCCAAAAAAAAACACTACAAAGTGAAAAATAACTTTAATTTCGGAAGTCAGTGTCTTGGGTTTTGTATTTTCATTTCGTTTTTTTTTGTAAAAAGTTTTTAAGTACAGGTTGCACCAAGATGCCATTTTAGAAAATTGAAAATAAATCGATAAATAATAACATTTAATGAAATTAAAATATTTTCATAAAAAGGAAACGCTAACCATTAAATCGCCACGGTGTATAATGATTTTAATCATTTGGATCAGGCTGAAGAAACAGTTCCATTGGCAAAAAGAACATTAATTTTCTTAAACTAGAATTAGTTTTCCACTTTAGTTATATGTAGAATATCTGTTTAGTTCTGCTAAGGACAGTTTTACTTAACAAGCGTCCAAACTGTGTCAGCAAAAAAAGGAAAACTAAATGGGACTTTGAACCCTTTTAGTATTCTATAGAAATTCGAAACATCCATTTTATAGGTACGCTCAGCTTGTTTTTTGTATTCAAGACCGGTCTTGCAATGGGAAAGAGGGGCCTTTAATGGGTTTTCCAAGGATTTTTCGAATTAGGGAAGCGAAATATAGCAGGTGGTTAACAGTTCGATCTAAGAACTTCAATCATTCTGGATTGAAGTTTTAAAAAAGATGTTAATAGTACACCTGTCAGTTTTAGCCAGGAATCACACATTGCTAAGTATACAGTGTGTCTGGTCACCGGTGTCCGACTCGTTAAGGTGGAACAATATGATCAATTTTATCGACAAATCCACCACAACAAGCTTTTTTTTCTTATTACAAAATCACGGAGATCATTTTGAAAAAGTAAACACAAACATTTAAAAACAAAAAAAAGGTATTTTCAAGTACTTTTTTAAGGTTTCTGATAAACCTTTTAGTGTCAAATTATTGCCTACTTTTGTAGATGTCGAACCAAAATACTTTTATGCTTGTACGACCTCTACGTCGTACGTAGATATTATAAAATTAATGAACTAATACGTACACGGCAAAAAAAAAAAATGGCCGCCATTTCAAAAGAGTTGGGGCAAAATGTCTTATTATGGTGGATTTGTCGATAAAATTGATCATATTACTTCACCTTGACGGGTCGGACACCGGTGACCAGTTTTTACCGGTTTTGTTCATCAGTGCCTCGACTGCCACTTTGGCGGCAGCCCAACGCACTTTGTCAACTTAAGAAAACGAATAGTTTGTCTGTCCTACTTTACTGATGGCCGATGCCTATAATTTACAGACTGTTATTGCTTAAAATTAAGACTTGTATCTTTACCAATAATGAAGACCTCATAGCTTTGTATAGTAAACCCTTCCATATGGAAGTAGTTATCACAGGTAAAATTAGTTTACGAATCTATTTATATGCCCAATCTGTCTATAAAAATGTTACCATAAGTAAAGCAAAACAATTAGTTTTTGTTTATAAGAACCGAGCATAGGACGACACAATACATAACACACCAACGCAACACACCAACACAACACACAACTCACCAACACAACACAACACACAACACAACATACAACCAACACACAACAACACCAACACACCACACAACACGCAACACAACACTGCCATCTCTTTCCGATTTGATGGAGGGATTTGTGTTTATCGAAGAACATTGGAACTTTTCACTGTATCCTTGTTGTTTTTACAGACTCAAATCTCATACAAACCCAGACTAGGTTATCTACTACCATGAGCCACGTAGAAGTAATACCACGAGTACAGTATGAGAAACATTAATTAATTTTCGCAAAAGCCTCATCATCCAGCCAGCCGAGTCGCTTATGCCCGGGATAGAGGAGGCTAGTTTTTTAAAGCTAGGATGGCAAGCTAGAACCTCTGTATACTATCTTGGCTTGGCACAAGAAGTGCTGTATACACGATGCTAGTAAATTTTAAGCCAATAGGATTACGGTGACTTAGTCCGTAGAGTAAAATGATCCGATTGGGTACTATCTTCGCCGGATACACGAGGATAGTATTCAAGCCAGGATAGTAAAATAGGTGGTGAGGGGGCGCTACTAGCTCAAAAATAGAACCTTATCCTGTTAAACTGTCGTAGCTTGAGACGCTAGCTTACTAGGTCTCTTACTAGCTTGCTAGCCTAGAAATGAAGATAGTTCTGTATAAACGAACGGCTTACTAACACTAGATTTCTATCCTATCTTCAAAAGCTAGCCTCGTATAACACGGGCATCAGTCAAAAAGTTAGAACCTAAGGACTCATAGAGATA
Organism: Agrochola lychnidis; assembly: GCA_963680765.1. Taxonomy (NCBI): domain Eukaryota; kingdom Metazoa; phylum Arthropoda; class Insecta; order Lepidoptera; family Noctuidae; genus Agrochola; species Agrochola lychnidis. The sequence goes on along the minus strand of OY796855.1, from coordinate 8,352,641 downwards.
TCAGGAACAGGGTGTAAAGTTCACTCATCCTCCATAGAAAAGAAAAAGAAAGAAAGAAAATTCGTTTATTTGCGGTAAACATGACGCAAAAAAAGATAAAAAACACGTAAAATAACAAATTGGGGGAAAATATGCGTCACATCCACGCAAAACGGCCATCGCTCAGCATAAAGCTGCGACCCCATGCAAGACAGAGCCCCAGCGCTGGTTTTCAGCGATAGCCGGCGCTGACGTAATGACGTCAACCGGTGCAGCATATAGTGAAATAACAAATCAAACATAAGATAAATACAATACTAGTCCTGAATGTTTATACAAATATAATATTTAAAATGGCAACATTTCGTGTCGTCGGCATAGAAAAGGGAGGATCCTCCAACCAGACGGGTGTTGTGTCTGGCGGGCTATTGCCCGACGATTGATGTCGGGTCGTTGTATATATGCTAGTCGCATGGTAAACTTCGCTTGCGCGATGCAGGATTTTGTGTGACGTATGTGATGCGAAGATAAAGATGTCGCCACATACTCTTATCTACATAAGTGCGCATAAGTGCTATTTTTTCTTTTATCTCTTAACAATAGGCCTCGATTGTTAAGGTTTCCTCGATAACGTTTGAAAAGAAAATTTCAATGACATCTCTTAAAGAGAACAAAGCAAGTACGTATATTGTTTTAACAGCATTGTGTACGGGACCTGTATTCTCAGGTTTCAAGTGGAGGATATCTTAACTTATACTGTAAAATGCGAAAGTGAGTTTGGCACATGGATACTTTTTATCCCGGTATTCTCACGAGATCGAGACTTATGCGGGTGAAACCACGTGGCGCAGCTAGTGACTAAATACAAAGAACACCTAATCGAAGGGAACTCCGCACATGATAAAATAAATGTTGTTTTAATATTTTGGAGATTTTACACTTCTAACACTTTAAGGCTTTTGATTGCTCCAGAACGGGATTTATTACAGTCAGGTTTTAATCTAAATTATTGTTAATAAACCTTCGGACTGGCTAATAAGGTTTAAGTTCACAATGCAATATTGAAGTAAACTCTTTGCTATCATAATAATATGCATAAGGCTAAGCGTATTCTGAGACGCAGGTGACGAAGGTCAGTACAGTACAGATTTTGCAGGGTAGGGCAGGCGAGGCAGACATAGGCCGCGAGCGCATACTGCGACGCAGCTAGACAGATACATTCGCGTCCTAGTTAGTACAAACAATAGACGTGTGGTAAAAACAAGTGACAACCTGCACGCATAGCGCAGAAATCTGTGCCAGCACTACAACGAGACGCAGAGCAGGGCAGACCATGTTTGCGTGGCACGTACCTGCGCTGCAGCGTACGCGGCTCTCAGTACGTTCATGCATTACAAAATCTGCTCTGCCGTGCACTGCGTGGACCTGCGTCAACTGCGTCTCAGCATACGCTAAGCCTTATTGTTTGCTTAGGTATATAGGTTAGCGGGAATATCTATAATGCTCACACGCAGCAAAAAGTTTTTAACCAATTATTGAAACTAATTTTACCACATTGCATGAAATGGAACGAAATTGGTTGAAATAGTTCTTCTCGTATTCAACATTCATCTTCTCTCAATCATCTTGTTTATCATTAACAACACCCAAGAAAGTTCAGCATCTAATGCACCCGAAATTTCAAAAGCCAAACCTAACCAACTTCTTCTCATCCAAACAGATCCCTACGTCAAGATCTGCCTCATCTGCCAGGGGAAGCGCATCAAGAAGAAGAAGACAACGGTCAAGAAGAACACGCTGTCACCAGTGTACAATGAAGCTCTGGTGTTTGACCTGCCCGCAGAGAACGTGTACGATATCACGTTGTTGGTCAAAGTTATTGACTATGACAGGTGAGATGTGAATCTTTTCTTTTTAAGCATCACAGTTATTAAAACCGACAGTAAAAAACGACCGGTCTGTAAATTTACAATACTTTGATATGAAGATAATTTCCTTTTCTCAAACATGCTTGGAAATTCGAGCATTGTTTTGACAACCTTCTTTGAGATAAATCGAAATTGCTGTACTGGCTGAATACATGCGAGCGCCAGGCCAGTAATGTTTGTATGAAAGTCTATATCTGTCATGTCATTCAAAAATGGAACGAAATTTTTACTTCAACACATGGCAACCAAAGAGGTAACTTATCAAAGATTTTATTTTAATTTCGATTTGTCTTGCAAATAGAGCTGTTTAAACTAAAAAAAGAAACAAATGAACGTAAAGGCGTTTGAAAAATTGTTGCTGTTCGTCATTGATACTGGAATTATTAATTTACTTAGTTTAAATTGCCGTGCATTATTTGAGGAAAGTACTATACAAACCTTAACCAGCATTGATGGACTCACGTATGTGTGTACGTTTTCACGATCATCCATCAATGCCCTTGTTGCAGGCCGCGACAGTAATGTACTATTTCATAATAAGAAATAGCATACATTGTCAAAGATCGTGGATGAAATTATTGATCTCTACGAAATGTTTTGTTTTGCGATTTCTGGCTTTTCTAGTACTCCAACCTCAATAATTTTTTTAGCTGACTATACCGTTTTTCCAAAATCTGTGAATACAGTTAGGTAACAATAACTTAAAAAGTTAAGGACTGTCTCCTAAGATCGTTTTCCTGTAACCAAATGGTTAAGGTATCTGCTTACTGTTCCGTTTCAAAAATCTACCCTGTATTCTCATAAAGTAAGTTCCTCTACCAACTTCTTAACTGCTTACTTATTGATATATTACAGCAGGAGGTACTATCTCTTGCTGTCACGAAATAAAAAGATCGATATAAAAACCAGCCAAGTGCGTGTCGGTTCACGCACAATGTAGGGTTTTTTAGTTGGGATGAATTTATCCCAAGAATAAACTTAACTTTGTAGTTGAAAAACATGTTCTCCCATACGGAATGTATGGATGAACATATTTTTACAACCGCAAATTGGTCGATTATTACTCGTTAACTTGTGAAGTCTACTTAGCTGTGATAGTTTTCTTTTTAATTTCGTTATATATACTACTGTTGTGAATTTTTTCACATTTCGAAAACCAACCATTTAGCTGGCAGAGGGGGGACACTCGACTCTAACAAAAATTTTCACTTTAAAGCTTAATATTTCGAAAACGGATTCCTGAATCCGAAAATGGTTTCTATAAAATTGCAATATTGAATGACCTTTCCAACGATACCCCACACTATGGGATAGATGAGAAAAAAAAATCATCTCCACTTTACGTGTACTCCTTAAAAAAAATTTTTTTTTGTTTCTTATTTACTACGGAACTCTAAAAAACGGTCGATTATTTTATAACCCTTACACTGTTTGTCCACCGTACCGAGAACAGAACGTCAACGAGAAACGAAATTACACGGCCATAGTAAATGTACTGTCGCTACTTCGGCTTGGTCATCTCGTTCTCGTCGATGTGCCGTTAACGGTGCGTTAGACAAACGACCTTTAAATGTTTGTTTTGTGAATTAAGTTTATGTTACAAACGACTTCCGGGCTTTTCCAATATTGTCATTTCAAGCATTATAAAATACACGGCGTGTTGCCACACCAAGTGCTGAACGCAGACTCTGGCTCTGCATTCAGCGCTCAGTGTGGCAACACGCTGTGTTCGAGTTCGTGACAAGTCAATTGTCATCCTGAGGATGCCTCGTTGAGAGATGAAACACGTGTCGATTTCTTTCAAAGTTTTTTATGGCTCTTTAGAAATAGCTAAGCGGAACAGGTTACTAAATATATCCACGTCTATTGTATTTTATAATGGATTTCCGCAAGGTCAAGCCTGAATCAATTCAAGCAATCAAGCATAAGAAAATTATGCCACCATACATTGTCATCAACTACTGTTTACTTTCATAGTCCCTTAAATTCTTGAACAGAAAGTTAGTGGTTATTGCCTGTAAAATGGTAACTTCTTCTATTGCCAAAATCACAAATTGTATAACCTCCTTTAACAAAACTAAAACACTCTCATTTCACAATAATGAAGACTGGATTGTTATCAAAGTATTAAACATTTACAGAAGTCCTCAAATATTGAGTTGAAAATTCGTAAGTTCACGACCTTTAACTTTATCAAGTCACAATTTAATTTTCTGAGTTAAGAAGCTAATACCACTTATATCCCTTTCATTGTCTCCCTATTTATTCCTCAAAGTGTATTATTTACCTACCTTAAAAGTGTGTGTTTTATTATTATGAGTTTTATATAAAGAACAGTAGAGCTCTTTATGAAGGAGCTCGTCCGTGGAAGTACTATAGTTGACGCTTTTTAGCATGGCAATAGAGGTCATTGACCCACCAACATTTCTAGCATTTTCTATTTCCAAAACTGAGCTAATATAGTCCGTTAACGTCCTGAAGAATTATCTATCATGATTTTTCAACATGTTCCAATAACGAAACCCCCTACATAGTTTATTGTTTGGATTCCTATGAAGAGACATTAGGGAAAGGGCAGTGACCACTATTGCTATGTTCCAACGCGACAACATATATATATTAGTCACCACTTTGCTATAAAATATAGAGTATTCAAATGTAATATGTAGGCCTCGTTCACACAGCGATGGTCAGTACGATATTGTACGGTAGATCGCTGGGATCACAAGTGAACATACCACAGTTCATACGGTTAGAAACAAGTGCAATATGAAGTTGCCATGTTAAACCAAATTCATTTCGGGGTCTTACATTTTAGCTATGTCACTAGGATGATAACGCAGTCGCGATGTCCACTTTCTATTAGGTAGTTGGCGTTAAAACAACAACATAAGCAAGCAGTACTTTGTACCCAAATTATAATTATGTTGTATCTAAATATATTTTACGTCGAAAAAAAAAATAAAAAAAAATAAAAAAACAAACATACGCGACGAACATATAACCTCCTCCTTTTTAGAAGTCGGTTAAAAATACAAAATAATTTATAGATAAAAATAAAAACCAATTAAAACCAAATGACATGATTGCCATTACAACTGTAACAGATTTGAATAATTATTATGTCCACAAAAGCCAATTAAGAGTTGAAATTAAATTGTAGGTATATAATTTCAAATAATAAGATGTAAAAAAGGAAGGAAGAATGTAAAAAATAAACATCGTGGACCATGTAAAACCAGTGCATACGATATACAGTACAAATATGTTTTTAATGTCCCTCGGCAAACCTCGTGTTTCGTCAGTTGTCGGATTTCTGTCAGTTGCCCTTTGTACTTGGTGCAGACCGGACGCTCACAATCGACTTGTATATAGAGTTGTTAATACTCTTTTAACTTAATGTAATTTATTTAAAAAACGGGAGGAAAACCGCTAAAGTCGCAGGCATGACAGATAGGAAAATAGTTTTAATTAATTAAATCTTTTACTTCAGACCCATAAATGTAGTCCATTTGGTTAGTATACACACGACTTAAAAACTAGTGTTAGTACTTACATCTACCAAAAAACACAAACTATACATTAATACGCCACAGTGGCATGTAGGCGTAGGTATCCAATGTCCCAGTATGGTTTTACAGCTCGATATAGTTCACACAGAAATCAAAACAAAACAACAATAAAGTACTTAGTTCTGAATTCAAATTGTTATACACGATAAATCTAATAATCGATGGACATGGAAATTAGCATTCGTTGGTATTCGGAAGTCCGATGATACCCGAGGGACATTAAGAAAATAGACTGTACAGTCATAGAACGTAGGGAATTTGACCAGGCTTAATATCGAAGCTTCCTTTGCTTGCTTTGATGGTCCGACCAAGTTGATTATTTCATCAAACCGCGTACGCCCCAATCACAGTATCGAAGGCTTTTCAAGAATTTAAATTCGGTCTGCCTTCCTGACCGTGATCTTAATCAGAAATGTACGAGTATTTTCGAATTGCAAGCTGATTTTTAGCCAAAAACTCGAGATTGAAAACGTTGAAGTTCAAGATTGATAAACTTGGAATGTTTATATACTTGATAGGTATGAGCTGAAGTGATTTATCAGGTATCTTTTAATGAAATAATTTGATTAGGAACTCATCGAGAAATTGGGTGGGTAAGTACTTGACATTTAGATAAATGGTTAGGGGAAATTAAATTATCCAGTTCTTTTATGTGTCCAACTAGCTTCCGACAGTGGCTTCGCCCGCGTTATCTTATATATAAAATTCTCGTGTCACAATGTTAGTTACCTTACTCCTTCAAAACGGCTTTACTGATTTTTACCAAATTTTATATGCATATTCAGTAGGTCTGAGAATCGGCTACTATCTATTTTTCATACCCCTAAGTGATAAGGGTTGTCCACCCCAAACAAATAATTGGCAAAACAACGTTTGCCGGGGTCAGCTATTTTTTATATAAATTATAGCTTCAGTATTTATAGTAGTCAGTAATAATATAGCATCCTACTGGTGAAAGAATTTTTTAAATCGGTCCAGTAGTTTTTGAGTTTATTGATTACATACAATAATACAAGTCCTTTCTCTATATAGTAGAAGTGTAGATAAACATTATATTTTAGAGCTGTAAGCCGCATTTTCACTTAGTTTATTGACCGAGTGTATATTTGCTGTTGCACGCACAATTAGTGAACTGTTCTGAGCATTTTGCTCAAAAAAACTGTAAATTTTAAAAATTTCTGAATGGACGTCACGCGCACTTTGGATACGTTTTCGTTCGAATTTCACTCCTGCGTACCCGTACGACCATGGTCGTACGAATTGAGTACGCACACTGGATACGTTTTTCTCCGTCAAATAGGACAAATCCCAACAAGTTCGAATTGTTTTCGGACGTCGGAACTATACGTACGTATACGTACAACTAAGTGGCACCCAGTCTGCGTGCTCACTTTGTACTTGGAAGGCCGGGATCGTTCGTGCGTACACGTACACACGGCTACACATCAAGCTATAAATTTCCAGTATAAGCTGATCTCGCATTGTTCGGAAATCCTATGCAATGCGAGATCAGCATTAACTGGAAATGTATAGCTTGATGTGTAGCCGTGTGTACGTGTACGCACGAGTGAAATTCGTACGAAAACGCAACCAAAGTGCGTGCGGCCTTAAGCCCCAGTTACACGATGCGAGTTTCTTGCCTGTGGCATACAATAAAGCTTTAAAGCCTCACCATTAATATTTGCATGCCAAAATATGGCGAAATGTGTCATCGCACAAGAATACTTAAATAAAACCTTTGTAACCGCATTTAAAGCAAATAAATGACTGACTTTGACTAAAATTGAAAGCAAAAAAAAAAAATACTTACATCGTCTAAACACTGTTTATAGACGGTGCAACTTTTATTGTTTCTTCAAAATATGGTATGCCACCAGCAAATAAATTGCATCGTGTAATCCAGGCTTTATTAGACCTCCTTCTCAAACAAATCATCATCTGCCTAGCCTTTTCCCAACTATGTTGGGGTCGGCTTCCAGTCTAACCGGATGCACCTGAATACCAGTATTTTACATGGAGCGACTGCCTGTCTGACCTCCACAATCCAGTTACTGGGTAATACGATACCCCTTGGTAAGACTGGTTGTCAGACTTTTCCTTCTCAAACCCCTCACTTTCTAAAACAGTTCTAAACTCAAAAATATTGTCTCCAGGATTGGTCCAAACGAGTTGATTGGCTGCTCAGCAATCGGATCCACCCTGATTGGCATTGGCCGCGACCATTGGCTGCAAATGTTGGACAACCCTCGCAAGCCGGTAGCCCAGTGGTATCCCCTCTACAAGAGTCCACCGGCCAATATCACGATACCCAGCAATGATGCGCAGAACTCTGGACTAAGCTGCTTGAATGGAAGGTGAGTAAAAATCGCATTTTATGAGTCTGTTTTTTGTTGAGTCTTTTCTCGGGATAAGCCGTGTCCGCCAGAAAAATAAGAAATTATGACAGGTCTTTTCGTAAAAATATCTGTAAAGCCGGGTCTCCTGCGCGTATTTTTTCGAAATATTACACAAAAACATCGAAACAAATAGGCGTGGCCATACACATTTGTGTAAGCAAACATGATATTTTTTGTTTTCCGAGCTGCATGGAAAACATTCCCCGCGCGGGTGAAGGGGGGAAGAGTTTGTTTTATTTTCAACCCGCACATCTGTCACTCTCTGTCTTTCAACACAGGTTTTGAAGTTATATTGTCTTGTGAATAGTTGTGAACAAGTTGTGATAAATTGACAATGTATTGGAAAAGAAATAATTTTAAAGTACGTCTTCCTTGTCGGAACTCATTACGGCATCTACACAAAATGTGTAGATGTAATCTAAAAATATTTTAATACGAAGGAGACAGTTTGTTTATAAAAACAAATGTTTTTGATTAAGGTTTTTTGTGTAATGTTTCGAAAAAACACGCGCAGGAGACCCGGCTTAAGATAAGTTAACTGGAACCTATCTGGGATCGGTGAAACAGACCGTATTTATCATTGTCATTCCACAAATATAATAAGGAGCATTGTTTTTGTTTGTGTCTGATCGTAGTGAATAGGGGTGTAACCCCTGGTGAGCCCTGATAAATAAATAAAGGTCTCCTTTAAGACTACAAAGGACGTAATTTGTGATCTAGCGAAGGCGCTACGTGAAAAATGACATAAGTACTTACTTTTTGTAGGACCAAAAATTAATAAACGTCATTACTAAACAAAAAAAAAATAAAAAAATTATGGGACTACCATTTATTATTTTCATTGACCTTACAAAGTTGACCACTGATCACATAAGCCACATAAGCTTGTCTTAGGAAATACATATCATTGGATCCACATAGACTACACAAACAAATTATTATATGCACAAACATTCAAACTACGAACAAACATCTGTGTACAATACAAATATTTGTGTTGTCTTGCTGTGCCGATCGGGTCGACTGTTATATTGTCCAATGTAGTAGTACTACTATTATGTCGTAGGATCTCGTAGCGCAAAATGATATTGCTACGAAGCTTTAAGTGTAGAGCTTTGTAGCAGCTCGTAGCAAACATAAAGTAGTGTTTTTCTTATCTTATTACGTAAAAATACACAATAAATGTTTGAGGATACTGTTTTTCTTTTTATAAGGTACAACTTTATAAAAAAATAAAAACATTTTATAATTTTAAGGTTGATATTTTTAGATGATATTTTTTATTTTAGTCTAGTTGATAATTTTTCCATACAAATTTCGGGGGGTTTTACACATGATATCATTTTTTCTCATTATTAATTTTGTCTGTATGGAAACAGAATAGTAAAATAAAAAGCCATTAAAAAGTTATGAGCCCACAAAGATTCGTTTAACCAACTATTTTTTACGCAAATTTGGGCGTAAGTAAGTAATAAGAGAAGTGTAAAATTTACCTAAATAAAGTGGACACCGATAAAGCTTAATTATCGAAAAATTCAATAAACTTTATTCGTAATTGATTTATGCAGTGGTTTTTTCATAGAACTCGATTTTCCAAAGGACTTTTCGTAATTTTTTACGCGCTCATTTTACTAAAATAGTTCGGAACGGTGTTTGTGTGCGTACGAACTAGACGTCGTGCATGTAGACTAGCGTCTTTACTGCTCATCACTGATACTATCTCTGTCGGACACGATGCCAGGTGAGACAGTGTGCTTTTTGACCACGCCCACCAGTGACTTCGAGCCCGCGACTAGTTCAACCTTAAGTTGGGTATCTTCTAGATCTTTTAACACAGCTATGTCGTTTTCTCGAAATAATGATCACCAATCCTTTTAATATTTCACTATAGCAAGGAGGCAAATTGAATCAAAACTATGGGCTTCAGAAATCAAAACTATTGACTGTGACATTCAGATGGATGTGTTACGAATCCAAATAGCAGTTTCAATGTAACTCCGTTCTTGTATGTATAAATTGGAAAATGTATTAATAGAGAGTCCTGGCACCCATAACACAAGTTTAATCTTAGCCAGGGTGCCAGTGAAGATAGTCAGTGATATATGCAAATATGTAAATAGTGAATTTGAAAAAAAATTACTATTTATTTATTTCTTTGAGAATCCTTTCAATCCAAAAGTCGACACTTACGTAAAATAGTAAAACTGCACATACCTACATCTATAACAAAGTCTACTTTTATTCAATTTCAATCAAAGTTTTGAGCTTGCTGTTGGGATTTTCATTTATAGTTCGTTAGTTCGACAATCTTGATTGACAGTCATCTCATGTAAATGAAAAGCAATATCATATTTCAATCGGAGCTTTTAAAATTCGAAAAGTCTACATTTCAGCAAAAAAAAAAAAACTATTTTTTTTTTTACTCTAGATTTGGAATATTTTGTTTGTCAGGTAAACACAGTTGCACGAGTTGACAAGATAATGCTATGTCATCAGCAAATATCTCTTATAATATTTTGAGACAAAGAAAAACAAACTCGTATTTTCACAAAGAAAAACATGTTGGTTAAATTGAGTTTTTCGTAATAACAACATTAATTTCTTAAGTTTACTAAATATACAAAATATTTTACTACGAAGAAATATTATGAAAATATGAACCCTGAGGCATTACTAGAAAATATACTAATCTCCATTGTAAGCATTTTTGGGTTCGAAAGAAACATGCACCATTACATTATTAATTTCATCGCAAAAGATATGTCTTGTTTACAAAGAAAACGGGAATATTATAAAAAATAGAAGTTGATATTCAAATACATATTTTCCTAATTTGATAACAGTATTTTTATCGTATTACTTATTCAGTTCAAGTTTCAAGACTCATTAGTGTCAGTAAATAATTTATTTCTAGTGTTATAGTTCTGGCGTTTTAGCATGGAAACAGCGGTCATTGCCCTTTCTCTAAAATCTCTCCGAAGGAACCGAAACGATAAACTATGTACGGTATTTTGTTACTGGAATAGGTTGAAGATCATGATAGATATTGATTTGGGACATTAACGGACAATAGTTTTAAGTTTTTGAAATAACAAAATGCTAGAAAATGAAGGTGGGTCAATGACCGCTATTGCCATGCTCAAACCTGACAACTATACTAAGAAACCTAGCTTTCCTTGGGTACCCCAAGTACCCATATTCAAGTAAATAAATAATTTTATTTGTTTTTGAACAAAATATTATGTTGCTAGCATAAAAGTTGTAAGTGCGAACTATTGTATACCATACCAACATCTATTTTGTAGAAAGATACATGGTTGTTTACAACTATTTGTTTTTTTTTTATTGATACTTAAGCTAATGGCTTAAGTTTTGGTAGTAAAAATTTCAAATTCAAAATTCAAAAGTCATTTATTCAAACTAGGCTGAGAATCAGCACTTTTCGAACGTCAAAATTACATAAGACAGTCCCCCAAAAACGCCCATCCTTCACCACTTCCTAGTGCCTTTACCTGGGAAGAAGAAGTGGCGCAACAAACTCCCCAGCAGCACAGCTCTCTGTTCAAGTTAGAAAAAAATGATTCTATATAATAGTATGCAAAATAATTTACATTACGCAATATAAAAATTAATTTAAATTTTGTCAGCTAGCACACGCCAATATACCAATCAAAAACATTGAGAATTATAGCAGAAATAAAAGTATAAAAACTAAACGTAAACAGAACTAAATATCTAAATAAAAGCCTCCAGGCATAAAGGGCCCGCTTACATAAAGCTATATAAAGCAGTAATTGGAAGTTATTAATGATAAACTAGGACCATCGAGGTAAAATAAATAAACAGTTAATTACTAGTAACAATAACAAAACCATGATAAAGTAGGTAACTTAGAATAGCTTGTTACCACATCTGATGTGAGGTAAATTACCATTCCAATACGTAAAAACATAGCAAATGTCGTTTCAGTACAATTTATTTCGTGTTATCACTGGCAATTTTTTTTAACATTTACAACATTACAGACATAGATTTACGTTATTGCACAGTTAAATAAAAAACAAATATTTACAATAAGCAAAGAATAACAGTAAGAAATTATACACAAAACTAGATACAAATAACAATAACATACATAACAAATAACAATAAAATAATATTGGCACAAAAAAAAACTCGACTTGCGTCCATCATCTCCCAGAATCTCAAACATGCACGTTTCTCATACTGGCAATAGACTGTAAACCACATAACACACACGAGCAAAGATTAAAACATCTTGGACACCATGTTACGACTTGATCCATTTATTTACATTTATATCCAGTGCAGCCATTTATAACGATTTCAACTAATCTCATAAGTCCCAGTCATTGACACCCAGGTTATTGCGTTCAACTTCACAAACAACCTCATTGCTCTTACATTTTCGGTAAATATTTCATAATTTACGCAAAGTAAATTTTCAAAGCCATTTAAAATGTTTTAAACGGTTTATAATCCGACTTTTGTGGTAATTATTATCCTTTTTTCAGATGAAGAGATGGAGGAAAAGGACTGAAGATATTAACATCAATTAGAATGGCGTCGGCTATTATGATGTAGACAGGTATTCTCGCGATGCCAAAACGTTTATAGTAAGTAAATGTGATTATAATAAACGGTTGTATGTCCATTTACCGTAGAGAAATGAATCAAAATCAATGTTAAGTGATATTGAAACGTAGAGAAAGAATTAGAATAGATATCTGTTGATGTAGAAGAAAATGAATTTATCCCATAGAAGTTCTAATTGTTTATAGATGGAGTTTGATTTGTAGCAAGTAGTTTGGATAATCCAATGTATTCTCATATCATTGCCATACATTTCCTACGTCTATATACTTTACTGAGCCTGTATTTTGTCAAGGTTATATACAATGTTACTTCTATTTACATCTTGGAATACGCACACTTCAAATTCAAGACTTATTCACATCATGTACATATTATATACTTATTAATGTTGTATAGTAATTGTTGTCTTTTACGATAAGTGTATTTAAACCTGTCGTCGTGTCTAAACAATTTGATATGTTAATATGGATTCTAATACATATACTGCAAAGAGTCACGATTTGTTGAAAACGGATGAATGTTACAAACATTCTTTTGTCGGACAATAATGTAGTTGGAAAAATAATATATATTATGTATGCGAAATACAAAAAATATAATTTCATAGAAGGCACAAGATCCAAAATATTCTATAATATATAATTTGTTATATTTGTTACATGAAATTGTAAGATGAAAATGAAGCTTTAAATCGTGTTAAAATTAAAATATATCTAAAATATATCAATGTATTTAAAGTATATATTATATTAATAAGTTTAAAATTACATATTATAAAATGTTTATAAAATGATAAACAATGGAAATTGATAAATAGAGCTGTCAGATGCATTTAAAACGCAGCGCATAAAATCGTTTACAAAGCGGTCGTGCAGTGGACGGATCATTTTAAAATTAATATATTTACTACATTGCACCCTTTGTACGACGCGAGCGTTTTAAATTGAAACAAAAAAAAGATAATTGTAAAAGTTATTTATTTCAATTCGGATAATCCTTTACCTTTTTCAATCGAATATAGCTTAAATAAAATTTGATATTATTCAATTAAATTGCTATTTTATGAAAATTATTTGTTCTGGAAAACATTTATCGATGTATACCCTATATATCTAATTGTAAGATTAATATTAAGGTTAGATACCCTCTCTATGCCTGCTAATTTTCTACTGTTATTGTATTGTGTCACTCAAAGTTCCAGATTTCCTAAATGATGATGTTTTTCTGACACGTTTCCATGATAAATGGTTTAGCCTGTAACACGATGACGTGCGGATTCAGAATGAAAATATTTGGTAAGAAAGTGATATTAATCTGCGGTTACGAATTCTCATGTCGGATCCAAGTATATATTCTAAAAATTTAATTTAGATATAAACATATCTATGTAATGTAAAGTGTATATTGATTGGAGAGAAAAAAAATCAATGGGGAAAAAAGTAGTATCTAAATGCGAGGTTTTCCTCGAAATATAACTTTCTTTAAAAATAATTGATCGTACGTACAGACAAGAATCCCTTGCGGCACTTGACTTCACTTCCGTGTTTTGGCACCATTGTTGCCGGGGCCCTTTTTTCCAAAACTCCCTTTGTGAGCTTTAAGACAGAGGGTCGTAATATCCTTTATCTACACCCACGCTATAAAACCTCTATAAAAGTTTCTGGAACAGTTAGCTTATTGGCAACATTATAACAGCCAGTGTCAAAGTAACCATTACCTCATCCAAACTAGTGTTGGAATGTTGAACTAAATTTCATTACGCAACTCGTTTCAATGTTCAAACGGGGGACAGCAGCACCCGCTACACGCATGTGTCTGTGATGTGCTGCTGCAGGCGATATACATACGTGGACTTGTACTGAATTTCGTGGGAATTTCTTTATTCTTGATCTTGAATTACAAACACCTAATGGTTTCCGAAACTTTTATAGAGGATTCATATCATGGGTGTTGATAAATTCTTGTATGCAACTGTTATAATTAGGTATTAAAACACTCATGTGATACTATTATTAATTTTATAAACCCACATTCGTGTTTTAATACCCCTTATTATACAACAGTTGCATAAATAACTATTGTAGTCCAAGAAAGATGCATTTCTTCGGCTTCAGTGAATCTGTATTTACGATCAACAACAGGTCATTGAACTTGCAACATAAAATACTCTCGAAGTGAAAAATCTGTATGATATTAAATATTTTTCTTTAAAAAATTGAATTACAAAGATTATGGAAATTACAGTACAAGAGACGGTTGAATGGGAGGTAATATTTTTGTATGAGATTAGGATACTTGTCGTTAACGTTGCTAAGTCTTTATACTGTAACACTGTATAGATCTAAGTGAATGTAAGTACTTATACTGATTTATGAAATAAAATGTTGACATTTTTTGTATTGATTTTTCATTTTCCTCTCTGACAATGTCTCAAAGTTTTAAGCGAACGACAATACTGCGATGAAGAATTCCTTATAACTGAAACAATTACTGAAAACCAGCTTCCACCAGCGGTTTCATCCGCGTGCTATTTTTATAAATTACTAGCTGCGCCCCGCGGTTTCATCCGCGTAAGTCGATCCTGTGGGAATATCGGGATAAAAAGTATTCTATGTGTAAATCCAGATTATAAACTATCTGTGTGCCAAATTTCATCCAAATTAGTCTAGCCATTTGAGCGTGAAGAAGAGACAAACATACACACACACTTACAAACTTTCGCCTTTATAATATTAGTGTGATAGCCTATGTTACTCAGTGATAATATGGCATTCTACTGGTGAAAGAATTTTTTAAATCGGCCCAGTAGTTTTTGAGTTTCTTCATTACAAACAAAAATACAAATCTTTTCTCTTCATAATGTCAGTATAGAAATACAAAACGAAAGTCATATTTCTTGTGGCAAGTACAATATCCGGGGGGCCTACTACCAGCTCATAAAGCAGTATTATTTTAATATTACTTCAGTTTGGGAAAGAGATGAAGCTCTAAAGGACGTATAGCTCCATCTCTTTTTCTCCCACTGAAGTAATATTAAAATAATTCTGCTTTATGAGCTTGTGGTAGGCTTGCAGTTTTTTATTTTTACCCTATGATAGAATCAAAATCAATCTGCCTAACTTTTCCCAACTATGTTGGGGTCGGCTTCCAATCTAACAGGATGCAACTAAATACCAGTATTTTACATGGAGCGACTGACTATCTGATCTCCACAACCCAGTAACTGGGTAATACGAGGTACGATCAGGGTAACGTATATCTAAGCAATTTGAAAAAAAAATCCTGTGCACACGACCCTTTTTTTTCGTAGGTAAGGCTTACTATAGCGGCCGAGACCTGCAAGCAAGAATAGTCCTTACAGTGTACAGATATGTATTTCTTCGATAGTACCTTGGTAAGACTGGTTGTCAGATTTTCGGGCTTGTGACGACCCGTAACGACTGTCAAAGATCTATTTATGACAGCCGGGACCAAAGGCTTAACGTTCTTTCCGAGGCACGGAGGAGTCTCGGTATATAAATATGGTCACCCATCTACGGACCAATCCCGGCAAGCGTAAGTTAACTTGATGGATTGATCCGTGCGGCTGTTATTAGCCACAAGTTCCTCACCCTATCTATACTTCTATATCTATATTATAATATTATAAAGAGGAAAGATTTGTATTTTTAACAGACTTCTAAAAGGAGGAGGTTATCAATTCGGATGTTTATATTTTTTTTTAAATGTATGTTCGGGCATAACTCCGTCATTTATAAATGGATTTGCAAAATTCTTTTTTTGTTTGAAAGAGTATGCTCTCGAAGTGGTCCCATTGTCATCTGGTCAGGATTTGATGATGGGATCCTGGTGAAATCGAGGGAACTCTTCAAATATTATAGGCACAACTATAGCTATTTGGGTATTTTTTATAGTAACTCGTGCAGTTGCTCTTGGAAAGCACTATTTGGTGAAGTGGAACTGATAATGAAGACCACAGATGGCCATCCGGACTATTCAATAATAAGTATTTAACGGGTTGCGATTCGATTACTTTAATATGTGTCAAGCAATTTATGCTCGTCACAATGCATATGGATAATTGAAGCTTATGGTGAAGTACCAGGAGAACTCCTTAACGATTAACCTGCCTGCATCGGGAAAAGCAATATTTTGTAAAAAGTGATGAGCATTAGGCTAATGTAACATAGATAAATTACAAATTGAACCACTAAAAAGCAAGAAATAAACCCTTTTTTACAAAAAAAAAACAACCGACTTAAAAAACCACTACAAAGTGAAAAATAACTTAAATTTTGGAAGTCGGAGGCAAATAACAAAATACAAAACCAAAGACACCGACTTCCGAAATTTAAGTTATTTTAATGGATAGCTACATTATCGGCGAGTACGGACGAGAGCGGGAACGGGAATAACGCGGGTGAAAACGCGTGACGTCTGCGAGTGATAGTATAAAGAGATAACTCGCTAGTATGCGTATGTACCAAACGTGAGTCGTTCAGCGAGAGTTCTTGTCACTGCGACTAATGAGTGCTCGCCGGCGGTGTGAACAGTCAACGATCAACTATTAAGAGGATATTTGAAATCTTTTATCGTAGGCAAAGACAGGTTGTTTTAGCATCCATTGGTTCATAATGATTTAGTGATTGAGGCTTTTCAAAATAAGTCAAAGTCAGAAACATTTATTGCGAATTAAGCAATAAGAGCAGCAATTTTCAGTGTTCAGTGAGATACAGATAAAATCCTTTAGACGACCTTCACACCTGGAATAAACTGAGTAGAAGGTAAGTGTACTTTCAGTACCAACCCAGCAACAACTTTTATAAATCTGTAAAGCAATAGCTGTCACATTGACAAACGACAGCTCACGACGGTGCAAGCATATTGAATTTAAATTGAATCCCGACCGGACTTACAACTGTAATTCAGAAGGTAATTTCGTTGCAATACGGTTTTGCCTTGCTACGTGAAGACTCTATTCAGTAAATATGATAAATAGATATATAATTCTATTTTACTATCTAATAGTAGAAAGGAAGAAACATCAATTTCATTATAGTAGAAAGGAAGAAACATCAGAAAATATGTGTGGTTTTATGAAACCACGGTAAAAGTGAAACTTCTATAGGCGCCGCCATATTGGCCTTGGCTGCTCTGACGAGCGCCTTTCACTTTATCCCTACTCCGCGGCCGACCGTCACGCGACATCACACAGACGAAAAAGTTTGAGACGATGTAATAAAAGTTTCACTTTAATAACATACTCGTACATTATAATAGTGGAAATGGTGATCATGTCGCTAAAAGCAATTTTTTGCATTTTTTTTTCTTGACGTAAATCATCGACAATATCGTTTATTTTTATAATTGAAATTATTATTAATCCAATAACTAACTTTCAGTTTATATTAGGATAAATACACTATTAAAAAAATACAAAATCCATGTCAGCATTACTTAAAGTCCCATCTTTTTAATAACACAAGCGCACCTTAGTACGTGTCACATGCCACTTCCAGCTGCGCGTGTTCCGTGTATATTAACGTTTTGTCCTCAGTACATTCTATCCTATCCTAAACGAGCTATATTTGTATATATAGATAAATATTTGTAATCACGTTCTGGAAAACGTCTAAATTCTGGTATTCAGCTGCATCCGGTTAGACAGGATATAGTTGGGAAAAGGCTTATTTATTTATTTATAGTAGTTTATTTTCACAAAACGGCATACTTCAAAGACAAACATTGGAGAGGTCGGTGCGCCATCTTCGACGGAGACACCATGGCTTGTCTGCGTGAAGTAGCGCAACTCCGTGCCACTAGCAAATCTTCGTACAGCAGGTGTAGATCGTGATGCAAGGGCAGTAGCATCCACCGCAACACCCACCACAACAGCCACAGCCTTCGCACATTTTTTCCTATAGAAGGTAAGTAGCTTAAATAAGAGCCTAAAATAGGTCGAAAGTAGACTAAAGAAGTTGTGGTAAGTCACTATTTTTCGAATGAATTTTTAAAAAGATTTGCAATGTTTTTTTGGGACTTTATATTTGGACTTTTGTGAAAATTTACGCGAGCGATTTGATTGTACTTTGAGGCTAGGCAGATTGATTGATATTCCGGAAAACGGCTCTAACGATTTCGATGAAAGCTACAATAAAGGGGTTTACGTTGGAGAAAAATCGATCTAGCTAGGTGTCATCTGGAAAAATTAGTTTTCTCCGTATTTTCATCCGAGCAGAGCTCGGTCGCCCAAAGTTTTGAACAAGATGGCTACCTTAGAATAATGACACAGCTGCATGGAATTAGTAAGTACCTACTATCATGGTAGCATGGAATTCGTATGTACTTACTATACATAGAATTAGTATGAATTATCCTATACTATTAAATGAGCATTATCTATTTCACCCGAGCAGAGCTCGGTCGCCCAGGTACTTATTATTATACTGTGCTTTCATCATCAGCCTATAAATGTTCCCACTGCTGGGACACAGGCCTCCTCTCTGTGAGAGGGAGTGGGCCGTAATCTACCACGCAGGCCCAGTGCGGGTTGGTAGATGTCACATGTCTTCGAATTTTCGGTTCTAGGACATGTCGGTTTCCTCACGATGTTTTCCCTCACCGTTTTGAGAGCAGTGGTGATGAAATAATTTACACAAAGTCTGGGTTCGAACCTACGACCTACAACTCGTAAGTCGCGGCCGTTACCACTGGGCCACCACTGCTCTCTGGGCCACCACTGCTCTGCACCACTGTACTGTGCTTTGGCTGAGTTAAATTATTAACAAGTACCCTACACTTGTCTTCTTGAAAATTGATTTCATTCTTTTTTAAATTTTTCGTCAAAACTGTTACTGTGTGGCGATCAAAATGTTTTATTTTAAGTTTATTACTTCTTAATGTAAGTGAACTATAATCAAACGTTAGTTAATTAGGTATAATATTCTTACAAGCCGTGCGCCCGATGGGATTAAGACGCAGATATATGACAGTGACCTTGAGTGGTTAGCTTGCGTGTTCTGTACTGAGCTCACGCAACGCGTCGTACGTCCAGCCAGTAATAGGACTCGCCCAGCAAGGAGCGCTGTCCCAAATAAGACACATTATTAATTTATTACATGTAAAACAAAAAGTATTTTAATAAAACACGTATACTAAAATATCAGTAATTTAATTATCTTTAATATGGTGAAGTTTTCAGAAAAATACGCTTGATGGATTTTGCGACATTCTCAGTTTTTATCCGCGTTGGATTTAACTTTACAAATTAATTTTACTATGTAATATAAACATAATCAAAAATATGCCACATATATTTTGTCCAAATCACTAATACTACTCGTTCAGACTTCATCTTCAGTATAAAATCATTAAAAGTCAGCTATCGTCCCCTTAAACATTGACAAAAAACCAACTCTCACATAAACGCGCGCCAGGGGGCCTAAAACGGCTGCTTTGGTGGAATCTATGTTATTGATATGAATCACACAAACTGTCACAAACTGACAATTCATAATATTATCTGCGTTCAATTCAATATTACGAAATTCATCTGTTTGACAGTTTTGTATTATAATAAAATAACATTTAAACTGTAGAAAAAAAAAAAAAAACTCATATGATTAATAAAAACTGTAAAGAAAAATTACGGTCTTCATTTTTTCATGCGGTAATTCTTACACCAAATATGATTCTGATATGAATAGAATTGAATATGATTCAACTAAAATATGTGTCACCATAGAGGAATTGCTGGGAATTCAGAAAATGAATTGCTTTTAGAGGAATTGCTTAATGTGGCCGTTTTAGATCCGCTGTACACCGTACGTGTGTGTGCTGTCTCACGTAGTGGCCGTGTTGTGACTCCGTCAACTTTCATCGTATTTAACATCTTTTGCCATTTACGGAACTCTTGTGCAGATTTTCATGCTTCTGGATCCCGCAGCTGGGCTAGGCGTTGCCTATCAGTGAATTTGTTTAAGATTTCTATTAATTTGTAGATGGTCAGATAGATGCTCAATCCCCAAAACAATATGAGACACATACACGTGTGACGTGTGTGAGGAAATTCAAAAAGATGTACACAAACTACTGTTCCTCGGTATTTCAACAGTCTGACGTTTTAAACGTTATTAGAAATAGTTAATTGATTCAGGCGTGACCTTCCAGAAATCCATTATAAAATACAATAGACGTAGATAATATTTAGTAATCTATTCCGCTTAATTATTCCTAAAGAGTCATAAAATCTGCGTCCAGCGCTCGGCGTGGCAACACGCCGTGTTCGGGTTCGCGAAGTCAATCACCATCTTAAGGATGCCTCGTTGAGAGGTTTTTTATGACTCTTTAGGAATAGTTAAACGGAATAGGTTACTAAATATATTCATTTCTATTGTACGATATTCGAAGTAACACGTTTAACGAAACACTAAGATACTGAATATCTACGTCAAGGTTCTTCAAAGGAGGGAAACGCTAGACATAATTTACCTTTCACAATCTGCCTTTGTACTCAAATTATAATGTTGTATCTAAATGTATTTTACTGTGTGAACATAAATAATAAAATAAATCTAAAACAACGTGCGTCTAGTGCTTGTAAAATAAACAGAATATTATTATAATGGAGCCGAGAATTTAATGACAATTGTATAATTGCATATCACATGTGTAAGCACTGTGACCATGTTGTACATTCCATAAAGCTACCATTTACTGGGTACGTCTTTCATTGACTTGAATGTGCCCTGGCGGCTGAGAGTATGCCATGCTCACTCAAATGTCTCGCTGATGGTGGCGTGTGTGTTGGATCATTGAGTTCCCTTCAAAATGGTTGAGCTAAATGGTGCTGATCCATGCGTCATGTTCGTGAACGGGCGCCGTCAGTAGGGACTGGTCATCTCTTAGCTGCCACGGTTTATTTTAATTTATTTAAATTTTTGAATTGTTATTATATTTTTATTACGGACGCTTTTAACGTGCACGTCTTTCTACATTGTTCTCACATGTATAAATTCAACACGAATGATGTAACCAATAATTTGAAACAATGTTTAGATTTAAAAGAGTGTCCGTGGAGTTTCTTGCCCGTCTTTCTGACTGCCTGACCCCTTGACAATTCAAAAGTACCTCTAATTGGTTTATTTGAAATAAATGCTTTGAGTTTGAGTTGAGTTTGAAATGCTCACGCGTTTCATTTAAACTACTTGTAGTCATTAACCCGTATTCCAGTGTGATTAATGTTTCGGGTACCCGAATTCGAGTAAAGTCTTTCAAGCACCCGAATACGGGTTAACGACCAAGTGTAATGGCACCTCAAAACTAACATACAAGACAAAGGCACATCAATTCTAGAAGAACAAACAATTCCTGGCAAAAGTATTGAACGAGAGGGATAAGGTGCGCAACTTTTCTAACTTGTTTTTCTTAAGACAAGTCGAGGATATTGCTTTAACTACGGTAATTATTAGATCTCACATTTATTTTTCTAAAGAACCCGATATTTTTAAGCTATTGCATAGCTTTTATCGCGGTCTTTGAGCGCGGCGACCGAATTAAGAAATTCCGTAACGAAAAAAACCTAACACCCCCCACTCTGCCTACCATGTAATGACGGTTCCCATGACACCGTGATGTTGTCATAGGAACGTAATTTTTGTTTTATGTCATAACGTCATCATCCCAAGTGTAGCGTTGACAAATAGGAAGTATGGAGGTTACAAATGCTATGTAATAGCTTTACCGCGGTAGTCCCCGAGTGCCACACGTTTTTTTTAAGCTATTGCATAGCTTTTATCGCGGGTTTTGAGCGCGGCGACCGAATCAAGAAAATTCGTAACGAAAAAAACCTAACACCCCCCACTCCGCCTACCATGTAATGACGGTTCTCGTGAAAACGTGATGTTGTCATGGGAAAGTAATTTTTGTTTTATGTCATCACGTCATCATCCCAAGTGTAGCGTTGACAAATAGGAAGTATGGAGGTTACAAATGCTATGCAATAGCTTTACCGCGGCAGTCCCCGAGTGCCAAACGTTTTTTTCTAGAAACCGTATAATTTCATTCTGTTTTTCTTTAAAACAAGTCATATACACATCAGAAAATATGATTAAATTTTTTCTGTTTACTTGAAATTGGAAAAACACAGTTTCCAAGAAACTAAGACGAGGATCTTGTTAGGTTTCGAAGTTGACAGCAAGTTACGGAAGTTTCATTTCGCTTTTGATTTGTTGTTACATAATGTTGAAAGTCAATATAATAGTATAGCATAATGTTGTATACGAAACTAGCCTTTGCCTGTGTGGATGTCGGACAATATTCTATGTGAATGTACTACCGGGATTAAAATGACCGTATGTGTTAATCCAGGCTATAAACTATCTGTGTGTCAAATTTCATCTAAATCCGTTCAGCCGTTTTTGCGCCAACCGGACAAAAATTTTTGGGATCGGACTCGTTCTTTTTTTAAATATTCAATGTACAGTTTTGACTTCGTTAGTTATATTTTATTATATACTAGCGACCCGCTCCGGCTTCGCACGGTTATAAACCGGGTTATTATACATATAAACCTTCCTCTTCAATCACTCTATCTATTAAAAAAAACCGCAACAAAATCCGTTGCGTAGTTTTAAAGATTTAAGCATACATAGGGATATAGGGACAGAGAAAGCGACTTTGTTTTATACTATGTAGTGATTTATAGATATGAAGAAATGTGTCATATATTTCTGAGAAACAATGATAAGATGACAACGACCCATAAAAGAAAATGAGCAAATGTGGTCCAAATAATCACCACTAACAAGACCTATGTAACTAAATAAATAGTTTAATACCGCTACTTCACCCGGTTCTGTGCTTCCCGTATCCAGCGGATTCCTGCGGCCTGCACTAGGTTATCAGTCTATCTTGTGGGAGGCCTTCTAACGCTACGTCATATATTTTTTTCTACTTAATATTTTTGTAACACCGATACTCCGAAATATGTTAGTGTACTCTAGAGTGGCACAATTTGAACGAAACTCCACTCCTTTCGGGCTCATCAGCCATCTGTTCTGCGAAAAATGTACCCTAGCCACTGCCACTTATTTATTTTACACCAGAAAATACATAGCATTGTTTATTTATTTAAGGATCACCAACAAGATACATGACAAGTATCTTTTACAATAATAAAATTTGTATAGTAAATAAGTTACTCTATAGCAGGTAACCACAGCTTACACAATCATTATCGAGTACACAAGTTCTGAATACATAATTAAGTTAGTTAGTTAGTCCTATTACATGGGACTTAAACATAACTGGCGAAATGTGGGTGTACTATAGGTATACCTCTGCCTAACCCTTCGGGGATTACAGGCGTGATGTTATGTGTAGTGTTGTTAATAAAATACATAAGAAAAAAACGAATGTCTCAAATCTTAATATACATGCTATTATCAAAGATTTTGCCCACTTGCTGGAGTGTCCTAGGTACCCGTTCACCAGCACCTTGGATGACCTAAAGAATGCCACTAATACTGCAATCAACGTGGTCACCTATTGGGCTCATATCATCATCTGCCTAGCCTTTTCCCAACTATGTTGGGGTCGGCTTCCAGTCTAACCGGATGCAGCTGAATACCAGTATTTTACATGGAGCAACTGCCTATCTGACCTCCACAACCTAGTGACTAGGTAACACGATACCCCTTGGTAAGACTGGTTGTCAGACTTTTTGGGCTTCTAACTACCCGTAACGACTGTCAAAGATCTACAAATGACAGCCGGGACCAACGGCTTAACGTGCTTTCCGAGGCACGGAGGGGACTTGGTATATAAAGATGGTCACCCATCCACGGACCAACCGCGGCAAGTGTAGCTTAACCTGATCGATCGACCCGTGCAGCTGTTATTACTTAGCCACAAGCATTTAGGCATTATTCCTGGGCACCTACTGGGCTCATATAATATACTAGCATAATTATAAAGAAGAGTACCGTCGACACGAAAAGAAGAAGAACATCAAAGCGACACGACGCCGTCGCCGGCTGCTTGCAAAAATGCACGCGCTTTATAAGTAATGTGGCAAAATCAAGCGAAGACGGCGCGGCAACGGAGCGTCAGTGGCGCGGTGGCGCCGCGGTGGCAGCGCGGTGGCGGCGCGGTGGCGGCGCAGCGGCGGCGTCGTGTACCTGAGCACTAAGACGACCGTAGGAAACCACTGGATGCTACAAGCACAGAACCGGCCGGAGTGGCGATGCTTGGGGGAAGCCTATGTCTAGCAGTGGTCTTTCAGTTGAAATGATGATGAAACGTCTCATGCTACTGTTTGTTATTCGTGTGACAATAATATTAGTAACGGTTAACACGTGCTCTTCTCACTCAAGATAATAATAAGGATGCGGGCATGAAAATTGCAGTGAGGAACGGTGGCAGAACGGGGCGAAGGAAATGGTGCAAAATTGTTCCGTCACCACCACTCCGGCTTGACCACCGCTCCTTGCTGCTGGTTTCATGTCCGCAGCCTGACTCTCTAACTGCAGATTAATTAACTACACGGTAACCTTCAAAGGAGAACAGCGCAAATATAATGACGTCATATTATTATGTCTTCACTTCATAAGAGTAAGTAGTTATAAGTGGGTCATGGTTGCTTCCTGTTTGTTCCTGAGTTTAAGGTAAACTTAGGTGCGGTTTACTACAAACGTTGTAATAACCATGTTAATATGGTAGAAGGGGCATGGCTTAATGTTTACTTGTCTTTCGAAGTATGTTAAGTGTCCATGGAGTTTCTTGCCCTTTCTTCTCCATAGGTATCTGATAATCATAACTGTCCTCTAGACCGAATTTCTGCCATGGCGACCAATCTCAGCGGAGACCAGTCTTCGGCGCGGGAAATATTATAGTGCACAAGTGTGTTCGCAGATACAGGTGCATTTAATTTTTCTTAGGCGCGGGCTTGAGGACGGTGAGCAATGGGTAGTTCGCCGTGAGAAAAAAATGTGCATTCTCTCGTCCCTCACTCTCATACTCCGATGGGACGGCAATCTGACACGACCGGAGAGAGACCAGGCGCAGGATCAACAGCTTAAAGTGCTTTCCGAGGCACGGAGGTTATCGCCAACTTCCAAAGTCCAGGCTGTTATATGTTACTAAGAAATTCCTAATGGAACACTTTTCCCGACCCGGGAATCGAATCCAAGACCCCACGCTCAGAGATGAAATTTACGCGGCAAGTACCTACTGCACTTTTGAATGGGCAACTAGCTTTATATTTCTAACTGACCGACTCCTAGAAAATTCAAAACTGCCTGTAAATGGTTGTATTTCCTACTTCCCTCTGTATATATATATTTATTTTATTTATCCTACTTAATAATATTATAAACTCAAAAGTTTGTGAAGATGGATGGATGTATGGACGGATGTGTAGCGGTTACACCGCCATCTACAAACTACGCATCAAAAGACATGACGTCACATAAATCCTGAATCGCGCAGTTAGAGTTTACCGCGCGAACGACATATATGAGACTACCTGACTTCAATCGTCGGGCAGTTGCTCGCCAGACACGACATCCGTCTGGTCGTAGGATCCTCCATTTTCTATAGAGGATGAGGGAACTTTACACCCTGTTCCTCATACCTCTAAATTGGTGACCCCGACGGTGTTACTATTTCACGCAAAAATGCATGTTTGGCACACAGTTTTTAACCTGGATTAACACATAGGATACTTTTTATCCCGATATTCTTACAGGATGGAGACTTTTGCGGGTGCAACCACGAGGCTCGGCTAGAATATTATAATTTAAATAAATGCTTTGAGTTTGAGTGTAAAAAGTGTCAACCATCCAAGTGTGACAATTTCGGTGGAGCATACGCTGGAGGTCTACCCGGCTTGGGCGGGGCATCGCCGTGTCCTCGTGGAGGCGATCGGCGGCGGTGATCTCTCGCGTCCGGCCCTGATTCGGGCCATGGTACGGAGCGAGAGGAAATGGGAGGCCGTCACCTCCTTCTGCGAAGTAGTAATGCTCGCGAAAGAGGAGGCGGAACGCGTGAGGCAAATTTCGCGCCCTCGCGCTCCTAATCGCTGCAGGAGGAGACGCCCTGGGCGTCGGGAATCACAGGCAGATTTCCGGCCATCGCAGGCACGGGCTTGCGGACGGTGAGCAATGGGTAGCTCGCCGTCCGATAAGGACCAAGCCCGGGTCGACAGCGCGTTGTATTCTACGCGCGCCTCAAAGAGATGTCAGCAGAATTGACGGGGTCCGCTAGGGCCAATGCCTGCCGAGGCTGCAAATAAGGGCTGAAAGGGAAATCGTGGCCCCCCGGCAACATGGCACCTGAAGGAACACGGGTGGGT
Source organism: Agrochola lychnidis (assembly GCA_963680765.1). NCBI lineage: Eukaryota > Metazoa > Arthropoda > Insecta > Lepidoptera > Noctuidae > Agrochola > Agrochola lychnidis. The sequence continues at coordinate 8,325,796 of OY796855.1, read as the reverse complement.
TTTAGTCAGTAAGAGTCTGACACGCCCTCCCGCTCCACCCAGAGCGGGAGAAGTTACCTATTTGATAATTTTCCACCAAAAAAAAAGTGTGACAACTTGAATGGGCAACTTGAAATTTTTAGATTGTTTTTCTATGATTTCCGGCAGTGAAATTTTACAGCGGTGCTTATCTAAAATCTATATGCTTTAAAAAGTCTGACTCATTCAAGATACAACAACTTGGGTGGGGTTTGTGGAAATTTCTTCTAATATAATATATTTTATTTCAGATCAAATTACAAGATCCATAACACCTATATGTGCAGCCGTATCCAGTGTGCCAGCATGGGGCTGTCCCACCTATCACACAATACACTCAGGATGCTGTGGGAGTTAGCACATACTCTACCGAGAATAGAAGCGCACCGTTTCCGCATAATGGCATAAAAACCATCAACCCTGGCCTCGGTGAACATCTCGGAAGCGCTACAAAAGCGTGGTAGACCCAACAGTATCCTGAATACATTGTTATACTGGACACGCAGGGCGTTTTATGCCCTCAGTGTGTACCTGACCTACAGACTAATGACCGACGTGGTACCTATTGAAAAAAAAAAAATGAAAATGAAAATGAAAATCTGTAGCGGTTGTTACAATATAATTTTATTAATTTTTAGGGTTCCGTAGTACACAAGGAACCCTTATAGTTTCGTCATGTCCGTCTGTCTGTCTGTCCGCGGTCTAGCTCCGAGACCCTTAGTACTAGAAAGCTGTAATTTGGCATAGGTATACATATTAATTACGCTGACAAAGTGGTAAAACAAAATTATGAAAAACTTTTTTTTTTAGGCTACCTCTCATACACGTAAAGTGATGATCTTTTTTATTTTATTTTTTAACCTATAGTGAGGGGTATCATTGGAAAGGTCCTTCAAAAAAATTGGGAGTTTGTGAAAACCATTTTTGGATTCAGGAATCCGTTTGCGAAATATTAAGCTTTAAAGTGCTTATTTTTGTTAGAGTCAAGTGTCCCCCCCCTGCCGGCTAAATGGTTGATTTTGGGTGTGTAAAAAAATCACAACAGTAGTTTATATAACGAAATTAAAAGGAAAACTATCACAGCTAAGTTGGCTTTACAAGTTAACGAGTAATAATCGACCAACTTAACTTTGCAGTTGCAAAAACATGTTTTCCCATACATTCCGTATGGGAGAACATATTTTTCAACTACAAAGTTAAGTTTGTTTTTGGGATAAATTCATCCCAACTATGGAACCCTTCATTGTGCGTGGTCCGACACGCACTTGGTCGGTTTTATAGTGAGTTTTTCGTTTCCCAACTTGGTTAAAATACTAGTAATTGGCTCCTTATAATATTGTTACAAGTTGGGTTTGAACTCACGTCCTCTAACTCATTAGTTTGCCCCTTAACCGTTGAGCTTACCGCTTATCTTTATTTTTCCCTAACTAAACTGTTGAGTTAGGTTAGGTTACTTTTTCCTCGGGGACGTCCGCCGCCCCCCATCCAGCAGGACCCGAGGTGGCGGCGCGTAGTGTTCCACGCGTGCCCCTATTTGACGTCGTGGGGGGAGTCTCACCTCACTCCCCCCGCGGGCATGAAGTGGCCCGCTTTTGCGGCACCAGTCGGGGATCATGGAAGGCGCACTAGATCTCATGATCCTCGGTCCAAGTGTGGGAAGGGAACACCGGGGTGGTTTTTAGTCAGTAGGAGTCTGACAGACCCCTTCGTCTGCCCCAGGGCGGAGGACATCCATGAGGATTTTGCACACCGGAACAAAAAAAAAAAGGTTACTTTTTCCTGCGAAATAGCCCTTGGTTCCACCACGGAACAAATAATTCTTCCTGACCTACATTTTCACAATAGTATCAAATTTAAAATAAATAAAAACAAGTCTTCTCACCTTACATTAAAAGGCTAAGTTTAGAGAGTAACAAAATAACGAGATTTTCTCAACTTTTCCCGTTCAGGATAACGTGAAAGCGAGCTGCGAGATCTATTCTCGTAATAATGATGCCTTTTGACATCGGATCTAGCGTTTAACGAGCATCACGGTAAGGTGATAAGTATATGGTTGTAGTTTTATATTTGTCCTTAGATTTGGTAGGTAGGTTTTTGGAATGAAGGTGAAGAAATTACAGGTATATGGCACAGTTCAGATCCAAATGTTACTACTAGCTGCGCCCCGCGGTTTCACTCGCATAAGTCTCGATCCCATGAGAATTTTGGGATAAAAAGTAGCCTATGTCCTGACCCAGGTCATGGTCTACCCATTTGCCAAATTGCATCAAAATCCATTCAGCAGTTTTAGCTAGTTTCGCAGTTAGGATTGAAACGCATCCAATTTGTAATGACTCTGGTATTACAGATGGTATGTTCTCCGAAATCTGAATAGGTAAATCTGACTGTTCTAGGTAGCTAACAAGTCAAACTACTCTACAAAAAATACCTTCATTAAAAATACGGGAAACGAAATGAAATGATATTTTTTATTCTGTAAATAGAATATTGTAATCACTTTTACCAGTACCTATTATAAAAAAAACAAGATCGAGTCGATATTTCCTATCTGACTATCCCTAAGACGAAATGGTGAAACAAACTCAAGGTTCAAATTCTTTTTTAAAGTCCATCTTGGTCAGGCCATATGAGGACCATGTAGATTAGTCTCCGAAATTGTCTTTTGAGGAAAAAACCACACAGATTTGAGTGGACCTGTCCAGGTGACTTGTCCACCAAGACATTATTTAATATTATTTTGTAGAATTAACCAATCACCATCCGAACTGAATGCGCCTTCTTAACATCTTCTTCTTCACATATAATTAATGTATACAAAATATTGTAAAACATTTTAAAAGAGTAACGGTGGAGTTTCTTGCCCATTCTTCTCCATACGAAAACTACTTTTTGGAAGGGGCGACTAGAATCAATTCTATTTTTTGTTTTTGACGTTCAAAAGTGCCTTTTTGAAATAAATTATTTGACTTTGACTTAATCATCAATCTTTACTACTTAAGGTGAAAATGATCTTCACGCAAACGCAATAACTTATATGGTCATAAAACCAAATACATTGTAAAATTGAAATGAATGAATGCAAATTTTCAAATTTATGCTATATCTAAGTTGTGTCGTACTGTACCTCGCCTAATAATTTTAATGCCCCATTTCTATTAAATGTTACCTTGAAAACGTTTCCTTGGGCGAGTCTTAAAGCCGTCTCTCAAAGCTATCCTTTTGATTCCTCTTATCTGACAAACAATCTAACTTCTCTTAAATAAAGGGAGATGTATGTTTGTTCAACTTGGTTCAAAGAAAGGTAAAGCGTGGTGCTTGAAGGTTCTTCTTCTAAATTAATGGTCGACGCGGAATGTACCGAATCGGTAACCAATTTTTTTCCGATAATTCTCTTAATTATTGGTATTTATAAGAACGAGATATCAGAATTTTCTTATCAATCTTAATCAGAAGTTTAACGGATATTCCAACAACTTTTTTTTTTGAAGTTTTAGAGATTTTTTAAACATTAAAAGTCAATTATTTATAAAACTTTATTATAAATTAGGAAGTGCCTCAGCTGCCGGCGCCGTCTCCCGTATTGGCTGCCGATGGCGGCGCCGGTTGCTGAATTGGCTGCCGGCGCTGACTTTGGATAAAAGCGGAAAACGGGGTTGGCAATTTGGCATATGTATGATAGGCGGGATTAATATATTTCCATATTCAATCATCATCTGCCTAGCCTTTTCCCAACTATGTTGGGGTCGGCTTCCAGTCTAACCGGATGCAGCTGGATACCAGTATTTTACATGGAGCGACTGCCTATCTGACCTCCACAACCTAGTTAGTACTAGGTAACACGATACCCCTTGGTAAGACTGGTTGTCAGACTTTTTTGGGCTTCTAACTACCCGTAACGACTGTCAAAGATCTACAAATGACAGCCGGGACCAACGGCTTAACGTGCTTTCCGAGGCACGGAGGGGTCTTGGTATGTAAAGATGGTCACCCATCCCGAGACCAACCGCGGCAAGCGTAGCTTAACCTGATCGATCGACCCGTGCAGCTGTTGTTACTTAGCCACAAGCCCCCCATTTCCATATTCAATAATTTCCATAATTCAATAATCAAGTACCTACTACCCAGAACCGAACTATGTAGTTAGATTGGGTTAAATATTTTTACTCGCAAAAACGACGAGAATATATAGAAATAAATATTTTAGTTAGGGTTAGTTAGTTTGGGTTCTGAATACTGGAAAGTTTTCCATAAATGCCGCGCCGCCGCCGGTGTCCATTATGGGAGCCAGCAGCGCCGGCAGCCGATGTTTTTAATCTCGGTTGCCGGCAGTAATGTACTGCCGGTTCCCAACGGCGTTATTTTTGGGTTCTGGCGCCAGCAGTGGAGGCACTCCCTATTAATTATGTTCTTCCCGTGAAAATCATTTAAGTTGAAGTTACGTGCAACATTTTGTAAGAAAGTAGAAAATGAGGTACTAAAGTAAGATGTTCGTCTGCGCATCTAATAAAATAAGATTTTAAAAACTGTTACCTACATTCCCATATTACATTAGCCAAGTCCTTATAAAATGCCACTAAATTGAGAAATTAACTTTTTAGTTCTCTTATCTTAGTCACAGCATCCAGAAACCCAGACTAATAAATTAGAGAGAATCTTAAAAATATTGCCGCCATTTTGGAAACACACAGAGTAAAAAATTAAATTATTAAAACAGCGAGACTATTTTTATCGTTGTCTGTAATCTAATAAATTGTATTCAATACATCAAGTGCTTTTTGGTTTTCAACGAAGCTTTTTAGCACTCGGTATTTTTTTCTGAAAATATCAAAATGATTGGCATTTTTATTATTCATGTAACTCAGTATATTGCAGCGGTATATATATAACATCACGTCTATAATCTCCAAAGGGTTAGGCAGAGGTGCTCCTATTGTACACCTACAGAACAAGTTTACGAAATACATTTAACTAAGGCGGTATGGACAGTGGCGTAGCGAGGGGGGGGGCGGAGGGGCGGACCGCCCCGGGCGCCACCATTAGAAGGGCGGCAAAAAAATATATTTCGTGCGGTCACTGGTGATCAGTCAGACAATTAATATTTCAAGAAGTTAGCTTTTACCCACTTGCACATATTGAATGTTCCTCCCGCCCAAAACAATTGTTGCAAATCACGAGTGCGGTCGGCCCTATGTTCTATGTTATGGGGTTTTGGTTTCCGTTACTTAGTCCGTAAGGTGGACCATTGTAGGTACGTGGGCTACAGCGGCCGTTTGGTGGTTATTCCAACCAGCCCACCTCCCTCCAGAAGTTAATTAAAACTCCTGGTCTGTTCAAAACGTCTGTAAAAGATCTGGGTGACCCGAGGGTTTCTGTTCTAATCTGGGTAACGCCTGTGCATTCAAAGAACACATGCGCGACGGTTTCCTCAGCCTCCATGCAGGCCCTGCACAGAGGACTGTCCGTTATGCCTATTGTGTGGAAGTGTTTGTTTAGCGAGCAGTGTCCCGTGCTGGTCCCCGTCACCAGACGCAGGCCGTTCCTGTCCAGGCGTAATAAACGCCTGGTTAGCCTGTTATCCAAAGATGGCATGGCTTCCTTGGACTGCCTGCAGCCCGGTGTTGAGGTCCACCAATAATCCGCTTGTGTGTGGGTGTACTCCTGTAGCCACCTACGTATTTGGTTGTAGAGGATTGGTACGATAGGCTCGTGTCCACAGACTGCCATGCTAGATCCCTTCTAGCAAGTTCGTCAGCTGCATCGTTACCTAGCGATCCGCTGTGTCCTTTTATCCATTGCAGTGTCACAGTGTTGCGGCTAGAAACAGTTACCTGCTCTAGTGCATTATGACATTCTAGTATTAAGTTCGAGGTAATATATTTTTTCCGTAAGGATTGGAGAACTGAAGCGCTTCGGAGAGTATACGAACGTGGGTGTCAGTAACTTTCCTGGCTTCTATGGCGTGGACCGCTTGTATGATGTCCACACACTCCGCCTGATAGATGGTATTGAACATTCTCAGCGGGCGGGATATATTTATGTTGAGGTCGTGTGAGAACACTCCGGTACCGGATTCGGTCTTCGATCCGTCGTCGGTGTATACTCTCAGCTCTTCCGGGCCTGAGTAGTCACACTGTTCTTCTGTAAGTATTATGTTGTAATGCTTTTAAAAGTGGTGTGATTTCGGGGCTTTGACGCAGGGTGATGCCATCATCGGCTTGATCGCATCTTCCTTTATACGCGTGTACTTAACTCTGGAGTCTTTGCTTAGGGTTCCTGATAAATGGAGTCTAAAGGCGGCCAGGGCCGCCTCCTCCCGCACAATGAGGTGTAGAGGTGGCTGTCCAAGCATTGCCTGTAGGGCGGCAGTGGGTGTGGTTCTCATACTGCTAGTGATTGCAACACAAGCAAATCGCTGCGTTTTTCGAGATCTCTTTGGGCTGCACTCAAGTCTGTCCTGGGCCACCAGACCAGTGAGCCGTATGTATTAAGTAGTTAGATGACTGTGGTGTATAGCCAGTGGGTGACCTTGGGGCTTATCCCCCAATTTCTGCCAAACAGTCGCTTGCACTGCCACAGGGATATGCTGGCTTTTGTTGTGATATAGTTGGTGTGTTTTGCCCAGTTCAGTTGTTTGTCCAAAAATATGCCCAGGTGTTTGGTTTCAATCGAGAGGCTAAGGGTTGTTCCAAAGAATCGTGGTAGTTGTAGTGTCGACAATTTCCTCTTTTTTGTGATGAGAATCAGTTCGGTTTCTGTAGATCACTTAGAGTTGGTGCTTGTCGCACCTTACCACTATCTTCAGGGCTTGACGTATGAGGTTGCATAGGGTATTTTCGTGGGTCCCGTTTATTATTATAGTTATGTCATCGGCGTAGCCTACGGTGAAATAACCTTTGTCATTGAGTGTTTTGATGAGGCTGTCTACTACCAGGTTCCATAGAAGCGGCGAGAGGACGCCCCCTTGCGGGCAGCCCTTCGCAACGATGGCCCTCGTAGTGTCATTTACTGTGACATTGTGATATTGGGCCTCTTTGTATATCTCCCAGTCGCCCGGGAGTCTAGTGTTTTTGGCTCTGTTAAATTGTTTGCGTAGCGCCTCTCTGAGTTTGCTAAGTTCAGCGTTCCACCAAGGGTTTCTCTCGTTCTTGGTTCGTGGGGCTCTTAGTTTGCAGCATGCGTGGTATGCTTCAGTTAGGTATTCTGATAGCTTTATTACGGTGTATTCTAATTGGACGTAGATTAGCAAAAAGGATTCAACCCACACTATGGTCAAAAATTTAAAAGGACCTTAAGATTGGTTCCTTTAGGACCTTTTTCATTTTTGACCATAGTGTGGGTTGAGTCCTTTTTGCTAAACTACGTCCAATTGTGCCTAATCTTTTATGGTTACTTGTGTTAGGTATCTAGTGAATAGGGAGGCCAAGAGACGTTTGTACCCGGGAACATTGGTGTGCCTCGGGTTTTGCCTCGATTCGGGTTTCTTAGTGTTAGTGGTAGTTAGTTTAAAGCGGATCCTTCTGTGATCCTGAGCAGGAAGGCTCGTCCGATACGTGCCAGTTTGTGATAAGGCTTGTTGCGTTTCGGTCGGCCCTTGTTTGTGTTTAGACGTGTACATGTATGGTGTGAATGTGTGTGCGCGGGGCGTATGCGGGCACGCACACTGTCACACCATGCATGTACAACGTCTAAAAACAACCAAGGGCCGACCGCGCTCGTGATTTTCAAGAACTATAGGTACTGTAAGTCCTTTCAAGGAAGTACGTGATGCTTTGACAATTCAAAAAAAGTTTTTATTTAAAATCTAACCTGTATAATGCAAAATAATGATGACTGTTCTTGCCGAAAAAAGTTCTCTAGAATTAATATATGTTATGTGTAGTATACATTAAATTGAAATACCTAAATAAAAGGGCGGCTAAATTGTCTTCCGCCCCGGGCGGCCGACACCCACGCTACGCCGCTGGGTATGGAGTATATTCCTTTTACCCCTTGATGTATCCAACCTTGTTCATGTTGGGAATGGTCGGAAACAAGGAGGGATCTAGCACTGGCGTCGTATATGCTTGGAGTGTTCTGGGGTAACATAAATAATCCAGCAGGGGATGGGCTTGTGTGTGCCAGATGGGTACGTGCAGCGCCGACGATAGCCCAACTTGTTCGCGGTGCCGCCTGGTTGAACTAAACTGTTGGACACTGGTGTGATTCTCTTGTACACCGAACTAAACTATCACTAAAATTCCTTACTTTTGAGTATGAGAATCTTAAAGCTATTCTGCAAAATAAATCTAATTTTAAAAATAATTTTGACATATCTAAATCGAATTTAACAATCGCGACTCCACACGTATCACGTGTGGCCTCGATGTGTTTTATATGGAATTTTTGACTTTTTGTATGGAAAAAAAATATCACCTACATGTTGAGTGTTAGGGGTTTAGTTAGGAGTATTATAAAAGGGGTCGAAATTTTCATTATTTTTGTGATTGGACGCACCATTTTCGAGATTTTTCTTTCGAGGTCAGTTACATATAAATCTATCCGTTTAAACGCGCCGCTCTCGCGCCGCTGCCGCCGCCGCCCCGCTGCCCGCAAGATTCGAGGCAGAGGCTTTAAAGCTTACATCAATGTCGTTTCCTTATGAACCTCCACCGTTATTGACAAAAAGGGATTATGACAACCCCTCTGTGTGTATTTTGCATGACAAAAGAAAAGGATTACTCACTTTCGTAAAGCCATCTTCGTCTTTATGAAATATGGAAAACAAGACCTTTATAATTTATGCTGTTGCATCTTAATTTTCAGCACCGATATTACATTTAGCGTTTCGTTCAAAAACAGAGCAGTGGTAACGGCCCCGACTTACGAGTTATATAGTCGTGGGTTCGAACCCAGGCAGGGGCTTTACTTTGTGTAAATAATTTCGTCACCATTGCTCTCAAAACGGTGAAGGAAAACGTGAGGAAACCGGCATGTCCTAGAACCAAAAATTCGAAGACATGTGACGCCCACCAACCCGCACTGGGCCCGCGTGGTGGATTGTAGCCCACATCCTCTTACCGAGGTCTGTCAGTGTCCCAGCAGTAGAAACATTATAGGCTGATTATGTTAAGCCTTTAACTGTCCTTAATGAGACACAATAGAATTTTAATTGTTGTCGATCTCCAGGAGAGCACCGGACTGTCAAGAGTTCAAATTTATTATTCCTTCTAGGTACACGAAGCATGTGAATTTTACGGCTAGGTTTGGATACAACATCATTATGCAGAAAAAATCATGCTTATTTTGGTACACAAAAATACAAATTACAAAAATATATATTTATATTTTTTAATATAATAATATTATAATGTCACAAACAGGCCAACAAAGTGTGTCTCCAGATTAAAACTGCATAACGGGGAAAACCGGGGTGATGTCGTGTTATGTTATTTTCACTCAAAAATAAAATGCGGTGTAAAATAACGGTTTATTGACAGAAACTATAAACAAGGTACCTACAATGTTTTAGTGGTTTGTCTGTAAAAGTGCCGACGTGTTTTATTTTACTTTTATGGATTTTAAATCTTTTGCTACAATGCATCTTTATTGAATAGCATGAAACATTGTAGTGTCATTTTCACCAAAAAAATAAACTCTTCAATTTTAAAATGACGTTTGGGTAAGCCCAAACGAGTCACCGCCCAGAACCACCGGTGGCTGTTGCCTCTTGCTGCGGTGTTGAGTACTGCTGCCGCTGTCAGCCACCCGTGTGTGACGAATCCACACAAAACCACTACAGAAAAAGCCATTACAGAGAGTCGCACAGTGTAAATACCTAGGGCATGTTATCACGGAGGACTTATCTGATGATGCTGAGATAGAGGGTGCAGAGGGCGTTGGTGGTTCGAGGCAATATGGTAGCCCGCAGGTTTGCGCGTTGTAGTAAGGATGTAAAAGTCTCGCTTTTCAAAGCGTACTGCCAAACCTTCTACACGTGCAGCTTTTGGGTGAAATATACTCAGAGAGCCTACAACGTCCTGCGCGTATAGTATAATAATGGATTTAGGATGTTGATGAGGCTTCCGCGCTTCTGCAGCGCTTTGCAGATGTTCGCGGAAGCTCGTGTTGACGATTTTTATGGTATTATGAGTTAGAGAACAGCGTCAATAATGGGTAGGTTGCGCGGAAGCTCCAACAGCATCCTAAAAACATTATTAGACAAAGTTGACAGTCCCTTTATAAGGCACTGGGTACGGAGGCACGTGCCAACGTGTGTTGGGCCACGTCAGTTTTAATTGTTTTAGTTTGTAACAGTTTACTAGCATAGTTTTTAAGTCACTGTTACCAACACTATATGGATTGTGTGTACTTGTATGTGTAGTCCGAAATAAAGAATATATTATTATTATTTATTAAAACGTATGAAAAAGCATGGGAACTAGCCGAAGTGTCAAAATACATAGATGGATGGATCCTGAGGGCAGGAGGAGACGAAGTGATAACGATAATGGAAAAGTAAAAAATGTATTGGATTGGCATAAGCTATCGAAAACCCTATGTAAACCCTATTGAAAGTCGTTGTTGAATTGTAAAGCGGTTGCCACTTTTCTGCCTCAGAAGTAGATTGATAAATGTCACTCCAAGTCCATTCTATGCGTCTCGGATTTTCTCTAAAAACTTACACAGCATAAAATACAATATACGTGGATATATTTAGTTACCTGTTACGCTTAGCTATTTCTAAAGAGCCATAAAAAACCCTGAAAGAAATCGACACGTGTTTCACCTCTAAACGAGGCATCCTTAGGATGACAATTGACTTGTCGCGCTGAACGCAGAGAACACGCTGAGCGTTCGGTGTGAAAACTTATAAAAATATATAGACGTCTATTGTATTTTATAATGGATGTCCGCAAGGTCATGCCAAAATCAATTAACTATCTTACACAGCATATTATTATTGCCATTTATTTCGGGCGGAATCCATATAAAGCAATAGATACACGCAACGGACGCGGAACTCCACAGTTCGAAGTTTCGAACGTACGAGAGAGAATGTGCTAGTAACAATTATCATAAGATCTATGTTAGTAGGTATATAATTATAAGAAAGTTTTTTTTTTACTTTAATAAATACCCCGTAACTATTTCCACATAATCATCATCTGCCTTGCCTTTTCCCAACTATGTTGGGGTCGGCTTCCAGTCTAACCGGATGCAGCTGAATACCAGTATTTTACATGGAGCGACTGCCTATCTGACCTCCATAACCTAGTTATTAGGTAACATGATACCCCTTGGTAAGACTGGTTGTCAGACTTTTGGGCTTCTAACTACCCGTAACGACTGTCAAAGATCTACAAATGACAGCCGGGACCAACGGCTTAACGTGCTTTCCGAGGCACGGAGGGATCTCGGTATGTAAAGATGGTCACCCATCCACGGACCAACCGCGGCAAGCGTAGCTTAACCTGGTCGATAGACCCGTGCGGCTGTTATTACTTAGCCACAAGCCAACTATTTCCACATAAGTTGTAAGTTTAACATAAAAGAAACATTAATATTTTTCTGCCGCATCCCGGTGATCCTTCTCTAAAGCTGCGTCGACTGTTTCTATAAATAGTATCCTAAGGCCAAGCCCTTCACGACGTCTGTTCTGTAGTAAGTAGGTCAAACTGTTGCCTGCCTTGCATCCCGATGTTGAACTTGCTCAGAATATTGAACTTTGTGTAACCTGTCAAAGATATTATGAAGGAGGAAGAACCTTCGGAAGTGTTGCTTTGATTTGTTTTTGGTTGTGTTGTGTTTATCGAAATTATTTATTCGTCTCTTGTATGCGCACGAACTAAATAAGAATATCTCGTTTCGGGATAAAAATATTGGCCAGTCAATAAGGTAGTTGCGAGGTAAATTACCCAGAGTGTGGTGATATAAACGAAATGATACGTGATATAATAGTGCATTATGATACAAGTGTGCTATGTTAGTCATTACACTAGACGCGAAAAGGGAACCGAGTGTGTAATGGTCAATAAATGTGAAATATGACCCGCGGATTCCTTTTATCGCAATTTCTTCTCAGGTTAAAGGAGAGGCAAAGGCACGAAGTCGCCGAACAGTCTAATGGGTACTAAAAGCATAAAAACTTTATATTTTTGTATGTAAAACACGAAAGAATGTAATTTTTTTGACAAAAATAAATAATTTCATGAAATATTATGTTAAGTGGGTACTTGGTCGACCGAGCTGTGCTCAGGTGAAAATAGAGAATTCTTATTTTATAGTGTGGTATAGTTCATACTAATTCTATGTTGCCATGATAGTACATGCTAATTTTATGCTGCCGTGTCATTACTCCGATTACTTAGTAAATAGTTATCTGTTACGTACATGACCGCACTAGTGCGGTAATATAAAGTTAAAAGCATGCATGTTTAATGCAATGCGTTATGAATCAAAAAGCAGTTCAATAAGAGCCACTTTACGAGCCAATGTTTTGAAAAGATTATAAACACGTTTATTTCACTATATCATTATCTGCCTAGCCTTTTCCCAACTATGTTGGGGTCGGTTCCCAGTCTAACCGGATGCAGCTGAATACCAGTATTTTACATGGAGCGACTGCCTATCAGACCTCCAAGATCCAGTTACTGAGTAATACGATATATACCCCTTGGTAAGACTGGTAGTCAGACAATTAGGCTTCTGACGACTCGTAACAACGGTCCAAGATGCACGAATGATAGCCGGGATCTACGGATTAACGTGCTTTTCGAGGCACAGAGGTAAGAGTAAAGATGGTCACCCATCTACGGATCAATCGTGGCAAGAGTAGCTTAACCTGAACGATCGACCCATGCAGCTGTTATTACATAGCCATAATCCACCTGTAATCCACTATATCAGTACCGTATTAATAGTATATCAGTACAGTTTAAACTAAGTCATATCACTATAGAAATATTGTTTAAAAGTTTACATAATCGCTTTCCAACGAAATTTTTTAAATGACCTTCTGACTTTTGGTCATTGCCAATACATGATATAATGTATGTCACGTTTCCTGTGAACGTGACTGTCGGCATTCCCATTGTAATGGACAGATGTCACCGCTTTATGCGTGAGCAGTGTTGGCCCAGTGGTAACGGCCGCGACTTACGAGTTTGTAGGTTGTAGGTTCGAACACTGACAGGCGCTTTACCTTGTGTAAATTATTTCATCACCACTATTTGCAACTTTAATAGAAACTAGAAAACGAAGTACAGCTATGAGATCGCAATATCGTAAGTATTTAAAACTAGCTTATTAAAAAAAAATGTGATTTGTATGGCTCCTGTAATCTTTAATAAAATACCTGACCAAATTAAAAACTTACCGTTGCAAAAATTTAAAAAACGTTTCACAGAATTACTTGTAGATAAATGTTATTATTCTGTGCAGGATCTCTTAAATGATAATATTTTGTAGTATATTATCTTTATTATCCTTTACTTTGTATTACATTTGCATGCTGTAATAAGGCAGAATGTACATGGATCCTATTATGATTTAACAACTTATTTTTATGTACCTACATTCTAAGCAAATAAAGACCTATTCTATTCTATTCTCAAAATGGTGAAGAAAATATCGTGAGGAAACCGGCATGTCCTAGAATAAAGAAATACGAAGACATGTGACATCTACCAAACCGTACTGGGCCTGTGTGGTGAATAGGGATGAAGATTAAAAATGTATTTTTTTCCGTCAGGTACATTATTAAAAAAATATTGGACACGTATTCTTTTATTTTTTTATTTTATCAAAAGATTACGGCGATAAATTGAGTTAAAATGTGCCATGAGGTCACGAGTACGTAGATTTTATACTTAATTGTGACGTAGTGACTCCCAACTCCCCAACTTTAATGCGTTTTATCTATATCATTTTTATTAATGAAAAAGCAAAAAAATATGCGTCTAATATTTTTTATTATCTTATCTGACTGACGGATTAAATAGTTTTTTTTTTGACCCAGGCATCATCCCTATTACGGCCCACTCCCTCTCATCGAGAGGCCTATGTCCCAGCAGTGAAAACATTATAGGCTGATTATGTCACCGCTTCATATCGAGCGCAGGCGACCGACGAGTTTTCATCAGTGTTGATAGTTGTGAACCAACCGCCTAAGGTGAGAAGACCTATGGGAAAAACAGCACCCGCCACCACCCGACTTCGTTCAGCCCCGGAGTATCTGCCACCCGGACGTGACCAGCAGTGGTCTACATGAACAGAAATCAATCGACTGCGGACTACAAAATCAAGCAAAATGGGGGATTATTGAGTGCGGACGACTTCTGAAGACCTAAAAACGCCACTGATGCCGCGAAAAGAAGAAGTTGTGAACAGTCATTAAAACTTGGGCAACTACCTTTCTGTTACCATCTCGGTATGAGATATTCGCTCGTGCTAAAAGAAAAACCATTTAGGTCGTCTGCCGATCCCGTCACTTATTCACCGAATATTAGCTGGTACACTGGCGAGTTAATGTTTTAAGGATACTAGGAATTTTCGTATCCCACCGCTGTCACCAATTTGTTATAGGTCTCCACGCATTTGTGGTTTTAAAAAGAGAATTATTCACTTCAGGATGTAATAATTTAGAATAATTAAACTAGGAACGCGAGAAACCCAATACGCAGACGTGTCTGCCACGATGGTTGAACATAGACCGGGCTGAACAAAAATGGCGTCTCAAGCCGCCAGGAAGATTATTAGTTGGCATCGCCGACGAGGCGCTGATCCAGCGTCAACCCCAACAAAGTTAGGGTATAATAGTACGTATGGGTTAAAAGTTCGAGAAAGTGGCGGACTTTTGGGCCACCAATATTGAATTCACGGTCGTGCCATCGACACGACGAAGAAGTAAGTAAAGTATACTCTAGATTGGAAGACACAGCTCCCCGAACTTTGCTCGATAAGGAGGTGCCAGCAGTTGTTGCAGCTGAGCACGTAGCTTTAAATTCTCCGAATTTGATGATCTAAATTTTGATCCAGCCTATCCCTTCTTGTCCTCCTCTCAGCGAAGTGCCCTAAGTCGAGATTCGTACTCCACAGGGGGTTCCCTTAGCGAGCGCTCGCCTAGTTTTAATTTAGCATAGTTTTTTGCCCCTAGCTGGAGGCTTTGAATGTAGAAGCCAAAGGCAGCCACAGGAAAGCCTGGTTAAGCAGCCATGACCTTAGTGGTTAACTACGAGATGCCCTAGACAAAAAAAAATATAAAAAAAGTGGTGGCACTCCGGGAATGCCGACAGAAGTGAAAACTTGAACAAGATCGCCTTGGTAGAAGAAAAATACATGTATAGAACATTGGTTCGTACCTTATCTAAATAAAGAGCACAATCGCGTTTACAAAAAAAAAAAAAGCTTCCGGAACCTTTAAAGTAAAAATACTTGCATAGAACATTGATCCGTAACTTAATATAAATAAAGAGCACAATCGCGTGTACAAAACCTTTAAAGTAAAAATACTTGCATAGAACATTGATCCGTAACGTAATATGAATAAAGAGCAGAATCGCGTTTACAAAAAATGAGTTGTCGTCATGGTGTCGCGAAATCAATGGTTTAGTCCCATCTCAAAAATGCCTAACGCGCCTAAAGAAGTTTTCACTTCAAAAATAACTGGAAGAATACAGTTGATGATCCTATCCTAGTCTCAAGGGCAACCACAGCGGTCTTTAACCTCCAAACGTTTGCAGACTAATGACTACCCGAAATTAAATTGTCATAACTGTTTGATTAATTTTATTAATTTCATGCCTGCCAGCCAGTGTTAAGGTACACATCCACCATGGTTGCAAACCAGCAGAGACACGCGATTTCGTACAACGAAAAATGAAGCGCGAAACCTAAGTGGTTTTAGTAAGGACTCGGCAATAGTCATCACAAACATCCTTCATTGGAAGTAGGTGAATAAATATAAACTACAGTTCGTTTTTTAATCCTTGAGACTAATTTGACAGGTGCAAATGCCAAACATCAAATTGAAAAAACTAATAATAATCACTTGAAATGTCAAATTAGTCTCTGGGATTTAAAAAAAACCGGTCAAGTGCGAGTTGGACTCGCGCACGAAGGGTTCCGTACCATTTTCTATAAAAACGGCCCCCATAAATATTTATTTTATGATGTTTTTTAGTATTTGTTGTAATAGTCTAACTATTACGGTTCTTGAGATACAGCCTGGTGACAGACAGACGGACGGACAGACAGCGAGTAATAGGGTCCCGTTTTAACCCTTTGGGTACGAAACCCTAAAAACTAACTATAAGGTAACACATAACATCTACATCTATCTCATTCCGAATATGAGAATCTATCAGTCGATCTAATCTTAACACATAGGCATTACACTAGAAGTAATTGAGTTGATAAAAATCATGGTAGGTACGTTATGCAAACTACTACTATTAGACTGCATTTTACTTACCCACTGAAAGAAGGACCCAACAAAGTCGACCTTGGCAACGGGTGACAACATAGGCGACAGAGCGAACCTAGACCGACCGAGCGACCTTAGAATTTTTTTGCTACAGTGGTCACGTCATACTCAGGGGAATCTCTTAACAGGCGCAACAGGTTATGTCCTAACAGGCATTGCACTGAGGGCCCCCCGATCTCTCTACACATACGCTTTAGGTAGTAGTATCATCCGTGTCCTGTTCTCTGTCTATTCCCTTTGCACAGTGCACAAATAAGCACGTGTCGAGATTACCACTGGGTCAAAATCGAAATCTTTTATTTCACATAAACCTACAAGGGCACTTATGAAACGTCAGAAGCTAGGTGCACGGTTCCAGTTGGTTGCTTCCTATGGAGAAGAGCCGGCAAGAAACTCCACGGTTACTCTTTTCAAAATAAATTGTTTCTACAATGTTTTCAAATTACAGTGTTAATAGGTATGGGAGGATAGTGTAGGTCTATCAACAAGTACCAGGTACTTAGTAAAATAGAAAATTGTCCACAAGTCTACAGCCTACAACGTTCGTTACCGTTGTAGGTTTTCCGCCAACATAAAGCGTAACCAAATTCGTCTCTCCATTTAAAATCAAAGGTTCACAAAAGCTGATTGTTCGCAACCACAGTGGGAACAGAGGTTAAGGTTATACACATACAGTCGTGCGGAGTTCGCCGGATGTTAATTTGCATTAATTTGCGTGTATGTCTTCATTTTCGTGTGTTTTAGGGGTATATCTATGTAGCAGTTAGTTCGTACGTAATTAAAATTACTTGTTAGAGGTGTGTGTGGTTGGAGTGGATTTGTTTAGTGTTTTAGTGGGATAGTTAGTGATTTCGGTTTTATAATATTCAGGTATTGAGGTAGGTCAGGAAGGTGTTTCATCGAAAAGAAGTCAATCAAACAATCTGCCTAGCCTTTTCTCAACTATGTTGGGATCGGCTTCCAGTCTAACCAGATGCAGTTGAATACCAGTATTTTACATGGAGCGACTGCCTATCTGACCTCCGCAACCCAGTTACTGGATAACCTGAATTAACTGGTTGTCAGACTTTTGGGCTTCTGACGACCCGTAATGACAGTCAAAGATCCACGAATAACAGCCGAAAAGAAGAAAAAGAAACAGTGGCAATCTGGGAGTGCCGACAGAAGTGAAAACTTGAACAAGATCGCCTTGGTGGAAGAAAAATATTTGTATATATATATATATATATATATGTATATATATATTATATATATATGTATATATATATTATATATATATATATGCATAATCGTGTTTACAAAAAAAAAAACATTAAAAATCTATAAAGTAAAAATACTTGCATTGAAAGAACTTTGATCCGTAGCGTAATATAAATAAAGAGCACAATCACGTTTACAAAAATGAGGTGTCGGTAACGGTGTCGCGAGTTCAATTGTTTTTTCCCATAAATGCCCAACGAGCCTAAAGAAGCTTTCACTTCAAAAAGAAAAGAAAAAAGGATTGTGTGGTTTTATGAAACCACGGTAAAAGTGAAACTTTTAGGCGAACTATAGGCGCCGCCATATTGGCCTTGGCTGCTCTGACGAGCGCCTTTCACTTTATCCCTACTCCACGCCGACCGTCACGCGACATGCAACACACAGACGAAAAAGTTTGAGACGATGTAATAAAAGTTTCACTTTAAAAAAGAAAAGAAGTACTGTTTCAAAATATCATCATCAACATTATTAACCTACTTGGACATAATATCGAGCAGTAACTGGGTTGTGGAAGCCTGATAAGCAGCCCACCAATACCAGCGCTAGGGCTCTGTCTCGCATAGGGTTGCAGCATTATGCTGAACGATGGCCGTTTTGCGTGGATGTGACGC
Organism: Agrochola lychnidis; assembly: GCA_963680765.1. Taxonomy (NCBI): domain Eukaryota; kingdom Metazoa; phylum Arthropoda; class Insecta; order Lepidoptera; family Noctuidae; genus Agrochola; species Agrochola lychnidis. The sequence goes on along the minus strand of OY796855.1, from coordinate 8,307,445 downwards.
ATATTTTTCCCGAACTTGTTGTTTTTTTGTGTTTGTATTCTTTCTTTTCATCATGTATGCCACAAATAAAAGTATTTTCTTTCTTTTTCTTTACAGTAGCTCCATGTATAATACTGGTTTCAGCTGCATGCGGTCAGTCTGGAAGCCGACTACAAAATAATTGGAAAAATGCTAGGCAGATGATGATGATATTCGACATAAGCCTCTCGAACTGCACGCCACTGATCAACCACTTTGTCATTATCCATCCTTATAAAGATTAGAGCTCCATTTAGTTCTGACAATGTTCGCGATGCGAAAAAACTACTACGGTACAAGGTTCTCGTCTTATCAACCAAAATGTAAAAAAAAAGTGGTGGCACTCCGGGAGTGCCAGAAGTGAAAACTTAAACAAGATCGCCTTGGTGGAAGAAAAATACTTGTATAGAACATTGGTCCGTAAACTTATCTAAATAAAGAGCACAATCGCGTTTACAAAACCTTTAAAGTAAAAATACTTGCATAGAACATTGATCCGTAGCATAATATAAATAAAGAGCACAATCGCGTTTACAAAGATGAAGTGTGGTCATGGTATCGCGAAATCAATGGTTTAGTCACATCTCAAAAATGCCCAACGCGCCTAAAGAAGTTTTCACTTCAAAAATCCTGTCCGAGTAGGTACGTCACCAAAAAGTTTTTTTAAAATTATTACTGAAAATAAAAAAGTTATTGCTATTTAAAATTCACATTTTGACGTGACAACGTCTTATAAATTGGTTTGCCGGGTGACACTTCAAGAAACTGCGTTACGCTCCGCTCACGTTATGCGCTCACAATGAGAGCGAGTGAGAGGCACGCGTCCCTTCCACTCGGGCATGGTTAGCCCGCCTAAGAGCGAGAGAGACAGACATAAAAAGTGAAAGGCACGCGTCCTTTCCACTCGAGCACAGTTAGCCCGCCTAAGAGCGAGAGAGACAGAGCGAGAGAGAGAGAGTGAGAGAGATAGGCATACACACCGGTTCCGGTCACATTAAAATTATTTTACCACTCAAAGTCGTTGTCACGTAAAACTTTCGCCCGTATACCGACTTTACAGGCAACCAATTTTTTTTTAGTATCAAAATTACCCCAAATCCATTATTATATTTTTTTTTCTTTTTTGCCTGAAATTTACCACATAAATAGACTCAGTACGATACCTAACAACATCCTCACGGATTAGACGGTTTTTTTTTACATGTTGTATTTATACCTGAGTGTAATTTACTGGCTGCAATTCAACTTTTTCATCGTTTCTCCTTTGACATTTCAGTAAACCAAACAATCGGTAAATAACCCTTGACCTTACTTCTGAAAAGTAATAATGTGGCAACAGGCGACGCCACGGGACGTACACTAGTACACAGTTAATACATTTACACAGTCGTTGTAACCACTCTCGATACACAGAGGAAATCAGGACGCGAATGTGAAAATAATTGTTCGCATAGACCATAGACCAAAGCGAACAAGAGGCTGGAAGAAAATTTCTGATGGAAAAAAAATTTAAGTTATAAAACTAAAACCCAACTACAACAAAAAAAAAACCTTAAAAAATTTTGGCTTCAAGAAAAAGAAAAAATAAAAAAACATATATGACAGAATTGTTTCTCTTTAAAAGTTCTAAAACAGCATACATCACACTTTTATCAGTAAAAGAGGAACTTTAAAACGTTAGGTAAAAGTACTGGGTCTTTTAATCTTATTCCCCCTCATAACTTGCCTAGCCTTGCACATCATAAATGCGCGCGCAGTACTTGATCATTATTTTGCTGCGATGTTATTTTAAAACTGCGATATCTCCTAAGATATTCATTGAAATCAAAAAGGGTAATTTTGTTGTAAATTAAATACTTGTGATGAATAATGTATTTATTAGTATAAGGATTAATATCATGTTTATAAAAACACCTTCGCAAATAATGCATTATTTTATAACAAATTTGGTTAGCATAAAAAAGGTTATAGTTAGCCAACCTTAAAAGATAGACATATGCTGTCGCAGACTTTTTTTTAGAACTTTTAAAGGGAAACAATTCTGTAATACATTATTTTTGCGAAACTTTAACCGTTTACGCAGCGCACGCAGCGAAAGCCCTCAAAAGGAAAAATAAAACCCCCCTGATTTTTAAACATTCTTCATTGGTGCTCCGGTCCTATTAGTCTTAGCGTGATGATATATAGCCTATAGCCTTCCTCAATAAATAGGCTATCTAACACTAATAGAATTAAATTAAATCGGACCAGTAGTTCCTGAGATTAGCGCGTTCAAGCAAACAAACAAATTCTTCAGCTTCAGAGAACTACGAACATAAGAAACACTGTATAATGCTTCCTATCTCATTTTCTCCCACGTTAAATCTTATGAATTTGTGTCTGACTCTTTTTACTGTCGCTTTTTCGTTTCATCGACTTTCAAATCACAACGATGCTAAAGAAGTTTTCACTTCAAAAATCATCTAAAAAGGTATAAACAAGACATCACAGACAGACAAATAAAAAATCCGGAGTCACACGTGTTATATAAATCGAACAGATTACGTGTGACTTTATGTCTTCTAGCCTGGCGCCATATTCAATTTAATATGACGTCACATAGCTTTTAACCAGCGGACGATCAAGATGCTTCCAACGATACTTCATTTGTCAAACATGAGCAGTTTAGATATAATGAGGGAACAGATGAACATACATACATTTGCATACATACCGGTCAAAATCATAACCTTCCTTTTTGCTTCGCTGTAGTCGTGTAAACAGAAGGCTGGCTCACTATCACACCAAGCTTTTAAAATAATCAACTTTAAATACGGGATCAATAGGATTCTACAAGTGGCCCTAACTTGCTGCGTCCAACGGCACACAGGCGATATAATTGAGTTGTGGTATGTGTGCGAAGCATTGATATGTCAAGTTATCCGGCCACCGTGGGCGCGGGCTTGCTGACGGTGAGCAATGGGTAGCTCGCCGTCCGATAAGGACCAGGCCCGGGTCGACGGCGCGTTGTGTCCCACGCGCGCCTCAAAGAGATGTCAGCAGAATTGACGGGGTCCGCTAGGGCCGATGCCTGCCGGGGTTGCGAAGAAATTCGGAAGGGAGATCGTGGTCCCTGGTAACATGGCAACTGAAGGAACACGGGTGGGTTGTAGTCAGTAAGAGTCTGACACGGCCATCCTGCTCCGCCCAGAGCGGGAGGAGTTATTTGATAATTTACCACGCAAAAAAAAAAAAATATGGACTATGATAAGCTGAAATGGCTTACCAATAATTAGTCTGTTTTCTCACTCAACTGGTTTACCGTCCGATATTAGTTTCGCAGCGTGATGGCCGCATCAAAATGTTATCTGACTGATGACATTACCAAACTACCGGCTAAACACGATTATCGGATGAACTAGTTTGTTCCAGGTTCCCGGCCAGATTCGTCTAGCAAGGATCGATTAGTTTAGTTTCATGTTTAGGCCTAAATTGCATTGTACTGTACCTGTAAAACTGACATTATCATCTGCCTAGCCCACTATGTTGGGGTCGGCTTCTAGTTTAACCGGATGCAGCTGAATACCAGTATTTTATATGGAGCGACTGCCTATCTGACCTCCACAACCTAGTAACTGAGTAATACGATACCAAAAACGATACCTAAAAAAAAGGCGGTACCTAAGACTGGTTGTTATACTTTCGGGCTCTTGACGACCCGTAACGACTGTTAAAGATCCACGAATGACAGCCGGGACCAACGGCTTAACGTGCTTTCAGAGGCACGGAAGAGTCTCGGTATGTAAAGATGGTCACTCATCTATGGATCAACCCCGGCAAGCGTAGCTTAACCTGATGGATCGACACGTGCGGCTGTTATTACTTAGCCACGAGCTCCTCCTAAAACTGACATGCACTTGAAAAATTTAAAATTGTTAAGCTCGCTCCAAAAATCATTAAATCCATTTAGCACTGACCTAAGTTACCGTTCTGTTTCTATCAATCATTTGAAGATGACAAAGATAGAATTATGTTTTAAGTTTAGCGCTAAATGCATTTAGTGATTTGTGATGCATGCGGGTCTTAGAAGGTTGTTTTTTATTAATTATTCTGACTTATTACCATTTTTATAAGTAAGTACTTCCAAGCGAGCCAGTAAGTCCTAATTATTGCGCTAGAATATACTAAACCCTCACCAGATAAACTTCTATGAATTAAAATAATGGATTTCTAAAATCTATGAAGTGGTCCTCAAATTGTGAGCCAATAACGGACAGAGAAATGTTGCTTTTTCATCACCATTTCAGCCGAAAGACGTCCTGCTGGGGAGTTTGTTGCGCCATTTCTTCTTCCCAGCTAAAGCACTAGGAAGTGGTGAAGGGCGGGTGTTTTTGGGGGACTGTCTCATGTAATTTTGACGTTTGTAAAGTGCTGATTCTCAGCCTAATTTGAATAAATGACTTTTGAATTTTGAATTGCTGGATAAAGGTTTCCCCAAGTGTCGCCACAGCGTTGCTTTTCATAAAAAAAATAAAGGAAAGGAAGGTACTTGTCTATACTATTTGCAGCTCTATGTATAAGTAACAATAACACAGCATGACTCCTGCTGATGCCCATTCAACACAAAAATACAATACATATAGTTTACCTCCGACGACGTCTCCGCAATCTCTTGAGAGAGTAGCATAATCTCGTATTCATTAGTTTGATGAGTTTCAATACTGTTGATAATAAACCAAAGTTCAAAGGTCACGTCTGATTGTGCTGTCTGACCCTTATTTTTTTTTCATTTACTAATAGATCACGAAGATGGAAATTATATGTTTTGTAAAATATTACCTAACTTTTTTGAAGATTATATTCGATAACATCATGTTTAGCTTCTATTCATCATCAGCCTATAATGTTCCCACTGCTGGGACACAGGCCTCCTCTCTGTGATAGGGAGTGGGCCGTAATCCACCACGCGGGCCCAGTGCGGGTTGGTAGATGTCACATGTCATCGAATTTTCGGTTCTAGGACATGCCGGTTTCCTCACGATGTTTTCCTTCACCGTTTTGAGAGCAGTGGTGATGAAATAATTTACACAAAGTAAAGCGCCTGTCTGGGTTCGAACCCACGCCCTGTCGTAAGTCGCGGCCGTTACCACTGGGCCACCACTGCTCTCTATTGCCAATCTTAACCAGTCCCAGCATAATATCTACCCAAACTCTAAATTCAGTACCATACTCTCATAAATTAGATGTGAGGAGCTCGTGGCTAAGTAATAACAGCCGCACGGGTCGATCTGTCAGGTTAAGCTACGCTTGCCGGGGTTGGTCCGTGAATTAGTGACCATCTTTACATACCGAGACTCCTCCGTGCCTCGGAAAGCACGTTAAGCCGTTGGTCCCGGCTGTCATTCGTGGATCTTTGACAGTCGTTACGGGTCGTCAGAAGCCCGAAAGTCTGATAACCAGTCTTACCAAGGGAAATTGTATTATTGGTTGTCCACTTTGAAATGACGTGCCCCACTACCGTTTTACCCATAAAAATCTGCATTACCGTATGTGTAAATGCGGTAGTGGGGCACGTCGTTTTAGAGTGGACAAGCATACCTGGTTACTGGAAGGTCAGATAGGCAGTCGTTCCATACAGGGTGGCAGGGACATTGAGGCGAAAACTATTACCATGGATTCAGTACATGATTCTGAACCCCCCTGTGTTGAAATTTTTCGTCGGTATTTTTTTTTAAATCTGCTGTTTCATGAAAAGTGTAAAATAGGTTCAGAATCATGTACTGAATCCATGGTAACAGTTTTCGCGTCGATGACCATGCCACCCTGTATAAAATACTGCTATTCAGCTGCATCAGGTTAGATTGGAAGCCGACCCCAACATAGAAAAAGGCTAGGTGGATTGACTCTCGTAAATTAGATGTCTTCAACACCAAGACGTCCAACATTTTCTTTTAAATTGCCTTTACTGTCATTTAATTGCATACCATAAAAGAAAATACTGATTAGTCCATTTAAAGGAGCAGCAATATACATGTACCTACATACATAAGTATTAGAAACTATGTAATCTAATAAGTATTAACATCCGGTATTAATGCCTCTTCACATAACAACAAAACGCTGCGTTAATTCCGCTTTGAGCCTTAGACTCCAACAAGTTCGTTCAGTCAATATACTTACTTAGAGATCCGACTTTAACACAGTACTAAAGCAATTTGCGTGCGCTCCGAGTTTACACAAGTACTAAGCGGAGGTAAGTCTATTGAGGCATCAGACGGGCCCAAGATAAAGTTGTAAGTACACCAGCAAACATTATGTTACTATGATTGCTTTTAAATGTCATTTAAGATTACGTAATAGATAATGTAATAAAAGCTCGGGTTTAGTGTAAAAATCGACTTAATTAGATGGAAATATCAACAAAGATTCGCTGTGTAGAAAGCGTAAAAGGTGATTTTGGTGGCTATCATATCAATAATCACTTAAAAATCATGTATGTAATGTCATTATGAACGAATTCTTCTTTATTTTTTTACTGCTGTTACTATAACTGTCTGGTTCTAACATATTCCTTGATACTTTAATGCATTGACCGTGAAGGTCAGGTACACAATTGCAAAAGGGTTAAAACAAAAGGTAAATTATTTTACTTTGCTCATGACCTACGGGCAAACTCTGAAATAACTAAACAAAAGGAAAGGACACTTTATTTGCCCAACGGTGGGCGTCTAGGTTTCAAAGTTTTGTGAAAATAATTAATTGCTTTGTAATGTGGATAGCGAGTTAAGTACTAATTTAGATTGTGAAACACGATGGAGAGGTCAAGGTACCAATGTAGTATTTAATTACACAATGTGTTACAAAAACCCTGTCCGAACCGAAAATGGCACATAGGTCCTGCAATAACATTACCAAAAAGTAATAAAATAACTTCATCGTCTCATCTGCCTAGCCTTTTCTCAACTATGTTGGGGTCGGCTTCCAGTCTAACCGGATGCAGCTGAATACCAGTATTTTACATGGAGCGACTGCCTATCTGACCTCCATAACCTAGTTACTAGGTAATACGATACCCCTTGGTTAAGGCTGGTTGTCAGACTTTTGGGCTTCTAACTACCCGTAACGATTGTCAAAGATCTACAAATGACAGCCGGGACCAACCCCTTATCGTACTTTCCGAGGCACGGAGGGGTCTTGGTATGTAAAGATGGTCACCCATCCACAGACCAACCGCGGCAAGCGTAGCTTAACCTGATCGATCGACCCGTGTGGCTGTTATTACTTAGCCACAAGCCCAATAACTTAATACAAGCAAAATAACTTAATATTATAAAAATTAAATAAGTTATTGCTATTTAAAATTCACGTTTTTAGTACCAAAATTATCCCAATTTCATTAAAAATGGGTATATTTTCAACAGGGTCATAAATTATGACTTGTAGACACGTAAACAACGGCCCCCTGCGCCCCATGGCCATGTAACCCGCAAAATTCCAAAAAAAATGAGGCGATTTTTTTTTCCTTTTTTCTTGAAAATTACCAGAAATAGACTCTTAGTACGATTCTTAACAACACCCTCACGGGTTGGACAAGGTTTTTTTTTTTACACGTGTATATATTTTAAATGTATATAGTATAAAGTTTAGCTATTAATAAATAATAACCTCTACTGAAAAACACTATTGCAACTAGTAAACAGGATAATGTCAATAAATGTTTCTGGTGAACTTCATACAAGTACACAATTTGATAGCGAACTCATTTTGTATTAAAAATAAATCAGCCTAGAATATTCTTACTGCTGGTACTCAGGCCTCCTCTGAAAGGGTGAGTGAACTCCACGCATTTAGTGTGTTTCGATTTTTTTTAGTTCTAGAACATGCCAGTTTTCTTAAGGCGTGTACGTACGAACGAACAAAACATGATGAATACGAACAACGCACACGGAACATTTGGTTTGTACTTGTAGACGTAAATGAGCAAAGTGAAGACGAACACACACACAGTTCGATTTGTGTTCGCGCTCAACCGCCCCACTCTCTTAAGACGCAGATATATGACAGTGACCTTGAATGATTAGCTTGCGTGTTCTATACTGAGCTCACGCAACGCGTCGTACGTCCAGCCAGTAATAGGACTCGCCCATCAAGGTGCGCTGTCCCAAATTAGATGCATTATTAATTTATTACACGTAAAACAAAAGGTATTTTAATAAAACACGTTAAAAGATCAATTTAATTATCTTTAAAATGGAGAAGTTTTCAGAAAATACGCTTGATGGATTTTGCGTCATTCTCAGTTTTTTATCCGCGTTAGACATAACTTTACAAATTAATTTCACTATGTAATATAAACATAATCAAAAATATGCCTATATTAAAATATTAAAAAAATGCTCTAATTTAACATATATTTTTTCCAAATCACTAACACTACTCGTTTAGACGTCATCTTCAGTATAAAATCGTTAAAAGTCAGCTATCGTCCCCTTAACCATGGATTCGTCACGAACATTTTTGACGAACACAGTGTTTGATGTTCGTTAGTGGTAGGCACATGGGAACAAAATGTTCGAAATTCGTGTTCTTGTTTGTTGGTGCATACAAGCCTTTACGATTTTCGATAGGACGTTTTCCTTAACCACTGTAAAAAAACCTGCTCCCATTCCCTCCCATTTCCCACAACAATATTTACCGCAAAGCTAAGCTTAGTTCAGACAATTACAGGCTCACAATATAAGTTTGGCTTCAGGTAAACCCTTGAAAGTTGGTCAACTGCGCACCAACCAGTAGAGCGTTTCATTAAACAACTTTGCTTTTCTACACACGGTGGAGGTAAATGTAGTAGTAACAGGTATTTTATGAGGACGATGTGAAAGGTTTGTTTGTTAAATGTTAAGATATTTTGTTAACAGAGTACTTGTCTTATAAGCTGTATTCCTAAAGGAGGTGAGTTAGGCAGAGGTGAGAGGTAAAAATGTTATTATTTTTGATGTGTGAATTTTATGTGATTTTTTGTAATGTGTGTTTTGTTTGTGCAGAATAAACCCTTTTTCTTTATTTTTCTTTCTTTCTTTCTTACTTAGGTGTATAATGGCTTTAACATTTCGTCAATTATGTCAAGTCCCACGTAATAAGGGGGCGAGTCTATTACCAATATCAAGCACATATGGAATCTCAGAGGCAACTAAAGAGAATTTGTTGCAACCGAGATTGCTGAGCCCGACATCCTTTCCTCAATCTGGGCACACAATGTTCTTGGTATTTTGGGATTTCCATTAAGAATTCTCAGTAGCAACCCCGAGATTGGATTTGTGCCCGGTTAATGGCCATAGAGTGGCCCCCACGAACGGAAGCGTCAGAGTAACCCGCGAAGTTCAATTTTTTTTACGTTTTTTGCAATTTACAGGTCAGTGGTGCCGATTCCCTTGTTCACAAACTAAACTAAATTTAAGTTCAGTGCATCTTTTTCTTTCTATTTCATTAAGAAAAGGACAGAGGATAAATTTTAGTTTAGTCCTGTCAAATTAATCAGCGCTTGTCACTCTCCATACAAGTTTAGACGTGATTAAAAACTTGCCGACTAAAATTACGTCAATTTACGTCAAGCGCTGATTAATTTGACAGGACTAAACTAAAATTTATCTTCTGTCCTTTTCTTAATGAAATAGAAAGAAAAAGATGCACTGAACTTAAATTTAGTTTAGTTTGTGAACAAGGGAATCGGCACCAGTATCAGGTTATATGTTGATCTAAATATGGATCGCGGCCGTATCAAATATTTTATTAATAGAATTATAATCATAAAAAACATCAATCTCTCTAAGTTCATATTACTTTATTGAATTACTTTTTTATGAAATAATGACATTTGAGGTCAATTCTTACTTCAGCATCATCATCACCAGCCTATAAATGTTCCCACTGCTGGGACACAGGCCTCCTCTCTGTGAGAGGGAGTGGGCCGTAATCCACCACGCGGGCCCAGTGCGGGTTGGTAGATGTCACATGTCTTCGAATTTTTGGTTCTAGGACATGCCGGTTTCCTCACGATGTTTTCCTTCACCGTTTTGAGAGTGTAATTCTTACTTAAGGAGTTGTATTGCCTTGCCCGTGTCGATAAGGCGTGCTCAATCTTTGTCCACTTTTAAAATTCTGGTAATAAAAACACTTCCTTTCTCCTTAAACATCATCATTACATATAGTTCCTTGCTCTTGTTTCATGTTTATAATTTTATGTATATCTGTTATTTATCTAATATGTAATTATATGCTTTATATATCTGTGTATCTGTTGTATATGTAAATGGTCCATCCAAAGGTTGTCTGTAAAAGATCGCTTTTAACGATAAGACCGCCCATTGTGTCACCCAATGTAAAATTTTAAATTAATGTCTGTTATTTTTATGGTGTACATAATAAAGAATATTCTATCTATCTATCTATCTATTGCTAATTCTAATTCTGTAAAGCCATATATTTGTTACAGTCGCGAATAATATTTTAATCAACATACAAATTGACACTGACGGGCTCGCGTGGTGGATTATGGCCCACTCCCTGGGCCGTAATCCACCACGCAAGCACAGTGCAGATTGGTAGATGTCACATGTGTTTGAATTTTTGGTTCTAGGCCATGCCGGTGTTTCCTCACGATGTTTGCGTTCACCGTGGTGAGGGCAGTAGTGTTGAAATAAATTACACAAAGTAAAATGCCTGCCACGACATACAACTCGTAAGTCGGGCTGTTACCAAGCGTGTTGATATAATGTTTGTTCAAGAATAACTTTGAAACTGGATGCCATTTAACTAAAGGCATGTATTTATTACTAAAGACAACTGCATACAAGCGGCACAGTTCACAGACAATGAGAACAGAACCTTTTGTAGTCAAGTTGTTTAAACCTTTCAGTTACCTACAATTGAAAGTTTTGTTCAGAAACTTGTCAGCATTGTGGCGTGGAAAATACTTCGAATACTAATGTAAATAGGTGTATAGATTCGTATATGTAATGTTTTCTATAAGTTTTAGTTCTGTTACAAGAGAAAACATTTCACTACATAAAGTTTGTCTATACAAACTTTGGGGTTGTCGAGATTGTTTATCAATTTATCATACATAAGTAAGTTTATATTGTGTATGTGTAAACATAAGATAAACGTGGAAATATGCTAAAATACGAGCGGGGTTTACATTATGAAACTAGTGTCGTGAAACAGTAGCTTAACTGTTCTGTTTCAGGCTATTATTTAACACCCGGGTTTTGAAAAGCTGATACATTCAACTACGCTCTCATATGTCATGTTAACTGCTCAGATTAGTTCGTGAAATAATTGTTATTGTTTTTTATAGCCAGTATGTTAGTTGAATTTATCAGCCTTTCAAAAACCGAGTATTATTTTAACTACAGCTCGAAACAGAACAGTTAAGCTACTGCTTCACGACACTAGTTTCATAATGTAAACCTCGCTTAAGGTAACATGTATGATAATAATTATCATGTTCGTAATCTGGAAAAACTTTGATCGTTATACAGTGTGAGTTTTTATAATGTACTCATATCAAAATGAGGAAATCTATGCTTAATTTAATAGACTGTTTTTTTTTTAAATCTAAATATTTTTTATGGATTTTTTAAACAAAACGGTGTATGATCTATCGCAAAGAAACAGACTCCATAATGATTGGAAGTAATTTTCATTTTACGAGGACGTCTAAATAGACGTCTCAGTCTGAACTCAGCACTCGGTGTGGCAACACGCCGTGTTCGAGTTCGCAACAAGTCCATCGTCATCCTGCGGATGCCTCGTTGAGAGGTGAAAAACGTGTCGATTTATTTCAGGAGTTTTTTATGGCTCTTTAGAAATAGCTAAGCGGAACAGGTTACTAAATATATCCACGTCTATTGTATTTTATAATGAATTTCCGCAAGGTCACGCCTGAATCAATTAACTACTTGTTTTTTTTTTTGCAAAAATCTGTTTCTTCTTCATAAATTTTTACAATAATCGTAAAATTTCTCAATAAGACGCCAAACAGAACAAAAAAGATTAGGAATTTTTTAGATATTTTTTCCGTCGATAAAATTAAGCATAGATTGGGATCATTTCGATATGTGCACATTATAAAGACTCACACCGTATAAGCCTTATCGAAAATGAGCAAGTGTAGTGATCAATGCTTGTCATGTTGCAGAAGAAAAATACTTTATTACATGTCACAGATAGTGCCATTCGAGAATACGCGGCCCATTTTTCTTTCTAATCGCTTGCAGTACAGCTTACAGTACAATAATCGCGTTCACGAAGATATACAAGCTGTAATTAATATTTTGTTTTTTTAATCCGATTCAGCCGGTCTTTTGCTGTCCTCCCCCAGCGATGCCCTAAACCCAGGTCCGTACCCCACAGGGGGTGCCCTTAGCGTGTAATCGCTTAGTTTCTAAGTTTTATACCCTGGCTGGAGGCCTTAATTTATTGAGGCAGCCACAAAAAAATGTGTTTAAGCATCCGACAACCTCCTAGGTTGATCTGCAAGATGCCACTAATTAAAAAAAATACTAAAAATATTGTTATCATTTACTTGCTTCTTCCTCCAACATTTTATACAACCTGGAAAAAAACAAAAGCGACCGATCAAGACCAATTAAGTGATTGTCCTAACCTAATTGTTTTCAAAGTACCTGGCAGGTACTTACTGAAAACCGGCCAAGAGCGTATCGGACCACGCACAATGACGGGTTCCGTAGTTTGGATGAATTTATCTCAAGGAAAAACTTAACATTGTATTTGAAATAATGTTGTCCCATACATTCCAACTGCAAATGTAAGTTTGTACGTACAATATTGAGTGATTTACCATGTTATTTTAATACCATAGACTTTTTAAAGATTTTCCTGTAATCTATAAGTATAGAACTATTTTCTGTATTTTTTCAAAATTTTAGGCTCTGTAGTTTCGGAGATAAGGGTGCAATTATCAATTTTCATCTAGTTTTTAGTGGCGACCACGTACCGGAAGACGTAGCGTTGGAAGGCCTACCACAAGACAGACCGATGACCTTGTGAAGGCCGCAGGAATCCGCTGGATTCGGAAAGTACAGAATCGGTCGAAGTGGCGATGCTTGGAGGAGGCGTATGTCCAGCAGTGGACGTCTTTCGGCTGAAATGATGATGATGATGATCTATTTTCTCAAATATCTTTATTTTAAAATTATAAAGAAAAATACATTTGAGATCCTCACAACAAGTCCTTTCATTTGATATGACACACAGTACAGATTGCGAAACATCTTTTTTTAATTTTTCAATTCACCCCCGAAAAGTGACCCCCATATTCAAAATTCATTTTCACTCCTCTTGCTCAAAAAGGCTGTCATTGTAGAGTATCAGAGCGAGGAAAAAATTGCATTTCTTGCTCTAGGGGAAAAAGTAATTTATTTTTAATTTTTGTCTATTCCAACGAGCCTTGAAAAACGAAAAAGTCTTTATTCTTAAATAGAATAATCATGATTATGGACTCGACTTGTTACTGGTTCATAAAAAAGAACATTTTATTTTTGAAAATGGAACTAAATGCGGCTATCGTTTCGGTAGAATGCGTGCATTGCGCCGCGGCTACAGAAGAAATAAAAAAGGCATTGGCGTGAAATCTTTAGAATTTTTCTCTAGCTACGAATTGAATTGGCGACCGTAATATAATTTACAACAGTAAAAATGTCATCATCTAGTGAGAACATCTTCACAGAGGACTGAAATTAAGTTGCCGGAAAAAACATCTCGTTAAATATCCAGAATTGTACATTTAAATAAAATAAACTATTTAATATTGTATTGGATTATTTTATTTTCTCGCAGTCGTAGTGAAAAGTAGAATGTAACACACGGCGCTAAAACCCATTATAACTCGGTTTCTATTTACTCCCTCGCTAAAGCTCGGGAGTAAAACTACCTCGTTACAATGGGTTATTTTAGCCCCTCGTATAACAATCTACTATTATTTTCGTTACACGTCCGTGTTTGGGTCACAGAAATTGATATGTGTATTAAATTTGGGTCCATTAGATTCGGAGCAAATTGGCTGTGACAGATGGACCGACAGACACAAGGGTTTCGTATTCTCCTTTTGAAGTACGGAACCCTTAAAACAAACAACTTTCGAGTCCTTGAAGAAGAAAAACATGTCAACTAAATAATTTGCACTTTTCCAAATATAAACCGAGACCCGAAAATTTTTGCATCGTGTTCTCTTTTTAAAAGATTTGCATAATGGCCTGAAGAGGCTCTCGTTAAGGTAAAACCTTGGATCGTGACCTCCCTCGAGCACTCTCAGTCTTCAGCCTATGACGACCTTAGCGATGCATTCTTTGCATACTAAAAACGTTATTTATTTTTAACCGACTTCAAAAAAGGCGGAGGTTATAAATGTTCGTGTATGTATTCCTTTTTATGTATTTTCATCGATATTTTCGTAAATTGTGGACTGATTTAGAAAAATCTTTTTTCATTTGGTAGTGGAAGTTTGCGCGGTGGTCCCATAATTTTCTTATTAACTTTGCTTTGGTATTTTTGAGTTATCTTCGATAATTAAATGTCTTGTTAATTTTATAATACTTCCTGTCACTGTTGTTTACATAGCAAATTGGACTATGAATTGGTGTACTTGCCATGACAAAAAATAACAACCTACTTCCAAAAAACAATACAAAGTGAAAAATAATTTTAACTTTGGGAGTCGTTGGCAAAAAACTAAAATACAAGACACTTCCCAATTCCGAAAAAAATGTTTGTAAAAAATTTTTTTAGGTTTTATTTCAATTTGTTGGATGATTCGATTAGAAGTAAGTTTAACTTTTGTTATTTTTTGTGAAATCAACTAGGTACTAATATTATAAGAGATTTTATTTATTATTCAGCCGACCTGAATGTTTAGTCGAGAATCAAATTAAAGTGATTCCTTAAAAATTTGATTAATCATCATAATGAAAAAGTAAACTAGTGAATTCTTATGTAAAAACTTTGTTAAGTGAAAAAAAGGACATCACTCTTCGAAGTGTGGGTAGTAACAAATCTTTTAATAATTGTTCCAGTAAAATGAAATGTCAGGGGCGAGGGAAGCGATTAGAAAGAGTTGAATTTTTACAGCCATGAATATTAATATCGCCACGCGGCTGGCAACATTGACTGATTGACGTAATTGTTATTGACGTTAACGTTTGACCTCCTTTGTGGGAAATTGTTCGAAGAAATTGTTTTAGTTTTTTTTTTGTCGTCATTACTCGTTAGTTGTTCGAAGATTTTGTGTGAAAAGTTTCGGGTTTGAATTTAGGTGTTTAACAATTACTTTTAGTGGGTGTACTTATGTAGAGGACAGTGCTCAATAACTATACTCCGTTTGAAATAAGATTAGACATTTAACTAAACCTTTTTTACAGTCCGTTCAACCGATTTTGACTTCTATTGCGTTGGTGGCATGACAAATAGCAGCTGCAGTAAACAGTTGGTTTGTAACCACTTTTTTTGCTTTTAATGCCATCCTTATGCCTACGGTATAAAAGTCAAAATCGGTTGAACGGACTGTAAAAAAGGTTTGTTTAAATGTCTAATCTTATTTCAAACGGAGTATAGGTAAGAAGATAGTAAAGAACAACGGCAAAATTCCTATAGAAGCTGGCTTCCTTGTACAAAAATAAATTATAGTAAAATTTGTTTGTTTTCATGTAGTACCATCCTGTTTGAAATTGACCTTAGAATAATTTCGATTTCTTCAATTCAAATTTAATCATTAAAATGCCAGCCTATTTCTGTCCCACTACTGGATAAAGACCTCTTCTCATACAGAGAAGGCACGAGCATTGATCACCACGTTTGCTCAAAATGAGTTGGTGATTCCAGACTCTATATTAACTATAACGCGAGCCACCACGTGCGTCCACTCACATGTATGAAAAACTGGAGAGCTAAACTAACTGCAAACTAACTTAATTTAGCTCGTGGTGGACGGCTCGCTTAAGTCCAGGTTTCCTCACGATGTTTTAAATATTTTTATCTACACCCATGCTATAAAACCTCTATAAAACTTTCTGAAACAGCTTATTGGAAAGATTATAACAGCCAGTGTCATAGTAACTATTACATCATCCAAACGAGTGTTATAATGTTGTACTAAATTTCATTACGCAACTCGTTTCAACGTTCAAACGGGGGACAGCAGCACCCGCTGCACGCATGTGTGTGTGATGTGCTGCTGCAGGCGACGTACATACGTGGACTTGTACTGAATTATTTCGTGGGAATTTCTTTATTCTTGATCTTGAATTACAAACACTCAATGGTTTCAGAAACTTTTATAGAGGATGGGTGTAGATAAAGTCTTGTATGCAACTGTTATAATTAGGTATTAAAACACTCATGTGATACTATTATCACACTCAGCTTCGCCTCGTGTTTTAATACATCTTTTTATACAACAGTTGCATAAATAACTAATCGCAAATTATAAGTCGCCAAAATGGACACGTGTTTTGTCTAGAAAGCAACACCAGAATGTAATAAAACCCTGAAAAAAGGTTCCTCACAAAAAGATAAAACAAGTTAACTGACTAAATCTAAAAATGAAAATGAAATACTGTTCGTTTGTTAGCACATAACTTGAGAACGGCTGGACCGAATTAGCTATTTTTTATTTAATTTACAATGTTCGTAATAGTCTGTATAAGGTTTTTAGGAAACTTCGAAATTCGGAAAAAATTAACGTGGTTTTTTTTTCTGAATGAAAGGACAGGACATCGTCTGTCGGGTCAGCTATTAAAATGATAAATGTAATTTCACTTTCAAAAACCTATTCTATAAATCAAATTACAAGTCACTATAATTTGCATAAATTATAAATCATTTGCATTTTTTTGTACCTCCTTTCTATGCAAATAAACAATTATTCTTTTCTATTCTATTCTATGTGATTCCAAATATTTTATAGAGATCAGTCTGTATTTCAGACCACCAGAAAGAACTATTTAATCTCCTGTTCCTAACTATTTATATTTCCTAAAAGGTATTTATATTATTATATATAATTCATTTCGGTAATACTATTAGTTTTCCTGTGAACTCAGCCACTTGTAGGAATCAACCCGTGAAATAATCTTCTCACTTCGAATAAATACGGCAATGGTTGTGTAAAGTATATATTATTTAACTAAGATTGAATATAAATAAATGCTGATGGGGAGTTTGTTGCGCTGCACCAGTTTGTTCGCTGCTGGGGAGTTTGTTGCGCTGCAGGGGAGTTTATTGTGCCACTTCTTCTTCTCAGCTTAAGCACTAGGAAGTTGTGAAGGGCGGGGGACTGTCTTATGTAATTTTGACCTTCGAAAAGTGCTGATTCACAGCCTAGTTTGAATAAATTACTTTTTAATATACAGACATCACAATATATATGAAAATAATAGGGTTTTGAGGCGAAGAACAGGTTTCGTAAAATATATCTTAGTGCGTTGCACAGCTGACGTTGAAGACAAGGAAGTCTGGCAATAATTCCTTCTGCACATGTGGCTTCCCTGGTACCTCATTAACGGCATAATAATGTAAATGTCTATTAACTGCTCCCAAATTACGATGATTATTTTATTTTACTTTTTTTTTTTACCTACTTCATTGACATAATCTCTTCAGTATTTGACATAATATACCTACAATTTTCTATTTTTTTTTTTGAATCAAATTAGATTTGTTACAGCTGACTACAGCTGTATCATGCCACTAGGCAATCATGTCATTTGGTTAAAATAGGTCCTTATTTTTATTATTTTGTTTATCTTTTATATAGATTCTTTTCTTTTAGATTTTGTGAATGTGAGAACGGTGTAGGCTGTAGACTTGTGGACCACTTTCTATTTTACTAAGTACCTGGTACTTGTTGATAGGCCTACACTGTCCTCCCATACCTATTAACACTGTAATTTGAAAACATTGTAGAAACAATTTATTTTGAAAAGAGTAACCGTGGAGTTTCTTGCCGGCTCTTCTCCATAGGAAGCGACCAATTGGAACCGTGCACCTAGCTTCTGACGTTTCATAAGTGCCCTTGTAGGTTTATGTGAAATAAAATATTTTGATTTTGATTTTGATTTTGACGGATGTCAGATGACTCTTGTCAAAAAAGTATGCGCGTCGTTTGGTTTTCACACGGCTTCTAGATCATTCTAGCTAGAAGTTGAACCCTTATTAGACGAGCGGATTGTGGCGGGAGCGGTTCAAAATAAGTTCACGTTATATATAACTTTTGATTTTGAATATCGTTTAGAGTTGCTTTAGCGTTGTTTTACGAGCAAGTGCGGTAACAGGATTGCGAAGTAAATTTTCCGGTTTTAAATATTTTTCCTGCTTTTCATTTTATTACTCTCAAGCCTCGGACTGCCTCATTAGTATCGTGGTCGCAATCGCTACTGTTGAGATACAGGGTAAGATTCCCAGGTCGAGCAAAGTATTATTTGATTTTTTCATCAGTAATTTCTCAGTAGCAGTCCGGAGTCTGAATTTGTGCCCGGTTGATGGCAATAGGGTTGCCACCTATTACATGGTATTTAAACATAACTGGCGAAATGTACTGTTCTGTAGGTACACCTCTGCTTAAATCTTTGGGGATTTCAGCTCTCAAGCCAAGCAATCTCGGAAATTCAATAATTCTTTAAATTATTATTGTACTCTCTTACCTAATTATTTTATGAAGCACTGAAGAATTGTACAAAAACATTACTCCTCTAACAGAACGAACGTTGCATAAATATGAAAAAATCTCTTGCAAAACATTGACATTACAATTTCTCTACTAACCTTAACATTGTTAACCGCGGCTCAGAACCCACTTGGGTTACAGTCCGAGGACAAACGATCATAGATTTGACACTCGCTACAGAAAACGCGACAAACCTTATCACAAACTGGCACGTATCGGACGAACCTTCTTGCTCAGACCACAGAAGGATCCGCTTTACACTCACTACAAAGACTAGGAAACCCGCACCGAGGCGAAACCCAAGGCGCACCAATGTACCCGAGTACAAACGCCTTCTAGCCTCCCTATTAGCTAGACACCTAACACTAGTAACCGTAAAAGACCTAGCACAATTAGAATACACCGTGACAAAACTATCAGAATATCTTACTGAAGCATACCACGCATGCTGTAAACTAAGAGCGCCACAAGCCAGGAACGAGAGGAACCCCTGGTGGAACGCTGAACTTAGTAAACTTAGAGATGCGCTACGTAAGCAATTTAACAGAGCAAAAAACACGAGACTCCCGGACGACTGGGAGATATACAAAGAGACCCAATATACTTACAAAAAACAGATCAGAACCGCCAGGAGGACGGCATGGCGAAAATTCTGTGAATCCATTGAGACAAATAATGAGGCCGCAAGGGTAAGGAAGATCCTATCAACCGATCAGGACCGAACTCTTGGTGCGCTGAAAAAACCCGATAACTCATATACACTAACTGACTATGAAACCAGTAAGGTCCTTCTCGAGACTCACTTCCCAGACTGTAAAATCCTAGAGGATAGGTCGTGGGAGGCTGAACCAGAATGGACCCCAACGGATCAAGACTGGTCAAGAGCCCGCAATATAGTAACAGAAGACCGGATAAAGTGGGCTATCAATACCTTTCAGCCATACAAGTCGGCGGGGCTGGATGGCATTTTCCCAACCCTGCTGCAGTGGGGGATAGATCATCTGACACCATGGCTGGTGGAGATCTATCGAGCCTGCATAGCACTTAGATATATACCTCTCGCATGGCGCGAGGTGAAAGTCATTTTCATACCCAAACCTGGCAAGACCGATTATACACAACCCAAGGCTTATAGGCCCATAAGCCTCACTTCCTTCTTACTTAAAACTCTCGAGAGACTCTGTGACAGGCACATCAGAGATGGACCTCTCCGGGTAAAACCACTTCACAAACAACAGCATGCGTATTCCACGGGCAAGTCAACAGAATCAGCGCTGCACAGCGTGGTTTCTAAAATTGAATGCGCAGTGGACCACAAATGCTCAGCACTGGCCGCCTTCATTGACATCGAGGGCGCCTTTGACAAAACCATGTTTAATAGCATAAAAATGGCCCTCGACCAACACAGCATAGACTCGACCCTGAGTGGCTGGATCACCAACATGCTCAAATTGAGAGCTGTACAAGTCACAGTAAATGACACTACAAGGGCCATCGTTGCAAAGTGCTGCCCACAAGGAGGCGTCCTCTCACCGCTTCTATGGAACCTGGTAGCAGACAGCCTCATCAAAACACTCAATGACAAAGGTTATTTCACTGTAGGCTACGCCGATGACATAACCATAATAATAAACGGGACCCACGAGAACACTCTATGCAATCTCATGCGTCAAGCCCTGAAAATAGTAGAGGAGTGGTGCAACGAGCACCAACTCTCAGCGAACCCTACAAAAACCGAACTGATTCTCTTCACTAAAAAGAGGAAATTAACCACACTACAACTACCACGATTCTTTGGAACAACCCTAAGCCTTTCAACTGAAACCAAATACCTGGGCATCTTTTTGGACAAACAACTGAACTGGGCAAAACACACGAACTATATCACTACAAAAGCCAGCATATCCCTGTGGCAGTGCAAGCGACTGCTTGGAAGGAATTGGGGTATTAGCCCCAAGGTCACCCACTGGCTATACACCACAGTCATCCGACCAATTATTACATACGGCTCACTGGTCTGGTGGCCTAGGACAGACCTGAGCACAGCCCAAAGAGATCTCGAAAAACTGCAGCGGTTTGCTTGTGTTGCAATCACCAGCAGTATGAGAACTACACCCACTGCCGCCCTACAGGCAATGCTTGGATTACCGCCTTTGCACCTCATCGTGCGGGAGGAGGCGGCCCTGGCCGCCTTTAGGCTCCATTTATCAGGAACCCTGAGCAAAGACTCCAGGGTTAGGCACACACGTATAAAGGAAGATGCGATCAAACGACAACCAATGATGGCATCACCCTGTGACAAAGCCTCGAAGTCACACCACTTTCAAAGACACTACAACATAATACTTACTGAAGAACAGTGTGACTACTCAGGCCCGAAAGAGCTGAGAGTATACACCGACGGATCAAAGACCAACTCCGGAACCGGAATTGGAGTCTTCTCACACGACCTCAACATAAATATATCCCGCCCGCTGGGCATGTTCAACACCGTCTATCAGGCGGAGTGTGTGGGCATCATACAAGCGGCCCATGCCATAGCAGCCAGGAGAGTTACGGACACTCACATACGTATACTCTCCGATAGCGCCTCAGTTCTCCAATCCTTACAGAAAAAATATATTACTTCAAAGTTAACACTAGAATGTCACAAAGCACTAGAACAAGTAACGGTATCTAGCTGCAATACGGTGACACTGCAATGGATAAAAGGACACAGCGGATCGCTGGGTAACGACGCTGCTGACGAACTTGCGAGGAGAGGATCTAGCACAGCAGTCTGTGGACCCGAGCCGATCGTGCCAATTCCATTCAACCAGATACGCAGGTGGCTACAGGAGTTCACCCAAACCCAAGCGGAGAATTGGTGGACCTCGACACCGGGCTGCAGGCAGTCCAAGGAAGCAATGCCATCCTTGGATAGCAGGCTAACGAGGCGTTTATTAAGCCTTGACAGGAATGGCCTGCGCCTGATGACGGGGACCATCACGGGTCACTGCTCGCTAAACAAACACTTCCACACAATAGGCATAACGGACAGTCCTCTGTGCAGGGCGTGCATGGAGGCTGAGGAAACCGTCGCGCACGTACTCTTCGAATGCACAGGTGTTACTAAAATTAGAACAGAAACCCTCGGGTCACCCAGATCTTTCACTGACGTTCTGAACAGACCAGGAGTTTTAATTAACTTCTGGAGGGAGGTGGGCTGGTTGGAATAACCACCAAACGGCCGCCATGGCCCACGCACAATGGTCCACCTGACGGACTAAGTGCGGAAACCAAACCCCATAACATTGACATTACAATTTTCTAATTATTTTCTTAATTAAAAAAAGACCAGCCAAGTGCGCGTCGGATCACGCACAATGAAGAGTTCCGTATGTGGAATAAATTAAGCCCAAGAACAAACTTAACATTGGAGCAGAAAAACATGTTCTCCTCTATATTCCAACTGCATGTAAGTTTGTACGTATAATATTGAGTGATTTACCATGTTATTTTAAGGCCAAGAATTCTTATATCCTGTAATCTATAAAAATAGAACTATTATCTGTGTTTTTATATTACATATTCAAAATTCATTTATTTACGTTACACGTCCGTGTTTGAGTCACAGAAATTCATATGTGTACCAAATTTCAACTTAATCGGTCCAGAAGATTCGGAGTAAATCGGCTGTGACAAATGGACAGAAACACGAGTCATCTTATAAGGGTTCCGTTATTTCATTAGGACGTACGGAACCCTAAATATGGCCTTCAATATCTACAGCACAGTATAAAATACTGTGTATACATTGCAAAGAATATACAAGAGAAGCTTCCTACTTCAAAGTCTTCACTGACTTAATTACAAAATTATTAGCGCTCTTAGCAACAGCGGATACAGAAGTTGCTGAAATTAATTAACATTGTTGAACGAATAATGAAATGATTTATTATGATCAGATATTATTATAATATTTTTACAAAAACATTTAAAATTGTGGTCTGCCAGTATCGGGAGCCCATCCAAGCTACCGGTGGTTAGGGCTGAAGAGACAGGAAACTCCTCACAATGCGACCTGTATCGAGGATACTGCCTTCTGAATCAGGCCCTTGATCCAACCGCCTAACGAGAGCCTCGAAAGATGTTGGTCGAGGTTTTCGGCCATCAGGCCATTGGCCGTTATGATAATCGGCACAATGATGGCCGAACTCACATTCCACGTGTCGATTATTATAATATTATTATTTATTTCAAATAGTTTATTTTGCCTACAGGACGTCATGGAAATATCTTCAGCCGATAACATTCCCACTGCTGGGACACAGGCCTTCTCTCTGTGAGAGGGAGTGGGCCGTAATCTACTACTCGGGTCCAGTGCGGTTTATTATGTCACATGTCTTTTATTTTGTCTAGGATTTAGGACATGCCTCACGATATTTTACTTTGGTGATTAAGGTACAGAGGTCTGCCCATCTTGGGCGGAGCATCGCCGTGTCCTCGTGAAGGCGATCGGCGGCGGTGATCTCTCGCGCCCGGCCATGGTACGGAGCCAGGGGCCATGGTACGGAGCGAGAGAGAGGAGATGGGAGGCCGTCACCTCCTACTGCGAAGCAATTATGCTCGCGAAGGAGGAGACAGAACGCGTGAGGGAGAGGAAAATTTTACGCCCTCACGCCCCTAACCGCCGCAGGAGGAGACGCCCTGGGCGTCGGGAATCGCAGGCCGATTTTCGGCCACCGTAGGCGCGGGCTTGCGAACGGTGAGCAGTGGGTAGCTCGCCGTCCGATAAGGACCAGGCCCGGGTCGACGGCGCGTTGCGTTCCACGCGCGCCTCAAAGAGATGTCAGCAGAATTGACGGGGTCCGCTAGGGCCGATGCCTGCCGGGGTTGCGAAGAAAACCGAAAGGGAGATCGTGGCCCCCGGCAACAGGGCAACCGAAGGAACACGGGTGGGTTTTAGTCAGTAAGAGTCTGACACGACCTCCCGCTCAACCAAAAAAAAAAAATGTAAGGAATAATTTTTAGACAATAATATTATCTGCTTTGTATATAAAAAAAAAATCCGGTTTAAAAAAGGAATCCGTATTTTTTAACGTATCCTTTCAGTTTCTGGCCCAAACGAAGCCTCTTATCATGATCTGTTCACGAAATGAGGTCGTCAGTCGAATTTAATTTTTTTGGCGTGTGAGCGAAATTGTGAACAAAAAATATTTAAATATGGGCTTAGTTCGTAAATTCTATTAAATCTGACTTAAATTATGAAAAGACATTTATAAAAAAGTTTTTTAGTTGTCTATCAAAATAGGTAGGTATTTAATAACGTTTCTTTAATGATTGCCTTTCTATAGTACATTACTGTCGTGGCCTGCAGCAGAGGCATTGATGAACGATCGTGAAAATGTGGGCCGAGGCACACATACGTAAATCAATCAATTCCTGGTTGCACCCAAGGTTTATATATCTACTACTTTTCTCAAATAATGCGCGGAAATTCAACCAACAAAAAATTTTTACGCGCCAATATTATTATGTTCATTTGTTTCTTCTGTTCTATTTGCAAGTCAAATCGAAATTTAAATAATATCTTTGATATGTTACCTCCTTAGTTGCCATGTGTCGAAATAAAAAGTTCGTTCCATTTTTAAATAACACGACAGATATGAGTTTTCATAGTAATTTATTCGGCCACTAAACACGACAGATACGGATTTTCATACAAACATTACCGGCCGGGTGCTCGCATGTATTCGACCAGTACAGCATTTTCGATTTATCTCGAAGAAGGTTGTCAAAATAATGCTCGAGTTTCCAAGTATGTTTGAGAAATTAGACCTAAATTCAATACGTGGAAGTAGCGTTGGTAGTAAAAACAAAATAAATGACGTATGAGAAAATGGTATTTTCATTGTCCGTAACAGTTCCTGCCTATTACGTTCCTTCCACGTAAGTCCTGAACAAATACCGTGGGTGGATAAAGTAATAAAGTTTTCTATGTATCCTGGAAATAACTTATATGACTTTCTTACCTCAAGTTGGATCCTTAATATTTCCTTTAGTACCTAAGTTCTTTTACGAGTTTTTAACACTTTTGTTTGAATTACATAATTTATTGTTGTTTTTTCGGCATGTCCTAAGTAAAGCGCCTGCCTTTTTTTTTTTTGTTGTGCGGGAGGGCGTGTCAGACTCTTACTGACTAAACCCACCCGTATTCTTTCAGTTGCTATGTTGCCGGGGGCCACGATATCCCTTTCGGACTTCATCGCAACTCCAGCAAGCATCGGCTCTAGCGGACCCCGTCAGTTCTGCTGACATCTCTTTGAAGCGCGCGTGGAACACAACGCGCCGTCGACCCGGGCCTAGTTCCTTGTCGGACGGCGAGCTACCCATTACTCACCGTCCGCAAGTCTGCGCCTATGGTGGCCGGGAATCGGCCTGCGACTTCTGACGCCCAGGGCGTCTCCTGCGGCGGTACAAATAATTATTTAATAACATTTTAAATTTACACAAAGTAAAGCGCCTGCCTAGGTTCGAACCCACGTCCTACAACTTGTAAGTCGGGGCGTTGTCACTTGGCCACCACTGCTCGGCATTAGGTAGTATTGAATAATAATTAAATTCACCAAAATATTTTGTTATTTGGCTACAAATGTTATTACTTATTAGCTGGTAATATTATTCTGTCCACTGTTTATTTTGTTAGTAATCACAACGTTCTAGCCAGTGGAACTGAATATATTCGTATTCATACAGGGATATATTTTATTTAATCACTAGTTAGTATTTGTGAAGTTAGAGTCCGTTTGTAGCTAATAATATATTTTATCTACTCTCATATCGTAATGTTCGAATAATAAACTTCAAAACGAGTTTATATTAACATACTTTATAAACACAATATCGAAATTTAAAAATAGAATCATATTATAACACTTTTTCTCTAACAAAATAATGCTATAAAACAATTTTTTTTCTATTACGATACAGCGCTAATCCAAGAAGTTAATATCACCAAGGAGTTTCCATCAACTTTTGTGATGGAACATTTAAGCGGGGGACAGCAGCACCCGCTGTAGCGTATGTGTGGTGTTGTGCTGGTGCAGGCGACATTCATTTGTTTACAAAAAAAATGAATGGCGCCTGCACCAGCAGCAGTACTGAATTTCGTCGGATTTTAAATTTATTCTTGATCTTTAACTTTGATCTTTTATTTAGTATTAGATTCAATCCCAATGTCTGAGAGTAGATAAAGTAGTGTATGAAACTGTACATAACTAGGTATTAAAACATTCGTGTGATAAAACACACACTCATGTTTTAATACCCCTCATTATGCAACAGTTTATGAAAGTACTATAACAAATATGTCGACACAATTTATATGATTTCATTTATTTAATCATACCTAACATTTACAAAGTATTAATTGGATAAGTTCGCAATTGATGACCACCAGTACCTAAGTGTGTACTGTATTTCTATTTTCATAATATCCCTCGGGAATCATCGCATTTCCGAATACAAACGAATGCTTATTTCCATGTCCATCAATTATTAGATATATCTTGTATAATAATTTGAATTCAGAACTAAGTACCTTATTGTTGTTTTGTTTTGATTTTTGTGTGAACTATATAGAGCCGTAAAACTATTTTCCTATCTCTCGTGTCTGCAACTTTAGCAGCTTTCTTACCATTTTTAAAACAAATTACATTAAGTTAAAAAGTATTAACAACTCTATATACTTCCAAGTCGATTGAGAGCATGCGGTCTGCACCAAGTGCAAAGGGCAACTGATAGAAATCCGACGATTGACGAAACACGAGGTTTGCCGAGGGACATTAAGAACATAGTTGTACTGTACAGACTTATAAGTTGTAACATAGTTCAGTATTTTAATTACATATTATAGTGACCTTATGGGTGATGTTCTTCAGAAAGGTCAGGTGCGTAGTACTCGTAACCGGCGTGCGTGTATGACTAGATGTATGAACGAAGTAAAAGGAGTATGTAAGGATCGTAGCAGGTGGCGTTCTATTTTCTGCCTACCCCCATGGGAAGAAGGCATGAGCTTATGTGTTTCAATTAATTGTAAAGACAATTCAATTTCCAAAGACTGAATGTCAATTCTTCTTGTCCTTTAGCTTAGCACTTTTATACAAGAAATTGAATATTATTATATGCCTGGCTCAATATCAGCCATAGGTTACGACAATAAATAGGATTGAAAGGTCAAAGATTTGAGAATCAAAGAGACTTCATATGTCGGAGGCTCAATGATGTCCTTATTGTCTGCAAATGCGATGCGTAGGAAGACATGGCTTTAGGCCCTTTGTACACTAAAATAAAAGCAAAAAGAAAGAAAAATATTTAATTTATTAAAGTGAAAATTCGTCTGTGTGTTGCATGTCGCGTGACGGTCGGCCGCGGAGTAGGGATAAAGTGAAAGGCGTTCGTCAGAGCAGCCAAGGCCAATATGGCGGCGCCTATAATTCGCTTAAAAGTTTCACTTTTACCGTGGTTTCATAAAACCACACACAATTCTTTTTTTTTCTCATAGAAACACGTGCATAAAAAAAGATAATTACTCAAGTAAAATCAATCTGCCTAGCCTTTTCCCAACTATGTTGGGGTCGGCTTCCAGTCTAACCGGATGCAGCTGAATACCAGTATTTTACATGGAGCGACTGTCTATCTGACCTCCACAACCCAGTAACTGGGTAATACGATACCCCTTAGTAAGACTGGTTGTCGGACTTTCGGGCTTCTGACGACCCGTAACGACTGTCAAAGGTCCACGAATGACAGCCGGGACCAACAGCTTAACGTGCTTTCCGAGGCACGGAGGAGTCTCGGTATGTAAAGATGGTCACCCATCCACGGACCAACCCCGGCAAGCGTAGCTTAACCTGGTGGATCGACCCGTGCGGCTGTTATTACTTATTATATTTACTAATTACTCACATAAAATTACTCGAGCACAAAACAGGAATAGTCGGCAGCTGCTGGCACGTCATGACTGTGACAAGATGGCTTCCACAGAGCATGATGCAGTGCTATGGGGACCCACAGTACAGCGCTGATTTTTAGTGGTCGCCCGAAGAAGACGTATACGGAAACCAAGTTAGGTTTAATATATACATAAATAGATAACAAAACTTTTTACAAAAAAAAACAACCGACCTCCAAAAAAAACACTACAAAGTGAAAAATAACTTTAATTTCGGAAGTCGGTGTCTTGTATTTTCGTTTTTTGCCACCGACTTCCGAAATTAAAGTTATTTTTCACTTTGTAGTGTTTTTTTTGGAGGTCGGTTCTTTTTTTAGTAAAAAGTTTTTATTTTTCACTTTTTAGTTGTGGTACTTACCCCACACACATTCGAATACCACTACCTGCTACCAGTGTCAGAAACTTATCATATCATCTACATACTAAGTGGGAAAAAAATACGTATTTTGTAGCTAACTCAAAAACTATCAAAGCAAAGTTAATAAAATTTATATGGGACCAATTCGAGAGCACACCCTTTCAAACAAAAAAATAATTTTCAAAATCGGTCCACAATTGACGGAGAAATCGGTGGACATACATAAAAAAAAAAACAAACATACGCGACGAACATATAACCTCCTCCTTTTTGGAAGTCGGTTAAAAATAAAATAAATAGCACTTGGAATATAATGCTAATTTACAAACAATTATATGAACTGCACAGTTTTTTACGGTACGGCGCGAAAAAACGTGTCTGTCAACAAGCTTCCAAGTGATCCATACAACACTGAAGACCGTTGTACACACGGCGAATAAACCGGGCCATTACCCTCCTCCAGGAGAGCAGTGGGGAAACAGACGCCTCCCGTCATTCCGACCTCGCCACCGAGGTCTTTTGCAACCTATAATACAAATATAAATACTATAAAAAAAACAACCGACCTCCAAAAAAAACACTACAAAGTGAAAAATAACTTTAATTTCGGAAGTCGGTGTCTTGTGTTTTGTGTTTTCGTTTTTTGCCACCGACTTCCGAAATTAAAGTTATTTTTCACTTTGTAGTGTTTTTTTTGGAGGTCGGTTGTTTTTTTTTTATAAAAAGTTTTTATTTTTCACTTTTTAGTTGTGGTACCTACCCCACACACATTCGAATACCACTACCTGCTACCAGTGACAGAAACTTATCATATCATCTACATAGCAAGTGGGAAAAAAATACGTATTTTGTAGCTAACTCAAAAACTGTCAAAGCAAAGTTAATAAAATTTATATGGGACCAATTCGAGAGCACACCCTTTCAAACAAAAAAATAATTTTCAAAATCGGTCCACAATTGACGGAGAAATCGGTGGACATACATAAAAAAAAAAAAAAAAAAACAAACATACGCGACGAACATATAACCTCCTCCTTTTTGGAAGTCGGTTAAAAATAAGGGCTATTCTTTGTACGACATTCGCATCCTCAGTAAGGCATTTTCCAATATCCGTATCCTCATCCACATCGTCAAACCCGATTATCTCGATATCCTCATCCGCATCCTCATCCGTTATGTGACATCCGTTACAACCCTGGTACAGCTTACCTGAATACGCTCTTAATAATGTGTGATGAATTGCAAAATTTTTACACGAGACGGATTCATACTCCGATATTCGATAAGTTTATATCCGATGGTTATTATTTATTATTTATTTATTAAAACTTTATGCACAAGTAAAAATACTGTACAAAGGCGGACTTAATGCCTAAAGGCATTTTCTACCAGTCAACCTTAGGGTGATGCAGAGACAAAATATGGCAGGTGTAACATAAATGACAAATAACATGAAAAATTATACATACTAATAAATATATACATAAATACATACATATAAACCGAATAAACTTTGTCAGGAGAAATAACGATAGGTAGAGGAGAAAACAAATCCAGCAAATAAGCGCTGTAAAGATTTTGCCAACTTTTCACGAATATGTTCACGTGCTTTCACTTTGAAAGATAACCGACTGGTTGCCATCCTGATGTTCAGAGGGAGCGCATTCCAAAGAAATACCGCCTGGACAAAGAAAGAAGAGTGAATAAAACCGGAGCGGTGAGAAGGACAACGTAGAAGACGATTGTTGGTAGAACGAAGATTTTTACTATGGGCAGAGCATAGGTATTGAACATGGGAAGTGAGGTAAGAAGGAGAAGTGGGTTTGTCGAGTATGGAATACAACATAGACAGAGCTCTCAACTCTCTGAGCTGACGTATTATGGTGTTGGATTTTATATAACATCGATAAAACTATACCAACTAACTCTAATCATTTAATTATCTTCTTTTCGTTTGGTTAGTGACTAACCTGGTGTCAGAGTTTTAAAGCCGCCCATGGGCCTCTGACTAAGCTTCACATGCCGTCGAGAAATATCTCTCAGGCATGCCGGTTTCCTCACGATGTTTTACTACTATTACATATACAATACGCACATGAATCCCAAAAGTCAGAGGTGCGTGCCTTTTTTTTTTTGGGTGGGAAATTATCAAATTACTTCTCCCGCTCTGGGCGGAGTGGGAGGGCGTGTCAGACTCTTACTGACTAAAACCCACCCGTGTTCCTTCGGTTGCCCTGTTGCCGGGGGCCACGATTTCCCTATCGGTTTTCTTCGAACCCCCGGTAGGCATTGGCCCTAGCGGACCCCGTCAATTCTGCTGACATCTCTTTGAGGCGCGCGTGGAACACAACGCGCCGTCGACCCGAGCTTGGTCCTTATCGGACGGCGAGCTACCCATTGCTCACCGTCCGCATGCCCGCGCCTACGGTGGCCGGAAATCGGCTCGCGATTCCCGCCCCGGGCGTCTTCTTCTATTGCGGCGGTTAGGGGCGTGAGGGCGCGAAATTTGCCTCTCCCTCACGCGTTCCGCCTCCTCCTTCGCGAGCATTACCGCTTCGCAGAAGGAGGTGACGGCCTGCCATTTCCTCTCGCTCCGTACCATGGCCTGAACCAGGGCCGGACGCGAGAGATCACCGCCGCCGATCGCCTCTACGAGGACACGGCGTTGCTCTGCCCAAGCCGGGCAGACCTCCACCGTATGCTCCACCGTGTCCTCAGGCCGATCCACACAATAGAGGTGCGTGCCTTGAGTTCGAACTCGAGACCTATGACTTGGCAGTCTGACGGTTACACCACTGAGCTATCACTGCTGACTTTATGATTTGATATGATATACAATACTTAAGTACAGTAATAATGCATTCGATGAGCATCGATAACCAAATAACTAACTAGTTATCTGCTCAAAAATAAGTGTCATCCAAAAAATTATTGTATTTTTTTTTTACCACAACGGGGAAGCTCTTGGTCTGCATCTCACCTGATGGTAAGTGATAATCAGGCCGAAGGTGGAAGCGAGTTTCACCCGGAATCCTCAACCACAGAGGAACACAACAATGCTGTTAATCTTTTTATTGTTGTTTGTTGATATGAACTAATTTAAACACAAATTGATCTTAAAGATAATTTGTGACCCAAGGGCTGGCTTATACCTTGGCCAGAAGCTTGGCTAATTGGCAATGTCGCCAGTTTCTTGGGTACATTACTAGTTGACAGTGATGCCGAGGAATTTGTCGATGTCATATTTTAGTTTGTTAATAGTTTTAATTAGGTTAGGATATTATATTTTTATTTGAGAAAAAGCTTAGCATGATAAAGAGTCTTGACTAAATTTCCCATCAAAGATAAGTTAAGAAATAGGAGATAGAAAGTTAGAACACTGACGCAATTTAGAGTGAAAATATCCACCATATACCTATAAATTAAAAATATCTCTATAACTTCTTCTATCACAATTTATGAATGTGTATCTATGTATTAGTATTTATTCTGTTATTTTCGAGTTATCTATCCCTTATTTTATTTCTACATCACCCCAAGGTTGACTCGTGCAAAATGCCTGAGGCGTTACAAAATTTAAAAAGAGGCGATAGTCAGTTTTTAGTTTTACTTGTGCGTAAAGTTTTATTAAATGAGATAAATAAATACCATCGCATCGGAAAATCGGTCAACCAAATCGGAACTATGTTGTGAGCTTAATTTAAATTCTCCGGCCCACGCAACAGAAGTTTAAATGCCCTGGATTACACTGAGTTTTCTCATTCTAACTTAGTCTAACATGTTTATAGTTTTGTATGTCTTTGACTGACTAGTCTATTCTCATCGGAATCACTATGAATATGGCGGGATTGAGATTAATTAGTTTTCTTAGTGGAGTCTGTAGTAGAATAAATGGTGAGTAAACAGTCGGGAATTTATGTCATGTTGCCATGTCGAGGAAGTTAATCGTTTTTTAGGGTTCCGTAGTAAACAAGGAACCCTTATAGTTTCGTCATGTCTGTCTGTCTGTCTGTCCGCGGTCTAGCTCCGAGACCCTTAGTACTAGATAACTGTAATTGGCATAGGTATACATATTAATTACGCCGACAAAGTGGTAAAACAAAATTATGAAAAACATTTTTTTAGGGTACCTTTCATACACGTAAAGTGGTGATGTTTTTTTTTAACCCATTGTGTGGGGTATCATTGGAAAGGTCCTTTAAAACATTGGGAGTTTGTGAAAACCATTTTTGGATACCGGGATCCGTTTGCGAAATATTAAGCTTTAAATTGCTAATTTTTGTTAGAGTCAAGTGTCCCCCCCCTGCCAGCTAAATGGTTGGTTTTGGGTGTGTGAAAAAAATCACAGCAGTATTTTATATAACGAAATTAAAAGGAAAACTATCGCAGCTAAGTAGACTCTACAAGTTAACGAGTAATAATCGACCAACTTAACTTTGCAGTTGTAAAAACATGTTTTCCTATACATTCCGTATGGGAGAACATGTTTTTCAACTACAAAGTTAAGTTTGTTTTTGGGATAAATTCATTCCAACTACGGAACCCTTCATTGTGCGTGGTCCGACATGCACTTGGCCGGTTTTTATTTCTAATTGACACACTACGTCAATTTGCCGTGCTATTGGCATTTCATACATTAAAATTGTCAAAGAGTGATGATAGTTGTGACTTAAATTATAAACAAAACTACAAGGTTATTTTAAAACCGCCATCTTGTTTATTCAATAAAAAGAAGTTATGACCGAACATACATAAAAAAAATAGAGGATTTAATAACCTCCTCTTTTTTTTGAAGTCGCTATGTATCTATACACCTCAAAATCCAGAAATCCTCCATGACGAAACAAAATCCTCGTAAACAAGAATATAAACATAAAACAATATTGATGGGGTGACATAAGCACAATGTCTATTCCTGTAGCGTTGATGATGACGCACGCCGTGGGGTGGACAGCGTCATAATAATCTGAAATTTATATTTGGTCATTCGGGCTGTCCGGCAGTGTGAAGTGTAAGCGAGAAGCGGTTCGATGAAATATACAATTATACACACACACACACTCTTGTCTTTTATGTATGCACGTATTTCTGTAAAAAATAAACCTATTTTTCTTTCTTTCTTTCTAAATCATGTGTCTTGTATCTTTTAGTTTTTCATAACAAAAAGGAGTGTAGTGTTTACGGGGTTCATGTATGTATCTACGTGAGTTTCGTTTTACCACCGTAACTTTTAAATGCCTGAATAGATTTGAATGTTTGGGGTATCGTTTTCTAACGATACCCCAAATCCCAAGGATTCTTCCTTGCATCATCCTGAGTGACATAGGCTATCGAGGGACTTTTTAGATTCAAAAGTGTTCCACAACAACGACACAACGGTCCCCCGACAACAAAGATAATTTTATTTATCTGTTTAGTTACCGAGTAAACGACAAGTTTCACAAATTGTCGATGTTGTCAACGATATCGTCGCCGACATTGATTGTCGTGCCGATATCGGCGGACGACACAGTGCACTTGTTCACTGCTGCCATTATTACCTCGAATACACTATTTCACCTTTGGAATCGCGTGGCGATGTAAGCTTTTGCTGGCGCAACGCGACTATTCGAGGCTGCTGTGGCATACCGCATGACAATAAGCTGTTAGTTACATATTGTCAAATACCGATATCGTCCCGATATTGTCGGTCGATATCGTTGTCATTCGAGCTGACGATATGTCGGTGTCGTTGTCGTTCATAACTTCATCATCATCATTTCTGCCGAAAGATCTCCACTGCTGGACATGGGCGTCGCCATGTCGACCGGTCCTATGCTTCTTGCCACTCATGCCTTGCACCACTCAAAATATAATTACATGTATTTGTACGCACATTTCGTCCTTAACCGGTTCGTGATTGGATATTGACGGTTTTTTCCGACCACTGAGATTTGCTGATGAAGTATATACGATGTAGGTATGTGCTGAATGAAACACAAATATTTGTGGAAGCGATGGAAATCCTCGCGAAGGTCATGGATATTGTTTTGTTTCGAATATTGGTTCGAATGAATTCGGTTGTGAAAATATAGTCCGACAGTGTAGAATGATATTCAGTCTTAAATATATGTTTAAAACTGTTTGATTTCAGTTTAAAGTGCTTGTTAAATGGTTTCAAATTCATTTATTGGCGTGATTGTTGGTACATTTTACACGAGATCTTAATAATAACTCAAAAATTTACCTCAAAAGTACTTAAGTAAAAGTACCTCGTAAGTCTTTCACATAATTAGTTATTTATATTAAAATAAAATTATTACAACGAAACACAACATAACTTAAGACAGAAATAATAGAAAATCGGCCAAGTGCGCGTCGGACTACGCACAATGAAGGGTTCCGTAGTTGGGATGAATTTATCCTAAATATAAACTTAACATTGCAGTTGAGATACATGTTCTCCCATACATTCCAACTGCAAATGTAAGTTTGTACGCACAATATTGAGAGATTTGCCATGTTATTTTAAGACCATAGACTTCTTATAGGTTTTCCTGTAATTTGTGAGTAAAGAACCATTCTCTGTAATTTTTTCAAAGTTTTAAATCCAGTAGTTTCGGAGATAAAGGGGGGGAATGGTCAATTGTCATCGAATTTCTTAAATATCTTTAAAAGTGTTTATTTTAAAATTATATAAAAAATACTTTTATAATCCACGCAACAAGCCCTCTCATTTGATATGTCACACGGTATTGTTAGCAATACTTTTATTTTTAATTTTCTTGTTTGCCTCCCAAAAGTGACCCCTATATTCAAAATACATTTATTTACGTTACACGTTCGTGTTTGGGTCACAGAAATACATATGTGTACCAAATTTTAATTTAATCGGTCCATTAGATTCAGAGCAAATTGGCTGTGACAGACGGACAGACAGACAGACACACGAGTGATCCTATAAGGGTTCTGTTTTTTCCTAATGAGGTACGGAACCCTAAAAATAAGTAAAACATTAGCAATATTACGTATATATAAATAATGAATGGAAATAAAGATACAATGGTGCCGATTCCCTTGTTCACAAACTAAACTAAATTTAAGTTCAGTGCATTTTTTTCTTTCTATTTCAGTAAGAAAAGGACAGAAGATAAATTTTAGTTTAGTCCTGTCAAATTAATCAGCGCCTGTCAGTCTCCATACAAGTTTAGACGTGATTAAAAACTTGCCAACTAAAATTACGTCAATTTACGTCAAGCGCTGATTAATTTGACAGGACTAAACTAAAATTCATCTTCTGTCCTTTTCTTAATGAAATAGAAAGAAAAAGATGCACTGAACTTAAATTTAGTTTAGTTTGTGAACAAGGGAATCGGCACCAATGTCAAAATTAAATAAATATCAATGACAAATAACTTACAATTTATCATTAAGGAATTCATCAATAGTATAATAACATTTTTCCAATATTTAGGGTAGTGCTACCACCACAGTTATTTCTTCCAGAATAGTTGTGTTCTAGTTTTAAATTGTGAAAAAGGTGCAAATGAAATTCCTCTAACATGAGCTTGAGTGACAGGGGCAAAGCAGTGACAGATTGGACAATCTCGAAAAGTTACTTAACGCTATGTTCTTAAATGCAAACTAAATCTGCAAACTTAAATGCAATTAAGTGGCCTACCCAAATGTCCTTTTTTTTGGTATTGTTCGTCGAATCGTTGAGCTCCTTAAATTCTGAGTTGAGCTGCACGATAACTGACAAATGCGTGCACTAACTGGACAGGCCCTATCAATCTGTGTGGTGCTTTCCTCAAAATACCACTTCAGACACCAATCCACATGGCCTTCACATGATCTGACCAAGATTATGTCTGGACTTTAAAAGAGACTGAGACCTCTGAGTTTGTTTCGGCCTTTCTTCTCAGACTAGTCAGTTAGGAAACGCCGACCTCATCTAGGTTTAAAATATGATTGACGTGTAAAAGTGTTTGTACAAACCTACTTGCAGAAATAAAATCATTTATCATTTAAACGCAAAGGGTCAGAAGCCTAATTGCGTAACACACGATCAATCATAATACGTTTTATTTTGACTCTTCAACAACATTAATTGCTTTATTTACGTTGTTGAGAGAGCAGATAAATTTTCCGAATATATGAATCCTTCAAAATGATTCAGATTATAATTGATCGCGTATTATGCAATTAGAGTATAGATGCATGTTCCAAATTTATTGAAACACAGCCTAATTTACCTTATTTCTTCTTTTCGTATTGATTGATTTCTTAAAAAAAAATATCGACCATTACGTAGTTACCTTAGCTAGCTGGCTTAAGCAAAGTTACATTCTAATAGCGATTACGACGG
Organism: Agrochola lychnidis; assembly: GCA_963680765.1. NCBI lineage: Eukaryota > Metazoa > Arthropoda > Insecta > Lepidoptera > Noctuidae > Agrochola > Agrochola lychnidis. The sequence goes on along the minus strand of OY796855.1, from coordinate 8,271,012 downwards.
AAAAGGCAAAAATGTATGGGACATAAGCTAAGTACCGAAAGGATTATGTCAATCCTGTTAAAAGTTGCTGCAGAAATACGAAACGCTATGAAAACGATTTCCACTTGAAAGCACCGCCATTCGCCTCGTTAAAATTCTGGAAGGTTGTACAAAATGTGCAGGAAAGAAGGCTCTTATTAGGGTTGCCAGATTTTTTTTGAGCCTTTAAGGGACAAATGCTTAATTTTGTTTAAAAAAAACCGGCCAAGTGCGTGTCGGACCACGCACAATGAAGGGTTCCGTAGTTGGGATGAATTTATCCCAAAAACAAACTTAACTTTGTAGTTGAAAAATATGTTCTCCCATACGGAATGTATGGGAAAACATGTTTTTGCAACTGCAAAGTTGAGTTGGTCGATTATTACTCGTCAACCTGTAAAGCCTACTTAGGTGTGATAGTTTTCTTTTTAATTTCGTTATATAAACGACTGTTGTGATTTTTTTCACACACCCAAAACCAACCATTTTGCCGGCAGGGGGGGGGGGGGACACTTGACTCTAACAAAAATTAGCACTTTAAAGCTTAATATTTCGCAAACGAATCCCTGAATCCAAAAACTCACAAACTCACAATATTTTTGAAGGACCTTTCTAATGATACCCCTCACCATGGGGTAAAAAATTAAAAAATAAACATCACCACTTTACGTGTATGAGAGGTACCTACCTTAAAAAAAAAAATGTTTTTCATAATTTTGTTTTACCACTTTGTCGGAGTAATTAATATGTATACCTATGCCAAATTACAGCTTTCTAGTACTAAGGGTCTCGGAGCTAGACCGCGGACAGACAGACAGACAGACAGATAGACGGATATGACGAAACTATAAGGGTTCCTTGTTTACTACGGAACCCTAAAAACGGGATTTCAATTTTTTCCGGTACAAATTAAAACGTGTAGTTTACGTTCTTATTATTTATTTATTTACTACTTATAGTTTAAAGAAGATCATAAAAGTTTCAATATATTATCTTTGTTTGATTTAATATATTTGTATAATTCAATGCAGTTATTATTATAGTCATAGTTAAAAATGGTCATAATTCACTATTAAATCGGGGGTACATTTGTTGCGCACATCAGTCCATTTCAAGACCATCTGCGAAAAAGTCCTTTCTAAAAAACAGTTATACTGAAATAAATGATATAATTAGAAAAATGTTAGGCATTTCATTCTTGGAAAACCCTTCCATGATTTTCTTCCACTTTTCAATGTCAATCAACCGTAGTGTGATAGATTTCTTAATAATTAATAAATCAAATAAGGTTTAAATACGGGACAAAGTCTTTCTCGGCGGCGAGACGTTCATAAATTACGCCTGAAATACAGGACGTCCCGGGAAATACGGGACGTCTGGCAACGCTAGTTCTAAGCCTCAAACTTGTAGGCCCGTTGTACACACACGTTTTTTTTGCCGTGAAAAACTACGGTTGATAGGCCGTGTGTAGAAACGGTCATCAGTGTGGTATGGATTAATTACTATGCAAGCTTGTTGACAGACACGGCGGAACTACGGCACGGTGTAGTCGGGTGGTTTGCCGTGTCATATACAAGCTCGCACAATTATTTGGCTAGCGCGCTGGTACCGTAAAGAAACCGTGCCGTGTACGGCCTTGCAATACCAGCAGGTACATACTTACCTCCTAACCTTTAACTAACTCTTTTTAGAGCATACTGCACCACAATGTACACATGCAGTCTGTGGACTGACACGCAAAAATCATACAGTGCCCTTCGTGTCCAGTTTAACAACGCGTGCAGGATGATGTTGGGGCTCCCCCGCTATTGCAGCGCATCGACAATGTTTGCGGAAGCCCGCGTTTATTGTTTCTACGCCACAATGCGCAAGCGAAGCTCTTCGCTGGTGCGGCGGGGGGCGGGCGCCATCAGCAAGCTGGCTGCGCTCGCGGGAATGCTTGACTGTGCCATCATGACTCACTGTTGTGAGCGGCAAGTGGCGCGCTTGGGAGTATAAAGTTTATATTTCCAAGCGTGTTACGTGTCGCTTTCTTTTTAAATTTTATTGTAATTTATGACGAAAAATGTAATGTACTCAATCTTATTTGTTTTTTATTTATAATTTGAGTTTTAATTTTGATTTTAATCTTATTTTATTTATAATTTGAGTTTTAATTTTGATTTTAATCTTATTTTATTTATAATTTGAGTTTTAATTTTGATTTTAATCTTATTGTTTTGAATTTTAATTTTATATTATGTTTTTCAATTCTATTTTAAATTTATATGAGTCTATGTTACTCGAATTAAATGATTTGAATTTAAATTTAAAGTACCTGTAGGTACAAGTGCGCAATACGCAAGCACCACGTGATACTCCGGAGTTGACATTCACTTCCTTGCGGTTGACAATGACATTGTCGTCATTCGGAGGCAGGGGAATTCAAAGATGTAGAGAAATATGTTGGATAACAATATAAACTCGGAATTGATTTATTGAAGTGGCGTTCTTAGGCGGCGATTCGTTATATAATTTACATGAGAGAAAAGAAAGATATAACTCTCTCTCTCTGTCTCGCACACTAAATCTCTCTTATTCTTTATTTTTTAAGAAGTTTCACTTCTATCACGTGTCCGGTGCAGCACGTTTTTTTATAACCTTGGCTGCGGGCACAAAAACAGCGGTGAGGAGCAGTGGTCGAGTGGGGCGATGGAAACGGTACAAAAAAATCCATCCCGCTTGGCTACCGCTCCTTGCTGCTGGTTGCGTGTCCGCAGTCACAGTGTTAGCACAGTAGTATTTTTAAATTGGCCGGTGTATTTATACTTACTTTAAAAAAATCAAAGAAAAACTAACTGCATCTGAATCACCTTCACAAAATAGCAAAAACGAAGTGATTTTCATTTTGTTTTTAGTGACGACGTTTTCTAATATTTATACTTCAATTTCTATTTCATAATTATGATTGGACACCGTAAAAGTATATATTATATTACATGACATCATCTTATTGGCTGAATGGAGAAGTATTAAGAAGTATGAAAAAATCAAGCGGAAATGAATCAATTGCAGAAAAAAAATTAAAACTTGTAAATAACCATAGTTTGAAAATTGGTTAGACTGTTAGATTAGTACCGAAATCTATTGATAATAATATTTTGATGTGAAACATCTATAGGAGGAGTAAATCCGACGTATATGATGATATATGATGGCAAACGGTATGACGCTCTCTATGCCGCTATAAAACCGCCATGTCAAAAAAAAAACTTTTTTCTCCATATATTATTTATTTATTGGTTTTCCTTCACTACAAATTCTTTCAATAACCATAAATTTTTATGTTTCACATCTGGCGGGCGTCCCGTGACGGTCAACTTTTTTTTATCTACCGTTGTCTCTTCCAGCATTTTATGTTTATCGCGTTGGTTGTCAGGTACAATCACGTGTCCGATTTGACCTTTCGCACAATTTGTGCTTATTTTGCACTAATTGATCAGTATTGTTGGTACGCATTTATATTAATTAATCATTAACTGTCGGATTTTGTTTTACTTTGTTGTGGTATGGCCAGAGTTAAGCTTATTATATTTTGTATAACAGATGTAAGAGGAGCTCGAAACTAAGTAATAATAGCCGTACGGATCAATCCATCAGATTAAGCTACACTTGCCTGGGTTGGTCCGTGGATGGGTAACCATCTTTACATTCCGAGACTCCTTGGTCCCGGCTGTCATTCGTGAATCTTTGACAGTCGTTACGGGTCGTCAGAAGCCCGAAAATCAGACAACCAGTCTTACTAAGGGGTATCGTATTACGCAGTTACTGAGTTGTGGAGACCAGATAGGCAGTCGCTCCATGTAAAATACTGGTATTCAGTTGCATCCGATTCGACTGGAAGCCGACCCCAACATGGTTGGGAAAAGGCATATATAGTATTTTTATATTTATTATATTGTATAGATTCTTTTCTACATATTTTGTGAATGTGAGAACGCTGTAGGCTTAGTGGACTGTAAACCTGTTGACCATTTTCTATTTTGTTAAGTACTTGGTACTTATTGAAAGACCTAAACTGTCCTCCCATACCTAGAAACACTGTTATATGAAAGTATTGTAAAAGCCAATTATTTTTAAAAGAGTAACCGTGGAGTTTCTTGCCGGCTCTTCTCCATAAGAAACGACCAATTGGAACCGTGCACCTAGCTTCTGACGTTTCATAAGTGCCCATGTAGGTTTATGTGAAATAAAATATTTTGATTTTGATTTTGCTAGGCAGATTGATTGATATTTTGTATGGAATTAATGATCTACGTAACGATTCAAAGACGACTCGGAAATCGGTTGAAAAATACGTTTAAAAATGCTTATAACATCACATAACATCAAGCCTGTATTTCCCCGAAGGGTTAGGCTGAGGTGTACTTCACCGACATTTCGCCAGTTATGTTTAAGTCCCATGTAATAGGAGGCGAGCCTATTGCCACCAACCGGGCATAAATCCAGACTCCGGGCTGGTACGAGTTTCTTGCCCGTTCTTCTTCATAGGTACCTACTACGCTTTAGAATGGGCAACTAGCTTTTTTTATTTGGGTGGGAAATTATCATGTAACTTCTCCCGCTCTGTGTTGTTGGAACGTCGTGTCGGGTGTGCGTCGATTTTTTATTTATTTTTTAATTTATACAATAGTTTTGATTTTTTATATATTATTATTGTCATTGTTTTATTTTGTAATCCCCTTGTGGGATTTATGTGTCCGTAGGTATGTCCGTGACATCACAGCGGGCCCTATCAGAATACCAGCGGGTATTTATTTATTTTTAAATATCGCAGCATCATGCTGAGATAGGAGCCTTTTTGGCCTCGCACAGGTCGTTATTAATTTTGCTTGTTAGTTTTAAAATGCTCCTCTTTTATATTTGTTATTTTTTTTATTACTGTATTGTATTTCCTGTGCGTGTCCCAAATAAAATATTTTTCTTTCTTTCTTTCTTTCTCTGGGCGGAGCGGGAGCGCGTGTCAGACTCTTACTGACTAAGGCGATTTTCACACTGCCCCGCATCATGCTGCATATTGCGTGTCGACGCACCTACGCGCGTTCCTGCGGGAGTGCAGATCTGCATCATCGTGCGGGTTTTTTGCGCACTCACGCGCGTAGGTGCGTTTTGTAGATTCACGCACGGCGGCTTTCATTTATTCGCCGTTCTCTGTGGTGGTAGTGCAGTACTGAGCATCACGATAGTTTTGATAAAAATCACGCGCGGCACTGCGGGATTCGGTGTGCCATACCTTGCGTCTCGCCCCGCACCTACGCGCGGGGGTGCATGTTTCTCCGCGTGTATGCGCGTGATCCGCATGAACGCGCGTGGTTGCGTTTTCAGTGTGTTGGACTGTGCGTGTTTTCTATACAAACGGAGATACTTACAAGTAACGTTAAAACACGCAGTCACGCAACATGCAGCGTGGTGCGTGGCAGTGTGATAATCGCCTTAAACCCACCCGTGTTGTTGAAATTCGCCCTAAGGATCAAATTTCACAAATGAAACTGAACGCAATCAGCAGTTCAGTACATTCAAACCGTGTTGAAGAGCTGTCAGTATCAATATTTTAACTACAAGTCCGGGTTTCATCAAGACGTTTTTTCTTCGCCAATGTCAGTAAATATGTCCGAATAAACTCAGAAAGCATCAATAGAAAAGTCACATCCTAGCCTAAGTAGGTAGGACAAAAAAAAAATGTCGTCGAAAATGCGCGTTCGCAAAATTATTCCATTTTATTAACGAGTTTCATCAGAATGTCAACACAACTGTCACGGAGTCAGTAGTGTATGATAAAGGGAATGCCAGATTTAACATAACACATAACATAACATCACGCCTTGTTTCCCCGAAGGGTTGGGCAGAGGTGTCCCTGGAACAGTTACACCCACATTTCGCCAGTTATGTTCCAAGTCCCATGTAATAGGGGGCGAGCCTATTGCCATCAACCGGGCACAAATCCAGACTCCGAGCTGCTACTGAGAAATTTCAGATAGAAAAACCCAATAACACTTTGCCCGACCCGGGAATCGAACCCAGGACCTCATGCTCAGCAGTAGCGCTTGCGACCACCAGATTTAAATATTGTAATAAATAAAAAAAATCACATAAATTAAAATAACTGCCTGGTTGGTCTAGTAGATACAAGCGCTACTGCTGAGCTTGAGGTTCTGGGTTCGATTCCCGGGTCGGGCAAAGTGTTATTGGGTTTTTCCATTAGGGATTTCTCAGTAGCAGCTCGGAGCCTGTATTTGTGCCCGGTTGATGGCAATAGCCTTGCCCCCTATTACATGGGACTTAAATATAACTGGCGAAATATGGGTGTACCTACTATAGATACACCTCTGCCCAACCCTTCGGGTATTACAGGCGTGATGTTATAATAAAAATATAAAAAGAAATAAGAAAGAAATTTCAGGCAAAATATCTATATACAAAATTTTTATAAATAGTAAAAACAGTAAAATCATTAAAAATTAAAACATGGAGGTATGTAAAGGTATCCATAGTCTTCAAAAACAACATATTCTTTCGTAATTTTTTATTCTCGTTCAGGTGAACAGCAATCCAGTGCACAATAATGGGACTTGCTAGGCTTGTTCTGGCTTGCTTGTATGTATGTTTTAAAATAATTTATTAAACGTATTAATTCAAATTCAAAAGTCATTTATTCAAACTAGGCTGAGAATCAGCACTTTTCGAACGTCAAAATTACATAAGACAGTCCCCCAAAACGCCCACCCTTCACCACTTCCTAGTGCCTTTAGCTGGGAAGAAGAAGTGGTGCAACAAACTCCCCAGCAGCACAGCTGTCTGTTCAAGTTAGAAAAAATGATTCTATACAATAGTATGCAAAATGCATAATGTAAGTTCATTATGCAACACAAAACATAAATAAATAAATTATTCGCCATATGTCAGCTAGCACACGCCAATATACCAACCAAAAACATCGAGAACTATACTCAAGCAGAAATAAAAAATAAAACTAAACGTAAACAGAACTAAATACTCGTATCTAAATAAAAGCCTCCAGGCATAAAGGGCGTGCCCGCTTACATAAAGCTATTTAAAGCTATAATTGGAAGTTATTATAAATGATAAACTAGGACCATCGAGGTAAAATAAATAAACAGTTAGTTACTAGTTACAATAACAAAACCATGATCAGCAAGACGACCAGTCACCACAAGCAGCACCCGTTCACGGGCATAACGCAAAGATCAGCCATTACCCCCCTCGCCATATTTGAGGGAAGGAGGTAACCCGACCCCCGACGCTACCGCAAGCAGTGACATCTAAGGGAGCATGACGAACTTGCGGCTGGTTGCTCAGGCAAAAAAAAAAAAATATGATCAACTGTCGAGGTCGCTAGCTAACCACAAATTGCAATACAACTCATAACAAAAACATTGTAATGAGTAGATTATGTCAACAATGTTTGTTAGTAATGTATAAACAAGGTGCGTTGGAATAGCCTTTACAATTGATTAAACTGATCATACTTATAGCCAGATTCATAGAACGCACTTTGAATTTGCGAACTAACCGTTTTTACATAAAATATTTTAATTTCTTTAGGTCGAGGTACAAAATTGTAAAGTTTTGACACATTGTGACACCACCTGTCGGAATTATACTACAATTTACAAAATAATGTAAACTTGTAATTACACTTATGTTTTCAATAAAGTAGTTTTCCCTACAAATACCTGTAAAGATAAAATGTTTATTAAACAGAAATGTGTAAAATTGTAGGTACAATTTTAAATTTCGTAAATTTTCCGCCATGACTTTGTAACTTGTAATTTTTATTAAACAAAAAAATTTTAAATTATAGCCTGTCATCTATAATTTACAGTTTACAAGTTTTAGGGTTCCGTAGTAAACAAGGAACCCTTATAGTTTCGTCATGTCCGTCTGTCTGTCTGTCCTAGGTCTAGCTCCGAGACCCTTAGTACTAGAAAGCTGTAATTTGGTATTTATATTTCTTTGCCAACATCAAATTCAATATTCTACACCATACCATCACATCTCCTATTCCCCACATAATATTACAATTCAATCAGTATTCTAATATTTACCATAAAACTAATAGGTTACCTTAATTTACAGTAGATCTCCAACCAATATTATGCCAATCTATCTTTTTACCGACACAGCCACTAAGCACGTCTTACCGTCACGAGCGCTCGACCCACTTCACGCTTGCTCTCGCTGGCGCATAAGACTCCGACCACGGTGACTGCAACCTCCACGGCGTCGGCTATGATTGCGACCAGTCCCGATTCTACCCTTGAATTGGTACGCGGTTATTACGCCGACAAAGTGGTAAAACAAAATTATAAAAAACATTTTTTTTTAGGGTACCTCTCATACACGTAAAGTGGTGATGTTTATTTTTTATTTTTTTAACCCATGGTGAGGGGTATCATTGAAAAGGTCCTTCTAAAACATTGTGAGTTTGTGAAAACCATTTTTGTATTCAGGGATCCGTTTGCGAAATATTAAGCTTTAAAGTGCTAATTTTTGTTAGAGTCAAGTGTCCCCCCCCCTGCCGGCTAAATGGTTGGTTTTAGGTGTGTGAAAAAAATCATAACAGTAGTTTATATAACGAAATTAAAACGAAAACTATCACAGCTAAGTAGGCTTTACAAGTTAACGAGTAATAATCGACCAACTTAACTTTGCAGTTTCAAAAACATGTTTTCCCATACATTCCGTATGGGAGAACATATTTTTTAACTACAAAGTTAATTTTGTTTTTGGGATAAATTCATCCCAACTACGGAACCCTTCATTGTGCGTGGTTCGACACGCACTTGGCCAGTTTTAAGGTTGTATAACAGCACAGCACAGCACGTCAGCAACCTTGCTGTTCTATCTAACAAATATTTTTATCGAAGCATGAGCACATAAATACTAACACGAGTTCAAAAACTGCCAATAAGTGCACATTTGAAATTAAAATCTTTTGGCTCCGTGCCAATATGAGAAAAGATGTTTACTGAATACCCGAATGTAATAAAATCTCTTAGTTGCTTTTTTAAAGGCGGAAACGTCAATAAATTTTGTTTTATTCCGTCAAAAGAAAAACTAGTATGACTAGAACGCAGACGGACAGAATGTTTTCAAATTGGCTGAATAAATAACTTTTTTTTATCAGACCTGTATAGCACTTCGCTACATGAGAAAATATTGCAATCGATTTTGCATCTTTGTCGTATAGAAATAAGGTGCAAAATTTATTGGTGTGCGTAGATCTATTTCAGGTTTTGTAATCGTTGAGGTGTGGAAAATATGGTAGGGGAGTTTATTACCAACCTGTACCTTTTTACTTCGTTTGTCAATGCAGGCAAAGTGAGCTTATTGGTGCGATTAATGTAATTTTGTACTTATTATTAAAAGTACCTGGGCGACCGAGCTCTGCTCTGGTGAAAATAGAGAATGCTTATTTAATAATATAGGTTAGTACCTACTAATTCCATACTGCCACGATAGTAGGTACTTACTAATTCCATGCTGCCATGATCTTTATTCTAATTTCAATAATGTCATGTCATTATTCATTATCTTGTTCTAAACTTTATGCGACCGAGCTCTGCTCGGGTGAAAATACGGAGAAAACTAATTTTCCCAGATATGAGACCTAGCTAGATCGATATTTCACCCCCGTAAATCTATATTGCAACTTTCATCAAAATCGTTAGAGCCAATTTTGAGAACGTGAGTAGAAATCTATAAACAAACAAATATATAAACATACAAATATTGCACGTTTAATAGTATAGGATATTAAAATCAGTTTTGTGTCGTAAAAAGGTAGGTACCTGCTTTTGAACTGATGAATTATTCTGTATGATCTGCGGTATGATTATGAATTTCATGAATTAGAAAAAATTATCACCTAATTTCAGTTTTTCCGCATGTTTGACCAAAAGTAAATAATTTACAGTAAAAAATTTGCAGTAAAATAACACAATAATTAATGAAATAGCAAAATAAAATCTAAAAACAAGTAAAAAAAGAATTTTGGCAGCGGTGGGATTCGAACCCACGCCTCCGAAGAGACTGGTGCCTTAAACCAGCGCCTTAGACCGCTCGGCCACGCTACCACATAGTGGCCGCGTCGAAATTATGAGCAATTTTCTACGGCGCCATCGGAATGTTGACGTCACACATGCGACACTGGGATGTTCTTATCTGACCTAATTAAAACAGCAAGCGTGATAAATACAATGTTTCTCATCGAATTTTGTATGAAATTGATGATAATAATGCCGGCGCCATGTTGATATCGAAATCACTTTTACACGTCATAAAAAAAATATAAAAAAGCGGCCAAGTGCGAGTCGTACTCACCCATGAAGGGTTCCGTAGCAACAAGTAACATTGAATGAAAGGTAAATTGCGGTTTACGATTTATGACGTATTAAAAAAAAACTACTTGCTAGATCTTGTTCAAACCAATTTTCGGTGGAAGTTTACATGGTAATGTACATCATACATTTTTTTTAGTTTTATCATTCTCTTATTTTAGAAGTTACAGGGGGGGGGACACACATTTTACCACTTTGGAAGAGTCTCTCGCGCAAACTATTCAGTTTAGAAAAAAATGATATTAGAAACCTCAATATAATTTTTGAAGACCTATCCATAGATACCCCACACGTATGGGATTGATGAAAAAAAAATTTTTGAGTTTCAGTTCTAAGTATGGGGAACTCCAAAATTATTTGTTTTTTTTCTATTTTTGTGTGAAAATCTTAATGCGGTTCACAGAATACATCTACTTACCAAGTTTCAATAGCATAGCTCTTATAGTTTCGGAAAAAAGTGGCTGTGACATACGGACGGACAGACAGACAGACAGACAGACAGACAGATAGACAGACAGACAGACAGACAGACAGACAGACAGACAGACAGACATGACGAATCTATAAGGGTTCCGTTTTTTGCCATTTGGCAACGGAACCCTAAAAATGAGCTAGATGAGGTCGGCGTTTCCTATCTGACTACTCTGAGAAGAAAGGCCGAAACAAACTCAGAGATCTTCAGTCTCTTTTAAAGTCTAGACATAGACTTGGTCAGGCCATATGAGGACCTTGTAGATTAGTGTCTGAAATGGTCTTTTGAGGAAAGAACCAAACAGATTTGAGTGGACCTGTCCAGTCAGTGCAAGCATTTGCATCGTATCAAGATTGACAATGAACAATTTGTTAGTTTAATTCTTGTAGATATTAATAAAATGAAGTTATTTATTGACTTGCATTGCTTGTAAAAGGAGGAGTCAAACCATAAATTCATCATCAAGAAGTTTCAGATTTTTTCTTGTGTTTTATATTTTCGTTTTTTGCCACCGACTTCCAAAATTAAAGTTATTTTTCACTTTGTAGTGTTTGTTTTTGGAGGTCGGTTATTTTTTTTTTGTAAAAAGTTTTTATTTTTCACTTTTTAGTTGTGGTACCTACCCCACACACATCCGAATACCACTACCTGCTACCAGTGACAGAAACTTATCATATCATCTACATAGCAAGTGGGAAAAAAATACGTATTTTGTAGCTAACTCAAAAACTATCAAAGCAAAGTTAATAAAATTTATATGGGACCAATTCGAAAGCACACCCTTTCAAACAAAAAAATAATTTTCAAAATCGGTCCACAATTGACGGAGAAATCAATGGACATACATAAAAAAAAACAAACATACGCGACGAACATATAACCTCCTCCTTTTTGGAAGTCGGTTAAAAAAGCCATTTGCAAAGTGTCAAATAATCTAAATATCTCCTAAACCACACAAGTTAGCTACATAAAATACATAGTTAGCTACCTTTCCACTTCGTCATAGTTGCATAGGTATTTATTTTGTAATTTATGTATATATTTTTGGTACATTATATTAGTGTTATTTATTTTAAAAGTATGTAGGTATGTTTGTATGTATGTAAGTAAGTATATTTTCATATAATTAGTTTTATTTCATTAAGTGAATTGTTTTGATTTTATGTATTTTACTTTCTCTCTACTTTTAAACACGGTGTCTACATCTCTTTTTATCCTCTGTCCTATCGCAGGTATGCTGGAAGAGATTTCATTAGAAATAAGCATCACCTTTGTACGTATTTTTCTGTTCCTTTTGTCTTGTCTGTGTATTATTTGTGTGTACATAAATGGTTAAATAAATAAATAAATAAAACAATATTGAAAACAAATTTATAGGTGTTTTTTATGCGCTATTAAATCATCATCTGCCTAGCCTTTTCCCAACTATGTTGGGGTCGGCTTCCAGTCTAACCGGATGCAGCTGAATACCAGTATTTTACATGGAGCGACTGCCTATCTGACCTCCACAACCTAGTTACTAGGTAACACGATACCTACCCCTTGGTAAGACTGGTTGTCAGACTTTTTTGGGCTTCTAACTACCCGTAACGACTGTCAAAGATCTACAAATGGCAGCCGGGACCAACGGCTTAACGTGTTTTCCGAGGCATGGGGGGGTCTTGGTATGTAAAGATGGTCACCCATCCACAGACCAACCGCGGCAAGCATAGTTTAACCTGATCGATCGACCCGTGCAGCTGTTGTTACATAGACACAAGCCCCTACAAAAAAAAAAACAAATATGCCTGTATTAAATACAATTGAATATTGCTTTTCACTTCAAGAAGCTATCCTGCGTGGTTTCGGAAATATTTAATGATAAGTTAATGGCTTTTTTATATTCCTCGTCAATTTATATCTTTTCTGATCTCCTTAATTAAAAATTAACCATAATAACCAAGAGGTAACAAAATTCTAAGTATGCGCAACAGAAACTCAGATAAGAGAAAACTAAATCGAATTCTTATTTGCGATTCCAAATCCGAACATACTTTTTAATCTGTGTCCATCTGAAACAATTTTTCCCGCCGATGCACCAATTACCGTTTATAATTGCAAATGGCTGCCGTATCGAGAGACAGTAATATATCGATCACCTGGCACGTGCTGCGTATTGATATGACAACAGGGCCGGAATTGAAGCAATGGGAAGCACAGGATAAAAGGTGCAATGGGATGGCTTTTCATGGGGCTGCTGGGGCTGCCACGATTCTGCAGTGCTTCAACTGTGTTTGCAGAAGCGCACACTGATGGGTTTCATGCTCTTATAAGGAAGCAGTGTGCGTCGCTGCTGAGTCGTGTTAGGTCCAGTGGCAATAGTATAATAAGCGTGTTCGCGGACAGGTGGATCTCCACTGCTGCCCTACTGGATACGTTTACATACTGCACTGTGAGCAGTGGACATTTCCTCCCGGTCTTAATGTGTGTAACTGTATCCTTAACTGCTTTTATTTTGTTTGTTTTATTTTGATGTGAATTAATTGTTTTTAAAACATGTGTGTCGAAATATGGATGTTTTCTGAAATAAATGATTATGTTATATTATATTTCCATCCCATTGCACCTTCTTCCACAGGGCAGCAATAAGGGTATTTTGGGGGAGCATATTTGTCTAGATTTTAATAGGTTGAGTAAGTAATTATAAAAATGTGTATTATGGATTAAAGATGAATGAAATACTTTGTTTTTAAGGAATTTTACTCAAAAATGCATGTAATGTGGTCATTATTTTGACAACCTTGTTTGAGCAAAGTCGATCTTGCCGTTCTGTTTTAAGGAGCGGCCGGCAAAGTTTTGCTGGTCGCTCTAACAGGCCGGCAAAACATTGCCGGCCGCTATTTTGACGTTTCAACGTTTTAAAAAATCAAATGCAAAAAGATTTTATTTAAAACACAGCTGTTTGTATTTATAGAGATAGTTACAAAAAGATTTTATTCCATATTTGGCTGTATAGTTCCAACTACCATTGTTAAAAAAAAAAACAAAGAAGTAACAAAAGCGCGGTTCAGCGAAAATTTTATTTTTATTTAGTGACTTTTTTGCTAAAAATTAGCTCTCAGAGAGGAGGCCTGTGTCCCAGCAGTGGGAAAATTTTTAGGTTGATGATGATGATGATGAGCTCTCAAAGCGAAAATTCATCCGATTCGATGTGTTTAACACCGCCAGACATTAAAGATGAAGCTAAATTAGTAGTTGAAAATTTAATACCGCGAAACTCAAAGGAAAAATATAAGCTTGCATATGAAAAGTTTGTGCAATGGAAAATCAGTAAGAAATCTAAATCTTTACTTGCTGGTTTTATTTAGATTAGGTACTTGCATTTTTGAGTAAATCACTATACAAGCCTTGGCCCATTATGACTGCTTCGCTGGTCACGCTATGATTGCCTCGAGCTAGCCTAGCTACGCTCTAGGCCTTCCAGCTTGGCCATCATTGCAGCCCTTGCTGTCCTCGCTGTAAAGGCCTCGACCTACGGCCTCGGCCTTTATCTCAGCTCGTCCATCAAGTGCTGCACGCTGACCGCGCTGTGTCGGCCTGGAGCTGCGCTACGCTGTGCTACGCTGCGCTACGCTGCGCTGTCGGCCATCATCAGCGCGACCAGCAAAGTAGTCATTATAGACCGCGGCAGTAATGTACTATTATTTCATGTTTTTCTGTGACGGGTAAACTGAAATGGAATTTGGCTCTCATGATAAGACACGAGTATTTTTTGGTTTTAAACTAATTAATGTAGGTACATACTATCTCGGATGTTCCGGATAACCCCTCCAACTAAGCCAAAATTAAATAATATGCTTGTGATAGTACCTACATAGTTCATTCACGCAGATCAGTAATGCATCACAATCCTGGTTTGAATTAGCGTTCGATTGACCAGACCTAGTGATTACAATGTTCCATTTAGAGATGTAACGATGTCGTCCGATAAGGACCAGGCCCGGGTCGACGGCGCGTTGTTCCACGCGCGCCTCCAAGAGATGTCAGCAGAAGTGACGGGGTCCGCTAGGGCCAATGCCTGCCGGGGGTGCGAAGAAAACCGATAGGGAAATCGTGGCCCCCGGCAACAGGGCAACCGAAGGAACACGGGTGGGTTTTAGTCAGTAAGAGTCTGACACGTCCTCCCGCTCCGCCCAGAGCAGGAGAAGTTAGTTGATAATATCCAAACCAAAAAAAAAAGTGATGTAACGATTCCGATTCTAATGCCGGTATAATCCGTAGGCCGATATATCGGCAACGCCGATTAAATACAACTGATACCAAACAGTTCGAAAAGCGCGTGAAATGACGACGCGCGCGCAACTTTGTCGCTCCATCGCAAGTGGAACTAGCGGGAGAGCAACACGACAAACGGCACTGTTTGCAGTTTGCTGAGCGTTGGCTGAGCGATGTATTTTTACGTGCCTGTTTCATGTCACCGCTATTTGTTGTGATTCTGTTTAATCACAGAATGTAAGGACTAAAACGCGCTGTTAAACAGTTTTATTTTTTAATTAACAGTTTATGTACACACATATAAACAGACAAGAAGAAAGGAACAGAAAAATACGTACAAAGGTGATGCTTATTTCTATAGAAATCTCTTCCAGCATACCTGCGATAGGAAAGTAATTAAAGAGATGTAGACAACGTGTGTAAGAGTAAAAGAGAAAACAGAATACATAAAATGAAACTTAACTATTACTAAAACTTAACTATACACTAATTTAAATATAAACATACAACATAAGAATATACTTAAATACATACTTCTGAAATACATATCACTAAAATACTTAGATAAAATTACTTTCTACAATAATAAATACATATTATGCAACTATGATGAAGTGGAAAGATAGTGTTCTTTCACTCTTCTTTTAAAAACCGCAACAGTTTGGCAGTCCCTAATGTCAGGCGGAAGTGTGCCTGACATACAAAATATAAAAGACATCCAAACGCCAATTCAATTCAAAATATTTTATTTCACATAAACCAACATGGGCACTTATGAAACGTCAGAAGCTAGGTGCACGGTTCCAATTGGTCGTTTCCTATGGAGAAGAGCCGGCAAGAAACTCCACGATAACTCTTTTTAAAATAATTGGCTTTTACAATACTTTCAAATTACAGTGTTACTAGGTATATTGGGAGGACAGTGTGGGTCTTTCAATAAGTACCAGGTACTTAACAAAATAGAAAATAGACAATAAATCAATAGTCCACTAAGCCTACAGCGTTCTTACATTCACAAAATAGAAAATAATCTGAACAAAAGATAAATAAATTAATAAAAATCTATTTTACAACTGTAATAAATCTGAATAATTATCATGTCCACAAAAGCCACTAATAAAGATACGATATTTATTGTCTACTAAGCCATCGATCTCCGATATCGGTATCGCCGATGAGTTACAACAATAATCGGTATCGGTATCGTATCGGGAAAATTATGTATCGTTACATCCCTAGTTCCATTATTTAATGCAAGGTCAATCTGGTTCGAGAGATTCATTTTTATTTGCACCCCATGCACCTTCGCTCCGTCCCCTCAAACAAGCACTGTGCAGGTTGAAACGTGCGTCTATTGTGCTGTAATGGACCGATTTCGCCACCATATTGAAATGCCGGCCATTCGAAATGAGAAAATCACGCTTTAATACCCGAAATACACGAGGCTAGTTTCTCAAGCCAGGACAGTAAGCTAGCAAGCTAGTAACTCTAGTGTATACAGAACTTCCTTCATTTCTAGGCTAGTAAGCTAGTTCAAGCTAGGATAGTTTAATATGATGGGGTTTTTGAGCTAGTAGCATCCCCATCACTGATTTTACTATCCTGGCTTGTGTATTAGCTTCATGTGGCCGGCGAAGCTAGTATCCAATCGGATAATTTTACTCTACGGACTAAGACAGTGCAATTATGTTACTAGCTTAAAATTTCTTAGCATCGTGTAAACAACTCTAGCATATGCCAAGAGAGAGCAGTGGTGGCCCAGTGGTAACGGCCGTGATTTACGAGTTGTAGGTCGTAGGTTCGAACACAGACAGGCGCTTAATCCTTTTACAAGTTGTGTAAATTATTTCAACACCATTGCTTTCAAAACGGTGAAGGAAAACATCATGAGGAAACCGGAATGTACTAGAATCAAAAATTCGAAGACATGTGACATCTGTCAACCCGCACTCGCCCGCGTGGTGGATTACGGCCCACTCCCTCTTACCGAGAGGAGGCTTGTGTCCCAGTAGTGGGAACATTATAGGCTGATTATGCATGTGCCCAGCCAGGATATTAGTTGCTTGCTATGCTAGCTTCAATAACTAGCCTCGTGTATCTCAGGCATAATGGCTATCATGGATGACGTCACAATGCCCCTGAGTGTTTTGTGCATACAGGCGTTATTTTATCGTTGAAACTATTTCTTCAACGATTTTTCTGTTTGTGGTCAATTGATTTGGTGGAAACGATATGTAGGTTAGTGTTTCGGAAACATTAAGATTTCCTGACTGTTCTCACGGCGATATTTTTGTAAGGTATTTCAGTTCTTGGGTGGAGTTATTCTGACATGTATCTTGTCAAAAGCTATTGATAAAGTTTTGCGAAAGAGTTATCTAGAAATTTTCTAATACACAGTCATACAGTGATAATATGCGTGGTATAACTACCTATAACGACCAATTATTGAAAAATTTATACAACTTGTAAAAGGATTATTGTAATGCCCTCAATATCGGTACTGCAGATAGTCTATATTATAAAAATGAAATGCTGTTCGTTGGTAAGCGCATCATCACTTCAGAAGATTCAGATTTTTTTCGCGCACTGGATTTTCATCGTTCTGCTTAACTCCAAGAGTTGAAAATCCAACAGTGTGTTTTTCGACGCGCTGGGATGCACTCTGTTGCATTTTCAACGCTCGGTTTAACACCGAGAGTCGAAAATCCAGTGCGCAATAAAACACTGCCGCGATATTTTTACGTCCGTGCACTGGCGAAATTTGGGTATAGGTACACCTCTGCCTAAGCCTGTGATGTTATGTAAATGTTAACACTAGCAAGCATTTATGTAACGCTTTTCTAAACCCTGTCTCGAATCGAGTATTTCGAGAGCAAGTCATTGGTATCTACAGTTACATCACTAACATTCGATGTCACGATCTCGGGATGATAATGGTGCCGATTCCCTTATTCACAAACTAAACTAAATTTAAGTTCAGTGCGTCTTTTTCTTTCTATTTCATTAAGAAAAGGACAGAAGATAAATTTTAGTTTAGTCCTGTCAAATTAATCAGCGCTTGACGTAAATTGACGTAATTTTAGTCGGCAAGTTTTTAATCACGTCTAAACTTGTATGGAGAGTGACAGGCGATGATTAATTTAACAGGACTAAACAAAAATTTATCTTCTGTCCTTTGCTTAATGAAATAAAAAGAAAAAGATGCACTGAACTTAAATTTAGTTTAGTTTGTGAACAAGGGAATCGGCACCAATGTGTTTTAGTGTTGGCTCATCTCTCATTATCCAGGATTCGCTGTGATCCAAATATGTATTTTCGGTATTGTGGTAATCGGCTTCGTTGTTCGGTCAAGGGACTTAGCGCGTATTTCGCCAATGAAAACTGAATGCAAGCATTATTTGTGTCATTATTATTTCCTTTATTGTATTTACAATACATGCCTGACCAAGATTATGTCTGGACTTTAAAAGAGACTGCGACCTCTGAGTTTTGTTTCGGCCTTTCTTCTCAGAGTAGTCAGATAGGAAACGCCGAATTCATCTAGCTTATTTTTAATATTTTTTTATATGACGTGTAAAAGTGATTCCGATATCCTATTTACAGAATAAACAATTTCATTTCATTTCACTTCATTTCCTTTCATTTCACTTCATTTCATTTCATAGTTAATTGATTCAGGCGTGACCTTGCGGAAATCTATTATAAAATATAATAGACGTAAATATGTTTAGTATCCTATTCCACTTAACGATACCTAAAGGGTCTTAAAAAACCCTGTAAGAAATCGACACGTGTTTCACCTCTCAACGAGGCATCCTCAGGATGACGATTGACTTTTTGCAAACCCGAACACGGCGTGTTGCCAAGCCGAGCGCCGGATGCAGAGACATCCATACATATTAATTACATTTTTAAATATCTAGGCTCTAGAGAGAGGAACCTCCTCACTATGCGTGCCGTGTCTAGGAGTACTGCTTTCTTAATCAAGCCCTTGACGCTGCCGCCTACTGAGGTGTTGGTCAACGCTCTCCACTATTAGGCCATTAGCATTTATAATTTTTAATAATTACAAAAAATATATGAAAATTGACCTTATTTTTATCACCGAAACCACAGAACCAAAAATTTAAAAAAAAAAAACAATTGTTCTATGCTTATAGATTACAGGAAAACCTATAAGAAGTCTATGGTCTTAAAATAACATGTAAATCTCTCAATATTTTGCGTACAAACTTAGGAAACAAGGCATGATATTACCTATGTTATACAAACTTACATTTGCCGTTGGAATGTTTGGGAGAAAATGTTTTTCAACTATTATATTAAGTTTGTCCTTAGGGTTTCATCCCAACTAAGGAAAATTTTATTAGTGTGGTCTGACACGGACTTGGCCAGTTTTTTTTATTACTAGTATTCTCGTTAACTATTTCAACTGAGCTAAAAAAATGCTTGTAACAGCAGCGGTTACAAGTATCAAAGTGCTTTTAGTGCATCAGATGGGGTTCAAACTTACGACCAGTCCGACGCAGTAACTCTCAGGCTTTTAAACCACTTTATTTTATCTATCTACTATAACCGTCACAAAATATAAACATTAAAAATATTAATGAAACAACGAACCCAAATATTTTGAAAAATATTTACACTTTTTGGACACAAACAAAACAATACTTCTAAAAGTTATTACAGTTCGCAACTTTACAAAAAAATAATTAAGCGTCTTTGAACCTTATCTCTTTGCTGTTAAAGGTTATTTTTGTCTGTTTTGTTTATTTTTAATAGTATCCAAGTACTGATACAGACTGCAGACACATTAGTGTAGTAGACGCAGCAGGTGCAAGGGATGGCTCGTAAAGTAACTGTTTTTACGGAACTTAGTCTGTTCTCAATACTTAGTCTACTTAGTACCACTCTAGACTTTCTGATATTAGTGCTGTTAAGACTTCGTCTCGGTCTGCAACTATGTGATGGAATAAATGGAAAAGTTCGAATTGATTTTCTTTTGTCTTCAAAAATGGTTACTTGAATCAAGAAGACGGTATACACGGTAAGTTTTTGAACAGCAGTGCTATTCTGTAAAACACTCACCGTGAACGCTTATGTAGGTGAAGTGAGCTGTCAACAGTGTCAATCCCTAGTGTGAGCTTTATGGGGCTCACATTCGATGCGCTGGATTGGAGGATACTGCTGCGTGGATTCTTGAATAAAACTCATTAACTTGAAGAGCGTTGTTTTACTTATTTCACCAATTGTTCGAAAATTACAGCCAGTGCCAGCCGCTTTTTTTTTTTTTTTTTTTTTTTTTTTTTTTTTTTTTTTTTTTTTTTTTTTTAATAATGGCTTCTCGCAGTTTTGACCACTAAGGTCGTGGCTGCTTAACCGGATTTTCCTGTGGGTGCCATAAGCTTCTACACTTAGAGCCTCCAGCCAGGAGCTTTTTGAACTATTCTAAATTAAAATTAAGCGAATGCTCGCTAAGGGCACCCCCTGTGGGGTACGGACCTCGGCTTAGGGCATCGCTGACGGGAGGACAGCAAGAGGGGACAGGCTGGATCAAATTTATATTTATATCATGATTATTATTCGGGGTATTTAAAGCTACGTGCTCAGCTGCAACAACTGCTGGCACCTCGTTATCGAGCAAGGGTCGGGGGGGGGATTCGTTTACTCGGGGAGTAGATCGCGTACGTAAAGGACCTCGGCGGCGAGGTCGGAATGACGGGAGGCGTCTGTGTTTGTGCACTGTACTGGTGGCCCTATTCTGCTCCTGGAGGAGTGTAATGGGGTCATCTGGGTCGGAGAGTACATGCCTCGGACGGCGGATCTGACTGATTTGGGACGGGACATAATTGGCTGCCTCGACTATCAGAGGGTTCCGATGTCGAGGAGCGGACTCAAAGTGGCGCTTTGCCATGCGTTTGAGGAACTGGTGGATCGTAGGGATCTTACAGTCGAGATGGAGGATCTCGTTTCTGACGTACCACGGGGCTCCCGTGGCCTTGTGAAGGAATCTGTTTTGGAGGGTCTGCATCCTATGGATGTGACGGGGTTTGGCGTGGGCGAAGACTGCTCCCGCATAGGTCATTATGGGACGGACACACGCTGTGTAGATACGCAATTTGCACTTTAGTGACAATTTGCTGCGTGAATTTAGGATACAGTGAAGCCTACCTAGAGCGAAAGCGGCTCGCGAACGAACCGTCTTTATGTGCTCTGAAAAGGAGAGACGGTGGTCTAAGATCACACCTAGGTACTTGGCTCGCTTCTCCCAAGGGATCGGCTTGCCGAACAGGGTGATCGTTCGGGGGGGAGGGGGGGGTCTAGATCTCGGTTTCGAGAATGAAACCGCTTGACTTTTGTCGGGATTAACTTCGATCCTCCACCGTCTAAACCAGGCGCCAAGGTTACTGACGGCCCGTTGTAGATTTAGGAGAGACGAAGGGCCGTTGCCTTTACAGATGATCGCAGTGTCGTCTGCGAACAGAGCGAGCTGCGTCCCTCTGTGTCTGGGGATGTCGCTGGTGAACAGCGTGAACGCGAGGGGGGCTATCACTGAGCCCTGAGGGACTCCTGCCCTTATGGGGCGAGGGGAGGATAGGGCACCTTCGATACGGTAGCGGAAGGTGCGATTCGACAAGTAGTCTCGTAAGATGAGTACGAGACGATCCGGCACTCCGAGTTTGTATAGCTTATATACTAAGCCGTTGTGCCAGACTTTGTCGAAAGCTTTCGCTATGTCGAAGAAGACTGCGCATGTCGGATAGCCGCGGGTGAGACCACCTTTGACCAGCTCGACTATGCGGTGGACCTGATGCACGCTAGAGTGCTGAGTTCTGAAGCCGAACTGCTCGTCGGGTATGAGGCCCTTAGTCTCGGCGTAGTCTCTGAGACGCTTATAAATAAGCCTCTCGTAGATTTTTCCGAGAACTTTGAGCAGACTGATTGGGCGGTAACTAGAGGGCTCGTTTTTAGGCTTGCCGGGCTTTGGGATACCTATGACCGTGGCCTCTTTCCACGTCTGAGGAAAGATGTTATTGCTTAGAGCACCATTGAAGATGGTGGTCAGTAGCATGATCAGGTGGGCTGGGAAGAGCTGGACCACCCTATTGGTGAGTCCGTCTGAACCGGGGGCTTTGCGCGTATGCAGACCTTTGATTATCTCGTGCACCTCATCTGGTTCGATGGGGGGCAGGGGAAAATCAGGGTCTTCAACGGGAGGAAGGGAGGCTCTACGTTCGACTTCGGCGTCGACCTCATCGAGGTGAGCTTTGTCTACTGGTAGGGTGCTGGGAGAGCATTGAGCTTCTAGACTGTCGGCTAGGCACTCGGCTTTGTCGATGTCGTCAAAGGCAATGGTTTTATCGGGGCGGACTAACGGGGGTACGAGGGCCGACTGGGGGGACCTGAGTTTCCTCTGGAGTTCCCAGAAGGCTAGATGAGAGGGCTCTAGATCGCTCAACATCTTATCCCATCCCGCTTCACGCAGCTCCGCTATACGTGTCCTAACAGATCTCTGATAGTAGCGCATATGGGCTTTGTTGGCGGCACAGGGGAAGACGCTGTAGGCTCGAGTAGCCGCGTTCTTCTCAGTCATCAGGGCACGCACATCGTCGGGGAGATTCAAGTAACAGGGTTCTGTTGCTGGAACCTCCCTGGAGCATTCGCTCAGGACGGTCTGTACGTGCTCCGTGAGTGAGTCGATCGCGGCAGTCGTGTCAGCGACTGAGTCGAAATTGTCGGGGATCGAGTCTAGTAAGGGGGATGTGTTGGATTTCAGCTGAGTGCTTACTTTCCTCCAGTCCGTCACCTTTTTAGTGGGGAGGGGTTGGTCAGGGTCGGAGGGACCTATGCGGGAGGTGAGTTTAACGATTACCGGTCGGTGGTCAGAGGTAAGCTCGTGCACCGTTTCTATTGAGTCTAGTCTTAGATTAACGTTCTTAAGGAGCGTTACGTCGAGTACGTCAGGGGTATGACTGATGGTATGGGGATAATGAGTGGGACTCATCGGAGCGATGATGTCGAAGTTTAGGGAGGAGGAGAGGTCGAACAAGTGCCGACCTCTGGTGTTGGTGGTGGAGCTATTCCAAGAGGGATGTTTCGCATTGAGATCCCCCGCCAAGATGACGGAGTCACTCATGTTTAACAACAGTTGGATATCGTCCGAGAGATTTTGGAAATTTTCCGAAGCGTTGGTAGTAATGGGAGGGATATAGACCGACACTAGAGTGATCGGTGCGTGACCGGTCATGCCCAGATGGCATGCTGATACTTCTAATCGTGAGAGGGGGGGAGGATCCATTGGGATGCAGTACAGATCCTTTTTGTAATAAATGAGGGTGCCGCCCCCATGACAACGCGTTCTATCGTTCCGAACGATACGATAGTTAGCTAAGGAGGGATTGCCTCTGTGGGGCTTTAGAAAAGTTTCCTGGATGAGGAGGATATCTAGTTGATGAACGCGGAGGAAGTCCGCGATTTCATCTTTTTGTTGATTTAAGCCATTGGCATTGAAGGTGCCAAGCTTGAGGGATCGGGGTTTAAACCTAACCTGAGTGGTGTTAGACATGATGGGGGGTAGAGAAAGAGGTGAGGGCTTGCGTGATCTCGGGATACGCATTGAAGACGTTACGGATTGCCGCTAGGCTACCCGATTTCTTGGCTGTAGAGATGTCCAGGGCCATCTGCGTAGCCCTGGGGGAACAGAAAAGTTCGAACGCGGTGCTGATTACGTCAAAACGTTCGTCAACGGGTTTAATTGGGGCCACGGGAGTGGGAGCGGGGCGCGGGGGTTTTAGAGCGGTGGCGGGTTTCGCGGGGGGCGCAGAAGGCGCGAAAGAGGGGCCGCGGAAGCCGGGGGGAGGGGGGAGGTGATGGACTCGCGGGTCCATCATTGTATAGAGAGGGGTATGAGGGGGGGGGGGCGCGGAATACCCAGGGCTGGGAAAGCCTGCTGGTGATTGAGCATAGTCCAGGGACTAGGCCTCTGAGGGCTTAGCCGCTCAGGAATCTGGGAGGAGGGGAGAGGATGGAAGTCCCTCTGTTTTTGCTGCCTCACGTCTAGACGTTTGGTCAGCTTGTTGGATGTAGCCTTAGGGGCTTTAGAGCAGCCGCGATAGTTGGCTGTGTGGCCCTCGAGGCCGCACAACACGCAACTAGGCGGGCTGTTGCATTGACTACGGTCTTTTGGACGCGAACAGTCAGCGGTGCCGTGGTCACCCAGGCACTTTACGCACCTGGGTTTTGCATGGCAATTCTTTTGAGAATGGCCATACAATTGACAGCGGTGACACTGTCCGATCGCGCTGTTCTTCCAGGGCTTCTCGATCGAGAAGCCCATGAGGTTACATAAGGTCTTGATGTTGAATATGGGGTGATGCCCCTCGGTGGGGGAGCACACGACTAATACCATGTCGTATGCTTCCCTGCCGCGCGAACGATGCATGCGGTGCACCTCATCTACTGGGATTTTTTGCGACTGAAGGTCGGCTAAAATTTCGGCGGGAGAGATTTCCTTGGGGATCTTTTTGATCACCACACGGATCTGCCTATCTTCTGGGAGGGAGTAGGTGTGGAATGAAACACCTCTCTCTCTCAGAACTCTGGTAAGGTCCCTGTAGTCTTTCGACGTAGGGACTAGAACCTTGATACCCTGTTGGGTAGATCGGGCATTTGTGTAGGAGATTTTCATCTCCATACACCACTTGGATACAGCCGTCCAGTTCTCCTTGTCTTGTATGAAGACAGGAGGTGGAGGCGCGACCTTTTTAGGGCCGGAACTAATGGGCGCGGAGCAATCCATCGCGATGGATGATGCGGACGGGGAGGCAGAGGGCGCGGGGGGATCCTTTGCGGAGGATGACGCGGTTCGGGGGGCGAGGGGCGCGGGGGGGGCCTTCGCGGAGGACGTAAACGAGATCGGTGGGGCGGTGGAGGGGGAGGGGGAAGCTACGGTAGCGCAAGTCGCGACGGTAGCACGCTGTTTAACCACAGCTGGTTTGATGGTGACGGTGGATGAAGAGGAGTCCGAGTCCTCTATTGCGGCGACCTTACTGGCCTGCGCAGAGGTCTGCTTCCTGTTCTTCCTCTTTCTTCCCTTTCCTTGGACGGCTATGAAGCCGTCGTCGGAGGGGGAGGAAGAGGTAGAGGAAGCAGCGGACTTTGGCTCGTCTTCCTCCTCCGAGCCAGAAGGGTAGGAGGGTTGCTTTGAAGAAGCAGCGGGGGCGTCGGTGTCCATTGACTCCGACGAGGGGGAGGGGGAGGGGGGTCTGGGCGACTCTACAGTCGGAGGGGTGTCAAGAGCGTCGCTGAAAGTAGCGACGCTGACATCTTGGTCTGGGTTTTCGCCCCTTGAGATGCTCAAGAGGCTGGAGAGCTGATCCTTGTATTTCCCTCGGAGGGAAGGCTCCGACTCGAGTATATACTCGAGAAAGAGGGTTAATTTTTTCGAGAGAAGCTCGAGGTCTACCTTTTTGGTAGCCATAATGGCGGGGGGGGGAGGGAATGGCCTAACTATGCCTGTCTCCCCGGTGGGAATGCCGGGGATGTGTACAATCCCTCCCTGTCGGGTAAGACAGGGAGGATGAGTGCCTATCGGTGAGCCCTAAGCTTGATTTGTCCCGTTGCCTATCTTAATGTGCAACGGGGTCCTATCCAGTCTAGTGTGAAGGGTATGAAGATACCCGACCACGCTAGGTGAGTTGCTGTGGAGGCAAAACTGTCACCACGTGTTGACTAGGAGATCCCCCAAGGCCAAACACTGGGACCCGGCCAATTCACTGCCTAACCCTGAAGGGGGTCGGCGGGTGTGTTGGGTCAACACCCCGCTCGGTTTCGTTGGCACCGTATGGTATCCACCGAGTGACCACGAAACTGTGGTTTTGCCCGGAAGGGGCCTAGTGAATTTACAGACGAGGATCTCTTGTAAGAGAAATAAGATAGCCTTGAAAAAGGCCTTTTTTGGTGGATCTGTGCCCGATCGATAAACGATCGGAGATCGGGTGTAGTCGAGCGACTACGAAAATCGTTACGTAATGCAACGAATATATGACTCAGAGCAATGAGTCAAGAGCGGGAGAGCGCAAGCACACAACCGTTCGCGACCGATGCCGGAGCGTATATGAGTGCCAGCCGCTCAATATGCCTCATAGTTGTAGTAAATTACATAGGTACAAGTAGCGGCGGTGACGTCCCGCGTAACAAATTAATCATTCAATTAAACTAATTTTCATAAATCGGTGGGCGGGCCCAACTCCAGGTCCACCAATCAGAGGCGTCTCGGGGCTGGACAGGTTTAGACATGTTTAAACCTGCATCGACTTGACCTGGAGTTGCGCCCGACCATTACAAAGTTAGCGATTAACAAATCAAATGTATAACTATGAAATCACTTATAGGTATGTATCACTATTCACTGTTCACTAATCACTGATTTTCCTTGAGTTCATTGTGGTGCGAGTGGGCGTCCTGCACATCTCTCCCGCCGTGCGTCGTCCGCCGCTGACGTCGCAGTCGCAGAAGTCGGTGCAGGGTCGCCGTGTTTGATCAATAGCATCACTATCTTTTTCACTGGGCGTCGCAGGATGCCTCCTTTCGTGGCTACGTCCACTGTGCGGACCACTCAGTCTGGCCCGGGAAACGTAGCGCAGATGCGTCCTCTGACCCACATGTTCCTTGGAAGGTTGCCGTCTACGATGAGCACCAGGTCATTGACCTTAGGGATCGCGCCTTTTGTGCGTGGTTCTCTGCGGTTTCGTAGTTCCGGGAGGTACTCTTTTAGCCATCTGGCCCAGAACATGTCAGCAAGCCTCTGGGCTGCGCGCCAGCTGGCCCGCAAGCGTAAGTCACTGTCGTCGAAATTCCCGGGTGCCGCTATGCGACCGGGGCTGCCCAGAATGAAGTGGTTGGGCGTTAGGGCTTCTGGGTCCTCAGGGTCCGTAGATACGTGCGTGAGCGGTCGGCTGTTCACAGTGTGTTCAGCTTCGATGAGCAGCGTATGTAGCACTTCTTCGCTCGGGAACCGTTCGTTCAGTGTGGCGGTTAAGGCTGTTTTTACAGACCTCACCATGCGCTCCCAGGCGCCTCCCATGAATGGTGCCCCAGGTGGAATGAATCGCCAGTCGATCATTTTCTTGGAGGCTTCTTCGGCCGTAGCCGCGTAGATGGCTTTTCGAAGTTCCTTCTCAGCGCCATGGAAGTTCGTTCCGTTATCGGACCACAGCTGTAATGGGCACCCTCGGCGCGCTATCATGCGTCGCAGTGCCATGATTGCCGAATCTGTATTGAGCGACGCCACAAGTTCGAGGTGAATGGCTCGCGTCGTGAGGCACGTGAATAAGGCGACGTACCTTTTTTGATGACTGCGTCCAGCTGTAATGGTCAGTGGTCCGAAATAGTCTAGCCCAGCGTAGGTAAATGGTCTCTGGCGGTGCGCTAGGCGACAGGAAGGTATGTTCCCTGTCATGGGTTGCGGTGGCGAGGCTGATTTCACACGGCACGGTAGGCACCGGCTTATGATGTTCTTGACAGTTGGTCGTAGACGGAGCACCCAATGTTCCTGGCGACACTCGTTGACTATGGTTTCAGTGCCCGCGTGATGTAGTCTGCGGTGGACGTGTTCGATCCATAATCGCGTCGTACTGTGGTTTCCATCTAGTATCATCGGTTTCTTCAGGCGTTCTGTGATGTCTGTCATAGCGATTATTCTGCTCTTTAGGCGAATCTCCCCTTCTGTGAATTCTATACACAGTGCATGCAGGCGGCTGTTTCGTGATATGGGTTTCTTGTCTTTTAGGGCCTCTATCTCTTCTGGGAAGGATTGTTCTTGTGAGGCTCGTAGGATCAAGTTCTCGGCGCGGCGTAGGAGTTCAGCGGTGAGGGGTAGGTGATCGTTGGTGGTCTCTTGTCTTTCGCTCGTTTTGACTGGAGCTGTTCGTTTGTTCTTTCTCCAGTCAGCGTCTTTGCTGTAGTTCTTTTTGGTTCTTTTGTAATTAACATTCTGTTCTGGTTGGCGGCAGAGGTGCAGGAATTGGAGAACTCGTGCTGTGGCTCGTAGATATCTTTCCCAGCGTGAGAATCTATTGACGTCCGGTATGGCTTCGCTGATCCACTCGTTCTTGTCTCTGATGCTGCAGGTTTTCTCTTCCCCAGTGATTATGATGGGGTTTTTTTCATTGACTGGCCATGTTTCTGGGGGTCCGTGTAGGAATTCCGGGCCGTTGAACCAGCGATGATCTTGGTCATAGTGTTCCGGTACGTCTCTCGTTGCGTCGTCTGCCGGGTTCAGTCTGGTCGGTACCCAGCGCCATTCATTTGTAGAGCTATGTTCCTCTATTGCTGCGATACGATGGGCGACGTATGGTTTGTAGGATCTGGACCCGGTTCTGATCCATGACAATGTGGTTCTGCTGTCGGTCCAGAACGTGGTTGACTCTGGCATTCTTTCATGTTCTTCCTTGACTGCTGTCGCCATGCGTGCGCCGAGCACTGCTGCTTGCAGCTCTAATCGTGGGATTGACGTTAGTTTCAATGGGGTCACTTTGGCTTTGGCCGTAATCAGGCATACGTGGACTCTTCCGTCCCTGGTGACTGTTCGCCAGTATAAAGTCGCTGCGTAGGCGGATTCGCTTGCGTCGGCGAATATGTGAAGCTGTAATGATTCCGTGGCGCTGAAACCTGGGTAGGTTCGTGGGATAGAGATGTGTTCTAATGCTCTGAGGTGAACGAGCCATTTCCTCCAGCTTGCTGCTAAGTCATCATCTAGGGCTTCGTCCCAGGCTGTTCCGCGGCGCCAGACTTCTTGCAATATTTGTTTGGCTCTAATGGTTACTGGTGATACAAGTCCCAATGGGTCAAATAGGGACATGACTATTCGGAGTGCTTCTCTCTTGGTGGGCGTGTCGTTTTGTGTAATATTCTGTGGTATGCGTATCAGGTTCAGATTGAAGTTGAGTGAGTCTTCCGTCGGTCTCCATATTAGGCCGAGCACTCGTTCTGTCTGCTCGTTGTCTTCCAGCCTGATCGTGTCTTCGGTTTCGGTTGCTTCCCCTAGGGCTTTGAGTAGGGCGACTGAGTTCGATGACCATTTCTTGAGTTCGAAGTGCGCTTCTGTGTGGATGTCACGTACTGCTTGTGAGACTCTTACTGCTTCTTCTAGTGTGTCGAAGCTGTTCAAGTAATCGTCCATGTAATGTTTTCTTTTGATGGCTTCGACTGCCTCGGGGTGTTGTTTTTGGAATCTCTCAGCATTCGTGTTCTTCACGTATATGGCTATGGTCGGTGAGCAGGAAGCTCCGAAGATCAGTGACTTCATACGGTATTGCTCGGGGGGTTGGTCGTCTCTTCGGTCCCCCCGCCACAAGTAACGGAGGGCGTCTCTGTCTTCGGGTCGAAGTTCTATTTGTAAGAACATTTCGGTGATGTCGGCGGTCACGGCGATCGAGTGTTGGCGGAAGCGCATGATTACTCCTGGTAATGACTGTAGGAGGTCTGGGCCAGTGAGTAGTTGGTCGTTCAAGGAGATTCCCTTGGTCTTGGCTGCAGCATCGCAGACGATTCTTAATTTGTCCGGTTTCATTGGATTGTGGACCGCGAAGTGAGGTAAGTACCAGGTCCTGTGTTCTGAAGTGGTCGTTGGAGCTGGTTCGGCGTATCCTTTTGATACTAGTGCTTCCATTTGTTCAGAGTACCTCTTCTTGAGTTCTGGGTCTTTGTCGATTTTCTTTTCCACGCTGAGGAGTCTGTTTAGGGCACTATCGTAATTGTTTGGCATCTTTATGTTTTCGTCTTGCCATAGTAGGGCGGTTTGATATCGTCCTTCTGGGGTTCTCTTCGTGTGCTGCTGCAGGATACGAAGTGCCTTTTCATCAGGGTCATTGATGGGTTTCTTTGGGTTAACTTGGATGTTGTCCATTGTGATGTGTTCCTTCACTAGTTCATGGAGATCGTCGTCCGTGTTGACGTGTCTGATGAAGTTTACTCTGTGGCCCAGGGTTCGTGTATGGCTGCCGTGCAGGACCCAACCGAGCGGTGTTAATGATGCCACTGGTTGGTACTTCTTTCCTGTCTTGATCTCTATTGTGATTAGGAGGTCCCAGTTGTCTTGCCCGATCAGGAGTCTGGGTCTCGCATCTTCAGTCACTATGTCTTTGACTATGTCTCGAAGGTGTTCGCAGTTCCTGATTGCTTCTCCAGGTATCCTTTGTGCGGCCAGCTCTAGCTGCTTGACTGTGCTTGCTTGTATCTTGCGTTCAGATGTATGACGCCCTCTGATAAAGAGGTTTACTCGTCGTGACGTCATGTCGATCGAGGATTCCCCGTCGAAGGCTGCTATGCGTAGTGGTTCACGGGATCCTTCTGCTCCGATTTGGTTAGCTAGGCTCTCGTCGATTAGGGTTGTCGTAGAGCCATCATCTAGGAGTGCGTAGGTGTCTACGGCTCCCGCCGGTCCAGAGAGGTGCACCGGTATTATTTTCAGGAACGATACTTTGGGTGTCCATGCTGAGTGGACTTTCTCTTGTTCTTGTCTGGGGCATTCGGGTTCTTCTTTCTTTTTGTTCGCTGCGCTGTTGGCGTGTAGCATCTTGTGGTGTAAGTGTACGCAGTCGTTTATCTCGCATTTCTTCGGTTTACAGCTGTGTTGCTTTGTTCTATATCTGAGGCAGCGAAAACACAGTCGATGTTTCTTAGCGATGTCCCATCTGGTGTCAGTAGTTGCTTTCTTGAATTGTTCACATTCCACGATGTTGTGCCCTTGGCGTTCACATAAAACACACTTTGGTTTGTTCGTTTCTTGCGTGGTGTGTACTCGTTGTTGGCGTCGCTGTGTGTTCTGAGAGATCTGAGTCGTTGCAGCGATGTTTTCGGGCAGTGCGTACGGGCTGCATATTTCTGCTTCAATCTTGATGAATCGGGTGAACTTCAAAAGGTCGGGTTCTGTTCTGGGTTGCGCTGCTGAGAACTGGTACCACTGTCTCTTCAGGGTCGGTGTGAGTTTCTCGACAATGGCTTTCGTTACTTCTGGATTGACAAGGTAGTGTCCACAGTTGAGTGCTTGTAAGGTTCCTACTATGCTTTCTACTTTGGAGGCGAATGTGCAAACTTCACGCGGGGATTCAGTGAGGCGTGGCAGGGTTCGTAGGCGCTCTATTTCGGCTATTGCGATTGAGTCCGAGCGTCCAAAACGTAGCTCGAGTGATTTCATCACTTCGTTCGGGTCGGCGTTCACTATTAATAGACCTTGTACGGCTTCCTTGGCTGGTCCTCGAAGGCTTCTTCTAAGTCTGGACATGTTTTCTACTGCTGTCAGTCGGTGCGCTGTTTCACAGTAGGCGGCGCGAAAGGTGAGCCAGTCTTGATGGGCTCCGTTGAAGTAGGGCAGTTCGATGGTTCTTGTTGGCTGCTGGTACTGAGTGGCTTGTACGGCGTGTGTAATCGCGGCAGCGAGTTCCTTCACGTCCGTCCTCGGTTCTTGGACGGCTAGCGTTGTGGGTTGATGTACGACGCGTGCTGATGGCGTAAGTTGCGGCACATGGGTTTCGGTGGCATACCTCGGAGTGTAGCTGTGATGCGGTGCCGTAGTGTAGATCGGTTGCCATGGTGTGTTCGTTGTCGCGTTCGTCGAGTTCTGTGGCCAGGGTGCGACGGGTTCTGTCGGTGCTGGCGTTGGTTGCGGCTGTGCAGGTAGGTAGTTCGGTTGCCAGTATGCGGATGTGGCCACTGGCTGCATGTTCGGATGCGGCTGCGAAGGCGCGGAGTTCTGTTGCCAGGCAGCGATTACTGGCGGCGGGTTCGGGTGCGGCTGTTCAGTCGCGGTATTTGCCTGCCAGGCGGCGATTACTGGCGGCGGGTTCAGGTGCGGCTGTTCAGTCGCAGGTTTCGTTTGCCAGGACGCGGCGATGTTCGCTGGCAGCGTGTTCTCGAGTTCGGTGTTCGGGTCTTCGGGCGTGGGTGCGTGGTGTTGACTCCCGCCGGTAAGGTTGCCGGGGCGTTCCAGGGCGCGGTGGCGGTCGCTGGGGCTGCAGGTTCGATCGGCGATTTTTCTTCGGGTTGATGTGGTCGGTCGGCGATGGCGAGTACTTGTGTTGATTGTAGCCACGTAGTCACTCGTTGATCATTTCCCGTTTCTGAGGCGATTGAGGATGCGTCTTCGTCAGTGGATTCGGCTTCGACTTCGGCGAGGTGCGCGGTTGCTAATTCCACTAGTCTTTGTGCTAACTCTGCTTTGGCCTGGGCTATGCGGCGCGCTTTTGACACTTTTCCACTTTTTGGTGACGTAGGTTTGCTACGGCGGCCACTTTTTTATTTTCAGGTTCGGTTTCTTGTTGCGGGGCGGCGGCTTTTACTGTAGATTCGGTCGCGGTAGGTGCTTCTGACGTTTCCGCTGTCGTTTTTGTGGTCTCCGTGCTGGCTGTTTCAGCGGTAGTTTCTGTGGTGGTTTCGGTGGCCGTTTCGGTGGCCGTTTCGGTGGTCGTGATCGACGCTTGTTTGCCTTTTTTTCCTGTGGATCTTGTGACTGGCATTGTTCTTGATGAATTCTTCAAATTATTCTTCAATAGGTTCAGTAGAGTTTTCTTGATGGCGTTTTCCTCGAATCCGGCTAGCGAAGGACCAGAAAATGTGAGCTTTATGGGGCTCACATTCGATGCGCT
Organism: Agrochola lychnidis; assembly: GCA_963680765.1. NCBI lineage: Eukaryota > Metazoa > Arthropoda > Insecta > Lepidoptera > Noctuidae > Agrochola > Agrochola lychnidis. Next base: position 8,238,223 of record OY796855.1, on the reverse strand, counting down.
GGATTGGAGGATACTGCTGCGTGGATTCTTGAATAAAACTCATTAACTTGAAGAGCGTTGTTTTACTTATTTCACCAATTGTTCGAAAATTACAGCCAGTGCCAGCCGCTCAATATGCCTCATAGTTGTAGTAAATTACATAGGTACAAGTAGCGGCGGTGACGTCCCGCGTAACAAATTAATCATTCAATTAAACTAATTTTCATAAATCGGTGGGCGGGCCCAACTCCAGGTCCACCAATCAGAGGCGTCTCGGGGCTGGACAGGTTTAGACATGTTTAAACCTGCATCGACTTGACCTGGAGTTGCGCCCGACCATTACAAAGTTAGCGATTAACAAATCAAATGTATAACTATGAAATCACTTATAGGTATGTATCACTATTCACTGTTCACTAATAACTGATTTTCCTTGAGTTCATTGTAGTGCGAGTGGGCGTCCTGCACACCTAGTAAGTATATGGTGGAATGACAGCTCACTTCAAGTTCACTTCACCTTAGCGTTCACGGTGAGATTTTAACAGAATAGCACTGCTGTAATGCTATTTCGTAAAAATATCACCGTGAAAACTGAGGTGAAGTGAGTTTGAAGTGAGCTGTCAACGCCTAGCATTACATGAATGACAGCTCACTTCACCTAAGGTTTCACGGTGAGATTTTTACAGAATAGAGCGGCATGTGTCAAAGTGCACTATAATAATTTCTAACGTGATGTTATTATCATGAACGTCCACGTTACGGCATCATGTTAACACAGGAAAGTAAAATGTATGGAAGGATATAAAGAAAGGAAAGAAAATACTTTTATTTTCTCTAAACGTGACGCAAAAAAAGAACACAACAAGTTGGGAGAAAATATGCGTCACATCCACGCAAAACGGCCATCACTTAGCAAAATGCTGCGACTCTGTGCGACACAGAATCCCAGCGCTGGTTATCAGCGATAGCCGGCGGCGGCGTGGCGTTGACGTGATGACGTCAACCGCATCATGTAATGAAATAACATTAACAAAATAAGTAATAAAAATAAATATAATATTAAAACGCATGAATAATATTATGAAGATACTTTTAAATTTTCGTCCACGATAATATTAAAATGTGCATGTATTTCCATACATTTTATGAACGTAGACGACCACAATTATATTGTCACGTTATAAATGATAAAAGCGTACAATGGCAGCCGTTAAAAATATTTTTGCATTAGAAATCCATCTCGACATTTCAATTTTAATAGATTTATTGGAAATATGGTGGAATCGGTAAAAGTCAAAATTAGACAGATTTTTTCCTCAAAGAATTGAAATTGATTTGCTATGAAGCGGTCACAAACCACAATCTATTCTAAAATTATAATTCGAAAAAAAAAACAGACAGCAACCTCTTTACTAAAATACACATGTATGGGCTTAGTTTTCAATAGTCAGATAACTTATAAATGTAGATCTTTATGACATTTTGACATAATTTTTTAAATAAAAGCTTTCAAACCACAATATTTTATTTCCCAGATATGTTTCTACCTAACTATTAAAAACTCAGCCCTAAGACCGTTTGTCCACCGCTACGTCAACGGAACGTCAACGAGAACGAAATGACGGCGCCAAAGTAGCGATACTATAGAATAGTACATACATAAGGTGCACTCCGCATATTAGGTATGAAGCTACAAGAACACTGCGGGCTCGACTTGTCTTGCCAAGCCAATTCAGTGAGTGTAACGTAGTCAGAAGATGTAAGAGTTACGCAATAGGAAGAGAGGTAACTTCTAGGTGAATATAACTATAGGTAATTAGCGCTGTGCGACCTGAATTGCAATTTATTGTGTCGTAGCAAGAGTCACTTTTTATTTAAATGGTTTTGCGGAGTGAATCATCTATACTAATCTGTGGCGATACATACATTAAGACGCAGATATATGCCAGTAACCTTGAGTGGTTAGCTTGCGTGTTCTGTACAGAACTCACGCAACGCATCGTACGTCCATCCAGTAATAGGACTCGCCCATCAAGGAGCGCTGTCCCAAATTAGGCGCATTATTAATTTATTAAACATAAAACAAAAGGTATTTTAATAAAACACGTATATTAAACGATCAATAATTAAATTATCTTCAAAATGGTGAAGGTTTTAGAAAAATACGCTTGATGGATTTTGCGTGATTCTCAATTTTTTATCCACGTTAGACGTAATTTTACAAATAAATTTCACTATGTAATATAAACATAGGTAATTTAAAATATTCATATATTAAGTTGTGAAAAAAATCCTCTCATTTAACATATTTTTTTTCCAAATCATTAACTCTAATCATTTAGACGTGATCTTCAGTATAAAATCTTTAAAAGTTGGTTGTCGTCGCTTTTATTATGGTCGCGTGTCCACCGCACACCACCAGTACAACCACCCGAGACGTCACGTTCGGTTCGAATAATCTTGATTCTCGGTGACGTGAGTTGACGATGTGCGGTGGACAAACAGTGTATTTTATTTTAAATTACTAACTGCAGATAAATATCTTTAGGTTAGTAGGTATAAAGAATATCCAAACTACACAAGAAAACAAAGATAAAATACCCACAACCCTACTTTTATCCGTGTAAGATTGATGCTAACGTTTCCGTTCCTTCCGCATCAAGCAAATCTATCCATTACTCGTCTGATAAATTCCCTCTACGGTCTTGTCTCCCAAAATGGAAAATATCTCTCTTGAAACAGTCGGCCAAAGGATTTTGAACTTTAACTGAAGGGTTTAAGGTTGATAGTAGTGTCGGAGGTTAGACTTTTGATGTGTCTTGTGAAGTTGGTCGGGTTGTCACCAAAATTATGAGACAGCTTGTCTGCAGTAAATGTGTGACGGAAACTGTGTTGTTGTTTGTTGTTTGGTCTGTATGTTGATAGCCACTCTCTCTAGATACCTAATTAACGTAACTGATATGACACTAATTAGGCTCTTGAGAATATTTGTGTCATCACGTTATGAGGAGAATAGATGCCACAGAAACATACAATTTGAATTAATAATGTATGGAAAGTACAGTACAACTATGTTCTTAATGTTCCTCCGCAAACCTCGTCTTTCGTCAGTCGTCAGATTTCTATCAGTTGCCCTTTGCACTTGGTGCAGACCGGACGCTCTCAATCGACTTGGAAGTATGTAGAGTTGTTAATACTCTTTTAATTAATGTAATTTATTAAAAACCGGCCAAGTGCATGTCGGACTACGCACAATGTAGGGTTCCGTAGTTGGGATGTATTTATCCGAAGAACAATCTTAACTTTGTAGTTGAATTTTTTTTTATTTCATACAGAATGTATGGGAGAATATGTTTTTACAACCGCAAATTTAAGTTGGTCGACTATTACTCGTTAACTTGTAAAGCCTACTCAGCTGTGATAGTTTTTCTTTTAAATTTGTTATATAAGCTACTGCCGTGAATTTTTTCACATATCTAAAACCAACCATTTAGCTGGCAGGGGGGGCAATTTTTCACTTTAAAGCTTTAATATTTCGCAAAGGGATCTCTAAATTCAAAAATGGTTTTAGCATTCTCACAATGTTTTTGAAAGACCTTTCCAACGATATCCCACACCAAGGGATAGAAAAAAAAAAAAAAACATTTCCACTTTACGTGTAGGACCCTAAAAAAAAATATTTTTCATGATTTTATTTTACCAGTTTGTCGACGTGATAAATATGTATACCTATGCCAAATTACAGGTTTCTAGTACTAAGCGTCTCTGAGCTAAGCCGCGGATAGACAGACAGACAGACAGACGGACAGACAGACAGACGGACATGACGAAACTATAAGGGTTCCTTGTTTACTACGGAACCCTAAAAATGGTAGGAAAGCTGCTAAAGTTGCAGACACGATAGATAGGAAAATAGTTTGACAACTCTATACAGTTCACACGAAAATCAAAACAAAACAGCAATAAAGTAGGTACTTAGTTCTGAATTTAAATAATTATTCAAGATAAATCTAATAATTGATGGACATGGAAATTAGCATTCGTTTGTATTCGGAAATGCGATGATTCCCGAGGGACATTAAGAAAATAGAATTACTGAATGTAGTTTGTTCAGAATCGTTAACTGCAATAGCAATTTCAAAAAAAAATTAAAATTAAAAAAAAATACAAACAAACAAATACCGCATCGCTGGTATTCTGATAGGGCCTGCTGTAATAACACCCACAAAACTTTTTTTTTGTGTGTGAAATTATCAAATAACTATTACGCATTCTACGGACACAAAATAAAATCCGAATAGTGGAAGTAAAAACAAAATAAACAATAAAATATAATAATACGTTCAAAAGTCAGTGAAAACCGTATTTCTTACGATATCCTTTATTTTCTTTGTTCTTAGCGTTCTTTCTGACTTTTTAACTTTTTTCTAGCCTCCTGAGGGTCGTAGCGTAGTGTTAAATAGCTTATAGTCTTCTACAAGAATTGGGCAATTAAAACCACTGGTAGCTCCAAAGATTTGCGCTTTCAAACAAACAGACTCTTCAGCTTTATTACGTATTATCATCATCATTTCAGCCGAAAGACGTCTACTGCTGGACATATTCCTCCCCCAAGCACCGCCACTTCGACCGATTCTGTGCTTTCCGCATCCAGCGGATTCCTGCGGCCTTCACAAGGTCATCGGTCCATCTTGTGGGAGGCCTTCCAACGCTACGTCTTCCGGTACGTATACTAGTAACTAGTTGCGCCCCGCAGTTTCACCCTTGTAAGTCTCAATCGTATCTTATTTTCTTACCCACGTCATGGTCTACCCATGTGCCGAATTTCATCCAAATCCGTTCAGCTGTTTTAACGTGAAAAAAAAAAAAAAAACAAACAGAAATAGAAAAAAACAAATACTTATTTTTATAATGTTTGTTTAGATTTAGATAAATACCGTCAGTATTTTACGGTAAAGGTTTAAAGTAATTAAAAATCCCACTATAATAATATTAAAAACGCGAAATTTTGTGAGGATAGATGGAAGTTTGTTACTCTTTCACGCAAAAACTACTGAACGGATTAGGTCGAAATTTGGCACACAGATAGTTTATAACCTAGATTAATACGTAGAATACTTTTTATCCCGATATTCTCATGGAATCGAGACTTATGCGGGTGAAACCGCGGGGCGCTGCTAGTAAAATAATATTATGTCTAGACAAGTTTGCAGTACTCATCGCAACCCGCATTTACACTCACTCAAAAAACAAGCCGTCATACTAATTTTCGACAAGAAATGTCAAGAATATGTCATATATGTATTGACGTTGTTAGAGATGTATTGTTTACTATATAACTGGTTTTAAGTGTAAACGACTCAGACGAAATAAAAAAAACAAGTTAAGCGCTGTCAACAGTGACGTGAGGCCGGTTTTGTAAACATTGTGACGCACTTAGTGAGGTGTAGTTTGATTTAAAATGGTTGTAAATGTGTGCGTGTGAGCGTGTACGCACAGAGCAGAGGTGTAGTTTTGGCATGCTTCACTGTATTATTCGCAGCGCGATTTCTTGGTTTTTTATTTAGCAGACTAAAGGTAAACGATAACGATAAATGAAACTAATCTCGTGACAATATAAGAAGCCCGATTTGACACCTATCAAAATACTTTGTGTAGTGATGGGAAAAAAAAAATCGGTTGCTTTAAAAACCGATTCTTGAGACATCGATTTATCATACTTAGAGTTTGAAATCGACAATTTATCTAAAAATAAATAAAAAAACAAATCATTTATTTCTTTGCAAACATGGGTAAATTTTTACATAGGTGTCGTCATAAAGTTAGCTCTCCATGTTCTGCCGTCACAGCATGAAAATCATAAACCACATCCATAATCTACATTGCTTAAAACTGATTCTTGAGGCTTATCGTTTTATTACATGTCATCATCATCAGGTAAATAAATAAATTCACTAATATTTTTATTCACTTTCGTCATTCGATGATCCAAAAAAAATTATCATCAGTTGAACTGTCTTCGTCGGTTACTCTTAGAATAAATTCATTTTCAATCATTTTGTCAAAATAAACGTGTCTTCTAAAATCTTCCGTTACAAGTTTCTTTCGATCGATTTTGTTTTTACATTTACCTACAAATATAGTAATTATACTTTTCTCTCTTTTCTAAATTGTCAAAAAATCAATCTGCCTAGCCTTTTCCTAACTATATTAGGGTCGGCTTCCAGTCTAACTGGATGCAGTTGAATACCAGTATTTTATATGGAGCGACTGCCTATCTGACCTCCACAACCCAGTAACTGGGTATTATGATACCCCTTGGTAAGACTGGTTGTCAGACTCTCCGGCTTCTGACGACCCGTAACGACTGTCAAAGATCCACGAATGACAGCCGGGACCAACGACTTAACGTGCTTTCCGAAGCACGGAGGAGTCTCGGTATGAAAAGATGGTCACCCATCCACAGACCAACCCCGGCAAGCGTAGCTTAACCGGATGAATCGAAATTGTAATGTTTGTAAAAGTATCGATTTTTCCGAACATCTATTTTATTCGGATAAAATACGGTTTAAAGCAGTCACAACACTACGGTAACGCACCCAAAGACATGACATTGTAATAACGTCCTGTCAGAATATTAATTAATCATTAATTCGTGTTTTTGAGTGCATTATCATGTATAATGAGAAACGTCAAATAGGGCTTCATATATTCTCGCGATATTAATAGACCCAACATGTAAAATACATGTTTTCTTGCATGGTGTACACGCGAGCCGATTTCCGGCCACCGTAGGCGCGGGCTTGCGGACGGTGAGCAATGGGTGGCTCGCCGTCCGATGAGGACCAAGCCCGGGTCGACGGCGCGTTGTGTTCCACGCGCGCCTCAAAGAGATGTCAGCAGAATTGACGGGGTCCGCTTGGGCCAATGCCTGCCGGGGCTGCGAATGAAACCGAAAGGGACATCGTGGCCCCCGGCAACAGGGCAACCGAAGGAACACGGGTGGGTTTTAGTCAGTAAGAGTCTGACACGTCCTTCCGCTCCACCCAGAGCGGGAGAAGTTATTTGATAATTTTCCACCAAAAAAAAAAAAAATGGTGTACACGCGAAGGTAGACTGTATCATCGCAAACATCAGGTTACATTTATAGTATAAAAATGCTAGTGAGCCTAAAGAGCCACATTCATCCATGGATGTCGTGAAAATCCACTAATAGTTTAAATCAAGTAAGGCAACTTTTCCACCATCCCTTGTGGGTTGTAAAAGGCCACTAAGAGAAAACAACAATTAAGGTTAATGGTCAAGAGACAAGAACAGTTTGTCAGCCCTATCCAAATGCAATCCGATCCTGTCAAGTCCGTAAATGCAACCCGGAATCCTCTGCAAATTACATGTCCAAGCATTTATGTGGATATTTTATGTACGTTTAAATCAGTGTCGTTAGCTCCATTCATATTTAAATTATTGTACACGACTGTACAGGCAGACTGCAATGCTTTGTAAATCGATATGATACTGTAGCGGCATCTACAACGTGACATACGAACTATGCATCACACTGACGTCACGGAAAATCCTCGAAAAGCAGAGTTTAACGCACGATGAGTACCTATATATGTCACCGTATAATTATGAACTTCGTTAGTTTATAATCTATCGGTATTATTTCCGTTAAATTATAAACTGTCGAAAAACTGTGAACTGTGACAAATCATTTACAATTTAACGCATAATTTTTCGATAGTTTATAATGTATCCATGAAAAACTGACAAATTGTGAACTGGTATCAAACTTGCTTGCGACGTAATGCACCTTGATAGTCTACCTGGCTGCGAGCAACTTTGAAGAGCGCTCGCCGGCCGCTGCCGCGGCACCGCTTGCTTCGCTTGCTCGGCTCGCGTGCGGTTGGTCACACACATTTCTAATCTAACCTAACCCATTTCACCCAGTTCACAATTTTTCGACAGTTTATAATCTAACGGAAAGAATTCCGACAGATTATAAACTAACGGTTCTCACAATCTTACGGTGACATATATACAACGTCTCGACAACAATCGTTGGGCTTTTGCCCACCAGACACGACACCCTAGTACCCTAGTATGGTCGGAGAATCCTCCCTTTTCTATGAAGAATGAGTGAACTTTACCTACACGCTGTTCTTGCATGTGAAATAAATGTACTTATTTTGTTTTTGAATGTACTTTAATAATGCTGGCAACTATTTTTTTTCGAATGGCTTTTGGTTTTGAAATTTTAAATTTGGAATTCGAAATAAACTGTCGTAATAAAAATGCTTTCAAATTCAAATTGTATAAAAGAAAACTCTGAAGTTCGAGTTGAAAGACACTTTATTTGTATTTTCTCTTTTGTTGTATTTATTTCAATCACGTTCAATAACATTGACGGCTTCTTCAAAGTATCACTTATTTTATATTTCAAGTGCAAAAACGAAGCTCTACGATGCTGCAGAATGTTCGTTAAAACAATATTTGCAGGTCTCATAAATCGATAAAACCATTACCTACTCGGAACGCCAATCAAACTCGAGTAGGTACTACGGTTACGTGGCCCGTGTACCAATTTCTCAGAACAAGGCAGAGGCACGAACATAATTCAGTTAACATGGTAGGGGATCATTATATCAAACAAAGCATCGAAAATGAACTCTAAAGCACGTTTTAAACTAACGCAGAACTGGTAGGAAGTCGTAGATGGCAAGTAAATTACTACGCCTTTTCAGAAGCGGTAAAGTATAAAGGGGTGCCTCTAACTAAAGGCTTTTCGCACACAAGCGACCTCCGAGCGCGTGCAACCCGCGGCCCAGACGGGATGACGAGCCCACTGTGCGAGAGAGACAAAAGACACAACAACCAACGCGTTAGAAGAGCACAGAATAGTGATATTGACCTTGCGGGCGCTGACGTCATTCGCGACCTAGCTGCAGCTTCCCCTGTATTTCGTTACTATGTGTGTGTGAACCAGACCCTGAAAATGTATGTGTGCGTTCGATTTCCTCGAGTTTTTCCTTGTGTGCGTGTCCTATCCATGTTTTTGTATTGTGCCCTGTATATACAGGGTTCCGTGCAACAGGCGGGTATGTGTGTGTGTTGTGACATTGATTTCTCGTCTCCCGTGAACGCAACAGGCGAATTACATTGTTCGCGTCTTGGACAAATATACAGGGGTTTTATTAGCGTAATATCGCTTACTCGGCAACGTTAATATGCGTAATAAAGGTCCCAGGGGAGATTGTGGCTCGGAGTATTAGTTACAAAGTTGGGGGCATTAAACTGTCTTGTTTGGTTAATGTTGACATTTTAGTTGGGCTTTTGTTTACACCTACTCAAACTACAGTACTTATTTCTATTTTCTTAATGTCCCTCGTGTATCATCGGATTTCCGAATACAAACGAATGCTAATTTCCATGTCTATAAATTATTAGTTTTATCGTGAATAATAATTTGAATTCAGAACTAAGTACTTTATTGTTGTTTTGATTTGATTTCTCTGAACTATATAGAGCTGTAAAACTCCTATCTATCGTGCCTGCAACTTTAGCAGCTTTCCTCCCATTTTTGAAATAAATTACATTAAGTTATGAGAGTATTAACAACTCTATATATATACTTCTAAGTCGATTGAGAGCGTCCGGTCTACACCAAGCGCAAAGGGCAACTGATAGAAATTCGACGACTGACGAAACACGAGGTTTACCGAGGGTCATTAAAAACATAGTTGTACTATACGGAATATTTTGTAGTACAACTTAATTCTTTTACTCGTGTTTAGGTATGACTGACTGAAGTAGTATTATTTTCCTCTTCCAACATTATTCTTTTAATAAATCTTTCCGCAGGTCCCGGGACATTTGTCCTTCCCGGAACTGTAATTCTTGCTTTGTACTCAATTGAAATATACCTACGTATTTTGAGGGGCTTGTGGCTAAGTAATCCACACGGGTCGATCGATCAGGTTAAGCTACGCTTGCCGCGATTGGTCCGTGGATGGGTGACCATCTTTACATACCAAGCTCCGTGCCCGGCTGTCATCTGTAGATCTTTGATAGTTATACGCGTCTTACCAAGGGGTATCGTGTTACCCAGTAACTGGGTTGTGGAGGTTAGATTGGCAGTCGCTCTGTGTAAAATACTGTTACTCAGCTGCAGCCGGTTAGACTGGAAGCCGACCCCAACAAAGTTGAGAAAAAACTAGATAAATGAAGATAAAGATAAAGATAATTTTATTTGTCTAAACATGCGAATACATGCAAATTAAGCATGCAGGATGTCACAATTGATATATCGTCCGTACATGTTTTACCCGTAAGGCATACAAATTTATAAAATTTACAAAAAATAAATATCATAAAAACTAAATTACAAAATAAAACTAAATTCTAAAGGCACTTTGATCCAAGTATGGTAGTGTCATTCAAAAAATCACTTATATTATAATAACACTTGTCCGTTAATAAATCTCGCATCTTTTTTTTAAACAATTTCACCGGCAATGCTTTATATGACTGTGGTATTTTATTATATATTTTTGGAGCCATACAGAAAACGCTTTTTCCCATTAATGCCGTCTTTGATGTATGCGCACACAGTTGATTTTTGTCACGTCTGTTACGGGGGAATGCGTCAGCTAGTCGTGGAAATAGAGATTGATTTACCCTAACAAATGTCGCAATTTCAAACACATACAAAGATGGTAGGGTTAGTAATTTGTGTTTTTTAAATAATGGCATACATGTGTCGGTCGACTTCAAATTAAACATCGCACGAATGCATCTCTTTTGGGCCTTAAATGCAATTGATGCAAATGATGATTGCAAATGATGATGCAACCTTGTTGAAATTCAAGGTAAGAGTTCTATAAGCTATATATTGGGTACAGCTATATAGTGGGCAGTTAAACGGCTTGCTTTCCGATTTTCAAACCTGGAACGTGCAATATTGTTACATAATCAAGGGGACAACTAGGCCCACGTGGTGGATTATGGCTCCTCACAGAGAGGAGGCCTGTATCTTAGCAGTTTAAAAACGCTATAGGTTGATTATACGATAACGGTGAAGATTACGGTTGATTACGGTTTATGCGTACTAATATTATCCCAATGCATAAATATCTGATACTTTCTTTTGCATAGGGGTGGTCGTGGAGTTGATCTACGCGTTATGTTCGTGAACAGCGCCGTCAGTTGAGACTGCGGTCATCTCTTATCTGCCAGGGCTTATTTTTAATCATATATTTTAAATTGTTTTTAATGTTTTTTTTACATTTTTCTCACATATAGAAGCAACAAGAATAATGTACCCAGGATTTTGTAATATCTATATTTAAAAGATTGGCCTTGGAGTTTCTTACCCGTTCTTCTCCATAGATATCTACGTTCTGGAATGGGCAACTACTTTCATATTTCTAACTGACCGACTCTTTGACAGTTCAAAAGTGCCAGTAAATGGTTTAATGGAAATAAATGCTTTGAGTTTGAGTTTGAGAAAGCTAGCAGTTTTTCTGCAGCAAAGTAAAAAGGTGTTGTAAGTATTTACATTGCTTACAAATTCTATGTCGCCTCTATATTCACCCCGTTCAGAGCAACAGGTGTCGTTGCAAAAACTTTGTAAGTAATATGAATTCCTTGTGTTTTTGGAAAGTTTTTTGTAAGTACCTAGGTACTTTTTGCAAACTGTCGAAGACCATGTGAGAGTAAATTAAAGGATTGAGTAAAGTCTGAAAAACGAAAAAGGTAGTATGCCACGTAAACCTCACCAAGTTGTTATGTTTTTAGCGCACCACCGATTCTATCAAAGATAAAATTTCTAGATAAGATTTCTATAGAAATAAGCATTACCTTTGTACGTATTTTTCTGTTCCTTTCTTCTTATCTGTTTATATGTGTGTACATAAACTGTTAAATAAATGAATAAAGGGACAAAATATTGCATGATGTAAACAATGTACCATGAATTACCAATCTAGTATCTAAGGGTCTGTATCACAGTGTTTGTACAATTTATTATATTATTAAAAAGGATGGCATGGACATCGACGCGAAAACTGTTAACATTTTTTTTCAAATAAAGCAAGTGGTGAAGTGTATTTGTTGGCATCTTAAAAACCAAGCAACACTTGGCAATCGCTGGCGCTCCAGCCGTGCACCGTATCGCCGCTTCGCCCGCCTATCACAAGCCTAACTTCACCGCGAATCTGCAGTATCGTTCCTGGACGGTGAGTCAACTTATTATTCTGATTTTGTAACAAGAAATGAAGCGCACTCCGCCGCCTAAGTCCCCATCGGCTTCGGATCCTAACTTCCTGAATAAATCTGTGTCGGACACGGAAATTAACACAATGGACACACATAAAAGTTCACCTAATTATGTATTCCAACGCGTTGCCAAAAGAAGCAGAGACGATATGGATGATTCACTTATTATACAATTAAATGAATTTAAGGAAGAGATGAAAATAATGCTGTCGTCCTATAACGAAAAACAAGGCAAAGAGACACAACAAATTAACACAAAACTACAGGAAATTCAACAATCAAACGCACATATAGAAAAATCGATTGCGTTCTTAACAGCACAAAACTCGGACCTTCAAGAGAAGATTACCCGTTTCGAAATGCAGTCTAAAGAAGACAAGAAATATATCTCTATTTTAGAAAATAAGATTGAGGACATGCAAACTGAAAATCGGAAAAGTAATCTAATGATTAAAAATGTACCGAGAAAAAATGGCGAGACTAAAGAAGTTCTTTTAGAAATGGCTATGTGCCTTTTTGAAAATATACAATGTAGCATAAAAAAAAACGATATTAAGGACATAGGGTAACCGCTATAGTTATTGCCCGGTTAAGGGAGTGATACACGCTTTTTTCTTATTAGTACCTTTATATAGAAATAAATTGACGAAAAAAATATATTTATGAAACTTAAATAAATCTTCTAAAGGAACATCAGTTACTAGATTCAAAATCTATGAAAACATAACAATAAAAAATTTAACAAAAATCACCTTCTAAAATCACAGTAATTGTCCAGTAGACATAGTAATTGCCACATAACACATACAGTTATTGACCACCTTGCAGTCATCAGTTAACACACCTTAATTTTAACATAAATAATTAAAAATTGAGATCTCGTCTTGCGTTTTGAACATTTAAATATAACTCTTCACAATCAGAATAACTATTATCATCAGAGTCATTAACTTTGTAACAAAAATGACATAAAAATAGCATAATATCGGCATCATCGGGAATGTTATTTTTGTGGCTATCTGGCACACATCGCAAATGAAAGAACAAATGACAGGCACTGCATACAATTTTGTGTTTAATGATGATGTGCTTGCACACGGCACAAACATCATTGGATTTTATGTGGACTTCCTCTAAAACGCTGATTCTTTTCGATTCTGGAAAAACATTGGCATTGACTTCAACATTAGTAGTAGCTTCTGGTTCCCTGTTTGTTACTTGAACTTTAGTAACTTTAGTTTTACCCTTGCTTTGTTCTTTCTTACTCTTCTCAGTCTTCTTCACCTCTCGCTCCATTTTCTTTTTTTCCTTTTCTTTCAATTGATTTTCCTTATCTGATTGCTTTTTTTGTAATGTTAATTTGAATTTGTCTGATGTAATAGCGAACGGTTGTCTCTCTATTTGACGCTTACCTTTTCTTATAGGTGTTTTTGGATACGCTAAATATTCTCCAAAAGAGGACTTTATTTTAAGCAACTTCGGACTCTCAAGAACTGTAAGGTTGGTTGGGGTTACGGATTCAGACTGACTAGATTGACTTTGGGAGTGATCATACAAGGTATACATATTTAGGCCAGATTTGGATGTTCCAGGGAGAATATGTAGGTTAGAGGTAGTTTGATCACTTCTAGATGTTCCAGGGAGGCTATGTAGGTGATATGAAGTTTGATCACTATTAGATGTATTAGGGAGACTGTTTATTTGTGGAGGGACTTGAACTTGATGCTTAACTTGTACTTCGTCTAATACTTTAATCCGATTGCAGTCATCTGCACTCAAATTAGTGGTTGTTATAGTTGTATTATCACTAAAATTAAGAGACTGAGAAAATATTTCACCTTGATTTGCTAACTGTCTATCAGATGTATCAACTATGTCCTCATGGTTGTGAGTTTTTGATTGGAATTCTTTCCAAAGCTTATAAATTATGCATAAGTGAGGTTCCATTGTGTTGAATGAATCATCTTGAAATCTCTTGCAAAGGGAAGGTCCTGCTATATTTCTGAATGTCTCAAACGTGATTGTTGCAGTATCCGAAATTTCCTTTGAAATTTCTCTCTGACTAGTATTCTTGCCTAAGCACTTAGAATAGTTAATTGAATCAGGATTAAACGGGCAAAGACCACAAGCTCTAAAACCATTGACCAATATTTCTGGCCTCGGACTAGATTCAAGAACTTCATTGAGTACAGGAGCAAAATTTAGCTTAGTTATCCCCTTATTTTCATTTGATAGTTGCCATTTCTTTAAATATTTTCTCCAGCCTACTTTCAGGGGTCTAAATGCAGAGACGTCAGCTGGTTGAATTATTCTGGTTGCATTAGGGTACAAAGCTATTAACTCAATTTGAAGATGAGTGCATAACTGGCTCAAATGATAATTTAAATGAGTTTTATGACCGTCAACATATAGAATGATTGGGAACTCGACAGATTTGCTTACTAAATATGGATGAAAAACATTGGCTATAAATTCGTAAAATATTTCGGTAGTCATCCAACCATTGTCTGACTTTCCTATACCCCACCCTTCTGGTAAAGACTCGCATACTTTTTCGGGTAGTCTTTGATAGGGATACACAATAAATGGGCAGCATATGTCACCAGCAGCCGAAAAAGTGAATAAAGCAGTTATAGATTCTTTAGCATTCGAGTGTTCAATGTTATATACATTTTTGGATCCCTTCTCAGCTATAACGAGTCCCGAACTTAGGCAAATCTGAAAATTGGTCTCGTCTGCATTAAAAATCCTGCTGGGTTGGCTGAGAACGTCAATCAATCCTTTTTCTTCAGCGTAAGCACGAATTTCATCAAACCATCCCCTTATATCTCTTTCAGATACGCTTGAGCTGGCTTTAGTCACTCCTTCGGATGTTCTGATACTTAATTTAGGGTGTCTTTTTAAAAAAGCCTTCCACCACCCAATACCAGGCCTGTTATTCGAAAACGGATTAGGTCGTGGATTCTCCACTAGAAACTTTTGTACGCTATCTAAAATATTTTCTTTATTCTTTGGAAAACCCTTTCGAGCCGAAGTTATAATCCAATCTTCAAGAAGAGCTTCATCATTTGGAGTCAAGATAGGCGATGGACCCAAGCTAGTCTTGTGGCCTGGGTTACGTTTATGAAACCTAAGTGTTGATCTTGGAACACCATATTTTTGAGCTATTTGACGATCAGACAACTGCTGTTCATTGTTTTGAACTTCAGCAATCGCTTTTTCAAGGTTTTCTTGTGTGTACTTTAATTTAGGTGCTTTTGGCATTCTGAAAGAAACGTTTTGTTTTCAGTTCAAAAATAAAAACTCAAAAATATACAATTATTGACCGGGCAATAGCTGTACCAATTGCAATATGGCAATAACTATGTAATGGTATGGCAATGACTATAATTATAAAAAATAATAATGCAGTGATTGCCCACCCCTTTTAAAACTTTACGAAAGAAGTAACGGTCAAAACGATATGTGATAAAGACACTAGAATAGCTCTTTAAACCTTTAAATTAATCACAATATACTTAAATACGAGAAATATAAGTAAATATTGTAAATTCTGAAATGCTGTTCTTAAGAAAAAACACAAGAAACTTACTTTTTTTGATGAGCTTCACAATTGTTACACAAAAATCGGCCGTGACACTTAAAAAAGAAAAATGTTGCCAGTTGTTGAAATTAAAAATGCTACCATATGTCTAATAGTGACATCTATCGCCATTCATTTGAACTAGCCCCTTTAGAAATTACAAAAAATGTGTTATTGCTTAACGTTGGCAATCACTGTATGCTGGGCAATGACTATAGCGGTTACCCTATATCGAGTACGCGGAAAAACAGCGGAAAAACAAAACACACCTATTGTCGTGGAAATTGGTTCCACAATCCTGAAGACCGAGACTTTGAAAAAGGCCAAGGCCTTCAACATAAACCATCAAAACAAATTAAGTTGTAAACACATGGGATTTAAAAGTCAAGAAGACACTCCGGTCTTCATAACTGAACATTTAACGGCAAAAGGTTCGCGCCTCCACTTCCTCGCACGTGACCTAAGTAAAGCTGGAATTTACAAGTTTTGTTGGACTGCTTATGGCAAGGTATATATTAAGAGGGATGAAAATTCGCCAACTATAATTATAAGAAGTGAAGAACAGGTACATAAACTTTTGCTAGAGAAATGACTATTTTCCCTTAACTTTTTAAATAGTCTCCTTCTAACAAGGAAAATGTTATTATTTTTGTATCATTTGAAATCATTTCCCACCGAATGTTTGTTAAAGATTTACTCAATTAGTTATTATGGCTTCTCAGCCATCATGCTAAACTATTTTGATAAAAAACGAAACTCCACTTTACATACACACATACTATACATACCTATATTACTTATAAACGAAGTATCTACACGAAGCTACAACGCACAAATACATCACACACTTTTATTCATCTGCGCACACTTTTTACAATCCAGTAAAATTAAAATGCTGCTCACCCAAAAAACACTAACAAAAATTTTTTTACATGGCTACTTACTGTCTAAATATATTGAAATAAATACTTACCTAATTTTGACGCTTATCCAATTGACATTATTTATAAATGGATAATACACTACATACTGTCTCCGAAATAGATGGCATTGAAATTGCCCGTACGGTGGAATGCGACTCTACAGAACTCCATAAACATATCTGTGTAAATAAAAGCGACCTCACTATAATATCTCAAAATATACGGAGTATTTACTGTAATTTTGACAACTTTGTGATCACTTTATCTACCCTTAAATTCGAACCAGACATTGTTATTCTAACGGAATGTAGATTGCATGCTAATAAGGCGATTCCACAAATAAACAACTATCACTCGTATATGACGACTCGTCAGTTGAACCAGAATGACGGCGTGGTTGTATATGTTAAGGGCTCTTTAAACCCTAAAGTTGAGGAAATACAGCTAGTACAAGCATCCTGTCTGCGATTAGACATATTGGGCAATATTGTTTATTGTATCTACCGATCACCCTCTAACTCAAATACCGACAGCTTCATTGACTCCCTCAGCACACAGTTAAACACATTAAAATCACAAAAAAATGTTATAATTACTGGTGACATAAATATTAACATCAAACACAAAGAGACCGAGTCATCCCAAGAGCACAAGAGTAGAGTTAACTACCTAAATATGTTATCGTTTTTCGGTATACTTCCTGGACACACTTTACCCACTAGGGACCAAAGCTGTCTTGACCATTTCATGCTTAAAATACACAAAAGGTTCTCGGCATCTATCGCTAT
The DNA here is from genome assembly GCA_963680765.1 of Agrochola lychnidis. Lineage (NCBI taxonomy): Eukaryota > Metazoa > Arthropoda > Insecta > Lepidoptera > Noctuidae > Agrochola > Agrochola lychnidis. The sequence continues at coordinate 8,220,674 of OY796855.1, read as the reverse complement.
CCTGCACACTACGGTGACTGATCACTTTACAACATTTATGTCTATAACCAAGTTAAAAAATATTCAAATCGTAAATAGAACCACCACTACTCTAAATTATGAACAAGCTTTAAGAGATTTACAGGAGAGGCATTTATCAGACTTGTTATTTTGTAGTGATCCAAATTTATTAATCGATAGTTTTATTAATATGCTAACCAACGTTGTAAATGAAAACACTAATATAAAAATTATTCCAAGCAATCAACGCATCATAAAGCCGTGGATTACCTTGGGCATCCTTCGCTGTATCAAAAACCGAAATAAATTGCAAAAACAAATTCACAATGACCCTTATAACGAAATATTAAAAATAACTTATACTAGATACAGGAACTACTGTAACAATCTAATAAAAAAATTGAAAAGAAAATATGAAAGAAATTTACTTGCACAATCAGTATCTAACAACAAATTACTCTGGAAAAATATAAAAACCATAACATACTCAAATAGATTAAAAAGTCAAAACATAGAATTATTAAACACAAAAACAACCCACATAGAGTCGATAAACTATGTTAATGATTATTTTGCTAATATTGGAAAACTACTTGCTCAAAAAATTAATCCTGATTTAAATTATATTTATAATAACCAAACGAATACAGTGGGATCACAACTTAATACCTTCGTACTACTAGATACAGATGATACTGAAGTAGATAGTATTCTGATGAATTTGAAATCTGACAGTGCCCCTGGTTGGGATAATGTCTCGACAAAATTCCTAAAATACATAAAAAAGGAAGCTGTTCCCATTATTGCTCACCTTGCCAATCTGTGTTTCCAAAAGGGTGTCTTCCCGCCTGCATTAAAACAGTCCGTTATTACCCCAGTTTACAAGGGAGGGGACAGCGACGATGTCAGCAACTACAGGCCTATTTCCGTTTTACCATCGATATCAAAAGTGCTTGAAAAAATTATTAATATCAGACTTACTAATTATTTCAAAAAGTTCAATCTTTTATCTAACTCACAGTTTGGCTTTAGGCAAGGTGTATGCACTGAAGATGCAGTAACTGCGTTAAGTTCTTTTGTAGCAGAGCACCTTGACAAGGGAAACAGATGCCTGTCTGTTTTCCTAGACCTCAAAAAGCATTCGACACCGTCTCTGTCCCAATCCTTGTAAACAAGCTGGAAAAAGCTGGAATAAGGGGGAATGCACTCAGTTTACTCAAAGACTACCTCTCCAACAGAAAACAAAGAGTAAAAATAGGACAGTACTCCAGTGACGAGATAGATGTGTCATACGGCGTCCCGCAGGGTAGTGTTCTAGGGCCTACCCTCTTTCTCCTCTACATTAATGATCTTTGTAACATGGAAATAAAAAATGCTAAAGTATTCTCGTACGCCGATGATACGTCTATTGTGTTCTCTGGTTCATCCTGGCACGAAGTTAAACTGAGTGCAGAGGCAGGAATGGCTCGGGTAGCTGAATGGCTAAAAAGTAACTTACTTTCACTGAACACTAATAAAACAAACTACATATGCTTTAGTATCAGTAACCGAACACAGCCCGTTGAAGAGTTGGATTTAAAGGTACACATATGTGGAAACATGCCTACTATAAGCTGTAACTGCCCGTGCCTTGAGAAGGTCGCTGCAACTAAATATCTTGGAGTTGTGGTGGATCAAGCACTGTCCTGGTACCCTCAACTTGAGCAAATTTCTGGGAGAATAAGGAAACTCAGTTGGATCTTTAAAACCCTGAGGCATATTGTTCCAACTAAAATAGAGAGCTGTAAGAACCGTCCCAGAAATCTCTTAAATGAAATATATGTAGCACTGGCCCAGTCTGTGCTATTATATTGTATCCCAATTTGGGGCGGTGCAGCAAAAACTAAGTTTATAGACATAGAACGAGCGCAGCGTGGATTAATAAAAATTATGTATTTTAAAAATAAAAGATTCTCCACTGTAAGCTTATACCAAATAAGTGATTTACTCTCTGTGAGGAAACTGTATGTAACCCAAACCATACTAAAAAAACATAAAACACTACCATATAATGTTATTAAAAAACCTAAAAGGAGAAAAGATTTAGTTGTCCAAGTTCCCCAAACTAAAACTAGATTTGCATGCAAGCAATTCAATAAGCGATCTGCTCAGCTCTATAATAAAATTAACAAACATGTTTATGTATATAATAAAAGTTACCACGACTGTAAGAAAAGTATAATAGACTGGATAAAACCACTTACCTATGAGGAAACCGAGGCACTCCTGGAACACGTTGAGTAGTCGAAATATATCACACAAATATATATACCATAACTGAGAACACCATACACCCACACACCATACCACACCACACACCTCATCGCACAAACCACACACTTCATCACACTCACCACACCACAAACACCACACCACACTACACTACACCACGCTACACCACACCACACCACACCACACCTCACCACACCTCACCTCACCACACCACACCACACCACACCACACCACACCACACCACACCACATCACACCACACTATACACCACATCATATGCACTAACTAGTAATAAGCTTCATAAATTTAAATTGCAACTTTGCTTATAAATTTTATTTTTAGTTTCTTAAGATTAATAAACTTTAGCTAAATACAGAAAAATGTACTTACATTATACAGTTACCCATAAATGTTTTACAATGTTGTGAAAGAGCGGAGCCTTCTAACACAGGCATTGTTTGCCTAAAAGGAGGCTCCAAACACGTTAAAATGTAATGTAATTTTCTATTTGGCACAATAAACTATTTTGTATTTTTTTGTATTTTTTTGTATAGATTTAATACATGATTCTGAAACACACTGCATTGACATTTTTCATCGGTTATTTTAAAAAAATGCTGTTTCATATAAAAGAGCAATACCTACGCGGCAAAATGTGTGGAACAGCAGATTTTTTTAAAATAACCGACGAAAATTTTCAACGTAGGGGGGTTCAGAATCATGTACTGAATCCATGCAGCATGGTAACAGTTTTCGCGTCGATGTTCCTGACACCCTGTCTAAGTAAATTTTTTATTATGATAAATTGTATAAAATATGATAATGTATGTGTATAAAATTAATAACTGTAGGGTTGCTGGTTGTGAAATTAAAGCCCCATTGAACTTTATGATAATTTATTGGCAACTTAACTTAAACTTTGTTACGTTACAATATTATTATATCATGTGGCAACCCTAAGTGGAGAGATGAAAGGGACTACGTGGCAATCGCCCTTCAGACCTCCCCTTGCTGACTAGTTTCCTGAAGACTGCTAGGCTATCGAAGCAGGAACTAGTCGTACTAAGGATCAGAGCTGGCTGCGTGGCTACCGGGCTCAGAACCTCTAGCTAGTGAATGACGATTTGTTCTTTTTTTTTTTTTAAATGGCTTCTCGCAGTTTTGACCACTAAGGTCGTGGCTGCTTAACCGGATTTTCCTGTGGGTGCCATAAGCTTCTACACTTAGAGCCTCCAGCCAGGAGCTTTTTAAACTATTCTAAATTAAAATCAAGCGAATGCTCGCTAAGGGCACCCCCTGTGGGGTACGGACCTCGGCTTAGGGCGTTGCTGACGGGAGGACAGCAAGAGGGGACAGGCTGGATCAAATTTATATTAACATCATGATTATTATTCGGGGTATTTAAAGCTACGTGCTCAGCTGCAACAACTGCTGGCACCTCGTTTTCGAGCAAGGGTCGGGGGGGGGGGACGATTTGTTCGAAGACAGCTCTGCTTATAAAGGCCGATTTTTGACATGTGTGCATAATATCTACACGTAGTCGTCTGTAGTTGTGGTGCAGATAACTCTCGGGGTGGCGCTGGCGCAGATTGTCACGAAGCTTGCACACGAAGATTGTAGATGGCATCACTTGTCCACAGTAATCGTTTGTAGTTGCTGTCTTCTAGTTTATGAAACCGCTCATCGTAGTGCTTTGGATAAATTACACTTGATGGCGCTATATGTTTGTTACATAACTAGGTACCTTTCTACCAGATAAAATTTAATAAAATGGAACAAGAGAGAAGATAAATTACCAGATAAGTTAATCTTTTTTTTTTCCGAAAGTGGTCTCTTCTTTTCGTGTGGTTAGTGAATAACCTGGTGCCAGAGTTTTAAAGTCACCCATGGGCCTCTGATTTGGTTTCACATGCCTGCAATCCATGAAGCAATCCATGCATGCTGCATGCATGAAGGTAGTAAAATAACCCATAACCCCTTGACTGTCACGAGCTTTCCTAGAGATCGATAACAATTAAAAATCTATTGTATCTCATTAATGACAATTGAGCTCATAAATCATAAAAACTGGCACTTCGGGAGTGCCGACAGAAGCGAAAACTTGAAAAAAAAATCGGCACCGCGGTAATCAACGCGTTGATGTCTTTTACTCCACGGTGTCGGTAAATTGCGTTACAGTGTCGCGAAATCAATGGTTTAGTCAGATCTCAAAAATGCCCAACGCGCCTAAAGAAGTTTTCACTTCAATTATTGCAATTTTAGTTAAACAAAAATATATTTACTTATTACCTTTTTTTAATGAATAGGTAATAAATACATCTTCCTGCCCTAATCACAGAGAATATTAGGTCAGCTGTTAACCAACATAGCGTGGGTAGAACATTGTTTATTGCCCTACTAGGAAACTGCGTGGGCTTTGGCAATGAAAGTTAAGAGCGTGAAATTAAGAAGAATGAGGAATTCCCAATACAGGATTTTGGCGTATTGATTTTTGGCTACTAGGAAAGGTGAGTAAAAAAAAATTTTTTTACTCCGTTTGAAATAAGATTAGACATTTAACTAAACCTTTTTTACAGTCCGTTCAACCGATTTTGACTTCTATTGTGTTGGTGGCATGACAAATGGCAGCTGCAGTAAACAGTTGGTTTATAACCACTTTTTTTCTTTTAATGCCATCCTCATGCCTACGGTATAGAAGTCAAAATCAGTTGATCGGACTGTAAAAAAGGTTTGTTTAAATGTCTAATCTTATTTCAAACGGAGTATAGATTTGATACCATTTTCGCTTGCGTGAACTAATTAATAAGTGTGTATTATAAACAACAATATTTGTAATATTGTTTCCGAAGAAGCATAGTTTATGTTATCAAGTTAAAAATTATCGAAAAAAAAAAAATGGAAATACATTAAGTTTTCATTCATAATTTTTTGTATTACGGAACACATCCAAATTTATTATAAATTTTCGAAAGCTATCGCGTCAAGCAATAATTGTCAATATGTGCGTGGTAGTATTGCTCACTGTTGGTGTTTATCGCTCCGACAGGCACTCACACTAGCGCAACGTGCTTGGAATTGAATTTTGCAAACATCTCGATTTGTAGTTGCAAGCCGTGTCGCCGGCCTCTTAACACGTCAAATAACAATTGAGCAGAAACATTAACATACAAAAGATAACCTTACAACGTGTCGGTAAAGATGGTACGGCCACCTTTGGACACTAGCAACACCAAGGGAATTGTGGTGGTTCGCTGGTGACCTTAATCCCTTTTACGAGAACTTCGAGTGTCGTGACTTATCCTTTAAAAGGAATCAAACAGACTTAAAATGTCTAAGTGCTGTAAAAGGTTTTTCCAGGAAACAAGTAAGTTTAGTAAAATACTGGTGCCGATTCGATTTGTACACCGAACTAAACTAACTAAACTATCACTAAAATTCCTTACTTTTGATTATGAGAATCTCGAAGCTATTCTGCAAAATAAATTCTCTAAATTTAAAAATAATTTTGACATCTAAATCGCATTTGACAATCGCGACTCCACACGTGATACCTAACAACGTGAATCTTTTTGGAGCCGAAGGCGCGCAGGGGGGCAGGCTCGACGTGTTTTATATGGAATTTTTCACTTTTTGTATGGAAAATAAGAAAAATTATTACCTACGTGTGTGGAGTGTTAGAGATTTAAGGATTTTATAAAGGGGGTCGAAATTTTCATTATTTTTGCGATTGGACACACCGTTTTCGAGATATAAGCAAAAGAAAAAAAAAAAGATTCAGTATTGTTTTTGCATCTGAAGTCGAGGTGTTGGTGTGAAATTAAAGTTGCAACCAATTTTATTCCACACGTTTTTAGTCGCGATTAAAAATAGTCAGATTTAGTTATAAAATCTAAATTTTAAGTGAAAAACGTCAAATTCAGAATAACAAAATTGCCATTTTCACTAAATTAATATCTCAGTAGCATCTTAGTACTGTCAAACTAAAATATAGTTAAGGTGTGTCACTTTAGTGTATTTCAGAATGGGAAATCATCGTTTGACAGGAATAAACTAAATTTTGGTGATTTTTGATCTAGTTAAGAGGCATTTGTGACAAAAGAATCGGCACCACTGTTAGAATTTATTCCAAACGATTACTTACATTGTTGGACTCATTATTATGATTCTACAAAACTTTTGTACTCTCTCTGTTCATTTCTATTCTCTCATTAAAAATATTAGGTCCATAATAATATTTTCATGAACTTTTAAAGAAACGATGACGGCAGCGCCATCTAGTTTGAACAATCGAAACCAAAGGTTTGGATGGAAAGATGGCATCTTTAAAAGATAATACAGGTACAACAACTTAATTTATTGTTGTATCTTATGTTTAAAAATGTATGTATCGCAAGTTTTACTGAACATTGCTCAAGTAATCTAAAAATATTTATTTCTTGCAAGCTTAACAAACTCTTGCCGTGGTTACATCTAAAATTAAATCCTCCAAGAACAGGTATATCTTCCTTTAGGCTCACTTGCACTATAAATCACTAAATTTATTTAGCTATAAATGAATTTAAAACGTCGTTCTATTTCTGTCAAAGATGACAGAGACAGAATAACGTTTTAAGGGGACTTTAGACATTCAGGAGCTAAACGAACGTTTTTAAATGCCTAAAATATTATGATCCACTGCAGTAAACAAAATCAGGAAAATATATGATGATTCTTCAGGATATATGCTAGTTAGATAGTGTGTTCAAAACGTAATACCGTTAATTTGATATGATAGAAAAAAATCACAAAGACAACTCAAAAAAAAAAACCTATTTTTGTCAGATTATTCTACAAGCAACATACCTATGTTTTAATTTTTTAGTCCAATCAATAGACTCTTTGTAAATGTACCAACGTTTAACGTCTTCTTCTTTTAGTGTGGTTAGTGACTAACCTGTTGTCAGAGTTTTAAAGCCGCCCATGGGCCTCTGACTTGACTTCACATACCGTTTAAGCCGCTATCGCCCTTTGCTGTTTATGTACATACTTACTTAAACTCACGCCTTCTTCCCATGGGGGTAGGCAGAAACTACAGAACGCCACCTACTACGATCCTTACATACTCCTTTTGCCTCGTTTACGTTCATACATCTGGTCATATACGCACGCCGGTTGCGAGTACTACGCAACCTGGCCTTTTTGAAGAACATCACCAATAAGGTCAGTATATGTCCTCCTAGGGCGTCCCCGACCGGCCTTTCCCTTTAAATCAGCCTTGTAAATACATTTTGTTGGTCGCCTTTCATTCATCCTTTCAACATGCCCAAACCATCTCAGCATACCCTTTTCAATTTTTGTCACTACATCTTCTTTTAAATCACACCGCTATCTTATCACATCATTTCTCAGCCTATCATTTATAGTCAGACCACACATGCTTCGCAAGGAACGCATTTCCACAGCATTTATTCTACTTTCATGTTGTTTTTGCCACACCCATCATTCACTTCCATACGTAAGCGTGGGCACGGTTTATGTACGTTTAGCGTTATAGTCCGTGCAATCTACGACGACGCACCCCACTCCGCGATTACTGTACTGTAAGCTGAACTCTAGTACGGCGTGGAGCATTTAGTGATTTGTGATTCAAGTGAGCCTAACAGTCAGTCTGTTACCACCTTCCTAACCAGCTAATATTTTAACCATGATAAGCTAAACCGTACTAAAGACTTGTAAAAAACGATTTGGCTAGAAAGGGGGTGACTGCTAAGATGATGACTAAGCCCATTCTCACACGGGGTCACGACAACTCTACCTAAACTGGTTGGCAACGAGCGTTGCCACCTGCGATGCGACTGGTACTCTCACATAGCGCAACTCAATGTGTATCAATTTTAACGACATGAAACATGATAACGCGGCAAATTTATGAAAAATTGCGTTAGCAACGACCGAGTTATTTGCACTGCCAGTGGCGCGTGACTGGTTGCGTCGCCGTTGAAAACTAGTTTTCGACCAAGTTGCGTTTTGAAAGAACCGCCGCAGAAATGTATATGCGAACGCAATTTGTTGCGTCGGCGAATTAAAAACTGGTTTTATTTTGGTCATCTTGTGTGATAATGACCTTACAGAGTAGTATGGAAGAAAAGACATGTTACTGAATCTCAAACATAAGTCAAGAGAATGAAGATGAAGTCAAAGTCAAAAAGTCAAAGTCAAAAGGTCAAAGTCAAAGTCAAAAAGTCAAAGTCAAATAATTTATTTCAATTAGGCACATAAAAGGCACTTTTGAACGTCAAAATTTACAAAAAATAGAATTGATTCTAGTCGCCCCTTCTAAAAGGTAGTTTTCGTATGGAGAAAAATGGGCAAGCTAAGCTAAGCGAAGTTAAACCGTGCCAAAACAAGATAAGAAGGCCTTTCTGTTCTCATTTAAATGCAAATATTCCTATAGCGGCCAACTACGAGTGTGATAGCATAATCATCTGCTTGCCTGATTGTGGAAATGACATTAATTTGCCGCTTCATCTGTCCAGCTTGTTCAACCATGTTTCCTATGTTCTGCAGCCCTGACCTAAAATCTAATCAAGGCAACCATGCACGCAATGCCTAGGTCTCTCTGGGAATGGAAGCCAGGAAATTCGCAGAACTTTTCTTATTATAGGACCAGGGTTGGTGTATTTTAGAAGTTAATGTTTTAGTTTTAACTGGCTGTCCTCTCGACTTCGTTTGTTTTTAGTGTTCAGGGATGTTCATTACAATATTTCTATTATTAATGTTCCTCGGGTATCATCGGATTTCCGAATACAAACGAATGCTAATTTCCATGTCTATCAATAATTAGACTTATCGTGTATAATAATTTGAATTTAGAACTAAGTACTTTACTGTTGTTTTGTTTTGATTTCCGTGTAAACTATATCATCATCATTTCAGCCGAAAGACGTCCACTGCTGGACATAGGTCTCCCTCAAGCACTGCCATTTCGACAGATTCTGTGCTTTCCGCATCCAGCAGATTCCTCCGGCCTTCACAAGGTCATCGGTCCATCTTGTGGGAGGCCTTCCAATGCTACGTCTTCCGGTAAGTGGTCGCCACTCCAGAACCTTTCGACCCCATCGGCCATCCGTTCTGCGAGCAATGTGCCCTGCCCATTGCCACTTAAGTTTGCCAATTCTTCGGGCTATGTCGGTTACCTTGGTTCTTCTGCTAGCGGAATTATATAGAGCTGTAAAACTATTTTCCTATCTGTCGTACCTGCGACTTTAGCATCTTCCATTTTTTTAATAAGTTACATTAAGTTAAAAGAGTACAACTCTATATACTTCCAAGTCGATTGAGAGCGTCCAGTCTGCACCAAGTGCAAAGGGCAACTGATAGAAATACGACGCAAACACGAGGGTTGCCGAGGGACATTAAGAACATATTTGTACTGTACCCTGTTATGTTGTATTCTACTTATTTTGATCGTAACACTGAAATTATAAATGAAGATTATGCGAAATAAATTTCGCATAATCTTCATTTATAATTTCAGTGTTTTTTTACCCCCTTATCCTCGGCTTGATATTTATATGCAGAGTTATAACAACTTGACTTTCATCAGACCTATCAAAGTTGCCATTGGTATTTGTATGACTTAGATGTCATACGGCATGTAAAGAGGGTTGAAAATGTATTGCTTTTCGACGGACATGTACCATCATAAGTCACCCACACTATAACCCCCTTATTACTAAAGTCAGAGTAGAGTTACTTACTTATGCCAAACTTAAACTGCGAAAAATATACGATAAGGACCAGGCCCAGGTCGACGGCGCGTTGTGTTCCTAGCGCGCCTCAAAAAGATGTCAGCAGAATTGACGGGGTCCGCTAGGGCCGATGCCTACCGGGGTTGCGAAGAAAACCGAAAGGGAGATCGTGGCCTCCGGCAACAGGGCAACCGAAGGAACACGGGTGGGTTTTAGTCAGTAAGACACGCCCTCCCGCTCCGCCCAGAGCGGGAGAAGTTATTTGATATTTTCCCACCCAAAAAAAAAAAAACAGGCTAAGCCAACACTGCGATAAAAAATTCGCAAAAATTTTATCGCCATTCTGTAACACATGACATCATGTATCAACGCATCTTATTGGAATAGTTCCTTCCTCCGAGCACGTTTGCTCTTGCGAGTCTCCACTCAAGCCGACCAATAAAGGCAAGAATGAGGTGGGAGCTCTGTTCCTCCTATTATTATTACATTATCATTATTATTATTCGCCCTCTATTACACGGGACTAAAAAAATAATGTAGAAATGTAGGTATACTATAGCTACACTTCTGCCCAACCCTTTGGAGAAACAAGGCGTGATGTTTGTTGTTATTTTAATATGAAAATAGTTTTCTATAAAATATGCTAGGCAAGTATCAATAATTAAGCAGTTTTGCAAACATTAAAGGGCATAAAATATGAGATAATTAAGGTATGTACGCAAACATTATAAAGGGTTCTGTATTATTAAAGTTAATGTTTCACTTTGAACATGCAATGAATAGGAAGAATTAATTGATGTGAAACGTGGTATGTTTTCATAATTTTCATAAGTATTGTAAGGGTGTGACTACATGTTTAAATTGTATATTCAGTTTTGAAAGGGAACGGATTTTATATTAAATTTTTAAAACAAATAAATACAAAACAGTATCGTCCCTTAATACTCTCAAGAACTCCACGCGACAGGCTCGAACTAGTCTAACAAGTTAAAATATAAAAATTATGTTACCTTTATAATAATAGTACAGTATTTCTATTTTCTTAATGTCCCTCGGGAATCATCGCATTTCCGAATACAAACGAATGTTAATTTCCATGTCCATCGATTATTGGATTTATCGTGTATAATAATTTAAATTCAGAACTAAGTAGTTTATTGTTGTTTTGTTTTGATTTCCGTGTAAACTATATAGAGCTGTAAAACTATTTTCTTATCTATCGTGCCTGCGACTTTAGCGGTTTCCTCCCATTTTTTAAACACGTTACATTAAGTTAAAAGAGTATTAATAACTCTATATACTTCCAAGTCGATTTAGAGCATCTGGTCTGCACCAAGTGCAAAGGGCAACTGATAGAAATCCGACGACTGACGAAACACGAAGTTTGCCGAGGGACATTAAGAAAATAGAAATACTGTAGAGTTGTTTATTTGTATTAGTCTTAAGGATATGTAAAAATTCTATATTTGGTCAATAAACAATTTATTATTATTACTGCCCAAGTAATGTGTAATTGCTGAAGGCTTAGCCATTTAGCTCTCAATACGGTAAAGGAAAACATCGTGAGGAAACCGGTTTGTCCTAGAACCAAAAATTTGAAGACATGTGACATCTACCAACCCGCACTGGGCCTGCGTGTGGAGTAAGAGCAACTTCCTCTCACAGAAAGAGGAGGCCTGTGTCCCAACAGTGGGAACATTATAGGCTGATAATGCTTAGTAATTTCTGCGCTGTTATTTAGATATTAAAAAATATTGTGTCTGTTTATTTCAGTCAAAATGATCTACTCTATTCATCAATCTACCATTGGTTAAGTCATTTACTACAATTTGTCAGAACACAAAAGCAAGCTACGGCATCTATGCATTTCTCTATAATTTTGTTCTATTTTATTTTGATCCTGGCATTTGGTATCGTGTTTGAGCCCAAGAGATATTTTTTTTTACTGTGTTAGAACAGGAGTGTTTTGGGGCAAAATTAGTTATTTATTATTGGAGCCCCATTTTAATTTCTTAGGGATTTGTTATCGAATTTTGATTAGTTTCTTATTAATTTATACTAGCTGCGCCCCGCAGCTCCACCCATATAAGTCTCCATACCGTAAGAATATCGGGATAAAAATATCCTACTGTCTTAACCCAGGTCATGGTCCACCAATGTGCCAAATTTCATTCAAATCCGTTCAGCCGTTTTAGCGTGAAAGCGTAACAAACAAATAGACAAACTCACTTTCGCATTTATAATTAAAGTTTATTTTTTATTAGCCTATGCTGTCCCACTCCTGGGCAAAGGCCTCCCTCCACTCCTTCCACTTTTTGCGAGCCCGCGTGTCCTCTTTCCAGTTTTGGTGGGATTTAACCGTTCCGCCATCTCCTACGTGGTCTGCAGCGACCCCGCCTCACTTTCTCAGGGCACCAGTTCTGTGCTATTTGGGCCCACAGTTTGTCCGGCATGCGACAGACATGTCCTGCCCAGTCCCATTTCAGCTGGGCAGCCTTTTGAGCCACGTCAGCTATTTTTGTTTTGGAGCGCAGTATTGTGTTACATAATAAAAGTTATATAAAGTTACATAATAAAAGTTAGTCTAAAAAAATATCTGATGTGGTCTGAGCTTTAGGCTATAATTTTATGTTTATAAGTCCTTGAATTGTACTTAAACATCAATAAAAGGAGTAAACTAATTCATGACCTCAACCACTCTGCCACGGTTACCAAGCTTAAAAAGAGCGTTTCAGAGTATAAAATCTTCTCAAAGTTATATTGAGATAGATCTCGATTTAATTAGTCAAAATGAATTTACGTAAATTCTTTTTCGAAAATGAAGCTGTACTGTAAGTTTTTATTTTTAATATAAGTTTTTTTTTTTTCTGAAAAGTCTTTTAGTTAAAGCAATGGCACGTAAAATTTTATCAGAGAGGCAACAGGATAGCGAGTGGTAATCTGGGTATTGAAGTGATACCCCACCGTACCGTCCGAATGGACCCCAAATGGACGGGGGCGGAGATATGGGGGATGGGTACCTAACATTTTTTTTTGACACGGCATTCATAATTTAAGCTCTACTATGTGCAAGGCATTTGTGTGTATCAATGTCATACAGTTGCCACCGCCCAACATGGTTATAATTGAAATAATGTATATAATTCTTGAAACTGCTTACCGATGATTTATCACCGAAAATGAGGGTTAATTTTATCAAAACCAGAGGGCATTGATACACACAAACTCCTTGCACATAATAGAGCTTAAATTTTTAATGCCATGTCAAAAAAATAATGTTAGGCTCCCATCCCCCATATCTCCGCTCCCGTCCATTTGGGATCCATTTGGACGGTACGGGGGGTTCGGTATCACTTCGACACCCAGATTACTACTCGCCATCCGGTTGCCTCTCCGATGAAATTTTACGTGCCATTGCCTTGAATATTTAAGGTCAAACTGAATACGGAAGGTAAACAGCCGAATTGCTGGACATACATAATGTCCAAAATTGTATTTGTAACAGGCCATGATGATTATGATCTTACACAGAGCACGGAATCGCCGCATCAGCGTCGGCAGACTTTAAAGACAGTAAGCATAAGAAAGATAAAAATATCAAGTATCTTGACTTAGCACACGAGGTTGTCGACATGTAGGACGTGGACTCTGCAATCATTGTACCGATAATCGTGACGGTTAATGGCCTGATCATTATTGAAGAGCCTCGACCAACACTTCAGGAGGCTTTCATTGCGCGGCTGGGTCAAGGTCTTGATTCAGAAGGCAGTACTCCTGGACACGGCACACACACTGAGGAGGTTCCTCTCTTTAGAGCCCTGACAGCTTGGACCCTGTTCCTGATGCCGATGGGCCACTATTTTTATATTTTTGAATGTTTTTGAAGTGAAAACTTCTAAACCATTGATTTCGCGACACCGTGACGACACCAGCGTTGATGTCTTTTTAATGGTCCTTTTGACCATTAAAAAGACATCAACGCGTTGATTACCGCAGTGCCGATTTTTTATCAAGTTTTCACTTCTGTCGGCATTCCCGGAGTGCCACTGTTTTTTTTTTAATGTGTTCTGTAAAAATATTTAAAACTGTAATTAATATGTACAAAAATGCAATAAAAGAAAGCATAAGAATAACCAATTTATAATGTTACCCACTCTATACTCCGTTTGAAATAAGATTAGACATTTAACTAAACCTTTTTTACAGTTCGTTCAACCGATTTTGACTTCTATTGCGTTGGTGGCATGACAAATGGCAGCTGCAGTAAACATTGGTATTGTAACCACTTTTTTGCTTTTAATGGCAACCTTATGCCTACGGCATAGAAGTCAAAATCGGTTGAACGGACTGTAAAAAAGATTTGTTTAAATGTCTTATCTTATTTCAAATGGAATATAGGTATTTATAATGTTCGTTGCGCCGAAAGTGCGTTGAACGTACAACTTTTGTCAGAGACCGAAGGCATCAGTTTCTATTAACGACATTAGTGTCGTAGTGCTAGTAATTGGTGACACACTTGGTTTGTATCGGAAGTGTTTCCAATGCCGCTTCCAGCAGCGTCCGCCGAGTCGTTTCCGTGCCCTGTGAGATTTTAAGCTAAGCATAGATTTTATCGCGGACTTTGAGCGCGGCGACCGAATCAAGAAATTCCGTAACGTAAATAAAACCGTAACGAAAATAAAACCTAACACCCCCCACTCCGCCTACTATCTAATGACGGTTCCCATGACAACGTGATGTTGTTATGGGAACGTAATTTTTGTTTTATGTCATCACGTCATCATCCCAAGTGTAGCGTTGACAAATAGGAGATGTTACAAATGCTATGCAATAGCTTTACCGCGGCAGTCCCCGAGTGCCAAACGTTTTTTTTTTATTTTTAATATCAACTAATAGAATCACTATTATACATTCATTTCTCAGCCCAAGACTACAATGCTTAAAATACGGTAGTTGACTAGGTAAAAAAAAAAAATATTTAGTCCGCCTTTCAGATAATAAAAAATATTAGACACGTATTTTTTGCTTTATCATGGTAATCAAAAATAACTTAGAAAACACTCATTAAAGTTGGGGAGTGGGGGCTCGCTAATTCACAACGTCATATTAAATCTAGCAAGGCATGATATCATGCCACATTTTAACTCAATGTATCGCCGTAATCTTTTGATTACGTAAAAAAAGAAAAAATACGTGTTCAATATCTTTCCATAATCTACAAGAAGGAAAACATATTTTTTTGGACACAGGCCTTTTACGAATACACTAGAAAACAAGCAAGTGAAGATATTTTTCTGTTGCAGTGGCATCAATACGCCATCCGATTTACGGTACATCAAAATCTTGCGTTTTATGCTGACCATCGTCAGCTCCTGGCCTCGAAAACAATTAGGGGAGCCCGAGTCAGACAACCTAGCCATACTCCTTAAATGGTCTTACTTATTCGGTACCACTTCTTGTTGGATTAGCGGCTGCATTTACGTCAAGATACACAAAAGCGAATTATCGTTTTTGGAACTTGGACATAATTATATTATTATACTTATGACTTCAGTTGCTATAGTAAGTGAAATTTCTTGTGACTTTGATTTAAGTGATGAGCTGGAGAGGCAATCTGATACTGGATATCTGATGTTCAATGCCAGTCTAGAAGTCGTTCGTCTACGAACTAACTTTTAGCACATGCATATTTGGCTTAATTGGAAGGGTTAACGAGACAGCTAATGCAACCCTAATAAACAAATAATAATAGATTTTTGAGAATTTATTAATGTTTATAGTATGTTATGAATATTAAGTTTATATTTGTTAAATAATTAAAATATTGAAGATTTTTCATACCATAAGATAAAATGTATTTTGACTATTTACAAATTTTATCTTACATAATCTACATAATAAGCAATTGAATTTCTTTTTCTGGAGTTTTTATGATAGTTAGGGTTCCGTACTTCAAAAGGAAAAAACGGAACACTTATAGGATCACTCGTGTGTCTGTCTGTCCGTCTGTCACAGCAAATTTGCTCCGAATTTAATAGACAGATTAAGTTGAAACTTAGTACACTTATTTATTTCTGTGTCCCAAACATGGACGTAACATAAATAGGTGTATTTTGAATATGGGGTCACTTTAAAGGCCAATAAGAAAATTAAAAAACAAAGTTTAGCAAACTGTATCTTGTGACATATCAAATGAAACCGCTTGTTGCGGACAACAAATATAAACTTAATATTCATAACATACTATAAACATTAATAAATTCTCAAAAATCTATTATTATTTGTTTATTAAGGTTGCATTAGCTGTCTCGTTAACCCTTCCAATCTCAAAATATATTTTTAATGCTTTTAAAATAAATACATTTAAAGATATTTAAGAACATACATGAAAATCGACCTTTTTCTCCCCTCTTATCTCCGAAATAACTGAGTCTAAAATTTGGAAAAAAAATTAGGAGAATGGTTCTGTACTATAGATTATAGGAAAACTTATAAGAAATCTATGGTCTTAAAATAACATGGTAAATCTCTCAATATTGTGCATACAAACTTACATTTGCAGTTGGCATGTATGGGAAAACATGTTTTTCAACTATAATGTTAAGTTTGTGTTTGGGATAAATTCATCTTAATTACGGAACCCTTCAATGTGCGTAGTCCGACATGCACTTGGCCGGTTTTTTTAATTACTTATATTGTTACAGTCCAGAGTTAGCACATTGACGTTTTCAACTGATTACCGAGAGCTGGCTAAAGAATTCCTTACTAAATTCCATCTGTTTTGTTACAAAGATCGTTCTGAATATGCAATGAAGGTAAGCTTATTTTTTTTTTTTCTTTATCTTTTTAATATATATAAATTACGTGTCACATTGTTTGTCCGCGATGGACTCCTAAACTACTTAACCGATTTTAATGAAATTTGCACACCGTGTGCAGTTTGATCCAACTTGAAAGATAGGATAGCTTACATTTTAATTTAGGAAAAAAAAAGATATGAAGAAAAATTATGTTTTTATAAATTATGGTAGGGTTAGGTAGGGTAGTAAGTGATAAAGATGGTCCATCCTAAACATTTATATGGCAAAACAACGTTTGCAGGGTCAGCTAGTATTATATAAGTATTTTTTTAAAATATAAGTATTTAAAAAAAATTAAAAGATTTGCCAGCGGGCAATGGAGCGCAGCATTATTGGTGTCACTCGAACAGACCGCGTTAGAGTGCGGCCTAATTAGTGCGTTGTGTTGCGTGGTTTTTTTTTACAATGGCAACTTGCAGTTTTGACCACTAAGGTCTTGGCTACTTAACCGGATTTTCCTGTGGGTGCCTAAGCTGTATAATTGGGAAAAGGCTAGGCAGAATGATTTTTGTTTGTGTTTCCACGAAAAAAAACACATTTCTAATAAGCGTCATTAAAAAATTCAAAACCTTCTGGTGTTGCTTTTTAACCGACTTCGAAAAAGGAGGAGGTTATAATAGGTTCTACACTTAAAGCCTCCAGCCAGGGGGCAAAAACTGTTCTAAATTAAAATTAACCGAGCGCTCGCAAAGGGCATCCCCTTTGGGGTACAAACCTCGGCTTAAGGAGTCGCTGAGGGGAGGACAGCAAGAAGGGACAGGCTGGATCAAAGTTAGATTATCATCATAATTATTATGCGAGGTATTTAAAGCTACGTGCTCAGCTGTAACAGTAAAATACATAGGGAAACCACGTATAACGTTTGTACAACGGTATATTGTATAACAGGCTACCATCATTTAATTGATTGAATCTGTTGCTAAAATACTGTAAAAGTGTTGTCTTTTCTGGTCAACGTTTGAAAAAGTGTAGGTATATCAAGCTGCTGTTGGAAAAATCTAAGTTGTCCAAATATTTTATGGGATGTTCTGGTTTAGATCGTGACTCAGTTTCACAGAAAATAATATACTTTCTTACTCAGACCAAAAAAAACAAAACATAGCGCTGCGAAAAATACAGTGAAGCATGCCAAAAGTAGACCTTCGCTCTGTGCATATACATTCACACGCACACATTTACAATCAAAGTACACCTCACTAAGTGCACACATGTATACGAAACCGGTCTCACTTCACTGTTGACAGCGCTATGTCTTTGGCGTTTTATTTGGTCTGAGCTTACTTACAGATTGATTTTTAAAAATATGGGTTAAATTAGTTCAATACAATCAGTTTTATTTATTCACAAAAAAAAATATAGGCCCTAAAATATACCCTGTGAGACACCTACTCGTTTTTTTGACGTAGGATAACAAAATGTTTCTCAATACTCAATTTTTTATTGCATTCCATATGTATTACATAGATGGTATAACAAAGTAAAAGATCAATATGGACCCTGTCGGGCACAGCAAAATTTGTTTATAAAAGTTTATTTCAATTTCTGTTTCAGACTCACAAAATGGTGCACTTGGTATGTCACCTCTTCACGTTATGGCTAGTAAGTCAAATGTTAGCTGGCCTGTCTCTCTTCAACCTGATACCTATGTACATTAACTATTCCGCCGGAAGGTACAAAAGTGGTGATTTACAAAACTCAACGTTTGAACATTCTATGTATTACATTTATCCATTTAACACGTCGACCGAAATGAATGGTTATATTATTGCTTGTGTTATTCATTGGTAAGTTGGCGACATCATTGTCATACAATTCATGTAATGTCTTATTAACAAATAATATTTTTGATGTGTAACATGTTTGCTCTCGCTTTCCTGCAATCAAAATCTTTAAAATATCTAAATAATCAAATCTGTGGGAGTGATTTCGTGAAAAGGGACGGAAATGTATCACAGGAAGCCGGGGAAGCGCGCTATTTTATTTGACCAATCGCGCGCGGTGCTAGAGTTTGCTGTCAGAAATGACCTTGATGAGGCCCCGCCCCTTTGATATTGCTTATTACCAAGGTGAGTTGTCAGATGTTACACATCATATGCAACTACTGTAGGGCTCGCTCGTTTTTTTTTTAGTTGCGTTAGGCATTTTTGTGATGGGAAAAAACAATTGTGCTCTTTATTTATATTACGTTACGGATCAAGGTTCCATGCAAGTATTTTTACTTTAAAGGTTTTGGAAGTATTTTTTTTAATTGTTCAAGTTTTCACTTCTGTCGGTACTCCCGAAGTGCCATAATTTTTTAAAATTATTCTCAAGACTTAAGCTTGTTTATCCACGCGATCAACCCGGGCAATATTACTGCACAGGAAGTATTATGAAACTATCAAATGAATCATAACATCGATACAAAAAACAATCAAACCAAATAAGTAGAAGCGATGGGCCGACTATATGTTTTGCTGATAAGCCAACTAGCGACGTCATCTAAACTTAATATTACAAAGAGAAAAGATTTGTTTTTTTGTATCATCATCATCATCAGCCTATAAATGTTCCCACTGCTGGGACACAGGTCTCCTCTCTGTGAGAGGGAGTGGGCCGTAATCCACCACGCGGACTCAGTGCGGGTTGGTAGATGTCACATGTCTTCGAATGTTTGGTTCTAGGACATGCCGGTTTCCTCACGATGTTTTCCTTCACCGTTTTGAGAGCAGTGGCGATGAAATAATTTACACAAAGTAAAGCGCCTGTCTGGGTTCGAACCTACGATCTACAACTCGTAAGTCGCGGCCGTTACCACTGGGCCACCACTGCTCATATTTTGTTGTATGTTTGTAATGAATAAACTCAAAAACTACTGAACAAATTTAAAAATTCTTATAAGCTATAATTTTAAAGATATCACGCGGGCGAAGCCGCTGTAATTGCTGTCGTATTTTTGTCTCCACAAAGAGGAAGAGGAAGGCCAAAGAAAATATGGATGGATTGTGTGAGGATAACAAGGCGCGCGGCGTCCCGCCTGCCTCTTATTTATCAACGCTGCCGCTCGCCGCGCTTTCCTAACGGACGAAACTGTAGTCTCGGTCAAACTATAGTATTTATTATTGTAAAAATAATGTATTATATTATTGTTTTTTGCAGGTTCTTGTCATATGTATGCTCAACTTGGTTCTGCATGTTCGATCTCTTTTTGTCAATAATGGTTTTCCATCTTTGGGGTCATTTCAAAGTACTCATTAATAGTCTGGAAGATTTCCCAAGACCGAAGGCTAATTCTAACATTATGTTGGAAAATGGCTTCGTTATACATGCTGAACAATATTCCAAAGAAGAAGAATTACAAGTTGCTGAAAGGTTAAAACAATGTATTATGTACCATCGGGAGATTGTTCAGTAAGTTATCTACTGACGCAAGACAGAAAAATCCTTTGATACTATTTTTATTTACCTGAAAATATTTATTTCAGTTTTACAGATACAATGTCAAACGTATTTGGGCCGATGCTGTTCGTGTATATGATGTTTCATCAGGCAAGCGGCTGTCTATTGCTCCTAGAATGTTCGCAGATGGTTAGTATCCGAGAAGATTATATTGGAAAAAAAGCTAGTATGTTACATACTTAAGGTACAATTTCGTAGCTGACCTCAGGTGGCAACTGCAGGTGACGTGTCGACTGGTCGACACGACTGGTTGAATGTGCCCTGGCGGCTGAGAGTATGTCATGCTCAGTCTGTCTCGCTGACGGTGGCGTGTGTGTTGGATCATTTGGTTCCCTACAAAATGGTTGAGCTGAATGGTGCTAATCCATGCGTCATGTTCGTGAACGGGCGCTGTCAGTAGGGACTGGCCATCTCTTTGCTGCCACGGCTTATTTTATTTTAATTTTTTAATTGTATTATTTATTTTATTTTCTATTACGGACGCTTTTAACGTTCTTCATCATTCTCACAAGTATAACTTCAACATGAATGATGTAACCAATATTCTGTAACCATATTTTGATTTAAAAGAGTGTCCGTAGAGTTTCTTGCCCGTTCTTCTCCGTACCCACTACGCTTTGGAATGGGCAACTAGTTTCATCTTTCTGACTGACCGACCCCTTGGCAATTCAAAAGTGCTTGTAATTGGTTTATTTGAAATAAATGCTTTGATTTTGAGTTTGAGTTTATGTATTTCAATGAAGGCGACGTGTCGCTAGCTACGGAAGGTATTTCATAGAAAGGAGACGTTTCATTTTTGTATGGGACTCCGGCCATAACATGTACACTTTAGAAAACCTGGGAAACGAACCCCTAAATACAATAAAGACTGTTTTTTTCCATAATAACTAATACTTTTTGGGCACAAATAAAAACCGAAAATGTTTGATGTTTGTCAGGAGAAATACGACCATCGACAGCTAGCCATTTTCGTCCAGAAGTACCTACAAATCTACAATCCACAAAAGCAGTTTTTTATTTTTATAATGAATCACACTTTCTTATTAATCAAAATAGTTTTATAAGATAGCTATCTTAATATAGCACAGAAATACATGCCTTTCATATTTATTTAAATGACGTCTACGTGATATTATTATGTTAAAATGTAACATGATTTCTGGACGAAAGCAGTATGCAAGTAAAACGACGCCATGATAAATAGAATATGGCAATAATTTGTTAAGCTATTATTTTTGTGCTGAAGTAATCAGGGGAATAAACAGGAAAGAATATTTTTCCTCAATTCGTGGAATTTTTTCCTTTTTTTACATTAACGTACACTTTATGGCCGAAAATGAAACATCTCCTTTATAGAAACCGGTCGTGTCACACGTCGCCTGCAGTTGCCATCTGCAGTCAGCTACGGAACGGTACCTTTATTTGGATTTTATTTTTCAGACAACGCAAGCTCTGATGCGTTATGTACCTCTCACTCTCATATTGACCCAGCAGCTTATTCAGTTATCAGTTATTTTCGAACTGGTCGGAACTGAGGTAAGACTGTCAATACTTTTGATTGAAGGAATAAAATAGAAAATACCATAGGTATGTAATTGCTCATGAGTCAAATCTGCCCCCGATAGAAAAAAAGACGCATCTAAATTTTTTTCCAGATTTAAGTTATATACATTGCCGGAATCAAAAAAAAAAAAGGCGCATCTGCCTGATATATAACTCAAATCTGGAAAAAAAATTAGATGCGTCTTTTTTCTGTCGGGAGCAGAAATTAAAAGAACGTACTTGTGTTGACAGAGCACAGCTGTTTGAGCAGTGGTGGGTCAGTGATAACGGCCGCGACTTACGAGTTGTAGGTCGTAGGTTCGAACCCAGACAGGCGCTTTACTTTGTGTAAATTATTTCATCACCACTGCTCTCTAAACGGTGAAGGAAAACATCGTGAGGAAACCGGCATGTCCTAGAACCAAACATTCGAAGACATGTGACATCTACCAACCCGCACTGGGCCCGTGTGGTAGATTACAGCCCACTCCCTCTCACAGAGAGGAGGCCTGTGTCCCAGCAGTGGGAAAATTTATAGGCTGATGATGATGATGATGACTTGTGTTGACTCTTTAAGAGTAGTCATCCAAACAGTTGGCAACGCCGCAAATACCTGTTTTGATTAATTTGGCAATATTAATGTATGGAATTAAGAAAACTAAAATAGGGAACTAAAATATTGAGTATGAAATGCAATAAATATATTTAGTCCTAAAATGGTTACAACATCAAATTCAGTGTTATAATTGCAATTTATTATTAATTTTCTAGGTCGCTAGTTGGCCACATTTCTTATATCCATACAGTAATATTGCCAAATTAATCAAAACAGGTAAATATTTGACATTTATTTGCGATGTTGCCCGCTTTCAGAATAAATGCTCTTTATTCATCTCATCACTCGCCATGTTCTGTTTTATTAACTTTTGCTTCTGAAAAAATTTAAGGATTTTTATTTGCTTTATATCTGTGATTGGCATTAAAAAGCTTGTAATATTTCTGTTATCTTTGCAATAACTTCAGAGTGAAAAATTAAAACACGCTGTGTATGGCGTACCATGGGAGTGCATGGACACGAAGAATAGAAAAGTGGTGCGCTTTTTCTTAATGAATGTACAAGAACCTGTGCATGTGAAGGCGTTGGGTGTTGCTAATGTTGGTGTTACTTCTATGGCTGCGGTAAGATTTTAAACAGTTTAGCAGTTCGTTATTGAATATTGGAGCAGACTAAAGACTGCGAATTGGCAAAAGTAACATTCTGAGGCTAGTTAGCCAAGTATAGCAGCGTTTCAAACGAAAATGCACCTTCTTTGTATAAAGTTTATGTTCATATTCATATGAAACGCTACTGTTCTTAGCTTGACTAAAGCTTTAGTTCGTTCTATAGATCTCACAGAGTTACTGGGATTTGAATATGAAAATCCAGACAAGTGCGAGTTGGACTCGCCCACCGAGGGTTCCGTACAAATTATATATTATAAATAGTTTAGGAATCGAGTCTCGCAGTTTTTTTAAGTGCTTTTACCGAAATTCAGTTTCCAAAACCTATAATTACTTAGATTATTGTGTTTTATAAATGAAATTGTGGTACTAACAGTTCATACCTAAATTAGTTAGGTAACCGCATAACAGTGCAAACTGATAAGTACTACATATACTAAAGTTATAAGGTACCTATACATATAAAAGAGAGGTTTTTTTTTTTTTTTTTTTTTTTTTTTTTTCATTCTTCGTCATAAATCGAAAACTAACATCATAAAAATAATTAAAATCTGTTTAAGCTTGTGCCAATGAAGCCCTTTCATACGATACCATACATGACACGGTTAACTCACTTAAAAATTTGGGCACCCGTTCCTTGCATAAAGACCCTGTTTTTTTTTTTAAATAAAGACTATAGTGTTTTAGGATTTAATCACAAATGTAAAGATTTCAGATTTTTCCCTGTACTTGTAGTATAAGACGATATTACTTGCCAAATTTCATAGTTCTAGGCCAACGGAAAGTACCCTATAAATTTTGATTCCCTTGAGACTGTCGAAATATACGTTTTTGCGGCATAAACGGCCGTATCTTTTTTTAACGTTAATTTAGAAGTTTGATTTTTTTACAGCTTCAAGGGACTGTAGACCTGAGTATATGGTTTTAATTTCAACTCGATACCTCCACGCGAGAGCAGTGGTGGCCCAGTGGTAACGGCCGCGACTTGTAGGTCGGACGAGTTGTAGGTCGTAGGTTCGAACCCAGACAGGCGTTTACACTTTGTGTAAATTATTTCATCATCACTGCTCTCAAAACGGTGAAGGAAAACATCGTGAGGAAACCGGCATGTCCTAGAACCGAAAATTCGAAGACATGTGACATCTACCAACCCGCACTGGGCCCGCGTGGTGGATTACGGCCCACTCCCTCTCACAGAGAGGAGGCCTGTGTCCCAGCAGTGGGAACATTTATAGGCTGATGATGATGATGATGATGACCTCCACGCGCTCTCGAGATAAAGGGTCTTGAGGGTCTATAAGGGTTCCGTTTTTTTCCTTTTGAGGTACGGAACCCTAAAAAAGAGAAGGGAAAATCAAATGTATGAGAGTTATTTGGAAGAGAGAGAAGACTTGATATGTTTATTAATTCTAGTAACAATTATTTAATTACAGGGCTTATATTTAGGACAATACAGGTATTCGGCTGCCTGAAAAGGCTGGGCAGATCGCTCTAACAGGCCGGCAAAAAATTGCCGGCCGCTATTTTGACGTTTCAACGTTTTAAAAAATCAAATGCAAAAAGATTTTATTTAAAACACAGCTGTTTGTATTTATAGAGATAGGTACAAAAAGATTTTATTCCATATTTGGCTGTATAGTAAAAAAAAACAAAGAAGTAACAAAAGCGCGGTTCAACGAAAATTTTATTTTTATTTAGTGACTTTTTTTGCAAAAAATGAGCTCTCAAAGCGAAAATTGTTCCGATTCAATGTGTTTAACACCGCCAGACATTAAAGATGAAGCTAAATTAGTGGTTGAAAATTTAATACCGCGAAACTCAAAGGAAAAATATAAGCTTGCATATGAAAAATTTGTGCAGTGAAAATCAGTAGGAAATCTAAATCTTTATCCGAAAATGTTTTTCTTGCGTATTTCAATGATCTTTTGGAAGCCTTCGTCTCTCTGGAATACCTATTCAATGTTGAAATGCATGGTTCTGATAAAGCACAATTTGAACATTCTAGTTAATTAATATATATTTTATTGAAATTACTTGCTGGTTTTATTTAGATTAGGTACTTGCATTTTTGAGTAAAGCACTATACAAGCCTTGGCCCACTATGACTGCTTTGCTGGTCACGCTATGATTGCCTCGAGCTAGCCTAGCTACGCTCTAGGCCTTCCAGCTTAGCCATCATTGCAGCCCTTGCTGTCCTCGCTGTAAAGGCCTCGACCTACGGCCTCGGCCTTTATCTCAGCTCGTCCATCAAGTGCTGCACGCTGACCGCGCTGTGTTGGCCTGGAGCTGCGCTACGCTGCGCTGTCGGCCATCATCAGCGCGACCAGCAAAGTAGTCATTATAGACCGCGGCAGTAATGTACTATAGTTCTGAATTTAAATTATTATACAAGATAAATCTAATAATTGATGTACTTGGAAATTAGCATTCGTTTTTATTCGGAAATGCGATGATTTCCGAGGGACATTAAGAAAATGTAAATACTATTATAATAAATATATATACGTTATTGTTACATCATGGAATTTATATTTTTTGCAGATTTTGAAAACTTCGTTGTCTTATTTCGCTTTTCTACGAAGCATGTGAGCGAGATGCGACAAACTGGAGATATTCGTTATTTTTAATAGCAAATGTTTTATCTAATAGAATTTGTTCTTGCTTTTTACTTGTCACTCTTATCACCCATCAAAATAAATTATTGAAGCACTATTTATTCTTTTTATGTTCTCCAAACTTATTTTTTACTCTTAATGCTTTATATTAAGAAAAAAAAAAATACAAAACTTATCTTATTTTAGAACATAATAAAGTTTGAGTGAGTTCATAGTTTTTTATTTTTCGAAAAGTACCTACCTTAAACTCAATTATTTTTCATCAATCTGCCTTGCTTTTTCCCAACTATATTGGGATCGGCTTCCAGTCTAACCGGATACAGCTGAATACCAGTATTTTACATGGAGCGACTGCCTATCTGACCTTCACAACCCAGTAACTGGTAATACGATACCTCTTGGTAAGACTGGTTGTCAGACTTTCGGGTTTCTGACGACCCGTAACGACTGTCAAGGACCCACGAATGACAGCCTAGACCAACGACTTAACGTGCTTTTCGAGGTACGGAGGAGTCTCGGTATGTAAATATGGTCATCCATCCGCGGAACACTTCGGCAAGCGTAGCTTAACCTGATGGATCGACCCGTGCGGCTGTTATAACTTAGTTACGAGCTCCTCAACTCTATTATTTTTCATCTGGTATTACTTTACAACGGAAATCTAAACACAATAATTATTTTTGTAGGTCACATGACTTTGTTTATGATTTTACTTCAAATTAAGATTCCCGGAAGTTTACCGAGATTTTATGATTGACCCTATTGATTGTTGCCATAAAAAATACGTTTTTTTTTTCGGTATTGAGTTGGATCGATTCTCAATAGCCACCCATTGCTCACCGTCCGCAAGCGCGTGCCTACGGTGGCCGGGAATCGGCCTGGGATTCGCGACGCCCAGGGCGTCTCCTGCAGCGATTAGGGGCGTGAGGGCGCGAAATTTGCCTCTCCCTCACGCGTTCCGCCTCCTCCTTCGCGAGCATTACTGCTTCATTCTATTCCATTAAAACTGACCTTTAGGCCAGTTCATGTTTTGTTATCACTGACGTGTGGCTTACTGTACATACATGATAACCACCGAGAGCGGTGTTAAATATCCCCAGAACTCTATTTGTTAGGAGGAATAAAAATAAAACACGTGTTTTGTTTATTTGCAGGCAAATATTACGATTTATTTAAAAAAAAGAATGGTACACAACATAACATAACATAACATCACGCCTTGTTTCCCCGAAGGATTGGGCAGAGGTGACCCTGTAGCAGGTACACCCACATTTTGCCAGATATGTTTTAAGTCCCATGTAATAGGAGGCGAGCATATTGCCATCAACCGGGCACAAATCCAGACTCCGGGCTGCTACTGAGAAATTCCCGATAGAAAAACCCAATAACACTTGCCCGACCCGGGAATCGAACCCAGGACCTCATGCTCAGCAGTAGCGCTTGCGACCACTAGACCAACGAGGCAATGGTACACATAATTATGTTATGGATTTAATAGTAAACATTGTTAATTAACAGACAAAAGATTTGCATAAATACTAAGCGATGTTACCTATATAAACTGCTGCACAGCGTTCACAAGCTGTTTAGAAAGGTGAAGTAAGATAAAGAAGTTTTCAAGATCTGTAAAAAAATAAATATATTGAAATATGTAACTTATTACTTTTATAGTCCAGTCCATTAGTTTTCTCAGTTGCAGCCCGGAGTCTGGATTTGTGCCCGGTTACTGGCAATAGGCTCTAATGTCGAAAAATTGGTGCTCAAAATCATGTACTTGTCAATATTTCCTTTCTGACTCATTTGACATGGCGACGCGAGCGGCAAGATACGAGGTGGCAAAGTAGAAAGTAAAAAAGAGCACGTCGAAATCAATAAAAAACCTGTTTTCAAAACACCTGGAAAAAATTCTAGGTAACACCCTTTTTGAGCACCAAGTGACTGTACTATTTTATCGGGGTTGGGAATTTTTGAGAAATCCAGAATTAGGAATTTCCGTTCACTCCAGATTTGAAACAACCGCGTACAGTCAATCGCACATCTGTGGTAACATTTTAGCTTTGAGCTGGCCTAGCGTTGTGTTGGCCTTTTAATAGATTAAGAAGCCAACTTATGCTGATTTTGTTACCGCTGACGTTCGGTCTACTACACTTGAAGGCTAATATGATAACTGCAAAATTACCGTAGTCATAGAAGTAACACCAACATCAGCAAGTCCTAAGGCCTTCACATGCACAGGTTCCTGTACATTCATTAGGAAGAAGGCCACTGTTCGCCTGTTCTTCGTGTCCATGCTCTCCCAAGGTAAACCGTATACGGCGTCTTTTAATCTGTCGGTCTAGAATATAAGAAATCACTGTATTTTACTTAAAAGCACACACATGACAGCTGACGGAAAAAAATGGTTCAATTTTTTTTTTTATGTGATAGCTGAATATACGGTGTACGACCCCTTAGGCTGCCTGTCGACTGGAGCTGAGCGAGGCAGCGGATCGGAGAAATGTGCCAATATTAACTAATAGAATCTTAACTCCGCTTCAGAGCTCCGCTGCTATTGGTTAGGCTGCGTTTCTACCAGAGATGTGCGAGGCTGCGTAGCAAGGGATGTGTTTGTTAAGAACCAATAGAATTGCTTCATATATACTTTCCACGCTCAAAACTACACAATCCTTCCATACAAACACACAATCTCACATAAAAATACGGTGAAATTTTGTTCAGTTTTAATTTTAAGTTCTGATTTTTTACCCGACTGCCCCAGAAGGAGGGTAATGTTTTTCGAGAGTATGTATGTATGTTTGTATGTATGTATGTATGTATGTCTATTTCTTTGGCACGCTCTGTAGCCTAAACGGCTTGATGGATTTTAACATGTGAGGTGTCGTTAGATTCGTATTAATTGTAGGAGTGTCATAGGCTATATAATATTTATATATTGCATCTGCAAATAGAAAAAAAGGGAGGGGTAGGTTTAAAAAAAAACATTATTGGTATCAAATAAAAGCTAATATCTAATCTAAATATATAAAAACGAAAGGTCACTCATTCACTCACTCACTTACTCATTCACTTACTCAGTCATCAAGAAAAATCGAAAACCGCTTGACGTATGAAGATGAATAGAATAGAATAGAATAGAATAATTATTTATTTGCATAGAAAATAGGTACAAAAATGTAGATGTTTTATAATTAGAGATCCTTATACTTTCTACCTTAAATTAGGCATGCAAACATTTAGTACAAGTGCTTAATAGTCTAAAAATACAGTCAATATGAAAATTCTTATAATAATATGGTCAATAAAATAAAATAAAGATTTAAAGATATCAGGATTCATTAGGTAACTATAAAGTTTTATCATTTAGAAATTTATAAATGGAGTAATAACATTTATCAATTAATAAGACTGACAATTTCTTTTTAAACAGTGGAATTGATTCGTTTTTTATTCCATCGGGTATTTTGTTAAAGATAACCGGGCACATACATATAACACTTTTCCTTAATAATGCAGTGTTATGACCACTAACACATAGCATGTTTGTATACTGCTTTCTAACTGGACGTGTTCTATTGTCAGACAACTTATTAAAAAGATGCATATTTGACTTTACAAAAACAGCTATTTCGAAAATGTAAAGTGATGGGAATGTTAGCAATTTTAGGGTCTTGAATACAGGTACGCAACTATCTGTTATTTTCATGTTACACATTGCCCTTATGCATCGTTTTTGAGCCTTGAATACCTGTTCTCTTAGACTACAATTTCCCCAGAATATTATCCCGAATCTGAGTATTGATGCCACTAAACCATGGTAAGCAACTAATCTGGTGGGCATATTCACTTTCCTGGATAGATTAAAAATCACATACGCTGCTGTACTTAATTTTTTGCATACTTCTTCTGCGTGTGGCTTCCAGGTAAGTTGGCTATCTATCATTATACCTAAAAATTTTGCAACTTGCACTTGGTCTATGTTTTGTCCATTGTAATTTATATTTAAAGTTTGCGGTGGTTTCCGTTGATAAAAATGCATAACATTAGTCTTAGGTATATTAATCGTTAAATTATTTTGATCAAGCCAGTCTATAATGTCGGTTAAAGTATTATTTATGTCATGTTCATACGTTTTTGGGTCTATACATTTAATCAAGGCAGTACTATCGTCAGCGAATAAAACCATGGGATGTTTTATGCGTCGTGGCAAGTCGTTAATATAAATTAAAAATAATAAAGGGCCGACCACAGTACCCTGTGGTACGCCGTACCTAATAAGTCGACACACCGATAAATATTTTTCCTCACGCTTAGTTTTTAAACATATTTTTGAAATTTCTGTGAGCTGTTTTCGGTTGCTGAGATATGATCTCAAGAGATTATGCATATTTCCTCTGATACCTATGATGTTTAGCTTGTATAACAGCGTTTCATGGTCAACACAGTCGAAGGCCCTCGTCATATCAGTTAAAATTGCGCAAACTGGTACTTTTCCATCGACGTTCCTTAATATCATATTCATTAAATCGTAAACAGCCGTTTTTATACCTTTATTTTTTCTAAATCCCTTTTGTTCGATACTCAAAATATTATATTTAGATAAGAAGTTATTTATCGCGTCATAAATTATTTTTTCCATAACTTTTGAAAAAATTGTGATTAAAGCGATTGGCCTATAATTTGCCAAATCTTCTTTTGAGTTTTTTTTAAAAAGTGGCTTAACAATAACGGTTTTTAATTTATTTGGAAATACTCCGGAACTGATACACAAATTGAGTATGTAACTAATATGGGAAGCAATGTCACTCGATACAAATTTTACGACCTTAGTTGAAATGCCATCGTAGCCAGTACTAAGTTTATTCTTTAGAGAATGTATCGCTCTCATAACATCTTGAGGTAATACTGGATGCATAAACATCGAATGAGGGTTACTTTTCAAATGACTTGTGTCGGGTTTTGAGGTCATAATATTTTTTGTCTGGTCAATATAATAATTATTAAAAACGTTTGCAATCTCTGTTGGATCAGTGATTATGGTATCATGAATTTTTATTTGGGAAATAGGTTCAGTAAATGGTTTATTTTTGTTTATGACTTGCCAAGATGCTTTTGATTTATTGTTTGACGTGTTAATAAAATAGTTATTTTGCGCTTTTTGCGTTAGTTTAATGATTTTCCGAAATCTTTGGGAGTAGTTTTTAAAGTTACTTTTATTAGGGCTTGAAGGTTCTCGCCTATATTTCCACAGTAAATGCCTTTGTTTTCTACTGCATTTTCGAATGCCTTGAGAAACCCATTTAATATTTTTATTTGGGTTAACGGTTATCAATTTATAAGGGAAACAAAGATCGTACAAGAGACGAAAGTGCTCCAAGAAATAATCAAATGCTTCATTAGCATTTTCGGTTTTGTATATATCAGAAAATGAAATACATTGTAGATAATTTTTGAATTTAGTTACATTTTCACTAGAAAGGTCACGCTTTTTGATCCGCCAACAATTTATTCGACACGATTTCAGTACTTTAACTTGCAAAAACTGTGCTGTGTGGTCAGACAATGCCAAGTCTAAGACTTCTGATTTACAGTTTAGTTTAGTACTGCGGGCAAAATTGTCTATACAAGAATTGCTACATAGCCTGGTGGGTTGGCGTAATTCTAATTTAAGATTATAGCCTAAAAGAAAGGTTTCAAAGTCCAGGGTTATGCTATTTCTTTTTAAAGTGTCTATATTGAAGTCCCCACATATTACTATTTTCTTTTCGGGTTTTGTACATACTGTTCTTACAATAATCTCTAATTTCTCATAAAACGAACTTAAATTATTTGCCTTTGGGGGCCTATAAATACACATAATAATTAAATTTTGCTTTGTCAATTCAATGCCACAGCATTCGATTACGTTAGCTATAGAATGCCGAGATATGTCTGGAAGCGGTTTGTATACAAGGTAGTTCTTGACTAGAATACATGCTCCTCCACGTTTCTGAGACCGTCTTGTATAGATTGCCGCTAACTTGTAGTTTGTTAAATTCAGTAGTTTCTCGTGTCCAGTCATAACAAAGTGTTCTGTGATACAAATAACATCTATTTCTCTTTTCTTCTGCGATAATTCTTGGAGGTGAACAGTGAGTAAGTCAGACTTATTTAACAGGCCAGCAATGTTCTGATGTATGATGTTTATATTATTATAAACGAAAAAAGTCATTGTTGTCAGACGAATCACAGATAGAAGTTTCCATGGGATAGTTTCTTATGTCAATAATCAGGCGGTCAAAGATACTTTCAAAAATGCGTTTTGTACCCAGTCTGTTCAGTTTTCCTGTTCGATAGGAAAACATATCTAAGGTGAGATCACGATTTGAGTAAAAAAAGTATGCATAGTTATTATTCTGTATGTCTGAGTGCAGTAAGTTATTAAATATTTCCACTCCATAATTATAAATGAGAGCTCCTCTTACGTAAGTGGGACAGCATACAATTACATTGGTGTAGGTGATTAGCTTTAGTGATTCCTTGATTTGCTTGATCAATTCGACGTGGTCTCCAGCGCTTTTAAAGTCCTTTTCTCCAATCATAAATAAGCAGTAGTCGTCAATGGAAAGATTTTTGACTATTCCAGTAATATTGGACAAAATTTCGCTTAATCCACTACCTGGTGTCACGTAATGGCAATACTCGAAGCGCTCGCCAAAGGTCGTTTCTATATTTTCTAGAGCACCAACATAATTACAGTTACTGATTATGCGTAGCTTTCGCTTTCTTGGACTTTTGAACGTTGTATTACAGTTGATAAGGTTTTGGTTTTCAATTTTGCGCTTGGCGTCAACTTTGACGCGCTCAATGTTAGTCGTTTTAGGCATTTGCAATAAAACCTCAGTTTGACTTTTTTTATCTTTCATTTGATTTATTTTCTTTGGCGTGCAATCTTTAGTTTTTTTTGTGGATACCGGGCTGGAAGTGATTTTTTTGTACAAATCATTTTTCTTTAACAATTCGTCATTTTGTTTTTTAAGATTATTATTTTCTAAGGAAAGAGACTCAATTTCTTGATGGGCATTATTTAATTCAAATTCTAGTTTATTTATCCGTTCTTTTAATTTTAACGTTTCTTCATCACTACTGTCGACAGAAATATCGGGTATACTATTGGTTG
Organism: Agrochola lychnidis; assembly: GCA_963680765.1. Taxonomy (NCBI): domain Eukaryota; kingdom Metazoa; phylum Arthropoda; class Insecta; order Lepidoptera; family Noctuidae; genus Agrochola; species Agrochola lychnidis. The sequence goes on along the minus strand of OY796855.1, from coordinate 8,187,841 downwards.
TTTCATCTAGTGTTTCGTTCAACAATTTAACATTAGTATCAGATACAGTTCGCGTACGACGGAAAGTAATGTTTTCGACGTTCATGTTGAGAGTTTTAAAATGAAGATGTTAATTCCAAAAAATCCAACTGTGTGCGGGATTCGAACTCGGGCCACACGGTGCACGCGGTCAGGTAGGCAATATGTCGTGTACGCCACCCCGACAGTTGCATAGATGATTGAATTTGTTGATTACTAAGCTCTTCCGGACAAAATATTTGTTAAAAAGACGGTTGTAGTTAAAATATTTTGATTTTTTTCTACCAAGACAGTATCACTTAGAAATTTGGTAGGGAGGTAGTTTGTAGTTAGTAGACGTCCGCTAAGAACGGATTTTTGGAAATTCGACCTTTAAGAGGTTGAAAAGGGGGGATTTTGTTTGTATGAAAAATCTTATTCCTTGAGTTAATAAACTTGAAACTTAGCCGAATACTTATCTATGTAAATTATAAAGTTTGCCACTTTTAGTTTTTCTAAAGCACCCCCTAAAGGAGAATTGGGGGTATCAAAGTTTGTATGGAAGAATTTTAACGAGCGGTCTAATTAAATCGAAACTCAGTATTTATAATTAAAACTGAAAATAAATAAAAACGTATATTAGGGTTTTTTGAAAATCTACCCCTAATGGGGTGAAATGGGGTATTAATTTTTACAATGGAGGATTTTACTGTGTAGCTTAATTAACTTAAAAATTGGTATAAATAAACTTTATAGTCAAATAATGGAAACGTCACAATAGATTTTTCAAAAATTATTATCACGCTATTTGCTATGGGGGATGAGCAATATAGCATTATGTTCGTATTCTTATATAGTTTACCGCAAATTGTAAAAAGACTAGCCAAAAGGTTAGAATATTGCAGATAGTTACGGATTTAACCTTTTGTACCTTTATGGAGCTAAGCAGTCAATCATAGCATATACAGGGTGGATTTTGAGATGGAGCAATAAGGGCAGGTACCTTAACCGTTGTCGCTACAAGAAAACGGTCTTAGGAGACTGTCCTTAACATTTTGAAACATTTTGATCTGCATTCACAGATTTTGAAAAAAAATTACAATCAGTAAGAAAATGGCCAATTTTCACAAAAACTTTTTTGATGCCAGTCGATTCTATTTCTTATTATTTATTATTAGGATCAAAAAACTATATTGGGCTTGGGCCAACTGAGGTTTGAGTACGAGAAAAGTCAGAAATTGAAAAATAACTCCCAAACATTTCGTAGGAAATGAGAGGAGATAGAACACAATACAAGTATACCTTTGTATGTTGAAAAATATTTTTAATGAGGTCCTTACTATTATTCAAATGAACACAATATACTTTGCAACAGTTGAATTATTCCAATACTTCACTGGGCTGAATAAGGACCGAATGTAGCAGATAGTTACAGATTTAACTTTTAAATGATTATCAATCCGCTATACTTTTATGCAGCTAAGCAGTCAATCATCAATTCATCCATCTATACTAATATTATAAATTCGAAAGTAACTCTGTCTGTCTGTCTGTATGTTACCTTTTCACGCCTAAACCACTGACCAGGTTTCGATAAAATTTGGCAAGGAGATAGATGGCATCCCGGAGAAGGACATTAAGCAACTTTTTGTCTCAAAAATAAACCTAAGGGGATGAAAGTTTGTATGGGAAACCTATCATTTCTTAAGTTAGGGCTATGAAAATTTAAATTTGTGCTTTTGGTAACAAATCAAGAATGACGTATTTCAGCGTTTTTCAAAAATTATCCCTCAAGAGGGTAAAATAGGGGATGATATTAAAATTCACATGTAATATTGTTTTTTTGTCTTCTTTTCAAGAGATTTTTGGGATTGAAAATATAGTCATAGTCCGTATCTTGGATTAAGATTGAGTCTTTATTAAAAGTTATCACAATTTAAATTCATAAACTAACTTTTCAAACATGCAGGTCCTGTATTAATATGTTCAATGGCGGCAAGAGTAGGTACTACAAATCAATGGTGACAATAATAGTAAAACGAACAATTTGTATTTTAAGAAAGGCATTTAGAATCATATAAACTTAATTAGAATCATATAAAATTTGTTAAAAAAACCGGTTAAGTGTGAGTAGGACTTGTGCCCTGAGGGTCCCGTTTCAAAGCTGTACCTGCTCGGCTGCCCGAATTTCCAAATCTGGATTGAAGGACAAACTTAAAATGAATAACAACATATTATGTTGTAATGTATTAATGTTAATGTTGTTCTTTTTCAATTGAAAAATAACTTTTATTAGAGTAATTAAATACAGACTAAATGTTAATTCAAGACACGGCCTTTGAATTTTTAATCTCAGATTGCAGAAAAAACTTAACTTTGCCGTTCATTATACAACTATAAATTACCAATTTTCGGATTATCCTCTTTACTTGACCTTACGTTTCCTCCCACCTTATCCGAAACAGGAATCTCCCGAAACAACCGTGTCCGGTGAGAACCTGCGTCAGGTGGAAGGTATGGACGCCGTGGCGCCTCTCTAGCCACTCTTCAATGAGGGAATTTATTGCCACAATTGTGGCGTGCCCATTATTGCGTTGACTTGGAAATTTGATTTTCGTTACACTTCCAAGAGACCGTAGATCTAAGTTTTTAATATCTATTTCAACTTGATGCCTCCACGCGTTCCTGAGAAAAAGGGTCTTGCCAGACACTGAAGTCATCCTTTAAGGGCTTTAATGTTTCATTTTGAGTTACGGAACCCTAAAACAGATTTATTATCAGCCTGTTACCTTTTCATGCCGTAACGGCTAAACGGATTTTGATGATAGGCATACGGATAGGCCATGACCTGGGTTAGGACATAGGATACTCTGAATCCCGGTAGCACGTTCCTGTGGGATATTTTCCGACATCCACGCGGGCGAAGCCGCGGGCAAAAGCTAGTTATTTTAATAAAACTAAAAAGCTTGAAATAAAAAAGTTATTTAAAAAACAAAAAACCCGACTGCAAAAACACATAACTGAAAAGAGAAAAACAAGCATTATAATCTATAGAATTTTGGTATTGCAGGCGGGACAAACAAAATTTACACCATCATTTCAGGTTATTGGTTTGTCCCGCCTGCAATACCAAAATTCTATAGATTATAATGCTTGTTTTTCTCTTTTCAGTTATGTGTTTTTGCAGTCGGGTTTTTTGTTTTTTTTATTTTCTTATTTTTATTTCTTATTTTTATTTGATTTGTTTTAGTTTTGATTTTGTCTCGGACTTTTTGAAGGTGGGCGTTAATGACTGCGACACAGTATTATACTAATGCAGTTGTTATCGAACACAGAGTTTCTGTAAACTGAGATTTTTGTTTCAATAAATTTTTATATTTTTTTATATTTCGCCGTCCCCGGGGAATAAAATGGTAATGTGCTATTATAGTTTTTGCTATTTTAGTATTATGATAGTTTTAAGTTTATTGCATATTTGATATTTAGAAGTTCGATTACACTTGGTTAATTTTTTTCAGACATTTCCTACGGTTATTGTAGAAATTACGAAATTTTCATGTTTATAGTAATAAATTTAACAATATAATTTATTTGTATGCTTAGTAGACTTATTGCAACGAATAAAATTGTTAGAGACTATTACAATACTTTCGATACCTTACATTTCCAGTAAAATGCTCTTACCATTCTATTCGCGGGAAAAATAGACAACCCAATTTGCGTAAAGCTCAATACAATTTTATTCCGGTAACAGACAATTTTAATATCGTTAAGTTTTTTACGATACTTATATTTTATTAAAAATCAAAGAAGGTAATATTGATTACTGTATCCGAAAACTTACATATTTTCTGTAATCGGTTTAACGATTTATGCTGTGATCACTACGCAAGACGCATCGCTCTCTTTTGGTATAGGTATTTGCTGATCATAAGCTTGTCTCAAATGCAAATTGATTGATTCAGCTTCTGTTTATATTAAAATATCAGACTCTAAGAAAGTGGAACGAACTTGTGTAAAATACAATCAACACTATTCTAATTTTTAAAATAATCATTACGTAAAAAATTAAGTTAGATTAAAATTGCTTATTAGTCTTATAGGCTAGATTGTAATTAATTATTAAGAACTAGGTTCTTTTTAATAAAGGATAAAAAAAAAAAGCTTCTGCTGCAATTGAGGCTGTCACTTTTCGCCCTCGCCTGGGTCTAGTTATTTGTAACTCCGTATCTAGTTCCAAATACTCTTCTTCGAAATTATACTTGAATTGGAGAATATGAGGTTTAAAACGTGATACGTTCACTTCCATTATTTTTGCCCATTTTATTTTGTTTCCGTGAGTGTCTTTTAGCCAGTGTTTCCCAGAAATAAGGTTTCTTATGTTATAAAAGTCACACTGCTTCATCTCATGGACCTTATATTTATTTCCAGTCACTTTTGCATTACACAAAGTAAAGCGCTTGTCTGGGTTCGAACCTACGACCTACAACTCGTAAGTCGCGGCCGTTACCACTGGGCCACCATACAACATTATTTCATCACCACTGCTCTCAAAACGGTGAAGGTAAACATCGTGAGGAAACCGGCATGTCCTAGAACCGAAAATTCGAAGACATGTGACATCTACCAACCCACACTGGGCCCGCGTGGTCGATTACGGCCCACTCCCTCTCACAGAAAGGAGGCCTGTGTCCCAGCAGTGAGAACATTTATAGGCTGATGATGATGATGATGACTTTTGCATTCATGATGATGCTGTAAACTTGGTCAGGAGTATATAATATCATCATCATCGGCATCTTGGGCCTCCTACTAGGCTGTAAATATGTGTTTTAATAAGGTGACACCGGCGTCAGAACCATATTGCTGATCGTGTAAGATTTGGTTGGTATTAAAATGATTAAGCATTTGATTGAGCATTACCTTTTCAAACACCTTGCGGAATACTGGCAGCACGAATACTGGTCTATAATAATTGGTGTCTTTATTGTCTTCAGATTTAAATAGTGGTATAACCTTACTGTATTTTATAAAATCTGGGAAGACTCCTTGATCCACACACAAATGAAATATTGAAGCTAGGGAAAGTGCTATAGTCTCGATTATGGATGTACGAACTTTGATGGATAATCTCACATACAAAAATAGCCTGTCAAAATCATCTCTCCTTTGGCTTTTCCGTAGACGGGTAGAAAGTAGCAGAGTTAGTCGACTTTTGTCGCTGACCGAAGGCACGTACAATTTATTATACATACAAAAATAACAGTGGTCATAAGGAGAGAAATATACAAATGTTCAAGCTCAAAGAAAGTCATCGATTTTTGGTGTAACATGACATACGTGACTCCGCCAACAGCGGTTATCAAACACAGAATCATGTGAATAGACCTCTGGATGGTCACCCAGATCTTCCTTTTCTGTAAAGCTCCAGTGTCAAGCGGGTCGAGTATTTTGAGGGTCCAAGAGCTTATGATTGATAACAAGTGACGTAATATAATCAGGTAGGCATAGTCGGCTGGTGAGGTGATCTCACTGAAAAGTAAATTAAAGGAACATTATTAGGCCCACCTAAAGTTTTGCCACAGAGCACGAAAGTGCTTCGCCGGACGCTGCTGCACTCTTCTTAAAAACCAAGCGTGTCACCGTTTACTCGCACTGTGACGTAAATGACGAGTGGGCACTCAACGGCTTTGTCGGGTCCGAGAAGTTGTGCGTTCAACGCACTTTCGACGTTATGAATTTAATTAGAACTGCCATCTTTAGACGATGCCGCGGCGTACAGTGGATCAAAAAAAATGCTGTTTCATAGAAAACAGCAATACCTACGTTGCAAAATGTGTGGAACAGCAGATTTTTTTAAAATAACCGACGAAAATTTTCAACGCAGGGGTTTCAGAATCATGTACTGAATCCATGGTAACAGTTTTCGCGTCGATGTTCCTGACACCCTGTCTAAGTAAATTTTTTATTATGATAAATTGTATAAAATATGATAATGTATGTGTATAAAATTAATAACTATATTCCATTTGAAATAAGATTAGACATTTAAACAAACCTTTTTTACAGTCCGTTCAACCGATTTTGACTTCTATACCGTAGGTATAAGGATGGCATTAAAAGCAAAAGAAGTGGTTACAATACCAATGTTTACTGCAGCTGCCATTTGTCATGCCACCAACGCAATAGAAGTCAAAATCGGTTGAACGAACTGTAAAAAAGGTTTAGTTAAATGTCTAATCTTATTTCAAATGGAGTATAGGTACCTTTCTACCAGATAACATTGAATAAAATGGAACAAGAGAGAAGATAAATTACCAGATAAGTTAATCTTTTTTTTTTTCCGAAAGTAGTACTTCTTTTCGTGTGGTTAGTGAATAACCTGGTGCCAGAGTTTTAAGGCCTCCCATGGGCCTCTGATTTGGCTTCACATGCCTGCAATCCATGCATGCTGCATGCATGAAGGTAGTCAAATAACCCATAACCCATTGACTGTCACGAGCTTTCCTAGAGATCGATAACAATTAAAAATCTATTGTATCTCATTAATGACAATTGAGCTCATAAATCATAAAAACTGGCACTTCGGGAGTGCCGACAGAAGTGAAAACTTGAAAAAAAAATCGGCACCGCGGTAATCAACGCGTTGATGTCTTTTACTCCACGGTGTCGGTAAATTGCGTTACAGTGTCGCGAAATCAATGGTTTAGTCAGATCTCAAAAATGCCCAACGCGCCTAAAGAAGTTTTCACTTCAATTATTGCAATTTTAGTTAAACAAAAATATATTTACTTATTACCTTTTTTTAATGAAATGGTAATAAATACATCTTCCTGCCCTAATCACAGAGAATATTAGGTCAGCTGTTAACCAACATAGCGTGGGTAGAACATTGTTTATTGCCCTACTAGGAAACTGCGTGGGCTTTGGCAATGAAAGTTAAGAGCATGAAATTAAGAAGAATGAGAAATTCCCAATACAGGACTTTGGCGTATTGATTTTTGGCTACTTGGAAAGGCGAGTAAAAAAAAAATTTTTTTACTCCGTTTGAAATAAGATTAGACATTTAACTAAACCTTTTTTACAGTCCGTTCAACCGATTTTGACTTCTATTGCGTTGGTGGCATGACAAATGGAAGCTGCAGTAAACAGTTTGTTTGTAACCACTTTTTTTGCTTTTAATGCCATCCTCATGCCTACGGTATAGAAGTCAAAATCAGTTGAACGGACTGTAAAAAAGGTTTGTTTAAATGTCTAATCTTATTTCAAACGGTGTATAGATGTGATACCATTTTCGCTTGCGTGAACTAATTAATAAGTGTGTATTATAAACAACAATATTTAAATATTGTTTCCGAAGAAGCATAGTTTATGTTATCAAGTTACAAATTATCGAAAAAAAAAATGGAAATACATTAAGTTTTCATTCATAATTTTTTGTATTACGGAACACATCCAAATTTATTATAAATTTTCGAAAGCTATCGCGTCAAGCAATAATTGTCAATATGTGCGTGGTAGTATTGCTCACTGTAGGTGTTTATCGCTCCGACAGGCACTCACACTAGCGCAACGTGCTTGGAATTGAATTTTGCAAACATTTCGATTTGTAGTTGCAAGCCGTGTCGCCTCTTAATACGTCAAATAACAATTGAGCAGAAACATTATCATACAAGAGATAACCTTACAATGTGTCGGTAAAGATGGTACGGCCACCTTTGGACACTAGCAACACCAAGGGAATTGTGGTGGTTCGCTGGTGGCCTTAATCCCTTTTACGAGAACTTCGAGTGCCGTGACTTATCCTTTAAAAGGAATCAAACAGATTTAAAATGTCTAAGTGCTGTAAAAGGTTTTTCCAAGAAACAAGTAAGTTTAGTAAAATACTGGTGCCGATTCGATTTGTACACCGAACTAAACTAACTAAACTATCACTAAAATTCCTTACTTTTGATTATGAGAATCTCGAAGCTATTCTGCAAAATAAATTCTCTAAATTTAAAAATAATTTTGACACATCTAAATCGAATTTGACAATCGCGACTCTACACGTGATACCTAACCATGTGAATTTTTTTGGAGCCGGAGGCGTGCAGAGGGGGCAGGCTCGACGTGTTTTATATGGAATTTTTCACTTTTTGTATGGAAAATAAGAAAAAATATTATCTACGTGTGGAGTGTTAGGGGTTTAAGGGTTCTTTAAAGGGGGTCGAAATTTTCATTATTTTTGCGATTGGACACACCGTTTTCGAGATATAAGCAAAAGAAAAAAAAAAGATTCAGTATTGTTTTTGCATCTGAAGTCGAGGCGTTGGTGTGAATTTAAAGTTCATAATAACCAATTTTATTCCACACGTTTTTTGTCGCGATTAAAAATAGTCAGATTTAGTTATAAAATCTAAATTTTAAGTGAAAAACGTCAAATTCAGAATAGCAAAATTGCCATTTTCACTAAATTAATATCTCAGTACCATCTTAGTACTGTCAAACTAAAATATAGTTAAGGTGTGTCACTTTAGTGTATTTCAGAATGGGAAATCGTCGTTTGACAGGAATAAACTAAATTTTGGTGATTTTTGTCTAGTTAAGAAGCATTTGTGACAAGAGAATCGGCACCACTGTTAAAATTTATTCCAAACGTTTACTTACATTGTTGGACTCATTATTATGACTCTACAAAACTTTTGTACTCTCTCTGTTCATTTCTATTCTCTCACTAACAGTATTAGGTACATAATAATATTTTCATGAACAACTTTTAAAGAAACGATGACGGCAGCGCCATCTAGTTTGAACAATCGAAACCAAAGGTTGGGATGGAAAGATGGCGTCTTTGAAAGATAATACAGGTACAACAACTTAATTAATTGTTTTAACTTATGTTTAAAAATGTATGTATCGCAAGTTTTACTGAACATTGCTCAAGTAATCTAAAAATATTTATTTCTTGCAAGCTTAACAAACTCTTGCCGTGGTTACATCTAAAATTAAATCCTCCAAGAACAGGTATATCTTCCTTTAGGCTCACTTGCACTATAAATCACTAAATTTATTTAGCTATAAATGAATTTAAAACGTCGTTCTATTTTTGTCAAAGATGACAGAGACAGAATAACGTTTTAAGGGGACTTTAGACATTCAGGAGCTAAACGAACGTTTTTAAATGCCTAAAATATTATGATCCACTGCAGTAAACAAAATCAGGAAAATATATGATGATTCTTCAGGATATATGCTAGTTAGATAGTGTGTTCAAAACGTAATACAATTAATTTGATATGATAGAAAAAAATCACAAAGACAACTCAAAAAAAAAAAACCTATTTTTGTCAGATTATTCTACAAGCAACATACCTATGTTTTAATTTTTTAGTCCAATCAATAGACTCTTTGTAAATGTACCAACGTTTAACGTCTTCTTCTTTTAGTGTGGTTAGTGACTAACCTGTTGTCAGAGTTTTAAAGCCGCCCATGGGCCTCTGACTTGACTTCACATACCGTTTAAGCCGCTATCGCCCTTTGCTGTTTATGTACATACTTACTTAAACTCACGCCTTCTTCCCATGGGGGTAGGCAGAAACTACAGAACGCCACCTACTACGATCCTTACATACTCCTTTTGCCTCGTTTACGTTCATACATCTGGTCATATACGCACACCGGTTGCGAGTACTACGCAACCTGGCCTTTTTGAAGAACATCACCAATAAGGTCAGTATATGTCCTCCTAGGGCGTCCCCTACCGGTCTTTCCCTTTAAATCAGCCTTGTAAATACATTTTGTTGGTCGCCTTTCATTCATCCTTTCAACATGCCCAAACCATCTCAGCATACCCTTTTCAATTTTTGTCACTACATCTTCTTTTAAATCACACCGCTGTCTTATCACATCATTTCTCAGCCTATCATTTATAGTCAGACCACACATGCTTCGCAAGGAACGCATTTCCACAGCATTTATTCTACTTTCATGTTGTTTTTGCCACACCCATCATTCACTTCCATACGTAAGCGTGGGCACGGTTTATGTACGTTTAGCGTTATAGTCCGTGCAATCTACGACGACGCACCCCACTCCGCGATTACTGTACTGTAAGCTGAACTCTAGTACGGCGTGGAGCATTTAGTGATTTGTGATTCAAGTGAGCCTAACAGTCAGTCTGTTACCACCTTCCTAACCAGCTAATATTTTAACCATGATAAGCTAAACCGTACTAAAGACTTGTAAAAAACGATTTGGCTAGAAAGGGGGTGACTGCTAAGATGATGACTAAGCCCATTCTCACACGGGGTCACGACAACTCTACCTAAACTGGTTGGCAACGAGCGTTGCCACCTGCGATGCGACTGGTACTCTCACATAGCGCAACTCAATGTGTATCAATTTTAACGACATGAAACATGATAACGCGGCAAATTTATGAAAAATTGCGTTAGCAACGACCGAGTTATTTGCACTGCCAGTGGCGCGTGACTGGTTGCGTCGCCGTTGAAAACTAGTTTTCGACCAAGTTGCGTTTTGAAAGAACCGCCGCAGAAATGTATATGCGAACGCAATTTGTTGCGTCGGCGAATTAAAAACTGGTTTTATTTTGGTCATCTTGTGTGATAATGACCTTACAGAGTGGTATGGAAGAAAAAGACATGTTACTGAATCTCAAACATAAGTCAAGAGAATGAAGATGAAGTCAAAGTCAAAAAGTCAAAGTCAAAAGGTCAAAGTCAAAGTCAAAAAGTCAAAGTCAAATAATTTATTTCAATTAGGCACATAAAAGGCACTTTTGAACGTCAAAATTTACAAAAAATAGAATTGATTCTAGTCGCCCCTTCTAAAAGGTAGTTTTCGTATGGAGAAAAATGGGCAAGTTAAGCTAAGCGAAATTAAACCGTGCCAAAACAAGATAAGAAGGCCTTTCTGTTCTCATTTAAATGCAAATATTCCTATAGCGGCCAACTACGAGTGTGATAGCATAATCATCTGCTTGCCTGATTGCGGAAATGACATTAATTTGCCGCTTCATCTGTCGAGCTTGTTCAACCGTTTTCCCTATGTTCTGCAGCCCTGACCTAAAATCTAATCAAGGCAACCATGCACGCAATGCCTAGGTCTCTCTGGGAATGGAAGCCAGGAAATTCGCAGAACTTTTCTTATTATAGGACCAGGGTTGGTGTATTTTAGAAGTTAATGTTTTAGTTTTAACTGGCTGTCCTCTCGACTTCGTTTGTTTTTAGTGTTCAGGGATGTTCAGTACAATATTTCTATTATTAATGTTCCTCGGGTATCATCGGATTTCCGAATACAAACGAATGCTAATTTCCATGTCTATCAATAATTAGACTTATCGTGTATAATAATTTGAATTTAGAACTAAGTACTTTACTGTTGTTTTGTTTTGATTTCCGTGTAAACTATATCATCATCATTTCAGCCGAAAGACGTCCACTGCTGGACATAGGTCTCCCTCAAGCACTGCCATTTCGACCGATTCTGTGCTTTCCGCATCCAGCAGATTCCTCCGGCCTTCACAAGGTCATCGGTCCATCTTGTGGGAGGCCTTCCAACGCTACGTCTTCCGGTAAGTGGTCGTCACTCCAGAACCTTTCGACCCCATCGGCCATCCGTTCTGCGAGCAATGTGCCCTGCCCATTGCCACTTAAGTTTGGCAATTCTTCGGGCTATGTCGGTTACCTTGGTTCTTCTGCTAGCGGAATTATATAGAGCTGTAAAACTATTTTCCTATCTGTCGTACCTGCGACTTTAGCATCTTCCATTTTTTTAATAAGTTACATTAAGTTAAAAGAGTAAAACTCTATATACTTCCAAGTCGATTGAGAGCGTCCAGTCTGCACCAAGTGCAAAGGGCAACTGATAGAAATACGACGCAAACACGAGGGTTGCCGAGGGACATTAAGAACATATTTGTACTGTACCCTGTTATGTTGTATTCTACTTATTTTGATCGTAACACTGAAATATTTATTACCCCCGTTACCCCCTTATCCTCGGCTTGATATTAATATGCAGAGTTATAACAACTTGACTTTCATCAGACCCATCAAAGTTGCCATTGGTATTTGTATGACTTAGATGTCATACGGCATGTAAAGAGGGTTGAAAATGTATTGCTTTTCGACGGACATGTACCATCATAAGTCACCCACACTATAACCCCCTTATTACTAAAGTCAGAGTAGAGTTACTTACTTATGCCAAACTTAAACTGCAAAAAATATACGATAAGGACCAGGCCCAGGTCGACGGCGCGTTGTGTTCCTAGCGCGCCTCAAAAAGATGTCAGCAGAATTGACGGGGTCCGCTAGGGCCGATGCCTACCGGGGTTGCGAAGAAAACCAAAAGGGAGATCGTGGCCTCCGGCAACAGGGCAACCGAAGGAACACGGGTGGGTTTTAGTCAGTAAGAGTCTGAGACACCCTCCCGCTCCGCCCAGATCGGGAGAAGTTATTTGATATTTTCCCACCCAAAAAAAAAACAGGCTAAGCCAACACTGCGATAAAAAATTCGCAAAAATTTTATCGCCATTCGCCTTTAAATGTAACACATGACATCATGTATCAACGCATCTTGCTGGAATACTTCCTTCCTCCGAGCACGTTTGCTCTTGCGAGTCTCCACTCAAGCCGGCCAATAAAGGCAAGAATGAGGTGGGAGCTCTGTTCCCCCTATTATTATTATTTTATCATTATTATTATTCGCCCCCTATTACGCGGGACTAAAAAAATAATGTAGAAATGTAGGTATACTATAGCTACACTTCTGCCCAACCCTTTAGAGAAACAAGGCGTGATGTTTGTTGTTATTTTAATATGAAAATAGTTTTCCATAAAATATGCTAGGCAAGTATCAATAATTAAGCAGTTTTGCAAACATTAAAGGGCATAAAATATGAGATAATTAAGGTATGTACGCAAACATTATAAAAAGATCTGTATTATTAAAGTTAATGTTTCACTTTGAACATGCAATGAATAGGAAGAATTAATTGATGTGAAACGTGGTATGTTTTCATAATTTTCATAAATATTGTAAGGGTGAGACTACAAGGTTTTGAAAGGGAACGGATTTTATATTAAATTTTTTAAACAAATAAATACAAAACAGTATCGTCCCTGAATACTCTCAAGAACTCCACGCGACAGGCTCGACCTAGTATAACAAGTTTAAATATGAAAATTATGTTATCTTTATAACAATAGTACAGTATTTCTATTTTCTTAATGTCCCTCGGGAATCATCGCATTTTCGAATACAAACGAATGCTAATTTCCATGTCCATCAATTATTAGATTTATCGTGTATAATAATTTAAATTCAGAACTAAGTAGTTTATTGTTGTTTTGTTTTGATTTCCGTGTAAACTATATAGAGTTGTAAAACTATTTTCTTATCTATCGTGCCTGCGACTTTAGCGGTTTCCTCCCATTTTTTAAATACGTTACATTAAGTTAAAAGAGTATTAACAACTCTATATACTTCCAAGTCGATTTAGAGCATCTGGTCTGCACCAAGTGCAAAGGGCAACTGATAGAAATCCAATGACTGACGAAACACGAAGTTTGCCGAGGGACATTAAGAAAATAGAAATACTGTAGAGTTGTTTATTTGTATTAGTCTTAAGGATATGTAAAAATTCTGTATTTGGTCAATAAACGATTTATTGTTATTACTGCCCAAGAAATGTGTAATTACTGAAAGCTTAGCCATTTCGAACCCAGATAGGCGCTTTACTTTGTGTAAATTATTTCATCGCCACTGCTCTCAAAACGGTGAAGGAAAACATCGTGAGGAAACCGGCTTGTCCTAGTACCAAAATTTCGAAGACATGTGACATCTACCAACCCGCACTGGGCCTGCGTGTGGAGTAAGAGCAACTTCCTCTCACAGAAAGAGGAGGCCTGTGTCCCAACAGTGGGAACATTATAGGCTGATAATGCTTAGTAATTTCTGCGCTGTTATTTAGATATTAAAAAATATTGTGTCTGTTTATTTCAGTCAAAATGATCTACTCTATTCATCAATCTACCATTGATTAAGTTATTTTCTACAATTTGTCAGAACACAAAAGCAAGCTACTGCATCTATGCATTTCTCTATAATTTTGTTCTATTTTATTTTGATCCTGGCATTTGGTATCGTGTTTGAGCCCAAGAGATATTTTTTTTTACTGTGTTAGAACAGGAGTGTTTTGAAGCAAAATTAGTTATTTATTATTGGAGCCCCATTTTAATTTCTTAGGGATTTGTTATCGAATTTTGATTAGTTTCTTATTAATTTATACTAGCTGCGCCCCGCAGCTCCACCCATATAAGTCTCCATACCGTACGAATATCGGGATAAAAATATCCTACTGTCTTAACCCAGGTCATGGTCCACCAATGTGCCAAATTTCATTCAAATCCGTTCAGCCGTTTTAGCGTGAAAGCGTAACAAACAAATAGACAAACTCACTTTCGCATTTATAATTAAAGTTTATTTTTTATTAGCCTATGCTGTCCCACTCCTGGGCAAAGGCCTCCCTCCACTCCTTCCACTTTTTGCGAGCCCGCGTGTCCTCTTTCCAGTTTTGGTGGAACTTAACCAGTTCGTTCCGCCATCTCCTACGTGGTCTGCCGCGACCCCGCCTCACTGTCTCAGGGCACCAGTTCTGTGCTATTTGGGCCCACAGTTTGTCCGGCATGCGACAGACATGTCCTGCCCAGTCCCATTTCAGTTGGGCAGCCTTTTGAGCCACGTCAGCTATTTTTGTTTTGGAGCGCAGTATTGTGTTATATAATAAAAGTTATATAAAGTTACATAATAAAAGTTAGGATTAAAATAATATCTAGTGTGGTCTGAGCTTTAGGCTATAATTTTATGTTTATGAGTCCTTGAATTGAACTTAAACATCAATAAAAGGAGTAAACTAATTCATGACCTCAACCACTCTGCCACGGTTACCAAGCATAAAAAGAGCGTTTCAGAGTATAAAATCTTCTCAAAGTTATATTGAGATAGATCTCGATTTAATTAGTCAAAATGAATTTTCGTAAATTCCTTTTCGAAAATGAAGCTGTACTGTAAGTTTTTATTTTTAATATAAGTTTTTTTTTTTCTGAAAAGTCTTTTAGTTAAAGCAATGGCACGTAAAATTTTATCGGAGAGGCAACAGGATAGCGAGTGGTAATCTGGGTATTGAAGTGATACCCCACCGTACCGTCCGAATGGACCCCAAATGGACGGGGGCGGAGATATGGGGGATGGGTACCTAACATTTTTTTTTGACACGGCATTCATAATTTAAGCTCTACTATGTGCAAGGCATTTGTGTGTATCAATGTCATACAGTTGCCACCCCCCAACATGGTTATAATTGAAATAATGTATATAATTCTTGAAACTGCTTACCGATGATTTATCACCGAAAATGAGGGTTAATTTTATCATAACCAGAGGGCATTGATACACACAAACTCCTTGCACATAATAGAGCTTAAATTTTTAATGCCATGTCAAAAAAATAATGTTAGGCTCCCATCCCCCATATCTCCGCTCCCGTCCATTTGAGATCCATTTGGACGGTACGGGGGGTTCGGTATCACTTCGACACCCAGATTACTACTCGCCATCCGGTTGCCTCTCCGATGAAATTTTACGTGCCATTGCCTTGAATATTTAAGGTCAAACTGAATACGGAAGGTAAACAGCCGAATTGCTGGACATACATAATGTCCAAAATTGTATTTGTAACAGGCCATGATGATTATGATCTTACACAGAGCACGGAATCGCCGCATCAGCGTCGGCAGACTTTAAAGACAGTAAGCATAAGAAAGATAAAAATATCAAGTATCTTGACTTAGCACACGAGGTTGTCGACATGTAGGACGTGGACTCTGCAATCATTGTACCGATAATCGTGACGGTTAATGGCCTGATCATTATTGAAGAGCCTCGACCAACACCTCAGGAGGCTTTCATTGCGCGGCTGGGTCAAGGTCTTGATTCAGAAGGCAGTACTCCTGGACACGGCACACACACTGAGGAGGTTCCTCTCTTTAGAGCCCTGACAGCTTGGACCCTGTTCCTGATGCCGATGGGCCACTATTTTTATATTTTTGAATGTTTTTGAAGTGAAAACTTCTAAACCATTGATTTCGCGACACCGTGACGACACCAGCGTTGATGTCTTTTTAATGGTCCTTTTGACCATTAAAAAGACATCAACGCGTTGATTACCGCAGTGCCGATTTTTTATCAAGTTTTCACTTCTGTCGGCATTCCCGGAGTGCCACTGTTTTTTTTTTAATGTGTTCTGTAAAAATATTTAAAACTGTAATTAATATGTACAAAAATGCAATAAAAGAAAGCATAAGAATAACCAATTTATAATGTTACCCACTCTATACTCCGTTTGAAATAAGATTAGACATTTAACTAAACCTTTTTTACAGTTCGTTCAACCGATTTTGACTTCTATTGCGTTGGTGGCATGACAAATGGCAGCTGCAGTAAACATTGGTATTGTAACCACTTTTTTTGCTTTTAATGGCAACCTTATGCCTACGGCATAGAAGTCAAAATCGGTTGAACGGACTGTAAAAAATATTTGTTTAAATGTCTTATCTTATTTCAAATGGAATATAGGTATTTATAATGTTCGTTGCGCCGAAAGTGCGTTGAACGTACAACTTTTGTCAGAGACCGAAGGCATCAGTTTCTATTAACGACATTAGTGTCGTAGTGCTAGTTATTGGTGACACACTTGGTTTGTATCGGAAGTGTTTCCAATGCCGCTTCCAGCAGCGTCCGCCGAGTCGTTTCCGTGCCCTGTGAGATTTTAAGCTAAGCATAGATTTTATCGCGGACTTTGAGAGCGGCGACCGAATCAAGAAATTCCGTAACGTAAATAAAACCGAAACGAAAATAAAACACCCCCCCACTCCGCCTACCATGTAATGACGGTTCCCATGACAACGTGATGTTGTTATGGGAACGTAATTTTTGTTTTATGTCATCACGTCATCATCCCAAGTGTAGCGTTGACAAATAGGAGATGTTACAAATGCTATGCAATAGCTTTACCGCGGCAGTCCCCGAGTGCCAACCGTTTTTTTTTTATTTTTAATATCAACTAATAGAATCACTATTCATAATACATTCATTTCTCAGCCCAAGACTACAATGCTTAAAATACGGTAGTTGACTAGGTAAAAAAAAAAAAAAATTTAGTCCGCATTTCAGATAATAAAAAATATTAGACACGTATTTTTTGCTTTATCATGTTAATCAAAAATAACTTAGAAAACACTCATTAAAGTTGGGGAGTGGGGGCTCGCTAATTCACAACGTCATATTAAATCTAGCAAGGCATGATGTCATGCCACATTTTAACTCAATGTATCGCCGTAATCTTTTGATTACGTAAATAAAAAAATAAAGTTTAATAAAAAACTGTAACCCGACTACGGGAAAATAAAAATGATCTAAAAAGTACGAAACAAGCAAATATTTCAGACAGAAATCAAGACATAGGTACAAAAATGGTCCAGGTAAAGCCGTGGTCGCATGCCTGTATACCATGTTGGTGCCAGGAACACCTACAAAATTATAATGGCATGCGACGACGGCTTTACCTTGACCATTTTTGTACCTATGTCTTGATTTCTGTCTGAAATATTTGCTTGTTTCGTACTTTTTAGATCATTTTTATTTTCCCGTAGTCGGGTTACAGTTTTTTATTAAACTTTATTTTTTTATTTTATAATTTTCCGTTTTCACACTTGATAAACGTAAATAAGAGTAATACAATAGTTCAGTAATAAACCTATTTTAAATTCCAATAGCAGTGCATAGTGCTTTGGACGAAATCATAGAGCGATTTATTTCAACGCCAACACCATATATCGATATCGAGCTTCGAAGAAATCCAAAATATAAATATTTCGTTGTACTTGTTTTTCTTCATAAGAGTGGAATTACAAATCGTTACTATTTATTAAGATTTGATTAACTGCACGTTGATAACATCTTGCGATACCTACTACGTAGCGCAGTCTCAGTTTTGCTTGTTTTTAACGATTAAAACATATTTATTTACTTTGAAAATATAATATTATATACATATTTGTAATGTGCTCGTCAAGACCTTTCTTTTGATATCAAACATGTCATGATCATCACATTTTTTTTTTTTTCGAGGTTAGAAATTTACGTGTAAAGTCCACCAAATTAAATTTAGGGAAAAATTATATAGCTTATGTCACCCGGACCATTATTACGAATCTATTGATACCTCATTCACCAAAATCGGTTCAGTAGTTAGGCGCTACGGTGGAACACACGTAAAAACAAACATACATACATACATACATACATACAAACATACATACATACATACATAGACTGCTAAAATCATAACCCTTCCTTTTGGCTTTGCCGTAGTCGGGTAAAAAATAAAAAATACGTGTTCAATATCTTTCCATAATCTACAAGAAGGAAAACATATTTTTTTGGACACAGGCCTTTTACAAATACACTAGAAAACAAGCAAGTGAAGATATTTTTCTGTTGCAGTGGCATCAATACGCCATCCGATTTACGGTACATCAAAATCTTGCGTTTTATGCTGACCATCGTCAGCTCCTGGCCTCGAAAACAATTAGGGGAGCCCGAGTCAGACAACCTAGCCATACTCCTTAAATGGTCTTACTTATTCGGTACCACTTCTTGTTGGATTAGCGGCTGCATTTACGTCAAGATACACATAAGCGAATTATCGTTTTTGGAACTTGGACATAATTATATTATTATACTTATGACTTCAGTTGCTATAGTAAGTGAAATTTCTTGTGACTTTGATTTAAGTGATGAGCTGGAGAGGCAATCTGATACTGGATATCTGATGTTCAATGCCAATCTAGAAATCGTTCGTCTACGAACTAACTTTTAGCACATGCATATTTGGCTTAATTGGAAGGGTTAACGAGACAGCTAATGCAACCCTAATAAACAAATAATAATAGATTTTTGAGAATTTATTAATGTTTATAGTATGTTATGAATATTAAGTTTATATTTGTTAAATAATTAAAATATTGAAGATTTTTCATACTGTTGCAGTACAATATCTCTGTGCTGTATCTGCAATCTACATCGCAATCTTATGTTCTTTATCGCACGTTCAATATCTATTAAGTGTTTCTACTGTCTGTTATCGGCACGTAGTCGTTGGTATATAAGATGCACCTTTGGATAATTATAACTAGACTATACTACATCTTTTGTCTCATTTATACCTAATCATATACTGCCAAGAAGTTTGGCAAATTGGTGACCCCGACGAACGTATACGCAGCAAGAAACATGGCACAATCACCGTGCAAGGCGAACATAAATCAGCAAGGAACGCTTGAAGTAGCTGCTGGCACCTCGGTTTTATCCCGCATTCCGGAATTTTGGAAAGACCAACCAAGATTATGGTTCACGCAACTAGAAGCCATATTAGCACCACAGAAGCAAGGAGACGAATACAAATACTGTACAGTAATAGCAAAGTTATCCAAGGAAGAAATACTACAGGTTAGTGACCTAATCACTTCACCACCGACTACAGATAAATACAAAAACATCAAGGAACGTTTAATTGATTGTTACGAAGAAACAGAACAGCGGCAGTTTCAAAAGTTAATATCAGAGACAGAACTCGGTGATCAAAAACCTTCGCAGTTATTACGTCAAATGCGGGTCCTCGGGAGAGGAAAAATCAGTGACGAAACAATTAAACTACTATGGTTCAGGCTTTTACCAACATCAGTTACTACGGTTCTGGCAGTTACGGAAGACATGGAAATTGACAAACTGAGCCAAATTGCAGACAAAATAATAATGAATTCAAAAGTAACCGAAATATCAGCTGTTAGCAACGACACTTCAAACGACAGCAATACAGCATGCATTTTAACCCAGCTAGCAAAATTACAGATAGATATTGACGCAATTCAGCAAGGTCAATATGGCTATCGACCCAACACGCACAATCATTTCAAGAAACGTCAACAACTCCCGATTATGAGGCCGAGAACAAACTATAGAGGAGCAAATCGATTTTGTTACTACCACGAAAGATTCGGAAAATATGCAAGGAACTGCATTAAACCATGCGATTGGAAACCAATGACTTACGTACGGAACCAGGGAAACGAATAAGGGCACAGACAACGGCGAAACTCTGTGCAATCCACCCATCCAATCGCCTCACCATTACCGACCGAAAAAGTGGTATGAAGTTTTTGATTGACACGGGCGCAAATATCATTAGCAAGCAACAGAGATATTCAGTTTTACAAAATGAACAATACACACTATACGCTGCAAATGGGACTAAGATTAGGACTTACGGCGAGAAGGCGCTTACCTTGAATTTAGGACTACAACGATGTTATAAATGGAATTTTATAATCGCCGATGTTACACAACCAATAATTGGAGCAGATTTTCTAGAGCACTATAAACTATTAGTCGATATAGCAGGTCGCAAACTTATCGACAAAGTTACAGAGCTGACAACGCATGTAACTTCAGAGAAGGCGACACAGCAAACAATTCGTGCTGTCGCAGTGGGAACGAATCCACGTATTACGCAACTTTTAAACAAATACGAAGACATCACGAAAGAGTCTTCTCTACGCAATGCGCCCAAACATAAGATTGAACACCACATTATCACTACAGGACCACCCGTCGCAGCTCGGGCAAGACCATTACCTCCGGAAAAATACGACATAGCCAAAAAGGAATTTCAAAATATGATAGAACTCGGAATTTGCCGACCGTCAGATAGCCCATGGGCAAGCCCATTACATATGGTAAAAAAGAAAAATGGCGAATGGAGACCGTGCGGAGACTATCGAATGCTCAATAGCACGACAGTACCGGACAAATACCCACTACCAAGATTAACTGACTTTACATACATATTAGAAAATAAGAAGATACTAAGCAAGTTGGATATACGCAAAGCATACCACTGTATTCCTGTTAAAGATATAGAGAAAACAGCCATCATCACACCTTTCGGACTTTTTGAGTACTTAAGAATGCCTTTCGGATTACGCAATGCGGCACAAACATTTCAACGATTCATGGATTCCTTATTTAGAGATTTAAATTTCGTATTTATATATGTAGACGACTGTCTCATCGCATCGGACAACGAAGAAAATTACAAAGCAATCATGGAATTTCCCAAACCGAAAACAATTCAAGAATTGAGAAGATTTTTGGGCATGGTCAATTTCTACAGAAGTAATATTCCACGCGCAGCGGAAAATCAAAGAATTTTAAACGAATATCTACATGGTTCAAAAAAGAACGATAATTCACCTGTGTCTTGGACAACGGAAGCAGACAAAGCTTACGAGAAATGCAAGGAAAGCATGAAAAACGCAGTATTAACAGCGCATCCTTCCCGCAACGCATCACTAGCGCTCATGACCGACGCTAGTGCTACTTGCGTTGGTGGAGTTTTACAACAAAAATCCGGACGCAATTGGGAACCATTAGGTTTTTTTTCACAAAAATTGAGCGAAACTCAACAAAAATATTCTACGTTTGACAGAGAGCTGTTAGGAATATACATGGCCGTCAAACATTTTCGCAGATTAATCGAGGGAAGAGAATTTACAATATTTACGGATCACCGACCTTTGACATACGCATTCTCCCAAAAACCATCATCAAACGATACACCGCGACGGGTCCGGCAGTTAGATTTCATTTCACAATACAGTACCAACATCCAACACATAAACGGACGTGACAATATTACCGCCGATGCCTTATCTCGAATAGAGGAAATATACGTGCCATCACCTATCGATTACGCTGAATTGGAAAAATGTCAATCAACAGATAATGAACTAAGTAAATTACATGACAATAAAAGATTAAAATTCAAAAACATTACGCTTCCGGGTTCCACAATAAGCATCACCTGCGACACGTCTACTGGAAAAAGCCGCCCCTACTTACCAAAGCATTTTCGCAAACAAATCTTCGATACCATTCATGGTATGAGCCATCCAGGAAAAAGAACTACGAGAAAAATGATAACCCAAAGGTATTTATGGCCGTATATGAACAAAGATATCAATAATTGGTGTAGATCATGTATAGCCTGCCAAAAATCAAAAATACAACGACATACGATATCACCTCCTGGTACATTTATGACAGCGCAACGTTTTGAACATTTACATATTGACATCGTCGGGCCACTTCCGATTTCACAAGGGAAGAGATATTTAATCACAATCATAGATCGTTGTACGTCATGGCCCGAAATATTTCCGGTAGGAGATATAACTGCAGAAACAGTAGCCAAGACGCTTTTCGAAGGATGGATTACTCGTTTTGGATGTCCATTGCGCATTACTACGGATCAAGGCCGACAGTTTGAATCAAGAATATTTGAGTCACTCTCACGATTTTTGGGAATACATAAAATTAGGACAACACCTTATCATCCGCAATCCAATGGAATCATAGAGAGATTTCATAGAACTTTAAAGGTAGCGTTAATGACAAGGGAATCCAACGAGAATTGGTTAAAAGAAATCCCAACAGTTTTACTCGGGTTGCGGAGTAGCTTGCGAGAAGACACAGGTTATAGTTCAGCAGAGTTGACATATGGAACGCCAATACGACTCCCTGGAGGATTTTTTGAGTCATCAGCAGCACAGTTATCAACGTACGAAGAATTTGTAAAACAAATTCAAAAGGACATCACACAAATGACATCAATTCCGAAAAGAAAAAGCCATAACCAAGCTATATTTGTGCATCCCGAACTCAAAGAATGCTCACACGTATTTGTTCGGTGTGATAGAATGAAGAAAGCCCTGACACCGCCGTATGAGGGACCCTACCCAGTAATTAGTAAAACAGATAAAACATTTTGCATTAGAGTTAGGGATAAAGAGACAGTGATATCAATTGATAGATTGAAACCAGCATTCATGATCAGTGACGAATCAAACTACGTGCCAGATTCAAAGGATTGCGACAGACATTCACACACGTACACTACACGATCGGGACGTAAAGTAAAGCCAGTAGTACGTCTATAAAAAATCGCTGATAGAAGCAAGTTATTCGTATACAGGGTTACTGGTAACTCGACGTATTCCTTGCAGGACGTCATAGTAGGGTTAAAATGCAACAAATTAAGCCACCAAATGTTCTACCGAAATTCAGTAGTTTTTGAATTAGTTAAGAGTTTTAGTTTTTTTATGAAAAATCCCAGATTAAATCATTTGAAACCAATTTAAAAATGATTTACGGCGCGACTGTACTGAAATTTAAGTTATTATCATAGTTGACGCCGTAGCAGACCTTTGTTAATAATTAAAAGTTCAATAATGCCTAAAACTTTGGCAAATATCACTAACCAAACATTTAATTTTTTGTAATTTTTGCTATTACTTCATAAAAAATGTAGTCTAGTGCAAAAAAAAATGCTACACCTGGTGTACAAATTACTAGCAAAATATCCTTGTCTTATCAGCTATCCAAAAAGGTATGAAAGTTAATACAAAATCATGGACTACATTATGAAAATCGTTTTTGATTTAGTACAGGCGTGCGTTTCACAAAAAGGTGATTATTCGAAAAATCAAAAACAAAATCGTGAACATTATTATTCTTTTTAATCAATATTAAAAACTTTAATTACACACATTTCACACGTCTTGTTCGATATGCTGCCCTCGGTTTCGAATACATGTTCTTATTCGCTTCTTGATGTGATTGTTGCCCTCATCTGGTCCGCCGCATTTGTAATTCTCTCCCTTAGTTCTTCAATTGAATTTACTGGGGTCACATAAACTAGATCTTTCATATGACCCCAGACGTAAAAGTCTAGCGGCGTCAGATCAGGGCTTCGTGCAGGCCACGGAATCGGCCCACCGCGCCCTATCCATCGGTTTGGATAGTTTTCATCCAGCAATTGTCGAATTGTGATTCGGAAGTGGGCTGGACATCCGTCATGTTGGTAAATCATGTTTGCTCTTCTTTCTTCCGGTACATCCGTGAGCAGTGCTGATAAATGATTTCTGAGGAAATCTTCATAAAGTTTCCCATTTAGTGTTCGGGGTAAAAAATGTGGGCCAATTAATTTGTCGTCAATAATACCCATCCAAACATTAAGCGAGAACCTTCGCTGGGATACGGTTGGTTTCAGTTTTTTAGGGTTTGCTTCTGCTTTCGGTGCCCAGTAATGTAAGTTGTGGTAATTTGTGATACCATCACGATCAAAACATGACTCATCGGTCCACAGAATGTTTTTTAAAAAGTTTTCGCTGTCAGCGTCGGCACTTAGCATAAAACGACAAAATTCAAGCCGTCTCGGCGGATCTCCTTCTTCTAATGACTGGACTGGTTGGTAATGGTATGGATGTCGGCCTGACAAGTGAACTACAGACCAGACTTTCCACTGTGACATACCAAGCTCACGCGCTACGATGTTTGTCGATGTGTTAGGATCGTCAATAAAACGTTGAAGAATAAGCTCCTCGTCCTCAGCCGTGTATCTCCGGGAACGACCAGTGTCAACTTGCCTGCTTCTTTGGACGCTGCCAATTTCAGATATTCGCCGATAAGTCGATCCGAAGACACTAACGTGGGGGAGTCGGCGGTTGGGAAAGCGAAGTTGATATTCTCGCCGCGCCTCAGCAGCGTTACCGTCACAAAGTCCGTAACAGTACATTATGTCAGCGTATTCAGGATTAGAATATGCAGCCATAGTCAGCGCTTATGAAGGCACAGCACAGCACAAGAGGAAGATACGCAGCAACAGTTAGGGAAATAGCCAGTAACAAAACACGAGCTTGCGCGACGTAGAGTTGAAACTAACTAACGCTGACGACCAAATTTTGCAAAATCGCACCCCCTGTCATACCGAGAGAACAATAGCGACCAATTACAAAGCTCCCCGAGTGTTTGGAGTTCAAGCGCAGGTAAAAACTACGAATAATACGAATACGAAACAATAGGTTGACCGTCTCGCAATTTTACCTGCCCCCCATAAAACTCTTCTCTTCCCTGGCACACATGCAAAAGTATTGACAATCATACCTTTCTAAATAACTGATAAGACAAGGATATTTTCCTAGTAATTTGTACACCAGGTGTAGTATTTTTTTTTTGCACTAGACTACATTTTTTCTGAAGTAATAGCAAAAATTACAAAAAATTAAATGTTTGGTTAGTGATATTTGCCCAAGTTTTAGGCATTATTGAACTTTTAATTATTAACAAAGGTCTGCTACGGCGTCAACTATGATAATAACTTAAATTTCAGTACAGTCGCGCCGTAAATCATTTTTAAATTGGTTTCAAATGATTTAATCTGGGATTTTTCATAAAAAAACTAAAACTCTTAACTAATTCAAAAACTACTGAATTTCGGTAGAACATTTGGTGGCTTAATTTGTTGCATTTTAACCCTACTATGACGTCCTGCAAGGAATACGTCGAGTTACCAGTAACCCTGTATATATTAACGTAGATCTTAACATATACCATTAATTCACAACTACTCGTAGCAACAAGACATCTAAAATGGGAAATCAAAGTTCTAAGGACCAGATAACATACAATACGGACAGTTGCCTCAATCAAAACGAAGCGGACAAACTCCGTAACTTGATCCAGGAGGACTTACGGTGGACAAGAAATGTTGCAATGGGACAGATTATTTTAACAATCGGTGCGATCCTAATTTACGGCATAATGAAAACACTGGACAGAAGAATGAAGAGGTTAACGGAAAAAAATAAACACTCGTGCAACAGCTAAGTCAAAATTACAGACGTCAGCAAATCACACCACAACAGGCGTCATCAAATTCCACCGCGTACAATAGCATTATTATTTATATACATCAGCAAATGACTAGTAAGGTCTAGGTCAAAATTTATATTGTAAACACTATTACCATAACATTTATTTTTTGTTTTTCTTTTAAAGGGGGGTGTACTGTTGCAGTACAATATCTCTGTGCTGTATCTGCAATCTACATCGCAATCTTATGTTCTTTATCGCACGTTCAATATCTATTAAGTGTTTCTACTGTCTGTTATCGGCACGTAGTCGTTGGTATATAAGATGCACCTTTGGATAATTATAACTAGACTATACTACATCTTTTGTCTCATTTATACCTAATCATATACTGCCAAGAAGTTTGGCAAACATACCATAAGATAAAATGTATTTTGACTATTTACAAATTTTATCTGACATAATCTACATCATAAGCAATTGAATTTCTATTTCTGGAGTTTTTATGATAGTTAGGGTTCCGTACTTCAAAAGGAAAAAAACGGAACACTTATAGGATCACTCGTGTGTCTGTCTGTCCGTCTGTCACAGCAAATTTGCTCCGAATTTAATAGACAGATTAAGTTGAAATTTAGTACACTTATTTATTTCTGTGACCCAAACACGGACGTGTAACATAAATAAGTGTATTTTGAATATGGGGTCACTTTAGAGGCCAATAAGAAAATTAAAAAACAAAGTTTTGCAAACTGTATCTTGTGACATATCAAATGAAACCGCTTGTTGCGAGAATCTCAAAATATATTTTTAATGCTTTTAAAATAAATACATTTAAAGATATTTAAGAACATAGATGAAAATCGACCTTCTTCTCCCCGAAATAACTGAGTCTAAAATTTGGAAAAAAAAATTAGGAGAATGGTTCTATACTTATAGATTATAGGAAAACTTATAAGAAGTCTATGGTCTTAAAATAACATTGTAAATCTCTCAATATTGTGCGTACAAACTTACATTTGCAGTTAGCATGTGTGGCAGAATATGTTTTTCAACTACAATGTTAAGTTTGTATTTGGGATAAATTCATCCTAATTACGGAACCCTTCAATGTGCATAGTCCGACATGCACTTGACCGGTTTTTTTAATTACTTATATTGTTACAGTCCAGAGTTAGCACATTGACGTTTTCAACTGATTACCGAGAGCTGGCTAAAGAATTCCTTACTAAATTCCATCTGTTTTGTTACAAAGATCGTTCTGAATATGCAATGAAGGTAAGCTTATTTTTTTTTTCTTTATCTTCTTAATATCTTCTTAATATTAGAAATTACGTGTCACGTTGTTTGTTCGCGATGGACTCCTAAACTACTTAACCGATTTTAATCAAATTTGCACACCGTGTGCAGTTTGATCCAACTTGAAAGATAGGGTAGGTAGGGTAGGCAAGGTAGGC
Source organism: Agrochola lychnidis (assembly GCA_963680765.1). Classification (NCBI taxonomy): domain Eukaryota; kingdom Metazoa; phylum Arthropoda; class Insecta; order Lepidoptera; family Noctuidae; genus Agrochola; species Agrochola lychnidis. The sequence goes on along the minus strand of OY796855.1, from coordinate 8,160,554 downwards.
AGGATAGGCAGGGTAGGCAGGGTAGGCAGGGTAGGCAGGGTATTTATTTATTTATTTATTTATTTATTTATTGGATCTCCAACAGAGGCTACACAATTACATGCAAGATTACAAATACGAGGACAAATACGAGTGTGCGCTTCCAATTATGGGAGACCACATCATTCTCTTATAATCTAGGTAAAAACATTAAAGCTTGACAAAGTGAAATAATAATAATAATAAAATAAATCAAAACATAAAACTCGAAAATAATTATAAAGGAAAGGAAACAAAATTAAATACAAAACAAATTAACAATAAAAACATTTTAAAAAATTGATAATAATAATAACCATAAAAGACAACAGACAAAGATAACAGTAATTAAGTCTTGGATATTATGACTTTAATATTTTTTTTGAACTTTGATATATTGCATGTAATATCCAGTTCATAACGCTTCGATACTTCATTATACTGTCTACAGAGCCTTGGCAAAACGGCGAAGTGTCCGAGGTTTGTTTTGGATCCCGGCACATAGAAGAGGTTATAGTTACATTTACGCGGCAAGCGAGATGGTGCACTTATCTGTAGCTTTCCAAGAAGCTCGCTACAGTCAACAACCCCATTGAACAGTTTGTGTAGAAATGTGAGATCTAGAACCCTTCTTCTATCTGACAACGACGACATTTTATAATGCTGTAGTCTCAAGTCATAGCTACTAATTTTTTTTGCGAGATGGTCTTTATAGCATAGATGGTATAGAAAACGTCTTTGTACACTTTCCAGGCGCTTAATGTAAATGTCATAGTGTGGATTCCATACCGTGCTGTTGTATTCAAGGAGTGGGCGAACTAATGTATTAAATAGATGAATTCTAGTTGAGGCTTTAGAAAATTCTTTGCTATTACGCAAGACAAATCCGAGCACCTTGAACCCTTTTGAGGTAATATTTAGTATATGCCTATCAAATTTCAGTTTTTTGTCAAACACAATTCCCAGGTCACGAACTTCGTCAACTTCTTGTAGTGTTTGCTGGTGCAATGTGTAATTGTGGGTTTGCACTGTTTTATTGCGAGAAAATTGCATACAGTGACATTTAGAAACATTAAGTGACATTTTGTTTACTCTACACCAATCTGCCATTCTATCGAGATCAGCCTGTAACAGTGCGGCATCCAAGTCTGTCACTATTGGTCTCATGATTTTGACGTCATCGGCAAACAGGTAGAAACTTGAGTGCTTGAAACATAACGTAATGTCGTTAATGAAGATGTTAAAGAAGATAGGGCCTAAATGCGAGCCTTGCGGGACTCCTGAAGTTGCTGGAAAGGTGTCAGAGTGGTGACCGTTGATAACCACTCTTGAATTCCTACCAACGAGGTAAGAATGGAACCATTTAAGCAATGATCCCCCTATTCCCAATTGGTTTAATTTTTTGAGAAGTATATTATGGTCAACCTTATCAAATGCTTTACTAAAGTCTGTGTATATAGTGTCTACCGGGATTCTTTTATCAAGAGACTCAGATATGGCTGAGACATAGCACATAAGGTTTGTAGAGGTTGACCTTGAATTGATAAAACCATGTTGGTGGGTTGTAATGCTTTGCTTAACATGTGCATTTAGGCTTTTAGTTACTAACTTTTCTAGTATTTTTCCGAATATGTTTAAAATAGAGATGGGTCGATAGTTGGATACTTGTTGCTTTTCTCCTGATTTAAAAATAGGGACTACTAAAGCTTCCTTCCACCTCTCAGGAAATACACCGTCCGTCATTGACTTGTTGAAAATAAGTTTAAGAGGTATAGTTAGTGCTTTTGCACATCTTTTTATAAATACGGGGGGAATACCGTCACTTCCAGCACCTTTACGCTCATCCAAGGCTCTCAGCGATCGGAATATTTCTTCAGTGCCAAATTCTAGTTTACAGAATCCGGACGGGACAAGACAGCTATCAACGTGGTTTGACGCATTTACAGTCGACGAGGTATTGTAGACTTTTGCAAAGTTCTCTGCAAACAAATTACAAATTTCTTGTCCATTTGATGCTGTCCTGTTCTCGTGACACATTTCTGCTGGGTAAGTACTCTTGTTTTTCTTTTTATTCTTAATAAACGTCCAGAACATTTTTGGGTCCTTTGCAAGTGCTTCTTCCATTCTTACAATATAGTTTTTATAACAAACTTCCATAAATCTACCACACCTTGCACGCAGTGTCTCAAATGAAACAATATCTAGAGGATTTTTATACTTTTTAATTTTAATGCGATATTTATTTTTTTCTTTCAGTAGACGTATAAGATCTCGAGAATACCACTGTGGATATTTATTGGCCAATATTGTTTTCATCGGGACATTTTGTTTGATGACGTCGTGCAGTACCTTGTAAAATACATCGATCATGTTGTCTGTTTCGGGGTGACCTTCAAACTCTTTTTCCCAGTCTACAGAATTTAGTGCTATCGTTATGTTATCGTAGTCAGCTTTAAAGAAATTTGGTTTTATTGTTGGCTTAGCTTGAAGATGGTTTGAGTTAATGGTTAAAAATATAGAAAATTCAAATGATGGGTGCAAGGGATCTTCTGAAATCAATTGACAGGTGCAACGGCTAAGGTTATTTAACGTAGTATTACAGAGGGCTAGATCCAATGTTTTAGATTTAGCATTTGGCAAGTAGTTAAACTGTTCTAAAGCATTTAAAGAAATAAAATCTAGGAAACATTTATTCACCTCGCCATTATTAGTAGGATATGGTTGTGCATGACCTGTGTTTTGCGCATCTATTTTCCAAAGTATGTTACTGAGGTTAAAGTCCCCCAAGATAAGAGTGTGATCACCGTGGTCAAGAGCACCCTGAGCAGAATTAAAGAATACTTTCATGATGTCAGAGGTCACAGGAGGGGGTAAGTAAACGCCGCAGACACGGAATTTATGTGTTTTTGTGCCACGCGGGGCGGTTTCAATATTGATCCACAAGTCCTCACATGAACTCTCCAGATGTGGCAGGCGACACGACTTAAACCTCCTGGAAACCGCTATCAAGACGCCACCACCATCACTGCGCGCACTATATCGACTAGATTCGCGATCTCGTCTGTAAATATCATACCTGTCGTCAAATAATTCGGCGTCGTAAACACTACCATTCAGCCAAGTCTCCGTAAGCACAATTATGTCATAATCTTGTAAGGACGTATTATGGTAAAAAATGTTAAGTTTCGTTTTAAGGCCACGTACATTTTGATAATAAATCCGAAGTGAACTATCGAATTTGACTACTTAACTTACAAAAACTTTCAAAATTTTGCTTAATATTTATCCTAATTTATTTTTACGTTATAGACTTAAGTTGATCTTGGTTCGTGATAACAATGCGTTCGGATTGTTCATTCTTCTTCATGAATATTCTTCCGCTTCGCACCCAAACAAACTTATACCCAAGTGCTTTGCCACGTAGTCGGCTCGCCGCGTGTAGTGCCTTGTTATCTGCCGACAAATGTTCTACCACGTAAATCGGAACTGGGTTTTCAGTGGCGATACCAAGGTGACTCGTATTCAGCTTATTATTGGTATTGTTCTTGTTGTACTTGATAGTAGCAGCGAAAAATGTATCTCGCAGACGTGGTAGGCAGGGTAGGCAGGGTAGGCAGGGTAGGCAGGGTAGGCAGGGTAGGCAGGGTAGGCAGGGTAGGCAGGGTAGGCAGGGTAGGCAGGGTAGGCAGGGTAGGCAGGGTAGGCAGGGTAGGCAGGGTAGGCAGGGTAGGCAGGGTAGGCAGGGTAGGCAGGGTAGGCAGGGTAGGCAGGGTAGGCAGGGTAGGCAGGGTAGGCAGGGTAGGCAGGGTTGGCAGGGTAGGCAGGGTAGGCAGGGTAGGCAGGGTAGGCAGGGTAGGCAGGGTAGGCAGGGTAGTAAGTGATAAAGATGGTCCACCCCAAACATTTATATGGCAAAACAACGTTTGCAGGGTCAGTTTCATATATAAATTACATTTTTAAACTTTAGAATATTAAAAAAAAGATTTGCCAGCGGGCAATGGAGCGCAGCATTATTGGTGTCACTCGAACAGACCGCGTTAGAGTGAGGCCTAATTAGTGCGTTGTGTTGCGTGGTTTTTTTTTTAACAATGGCAACTCGCAGTTTTGACCACTAAGGTCTTGGCTGCTTAACCGGATTTTCCTGTGGGTGCATAAGCTGCATAATTGGGAAAAGGCTAGGCAGATTGATTTTTGTTTGTGTTTCCACAAAAAAACACACATTTCTAATAAGCGTTATTAAAAAATTCAAAACCTTCTGGTGTTGCTTTTTAACCGACTTCGAAAAAGGAGGAGGTTATAATAGGTTCTACACTTAAAGCCTCCAGCTAGGGGGTAAAAACTGTTCTAAATTAAAATTAAGCGAGCGCTCGCTAAGAGCACCCCTTTGGGGTACGAACCTCGGCTTAGGGCGTCGCTGAAGGGACGATCAAAATAAAAGATCAATATGGACCCTGTCGGGCACAGCAAAATTAGTTTATAAAAGTTTATTTCAATTTCTGTTTCAGACTCACAAAATGGTGCACTTGGTATGTCACCTCTTCACGTTATGGCTAGTAAGTCAAATGTTAGCTGGCCTGTCTCTCTTCAACCTGATACCTATGTACATTAACTATTCCGCCGGAAGGTACAAAAGTGGTGATTTACAAAACTCAACGTTTGAACATTCTATGTATTACATTTATCCATTTAACACGTCGACCGAAATGAATGGTTATATTATTGCTTGTGTTATTCATTGGTAAGTTGGCGACATCATTGTCATACAATTCATGTAATGTCTTATTATCAAATAATATTTTTGATGTGTAACATGTTTCCTCTCGCTTTTCTGCAATCAAAATCTTTAAAGTATCTAAATAATCAAATCTGTGGGAGTGATTTCGTGAAAAGGGACAGAAATGTATTACAGGAAGCCGGGGAAGCGCGCGCTATTTTATTTGACCAATCGCGCGCGGTGCTAGAGTTGGCTGTCAGAAACGACCTTGATGAGGCCCCGCCCCTTTGATATTGCTTATTACCAAGGTGAATTGTCAGATGTTACACATCATATCCAACTACTGTAGGACTCGCTCGTTTTTTTTTTAGTCGCGTTAGGCATTTTTGTGATGGGAAAAAACAATTGAACTCGCGACACCGTTGCCAACACCTCATTTTTGTAAACGCGATTGTGCTCTTTATTTATATTACGTTACGGATCAATGTTCCATGCAAGTATTTTTACTTTAAAGGTTTTGGAAGTATTTTTTTTAATTGTTCAAGTTTTCACTTCTGTCGGTACTCCCGAAATGCCATAATTTTTTAAAATTATTCTCAAGACTTAAGCTTTTTTATCCACGCGATCAACCCGGGCAATATTACTGCACAGGAAGTATTATGAAACTATCAAATGAATCATAACATCGATACAAAAACCAATCAAACCAAATAAGTAGAAGCGATGGGCCGACTATATGTTTTGCTGATAAGCCAACTAGCGACGTCATCTAAACTTAATATTACAAAGAGAACAGATTTGTTTTTTTGTATCATCATCATCATCAGCCAATAAATGTTCCCATTGCTGGGACACAGGTCTCCTCTCTGTGAGAGGGAGTGGGCCGTAATCCACCACGCGGGCCCAGTGCGGGTTGGTAGATGTCACATGTCTTCGAATTTTCGGTTCTAGGACATACCGGTTTCCTCACGATGTTTTCCTTCACCGTTTTGAGAGCAGTGGCGATGAAATAATTTACACAAAGTAAAGCGCCTGTCTGGGTTCGAACCTATGATCTACAACTCGTAAGTCGCGGCCGTTACCACTGGGCCACCACTGCTCATATTTTGTTGTATGTTTGTAATGAATAAACTCAAAAACTACTGAACAAATTTAAAAATTCTTATAAGCTATAATTTTAAAGATATCACGCGGGCGAAGCCGCTGTAATTGCTGTCGTATTTTTGTCTCCACAAAGAGGAAGAGGAAGGCCAAAGAAAATATGGATGGATTGTGTGAGGATAACAAGGCGCGCGGCGTCCCGCCTGCCTCTTATTTATCAACGCTGCCGCTCGCCGCGCTTTCCTAACGGACGAAACTGTAGTCTCGGTCAAACTATAGTATTTATTATTGTAAAAATAATGTATTATATTATTGTTTTTTGCAGGTTCTTGTCATATGTATGCTCAACTTGGTTCTGCATGTTCGATCTCTTTTTGTCAATAATGGTTTTCCATCTTTGGGGTCATTTCAAAGTACTCATTAATAGTCTGGAAGATTTCCCAAGACCGAAGGCTAATTCTAACATTATGTTGGAAAATGGCTTCGTTATACATGCTGAACAATATTCCAAAGAAGAAGAATTACAAGTTGCTGAAAGGTTAAAACAATGTATTATGTACCATCGGGAGATTGTTCAGTAAGTTATCTACTGACGCAAGACAGAAAAATCCTTTGATACTATTTTTATTTACCTGAAAATATTTATTTCAGTTTTACAGATACAATGTCAAACGTATTTGGGCCGATGCTGTTCGTGTATATGATGTTTCATCAGGCAAGCGGCTGTCTATTGCTCCTAGAATGTTCGCAGATGGTTAGTATCCGAGAAGATTATATTGGAAAAAAAGCTAGTATGTTACATACTTAAGGTACAATTTCGTAGCTGACCTCAGGTGGCAACTGCAGGTGACGTGTCGACTGGTCGACACGACTGGTTGAATGTGCCCTGGCGGCTGAGAGTATGTCATGCTCAGTCTGTCTCGCTGACGGTGGCGTGTGTGTTGGATCATTTGGTTCCCTACAAAATGGTTGAGCTGAATGGTGCTAATCCATGCGTCATGTTCGTGAACGGGCGCTGTCAGTAGGGACTGGCCATCTCTTTGCTGCCACGGCTTATTTTATTTTAATTTTTTAATTGTATTATTTATTTTATTTTCTATTACGGACGCTTTTAACGTTCTTCATCATTCTCACAAGTATAACTTCAACATGAATGATGTAACCAATATTCTGTAACCATATTTTGATTTAAAAGAGTGTCCGTAGAGTTTCTTGCCCGTTCTTCTCCGTACCCACTACGCTTTGGAATGGGCAACTAGTTTCATCTTTCTGCCTGACCGACCCCTTGGCAATTCAAAAGTGCTTGTAATTGGTTTATTTGAAATAAATGCTTTGATTTTGAGTTTGAGTTTATGTATTTCAATGAAGGCGACGTGTCGCTAGCTACGGAAGGTATTTCATAGAAAGGAGACGTTTCATTTTTGTATGGGACTCCGGCCATAACATGTACACTTTAGAAAACCTGGGAAACGAACCCCTAAATACAATAAAGACTGTTTTTTTCCATAATAACTAATACTTTTTGGGCACAAATAAAAACCGAAAATGTTTGATGTTTGTCAGGAGAAATACGACCATCGACAGCTAGCCATTTTCGTCCAGAAGTACCTACAAATCTACAATCCACAAAAGCAGTTTTTTATTTTTATAATGAATCACACTTTCTAATTAATCAAAATAGTTTTATAAGATAGCTATCTTAATATAGTACAGAAATTCATGCCTTTCATATTTATTTAAATGACGTCTACGTGATATTATTATGTTAAAATGTAACATGATTTCTGGACGAAAGCAGTATGCAAGTAAAACGACGCCATGATAAATAGAATATGGCAATAATTTGTTAAGCTATTATTTTTGTGCTGAAGTAATCAGGGGAATAAATAGGAAAGAATATTTTTCCTCAATTCGTGGAATTTTTTCCTTTTTTTACATTAACGTACACTTTATGGCCGAAAATGAAACATCTCCTTTATAGAAACCGATCGTGTCACACGTCGCCTGCAGTTGCCATCTGCAGTCAGCTACGGAACGGTACCTTTATTTGGATTTTATTTTTCAGACAACGCAAGCTCTGATGCGTTATGTACCTCTCACTCTCATATTGACCCAGCAGCTTATTCAGTTATCAGTTATTTTCGAACTGGTCGGAACTGAGGTAAGACTGTCAATACTTTTGATTGAAGGAATAAAATAGAAAATACCATAGGTATGTAATTGCTCATGAGTCAAATCTGCCCCCGATAGAAAAAAAGACGCATCTAAATTTTTTTCCAGATTTAAGTTATATACATTGCCGGAATCAAAAAAAAAAAAAAAAGGCGCATCTGCTTGATATATAACTCAAATCTGGAAAAAAAATTAGATGCGTCTTTTTTCTGTCGGGGGCAGAAATTAAAAGGACGTACTTGTGTTGACAGAGCACAGCTGTTTGAGCAGTGGTGGGTCAGTGATAACGGCCGCGACTTACGAGTTGTAGGTCGTAGGTTCGAACCCAGACAGGCGTTTTACTTTGTGTAAATTATTTCATCACCACTGCTCTCTAAACGGTGAAGGAAAACATCGCGAGGAAACCGGCATGTCCTAGAACCAAACATTCGAAGACATGTGACATCTACCAACCCGCACTGGGCCCGTGTGGTAGATTACAGCCCACTCCCTCTCACAGAGAGAAGGCCTGTGTCCCAGCAGTGGGAAAATTTATAGGCTGATGATGATGATGATGACTTGTGTTGACTCTTTAAGAGTGGTCATCCAAACAGTTGGCAACGCCGCAAATACCTGTTTTGATTAATTTGGCAATATTAATGTATGGAATTAAGAAAACTAAAATAGGGAACTAAAATATTGAGTATGAAATGCAATAAATATATTTAGTCCTAAAATGGTTACAACATCAAATTCAGTGTTATAATTGCAATTTATTATTAATTTTCTAGGTCGCTAGTTGGCCACATTTCTTATATCCATACAGTAATATTGCCAAATTAATCAAAACAGGTAAATATTTGACATTTATTTGCGATGTTGCCCGCTTTCAGAATAAATGCTCTTTATTCATCTCATCACTCGCCATGTTCTGTTTTATTAACTTTTGCTTCTGAAAAAATTTAAGGATTTTTATTTGCTTTATATCTGTGATTGGCATTAAAAAGCTTGTAATATTTCTGTTATCTTTGCAATAACTTCAGAGTGAAAAATTAAAACACGCTGTGTATGGCGTACCATGGGAGTGCATGGACACGAAGAATAGAAAAGTGGTGCGCTTTTTCTTAATGAATGTACAAGAACCTGTGCATGTGAAGGCGTTGGGTGTTGCTAATGTTGGTGTTACTTCTATGGCAGCGGTAAGACTTTAAACAGTTTAGCAGTTCGTTATTAAATATTGGAGCAGACTAGAGTGAAGACTGCGAATTGGTAAATGTAACATCATAATTCTGAGGCTAGCTAGCAGAGTATAGCAGCGTTTCATACGAAAATGCACCTTCTTTGTATAAAGTTTATGTTCATATTCATATGAAACGCTACTGTACTTAGCTTGAGTAAAGCTTTAGTTCGTTCTATAGATCTCACAGAGTTACTGGGATTTGAATATGAAAATCCAGACAAGTGCGAGTTGGACTCGCCCACCGAGGGTTCCGTACAAATTACATATTATAAATAGTTTAGGAATCGAGTCTCGCAGTTTTTTTAAGTGCTTTTACCGAAATTCAGTTTCCAAAACCTATAATTACTTAGATTATTGTGTTTTATAAATGAAATTGTGGTAATACTAACAGTTCATACCTAAATTAGTTAGGTAACCGCATAACAGTGCAAACTGATAAGTACTACATATACTAAAGTTATAAGGTATTTTTTTTTTTTTTTTTTTTAATTCTTCGTCATAAATCGAAAACTAACATCATAAAAATAATTAAAATCTGTTTAAGCTTGTGCCAATGAAGCCCTTTCATACGATACCATACATGACACGGTTAACTCACTTAAAAATTTGGGCACCCGTTCCTTGCATAAAGACCTTGTTTTTTTTTTTTAAATAAAGACTATTTTAGGATTTAATCACAAATGTAAAGATTTCAGATTTTTCCCTGTACTTATAGTATAAGACGATATTACTTGCCAAATTTCATAGTTCTAGGCCAACGGAAAGTACCCTATAAATTTTGATTCCCTTGAGACTGTCGAAATATACGTTTTTGCGGCATAAACGGCCGTATCTTTTTTTAACGTTAATTTAGAAGTTTGATTTTTTTACAGCTTCAAGGGACTGTAGACCTGAGTATATGGTTTTAATTTCAACTCGATACCTCCACGCGAGAGCAGTGGTGGCCCAGTGGTAACGGCCGCGACTTACGAGTTGTAGGTCGTAGGTTCGAACCCAGACAGGCGCATTACTTTGTGTAAATTATTTCACCACCACTGCTCTCAAAACGGTGAAGGAAAACATCTTGAGGAAACCGGCATGTCCTAGAACCGAAAATTCGAAGACATGTGACATCTACCAACCCGCACTGGGCCCGCGTGGTGGATTACGGCCCACTCCCTCTCACAGAGAGGAGGCCTGTGTCCCAGCAGTGGGAACATTTATAAACTGATGATGATGATGATGATGACCTCCACGCGCTCTCGAGATAAAGGGTCTTGACAGACAGACGGACATCATAGTGATCCTGTAAGGGTTCCGTTTTTTTCCCTTTGAGGTACGGAACCCTAGAAAAGAGAAGGGAAAATCAAATGTATGAGAGTTATTTGGAAGAGAGAGAAGACTTGAGATGTTTATTAATTCTAGTAACAATTATTTAATTACATGGCTTATATATAGGACAATACAGGTATTCGGCTGCCTGAAAAGGCTGGGCAGATGTAGGAAAATACATATTGAGAACCCACTGAATAGTTCTGTCTTTACATACCTACAGTACAAATAATTATGTACATTCTTAATGTCAGTCGGCAAACCTCGTGTTTCCTCAGTCGTTGGATTTCTATCAGTTGCCCTTTGTACTTGGTGCAGACCGGACGCTTTCAATCGCTTTGAAAGTATATATAGTTGTTATAACTTAATGTTATTTATTAAAAAAATACTAGGAAAGCTGCTAAAGCCGCAGGCACGACAGATAGGAAAATAGTTTTACAGCTCTATGTAGTTCATACGAATATCAAAACAATAAAGTACTTTACTCAAAAATGCATGTAATGTGGTCAAATATGACTAAAGGGAAGTCTCCAGGACACGACGACCTTAGCATCGAGCATTTGCAGTTCGCAGGTGTTCATTTACCTAGGGTGTTGGTCATGTTTTTCAATTTGTGTATAGGCCATTCATATTTACCCAAGGAGCTTATGAAGACCACTGTCATACCGATACTTAAAAATAAGACGGGAGATGCCTCCGATGGGAACAACTACAGACCCATCTCATTGGCTACGGTGATCGCCAAAGTGCTGGATGGTTTGCTTGATAGTCACCTAAGGGAGCATATAGATATACATGACGCCCAGTTTGGTTTCAGGGCTGGGCAATCGACTGAAACTGCGGTACTGCGACTCAAGCATACTGTCCAGTACTATGTTACAAGGAAAACACCTATATACGGTTGTTTTCTGGACCTGTCGAAGGCATTTGACCTGGTGTCTTATAACGTGTTGTGGGATAAGCTCCAGGGGGAAACCAGCACACCCAGGGATATGATTGGTTTATTGAAGTTTTGGTACGACAATCAGACCAATAACGTTAAGTGGGCGGGCTCATGTTCGTCAGAGTATAGGTTGGAGTGTGGAGTGAGACAAGGAGGCCTAACTTCACCACGGCTCTTCAACCTATATGTTGATGGACTGATAGGTGAGCTCAGCGGGGCCGGTGTCGGTTGTTCGATTGATGGTGTTTGTATGAACAACATTAGTTATGCCGACGACATGGTGCTGCTGAGCCCATCTGTCAGAGCCCTTAACATCCTCATAGGGATCTGTGAGAGGTACGCGGGGTCGCATGGCCTCAGGTACAATTGTAAGAAGAGTGAACTGCTTATTTTCAAGGCGGGGAATAAGAGTCCGAAAACCGTTCCACCGGTCATACTTGGAGGATTGCCTTTAAGTAGGGTCACCAAGTTCAAGTACCTGGGGCACTGGGTCACCGAGGACCTCTCAGATGATATGGATATTGAGCGGGAACGTAGGGCATTGGCAGTGAGATGCAATATGCTTGCTCGCAGGTTTGCACGGTGCACAAAAGAGGTCAAAATTGCTCTTTTTAAGGCATACTGCCAGACATTTTATACCTGCAGCCTGTGGGTCCGGTATACGCGTAGATCTTTCAATGCCCTACGGGTCCTATACAATAATGGTTTCAGGATGCTGTTGGGATTGCCTCGCTTTTGCAGTGCATCAGGTATGTTTGCGAAGGCCAGCACGGACTGCTTTAGGGCAATAGTAAGGAAAAGAGTTACCTCCCTGATGCGCCGCGTGCGGGGCAGCACCAACAGCCTTCTGAATGCAATTTTGGGAAGGGTTGATTGTCCGGTTGTGAGGCACTGGAACACCGTTCACGGATCTGGAGGTGCCTTATATAATATTAAATAGTAGAATTGTAAATAATAATTTACTAACATAGTTATAAGTACTATTTACTAACAATGTATGGAATGTTTTTATTCTGAAATAAATGATTAATAATTATTTTGACAACCTTGTTTGAGCAAAGTCGACCTTGCCGTTCTGTTTCAAGGAGCGGCCGGCAAAGTTTTGCTGGTCGCTCTAACAGGCCGGCAAAACATTGCCGGCCGCTATTTTGACGTTTCAACGTTTTAAAAAATCAAATGCAAAAAGATTTTATTTAAAACACAGCTGTTTGTATTTATAGAGATAGGTACAAAAAGATTTTATTCCATATTTGGCTGTATAGTTCCAACTACCATTGTAAAAAAAAAAAAAACAAAGAAGTAACAAAAGCGCGGTTCAACGAAAATTTTATTTTTATTTGCTAAAAATGAGCTCTCAAAGCGAAAATTGTTCCGATTCAATGTGTTTAACACCGCCAGACATTAAAGATGAAGCTAAATTAGTGGTTGAAAATTTAATACCGCAAAACTCAAAGGAAAAATATAAGCTTGCATATGAAAAATTTGTGCAGTGAAAATCAGTAGGAAATCTAAATCTTTATCCGAAAATGTTTTTCTTGCGTATTTCAATGATCTTTTGGAAGCCTTCGTCTCTCTGGAATTCCTATTCAATGTTGAAATGCATGGTTCTGATAAAGCACAATTTGAACATTCTAGTTAATTAATATATATTTTATTGAAATTACTTGCTGGTTTTATTTAGATTAGGTACTTGCATTTTTGAGTAAAGCACTATACAAGCCTTGGCCCACTATGACTGCTTTGCTGGTCACGCTATGATTGCCTCGAGCTAGCCTAGCTACGCTCTAGGCCTTCCAGCTTGGCCATCATTGCAGCCCTTGCTGTCCTCGCTGTAAAGGCCTCGACCTACGGCCTCGGCCTTTATCTCAGCTCGTTCATCAAGTGCTGCACGCTGACCGCGCTGTGTTGGCCTGGAGCTGCGCTACGCTGCGCTACGCTGCGCTGTCGGCCATCATCAGCGCGACCAGCAAAGTAGTCATTATAGACCGCGGCAGTAATGTACTATAGTTCTGAATTTAAATTATTATACAAGATAAATCTAATAATTGATGTACTTGGAAATTAGCATTCGTTTTTATTCGGAAATGCAATGATTTCCGAGGGACATTAAGAAAATATAAATACTATTATAATAAATATATATACGTTATTGTTACATCATGGAATTTATATTTTTTGCAGATTTTGAAAACTTCGTTGTCTTATTTCGCTTTTCTACGAAGCTTGTAAGCGAGATGCGACAAACTGGAGATATTCGTTATTTTTAATAGCAAATGTTTTATCTAATAGAATTTGTTCTTGCTTTTTACTTGTCACTCTTATCACCCATCAAAATAAATTATTGAAGCACTATTTATTCTTTTATGTTCTCCAAACTTATTTTTTACTCTTAATGCTTTATATTAAGAAAAAAAAAATACAAAACTTATCTTATTTTAGAACATAATAAAGTTTGAGTGAGTTCATAGTTTTTTATTTTTCGAAAAGTACCTACTTTAAACACAATTATTTTTCATCAATCTGCCTTGCTTTTTCTCAACTATATTGGGATCGGCTTCCAGTCTAACCGGATACAGCTGAAGCTGAATACCAGTATTTTACATGGAGCGACTGCCTATCTGACCTTCACAACCCAGTAACTGGTAATACGATACCTCTTGGTAAGACTTGGTTGTCAGACTTTCGGGTTTCTGACGACCCGTAACGACTGTCAAGGACCCACGAATGACAGCCTAGACCAACGACTTAACGTGCTTTTCGAGGTACGGAGGAGTCTCGGTATGTAAAGATGGTCATCCATCCACGGAACACTTCGGCAAGCGTAGCTTAACCTGATGGATCGACCCGTGCGGCTGTTATAACTTAGTCACGAGCTCCTCAACTCTATTATTTTTCATCTGGTATTACTTTACAACGGAAATCTAAACACAATAATTATTTTCGTAGGTACATGACTTTGTTCATGATTTTTCTTTAAGATTCCCGGAAGTTTACCGAGATTTTATGATTGACCCTATTGATTGTTGCCATAAAAAACACGTTTTTTTTTCGGTGTTGAGTTGGATCGATTCTCAATAGCTCACCGTCCGCAAGCGCGTGCCTACGGTGGCCGGGAATCGGCCTGGGATTCGCGACGCCCAGGGCGTCTCCTGCAGCGATTAGGGGCGTGAGGGCGCGAAATTTGCCTCTCCCTCACGCGTTCCGCCTCCTCCTTCGCGAGCATTACTGCTTCATTCTATTCCATTAAAACTGACCTTTAGGCCAGCTCATGTTTTATTACCACTGACGTGCGGCTAACTGTACATACATGATAACCACCGAGAGCGGTGTTAAATATCCCTAGAACTCTATTTGTTAAGAGGAATAAAAATAAAACACGTGTTTTGTTTATTTGCAGGCAAATATTACGATTTATTTAAAAAAAAGAATGGTACACAACATAACATAACATAACATCACGCCTTGTTTCCCCGAAGGGTTGGGCAGAGGTGACCCTGTAGCAGGTACACCCACATTTCGCCAGTTATGTTTTAAGTCCCATGTAATAGGGGGCGAGCCTATTGCCATCAACCGGGTACAAATCCAGACTCCGGGCTGCTACTGAGAAATTCCCGATAGAAAAACCCAATAACACTTTGCCCGACCCGGGAATCGAACCCAGGACCTCATGCTCAGCAGTAGCGCTTGCGACCACTAGACCAACGAGGTAATGGTACACATAATTATGTTATGGATTTAATAGTAAACATTGTTAATTAACAGACAAAAGATTTGCATAAATACTAAGCGATGTTACCTATATAAACTGCTGCACAGCGTTCACAAGCTGTTTAGAAAGGTGAAGTAAGATATCGAAGTTTTCAAGATCTGTAAAAAAATAAATATATTGAAATATGTAACTTATTTACTTTTAAAGTCCAGTCCATTAGTTTTCTCAGTTGCAGCCCGGAGTCTGGATTTGTGCGCGGTTGCTGGCAATAGGCTCTAATATTGGAAAATTGGCACTCAAAATCATATACTTGCCAATATTTCCTTTCCGACTCATTTAACATGGCGACGCGAGCGGCAAGATACGAGGTGGCAAAGTAGAAAGTAAAAAAGAGCACGTCGAAATCAATAAAAAAACCTGTTTTCAAAACACCTGGAAAAAATTCTAGGTAACACCCTTTTTGAGCACCAAGTGACTGTACTATTTTATCGGGGTTGGGAATTTTTGAGAAATCCAGAATTAGGAATTTCCGTTCACTCCAGATTTGAAACAACCGCGTACAGTCAATCGCACATCTGTGGTAACATTTTAGCTTTGAGCTGGCCTAGCATTGTGTTGGCCTTTTAATAGATTAAGAAGCCAACTTATGCTGATTTTGTTATCGCTGACGTTCGGTCTACTACACTTGAAGGCTAATATGATAACTGCAAAATTACCGTAGTCATAGAAGTAACACCAACATCAGCAAGTCCTAATGCCTTCACATGCACAGGTTCCTGTAGATTCATTAGGAAGAAGGCCACTGTTCGCCTGTTCTTCGTGTCCATACTCTCCCACGGTAAACCGTATACGGCGTCTTTTAATCTGTCACTCTAGAATATAAGAAATCACTGTATTTTACTTAAAAGCACACACATGACAGCTGACGGAAAAACATGGTTCAATTTTTTTTTATGTGATAGCTGTATATACGGTGTACGACCCCTTAGGCTGCCTGTCGACTGGAGCTGAGCGAGGCAGCGGATCGGAGAAATGTGCCAATATTAACTAATAGAATCTTAACTCCGCTTCAGAGCTCCGCTGCTATTGGTTAGGCTGCGTATCTACCAGAGATGTGCGAGGCTGCGTAGCAAGGGATGTGTTTGTTAAGAACCAATAGAATTGCTTCATATATACTTTCCACGCTCAAAACTACACAATCCTTCCATACAAACACACAATCTCACATAAAAATACGGTGAAATTTTGTTCAGTTTTAATTTTAAGTTCTGATTTTTTATTTTCTTATTTTTATTTGATTTGTTTTAGTTTTGATTTTGTCTCGGACTTTTTGAAGGTGGGCGTTAATGACTGCGATACAGTATTATACTAATGTAGTTGTTATCGAACACAGAGTTTCTGTAAACTGAGATTTTTGTTTCAATAAATTTTTATATTTTTTTATATTTCGCCGTCTCTGGGGAATAAAATGGTAATGTGCTATTATAGTTTTTGCTATTTTAGTATTATGATAGTTTTAAGTTTATTGCATATTTGATATTTAGAAGTTCGATTACACTTGGTTAATTTTTTTCAGACATTTCCTACGGTTATTGTAGAAATTACGAAATTTTCATGTTTATAGTAATAAATTTAACAATATAATTTATTTGTATGCTTAGTAGACTTATTGCAACGAATAAAATTGTTAGAGACTATTACAATACTTTCGATACCTTACATTTCCAGTAAAATGCTCTTACCATTATATTCGCGGGAAAAATAGACAACCCAATTTGCGTAAAGCTCAATACAATTTTATTCCGGTAACAGACAATTTTAATATCGTTAAGTTTTTTACGATACTTATATTTTATTAAAAATCAAAGAAGGTAATATCGATTACTGTATCCGAAAACTTACATATTTTCTGTAATCGGTTTAACGATTTATGCTGTGATCACTTTAAATACGCAAGACGCATCGCTCTCTTTTGGTATAGGTATTTGCTGATCATAAGCTTGTCTCAAATGCAAATTGATTGATTCAGCTTCTGTTTATATTAAAATATCAGACTCTAAGAAAGTGGAACGAACTTGTGTAAAGTACAATCAACACTATTCTAATTTTTAAAATAATCATTACGTAAAAAATTAAGTTAGATTAAAATTGCTTATTAGTCTTATAGGCTAGATTGTAATTAATTATTAAGAACTAGGTTCTTTTTAATAAAGGATAAAAAAAAAAAAGCTTCTGCTGTAATTGAGGCTGTCACTTTTCGCCCTCGCCTGGGTCTAGTTATTTGTAACTCCGTATCTAGTTCCAAATACTCTTCTTCGAAATTATACTTGAATTGGAGAATATGAGGTTTAAAACGTGATACGTTCACTTCCATTATTTTTGCCCATTTTATTTTGTTTCCGTGAGTGTCTTTCAGCCAGTGTTTCCCAGAAATAAGGTTTCTTATATTATAAAAGTCACACTGCTTCATCTCATGGACCTTATATTTATTTCCAGTCACTTTTGCATTACACAAAGTAAAGCGCTTGTCTGGGTTCGAACCTACGACCTACAACTCGTAAGTCGCGGCCGTTACCACTGGGCCACCATACAACATTATTTCATCACCGCTGCTCTCAAAACGGTGAAGGTAAACATCGTGAGGAAACCGGCATGTCCTAGAACCGAAAATTCGAAGACATGTGACATCTACCAACCCGCACTGGGCCCGCGTGGTGGATTACGGCCCACTCCCTCTCACAGAGAGGAGGCCTGTGTCCCAGCAGTGAGAACATTTATAGGCTGATGATGATGATGATGATTTTTGCATTCATGATGATGCTGTAAACTTGGTCAGGAGTATATAATATCATCATCATCGGCATCTTGGGCCTCCTACTAGGCTGTAAATATGTGTTTTAATAAGGTGACACCGGCGTCAGAACCATATTGCTGATCGTGTAAGATTTGGTTGGTATTAAAATGATTAAGCATTTGATTGAGCATTACCTTTTCAAACACCTTGCTGAATACTGGCAGCACTGGTCTATAATAATTATTGGTGTTTTTATTGTCTTCAGATTTAAATAGTGGTATAACCTTACTGTATTTTATAAAATCTGGGAAGACTCCTTGATCCACACACAAATGAAATATTGAAGCTAGGGAAAGTGCTATAGTCTCGATTATGGATGTACGAACTTTGATGGATAATCTCACATACATAAATAGCCTGTCAAAATCATCTCTCCTTTGGCTTTTCCGTAGACGGGTAGGAAGTAGCAGAGTTAGTCGACTTTTGTCGCTGACCGAAGGCACGTACAATTTTATTATACTTACAAAAATAACAGTGGTCATAAGGAGAGAAATATACAAATGTCCAAGCTCAAAGAAAGTCATCGATTTTTGGTGTAACATGACATACGTGACTCCGCCAACAGCGGTTATCAAACACAGAATCATGTGAATAGACCTCTGGATGGTCACCCAGATCTTCCTTTTCTGTAAAGCTCCAGTGTCAAGCGGGTCGAGTATTTTGAGGGTCCAAGAGCTTATGATTGATAACAAGTGACGTAATATAATCAGGTAGGCATAGTCGGCTGGTGAGGTGATCTCACTGAAAAGTAAATTAAAGGAACATTATTAGGTCCACCTTAAGATTTGCCACAGAGCACGAAAGTGCCTCGCCGGCCGCTGCTGCACTCTTCTTAAAAACCAAGCGTGTCACCGTTTACTCGCACTGTGACGTAAATGACGAGTGGGCACTCAATGGCTTTGTCGGGTCCGAGAAGTTGTGCGTTCAACGCACTTTCGACGTTATGAATTTAATTAGAACTGCCATCTTTAGACGATGCCGCGGCGTACAGTGGATCAAAAAGGCTCTCGAAGATACAGGAGCTTTAATTTTAAAGTGTATGTTTCTTGCACACGGTTATGTAACTACATACATACATAAATACATAAACTCACGCCTTCTTCCCATGGAGGTAGGCAGAAACTACAGAACGCCACCTGCTACGATCCTTACATAGTCCTTTTGCCTCGTTTACGTTCATACATCTGGTCATACACGCACGCCGGTTGCGAGTACTACGCACCTGGCCTTTCTGAAGAACATCACCAATAAGGTCAGTATATGTCCTCCTAGGGCGTCCCCGCCCGGCCTTTCCCTTTACATCAGCCACTACGTAACACCCACTATGTAACTACTTATTTATTTATGATTTTTGACATACTTCACATAACGAGAATTTCTTTTTTTTTATAATTACATAACCGTATGTAAGGATATAATGATTATTCTCTCCGTTCCGGAGATGTAAGCATTAGCTCCATATAATTTTTTTACAAAAAAAAATAAGTTACCAATTTGCCTACTAGATTGTATCCTATGATATATTTACGCATGATATTGACTATTAGAAGCCATTTCAAGCAAAAACCGAAACATTAAAATTAAAGCTGCTATGTCTTCGAAAGCCTTTTTTTGATTCACAGTGCGGCGCAGGGATTACGTGCTCTGTGAGATTTGCGCTGGTTTTGCCACATCTTGAAATAAGTTCCCCGTAATTATAAACATTTGTTTTTAACCGACTTCCAAAAGGAGGAGGTTCTCAATTAGACTGTATGTTTTTTTTTTTGTATGTTTGTTACGCGATTACTCCGTCAATTATGAATTGATATTGACGATTCTTTTTTTGTTTGGTAGATCATACTTCAGAGGTGGTCCCATATAAATTTTATTAACTTTACTTGGGTAGTTTTTGAGTTAGCTTCAATAATACGTATTTTTACCTAACTTAGTATGTGGATGATATTATGATATGTCACTGTTATTTACATAGCAGGTAGTGGTATTCGAATTTGTGTGGGGTAGGTATCACAACAAAAAAGGGAAAAATAAAAACTTTTTACAAAAAAAAACAACCGACTTCAAAAAAAACACTACAAAGTGAAAAATAACTTTAATTTCGGAAGTCGGTGACAAAGAACGAAAATTCAAAACCAAAGACACCGACTTCCGAAAATAAAGTTATTTTTCACTTTGTAGTGTTTTTTTTGAAGTCGGTTGTTTTTTTTTGTAAAAAGTTTTTTGATGTATTATAACATGTTATTCGTCTCGTTCAAATCCAGGAATATGCAGATGGTTTTGCATGGTGGACAGGAAAGAACATGAGGCATGTCCTGTGAGGGGGCTCCACACTGGCACTGTGTTTGAAAAGGGTCGATGAGATCCCATATAGCCAGATTAGCTTGGCTTAGGTTTTGATTAGTTCGCACGTAAAAAAGTTTATTTCAGAAATCTCCACTAGTTAAAAGGTTAGGTTACATTAGCTGTGATCCCCTTACATACGAGCCGAGCGAGCGAAGCGAGGGGTGCCACGACATCGGCCGGCGAGTGACAAAAACGACTAGAATATTAGAAAAAAAGGCTGAGTTTATTTAACTAGTGGGGATTTCTGGAAAAAAAAAACAATCCCCACTGGTGGGGATTTGTCGGGGGGATTTCTGGAATAAACCACGTAAAAGTATGCAAAATTAATTATAGCAATAAAACTTACTCTTGAGGCTCATAGTCAAGGAAAAAATCACGTAAACTTGTAGACATTTTAGCCAAAACTTTGTTTTCATTTCTTGATGGGCCTGCACTTGATCTCGAACTCACCTGATGAAAAGCGATAGGTGAGGTCTACGTTGGAACAAGTGCCCAAACTGCCTGCAACTCTATGAAAACGAATGCAACGAACTTTCAGCTTATATACTTAAACTGAAATCCAATAATCCATACTTCCATACTTATATAAAAAATCGGAAACTGTCTGTCTATCTGTTACCTTTCACGCCATAACTGCGGAACGGATGAAAGGAGAATGGCCAAAAAAAAACCCAGGCCCGGCGCAAAAGTTTTATATCTCAGATTTTTAATTTGAATTTGTATAGTTATTCTCAGTTGTCATCATTGCTGAATTCAGTAACTAACATATATTTTATTTGTCCATTGTAGTTGCTTAGCTGGCACTCAAGGCAAAAAATGTTTTTTTTTTTTTGTACCTATTTGTCATTATTTCTTATGATTATCGTATTAGGA
This sequence comes from Agrochola lychnidis, assembly GCA_963680765.1. Lineage (NCBI taxonomy): Eukaryota > Metazoa > Arthropoda > Insecta > Lepidoptera > Noctuidae > Agrochola > Agrochola lychnidis. Next base: position 8,139,300 of record OY796855.1, on the reverse strand, counting down.
AAGCCTGCAGAAAGTTAAAAGTACTGGTATTAGTAGGTAGGTACTTAAATATAAAAAGTAACATTGTAATTATGATATCATTATTATCGGTTACTATGCTTAACGATAACGATGGCTGTTGTAATACCATTGTAAAACTTTTTTAAATAATGTTTACTCATATATAATCAAGTACATTACTTTTGTTTTCTTAAATGTATGTATATATTTGAGTACTAATACCAGTATTTTTACTTTCTACTGTCCTTCTATATAATAATTATTAGAAAAAAAAAACTTTAAAAATTATTGACAGCTAAAAAAAAAAAATTGCCTTGAACGTCTACGCGACTTTAATGGGCAAAAAAAAATTTTAGCTACTGGATTCGGCAATGATGACAACTGAGAGAGAATAACAATATTAATTTTAATCTGAAATCTAAGATACAATTTTTTTGCGCCGGACCTGGGTTTTTTTGTATGGGCCGTGGCCATTCTCCTTTGGCGCAAGGATAGATGATGTTTGGATATAAGATACTTTTTGTCCCGGTAGTTCCCGGTTTCCGGAAATAATGTCAGACCTCCACGCGAGTGAAGCTGCGGGCAAAAGCTAGTTATTTCATAAGGCTTGAGACACATATGATAAAGATTTACAAGTAGCGCTTGCAATAAAGTAGCATAATGCTTGAAAGATTGGTGATTGGTGAGTCCTTTTTGTTTATTAACTCAAAAAACCTGCTTCTTATCCACTTGTAATCAGTCGAACCTGGATAAGCGAGAGTTCAAGGGACTGCAGTATGTTTTTCGCTTATGGAGGTTTCTCGGTAACTCGAGTTTCTAGCTTATAGAGGTACAGGAGCGCCCTTTCTCACTTATAGAGGTTGAGGTTGGTTGGGAAAGGTAGAGAAGAAAAAAACAATGTTATTTCCACGAAATTTAAGAATGAGTCAATAAATAGCAGATGTTAAATTACACTCGACTGTCGCTTATAGAGGTACAGGAGGGGCTTTTCTCACTTATAGAGGTTGAGGCTGGTTAGGAAAGGTAGAGAGGAAAAAATACAATGTTATTTCCACGAAATTTAAGAATGAGTCAATAAATAGCAGATGTTAAATTACACTCGACTGTCGCCAGGAGGGGCTTTTCTCACTTATAGAGGTTGAGGCTGGTTAGGAAAGGTAGAGAGGAAAAAATACAATGTTATTTCCACGAAATTTAAGAATGAGTCAATAAATAGCAGATGTTAAATTACACTCGACTGTCGCTTATAGAGGTACAGGAGGGGCTTTTCTCACTTATAGAGGTTGAGGCTGGTTAGGAAAGGTAGAGAGGAAAAAATACAATATTATTTCCACGAAATTTAAGAATGAGTCATAAAAAGCAGATGTTAAATTACACTAGACTGTCACTTATAGAGGTACAGGCAAGTAGCAGTCTCAAATATAGAGGTCCACCAGTGTAAACACTAAAGGTACTTTTATTCTATGGCTGCCTTGTTTTGTAGTTTTCAATAGATGATAATTTTCGGGTTTCAGTAAGATTTTTCAAGAAAATCTGTAGTCTTATTTGGGTATTTTTGACTAGGTAAAATAACACCAAGAGTTTTGACAAAAGATTTTATTAAGAGGATTGCAGGAACTGACAATAAAACCCTATATAAAAACAGCTATAAGATGAGCCGCTGACCTCAATATGGCTCTACCCTAACAGTATTCACAGGTATTCATTATAATAACACATTACAGTTCTCATGTCTGAACTTGCTTGATCCTGTAATCATTCATTAAATTATTAACATTGCACTTGTCAAGATTTTTGACAGCTATTTATTATCATATATTATTATTACCTACGGACACCTTTTATTGCTTCGTTGTACGGAAAATGTTTTTCATCTTTGTTTCGAAAAATGCAAACGTAGAGTTTTTATTACTCTACCTACATTACTTAGTTTAAAAAATAAGATCGTTTAATACTAACTCTTTAACACGAAGTAGTTACAAATTGTAGTACTACCTAATTGAGATTTTTGTAAAAAAAAAACATGTGTGCAATTCACACGTGGTAGAAGTGAAACCTTAAAAAATTTTGGCTTCAAGAAAATGAAAAAGGAAATCATGTATGACAGAATTGTTTCTCTTTAAAAGTTCTAAAAAAAAGTCCGCAACAGCATACATCACGCTTTTATCAGTAAAAGTGGAACTTTAAGTAAAAGTACTGGGTCTTATAATCTTATTCCCCCTCATAACTTGCCTAGCCTTGCACATCATAAATATGCGCGCAGTACTTGATCATTATTTTGCTGCGATGTTATTTTAAAACTGCTATATCTCCTAAGATATTTATTCATTGAAATCGAATGATGTTAAGGGCAATTTTGTTTTAAATTAAATATTTGTGATGAATAATGTATTTATTAGGATATGGATTAATATCATGTTTATAAAAACACCTTCGCAAATAGTGCATTATTTTAGAACAAATTTGGTTAGCATAAAAAAGGTTATAGTGAGCCAACCTTAAAAGATAGACATATGCTGTCGCAGACTTTTATTTAGAACTTTTAAAGGGGAACAATTCTGTCATACATGATTTTTGCGAAACTTTAACCGTTTACGCAGCGTACGCAGCGGAAGCTCTCAAAAGGAAAAATAAAACCCGGGGATTTTGAAACATTCTTCGTTGGTGCTCCGCTCCTATTAGTCTTAGCGTGATGATATAGAGCCTATAGCGTTCCTCAATAAATGGATAGCCCATTTATAACACTGAAATATTTTTTTAAATCGGACTAGCAGTTCCTGAGATTAGCGCGTTCAAGCAAAGAAACAAATTCTTCAGCTTCAGAGAACCACGAACATAAGAAACACTGTATAATGCTTCCTATCTCATTTTCTTCCACGTTAAATCTTATGAATTTATGTCTGTCTCCTTTTACTGTCACTTTTTCGTTTCATCGACTTTCAAATCACAACGATGCTAAAGAAGTTTTCACTTCAACAAATGCTTCCAACGTTCCTTTCAGTATTACTAGGAAAGTAAAAACTGCAAAAACGATTTAATTTTTGTGAAATGCTTCACTTTATAGGAAAACTCAAATTTCTTCAGTCAGGTCAGGTTGTATGTTAATCAAAATATGATTCGCGACTGTCGCGGCCAATTCTAACTTAAGGAGTTGTATAATTTTAATGATTTATAATTCTGTAAATTAACAAATAAATTAATTCTGTAATTACGGTGGTAAATCATGACTTGAATCAACATACAACCTGACACTGACCTGTAAATTAGAAAACAACGTAAGGAAATTTGAATTTCGAGAGCTACCTACCCTTAAAGAAAATCTACCTATCTTCTGAGGCAATGAACAGCTCCGTACGCTCTTGAGCTTCCTGTGTTCTAGAGAACAGCTCGATGTATACGTAATGTGGTTGGCAGCTGTTATCGAAGGCACATCGTAATTACTGCAAAGCCTCATCCCAAGAATTGAAAGTGGCCTTCACACCTTGCCACCACGTAGCTGCGTTATGTGTAAGCAGCATTGACAGACCACGTAAACAATTAGCTTCATTTACATTAGCGTAGTCCTTGTATGCCTCTACAGCATCTATGAATCCGTCGAGAGACTTGGTGGTCGTTCCGCTGTAACAGGCCTTGCACGAAGCGAAGTTACCTGATGCAGGTTGAGTGGACGATGACGACGGCATGTGTGTGGCCAGTATGATGCCGTTATTCGCCGCGGGCGAACAAGTTGGCGACCGAGCTTCGAGGACTAAAATGAGGAGCCGTTCGAAGTTATTGGCTTGTGCCTGCTGAAGAGACAACATCATGGCGGACGGCGGTGCGCCCGCTGCCATCGAGTCAGTACAGTTCCATATAAAACTATGCATTTGATCGCGCCATTGTCGCCGCCACCCCGTTGCCCGCTGCCGCCGAGAATACAGCCTTAGGCCAGCTCATGTTTTGTTACCACTGATGTGCGGCTTGAGAGGGCTATGCTTGAAGTTTCCCTACGTGATCGAATCAGAAATGAAGAGATCCGCAGGAGAACCTAGGTAACCGACATAGCCCGAAGAATTGCCAAACTTAAGTGGCAATGGGCAGGGCACATTGCTCGCAGAACGGGTGGCCGATGGGGTCGAAAGGTTTTGGAGTGGCGACCACGTACTGGAAGATGTAGCGTTGGAAGGCCTCCCACGAGATGGACCGATGACCTTGTGAAGGCCGCAGGAATCCGCTGGATGCGGAAAGCACAGAATCGGTCAAAGTGGCGGTGCTTGGGGGAGGCCTATGTCCAGCAGTGGGATGTCTTTCGGCTGAAATGATGATGATGATGATCTGCGGCTTACTGTACACACATGATAACCACCAAGAGCGGTATCAAATATCCCCGGATCTCTATTTGTTAGCAGGAATAAAAATAAAACACATGTTTCGTATATTTGCAGGCTTCCAAATATTACAATTTATTTAAAACAAAGAATAGTAAACATATGTTATAGATAAATTAATCGTAAACATTGCTTTTTAGCAGACAAAAGATTTACATAAATATTAAACGGTGATATGCATTCACATGCTGTTTAGAATTAAGGTGAAGTAAGATATCGAAGTTTTCAAGATCTGTAAAAAAAAAAAATGTTATGAAAATATAGAACTTATTAGTTTTATAGTCCAATTCATTGGTTTTCTCAGTAGCTGCCCGGAGTCTGGATTTGTGCCCGGTTGATGGCAATAGGCTCGCCCAATACATGGGACTTAAACATAACTGGCGAAATGTGGGTGTACTATAGGTACACCTCTGCCTAACCCTTCGGGAAATACAGGCGTGATGTTATGTCATGTAGTCAAGTTATTTGATAGTTTTACCTGGAAAGATGTCCGGGATTTTTTAAAATTGGTGATTATATTGATTTCGACGTGCTCTTTTCGAATTTTTACTTTGGCACCTCATATCTTTGCCACTCGCGCAGTCATATCGGAAAAATAGCGCTCAAAAACATGTATTTGACAGTATCTTCTTTTCGATTCATGTGGCAAGGTGACGCGAGTGGCAAAGATGACAAAGTGAAAATACAAAAAGAGCATGTCGAAATCAATAAAATCAACAACTTTCAAGACTCCCGGCAAACTTTCCAGGTAAATCCTTTTTATAAAAGGGGCTGGGAATTTTTGAAAAATCCAGAATTAGCAATTTCTGTTCAATCGAGATTTGAAACACCCGCGTACGTGGTAACACTTAAGAGGGCACCGAGCTTTTTATACACACAAACATATTTTAATTAAGCTTGTTTGAAGTAGTAAACAATTAAATTAAAATCTAGGGAAATATATTGGTTTATTGGGGATATAATACTAGACATTGTGCGTGGTGAAAATACGATTTGATAAAGTTGGCTCGACAGAAAAAATTTACAAAGTCGAGTAATCGAGTAATTTTTTCCTCTGTTTTGCTACATTTTTATAAAAATACTAGCTGACCCGGCAAACGTTGTTTTATCATATAAATGCTTAGGGTGGACCACCCTTATTACTTATGGGTATTTAAAATAGATTACGACCTATTTTCAGACCTACCGAATATACATATAAAATTTCATAAAAATTGATCAAGCTGTTTCAGAGGAGTATGGCAACTAACATTGTGACACGAGAATTTTATAAATATAGAAGTAAATTGATGTTATGATTCATTTACTAAAATAAAGTTCAAAGATGACTGGAGCGTTTACGCGCGTTAGTTTTTTATAAGAGCAATATGATAAAAATAACAACGAAAAACATTGAAAAAGTGCAAAAGTGTGGTTATATTCTTTACTCTTTACACGTAAAGAAAAAGACAGAGATAAAAGGCAAATGGTCGGTACGCTCTTAAGCCTAGCGTAGTACAGCCTTTCAATAGATTAAGAGGCCAATTTACGCTGGTTTTGTTACCACTGACGTTCTGCCTACTGCCGTAAGGCTAATTATGATAACTGCAAAATTATACTACCGCTGCCATAGTAGTAACGCCAACATCAGCAAGTCCTAATGCCTTCACATGCACAGGTTCCTGCACATTCATTAGGAAGAAGGCCACTGTTCGCCTGTTCTTCGTGTCCATGCTCTCCCACGGTAAACCGTATACAGCGTGTTTCAATCGGTCACTCTGTCAAAAATATCAGAAACCACGGTATTTCACTAAAAATAAATTGTTATAACCTACAAGATATCAGCTGACCGGACAGACGTTGCCCTGTTTCCTAGAACTCGATCGCAGCGTCACCTACCGGGTCCAGTTGTTAATCTAAACCATCCAAAAACTCAAATACACAAAATTTCGTCAAAATCGGTCCAGCCGTTTAGGAGGAGTTCAGTGACATACAGATGTACGGAAGAATTGTATACAGAGTATGGCGTAAATGGTAGTCAAACGTAAAGGGGTCGATACACTGTACATACATACAGCTATCACATACAACAATTTGAACCATTTTTTCAATATTTAGAAAATTATTTTTACAAATTATTTTTGAAAAATTTATATCTTGTTTTACTAATTTGGCTGTAATTTCTATAAATTACATAACTTTGATTTTTGATTACAACTGTAGAATACATGTGCTATCACACGCAAATAACATTTTAAAATTCCTTTTAAAGTTACTAAAGAAAAAATATGTTTGGTTCAAGACTAAATTTGAAACTCCAATTTAAATGACATAATGTTTTTTTTTTAATCCAGCTCCTTTTTAATAGAAATGCCTATAACTTTTGTTTAAATAATGGAATCAGATATTGTTATACTATTTTAGAATCTGCAATAATGGGAAAAGTTTTGAAATTAATGGGCCTGTGTAGTACATTTTTTATACACCTTTCGCACCTACCCCAAGTCACATAATTTTCTAGAGCTTTGAGTTGAATATTGAAAAAAACACATATTTTTTTTTTAGTATTACGTTTGAAATATTATGTGCATGTGATAGCGATATAATTTAGTTTTTGTTTGTAGCTATGGAATACATGTGTATGGACAGTTATACATAAAAACAAGATTAAAAAAAGTGATTTATATGTTATTAAAGCAAAGTTAGTAAAGCAGGCTGAGTTTTTTTTTTAATAAAAAATATTCTGATACCTATGGAAAAAAAGGTTCAAATTGTGGTATGTGATAGCTGAATATGCGGTGTATCGACCCCTTAACGAAATAGCACACATATCGACTCGGAAAGGGATCGTCACCGTATCAACTCGAGCCAGTCAGTATTCTTTGTATGAAACTCCCTACTGCAACGCACACTAATCGGAATCGTAACGTAATCGCCTCGCCTCGGGACAAGCTCACGAACTGCGGCGATATGATGACGACCCCTTTCCGAGTTGATATGTGTACCTTAAACGTTAGACCACTATATATGCCACAGCCTGTATATAAAGATAACCAATTAAGTTTTATTTGTCAAGGGTCGCAAGTGACTCCTTAGGGTCTTCATGCAACAAAATATTATTAGGGTTTTCAATTACAAACTGAGTAACCCGGAGTCTGAATTTGTGCCCGGTTGATGGCGATAGGCTGGCCCGTATCGCATGGGACTTTATGTTTATGATTCAAGTAGATTATAAAATGGATTTCTTACAATGCTGCCAATAAGTTCGAAGACGATCGACATCTGTATAAGTTGTTGGAACAAGATAACTGTGAGCGGTAAATAACGGACCAAAGCCGCAGCAGTCTGTAAATAAAAACAAATAATATCATAATAATTTTCATTACGACGACAATGTATTTAAATGGTAAGATACTACGGCGTTCAATAAAAAGTGAAAATGAGTATGTTACAAGTAATTTTTATAAAAATTTTAAGCTATTGCATAGCTTTTATCGCGGGCTTTGAGCGCGGCGACCGAATCAAGAAATTCCGTAACGAAAAAAACCTAACATCCCCCACTCCGCCTACCATGTAATGACGGTTCCCATGACAACGTGATGTTGTCATGGGAACGTAATTTTTGTTTTATGTCATCACGTCATCATCCCAAGTGTAGCGTTGACAAATAGGAAGTATGGAGGTTACAAATGCTATGCAATAGTTTTACCGCGGCAGTCTCCGAGTGCCACACGTTTTTAGGATTCCGTAGTAAACAAGGAACCCTTATAGTTTCGTCATGTCCGTCTGTCTGTCTGTCTGTCCGCGGTCTAGCTCCGAGACCCTTAGTACTAGAAAATTGTAATTTAGCATAGGTATACATATTAATTACGCCGACAAAGTGGTAAAACAAAATTATGAAAAACATTTTTTTTTAGGGTAGGTACCCTAAAAAAAAATGTTTTTCATGTCTCATACACGTAAAGTGGTAACGTTTATTTTTTTATTTTTTTACCCCATGGTGAGGGGTATCATTGGAAAGGTCCTTCAAAAATATTGTGAGTTTGTGAAAACCATTTTTGGATTCAGGGATTCGTTTGCGAAATATTATGCTTTAAAGTGCAAATTTTTGTTAGAGTCAAGTGTCCCCCCCCCCCTGCTGGCTAAATCGTTAATTTCGGGTATGTGAAAAAAATCACAACTGTAGCTTATATAACGAAATTAAAAGGAAAACTATCACAGCTAAGTAGGCTCTACAGGTTAACGAGTAATAATCGACCAATTTAACTTTGCAGTTGCAAAAACATGTTTTCCCATACATTCCGTATGGGAGAACATATTTTTCAACTACAAAGTTAAGTTTGTTTTTGGAATAAATTCATCCTAACTACGGAACCCTTCATTGTGCGTGGTCCGACACGCACTTGGCCGGTTTTTGTTTGAAAGGGTATACTTTCAAGTTGGTCCCATAGTCATTTGGTCACGATCTGATGATGGGATCTTGGAGAAATCGAGGGAACTCTTCAAATATTAAAGGCACATCTATAGCGATTTGGGTATTTTTGATGAGCAGTTGACATGAGGCATAACTTAGATAAATTACAAACCAACCCCCTAAAAAGTGAAAAAAAAACTTTTTTACAAAAAACACAACCGACTTCCAAACTACAAAGTGAAAAATAACTTTAATTTTGGAAGTCGGTGTCAAAAAACTAAAATACTGATCTGATCCAAAGACACCGAATTCCGAAATTAAAGTTATTTTTCACTTTGTAGTTTGGAAGTCGGTTGTGTTTTTTGTAAAAAAGTTTTTTTATCTAAAAGGTTCTTGCTACAACCTACCGCCAACAAATGACTTCTTTATTTAAAAACAAAAGATTTTTATATTTTTAGGTATATACCTAGCAGCTATTCCAGCTTTACCGGCCAGTATTTACTTTTAATACTTCCAAAGAGTTTGTACCCTCATTCTCATTATTTATTGAGCGCCCCTAGTAGTATTTGGGGAGCTTTCAATAAAATTTTCTAAGTTGTCACATAAACCTATGTATGTCATTTTATGAATTTAATTGGCTTTTTACGTTCAAAAGTGCCTTGTAGCGGCCTACTTGAAATAAATGATTTGACTTTTTGTGAATGATTGACAAATTTAGTCTTGGAAAAAATCTTAAGTAAAATCACACAACAATAACAAACATTACCCTAAACATAATTATATACAAACCACCAGGTACTGACCATTTGTGAGCACTCCACAAGCAGTAAACACCCGCTTGCTTGATGGAACCCGTAATAAACGAACAACATTGGCCCAAACACATCGGACATTTTGTCTGTAAACCTAAAGTCAAAGAAAAAACATGTTATTTTGAGAAAATAGAGCTTGAGGAGTAGTAGTTTGTCAAAGTAAATTCCAGCATAGAACCTATTTCTGCCACCAAACCACATTGACGTGTTTTATTTTAAACTAGCCATCCAACTTGCTTAGTATGGGTGCAATGGCGACAAGTCTTAAATCGCGATTTCTGTGCTAAATCACACTAATATTATAAAAGCGAAAAGTTTGTGAGTGTGTGTGTGTGTGTGTATGTTTGTCTCTTCTTCACGCAAAAACGATTGACCGGATTTGGATAAAATTTGGTACACAGATAGTTTATAGCCTGGATTAACACATAGGATATTTTTTATCCCGATATTCCCACAGGATCAAGACTTAAGCGGGTGAAACTGCGGGGCGCAGCTAGTGTTATATACTGGAAATTAATTAATTAATAAATTAATTAATAATAGTACAGGAAATTAACAATTAATATTTAACAGCAGTTAAATATTAATCAATTTATATTTTTATTAAAACTTTATGTACATGTAAAAAAAATACTGTACAAAGGCGGACTTATTGCTTGAGGCATTTTCTACCAGTTCATCTTAATGCAGAGACAAAACATGGCAGGTGTAACATAATTGATAGATAACTCGAAAAAAATGGTGGCCTAATGTTCGTTGCAACTCTAATACAGATCATCAAACTGAACAAATTTCTTCATGGGACCAACATAGTCATCGAGAAAAAAATTATCACCTGTCTCGTATAATACCTACTCAACCCAAATGTATGAATGGCTTATTATTTTTTCTCGATGACTATTGTTGGTCCCATGGAGAAACATTTTTGACCACACCTTTCCGATACATCCAGTAGATATAGAAAATACGGTTGTAGAAGGTGTTTTATCAAGTTTGGGATATAATTTACGAAATCATCTACTACCAAAACATCTCCCTTAAATATTGAGATTCATGAGAGTCTGCGAACGGTTGTAGAGTACCTATCATCACTATCAACAACCTTTAGTTGTTCACTGCTGGATATAGGCCTCTCCAATTGCACACCATTTAAATCGATTCTCGGCTACTCTCATTCATGCAGCCTCAAAGCATCTTCCCTCCGTTGGCTGCTATGCAGCCTTCACTCTTCGTCTGTATCGTACCCTTAAATTTTACCATACCTTTCTGATACATCCTATATACACATAGTATAAAGTCACTTTTCGTGTCTACCTTTATGACCGGTTAGATGTAACCTACGCAACGGATTTTGATGCGGTTTTCAATATCGTTTAGAGCTTTTATTGCGAAAATTCTATATTTATAATACTATTTAAACGAGCAATATTTGTATAAATAATATATTTGTAATCACGTTCTCGAAAACGGCTCTAACGATTTCTATGAGTTGCAATATAGGGGTTTACGGGGGTGAAAAATTGATCTAGCTAGGTTTCATATCTGGAAAAATTCGTTTTCTCTTTCTATATTCGAATTTTAACAGTCCCGGGAATGTGAAACAACGTTGGTATACCTGGATGATATGTTTATCTATTCACCCAAGCAGAGCTCGGTCACCAGGTCTCGTGAAGAGCTCGGTCGATGAGGTCTTCACTCAAAAATTCGTCTAACCCAAACTGTGATCAGTACTACGCTTAATATTGTAGACTTATTCTTTAGGCTATCGTAAATATTTGGGTCAAAGTCAAAGTCGACATTGATTTTACATTTTGTGATTACTTGAACTCACACACTGACTTGTTAGTATTACTTGTAAAAAGTTTAGGAATATCGTATATCTTTACAATGCTTGTAAATATGTGGGCACCATTGTATCCATCACATAATTAATTTATCCGTCATTGCTTCATTTTTAATTCTTTTTATCTACTACCTACTGTGGTATAGTAATCTTATTCTAGGTGCATCGTCTTCATATATAATTTGTATAATTAATGTATACAAAAACTATGTAAATAAAATAACTATTTTAAAATATTGTAAAACATTTTAAAAGAGTAACGGTGGAGTTTCTTGCCCATTCTTCTCCATACGAAAACTACCTTTTGGAAGGGGCAACTAGAATCAATTATATTTATTGTAAATTTTGACGTTCTAAAGTACCTTTATGTGCCTAATTGAAATAAATTATTTGACTTTATCGTAACTATTTGGGTATATCACCAATTGTGTCATACTATGTAAAACTTCTTCATTTATTGAATTAACTTAAATGGTGTACATAATAGTGATGTGCCGAATCCTTAAAAAATGTGATTTGCGGATACGGATGCGGATACGGATCATAAGGATCTAGATCCGCGAATACGGATACGGATCTCAACTTTCTTTAGGTTCGGCAGGAATTATTTATGATCCACATCGTAACTGACTTTTGGGAGACAAAGCTGCCAAGTTACTCTTTTTGAAATACAATTTACCATTACTCAATATTAATTATAACGTATATTTTTTAAGTTCTTGAAAACACCATAGTTTTAATTGATGTGTTAACTCACATAATTATTTCAAGTAGCATAGCACAAATATTAGAGGTTTGATCTCACTACAAAGATAGTTTAATTCCTACCTTATATTATAACTTAATTTACTGATACTTACTCTACTTGAATTATAATAAATATGTTTTTTTTTTACTAATTTTGGATTGAAGTTAACAGTATTTCATTGCTACATATCTTTAAAATTTCATTTACGTAATGAAATGTATTAATACAAAAGATCCGTTCAAGATCCGCCAAAAAGTAACGGTTACGGATATAGATCTTTTTTCTCCCTCATATATCCGCGGATACGGATACGGATACGGATATCCGACACATCACTAGTAAATAATAAAGACACCTACAGGGTCAAATGAATAGCTAATGAAACTTCGTGGGTGGGTATCGCTATTTGAAACTGAAAAACGAAAAAAAGAATTGTGATAATGTTTTCTAGGGTCATCAACCGCAAGTATTGTAAAATTACTTGACATGTAAGTTAAAAAAATATTTTTTTTTGTGTATACACACACAGATGTGATGGATAAACCAACAAAAAAAAAACTAATTTTCTAAAGTCATTCGGCATTTTGTCGTCATTGATTGATTTTGTTGATTGTAACAAGACATGAGGTCGATAACCCCAAATAATATATAATTTTTTTGTTTATTTCTTGTTTACAGAGGAAAAATAAATATAGGAACAAATTATTGGGCATCAAAAAATTTATCCGCATCGCTGTCAGTGGGAAAAGTGCCCAAAAGGCTTGCAGCATTGCCACGTTGTATGACAATGCTAATTCTTTGACCTAAAAATTGGCCAACCCTCTGGTCACTTGATGAGTCGACTAACCGCTTGGCGATATTCTGGAATACTCGATAAGCACTCGGACTCCACGGCCCTAGTGTTTCAACCCCAAACGGCTCAAAAATATAGCTAGGTACCAGTAAGGTTGTTATATTTGCGCCGTTTGAGGTTTTCTGCACCTGCATCAACCACCCCAGCACAACTCGCCGTGCTAGGATTTTTTTTCCTCTGTATACTTGTACATAATTTATATATATTAGTGTTATTTTTTGTTTAGCGTGTCTGTATAATTTCGCTACTTAATTTAATTATAAAAAAAATCTCAACTTACTTGACAATATTTCGATGATATTCAATCAATTCACTTAGTTGAATACTAACACTTTTCAGCTCATTGGGAGAAAACATTTCACTTGTAAGAGTTTCGTTCCTGTCTTCTAACATGAAGGTTGTCTTAGATGAGGGCCTCGCGAAGTGGTCGAGATTGTAAAGTAATATCTTGAAATGACCCCAGAGGTGAAACACCATAAGAGACAAAAAGCAATCGTGCACGCAGATCCAAGACGAACACAAGTACGAGATGATCCTGCAATAAAAAATGATGATATCAAGACTCGCCTAAAATGAATAATGATATCAAGGCCGCTATTATACGGGTCAGATAAAATGAAAAGAAAAGGCTAAATAAACAAAAACGTTAAGACTGATGCGGCGTTGGTATATTTACAGGAACCATCTCATGCACCATTTCTCCCACCTATAACTACTCACTGTGTTGGATCATTAAGTTCCCTTCAAAATGGTTGAGCTAAATGGTGCTGATCCATGCGTCATGTTCGTGAACGGGCGCCGTCAGTAGGGACTGGTCATCTCTTAGCTGCCACGGTTTATTTTAATTTATTTAAATTTTTGAATAGTAATATATTTTTATTATGGACGCTTTTAACGTGCACGCCTTTCTACATTAGTTCAACACGAATGATGGAACCAATATTTTGTAACAATATTTTGATTTAAAAGAGTGTCCGTGAAGTTTCTTGCCCGTTTTTCTCCATAGGTACCTACTACGCTTTGGAATGGGCAACTAGCTTCATTTTTCTGACTGACCGATCCATTGACAATTCAAAAGTACCTGTAATTGGTTTATTTGAAATAAATGCTTTGAGTTTGAGTTTGAGATTTGAGTTCACCCAGTAGAGCTAGACATATGAAATTAATTGAATTTGTTGCTTTATATGTACGGTCCGATGACCTAAAAATTTCTCAAAATGGATTATTCTAACAACTCAGACTGCTGTGGTCTTCTGCTGATATCTCTCAAGCTGCGCCACAACACCCGATTCTTCATTCGCATCTAGTCTGTTGCAATGTGTGTGGTAAAGTACACGGTTATGATAGATCGACGATATCTTTGTAACTTAAAACATCTAGGTTAAATTTATTACTATTGTAATATTTTTCAATTTACTTACCAATGCAAAATGTTATCAATAATATACCATTTCAAATCTGTCGAGACAGGGAGAGGGTTAGAGTAATAAAGAGCGTGTTCATATGTGGCGTTTCCTTTCAATCCGCCTTTAGCATAGTTCCCAGAAAAATAATTATTGAACATGGGAGTAATGTTGAAAAGAGAAAGGCCAATTATCATTTGAGAAGTGAGATATAATGTGAATAAGTGAGAGATCCGATGAACTTGCTTGTGTGTCTGGAACAAAAATACAGAATAGTAATGACAATTACTACAGTCACATAGGGCTGTGTTTTTTTTATTGTGAGATTGTAGGTAGATAATATATGGTTAGTTAGATAGTATTTCAGGTTATCTAAAATACATACATCTTTTATGGGGTACTGTGTTAAATGTTACAACAAAATACCTTGTGACATATTGCAATTAAATGAAAGAAAATTTAAAACTCATATAAAAAGTACACTTTGTAAACAAGCATATTACAAATTAGAGGATTATATCAAAGATAAGAGTGCTTGGAAACATGCTGGTCCTGCTCCATAGGACAATTTAGAATCAAACTGGTTGCTAATTTAATTGTAAAATTTATTACTTTGTGTTTTAAGTATGACATTGATTTTACATTCTGTGATTACTTCCTTACACACTGACTTATTAATTGTAAAATTTTAGGAAAATCGTCTACTTTTACAATTTTTGTAAATATGTGAGAACCATGTATCTATCACAAATTAAATTATCTATCGTTGCTTCATTTTTAATTATTTTTACCTATTGTGGTATAGTAATTTTATTCTAGGTGCATCGTCTTCACATATAATAATTATTCAACAAATGTACGTACATATACAAACAATATTGTAAAACATTTTAAAAGAGTAACGGTGGAGTTTCTTGCCCATTCTTCTCCATACGAAAACTACCTTTTGGAAGGGGCGACTAGAATCAATTTTATTATTTTGTAATTTTAGACGTTCAAAAGTGCCATACATGGGCCTATTTGAAATAAATGATTTGACTTTGACTTTGACTTGACTTTATGAAGAATGGAATCTGAAGGAAGTTGTGGTGGTAGGACCTGCTTCGAAGGTAGAACTGAACTGAACATGTATGGGCACTGTAAATGTTCACCCAGCGCACCCTGTGGGCCTAACATGAACACATGGAGTAAAACGTAAACAATGTAAATTCGAACGATATTAAAATAAAAATATATTCGAAAATAATAATAATAATATATAGAGAAAAATAAAGAAATATAAACTTGTGGATTCTGAGGTACCGCGTTACAAGTATGTGTTCGACCCAGTTCTCGAAAATGACCATGTCACGTTGTCCCGGAATCGGTCTATCATTACTGACAGGACTATATTGTTGCCAATAAGCCTGATATTAGTGGTGATAGATCGATTAGCGCATCGCGCAATGATAGTCGGTATCATTCCACATGACGAGAACCTCGTGAAAGCTAAGAAAGAGAAACAAATAAAATATCTCAACTTAGCACACGAGGTTGTCGACGTATGGAGTCTGAGCTCAGATATCATTGTGCTGATTGTCATAACGGCTAATGATCAGATGGTCGAAAGCCTCGACCAACATCTCTCGAGGCTCTCGTTAGGCGGTTGAATCAAGGGTCTGATTCAGAAGGCAGTACTCCTCGATACGGCTCGCATTGTGAGGAGGTTCCTGTTTCTGCCGCCCTAACCATTTTAAAAAAATGTATTTAATAATTATGAAAATAAATAAACGAAATAATATTAATAAAATAAATGACTGAGTTTCAAGACTTTATTTATGTCTATGGGCGATACATGAAATTTTACCAAAATTCTGTAGGAAAGTTGTATTTTCGTTTCAAACATTATTCAAATTTACTTTTATGTTGCGCGTTCGTACTGAGGCCTCTGGGCCGCCACGCTACTAACCTGCTAACTGAGTAATCTTTTTTACCACGGTATGCAAAAGAAAATAACCTTAGTGTGAAATTTATTCATGTGTAACTTGTCGTGTATCTACAGATTGATAATAAATAATAATCTTACCTTCATAGAGTATTCAGAACGGTCTTTGTAGAAGAACAGATGGATTTTTTCCAAAAACTCCCTGGCAACGACTACGTACTCATCAGAAAAACATAGTATAGTAATTCTAGACTGAAAAACAAGAATTTCTTGAAATATTGACTAAATAAAAGACAAAGGAATATGAATTTTTGAGGGTTCCAATGAGGTCCGCAGGAGACGCCCTGGGCATCGGGAATCGCAGGCCGATTCCCGGCCACCGCGGACGGTGAGCAATGGGTAGCTCGCCATCCGATAAGGACTAGGCCCGGGTCGACGGCGCGTTGTGTTCCACGTGCGCCTCAAAGAGATGTCAGCACAACTGAAGGGGTCCGCTAAGGCCGATGCCTGCCGGGGTTGCGGGAAAGTCCGAAAGGGTTACCGTGGCCCCTGGCAACATACAGGCAACTGAAGGAACATGTGTGCGTTTTAGTCAGTAGTCTGCGCCAATTAATCACGTGGATGTGATCTGTGTGTGACTTTTTCACGATACATTTTCTTTTATTTGCCATACAATGTCAACGGTGTTTTGGTGAAACATTAGTATACCCTCGAGAACACTTCTGCCCCAACGGCCGTCAGTCAAGCAGTGACACCAGGTTTTTTAAAGAATTTATTTGTGAAGGAATGTTGGCAGCGGGTGCGTGTCGGGCGCGGGTCGGGACGGTAGTACGGCGGGCTTGTATATATCGTAATTCCTTGTATTATATGGATGTCAGCACACGAAACGCGTGCGTGGCTCTCGCACCCGACCCGCTCCGCGCCCGACCCGCTCCGCGCCCGGCCCCAAGGTCAGATTCAAGGTAAGTCGACTTTTGCCGCTGACCAACGGTACTTATAATTTATTATACTTACTATA
Organism: Agrochola lychnidis; assembly: GCA_963680765.1. NCBI lineage: Eukaryota > Metazoa > Arthropoda > Insecta > Lepidoptera > Noctuidae > Agrochola > Agrochola lychnidis. The sequence continues at coordinate 8,121,939 of OY796855.1, read as the reverse complement.
ACAACAACGTTAATAAGGATAGAAATATACACATGTCCAAGCTCGAAGAAAGTCATTGAATTCTTGTGTAGCATTACATATGTGACACCGGCAACAGTGGTTATCAAACACACAAACGTATGAAAAAACCTCTGGATGGTCACCCAGATCTTCCTTCTTTGTAAAGCTCCAGTGTCAAGTGGGTCGAGTATCTTGAGGGGCCAACAGCTTATCACTGTTAATAAGTAACGTATCATAATCATGTAGGGATATTCGAATGGTGTGGTGGTCTCACTGAAAAGTAAATTAAAGGAATTAATATTAGGCCCACCTTTAAAGTAATAAGTAATAAAGTTTATTTGTTGTGTTGTGTTTGTTTTGTTTTTCAGTTTGTTTGTTTTTTTTTTGTTTTTTTTTTGTTTATTGTTTTTTGTTGTTTGTTGTTGTTAATATAATATAATAATAATAATTTATTTAGGAACATAAAGGTTTTGTAGTACATGAGGGACTTATAAAGTATACATTATTAATTACATGGTGTAAGTACAATTAATTGTTGGGTGAATCGCTGCTCTCCTAGCTAGATCACTGAGTAATCTGTATTTAGGAGAGACAGTTTCGACTCCCAAATTGAGTATCACAAAAAATATGTAATGTTTTTAAAATGTTATTGTTTGTTTGTTTGTTTTGTTTTTAAATTTAGCGAAATTCGGTGAACCACAAACTAAGCATCGCTTGTATCTTGTGGCTCAGGAGTGCGATTAACATTATTATGGTTATTATGGAAGAAAGACAAGATATAGAAAAAGATGGTCGGTTTGCCGACGACATAGCTATCGTGGCTGAGACCATGGAGGACCTCAGTACAATGCTCGATGACCTCAGTAGAGCCTCCTAAAGAGTGGGTCTTAAAATGAACATGGACAAGACAAAGGTCATGTCAAATGCCTATATGACACCAACTCTCATGAAGATCGGAGACGCTACGCTTGAAGTTGTGGACGAGTATGTTTACCTGGGACAAACTGTCCAGCTAGGTAGGTCCAACTTTGAGAAAGAGGTTGAGATTTAAGATTTGCCACAGAGCACAAAGGCCCCTTGCCGGCCGCTGCTGGAGGTGGCATTGTCAGCACTCTCCTTACAAACCAACCTTGTCACCGTTTACTTGCACTACGCCACAAATGACGGAAAGGACTCGAAAGAGGTCCGTAGTTTCTACCGAATTTACGGGCGTATCTATTTTCCAAATCACTTACGGGCATAAAATTATTTATTTATTAACATAACATAAAATCACGCCTTGTTTCCCCGAAGGGTTGGCCAGAGGTGTCCCTATAGCAGGTACACCCACATTTCGCCAGTTACGTTTAAGTCCCATGGAATAGAGGGCGAGCCTATTGCTATCAACCGGACACAAATCTAGACTCCGGGCTGCTACTGAGAAATTTCCGAAAGAAAAACTCAATAACACTTTGCCCAACCCGGGAATCGAAACCAGGACCTCATGCTCAGCAGTAGCGCTTGCGACCACTAGACCAACGAGGCAGTCGAGAGCAGTATTTATTGATATTACACTTTATTGTTTACCACAAAAATACATAACAAAAAATAGTAAATAAAACACTACAAAATTTAAAATGGGTGGCATTATCACTTTAGGCGATCTCTTCCAGGCAACCTTGGAATGGACAGTGATTAGATCGAGGCCCGAACTAAGAATGACAATGAGATTTGACAGTTGTCCCTACTTCCGATGTGTTTTTGCTTGTCCGTAAAATTGAATTTGACACTTATTGATGGATCAACTACTTTCGGTTTCGTTAGCAGTGGTGGCCCAGTGGTAACGGCCGCAACTTACGAGTTGTAGGTCGTAGGTTCGAACCCAGACAGGCGCTTTACTTTGTGTAAATTATTTCATCACCACTGCTCTCAAAACGGTGAAGAAAAACATCGTGAGGAAACCGGCATGTCCTAGAACCGAAAATTCGAAGACATGTGACATCTACCAACCCGCACTGGGCCCGCGTGGTGGATTACAGCCCACTCCCTCTCACAGAGAGGAGGCCTGTGTCCCAGCAGTGGGAACATTTATAGGCTGATGATGATGATGATGAACTACTTTCGGACGGGCTCGTATCTTCGTTGACGGAGAGAGAGAGAGCGAAAGAGTTAGCTCAAGCAGTTGAGCGTTCAACGCACTTTTGGTGCTACGAATTTACTGCAATTCTGTGCTCTGTGAGATTTGCGCTGATTTTGCCACATCTTGAAATAAGTTTCTCAAACCAAAGATATCTAATTATAAACAGTACCTGGTTGAACGAGCTCTGTTCTGGTGAAAATAGAGAATGCTCATTTAATAGTATAGGATAGTTCATACTAATTCCATATATAGTACATACTAATTCCATGCTGCCATGATAGTGCATACTAGTATGCATGCCATATAGTGATAAAACAATCAAGTTTTGAAGTGAGTAAGAGACCATTTTTTAGGGTTCCGTAGTCAACAAGGAACCCTTATAGTTTCGCCATGTCCGTCTGTCTGTCTGTCCGCGGTCTAGCTCCGAGGCTGTTAGTACTAGAAAGTTGTAATTTGGCATGGGTATACATATTAATCATGCCGACAAAGTGGTAAAATAAAATTATGAAAAATATTTTTTTTTAAGGTGCCTCCCCTACACGTAAAGTGGGGATGTTTTTTTTTTCTTTCCCTTGGCGTGGGGTATCGTTGGAAAGGTCTTTTAAAAATATTGTGAGTGTCTTAGAACTATTTTTGAATTCAGAGATCCGTTTGCGAAATATTAAGCTTTAAAGTGCAAATTTTTGTTAGAATCAATTGTGCCAGCTAAATGGTTAGTTTTAGAAATATGAAAAAATTCACTGCAGTAGCTTATATAACAAATTTAAAAGGAAATCTATCACAGCTGAGTAGGCTTTACAAGTTAACGAGTAATAATCGACCAACTTAGATTTGTTGTTGTAAAAACATGTTCGCCCATACATTCCGTATGAAAGATTTTTTTTTTCAACTAGAAAGTTAACTTTATTCTTGGGATAAATTCATCCCAACTACGGAATCCTTTGGTGTTTGTGCATGATCCGACATGCACTTGGCCGGTTTTTTTTATTTCTCTTTTCAGTTATGTGTTTTTGCAGTTGAGTTTTTAGTTTTCATTTATATACTTGTTCTGTATTTTTTTGGCCGATTCCAGACCGAAATTTTTGTTATTCTGAAACTGCATTCAAAATTAACATCCACAACTCGACCCATATAGATCTTTCTTTGATTCTTCTTTGAGTCGATTGAATACCACTCAAATTTTGTCAAATTTAGTGTTTCGTCATTTGTCTCGTTCAAATTAGGGCAGGGCAGGAAAGAAGGTGAGGCATGTCCTGTGAGGGGCTCCACACTGGCAGTGTTTGAGCAGGGTCGATGATACCCCATTTAGCTAGATTAGCTCTACTTTGGCTATGATTAGTTCACAAGTAAAAATATGCAAAATAAATTATAGCTTAAAACTTACTCTTTAGGCTCATAGTCAAGGAAAAAATCGCGGAAACTTGTAGACATTTTTGCCACGAAAACTTTTGTTTTTATTGCTTGATGGGCCTTCTCTTGATCTCGAACTCGCCTGAAGAAAAGCGATGTATGAGGTCTACGTTGGAACGAGTGCCCAAACTGCCTGCAACTGTATGAAAACGAATGCAAGAAACTTTCAGCTTATATACTTAGACTGAAATTCTTTAATTACTTCATAAGGCTTCAGTCACACACTCCTTCTAGTAGCACTTGCAATGAAGTAGAACCAGGCTTGAATTTTTTTAAGGTTCTGACCCTAAAATGAGAAACGAGTTGTTTATAAGAAACATATCGTTTTTTGTTTATTAACTCAGAAATCCTGCTTCCTATCCACTTGTAACTAACCCTCACTTATTTGCTTTTTGAAACACGTTAAGGTGGAAGCGTCAGGGTAGCCCGCAACGTTGGAGGTCTGCCCGGCTTGGGCGGAGCAACGACGTGTCCTCGTAGGGGCGATCGGCGGCGGTGATCTCTCGCGTCCGGCCCTGGTTCAGGCCATGGTACGGAGCGAGAGGAAATGGCAGGCCGTCACCTCCTTCTGCGAAGCGGTAATGCTCGCGAAGGAGGAGGCGGATCGCGTGAGGGAGAGGCAAATTTCGCGCCCTCACGCCCCTAACCACCGCAATAGGAGACGCCCGGGGCGGGAATCGCGAGCCAATTTCCGGCCACCGTAGGCGCGGGCACCGGGTAACGGTGAGCAATGGGTAGCTCGCCGTCCGATAAGGACCAAGCCCGGGTTGACGGCGCGTTGTGTTCCACGCGCGCCTCAAAGAGATGTCAGCAGAATTGACGGGGTCCGCTAGGGCCAATGCCTGCCGGGGGTTCGAAGAAAACCAATAGGGACATCGTGGCCCCCGGCAACAGGGCAACCGAAGGAACACGGGTGGGTTTTAGTCAGTAATAGTCTGACACGCCCTCCCGCTCCGTCCAGAGCGGGAGAAGTTATTTGATAATTTCCCTCCCAAAAAAAAAGGGTAGCCCGCGAAATTCAAATTTTCTTACGTTTTTGCACTTTTCAGGTCAGTATCAGGTTTTATGTTGATTAAAATATGATTCACGGCCGTAATAAATATGGATTTACTCAATTATAGTCATTACAATCAACAATAGTTGGAAGAAGAAGATTTAACCTTTAGGTTAGCAAAGGTGACGCCCTGGGCGTCGGGAATCACAGGAAGATTTCCGGCCACCGTAGGCGCGGGCTTGCGGACGGTGAGCAATGGGTAGCTCGCCGTCCGACAAGGACCAGGCCCGGGTCGACGGCGCGTTGTGTTCCACGCGCGCCTCAAACAGATGTCAGCAGAATTGACGGGGTCCGCTAGGGCCAATGCCTGCCGGGGGTTCGAAGAAAACCGATCGGGAAATCGTGGCCCCCCTGGCAACACGGCAACTGAAGGAACACGGGTGGGTTTTAGTCAGTAAGAGTCTGACACGCCCTCCCGCTCCGCCCAGAGCGGGAGAAGTTATTTGATGATTTCCCACCCAAAAAAAAAAGGTTAGCAAAGGTGTCAAACTTATGGAGTTGTATTTCTGATTGTATTGTTGATTGTAATGATTATAATTGAGTAAAGCCATGAAAGCTGTGATTTCTAATTTTGGTTTATGTTGCCAGAAATTAGATCAAGAATTTTGACAACAGATTTTACTAACCCAGAAGACAACGTTGCTAATGTGGCTCTACCCTAACAGTATTCATAGGCATTCATTATAAGAACACACTACAGTTCTCATGTTTGAACTTGCTTGATCCTGTGATCATTCATTAAATTAATAACACTGCATTTGTCAATATTTTTGACAGCTATTTATTATCATATTTCCTGCGATTTGCATAAGGCTACCTATTGCGTCGTTGTTCGGAAAATGCTTTTCCATTTTTGTTTCGAAAAATGCAAAAGTGTGGAGGTTTACTTTATTACTACCTACATTACTTAGTTTAAAAATAAGATCATTTTGAATACTAACTCTTTAACATGAAGTAATTACAAATTGTACTATTTAATTGTCAATTTTTATCCAAAATAATTTTGAAATGCTCCCTACATTCATTTCAGTATTTCTAGGAAAGTAAAAACTGCAGTAACGATCTAATTATTGTGAAATGCTTCACTTTATACTTTGCTTTTTTATGCTTTGCTTTTTTTTATGCTGGCTCGCAGGTTTGCATGATGCTCACTTCCTGTAAAAATCACGCTCTTTTAAGCTCACTGTACTATTTTTTACACGTGCAGCTAGTGGGCTAGATATACGCAAAGATCTTATAGCGCTTTTTTTTTGTGTTTGGCATCTCGCAGTTTTGACCACTAAGGTCGTGGCTGCTTAACCGGATTTTCCTATGGGTGCCATAAGCTTCTACACTTAGAGCCTCCAGCCAGGAGCTTTTAAAACTTATTCTAAATTAAAATTAAGCGAATGCTCGCTAAGGGCACCCCCTGTGGGGTACGAACCTCGGCTTAGGGCATCGCTGATGGGAAGACAGCAAGAAGGGACAGGCTGGATCAAATTTATATTAATATCATGATTATTATGCGGGGTATTTAAAGCTACGTGCTCAGCTGCAACAACTGTTGGCACCTCGTTTTCGAGCAAGGGTCGGGGGGAGTTTCATTTACTCGGGGAGTAGATCGCGAACGTAAAGGACCTCGGCGGCGAGGTCGGAATGACGGGAGGCGTCTGTAATTATTGTGCACTGTACTGGTGGCCCTATTCTGCTCCTGGAGGAGTGTAATGGGGTCATCTGGGTCGGAGAGTACATGCCTCGGGCGGCGGACCTGACTAAATCATATGGCGCTCTCCGCGTTCAATATATCAATGCGTTTTTGTTTGGTGTCTGTGTTTACTAACATAGTCGTAAGTTTTACTAACAATCTTGTTTAGTGTTGGTTACTCCAATAAAGAAAAATTCTATTCTATTCTATACGAAAACACTCGACTCACATTTCTTCATTGAAAAATCCTTGCTTCTTACCTTGAAAATGTTTTTCACAGCGCTGAAAGCTTTCAAACAAGTCCTTATGTATTTCGTAGAAAATATCTATTTGATTTACAATTTTAACAAAATTAATTTTATTATACGTTTCATTTAGAAACTAGCTATGCCCCGCGGTTTTACCCGCATAACTCTTGATTCCGTAAGAATATTAGAATAAAAAACCGGCCAAGTGCGTGTCGGACCACGCACAATGAAGGGTTCCGTAGTTGGGATGAATTTATACCAAAAACAAACTTAACGTTGTAGTTGAAAAATATTACGTTCTTCCATACGGAATGTATGGGAAAACATGTTTTTAAAACTGCAAAGTTAAGTTGGTCGATTATTGCTCGTTAACTTGTAGAGCTTACTTAGCTGTGATAATTTTCCTTTTAATTTCGTTATATAAACTACTGCTGTGATTTTTTTCACATATCCAAAATCAACCATTTAGCTGGCAGGAGGGGGACACTTGACTCTAACAAAAATTAGCACTTTAAAGCTTAATATTTCGCAAACGGATCCCTGAATCAAAAAATGGTTTCCACAAACTCGCAATGTTTTTGAAGGACCTTTCCAATGATGCCCCTCACCATGCGATAAAAAAATAACATCATCACTTTACGTGTAGGAGAGGTACCTTAAAAAAAAATATTTTTCATAATTTTGGACAGACAGACAGACATGACGAAACTATAAGGGTTCCTTGTTTATTACGAAATCCTAAAAAGTATCTTATATCTTAATCCAGGTCATGGTCTACCCATGTGCCAAATTTCATCCAAATCTGTTCAGCCGTTTTAGCGTGAAAGCGTTACAAACAAACAAACTCAGATTCGCATTTATAATAATAATTATTATTATAAATGCTAACTAATAGCGAAGAGCCTCGACCAACACCTCAGGAGGCTCTCATTGCGCGGCTGGGTCAAGGGCTTGATTCAGAAAGCAGTACTCCTAGACACGGCACGCATAGTGAGGAGGTTCCTCTCTCCAGAGCCCTGACCACCGGCAGCTTGGACTTTGTTCCTGATGCCGATGGGCCACTGTTTTTTATATTTTTAAATGTTTTTTTAATGATTTTTATAAAAATATTTAAAAATGTATTTAATGTGTACAAAAAAAATGAATAAATGAGATATTATTATAATATAGTTAGGAATTAGGATTAGGATGAGGTTCTATAGATTGCAGTTGGGTTGCTGCCATTGAGAAGTCTGACAAAGTCAGTGATATTTATTTTCATTACAATAAGGTTGTTTTTGGGTTGCAAAGGTAAAATACCTGTGAAAGGACTGTAGGGATGTTAGAATGCATATTGTTTTGCGACAGTCTTGTGTGAAATGTCCTTAAAGAAAATCATACCTACTTATCAAATAACTATTCAAAGAGAATTTAGTACGTGATAATTACAGGTATTTGATGACCTTTGATCACTAATAATATTCTGTTATTAGTTTAATCATCTTTGATAAGGAAAAAATAAAAAGAACATTTAATTATATTCTAGGGAAAAAGCGGAGTGCTTATAAAATGTTCAATATCAGCGCTGAAGGGAAGCTGGAGGAGGATGTCAATATTGTTTTAATATGATGAGTAATTATATAATATATAAAATAATTATATATAATCATATAATCGTCAATATATGATGTCGCCCATCGGTATGTGCCCGCCCGCACTTTTCTGAATGTTCATGAAAAATTATCTAAAAATAACTTTAAAAAATTAGAAAAAATAAAAAAATAAAAGTCAAGATAGATCCCTTTTTTTTCTTTTTTTTTTTTCGTGGGGAATTATCGAATAAATTCTCGTGCTCTGGGCGGAGCGGGAGGGCGTGTCAGACTCTTACTGACTAAAACCCACCCGTGTTCCTTCGGTTGCCCTGTTGCTGGGGGCCACGATTTCCCTATCGGTTTTCTTCGAACCCCCAGCAGGCATTGGCCCTAGCGGACCCCGTCAATTCTGCTGACATCTCTTTGAGGCGCGCGTGAAACACAACGCGCTGTCGACCCGGGCTTGGTCCTTATCGGACGGCGAGCTACCCATTGCTCACCGTCCGCAAGCCCGCGCCTACGGGGTGGCCGGAAATCGACTCGCGATCGGCGGCGGCGGCGGTTAGGGGCGTGAGGGCGCGAAATTTGCCTCTCCCTCACGCGTTCCGCCTCCTCTTTCGCGAGCATTACCGCTCCGATAGACCCCTTAGATACCCCTTAGATACCTTGACTTTTTTCAATTTTTTTCACTTTTTTTTTTCTAAATCCCTATAGTTTAATGAACTTAAACTTGTTTTTGTTTTTAAACACGATTTTTTTTGAAAAAATGTTTTTACCTCCGTTTTTTGCATAGTTGATAAATTTTAATAAAAATGTTAGTTAATCCAATAAAATAACTTATAAGCTTTTAAAAATAATAAACAGTATCCAAATCGATCCAATAACATCGGAGATATGACAAACGCTAATCAAAACATAAAACATTGAATAATATGAAAAATATTAAAGATAGACCCCCTTATAAAGTCATTAAAAAAAAAAAATATGAATATCAGTCCTGTCAAATTAATCAGCGCTTGACGTAAATTGACGTGATTTTAATCGGCAAGTTTTTAATCACGTCTAAACTTGTATGGAGAGTGACAGGCGCTGATTAATTTGACAGGACTAAACTAAAATTTATCTTCTGTCCTTTTCTTAATGAAATAGAAAGAAAAAGATGCACTGAACTTAAATTTAGTTTAGTTTGTGAACAAGGGAATCGGCACCATTGTATAGCAAACAGGCATAAGCAAGCCCTTTTATCTAATACTAGGCGATACCTACATAAATGCCTAGTAGTAATGAAAACAGGTATTAGAATACAGTGGACGAATTTACGAATAGTAGCAATATTCAGTTTATCCTAATACCAACTAATATTAAAAACTACTTAGATAATAGACCCTAATTCTTTTTATAAAATAATAGTAAAGTTACTCTTTATAACATCTTTATATCTCGGGCTAAGTAGTAACAGCCGCACTGGTCGATCCATCAGGTTAAGCTACGCTTGCCAGGGTTGGTCAGTGGATGGGTGACCATCTTTACATACCGAGACTCCTCCGTGCCTCGGAAAGCACGTTAAGCCGTTGGTCCCGGCTGTCATTCGTGGATCTTTGACAGTCGTTACGGTTCGTCAGAAGCCCGAAAGTCTGACAACCAGTCTTACCAAGGGGTATCGTATTACCCACTTGCTGGATTGTGGAGGTCAGATAGGCAGTCGCTCAATGTAAAATACTGGTATTCAGCTGCATCCGGTTAGACTGGAAGCCGACCCCAACATAGTTGGGAAAAGGCTAGGCAGATGATATAACATCAGCTATCTGCTAGTGAAAGTCCCGTCAAAATCGGTCCAACCGTTTCGGAGATTAGCCGGAACAAACAGATAGATAAAAAATAATAAAAACTTTTTTTTTTTGTTTTAAGTACAGTATATACATAATTTCATGTGCATTTAGTAAAAAGATATTGTTTTTTTCATTACAAACAGACACTTTAATTTTATTTATTTTTGTAAATGCGACTTAGTTTGTTTGTTTGTTACTTACACTTTCACGCTAAAACGGCTGAACAGATTTTGATTAAATTCGGCATATGGGTAGACCATGACTCGGGTTAGGACATAGGATACTTTTTATCCCGATATTCCTAGGGAATTGAGAATTGTGTTGGTGAAACCGCGGGGCGCAAATAGTTTCAAAATAAAACGTAAAAAAAACGAAATAGATTTAGTTATATCTTATCCTGGGCAAAGGCTTCCCCCATTCTTTTAATTTCCTTCGCTGTTGGGCTTATTTCCCTAATTAAATTAATTAATTATTCTTAAGGAAGACATCTAAAATTAGTTAATTTAACAATTTTTTTCAGTAGATCTCTGTTAAATTATTTGTACATATACTATAATTGTACGTTTTCAGTGGTAAGGCCTTGAGCTCGCAGATTGTAGGCAGCATGAGGCAGTATCTATATACAGTTTGATAGTTTCAAGTGTTTTTACTTGGTGTTATTGAAATTGAAATAATTGAAAACCTCATTGTACTCATCATAATGAACAACTCTTACTAAACGACCAACACGAAATCGCGATTTAAAAGTACTCCATATATTAAGCCTCGCGCCGACTGGCGTGATGCGACACCGGTAATTGTTCTACCGTGAAGTTTTCTTAGAAACTGTTTTAGAAAAGAAGAAAGAAAAATTGTTTATTCTGCACAAAATAAACGAAACATTACAAAAAAAAAAAAACATAAATCGTAAAATACGCATTCACCAAAAGCCAAAAGCCAATTCAATATTCGAAAACTAATAAGAAGTTCGACAAATTTTGTTTATTGCTTATATCAAGGCCAGATACCAAAGACAATTTATAATTTTGTTTGCATTAGCAAATGAAAACAACAAATAATCAAACATAAACAAAATGTCGATTGCTGAGTGGAATAGTATTTTTTTTTGTAACAAGCAAACAACAATAACAAGAACAGTTTTGCTAGAGTCGCGTCATGCCAGTCTGCAACAGGCTTTACTCAACAAAAATGTAGGAGAAATCTGTACTTTTTCGAAATTTCAGTGTTGGTCCCTTACTAAAAATTGTTCATAATGATGAGTACAATGACCCCTTAATAATTAATAATTGAAATGAATTGAATTAAAATTGAATTGGAATTGAAATTGAATTGAAATTGAATTGAAATTGAATTGAAATTGAACTGAAATTGAATTGAAATTGAATTAAAATTGAATTGGAATTGAATTGAAATTGAATTGAAATTGAACTGAAATTGAATTGAAATTGAAAATAATTGAAAACAACAAGTTTTCAATTATTTCAAGTACATCTTCAAAAATAATTCTCCTCCAGACCGTATTTCGGCCATAGTCACCATTCTCAGCGGAGACCAGCCTTCGGCGCAGGAGATATTATAGTGCACAAATGTATGCGCAGACACAGGTGCACTCTCTCTTCCCTCACTCTCATAGTCCGATGGGACGGCAATCCGATACGACCGGAGAGAGATCAGGCGCAGGACCAACGGCTTAACGTATTTTCCGAGGCACGGAGGTATCACACCGCCAACTTCCAAACTCCGAGCTGTTACTAAGAAATTCCTAATAAAAAATCCAATAACACTTTGCCCGACCCCACGCTAATTGAATAACATAACATCACGCCTTGTTTCCCCGAAGAGTTGGGCAGAGGTGACCCTGTAGCAGATACACCCAAATTTCGCCAGTTATGTTTAAGTCCCATTGCCATCAACCGGGCACAAATCCAGACTCCGGGCTGCTACTGAGAAATTCCAGATAGAAAAACCCAATAACACTTTGCCCGACCCAGGAATCGAATCCAGGACCACATGCTCAGCAGTAGCGCTTGCGTAATTGAATAATTAGTACGCTTTTACAACGGTATTTTGTACTTAGGTCATATTATTACACTTCAGTTCAAGATAAAGGCAATGAAAGAACAAATATAAACATGCAAAAGTTTATTCCCAAAACATTGAGAATCTTAAATCACCTTGACTTACTTAAAAACTATTTTATCCACATTAAAAAATAAATACAATTTAAAATTTCATGCTTCATTTGTTAAAATGACGAAAATACATACATAATGTTATGCTACACTAGAATTAACAAAATATCTATAAACATTTGTATAAAAAAGAATAAAATATTGCATCTAATTTATGGCATATTATTATATCTGTACCTAACCTTATATTTCCTGAAGTATTTTTTCAGGTAGAGGTTATGTACTATTTCTTCACGCTTTGTAACATTGGGAGAAGGTAGGACTTAAATTGTACCTGTAGCTTCACTTTCTCAGACAAACCTATATTTTTAACCGACTTCCAAAAGTAGGAGGTTCTCATTAGTACATAATCTTTAGTCTAACTAAACGTTCACGATTTGAACTTGCTAATTCGATAAATGAAAAAAGGAGTTTTGTAATAACAATTAATAAAAAAATATGTGAATAAATCTTAATAAAAACTTAAACTTTTCGACAGTATCTTGTTGATAAAATTGCACTGGAGGACAAAAAAAACAAACCCAATACACTAGCAATATTCTTCATTTAAAATTATATTTCAAAAATTATTTTAGAGAATACGTTTCTATTCAACAAGTTTTTTTTCAAACATTTTCTATTGGAATTTTTTGAAATATTCCGCAATGCTTCCTTTTTACAAAGATCTAAGAGTTCTTGAATCGAGATACTCTACATAAATTCTCGAGGTATCATCTTGTATGAACGTTCCGACCAAATAGATTTTTATTCAGGTATCTATTACAAGTTTTTTTTTCTGGCGTCAAGTGATGTTGTTACGCAATAAAGTCTACCATAGATTAAAAGGTTTACAAAAAATATAGAATAAATTTATAAGGTAAAGCTACTTTTTTAAACGTATAAAGTTGTAGCAAAATTTTGAATTTATAAGCCCTAAATTACTCTCGTAGGATTAAATCGTGAAGATATATTTACGGATATATTCTACTAACAAAGGTTGACTTATTTCGCTATATACAAGAATAAATGAAGTAAAAAGTGGTCAACCATTTACAATGTTAGCAAACATTATTTTTCTAGATATTATTTTTATAGGCTAAATAAAGTTAAGAATAAACAAATGCCCGTTAGAAGATCGAGCAAGATCTAATAGATAAAAAATGTTAAGAAATCACTTTTGTTTGCTCGTCTCCCATATAATGCCTTATTATATGCTATTATTTTATTTAATAATAAGCAGTGTACTAATTGCATTTAATTATTAACATTTTAAGAAATAATCTTCGACAACAACGCTAGAGCCCGTTGGCGTAAATATTATTATAGTATTTTTCTTACTTTTCTGATTATTGTGATTTATTTATTAAACTAAAATTTAATTTTAAAAGCGATATCGATAAATGCTAGTTTCTCTCTCTAACGCCGTGATTTTGTTTAATAATAATATTAAGTATGAACAATTATACAATTATTAAGAGTTTAGATAGCGCTTGCACCTAAGGTCTAGAATTAAATTGCTAAAGATAGACAATTACTTATCAAAAAGTTTTAAAATATATTTAAAATATATCTATTAATAACGTACTTTTAATAAAATACGAAATAATATTTTTTATTCTAATTAATTTCTTTTCTAAATTCTCGTTATACATCAATAATTCTGTCCTCATTTGTAACACTTGGATCAGAAAAAAATTATTTGCTTTTTTATCCATATTTTTTTTGTCCATGCCAACCCCTAGCAGCATGCTTCGCACCTCACGAGGCCCACTTCATCACAATTCATGCACTTGAGAGCTACAAATTCTGCCGTGAAGTGGTTCCTGTGAAGGCTCTTCTTGGATCCTTTGCAGATCCTGCACGGAAGGAGGCGGAACCCACCGCACATTTGACAGGTGTTGCAGGCGTCTGCGCTCTGGAATTGAGAGAATTTAGGAGTTAATCATAGTCTATACATATAATAAAATAGTAACGAAGACACTATTCGAATATTTTGAAAAAAAAAAAAAGATGTAATTCCTACGAGGCGTGGGAACGATCCGAGATGTCGAAAATATAGTTTTTAGAATTTTTGTGTTTGTCTGGGTGTATGTTCCGGATTGGCGCAAAAAAGGCAGAACAGGTTTGGATGAAATTTGGCACTCAAATAGTTTATAACCTGGGGGCCTACCACCAGCTCAAAAGCAGTATTATTTCAATATTACTTCAGTGTGGGAAAGAGATGAAGCTCTACAGGACGAGCTACGTCCTGTAGAGCTTCATCTCTTTCTCCCACTGCAGTAATATTACAAATAATACTGCTTTATGAGCTGGTGGTAGGCCCCCGGGATTAACAGATACGGTGCTTCTAATCCCGGTAGTAGGTACGGTAATTCAAAAGTGCCTGTAATTGGTTTAATTGAAATAAATGCTTTGAGTTTGAGTTGTGTTTGATTTCAGTTTGAGATGAGTTTGAGTTGAGTTTAAGTTGAGTTTAAGTTGAGTTTGAGTCAAGTTTGAGTTGAGTTTGAGTTGAGTTTGAGTTGAGTTTGAGTTGAGTTTGAGTTGAGTTTGAGTTGAGTTTGAGTTGAGTTTGAGTTGAGTTTGAGTTGAGTTTGAGTTGAGTTTGAGTTGAGTTTGAGTTGAGTTTGAGTTGAGTTTGAGTTGAGTTTGAGTTGAGTTTGAGTTGAGTTTGGGTTGAATTTGAGTTGTGTTTGAATTTTAAGTTTATACAACAAAATCAGGTAAAATGAAGTTTTATAACGGATTAAATTAACAAGATTTAGTTTCATATTCATGTGTGTGTGATTTATGAACCTAAATCCAGCAAAGGTGGTGAAACTGCAGTAGATAAAAAGTTTCACATCTTTCAGAAGGAGCAAACTTTAAATAAGAGCACTTTGTAAATACAGGCATTTTTCCATCTTTATCCACCATCTCTCTCAGAAAATGTTAGCACTGACAGAAACTCTTCTGCAAATTCTGAAACGTTTTCCAAACCTAACATCGCAATATGAATCAAAATCATATTTCCTTTCAATAAAACATTTATTTTATATCTAATATAAACGACAAATACATTCAGTGTGTTACCCTTTCTTCCCAGATCAAACTGTTTGCGAAGACGAAGTGATTTCTGTATACAAATCATTTCTACTTTCATACAATAATTTGATCATTGGCTGAGACCTCGAAAAGAGTTTATTTAAGTAATAAAATAGGTAATGCCATGTCTAGACTGGTTTCTATCCGACCCCTACCGGGTTTTTGAATCGAATTTACTGGATGAAATTGTAGTTAGAAGAAATAGCTAGGGAAACCAACACAGCTATTGTAACTACAGTACCTACTATTCATCAATTTGTTAGTAATGGCAAAATTAATTCCCAAAACAGGGAAACAGTGAATTGAATTAAGAGTTCATTCTGAAAGTGGGCACCGTCGCAAATAAATGTCAAATATTTCGCTGTTTTGATTAATTTGGCAATATAACTGTATGGAAATATGAAATATGGCTAACTAGTGAACTAAAATATTTTTTTTTTTTTTTTTTTTAAAAACGTTGCCCCACACCAGGAATTTCTTCTGTATCGTGGGTGCGATTACAAACATATAAACTCACATACACAAACAGCCAGACCCGGAACAACTACTGGTAGGTCATACAAATATTTGTTCCGTTCGGGAATCGAACCCGCGACACGCAGCGCAGCAGTCAGCCGCTTAACCACTGCGCCAACCGTGCCGTCATTGATTATGAAATGCAATAATTAATATCGTAACACCGAATATTTAGTTATAGATGTAAAAAAGGATTTGGAAACTTTCCAAATGCCTTTTTTACACCTAAAACGGTTACATCAACTTCAATGTTTTAATTGATATTTCATTTATTTCCATACAGTAATATTGCCAAATTAATCAAAACAGGTCAATATTTGACAGCTAGGTATTTACGACGTTGACAACTTTTAAAATAAATGCTCTTCAGTTTAGGAGACTCCAACCTCAGCCAGGATTTGTTGCAGCCAATAGTGTCATCAAAATGTCTTGTTTTCTTCCTTTTATTTTTTTAATTTGTTTGTATATTGTCACCTTGCGGTTATTTCCTAATAGCTAATTAGTTATCATTTTATCATGCTATTGTATGTTGTGCTGTCTTTTGTGTGTACTAAATAAACGATTTATCTATCTATTATTTATTTATTTGTTTATTTAAAATTTTCACACACAAAAAGGTACAAAGGCGGACTTAATCTATCTATCTATCAGCAGGCTAAATACCTCTTTTCATTTAAAGAAAGAACGTGTAGGTATACTGTTACCCTGTTTCATATCATTTTTAAAAGTTTAATCTTGACTATGTTTTTCTTAACCGTGTGGAAGATATGCTAACTTATAAAAACCGCTAATCCGTCGTTGGGTCTGGCTCTTTGATGATCGTTACGGATAGTCTGAAGCCCCTGCCAACTAGTTTTACTAAGAGGAATCGTGTTACCCAGTAACTGGGTTGTAGAGGTCAGATAGGCAGTTGCTCCTTGTAAAATACTGGTATTCAGCTGTATTCGATAAGACTAGAAGTCGACCCCAGTAAAGTTGAGAAAAGGCGAGGCAAATTGTGGAAGATAAGCTTACAACTCAAATAGTACGATGACATTTTAAAATTAAGAAGTGGGACTTAATCATCTTGGTACCTACGACGACACTAGAAATCTTACTGAATACTGACTTTATTTTGTTGTCTGACCGAAAAAATCTTAACCCGTTTTTCCCTTCTCTCTTACACCATCTTCCAATACAGGTAAACTGTCTGCAACGACAACATATCTACAGGAAGGTGTACGTCCGGGACATCTCAAGCGACTCTGTCAACTATGAAACTGACAACAGTGCTCCTGAACTGAAGCGCCCTTTAATGCTCGGTAGTGCATTGTTTTGCTTTGAAATAGGGTGCAGTTTAGTCTGCTTTGTTTTATTTGGGATTCGATATAATTAGTTACATAACAGGCATTGTGTGTTTGCTTCTCTTTCGCGTCGAGAATCAATTAGTGCGCTACAAAAGTTTTAAGCAAATTATATGTACTTGATAATTCTACCTTTTAACCTTCATTTTCAAAACTAAATTGTTTAACTTGTATATGCAAATGTAGTCTGAAAAGTAGAAGAATACTTGAACTAGACGGTATATTAATCGTTCACACAAAAACATTGATTTTAGTAAAATAAATGTTTTACAACATGCTGAAGTTATTCAACGCATGAATAGCAAATAACTTGGTATCAGTATTTTACATAAATACGAATTTAAAAATATTGTGAGAGTTAAATTGAACCAGTTTCTCAGTAAATAAGATGTCATAACTGCAGATAAGGAAATTTAAGCTATGCAATATATTACGCAAACATTTATTTTCTTTTGAAATAACTATATTATTAGATGTTAATAACTTTCAAATTGGTAGTAGACATGTGACATAAGTGCATACTGAAGTATGCTCTAGCACTCTTCCATCCGTGGTCATAAAGACAAAATAATGGAATATTTCTGGACAATACATGGCGCTTTTAATGGAAGAAGAAGTGATTCCTTAGTCGATGGACAAAGGAAGTGCTTCGGATAGTGTTATAAATAAAAATTACAGACACACAAGACTTTGTCCCTAAGATCGGCTTCAGCAACGTTTGTGGCCAATGGCGTACGATGATGAAAGAATCCCTAGGTGATTCAAAGAAGAGGAGCTAATGAAAAGAGGTGGCAACACGTCTGCATATGGTATTCTAGTCAGCCATCAGACTGTTAAACATGGATGTACCAATCCCTTAACAAGTGGTGATACATGCATCGGCCACGTTTTAATAGTGTCTTGTATTGTAATACGAAAGGTCATAACAACAATGTCCCAAGAACAGAGAGATCTACAAAGGTCGTATATACACAAGACATTTCAACAACTTCGATCTTCGTATCCGACCGTCAAGTGAACCTGTTTCCTCCATTGGAAACAACCTTCAGTTTACCTTTATTAAATTAAACGCCTCACGCGATAACGGTGTAAAAACAAATATTATTATGTTCAGAATGTTTCGAAACTTGTTTGCGGTATGTGAACGTTCTTGCATAAGTGCGGTGTCCGATTTGAAACTTTTTTTTTTTGGTCGAATTTTATGTTTTTTGTCATGTGACGGGAAGTTGAGAGATAAAAACATTGATTAATCGATTTGACGGTATTTTTCCTCATATGAAAAACCAAACTCAACATCAAAAAAATCTAAATCAAAATATTTTATTTGACATAAACCTACAAGGGCACTTATGAAACGTCAGAAGCTAGGTGCACGGTTCCAATTGGTCGTTTCCTATGGAGAAGAGCCGGCAAGAAACTCCACGGTTACTTTTTTCAAAATAAACTGCTCAATATAACTCATTTTTACAAACACTACACTTGCGACCTTATTAAAAAAATCGTCATCAAACATACAGCTACATATGAAAAATATAACGTACAACGTAAGGAATAAAAACAAAATCCAGTTACAACCAGCGCGCGCTCGTACTAAATATGGCATAAAAACAATATTGGTTGAAGGAGCACGGTTGTTCAACAGTTTACTAGAGGATATTAAAAAAATGTGACTATATAAACACATTGAAGCGCAGATTAAGGCAATACACCACAACATTTGAAAAAACAAACTAAGCCAATATTATGTCTCCAATACCTTAGAGGTAACTAACTAATAGTACTAGATAAAAACACTTTGTATCTCATTATAAACGAACTACTAGTTTTAATTTCTTATGAGAAATAAAGTTCTTTAAATCTATATGTATGTATTCATCAGTATTTTAGTGTTGTCAACTGGTCTTTGGTCATAATATCTCATTTTATAATCTTGTTTGATTTTTCTTTGAAATGAGGCTACTTGTCTGCAGTTGTGTGACCATTCATAGCCTACCAATTTCTTTCTGATAAAGAACATCAGGTGAAGTGGCGGAACGCGTGAGGGAGAGGCAAATTTCGCGACCTCACACACCTAACCACCGCAGGAGGAGACGCCCTGGGCGTCGGGAATCGAGAGCCGATTTCCAGCCACCGTAGACGTGCGGGCCTGTGGACGGTGAGCAATGGGTAGCTTGCCGTCCGATAAGGACCAGGCCCGGGTCGACGGCGCATTGTGTTCCACGCACGCCTCAAAGAGATGTCAGCAGAATTGACGGGGTCCGCTAGGGCCAATGCCTGCCGGGGGTGCGAAGAAAACCGATAAGAAATCGTGGCTCTCGGCAACAGGGCAACCGAAGGAATACGGGTGGGTTTTAGTCAGTAAGATTCTGACACGCCCTCCCGCTCCGCCTAGGGCGGGAGAAGTTATTCGATAATTTCCCAACCCAAAAAGAAAAAAAAAGTGGATGCTATACTTTCTCTATGACGACCACATGATAGCAGTTTCCTGCAACTTTAAGGTTTGACCACTCATTTATTTCAGTAACATGATCTGACCAAAGGGAGCTCGTAGCTATGTAATAACAGCCGCACGGGTTGATACATCAGGTTAAGCTACGCTTGCCGGTTTGGGTCCGTCGATGGGTGACCATTCTTTACATACCGAGACTCCTCCGTGCCTCGGAAAGCACGTCAAGCCGTTGGTCCCGGTTGTCATTCATGAATCTTTGATAGTCGTTACGGGTCGTCAGAAGACCGAAAGTCTGACAACCAGTCTTACCAAGGGGTATCGTATTACCCAGTTACTGGGTTGTGGAGGTCAGATAGGCAGTCGCTCCATGTAAAATACTGGTGTTCAGCTGCATCCGGTTAGATTGGAAGCTGATCCTAACATAATTAGGAAAAGGCTAGGCAGATTGATATTGATTTGACAAAGATTATGTTTGGGGTTTAAAAGAGACTGTGACCTTTGAGTTTGTTTCGGCCTTTCTTCTCAGAGTAGTCAGATAAGAAACGCCAAACTCATCTAGTTTTAAAATATAATTTATTTTTGACGTGTAAAACTGTTCGTACAGACCTACTTTACAGAAATAAAATCATTTATCAAGTATAGTCCGTGCAATCCACGAAGACGCGCCCCACTCCGCGTGTTACTGTACTGTAAGCTGAACTAGTACAGCGCGGAGCGGAGTGGGGCGCGTCTTCGTGGATTGCACGGACTATAGCTGGCCGATATTCCGACTGGTTGGTCGAAAATTAATATCTGCAAAACTGCTATGTACCTGACATCGCTCGTAACAAAGTTTAACAGTACCGTGTGTTAATTTTTCATCATCTAAAATTTTGTTGTCAATTAAGCTTATTATAAATAACATAATGAAGCCATAGTTTAGTTAACAATGTTACTCATTTCAGACAACAAGTTTACTAGGCCACACGACGTACCTACTTATATATTTTGTCACTTCCTATTACATAAAGAGTATGCTACACGCAATATTGTCACAAATAATCAGTAAAATAATTGACAGCGAGGCAGGAATCGATTTCACTTGTTTTTACTCGACGCGGCGAAGCGAAAGGAGGGTAATGTGTTTGACCTGCATGTATGTTTGTTTGTCCGTCTCTATGTTCCTTCGTAACTACCAAACGGCTGAACCGATTTTGATGAGTGTCACTGGGTATAAAACAAATCAAAATGGCGGATTTTTGGCGCCAAAATATAAGTTTTTAAAACAAAATCTCCTTACCCTATCGAGTGGGGTGTCAAAATGAAGGGTTTTGAAAGGTGATTACAAAAATATATACAAAATATATGTTTGGAATGAGGAATAATAAAAAAGCTGAAAATAAAAATTAATAAAAAAACTAAAAAAAACCTGACTGCAAAAACACATAACTAAACATAATAAAAACAAGCATTACAATCTATATAATTTTGGTATCACAGGTACAAACAAAAGTTAAACCAGGTTATGATTTGTCTCGCCTACAATACCAAAATTCTATAGATTATAATGTTTGTTTTTATTCTCTTTACAGTTATGTCTTTTTGCAGTCAGGTTTTTAGTTTTTAAATTATAATTTTTTTGCAATTTCTTTTACGTGTTCACTGTAGCAGAAATGTTTGGAAATGGTCCATGGACGGTCAAGCATTTGGGGGCTCAATGAAAATGATCAAAATAATACTATCACCAACTGGCCCATTAAAGATAGTTTTTGGAGTTCAAAAGATCCCTAGGGTAAAAAATTATTTGACTGTAAATTCATCAAACTTTTTAGTTTAAATCATATGCAGTAATCACTGATTGATGCTATTGTTCATGAGTTGCATAATTTACATGCTTCACAGGACGGCACAGACAGCGCAATGTAACATGAAATGCGAATCTGAAATCAAAATATATGGAAATTGCTGTTTTACATGTTGCACTCCGTGGCGTTGAATAACATGTGTGTTCAGCGTTAGATATTAGCTCTTTTGGCTGTGTTTATACCTATAGCCTATACCTCTCGGTAAGTTCTATTTGAATGTTAAACTTATCTGATTAAAAAAACATCCTATGTAATAGGGGGCGAGCCTACTGTCCAGTCTTGCTCGATAACGAGGTGCCAGCAGTTGTTGCAGCTGAGCACGTAGCTTTAAATTCCCCGACTAATAATCATGATCAAAACTTTGATCCAGCCCGTCCCATCTTTGATGTCCTACCTCCAGTTGACGCCCTAAGCCGAGGTTCGTACCCCACAAGGGGTGCCATTAGTGAGCGTTCACCTAGTTTTAATTAGCATAGTTGAATAACCCCTGGCTGGAGGTTTTAAGTGTAGTAGCTTAAGGCACCCACAGAAAAGCCCGGTTAAGTAGTCATAATCTCAGAGGTCAACTACGGGTTTACTACCAAAAAAAAAAACCTACTGTCCAATAATTCCAGACTCCGGGCTGTTTACTTTTAAAATTGCAGCGCAAAATTCCCGAAAGCCAATTAGAACTAGACTAGCGTAGGTCTCATTTACAAACCTTCGAACTATAACCTGATCAACACAAATTAGATACCCGAACCGCACACAAGCTTCGCCGGTCGATCCCAGTAACTTCACAAACTAGATAAATACAGAACCAGATCCGACCGGTCTATAGAACGAGCGACAACAGGCGCACGCACACATAGACACATACGAGCAGCGATCTCAAACAAATGTCAGTTGCGAGTGCGTTTGCACTAGCTGTACGTGATGCGTGCCTATGTGTGCGTGCGTTTTCACCCGGTGGGGTTATTCCCAAAGTACTCCATTCTTTTGTTCTAAAAAGATTTAAGAATCTCATACATGAATTCCCAAGTTACTCCATGGAATTATTATTATTTAAAAATACTTTTTATTTTGTTCCCTATCTGCTCCATAGGTATCTGGAATTATTCTCAAAGTACTCCACCGATCTTTCGTTATTAATTCTCAAACTGGTCCATTTAGATAATTACCTATGAAATACATATATTTCATTACAGTCAGTCACAAAAAATCTTAAAAGAAAAAATAAAGTTTAGCATTTTGTTACAACGTCAATGCATATTTAAAATTGTAGGCTTTTTACGATAATTCAATTCAATTTATTTAATAAAGTAACCATGACTCATTTGTTAGTAAATTTATCGTATGTTAAGTACTAACATAAGACTCGAAATGATTGTTGAATTATATAACGTGTTTTAATTTAAAAACAAATTATACTTAAAAATATATTTGCAAAGCTTTTGAGCCTGACTGTCAGCTACCCTTTTATAGTAATCCGGTACATATTGAAAGTAGCTTTTTGATTAAAATGGAGTGGAGTACTTTGAGAACATTTTAATATTATCATGGAGTAGAATGAAACCTAATTAAAAATATTATATTTTTCATGGAGTAGTTTGGGAACTCTTTTTGGAGTACTTTGGGAATAACCCGCCCGTTGTATGGACCTCACCTTCTGTAACTATATATTCTGTGGTAATGTTATACGGTGAATTAGGTACAGAGTAAACTTTGTCTTGCGGTCTCATGTGTGCTCAACCTTGTGTAAACGCGTTACAGTTGCTATGTGGCTACACTGATGGATTGGATGGACGAAGGAGTATCCTTTATGTATCAAGATGATAAATGTATTTATTTTTTGGATGGCTGCGGTTTATTTTATTTTAAAGAGCTTTGTCTTGTCTTGTTATGACCAAAGAAGATATTGAAGACGAGAAAAGAGAAAAAATACTACAAAACTAAGATTGAAAAAATATATCTTTTTTAAACATTAGGGTACATATCTATTAAGCTGAAAATAATAGATACTACACTTTGATCTTGCGTGAGGGAGAGGCAAATTTCGCGCCCTCACGCCCCTAATCGCCGCAGGAGGAGACGCCCGGGGCGGGAATCGCGAGCCGAATTCCGGCCACCGTAGGCGCGGGCTTGCGAACGGTGAGCAATGGGTAGCTCGCCGTCCGATAAGGACCAAGCCCGGGTCGACGGCGCGTTGTATTCCACGCGCGCCTCAAAGAGATGTCAGCAGAATTGACGGGGTCCGCTAGGGCCAATGCCTGCCGGGAGTTCGAAGAAAACCGATAGGGAAATCGTGGCCCCCGGCAACAGGGCAACCGAAGGAACACGGGTGGGTTTTAGTCAGTAAGAGTCTGACACGCCCTCCCGCTCCGCCCAGAGCGGGAGAAGTTATTTGATAATTTCCCAACCAAAAAAAAAAGAAAGGGTACATATCTATTCAAACTCAAAGCATTTATTTCAATTAAATCACTTAAAGGCAATTTGAATTGCCAAGGAGTCGGTCAGTTAGAAATATGAAGCCAGTTGCCCATTCCAAAGCATAGAAGCACCTATGGAGAAGAACAGGCAAGAAACTCCACGGACGCTCTTTTAAATATAAAAATTGTTACATCATTCAAGTTCACAATGTAGAAAGACGTGCACGTTAAAAGCGTCCGTAACAAAAAAACAATTCAAAAATTAAAATAAGAGAGAGAAGAGAGAGAGATTAAGAAATAAGAGATTTTAAATAATTTCTACAATTCTTATTATTTAGACTAGGGAGGTACCTACCTAATAATTATAACGGCGGGATAAAATAAATATTATTTAGATTAATTAACGAGTACCCACAATAAACATATTATTGTAGGTTCTCGTTAATTAATCTTAATTGAAAACAGAGTGGCAGATGAACAGAAAACATTTTATTTAATCACATTCATTACAAGAATTTAATTGTTACATCGGACTCCTGATTGAACTCGACAGCATCAAATATCGTAAATCCATTATAAGTGCTTCATTTTACTGGATTGTAACACGACTACGTGTTGCTAACAAAGGTATTTTTATTTCCTTTAGTCGTTATTTAGCTTTAATTTGTTAGACCAAGGAAAATCCATGCCAATTGTTTTTTTTTTCTATTAAAAAGAAAAAACAAAAAAAAAATTAAGTACCTACTTTAACAATTCTTTTTCCCCTTATCCTAGTGCTCAACAATAGAATGGACCCTAATCGTAATACAATCAAGCCTTATAAATAGACTAAAAAGTAATTTAATTATAACCTAAACTATTAAATTATCTTTACTAAGAATGTGTGCAATAGCACTTTTCTTATTGTCTCTATTAAGGCGAATACACTTCGTTCTTTTTTTTATGTACGGTATCTCATGACAACGTGATGTTGTCACGGGAACGTATTTTTTTTATGTCATCATCCCAAGTGTAGCGTTGACAAATAGGAAGTATGGAGGTTACAAATGCTATGCAATAGCTTTACCGCGGCAGTCCTCGAGTGCCACACGTTTTTTTTTTCATTTTTTGTTCTAGGATATGCCGATACTGGTTTGGTCACGATGTTTTCCTTCGTCATTTTGAGAGCAGTCGTGATGAAATTATTTACATTAAAAACCTTATTGATTACCTATTATCATATTGAGGGGTAATAAAATTACGGGCATTCGTATCTTTACGCTAGGTGTCAAAAAACAAAGGAATTATATCTGGCTGATGAGAAACAGCGTCATTCTTGGAATTACTTAAAGAACGGTCTCATAACGTTCATTATTCTAATGTTTTAGGAGATACATCTTCAACGTTGAACGTTTCGGAGAAATCATAATTAAATTCACCTAGTTTGTACAAAATGTTTGCAATATAGTACAATGGAGCTCTGGATAACTTCTTGGAACAAGACATTGAGAGATCTAATAGAACCTTCACGATGTCAGTTAGTAAATTTTATTAAATAAACGACGTCAACATTGGATGATTTTAAGGCTAGACTATTAAATTTCATGAAATACTAAACAGAGCCCTAATTCTGAAACACACTTGCAATCACAATCTGAGTGTTTTGAAGGAACTTCCCAACTCATTCTTTTGAAAAATTAATCTGCTCAACAACGTTAATAACGCAATCAACGTGCTATTTTATGTATGTTACGTAATTATTCCGCTGGCATAATCGAGAAGAACCGGCAAGAAGCTTATGGAGCTAGCAAGCCGATGAATCTCAGAGTAAGAACGAACATATTCCATAATACGTTTTATTGCGAAGACCTATACAAAGCAAAGAAACGCTAAGAATCTTAGGCTAGTGATGTATGTAGTCAAATCATCATCATTTGCCTAGCCTTTTCCCAACTATGTTGGGGTCGGCTTCCAGTCTAACCGGATGCAGCTGAATACCAGTATTTTACATGGAGCGACTGCCTATCTGACCTCCACAACCTAGTGACTAGGTAACACGTATCAAAGTTAAATGATAATCGTAAAAAATTTGCTCAGCAACAGTTACAAAATAGTTATACCTACATATTAAAAGCATCCTTATGACCCTATCAGCTCTAGGAAAAAATTACTACTTAATAAAATTTACCTTATAAGGTTTCAACATCTTCCTCAGTTCTCCACTCTCGTTGAGTTTCTCCACCGTGTCTGCATCCTGAAACCAAATAAAATCGGATTTAATTAAAAAAGTTTCTAATTAAGCCACCTCGGTGACATTCGCTGGGAAGTCCAGTAATATTGTTGCGATGGAAATTAAAAATGTTGCGAGTTTGTGGAATGTAGTTTTTTTGTATTTCTTTGTAGTTTTATTTGTTTTTCTTTGACGTTTTCGTTATTACTTTTAGGAATAGTACCTTTTGTTATGCTCGTGTTAGAATTTTACTATTGCAAGATTTAACAACCAGATCTGTTATATTAGTTTTTGCTGAGAACAAAACGACTCAAATGAAATGTCATACTGACATGACTGCCTCGTTGGTCTAGTGGTCGCAAGCGCTACTGTTGAGTATGAGGTCCTGGGTTCGATTCCCGGGTCGGGCAAAGTGTTATTGGGTTTTCCATCTGGAATTTCTCAGTAGCAGTCCGGAGTCTGGATTTGTGCCCGGTTGATGGCAATAGGCTCGCCCCCTATTACATGGGACTTAAACATAACTGGCAAAATGTGGGTTTACTATAAAGTACATCTCTGCCTAACTCTTCGGGGATTACAGGCGTGATGTTATGTGTATGTGTGTGTGAAATGTTATATTTAAGGTCCAATTACACCAATCGCTAATGCTTAGCGCGAAACATGTTAAAATTATCATTCTGTCTCTATCATCACGTAACGATTGATAGAAACAGAACGATGTATTTTAACGATTTTATATGGTGCAAGCGGGCTTAAGACTCTTGGTCACTATAACCTTTCTTTTTCTTCCCTTGTGTCGGGAACAACTTTACCAATAATCCATACTTGTCCAAGTTTGTTTATTTGTATGTATGGGGTAATCTCCGGAACTATCAATCGGATTTGAAACATTCTTTTTGCATTTGATAGTCCAATTCTTGAGGAAGGTTATAGGCTATTTAATATCACGCTACGACCCTTAGGAGCCGAGCAAAAAAGAAAAAAAGTTGGAATGAAAGCTAAGTGAAACCGAAGTAGGTAATAGTGCGGGCGGGCAATGGGATTGCGACGTAGTGAATTGGGGGCCGAAATTTCACGCGGACGAAGTCGCGAGAAGAAGCTACATATTAATAAATACCTATAATGAAAGAAAGAAAAGAAAGAAAAAACTTTTATTTGCGGTAAACATGACGCAGAAAAAATTGTTTGAAATATAAAAATGAGATAAGGTTGCATGCGTCACATCCCCGCAAAACGGCTGTCGCTCAGCATTATGCTACGGTGCAGAAAAAAGCATTTTTCAAACATGTTTCCATAAAGAGAACTATACAATCGTCTATAATATTTCAAAACAATATTTTTCATTCTCGGTCTTATTTTAAAAGAAAGTTCTCACAAATTTCGCTTAGCTTTCCGTAGCTACTCGATTTCCATGGAAATACAGCGACAGGTAAAAGCTGGTAACGGATGGCGGTGAAAACACACGACAATAGGAAACTCGGAAATATTCGCACGTTTCATTTTACGAGATCAGAAGTATTATTGTCATAAGTTTCCGAGTCGATAGTCAAGGGAATATTGTTAAAGAGTCTTTGAGAGGAATCTACATGTTATGATTTTGGGTTTGTAATGAATTATTTAAAGACTTTTAGCTTTTTAAATTATGTAAATCATCATCTGCCTAGCCTTTTCCCAACTATGTTGGGGTCGGCTTCCAGTCTAACCGGATGCAGCTGAATATCAGTATTTTACATGGAGCGACTGCCTATCTGACCTCCACAACCTTGTTACTAGGTAACACGATACCCCTTGGTAAGACTGGTTGTCAGACTTTTTGGGCTTCTAACTACCCGTAACGACTGTCAAAGATCTACAAATGACAGCCGGGACTAACGTGCTTTCCGAGGCACGGAGGGGTCTTGGTATGTAAAGATGGTCACCCATCCACAGACCAACCGCGGCAAGCGTAGCTTAACCTGATCGATCGACCCGTGCAGCTGTTGATACTTAGCCACAAGCCGTGAAAACGAACGTGGAACGTTTAAGCGGGGGACAGCAGCACCCGCTGTAGCGCATGTGCGGTGATGTGCTGGTGCAGGCGACATTCATATGTTTTGTAGTACTGAATTTCGTGGAATTTTTAAATTTATTCTTGACCTTTAACTTTGATTTTTTATTTAGTATTAGATTCAATCCCAATGTATAAGAGTAGATAAAGTATTGTATGAAACTGCACATAACTAGGTATTTGCAACAGCTTCATAAACTACTATTAACATAAATTCAAAATAAAACATAAACACGATACGCCAGGTAAATCCAGGAAACGTCGGAAAGCAGTGCATTATCGTACGGGTACCGGAGTAGGTCGGTAATGCAGTTTCCGATGGGCGGCCTTTGTACGATCTAGGTTTTATCAGCTTTATCCCATTTTGGCTCGGAGGTAAGAGATTATTGTGATTGGACGAGGTGCTTTTTTAGGTAAAAGTTATAAGGTTTCTAAGGTTTATTTACTTTCATCGCTTTTTAAGAGCTTTTATTCTGAAAGTTGGCAACGTCGCAAATAGATGTCAAATATTTCGCTGTTTTAATTAATTTGGCAATATTACTATACCTATGGAAATAAATGTGGCTAAATAGCGAACTAGAATATTAATAATGAATTTCAATTATAACCCTGAATTAAATGTTGTAACCATTTTAGGTGTAGAAAAGGCATTTGGAAAGTTTCCAAATACTTTTTTACATCTAAAACTAGATATTCGGTGTTACGATATTAATTATTGCATTTCATAGTCAATATTTTAGTTCCCTAGTTAGCCACATTTCTTATATTGCCAAATTAATCAAAACAGTAAATATTTGACAGCTATTACGACGTTGCCAACTTTTATAATAAACCCTCTTAATTGTTATCTTTTTACTAAGTCTCCATCTAAAACTACAAGTACTAGAAAATATGTGTGTTTTCGACCACAGAATAGTTCAGGCGCACTCCGCATTTTAGCTATGAACCTACAAGTACGCGGCGGGCTCGACTTGTCGGGCCAATACAGTGAGCGTAACGTAGTCAGAAGATCTAAGAGTTACACGTTAAAAAGATAGGTAACTTCTAGGTGAATATAACTGTAGGTAACTAGCGCTTTGCGAGCTGAATTGCACTTTATTGTGTCGTAGCAAGAGCCGCTTTTTATTTAAATGATTTTGAGGAGTGAACCATCTGGACTAATTTGTGTCTCGAGTGAAATAATGCTAACGAAGCCAGACGAAGTAACACTGCGTTTTACACTACAAAAACGCTTTGAATTTTTCTTCTGAACTCCATGTTGTTAACTCTGTATGTTAATGTGGACTGTTATCCGCTGCTATCCGCTTTTAGGACTCATGGTATAAAGATAAAAAAGGATTGTAGTACGGAAGCCAACAATGATTATGGGTTTCTGGTTAAAAGCTTTTAGATCTGAAGTAAATAGGTCAAGCTACCTAATGGTTGGTTTTTTTCCGTAAGCATTTTAAATCGAATTGAATTGGTGCATAATGTGAATGTTTCGATCCATTTAATTTCTGGCAAACTATTTCGCTGTCTCGCTAGGGAATTCTGAACTACCTAAGCATTGAGGTTATTATTAAAACGTTTTTGCTCCCTCCACAATGGTATTGAGAAGATTTAATGCGGCGGGTCAGATCAGTGGTTGGCGTGGCGACACGGTGAACAACCAACATCTAAATGAAATATAGAAAATATTTTTTTTTTATTTACTATCGGAATATTTTTTATTAATTATAACATATTTTTTTACTATGCCAAATTTATTCATTTAATTAACCATTCTTTCATGCATATTTTGTATAAAAAATATTTTCGATGTTTCTCATCTGCCGGGGTTGCGAAGAAGTCCGAAAGGGAGATCGTGGTCCCCTGGCAACGTGGCAACTGAAGGAACACGGATGGGTTTTAGTCAGTAAGAGTCTGACACGCCCTCCCGCTCCGACCAGAGCGGGAGAAGTTATTTGATAATTTCCCACCCAAAAGAAATGTGTCCCGCGACGGCAATTTTTTTATTCCTAGGGTGACGACACCGAAACTAGTATGCTTTTGCTGAGGTACAGCTAGTCAAGAAAACCATTTGGTATAGAGGCTGCTAACTTGCAACTACTTTGTGAGTGTGCTAAGTAGTCAATTCCTTTACATATGTGCCATAAGCTTAAAAATTTATTAGGCACACAATAAAATTAATACAGGCACTGGATTGCAAAGATGATCATTTTTTACCCGGCTACGGCGACGCTAAAAGGAGGGTTATGATTTTGACCGGTATGTATGTTCATCTTTTACCTCATAACTTCTAAACTACCGATCATAAATGAGGTATCATTGGAAGCGTCTTGATCGTTCGCTGGTTATATGCTATGTGACGTCACATTAAATGCAATATAGCGCCCTCTAGAGGACATAAAATCATAAATTTAAACATTTGTGTCATGTTATTTCTATATACCAAATCAAATCTAGTAATTAAGGCCTCGCCTCTCATAGTCGAGGTTGTGGGTTTAAATCCGGGCAAGAATCAATGTAACTATTTCAATTTATATGTACTTTCTGAGCCTTTTTGGACATTACTGATATCGTGAGGGAACCTGAAGTCCGAAATCGCCAACCCATCTTGAGCAATCGTGATGATCAATGCTCGTGCCTTCTCTGTATGAGAAGAGGCCTTTGCCATGCAGTGAGACAATAAGGCTGGTATTATTCTACACTAAATAACTGCGCCCCGCCGTTTCACCTGTATACGTCTCGATCCCGGGGGAATATCGGGATAAAAAGTATCCTATGTCCTAACCTAGGTCATGGTCTACTCATGTGCCAAATTTCATCCAAATCCGTTTAGCCGTTTTAGCGTGAAAGCGTAACAAACAAACAAACAAGTAAACAGACAAGAAAACATTCTCACTTTCGCATTTATAATCTTAGTTGGATAGCTTGTTGTATGTTACAGTCGATATTAAGCCTTACCAATACTGTATGAATTCTAAGGAGGTCATTGAAAAAGAGAGGTCTTTACACAGTATGACATCACACAAAGATACGATTTACAATCGTATAATTATGCAAATAGTAAAAACGATTAGCTATAAACTTTTCTATAATTCCTAGTAATTATGGTTATTGACATTGTAATGGCAGTAGATAATTGTGATCGCTCCTGTAAAAACGTCGTTTTCTCACATTATACACCTACTTCTATTGTTAGTTATCGTATTGGAAATATTATAAGGCTAGGTTACACGACTTGAAGAAAAATTTTTTTCGTCCGGTTAAGAATCACAAGTAGAAGGAAAACCCTACCTACAGTATAGTATTTAGGGTAAATCAATCTGCCAAGCCTTTTCCCAACTACGTTGGGGTCGGCTTCCAGTCTAACCGGATGCAGCTGAATACCAGTATTTAACATAGAGCGACTGTCTATCCTCCACAACCCAGGAACTGGGTAATACGATACCCCTTGGTAAGACTGGTTGTCAGACTTTCGGGCTTCTAACGACACGTGACTATTGTCAAAGATCCACGAATGACAGCCGGGACCAACGGCTTAGGCTATTAGGGTATAGTATTTAGGGAAATAGCAAGGTATCTAAATAAAATCATAATAAAATTAAATCCTCTCCGCGTTCCTTTTATAGTTCAGTAAGTGACCTGCGACCTCTCCTCCCCCCTTCATCTTCGTAAGAGGGGTCAGGTAATACAGAGCACTGACCATATTGAGATCAAATAAAATTAAAACTACTAACTATTGTCTTCTAGAATTCCCTTCGTTCTACCAAAACAAACCTTGAAATTATTATTCACAGACGAACTGCAACAGTCCGTGATAATTTTTTCAAGTAGATTCTATTAACTTGATCAATAGGCAATGTAAACAAAAGTCGATCAAACTATCGTTCAAATAACTTACGAGAAGATGGATTTATTCTCGGCACGTACAAGATATCCCAAAAAAAGTATGCACTTCGGGAATCATCGTCCTCTTTGGAAACACGAACGCGTAATGATGAGGTCTAAAATATGGAACTATTACTTTTGCATTACCAATCAATCAATCTACCTAGCCTTTTCCCAACTATGAGGGTCAGCTTCCAGTCTAACCGGATGCAGCTGAATACCAGTATTTTACATGGAGCGACTGCCTATCTGATCTCCACAACCCAGTAACTGGGTAATACGATACCCCTTGGTAGGACTGGTTGCCAGACTTTTGGGCTTCTGACGAACCGTAACGACTGTCAAAGATTCACGAATGACAGTCGGGATCAACGGCTTAACGTGCTTTCCGAAGCACGGAGGAGTCTCGGTATGTAAAGATGGTCACCCATCCACGGATCAACCCCGACAAGCGTAGATGGATCGACCTGTGCGGCTGTTATTAGCCCCTCATTTGCCCCTCAAAAAATACTAAAATTGTCATCGGTGTTCAAGCTTTTGTGGTAATTTAACCCTCAAAATAACATATCATAACATCACCCATGTATTCCACGAAGGGTTGGTCAGAGGTGTACCACTTAGTACGGGTCCCACTTTTAGCACAGGGCGAGCTAGCCTTGCCATCAGCCGAACACAAATCCAGAATCCGGGTGGCTTCTGAGAAATTAGATGGAATAACCCACACACTTTGCCGGACTAGGGAATCGAACCCAGGAGACTTCATTTCATGGTCAGCAGTAGCGCTTGCAAACATGACTAACGAGGAATTCACTCAAATGTTGTATAACTACAACAAACTATCTCTCTTCATAAAATATGCTTTGTATTTTTCATACAAGCAATCAATCATCTACAGTATGCATCGAGCTTTATAACAAGACACTATTGTTAGATCCCTCGGGAAAATTTCCAGTAAAAACTTCGCATATTTTCTTAGAACAGTGATAAACGTTCTACTCAGTATCACATACGATTTTACTAGAATAATCTGGAAGCGTTACTGCCAAGGTAGTGAGCCAATAACTTGATGTGATCGGTGGGTTGACAACTACAGATGAATAAGGCACAATACCATGTTTGTACCAAGATCGCCTTATTTTGTAAAAATGTCGCGTCCTTAAGCTTCTGAATTTGTCTAAGATAATTTTTTCTTCTTAATTTTCTATTTAAATTAAGCTCTTCCCTTAACAATATTAAAAACGATTACAGCCGTTACTGTAATCTATAACTGAACCCGATAAAAAAACTCGTTTAAACCGGCTCAAGATCTTAATCTATTTGATGGTAAGTACAAACTTTTGCCTACTTTCTTTACATTGCACTTAATGAGACCATTCAAGAAAATCTTCTGGGGAAAATATTATTTAAACGCACTGTAATTTACACCTTAACACTGAGAACTAAGGTGTATTTTCTTAGTTGTGGAGTTAATGGCTTCGTTGCCATAAGTTTCATTTCTAGTAGGTCAGTATTTTATGTTGGTTTTATTATAAAATGTTCACTTCGTCTTCCGTAGGCCTGTTTCCGGAAAAGTTATTACATTTTTCCTTGACGCTATTTTAAAATGTTAAAGGTTTTTTGAATTAGCCTTTTCATATCGCCTTGAGATAGTAATTAATACATCATCTATTTTTTTTCCTCTGGACAATATCCCTTTACTTTGGCATTTCCAACGGGAGAAACGGAATTGGGCTTAAAAACCTAGGTATTAAGGAATTGAGTTTCGCAACTTTAAAAGTACCATCGCGGAAAACTATAACTAACCATTTTGAAAACAAAATCCCGTGCACACGATGACCACATCTGTTACCACCCCGGTTCAATAGCGGCCGAGTACTGCAAGTAAGAATAGTCCTTACGGTGGTTAGTTATGGCTTTCCGCGATGTTACTTTTCCATGAAACTAGGTACCTACTTTGTATTCCATGTAGCAAACATTGTTATTACAAACTGTCAGATTTTTATCACACTAGTGACAATTTGGCCTCAATTGTTTTGAGGTCGAAATCCATTCTTGTCATGCTTGTCTCGTTTTTTCTCAATATATAAAACTAGCTTTATTTCGTTTGTTTAGAAACAAACTTTTTCTTCAAAAATGCTTGGAAATTCGAACATTATTTTGACAACCTTCTTCGAGATAAATCAAAATTGCTGTACTGGTCAAAACCAAGCGAGTAGGCGGCCGGCAATGTTACTATGATAATCCATATCTGTCGTGTTTAGCGGCCAAATAATTACTATGAAAACTCATATCTGTCGTGTTCGTGTTATTTAAAAAACTTTTTACAAAAAAAAAACAACTGACTTAAAGAAATTAAAGTTATTTTTCACTTTGTAGTGTATTTTTTTGGAAGTATGTTGTTTTTTTTTTTGTAAAAAGTTTTTATTTTTCACTTTTTAGTTGTGGTACCTACTCCACACACATTCCAAACCTACCTGCTACCAGTGACAGGAACTTATCATATCATCTACTTACTAAGTGGGATAAAAATACGTATTTTGTAGCTAACTCAAAAACTACTCAATCAAAGTTAATAAAATTTATATGGGACCAATTTGAGAGCATACTCCTTCAAACAAAAAAAGAATTTTTAAAATCGGTCCACAAATGACGGAGAAATCGGTGGACATATGTACATAAAAAAATTTAAAAAAACAAACAAACATACGCTACGAACATATAACCACCTCCTTTTTCGAAGTCGGTTAAAAATAGAACGAACTTTCACTTCGACCATTGGTAACCAAGGAGGTAACTTATCAAAGATTTTATTTAAATTTCGAACTGGCTTTAAAAATAGAGCTATTTAAAGTAAAGAAGAAACAAATGAACATATTGGCGCGTGAAAAAATTTCTTTGTTTGTCATTGATTCTGGAATTTAATCATTATTGCCTTGGCCACAACCAGGCATTGATCGATCGTCTATCAATGCCCTAATTATTGGCCGCGACAGTAATGTACTAAAGCGAACTCGTGAGTTTTTCGGAAAACCTTCACCAACAATAAGGAACACAATGGTGCCGATTCCCTTGTTCACAAACTAAACTAAATTTAAGTTCAGTGCATCTTTTTCTTTCTATTTCATTAAGAAAAGGGCAGAAGATAAATTTTAGTTTAGTCCTGTCAAATTAATCAGCGCCTGTCAATACTCCATACAAGTTTAGACGTGATTAAAAACTTGCCTACTAAAATTACGTCAATTTATGTCAAGCGCTGATTAATTTGACAGGACTAAACTAAAATTTAACTTCTGTCCTTTTCTTAATGAAATAGAAAGAAAAAGATGCAGTGAACTTAAATTTAGTTTAAATTGTGAACAAGGGAATCGGCACCAATATCGTCCAAATTGCAAGGCTCGACCAACCCTACTATCTCAAACTTTTACCGACAACTCATGCTCGCAAATCTTCCCCATGCCAACACGAGCGGAAAATACTTCTAACGACTTTCCCTCAACCCTAAATAAATAAAAACCATGCTAAGTATCACCACTCTTCAAGCTCCACTTAGTGATCAGGGAAACAAAACAAACACGACACCGGCATAGCACGAGAGGGGTCAAGGGTAAGGCATGCACGTGGACATAGGGTGGATACGCGTGCTGGTCGGTGTGAGCTCAGAAGGAACCAAGTATTTTTTTGTAGTTTATAAAAAGAACATTTGAAAGACGCCTTAGCACATCTAAAATTGTTGCTAAAGTGCTAACTAACAAATAAATAACGTAGTTCCTATACCACTGAAGATTTCTATCTGACACTGACTCCTGTAACATAGGTACTACCTACCTACCTCAGGAGTCAGGGCTTTTTATGTCAATAAAACGTTTTTGTATTTAATTATTTTCAGTTTTTTAAGAACTAGGTTATTACCATAAGGTAGTGTAAGGCCGAATTCATATAGAACGCTGGTAACCGGTGCCGACTAATCAGATAGGAACTGGTCGGTGTTTATCGGTGCCGGTTCGCGCTGATTCGGGAAAAAGTATTAAAGCTGCCTTTGCCGACCAGCGTCTACAGGCGCTGGCTTATAGGCGCCGGTTACCAGCGTTCTTTATGAATGCGGCCCAATAACAAAAAAAAAAAAAATTGACGCGGCAAAAACTTATATTGAGCGAAAACTTGAATAAATAAAAACTTTGTAACAGCTTTAGAGGGTTCAAATTTGAAGGATGCTGCGAAAATGTAAGGTTCCTTGATAACGACCAAATCAAAACTCACGCAAATATCAGGGGGCCTACCACCAGCTCAAAAGCAGTATTATTTTAATATTATTTCAGTGGGAGAAAGAGATGGAGCTATACGTCCTGTAGAGCTTCATCTCTTTCCCACACTGAAGTAATATTAAAATGATATTGCTTTATGAGCTGGTGGTAGGCCCCCAGGTACAGAAAGAGAACTTTTCATTTCGGATGCAAAAATACAAAAAAAAATAAGATAATTATATTACAAAAATATAACATTCAAAACACAATTAAATATCACTGACAACAATAAATAATGATTGTTTTTCCGTATAAAACGTGACATTTATGATTAAACATGATTAATATTGAAGGTCAGTAGGCCGTAACAGATGTTTGTAACAGTGCCCTCGCCATCACACTGTACGCATAAAAATGAGCTGATTTCCTCCATGTTGTATAATTTTGACATGACCATGGTAATGTTTGTCATTCGATTAGTTCCTTTAGGTCAATCGTTCACTTTGATATGGATAGTGAATGATCTCTGATTTTTATAGGACAATGAAGTATGAAGTACGTAGTTCGACTATTAATATGTCAGATTTGAATAAAAATCACGGAAAAGGGAAAATAAGAGTAAACTATTTGGTAATACATTTATTTAGATAATAAACCAATTAGTCCGAATGAGAAGAAATCTCTGCCCTAAGACAACTATGTGTTGGTATTATTATTGTATTTTGCATATCCCAACCAAAACTTACCAAAAAAAATGAGTTACCTTTTGCTACGTCAATCGAAGCTGTAAACATTGCTATAACAGTTTTTGAAGTGAAAACTTCTTTAGGCGCGTTGGGCATTTTTGAGATGGGTAAAAATAATTGAACTCGCGACACCGTTACCGACACCTCATTTTTGTAAACGCGATTTTGCTCTTTATTTATATTACATTACGGATCGATGCAAGTATTTTTACTTTAAAGGTTTTGGAAGTATTTTTATTTGTAAACGCGATTGTGCTCTTTATTTAGATAAGGTTACGGACGAATGTTCTATACAAGTATTTTTCTTCCACCAAGGCGATCTTGTTCAAGATTTCACTTCTGTCAGCACTCCTAGAGTGCCATTGTTTTTTTTATATGCACAGGCATCTACAATAGGGATGATACCTGGGTAAAAAAAAGGAATTCTATTTTTTATTTAGGAATTTTATTTTATTCCGTCAGTTAGATAATACAAAAATATTAGACACGTATTTTTTGGTTTATCATATTAATAAAACATGACTTAGATGAAACGCATTAAAGTTGGGGAGTGGGGGCTCCCTACGTCACAACTCGTCATAGCGTCGTACCACATTTTAACTCAATGTATCGCCGTAATCTTTTGATTGCATAAAAAAGGGAAAAATACGTGTCCAATATTTTTTAATAATCTACCTGACAGGAAAAATATTTTAAATAGAAGAGTTTAATAAGAAATTAAAAAGTAAAAATCTAACTGTCTCCCTCTCACAGAATCCTCTCCCAGTAATCCAGCTAAGCAACATAAACCTCATACATACCTCTAAGGTAGTGTTTGATACAATTAACTGTATTTATCTTTACGCCTGAACGAAGATTAGATCGGTTTTTTATTATTTAGGAAATAGAACCTTTTTTACCGGACTACGGCGAAGCAAAAAGGAGGGTTATGATTTTGACCGGTATGTATGTACCTGTATACCAACAAAATTATAATGCATGGCTTTACTTTGACTATTTTTGTACCTGTGACATGATTTCTGTTTGAAATATTTTCTTTTTTCATACTTTTTAGAGCGTGATTTTTCAGTAGTCGGGTTTTAGTTTTTGGTAATTCTTATGAGGTTGGAAGGTAATAAATATTACGTCTTACGCCACGTCTTGGCATGTAAAGCCATCCTTCCCATTAAAGGCAATTCTCCAATATGGATGGGCGGAAGTATTTTACTGACTGACATCATCTTCCTGGCATCACCTGTACGTTACAAGCTCGGAGATAATGATGTTATTCACACAAGGTAATTTACGAAGATACCTATATTCGATATGGATATTATTGTATGAACAGAAGTAGCAAATATCAAGACACTCTACCAGAGACTCTTGGTAGAGTAGATCCCACTTTAGAATATCTTATTCGTCTGGTATACGGGGACATCAGTCAAATATCGTACCAAGAGAATTCTTGGCCGTGTTTCCATTTTAACTCCTAAAATGATCAAGCTGCAGCGATCAACCACAGTATTCTCTCACAAATTGAAGGGAGTGAAGTGATATACACCTCCATTAATATTGATGTGGAGGAAGATGATGCCACACATTACCCCGTAGAATTTCTCAATTCGCAAATGGCAAGTGAACTTCCGGTTGTACATCTGTGTAACGGAACCCGGCTCAAAGTCATGTCTTTGCAGATAAACGTCATCGAGGTGGAAATTCTAACAGGTTGTGGCGATGGCGAGACAATGTTAATAGCGCGTATACCACTAATTCCCCACAATTACCAGTTCAAGCGCATGCAGTTCTCTGGGAGCGTATGCTTTGCGATCAACAAGTCACAGGGGCCGACGCCGAAGGCTGAAGGCTGCGGGTGTCAACCTCAGGACAAGCAGCTTCTCACACGGACAACTGTACGTCGCTTGCTCCTGAGTCACCATTCCTGACTCTCTGTATATTTTGACTGCTGAGAATAAAACTACAAATGTAGTATACAGGGATGTTTTATAAAAATGTGGCTGTTATTGTAGTATATTGTGGTGTCTTACGATTTCCACGTGAACGAAGTCGCGGGCAGAAGCTAGTCCATAATAAAATACAATAGACGTGGATATATTTAGTAACCTATTCCGCTTAGCTATGCTTTGCTTGTTATATTACGCTCAGTCTGCGCTCAGCGCTCAGCGCTCGTTGTGGCAACACGCCGTGTCCGGGTTCGCAACAAGTCCATCGTCATCCTGAGGATGCCTCGTTGAGAGGTGAAAGACGTGTCGATTTCTTTCAGGAGTTTTTTATGGCTCTTTAGAAATAGCTAAGCGGAACAGGTTACTAAATATATCCACGTCTATTGTATCTTGAGGGTAATGAGAGAGACAAGAGTGAGCCGTAAGATTGCATGTGTGTAAGATGCAGTAACAAATGGTCTAACTTTGAATTTATTAGCCTGATACAAATCTAGGGGCCTATTTAATAAAACCGACAGGCGACGGTGACGTGCCTCCGACAATTTGTCAAGTTTTTATAATAAATTTTTAATGTGACAATTATGTCATCTTTTGACAATTATGTCATCTTTTGACAATTATGTCATCTTTTGACAATTATGTCATCTTTTGACAGTTATGTCGTATTTGCAGTTATATTAAATACGGCCCTGAAAGCACGGGGCCGTAGCAGAGTTGGACATTTAGCAGAACACCATAAGGGTTCATTCAGTTAGTTCGCATAACCCTATGCCTTTTCAGAAAATTTTGCTTTGATAAAAAATAGCAGAAAAAGGTCAGATAGAAGAAAAAAATTGTATTAAAATACTGGCTGCTTCTTTTCAGTTTTATATTGAAAAACACGCGGGTAGCAACAGTTTACTACATAGTGTTCCGTTGCAACTTTTAACGATACACTAAAACAATTAAAACGTGCTCTTCGTTAGTTGGAAGCCAATAAAACTGTAAACGGTCATAAAAATAGGTTAGTTCGTTTTATTATAAAAACCTTTAGTAGTGGAATTTTGTGATCTTGGTTTCTATAGTAAAACCATAGGACATAAGAAAATTGATGGAGGAGCTTGTGGCTAAGTATTAACAGCCGCACGGGTCAATCCATCAGGTTAAGCTACGCTTGCCGGGGTTGATCTGTGGACCCATCCATTTCTACATACCGAGATTCCTCCGTGCCTAAGTCGTTGGTCCCGGTTGTCATTCGTTGATCTTTGACAGTCGTTACGGGTCGTCAGAAGCCCGAAAGTGACAACCAGTCTTACGAAGAGGTATCGTATTACCCAGTTACTGGGTTGTGGAGGTCAGATAGGCAGTCGCTCCATGTAAAATATTATGTATTTAGCTGCATCCGGTTAGACTAGAAGCCGACCCCAACATAGTTAGGAAAAGGCTAGGCAGATTGCAGATTGATAAGAAAACTGATGCTCTTTTCAAAGAAATGCGTAAACTTACGGCTTTTTCCCATAGGGAAAAATTACAAAACGCCACGGAGGATATTATTCGTATGAAACTAAAAAAATATATCTGAAAATTAGTTTTTCTTGTATTTAATAGGTACCTATCAAGTAAAAAAGTATGTGTCGCCATGCCCAATTGATTTGGGTATGCATCAATTATTGTAAATTCAATTATTTTCTAATGAATATTTCGCATTGAATTTCATTGTTTAGCCCAAATATAATTTTTTAGATATTGGGATAGACAAAAGGCATTGAATAAAGCCCCATTTAATATGATGCAGGGTTCTCACCTGTGGCATACAATAAAATTGAATCAACCAATGACTTGTACTGTTAGCAAGTAAGAGCGTTCAGCTGTCAAATATTTCGCCGTTTTGATTAATTTGGCAATATTACTGTATGGAAATATGAAATATCGCTAACTAGTGATTAATAATGAATTACAATTATAACACTGCATTTGATGTTGTAACCGTTTTAGGTGTAAAAAGGCATTTGGATAGAGTTTATTTACATGTATAACTAAATATTAGGTGTTACAATATTAATTATTGCATTCCATAATCAATATTTTAGTTCACTAGTTAGCCATATTTCTTATTTCCATACAGTAATATCGCCAAATTAATCAAAACAGCGAAGTATTTGACAGTTATTTGCGTCGTTGCCCACTTTCTGTATAAACGCTCTAATTGTTGCTTCAACTTTTCGTATTTAAATCGCACGGGCAATTAAATCGCATCATGGAAATCAGGCTTAAGCTTCTTTTTTTTCTTTTTAATTTTACTAGACTTTTTTTTGGGTGGGAAATTATCAAATAACTTCTCCCGCTCTGGGCGGAGCGGGAGGGCGTGTCAGACTCTTACTGACTAAAACCCACCCGTGTTCCTTCGGTTGCCCTGTTGCCGGAGGCCACGATTTCCCTATCGGTTTTCTTCGAACCCCGGCAGGTATTGGCCCTAGCGGACCCCATCAATTCTGCTGACATCTCTTTGAGGCGCGCGTGGAACATAATATGCCGTCGACCCGGGCTTGGTCCTTATCGGACGGCGAGCTACCCATTGCTCACCGTCCGCAAGCCCGCACCAGGGGGCTTACCACCAACTAAGACATCTTTTTTTCTTTTTAATTATAGCCTCTCTTTTCTGAAATATATTTTATGTATTTTATAACTTGTTCATTATTGTGTTACTCGAGCTCCTAAAAACAACAACTTGAAATAAGCATAATTTATACATATTGTAATACAGTTCTAGTTTTGTTTGTTTTGCACGAATGTGTGAATATTGTTGTACAAACAAACAGGGTTTTGTCTGTGTGAGTGCGCGTGGCTGATCAACAGGTTGAAACTTACCTATTTGGATATTTTATCTGTTATTTCGTACAAAAAGCTACAAAACTGTTTGATGTGTAACATATTTTCTCTTTCTTTCCTGCAAACTGTGGAAGTGATTTCGTGAAAAGGGACGGAGCGCACGCTATTTGATTTGACCAATGAGCGTGCGCGTTGCTAGAGTTGGCCGTCAGAAACGACCTTAATCAGGCACCACCTCTTTAATATTGCTTATTACCAAGGTGAGATGTCAGATGTTACACATCATATGCAACTACTGTAAGGCTTGTTTATCGTAATCTTAAAAGTCATTGTATATTATGCAAATAATATTTCTTTGCTCCACGCTAATTTATTATCTACCCATCCTTTTCCCAGCTATGTTGAGGTCGACTCCGGATGCAGCTAAATACCAGTATTTTACATGTAGCGGCTGCCTCACTGAGCTCCACAACCCAGTTACTGTGTTTAACACTGTACCCCTTGGGATGACTAGTTGTCAGACTTGCAGGATTCTCGGACCACATGATGCTTTTAAAAGCGATTAGGAAATTGTGTCAATAATCATTAAAACCAATTTTTTGTGCGTATTATACAGTTGAAATTGCGATCATCGGTACTTTTTTTTTAGCTTCTACGGAGAAGTTCTTGGCCTGCATCTCACCTGATGGTAAGTGATGATCAGGCTGAAGGTGGAACCGAGCTTCACCCGGAATCCTTAACCACAGAGGAATTGGCTACTTTACCTCTAATTACCGAAACACAACAATGCTGTTATTTTGCCCCCACTGGGAATCGAACCCGGGACCTCTGGGTCTGAAACAGGTGGTCAAACCAGACCATAGAGTAAGATAAGAAAGAAAAACTGTAATAAAATATATTTTTTTAACTGCGATCGTACGTAACATACGCGCTTTTACCAGCCCATATTACTTATTACATAGCAGCGATCGTTTTGACGCTAAAACCTATTTTTTAGATAGCAGATAATCCTCTTACTCCTACATTTTTACCCTATGTTTTGTAATACCAAGTCTGTATATACATATATACATATGAAGGTAAGTGCGCACGTCTGGCGGCGCAGACAGCTGCAATAAAGTTGGTAGCTGCGCGCAATGGAAACCTGAATATCTTCCTACCTGCGGTTATGACTTCAGTAAGCGTAGGGTTGAACCGAAAAATTAAACCTTAGATTTAGTTAAGACCGCTGAGACTGAGAAAAATTTGTTAAGAATGTTCTTGAAGTTAAGTTAAATGTTAAATTCAATTTCTCAAACATGTTTGGAAATACGAACTTTATTTTGACAACCTTCTTTGAGATAAATCGAAATTGCGGTTCTGGTCGAATACATGCGAGCGCCCGGCCGGCAATGTTTGTATGAAAATTCATATCTGCCGTGATATTAAAAATGGAACGAACTTTTTACTTCAACACATGGCAACCAAAGGAGGTTACTTAACAAAGATTTTATTTAAAATACGACAATAAAAATAATAATTCCCGAAACATGATCTATTTAGCTTGCAAATGCGTTGTTTATGAAAAGGAGAAACAAATGAAAATTTTTTGGCGCGTGAAAAATTATCGTTGTCCGTCATTAATTCTTACATCTAGAGTTACATTTACTCAATTTGAATATCCGCGCATTATTTGAGAAAAGTACTTTATAAGCCTTGACCTCAACCAGGCATTGATGGACTCACGTATGTGTGCCTCGGCTTCGCCTCGGCCCACATTTTCAAGATCCTCCATCAATGCTCCAGTTGCAGGCCATGACAGTCATGTACTTCATGTCACCTTAAACAGGTGAAAAATAAATTTATTTTATAATATGGTGAACAACACCATATTATTCACAACCGTATTCATTTCTACAAAATTGGGAGATTTTATAACTGGCCAAAGACTGTCGCAGCTCTACGACGCAAACATTTAAACGCAATGTCTATTAAATTCGTATATTTTTAGTCATTTTTCCTTTACGTACCTAACACATTTTCTAGTCTACAATAAAGTAAACCTATTTAAATAAATCCAGCGATCTAATTTTGATTTAGTAGGTAAGTTAATGCCCAATCATGGCCCAAAAATTCATATTTACCGACCATTTCATATGTGTTTCTAGTAACTAGATTGCAACTTGCAAATGACAGTTGACAAACGCTCCATGTAAATCAGCAACGGACTGAGTCACACCTGCAATCGTAGCTGCAATTTAATTTACTCTTTCCTACGTTTATCTTCGGGCTAACCCTACTCTAATGTGATAGCTTGGCTTTACGAGCGGTCTCATTGTGGCCGAGTCTATTTTTATAATATTATAACGTTAATTGTGAGGCAGGGCGTAACACGTTCATCATAGTTACGACTTCATGTGACAATTTCAGTGCAATTACTGTAGTGCAATCGTTTTGTTTGTTTTGCGCTTGTGTGGCCTTGAATGTGTTGTTTTTGCTGGTAAAGTTCATGCAGTGGCTTTTTCGGTGTGGACGATTGTTTTTCCCCATGGTGAGGAAGCCGGCATGCCTGAGAGATATTTCTCGACGCCTTATGAAGGCAAGTCAAAGGCCCAAGGGTGGCATAAAAACTCTGACACCAGGTTAGTCACTAACCACACGATAAAGAAATATAGATTTTGGTTCTGAGCCTTGATGTATGTGCTATGCGCCACTACTTAACTGAAAT
Organism: Agrochola lychnidis; assembly: GCA_963680765.1. Classification (NCBI taxonomy): domain Eukaryota; kingdom Metazoa; phylum Arthropoda; class Insecta; order Lepidoptera; family Noctuidae; genus Agrochola; species Agrochola lychnidis. Next base: position 8,077,638 of record OY796855.1, on the reverse strand, counting down.
TTTTAGTATTCTTGTATTCTGAATACGTAGTAAGTCATTGGGTACTTATTTTATTTATTTCAGTAATTCTAGTCCATAGTTTTCACTCACACATTTAAGTCATGAACTATAAAAATCTAAACAGATAAAAACTCAAACTAAAATTGTGATTAATAATTTAAAAAATATAATAGTGTCTTTTGCTAACCCTTCGGGGAAAACAAAATCCCCGAAGTGTTTGCGTGATGGTTATTTCGTTTAACTCAATTTGTCATTTGAATACCGTTTGGTAAAAACTGACATAATATATAGTAACCGAGCAGAATCTCATATTTTGACGGTGATAGTGACGTATTTACGAAAAGCGTTCATGGTTGTGTCAACACAATGTGACATACATTGGGTTGGGTCATGGTATTCAAAATTGCAATATTCCGTGAGTGGTGTGTATTGGTCTAGCTGACAAACACCATAGAATTTTAAGTAGGTTGGCAATATTTTGTCACACCATAGACCGATATCTATTTAGAAAATAGTTTTTAATAAATACCTATTGAAATTACAAGAAAAATGACCTCAGTGTTTCGAATGAAACTATTTTAGAAGAAAAACAGTCGTCATGAGCCTTTTAAATAAGAGTTGCTCATGAAACCCCATAGGAAATCATTGTGTGGCAACATTATGAGAAAAGCAAAAGTAACATTGCATAATTTTGATTAAATACCTAAACATTTCTGAAAAAATCTTAAAGCCGCTAAATTGTCCCACCAGAGTCGCGTCGCACCTGTCTGCAGAAGCTTTAATTCTGTAACCAGAATTTTTCTAAAATTGAAGAAATAAGCACCAGTTACTTCTTATATAAATAAGGAGAAAAGTACTTAAAAATGGTTCCCTGTAAATTATCTTAATTTATGACACGTGCCGGGTGAACTCTAGTTGAATTTCAGGAGGCATTCTGGAAGTTGGCAACTTCGCTAATCCAGGCGTCATGTTCGTGAACGGGCGCCGTCAGTTGGGACTGGTCATCTCTTAGCTGCCATGGATTATTTTTAATTTATTTAATTTTTGAATTGTTCTTTGTTTTATATTTTTATTACGGACGCTTCTAACGTGTACGTCTTTCTACATTGTTCTCACATGTACTGAAAGATGTAACCAATATTTTGTAACAATTTTTTATTTAAAAGAGTGTCCGCGGAGTTTCTTGCCCGTCCTTCACCTATCTACTACGCTTTGGAATGGGCAACTCGCTTCATATTTCTGACTGACCGATTCCTTGACAATTCAAAAGTGCCTGTAAATGGTATAATTGAAATAAATGCTTTGAGTTGGAGTTCGCAATTAGCTGTCAAATATTTCGCTGTTTTAATTTATTTATAAATTTTACTAAATTATTTTAAAATATCACTCTGATGTTCAACTTAGCCTATCGTAGCCTGCTGGACAAAGGCCTCTCCAAGTCTTCCACATCTAATCTTTCCCAGCAACCTTCTTAAAAGGTCTAGATCCATCTAACTGGGGGGCGTCCCACGATTTCCATTCTAGGACTCGTCCGCTCCAACAGCCATCGGTCCTTCGAATAACATGGCCAGCCCTCTGCCACTTCAGTTTGCTTACTCTGCAAGCTATGTCGGTAACTCCGGTTTTTTTCCGGATAATTCAAGTCCTGATTTTATCCTTCAAAGAGACTAGCATAGCCCGCTTCATAGCGCGCTGAGCGACCTGACGCTCTGACATTAGCATTGTAAAATTATGATCAGTTGATCGTAATACCTATGGTACTTTTAATTTAAGATATCTTTTGATCACCATCACCGTATATTGCCAAGGTTGATGATTCAAAGTAGCATAAGTACGTGTATGAAGTAAAAATTTTAGGAAAATCGTATGCTTTTACAATGTTTGTAAATATGTGAGCACCATGTATCTATCACATTATTAAATTATCTGTCGTTGCTTCATTTTTAATTCTTTTTATCTATTGTGGTATAGTAATTTTATTCTAGGTGTATCGTCTTGACATATAATTATTTAACTAATGTACGTACCTATACAAACTATTGTAAAACATTTTAAAAGAGTAACGGTGGAGTTTCTTGCCCATTTTTCTCCATACGAAAACTACCTTTTGGAAGGGGTGACTAGAATCAATTCTATTATTTTGTAAATTTTGGCGTTCAACAGTGCCTATTTGAAATAAATGATTTGACTTTGACTTTGTTAAAAAAAACATGATTATTGTCTTTTCATATACCAAACAACCTCTTAAAAAATTTGAACTGAAAAGGTGGAGAGAGAGAGATACGTTATTTTGTATTTATTTATACTTGCTAATTACAATTAGTGAAGTAAAGAATAATATCAGTCACCAGTACAACACAATTAAGCCTGATGTCTACGACTTTACTTAAAAGTGACGACTTACTAACGCGATATAAACTTGTGATTGGTTGCGTTGTGTAAGACATAAATAATCAGCCTCTAATGTTCCCACTGCTAGGACACAGGCCTCCTCTCGGTGAGAGGGAGTGGGCCGTAATCCACCACACGGGTCCAGTGCGGGTTGATAGATGTCACTTGTCTTAGAATTTTTGGTTCTAGTTCTGGTTTCCGCACGATGCTTTCCTTCGCCGTGTTGAGAGCAGTGGTGATGAAATAATTTACACAAAGTAAAGCGCTGGTCAGGTTTCGAACATACGACCAATAACTCGTAAGTCGCGATCGTTGCCATTGGGTAGCGTTGCCAATTTTTTTTTCAGTCAATCCGGGATTTCAGACCCTTTTGAGTAAAAAAGCGGGATTCTTTCGTTGAAAGCGGGACATAATAAGAAAATGTAAATTATATTATTATTATTTATTTGTATTTTTCTTTCTTTATTCTTTTTACTACTCATCATTTAATCTACTTGTGTTTCAAATTAAGTTTACAATGATAATATAAAGCAGTAGAAAATGTATTCTAATGAAAATACGTTACTTTACTATACTAATAACCAGTAACTATTAGGTTGCCCTGTAAGGCAGTTTAATCTTCAGAGGAATATAATATTAAATAAGTTATACATTACTTATGAATTACTTTTTATTTTTCTATCCCAAATCGGGACTGAGCCTGTCCAGCGCGGGACATTTAATTTTGGGCAAAAAATCGGGACGTCCCGTCAAAATCGGGACGTCTGGCAACGCTGCCACTGGGCCACCACTGCTCTCACATCGTGTACGAATCGTCATTGAAATACCTAGTGCTGTGACATTCTGGCTCTGAGTCGAAACTTTTGAGCAGCGTCGTGAACGATGGGCATTAGTCGTGTTACCAACGAAGCAATTATGTAATTCGCCACGTGAAGTATCTCAAATTACATTGAGCAAACATTATCTGACTATTATTTCGATTTAGGCAAGATTTAGGCTTAGATTCAGGACAAGTGACCTCGAAATGTCTCAGGGATTCTAATTGGTGCTGTTATTGTAAATCTTGTGAAGGACGATCGTAATCTGTGATTGTATTGTAAATCTTGGGAGGCCTTGAAATGTATAAAGTAATCTTTGAAAGCGGTTGTTTTGTTATTAGTATTGAAAAGCTGTCAAGATGAATTCTAATTAAGCGAAAATTGTTTGAAACTTATTGGACTACTTTTGAAATTTTGTCGGTTTGAAATTGTTGTTAAAAGGAGCAATTGTTGATACCGACCAGTACCCTAATTGCGTAACATATTTTCGAAAACAATTTTGCATAATTTGTTTCCTTTTGATAGTTCAACAACATTCATTGCGTTATTTACGTTGTTGAGCAGATTTTTTTTTCCAACTTATGAAGCAATGGATTAGCAATCTGTTTCAAATCGAAACAGATTGTGACAGTTACTGACATAGCTTACAGAGTAGGCAAACTGAAGTGTCAGTGGGCTGACCATGTTTGGCGAAGGACCGATGGTCGGTGGAGCAGACGAGTCCTGGGGGCCTACCATGCACTCTTATAGCAGGTCAATTTCCGACGGAAAGTGAACTGTCGGGCTATTTTGGACCATGAACACGTCAAATAACAGGCGAGCCAGCGATCACGTGACTAAAGCCGGTCAGTGGTCACGTGACAGCATTTCACTAGTCTGACCTGCGATAAGCTGTACCGTCACGTCCTTTTTGACGTATATAACCTTGAAAACTGAACTGCCCTGCAGTCATATTAAGCAGGCGTGAAAAACTAACTTTTATTGAACTGTTTTCTTTAATTTAAAACAAAAAACATAAGTACATGTTAATTTGTTTATATAAAACTATTTAGGCGGTCTTTAAAATTATAGATAACAAAAAAAACAATCTCTTTATCGTTTATTTTGGATGTGTGAGGAAGATGAAAATAATTGAGTTTCTTGAGGAAGATGGTGATAAAACAGTATGAAACAAATCGCTAAAATCCAAAGGAAAGTTTTATGTTCAATAAACTGTTACATATGTTATAGAAGTGGTACTAGTAATTCGATGTAAAAGAAATACAAATGAAGAACACAATACGAGAATAGAAGAAAATAAAAACCAATACATTAATTTTTAATAGATGTTTTAGGCAAATATAATATTCGTAGTAACATATCATAACATCACGCCTTGTTTCCCCGAAGGGAAATTCGAATATTCGTAGTCTTAATATAAAACCAACTTACAGCTGCCCAGTGTTTAAAATCTTTGATAGCACCACCAACAATGGAATTCAAATGTTCCGTCACTTCCGTCCACAATCTGCGGGACATTTCTCGAGTTTGAGCATTTTTATTGTAGCCCATTGCAATGTCCTTGTGATTATTTATAAAATTCCACACTGTTTTCAATCGTTCATAGGAAACTAAATCATTATCACCAAATAACTGCACTTTCTTACCACTCTCAACAACGGACACGATACAAATGTGTGCTTTGTTTTTCTGATTTATTTACAGAAACGGTTTCTTCTGTTAAAAAAACTTACAAAAAGGAACACACATGAATATCCTATGTTCAAAATGATCTCGTAAACATATGTGGTGTTGACAATATATTTGATACTTAACACCTCGATTTAGTCGTTCGAAAATAGCAATAACTTTGGTAAGTTTTTCAAGTAGGTACTTATACCTTTCTTAAGCATCTAAAAGGGTCTCCAACGTCATAATCATGTTAAATAACATTTTTTGCTACGAAACAAAGCTTTTTTAGAATTCTATTGATCACTATAAACTGTTATTAAATTAATTTTATCTAGTTCTTTAAAACCGTAAAACCGGTAATGCTGCGAAAAAGTATTTCCGAACGTTTGTTTATAATATGGCGTACCGGTCAATGATAACGTAGCAGGTCTGAAGTTGATACTTTGCAGGTCAGACGGAAATGCTCAAGGTACAAATAGAAAACCTGTCAGGTTAACTTGCCAAGTTGACCTGTCCTGCATTTGGCAAGTATTTTAAATGTTCATGGTAGGGCCCCTGGAGTGAAAACCGTGTATCGGCAAGCGTAGTGTGGGACGCCCCCAGTCTGACGAACCGACGACCTTAAAAAGGTGGCTAGGACTGACTGGATGTAGAAGGCAGAGGATAGGGTATTGTGGCGCAGCCTGGGAGAGGATTATGTCCAGCAGTGGACTGCAATAGGCTGAGTTGATTGAGGATTTTTATCAGGGTTGTAACGGATATCCGTATCCGCATCCGCAACTGCGGAGCATCCGCATAAATTTTGATATCCGCAAAACATCCGCATCCTCAACTTTTGATTTTAAAAGCTCCGCATCCTCATCCGCATCCTCATAATTTCTATGAGGATGTGACCCTACCTTGTTCACACAAGTAGTGGATTTTTAAAAACTCGCGCCGAGCTAAATGGGCGGGCCGATAAGTGAGTTACGCGTTACTATTGGCTGAATTCGCAATGTCCTTGTCCTATGACAGATGATCGGCCGCACGTGGCACTGGTGGCACGACTGTGGTGTCACATGTCACAATCTGAGTTAGCTAGGCGTGGGTAATCTTTATTCCGGAAAGGGAATTGATTCACTTATTCCGACTCCGAGTCCGGTACCGGTTCACCTTAATTATTCCTTTGGCACCGTTTGGCACCGGCATTCACTCGATCATTTTGGTTCCCCGGTTCCCCCAGAAAATTTTATTCATTCGGTTCGTTGGATCATTTGGCACATTTTGAATTGAACAGTTTACAGACTTTACAGTAGGTCATTTTATTCATATGATTTAAATTTCGGACAGTGTTAAAGTGCCAACTAAAACTATTTTTATTTCTTTCTAAGAGTTTTCATTACTATGTTGTCATTTATCTAATGTACTGCGTCTACGCTCACTAACTTGATTACTAAGTTGTCGTTCATATAATTATTATATATATAATTATTTCTTTAACACTGAATCTCTGTATAAGAATGGGTTAATATCTAAGCATGCTATATTCTCCTGTAACCTGTAAGCATTGAGGCATTTAGCTTTAACTATAATAAATTCTTACGTATTGTAACTTTTTGCATCATCTACTCATTCTGGGGATCTAAAAAAGATATAGATATTAATTTCCACAAAACAATTTTACACACTCCTTGCACAAAATTTGCATTTCACTACACGAATTAAATAACTTTTTTTTCTATACAAATAAATACAAAATAAGTAGAAACTTATGCCAAACATTACGTACGGTCACTTACTATGGCCTTCGGAAATTTAATGGTAATTCTAACACAATACAAATAAAATCACTACTACATTACATTTTTGCTGACACAATTTGTGTTGGTGACTAGATACTAGATAAGCGGGCGGCATTCGATCAAAAAGCGGGCGTCGCATGTCAAAGGGCGTGCGCCCGCACTTGTAGCCATAAGCTCTCTTTGAATTCGCCGTGTGTGTTTGTTGGAATATAAATTTAACTGTGGTAGTTATAAGATCTAAATTGGCTTGCATAACGCAAGTCACAAGGCGAGTGTGCCGAAAGCTTCGGAGGCGTTTTTTTGTAAACAATATAGGTGCCTATTATTTTAGTATAATGATTATTAGTTTGATGTATGAAAGATGTTATTTAAAAAAAATGTGATTACGCATGGTATATGTAGGTAATGTAGGTATAAGGCGATCGGCTTGCGACTCCTAAGACCCTGCGCCCGGGTGCCACGCACCCCTTGCACCCCCGGGTAAAGACGGCCCTGCAGCTAGTGTAATATAAACACAACATTAGGTACTTAATTAATAAATGTAATAACTAGCTAGGTAACAATTTTTGTTTTGCTAACTTTACCTACATATTATGATTTAAAAATAATAGCTTTCTAACTTTTGAGGAGGTTATGCTGGATCTTTTTTCACTTATTATTTGACCCGCTTTCGAAAATATTCGTTCGCATGGAACTGACGTTGCTGCCACGCATAATCTTTTTTTCATTAAATAATAAATGTGCGGATACATTGATTTTCTCTGCTCCCACCATTCCAGCGGATCTTTCGAGCGGTGCAGATAATCTTCCTGCAGGTATTTTTGCAACTCTCTGATGCCAGCGGCTGTAGGATTTTCCGGAACTAAATTTGCAATTTCCGTGTCAAAATCATCCCATATTGATGGCTCTCTTTGCTGGGTGGATGTGGATACGCTTGTAGATGACCTTTCTATTGCTGTGACTGAATTATCCTGCGTTTCTCTTCTTATTAGAGCAGTCAGTTTTCCCTTCAAACGATCTACAGCACGATCATAATTATGTGGGAACTTAAAACCCTTCTTTTTGAAACGTGGATCTAAAACCGTTGCCTCAGATACTGTTATGTCTGTTTCCAGACCTTGGAACCGTCCATTAAGCCCTTCTTTCAAATTTTCTATTAATTGAATAATTTCAATGGGTATGTCAGTATTTTCCAATAAATTCGATTCTTGTTTATTAATGTGATCAATCATTATTCTGTAATACAATGGTACTTTAGATAGAGTGACGTATTTTTCCCCACATACCTCTGTGGTCACCTCATAGAAAATTTTCAATATAGGTACTGCGCATTCTATTACTGCCCAATCATGCTGAGATAGCGATAAGTCAGCTCTAACTATTGCCAAAGTAGAAATTAAGCATTCCTTTACTTTGAGGACTCTATCTAACATTTCATACGTGCTGTTCCACCTGGTAGGTGTGTCCTGTTTTAATTTTAGTTCTGGTATACCCATATTTTTTGACATTTCTACATATTTGGCCTTTGCTTGAGCACTTTTTTTTAAATATTGCACTATACTCTTCACTTTAGATATAGTTTCGCCAATTGTGTTGGGAATAGGCCGCTCTAAAGATTTAGTGCCAAGGGCATCCTGCAATATAAGATTTATCTTATGGGCAAAACAGCCAATTGATTGCCAATTTCCATTTCTTACAGCTGCTAATATATTCGCGGCGTTGTCACTGACGATAGCTACAATTTTGTCTTCTAAATTCCATTCTTGGAAAACAGATTTTAAAAAAGATGTCAAATTACTGGCCGTGTGATTATCTGAATATTGCACACAGTCTAAAAGATAATTTTTCAAAATTGTATTGTCGTCAATAAAATGGGCTGTAACCGCAATAAATGAATCGTTATTCCTAGAAGTCCATCCATCTGTTGTAATACACACTTCTTGTGCCTTTGAAATATCCTCTTTTACACATGATTTCACTTCGCAATAATGTTTATCCAAGAGGCTGTTTGATAAAGTTTTTCTTGTAGGCAAGCTATAATTCGGATTCAACATTTCCACAAATTTTTTAAATTCCACGTCTTCAACGAGTCTAAAAGGTTGATACTCTTTTGATATAATTTTAACAAGCTGGCGATCAAGTTCAGCCGATTTTCTTGCACTTAACGGTTTTTTTTGAATGAAATAATCTGTTATCGGTGGGGCTTTATTATTAAAATGAGCAGCGGCAGTTGGCGATGGGTCAACTTGAGCTGATGTGCTTGGGTCTGGAGCCGTACAATCAGTTTGGGTTTGTTCCCTGTTCATAAATTCAGGATTTGTAGAAGCTGAAGTGGGCTGTCTCACTTGTCTCTCCACTACAATGGAAATTGTGGGATGCTTACGTCCCATGTGTCTAGTTAAATTGCCAGACGATCCCATCGAAACACTAAGTATTTGGGAGCAATACACACATTTTGCCTTTTTATCATCCATTTGAGTAAAATGATCCCAAATCGGACTTCGCTTTCTTCTTAACTGCACTCGATCACTCATTGTTCACTCTCACACACAATCAACTGTTTAGGTACTTAGTTCTATTAATCTTTTTTATAGGTTTTTTTAAAAACTAAAATCACAAACTAAACTGCACTCGACTTAAGTATACTTTTTACCTATTTATTTACAAAATATAACGCAGTAAGTATTTAATACCTATTTATGAGACAATTTTATTAAGTACAGCATAAAAAACCGCGCGCGTGTCGGATAATGCAGATTAAAACACTAAAAAAATACTCGCAAAATTTCAAAAGTCCAAAATTATTCGCCAGTGTATTGGTACCTACAATAAAATCGGGTGACCATACTGACCGTTACTACTTTTATTGAATCTAGTGCATACCTACGCAATCATAGCTAAAGTTTAATAAACTATCTTGTTTTCAATTTAAAAAATATTACTTTTTAACCGACTTCCAAAAGGCGGAGGTTCTCAATTCGACTGTATGTTTTTTTTTGTATGTTTGTTACGCGATTACTCCTTCAATTATGAATTGATTTTGATGATTCTTTTTTTGTTTGGTAGATCATACTTCAGAGGTGGTCCCATATAAATTTTATTATCTTTGCTTGGGTAGTTTTTGAGTTAGCTTCAATAATACGTATTTTTTCCTCACTTAGTATGTGGATGATATAATGATAACTTCCTGTCACTGTTATTTACATAGCAGGTAGTGGTATTCGAATTTGTGTGGGGTAGGTATCACAACTAAAAAGTGAAAAATAAAAACTTTTTACAAAAAAAAAACAACCGACTTCAAAACAACACTACAAAGTGAAAAATAACTTTAATTTCGGAAGTCGGTGACAAAGAACGAAAATTAAAAACCAAAGACACCGATTTCCGAAATTAAAGTTATTTTTCACTTTGTAGTGTTTTTTTGAAGTCGGTTGTTTTTTTTTGTAAAAAGTTTTGTTTTAACTGAATGTTTTATTATTTCCATTTTACTTCTGGCCCCAAAATAAAAATAAATACAACTAAAACAATGTTGAAGTTGGCAGAAGAATAATCTAATGAATATCTAATAAAATAAAAAGGATTATACTAAAAGCGTGGTCCATCTTTTAGGCGACTACAATGACACAAAAATCACATTTTATGCATGCCAGTCAATCTATATTAAACTCTAACTCTATAGAAATAAGAGCGCACCGTACGTTATTATGATCGTCAAATCGTCAACATATCGCTCTCTTGGAAGAACCAAAACAATTTTGAACTCTAATTTCATGGTTCCAAGGCCTGTTGCTTCGCGTCTGTGTCGTGTCTACCAACCAAACCAAACGAAACGATAGGTACGTAGGTATTATGAATGACACGACGCACCGAGTGAGCGAGTGAACGAGTGCGAACCCGGGCTCTACGGCTCCGGCACGGCGGCGGCGCATTCTCGGAACTCGGAATCATTTGGAACCGCGGTGCCGGTAAGGATTGTGAGGAATAAATAAGGTTTACGTATCCGCGTTCGGAACCTTTGTATCAGTACCTCCGGAGTTACCCACCTCTAGAGTTAGCCGACGTTCACACGGACGTGATAAAATCGCAGCGATTTTTTTTTGTGCACTGGATTTTCAACACTCTGCTTAGCGCCGAGAGTTAAAAATCCAACAGTGTGTTTTTCTACGCGCTGGGACGAGAGTGCGTCCCAGCGCATTGGATTCTCAACGTTCGGCTTAACACCGAGAGTTGAAAATCCAGTGCGCGATAAAATCCCGCCGAGATTATATTACTTCTGTGTTTACGTCGGCTTACTGTGTATAAAATCATTTGATTTTTTTTATCACCGCCACTGGCAAGTATCCCGAGCGAACAATTATTTTGTGGAGCAGGCCCTTATTTATGATGAACTTAGAAACCGCTTAGAAGGCGAAACGACCTGCCAGTTACTTTTTATCAAATATAATTTACCTTTACTTAATTTTGAATATTAAAGTTGTGCATTTGACTCCACAATTTGAAATTTCAGTTACCAAATTTCATCATCATATATCATAATCAGCCTATAATGTTCCCACTGCTGGGACACAGGCCTCCTCTAGGTGAATATTAACAACTTTAATATTCATTTTTTTTTACCTACCAAATAATTATCTACACAACCTATACAAATATAAATACTATAATAAACAAGGGCTATTTTTTGTACGACATCTGCATCCGCACCCTCATCCGCATCCTCAATAAGGAATTTTTCAATATCCGTATCCTCATCCGCATCCTCAAACCCGATTATCTCGATATCCTCATCCGCATCCTCATCCGTTATATGACATCCGTTACAACCCTGATTTTTATATTAGATTCTTCTGTTAGGATTTCTTATTCGGCAAAAATTATATTCATATTAATATCTTTATTTTATTTCATTACGATCTTTCAAACAAACGTTTTTCCGCTATTTACCTCCTTCAGGGGAAGATTTTTTATAATTTCCTCCTTAGTGCTTTTTTTCGATATAAAACGAACTCTTGCGCAAAATTTCATGTTTCTAGACCCAGCGATAAAGGCTCTGCGTTTTTTGACAGTGAATGCATTTAAGATTTGAATTAATGAATTATTTAAATTAGTATCTGGTCAACCGATCTCTGCTCGTGGTGAAAATAGATCAACATATCATCTAGGTAAACCAACGTTGTATCACATTTGGCTGTGAAAATAGAGAAAACGAATTTTCCCAGAAATAAGACCAAGGTAGATCGATTTTTCACCCCCGTAAACCCCTATATTGCAACTTCCATTGAAATCATTAGAGCCGTTTTCGAGAATGTGATTACAAATATTGCTCGTTTAATAGTATAGGATAGGATATTAAGTAAAAGAAGAAGATGGATATTCCCTTATTACCAATATTTTTTTCTTCTCGCATTTAATTTACGCCTGTTTTAAAAGATTGTATTGGCCTTTGCTAAGGTGCCGTTTAAATTCGAATCCGTGTTTCATTAATTGTTTACGGTCCAACCAATTCAAAACGTTTGTTTTCTTTATCAACAAAACGTTCCGTTCAAACTTTTACCGATGATCTTACTTAAGGAAAGTTCTCGAAGACTGAAAATCTCAGTGAACAGCTCCCTGAAAATTTCTTCCCCAGAAAACCGTTGCGAGAAAGTTTATTAAATTTTCATAATCTGTAAGTAGCACAGAGGTAACAAATTAGGGTCTTTGGCCTCCTTTGCAGTATGACCCAAAAACTTACTCAGAATAATCTTGGAAAGTGTGTTAAATTAGGGCTTTGTCTAAAATTTAATTTACTAGCTTCCGCTAGCGGCTTCGGACGCATGATCCTAACTAATATTATAAATGCGAATGTGAATTTGTTTGTTTTTTATGCTTTTACGCTAAAACGACTGAACGAATTTGGATGAAATTTGGCATATGGATAGACTATGACCTAGGACAAAGGATAGTTAGGACTTTTTATCCCGATATTCCTACGGATACTTACGCGTGTGAAGCCGCGGGGCGCAGCTAGTATCTTTATAAATTACTAGCTGCGCCCCGCGGTTTCACCCGCATAAGTCTCGATCCCGAGGGAAAAAAAAAAGTATCCTATGTTCTTTTCCAGGGCATCATCTATATATGTGCCAAATTTCATCCAAATCCATTCAGCCGTCTTAGCGTAACAAACAAACTTACTTTCGCATTTATAATATTAAGGATAGCCTATGTTACTCAGTGATAATAAAGCTTTCTACTAGTGAAAGATTTTTTAAATCGTTCCAGTTTTTAGTTTTTAAGTTTATTCATCACAAACAAAAATACAAATCATTTTCTCTTTGTAATATTAGTGTTGATGAATCGGAGGTTGAATGCCTTATTTCGAGACATTTTGAACCTTAATTTTTATTTAACTAGTACGAATTCTGATACTAATAACTTAAAAAGGCACTAAAAACATGAAGGATAACGTTTTTTAAGGCAAGGAAGGTCCTTTTTTATTTTATATGGATACATAATTATTATCTTTCATTTTTTTATGGCATCTTGCAGGTCAACCTAGAAGGTTATCGGCTGCTTAACCGGACTTTCCTATAGCTGCCTCAAGAAATTAAGGCCTCCAGTCAGGGCATAAAATTTAGAAACTAAGCGACTACACGCTAAGGGCACTCCCTGTGGGGTACGGACTTCGGATTAGGGCGTCGCTGGGGGAGGGCAGCAAGGAGACCGAATAGCTTGGAGACGCGTCAGTATGCAGTCGATATCCTCACAGCAATGAGACAACGGTGCAAAGGATATCTATTTAGTAACCTTTTTCTTCGATAGTAGAATTGAAATATAAATGATTTCAACCGTATAATAATAATATTGAGTCACTCACCCCAATATGCTGTCCATCAAGAAATAGTTGCGGAATCAGGATCTGGTCGCTATTCATCCTGTCCCGGATCTCGTCTTGATACTCGATGCTCATGAAGACATCCCGTTCTTCGTACTTCACCAGTAAGTTCCTCAGGATTTTCTTCACGAGGACGCATCGTTGGTACGTACCCCGGACGATGCCCATCGTCGTCGTGTACACTACCACCTTGCCAGCGTCTTTTTCTTTATAACTCTGTAAAAAGAGAAAGAAAAATTAAACATTTTGCAAAAAAAAACTCAAAAATGTGGGGATTAAGTTAACGATGAAAGTAGAAAGATAGCGCTTTAGTGTAACTAGGAATAGCGCCATCTATTAGATTATGGAAGAATTGTTATGTCCACCACTTTCGTAGTGCTCATAACATTTTAAGTTAAATTGGTAGTACAACACTTTCTCGATAGATGGCACTTTTCCTAATTTCTAAAAATATTCTATTAAAAAATTATTCTATTCTAAACTGGACGATAAAAACATTTACACTGGTTCCAATATGCTAGCTAGTAACAACTACATGGCTTCTAATCGTAGAAGCAAAGATTCAAAAACAAAACGATTTTTTTCTTGAACTGTAGGTACATAAGTATTGTTTTTGAACTGAATAGTTTTCAGACCCAACAGTGAACTGTGATAATCATGCTACGTGCTTGATTGAATAATCAAGACTTTAGGAGGAAGTTAACTACTATTATTTTTTAGCACCAGTTAAAACTCAAAAGTTCTAAAAACCTATTAACATCACGGTGTAATATCACAGCTTGCGCAATCTGCCCATCACAAACTTGAATACAGGTGCTAGTATGTATATCGTCGAAGTGTCAAGTCATCATCATCATCATCAGCCTATAAATGTTCCCACTGCTGGGACACAGGCCTCCTCTCTGTGAGAGGGAGCGGGCCGTAATCCACCACGCGGGCCCAGTGCGGGTTGGTAGATGTCACATGTCTTCGAATTTTCGGTTCTAGGACATGCCGGTTTCCTCACGATGTTTTCCTTCACCGTTTTGAGAGCAGTGGTGATGAAATAATTTACACAAAGTAAAGCGCCTGTCTGGGTGTCAAGTGTCAAGTGTCGACCACAAATTCACATGTTTTACGATACAAACGGTCAAAAGCTTTGCGTAACTTCCTATTAACTATTAAGTACCGACAGTGTCAAAAGTTGAAGTATTGACGCAGGAAATTATTTATTTATTTATAGGAGAATAAACAGCTATAACAAATGGTTAACAGTTGTTTGAGAAAACAGCAAAATTGATATTGTTGTTGTTTTGATTTAGTCAAAACTCTGTTTTTTAAAGAAGTAAAATGGCCTAACATAGTTTTTTGGAACAACCAAGAGATGGCGTTAGTAACACATTTATTGCATTAAAAATTTTATTCAATTTCTTTGATATCTCAATAAAATAAATTAGTAGTAGGCCGTTCTTACTCTCGCAGCCTCTAGATCTTGTTGTTTTATGATGTACTTACAAGAGACATTCAACATTAAGCTGTGTATAGATTGGTGAAATGTAACATGAAATGTAAGTCAGATAGGAAACGCCGACCTCCTGTAAAACTCTTTGTACAAACCTACTTACTGAAATAGAGTCATTTCATTTCAAAATCAAGGGTGCTAAAGCAATTACGATGTTCATTATACAATAAAGAGTTTGAGAGCTTTGAGAGATTACCTATCTTCGTGGAAAAGTATTGTTTTAAGGGGACTTCAAGAGCTAAACACAAGTTTTATAATGCCTAAAAGTATTCCACTGCCATCTGCCTAGCCTTTTCCTAACTATGTTGGGGTCGGCTTCCAGTCTGACCGGATGCAGCTGAATACCAGTATTTTACATGGAGCGACTGCCTATCTGACCTCCACAACCTAGTTACTAGGTAACACGATACCCCTTGGTAAGACTGGTTGTCAGACTTTTTGGGCTTCTTACTACCTGTAACGACTGTCAAAAATCTACAAATTTTAATGACAGCCAAGAAAAAGTATTATAAAAGTATTCCAATGCAATAAACAAAATGAGGAAAATATTTGATATTCTTCAGGATATAATTATGCTAGTTCTAGATAGTGTGTTGAAAACATAATACAACTAATTTGATAGGATAGAAAAAAATCACAAAGATACATATAAAAAATCTTTTAACGATTAAAAACCATATTAATATACATGCAGTCATTCTTATTTTTTTGCCAGATTATTCTACAAGCAACATAATAACGTAATAGTGTTTTAATTTTTTAGTAATAAATTTTTAGTAACAGATTTTTTTGTAAATAGATAATTGAATCATATTTTGCAATACATTACCAGCGTTGTGTCATCGCGCTTCTCTTTCTTTTATAAGAAGTCCGACAGTGACCGCGCTTTAGCTGTTGTCCAGCTACTTAATTAGCCGATAAGAATACTGTTGAAAACATTTTACTGACCACCAGTACTTTTACTTTAATAGTGATGCAACCAATTACGAGAGATGTTCCATCTATTGATGACGTAACAAGGTACCCAACACATGTGTCCAATAGATTCGATGACACGCTCTGTAACGTGTCATTTATTGATGAGTGGAATCAATCGATTTGATGCTTTAGTTACTTATGTCTTGCGACTTTAATTTGAGTTTTCACAGTCTTATAACATGAATTTCTATTTGTTTACAGAGCTGTATCTGAGTCAGTCGGTGACCTGCATAACCCGACCCCTCTACCCCTCTTTTTATTTGTAAGATGGGTTAGGTAATACAGAGTACTGACCGTAAACTAATGAGATTTTCGAAAATTTAATTTTAGGGGCTTCCTTTGAGTATACATTATTATGTATGTAATAAATTCAAGAAAACTGGGTTGCAAAAAGATCGCTTTGGTGGTAGAATAATACTTGCATAAAACATTGATCCGTAACGAAATATAAATAAAGAGCACAATCGCGTTAACAAAAATGAGGTGGCGGTAATTCAATTGTTTTTTCCCATCTCAAAAATACCCAACGCGCCTAAAGAAGTTTCACTTAAAGCTCCTTGACTGACTGACAAAGAGATTCTGTATTAGAGATACCTAATAATTTTGTTAAGTAATGCATTTTTGACTAAGTGTAGGTACAAAACTAGAAGATAGTCATATTCTGACCAGAAACAGTCCTAATACAATGTCTTTTGTAACACAGTTGGTGCGTGAATTTGCAACATCAGGACAAAATAATATTCATAAGCCTTATCTTGCTGGCGTAATAAGCTCTGTTATGTTCAGCTGCCCTTTCCGTAACAAATCGGCTTACTAAAACAAACAAATAGACATAAGCTTACTATAATTCCTTACTATTATTCCTCACTATAATCTTTAAGAGTCCGTAATACCTCAGCTCAAACTCACTCCTTATCTCTCTCGCATGATACTGCTCGCAGACTGAGTGAGAGCGAAACTAAACGGCGGGGAGAAGGTTCGAAGGAGCCAATAGCTTAGGTAATTTCTTTTTACAATAAAAATATTGGTAATTAAAATTAAAATAGTATCTGCAAAGTTTCATGATCTAATTTGAAGTATTTGTTTAATATCACCGGTTTATTGTTTGGTTTGGAGGTAACTTTTTTTAAACTGTTCTTAACATTTATCCTGACCATTTCAAAGATGGGAAGACGATTCGAGAAATACTGCGGGAGGGACATGCAGGAGAAAAACTGACGATCGTGAGTTATGGAAAAGCCTGAGGGAGGCCTATGCTAAAGAGCAAAGCAGTCTGGAGAATTCTGATGTCTAACTTAACCTTTAATTTATATGTATAAACTGTAAAAATAGTTTTTTTAAGATTACTAATAAAGGCTACTTGAATTTGAATTTGGACATTTATCCTCAGATTTACTATAATATTTATTTAAAAATTAATGCTGCTGTATTTTCGATATAACAGAGGAACATGATAAGCAATTTGAGGTATTAAAGGCTCTTAAGATACTCCTTTTATTTATATAAGGCTCAGTCTTTATATTATGGTCCACCTGTTTCTTCACCTGCACTTAATATAAACAGATGTTTATTGTCAAGTTACGTCACAGCTGCTCATCCTCATAGTTGGATAATTAATGTTTTGACTGGTGTTGTGTTATATTAAATTTATCGAATTGGTTTTTGTATAAGTACGTTGAATTTCGTTAATTTAAATATTATAATTTTTTAATTATTGGGGTTTTTTAAATCAGATTTCATCAATCAATCATTTATTTGCAATAAGTACACTGTTGGTCTTATAGTCAGTTAGTACCTGGGCGACCGAGCTCTGCTCTGGTGAAAATAGAGAGTGCTCATTTAATAGTATAGGAAAGTTCATACTTATCCATGTATAGTACCTACTTATTTCATGCTGCCATGTCATTATTCATTATCTTATTCTAAACTTTGGGCGACCGAGCTCTGTTCGGGTGAACATATGGAGAAAACGAATTTTCCCACGATTTTTCGCCTCCGTAAACCCCTACATTGCAACTTTCATCGAAATCGTTAGAGCCGTTTTCGAGAACGTGAGTACGTGCAAAAATATATACAAATATTGCTCGTTTAATAGTATAGTACTTATAGGATAAGTTTTTTCTTGCTGTTCATCTTCCTGACGAAAGGAGGCCCATTTAAAAACCAGGGATGGCAGTCTCATAATCCTAGATTTTTTTTACAACAGAGCCAAGTTTCGCTATGGGTCATAATCATTAGAAATATAACATAGGTTGACCTTTAAAACATCTGCACCCTAAACTAATACAACATCAAACATATTACTCAAATATTAACGTAATCAAACGCTGTACATAAATCAAGTATTACCGAAAACTGCAGACTCAGTTACATCACCAGTTCACCACATCGAGACCGGCTGACATACAGTCTACATTCAGACTTACGTCAATAGTCATACATTTTATGCAACCTCACCATAACACGGCCTTCCCCGTTCGTGTAACACTTTACTTAAGCTAAATAAGGAGGTTTACGATCATTTTTGGTGCGGAGAAAATTGATACGAAATTATTTTCCGGCATGACAATACGCGTAATAACTGAATATTTTTACTTCTTGCTGGATCATTAATTCATTATAGTTGGAATTATGTCAATCAATGAATCAACTCAGCCTGTAGCAGTCCACTGCTGGACATAGGTCTCTCCCAGGCTGCACCACAACACCCTGTCCTCCGCCTTCTGCATCCAGTCTCTTCCAAACACCTTTTTAAGGTCGTCGGTCCATTTAGCTGTGGAGCGGCCACACTACGCTGTCTCCATTTTCTCATTTCATTATGTGAATTATGTTCTAATTACAGCTAAGATTGACTAGGGCCACCATCTTTCTTCCCACAAGTCAATCAATCTGCCTAGCCTTTTCACAACCATATTGTAGTCAGTTTCCAGTCTAACCGGATGCAGCTGAATACCAGTATTTTACATGAAGCAACTGCCTATCTGACTTCCACAATCCAGTTACCCCTTGGTAAGACTGGTTGCCAGTGTTTCGGGCTTCTGACGAACCGTAACGACTGTCAAAGATGCACGAATGACGGCTGGGACCAACGGCTTAACGTGCTTTCCGAGGCATCTTTCTTCCTACAAGTGATAGATCATAAATTATGCACATTGTATGAGAGGGAAAAGGAGTAAATGCACTAGTGTAGTTAAAATATTATACATAAAATAGAAAATACGATGAACCTTATGTTAACTACTAAATAGAAGCATTTATCACCACTAAATCATTTGCGGGGTAGACGATGAATTCAAGTTTCAATGAGGGATTTCTTAAATGACGTTCACTAGGTGGCACCACTGAGACGTCAAGTCCGATCACCTGTCAAAAGTGTCAAAGCACCTATATTTTCTTGAGTCGTGACTGAATGATGAACGTTTGAATGAAACGAATGATGAACGTCATCATAGATTTTATATTCATTGTCGAAATGGCAGAGCTCTTCAACAAAGTGGCGCCAACTGGTAGTGTGAATTTTCATTAAAGCCTTTATTGATATGTCTCTTTTGTCACGTTAAAATTTAGTCATTAAAAAGTTATGTGTGTTGTGTGTGTATGTTTGTGTATGTGGGGGTGTGTGTGAGTGTGTGTATAAGTTATTTTGAAGTTGTTGTTATGTTTTTTTTGTATAATGGTCTTCTTTAACTCTTAATCCACTGCCAGGTGACCACACGGCGACCTTCACCTTTTATGTACGAGAAGTTTTAGCACTCTATTGACTGCTTCATTGGTCTAGTGGTCGCAAGCGTTACTGCTGAGCATGAGGTCCAGGGATTCCCAGGTCGGACAAAGTGTTATTGGGTTTTTCTACTAGGAATTTCTCAGTACCAGCCCGGAGTCCGGATTTATGCCCGGTTGATGATAATAGACTCGCCCCGTTACCTACATGGGACTTACACATAACTGATGTGGGTGTACTAATTGATACATCTCTGCCTAACCCTTCGGGAAACAGGCCTGATGTTATGTTATGATAGGTCTTAACAGTCAATTCTTAAGCTTCAGTATTTCTGTATCAGCTGATATAGCATTTAGAATGAAAAACGGAAGTTACACAATCACAATAAACATTAAATTTTATCACCCAAAGTTGACTCAACTCATTAAATTAACACATAGAAGGTGACAAAGTTTTTCCACTGCTTACGTCACCATTTCTCCAGCCGTTCATATTACGTCACCTGATAAGACCCAACAGTTTAGTGGTTTTCCAAGCTTGTAACATTTCTTAGGTTACCACATTTATAATTTACTGGTTAACGTGAAGAAAATTACTAAAAAGGTTTCCATATTATCCTGAGTAAGTTTTGAAGGAATTATGCAAGTTATGCAGTTGATATTTTGTAACTGTGTCAACGTTTTTCGTTGCATGAATTCACAAAAAGTAGATTACTCATACGGCTGTAACTACTCTCTGATATAATGATTTATATGAGAACATTCTCTTTACTCTTTGCATTAGTTTGTCAGCGATGTTGGTAGGGTCAGCAATAAAATTCGAGTACTAATTCAGTTTTTTATTTCATTATTATCGAGCATACTATTAAATTAAATTTAATTGGAACAGAATTAAAATTTAAAGAACATAAAATTTCAGCTATTAATAAAATGCTGAAAATTTAATGCAGTTGATCATATTAATTCGTGTCAATTTTGATTATGTGTAAAGGTGCTGTTGTGCAGGATTATTGGACTTTGCTAAGTATACAAGTTGGATTGAAAGATAAATTCTAAAACCAGCTAAATGCGAGTCGGTCTCGCACACGAAGGATTCCAGCGTACAATATTAAGCAAAAAAAAAAAGGCGTTTATTGAATGGGGGACCTTTAATTTTTATTTATATTTATTTTTATTATTTTATTTATTATAGCGGCTATAAAAATACATAATCTGTGAAAATTTAATAGTCGGATCATTACCTACTTCTAAGAGATTATCTCTTACAAACAATTTTACCTCTTGTAGAGTCGACCAACCGCTTGGCGAAGCAATGAAAAACCAAGTGGGTAGTCGGACCCCATGGCCCTAGTTTTGCCCCTTATATTTTGGCCAAAGAATCAGCATCGTCGTACAACGTGGCAATGCTGCCAGCCTTTTGGGCACTTTGCGGACGAATTTTTTGATGCCCTATGATTCTTTTCCCTTTTATTTTAATATATGAGTACATATTATTATTTTAAGTCTGTTAAAGTATATTATTTTACCTCTTTTTATTATTAGTTCAGTTTTGGTATTTTTCACTTTGCTCTAAATTACACTGATAACCGCAGCACCTTCAGTATATTTCCAACACTCTGCTCCAACTTAATTGGCGCTTAACAGTTATTGCCTCAAGCTCCACTAAACGCGGTTAACGCTAACCGTGGACATTCACACATACCGTACAACCACGACCAATCAATTGACCTCATCTATTAACCTTGCACAGAATTGCAAAATGAATTCACACGAAATCATATTTCAAAACACAAAATTCATCTTAAAAAACTTTTATGTAATTTCACAACATCACCACGCCTGTATTTCCCCGAAGGCTTCTGCAGAGGTGTAGGTAAATAAAGTACACCCACATTTCGCCAGTTATATTTAAGTTCCATTTAAAAGGAGGCGAGCCTATTGCCATCAATTGGGCAATCCAGACTCCGGGTTGCCACTGAGAAATTCCAGATGGAAAAACAATAACACTTCATCCGACCCGGGAATCGAAGCCAGGACCTCATGCTCAGCGGTAACACTTGCGACCATTAGACCAACGAGGTATTATAGGTAAATGTCCACTTATTGCCAGGAGACATTTGAAACCGCAAGTAGAGGATAGTATTATTATTTTACTAGCAGTGCCCCGCGGTTTCACCCGCATAAGTCTTGATCTATAGGGATAAAAAGTATTCTGTGTGTTAATACAGGTTATTAACTATCTGTGTGCCAAATTTCATCCAAATCCGTTCAGCAGTTATTGCGTGAAAGAGTAAGAAACATTCATCCATCCTCACAAACTTTCACATTAGTAGCAAGATGGTAGTCAAATCCTTGAATATTCTCTTTCCAATTGAATTTGTTTAAACTAAAGGTCTGACAGTCGGGGTGGTCCTCAAATTCAAGGTCGCTCAGCGTATTATGGAGCGGACTATGCTCGGAGTTTCTTTGAAGGATAAAATCAGAAATGAAATTATCCGGTTTTCCGGATGATTTAATTTCTGACCTTACCTAAGCCATTCCCTAAGCGAAACCTTGATTACCTTAAGCGAAATAGAAGTGGCAGTGGGCTGGCCATGTTTGTTGAAGGACCGATGGCCAATGGAGCAGAGGAGTATCGGCAAGCGTAGTGTGGAATGCTCCCCAGCTAGGTGGACTGACAATCTTAAGATGGCTGGGAGGTGGCTAGGACAGACTGGATGCAGAAGACGGAGGGCAGGGTGTTGTGGCACAGCCTAGGAGAGGCCTATGTGAAAACCAAAAGGGAGATCGTGGTCCCGGCAACAGGGCAATCGAAGGAACACGGGTGGGTTTTAGTCAGTAAGAGTCTGACACGCCATCTCGCTCCACCCAGAGCGGGAGAAGTTATTGTTATTTTCCCAAACAAACAAAAAAAAACAAAATGGGAGCTGCGGTCGTACCATGTCCACGACGAACTGCTATATTCCGGCACAATCCTTATAATAATGAAGCTGAACCAGTAAATACGATGACCACTTCTGGTAGAGGCTATCTTGCGTCGTTACATGTATTAATTAATAAGTCATTGGTTCGTATTAGGGGCGGATCTTTCTAAACGTTTATTAATGTAGTGCTTTCAACTTTTCTGACCCGGTAGCGAGGTCGCCACTGTAACTGTTACCAGAGTCATCGATTACATAACTGTTCTATGGTGTAAGTTCCGATTTTGATCACCGGATACTCGGTAGGTACTTATGCAATCGGACTCACAGTTTCGTCGATTGGTTTTAACCGAATGTACGACTTCCTTTTAATGTAATAATTTTATATAATTTATTTATTAGTATATGGTACATTAAGATATAATACTACTCATATTACTGAGACCCAATGCCTGAGTACATAATTTAAGAGTAGGTAAGAGCAGTTCAATTCATCATTACATAATTATTATAAAATAGTAACGAAGTCAAAACTGTACATTGAATATTTATTTTATTGAAAAAAAACTTGTCAAGAGCGAGTCGGACTCGCACACCGAGGGTTCCGTACCTACCCATTATACCGCCATAATTTTTATTGGTAAAAAGATATGGTTAAATTTAGATTTTCGCGAATACTTGCAAGTACCACAATTTAAAATAGTTGAAAATTAAGGTTAATTTTTGTAGGTACTTACAAGTTTTCGTGAAAATCTAAATTTGCTCATATCTTTTTATCGTGTTAACCCAGGACCTTGATTTTTATACACCTAATAGTAATTATAGACTTCAGTATTTGGTATAAATTTCAATTTACTAGGTCTACTCGTTCCTGAGAAAATTGGTGGTGACACACGGACAGACAGACGGACAAGAGTGATCTTATAAGGGTTCCATTTTTTACCTTTTGAAGTACAGAACCCTAAAAACGAATGTGAATAGTTTGGTGCCAAAAATATAGTTTTTAGAATATAGATAGTTTGTATCTTTTTATCTGGATGTATGTTCCGGATTGGTGCAAAAACGGCTAAACGGATTTGGATGAAATTTGGCACACAGATAGTTTATAACCTGGATTAACTCATAGAGTACTTTTAATCCCTGTAGTACATTCCCGTGGGATATTTTCCAACATCCACGTAGTCGAAGCCGCGGGCAAAATATTGTGATAATGGGTATCATCATCCTCAGTTCACTTATAACTTAATTGATCATTATTGTCATCTGTATTCTCCTCAAGTATTTCGTATCTCTTTTATCCGTAATCTAGATCATCTTTCGGTACTTGTCATTATTTTTACCCGACTACGGCAAAGCCAAAAGGAAGGGTTATGATTTTAGCAGTCTATGTATGTATGTTTATATGTTTGTATGTATGTATGTATGTATGTTTGCTTTTACGTGTGTTCCACCGTAGCGCCTAAACTACTGAACCGATTTTGATGAATGAGGTATCAATACATTTGTAATAATAGTCCGGGTGACATAGGCTATATAAATTTTCCCTAAATTTAATATGGTGGACTTTACACGTAAATTTCTAACCTCAAAAAAAATTAAAATGAGATGATCATGACATGTTTGGTATCAAAAGAAAGGTCTTGACGAGCACATTACAAATATGTGTATAATGTTATACTTTCAAAGTAAATAAATATGTTTAAATTGTTAAAACAAGCAAAAGTAAAACTGCGCTACGAAGTATCGCAAGATGAAACAAGTACAACGAAATATTTGTATTTTGGATTTCTTCGAAGCTCGATATCGATATACATGGGGCACTCAGAAAATTTTGCGATAGGTACTAAAAAAAAAACATACTACAGGTTATGTTTTATTATTAAATCTTTTCAAATAACTCTCCATTGGCGTCTATACACAGTTTCATGCGTCTAAACCAATTATCATTACACATTTTCCAGTCCGCATCAGACACCTCCCACCTTTAATCCCCTTCTCAAATGCAGCCAGTGCATCTTCCGGTGATGAAAACTGTTTTCCCTAGAGTTGATTTTTTATTTTGGGGAACAAAAATGATAAATGCATGATTTTCACCCGTAATGAAATCGTAAACGCGCCTAGACGAGCCTGCTTCAAATTTTGCTATCATGTCTCGGCACCGTTCTACCCGAACCTCCTTCTGAGCCTGCATTAGATTGTGCGGTACCCAGCATGAAACTATCTTCCTTACCCGAAGATGCCCGTGTAGAATTTCATGCACACTTCCCGATCCAATCTGCAGTATATGCTGAATCTCTTCATATGTAATTCACCTATTCTCTTAAATTAAACTTTTCACAGCCAACACGTTTTCTTATGTAACAGCCATCATAGCCCTATGACGGCCACTTCTTTATTCGTCCGTCAAAGTTTCTTGACCATACTTAAATTCGTTGAACTAGCAGAAAACAGTCGCTTTAGAAGGGCTTTTGTCTATGAACACCATTCGAAGTCTTTCAAATGATTCTTCTGGTTTTAGTCGATATTTGAAATCGTACAAAATCATCACGCGAAAATGTTCTCGTTGTAAATTAAATTTTCAGTGAGAGAGAGTATTTTGATTTTGCTCATAAAAAAATGTGGAGGGAATTTTGAATTTGGAATGTTGATTATTTTTTTTTTAAAGAGTCTTAGTTTTAATCGTTATCAAAACTAGCCAGTGTCCCATAGACAAAAACTGTTAGTCGTAAAACTTTCTGAGTATGGTGTTGGCGTCGAAATAAATCGCGCTATGGTTTGGTCTAAAGCACTATGCACTGCTATTGGAATTTAAAATAGGTTAATTACTGACCAATTGCATTACTCTTATTTACGTTGTCGGAACGTTTAGCAAATGTAAAAACGAAAAAGTATAAAATAAAAAATAAAGTTTAATAAAAACTGTAACCCGACTACGGGAAAATAAAAATGATCTAAAAAGTACGAAACAAGCAAATATTTCAGACACAAATCAAGACATAGGTACAAAAATTTTCAAGGTAAAGCCGTGGTCGCATGCCTGTATGCCATGTGGGTGCCAGGAACACTTACAAAATTATAATGGCATGCGACGGCGGCTTTACCTTGACAATTTTTGTACCTATGTCTTGATTTGTGTCTGAAATATTTGCTTGTTTCGTACTTTTTAGATCATTTTTATTTTCCCGTAGTCGGGTTACAGTTTTTATTAAACTTTATTTTTTATTAAGATAACCGTCCGCAATAGTCCTGTAACTATTTGACCTAATCAACCTATTAGTTCTCAAATCTTGGCGACCGATAACACAGTTCAAGTAAAACCAAGATATGGAATAATTATTATCATAAAACAGTTGGAAGTGTAATCGTTACCAGTGCTTATTTGCACCAGAAAAACAACTCCCAACCCAAGACAATGTTGTTTATAAACTCAAGAATGCGGTAAGCGACATACGATACGACACGTGCGTCTATCGGATCAATTACAAACAAGTGTGCCTAAACCGATAGCCTTATTTACAGTAACGATAGTAGGTGCTATTAAGAAAGAACCGCTACCCACTGCCATAGAATAAGAATGTATAGAACAGAATTTATACATATAATGAAATGGTAACGAAGTCAAAACTACTAAGTCCTCGCCTCCCAGTCTTTGTTAAAGAACTCTAGCTCATCTCATCATGTCCGTTTGGGCCAACCACGATGTCACTAGCTATATGAGTCTATTCTTTAGACTTCTCTGCGGTTTTCAAATTCTACTACCACTTTAGCTTAGCCTGTGATTTCTCACTAGTATCTTTCTACTTCTCTATATTCTTCTTCTTCTTTTCGAGTCCATGGTAAATAGTTGGGCCCAGTAGGTGGCCATTCTAATCCCTCAGTGGCATTTCTTAGGTCCCCAGAAGTGCAGGTGTGTGAACACTTTGGACACTCCAACATATGGGGCATGGCTTGGTCAGGAGCACCGCATTCGCACTGGGTATCTGTGGGATCTATAATCTCTCATTTTGCTAGATTATGCTTGCAGCAGTCTACTTGGGTCCGCAGCCGATTGATTGCTTTCTATACAGGGTGGCAGGGACATCGACGCGAAAACTGAAACCATGGATTCAGTACATGATTCTGAAGCCCACTGCCTTGAAATTTTTCGTCGGTTATTAAAAAAAAAAATCTGCTGTTCTATACATTTTGACCGCGTAGGTATTGCACTTTTCTATGAAACAGCAGATTTTTTTTAAAATAACCGGCGAAAAATTTCAACGCAGGGGGGTTCAGAATCATGTACTGAATCCATGGTTTCAGTTTTCGCGTCGATGTCCCTGACACCCTGTATAGGCCACTGCAGGTCACGTCCGGTTGGCAGATACTCCTGGGGCTGGACGAAGTCAGGTAGTGGTGCTGTCTTTCTCATAATCTCTCTTCTTCTCTCTTTAGTCTTTTCTATATAACTACTAAGTTCCAGCTTCCTAGTCTTTGTTATAGGAGTCTAACTCATCTCGCCATCTCCGTTTGGGCCAACCGCGATGTCACTAGCTATATGGGTTTCTTTAGACTTCTCTACGGTTTTTATATCCTTTGCCGTTACTTACGTCACTGGCATGCAACCTAAGTGGACATTGCACACTTCGTAAGATTAAGCACAGGCTTTTAGCGGCAAGTTGAGCGAGACTTATGTTTAAACTTGCAAAATAGGACGGAATTATGGTAAATGAATATTCTTGGCAATTGACGAAATTTTTCGGGAATACAACCCAGTTCTAGAAATAACTATGCAACACTTAAAAATTATTTGGATTATTTAGAACAACGAGTAGCATAATCAGTCATTAACGTTCCTACTGCTGGGACACAGGCCTCATCTTTGTGAGAGGGAGCTGGCTATACTCGATCACGCGGGCCCAGTGCGGGTTGGTGGATGTCACATCTTCGAATTTTTGGTTCTACGGTTTTGGTTGGTCCGGTAGAATAGAACGACGAGTAAATAAGATGAAACATAACATAACATCACGCCTGTAATCCCCGAAGGGTTAGGCAGAGGTGTACCTATAGTACACCCACATTTCGCCAGTTATGTTTAAGTCCCATGTAATAGACGGCGAGCCTATTGCCATCCAACCGGGCACAAATCCAGACTCCGGGCTGCTATTGAGAAATTCGAGGTGGAAAAACCCAATACCACTTTGCCCGACCCGGGAATCGAATCCAGGAGCTCATACTCAGCAGTAGCGCTTGCGACCACTGTCAATAATATTGAATTAGTCGCAATTATTGAATTAGTCTAATTCAAGTCTTGCAAAATTTATTATCAAAATCTTACCTTCTTTTTTAACCTTTCTGCAACGACTAGTATAATTAATTTGCATGTCGTATGGAGACCACTAATTATTAATTATTATTGAGTAGGAAGTTGACTTCGTTACAGCTATTGCACGTGAAATTATTGCCTGTCGATCGTAATTGCCGGGAAATAATAGCGTGGCGTATTGAGGGGAGGACAGAGTTGTACTACAATAGGCAACTACGGATATGCCGTATGACTTATATAACATATGTAGGCGTAAATAGACGTCAATAAACTTTTTTACATTCAACAAGCGGACCCGACAGACGTTGTCTTGCCTCTTAAAAAAATCTTGAAGCTTTATCACAGCGCCACCTACCGGTCCAATTGTGAATCTAAACCATCCAGGGACCCACTTAAACACACATAAAAAATGAGGAATTCAGTGACATACAGACGTACAGAAGAACTATATAATATATATAAAGATAAGCTTCCCCAGAGATAATCGCACGATGTTAAGTGATATTACGTTCGATGATGGTCCACGCTTGATGTAAAAGAAAGAAAGAAAGAAAAACATTTATTTGGACACAGTACCAAATTTTAAAGATGAAGCCTTGAAATAATAATAAAAAAAAAAAAAAATACCTATAGATTTGAAAAAAAATACGTTTAAAAGTGTTATTAATAACCTAGTAGCTGACCCGACCGACGATATCTATCCAAACAATAATTCATACAAAATTTTCATAGAAGGAGTGAGAAGGAGTGGGCCATAGTTCACTACGTAGGCCCAGTGCGGGTTGACGGATGTCACAAGTATTCGAGTTTTTAGTTCTAGGGCATGCCGATTTCCTCACGATGTTTTCGTTCACCGTTTTGAGAGCAGTGGTGATGAAATCATTTACATTAAGTAAAGCCTGCTTGGGTTCGAACCCACGACCTGTAACAACTCGTAAGATATGGCCTATACCACTGGGCCATCACTGTCGTACGAGAGAAGATTAGTTTTAATACAACAATATATCAATAAATATAGCTTGTCTACTCTGCCATTTACACATATGGTAATGCGGAATTCTATGGGTAATGCGGTAGTGGAGCACGTCATTTCAGAGTGCACAAGCTATACTTCCATATCATTATTTTGAACCTATTGTCCAGTTTATGAAACCACACTTAATCGCACATTTATCAAAACCTACACACAACCTTAACATTTTTCTAACTCCTACATAGCGGCATATCCATTGTCCATTGCTAAATATGATAATTCTGTAACACACAGAAGTCAATGCAGGCTTGCCTTGCAAAATATTCCAACCCAACCATTGGACCAAGCCCGGGTCGACGGTGCGTTGTGTTCCACGCGCGCCTCAAAGAGATGTCAGCAGAATTGACGGGGTCCGCTGGGGCCAATGCTTGCCGGGGCTGCGAATATGGGCCGAAAGGGAAATCGTGGCCCCCGGCAACAGGGCAACCGAAGGAACACGGGTGGGTTTTAGTCAGTAAGAGTCTGACACTCCTTCCCGCTCCACCCAGAGCGGGAGAAGTTATTTGATAATTTCCCACCTAAAAAAAAAGTCTTGCCTTGCAAAATATTATATTGGATCGGTTGAATCAATAAGATAGAACAGTATGTAAAGACAGTTATTGAGAAATAACTGACTGTATTGAAAATAATAATGATGTAGATAAATCTTATGAAGTAATTGGGTAATGAATAGTAACTCGTGTAAGTAAACTATCTCGAATGGTCTATTACTGTAATTTACTGACCACTGTGTTGGTAAGTGCAGTAGTCTAGAATAAGTTTTAGTATTCTATATTTTTCTAAACGCTGGTAATCGCTTTCACAAAATGTCAATTAATCTTAAGACTTCATAAAAAGTATTTGCAAAAATAAAACAACCATCCGCAAGTTAAACGATTTTGTGTTTAGATATTTCAGAAATCCGTAAGTTGTTAGACGTAGGAACCGATAACACATCCACATTTAGAAACCTTTTCTTGACCAGGGACTTTGATTTCTTAGTTGTTAGCAGGGAAGAATAAGATAAGGCCAAGAAAAATAAACTGTCACATCAAAAAATTAAATTTAATCTTTTTTTTTTTGCACATTTGAAAAACTCAAAAGTACTTAATTGTAATAAAGAACGCAACATTTTGAATAGAAACTTGATATTTGGTTTGCATCAATGTTATTTTTTTACTTGCTAGTTAGTACTATGAATAAAAGTTCGAAATTTTAAATCTTTCGCGAACCATATTTAAGCTTTTTCGGACCACTAGTTGGGAACCAATGTTTATAACAACAGCTTTATTGGATCCAAACACCACACGTTTCAAAACGACCCGTAATCCATGATTCTCATAAACTATCCACAAGTACCACTAAAAATGCCACCTGACACCTGTAAGTCAAATCACCATACTAATACTTGCATACCTCATTATAATGTGTCTGACTGAATTTACCATCAGCTCGGGAACTAACATAAACATCTGACTAAACTTATCTAGTCACGATTTAGTTACCTTACCATAGATCATGGAAAACATAGGAGATGTGGCAAAGAAATAGGACAGCTTTATACGCTACAATATGATCAAAATTGACATACAGCGTGGTTTGCAACATTACTGTCAAAAAGAAGATTTTAGAATAACAATATTGAACAATTTGGGCATTATTTGGGCTACTGTAAAAAGTCAATGCCTTCTGTAAATAAGTAATAGGTAGGTACCTATTATTGCTCTGTCAATCGGAGTTTGGCGAATAGAATATGCTTTATTGTACACCAAATAATATAATAATATTCCGAAAATATTCGGTGTTCGGACCATCACTCTTAATCTTACACGAAAGGACTGGATGGCCTGATATTTAAATTCAATCCATTTATTACAATTATAAACAAATTACAGGCACTTTTATATTGTCAAGGAGTCGGTCAGTCAGAATGATGAAGCTAGTAATTTACCATTCCATAGCGTAGTTGGTACCTATGGAGAAGAATAGGCCAGAAACTTCACAGACACTTTTAAATCAAAATATTGTTACAAAATATTAGTAACATTATTCAAGTTGAAATTATATGTGTGAGAACGATATAAAAAGACGTGCACGTAATAAGCGTCCAAAGTAAACAAATCAGAAAGTTTTTAGTTCACAAATAAGGTAGAACAGCTATTAAAAGAATGCAGAGAATCAACGTTTTTAAAAATGATAAATAGGCAGGTATAAAAATCTTCACAAACAATCATCATCTCGACAACCTAAAAAACACGACGCCACTAAAACCCGTTTAAAGCCACGGCATGTCTATTTCTTCTGTGATCTTAGTCCACGACCTTGTGAGGCTAACCAGTCCGGTGTCGGACCAGTACGAACCGGTCCGGGGAAACTAGGGAACCGTGGATATCATTAATTTGTATGTGAAAGTTTGTATGACTCGGAATGCTCAGGAATGTTGGTGAATTCTATTTATGCTGTTAGAAGGGCTTTAGATAGGTGATTCAACGTGTATTGGGAGATTTAAGTCGTCGAAACAGGAATAGTTTAATTTGTTATTTTGTGTAGCTTAGTAAAAATTTAAAGAAGTAAGTTCATCTCATCTCCTATCTCAGGTTTTTTAAATACACTAAGTGATAATGTGGTATAAAATCACAAATATCTAATGCTTCAAAGTCAACCACGCCATAGGATTTGCAATAATACTGTTTTGTAAACCTACTAATCTATTATCATTATTCCATTAGTGTGAATATTTCGGCAATAATTCATTGAAGCTCTATCTGTTGAAAGAAGGCCCAAGTTTGCTTTTGGAGATTTAAGGCATGAATGATACCCTGAATTCAATAATGATTATCATCAATATTTCAGCCGAAAAACGTCTACTGCTGGACATAGGTGAATATCTTCCAATCACCGCCACTTCGATCGGTTCTGTGCTTCTCGCATCCAGCGGATTCCTGCGACCTTAACCAGGTCATCGGTACACTTTGTGGGAAGCTTTCCAACGCTACGTCTTCCTCTTCACAAAGGCCACTTAAGTTTGGCAATTCTTCGGGCTATATCGGTTACCTTGGTTCTCCTTCGGATCTCTTCATTTCTGATATGATCACGTAGGGAAACTCCAAGTATATCCCTCTCCATTGCCTTTTGGGTGACTTTCAGCCTTCTAATTGGCCCACTACCAACAATGATGAGATACAATTAATATATTATATGTAGACAATATTTTGACACTATCACGTTGTTTTTCAAGCTCAAAAAATGCTACAGTTTTAAAATTATCAATAGGTAAACATTCACACATACATAAACGCTACATAGAATACTAATATCATAGTCATTCCTTTTCCTCAATCAGTAAGAACTTTCTTCAGGGAAATGGACAATGACGCTGATGTTCTAATGTCAGATATAAGTAAAACATCGACCACTGGTAATGGACGGTTCATGTCGATGATCGTCACGCGACTACATGAGCTTCCGAGGATATTGTATTACTTTTACCGTAGGTAAACTGATATGAGATATTATCTAAGCATCTATTGATAACCCATAGGATCTAATAAACGAACTTTGATCTTTACAATGGTTTCTATGTTCGCAAAAAGGCTCTTACAATATAATTTAAAATCCTCGTGAAAGGGCTAATTGAAATAGTATCATCACCGTTATCTACCGCTAAGCAGTATTTCCGTGTTATGGTTTTAAAGAAAGTTGGCGAAATTACTGACATTCAACAAATTCATCAGACTTGGCCTAAGAAATATTAGAATCACAAAAATAATCATAATAATAGGAGCAACAATACAAAAAGATAGAAACTAGGAACTATCTTACTATAAACAGCAGGTGTAGGTAACCTTACTGATCAAGATATCTAATTAGAACCAACGTTTCTTTTATCATGGGGGGTTAACAAACATGAATGACTAAGCACGTATCTAATTACAATACTACAAGGCAAGGACAACTAATGCAATAATATAATATATAATAAAGCAAAATATAATAATAAAGTATTACATTGCCAAACATACATTTGTGAAATGTACACCGTCCTTTGCACTCGTAATACAATATTATTACTTAACGTTTTCTGTGTAATTCATACCAGGTTGTAACGTTTTGATCGATTTTCAAATGTTTGGTCATGATTCATTCTATATCGTGAAGATTGACATAAACTAATCGGAATTAAGGCCATTGATCTAAATCCCAGGAATATCATCTTTCATATATAGTCAAAGCTATTGACCTTATTCTTTCATAAGTTTATATAAAGTTGGAAAGAAATCCTTCTGCCGAAATGTGGGCTTACTAAAGCATCACAGCCTAACCCTTCTTGATGTTAAATTATACTTCACATCGCATATCCAAACAAACCATTAACAGATCAGGATAAAGGGTTTCATTCAGAAATAATTCAAATATAAGTACTCTTAGAAATATTTGGTATCGTCATGAGATTCTTCATTCCAGAGTCCTACAATGAGCAACGAATTTCATTGCTTAACACTGTCATGATATCAATCGATTTCATTTTGATGTTAACCTAGATTTGAATCTGCGAGCAGTGAAGGAAGAAATTGAGTCACACAGCAAGAATTATATCAAACCAGACTAGACCATCACATTAACGAGTTAGCTGCTGAACTGCAGGGAGTGGGAAGCCTATGATACTCTCACTTCAAAAGAAATAGTATGCCAGATCTAGCACCAAGATTCGCAAACAGAAGATGAGTCATCAATAGGTGGACAACTCAGCTGAAGATGTATCTACCGATGAAAATCGGACAACATATTAGATTATTATTGTTTGAAGGAAACAGATTGCTAAGGAACAGGATAATAAAAAAAAATAAAAATAATATCATCATCAGCTTATAATGATCCCACTGCTGGGACACAGGCCTCCTCTCTGTGAGAGGGAGTGGGCCGTAATCCACCATGCGGGCCCAGTGCGGGTTGGTAGATGTCACATGTCTTCGAATTTTTGGTTCTAGGACATGCCGGTTTCCTCACGATGTTTTCCTTCACCGTTTTGAGAGCAGTGGTGATGAATTAATTTACACAAAGTAAAGCGCCTGTCTGGATTTGAACCTACGACCTACAACTCGTAAGTCGCGGCCGTTACCACTGGGCCACCACTGCTCTAAAAAAAAAAAAAAAAAATTATATCACAACAAATTCTGTTGCTCTACATCTTTAAAAAAACGGTTTCTTTGACTAGCAGAACAATACAATGCCTATACAATGATTTATGAATGAAATCGATTAAATTGTCATCATTACAATTGTGGTTCTCATTATGTACCTGGTCGACCCAGCTCTGCTCGGATGAAAATAGATAAACATATCGTCCAGGTATATCAACGTTGTATCATCACATTCCCGGGGCTGTGAAAATAGAGAAAACAAATTTTCTTGGTTATGAGACCTAGCTAGATCGATTTTTTACCCCCGTAAACTCTTATATTGCAACTTTCATCGAAATCGTTAGATCCGTTTTCGATAACGTGTTTACAAGTATATAGCACACATTAGACGTTGTCCTGTCAGGATTTCAATTTAAATTTTTCGGCTGTTTCTTTGGGTTTTTCTATTAAAAAACTATTTTGAGGCAAAAAAAAAACAAAAAAAAAATTATTCAAATCGGTCGAGCCATTTTCGAGTTTTTGGGAGACTAATGTATGGCAATTGATTTTAAATATACAGTTATATACAAATATTGCTCATTTAATAGTGAAGAATGTGAGTGATACGTTTTGAATTAAACAGTCAAGCACTTCACAAACAGAATAATTCTTACACATCTTACATAAAAAGCTCTTTACAAATTGATTTCAATGAATCCAAGCAATAGAAATGTTAATAACAATGGCGGTATGTCCTTCCCACGCTTTCAAGTTGATGTTTGGCAAGAATGGCGCATGCGTGATGAACATTCTTGTGTGTGACGACATTATGGTGTTGACCGCTAAATGTTAAGTGGTTTGACGTCCTTGGTTAAGAATTTTCTGGCTCAAGAGTGTGACTGGTGATGTGGCTTTGATAAATTGTTAATAGAAATTGGCGTATCGTGGGTTCGACTACGGTACGGAACAAATATTATGTATAGCCTACAGATATTGTTTATAAATCTCGGCCTGAGTGTTTGTACAAGTGAAATTTTTTGTATTTGTAAACCACGTTCAATACAGGATAAATTCATAGGCAAAGCTAAATTTATCAAGGAAAAAAATTTTGGACACTTGTAACTTCAGAAATTCGAACTGACATTATGTTACCGGTTTTAAATGTAAGAAAATTAACCAACATATTAAAATTACAAAGGCTATTTTGTTTTTGATCATGATATTATTATTTTCAGTATTTTTAATATATCTTTCCGTTTGATAAAACCTGGGAACAACCCGTAACCGGTTGATCTTTTTTTAACTTAAGTTACTTTAAATAAATTTTATTAATAAAAATATTGTGGGTCTTAACTTTTCTTATGCGTAGATTATTATGAATTTTATGAATAGTAAAATATTCAATACCAACAAGTTTTTCTCGTTTACTTTAAAACATACAGCCTAGTAACAGATAAAGAGGCGCTTAGCGAATATAATCCTGTCTATAAAGTAATATTATTATAAATATATTTTTCTGAAATAGAGATTGTTTATGTCAAATATTACCATAATAATATAAAAATCCATGCTAATTCAATGTTTATGGAGGGAATTACCGACATTTGCGATATTTATACATCCGATGGCTATGTTATTTCCATATTGTTTTTCTGCATATAAAAGTAATTTAAATTATGTTAATCTGCCTATAACTCTATTCATACAATATTAACTTTTGTGGTCATGTGGAGGCTTTTATTGCAAAGTTAAGAAGTTTTTGCCATAAACGTGTAAAATGTAGGATTCTCAATGTCATCACTTCACCTACAATATTTCTCATGTGTGGTGTGATTTAAATAGATTGAAGTGTTTAAAACTGATGTTAACTTACATAATATATACACCTACATGCATACGGCGCAATCTATCAGCATGGATAAAAAAAAAGAATTCTCTTTGTAGTATTTTTTTTTGGAAGTCGGTTTAAAAAAAAAAATGTTTTTCACTTTTTTGTTGGGGTACTTACCTACAAATTCGAATACCACTACCTTCTATGTAAATAACAGTGACAGGAAGTTATTATATCATCCACATACTAAGTGGAGAATAAAAATACGTATTATAGAAGCTAACTCAAAAACTACCAAAGCAAAGTTAATAAAATTTATATGGGACCACTTCGAGAGCAACGAGAGTATATTCCTTTCAAACAAAAATAATTTTCAAAATCGGTCCACAATTGACGAAGAAATCGGTGGAAACAGACAAAAAAATAAAAACGCTACGAACATATAACTCCCTTTTTGGAAGTCGGTTAAAAAAGATAATATTTAACTATGTAAAAACTTTGGAGTAAAATCAATAGATTGATTCACAAATATTTTAGTCAGCACCTTTAAATTAATACTCTATTGTCAAGTGGTCCCAAGCGCTACTGAGCAAGAGGTACTGGGTTCGATTCCCGCGTCTGGCAAAGTGTTATTGGATTTTTCCTTCACGAACTTCTCAGGTACCAGCCCGGAGTCTGGATTTGTGCCCGGTTGATGGCAATAGGCTCGCCCCCTATTACATGGGACTTAAACATAACTGGCGAAATATGGGTGTACTCTTTGAGGTACACATCTGCCTAATCCTTTGGATAGGCGTCATGTTATGTTATGTGAATCTACATGTTTGACAAAAAAAAAAAAATTCAGCCGAAAAATGTTCACTGCTGGACATAGGCCTCTCCCAAGCACCGCCACTTCGACCGGTAGGACAATAAGAAAATCGACCTCAAAATATCAAACCAGTAGGAAAAACAAACCTTTTTAATTAAATGTCTTTATTAAACTTTAGTGGAATAAGTGGTTTTCCAAATTGCAAGTTAAACCTTCAAACCGAAGCAAAATGACCTTAAAAAGCATTTCCATCTCGTTAGCCACACATGCAGACTACATTAGGGCTTTTTATCGATTCATAAATCGGTAACATGTGTCACGATTTTCAAATTGCTAATCGATCACTTTAAAAACAATCGAATTGCCTGTTCCAGTGTCAACCTTGGTATCGATAATCGACTTTTTATTGGGTTTGTGAGCATGCTAATTTGTCGATTTATTATCGATTTAATGATCAATTTTTTATCGAATTACTGTACGTTCACTTCTATAAATTCAGGGCTGTTAGATGCTAGAGTTGTTGATTTTTTACTAAACACGTTTTAGTATATTAATAATAGGCTTTTTATGTTCCTTTTACATATTTAAGTACCTTCCTATAAGGTCTCTTGATCATGAATTTTGGCTTAGTGGTCACAAGCGCGACTACACAGCATGAACGGGTTGGCAGAGCTCACATTCCACCAGTCTATTGCAACTAAATGAACAAAAAAACAGACTTCAGTCTGAGAAATTCAAAAAACCAGTGAAATTTGGAGGACCCGGGAATCAAGCCCAGGATCCGATAAGGACCAGGCCCGGGTCGATGCTGCGTTGTGTTCTACGCGCGCTTCAAAGAGATGTCAGCATAACTGACGGGGTCTGCTAGGGCCGATGCCTGCCGGGGTCGCGGGAAAGTCCGAAAGGGATACCGTGGCCCCTGGCAACATATAGGCAACTGAAGGAACACGGGTGGGTTTCAGTCAGTAAGAGTCTGACTCGCCCTCTTGCTCCGCCAAGAGCAGGAGAAGTTTCTTGATAAATTCATAGACAAGAAAAAAAAATGGGACATTCGACAAACCAGTGAAATTTGCAGGGCCCGGGAATCGAGCCCAGGATCACAAATCGGCAGTCACACTTGTGACAACGAGACCACAAAGGCACATTGTGTTTTTTTATAAGACAGCTATAAAACGTGTGGCACTCGGGGACTGCCGCGGTAAAGCTATTGCATAGCATTTGTAACCTCCATACTTCCTATTTGTCAACGCTACACTTGGGATGATGACGTGATGACATAAAACAAAAATTACGTTCCCATGACAACATCACGTTGTCATGGGAACCGTCAGTACATGGTAGGTGGAGTGGGGGGGTGTAAGGTTTTATTTTCGTTACGTTACGGAATTTCTTGATTCGGTCGCCGCGCTCAAAGCCTGCGATAAAAGCTATGCAATAGCTTAAAAATTGTTGACAATAAACAATATTTTCATATCAAAAAATATTTGGCCACAAGTACCTCTAGGCTTAGTCATCGATACGAACGGTATTCCACATTAGTTCTAACGGGGACCAATGTTCAACATAACATGAACTGTTATCAATCATGTTATGTATAACAATAGCTTGGTGATTCGAGATGGTCTTTGTTTGGGACGTAGGAGATATAGAGGTATTAAACTGCCACGTTGATCTAGTGGTCGCAAGCTTTACTGCTGGGTCGGGCAAAGTGTTATTGGGTTTTCAATCTGGAATTTCTCTGTATCAGCCCGGAGTCTGGATTTGTGCCCGGTTGATGGCAATAGGCTCGTCCCCTATTACATGGGACTTAAACATAACTGGCGAAATGTGGTTGTACTATAGGTACACCTCTGTCTAACCCTTTGGGGGATACAAGCGTCATGTTATGGCATGTTTAGTGATATTGTGTGTAGTAAAAGTTTAGCTCATCCAATTATGATGTTGGCATATTTTGATAAATAAGTAATTATGAAAAGCGATGCCTGAATATTTTCTGGCATAGCACGGTATTCCGTGCTATACTTATTTAGATAAATCAATCATTATTCAATTAGATTTGTTACAGCTGTAGTGGCAATCATGTCATTTGGTTTAAATAGGTCTTTATTTTTATTATTTTGTTTATCTTTTTTAAAGATTCTTTTCTTTTATATTTTGTGAATGTGAGGCTGTAGATTTGTAGACGATTTTCTATTTTGGTAAGTACCTGGTACTTGTTAAGCCTACACTGTCCTCTCATACCTATTAACACTGAGTTTTGAAAACATTGTAAAAGCCATTTATTTTTAAAAGAGTAACCGTGGAGTTTCTTGCTGGTTCTTCTCCATAGGAAGCGACCAATTGGAACCGTACATCTAGCTTCTGACGTTTCATAAGTGCCCGTGTAGGTTTATGTGAAATAAAATAATTTGAACTTGAACTTATGTTTCCAGGATCATCCTGAGCAATATAAAATTATAAGTTATTGTTGGTTAATTTATGTTGTTTCATTACTGTGCCCTCAGACCGAATAAAAACAAAGACAGAGCACTGCGAACAATACAGTGAAGCATGCCAAAACTACACCTCCGCTCTGTGCATACACGTTGACACGCACACTTTTACAACCATTTACAATGATACTACTATCAAACTACACCTCCCTAAGTGTACAACCGGCTTCACGTCACTGTTGAAGGCGCTATATCATGGTTTTTTATTTGGTCTGAGACTGTGCCTATGAATATTATTGGATGTTGGTTTAATTGTGATCTTGGTGTGATTTGTGACTCTTCCTTCTGTGAATTGACAGAGCTTGCAAAGTTTGATGGAACAAAAGTTTCGACACAAAAAAACAATTGTAAGTAGATAAAATTAATATGCACATCACATGTATTTTCATTATCACATTCCACGATCTCCTCACCTTTATCAACCAATCACAAATCACCATCAAATGGTACACCACACAACACAACTCATAAGTAATTCATTACTTGTCAGTGTGAACAGAAAAAACCGTTTTGTAATAATTAGTGAGAAATGAATTTCATTCGTGTAGCGTGCAGTTATTCGTGGCACTTGCTGATATTATGCCGAGATGAAGTCAGTTTTGCCACACTGCTGGACAATCTTGATTCTTGATCATTGATAAAAATTGTATGAATGTGCAGTGGAATTAGAGATTTTTTGTTGAAAATTAGTGTTTGTTAAAGAGCGTTTATTCTGAAAGTTGGCAACGTCGCTAATAGATGTCAAATAATTCGCTGTTTTGATTAATTTGGCAATCGTATGGAAATAAGAAATGTGGCTAATTAATGAACTAGAGTATTAATAATGAATTGCAATTATAACACTGAATTTGATGTTGTAACCGTTTTAGGGTTAAAAAGGCATTTGGAAAGTTTCCAAATACTTTTTTTACATCTAGAACTAAATATTCGGTGTTACGATATTAATTATTGCATTTCATAATCAATATTTTAGTTCGCTAGTTAGCCATATTTCTCAATTCCATACAGTAATATTGCCAAATTAATCAAAACAGGTAAATATTTGATAGCTATTTACGACGTTACCAACTTTTAGTATAAATTCTGAAAATCCTTCAACACAAATCGGTACACAGTTATAGTATACCTAGTACAGACAAACTGTTGTAGTTCATAAATAAATTTAATCCTGATAACCATTATTTATCAAAGAATATAAACTAGAACATAATCACCCTATAATATTATTATTCTCACTGCTGGGACACAAGCCTCCTCTCTGTGAGAAGGAGTGGGCTGTAATCCACCACGCGGGCCCAGTGCGGGTTGATAGATGTCACATATCTTCGAATTTTTGATTCTAGGACATACCGGTTTCCTCACGATGTTTTCCTTCACCGTTTTGAGAGCAGTGGTGATTAAATAATTTACACAAACTGCTCTCTCTTAATCTAGAGCGATTTGTATTATTCAACCTGAATAGGTAACTATGTTTTACATCGCGTACAGTCAGAGAGGGTCCGTGCAGGGGTAGGTACCTACCTATTAATTCTCAATTTATACTTAGGTCATCCAAATCTATATCTATGCTATCTTATAGGTACTAATCTTATAAAGAGGAAAGATGTGTAGGTATGTTTGTATTTTTGTATGTAACGAATAAACTTAAAAACTACTGGACCGATTTGAAAAATTCTTTCAGCAATGGATAGCTACATTATCGGCGAGTAATAAAAGCTATATTTTATCCCCGTACTCCCACGGGAACGGGAACTACGCGGGTGAAACCGCGTGACGTCCGCTAGTGTCATATAAAAACTTCAAAAGACTATGTTCGTCATCAGTCATCACACACGATTTCAAAAAGTAAGCAATTATTATTAGCGCGGTCAAATTAGAGAAATGCCTATTCCTATTTTACGAAATATTTAACTTGCGTGACCAAAAATATGTCAATGAATAAAGACATAAGATTGATCAACGAATGAATGAAATAATTGTCATCTCGATCAGTTAACGAATGAAACTGTTAATGAGAGCATTCTATCATTCTTTCACGAAGTAGGTAGGTACTGTAAGGTTTTATGCAAGAAGCAACCTCATGATGTGCAGGCTAGTGAGAAAGCAGCACTACACCCGAACAATCTGACAGAATATATTTAAAATAGGATTGGAATATGTTTTGGTTGGTAGAAAAAAAAAGGGAGTCAAGCCGGAGGCTGTCAAGCAACTAGAAATATAAAGATGTACTATTGAATTGAAATAGTGACGGTTTTAACCCAAGAAACCTTTCATTCAACATCATCCCGGTACCGTAGTCACGCAAAGTGACCAGTACAATCGTTTTTGGCGGATGCGCAAAGATAGCCAGCTAAATTCATATTTTCTTACGTTTTTTTACAATTTGCAGGTCAGTATCAGGTTGTATGTTGATAAAAATATTATTCTCGTTTCAAACAAAATAAAAATAAAAACAAAATCGGTTTAGCCGTTGCTACAATGCCGCAGACAGACACACAGATCCACACATTAAACTTCTAAGATCCCTCTTTTTCCATCGGGGTAAAAATATTTTTCACTATTGTCTTCAGCTTAAGCAATGCAATCGAGTGTTTAGCAAAGAACAACATTCGAGATTTAGCTTAGTCAAGCGTAAAAATAAAAACAGACGCACATAATTTATTCGAAAAATTACTCTATTTTGACAACCATTTGTCACATCCACGAAAGATGTTAATTTTTATTTATTTTCTAATTATTTTCTTGACGTTGACAGAAGTCGCGTGCGCGGACAAATCCGATACGACGGTTTTAAACGTTAATTAGACACGGAATGCATGTAATTAGGGTAATATAGGAAGTTCTGTCTTTTAGTCGTCATGGTAATTAGAATGAGCGGTTTCACGCTTTTTTGTTATAATTTTCTGAGCTGAGTTTTAAACAGGGTGCTCAGTTTATACTGACTTGAATTTACAAATAGTTTTAAACTATAGTTTGATCAATACCGCTGTACCGCGTTTTAAGAATATGCGGCGAGGCGGGGGGCAGTGTTGACCAATGAGCGGCGGGCGGGACGCCAAGCGCCGAGAGCTTTGACGAATTAGCGACCTGCACTGCTCCCCCGTCTCGCCGCGCGCCTTCCTAAGGCGCGGTACAGCGATATTGGTCAAACTATAATTCCAAGTAATGCTTGACATTTGAGTAGATAGAGTTCGGTAATACGAGCCTAAGTTTAGAAAATGTTTAGTTATTAATTTTTTATCATTTTGAACCGTGTATCTATCTTTTCCATTTAGTATTTAGGGGAAAGGCCGTTTATACCTTTCCAATTACAAAATGAATAGCGATACATTTTGCAATTTATTCTAAGTCGATATTATAACCATTAAATGACAAATCTTATAAACAATATACAATCCAACACTAAATTAAATGACTAACTAACTATACCAATAAACACAAAATAAAAAGGCGCCGGAGTACCCGTCCGCATCTAGAAACGTGCCCAGAAGACTGGCAGCGCTGCCACGTTGAATGGAAATGCTAATTATTTGACCAAAGAACGAGCCAGCCCTCTGATCACGTGAAGTGTCAACCAATCGGCGAGAAATTTCCTTAAAAAGGAGCGCACTCAGGCCACATGATTTTCGACCCCAAACGGCACAAAACTGTAGTTATCCATAAGGTTACAGTGTTTGCGTTGCTTCAGGGTCTCAGTAGCCGC
This sequence comes from Agrochola lychnidis, assembly GCA_963680765.1. Taxonomy (NCBI): domain Eukaryota; kingdom Metazoa; phylum Arthropoda; class Insecta; order Lepidoptera; family Noctuidae; genus Agrochola; species Agrochola lychnidis. The sequence goes on along the minus strand of OY796855.1, from coordinate 8,034,712 downwards.
GATAGCGATAAATAAAATACATTTAAGTAGTCGGAATCCGCTAGATGTGAGAAGCACACAACAGGTCGAAGGAGCGATGCAGGCCTATGTCCAGCAGTCAGTATGTAGCAGTCTTTCGGCTGAAATGATGATGATGATGAAGAAGTCGGGACAAAAAAAAAAAACAGTGGCACTCCGGGAGTGCCGACAGAAGTGAAAACTTGAAAAAAAATCGGCACCGCGGTAATCAACGCGTTGATGTCTTTTACTCCACGGTGTCGGTAAATTGCGTTACAGTGTCACGAAATCAATGGTTTAGTCCCATCTCAAAAATGCCTAACGCGCCTAAAGAAGTTTTCACTTTAAAAATATGTTCCTGTGTAATAGAAGTTACCAACTATTAAAAGACATTTCACAGTTGATTGTCTAACGGCAATCTGCTAACAAATCTTAGAATTAATTACAGCCCACGCTGTAATGAATGCGAATTAACAATTATTACTTAATACTGGCCGGTAACTCATGGTGCCGAGTTATGACAAGAACGCCGCCTGCCTTGGGACGCTTATTGATAGGGCTGCCAAAGCCGGTTTTTTAGCCGGTGATAGCTATACTGTAGTTGATTATACTGCTATACAGGGTGGCAGGGACATGACACGAAAACTGTTACCATGGATTCAGTACATGATTGTGAACCAGCAAAAAAAAAAACAGCTTTTCCATACACTTTGACCGCGTAGGTATTGCACTTTTCTATGAAACAGCTGATTTTTATTTAAATATCTGACGAAAAGTTTTTGCGTCAATGTCACTGCCACCCTGTATGGTATCATGTTGAGACAGTGAATATGAGATGAAATTGTTGGATCAGAAAGGAGAGGGAGATAAATATCAGAAACCTTAATAAATTTAAAGAACTAGGACTAATTTGGCTGGCTAATATGCAAAATTGTCGAATAGTGTAATTAAAAATCATGGCCTGGAATAGGAAGGATAATCATTTTGAATGTTATTTTGACATTATACCAATGACTGCTTTGCTCTATTACCTATATCTATGCCTATAGCTCATTGTAAGCCCACCTTCCATACTTATCTACAATCACATTATGTACACAAAATATTTGTATTTTTGTTTGTAATGAATAAACTCAAAAACGAATTGGACGAATTAAAAATTATTTTACTTTCACAAAAACTGTTAATAAATAAAATACAAAGTCGCTTTTTGTGTCATGTCATTATTTGCAATCAATAAAAAAAAAAATAAGCTTCCTCCAAAATAATTTGCCACTCAAACCACACCACAGGAAAGTGCATCTGACAACCCTGGTCACGCTGCGCCCACGTCGATGCGATCTATGCCATAGAAGAGATAAGAAAATGGACATAGTTGAGGAGGCATTTCAGGAAGATTTATCTTCGTATTTTATGTCTATATTCGAAAATTCCATCTTTGCTATATCTGACAGAAGATTGTCCATTGTTATCAAATACAATTAAATTGTATTGTTTATGTGATCTAGCACACATTGACGTGACAAGAATTGTCTTGAGAAATTCAATAAAATCTATGATATATGACGTAGTGATGTAACGAATGTCATATTTTGGACATTCGCGAATGCGAATATCTGCTTTCAACATTCGCGAATGCGAATGCGAATATTCAGTTTTTGTTTAAATTTGGCGCCATTTGTCTATGTCTTGGTGACTTTAGCGGCAGTCCCGTTTGAACGCAGTGCGTTCCGTCTGTTTTTCGTTCCGAGAATAGCCGAGTTAATACGAACGCATCCGACTGAAGTGTCATTCCGCTCGCGGCCGGTGTTTTCGTAAACAAAACAAGTGAATTTTGAGGTTACAGTGTGAATAGTAATAGTGAATAAATAAATGATACCAAATGATAAAGCGAAGACTGATAATGTGATTACGAGGTTAAGTTACTTTTTATTGCATTAAAAAACATAAGAAATTAATGGAATTGGATTTTCATATATTAATCAACTATTATTAACTACTTAAAAAAATTATACACAAAAACATTCGCAATCATTTCGCGAATGCGAATGTGAATGCGAATATTCGTTACATCACTAATATGACGTGTCACTTATGTCTCCTACTTATGGCTCAATTTTAGTTTATTGAGCCGTTCCCTATGCCTGTGAAATAACAATAAGTTATTCTTGAAAATAGCTGCTGTCTAGTTAATTCGTTATTATGGTGGAAAAGGTAATAGAAAACAATTCCTTGCTGACTGACTGATAGGTACACAATAGGTATACTTTTTCATTTTAACGCTTGATAAACGTTGCGACAACGTAAATAAGAGTAATACAATAGGTATTTATTATTTTACAGCCGCGCCACGCGCCGCGTAACGCAGTCTCGCTTTTTCTCGTATTTACCATTTTATGTAAGTAAAAACATATTTATATACTCAGACACATATTTGTAATGTGTACATTTTGTAATCTCGTCAAGACCTTTCTTTTGATACCAAACATATTATGATTATCTCAATTTAATTTTTTTACGACGTCAAAAATTTACGTGTTAAGTCCACCATATTAAATTTAGAGAGAATTTATATAGCTTATGTCACCCGAACCATTATTACGAATCTATTGATACCTCATTTATAAAAAAACGGTTCAGTAGTTTAGGCACTACGGTGGAACACACGTAAATACAAACATACATACATACAAGCATACATACATAGACTGCTAAAATAATAATAACCCTTCGTTTTGGCTTTGCCGCAGTCGTTTAAAAAGATAAAAAGCATATATAATTTTGATGATACTATGTTCCTTAGAGGATATTCTGCATTAAGAAGAGATTTTTTTGAATTCTTAATCTTATGCATTCATCGAAGTTTCTAAACAAAGTCATTCAGCAAGATATCATGAACTGATGAGCTTGTTTCATACATCGAATCCAATCAGACAGATCTGCCATAGGTTCTTTCATTCACATTAATCTCTCCACGTAACCTTAAAATTATGCCAACAGAAACCTAACTGGCTTAGCACCAGCATTACATTTCATTACGACCATTAAGCCATGGTGCTGAGTTATGAATGTCATGATAATATGCGGTCTACCTTGGGTCGCCCACGGGTCGCCTTAGGCAGCGATGGGGTATTAATAAGCGCTGATAAAAGTGACATAACTGAGGCATTTGTTTTGGTGATTGCTTTGATAAAAGATATCTGATTAATTGTTTTATAACGTTAGCGTGTCTGCACGATTTATTGATTTTCTTGCAGTACCTAAGCATAATCATTTAGCCATACTTCATGGATCCCTACGTCAATTTCCGTGTTATAACAAAGTCCTATAACCGTGTATGCAGTGGCATACGAATGGCAAATAATTACAGCCTTAAAGCCTTCAATCGAATGACTAAAAAATTGTTTAATATTTTATTGATTGTAACTACATATTCCCAATTTTGTAGGTAATACAGTGTGAGTCTTCATAATGTGCACATATCGAAATGAGGGAATCTATGCTTAATTTTATCGACGGAAAAAATGGTCAAAAATTGTTTTGTTTTTTTTTTAATTTTTTTTGTTATCAAAAAAAAAATTTTTTATTCTCTTTTATCTTATTTATAAATTTTACAATTATTGTAAAAATTGATGAAAAAATACAGATTTTTGCTATAAAACGTGTTTATTTTCAATTGAAGGTAGTTTTTTTCTCAATTTTAATTTTACTGACCTTATTGGTGATGTTCTTCAGAAAGGCCAGGTGCGTAGTACTCGCAACCGGCGTGCGTGTATGACCAGATGTATGAACGTAAACGAGGCAAAAGGACTATGTAAGGATCGTAGCAGGTGGCGTTCTGTAGTTTCTGCCTTCCCCCATGGGAAGAAGGCGTGAGTTTATGTATGTGTATGTATTTAATTTTATGTGAACGCCTACTCACTTCCAATCATTATGGAGTTTGTTTCATCGCGATAGCTGATTCAGTTTAAAAGTTACACAGTTTTGTTACAATTTTTTTTTTATTACATAAAAAGTAGGTATAAAAAAATAATTTAGATTTTTGCAAATATTTTTTCTATCTTTAAAATTAAGCATAGATGGGATCATTTCGATATGTGCACATTATGAAGAATCACACTGTATAATGGCCCATTAACCAAAATTATTTCTTAAAACAAATGCCCCATCCATCCCTCCTACTCCATGGACCTATCAGAACAGGTGTTCGAGCCATAAAGCGACATTCCTGTGGCAAGCGGCTCACTGGGAGCTCCTGGATACCGTAACCATGGGATGGGTATATTTATCAAACTAGCTGTATATTGTATGAATATGTATACGTAAACGCAAGTATATATATGTAAGGTTGTCGATAAAGCTGTGAAGTATGGGTCGTTTAGCGGGACGGGAGGTGATTATTGCAAAGGTTCTTGAATATCATTTTGTTTTTCTAACTCAACACACAGCTGTGCAACTGGGGAGTTTGTTGCGCCACTTCTTCTTCCCAGCTAAAGCACTAGGAAGTGGTGTAGAGTGGGCGTTTTGGGGGACTATCTTATGTAATTTTGACGATCGAAAATTGCTGATTGTCAGCCTAGTTTGAATAAATGACTTTTGATTTTGATTTTTAGGGTTCCGTTGCCAAATGGAAAAAAACGGAACCCTTATAGATTCGTCATGTCTGTCTGTCTGTCTGTCTGTCCGTCCGTATGTCACAGCCACTTTTTTCCGAAACTATAAGAGCTACGCTGTTGAAACTTGGTAAGTAGATGTATTCTGTGAACCGCATTAAGATTTTTACATAAAAATAGAAAAAAAACAAATAATTTTGGAGTTCCCCATACTTAGAACTGAAACTCAAAAAATTTTTTTTCATCAATCCCATACGTGTGGGGTATCTATGGATAGGTCTTCAAAAATGATATTGAGGTTTCTAATATCATTTTTTTCTAAACTGAATAGTTTGCGTGAGAGACACTTCCAAAGTGGTAAAATGTGTGTCCCCCCCCCTGTAACTTCTAAAATAAGAGAATGATAAAACTAAAAAAAATATATGATGTACATTACCATGTAAACTTCCACCGAAAATTGGTTTGAACGAGATCTAACAAGTATTTTTTTTTTAATACGTCATAAATCGTAAACCGCAATTTACCTTTCATTCAATGTTACTTGCTGCTACGGAACCCTTCATGGGCGAGTACGACTCGCGCTTGGCCGGTTTTTCTTAATAGAGAGACAGAGATGTAAAACTGTGTTTGGAAGCTGATCTTTGTAGTGGATTTTGAGAGGCTAAGCTTGGTTTGGTTTGCTGTTGCGAAATGTTGTATCGGTATGATGGAACCTTTCAGAAAATGAGTTCAATGTTCAAGTAAATTACTTATGCGTGAGACTATGTTTTTTTACGTAAACGTAAGTTTAAATGTGCATTTTTTATGTATACTTAAGGTTGTTGATAAAGCTGAGAAGTGTGGGTCATTTAGCGGGATAGGAGATGATTATTGCTTAAGTTATTGAATATGATTTTGCATACTCTATTATACAGAATCAAGTTTTTCTAACTGAACAGACAGCTGTGCTACTGGGGAGTTTGTTGCGCCACTTCTTCCCAGCTAAAGCACTAGGAAGCGGTGAAGGGTAGGCGTTTTGGGGGACTGTCTTATGTAATTTTGACGATCGAAAATTGCTGATTGTCAGCCTAGTTTGAATAAATGGCTTTTGATTTTGATTTTTTAAGCTATTGCATACCTTTTATCGCGGGCTTTGAGCGCGGCGACCGAATCAAGAAATTCCGTAACGTAACGAAAATAAAACCTAACACCCCCCACTCCGCCTACCATGTAATGACGGTTCCCATGACAACGTGATATTGTCATGGGAAACGTGATGTTGTCATGGGAACGTAATTTTTGTTTTATGTCATCACGTCATCATCCCAAGTGTAGCGTTGACAAATATGAAGTATGGAGGTTACAAATGCTATGCAATAGCTTTACCGCGGCAGTCCCTGAGTGCCAAACTTCTTCTTTTAATAGAGGTGTAAAAATGTATTTGGAAGCGGATCTTTGTATTGGATTTTGAGAGGCTAAGCTTGGTTTGGTTTGCTGTAGCGAAATTTTGTATCGGTATGCTAGAACGTTTCAGAAAATTAGTTCAATGTTCAAGTAAATTACTTACGAGTGAGACTATTTATTTGTCTTAGATTTAAAAAAAGTTGATGTTTATCTTAGTTTAGTGAGTAGTTTTTTATTTCATCAAGTCAATGAACTCGTAAAAGCTACATTTATTTGAGGAAGGAAATGTAGTAATGATCGTCAAATATTTGATAAATTTCTAAATTGTATACAGTATCGATAAATAACTAACAGTATATATAATCAGTATAATAAAGTCAGAACTTAACACAAATCACAATATTAATTGGCTAGTAACAATAGACCTTGTTTTCTACTTAATAAATTCCAATGGTTATTGTCATTTATACTGTTTGCGGTGTAGTACATATAGTACGGGTGACAGGTGACAGAAAGGGTAAATTTATTTAATTTACTACAGTTATTACTGATTCCGTATCATGTATACAATCTCGTATGTACGTATCATAGTTGTAAAATACGGAATCAGTAATAACTGTAGTAAATTAAATAAATTTATCCTTTCTGTCACCAGGAAGTTTGGCAATAATTCCTTCTGCACATGTGGCTTCCCTGGTACCTCATTAACGGCATAACAATGTAAATGTCTATTAACTGCTCCCAAATTACGATGATTATTTTATTCTACTTTTTTTACATACTTCATTGACATATTCTTTTAATTATTTGACATTATGTACCTACAGTTTTCAATTTTTTTTTAAATCTATTTAGATTTGTTACAGCTGTAGTGGCAATCATGTCATTTGGTTTAAATAGGTCCTTATTTTTATTATTTTGTTTATCTTTTATATGGATTCTTTTCTTTTCGATTTTGTGAATGTGAGAACGTTGTAGGCTGTAGACTTGTGGACCATTTTCTATTTTACTAAGTACCTGGTACTTGTTGATAGGCCTACACTGTCCTCCCATACGTATTAACACTGTAATTTGAAAACATTGTAGAATCCACTTATTTTGAAAAGAGTAACCGTGGAGTTTCTTGCCGGCTCTTCTCCATAGGAAGCGACCAATTGGAACCGTGCACCTAGCTTCTGATGATTCATAAGTGCCCTTGTAGGTTTATGTGAAATAAAATATTTTGAAATTTGAATTTTGTCACCCGCACCATGGTACACCGCAAACAGTAGAAGCGCCTTACAAGTGACCGATTAATATCATCGCCCACAGATTGCGTTAGGAACAAGTTAGACCAGATGACTTGACATTTGTGTGGGATGACCAGCAGAACTAGGCTTACTAATAATAATAATAATTGTTTGACCTAGTCGTAACAGGATAGAAAACAATGCTATGACAATTTGTTACCGTGATATAATTGTCTGTGGAATAATAACTTAAGCTGTCTTGCACGATGGTTCAATTAATACAGATCATAATTCACACATTTGGCTAATCTTTTTTTTATTAGTTTTCGAAAATTGGATACGAGGCTTTTTGCTATTGGTGAATGTGTATTTTATGTTATATTTTTTTGTGTAATGTGCGTTTATTTTGTGCAGAATAAACAATTTTTCTTTCTTTTTTCTTTTCTTTTAATTATGTTGAGGTCGGCTTCCAGTCTAACCAGATGCGGCTGAATTCCAGTATTTTACATGGAGCGACTGTCTATCTGCCCTTTACAGCCTAGTTACTAGGTAACATGATACCTCTTGGTAAGACTGGTTGTCAGACTTTCGGGCTTCTGACTACCTGTAACGACTGTCAAAGATTTACGAATGACAGCCGGGACCAACAGCTTAAAGTGCTTTCCGAGACACGAAGGGGTCTCGATATGTAATGGATGGTCACCCATCCACGGAACGAGCGCGGCAAGCGTAGCTTAACCTTCAATCGAACCGTGCGGGTGTTATGTGTTTAGCCAGGAGCCCCTAATAGCCCCACATCATAAATTATCGTTATAAATCCCTAGCCCGCTTTTAAATTTAACAAATTCTACTCAGATCAACAAAATACTTGAAAAAGTAACAATGTAAGAGGACAGTCCTTTTTTTTGGGTGGGAAGTTATCAGATAACTTCTCCTGCTTTGGGTGAAGCGGGAGGGCGTGTCAGACTCTTACTGACTAAAACCCACCCATGTTGCTTCAGTTGCCATGTTGCCGGGGGCCACGATTTCCCTTTCGGCCTTATTCGCAACCCAGGCAGGCATCGGCCCTAGCGAACCCCGTCTATTCTGCTGATATCTCTTTAAGAAGACAGCCTGGAATAAGTTGGGTGATTTCGCTCAGCACTTGTAGACTACAATTGGGATAAGCCATCTTAAAAATCTATAAAACAAAGAGCCTTTGACTGGCTACACTGGATCTCTCAACAACGCATGGTATGATTTTCAGTATCCATAGCCCTCGTTTATTAATTTTTGACAAACTTCAAAAAAGAGGCAACACTGACTTCCGAAATTAAAGTAATTTTTTACTTTGTAGTGTTGTTTTTTTAAGCTGTAACAGTCCAAGCTTTAACATTGTCACCTAGACATTTTATCAAGTTAATCCCACTCCAAATAATTTTAAGATAACTAGAGCTTAATCTCAAACAAACATGTTCTAACCCAGTTCACATCGGTTGACCGACATCGCTGATAAGTGTGATTATGATTGCACCCGACACTTTCCTTATCACGCCTAGGTGGGTGTGTAATGATTATAAAATTGTTGGCAATGACGACTTAGTTAATTGGAGCTATCAGGAGTTTGAAGTTTTGTAGGTGCGATTAGCAGCTAATTTTCCATAGATGAGGATGAAGGCAGGATGAAGGATGAGGAACAATATCCAAGAAGAATTCATAGATATTGTTCTATTAGAGTCGCTGTCTGCGGGAGCCTTAATAGCTTTTTGTGACTCTCTGAATTTAATCATTTGTTATAATGCTGGTTTTTTACTGGCAAAAGTTATCCCGTTTTATTGCTGTCACTTTTAGCGTTCTAGCACAACAATGATTCAACACCGCACCGTTTTGTTAAAAAAAACCTTGCAGAAATTCTTTTAAAATTGTGTCAATGGTTAGATAAGCAAGTTTCTCACGTAACATATATCATTGGTACTTAGAAAAAACGATAAATCCTTGGAATCTAATGATAAGATTGAAAGTTCAGTGACCCGAACGTTGTATTGGGCTTTTTATGTAAAATTGTTTTAAACAAACCTAATTTAGAGAAAAAGAACTTCCTATTTATTATACCCATGGTTTTTTTTTGTGTACCTAAGCTAGATACAACAGATTAAAAAAAAAAAACTGACGAAAAATTCAAAATACAATCTAAGTGAACGCAAAGAATACTGTTTTGGCGAGTTGGCAATATAAAATATTATAATTTGTGCACTTTGTTTAGTAAAAGTAAAAAATTACATTTTAATCGTTCGTTTTGTACTATTAAAAATATGAATGTTTATAATAATCTCGTATTTATTCAAATTAACAACTTTTAAAAGTATTTAGTGAAAGTTTACGTTCTATGTGTGCTCCTTTCTTTTTATTTAAACTATTAAAACAAGGAGCTAAGCTATTCGTGGATGAGTGACTATCTATTACATATGCCCCCTCTTTGCCTCGGAAAGTACGTTAAGCCGTTGGTCCCGGCTGTCATTCGTGGATCTTTGACAGTCATTACGGGTAGTTAGAAGCCCAAAAGTATTTTGATGGGGGATTTTTAATGAGTAGAGTTTAAATAAGATCTAACACTGAATTAACAGCAACATAAAAAAAATCCTGAACATTAACTACATTATTGATCAAAGAATTTAAATTGGACATTTTGGAAGATGAGCTAATTTAAAACATTTTAGCAAACCCTAGATCATCGTTCATCGATTGCAAAGAGGTTATGTGGTCTGGTGTCAATTATGTCTAGTCTGCCTTTTGTTAATAAATAATAAAACTATAGTATTATTATCTTTAACATTTATCCGCTGGATGCGGGAAGCACAGCACCGGTTGAAGTGGCGGTGCTTGGGGGAGGCCTATGTCCAGCGGTGGACGTCTTGCGGCTGAAATGATGGTGAAGATGATGATTTATCTTCAAACGGACAGAAAAAGAAAATACCTAAGTTACACAACTTTTACACAATTCTTCTAAACTCTTTTGTTAACACTCTTTACGCAATGACTTAGCATTTAAACGTTTCATCATACGTTTGCACACTTTCTTCAAATTATCACTATAGAATCTACGGCACTGCGTCTTTATGGTACTTTATATGCGAGTGTTATTTGACTGTTATGATTAAATCTGAATTATAAGTACACCAGTATTTGAGCAGTTGAAGTCCGAAATCAGGCAGGCGCTTTACTTTGTGTAATTAATTTCATCATCACTGCTCTCAAAACGGTGAAGGATACCGTGAGGAAACTGGCATGTCCTAGAACCAAAAATTCAAAGACATGTGATATCTATCAATTCGCACTGGGCCCGCGTGGTTAATTACAGCCCTTTCCCTTTCGAAGGAAAGAGGCCTTTGTCTTAGCAGTGGGAAACTATAGGCTTATTATGCTGCGGTGTTTGAGCTGACCCAGTACAATTCTTTGGAAAATCAGTGAGGATTAAATAAGTACAACGTATTGCGAAGTCTTGAAAAGGTAAAAAAAAAACGTGTGGTACTCGGAGACTGCCGCGGTAAAGCTATTGCATAGCATTTGTAACCTCCATACTTCCTATTTGTCAACGCTACACTTAGGATGATGACGTGATGACATAAAACAAAAATTACGTTTCCACGACAACATCACGTTTCCCATGCCAACATCACGTTGTCATGGGAATCGTCATTACCTGGTAGGCGGAGTGGGGGGTGTTAGGTTTTATTTTCGTTATGTTACGGAATTTCTTGATTCGGTCGCCGCGTTCAAAGCCCGCGATAAAAGCTATGCAATAGCTTAAAAACATCACTTATTCTGAAGTAACATCGATTTTCACAACTAAATACTTTGAAATTAAGTTTTCTAGAAACCCGATTGCAAGGTAAGTCGTTCAGATTAAAATACATTAGGTACTTTTTAGTAATCAAAGTCATGCATGTTTAGGTACGATTTCGTTTATACTGCGATATAGTTAAGTCATCATCATCATCATCATTTCAGCCGAAAGACGTCCACTGCTGGACATAGGCCTCCCCCAAGCACCGCCACTTCGACCGATTCTGTGCTTTCCGGATCCAGCGGATTCCTGCAGCCTTCACAAGGTCATCGGTCCATCTTGTGGGAGACCTTCCAACGCTACGTATTCTGGTACGTGGTCGCCACTCCAGAACCTTTCGACCCCATTGGCCATAAGTAATTTCTTAAATTTTTGAAATTGGTATAGAAAATCGACTACTTAAAACCATTTATTTATATTAAACAAAATCTTTTGAAGAAAAAGATCTGTGGCACACGTAAAAGGAAAATATTACCCATTTATTATTGTGGCCATAAGCTTTTACAATACTAAATCAAAAACAAGTTATTTGTGTGATTTTCTATGTTACTCAACCGCAATAATAGACTAGGCATGATACTACAATCTACTGTTACTTCCAATCTACGTTATTTTGATTCAATGTTTGTATTAGCTAAGGTTGCCTTACTTCATGAAGAAGTAAACTTTTTCTTCATGAGATTGACATCTTAATTAATCATCTCAATTACCTAGGTACTTGGGATACCCCAAAATAAACAGTTATCACACAGACTTCTTTTCTTTTTGTCCTGTCCAACATAAAATGTCAAGCCAAAATCCTGGCAAGCTGCTCCCAATCTTACTACAGTATTTTTATCTCACGAAGTGACGCGCGCTTTACTTGTGGTAACCAAGTGTACAAACACGCTGTGAATGTGTGCGTAAAGACGAGAAGCGTCAGCACATAACACACCCGCCATTATCTTAGACGGTACCGAGAGCTGATGCGCTTACACACACATTCACAGCGTGTTTGTACACTTGGTTACCACAAGTAAAGCGCGCGTCGCTTGGTGAGAAAAAATAAACTGTCCCTATATTTACCGCTAATCTGATTTATGACCCACAGTAAAATTAATTACAGTTTTTGTTTAATTTGATCACTGACAAACAATTAAGTCTGAATTCGGCAATCAATGCTCCTTCCTTCTCTGCATGAGAAGAGGCCCATAACCTGCAGAGGGACAATAATAAGTTGGTATTCCAATCATTACTATTTATGTCTTAGAAGCTATACAAGGCTCATTAATGATATAGGAATTCGATAGTTCAATCATTCCAAAATGAGAGATCTGATTAACCTTTAGAACAGTCTCGACATCAAAACTTAACATACAGTAACCTTATTAAAAACTTATATGGATGTAATAAGCTCTTTATTTGAATACTTGTTTATTGACATTTGATAACATCTATGTCACAGGTGGTACATGACAAATGACACAGAAGCAAAAAGTTCTAAGTTACAGCATAGTTGTATTATGTTTCTACCTCAGATATAGCTTCAGGCTATAGACGAAGTAATTCATAAGCTAATTTTACCTGTGATAGCACTCCTTTATGGGAGGGTCTACTATACATTGTGGACATGATAATTATTCAGATTGATTACAGTTGTAATAGCAATCATATAATTGCGTTTTATTAAAGTAGGTTTTTTACTTTTATTTATTTATTTATTTTTTGTATAGATTCTTTTCTACATATTTTGTGAATGTGAGAACGCTGTAAGCTTAGTGGATTGTAGACCTGTTGACCATTTTCTATTTTGTTAAGTACTTGGTACTTATTGAAAGACCTACACTGTCCTCCCATACCTAGAAACACTGTTATATGAAAGTATTGTAAAAGCCAATTATTTAAAAAAATAAAGTTTAATAAAAAACTGTAACCCGACTACCTACGGGAAAATGAAAATGATCTAAAAAGTACGAAACAAGCAAATATTTCAGACAGAAATCAAGACATAGGTACAAAAATGGTCCAGGTAAAGCCGTGGTCGCATGCCTATATACCATGTTGGTGCCAGGAACACCTACAAAATTATAATGGCATGCGACGACGGCTTTACCTTGACCATTTTTGTACCTATGTCTTGATTTCTGTCTGAAATATTTGCTTGTTTCGTACTTTTTAGATCATTTTCATTTTCCCGTAGGTAGTCGGGTTACAGTTTTTTATTAAACTTTATTTTTTATTTTATACTTTTCCGTTTTTACATTTGATAAACGTAAATAAGAGTAATACAATAGTTCAGTAATTAACCTATTTTAAAGTCCAATAGCAGTGCATAGTGCTTTGGACGAAACCATAGAGCGATTTATTTCGACGCCAACACCATATATCGATATCGAGCTTCGAAGAAATCCAAAATATAAATATTTTGTTGTACTTGTTTTTTTTCATGAGAGTGGAATTACAAATCGTTATTATTTATTAAGATTTGATTAACTGCACGTTGGTAACATCTTGCAATACTACGTAGCGTAGTCTCACTTTTGCTTGTTTTTAACGATTTAAACATATTTATTTACTTTGAAAATATAATATTATATACATATTTGTAATGTGCTCGTCAAGACCTTTCTTTTGATACCAAACATGTCATGATCATCCCATTTTAATTTTTTTCGAGGTTAGAAATTTACGTGTAAAGTCCACCAAATTAAATTTAGGGAAAAATTATATAGCCTATGTCACCCGAACTATTATTACGAATCTATTGATACCTCATTCATCAAAATCGGTTTAGTAGTTTAGGCGCTACGGTGGAACACACGTAAAAACAAACATACATACATACATACAAACATACATACATAGACGGCTAAAATCATAACCCTTCCTTTTGGCTTTGCCGTAGTCGGGTAAAAAGAGTAATCGTGGAGTTTCTTGCCGGCTCTTCTCCATAGGAAACGACCAATTGGAATCGTGCACCTAGCTTCTGACGTTCCATAAGTGCCCATGTAGGTTTATGTGAAATAAAATATTTTGTTTTTGATACAAAGCTATGAAGTCTTTGCTTCATTATTGATAAAGATACAAGAGTCTTAATGTTAACCATTAACGGTCCGTAATTTATAGGAATCGGCCAAAATTGCGTTTAGCGTGTATTTAAAACGTCATTCTATCTCTGTAAATTTCAAAAGACTGACTGACGGATGCGGAATACGTTTAGCACTAAATATGCATAGTGCAAACGGGCTTTAGACATGTTCCTTTTAATTTTAATGTTTCAAGAATACCCAGGTGTAACAAACGAGGGATGAAGAAAGTAACGGAAGTAAACAATTTATTTATAAAATAAAAAAAACAGTGGCACTCCGGCTTGCTGACAGAAGTGAAAATTTGAACAAGATCGCCTTGGTGGAAGAAAAATACTTGTATAGAATATTTGTATGTAGCCTTATCTAAATTAAGAGCACAATCGCGATTACAAAAAATAAAATAATACTTCCAAAACCTTTAAAGTAAAAATACTTGCATAGAACATTTATCCGTAACGTAATATAAATTAAGAGCACAATCGCGTTTACAAAAATGAGGTGTCGGTAACGGTGTCACGAGTTCAATTGTTTTTTCCCATCTCAAAAATGCCCAACGCACCTAAAGAAGTTTACACTTCAAAAACGTGCATTTATTAATGGACAAGACAACTAGTGTTGTTACTAGATGAATATAGTAAAAAACATAGATTCCATTCATTTTATATCTGCTTAATATTGGTAGATTTTCATATATTATTTTTTACTAGCTGCGCCCCGCGGTTTCACCCGTATAAGTCTCGACTCCGTTGGAATATTGGGATAAAAAGTATCCTATGTCCCAATCCAGTTCATGATCTACCCATGTACCAAATTTCATCCAAATCTGTTCAGCCGTTTTAGCGTGAAATCGAAACAAACAAAACGACTTTCGCATTTATAATACTTAGGATGTCTACCTTTTCTCGACAACCCTATTCTCCAAGAATCTCTAAACCGCAGTAGCCAATACTTTGATCATAAAACAGTTGAAAACCTGTCCATTCCACAAACCTACTTTAAAGTCTTCACCAAGAGTTAGAAATATTCCACATTATACATTTATCGGTGAAAGTAAATCATGAATATTTGTTGAATCTCATTTGTCTGTTCTACTGAGAAAGTTATATATCGGCGATAATGATGTTATTGATAAGAAAGTTTACATTAGAGGTGTTTACCCGAAAATAGCTAATATCCAATGCTTATAAAACGTTCAACTTTGAGTAACTAAAAGTATCCGGAATTTGACTTAACTTCAGAAACTAAATTTCTTTAACTTAGCCAACAATTAATTCCAAATGTATCAAAACCCAAAGAAGAAGACTCTAATTCCACCCTTTTTGTCTTCAGTAAGTAAGTCAATCGGGGTAAAAGGACGCAGTGGGCAAATGGACGCAGTGGGCAAAAGGACGCAGTGGGCGAAAGGACGCAGTGGTCAACAGGATGCAGTGGTCAAAAGGACGCAGTGGGAAAAAGGACGCAGTGGGAAAAATGACGCAGTGGGCAAAAGTACGCAGTGCTATTTTCACTAAGAGGGTGGAAGGGTGGGGGACGCTAGTTCCGAGAGAATTTGTGCTCAAGGGCCGCCATATTATGTCGTAGGACGTGGAGCGGTGCGTATCGCGTTTGCGATATACTTAAGGAGAAAAAAAAAAAAATCTTTAAATTAAAAAGCACATTCCTAACAACATACTTACAGAGCTTCTCAAATCATCCATCTAATCACAATCGATAGATCGATTAGTCGCGACGGCAACCAGTTGCGACCGAGATCACGATCGGTCGCAACTCGCAGGAAGCGTTCAGAACCGTGTAATCAATTCTTCCTATGCCGTGTGTAAGAACAAGCAAGCGCGTGTATGTAATTAGATTATACGCTGTGCAGGCGCCGAGTAAATATTATACAGTAGTTTAACTTCAATTAATGTTTGGTATTTATACTATTTTCTGGGTTTAAAACTTGGCTTGGACATGGCTAAGTGAATTTTTGACACGAATTTGTGAAGAAAAATGAGTTTCATCGATCTGAATTTCTTAGAAAGAAGTGGCTTATGGTGAATGGGATGATCAATATTTCAATGGTGGCACGGTTTAGTACCTACATTTAACAGTTTTGTGTTTATTTTAAGAGCTGACGAGAAAATTCGTCTTGTCACAGATCTTGTAACATTTCGTATGAAATTCTCCGGTTTACCCGATATGGCGTGTTGAGGCCGCTCCCAGATCCGGCCAAAATGAAAGTCAATGCCTACAGAAAAAATCTTAAATAAAATAGAGCCTTTTACATCATCACTTGATTGGTTAAATATTTTGTTAAGGATAGGTTTCATCGTAGGCACTTACATCTTTCTACATATTGACTTAACACCGTTGTTAAGTAGGCAGACGTCATCTATCACAATCTACGAAATAGGTATCTATTACACAACAATAGGTATAGTTGTCTACAATAGGTAGGTAATAGTCAATCATTGTAATTTAAACCCTGTTGCAACGTTATAAAGTCTCATAACGCACACGCGTGATTTGCAACTGCTATGCCTGACAGCAAGAGTCGTGATTGTCATTTGTTTAGTAATTGATGTCAAATTTATGTAATCAAGTGTCAATATTCATTTAATTATGCAATTTACACCGTCTCTATATGATTTGATTGTTAAAATGCATGAAGTGATTGGTAAAGCTAATGATTGACTCACGAAAAATAATTAATTGATTGAGGGTATTGTTTATTGGGAATAGAAATGAGTGAGTCTTCGCTGATTGCTTGCTTGCGTCTATTAATACCAACTTGTATTAATTAAAAAAAATAAAGTTTAAAAAACTGTAACCCGACTACGAGAAAATAAAAATGATCTAAAAAGTACGAAACAAGCAAATATTTCAGACAGAAATCAAGACATAGGTACAAAAATGGTCAAGGTAAAGCCGTGGTCGCATGCCTGTGTACCATGTTGGTGCCAGTAACACCTACAAAATTATAATGGCATGCGACGACGGCTTTACCTTGACCATTTTTGTACCTATGTCTTGATTTCTGTCTGAAATATTTGCTTGTTTCGTACTTTTTAGATCATTTTTATTTTCTCGTAGTCGGGTTACAGTTTTTTAAACTTTATTTTTTATTTTATACTTTTCCGTTTTTACACTTGATAAACGTAAATAAGAGTAGAGTAATACAATAGTTCAGTAATTAACCTATTTTAAATTCCAATAGCAGTGCATAGTGCTTTGGACGAAACCATAGAGCGATTTATTTCGACGCCAACACCATATATCGATATCGAGCTTCGAAGAAATCCAAAATATAAATATTTCGTTGTACTTCTTTTTCTTCATAAGAGTGGAATTACAAATCGGTACTACTTATTAAGATTTGATTAATTGCACGTTGGTAACATCTTGCGATACTACGTAGCGCAGTCTCACTTTTGCTTGTTTTTAACGAATTAAACATATTTGTTTACTGTGAAAATATAATATTATATACATATTTGTAATGAGCTCGTCAAGACCTTTCTTTTGATACCAAACATGTCATGGTCATCCCATTTTAATTTTTTTCGAGGTTAGAAATTTACGTGTAAAGTCCACCAAATTAAATTTAGGGAAAAATTATATAGCCTATGTCACCCGGACCATTATTACGAATCTATTGATACCTCATTCATCAAAATCGGTTTAGTAGTTTAGGCGCTACGGTGGAACACACGTAAAAACAAACATACATACATACATACATACAAACATACATACATAGACTGCTAAAATCATAACCCTTCCTTTTGGCTTTGCCGTAGTCGGGTAAAAATAGTAGTTTATGAAACTGCTGCATATTGAAGGGTATTAAAAGTATCACACGAGTGCTTTAATACCTAGTTATGTGCAGTTTCATACACTACTTTATCTACTCTCATACATTGGGATCGAACCTATTAAATAAAAGACCAAAGTTAAAGATCAAGAATAAAAAATCCCACGAAATTCAGTACAACAAAACGTATGAATGGTGCTTGCACCCAGCACATCACCGCACATGCGCTACAGGGTTGCTGCCCCACGCTTAATCGTTCCATTACAAAAGTTTATGGAAACTCCTCGGTGATATTAACTTCTTGGATTTGCCCTGTATCGTAATAGAAACAAAAATGTTTTATAGCATTATTTTGTTAGAGAAAAAGTGTTAATATGATTATATTTTTATTAAATTTTGGAATTGAGTTTATAAATCATGTCAATATAAACTCGATTTGAAGTTTATTATTCGAATATTACGCTATGAGAGTAAATAAAATAATTTAATTATAATTTTTGTAACTAGGTCAAGCTAAAATGTCAGAAAGGATTTGAAAGCCAAATAGAATCTACAACTTACGACTAGAGCCGAGTATACGCGATTCAGCATCGAATAAATGCGATTTAGAGTCACCGACCGACTAGAGCCGAGCTTACCCGATTTAGCGTCCCCGAATCGATCATTGTTCAAAAAGAGCGCAAAATTTTTACTTAAAAAAGTTGTGATTCAAATGCCAGATGCAAATTTGTAAAGCTCCCGTAGACAGGCGCGAAATTGTTCCACCATAGTCGTGTCTTGCCATTGCGTCGCGCCTGTCTGCGGGAGAATCTCAGTCTCAATCTGTGAAAAATAACTCTAAATTCTCTACGTTTTTGACATTGATTGTCGCTGAAGTTAGATTAAGACTATATTTTGTACGCATTTAATTACAGGAATTGGCCTTCGAACATATATTGATCTACTGCTTCATAACTCTACTGTGGATACCAACATGCTAACACAATGTGGCCAACAAGCTTTACTCTTGTTAAAAAAACGTGCTCTACACGCTTATCATAATTAGGTATGCGGAGCTAAAATTATTGCATTAAAACTATCACGGTCTTATTACAAAAAGCGGTTTAACTAAAAACCCAGGTTTAAAACTCTATAAACTACGGTTTAAACAAAAATGATATTACAAATCGTGGTTTTTCGAAAAACCATGGACCATATCATGGTCTAACCCTAAACCTCGGCGGCCCCTAGTTTAAACGATCAAACCGTGGTCTAAGTCGTATCTGTCAAAGTTTCTCTTTTAGGTTAAAGCATCTTTTTCATTGTGTTGTGTTGTTTTTACCTGAAAATGGATATTAACATGGTCGATTTAATTGATATTGAGGATATTGAAGCCGCTGAGTTGTTGGGAACACCACGCCGACACAACATAAATCGTGTTCGCATCAATCCCTTAGCACAATATAATATTAAAATTACTAAAGAAGGTAATACTATTAACAAAGAGGCAATTGTTCTATTAGAGATTTCAATAACTTAAAAATTCCAAGGCTAAATGAACTTTGTTCAACTTGCGATGGTTTTGTTTAATGTTATGGTTTCATATATCGCGAGAGAATGTTACGTTTCGTTACACGTACTAAGATGTATGATTAGGCAGTAATTAATACGACATTAAAAGTAATGTGCTTAAACCTAAACAAAACTGCAATCGACGAAATAACTAATGTTCCATGCAAAATAACAGTCTCAATATTTTTAACACTCCTAAACATCATAATAATCATTAGCATATTCACAAAAAGTTTTCTTTTCTGAGCATACGGAACGTTGCAATTGAATGATATCATGGTGAACGAATAATATTTGCGTTAATCTGTGGTTGATATAAAGACAACGGTTCAAATGACGGAACTAAGAAGACCACGGTTTTTTTAAGTTTTGTAATACGGACAAATTTAGACCATGGTTCTGCAGATAAGCCTGGACTTGATAGGACAGGTTTAAAGCAAGGTTTATTTAGTTTTTTGTAATAAGACGGTCAATGTTTTTGATATGGTCTATTTGTAGAACATGAGGATTGTGTTCCGCTTCAGCGGGTAGATATCACTTTCTTATGTTGACTATGTACTTTTGTGTATACAGTGTGATTCTTCATAATGTGTACATATCGAAATGCTTTATTTTAACGACAGAAAAAATATTTAAAAAATCTAAATATTTTTTTATTCTTTTTAAGGAATTAAAACAAAAAATTGTAACAAAACTGTGTAACAACAAACTCCATAATGATTCGAAATAATTAGGCGTCCACATAAAATGAAAATTGAGAAAAAAAACTACCCTCAATTGAAAATAAACATGTTTTTTTAGCAAAAATCTGTATTTTTTTCATCAATTTTTACAATAACTGTAAAATTTATAAATAAGGTACCAAAGAGAAGAAAAAAAAATAATTGTTTACTAAAAAATTAAAAAAAACAAAAACTATTTTTTTATATTTTTTCCGTCCATAAAATTAAGTATAGATTCCTTCATTTCGATATGTGCACATTATGAAGAATTACACTGTATAGTAATTTTGTATGTGGTCTTTGATTAGAGTTAGCTGGTTTTGTCATATTATGTAGCATGGTACTGAGTCATTATGTCATAGTTGCACACTGTCTTCTTCGTTGTCATTTGTTTTGCAAAACCTATGTTTGACATTTTGTAATTAACTTAAGGCAAGTCGTATGTTCAACAGGAGATGATTATTTGTTGGAATGATCATATATTCTGATTTTATCAACCCCACCGCCGTTTTTCCCAGTAGTGGGGGACAAAAGGAAATGATCTGGATAAGTGGTCACAATTTCACAAATAAAAAGTAGGTATCTCAAATAAAAAACATAGTTTTTTTACTCAGAAGAAAAGGGGAATTCAAATGTTTTTTGAAGTGGAAACTTCTTTAGGCGCGTTGGGCATTTTTGAGATGGGATTAAACCATTGATTATGCGATACTGTGACGGAATTTACCGACACCGTAGAGTAAAAGACATCAACGCGTTGATTTTTTCAAGTTTTCACTTCTGTCGGTACACCCGGAGTGCCACTGTTTTTTTTCTTAGTCGTAGCCCCTCAGACATAGCCAGGAAAATAAACGTAGGTAGTCTCTCAAACTAAAACGAACACCAAGAACGCGGCAGACCGAAGCGTACAATACAACACGAGAGAACGTGAAACAAGCTTACCCACAGAACATGCAAATAACAATTTTTGTTCTCGTTCGAAAGTCTGCACGAAAAGTCAAGGCTGCTGGACAATGACACTATCAAGGAATGCAGGTGGATGTCTGATTTAACAGAATGCTTATTTATATTATTAATCTAGCTGCGCTCTACGATTTCACCCACATAAGTCTCGATACCGTGGGAATATCGAGATAAAAAGTATTCTATGTCCTAAGCCAGGTCATGGTCTACCCATGTGCCAAATTTTATCCAAATCTGTTTAGTCGTTTTAGCGTGAAAGTATCACAAATAACCCTCCTTTTTTGGTTTGTCGCAGTCGGGAACTATACAAACAAACAAACTCATTTTCGCATTTATAATAATAGGATAACTTTTTACTGAGACGGAGGTAACTCGATTGCCCGGTGGCGCCTTTGCCTGGCATATTGGATGCATTAAGGCTATGGAAGGGGACTATACATAAAAAGCAGCATCTAGTTTTATCATTCATAAGTTCATAACCCAACACTACGGAAACCAGATTTCTAAAAGAATGAGGAAATCAAACAATACTAGAGCTATATTATGTAGTTGTAAAATAAAACTTAATGTCCATGTAATTGCAAAATGAATCGGATCTCAAAGAGTCAAAATCGTTAGCAATAACATTCATAGGAATAACCTCCCGATCGAATATCGGTCTCGGCGCCAAACCAAGTAGGGAATTGGCTAATCTCCGTTGAGAGTAGCCACCGTAAGTGTGTGGAGAGCACCTGTGATTACAGGTGCACTCCCTTTTTCCTCACTGTCATAGTACGATGGGACAGCAATCCGACGCAACTGGGGAGAGATCAGGCACAGGACCAAAATGGCTTTATATGCTTTCGGAGGCACAGGGGTGCTACACCATCTCCCTAATGGAAAAACCCAATAATACTTTGCCCAGCAATTTAGTATGAGCTTTTTCTTATTATCCTATCTTATATTACCTTTTATTTATTTATTAAAACGGACTGACATTTCCATATTTGTATTTATTATTATTCTAGCGTATGACACTCGTGGATTGCAACTGAAAATCAGCGTCAGGTACACTTTGTGTTGCCATCTGACATTATGCTGAGCTGAGGCCCTTTTGGCATTATTATCAAATTTTTCTGTTTTTATAGTTTTAAGGTGTATTTTTCTGTCTTAATGCCAATAAACGCAATTTTCTTTCTTTATTTTTTATTTAAACCTGAAAATCAAGCCTAGGATCCCACGCTCACCAGTTTCGTATGCAACCACGAGACCAACGGGGCAGTTTGGTTTGCAATACAAACATAAGAAATGTATTAAATAAAAGCGAAGATTCATTCGTCTTGTGGCGCAAATGACAAGTGTCAATAGAGATCTAGGTCACCGACGAAAGATGTAGGTGGTATAGTAACTTGTCATTTCAAACTAGGTAATCTTACGATGATAATATTGCAGCCACTTCAATCTGATTTTCCATACCAGTATTATTAAAAGAATTTGGCCAAAGTATCTTCTAATTACTTCATCATTGCTGCAGTATTTTATAATCGTATTTAAGGAACAGTTTTGTATATCCATTGTAGTAGGTATAATGAATCATTTTTCATCAAAAGTTTTAAGATAATTTGATTTCAAAATCTGCTAATGGAGCATCTACTATTATGATGTTTACGACATAACCTCAATGACCAACTAAATCTGTTTAGGATTAAGCTCATTATAAAAACCTTGAGTTTACATTATAAAATCCAAATTATAGTACATTAAGTCAACCAAATTGGCAAGGACAGCAGCCATATTAGCTCCAACTAATAATACATCTAATCCAATTTTTATTGCTCCTAAAGAATCGTGAATACAATCATCTTTAAACTTATTACATCTAATTACTGAACGATTTAAAAACAAACAGTTAATAATAACTAGTTTAATGAAGCGAGCAGTGAATGCAAGTTAAGCCAAGGCTAAAATCTGTAGCACACGGAAGGCGGTATGAGGAAGTTTCAACTTGAAATATGTGTGTATGTTGTTCTAGTATTTTGAATTGGATAAAGGTCGGATCTAAGTCGAAATTATTAAACAAGGTGTTGATTATACCATACCGTTAATCGTATAGAATACTAGTTTTTTGTAAACCAATAGTATTATCGGTAGCAACACATTTATTGCAATGAAATTGAAGACTAAAGCGTTCAATTTGAAAGACTCACATGACACAAACATATTCCGAATACTTATTATTATCCCAGTGCAGAGCAAAGGCATTTTCTCATATAGAGAAGGAACGAGCATCGATCACCACGCTTACTCAAGATGACGATTTCAGACGTATATTAACTATAACCCTAGGTTTCCTATTTTTCCTTCACCGATGTCAATAAAGTCCAAGATAAACTCCGAAATATACTGTGGTTTAAAGATCATTTTAGAGACTCATAATGGTGGACCTGATCATCCGAATTGCACAAAAGTATACCTGTCAGAAATTTAGGACAGTGGTACTGAATTTGACGAAATTAATAATTAAATTCCTACCAAGAAAAGTAAAATAACATTGTCCAGTTGTCTAGAGCTGTATTATAGAGGTCAAATCTAGGTCGAATGTGGCATGGATAATTTGCACCGTTCTATGAATGAAAGGTTTACGAGTTGCAATTTGTGTCTATGAGTCGGTGCAGGTAAAAGTCGAACTGCAATTACGAGAAGCCCAACCGGCTATAACCGTTTAAGTTTATAGAATTAGTAAGACTAGTATTTGACAAGAAAGTAGATGTAGAATGAGATGATTATTATGATGAATAACTTTTTGGGGAAGACCCAGAAGTAGGGCAGTTAATACATCGACAAATGATTCTTGTTTTTAATCAAATGAAAAACAAAATAAGACATTTTGATAACCACAGAGACAGTCCAAGATAGATGAAACAAACAAAGACTTAAATAATCACACATTTTACCGACTGGGAAGATATAAAGCAAGAAAAGATGTATTGCAAACCTTCGGAATATGGATGTAATAGGGCAAGAATGTGGTAATAAAATTATTCCATAAATTCTTGCATAAAATATACCGCTTGTGGCTAACCGCTGTCAATAATTGCGGGCATTGCGGCTATACTTGTTTTGTTATTGCATTTAAATCAATCTATTGAAATTTAATCTTGCCACCATTTATCGGAGATTTTATTTACAAACTTATGATTATTAGGTATATTTTTTTGATTTTCGAAAAAAAAAAAATCTTTTGCTCAATTTTGGTAGTCAAACTAGTGTTCTAGGTATATTTATTATAAACTGCTCTGATTCAGAATATTTTTTCTATAGTAACCAGAAATAAAACACTAACAAGCTAGACGTTAATAAAGCAAGTCGCTCGCCTTTACGGCTGAATAATTTTTGCGATAGTTATTGACAAAACAACCAGAAAGATTATTAAGTGTTTTTATTTTGTAGTTTTTTTATATTTTCACGGTATTATTAATTAGTCGTGCTGATAAAAGCCGAAGCGAATGTAGTATGAAAATAAATTGATTTTAGGAATTTGTTTTTGTACGATTTTTTCCACTTATGCCTGAACTAATTGCTATTGTGTAAATAGGTTGTAATTCTTCTTGTTATTTCAGAGAAATGCAATGGTTTTTTTATAAAGCTGACATGTTGGTCTCAGATTCAAAACATTTTATTAGTATTGGTCATTATTTTGTGATTGATCATTAATGTTTTGATTTGCAATAGCAACAATGATTACCAATTTTCCTCCTTCCCTTTCTTTCATTCTTACCTCTTGATCAAAATCATGCTTATCTACAACATCAGCTAATAACAATCACCCTTTACTAACAATAGCTCCAGTTATCGTCATAAACAATTTTTCCTAACTTTCTACTCGTTCAATAGAATCGCTTAGAAAACTAGAAGTCACACTTCCGATACACTTAGAGGCAGACGTGAGACCCCAGCTGTAGGAAACGACAATTTTACCTTAATTAAAACTGGTAGAAAAGCGGAAGATGGTCTGGGGGCAATTATAGACGTGGAAATCAGTTGAGATGATATCTGATATAGATTTGTAGGAAAAACGTGTTAAAAGACGTTTAGTACCTACGTATACCAAACAGGATTATTTCTATCGCGTTCTTCGCACTAATGTTAATTACAGACCTTAGGCTTTAATGTACAGTCGCCAGCACATCAAGCTACTAAAATGTGTCAAATTTATTTAATAGATTTTCAACTTTATCGCTGATGTCTAAGGTTTAAAGTTGATTGGGAAAATTTGACAGTTTCGGGTAGCTTGATGTGCTGGCGTCTGTACTACATTATTATTGCATAATATAAAGAGCTTCATTGCTAGATAAATTTAAAACTAAAAAACTACTGCTTTCATTATGTAGGCGAAGAATTAAGATCTACTGTGATATAATACGTTGTTTTGGTAACATAAGTTGAAGTAACTGGTCTATATAAGTTGTCTATGGTGAGTTGCTTGAACACTACCTAACCTTTACCCTAGGTCACTTTTACGACTGGCGAAAGTGAAACTAAAGTTCTCAAACCGTATCAAACTTTCTGAGTATTTCCAACTTATTTGTTATCAAAATCATCTTATTTAAAGATCAAATATTAATTAAACAGTACGATTTAATCCAAATTGATAGTTTAGCAGAGGTTGTGTATCCACATTGTGTATCAAGTAATTTGACGGTTGCGAAACCATCAACAAATCACTTTGTGAACCCGTAAATCAAGACTATTATGAAACTTTAACGGTAAATCCAAAAGAAAAAGCTCGATTGTTTACAAATTAGATATGAGCTATCACAACACGTTTTCCAGCAGTTACATCACACGATGTCTTTACAATGACAATTGTTGTCGTTCAAAAGCCTTAGACAAGACACGGCAACGTCCGTTCATAATTCTCAATGTTAATTAAACCTGCCAATTGTTTATCCATTTTGTTCCTTCACCCTTCCATTGTTCACGACAATCTACCATGAAGGCTCCATATTGAACATTTTCACGAACGCTATTTAAAAATAAGAATTTTAATAAACTAGAATACGTGCTTGCGTGTAATACTTTCGAATGCATTTAGTTGTGACCTCTAAAATCAGTACGTGTAAAACGAGGTAGCAGTCGACATAAAAACCGAGCGAGCTAAAATTAAAAAAGTAAGACAATCACAAAAAATTACCTTTGTCGTGTTCTGAATTTGCAAAAACGTCGCTATGCCCGCCCGTACGCGGTTCTTCACGCCCCTTATTGTTCCCTTGGAACTTTTTATCGTCGACGGCATCTCCTCGTTTTTATAATCCTTCACACCGGCGAAGTATTCCACTTCAGACACATCACATTCACTTTTAGCACCAACACTAACACTTTTCACATCATCAAATTGTTTTTCGTTCAGATGGAAATCGTAAAATTTGTCCGTATCAAAGTAATGACTGCTGTAGAACATTTGTTCTTGTTTCATCTTGTCCTGTTGCTTTCGCTCCTCGTAAGTGCTCTCGCTAATCAGTGGCGTTTTGGAGCACAAGTTCGCGGGTAGCGACTCCGTCGTGTTCTTGCATTCGCTATTAAACTGAGAAACTAGACGGAACGATGTGAGTTGTGCGCTTTCTTTTGAAATATTAACATCCTCATTAATATTCTGGTTCGCTTCCTCGTGTGGCTCGGGCTTCGCCTCGCTTTCAGTTTCGACCGTATTTAGTTTCGCTGAACGGTCTCTTATGTCTTGTAGCAGACCCAGTGGTAGAAAGCTACTGTCTTTATTGTTCACTTTGGCGAACGTCTCTGGCGCGTCGGGTGATTCCGCACTCTGTTTCTTTTCTTTTTTACTATATTCGCTATGACTTTCATCGGCGTGCACGCTTACGTTCAGCTCGCTACTATTCAGAGAATCGCAAGATATATTCGAGTCGTTGTCTTCAAAATCCACTTCGCTTTGACTGCTCCCGTTTCTCGAGCTGATTAGCGTTACAGATACGGCTTTCTTTATTGAACTAGTTTTTGTTGTCTTCTTTTTGGGTAGAGGTGGAGGAGTGCCGTCAAGGTCGCTGCATGTCCCAGAGTCCAGGGTATCACTAGGAGAGCACTGACCGCTTGACATAACCATATTTGTCATAGAATTCACGAAGGAATTGCAATAAATGTAGGGCGCTTTGTCGGTCTTCAGATGATCTTCGTTTTCTAGAATTTTCGGTCTGTTTTCATCAACATTGATTCTGACTAAGCTGTTATTTTTCTTGCACACGTCGTTGATCTTGAAGGTATCGAAGTCGACGTCGCTCTTGAGGTGTACGCTGGATATTTTTGGTGCTTTTGGTTTGTCTGCGTCAGTGTTTATTCTGATAGTGACCACGTGTGGACCGTTGAGAGCGTCCGTGCTAGGCGTACTCGCGGGTCGATCTGACTGGGTCGCCGCTACAAATACCGTTGCAGATGGTGTCTTAGAATTAAGGACGAGTGAGTGCATCGAACTGAGCGAGTCCATCCGGACGTCGGTAGCTGTGAACCCGTTTGTGTTCATAGTGCCTTCGTCACTAGTTATTTGTGTATAAGTGGTCGATCCTCTTTGCTTCACCTTTGGAGGTAAAGGAGGGATGTATTCGACACTGGGGCGTGGCGTTACTTCTTCCATCATTGTGGTTGCTAATAAATTGGCATAATTAACGGTGCTACCCGTTCGCAATGCTGGTCAGGTCCGTTCAGATAGTGTTGGATGTATAAGGCATAATGGTTCCGGTGACCGTTCGTGACTGGGTCAATAATCCGGTCAGGTGGCCCGTTTTTCTTGCGAGTTGTTTATTTACATCTGTAAAGAGGAGAATTTGTATGTTAGTATACTGGAGAAAATATATAATCATCATCACAAGTAACATAATCATAATCAGGCTTAGTGTTTCTGCTTGTTTGTGAAAGGTTTCTAATAAAACGTGTTGAATTGAAAAATGCAATTTACTACCAAATTGTTTATCGACAATTATGCGATCGTGCAACTGCGTATCCACTAATAAAAATATACCAATAACCTACAAGTCACACCCTTGACAAGTCACGTAAGTATACATTGCAGACCTACTAAAGTAATATTTACAATCAATAGTTCTGACGAAGTCATTCAATGCAAACTTGACGCAACATCTCTTACATAAGATACTCGCAAATGTGGAGTAATTTATACTAACGTAAGATAGTTATTCCAATAAAACAACGTGTCTTTTCTATAATGTGTCCCCCATCATCATTATACCTTATCATTAAAGTGTTACGGTTGAATTTAGCAAATCATTTGCGGTTATAAGTAGCAGATTTATTTTTTTCGTAACAGGAAATTGAGCCGTAATCAAATTTTCTAATATGGTAACTCCCACGAATGAGACCGAATATTTAACTATTTATACTTTAGTTATACGTATCAATGGTGAATGATTTTCCATATAATGTTGTTAATTCAGTGTTATGAGCGTCTTATTAATTGAGGAAAAGTGTTTAATTTTATGCAATTGGAAAGGTTTTATTTTCATTTAAATTACGAGTCAACAACTCGTAATATTAAGTGTTTCTTAATAACGTTGCATACATCTACCATATTAAGTAATATCCATAGAGTTGTTTTAAATATAACAAGCATTTAGCAAGTTTAGTAGGTAACTGAAAATAAATAAACCTACCTTCAAAGATTTTATAAACATTTTTGATAGTAAAAAGCTTGATTTCAAGTTTCAATAAAGAAATGGTTCATGGGAGAGTGAACTTATACTCCGTTTGAAAAAGATTAGACATTTAACTAAACCTTTTTTACAGTTCGTTCAACCGATTTTGACTTCTATTGCGTTGGTGGCATGACAAATGGCAGCTGCAGTAAACAGTTGGTATTGTAACCACTTTTTTTGCTTTTAATGCCATCCTTATGCCTACGGTATAGAAGTCAAAATCGGTTGAACGGCTTGTAAAAAAGGTTTGTTTAAATGTCTAATCTTATTTCAAATGGAATATAGATGCGTTTTACTTTACTATTACAACATTATTCAGTTATTTCAGAACAAAGATAGAGAGTAATGCTCAAATAGACGATGAGCATAAAACATCGATTATTCACAGACGAATCATCGAAATATTTACAAATAAAGTTTTGCAAACAAATACCTAATAGGTAAAATCTATTCGTCATACTTTATTACCCGTGAACACTTCTATTTTTACGAAATTTTTATTGACATTACTAATAATGAAGCTGAAGTTCGTTTGTTTGTTTCAACGCGCTAATCTCTAGAACTAACAGTCAGATTTGAAAAATTTGTTTTGCATTTGATAGCCAAATTCTTGAGGAAGGCTATTTAACAACACCTTACAACCCTTAGGAGTGGAGCAAAAAGAATAAAAGTAAGAAAGAACGTAAAACGAAGTAATGGGGCACAGCTATAGGACCTGATACATTTTATGTTACAAGTACAATTTTGACAATGCAAAATTTAAAAAAACCCCCAACACAAACATTTCCTCATTTCTCTTTCCAACTCCATCACCAGATCCTGTTCACCATCTATCTATAATCTATTCATTGAGTACATTCCAAGGAACCCAAACACGATATCTGTGCTGTAAGGGAGTTGGGTATCCTGCAAATTCCAGGTGATGCTGCAGCATCAGTTCAAGGTTACTATGTTCTTCTAAATACCATTGAAGTAACAAAATACCAAATTTCAAATCGATCAGACTTGTGGAAGATACTCACATCCATTCATAAACTACAAAAGAGCTGATAATCTTCAAACGGCTAAACCGATTTTGATAAAACATGTCTAAGAACCATTGCTAGAAAACCTGCTTTCAAAAGAAAAACGCATTCAAATCGGTTCATCCGTTTGAGAGCTACGGTGCCACAGACAGACACATACATATAACGGTCAAACTTATAACACCCCTCTTTTTGCGTAGGGGGTTAAAAACAAGGTGCGCAGAAGCTAGTTACGAACAAAGAGTAAACATATTTAAAGAAGCTTGATATGGGTGGTATGTTGGATATCGGAATTAAACTCCTTGACCTAGTCTATGTTTGTTTATTTTATAGCTTAACTTGGGAATCTTCAAGTCTCGAGAAAAGGTAACTTCTAAGCAAGCCTGCGCCATCGTCAACCTCATCAGCGCTTACCGTCAGGTGACATGGCAGACATAGTCAAGCATATCAAAATTAAATCATGATCATCTAGCTCAGCCTTTTTCTCAACTACGTTGGGGTTGGTTTCCAGTATAACTGGATGCAGCTGAATACCAGTATTTCTAATGGAGCGCCTCAACAACCCCGTTACAGGGTAACATTTTTACTCGGTACTAAGACTAGTTGACAGCCATTCGGGCTTCTGACTACCCGTAATTGGGACCAACAACGGCTAGACGTGCTTTCCAAGGCACAAAGGAGTATTGGTATGAGGCAAGCATAATATCTAATGTTAAAAACAAAAAAAACTTTCTACAAAAAAAAAAAACAACCGACTTAAAAAAAAAACACTACAAAGTCTTGGGTTTTGTATTTTCGTTTTTTGCCATCGACTTCCGAAATCAAAGTTATTTTTCACTTTGTAGTGTTTTTTTTTTTGAAGTCGGTTGTTTTTTTTTTTTGTAAATAGTTTTTATTTTCACTTTTTAGTTGTGGTTTTCACTTTTTACCCCACACACATTCGAATACCACTACCTGCTACCAGTGACAGAAACTTATCATGTCATCTACATACTAAGTGGGAAAAAAATACGTATTTTGTAGCTAACTCAAAAATTACCCAAGCAAAGTTAATTAAATTTATATGGAACCAATTTGAGAGCATACCCTTTTAAACAAAAAAAAAGAATTTTCAAAATCGGTCCACAAATGACGGAGAAATCGGTGGACATACATTAAAAAAAAAAAAACATACGCTACGAACATTTATAACCTCCTCCTATTTGGAAGTCGGTTAAAAATATATTGTATTTAGAGAAAGTTGAAACATAATTGGCTCGAGCCAATCATATTGGTAGTACTGTTATCAGCAAACTGGATACTGACAGTGACAGTGTTAAGGATTGCTTTACCCTTTGTAGAGAGCCTCAGTCCTTAGAAGGGCCGCGAACGTGATTATTGTATTGTGTTTTGCTTGAATGAAAGTACAATTTAAGACAATGTGAAGGCTAAGGGAGGTACACAAATACTACTTGAAATCATAAATGTTGCAAAAAACTGACAAGACGTCGATGGAGAATGTAAATCTGAGGCCAGAATATAAGCAAAAACTAATAAAAATAATCATCAATCAATTCTTAAAAAGCTTAAAGTCGATGTCGTTCATATTGTTTTCTAATCTACAGAAAGCCAAGCATAAGAAATGACAAACGTCTAAATAAACCTTCTCTCACAACAACCTTCAACAAATCTATTGTTAAAGACGTACAAACGCATACCTTGACCTTGCATCTATAGTCTAAAGAAAGAAACAAAAGTCAGTGCACTTTAAAAAGCAGTCTGTATACAACTCACGCGCACATGTCTTCACGTAAGTAAATGATACGGTAAATCTAGACAACTGATAACCAGATCAACTGACAGATTTGCATGTACAAGTCTAGAATTGATTATGGTTCGAGTCGATTGAATTTATATCGATTTGGATTGGATTTATCCGGGATAAGGAGAAACGAATGAGTCAGCAATTTGTAGGGTTTTTTTACTTGAAGAAATTCGCAGGGTGATGATAGATCAATTATCTACTTATAGATAGTAACGTTATTAGTATTAGACGTTGCAATTTTTAAAGCTATATTTATAATCTTGTGATGTTCTTCAGAAAGGTCAGGTGCGTAGTACTCGCAACCGGCGCGTGCGTGTATGAATGTATGAACGTAAACAAAGCAAAAGGAGTATGTATGGATCGTGGCAGGTGGCGTTCGCAGTTTCTGCGTACCCCCTTAGGAAGAAGGCGTGGGTTTATGGATGTAGGTATATTTGTATTGTAGTAAACCAGAATAGTAACTTCAAAAGCTCACGATGTAACCTAATTCACTGACGAGAAATATAAAAAAGCCATAAACTTATCATGAAATATTTCCGAAACCACGCAGGATAGTTACCTGAAATAAATAGCAACATTCAAGTGTATTTAATAGCGCATAAAGAACACATATAAAACAATTTTCAAGATTATTTACTTCATGTAGCTAACTTGTGTGGTTTACGAGATATTTAGATTTTTGGCAATTTGCAAGTGGCTTTTTTATATTGCTCATCGTCAGTGTATTTTAATCAATTCCTTGGTCGTCCTTTTTTTGTAAATTACAAGGCACAATTTTATTAGATTCCATTTATGCAGATGTCAATGAAACTCTTCAGTAAATAAATCGCTCCAATTCACGGACATCTCAATTATCATCATGACTATTGCAAAACAATACAAAAAAATACTTTCGCTTTGTACAAATATCGGCGCAAATTGAGATTTTTTAATGAATTCTTTATGCTTTGAACGATTTGTTTTGGCTCCTGTTCTGTGTTACAATGAAGACCGGTAGCTATTGTTATTAAATACGTAATGGCTATCGTTCCAGCATTGGGTACACATATTTGTTACATACATACAAACATAAACTCACGCCCCCTTCCCACGCTTCTCACACTTTTCTTCTTCTTCAAAATATTTTTCTTTCTTTCTTTCCATGAGAGTAGGCAGAAATTACAGAAAACCACCTGCTACGATCCTTCCATACTCCTTTTACTTCGCTTACGTTTATACATCTGTAGTGCTATTCTGTAACTATCTCACCGTGTTATCTTAGGTGAAGTGAGCGTGGAGTGAGCTGTCAGTTGCTAAGGATTGACACTATTGGCAGCTCACTTCACCTAAGATATCACGGTGAGATTTTTACAGAATAGCACTACTAGTCAAGTGGTCATACACGCACGCCGTTTGCGAGTACTACGCACCTGACCTTTTTGAAGAACATCTCCAATAAGGTTAGGTACTATAATGTTCTTCTAGGGCGCGTCCCTTCCCGGCATTTCCACTCACCTCATCTGCCTTGTAAATACCTTGTTTGGTATTATTACTTTTGATTCATTTTTAGTTGATTCGAGACCATCCTTTCATCTATTTTGTCATTAGAGGATAACAATTTAATTTAATGGTAATTACTCATACTTACTAAAAGAAACTGCGTTCGTGTGTTTTTACAACAGTGAACGCTGACAAATTATCCAAAGTGTTCAAGCTGATGAATTGAATAACATTGTTAAATTAATAAGAATAAAACAAAGAACAATTATAATTTTCTACTCACTTGGTGTTAGCATGCATTTTAGTCATTAATAATAATAGTAGCTCGTCTTTGTTTATAAAATGTTCTATGTCTACAGATCATAATATCTACGCACTTTATTCATTTTTTTCAATCATAAGAAAGCTATAACATGCCAATTTCAAAAGCTGCTTTTAATATTCTAACATCTATAATTTGCTTGCTTTTTTTTTCGTTCGTTTTCCACAACACGCTCAAAATGCTTCAACAAAATCGAGTGACAATCATAAACTCTATCCAAGTGAATTCACATCACGATACCTAATGCGAACACGAACTGTTCCGGATAGCGATCACAGTTGATGATAAATCATTGAACAGTGTTGTAGCAGTGAAATTGTATTGTTTAGATTTTAACGAACGAAATTATTAAGTAAGATGGTGTGTCGTGATGATTTCAAGAGCGAAAAGTATTTCATGCAATTGTGTTATTTTGTAATGAGTTGATGTTCATTTTTACCTGATTGCGTAAAAACATTATGTTTTTAAGCTTATTTTTGAATTTGCTGATTTAGTTAAGATTAAGAACATATATTATTATATATCATATCTGTACGTGAAACAGAATTTCGTCCAACAGAGAAATTTCGTTTTTTTGCGAAGGCAATTTAAGAAAATTAATTAAATATATTATGTTAACGCTAATAAGATTAAAAATAAATCATCCGAATAATAAATTAATGAATTCTGAATCGATTTAGTTCCTAATCGAGATGACATAATCGATTCATAATCCAATGGTATAATAGGAGATTATGACGTAAACACATAATAAATATCGTCTTTGATTATAAAAAGTGAAAGTAATTAATTACTTCCGTTTTTTATGATTAAACCATAAACAGGTTGTTAGCACCAGTTGTAAAAGGTTAATAAAAAATAATAACAAATTTTGTTTTCTTTAATATCTTGTTGAAAATCACTTTAATTTTTGCTTGCAGCAAATTGTGAATTGTCATTTAATGGAATATACACTTATTATTTATATTTTTGTTCTCTTTTTATTCTTTTTAACAAGTCTTGATATTTAATATGTTTTCGTTTAGGAACATACCTCATTATTTATTTTAAAAGATTTTTATGAAATATTTTTTATAAAAATATAAACAGACCTGGTGCTGTTTTAACCTGGTTTAGTACCAGTTCAATCTTTCCTTTCTTAGAACTGGGCTTTTAACTTTCTATAGTAAACGGCATAAGAGGTAAAACGAGTGTGAATGTGTGACGGACGAACATAAACAAACCAAACGTCATTCTGTGTCATTTACATATTTTAGTAATTTCTGCTCAGAAAATAAACAATAAATTTTTGGAAGACGTAAATGCCACTGTACTTTCTATCTTTTACAAACAAAATAACATTGATTCTAATACCGATTAAAATTAATAATAATACCTCTCTTCCCTTGCAGAATGCATACAGAGAAGGATTGCATTGATCACTCTACTTGCTCAACGCGTGTAAGTGTTTTCAGTAGTTTTATTTCGATAGTCATTCACGAAAAAAAAAAACACTGGCACTCCGGGAGTGCCGACAGCAATGAAAACTTGAAAAAAAATCGGCACCGCGTAATCAACGCGTTGATGTCTTTTACTGCACGCACCGCGGTAATCAATGCATTGATGTCTTTTACTCCACGGTGTCGGTAAATTGCGTTACGGTGTCGCGAAATCAATGATTTAGTCCCATCTCAAAAATGCTAATAAATTTCGAACGCAGATTACATACCCTCATGCGTGCTCTTATCTACTTATTTCTGTTATCTATTATAAAATTAAAGTCGTTTTTTGTGTCTGTCTGTGCGACCGCGTTGTTCTTCTAAACTACGCAACGAATTTTGATATGGTTTTCTTTATCATTTAGGGAATTAATTCCAGAAGGTTTATGTGTATGATACATTAATATCAAACATAACATAACATCACGCCTTGTTTCCCCAAAGGGTTGGGCAGAGGTGTCCCTGTAGCAGGTACACCCACATTTCGCCAGTTATGTTTAAGTCTCATGTAATAGAGGGCGAGCCTATTGCCATCAACCGGGCACAAATCCAGACTCCGAGCTGCTACTGAGAAATTTCACATAAAAATTCAAAATTCAAACTGGGCTGAGAATTAGCACTTTTCGAACGTCAAAATTACATAAGACAGTCCCCCAAAACGCCAGATAGAAAAACCCAATAACAGTTTGCCCGACCCGGGAATCGAACCCAGGACCTCATGCTCAGCAGTAGCGCTTGCGACCACTAGACCAACGAGGCTATAGCAAACTTAGTTATAATAGAGAAATCTCGATGTTTTATCAAATCGTAAAAACCGTGCGAAACAGGGGTATGTGGCTAGTTATTGTATAAAAACAATGATTAAATAATAACCCAATACTTTTTCTTTCTTCACCTCATTATCAGTTACCAAGAACCACTTACGGACAATCAAATTCTTGTGACGTAACTGTAACCATTGGTTGTTGACAAAATATGGCACTTTATACTTTCACTGTTGGCCAGATGTCCGGCGCGGTGGAAGTGACTGCCAAGCAAGTGTATTTGATAAGCTAGCTAGAGTTATGTTCCGTAGCAACGGTTGATTCTGTTATGATTGCGGTGGAAAAGTGTGGCATTTAAATGAGAACAATAGTTTAGGGTTACTGAGATTTTTCGAGTTTCACGACTATACAAATATTTCTACAAACAAAAAATAGGCAGTCATGGCGACTGCCGACAGAAGTGATAATTTAAAACTGCTGTTAGTGCCATCTATATTCTACAGTAGAGCACTATGGCGTGCGGTGACGCGAATCCATAAGTTTATGAATGATAACTTTTTTTTTGTTTTAAATGAATAAATCCTGGAAAAGCTCAGCATTTTGACAATAATGAACCATTCTGCCCACCGAACCATTATTTTGTTTTATTAAATAATAATACCAGTGGAGGAGCGGAGGAGCTCGTGGCTAAATAATAACAGCCGCACGGGTCGATCTGACAGGTTAAGCTACGCTTGCCGGGGTTGGTCCGTGGATGGGTGACCATCTTTCCATACCGAGACTCCTCCGTCCCTCGGAAAGCACGTTAAGCCGTTGGTCCCGGCTGTCATTCGTGGATCTTTGACAGTCGTTACGGGTCGTCAGAAGCCCGAAAGTCTGACAACCAGTCTTCCAAGGGGTATCGTATTACCCAGTTACTGGGTTGTGGAGGTCAGATAGGCAGTCGCTCCATGTAAAATACTGGTATTCAGTTGCATCCGGTTAGACTGGAAGCCGACCCCAACATAGTTAGGAAAAGGCTAGGCAGGTAGATAGATATAAATAATAATAGCAGCAACTGGCCCCCACTTTGCACGGATATACCGTCGCCCTCCCCGCTAACTGTCGTAACTAGCAATTAATATTTTTCCAGGGCAACAGTTTTTAGGTCGGGCGCTACAATCATGTTAATATAGTTGCGTTAGCTGTGGCTTTATTAATGAATTAATAACTTTTTATAAATTGCTCTTGACTTAATCTTTAACTCACAAACTGTAGATGTGTGCATATACGACAGGTGATGAGAATATTTTTTCCCTCAAACAAAACTCACACAAAACAAAATAGGCGTGATTATCTTCTAAACGGTAAACGACACAGACACGACGATTAGAGAGAACTTTTTCGAAACAAAGTTCTGAACACGTAGGTAATGTCAGTGCAGATACGTCAGTTTGTGAGATACGACAGTTAGCGGGGAGGGCATCATACGACTATTCAAAACATATCTTTATTATATATAAGTTTAATATTAATGAAGTATAGTATACATATAACTAAACGTTAAGGTCTAACCCTGTGCCAAATTTCATCCAAATCTGTTCAGCCGTTTTAGCGTGAAAGCGTAACAAACAAACTTACTTTCGCATTTATAATATTAGTTAGGGTAGACCTTACGACATACCCAAGCAATAACAATCATAACATTTTTCGTCTAAGGCAATACAGTGAAAATTTCCATTTGCTTACAATATGAATTCTTAAACATTAGCTTACATTACTCATACATTACAAAGTAGTCGTTGTAGTACTTGCACTTTCTATATGCAGGTTCGTCTCGGTTTCCCCGGTCAAGAAACCATTTTTCAGATATATTGTACGTAGTGAAAGTTTATTTTCTATAATTCCTTACAAAGCTGTTGAAAGTAATTGCGCCTGGATTTTTTATTTTGTATTTTTCGAGCGACCCCGCCCCTGCTTCGCGCGATATTAAAACATCGAAATTTCTGTTCTTTTTTTTATGAGAAATAAATTCTTTAAGCCTTCCAAATACATGCTCTATCTATGGTTTAAAAGTTCTAATTTTAAGTATTAATTATGTATTGATATAGATGATAATATCAAACTGTGTCCTTTTCTGGGCAACATACAGATACTTCTCAAGCGGTCCAAAATTTTGTAAAAAAGTGAAGCCCAGAAGTTCCCAGAAGTTCCCAGAAGGTCCCAGAAGTTCCCAGAAGTTTCCAGAAGTTCCAAAGATTTGAAACTACAGTAAGGTAGTTTAAAGTTTTTACAAATACAATTCCTTCTCATACAGATCAGAATTGGCATCACTGAGAATATAAATCCTGGTATCTCAACGATGTTTTGTTTCCCTATGAAAAAGATTTCCAAGAGTAGGTAACAAAATTCGAGAGTTTTTATTCCCTTTACAATATTTCCGTAAAATACTGGTATTCAGCTGCATCCGGTTAGATTGGAAGCCGACCCCAACATAGTTGGGAAAAGGCTAGGCAGATGATGACATCAAGCTATATATTTCCAGTTAATGCTGATCTCGCATTGCATAAGATTTCGGTACAATGTGAGGTCAGCTTATACTGGAAATCTATAGCTTGATGTGTACATAGGGGTGTGTACATTAATGTATAAGCTACACTTTCTTGACAAAACATTAGTGGACACGCTACATCTCATCGGGATCTCATTTTGCATATACGGCATGTTTTATTTAGAAGTATGTGGCTATTATCCACAATGAACGGTTGTCACGCCATCGTGCCACCAATGTACGTAAACACTGAATATTCTGTTCGATCTATCGCTTGTGAAGGCAATTTGACGAGAATGTATTAGGCTTGTCGGGAGTTTGTAGGTTGTATTTTGAATTTTTTCCTGAAATAAATTATTTTGAATTTTTTTTTTTTTTTTTTGTAGGATGCAGGCTTTTGTAGGATATTGTGATGGTCTGTATATATATGTGGTCTGCTAAAAAGACTTTGTTCTGGGAAAAATTTAAAAATTATTCGGCCTTCAATTAGTTAGAATATTTATGTAAGTATTATGTATTTTTAATACCGCCCATTGTGTCACTCTATGTAAAATTAGCTGTACCTACATAGTAGAATACCTACCTATAGGTACATAATAGAGTATTCTATCAATCTATATTTTAAAATTTATAATAATTATGATGAAAAACACCAACCTCCTCCTGGACTTCGCCATAGTCGGGTAAAAATGAATAAAAAATCGCATTTTTTGTTTTTAAACCGGGGTCTTTTTATCGTTTAGCCAATGATTACAAAATACAGATTTCCACCTACTGATCATTAAAGCGTTATTATAGTAACCATCATGACTTATCTTAAATATTTGAAATAAATCTGCTAAAATGACCAATTTACTGTCAAACGGACAGCGCATCCGGAGATTAAGGAATATTTTAGTAATTATTACGTGTCGTAATCATTAGAATTAGAAAAACAGGTTTAATAAATGTAAAAAAATAAGACTTCTACAAGTTTGAGTTCTTATTAGGTATTTTTATGAAGTGAAAACTTCTTTAGGCGCGTTGGGCATTTTTGAGATGGGAAAAAAATAATTGAACTCGCGACACCGTTATCGACACCTCGTTTTTGTAAACGCGATTGTGCTCTTTATTTATATTACATTACGGATCAATGTTCTATGCTAGTATTTTTACTTTAAAGGTTTTGGAAGTTTTTTTTTTGTAAACGCGATTGTGCTCTTTATTTAGATAAGGTTACGAATCAATGTTATATACAAGTATTTTTCTTCAAGTTTTCACTTCTGTGTGCCGACAGAAGTGAAAACTTGAAGAAAAATACTTCCCGGAGTGCCACTGTTTTTTTTTTGTAAACAAGTAGGTACCTAATTGTTTTCGTACTGTCTCGTTGGTCTAGTAGTCGCAATTGCTACAGTTGGGCATGAGATCCTGGGTTCGATTGCCAGGTCGGGCAAAATATCATTTGGCTTTTTCCATCAGAAATTTCTCAGTAGCAGATTCGACTTTGGATTTGTGTCCGGTTGATCGAAATAAGCTCGCCCCCTATTACGTAGGACTTAAGTAACTGGCGAAATGTGGGTGTATTAAAAGGTACAATCAAAATACAATCATAAAAACATTAAAAAACAAAAGTCAATCAAATTTAAAAAAAGAAACAGAATATCCTCATAAAGGCCTCGTGCAGGTCAAAGGCACATTTATTTTTAAATGTCGCAGCATCATGACAAATTCAATGAAAAAAAAAAACCCAGCACAGCAGTGAATTTTTGTCCCTTGCAACTTTAACAATCGATGAAAAGCTATAACCTGTCAAGCCTCGTTGACTTTTCTTAATTTGATTTGCCACACTTAGAAATTGCATCACTTAACTGGGCTCAATCGTGAAAATATTTAGGGCATACCCGATTATTAAAAAAAATGGTTCAGCTCTGATTCAACAGTGGATTGGCAGAATTGCAAGACACATCAATGTTTATTTATTTATCGAGACCCCTCCGTGCTTCAGAACGTACGTTAAGCTAGGTCTCGGCTGTCATTCGTAGATCTTAGACAGTCGTTACGGGTAATCAGGAGCCGACATTCAGTCTTACCAAAGGGTATAAAGACAATAACTATGTAAAATACTGGTATTCAGCTGCATCCAGTTAGACTGGAAGCCAACCCAAACATAATTGGGAAAAGGCTAGGCAGATTGATTTTTTGTTTGCTAACTAATTACATTTCTAATAAGCGTCATTAAAAAATTCAAAACCTTCTGGTGTTTCTTTTTGGATACTATAATTATAACCCAGACATATATTTGAGAATTTTATTCATCACACAGCAAAATATAGATAAATTACGACAAATAACAATAGCTAATTTGATTCAATTATTATTGAAACACGTGAGCAATGCAAGAAGCAAAATATTTCCAAGGAAAATATAATTATGTGAAAAAGTAAAACTATTCAAGTAAAGTACGTGTTCTCTACGATGAGTTCAGTATTTTTTACATGCTGCGAAGGAAAGTAAAATAAGACAGCGATGTTTTCAAAATCTGAAAAAGATTAACATAACATAAGTACCTAAATTAAGGCTAAAAAAGGGTGAGACATTTTTCGTGGAACCAACTCAAAACCTCACCGTGGCCATTGTAGTGACCCCAACATTGATAACCCCCATTGCCTTCACATGTATTGGTTCCTGAACGTTATACAGGAATATGGAAACGATCTTCCTATTATTTGTGTCCATATATTGCCACGGTACACCATAAACGGCATCCTTCAGTTTTTCACTCTGAAAATATTTTTGAGTGAACTTCAATATCAGTGCAATACATTATTGAAGTGAAAACTTCTTTAAGCCCGTTGGGCATTTTTGAGATGGGACTAAACCATTGATTTCGCGACACTGTGACGACACCAGCTTTTGATAATTAAAAAGACATCAACGCATTGATTACCGCGGTGCGGGAATAAAAGACATAAAGGCGTTGATTATCTTGATTTTTTTCAAGTTTTCACTTCTGTCGGCACTCCCGGAGTTCCACTGTTTTTTTTTATTAACGAATCTTGTGCATAAAAAAAGTTTTTTTATAACTGTTCTTCAATATGGTTTCAATAGCTGTGGGTAGGTACTATAGGAAAGTTGTAGGAATCCAATTATTATTTCTTTGTTTTTTTTTATTATTTTTTCTTTTGTTATCTAATGCAATGATCCGTCTAGTGGAAGAAATTAGTAGTAAAAGGTCCGAAACGATGAATTGCGATTGATCAATTATCATTAATTTCTATTGTAGTAATATTGTCAATCGCTCAATTGCATTTGGTAGACGATCAATTTGCGCATCAATGTGTATCAATCACGTTAAATTGACAATTGCAGTTGATCGTTTCGGGGACACTCATGGTTTCCCATTGAGTTCTTACCGTACTTCCTATCAACTCAAATATAACTGACACCAGAATTAACTGTTGAAAAATTATGACTGACAAAGGTAAGTATCGTGCCAAGGTTTCTGCTGTCTGAAAGAGTAATGTAATGATAATATTCAAGTTAGTCCATAAGAATTAAAAATAGATGGGAATATTATCAGACCTCTTAGAAATGGTAAGTAGACAGAGATAAAAACAATTCGAATTATGATAAATTTGTATCACTACTGACCATTTGCGAACATTCAAGAAGCAGTAAACACCCGCTCACTTGATGAAACCCGTAATAAATGAACAGCATCGGACCGAAAGCTTCTGACATTTTATCAGTGAAACTAAAATAAGAAACATTCCTAGAATAAAGATAATGTTTTCAAGCAAAAAAATATATAGTGTACCAATTCTTTTTCAGGTATTTTTGTGACAAATGCATATTTGTATGGTCTATGGTTTTTTGTGTAATTTTTATTTTACTCGTATCTATGCATAATGCGACTTACTGCTTAATAAGTCGGTGATGATCTATACACTGTTTCAATTTTTCAGTAATTAGTTTTAATTCTTCTTCGGAATACATATCTGCGTTAACAATAACGTTTCCATCGTCCATCGATAAAACAACTTTATTAGCTGGCAATGGAAAAGTTTCTAAATCATGAAGTAGTATTTTGAAATGTCCCCAGAGATTGAAAACCATCAGAAATAGTAGCAGATCCACCATACAGAAAGATGACGAACACATGTATGAGGTTATCCTGAATCAGAAAAATAACTATATTGATTGAGGTCTCCTTAACAGAATTATATTTTAGGTACTTGAAGATGACAATCACCACTGTCACTGCTTGGTATTTAATTTTAAGTTTATGTTTATTAGTACATATTAATTACAACAACACAGTACATAGCATATGGAAACAGAGGGTTGTACTACCAAGTTTAAAATTATAGTCGTAATTATTGTCAACTCCTAAACTGGGTACGCAGACCAGTACCTTAATTGCGTAATACAACACACTCACAATTGGTTTCGATTTGAAACAGATTGCTAAACCATTGCTTCATAAGTTGGAAAAAATATCTGCTCAACAACGTAAATAACGCAATGAATGTTGTTGAACTGTCAAAATGGAACAAATTTGGCAAAATTGTTTACGCAATTAGGGTACAGACTTTGACCTCCTGAACATAGCATTTTTTAAAAGGACTTACCAATTATAAATCCAACTAACGACATACGCATCGAAGTGCGTATCTTTTTTTATTATTGGCCAGGAAAGGTACAGGGAATGTTCATAAGTTGTGTTATAAAGGATTTTCTGTTTGTACTTTCCTGAAGTGTAGTTGTTCCACATAGGAATAACGTTAAACAAGATCATGCCAGCAATCATTTGGCCCATCAAGTAAAGGGTAAAGCCGTGGGAGATGAAATGAACTCTTCTGTATGTCTGTAAAAAATATCAAATCCCCAATATGTTAGCAATATAGTGCAATATGTTAGCCCGCATGTTTGCACGTTGTAGTAAGGATGTGAAGGTGTATATTTTTAAGGCCTACTGCCAAACCTTCTACACGTGCAGCTTGTGGGTGAAGTATACGCAGAGGGCCTACAACGTCCTACGCGTTCAATATAATAATGGGTTTAGGATGTTGATGGGGCTTCCACGCTTCTGCAGCGCTTCGCAGATGTTCGCGGAAGCCCGTGTTGACGATTTTTATGCCTTAATGAGAAAGAGGGCGGCGTCAATAATGGGTAGGTTGCGTGGAGGCTCCAACAGCATCTTAAAAACATTGGTCGACAAGGTGGACAACCCCTTTATTAGGCACTGGATGCGGAGGCACGTGCCAACATGTGTTGAGCCACGTAGTTATTAGTTGTTTGGTTAGTTTGTAAGTTTTACTAACATAGTTTCTAAGTCTTTGTTACTAATACTATATGGATTGTATGTACCTTTATGTGTGATCCGCAATGAATGAAATATATATATATAATACAAGGTAGACCTCAAAATATCATTTCAGACACTAATTTATATGGTCCTCACGTGATCTGACCAAGACTATATCTATACTTTGACCCCTGAGTTTGTTCCGCATTTTCTTCACAGTGGTAGTCAGATAGAAAATATCGACACCATCAAGCTTATTTTTTTCAAATATGAATTGTTAAAATTATTCCGATATCCTATTTACAGAATTTTAGGGGCATGAGGAACAGGGTGTAA
This sequence comes from Agrochola lychnidis, assembly GCA_963680765.1. Classification (NCBI taxonomy): domain Eukaryota; kingdom Metazoa; phylum Arthropoda; class Insecta; order Lepidoptera; family Noctuidae; genus Agrochola; species Agrochola lychnidis. The sequence goes on along the minus strand of OY796855.1, from coordinate 7,990,851 downwards.
AGTTCACTCATCCACCATAGAAAAGAGAGGATCCTCCGGCCAGACGGGTGTTGTGTCTGGTGGGCAACTGCCCAATGGGTTGAAGTTGAAATCTTGTATGTATGTTGATCGCTCGGTAAACTCTAATTGCGCGATGCAGGATTTGTGTGACGTCATGTCTTTGATGCGTAGTTCGTATGTGGTGGTGTAACCGCTACAGAATAAACAATATCCTTTCATTCCACTCTCATCAAATAATATTGTTTGTGTAAATTACCTTCATTGAATATTCAGAGACATCTTTAAAGAAAAACAAGTGCATTTCAGTCAGAAATGTAGCGACCAGGTTTCTGTATTTTGTAGATTGAGGTAGCGTGAGTAATATTCTCGTCTGTAGACAAAATACTATGATTATTCGAAGCTTATGCAATATTCCTGCAACAATTATATTAGGTCTGACTTTTTACCCAAAAACGTGATGCCAGAAATATCAAATATTGAGATAAACATGCACCAACATCCAAAGTGTTCGTGATTGTTAAGACGCAGATATATGCCAGTGACCTTGAATGGTTAGCTTACGTGTTCTGTAGTGAGTTCAAGCAACGCTTCGTACGTCCAGCCAGTAAAAGGACTCTAATAGGCGTCTAATTTATTATACATAAAACAAAAGGAATTTTAATAAAACACATATTCTAAAAGATCAATAATTACGTTATCTTTAAAATTGTAAAGGTTTCAGATAAATACGCTTGATAGATTTTGCGAGAATCTCAGTTTTTTATCCGCGTTAGACATAACTTTACAAATTCATTTCGCTATGTAATGGTGCCGATTCCCTTGTTCACAAACTAAACTAAATTTAAGTTCAGTGCATCTTTTTCTTTCTATTTCATTAAGAAAAGGACAGAAGATAAATTTTAGTTTAGTCCTGTCAAATTAATCAGCGCTTGACGTAAATTGACGTAATTTTAGTCGGCATGTTTTTAATTACGTCTAAACTTGTATGGAGAGTGACAGGCGCTGATTAATTTGACAGGACTAAACTAAAATTTATCTTCTGTCCTTTTCTTAATGAAATAGAAAGAAAAAGATGCACTGAACTTAAATTTAGTTTAGTTTGTGAACAAGGGAATCCGCACCAATATAAACCTAAGCAAAAATATTCTAATATTAGGTTTTTAAAAAAATGCATATATTTTTAGACGTGATCTCCAGTATCAAATCAGTCAGTTATCATTGCCTTAAATCAGTTAGTCATTAATAAAAAAATAAAACATACGTACCAACGCAACAAACCCCATCAGAAAAGTTATGAAATTATGTACCACTTCATAAAAATTCACGTCCAAATGTAGCAAAATAAAGACTAAACCACCGCTCAAAGAAAATATATATGTCATAATTTGTGCAAAACTTTGTAAACCCATGTATTTCGAATGGTCCTCCCCGATTTCCTTCCCAGGCCATGCATTTATTATTAATAAATTAAAACGCAGGATTTTCGCATATCTGAATTCGGTAACTTTTTGAATGTTGCTTCTAAAAGAGTAAAAAATATATATAAGTTTATTTATATATAATATAATTATTAGGTATTTAATGCCATAGTTTTTAATTAACTTACGTGAGCGTTTCATCTTCTAAGAGTATCTTTTTAATTCTTTTCATTGTTTATAAATGCTATTCCTGATGTTATTAAGACTAGGTATGTCTGAATTTTATTCATGGTAGTCCTTTTATACCCAGTTTTTGTTTTACTTATTATTTAATTTCAAAGAATAGGTTATTATAATAGTAGGTAATTGGTGCAGTTATCGCTTCCATGGAATGATTAATCGTGGTTAATAATTACTTTTGTTCAATAAAAAATATTGTTTTTAGGGTTCCGCACCCCAAAAGGAAAAATCAAGACATAGGTACAAAAATGGTCAAGGTAAAGCCGTGGTTCCAAGCCTGTACACCTACAAAATTATAATGGCATGCGGCCACGGCTTTACCTTGACCATTTTTGTACCTATGTCTTGACTTCTGTCTGAAATATTTTCTTGTTTTATACTTTTTAGAGCGTGATTTTTCAGTAGTCGGGTTTTAGTTTTTGAACTTACTTTTTGTTTAAATTATATTGGGGTTATAATTTCATGATAAAGTATTTGTCGAGCAGCTTTTAATTTTTTTTTGTCTGGGTTTTATTTTATGATAGGTATTGATTTTACAGCCGCACCGTACGTTAGTAGCAGTCTCACTTTTGCTTGTTTTTAACAATTTAAACATATTTATTTACTTAGACAAACAATTAAGACATTTCCAATGATACCTTATTTGTTAAATTATGATCGGTAGTTTAGAAGTTATGAGGTAACAGATGAACATATACATATACATACATACAAACCAGTCAAAATCATAACCCATAGCTAACAGTACCGTGTAACTTATTATATGAAAGGGCTTGTTGCGAGGATCCTAAACTTTTTTAAATATAATAATAATTTAATAATGATTTAATAATAATAATTTAAAATAAATACTTTTAAAGATATTTGCTGCCACGCTTAAATGGAATTGGGCTAGACACATCTGCCGCATGTCAAACGATCAATGGGCCAAACTTACGACCCAGTGGGTCCCGCTTAGTGGTAGACGTCATCGCGGCAGGCCCAGACGGAGATGGCGGGATGAGCTGGACTCCTTTAAGAAAGATTGGTCCTTGGAAGCTCTGAACAGAGAGAGGTGGAAAGAGGGTAGGGAGGCCTTTGCCCAGCAGTTCGACAATAATGGCAAAAAAATATATTTTTATTTAATAAATTCGATGAAAATTTACCATTCCCCCCCTTATCTCCGAAACTACTGGACCTAAAATTTTGAAAAAAATAAATGTATGGCTCTTTACTCATAGATTACAGGAAAACCTATAAGAAGTCTATGGTTTTAAAATGACATGGTAAATCTCTCAATATTGTGCGTACAAACTTACATTTGTAGTTGGAATGTATGGGGAATGTTTTTCAACTACAAGTTTGTTCTTGGGATAAATAGATTCATCTCAAATACGGAACCCTTCATTGTTAGTCCGACACACACTTGGCCGGTTTTTTTGATTTTATAATTCTACGCAAAAGGCAAGGTTATGCGAAAAAGAGTTCTGTTTTTTCAAGATAATCATTTTGTTGTGTTTTCTATTTGATTAACTAACTATGAACTCCAATTAAGAGATTATTCTTGATCAAATAAAAATCCGTCAAAAAGAAATCAGTAACAGGCAAAGTAATTTTAACATTGATAAAAGAAGTAGGTGTAGACATTTTTTATTTTTATAAATAGTTATTAATGTTTCAAATTCTACTACTGGAAGGTACGCTACGCATATTGCGTCGATGACGGGTTTTAACAATTTTGTAAATCGAAGCCCATAAATAAAAGATTAAACCGATTTTTTTATGTTTCATGCAAAATTTTAATAATAATAAGAAATACGTTAGGATACGGCAACAGTACAACTGAATTGCAAAATAATTACAAAAACCAATTACAATAGGTATACACGGACATATCAAGCTATACATTTCCAGTTTATGCTGATCTCGTATTGTATAGGATTTCCGTATAATGCGAGGTCAGCTTATACTGGAAATGTATAGCTTGATGTGTAGCCGTGTGTACCAACTGCTTATTCTTCCTTGAGAGAATAATCATGAAAATGAAGTTTTTTCATACACATAACATAACATCACACCTTGTTTCCCCGAAGGGTTGAGCAGAGGTGTCCCTGTAGCAGGTACACCCACATTTCGCCAGTTATGTTTAAGTCCCATGTAATAGGGGGCGAGCCTATTGCCATCAACCGGGCACAAATCCAGACTCCGAGTTGTTACTGAGAAATTTCAGATAGAAAAACCCAATAACACTTTGCCCGACGCGGGAATCGAACCCAGAACCTCATGCTCAGCAGTAACGCTTGCGACCACTAGACCAGCGAAGCAGTACATACATCATACATTATTTTTTAATTTAATTTCTATGAAAGTGTAACATTTTGCAGAAAAAAAGGATTCTGTATAATTAATAAGTTTAATCTACTAATAATTAAAACACTTATCCTCCAGGTAGACTGCTTCAAATTGCCAGTACGCAAGAATTCAATCAGCCATTATTTACATATAGCAATTACATGCCAAGATAAATACATAGCCACATGAGCACAGTGAATAAGATATGAGATGTCATGTCTATAAGGCCAAAGACACACAAGAGAAGCTTCGCTTACTTAGCTTGCTTATAAGCTAGGGTTTCCTAAAACTGCGGTGGCCGCAAACTGCCGGCGAATGACGTCACTGAAACGTTATTTATGAAAGTAAATTATTGTGTTTTTCTAGATAACGTTTTTGATACCGTAAAGTCAACCCCAGTGCATTCATTTTCTCTCTTCTAGGAACCGTGGTTTTAGAGCTATAACACTGCGTACTAGGTAACATTGGTCTCTAAAGAAACGTATGGTTCTAATAGTTCGTATGCAAAATACGGAGAGTAGTTGTGGACACTAGACCGTTATGAAAATATCCAAAAGTACACTGTTGGATTTTAAACTCTCGGCGTTGAACTGAGCGTTGAAAATCCAAGTGCGACCGATGAAATTTCCCTTCGGCAAAATGAAGAACTTCCATACAAACAATGTTTATTTGGGATCAATCGTTATTGAAGAAACTTTTATGCAAAATTTTATGCTGCTGGATACAGGCGGTTTAGGTTGTGAATTGCCTGTCATTTAATTTAAGATTTTTATCAAGTAGATAGATATATTGAAGTGAAAACTTCTTTAGGCGCGTTGGGTATTTTTGAGATGAGAAAAAACAATTGAACTTTCGACACCGTTACCGACACCTCACTTTTGTAAACGCGATTGTGCTCTTTATTTATATAACATTACGGATTAATGTTCTATGCAAGTATTTTTACTTTAAAGGTTTTAGAAGATTTTTTTTTTGTAAACGCGATTGTGCTCTACATTATAAGGTTACGGACCAATGTTCTATACAAGTATTTTTCTTCCACCAAGGCGATCTTGTTCAAGTTTTCACTTCTGTCGGCACTCCCGGAGTTCCACCGTTTTTTAGGGTTCCGTTGCCAAATGGCAAAAAACGGAACCCTTATAGATTCGTCATGTCTGTCTGTCTGTCTGTCCGTCCGTATGTCACAGCCACTTTATTCCGAAACTATAAAAGCTATGCTGTTGAAACTTGGTAAGTAGATGTATTCTGTGAACCGCATTAAGATTTTCACACAAAAATATAAAAAAAACAAATAATTTTGGAGTTCCCCATACTTAGAACTAAAATTTTAAAAAAAAAAACATCATTCCCATACGTGTGGGGTATCTATGGATAGGTCTTCAAAAATGATATTGATGTTTCTAATATCATTTTTTTCTAAACTGAATAGTTTGCGCGAGAGAAACTTCCAAAGTGGTAAAATGTGTGTCCTCCCCCCTGTAACTTCTAAAATAAGAGAATGATAAAACTAAAAAAAGTATATGATGTACATTACCATGTAAACTTCCACCGAAAATTGGTTTGAACGAGATCTAGCTTTTTTTTTTAGGTGTAGGTAGTGCAGTATTCGGGCATTTAGTCTCATAGTGCGAGCTACGCAACTCACGAAGCATGTAAGCGACGTTACTGCCTGTGTGTCTTCGGCCTAACTAACAGGTTATGTTACAAGTCTATCTCTTGCACCGTAATGACACATTACCCTCGTTTAACTAGCTCGGGTTGACAGGCGACAGGAGATGTGTATGTTTACCATTAGAGATCCGTATAACAGTTTATAAGAGTAGAAAAAATGAGGTAAATTTTTAGAATAAGATTGTACATATATTCGAATCACAACTGTCATTTAGTGACAGTTATATGAAGTGGCTAAAACACGGCAAATTGATTTAGGGTGTCAATTTGCTAAACAATAAATTTCTTTCTCAGCAGTAGCGCTTGCGATCACTATACTCCATAGGTTTAGGTAGTTAAAAAAAGGTAAACAAATCGTAAAAAGGGTTTTTATAGATGACACTTTCTTGTTTATAAAACCAAATTAATTTTATTTTAGTGTTTTACTAGTTTCCTCTTTTATAAATGTATGTTAAACTTTATCGTTTATTCTTAAACGTCACCGAAATATAACGTTGCTAAATTGAAGAGTACAACTGTGACGTAGCATGACAACTGAAGTGACAGGTATTACGTTTAGTCGGTTACTTGACAGCTGTCTCGTCACGTGGTTTTTTTTTGTTTACCTTTATTTAACTACCTAAACCTATGGAGTATAGATCAACCAGGCAGTCTTCGAGTAATCTGACGTGTTTATCCAATGTTGACATAATAAACAACACTATTCTAACCTAGATATAAAATTGCCTACTTAACCTTGTGCGTACTGTAGCATGTAAACTCGTACTAATATTTCACTTAGCCCTCGTGCTCACGGGCGATTTTTTTTACACGACTGTCCAAAAATATGTGAGTTTCATTATTCCGCCACAACTTTTGAATGCCTGAATAGATTTGAATGTATGGTCCTTAACAGTATTCCGAGTTACACAGGCTGTATTATTTTGAAAAAAAAAAAAACAAATCAGTTTGGCCACAGTATGGTTCCATTTTCAAATATTTAAAAAAAAACTTGAATTATTACCATATGGGTATCATGACATGGTTTTAAAATAAAACTTATTTGCCGACTACTTAGCGCCGAAAGTTAAAAATCAAACAGTGTATTTATTTGACGCGCTGGGATGCACTCTGTTGGTTTCTAAATGCGCGGCTCAACACCGAGATTTGAAAATCCAGTGCACGATAAAATACCGTCGCGTTAAAAAATCGCCCGTGCGTACCTGGGCTTATACATTATTATTAGATTGACAACTTTATTATTATTATTAATCCGTAATAGTCACGTAACTGTACGATATAATAATACGTCTGTTTGTAGGTATTTCAAGGTTCTAACACCTACTTACATGTCAATGTAATGACTGTTGCGTTACTGTTAATGTTATTATTATTGTTTTGAGAGCGTGTTTATTGTGATTGTTAGACTTTTGCATTTGTTAAATGTTTAATATTTTATAGGCTTTTAAATAAAAACCTTGTAGGTACCTACCAATAGAGATTTTTAAACATAATCTTTTTTTATGGAGATCTAATAAATCAGTCTTATTCGCCCCAATCTAGACTTTTGCAGAATAGTGGCATTTTTATTATTATTTAAAAATAATAGCGAGCCATTGACATGCGGCATGGTTCGAATTTTGGTCTGTGTAAAGCCGTGACTCCTGCGCGTGTTTTTTTAAAAACATTACACAAAAACATTGAAACAAATAGGCGTGGCCATACACATTTTTGTATGCAAACACGATGTTGTTATTTTCCGAGCTGCATGAAAAACATTCCCAGCGCGGGTGAAGGGTTTGTTTCATTTTCAACCGCTGCGCACATCGCGGACATCGGTCACTGTCTATCTTTTAACACAGGTTTTGAGGTTATATTGTCTTGTGAATAGTTGTGAACAAGTTGTGATAAATTGACGATGGATTGGAATACAGATACTTTTTAAGTACGTCTTCCTCGTCGGAACTTATTAATCTAAAAATATTTTAATACACAGGAGACAACTTGTGTATGAAAACAAATGTTTATGTGTGAGGTTTTTTGTGTAATGTTTCGAAAAAACACGAGCAGGAGACACGGCTTAAAGAACACAAGATTGCGTGTGAAGACAAAAATCACGGATGTTCCCCGGAAAGCTGCTAATCATAAATGAGATTAGGCCGGACATAAAATCTGTCGCATGTCAGATGAGATGTGGTCATTTGAAATGCGACATATTTTAAGCCGGGCCAAATCGATTTGGTCTCATTAAAAAGGCGACATCGCGGCAGACGAAAACGAAGATGGTGGGCCAAAGTTGAGTCCTACCAAAAGGAATGGCCCGCAATGGCAGAGGTCAAAAAATGTGTGTAGAAAATGTAAAGGGAGGCAGGGGCCCAGTATAGTGAGACATTATGGGCTAAATAAATAATACCTATGAGATAGACAAATAATAATGCGATACTACAAACATCTACCAGACACAAGTCTTAAAGTAAAAAAAAAAAGTGTGGCACTCGGGGACTCCCGCGGTAAAGCTATTGTATAGCATTTGTAACCTCCATACTTCCTATTTGTCAACGCTACACTTGGGATGATGACGTGATGACATAAAACAAAAATCACGTTTCCCATTACATGGTAGGCGGAGTGGGCGGTGTTAGGTTTTATTTTCATTACGTTTCGGAATTTCTTGATTCGGTCACCGCGCTCAAAGCCCGCGATAAAAGCTATGCAATAGCTTAAAACCAATTATAATTTTAATTAAAAATTAATATTGCAAAAAAAAAAAATGTTAATCAAAACAATTATGGTGATTATTTTTTGTTTCTAAATCCACACCCGTGCGCAATTACTATGGCATAGTTGTATTTTAATTAACAAACGGTCAAGGGTATTAGACATGTGCAAATACTTAAGTTTTTCCTACTAAAGTAATAATTGTAACCCTTCGATAATAATTACACACTTTACATTGTTAATTTTATGATCAATGATAATATCATGAAATTGCACATAAAAATGCGTTTTTTAAATGTTAAACTAATGCGAAACTGAATTTATTTTTAAAGGAATCATGAGCTACTTTTTACGCTCGCGTCTGTCTGTGTGACCACTTAGAATCTAAGGGGTAATGGGGATGCGAAGAAAACCTACAGGGAGATTGTGGCCCCCCGCAATAGGGCAACCGAAGGAACACGGGTGGGTTTTAGTCAGTAAGAGTCTGACACGCTTTCTCGCTCCGCCCAGTGAGAAGTTATTTGATAATTTCCCACCCAAAAAAAAAGGGGTAACACAGACGGACCACAGAAGATCTAATTCTTAGATCTTCTAAACTACACAATTAATTATTTAGATGCGGATTTCACCATAATTTAGAAAATTTATTCCGGAAGTAAACTTAGAAAGAATTATATTAAAAGAAAACTTAGATATAGTACAGAAATCTCGATGTTTTGACACGTCACCACATCAGTAGATTGCACCCGTGTGAACCTTGAGAAAATCGCTAGTAACTTAATAAAACTCGTAGGTTGAAAACAGAACCCTTTTTAGAAAAACCATGACAGTTTCCTGGAAATTAATAAAAGGGATAATAAAAATTTATTTTAAAAAGCACATAATTGACATGATCAATCACTCCGCCGAAGCAATAAATTACAAAGTATTGCTCAGTGAAAATTACCTGCAGAAAGGCAATAAAACATACTTTCTTGGAATTACTTTATATTAGATATCGTTACAATTGAGAACGGCCTTTTCTAACGATAGGGACTAAAAAAATACTATAAAATAATATAAAACAATAAAAACACAGTGGCACTCCAGGAGTGCCAACAGAAGTGAAAAATTGAAAAAATAGGCACCGCAGTAATCAACGCGTTGATGTCTTTTACTCCACGGTGTCGGTAACAGGTCGCGAAATTAATGATTTAGTTCCAGCTCAAAAATGCCCGATGCGCCTAAATAAGTTTTCACTTCAAAAATACTCTTGGAAGATGAGGCAGTCACGTATGTCACTTAAAAACTACATCACACATATGATTTTCATAACAAAAAATATTGTATACTAGCTGACCCTGCAAACGTTGTTTTGCCATATAAATGTTTGGGTGGACCATCTTTATCACTTACTACCCTACGTACCTTACGTATCACTTACTACCCTACCTACCCTACGTACCCTACCTACCCTACGTACCCTACCTACCATACGTACCCTACCTACCATACGTACCCTACCTACCCTACCCACACTACCTACCCTACGTACCCTACGTACCCTACCTACCCTACGTACCCTACCTACCCTATCTTTCAAGTTGGATCAAACTGCACACGGTGTGCAAATTTGATTAAAATCGGTTAAGTAGTTTAGGAGTCCATCGCGAACAAACAACGTGACACGTAATTTATATATATTAAGATTTATTTTTTAATATTAATAGGGGCAACTTCAAAACAGCATCCGATTTTAAAAATAGTGTTCCGTCGGTGTCGGCATCAGGGTCCAAGTTAGCGGTGGCAGCTGGAGGCCTACCAGAGACAGGAACCTCCTAACGAGAGCCTCGACGCAACCAAAAAATGTTAGGGTACTTAACCCTTCATAGACACATTACGCAAATGTGCAACTTCTAGTAGTAAAATAATGCTAAAATTCAAATAAATATATAGAGGAGAAAAACATTCCAAAAATATATTTCTGAAAAATCTATTTACAAAAAAAAAAAACAACCGACCTCCAAAAAAAACACTACAAGGTGAAAAATAACTTTAATTTCGGAAGTCGGTGTCTTGGGTTTTGTATTTTTGTTTTTTGCCAAAGAGAAAAGTTTTTATTTTTCAAGTTTTAGTTGTGGTGCCTACCCCACACACATTCGAATACCACTATCTGCTACCAATGACAGAAACTTAACATATCATCTACATACTAAGTGGGAAAAAAATACGTATTTTGTAGCTAACTCAAAAACTATCCAAGCAAAGTTAATAAAATTTATATGGGACCAATTCGAGAGCACACCCTTTCAAACAAAAAAAGAATTTTCAAAATCGGTCCACAATTGACGGAGAAATCAGTGGACATACATAAAAAAAAAACAAACATACGCGACGAACATATAACCTCCTCCTTTTTGGAAGTCGGTTAAAAACCAATCTGATAACAATATCAAACGCATCTTCTATTCAAGCCCAACAATTATTCGGATGTCCATTTAATTACAATACATGTAATACGAAACACATTATTAGTATTATGATATTCTAATGGTTTTGACCTTTGATATTACCGATCCCGACATTTAGTTGGGTCTCAAAAGTCACGCTGTCAAGGCCGTTTTGATGCGCACTGGCGCACGCGACGAGTACAGTCAACAACAAGTATTTCTCAACAATTTAACTTTGAAAGCGCCTTAATTTCGAAGCGGCAAGCGGTTTTCGTGGATCAAGTGTTACGTATTACTTGCGGTTGACCGTACTTACATAGCTAGATGAAGGTGCCACATTTTTGAATCTCTTGATTAGTGGTAACTGGCAGCCTTGCATGAAAGGTTACAAAAATTAGTGGTTTGTATATTGGAATTTAATTTACGTGTGAGAAATTTTTAATAACTTCATTTCGAATGGTGAAGATGTTTTGATAACATCGTTGTGTAAAAACCTTTTCAAACTAAAAATAGTGACAAAAAGAAGAAAAAAGAAGAAAGATTTCCGATACATCAAATTCTCTACATTCATTTCGAGAACTATTCATCTCTCAACAAAACTATATCTATCTCCGTCTTACAATATATTTACCTGAGCATCACTTTTTGTAGTGATTATACATTTGGGTACCGTTTCTAATTCTGGGGCTCTGAGATAGATATTCAAAACCAGTAATAGTCATCCATTGATCGATTACTAACAACTTTGACAGCTTTCTTGTGCGTTCAAAAAGCAATGGATGGATTCCTAACGGTTTGATCGTAAGCACCTTATTGAGTATGAGTAAGAACTCGTAATGGATATCATTAGTTTTGGACATGTTCATCGTTGTTTGAACATGTTACAAGATATAGTTTAAAAGCGCACTTTAAGGGATTTTCAAATGGCTAGGAATGTTCTTTTGTTATTAATTGCTGTCTGCACAGTTTTTACAACGTCAACGTTTATTTAAAGAAACTCGTTGAATAGATGTTTCTCTTAGGGCTGATTTTATCAAAGTCAGATATCTCTTATCCGTGGAATAAAATTGTCGTCTGAAAGTATTTGTATGGAAAAACGGTCAAAAATTCAAAATTTAATCGCAGGATAAGACTTATCATCATCTGCCTAGTCTTTTCCCAACTATGTTGGGGTCGACTTCCAGTCTAACCGGATGCAGCTGAATACCAGTATTTTACATGGAGCGATTGCCTATCTGACCTCCATAACCTAGTTACTAGGTAACACGATACCCCTTGGTAAGACTGGTTGTCAGACTTTTTTGGGCTTCTAACTACCCGTAACGACTGTCAAAGATCTACAAATGACAGCCGGGACCAACGGCTTAACGTGCTTTTCGAGGCACGGAGGGGTCTTGGTATGTAAAGATGGTCACCCATCCACAGACCAACCGCGGCAAGCGTAGCTTAAGCCCCACTAGCAGGATAAGACTTGTACTAGGTATAAAAGATTAGACAAATTCGCTCTTAGACGATTATCATTTTAAAGTTAAGTTTTGTTTAAAATTTTTTGTTTGGTTAAGAACTGTGTGTAAGTTAAATTTCAAATTTGAAATTAGAATTTGAAATAATAAGTATAAGTGTTGATTATCTAGTTTTATCCAAAAATTACATACTTTTTTCATATCCATCAGCATTATGTATAAAGTGTTGTCTTGTAATTACGATGACGATTTCAGAGGACCACAGATTAAAATTGCCGTGTACAAGTAAACGAAGTCTAAGTATTATTCAAGAATGTTCTTAAGGCCAACTCCTATTCATCTTAACCTGACCTAGGATTCTAAAATTCTACCTCACCTGACTTATGCTACTAATTACTCGTATAACTCAAACAATTAAAAAATTCTCAGTATGATCATGTTTACCTTCAAACCTGTCAGACTTTCGAACCGATCTGAATTTCCATTAAAGATATAACTAACGTGACTGGTTACCATATTAAGTGTTGTACAAGTTTCCATCTTGATTTATATGCTTGTGTTTTCTATATGTACTTCGATCGATCGATGCGTTCATCGCTCGATATCACGTAAAGGAAAATAAGTTGCCATGTTTTACGGGCTGAGAAATAGACTGTTTTTTGTTGAACATTTTGTATAGTCATGTGGTTGAGTAGTCAGAGAACAGTTGTAGCTAAGTGGAAACGGCTGCGACTTACGAAATTTTAAACATTGGTTCGAACTCAGGAACTTTAATTTGTGTAAACTCTCAAAACGGTGCAAGGAAACATCGTGAGCAAACCGGCATGTCCTAGAATTAAAAATTCGAAGACATGTGACATCCCCTAACCCGCACCGCACCCGCGTGGTGGATTACGGCCTACTTCCTCTCATACAGAGAAGGCCTGTGTCCCAGCAGTGGGAACATTACAGGTTGACGATGTAAGTAATTGAGTTGTTTTTAAATGTTCTGCACGTGTTGTAAGACCACTTCTAAGTTTACTCTACGAAGTCAAAGATAAGTGACATTTCTTTACTTCATATTTGACAATGCGTCGAAGAAAATTTTCTACAATCAGTAAGACCAATTCCCGTAAATTAATACCTTCTGAATCTAGTCTTGATCTCATCTCAGCGACAGTTAGGCCCGTATTACAGAACGTCACTCAATACTCAAGCATTACTTAAAACTAGATTCAAGCCATTTGATAGGTTGAAACTAGTTTTAAGTAATGCTTGAGTATTGAGTGACGTTCTGTAATACGGGCCTTATGCCCGTTTTCACCTTCACTAAGTGACACTTAAGTGAATCCCTAAATAAAATTGTACCGTTAGATTTTCAACTCTTAATGCTGAGCCTAGCGTTGAAAATCCAACAGTGTACTGTTATTTAGGGATTCATTTAAGTGTCACTTAGTGAAGGTGAAAACGGGCATTAGTGTCACAATTTAGTAGTATTGTTACCATATTGAGACGACAATTTGAATGCGAACGTTCTTAAAAAATCGGGAATTCCCCCTGTGTTATGTTGTTTTTCGTTTTTTCCGTTTCTACGGTGGCTAAAACAAGGGTCGATTGTAGATATATCACATCAAGCGGCGCCGTGGCTTAGTTGGTTAAAGCGCCTGTCTAGTAAACAGGAGATCACGAGTTCGAATCTCGTCGGGGCCTATGCAAGTTCGTGCATAACATTTATTTTGTTTCATTGTTATTTTTCTATGACGTTTTAGGAATGTGCCGAAAGATTTCAATAAATAAAAAAAAAATAACGTAGCAAGAAGATTCGCAAAGTATTGTCGTGTTTGAAATTAAAAAGTTCGAGAGCAAGTGAGGAACGTAAGATTTTTCAACATTTTTGAAAGTAAAGTAATGGTATCGGAATTGCAGAGGCCGAATCCCGTTTTTTAAAACAACATTTAGTTTCCCACTGTTCATGTTTTCGTATTACATTGCAAAATATAAAATTAAACCTGTATCTGTAAATATTTAAATTAAAGATAGGCCTATTTTCCTTATAAAATCGGTATACAATTATGTAGCAATTAAAACTTAGTAAACCCGAAAAAGTTGAATGGTACAAGATATTCTGGTTAATAAAAAATAATAGTTATTTAAGCCAGTCACAGTTTTATAAATATTTAAATCCTTTATTGGTTTTTTCCATTCGATCTCTCAACGACCTTTGGATCTCGAGTTTTTTTGCCGTTTTGAAATGTCAATATATTGCGTTGAAGTAGTGGTACGAATGTTGTTTATGTTGTCAATTCTTTTAAAACAATATTAGGATATGTACAGACAGCTAGATTTTTTAAATCAGTTTTCCCAAAAATACTTGTGAATCAATCTACTTAGCCTTTTCCCAACTATGTTGGGGTCGGCTTTCAGTCTAACCGGATGCAGCTGAATACCAATATTTTACATGGAGCGACTGCCTATCTGACCTCCACAACTCAGTAACTAGGTAATACGATACCCCTTGGTAAGACTGATTGTCAGATTTTCGGGCTTCTGACGACCCGTAACGACTGTCAAGGATCCACGAATGACAGTCGGGACCAACGGCTTAACGTGCTTTCCGAGGCACGGAGGAGTCTCGGTATGTAAAGATGGTCACCCATCTACAGACCAACCCCGGCAAGCGTAGCTTAAGCGGATGAATTGACCCGTGCGGCTGTTATTACTTAGCCACGAGCTCCTCTTTTCTCAGAAATACTTGTACTGGATAATTTTCACACAAGCATTAAACTGCTAAGTTTTACTTTTCATTCTTGTCAATAATTTTCATACAAAAAAAAAAGATTTGCACCAAAATGAACATCAATCAATGATGATTGATGTTCATTTTGGTCATAAAATAATAGTTGAGTAGGTAATTGTTACGCCACTAAGCTTTACAAGAAACAGAATTTAGTTTAAGCTTTCGATGCTTGTGATTTTTTTAAATTGAAAACTATAGTATTTTTTTCCTCAAACTCTTGATAGTACGAGAAACCTCTAAAAAGTGTTAACTTTTCCTTAAAATATAAAACAACGTACTAGGTACAAAAAACGCCGAATAGATGAAAAACATGTCAATTAACAGACCAATAAAATCCCAACTCTTAAAAAACTCGACATAGAGCCAGCTAAACCAGTCCACTTCATAACAAGTTGGCACTGCCACGAAAGCGTCCATTGACGGCTCCGAACGTTAACATGCGACTCACGCGCAGGCTTTCATCAACAACACATTCATACACTGACATATTATTTGTGTGCGAGTATGTTTGTGTGTGTGTGGGTGAGAGAGAGGGGGGAGAGTCATGCTGTAAGGTGCCAGACGGAAGCGAAGTGGTTGATACGTTGGTCTAATTGTAGATCGATTTTTTAAATCGATTGGAATTGTAATATGATCGATTTATTGTCAAATGAGAGCAATCTGTCTTGTGGGTTAGCCAATAAAAAAATAAAAATTCGTTGCAAATTACCTTACATTTTAATGTAACTGTCATAATATATACTGGCTTGCAAATCAGCCAGCGATGTTTATTTATAAAATTACTTATATAGAAGTGATACGTATACACATCATTAAAAAAAAATGGTTTCTATCCTTGACCTTATTGGTGATGTTCTTCAGAAAGGTCAGGTGCGTAGTACTCGCAACCAGCGTGCGTGTATGACCAGATGTATGAACATAATCGAGGCAAAAGGAGTATGTAAGGATCGTAGCAGGTGGCGTTCTGTAGTTTCTGCCTACCCCATCGGAAGAAGGCGTGAGTTTATGCAAGTATGTATGTTTCTACCTCATTTCTTGTGATTGTGACCGTAATACATTTAAACTCCATCAAATGAATCTAATAATAGAGAAGCTAAAAAAAAAAAAAAAACATGGGTGGGTCAGCACCTGCACTCTACAAAATTCAACACAACAATGCAGTGTGGACACGCCCATAAGAAATGAACAATGCTTAGAAGTTTTTGAGAATGAATCAGTGGACGAGCTTACAATCCGGGTTCGAATCTAAATGCATTAGTAACGATATTATGAAACTCGAAGTGGTTTGAATTTGAACCCTATATTCAGACTTAAGGAAAAGGCTTTAGCTTTGATTGATAGCTCAAGTCTTTAGTAATTTATTTCTTAGAAATTCAGTGATATCATCGTTCATTCATTCAAGGAATTTCACTTCACCTAAGCCAAATTCGAAAAAAAAAATACGAGTCTTAGTATGAACCAAGTCTAATTTGCCATGTGGTTTCCGTTTTTGCTAGACCCTCTTTCGAGGTGAGGAGATGACTTGGAATCTGAAATTCCAATTCAAAAGTCAAAATTTAAAAGTCATTTATTTTGAACGTCACAATTACATAAGACACAGTCCCCCAAAACGCCCGCCCTTCACCACTTCCTAGTGCTTTAGCTGGGAAGAAGAAGTGGCACAACAAATCTCTAATACCTATACGATGACATTAGAATCAAACAGTAAATAAATGGAATACGGGCCGAAGGGAAATCGTGGCCCCCGGCAACATGGCAACTGAAGGAACACGGGTGGGTTTTAGTCAGTAAGAGTCTGACACGCCCTCCCGCTCCACCCAGAGCGGGAGAAGTTATTTGATAATTTCCCACCCAAAAAAAAAAGTGTGTCCATTTGATGGACACATAATTATACTTATGTTCGAAGATCTGAATATTGCGTCAATCAATCTGCCAAGCGTTTTCCCAACTATATTGGGGTCGGCTTCAAGTCTAACTGGATGCAGCTGAATACCAGTATGTTACATGGAGCGACTGACTATCTGACCTCCACAATCCAGTTACTGGGTAATACGATATCCCTTGATAAGACTGGTTGTCAGACTTTCGGGCTTCTGACGACACGTAACGACTGTCAAAGATCCACGAATGACAGCCGGGACCAACGGCTTAACGTGCTCTCCGAGGTACGGAAGAGTCTCGGTATGTAAAGATGGTCACCCATCCACAGACCAACCCCGGCAAGCGTAGCTTAACCTGATGGATTGATCCGTGCGGCTGTTATTACTTAGCCACAAGCTGCTATTGCGTCAGTTTGAAGTATATAGTGAAGATACTATTCAGTTAAATATGGTATCAAGAAACAAGCAATGAAGTATAGCCAGCTTATTCTGGTGTTATTTACACGTACGTTGCCTACCGTACATACCTTGTATGTGTATTGAAGACGATTGTCGATCTACCTGTGATCTTAATATTTCCGTCGCCGTCGCTACCGTTCATTGAAGCGGAGACAAAAAATGTACCGATATGTGATGGACTGAACAAAAAACACTGGGTATTAAGAACGCGGCGACGCATGTTATCCATACAAACGTAATACCTAAATAATTTGCAATTTGGGCATATTTCCACCATTATTATGTTGTTATTCGGACTTAGACAGTGCTTTATCTAGGTTCCTACATTTTTTTTTCCAAAAAACTTTTCTAGAATGAAGTTTAAACGAATTTAATTTCGCACATTTTTACAGCGTAAATGACATGTTTTCCTATTGTTTTTTCTGTATTATAAACAACAATATTTATAATATTGTTTCTGCAGAAGATTATAAAAACAGGTTAAAAATTATTAAAAAAAAAAATGGAGAAATATTAAGTTTTCATTCATCATTTTTGGTATTACGAAACACATCCAAATTTATCATAAATTTTCGAAAGCTAGTAGTGCTATCGCGTCAAGCAATAATTGTCAATGTGTGCGTGGTAGTATTGCTCACTGTAGGTGCATATCGCTCCGACAGGCACTCACACTAGCTCAACTTGCTTTGAATAGAATTTTGCAAACATCTCGATTTATAGTTGCGAGCCGTATTCGCAGGCGTCTTAAGACGTATACAAAAAGTAGTTTACCATATAAATTCATGAGGACTTCATTTCTATTAGCTGTAGTCTAAAAACATGTTTAAGATCTGTGCCATATGATTCATATCTCGTCTTCATCCTTCTGAAGTCTTGACCTGAACCTTATCCCAATTTACTTTTTGCGCATTTGAACCACCTTACTTGACACTACAAAAAACCGTTGAGAACATCAATTTTAGCCGTTAGACATTTGAATTTAAAACATTAAAAAAGTGTAGACTATAAATAAAATAAGCTCCCTTAACACGTAGTTTTTACTTCCCGACACCGTATGAGTAATAGACCGGAAATACTGGCTACCTGCGCTTGAGCATAACAACTAACCATTTCTTAATGTCAGAAGAAAAAAAAAACGGAAGACGTCGACGTTTATTTCTTAGGAACGCGGTGGATGACAGTTGATAGTCGGGTTTGTGTTGATCATTTTTTTGTTGGTTTTATATTGTAACATAACACTTGTGTATTTCTATATATTGTTCGCTACTGAATTGAAATAGATGACAATGTCTTGAGAGTAGATTCTCAGAAGAGTTGAGGAAATCTGGTCTATTCGAGGTCGAAACAAGTGACTATCTGCAAAATCTTTAAAGTCCTTCTGAGGGCTAAACCTATAGTCATGAAATATAGCCATAATATCAACAAATATGAATGTATAAAAACAAAAAACTTGAAAAATCTTTAGGATCTACAAAAATTTAATAAAGGCTCTCCTCTCCCTACCCATTAGAAAGTTCTACCCAGTAAATGATTATTTCCTAGAACTGGAACTTATTATAAAAAGTGGTAGAAAAATTCCCATAGTCAGAAAAAATCTATAAGGTTACAAACTATTGTTGGGTGGGTAACATTAATAACACCTTTGTGAGTTGCTCAGCTGTAACCAATGGAATTATAATGAAGAACCAATCGACTTTTAATAGCTTTGAAGATGATTTCTATCCCTTTTCTATTCAGGATGGTTATTCATGTTAGTATTTATTTATCAGATTTTTGTTAAACATTTTTTAACATTGGAACATCTGAACATCAAAATTGAGAATTTTAAGTTGAGAACAAACTGTCAAACTCTATTTGAGCATTAGGTAATTAAGGTGATTCAATAGAAATAAAAAAAATTGAAAAACAAATGAAAGAAATTTGGAATTTCGTGTATCACCTAAAGGCGTGTACGCACGAACGAACAAAATATGGTGAACACGAAAATAAAACATGGAACATTTGATTCGTATGTGTGGACGTAAATTAGCAAAGCCAACACGAAAATCATACGAACATAGGTCGCACTCAACCACCGCGCTCTCTTTAGTAACCATGGATTCGAAATTAGATCGCCACGAACATTTTTGACGAACACTGTGTTTTATTTTAGTTAGTGGTAAGCACATGCGAGCAAAGTGTTAGATGTTCGTGTTCACCATGTTCTTGTTCGTTCGTGCGTACACGCTTTTATGTAATGAAATCAATTAATAACTTCTCAACTTTAAATTCTTAATACAGAAACCGGGTGCTGTGTTTTTTTAAATTAATTTAGAATGTAGGTAATAAAAATGTGAGCAAAATAAAATGACTGCAAAATCCAATTATTCCTATGAATTAGAGCGAGGTCGGTAGAAAGAATAAGAGTAATGAAAACATTTTTAATTGTGTTTACTTAGGTACTGAAGTCTAAGTAGTTACATTGTAAGTTATAAAAGCTATAACATAAAAATATTATGCTCACAAATTGGAGCACGTAGACTAAAATGTCTTGAAATTTCGTTTCGATCAACTGTTGTTCAAACAAAAATATTGGTCATATCTTTCCATAGTCTGATGAATAATGATGGTAATGTTGAAATGATTGATCTTATTTACAACTGGTGAATAATGTAATCCCCAATATGTTATTTTTCATTGTTCTCCAGTACTGAGACGAACTATTACAAGATTCACTCACCGTGTTAATAACTTTTCTATTGAAGTATAAATCGCTACTTGCACAGGCTGTATCATTTACAAGACTGCATAACTTACTTCCCAACGAAAAACAAAATCTAACCGTTTCTAAACACACGAATCAAATTCAATTAATCTAAATGTCAAGTGACCTACATGTTATTAAGTTATCCATTGCGTGTTATACCCAAATGATTCGATACGTCTCGCGTAACACCTGTCGGGGACTTTCACCTCAAAAATCAAGTTTGGATACAAGACGAAACAAGAAATCTGTTATACAACTCACTTGGGCGTAAAGAAGCTGATTATTAATCACAACATTCTTTTGAAGTTAGTGTTATTTCGTTAAATTGGGAGGTAAAACTAAAATAATTAAAAGCGCCATCGCCGTCACAAGAAGTGTCAAAGTACAAGTTGAAACTGTGTTTTGAAATATCTATTACCCTTAATTTTTGCTTTTGATTCAATTGACCAAGCATTTTGAATTTTGATCATGGAACATTCTAGAAATGAAAAATATAAGACACTAACGTCATATTTATGAATTGTTGCTCGTAATTCTATGTTCACAACATTATGTTATCGACATTTAACGATGTTTTGTAAACGTTTTAACTGGTGCTATTTAAATTTAAAATATTTTTTGGAACGAAACTAAAACTGATTTAGATTGGTCTACTTTATTTTATGAATGTTAACATTGTTGACATAGGTCTAATGTAGCCAATAAAAAATTAATTGTGGAAGAAAATGTTGACTTCCTTGTGATTCTAAATACCTATATAAGAAAACTCCGTGACGTAATAACCAGAAAAGCTATTGCACAAATCACAAAAGGGCAAAATCTACATTAGAAGATCTAGATACAAGAACTGTCCAACCAATAATAAGTCCGTCAGTTTGTCTGATCACCCGTCACTGCAACTCACGAATAAGCAAGGCCACTCATAATCGTGATTGGTTACTTCAAAATATTTTGAATGCAAAAAGTAATGTTACAAGCATAAGGCACTGGCACAGCAATCAAATATTGAAGCAAATGCAAATTGGACGAGATATTACAAAATAAATAAATGAGAATCGATAAAAACAATAATGACTAATGAAATGTGTTGAGAAATTTTTGTGTAAGTTGCAATTTTAATGACTGCTAGTTTCTTAATGAGTTTGGTGAAAATGCAATCACCAATCAGACTGAGCTTGTAGATAGTTTTAAAGTTTACAAGAGAATTCATATCCAAAACTCTCATTTTAAACATTTAAAAAGAAGAGCTAATACAAATACCCAACCTTAATAAATCTTAGTTATTGACAACATAATGAAGACACCAAAAAATAAACTTCATATTCTTTAATAATTATTTCCTTAAATCATTATGAAACCACTTGAGTCACTCATATTTCATCAGAATTGCCGCCAAAATTTTCACAAGTAATTCGCAAGAAATCCAATAAAGAAGAAAGCTGACAGCACCATATTCAACATTAAATAACCATTGAGTGAATGGATCTGATAATCATTTGGTCAGCGAGGTCATTCACTCGGTTTCTGTTAACTTGAAACATGTGTTGTTGGATTATGAGAATTGGAATAGTTTGCGAATTTTTTGATGACTCTGACCCTTATGTTGACCTTTGGTGTAAGAAAGGGTCTCAAGAGATGAGTGCTGTAGGGCTTGAACTAAAACAACCAATACATTTCGGATGAAACACTAGAATTCTGTGATCAAAGACGGGCAGGCAACCTCCTAGCCTGATAATTTTTAAGACTATTTTATTAACATTTTCAAATGGATACACATAATTGAATTTTGTATATACATAGTTACCTATATGCAGTAAAGTTACCTTTGAAACATAATTTTAGCAGTGTATACGGAAGTCCCAAGTTTCGCTATAGATGCACATATACGGGCTTCAAAATTATGTTTGTAGGCCGATATGTAAATACAAAATATGTATTCAAACAGGCAGCATTGCAAGCAATCATATATTTTATTAAAATGTAACCTTACACCAACAAAATTAATGAATGATGAATCGACATCAAATGTTGCCGATTCAGTTTATATGCAAGTAAGTTTTGTAATTGTATGAGATTTCGGCGAAATTCTTGAGTCACTTTTACTAGTTTGTAAATTGAGATATTGCTTTCTATTGATTTGAATCTAAACATGTATTAATTTCCGTTTTGGCTTCAGGAGGAAACTAAAGTGGATCAAATGTACTATAATTTGGTGGAGACTGATGAGTCATAGAAGGATAGTTATTTGGTTCGCAAGATATAACATACTCATGTTGTGAACCAATTTTATCTTATTTATTGAAATCTAGAAGTAAATTTTTAGAAAGGAGTCTATTCCATATCTTCCAAGTAAACATGGATTTTATAGCTTTCGTTCAGGTATTGACTATCCTGTGTTTCTACGAGTAGCTATATATACAATATTAATTCTCAAAGAGTCTAACTTTATAATCATGAAAATAAATACCATTCTATAAATAGTTTTGAATGGTCATCAATTTAGTATCGATTACGAAAATAACTCTTGATTATCGACAATCGAATGTACCCAAACACGGACTCGCTTAATACTTGCCACGGTAATTATTTCCTTCCTTAACCAAAATGCCAGTTCACTAACCTTGGACATGGTCAACTTCGCTAAAATTGTGACCAATTTTCGCCATAATTCCTTGGCAAAAACTCTTCCGTAGCTAATAAGGAAATTATGGTGACAAAAACTGTGTTTAGTACACTAGGCACGAAAAACAAATGGGACTGTCTCTGACAACCACTTTCACTAAAGAATGAATAATAAAAATATTTCGTTCACCGATGCGTAACGCTTGCCTGGTGGTCGGACAACTGACCAATAAAAATGTAAATTAGCGGAAGTTTTTTGTAGTAAAATTGACAAGAAATTCTTGGTCAGTCAGCTGTTTGTTGCTCTGCTTGTGGTTTGGTAGCTAGGTTGTTGGCAAGGACGGTTAAAAGCGGTATTGTGTCAACTTCTAAATGTACATTTAATTCCTTGATTGTTTCATCTAATACATTTTGGATATCTTGAGTTTCAAGTTTTATTGCATTTGTACGTTGACTCATGTTTTGTTTTATCTGTCTCTTAATTTCTACTTTGACTTCGCCTAGAATTCTTTCTGTTTTGAAAATTATTTGGATTTTGTTCTAATTTTACGGAATTTGTCTACAATTCTAGATTCCGGTATCTACATAGATAAACGTGATTAGCCGCATTTAGATTGGTGTTGTATGCTTTTAACATTTAAGTTTCTCCTCGTTCCGATTGACTTTCTATCTAAAAGTAATTGATATTTTGTGAATCTAGTGAATAATTATTACTATTCTGAAGGCCGTACTAATTGTATTTTTTGTATTCATTCGGTATTCTAAATTTTGTTTTCTTTAAAGATTCACACCTCTTTTTCTTATTATCTATATATATAAAATTCTCGTGTCACAGTGTTAGTTGCCATACTCCTCCGAAACGGCTTGATCGATTTTTATGAAATTTTATATGTATATTTGGTAAGTCTGAGAATCGGTCGTAATCTATTTTTCATACTCCTAAGTGATAAGGGTGATCCACCCCAAACATTTATATGGCAAAACAACGCTTGCCGGGTCAGCTAGTTTTAGTATATAAGTTTGCAAGATTTGTCATTCTTTTCTGTACTTCTATGACAAACTTAGCCATTCAACTCTACAAACATTGTACTGCATTTAGATCAATCTAACCTCCTGAATATAATGTCGGCAGACATAAATTGTATATCACAGACAATCCGCTAGTCACGATAGATCGTTAAACGGCATTGAACTTTCAATGTGTCGAAAAAATCCGACTCCATATTCATTGCTTATATCTGAACTCTCTTTTTTATTTTAAATTATTATAGCCCGTTTCTGTTAGTCATTTTGATAATCTTTATCTTCAAAATTTCAAATTCATTTGTGAAATGATTACTAGATTCATTTTCATTATTGTCGAGGTAAAACTTTTGCTTATCTATTGATTTTACCATTTTATTTTCGTTTCTATTTTATTCGAAAGACGTCAGCTGCTGGACATAGACTTTCCTCAAGTATTACAACAGTTGCGTTGCCCACATCCAGCCGATTCCCGCGACCTTCAATATGAAGTCAGTCCACCTTCTGGAAGATTTACTGCTTCTTTCTATCTCTACTAATCTACATACTTCTCATTGGTGTCCGTCTAATCTAATACTATCTTGATTTGCTTTGATTTATCTGTATTTGACACATTACACGCCTAACCTTGGCTGAATATATCATTTAGTGAGTGGTCATTGTTAATAATGGTTAAGTAAAGAAATTGATGACTTAGCATTTCTCTTGCATGTTTTGAAGATGTGGTGCCGTATCGTTTTTATGCCGGTAACTGTATTATGACCGGGTTTCGAGTTCAAGTTTTGGAAACACGATTCGTTTGGTGCATATTAGTAAGTCAGTGAGCTTATTATGATTAGATTTCTCTAAGCTTATTATTAAATACAGAAATTCCTATAACATGCATAATAATGTAATGTAATGCATATTTTTATAAAGAATCTCAAGAAATGCACGTACAAAATTTTTATATCATCATCATCAGGCTATAATAAATTATTTAATAAATAATTTATTAAATTCAAATTTATTAAATTATTATTATTATTCTAATTTATTTAATTCAATAAAATTAATTTGTAATCCAATAAACTAACCAAAACCCTGACAATGTATTTGTACGCCGGAAACGGCAGAATATTATGAACTATAAAAACCATGTAACATCTCTGTAACAATATTCTCACAAATAAATGGACTATTACTATTACTATTACTATTACTATATAAATGTTCCCACTGCTGGGACACAGGCCTCCTCTCTGTGAGAGGGAGTGGGCTGTAATCCACCACGCAGGCCCAGTGCGGTTTGGTAGATGTCACATGTCTTCGAATTTTCGGTTCTAGGATATGCCGGTTTCCTCACGATGTTTTCCTTCACCGTTTTGAGAGCAGTGGTGATGAAATAATTTATACAAAGTAAAGCGTCAGTCTGGGTTCGAACCTACAACCTACAACTCGTAAGTCGCGGCCATTACCACTAGGCCACCACTGCTCTTTATATAATTGATGTATATTGTAAATATTTGCAATTCATATTCATCATTTGTTTCTTCCCCGCATTTCAAAGTCAAAATAATGAAATTATTCTCATAATTCCGAGTTCCATACAGAAAATAACAAATGACGATCGTTCTTCATAACAAATACCAGTAGCATTTAATTCCTACATTCCCTTTCTTTTCCATCCCAACCTATAATTCAACTTTCAACCACCGGATCCCACACAAACAATAAGTTTAGCGCCATTGTTATAGCCCATAGGCTACTGGCCATGAGACGGCTGCCGGTCGTTCAACCTGCAGGACTTGAAGTCCTGCCACCGAATCAGTACCGGTTTCGACATCAATAAGTAATTACGGGAAGATGGAGGAAAAATAACTGGATTTTGGACGTACGTGCGGGAGTATTATTAATGCTTTTATTTAGTGGGTAATCAGAACGATTATGGTTAAGATTATCATTCTTTTTGTGATAATGACCAGGCCGTGCTGATTGTGGAAAAAGCAAAAGTGAACGAAAATACTTACTTATGTTTTGTTGAGGTAATAAATTTTACTTAGAAATTTCGTCTTCATTTTCTCTAAAAACATCCAAGCATAAAATACGTGTCCACTTCCTGTGAAAAAATTATCTCATATCTCTCTAAAATATTCTCAAAACTATTAGATAAGTTTCAATAAAACTGGGTTAAATAATCGCTCAAGCAAATGGCTCCATTTCAAAATAAATTATTACGCGCAACCATAATGCGTAAACGGTGGTTAGTCCGTCAGTTAGCATTACATAACAGAATAATTGCAATTTTCTAACACTGAAATGTTAATAATTTCGTGAGATAATCTAGGCTTTCGATGAATTTATGATTAACGGATTGTTTTGCTTGTAGTAAATTAATGTGTTATTTCAATAATGTCTGGTTTGAGTATTATATTATATGTGACTAATGTGTGTTTTTATTCTGCCTTAATACTCCCGTTATTACGATCCTTAGATTAACAGTTTCTTTTTTAAATAATACACAATGAAAGGTAAAGATTTCTTTTTTATGTAATATGAAATACGTTGAATATATAACATTATAGAAATTCCTGAATGGTAGGTCAAGTTCGTTCACATAGTATAATATTAACAAACGACTCCCACGCTAAAAGAAATTTAGATAAAATGGCGAGAAAGGACATAAAAACATTCTTAGAAGCAATAAACCCAGAAACGAAACAAACAATTCATGTGTTTATAGCTCCAATAACAGGTGTGGCATTTTCTCATCCTACCATTGCTCAACAAGCTACAAACTTTGGAAAACACGACAATAGCAAGGGTGTGGCCGAAATCGAAAAAATTTGAACAATCGCACAACCTAGTCAACTGTAAAAAGTCAGTGAAATTCCGTATACACCACGCCATTGTTATTTTAAACGTTTTCCGTATTTCATAACGGGTCCGATTAGAATAAAATGCATGCAAATTAAATATTAAAAGGAAAAAGGCCAGAGATCAGTTATGGTCAAGACGTAATAGTATTGCAAACATGAATTGAATTGGTTTATCGGATCTAATGCGAGGTTATTTTGCAACTGCCGCATTGTTTGATGATTTCAATTAAATTAGGTATAGTAAAGTGAAAGAGTAGTGTGAAACTTGATTATTGAATAGATAATTCATATGATTAAGTCACTTTAACATGCTTTGTGTAGTTTTTTAAGAGTAACTATTTAGAAGCCATTGGCAAAATACTCTAAGAAGAGACTTCACTCATATTTAATGTACAGTATAGTGAATCAATAACACTGAATGTTGTCTGGAATCCTAGACATTATCTCAAACCCAGCATAATACATTATTCAGCAAGAACCAGCCTAGAAACCTTCGCAAGTCCAACAAAAGACAGTGAATGAATAGCTGCACAAAGGCAGGTGATGGCGATTATACCTCAAGGCGACGTTTGCAATCAAGAACAATTTATTAAAGGTATCGGACGATCTTACTCTTGAGCTCCTGACTCCGTATAAGGCTTCGTTAGGAATCCGAAAATAAAAGCAAAGCTTAAAAGATTCGCCTCACCGCTCTTCGAGGCGGTCGTTCCAGGAACCGAGAATGAAACTGGAAGACTGGACATGGCAGAAGATGATAAATTACATTGTTGGGAAAATATTAATGAAAAAAGATACTTTTAAACAGGCAAGGAGGCCAAAATGTGGTTGGATACTATTGTTTCAAAATCGTTTAGTATTTTATATACTAGCTGTACCCCGCGGTTTCACCAACATAGGTCTCGATCCCGTGGGATTGTCGGGATGAAAAGTATCCTATGTCCTAACCCAGGTAATGGTCTACCCATGTGTCAAATTTGATCTAAATCCGTTGCAACTGTTTTAGCGTGAAAGCATAAGAAACAAGCATACAAAAAATCAAATCTTTTCTCTTTATAATATAAGTTTAGATGATAATATAATAATAATAAATAATGGTTTTATAAAAGTATTTAAAAATGTAAATTATATGTTTGTAAATTTTATAAAGGAAATAATAATTATCAGCAAATTTCTTTTAATGAGTGTTACTAGCTTGCGTTAGATTCATATTATTAACCTATTGAACAATATTAGATAATATTCTATTCTATTCTGAACTATATTCAAACAAAAGCCTTAACTAGAGCATCCATTTCATTTGCATAATACTCTTCATCTAATTCATTTCACACAACATCTACTTCATTGTAATTTACTATGTCGATGTCAACGCGCATATCATTTTTCAATTCACTAACAGTCTTGCAATTACGTTCAATTCTGTCTTGCTTGACTGATTTAAATACTAGTTATGATGCAATAAGTCTTCCAAGTTCCTCTTCCGCATCTATAAAAGGTACCCTTTGCATATTAAGTGATTACCGGCCAATGAGCTCTGTTCTATGAGGATGAAAGAAAGGTATAAAAACTTATGTATGAGCATTGGATGGAAATGTAACTTCCTCTTTTGTCGTAGGCTGCTGAGAAAGATTTCTCTCTTTAAAGATTTTAGACAATAGTATGATAACCTTCCTGCCTCCTCTAGACAACGTCACGTCCGCTTAAACCATTTCTTGTCATTATCTGTTGCAAATCTTGAAATATATTTCTGTTTTTGACATATACCAGTTTGTGACCAGAGCTTCAGAATCCTGTCAGGGTTATACATTCAAACCATTAGTTAGGGATCCAATTATCACATTGGCATCTTCAGGCACAGCATGTTTATGCTTCGATGGCGACTTGAAGTTATTGCTTTTCGGAACCAGTTTGTGGTCGCGCGCACGTTTGGCACTAAAGGGATCGCAAGAGGACAATATCAAGGACAAAGGCTGAAACCGAGGACTTGTTTGAATTTTCTGTGTTATTCTGTGAAAACTATGTTTTAATAAGATTTTTTGAGAATTCTTTACTTTGTTTTTTTTTCATCTTTTTTAACAATCGAAGAAATATAAATTTCAACGTCAAAACACGCCTTGTTTTCAAGAAAAACATGAGTCGCATATGAAACACGATGATCGAATCCTGACCTTTAGATTCTGGTTGAAGTAGTTTATTTTACAACTTTGACCTCTTGCCACCCGACCAACTCCGTGATTTCCAATGCAAATTCTACGTGGCACACTCATCTTCTAGTTTATCCTGATTACTGTTATTCAGAAGCACCATATCTCCGTCAGTATCTGGAAATGTGAATTCAATCGTGTCAACATCAGATGGACAATTCCTGTATCTTTAAGAACGTTCCTATTGTAATCTCAGTCTCAATATGTCACAAATACTATCAATTTATCTATATTTTTGACAAGTTTTTGACATTGATTGTCGCTGAAACGAAATTGCGACTCGAATTTGAACCTTTTTAAGTACGAGAATTGGTTTTCAGTTATCAAATCGATTGTCAAAACGTCTGTCATTTGTTTAGCTGTCTCATCTTCTGCAATAAAAGTTCTATTTACGTTGTATAGTATTTAAATAAGTTTCTATACAACAAAGTACTATAGTTATTAATGTCTGTCACTGCGGCTAAACGTGTTGATGAACTCAGCCTTTGTTTGTGCGCACACGCAGCGCTGTATCCGCGATCGTTTTATTTATTTTAAAGCTTTGAATGTTAATCAGATTCTGATGTGGTTTGCTTTTGTCAATTACAGTAATGCAAACGTAATGAGTTCTGATTATGAGACTCGGTAATTATGTTTTGTAAATTTCATTGAATTTTGCGATTTCCAAGAGAAGTTTTGTAACTGGATACCACTGCATAAGGCCGCGCGCACTTTATTTCGTACCTAAACGTATGATCGTGGTCGTACGAATTGAGTGCGCATACTGAATACGTTTTTCTCCGTCAAATAGGTAGTGTTCTGGTGATATCTCATTGAACGCACGAAAAATCCCAACACGTTCTGATTGTTTTTGAACGTCGGAATTATAAGTACGACTAACTGCGCGCTCCCTTAGTACTTGGAAGGTCGGGATCGTTCGTGCATGTTCGTATGTGTTCGTACGAAAAGCGTCCAAAGTGCGCACGGCCTTAGGCTGACTAAACGAAATGACTTTTTGACATGAAGTTACCAAGAAATTACTTTCCATGTGTGGGTGGTATTGGTACCTATCTACCTAGCTTTTTAATGATTAAATTTCATGTGAAATGTACTAAGCAACAATAAGTATGATTCTAGTATTAATGTTAAAGGGCTTTTAATTCTAGATGACTAGAAATTTTAAATACAGCTTTTAATTAAAACTAGAACCGCATTGCAGTCAACATCTGAGGTGATTTTCTCAACACAAAATGGTATGTTGCAGTGCAGATATATCATTTTAAATCTAGATGAGATCTGATCTCACATTAGCCTAGATTTGATCACTGCAAAGTAATGACGAGTGCTTTCTTGTAATCTGTTTCTTGTGGTATAAAGTATTAGTCAGCAAAAACCTGTTATTTTCTTTCGTGATTTGAAGTTATTTTTATTTCAGGCTGTAGTTGCATATGTTGGTTCTTGGAATGCTATTTAAACGAGGTTGAGTTACACTTCGATTTTATACCTTCAGCCTTACGACATAATTATCAAAAATATGTGACGCGTTATTCTATAATATTTAGCAGAATTTTCAGCATCTGTTACTCAATTCTTTATAGCATTCCATGTGTATTACATCACAAAGTAAAATATCAATATGGACCCTGTCGGGCACAGCAAAAATTAGGAGAGAGGAAGAGGGATAAGTAGCAATTCAATATTATTATAAATTATTAAATGTGTTTAATTGGTTTGTATAAATAGGTATAGTATCTACTGATACTATTGAATACTTTCAATACAATACTCTGACAATTCGGCTAAACCAGATATTCGGGTCTTAATCTTGGAATTTTGTATTAGAGTATTGGATATTAGTATCACTGTCCATTCCTTGATATCCATTATTATCAAGAAATGAAATGAAATGAAATGAAATTGTTTATTCTGTAAATAGGATATCGGAATCACTTTTACACGTCATATAAAAAAATATTAAAAATAAGCTAGATAAGTTCGGCGTTTCCTATCTGACTACTCTGAGAAGAAAGGCCGAAACAAACTCAGAGGTCGCAGTCTCTTTTAAAGTCCAGACATAATCTTGGTCAGGCCATATGAGGACCATGTAGACCATAAGGAATGGACACACTAATGTAATACATAAAAATAATAATACCAAGCACAAAATTCAACAGCCTCAGGCAGAACCAGTCGCCAATACCGTCATCCACCAAATTCTAAAAATAACTCCCAATAAGTAAGACCAAGAGGTAAGTGAAGTTGTACGCAGTATGTATATGTTTTCCATCTTCAGTTTCACCTCACACATTGAAAGTACCACGACCGGTGTATGAACCCATAATACCGTTTCGAAGTAAACTTTTTCATAAGATTATTCAAATTATTGTCGTTATACTACTTTCGACGCGTGAGAGTCGATTTGACAGTACAGTACGTGGACTAGGTTTTGTGCGTGACTCTGTCTATAGATATGCAAATTATGTGTTTTATTTAAGTATGGATGCGTGTTTGTGTGTATTCGTTTATGGAAATTGTGTGATTGTAAAATCGATTCAATTACACGGAATAATTCAAGTAGGTACAACAAATTGAAAAAAAAATGCAATAATTTTCTAATAAAAAAATTGAACATATTTCAAAGAGAGAAGCAACAATATACTCCTACCTATATAACATTACTTAAGAAATTAAAAATTTACTAGACTAGTAGAAATTAATTAATTTTATTTATTTTTATAAATCTCCATACTTATTTCTTTTCTGGTTTCGTGCATTTTCGAAACAAAAATCAAGAAAAGCTGAAAAATAAATAACTGTTATTCAAAATAATATTCATCTCATAATTTTGTTCGTTAGTTATAAACTTATAACTATAAGTCGTTTTTACTGTTTCTTTACAGTCATTCCTAACATCACCGCAAGCAATAAACCGTCCACTAAAGATGCCATTTTCGCCGCCAACATCATCTGTCATCGTAACTGCAACAGCGATGGTAACTGCCATAACTGCGCAGGAGTAGGTGCTCCGACGCATCTTATCGACACATTACAACCTAATCGCTTAAGGTGCCTACAGATTTGCTCGATTTTTGACTATCGCTATTACGGTAAAATCTTCTTCTTTTCTTTTTTTTTAAATGTAATTAAATTGAGTAAAATTACAAATGAGCGAATAGAATTTCAAATTATTATTAAAATTAAAAACTGGTAGTTAATTTAGGTACATTTTTCAATCAGCTGTGGCAAATCGACCAAACCTTTGCAAAACCATAAAATAATAAAGAAAAAAACAGAAGGTAAGTAGTTGTTTATAGGTAGGTAGTACAGCAAAATTAATGGGCACTTGACATACAGCTCATGTTAATGGTGAGCTTTTTTTTTATAAAAATAACTTATTAGGTACCTACTTAGATTATTGTCACTCAATATGCTGTGGTTTGTAGTAACAATAAATCTGGAAGAAGCTGACAGATCTTATTGATTGTCTCCTGTTAAATATCAAGGTTAAAATCGAGCATCACTCGTCCGATAAAAACGCCCCACAGTGGAACGACACAATCGACAAAAAATACAATTTTGTTTGATCACACGCGTGTCGATCGTCAAAAATCGATCAAGTCTATAAGCATCTTTATACGCTCGTATAGAAAGAACATTTTCTTGGAGAAACTCACACGGAAATGATTCGAGATTAGTAATAAAAGAAATAAGTGTATTAGATTGCTTTATTGGCTCATTGATTCGATAGTATCGATGCAAGCTGGTTTGTTATCGAGTTTCTTGCTGCAAATTCTTTTGGTAAGAGCTTGGGATTCAATATGTGCATGTGTCATGGAGATAATACTAATTTTATAAGTAGCACTAATAAATAAATAAATCTATCGTTTTTATACTTGAATTTGATGAGAACATAAGTTCGGTCTAGGGCTTCTATCACCAACGTAATTTTTTCCGACTTATCTATGACGTTCCAAGAGACTATCATAATAATAGAGATTCAGTCATCAAAATAGTATTTAGATAATCATAAATAATTTATTTGTCAGAATATGGTACATTAAAAATGGTCTTAAGATTAGTCAATGGTATCATCACATTCTTCCACGGCGTGCATATTAGGTAGATGAAAAACTTTTTACAAAAAAAATATCAACCGACTTCCAAAAAAACACTACAAAGTGAAAAATAACTTTAATTTCACGTAAAAAGTTTTTATTTTTCACTTTTTAGTTGTGGTATTTACCCGACACAATTCGAATACCACAACCTGCTATGTAAATAACAGTGAGAGGAACTTAACATATCATCCACATACTAAGTGGGAAAAATACGTATTATTGAAGCTAACTCAAAAACTACCCAAAAAAAGTTATAAAAACCTATATGGGACCACCTCTGAAACGTACCAAACAAAAAAATAATCATTAAAATCAATTCATAAATTGGCGGAGTAATCGCGTAACAAACATACAAAAAAAAAACATACAGTTGAATTGAGAACCTCCTCCTTTTGGAAGTCGGTAAAAAATATTGCAAGACAAACTAAGATGTTTTGTTTACAATTAAATCAATAGACAGAGACATATTAATTAATATACTAATGATTCGTAGTATATGCTAACACGCAACTACGCAAAAAATAAACATGTATAGAACGGTGTGAAAAATGGCGAATGTGAGAGAAATAAACGTCCTCATGTTTAAACATGAACGAAATTAAATTACAGACGTGTTGAAATATCTTCGGCAAATTATGGATATTTAGTATTGAGTGGAAAAAATAAAGTATTTCGTCATAAGCGAGTTTCTTAGTTAATTAAAGTTGATTCTAATCACAAGGACGGGTTATTTCGATTTTTATAAATTAACTGGCGACCCGCCTCTGCTCGCGCGGTTTTTACGACATTATAGATTTCTTTATTATTTTAAAGTTACATATTAATGTATAATGTACAAAAAAAAAAACGAAATACTGGTGAAAACCACATCAAGACCCGGTGCCTAGTTTAGAAGAAAAATGCGATCACACAGACAGGCACGAAAAGCGATTTTAATTTAAAATATATACAGATAGTAAATCTAAATGACTGTTGACTGATTTCTTCAGATAAACTCTCGAAGCTATTAATTTGAAATAGTAATCTTTTCGAAATTCCTCCTAAGCTGAATGATCAGAAAGGCAATTTGGCTAAATATGGAAGTAAAAGCATAATTATAATATTTGATATCTACCAATATTAGACTTTTAAAATGAAACGTACAAAAATTGAGGTTGACTTAAACCCAATTATGGGACAAAAATGAAGCAAGTTAGGTTGGTTGATAGGTGCTAGTGCACCTCTTTACTTACAAAAAGCATTTAATTCAATTAAACCATTTACAGTCACTTTTGAATTGTCAAAGAGTCGGTTCTAAAAGCCCAGCTTTTAAGTTTTTATGCTATCCAGAGTAATAAATATGAGTATGCGGTTTTATATGTGACTTTAATACCGAACTGTTAAAAATAGTAATTTCGTGACTATTCAAATTAATACCAAATGTCAGCAAATATGTTATTTAAATATCCGTTTATAAACGATACTTTTAAAAGACACAGGTTTATCTAATTTAATTTACATTAAAATATCATAATGGAATATTATATCAGATGAAACTAGAATGTGCTATTATTACTCATCTTCTCAACAACACAAAAGAGAAAGAATGTCTACTATTTAACAAAAACAAACGAAAACAAAACACTAACAGTGTAAGAGCAAAATTAAAACATTTCTCTAATTCAGCGAAGTGAGCAATTAAAGCACGTTACACAACAAATTAACACTACATTACATAAACATTGATAATACTACAATTGACTACAGTTGTCCATTTGTATACAGAATGATTCATTGCGGTGGGTTAGAATATAAATGTCTGAAAGAGGTTGATAATCTGTACCCTAATTGCGTAATACAACACAATCTGTTTTGATTTGAAACAGATTGATAATCCACTGCTTTATAAGTTGGAAAAATCTGCTCAACAACATAAATAACGCAATGAATGTTGTTGAACTGTCAAAATGAAACAAGGCAAAATTGTTTACGAAAATAAGTTACGCAATTAGGGTACTGGTTCTTAAAAACCATTTTGTCGATAGTTTAGAAAACCTTATGATTTAAATGAAAACTCAATTGTTTCTTATGTAAGTACTTATTGTTGATATTATGAAGTGATTTAAAAAAATCTAGAACAGTTTAAAATAATGAAATTCAGCATAGCATTGACTGTTGATGGGTCACAGGGGCTCGTGTATATAATAACAGCCGCACGGGTCGAATTGAAGGTTAAATTACGCTTGCCGAGGCTGGTCCGTGACAAACGGAGACCACTCCATGCCTCGGACAGCACGTTAAATCGTTGGTCCTGGCTGTCATTTGTAGATTTTTGACAGTCATTAGGGGTAGTCAGTCTTACTAATGGGTATCGTATTACCCAGTAACTGTGTTGTAGAGGTCAGATAGGCAGTCGCTCCATGTAAAATAGGTACTGGTATTCAGCTGCATCTAGTTAGACTAGAAGCTTGGGAAAAGGCTGGGCAGATGATGGGTCAGTGTGAGATTTATTGCTAACAATTACAGACCCATCTCAACAAATCAGCCTGTATAGTAAAGAAAGTATTTGTACAGCTTTCAATGGGACAAGCGACAATAGACCTTTGGTCGAAGACATTACGTCACTACACAAAAGAAACTTTTAAGTAACTATTTCGTCTCGTTGGACAAACTGGACAATAATAGACTAAAGGAAATTGACCGTTTTTGAATGAAGTGGCACAGGCATTTGCCATTTATAAAAATACTTTAATTCAAACCTTGATCTACACTACATAGAACTTTAAAAGCTATGATAATAACAAATGTAATACACAATTTCAGTTGCATTCACAATAATTAGTATATTTTAATTAATAACATTACTATAAAAAAATTGCGTCAATAATTACGAAACTGATTTTTGATAAAGAACTTAACATACATCACGATTCGCAACTGTATTCTCAAAAGGATTAGGCATTTTGCCAGGTACGTTTAAGTCCTATGCAATAGAGGGCAAGTCCATTATCATCTTCACAGTCCAAACATCAAAAATTTGTCAAACAAACAACTCCAAACTCCGGACTGCTACTGAGAAATTCCAGATGGAAAAACCCAATAACACTTTGCCCAACCAATAAAGAAAAAAGTTGACAATTCGAGGAAGACCTTTAAATCCGAGTAAGTAAGTAGCGATGTATAAACAGCTCTAGTTGGGTTTTAAGTCGGAAACAAAGTCTTTGATAGACAATGGTGCCGATTCCCTTGTTCACAAACTAAACCAAATTTAAGTTCAGTTCAATGTTGTTGTAATAATTATTTAATTAGATTAATAATAATGTAAATATTTGCACACCATAATAGGTAATGATACAGAGTACTTCATATTTATTTGTAACATCTGTTTATACCTACCTGTATTAAGCAAATAAATAATTTGATTTGATTTGATTTGATTTGCATCTTTTTTTTCTATTTCATTAAGAAAAGGACAGAAGATAAATTTTAGTTTAGTCCTGTCAAATTAATCAGCGCCTGTCACTCTCCTTATAAGTTTAGACGTGATGAAAACTTGCCTACTAAAATTACGTCAATTTACGTCAAGCGCTGATTAATTTAACAGGACTAAATTAAAATTTATCTTCTGTCCTTTTCTTAATGAAATAGAAAGAAAAAGATGCACTGAACTTAAAAGTTTAGTTTGTGAACAAGGGAATCGGCACCATTGAAGTTGTCGTTCATATTTTCTTTTGAGTGACACAATTGATTTCGTAAAACTGACAGACAAAATATAGTAACAATTATTATGTAAATGTATTCAGTTCTTTCAAAATATCACCTGAATGTACAAAATATCTTTTGAAACTCTTACATAAATATATGGACATAAAGATTGTCACTTCGTCAGTCATTATACTAATGTCTCCAGATGATTCCATTTCGTACCACACACGTTAAATGTGACAAAAAGTATGAATTTACATACATAAAAAACGAGCGAGCTTCGTACGGACGCACAGTGTGTTATTTTGCCTTAGTTGCGGACATGCCAGTTTTATTTTTTATCTACATAGGTTAAACCTTAATAAAGCATTCTAAAAAAGTCCCGTTTTGATATTTCACTTAATTTAGGAGATAAAAATATA
Source organism: Agrochola lychnidis (assembly GCA_963680765.1). Classification (NCBI taxonomy): domain Eukaryota; kingdom Metazoa; phylum Arthropoda; class Insecta; order Lepidoptera; family Noctuidae; genus Agrochola; species Agrochola lychnidis. The sequence goes on along the minus strand of OY796855.1, from coordinate 7,953,831 downwards.
TTTGTGAAAGGTCATTGACCTCGCTGAAAAAGATTTTCGTCTGTATTTCTTGAATAAAATAAATCTCAACCTCTTGTAAAAATACAGATTAATTGTTGGTTTGAAATATATTTGGTGTCAAAATTTCAAGTCCCTAACATAACAGGAACGACAGTAAATAATTATTTTCGAAATAAACAAAAACAAATTTTATAAAATTAACTATTTACTGGTCGCATTTTTTTTTTGTTTGTATAATATACTTATGTATAGTACCTTCAACTCGACAAAATTGTAAATATTTATCTAGCGAGATCTCGGAGATATTGCGTGTCTAAGTTATTTTTTCATTTCTATGGAAATAGGGTTGTCACAAACTAGTAGACATTTAAGTCGATAAATTCAATCGATTTAAACTCGTTTTGACGGATTGACCGGAGTTGGCAAAGATCAAAGAACTTTGAAAGGCTATGGGGGAGGCTTTGCCCAGCAGTGGGACAAAATAGGTTAATTAAAAAATTACCAATCGATTAAACCAATTATCCTCTGAATGGTTATTTATAACATATCCTCGCTATCAGATTCAAAAACCATTTCGTCAGTCGTCAGGGTGATATCATTTGCTTCAAACTCTTCGGATTCTGATTGGCTGTAGTAAACATTGTCTGTTGTTACGCTTAAAAGTTGAAGCGCTGATTTCGGCAAGGGCAAAGATTTTTTATATTTTTGACGTGTACCAAATGCTAACGAGGATATATAAGGATCAGATGATTCTAATGCACGGTGAAATAAGTCTAAAATTGTGGTTTTTCTATTCAATTTTCAGGTATGGTGTTGTCTATCATAGCGCCAATATTTATTTCTAGACTCTCCTGCTTGCTCAGACAGCATACCTATGGGTAAGGTGCTGGCGTCTATGATTTGCCGGCCATGCATTAATATTTTGTGCATAGTAACGGACATATAAAACCAATTGTATTTTTCTACATACTTCGCAGCTATAGATTTACAAAAGTCGTCAAATTTTGCAGCATCTATAATTAAGCCACTCGATAGCACTACTAAAATAGTATGCAGGTCATCCACCAGCCATGTCTCTATACCTAAGATATCTGCAAATTTTTTCCGATGTTGGTCTGATAGTGCTGTTCGTGCTGAGTTTCCATCATTTGTTGTCCCCGAATTTGGACGGACAACATCAACTAAAAGTGACATTTTGTCTCTTATTTCAGTCTGTATTCTTTTTTTCCGCATCTCTACAATTGTGGCTTCCGGTGATTTTTTAGTTACCCTCCACTTCATAACTGCTGGGTCATTTTTGTTCCCCAAGTGCAGTAAGAACTCAAATATTCTTATCCAAGCATGTAAGGGACTTAAGCCATGACGTAAGGCTTCTGGATTTACGGGTTTGTTCATGACAACATCCAGCTTATTAAAATCTGTTGCTATAGCTCCACAACAAGCACAACGTAATTGCGAAGTTGTTCCCGTAATTACGTTAAATACCTTACCATCAATAACGGTTAAATGTAATTTGGGATTTGAGATTATACTTTGTCCCTCGTCGGTTTCCGCATAAAGTGATGATAACTGATTTATTTCAGCCTCTACCCGCATTTTTTCATCGAGAATAAGTTCTTTTGTCTCATTTCGATACTGGATCTTCAACGGACGACAAAATCTGTACGATTGTGGGCTTGGATTAGACCACAACACAAAACCGTCAATAGTTTTTAATTGTAAAGGGATGTACGTTGTTGTAAATAAACAATTTTCATTTTCGTCATCACCATCTAAAAACTTTTGTTTATAAAAAGATTGTCCTGTACTGCCGTCGAACCCCCAAGAACCCTCAAATGTACAATAAACAACGTTTTTCTGCTTTTGTTTACAATATTGAGAAATTTTTTCAGTACCTAATTTTATGATTCGGCGAAATGTGTGTAGTAACAAACTGTGAAGTGAGACACTTGCTTCCCTTTCATTAATAACTATTTCTTCCTCAGGATAACACATTTGGCTATTTGCAATTTGTAGTATGGAGGATAAGCTAAGAAGCCTCTTTCTTTCAAATCTCTCTGTATGGATGTATAATCTTCCACGGTTAGTTTCCTATCTATTACGAAAGAAAGGGCTTCATCAGGGGTATAGGGTTTAGGTTCGACTTTTGTTTTAATCGATGTTGCAATTTTTTTAGGACGAGTAGGACTTTTCAGACACTCATTTATTACGAACTCTAACTCCTGAGCAGAGCTTTTGTTAAGTTTTTCACCGCCAATTTCATCAGTTACGATATTCGACATTATTTTAATTATTTCTGACTGCGGCTGATCTTGAAGCGACACTTCTAAACTTTTTCGTATACGACGCATTTGACGGGAGCTTTTTTCATTCGAAGAAGATGTAATGTCATAAGATATTCCGGGTATGGATTCCTCTTGGCGGTAACTTAATATGTGTGAAGTAGAAGGGCTTTCGTATGAAGTTTCAGGTATCGGTTCTGTAAGCATCATATCGCTTACAGAACCACTACCTGATGGTTCTGGTTCTTGAGGTCTTAGAGAGTCATGAGAAGGAAAAGTATCTTTATTTTATTTAATTCTTTAGTCCTTTTTTCTATTTTGGTTTTCGGTATTTCAACATCAAAAATTGTAGCAAGCCATTTCTCGTTCTTTTTACTAAAGCGTTTAAAATTTTTTTTGCTGTTATTATAAAGCTTTTCGCACTTATAGATAAATTTGGAAATACTATCTTTAAGACTTTTGTTTTGTAAATCAACATTGTTAGGAATACCCGTTGGATATAATGCATTTAAAATAATCATGGTTCGTTCGTTCATTTCAAGGTCACCCGGTCTATGTTTTGACCCATATAGTCGGGCCTTTTCTACCAAAACATTATAAATATCCAGTTTCGTAAGCTTGTTCAGATCCGTATTCAGGTATTGGTCGTCGGTAATAATTGCCACTCGCTGACCAGTATGAGAGTTGGCGCCCTCATGCCCCCCTTGCATTAAGTCCTCTGGTCGGGGCCCAGACGGACATCCCCCAGCAGAACGGGTCAATGCCTGCTGAGGCAAAGCAGTGCCATGGGTCTTTGACGGCTCCATGACACCTCACCCCCGCTTCTCCAGATATTATTTTTACCTCCCCGCACATTTCATGATTGTTATTTTTTTTTGTACTTTATCTATAGAAAATGTGCCTTTGTTTTATTTTTCATTGCTTTTTTAATAACCAACGACATACGTAATGACTTTTTTAATGGAGGAACACTGACTCCCAAGTCACAGGTATAAACCTAGTTTGGGAGCCAGGGGACCTATGTTTAAGACACTTCTTCTGTATGTTATAAATGTATTTAATGTAATGTAATGTATTTAGTGTTTGTAACAATGTTGTAACTTTTTTGAATAAAGAAAAGATATATAGATATATTATGTATAGGAATTGGGTTTTAGAATTTGCCTAACGAGAGCGGACCCCTTCCCAATTCCACATAATATCTTTCATCGAAGATAGATATTATAAACAAAAGTAATGGTCAAAATTCAACCGTAAATATTTTTTAATTTTAATTTTGTTCAAATATTTTTCCATAATTATATTCTTAAAGTATGTCAACTAGGCACGTAATATTTTAAACCGGTAATTGCGATAATACCTGAGTCAAAAAGTAATGTTTGTTTGAGCATTGTATATTGCACACAGGTTTGTTTGACAACCCTAGCCCACAATTTAAAAATTCGATATTTCTGAAATCCTGGCTTTGTTGCACCTGGTTTTTTTTGTGGCGATAGTTATTATAGTTATTAACATATAGAAATTTAAAAAAAACGCGACCATGAAGAGAATCGCCAGAAGAAAAAGAAATTACAGAATCATAAAAAAAAAATATTCACACCTGGGTGAGCAAGATTATTAAAGTTTTCAAGAAAAATTTGGTTCCTATAGTCAATTCCTATCATACCGTAGAACATTTAGTACAAAAATTTAATCCAAAAACGAGGTATTGCGTTTCTACGGTTTTTAAGGATTTTTCTCGATTTTCTTAATTTCTCTTAAACTATGGTAGTTAGACCCGGCGGAGTTTTAATGTGGTGGATGTTTGATTGTTAGCTTTTCAAAAAACACATAAAACAAGCATGTCCGCAACTAAGGCAAAATAACACACTGTGGGACGTAATAAAATCGTGGCGGAATTTTATCGCGCACTGGATTTTCAACTCTCGGTGTTAAGCCGAGCGTTGAGAATCCGACGCGCTGGGACGTACTCTCGTCCCAGCGCGTTGAAAAAACACACTGTTAGATTTTCAGCTCTCGGCGCTAAACAGAGCGTTGAAACTCCAGTGCACGAAAAAAAATCTCCACGATTTTATTACGTCCGTGCGAACGTGGCCTAACAGTAGTTGATGTTGCATTGATGTGTAACATCTGACATCTCACCTTGATAATATGGAACATTAAAGAGGTCCTCGTCAAGGTCATTTCTGACGGCCAACTCTGGCACCGCGCGCGCTCTTTGATCAAATCAAATAGCGCGCCCTTTCCCGATTTTCTGTGACACACTTCCGTCCCTTTTCACGAAATCACTCGAAAACACACGAATCAAACACACACACAGATTTGAATATTTTTTTATTTATTTTTATTTAGATTAAGACTTTGATTTGGTTGTAAGAAAGCGAGAGGAAAGATTTTGCACATCAAAAAAATGAAATGTAATTTTAAATGTTACTTAATTATTTTGAAGTCGGGGCCTTTCTAATTAGTTGCATAACGAAAGATGTCTCAACTCCTGTTTTGTCAACTTGTATTTAAAAGTAGATGGAATAATAAATAATATTACACTCGTTAGAATGTCAGCAGAACATTAAAGTCGGTTGTGTAAATGCGACCTTTGTTTTGAAAGCGATACGGTATGTTGATCAGATCAAAGTGATAGGTGTGTGCAGGGTCGTTTGTACTTGAATTTGTCACTTTGTGCAGGGCTGCGTAATTAATTGCGTAGTAATTATTTATTATTAGCTGCGTCCCGCGGTTTTACCCGCATAAGTCTCGATCCCGTGGGAATATCGGGATAAATAGTCCTGAACTTGATGTATTCTATGTCCTAACCCAGATCATGGTCTACCCATGTGTCAAATTTCATCCAAATCTGTTCAGCCGTTTTAGCGTGAAAGCGTAACAAACAAATAAACAAACTCAATTTCGCATTTATAATAGTAGAAGATTTGGGAAAAAAAATATGATTTTCTGTACTATTGTTGATAAGGTAAAGTTACCTACGTTTTCTCCCCAAAATAAAATTGTTTCTCCAAATATTAGTATAGCCTAACAGACAGAGTTGTTCCGGGTCTCGTTGTTTGTTTATAAGTGCGTTGATCACCCAGTATACACAAGAAATTCCTAGTATGGTAACATTTGTCTAAAGTTCTAAACTTTATATTATAAAAATAATAATATAATATTATATTATAAAAAGAAACGATTTGATTTTTTGTAAGTTTGTTCGTTTGTTTGTAATTAATAAACTCAAAAACTACTGGACAGATTTAAAAAATACTTTAATCAGTAGAATGCTATATTATCACTGAGTAACATAGGCTATAATTTATAAAGATGGTGGGTGAAGCTGCTGGTGGAAACTAGTTATTTATAAATATGTAATGGACAGTAATGGTAAACTAAAATATAGATTTAATAAAATGAAAAAATCTCTTCACTCATCACTATAAAATTATAACCAACGGTTCAATCAATACAAACAATCCATGCAAAACCAATGCTAATTAATCTTTCCTCATTACCCCAATCCTTCACTTAAACACAACTTAATAAAACAAACTTGGCTTACACACTAACATCTATACACCTGCTTACCCTCATTCCATCCGGGTCAGTAGTAACACGTAGTACTTACTGGAACATATCCAACATGTGATGGCCTTAAGGATAAGGTGGCAGAAAGATAATTGTTCGTAATTATAATTATGATAACGTGAATCAGTAACTGTAGTTAACACGTAGTACAGTAAGCCGCACGTCAGTGGTAACAAATACAGTATAAATAAATAAATAAAATAAAATTCATTTATTTCGGGTAACTGGGCCCATAGAAGTCAATTTTTTAAAACATATCACACTAACAATATAATAGAACAAAATAATAGTAACAAAATTCATAATAAATGTCAAAAATTCAAAATAAAATAAGATACTATTACAATTAAAATTATACAATTAAAATAACACATACAAAGACACACACAAGGATTTAATAATGCCTGACAAACGGCAAAATTAGTTTTATTTATCTCCACAAATTACATTCTTAAAATAGTTGACGGGTATTTTGACAACATTTTGTAATTTGTGGGAGACGGGACTGAGACTAGGACTGTATTTTAGAACTCCATTATAATATATAGTAAAGGTTGTCAACGTGGTACAATTGCGAGTGATTGATGGTGTATGTGTGAGTATATGTTTGTGTGGGGGTGTGTGTGTGTGTTCGTGCTAACATTTATTTTACATTAAATATTTCATAAATATATACCTAATATAATTAATTTTGTAAATGTGCATGGAAAATTAAATATAAATATTATAGTATAATATATATGTAGAAAATTACCAAGCACTAAACTGGAAATGTATAGCTTGATGTGTAGCCGTGTGTACTATGCTGGGCCAGCTCTATGATGTGCAGGCCTACTGTAGCACAGTAAAATAAAGTAACAGTATTATGTCTCGGCAGTGACCTTGAAATAATTACCGACGACCGTTTGGCGGATAAACCTTCCCGTGCGTAAATGCCGCGCACTCGATATTGTTGCGTACTGCGTACATTGAGATTTCGAAGCGCGTCGTTTCGGCCGTTTTCTATGAAGACATAATACTGTTACTTATTTATACTGTGACTGTAGTTAAAGCCTTCACCTTTGGCTATTATAATTGACGTGCAGTAATCATTGTTTGCGGAATTTAATTTCAGTTAACATATTTTTTGTGGTATCGGAAGGGATCAGATATAGCAAAGTGAGTTGCAGGGTTTATAACGAAATTCATTTTTATATTAATATACGACGTTATAGAAAAGTCCAGCAGTGGACAGCAATAGGCTTTTGATAACTGATAGTACCAATCAGATAAATCGTGGCTAAGTAATAACAGCCGCACGGGACGATCCATCAGGTTAAACTACGCTTGCCGGGGTTGGTCTGTGGATGGGTGACTATCTTTACATATCGAGACTCCTCTGTACCTCGCAAAGCACGTTAAGCCGTCGCACAGTGGGCTGGGATTACAAGGTTGGGTCTTAAGAGATCAAATGTATTTTTTTGGTCTCTAGGCATAAATTTAAAACGTTTTTAAAATTTAACGAGTACTTTCGGAGATATAGCCATATCAAATTTGTATGAAGAGTCATGTTATTTTAGTTAAGCAATTTATTCCAATTAAATTGAAATTGAAAATAATGTATACTAAACGGCCTGAAAACCTCAATACCTACTTAGTTCCTTAAAAAAAAAACAATGTTCGACATTTTCCACCACCATAGGTAGGTATGACGTAATTTGTTTTGAGACTTATTTCCGGGAATCAAGGGATAAGAGTGCGCGAGCGCAACAACAAGTTATGACGTGTCGTAATGTGATTGGTACAACGATAGGGTATCTACGGAATGTTCGGTTGCATTCAAACGTACTTCAGTGTTCTATTACCCACCATAATAGACGCCCCCACACATTCATTACTTACTTATTTGTTATTTTGTATTTGTGAAAATGTTTGAAAATTTAGTGACAAACCTTGATCTTTTCGTTATTTTAAAAAACAGTGGCAGTATTAAAAATAATGACAGTTTGTGTAGTGAGATAAGGTCTAAATTTTAATTGGAATTAAGTGATGATCACGAAAAGACCTTAAAGTTGTTTTGTGCAAAATTTTGTTATAATTTAAATAGAAGATGGGAAAACGCTTATCGTAAAGAAAATATATTCAGAACTAAAAATAGTGAATGGTTACAAGAAAACATAATATGGCCAGACTTTATTAAGTGTTTAATAGGCAGTAATGAAGATCAACCAGCACCGAGTACATCAACTCAGTATGTATCACCATCAAAAGTTTCTGTCGGTGTCTCCACCGAACAAAGCCCAAGAAAACCTTTTTGTGAATTAGCGCCTAAACAGAAAAAAAGACGTGCAGAAAACTTTCATTTATCTTCGGACGAAATAAAATATGCATATTTTGAGCAGTTGAAAGCGGATGGGAATGAGGAGGTTGCTAAAATACTAGAACATTTACTAAAGAATCCCCAAGATGTAAAAAAAGTTAAAAAGTGCAAATCTGTTAAAGAAACAAAACCTGTGTTTTCTCCGGATGAGGCTTTAGGGTTATTTTTATCACTTAAGCTGACCAAGTGGCAATACAATACTTTAAGAAAAAGTGTTAACGAAAAAGACAGTAATATATTTCCATCTTATTATCAAGTGCAACATGCGAAACAGAAATGCTATCCACCAAAAGATGCTATTACAGTGACAGAAACCTCAGCTAAAATAAAGTTACAAGCTCTATTGGATATAACGACAACAAGAATAATGACGTCACTCGTCATAGATAGTGGTTGTAAAGAATTTACACTAATCAGTAAGTGGGGATTTGACGGTGCTTCTAATCAAGCCAATTACAAACAAAAAATGCAAACAGACGATGAACAAGAAAGTCGACGATTCAAGCATTTTTATGGGTAGTTTAGTGCCAATAAAATTAGTGTGCGGCGAACAAGTTATCTGGCAAAACGATTCACCAAATTCATCTTACTGGTGTCGTCCAATCTTTTTCGAATTTGTGAAAGAAAATAAAATAACGATATTGCGGGAAAAAAGTGCTATTGAGGAAGAGATTGTAAATTTAGCGAAAACAGAAGTTGGAGAAATAAAAATTTCACACTCTTTATTAATGACTATGATAGACGGAAAAGCAACATCAATTTTATGTGATACTTCATCTCAGAGATGCGACATTTATAAAGCCACTCCAACAGAGATGAATAATTTGCCCTTAATTGCATCAAAACCGACTGATCCAGATCTCTGTAAATACGGATTGTCATCATTGCATACCTGGATACGAATGATGGAATGCATTCTGCATATAGCCTACAGATTAACGATACAGACTTGGACAGTAAAGGGAGACAACAAGTGTATCATGGAAAGAAGAAAGAAAGACATATAAGACGCTTTTAAAAATAGAATGGGACTTCTGATTGATGTTGTTAAACAAGGGCACGGCTCCACGAATGACGGAAATACTGCTAGAAGATTTTTTTGCAAATCCAAAGATGACTGCTGAGATAACTGGTGTTAGTGAAGAATTAATAAGGCGATTTAAAGGCAATTTCATCAGGTTACCACATTGACACAGCGAAATTTCACGAATATGCTCAAGTGACCATGCAACTGTATTTGGAATTATATAGCTGGTATTATATGCCTTCAAGTGTTCATAAAGTTCTTATGCATGGTGCAGCTATTATTGAAAGTTTTGGTCTAATACCAATTGGACAGCTATCTGAAGAAGCTGCTGAAGCTAGAAATAAAGACTTTCGTAGGTACCGCCAACACCATTCCAGGAAATGCAGTAGAAAAACTACAAATGAAGACATTTTAAATAATTTATTGACCAGCTCTGATCCACTCATCTCAGCGAAACGTCACAAACTTCGCAGAAAACATAAAACTTTGTCAGTAGAAGCACAAAGTTTATTAGTAATTGAACAAGCGGAAACATTTGATGATGACGAATACGAAAATTTTGCATTCGTTAATGTGGATACCCTTGACAGTGATTAAATTAAAACAGTGCAGTGGCCAGTAGTGATTGTGATTTTTACTTATTTATTTATTTATTTTATTAGTCCTTAGTGGATTAGGCCTAAAGGGGAGACCACTACATAAAAAAAAACGCGCCTAATTCTTAACCTCTATGGTGGTGTGGAATAGAGAACAAAATTTGAAATTGCGACCAAATCGCAGAAAATCGCAACCCGAGAATAGGCGCTAAAATAGGACAAATATACGTACTATGCATACGTAGAGTCAATTCTTTGAGAAAATTTGAGAATTTCGAGATTTTCACATTTTTTTCTTTTGCTTCATACAAAAATTACTTTGGATATTTATAACTCCGAAAATACTAAGTTATCTGAACGACCCTCATAGAAATAATTACTTATAATCGATAGATAAATCCAACACAATATTTAAAATTTCAGAAAAAGAAACTTTTTTTTTTTAAATGCTAAGTCCTTTACCGGCCCGTTTCAGCCCACTGTGCGTCGGTCCCGGCTGTCATTCGTGGATCTTTGACAGTCGTTACAGGTTGTCAGAAGCCCGAAAGTATAACTTATTACCCAGGTACTGGATTATGGAGGTCGGATAGGCAGTCGCTCCATGTAAAATACTGGTATTCAGTTGCATCCGGTTAGACTGGAAGCCGACCCCAACATAGTTGGGAAAAGGCTTGGCAGATTGACAGATTGATTTTGGTTAATCAGTGAATACTAAACTTCGACTGTTTCATGGAGTCATAAGTTATGAACTTAAGATATTGTTGACGTAACAATTTATCATCATAAATAACATTATAGACATTAGAATAAGCTGTTTTGTCAAATAAATGATGGAATTACCTTTAATTTAATCGAAATTGTTTTGGTAGCTTTATTACAATCTGGTATAAATTCTACTCGGAATCTTAAATCTGGGTTTCTAATAGAGGTCTTATAAGTTCACGTTCACGTCGTCAAGAAAAGGGGCTTCCTTTGAGCTCGAAAATAGTCTGACAATTTCAAAAACAGTATTTGATTGATAAAAAAAAGGAAATATGAAATTAGTCGCCATCTTGTGCGCAGGTCACACTGAGAATGAAGCTAAGTTCGTTTATCTTCGCTCGTGTAGCTACAGCCCGATTCAAACGATATGACAGCTCGGAACATGAGGCGAGTCACGGCGCAGTAACGAATTCACGTGTCAGCGGTGGTGAGGGGTGGGGTACTACGCAGCAAGTAGCGCACTTCAGAAACGCCATAAAGTTTGATGCGTATCACGTGTTTGCATATTTTGGTTCACACCACGAACTATGAACCGAAGTATGAAAGGACGCGGTAGCCGTATGAGCGAAATGAGTGTGGCCTGCGCTTTTACTACTTATCAATGGTATGATTGATAGTAACCAACATTTTTATTATTAAGTGCCAGGTGTACAGTTTTTCTCATTCCTAGAGAATGAGAAATCGTTTCCTATCATCAACTTTTACTACCTCAGTTGTTCAGTAATAAACAGCAACATAAAAATAATAATAATAATTTTCTATAACTTTCTTTAGTCGATAGATCATCGCAGAAATTTCCGAACATACTTTCGTCTGTCTAAAGTCTAAATTAACGCAGTCTTTTGTTTTTGTTCAAAACACACGTATGCCGAGTCAGCAGACGATTGTGTAGACCATGAGACACTTCTGCTGAAACTAGAACACTATGGGATTAGGAATACAGCTCTTGATTTACTTAGATCATACCTGAAAGATAGAAAGGTTAAAGTTCAGGTAAACGGCGTAAACTCATTAGGGTCTGAAATGGCAATGGGCGTTCCTCAAGGTTCGATATTGGGTCCATTCCTCTTTTTAGTTTACATTAATGATTTACCCCAAATACTTCAAAATCAACCGAAGATGGTGTTATTTGCAGATGACACATCATTAATCTTTAAAATAAACCGACAATCACAAAATCTTGACGACGTGAATAGCTCTATTCTGCAAGTCCAAGATTGGTTTACGGTAAATAATCTGGTACTTAATAAAAAAAAAACCAAATGCATTAGATTTAAATTACCTAATGTTAAAAGTAGCGAATGTGACATCATATTGAATGGAGAAAAACTGGAATTTATTAATCAAACGGTTTTCCTGGGAATCACGCTAGACGAGAAATTACAATGGGGACCTCATATAACATCTCTTGCGGGGCGGTTAAGCTCGGCCGCTTATGCTGTTAGAAAGATAAGACAGTTAACAGATGTAGAAACCGCGCGTTTGGTCTATTTTAGCTACTTCCACAGCATTATGTCATATGGCATTTTACTGTGGGGTCGGGCTGCTGACATTGAATCCATCTTTATTTTGCAAAAGAGAGCTGTCAGAGCCATTTATAATCTACGTCGCCGCGAATCTCTCAGGGAACTTTTTAAAAGGATTAATATTATGACGGTACCTTGCCAATTCATTTATGAAAATATTATGTATGTAAGGAAAAATCCACATCTCTTTAATAAAATAAGTGATAGACATAATTTTAATACTAGAAATAAAGATAAACTAGATCAACCATTTTTCAGGTTATCTAAAGTACATACATCTTTTATGGGGTACTGTGTTAAATGTTACAACAAAATACCTTGTGACATATTGCAATTAAATGAAAGAAAATTTAAAACTCATATAAAAAGTACACTTTATAAACAAGCATATTACAAATTAGAGGATTATATCCAAGATAAGAGTGCTTGGAAACATGCTGGTCCTGCTCCATAGGACAATTTAGAATCAAGACAAAATCAAACTGGTTGCTAATTTAATTGTAAAATTTATTACTTTGTGTTTTAAGTATGACATTGATTTTACATTCTGTGATTACTTCCTTACACACTGACTTATTAATTGTAACATTTTAGGAAAATCGTCTACTTTTACAATGTTTGTAAATATGTGAGAACCATGTATCTGTCACAAATTAAATTATCTATCGTTGCTTCATTTTTATTTTTTTTACCTATTGTGGTATAGTAATTTTATTCTAGGTGCATCGTCTTCACATATAATAATTATTTAACAAATGTACGTACATATACAAACAATATTGTAAAACATTTTAAAAGAGTAACGGTGGAGTTTATTGCCCATTCTTCTCCATACGAAAACTACCTTTTGGAAGGGGCGACTAGAATCAATTTTATTATTTTGTAATTTTTGACGTTCAAAAGTGCCATACATGGGCCTATTTGAAATAAATGATTTGACTTTGACTTTGACAGCAGGTATAGATTCATCTTTCATATAATAGGTACTCAAACTAAGCTAAACATCCTTTTATTATATATTACCTGTTGCCTGCGACTTCGTCTGCGATCTAAGATAAAAAGTAGACTATATCTTTTGCCAGGTCTAAGGCTTCCTATCTGTCCAATTTCATAACGATCGTTTCAGTAGTTTAGGTTTGAAAGGACAGACAGACAGTTACTTTCGCATTAATAGTATTGGTATGGATAAATTCAATAACACTATGTTAACCAGGGTAAGCCCCTTGATCTTTGGATCGTAAATCATCACCCTCCGTTGTTCCACAGTTCGTTAATGTACGCAATTAGTGATGCGCAACACCACAAATCTTTTTATTAGCTAGTGATTTGAACCTCAAGCTACGTCTTATGAGGTCATTCCAAATGGTAGGTATTTAAATATCACGTTTTACCGCGACGGATGACCTCAGCAGACATATATTTAATCAGACATTTGTATGTATAAACTTAAGTCCGTTAACTAAATATTCATGATTGAAAATTAAAATAAATAGAAAAAAACCTAAATAAAAATGTGGGTATTTTTATTTAAAGCTGCACTAATTATTGTTAGTACACAAGAAAATTGCAACCATGACAGTGAATTGTCGTAACAATTTCAAAACTAAGGTATCTCGAAATCGTAGCCACAAACAAGCAACAACCGTGTGAATGCAGATAAGAGTCATCCACACAAAAAATAGACGAATGATACAATTAACAGCAAATGATATCTTAAATATCTTACCAGAAAACGTGAGAAAACATCCGACCTTCTAGCTTGGAACAATCAGCCGTTATTAATATACACTGTCTTCAAATGTCACAAGCACAGTTCACGATAACGGAACACAACGTACATGCAAAAAGTGGACGCGAAAAGAAATCAAACGATCGAACGCAATTGGCCGGTCGGTTAGAACGTTCGAATCCGAAATTCAAATTGGCCAATGAGGAGAGATCGCGCATGCGTGCAGCAACGACGAACGCTTGTCGCGGACTGAGGCAGTTTCTCAAATGAGCGGTGGTTGACGAGCCTTCTCCATTCACACTGTCAAGTTAATTGTTTTTGATATACCCAATTTTCAACCTTAACTTTCTCTCAGTAGGTAGAACTTCCCTTGAGTAATTTTGGCGGTTAAGTCCATTTCCACCAAAGAGAAACACATTGCCACCTCGGTCGCCTTCATATGCGCAGGAGTACACTTTTTTGCAATGTCTCGTTTTTATTTTCTTCGTACATTTTAAATTTTTATATAATGTAGAAAAAAGTGCATGAAATTCTGGCATACACAATGATTATTTCACAACTGTTACATAAAAAATGGGTAAAAATAAACCGTAAGTATGTAAAAATATTACATAAAATAAAACTTAGCATATTTAAAAGAATGAGTAAAGAAAGTTTTTGTACTCAATTCTACTGTTTATGCAATAAAAAATATTGTAAATATTTTTGTTCAGGTTGTTCGCGTTGATGTCTTTATAATAAACAACTAGTTAGCTAGAACGTTGTCAAGGTAACCGACTTATTAAGCCACATAATTTACTTTAAACCTTAAGTATCCCGACATTAAGTTGCATTTTTAACGCGCCGGAGCACTCACTAAATTACAAACAATGGTTACATTTTTCTTAATAAGGAATTTATAAAATTAAAAATAATTAATGTGTGAAAGAAGTGCATTTCATAATATTATTTAACTTTATATATGGGGTTAAAAGCCGCAATAAAACATAACACGGTTATGACTATTATAATTAATGTTTGTTATTCAACATACTGCCTACATTAGGTAGTGCAATTGTGTAAAAACTATAATTAAAAATATTTTCCTTAGGTACTTCACATTGTACTTTTGTATAAAATTAATCATAATCGCAATAATCGTCGTAATGTCTACAATAAAATTTTACCCATTTATTTAAATTTCCTTTATTTCATTTTAAAACATACTATTTACATTTGTAAATATTCTTGTAAAAAATAAATAAAAAAACGTTTGAAAATATAAAAAATAGTCGCCCACCGGTGTCGGGAACAGGGTCCAAGCCACCGGTGGTCAGGGCTTCTGAGAGAGGAACCTACTGACAATACGCGCCGTGTCCAGGAGTACCGCTTTCTGGATCAAGCCCCTGATCCAGCTGCCTAACGAGAGCCTCCTCAGGTGTTGGTCAAGGCTCTTGGCTATTATGTCATTGGTCGTCACGACTATCGGCACAATGATTGCTGTGTCGACAACCTCACGAGCCAGGTCAAGATACTTAAGCTGTTTATCTTTTTCAGCTTTCACGAGGTTCTCGTCATGCGGGACCGCTATATCAATAATCATTGTGCGACGCTCTAATCGATCTATCACCACTATGTCTGGCTTATTGGCAACAATAGTCCTGTCAGTGATGATAGATCGATCCCAATACAATGTGATAGCCATTTTCGAGGACTGTTACTGTTACCCATTTATTATTATTGTTGTGTAACATTTTTCCTCTCGCTTTCCTCCTCCTATCTGTGGGAGTGATTTCGTGAAAAGGAAGCCAGAGAAGCGCGCGCTATTTGATTTGACCGATGAGCGCGTCTGCTAGAGTTGGCCGTCAGATGTTACCAACCCTTTTTTTGCCGGAGTAGCCTTTTTGTCCGAAAGGGTTACCGTGGCCCCTGTCAATACAGGCAATTGAAGGAACATAATCATCATCATTTGCCTAGCCTTTTCCCAACTATGTTGGGGTCGGCTTCCAGTCTAACCGGATGCAGCTGAATACCAGTATTTTACATGGAGCAACTGTCTATCTGACCTCTTCAACCCAGTTAAGTACTGGGTAATACGATACCCCTTGGTAAGACTGGTTTTCAGACTTTCGGGCTTCTGACGACCCATAACAACTGTCAAAGATTTACAAATGACAGCCGGGACCGACGGCTTAACGTGCTTTCCGAGGCACGGAGGAGTCTCGGTATGTAAAGATGGTCACCCATCTACGGACCAACCCTAGCAAGCGTAGCTTAACTTGTTGGATCGACCCGTCCGGCTGTTATTACTTAGCCACGAGCTCCTCTGAAGGAACACGGGTGGATTTTAGTCAGTAAGAGTCTGACACGCCCTCCCGCTCCACCCAGAGCGGGAGAAGTTATTTGATAATTTTACCACCCAAAAAAATGGTACTGTCAGCGGAGATGTCAGATGATACACATCATAATTATATGCGACTACTGTGAGACTCACTTGTTTTTTTGTTAGATTGTTTTTCTAATATTAATCTAATCTGCATTCTAACTCCTAAGTCAAACCTGCCTCTACCCTTTTCCCAACTATGTTGGGATGGGCTTCCACTCTAACTGGATGCAGCTGAATACCAGTATTTTACATGGAGCGATTGCCTATCTGATCTCCACAACCCAGTTACGAAATAATACGATACCTCATGGTAAGACTAGTTGCCACATTTCGGGCTTCTGACTCCCCGTAACGACTGACATCCACGAATGACAGCCGGGACTAACAGAGAGGTCTCGGTATGTTAAGATGGTCCACGGACCAACCTGATCGATCGACCCGGCTGTTATTACTTAGCCACGATCGTCATGAACTTCTAAGTATGCGCGTAATTATAATTTTTGCAGTAGTAACTTAATTCAAGTTACTGATTACATGATTAGTGTGCCTAGACAATCTGTCCATGTCTATAATCAGATACGACCTCCTAGATTTATTCATTTATCTCTGGCATGTATTTATTTGACAAGATGTCATTAATTTAAAGTTCGTTTTGCCTAGCCTTTTCCCAACTATATTGGGGTCGGCTTCCAGTCTAACCGAATGCAGCTGAATACAAGTATTTTACATGGAGCGACTGCCTCACAACCCAGTAACTGGGTAATACGATACCCCTTGGTAAGACTGGTTGTCAGACTTTCGGGCTTCTGACGACCCGTAACGACTGTCAAAGATCCACGAATGACAGCCGGGACCAACGGCTTAACGTGCTTTCCGAGGCACGGAGGTGTCTTGGTATGTAGAAATGGTCACCGATCCACGGACCAACCCCGGCAAGCGTAGCTTAACCTGACAGATTGACCCGAGCGGCTGTTAGTACTTAGCCACGAGCTCCTCTCCTCATTAATTTAAGAAAGTGTCCAACAAAAATGTTCGATAGTATATTTTTTTGACTTTTTACTTACCCGAATTGCATATTTTTCTATGTATCCACATATTTTTAACCGACTTCAAAAAGGAGGAGGTTCTCAATTCGACTGTACTTATGTTTTTTTTTTGTATGTTTGTAGTGCGATTACTCCGCCAATTACGAATTGATTGTGATGTTTAATTTTTTTGGTAGATCATACTTCAGAGGTTTGGGTAGTTTTTGAGTTAGCTTCAATAATACGTACTTTTTTCCACTTAGTAGATAGATAGATAGATAGATTCATTTATTTGCCTGAAATATGGTATTTTACAGATTTTATAACAAATACACAATAGTTCTACATATTCCGCCAACTAATGTCAACTAAACGCCAGTATGTGGATGAAATGATAAGTTCCTGTCACTGTTATTTACATAGCAGGTACCTAATGGTATTTTAATTTTGTTTGGGGTAGGTAGCACAACTAAAAGTGAAAAAAAAATTGTTTTACTAAAAACGAAAATTTAAAACCAAAGACACCGACTTTCAAAATTAAAGTTATTTTTCACTTTACAGTGTTTTTTTTTAAGTTAGTTATTTTTTTCGTAAAACGTTTTTAAAGCATCAAAACATTTAGTTTCAACAAAATTAACTAAACGAGATGTACTTATCCATTTAGTAATTAATATTCTAAAAAAACAGTAATTAAAAACTATATACCTCCCATATAAAGGGCTCACTGAACGATTATGGTACATAGCCATTTAACCATGTTCAGTTAAAAGCCTGTCTGTTCAAAGTCAACTACAGATATGGAAAAAATATTTGCGTTACATATACGGCTATTTTATCTAATCAATAAAGATATATTTTTGTCTAGTAGCTCTCGACCGCAGCTATGCCCACGTGGAGGTCGTAAATTAGCCCACGGGAACGTACTACCGGGATCAAAACTATCATTTATTTTATCATATACTCATCTAGATTATATCAAATTTATTTCTGTAATTAAAATATTAAATTTAAACCTTCACTTTTATTCAGTTCATCACTATTGTGGGTGCTGCAAGGTGTTTTTCTCATTTGTTTTAAATTTTTCCATAGGGTAGGTACAATATCATCGCCTATAATGATAATGAGGGTGGGCGCTGATACCTATAATTACAAGATATTAGGTTATCTTAGCCTAAGCTAAGATAACTGCAGCCAACACTGCAGTATTAGCTGCAACTCGAATATACAACCTTACTTACCGTAAGGCCTATTTTCATTGTAAACCATGTTTTTTTATTACTTGAAGGTGCAAATAAACAAAACAATCATGTGCATCTGGACATTTATTTTTTCTTGCGAAACAAATTGAGAATAAGTTAAAAATTAAGGCAGAGATAGTATTTTCTGTGATTTATGCTATGCCACTTTACGCAAGGGAGCTTGTGGCTAAGTAAGAACAGCCGCACGGGTCGATCGATCAGGTTAAGCTACGCTTGCCGCTGTTGGTCCGTGGATGGGTGACCATTTTTTACATACCAAGTCCCCTTCGTGCCTCGGAAAGCACGTTAAGCCGTTGGTCCCGGCTGTCATTTGTAGATCTTTGACAGTCGTTACGGGTAGTTAGAAGCCCAACAAAAAGTCTGACAACCAGTCTTATCAAGGGGTATCGTGTTACCTAGTAACTAGGTTGTGGAGGTCAGATAGGCAGTCGCTCCATGTAAAATACTGGTATTCAGCTGCATCCGGTTAGACTGGAAGCCGACCCCAACATAGTTGGGAAAAGGCTAGGCAGATGATGATGACTTTGCGCGAGCGTCTGGATTGAGAGCCCAAGACTCATAATTTTTGGACCTTTGCTTTATGTTTTCACAATTTTTAACTAATTTTGTCTCAATTTGATTATCAAGAAAAAAACAGGCCAACAGTCCAGATGCAGATAAAACTATGCTGTATTCTGGCCCATATCATGGTCTACCTGTATGCCAAATGACATCGAAATCCATTCAGCCGTTAAGGCGTCAAAAATTTACAGACAGAAATACAGACAGAGTAACAAATATTTATAATTAGTTGCGCCGTGCGGTTTCACCCGCAGAAGTCTCGATCCCGTGGGAATATCGGGATAAAAAGTATTATATGTCCTAACCCAGGTTATGATCTACGCATGTATCAAATTTCATCCATATCCGTTTAGCCGTTTTATCGTGAAAGCGTAACAAACAAACTCACTGTCGCATTTATATTATTAGTTAGGATATTAAGTATGGATTTAGCATTTACATAGCCATGAACTGTAAAAGGAATTAGTATTTAGGTTCAACAATGTGTAATGAAGGTTCACATTGACCAAGTTAAGCCTTTTTGGGCATGTGTTTACTTTAGTTATGTACCTCATCATCATCATCAGCCTATAGCAGTCCACTGCTGGACATAGGCCTCTCCAATTGCACGCCATTCAGCGCGATTCTCGGCAACTCTCATCCAGCTGCTACCAGCCACCCTTCGAAGATCGTCACTCCACCTAGCCTGAGGGCGTCCTACTTTACGTTTGCCAATTCGCGGTCTCCACTCAAGAACACGTATACCCCAACGGTCATCGGTTCTACGGCTAATATGGCCGGCCCACTGCTACTTCAGCTTGCTAATTCTGTGAGCTATGTCGATAACTTTGGTTCTCTGCCGGATCACTTCGTTCCGGATTCGATCCCTCAGAGAGACTCCAAGCATAGCCCGCTCCATGGCTCGCTGAGCAACCTTAAATTTATGGACCAGCCGTACCGTGAGTGTCCACGTTTCGGCTCCGTAAGTCATAACAGGCAGGACGCACTGATTGAAGACCTTCGTCTTTAGGCTCTGTGGAATACGTGACGAGAAGACTCGACGAAGTTTCCCAAACGCTGCCCAGCCCAGCTGAATTCTTCTGTTAGCCTCCCTCTCAAAGTTGTTCTTACCAAACTGCAGAGTTTGCCCGAGGTAAACGTATTCTCGAACAACCTCGAGAGCACCGCCATTGACAGCAATCGGCCCCGGAGTGACATGTTCGTTGAACATAACCTGGGTTTTGTCCAAGTTCATCCGGAGACCAATGCGCACAGAAGAACTAACTAGGCCGTCCAGCATCTGCTGCAGGTCATGCAGCGATTCGGCCAGTATGACGATGTCATCTGCAAATCTCAAGTGTGAGATGTACTCGCCGTTGATGTTAATGCCACGCCCTTCCCAGTTCAGTGTCTTAAACACATCCTCCAATGCGTTAGAGAACAATTTTGGGGATATGACATCCCCTTGTCTGACCCCTCGACGCAGTGGGATATGTTCAGTACGCTGATCCTGAATTTGGACGGTCATTGTCGCGTTTTCATACAGACATCTCAGCACTTGGATGTATCGCCAGTCGACTTGGCATCGCTGCAGAGACTCCAAAACAGACCAGGTCTCGACAGAGTCAAAAGCCTTCTCATAGTCCACAAACGCAAGACACAGTGGCCGATTATACTCATCGGACTTCTGTATAATTTGCCGCACTGTGTGAATGTGGTCTATGGTGCTATATCCTCCTCGAAACCCAGCCTGCTCCGGTGGCTGAAACTCGTCGAGTCTTCTCGCTAGACGATTCGTAACGACTCTTGAAAACAACTTATATACGTGGCTAAGGAGCGAAATGGGTCTGTAATTCTTTAAAAGAGTCTTGTCACCTTTCTTAAAGAAGAGAACGACCACACTCTCTCGCCACGCTTCTGGAGTTCTCCCAGAGAACAGGACAGAGTTGAAGAGCTCCCGAAGCTATTTCAGTACAGGACTTTCTCCAGCTTTCAGGAGCTCGGTCGTTATCCCGTCCTCACCAGGGGCTTTTCCATTTTTAAGCTGTTTAAGAGCCGCCTCGATTTCGTCTTGGCTGACTTCTGGCAGGTCTTCCGTGAAATGGCGGGTTAAGGTGGCTCTGGAATCCTCATTTTCGGGATCAGGTCGAGATGCGTGCGATGCGTACAACTGGCCGTAGAAGTTTTCTACTTCCAAAAGGATCTCCGGCTTCGAAACGACGATATCCCCACTGGGTTTGGTCAATTTCGTCAGGTGGCTCCTCCCGAGTGACTGGACGAACACTTTCGACCCCCGATTTTGCTCAATCGCTTTCTCTATAGAGCGCGTATTGGAGCGTCGGAGGTCGCGTCGTACCAGTGTTTTTATATTGTTATTGAGTGCCCGTTGTTCTGACGAAGTGATAGGTGGGTTTTCACGTCGTTCCGTCATAAGCTCCAGAGTTTCCTTTGAAAGTTTTGACTTCTTGCCCGTACGCCGCATTTTACAAAAATGCGTGCCTTCCTCCCTGAGGATTTCCGCCACTTGGTCGAGTGCCTGGTCAACGTCGTTTGTGGTTTCCACGGCAGCAAATCGGTTCTCCAAGTTTGATTGGAACGCTTCAGATCCCAGCATGGTTTGGAGCATGTTTGGACGGAGCCTAGACCTCATCAAACGAGTTCGCTCGAGCTTAAAGTTGATATTCAGAGAGCCTCGAACAAGTCTGTGATCACTGCCGGTGTTGAACCTGTTGATCACCGAGACGTCCCTGAATATATGCTTTTTATCCGCTATGATGAAGTCTATCTCATTTTTCGTCATAGTATCGGGGCTTCGCTACGTCCACTTCCTTTGGAGCTGTTTCTTAAAGAAGGAGTTCATCATGAAAAGCCCCTCCTTCTCTAGGAAGTTGACAAGCATTTGCCCCCTATGATTTCTGCTGCCAAACCCATAAGATCCTACTACCGATTCGCTGCAATTCTGTACTCCCACTTTAGCATTAAAATCCCCCATGAGAACATTGTAGTGGGCCTTAGTGGTGGAATGCAAGGCCTTGGAGATATCCTCAAACATTTCCTCCACTTCGTCATCCGAGTGTGCCGAGGTCGGTGCGTAAACCTGAATAACCTTGAGGCTATACCTCTTGGTTAACTTCACTACAAGGTACGCTACCCTGTTCGAGACACTGGAGACTTCTACAACGTTGTCACAAAGGGATTTGTTTACCAGAAACCCGACTCCGCCTTGGGATAGTTGGTCTCCCTCTCGAAAATACAAAAGGTGGCCCGATTGTGTCCTCTCCCTCTCTTCGGACTTCACTTAAGCCAAGAATATGCCACTTTATTTTTCCGAGCTCTTCTTCTAGCTGCACTAGGTGTTCGTCGAGCCGTAACGTGCGTCCGTTGTACGTTGCCCAGGTCAGTTGGGTTTGGCGGCCATTCGTAACCCGGGGATTCTTCGAACCCCCTACCTTACCGTTACCGTGATTGCCGCCAAAATCAGGAATAGCAAGGCGGCCGGGAACTGGAGGCCGTGGTTGAATTTGACTTGCCATTTGGAGGGTTTGCCCATAATCGCCACGCTGGGCATGCGGGTTGGCGATCGCAGATCGCAGCTTCTCGCACTAGTGACGCTGCTGCCCGTCACTAGTCTGCACCATTTAGCTGCGAAATTTTATTTAGAATGGTTATACCGCCATTTGTCGGTTGTCAGAGCCTCGTTAGTTATTCAGCAGGGTGCACCACGAGCAGGTGAGGTTGACTTGGGGCACTGAGATGGTAGTGTGTCCCCTTACACCCCCCCTTACTTATGTACCTATATGTCCATAATCCTATATGATGGAAAATGTTCATAAGGATCTTGAGATATTGAGAACTCATTAAAAAACCCCCGACACAAACATTTCCTCATTTCTCTTTTCTACTCCATCACCAGACCCTGTTCACCATCTATCTATAACCTATTCATTGAGACCATTCCAATGAGCCCAAACACGATACCCGTGCTGTAAGTTGGTAAGGGAGTTAGGTATCCTGCAAATTCCAGGTTATGCTGCAACATCAGGTCAAGGTTACTATGTTCTTCTAATATCATTGAAGTAACAGAGTACCAAATTTCAAATCGATCAGCCCTGTGGAAGATACTCACATCCATTCATCAACTAGAAAAGAGCTGATAATCTTCAAACAGCTGAACTAATTTTGATAAATTATGTTTAAGAACTATCGCTAGAAAACTTGCTTTCAAATAAATAAATCCACATTCAAATCAATTCACCCATTTAAGAGCTACGGTGCCACAGACAGACACACATAGCGGTCAAACTTATAACACCCCTCTTTTTGCGTCGTGGCCGCGGGGGTTAAAAACAGTATAATTAATCATTGTAATGATAGATAGGTACTGCTAATAGAAAATATATTTATTTGTTTAATCAACAATCAACTCAGCCTATCGCAAGTCCACTGCTGGACATAAGGCCTCTCCCAGGCAGCGCCACAATGCCCTGTCCTCCGCTTTCTGCATCCAGTCTGTCCCACCCATCTTTTTAAGGTCGTCGGTTCATTTAGCTTGGGGGCGTCTCACACTAGACTCCACTCCAGGACTCGTCTGCTCCACTTTTTTCTTTTTTTATAACTTCTTCTGCTCTGGATGGAACGGGAGCGCATGTCAGACTCTTACCGACTAAAACCCACCCGTGTTCCTTCAGTTGCCTACATTGCTAGGGGCCACGGTAACCCTTTCGGACAAAAACCGCAACCCCGGCAGGCATCAGCCCTATCGGACCCCGTCAGTTCTGCTGACATCTCTTTGAGGCGCGCGTGGAACACAACGCACCGTTGACCCGGGCCTGGTCCTTATCGGACGGCGAGCTACCCATTGCTCACCGTCCGTAAGCCCGCGCCTACGGTGGTCAGGAATCGGCCTGCAACTCCCGACGCCCAGGGCGTCTCCTGCGGCGGTGGGACGCGAAATTTGTCTCTCCCTCACGTGTTTTCGCCTCCTCGTTCGCGAGCTGCTTCGCAGAAGGAGGTGACGGCCTCCCATGCTCTCTCACTCCGTACCATGGCCTGGACCAGGACCGGACGCGAGAGATCACCGCCGTCGATCACTTCCACGAGGATACGGCGATGCTCCGCCCAGGCCGGGCAGACCTACACCGTATGCTCCACCGTGTCCTCCGGGCGATCCACACAATGGCGACACCCGGGCGTTTCCTTCGTCTGCTACACCTGGCATCAGTCTTTCGACAAATATGACCAGTCCACTGCTAAAATGAGCAATGTCGGTAGCTCCGGTTCTTTTCTGGATAATTTCATTCTTGATTTTATCCTGTTTTATTATTATTAATTAATTAATAAAGATTAAATCACAGCTCGTGAGACCGTATGTTAAATACCTATACTTAGACATAATAATATAGATTTTGTTGTTAAAGGTGTGACTCGTTTTGTTACAATACTTCAAGGTGTGGAACAATGCGCAGTATTAATCGAGTGTTAGGTGTTGTAATGTAAAATAGGTATGTGGTTATAAAAACAAAACAGCACGTGCGTCACTGAGATAAAGAATCAAGCGGATAAATGCGTAGGTAAATCTCGAAAATGTCTACAAAATTTGATAAGGGGTCATTCATAAATGCCGCCGTCACAGGAATTTCATGATTTTTGGACCCCGTCCTTGTCAGGTGGCCATATTTGCGTGACCTCCCCAGCCGTGGAGTGACGTCATATATCTTGCAATTTTAAATTCAATATTCTTAGTCTAATAGAGTCGGTAATATTTTAAAGTTTTTCATTAGAATTGAAGCTTAGAGTTTTAATACTTAAGATTTATACTTGTGACATCACGAAAGTTATGACCCTCACACGATATCACACTTTGATGACCCTTTCCCTCCCCTTGTCCTTAATAATGAGAGATCCCCAGATGAAAAATATCATAACACCAACAGAAATAAAGCCAGAATTCCAATAATTCGAAATACGTGAACTCAAGAAAAGGGCCAAACATGAAACAGGTACCAGTCGACGACCAGTTATTGGCCGAGCTTCTGAAATGTGCGCATTCTGAGCACAGTTAAACAAATCGACACATTTTGAGGTCTGCCGGAGTAAAGCTTAGTTAAGTGAGAATGTTGGAGAAGTATATTCTTAAAACAAACTAGAATATGTGGTCGATATATTAATTGATCTACTTTTGCTTTCTTTTTTGCGTAGGTATGCATAAATTTTTGGATTTGATATTTAACATACTTTCCAATAATGTTGAAATCTAGTATCTCTGCTTATTTTTGAAGATAATTATGTAAGTAAAGTCAAATTATGGGACCGTTTTTAAATATATAAAAAAGGTTGTCTTGATTTTTTTATGTAAAATTCATAGTTCTCTTTTTAGTTTAGAAAACAAGAGCTTCTGTTGACAGCCTTTTTAAATAACGATCTTGCAAATACAACGATCTTAATGACGATGAAGATGAGAACTTTGAGAATAAAGAACAGCAAAATATGAGAACAAAAATTACTTATCTTCAGAAAGGGACCTTAAAAAGGATCTCTAAAAGTAAAAAGATTACAAAAACTTGTTTTGTTGGTCGTCAAGTTCGAACCAACGGATGGCGGAGGTCGCCGGGCAACATTCCACATCAGTGATTATTTTTAGGCATTTGCTAATATCAAGCGAACAAATTATGTAGCTGTAGTTGAAGAAAAAAACATGGAACGTGCTAGGCAGGTTGATGTATTAAAAGAATTAGATAATGCGCAGAAACAAGATGTAATGGAAATTTTAAAAGAGTACTAAGTTTTAGACATAAGCAAACAAACTATTGAAATAATATAAAATATTTATTTAGTTGACATGAGATGACACAATAGAAGAAAAAAACAAAAGAAGATATAAAACATTTAAAATTACGAAAAGTAAAGCTAAGAAAGAGGTTTTACAGGTACTATAAAACCTATTTCTTGTTGACTCTAACATTAAGTTGTTTTACGAACAAAAAAATATACATGAAAGAATTTATATAATGCTTCTTCTATCTCTTAATAATATTATAAATGCGAAAGTGAGTTTGTTTGTTTCTGTCGCTTTCATACTAAAACGGCTAAACAGATTTGAATGAAATTTGGCACATGGGTAGACCATAACTTAGATTAGGACACAGGTTACATTTTATCCCGATATTCCCACGAAATCGAAACTTATGCGGGTGAAACCGTGTTATTGGGTTTTTCTATCTGGAATTTCTCAGTAGCAGCCTAGAGTCTGGATTTTAGCCCGGTTGATGGCAATAGGCTGGCCCCTTATTACATGGACTTAAACATAACTGGCGAAATGTGGTTGTACTATAGGTACACCTCTGCCTAACCCTTCGGAGATTACAGGCTTAATTTTTATGCCTACCTTTCTCCTTTTCACTCCTCTCTGTCTTGAGCTAGTGTGGAACCATCAAGTCTGTAGGCATCAAGCTCGTTTCGCCATCTTTTCCTGGGTTTGCCTCGATGTCGTCAGACGTTTTTTGGGACCCACATGGTAGTAGATTTGGCACATGATTCGTTCGACAAACGGCAAACGTGTCCGGCCCAGTCTAATTTAAACTTGGCTGCTTTTTAACAGACTTCCAAAAGGAGGAGGTTCTCAATTCGACTGTATGTTTTTTTTTGTATGTTTGTTACGCTATTACTCCGTCAATTACGAATTGATTTTGATGATTCTTTTTTTGTTTGGGAGATCATACTTTAGAGGTGGTCCCATATAAATTTTATTAATTTTTCTTGGGTAGTTTTTGAGTTAGCTTCAATAATACGTATTTTTTGATATTATGATAACTTCCTGTCACTGTTAATGTAAATACAAAGCAGGAAGTGGTATTCGAATTTGTGTGGGGTAGGTATCACAACTAAAAAGTGAAAAAAAAAAAACTTTTGACAACAAAACAACCGACTTCAAAAAAAACACTACAAAGTGAAAAATAACTTTAATTTCGGAAGTCGGTGACAAAGAACGAAAATTCAAAACCAAAGACACCGACTTCCGAAATTAAAGTTATTTTTCACTTTGTAGTGTTTTTTTGAAGTCGGTTGTTTTTTTTTGTAAAAAGTTTTTGTATGACGTACTTGTGTTTTGGAGCTCAGCACTCTGGTTTACTGTTAAGGATTTTTTTCTAATGCTATCTGTCCATCTATTGACATTCAGCATCTTTTATGTTGTTAGTCTTTAGTCATTCATGGTATGCGCCCACTGGCTCATCCACATGAATTTAAATATTTGATAGTTGTTCGGTCTTCATAATAAATCCTGTGGGGCCAATCTTTTAAGCTTCCTGATTTTCTTTTTTTTCATAAGGTTTGATCCTAGTTTATAAGGATGGGTTGTAACCCTATTCTTGTAGGCACCTTTGTGTGATTTCTTTTTTAACCTTTGGAATTTTTAAGTTCCGATGTAAGCTAGGGTTAAATACAATGTCGCCATTAGGCATGTGACCGCCCGTATTTTTCTAAATATTCATGAAAATTGTCGAAAATTTACTTTAAAAGCCCCGGTCTCTATCTTTAATATTTTTCATGTTATTATATTTTTTATTTTGTGAGTAGTGTTTGTCATATCTCCGATGTTATTGGCTTAATTTGGATTCTGTTTATCATTTCTAAATTTATCGGATTAACTAATATTTTTATTATAAATATCTGGATGACCTTTTTTTTTCTAAAAAAATAAAAAAATCTGAATTTATTTTAAAAACACAAGTGAAAGTACATAAAATCATAGCGGAATTTAGAAAAAAAATCTATTAGATAAAATGAAAAAAATAAGATAGTTTTAAAGTTAATTTTCGATAATTTTTTATGAGTATTCAAAAAAATACGGGTGGTCATATAGGTGACATTGTATAGTGGGGAATATTATGACGAGAGGTTTAAGCTCATGACCTCTTGTCCTAAGAAGAAACCCAACGTACAGAACGTACGTTGGGTTTTATGTACCAATAAATAACAGTTATATTGTACCACATAATATTAATAATGCCTCCAGCTCACATCGGTCGTTGAACCTAAAATTTAAATATGATAGTTGCGTGCTGAAAAATACGTAACACGATCAGACATCGGACCGTTACCTTAACTGTGTGCCGCTTATGCTATGGAATACCATGCCAATGTCGGTTCTATTAAAAAAAGGTTTGGTGCCGTCAGTGATAGAAGTCGGTTATATTATTATATTAAAATCAGCATATAATGTTCCCACTGCTGAGATACAGGCCTCCTCTCTGTGAGAGGGAGTGGGGCGCAATCCACCACGCGGGCCCAGTGCGGATCCGTAGATGTCACATATCTTCGAATTTTTCTAGGCATGCCGGTTTCCTCACGATGTTTTCCTTCACCGTTTTGAGAGCAGTGGTGTTGAAATAATTGACACAAAGTAAAGTGCCAGCTTGGGTTCAAACAACTCGTAAGTCGGCGCCGTTATCACTGTGCTAGCACCGCTCTTAAAAGAAGTCGGTTAACACAAACAAGAAAAGTGCCATAAAAATGAAAATTGCTTATCAATTACTACTATTATTTTAACAAACTGTATGTTGGCACCCACAGTTAATAGTGTTAAAACAAGATTTCTGAAAATGAGACAACTTGCTTTATTACAGGAAACTTATTGGGAATGTCTATAGGAATGTCTGAGCATAGATATGGAATCAGACAGTCATGTGTGGGAATGGAACATAACACAAAGGAAACCAAGGAAGAAACAGATTTGACAGATTACGTCAAATTAAATTGACGTTTCCAAAGAAAACGGTCTCGGTCGAATGAAATCAAGAAGCGTTGTCTACAGTCAGAAGATGGTGTGGAACTCCTTCGAGTTTTTAGACATAGTAAAAGAACATAATCACAATAGTGTTACCATACTCAAAAAAACACATGCTATAATTTATTTTTTATTTCTATTAATTTTGACATGGATATTTATCACAATAGTAGAAATAATATTACAACACCGTTAGTATTTATGAAGTATAATAAATTTCACTAAAACATTTAATAAATATTAAAGCTTTAACTAAATACAGATTGACTAGATTACAATAAACATTTGAATGATCAACAGAACGTATAAAGCAACAATAGTAAATAGTGTAGAAGATAGTTTCTATTATATCAATAGAACTAAAATAGCATTACAATACATTAGGCCTTCCATATAGGGCTAAGGTGGAAATATAAATAAATGAGATTCTTCAACTCCTCTAGGAATGTAATTATTTTATTTAATAAATACTGGAAAAGACAAATGCAATCGAACAGTACAAGAAAATACCAATTAAATCATTAAAATATCTCATTTTGAAAGTATATTTGGCTTTCTGTATATGACACCGGTGCCGCACCAGAGCCGCACCGGCGCTGGACCGCAAGATAAAAAAAAAAACAGTGGCACTCCGGGAGTGCCGACAGAAGTGAAAACTTGAAAACAATCGGCACCGCGGTAATCAACCCGTTGATGTCTTTTACTTCACGGTGTCGGTAAATTGCGTTAGTGTCGCGAAATCAATGGTTTAGTCCTATCTCAAAAATGCCCAACGCGCCTTTTTCACTTCAAACGTTTCATAATTTCTCAGAATTAGTATAAAATCTACGTAGAACCGGTGCGGCTGCGGTTCGGCGCCAGTGCGGCGACGGCGGCCGGTGGTGCGGCGGTGGTGCGGCGCATAGGCAATATTAATTCGTATACGCAAACATGAGGTCCGACGCCGGTGCGGCTCCGGCGTCATGTACAGGAAGCCTTAAGCCACCAACACATTATTGTGTCGTGTCGTGTAGTGACGCGGGATACACGAATCAAACGAATTTGTTCAGAACTACGTCAAAGCTCAACGAGATTTGATTGGCTAACACTGCGACAGAAGGCGTCACACACGACACATCACAGTAATATGAATCCGGGTTTAGGCTGATTCTGATGATACTTTCAGAAAAATAACAATAACAACAGATCACAATTTCACAACTATAGAATGATGAACATAAAAACAGAAAAATCACTAGTTACTTAGTTGCTTTTAATCACAATAGAATTCACTAAAGAAGAGACAGCACTATTACTTGCTATTAAGTACAGAACACAACACTTGACAGAGGTAACACCATCGATTTGAGATCAACAAATACTTTCGTTATGGCGGCTGTACACTCTCGCTGACGCACACTGAGACAGGCCGAGTGCAAGAATGGAAACATCAGCGTACGTCTAGGTGATCCGGATTTATAATGGATCTATATAAATAAAAATGAAATGCTGTTCGCTGGTAAACGCATCACTTGGGAACGGCTGGACCGATTTGGCTATTGTTAGTTTTAAAATTTTCGAAATATTCCGAAATAGGACATTTTTCCCGGAAATTTTTCAAGTTTGGGGAATACTGAACGTCCTTTTTCTATTGGGCAGGACAATGTCTGTCGGGACAGCTAGTATTTTAATAATCATTGGCAAACTCATATTGACACCAAATTGATGGAGTAACATCGTCTTGGAATTCCTAAAAACATAATTATGTTTTATGTTCTAACATAAAACCGAAATTACTTCACTTACAACCAGATTTATCAATACTTTTTCATTTAGACATTCTAACATTCAATTCTTCGATACATAATTTAGGTCGTAGATACTTCAAACTAGGAATACACATACCAGTAGCTTGCCTAAAAGTATGCTAGTAGCTTGCATGCCAGTGTGACGTTCACCAATCAAAAGTAATAGCACATGGCATGCAAGCTTCATACATAGTCTTGTGCAAGTTACTGGCAGGTGCATTCCTGGCTTTTCGTCGCTTGCTTGATTCATTCAAATCTTCTTTTTGGTCAAGAACCAGGTCGTCATTGGCTCTGCCTTCCCTTTCATGGACACGTGACCACGGTATGTTAGTTCGAATCGTTCGTCATAGTTATCTTCGCGCATCAGGTAGCTGTAAAGAAATGCATGAGTTCAATATTATTTTACGGCAAAAGATGTATCAAAATAGTCTCCACAAAGAGCCTATTAGCGGAGCTGTGCCAATATTAACCAATGGAACACAGCTTCGCACATCTTTACTCCTTTCCTCTCTTTTTGGCTTTAGAGGATAGACAGCCTTAGACACAGTTTTTTTTTTTGTTTAATGTGCTAGCTAAGCTTATACTCCACAGGTTTAAAAAACCACGTGACGAGACAGCTGTCAAGTAACCGACTAAACGTAATACCTGTCACTTCAGTTGTCATGCTACTTCACAGTTGTACTCTTCAATTTAGCAACGCTATAATTCGTTGATGTTTAGAGTTTGGGCTCTTTACAATAGACAGATTCCAAAATATTATATTATTATCTTTATATATATAATTCTTCTGTGAGTGTGTATGTCACTGAACTTCTCTCAAACGACTGGACCGATTTTGATGAAATTTTTTGTGTGTGTTCAAGGGGATCTGGGAATGGTTTAGATTCACAATCGGACCCGATAGGTGGCGGTATTCGGTCAGGACAACGTCTGTCAGGTCCGCTAGTTTTATATATAACTAAAAAGTTGTGCTCAGGCAGTTACATCTACGAAGAGTAGTTTAAGAATAAATTAGGAGGAATCTATTGTAAAAATCTAAAATAAATTTATTTTGGTTTTATCATATTTTTAAACAAGAAAGTGTCTTCAATAAAAATCCTTTTTACGATTTGTTTATCTTTACGTAACTACCTAAACCAATGGAGTATAGGACGTATATGGCACAGTCAGTGACAAAAGTTGAAAGACACTTTAGTTTTTTAAAGGCTGGATCGAGGTGTCTGTGGAAAAGTATGCCTGAAAGGATTTGAGGAAAGGCCTTTGCTCAGCAGTGGGACAGTGTAGGATAAATTTAAAAAACCGGCCAAGAGCGTGTCAGACCACGCACAATGAAGGATTCCGTAGTTGGGAGATTTACCATGTTATTTTAAGACCATAGACTTCTTATAGGTTTTCTTGTAATCTATAAGCATACAACAATTTTCTGTATTTTTTTCAAAATTTAAGGCTTAGTAGTTTTGGAGATAAGGTCAATTTTCATCTTTTTTCTTAAATATCTTTAAAAGTTATTATTTTAAAATAATTTTTAATTTGACAATTTGCCCCCGAAAAGTGATCCCATATTCAAAATTAATTTATTTTCGTTACACATCCGTGTTTGGGTCATAGAAATTGATATGTGTACCAAATTTCAACTTAATCGGTCCATTAGATTCGGAGCAACAGACATACAGACACACGAGTGATCCAATAAGGGTTCCGTTTTTTTTCCTTTTGAGTTACGGAACCCTAAAAATAATAAAATTGAGTTAAATATCTATTTAAAATCGGAACGGAAGTAAAATTAAAAGAATATTAACTCTTCTAGCTATTCTAAGAAATGCTGAAATCCAGTGTATCGAATAATTTATATTAATTTACGAGATCATCGATCTACTTTATGGCCGAGCTATCACTAGCACTATCTTAAGTGCTACACTACAATTTATTTTAAGTACATCACTCGTAGTCCGGCTTGTCCTAGAACCACATATTGGAAGACATGTGATATCCACAAACCCGCACTAGGGTCGCGTGGTGTATTATGGCTCACCCTCTCTCATAAAATGGAGCTCTGTGCCCCAGCAGTGAGAACATAATAGCTTGATTATCAGGGCCGGCCCGTTCATATAGGCGAACTAGGCGACGGCCTAGGGCGCTCGTATTAGGGGGGCGGCAATCGGCGGCATCGAAATTTAAAAATACTGTACATTAATTTTTATTTGTACCTACAACTTGAAAATACTCCCAATCTTTTACCAATATTTCTACCAAAATGCGCTCATGGACAATTACGAAACCATCGGTACGGTTCATCTGGAAATCAAAAGCGAGTTTAGTTGATAGCCTCAACTCGCTCCATTTCTAAAAAAAACGCGATTTCAAATTTATTGCTTCTCTTGTTGTATGTTATAATGTTTTGTTCAAAATTGATTTGACTATTATAGTTTGACCGCGGTCGTTGTACCGATGGCGCCTGAGAGGTATTTCTCGACGGCATGTGAAGCCAAGTCAGAGGCCCATGGGTGGCTTTAAAACTCTGACACCAGGTTAGTCACTAACCAGACGAAAAAGAAAGAACATAGTTTTATTTGTAAAAAAAAAAAAAAAAAAAAATAAATAAAAAAAAAAAAATTGTTTGTAAATTTTCTTAAAAGGGCGCCGTTCCAGCCTTTCGCCTAGGGCGCCAGGAATTCTCGGGCCGGCGCTGTTGATTTTGCTTGTAGTCTAGATTAGGCACTCTATTACATGGAACTTACAACACAACTGGCAAAATAAGGGAATACCATGATACAGGGATGATGTTTTGTATACTACAGGCAGGTAAAATATCGACTTCCTAATGTCTAGCGACTTTCGCACTTATAAAATAGGAAACTAATAGTTAGTACGGCTTCCCAACATACAGGTAAGAGGATTATACTGCACTTGCAAGTTTTCTTAGTAAAACCGAGGGGTGAAAACTGATTTCATGGCTATTACTTCGTCAACGGTGGTGGTGGACAGTCCCTCCTTGACAGTTCTTTAGTTGATATCGCAATTTTAATGAGTGCGTAAAACGACAATATAGTCGACCCCAACATAGTTGGGAAAAGGCTAGGCAGATGATGAAAACGACAATATAGTGAGAAGTTTTTACAGTACAAAGCAACATTTTGTTACTGGCTTTAATGGAATAAAAGATAAAATTAAAAGTCAAAATGATATCACTCAAATTGAAAAATAATACTTTGTATCGTTTGTTTTTATAATTTGTTGGGTAAATTAAGTGGTGATTATGGATACGTTCATGGAGTGTTATTTTGAAGGAGTGTTCAGTAACCTGGATCGCGACTGTTTGAACGAGAGGTACAAAAGGCGGGAACTCGTTGAATACTTCAATACTGTCATTGCTGGTTGTGCGAGAGGTTATATTTTTAATATTTATATTTTGTTTGACCATTTCATCTATTATTTTATATAAATATATTTTTTGGTTTTAATCTTTCTCGCTATTTATATCACTAGTACTGTCATTCCCATTGTTTCAGATTTGTAAGTTTAGGACGAGAATTAATTTATACGAGACAACAATAAAATTATTGTGGACTCTCATTTTTGCACTTTTCAGTAATAGCATCATCATCATCATCATTTCAGCCAAAAGACGTCCAGTGCTGGACATAGGCCTCCCCCAAGCACCGCCACTTCGACCGATTCTGTGCTTTCCGCATCCAGCGGATTCCTGCGGCCTTCACAAGGTCATCGGTCCATCTTGTGGGAGGCCTTCCAACACTACGTCTTCCGGTACGTGGTCGCCACTCCAGAACCTTTCAACCCCATCGGCCATCCGTTCTGCGAGCAATGTGCCCTGCCGATTGCCATTTAAGTTTGGCAATTCTTCGGGCTATGTCGGTTACCTTGGTTCTCCTGCGGATCTCTTCATTTCTGATTCGATTACGTGGGGAAACTCCAAGCATAGCCCTCTCCTAGCTCCTAGTAATAGCATAATCAGCCTATAATGTTCCCACTGCTGGGACACAAGCCTCCTCTTTCTGTAAGAGGGAGTGGGCCATAATTCACCACGCGGACCCAGTGCGGGTTGATGGATGTCACATGTCTTCGAATTGTTTGGTTCTAGCCGGTTTCCTCACGATGTTTTTCTTCATCGTTTCTAAGTAATAAGATCAACTGTATTTATAAATTCAATCTTTATAGAATTTACAGCTGCACATTCAAGTAAATTCAATCAAAACCACTTTCCATTTCCGATTCTCAATAGTGATGTTCAGAATTATAAATACATCAACTCAATAGTCACAGAAATCCATCTGTAATATTATCTATTCACAGGTACTAATTTTCACCTACGATTGAGTACTGTGTTCGTGAACAAAGACCACACAGCTTCAAAGATTCGCAGAGAAACGTTTTCAGTCATAAATAGCATTTCAAGTAAATTATGATAGTCGGACAAAACTAAGTTTATTGCCTATTAATAAAAGCTTTCTCCCCAAGTGACTTCAGTTATTACGATTCAATGAAATTTTATGATCGTGATATTTAGAAAATTGTGCAGTAAAGCTGTAACTTTACTGATTGATAACTTTGACATAAATAAAAAAAAAAACAGTGGCACTCCTGTTTTGTCATAATGTAACAATTTAATCATTTCAAAATAATTTAAAAGGCCTGGGTAACCTAAATTTATTAATGTGGGTCTGCAAACCCTACATAACAGCACAATCTTATATGATGTATCTATACTCCATTTGAAATAAGATTAGACATTTAACTAAACCTTTTTTACAGTCCGTTCAACCGATTTTGACTTCTATTGCATTGGTGGCATGACAAATGGCAGCTGCAGTAAACAGTTGGTTTGTAACCACTTTTTTTGCTTTTAATGCCATCCTTATGCCTACGCAATAGAAGTCAAAATCGGTTGAACGGACTGTAAAAAAGGTTTGTTTAAATGTCTAATCTTATTTCAAACGGAGTATACATAATATTAAATTAGTAGTCACACTAACAATCATACATGTTGTATGTTAAGAGAGGTGTTTTATTAGCCTATTTAACATTGTTCGGATATGTTAGTTTACATATTTTAGAATAAGATCTTTTTGTTAACTTGTATTAAACTTTTTTCTGTTAATAAAGACCTTTAAAAATCAATCAATCAGTGGCACTCCGGGAGT
Source organism: Agrochola lychnidis (assembly GCA_963680765.1). Lineage (NCBI taxonomy): Eukaryota > Metazoa > Arthropoda > Insecta > Lepidoptera > Noctuidae > Agrochola > Agrochola lychnidis. Next base: position 7,918,052 of record OY796855.1, on the reverse strand, counting down.
GCCGACAGAAGTGAAAACTAAAAAAAATCGGCACCACGGTAATGAACGCGTTGATGTCTTTTACTCCACGGTGTCGGTAACAGGTTTAGGGGGGTTTAGGTTTTATATCAATGGTTTAATTCCATCTCAAAAACGCCCAACGCGCCAATAGAAGTTTTCACTTTAAAAAAATGCGAAATTAATTTCTTAATCAGTAGATACGACATACATAGATTAAATTAAAATTATTCGTCAGCGAATATAGATAGACTTTTGGTAATGTGACTTAACAAGATCAACGCAAGCCAGTTTAAGAAAATATCTCTGTAGGGATTTAAGGTTACCTAGAGCCTAGGATTAATAAGCTGATCATCGATTTAACCCTTTAATAATCAATTTCTAATAGCATAAATTTAATCTATTATCAAAGCTTATCAAATTCACTATGTTGGTTGTTAATTTTATCAACCAAATAGCTTCTGTCCGCGACTTCGTCCGTGTGAAATTTCGGCCCCGACCCACCGCGTCGCATTCCATCGCCCGCCCGCGCTGTTAGCCGTCGTTTGCACGTACGTAATAAAATCGCGGTAGGATTTGATCGCGCAATGGATTTTCAACTCTCGGTGTTAAGCCGAGCGTTGAGAATCCAACGCGCTGTGAACCACTCTTGTCCCAGCGCGTTGAAAAACACACTGTTGGATTTTAAACTCTCAGCACTAAGCAGAGCGTTGAAAATCCAGTGTACGGAAAAAAATCGCCGCGATGTTATTACGTCCGTGCGTACGTCGGCTTACTTCGTTTTTGCTTATCTTTCTTTGTGACGTTTTTTCTTTTTGCTCAGCTCCTAAGGGTCGTAGCGTGATGTTACATAGCCTTCCTCAAAAATTAGGCTATCCAATGCAAAAATAATTTTTCAAATCCGACTTGTAGTTCCGGAGATTACCTCCTACATACAAACAATAAACAAACCGCTTCATAATATCCTACTAATATGTATTATAAACGCGAAAGCTTGATGGATGGGTGTTTGTTACTCTTTCACGCAAAAACTACTGAACGGATTTCGATGAAATTTAGCACACAGATAATTTATAACCTGAATTATCACACACAAAACTTCAAGACTTATGCAGGTGAAAATATGGGGCGCTGCTAATAATTATTATAAAGCATAGAAGTATACTACAACAGTCATCAAAAAATCTCAATTTTTACGGATCAGGTTCTAAAAAACTAAACTTCTAAATTATTCTCATTCCAGGTCAGAACCATTCACACAACACATCATGCAAGAACTTCGTGATGTCAGCATTGAAGTACCACAACAACTGCAAGACGGAGAACGGAGAAGTGTGCCGAATGGGGAAGTACCATAACCTGTTATATGTGGCCATGAAGCTTGCGTTCGATTGGAGCTTGCAGGATAATGAGGTGATGGCCGCCTTGTTAGACGAAATATACGCGTGTGAGAAGACCTTTGAGAGAATATTTTTAGGTACGTAGGAGTTTATTAAATTGGTGTTTGAGTTAAAATACGATACGTAAATCGACTGCAGATCAAGAATCTTTCACCATAATCAGTCTAAAATGTTCCCACTGCTGGGACACAGGCCTCCTCTCGATGAGAGGGAGTGGGCCGTAATCCACCACGCGGGCCCAGTGCTGGTTGGTGGATATCACATGTCTTCGAATATTTGGTTCTAGGACATGCCGGTTTCCTCACGATGTTTTCCTTTACCATTTTAAGAGCAACGGTGATGGAATAATTTACACAAAGTAAGGCGCCTATCTAGGTTCGAACCTACGACCTACAACTCGTAAGTCGCAGCCGTTACCACTGGGCCACCACTCCTCTGTTCAGAATCTCTCACACCGTGTAAAATATTTACATTTGTAATTTTTGTGATGTACTACTACGTAATAAAGAGTATTCTATTCTTGCAAGATATTTTTGTTCATTATCTATCTTTTAATCATTCAAATAGAAAAAATCTACCAACCCATATTGGCCCCAAGTGGTACATTATGTCCCACTCCCTCTCTCAGAGAGGAGGCCTGTGTCCCACCAATTTTTTTTTTTGACCTATGAGAATTCTATAAGCTGTTTATGCTTGTTCTTAGTATAAGTGAATGGATTTTTGTATCAAAAACTATTAAGCACGAACAACTGATCAAACATTTTTATTATCTTTCCAGGAGCAATATTTGGAACATCAGCACCATACTTCCTAGCTGGTTGGAAATCAGACTTCATGGATAAAGAAGAAAATGTACACGCTCTAGTCTTCTACCTAGACCATGCAACTAACGCTAACCTGGAGTACAATGAAAATGGAAAGACTTATCGATTCATAGACGTGCCTTTAGAAAGCTGTGGTCATGCATCTCCAGTAAGAGTCGTGATACAAGTGGGATCATCGGAAATGTTAATGATACTACTGAGATTTGGTGCAAGAATAATGGCAGATACAGCCTCCACAAATCCAATAGAATCCATCTTGGATCGACTGAATGAATACAACAGGAAGTATCCATATGAATTAGTATCTTGTCTTAAGTTAGCTATGAGAGCTGTTCCAAGCATTTCATTATCGATAAACAAAACTCTGTTTAAGGAACTTGAACTGCCTGATGACTATAACTATCAAAGGAAACTGATGCTGGAGAAGTATGGAGATATCTTAGAAGATCATTTAGTGCCAACTTCTAGATGTGGCTTGAAGCCAGTGGAGTTAAAGCATCTATCTAGATGTACGATCAGGCAAATGCTTTGGCAGAATTTTGAGCTGCCGTTTGGAATAAAAAAGTTGCCTATTCCGTTAACTTTGCAGAGATATTTAGATCTGTGTGAAGATTAAAATGTTTGTGATTTTAAAACATTAAGATTTTTATTTTCTCGTAATTATTGCAAGTATTCCGTAAATTGAGGAGCGTCGGAACAAAAACCGATAAATCACATTTTGCCATTTTTTTATGATGCCAATTTGGTTGTACTCTTACATATCTTGCTCTATGGTTAATGTAACCTGGTCAAAAATTGATAAATCTGCTCTAAATCCGTCCGCGAAATACCCGGATCTGTACAAAAACCGATAATTACATCAATCGTAGGTACTAAACAAACAACATTAAATTATGATGTGATTTTAAATAAAGTTGTTTGATTGGAAACCACCTAATCTAGTTTTAGAAACACTGACGCATGATCAGCCGCATTTTATCAAGCTCTCATATTCTTACCAACGATTTATCAAATACCGATATATCCTACAGTGCTTTGTCAAAAACCGATATATCAATTTTCTTTTTTTATGTAACTCAACAGGTACCACAGGCACGAATACAGAATTTAGGTTTCCAAACATTGATGCTAACACCAATAAATTTATAGATTTCGTTTAACTCTAAATTAGAAAACCATGAACTTGGCCATATTTTTACATTTTTCCACAAAAAACACAAATGTGATTTATCGGTTTTTGTTCCAACGCTCCTCAATTGGTTGTCGTTTGCTTTTCTCTGGTACTATCTGAAAAATGTCTGTAACTCACTTGCATCTGCGGCTTTCGGGATGATTTACTTAATGTACTATGGCTCCTAAATCGTTGTGTTATTGTAGTCTACAGTCCATAGCACAGCACCATGGACGATTTGCAGTGAATTTATTAATATGCTCGTGGTATATTAACCATATTTTATAAGAACAAATTAATATATTACCCATAAGTATCCTCGCTGACGTTGATAGTGCCAGGCACACCAGTGGTCTCGCAGCGGCTGGTCAAGTTGACTGTGTTACCGAAGAGGCAGTACCGAGGCATGCGATGACCGATCACTCCGGTCACCACCTCACCGGTGTGGATGCCGATTGTGATACCCTGGATAACGAAGAAGTGTAAGTAAAATAAAAGGGACAAAACATTTCTCAATATTAAAGAGGCATGTAGTAATAAAATTACAGGACAGCTGCAAAACTAATATCAAAGCTTCTTTCTTTCTTTTTCGTGTGGTTAATGACTAACTTGGTGTAAGAATTTTAACGCCGCCCAAGGGCCTCTGACTTTGGGCACGACACAATTGCGCCAATAAGTCTCCTCTTTGAGGAGTGGCTAGAGAGGCGCCACGGCGTCTTCACCTTTCGCCTCACGCAGGTCCTCACCGGACACGGTTGTTTCGGGAGGTTCCTGTTCCTAATAAGGCGGGAGGAAATGCTCGGGCGTCACCACTGTGTAGATCGCCCGGAGGATACGGTGGAGCATACGGTAGTGCTCTGGCCGGCTTGGGAGGAGCATCGCCGTGTCCTTATGGAGGCGATCAGCGGCGGTGATATCTCGCGCCCAGCCCTGCTAAAGGCCATGGTACGGAGCGAGAGGGTATGGGAGGCCGTCACCTCCTTCGAACTCAAGACCTATGACTTGGCAGTCCGACGGTCATACCACCAGACTACCACTGCTATAGCAAAGCATAGCAAAGCCGATGGTCTCGCCAACAATAATTCATTTCTGAAAAGTATCAGAACCAACCTTCGATAATAGCGGACGTGTTAACTACAGTGAATCGGCAGTGATAAAAATCGAGGCGGAAAAGAGGGGAAAAGAAGGGACATGCAGCACTCACCTGGGGCATGCCAGCGGGATCCAATCTCTTTCGACTATCACACAGCAGAGTATCAATACGCGGGTCGCGCGACCAATATTTGATTAAAGTTTTAGTTCTTATTACACTGGGTAATCAAACACAAGAGTGCCTTTGGCGGAGCGGGAGTATATTGAATTTTGCAGAGAAAGGCCCGAGATGATCCTCGTCTCTCCGCGGGTGGTCAGATGAAAGGGCTCGTCATGCGGTGAGGGGTGGTTCGAGAGATCCGTTACACACGTGCGTCCATGTGCAATTTCTTCGTCGAACTGACAGCTGTCAGTCCTCATCCTCTCGTTCTCATGTTCACTTTTTGAATGATGCTAAAGCGCTGCATGTGCAGGTTGGGGAAAGGAGCGGGATATACAAACTGCCTCATACTATAAGAGTGAATCTATCAAATCAGTGTTGGCCTTACCAGCCGAGATACAAAGAATGAAGGCATGAATATGTCCTAATAATATATTGTTTGTCTGAAAAATTATATCTGTATTGTTTGTATTGTTTGTTTGTAGGATGCAACTGCTTACTTTCAATAAATTATTTTGAAAAACTAATAGATATTTTGATAACTTAGATTTGATAGTGAACTATCAACGATAGCTTTTATTAGGCACTTTGAGGTTAACAAATAAACAAAGAATTTAAAAAGAAGCACTTCATTTTGATAAAAAAAATCTAGAAATCTTGAAAAGATATTATAGAAGGAATAAATAATGGTACTTACAACAGGTTCTCCATCAACGGTGACGGTTTGAGACAGGTCCATCATCTCTAGAGCAAGGAGAGAGATATGCTTGGCGTGGCCCACCTCGTACTCTGGCAGACCAGATACCGCCATGTATTTGTCACCAACTGTCTCGACCTGAAATTAAGATTTGAATGTTTTTGGAAAGTATACAAAAGTAAAATGTATTATTTCCGTCCATCTTTGTACTTTCACATCATCATCTGCCTAGCCTTTTCCCAACTATGTTGAGGTCAGCTTCTAAGTCTAACCGGATGCAGCTGAATTCCAGTATTTTACATGGAGCGACTGCCTATCTGACGTCCACAACCTAGTTACTAGGTAACACGATACCACTTGGTAAGACTGGTTGTCAGACTTTTGAGCTTCTAACTACCCGTAACGACTGTCAAAGATCTAGGAATAACAGTCGGGACCAACGGCTTAACGTGTTTTTCGAGGCACGGAGGGGTCTTGATATGTAAAGATGGTCACCCATCCACGGATCAACCGCGGCAAGCGTAGCTTAACCTGATCGGTCGACGCGTAGGGCTGTTATTACTTATACTCAAGCCCTTCTCATCATCATCATCTTTGTACCTTCACGATCAATCTTTTTCAACGGTTGAAAAAGTTTCCCCATGATACTATACACTTGAAACTTGAACCACTGACTTGAACGAAACAGTGGAACGATATGGCAATGACTCAATGTTAATGATATGTATGATATTGAGTTTGAAGCTTGTCAGTTATATGAATGTATTAATATGAAGTATTATCTATATGTTTTTCCGCTTTGTTCAATAAGATACTTGTTAAAAAATTTACTAAGAACATGCATCAGGCAAAAAAAAAAAATAGTGGCACTCCGCGAGTGCCGACAGAAGTGAAAACTTGAGCAATTTTATTGTGCAGGAAATAATGTATCGCGCGTTGATGTCTTTTGAATGATCAAAAGCTGGTGTCGTAACAGTGTCACGAAATTAGTTGTTTAGTCCCATCTCAAAAATGCCCAACGCGCCTAAAGAAATTTTCACTTCAAAAATGAATTTAGAAAAGGACGCTGCATCAATAAATTGTCCCCTTTCAGAAGAATTTGTATTCGTGAAGGTTACCAAATTATCACAAGCGTCTATAAAACATCCCTAGTATATACCTTATAAACATTAGGATTCCTTTTCGGATCAGTCAGCACATCGAACGCCGTGTACAGATCATTGAGCATCCTCACGATCTTCATGGCACCCTTATGGTCGGTATGCCTGGCGCAGTAGTTGGCAAACCCAACGATGCCGCTGAAGAGTAACGTGACGGTGTCGTACCGACGAGCCGGGACCGGGCGCTGGTGACGGAGCTCGGTGGCGACGCTGATTGGTAGGACTGAGTAGAGGAGCCTGTAAGAAGATCATTAAGGATAGGCTAAATGAAGTTATTCTTTATTTAAACGTTTTATTTGCCGTTGGCTTCAAAAGAAATAAAAGAAAGAAAATACGTTTATTTGTGGTAAACATGACGCAAAGAAAGAACAAAAACACGAAAATAACAATTTGGGGGAAAGTATGCGCCACATCCACTCAAAACGGCAATCGTTCAGCATAATGCTGCGAACCCTATGCGAGACAGAGCCGGCGGGAAAGGAATGATTAAAGAGAAAAGTGCCTTTTTGTCTAATCTATTAATTAATTATTGATATAAAAGAAATAAGGTGACTTAAAGTTAGCTTAGTAAGAGTTGGCTGTATACTTAATTGGGTTGATTGGAGCTAACTGTATAAATCGATTGTCACTGACAGAGACGTAAATAAGATGAAAAGATCTTAAAAAATATATTGTCGCACAGATATGAGTGATAATGACGAAACTTCACATCATCATTTATTATTATTTATTTAAATCACAATTATAACACCTTCACAGATTCATCCAAGGCGATGTTATAAGTCACAAAATATTTAAAAAAATCAAAAAATAAAATGAATAACCTGTAAGCAGAATATTACAAAGAATTATATAATATTCTATATTATATATATATCATAATCATCATCAGCCTACAGCAGTCCATTGGCTTCTCCAATTGCACGCCATTCAGCTCAATTCTCGGCAACTCTCATCCAACTGCTACCAGCCACCCTGCGAAGATCGTTACTCCATCTAGCCTGGGGGCGTCCTACCTTACGTTTGCCGATTCGCGGTCTCCACTCAAGAACACAACTACCCCAACGGGCATCAGTTCTACGGCTAATATGGCCGGCCCATTGCCACTTCAGCTTACTTATTCTATGAGCTACATAATGTTGACTTTGGTTCTCTGTTGGATCACTTCGTTTCGGATTCTATCCCTCAGAGAGAAACTCCACAAAGCCAACTTTTTTTCTAAAACTCGATGTATTTATTTTGTGATTTATGGTAACTGTAAAAAAATACTTGCCACACAGAGCACGCAATCGCCGTGCAGGCAGCGACTATTGACGTCTTTACAAATATTTTTATAAAGACCACTCAATAGCGGGCCAGTCACTATCAGTTAGTAATAATAACATTAGAGTCAAGTAATGTCATTACTACTGACAGTGTGGTGATTGGAATGATGTGATTTTAATAGTTCTAGGTCAATATTGGAAGGAATGATAGTAATATTAATGTCATTATTAATGATAGTGTCTAGGGGCCCAATGATTTGCTAAAACAATTGAAGCTCCACAAATACCTGTCAGTCTTTTGTTTCTCAGAATCCAGCTCTCGGAAGGTCTGCTGCAGCTTGTCAGTGAGCACCTCTAGGTTCTGTGTGAGCTTGTAGTCTGCTTCAAACTGTTCTGACATGAGGACGAGGTCGCGAGTCGCGTCGTGGAGAGGAATGTCAGCGATGCAGAGGCCACGGCTGAAAGATGGGATGATAATTTTTCAGATATTGCTTATAAGCTTAAAATTTAAAAATGAATTTGTCAAATTGTACAATAAGGCTGCCTGTCAATGTGGCAATATTAACCAATAGGAGCGGAGCTCTGAAGCGGAGTTTAGATTCTATTGGTTAATATTGGTACATTTCTCCGCTCTGCTGCCTCGCTCCGCTCCAGTGGACAGGCAGCCTAAGGCAAATTTGCAGAGATTAAAAAAAAAAACATTTTTACTAAGATAATAAAAAAAAGTGAGTTAGTGTATAATAAACACATTAGTGTAGAAGACCTGTAGTTGTCCTGATTTTAAATTACAAAAAGAAGATGCTTATAAAAATGGTTCGATTGAAAAATAAAATGTTATTACCGTGTCAAATCATCCAAGTTAGTCACGCTGGGATAGCATTGGAATACAACCACGTCTGTCTCGGGAATGTACAGCATTTGTCCCTGAAATTTAAAAAAGATCACTGACCTTACTTAGATAGAATTAATGAATCGCTGTTTTTTTCTTTTTGGAATTGCAATTTAAATTCAATAAGGCGACGCGCACTTTGGATGCGTTTTCATACGAATTTCACTTGTGCGTATACGTACAAACACGCACGAACGATCCCGACCTTCCAAGTACAAAGGGAGCGCAAAGACTGGGTGCGACTTGGTCGCATACATACGTACGTATAGTTACGACGTCCGAAAACAATTCGAACTTGTTGGGATTTGTTCTATTTGACGGAAAAAACGTATCCAATGTGCGCACTCAATTCAAAATTCAAAAGTCATTTATTCAAACTAGGTTGAGAATCAGCACTTTTCGAACGTCAAAATTACATAAGGCAGTCCCCCAAAAACGCCCACCCTTCACCACTTCCTAGTGCCTTTAGCTGGGAAGAAAAAATTGACGCAACAAACTCCCCAGCAACACAGCAGTTTGTTCAAGTTAGAAAAAAAAAATGATTCTATATAATAGTATGCAAAATAATTTATATTATGCAACACAAAACATAATTTAATGATAAATTAGTAGCCATATTTCATGTCAGCTAGCACACACCAATATACCAACCAAAAACATCGAGAACTATACTCAAGCAGAAAAAATATTAAAATAAAACTAAACGTAAATAGAACTAAATATCTAAAAAAAAAACCTCCAATTTCCTTACGTGAAAGCTTTCCTAAGTCATCAAGTTTTGTGATTTAGCTTCTATAAACCGTGCAATCTTCATTGTTTACTGCAATAATTATAAGCCGTTTCAATAAAAACTTTCACCTTACCTTCAGACGAAGAGAAGCGATATCCTCATCAGGGGCTGTGACGGTCATCTCTTCTGGTTTGGTCTTCAGCACATACACAGTGTTGATGTGAGCTAGCACATTGGCGAATGTCATCTCCAAGTGAGGTCTCACCTGGAATATTATTGAGAAAATTATTACAACGAACTTAACCACTAATGGAACATTCAATGGTAACACTTATATTTTTACCCGACCACGGCGGAGGGTTATAATTTTGACCTTCATAACTTCTAAACTACACATCATAACATCATAATTTAACAAATGAGGTATCGTTAGAAGCATCTTGATCGTCCGCTCCGTCCGAAAATCCAGAGTCACACGTAATCTATTCGATTTATGCTAATACAACGTGTGACTACAGATTTATAATTTGTCTGTGATGTCTTTTTTATGCCGTCTTATTGGCTTTTTTGTCGTAGTTTTTACTATTTATATTTTTAGTACCTTCCAAACATAACCGAGATATCCTAACTTTACATTTGACTACAAACTCGCACGTTGTTGGCTCCAATACAATTTTAAGTGATCTGCAGAGGTCGGAATTAGGTAGAGTTATTTATGTACTTGCATCAAAATGTTGATATTAATACGGATCTTCCCAGGATTTCTAATAGACAATCCCGTGTGACCAACAATATTACAAATAAATAATAATAAAAACCTCAGAGATAGATAAGACAAATAAAACAAAGATAATTAACATACAATTTTTATTAGTATTAAATTCACATCTCATACCTATACTTCGCCTTTTTTATAAATACGAAAATACTTTTGCTTCTAGCCTAGACTCGTGAGGTTTTGCTTTAAATTGTGTAAAAGTAAATAACTTTTTATTGAATAGACCACGGGATTTTTCTGCTCTTCAAAATTAATCCCGGGATTTAAGGCATATCCACTTTATTCTTTCGTTGTATGAAATCAGTGTAAGTACATAAATAACTCTACCTAATTCCGACCTCTGGTGATCTGTCACCTTGTTTATTTGCCCAAATTTACTTTGGCGACTGACTAGCACCATCAAAACAATCACAGAATGTTAAAATTAAAATATCAGTTATTAAAAGTTTCACAAAGTACATTATTGTGTGTAACTTATGGCCAGTGGTAATAAGGTTTTTTCTACTATCACCTAAATTATTTGCTTTAATTTTAAACTACATACCGTATCCAAAACATCAGTGATCTTGCACCCCTGCCTGGTGACTCTCGGCATCAGACGAGAGACAGTTCGTCCTGCCTGCACGATGTTCAGCTCTCGATCGAACATCAGATGGAAGGGGAACACGCGGCAGAATGTTGCTGGACTTACTTTGGGCTCTGGAATGTGTTGCAAATAACGTTTAGATGGTGAGAAAATGAGTTGGCGAGATGAATTCTAACTTAATATTATAAATGCGAAAGTGAGTTTGTTTGTTACGCTTTCACGCTAAAACGGCTAAACGGATTTGGATCAAATTTGGGACATGGGTAGACCACGACTTGGATTAGGACATATAATACTTTTTATTCCGATATTCCCACGGGATCGAGACTTATATGGGTGAAACCGCGGGGCGCTGCTAGTAAAATTTTATCAGTGCAGGATACTTTTTAGGGTTCCGTACCCAAAGGGTAAAACGAGACCCTATTACAAAGACTCCGCTGTCCGTCCGTCTGTCTGTCACCAGGCTGTATCTCATGAACCGTGATAGTTAGACAGTTGAAATTTTCACAAATGATGTATTTCTGCTGCCGCTAACAACAAATACTAAAAAACAGAATAAAAGAAATATTTAAGGGGGCTCCCATACAACAGATATGATTTTTTTCCGTTTTTATAGATAATGGTACAGAACCCTTCGTGCGCAAGCCCGACTCGCACTTGGCCGGTTTTTTTTAGGTCAAAAGAGTTTTTGGCAAGGGTCGGCAATAAGATTTGATTTTGAAGTCTCAATTACGAGAATTGGGCCCCTGGTATATTTTAAAATGAGCGACACAGTCGTCTCTGCCGAAATCATTTCGTATTTCTTCTGTATTAAAAAAGGCGATCATAGTAGGTGCCCGAACTCCAATTTTAAATGTAGGTACTAAAGGCTAGGTAACAACAATTTACCGAAAAATCTTCGGCTGATAACAGCACAACCCCGTTTCACAAACATTTATATGAGCATCTTCATCAATCAGTCGAAATAGTTGAATGGTTCTAGTTCTAAATCTTACCAAGAGACAAAGTTTCGATTTCAGCCATCTCTGGGGCGCACACCCGTCCAGACGTCGATGTTTCAGTGATGAGGAACTGCACGTGGTCGCATTCTTCTTTAGTCTTCAAGATCTCCACTTTCACTTCGGTGTCGTGGAGTTTGCTGGCGACCGTCTGCAACAGAATGAATTTTAATATTAACGTCTAGAATTTGGACAAAGCGTCTTTTTATCTGACTTCAAAAAAGATGAAAGTTATGTAAGTAGGTATATTCTGAGTTTTAAACAGTGGAGTCTTTATAATGTGCACATCAAAATGAGGGAATCTATGCCTAATTTCATCGACGGAAAAAAAAACTTTTTTTTTTTGTTTTGGATTTTTTGTACAAAACAGTGTAACTTTTGAACTAAAAGATCTATCGCGATGAAACAAACTCCATAATGATTGGAAGTAATTAGGCGTTCTCATAAAATTAAAATTGTGGACAAAAATCTACCCTCAATTGAAAATAAACATGTTTTTTTTTGCAATAATCTGTTTTTTTCATATTTTTTTACAATAAACGTAAAATTTCTCAGTAAAAATACTATTTTTTTTTTACCTTTGATAAAATTAAGCATAGATTCCCCTCATTTCGTTATGTGCACATTATCTTTACTCGCACTGTATGTGTTTCGTTTTCTCTGAGACTTGAGCACTGATTTTGGTAATTCTTTTTTCATTTCATAGAGGAAGGATTGTTTTATTTTAATCTTGTTACTTTTTAAACGTTGTACGTTAGCGTTTCGAAAATAGCTTGAGCAAAAGTGGAAAACCAAGACAGACAATTCAAGTTACTCACTGCAATGGGTGCACAATCGGTACTTCAAAATATCGTCAAATACAATATTTTTATTATTAAGGTAAAACAATATGTTCAGCATTTCTTACCTTGACAATACCAATGACGATATGCTCCAAGCCAGGTCTGTCAGAATAATAGTGCAGCACCAAAGCCCCGTCTTCAGGCCGTTCAGTGCATCTGAAGGAAGGTGATCGCATGCCAGGATACAAGGTACCCAGGTGATCATGTAGACCGTCCAAGTTCTGGAAAAAAATAAAAATTGTTGGAGCTACTGCAAAATAGACCATGTTCAGTAAAGCAGTATGAATTTTTTGATGAATTTCGAGACAATGATGGCAGTCAAAACTTCAACGAAATTGACCTATGAAATTGGAACCTGTTATCGTAAAAAAAAAACATCGTAGGTAACGACAACAAAACTGTTATTCGACAAACCCTTTAACTTCTTCATAAGCTTGAGATGTTCCCTAGTTACAAAAAAGGTTTCGTATATAAACATAAAAGTATATTGTTCTGTATTGAATCTTCTTATTATCACAAAACAGCTGAGATTGATAGGCGGCAACAACACAGCACAATACCTAGTAGCGCCTCACGTGGATTTAATCGAAAACTTTTATTGACGAGTGCTCAGTAAGACTACTCTATTCATATAAGATACAAAGGTTTTAAAAAGCATTATATTTTGAAGCATACCGATAAATGCTAAGATTTTTGATAGTGACATAATGGCGGTATTCCGTTGAAGATTTTAGTTTAAAATCTCACCCATAGGTGGCGCTAATTTCAATTCTGTTGATGCCATGAAAGTGTCAAACTTGACTAGTATCGATCTCTGGCCATTCCAAAAACGTAGTGAGACTGAATATGAACTATAATGTAATAGAAATAAGGTTGCAAATTAAGAACCTGCAAGAAATCTCGCGGTGTAGCTCCCAAAACTTGCAAAATCTTATCGTATCCCGAGTCTTGGCAAAACTCGAAGAAAGTCTTTCCAAACAGTTCCAGAATTGCATCAGCTGGGATTTCTGTAATGAGAGACATTATGTTGTTGTTGGAAAACTAATAATCATAACTAGTATTATCGTCTGAGAAACTTATAAGTTTCCTTTACTTTCCGTATACAGAGAGCAAGATGTAATATTTTACACATGCGGTAAATATCGGAGTCTCCAGTTGAATTCACCAGTTAAATAGACTCTGCTTCTACTTGATGTTTTGTCATCAATATTCATAATTCTTAATCAAAACATGAGTTGTCTTAATCCATCAAAGTTGCTAGTGGAGCTGATAACCCAAAATGCGTCGAACGTACTATAATTTTAGTGTTGAAAGTCTTTTGATACACTCCATTAAGAATATTTCGCTGTTTTGATTAATTTGGCAATATTACTGTATGGAAATAAGAAATATGGCTAACTAGTGAACTAGAATATTAATAATGAATTGCAATTATAACACTGAATTTGATGTTGTAACCGTTTTAGGTGTAAAGAAGAAATTCGGAAAGTTTCCAAATACTTTTTTTTACATCTAAAACTAAATATTCGGTGTGGCAATATTAATTATTGCATTTCGTAGTCAATATTTTAGTTCAGTAGTTAGCCACATTTCTAATTTCCATACAGTAATATTGCCAAATTAATAAAAAAATGTGAAATATTTGACGGCTATTTGCGACGTTGCCAATTTTCAGTACAAACGCTCTTATTGTAAGTAGGTACCGACTAAGTTAATGGTAAAATTAATATACTTACGAAGTACTTCAACGGCAGCGGTGATCAGGTGATAGGTGATCTCGTCTTCGTAAATCTGCCGGACAAGGAAGCTGCCTTCCATTGCCACGTCCGCCTTTTTCCTGCACATTTTTAGAAGGAAATTTATTTAATATTTAAAAAATCTATCTTGAAGTAGGTAACAGTGAGACCAGAATAATTTTTTATACGTATTTGAGGAGCATATAGTACATATATCGTGTGGTGCATGTATAGTTTATTTCATGTAGTATATGTTTGGTATATCAAAATCTACTATTATACAAATAGTAAAAATCTCTTTGAAGTAAGGTACAACTCATTTCATGTATATCTTTCCGAAAACTGGTGCTAGATTGCGAACGCTATAAGTTGTATGACTTGTCAATCAATCCGTCTAGCCTTTTCCCAACTATGTAGGGGTCGGCATCCAGTCTAACCGAATGCAGCAACCTACCAGTATTTTACATCGAGCGACTGCTTATCTAACCTTCACAACCCAGTAACTGAGTAACACGATACCCCTTCATCATCATCAGCCTATAAATGTTCCCATTGCTGGGACACAGGTCTCCTCTCTGTGAGAGGGAGTGGGCCGTAATCCACCACGCGGGCCCAGTGCGGGTTGGTAGATGTCACATGTCTTCGAATTTTCGGTTCTAGGACATGCCGGTTTCCTCACGATGTTTTCCTTCACCGTTACCCTTACGTAAGACTGTTAGAGTTTTGGGCTTCTGCCGACCCGTAACGACTGTTAAAGATTCACGAATAACAGCCAGGACGTTGGCTTAACGTGCTTTCCGAGAGACGGAGGAGTCTCGGTATGTAAAGATGGTTACCCATCCACGGACCAACCCCGGCAAACGTAGCTTAACCTGATGGATTGATCCGTGCGGCTGTTATTACTTAGTCACGAGCTCCTTAGTTGTACGACTTGTATTGCAGGCTAAAATACATAACATTTTATACTTAGAAAACTGACTGCCTCGTTGGTCTAGTGGTCGCAAGTGCTACAGCTGAGGTCCTGGGTTCGATTCCCAGGTCGGGCAGTGTTATTGGGTTTTTCCAGCTGGAATATCTCAGTAGCAGCGCGGAGTCTAGATTTGTGCCCGGTTGATGGCAATAGGCTCGCCTTCTATTACATGGGACTAGAGCATAACTGGCGACTTTAGGTATATCTACCTCTGCCTAATACTTTGGGGAATACAGGCGTAATGTTATGTTATGTTTATGTACCATCGGGGTAACGCATATCTAACCACTTTGAGTACAAAATCCCGTGCACAAGACCCTTTTTTTTTGTAGGTAAGCGATACTACAGGGTAAGTTTTTATCCAGTGCGCAAACTTTAACACGTGACTTTGAACTGACCTGAAATCGCAAAAAAAAATCAGCTATTTACAACATTTTGATGAGTTATGCAAACATAAATGTAGTGAACAGCTGTTTTTTTTTTCGCGATTTCAGGTTTGGTTCCATAGTAAAAGTTGTTCATAATGATGAGTAAAGTCACGTGTTTAAGTTTGAGCACTGGTTAAAAACTTACCCTGTATAGCAGCCGAGCGCTGCATGCAAGAATAGTCTTTACAGTGTACAGATATGCATTTCTTCGATAGTACCTACTTTGAAAAAAAAAATATTTCCAACTTACTTGATCGTCTCCCATGTCTCTTCATCAAAAGTTTTGGTGACAAGTAACTCGAGAGCGTAGTTCACAAACCCGTACTGAAAATTAAAATGTATGCAAATTATAATTTACTGCTTAGATTTTAATTTTAAATTATTCAAAATGTTGTTTTGAACTTACCATGTTGGAGCTTTATTTTATGACTCTGTAACAAAAGGCATTAAATTAAATTATTTTGCATAATAAAACGTTTTGATACTTAAAACAGATAATTACTTTACTGTATAGTTTTTGTAATATACACACAAATTCCATGCACTTATTAGAGCTTAAATTTTGAATGGCACGTCAAAACAAGAAGTTTTGCCGCCATCCCCCATATCTCCGCCCCCGTCCATTTGGGGTCCATTCAGAAGGTACGGGGGGGTTCGGTATCACTTCATGACCCATATTACCATCTGCCATCCGGTTGCCTCTCCGATAAAATTTTACGTGCCATTGCCTTTTCCCAAGAATTTTCTGGCCACCGAGATAATACGTTTCTGACACATGTTAGTTGAACAAAATTAGGAACTAATAAAGTTTAAATTCGTAAAACACGTATTATTTTGTACTCAGCTGACAGAAACGCATTTTCTCATTGGCCGGAGTATATGTTGGGGTCGGCTTCCAGTTTAACCGTATGCCGCTGAATACCAGTAGGTCGAGTCTGGCAAACGAAAGTAGACACTCGAATTATTTGCAAACTTTTATAGGGCAATGTATAACAATGTTGTTGGTGATTTGTTGTGATCTTGATACAGCATTTATTAAATAAAACATGACAAAAAAGTGACTCTAATGAATCTTTTTTACATGGAAGTATTTAAGTTTTTGGATTCAGATTTTAATTGTGGTAGTAATTAACCAAAATTTTTATAGAATGTTGTTGTTTTTTTTTTAATTAGATTGGGTGCATAATAACTATAGATGTATTTTTATTCAAATGAAGAAAACAAATTTTTCGAAATTTCAAGAAATGTCTCTTTCATTTGAATCATAATAGGTAGCATGATTTTAAACAAATAATTCTGAAGTATCAAATTTGGTTATTCCAGGTATGTCATACTAATTTTAGGGTTGCCATGCTGATATTTTTTAAATTTGCTGCGATTTTGCAGTCTCTGCTTTCGTTTGCCAGACTCTAAATATTATTTTTCAATACCCATAAATAATCACAGAAAATTATCCAAAAACTAATCAGTATGGAATATTGAAAGGGAAAACTGAACGTTTCATACTTCATTGGGTAGAAAACTCATTTTCTTTCATTCATTCGCTTTGAGTACAAAGAGGTAGTTTTTGATTTAATTTTCTACCCTTCGCTCGCTGCTATGAAAAACAAATGAGAGAATTTATTCATGACTAGCTTCTGCCCGTGAATTCGTCCGCGTGAATTTTCTTATTCCCTCGACCAACTGCGTCGCATCTCATCGTCCGTCCGCGCTACTCTTCCTTTTCGCTTAGCGTTCTTTCGGACGCTTTTTTTTTAAAGTGAAAATTCAAAAAACAATTGAACTCGCGACAATGTTACCGACACCAGCTTTTGACCATTAAAAAGACATCAACGCGCGATATATTTTCTTTGGGATTAATGTCATTCCAAACATTGAGACATGACAATGACATGATTGACATTTTCCTTTTTTTTACCGACTTCAAAAAAGAAAAGTATTTTCTGCACAATAAAATTGTTCAAGTTTTAACTTCTGTCGGCACTCCCGGAGCGCCACTGTTTTGTTTTGCCAGCTTGTTTGTTAAAAGAAAAAAAAAACGTCGAGCGTAAAGAGCGAGCGATGATCTTAATAACCTATAACCTTCCTCAAGAATTGGGCTATCAAATATAAAAATCTGATCGGTAGTTCCAGAGATTAGCGCGTTCATACAGACAAATTCTTCAGCTTTATTATAATGATTAAAGTACAGATAATTTTCTTTGAAATTTTATGAACGAGAGCCGTAAATGAGTTATCGTTTAGTTTTAGTCTTGCTTAATGATGTTCATTATCATAATAATATATCTATAGGTCTCTTAAATGTAACACCTACTGGAGTTTCCAAGAAGAGGCAAATAATTATAATGTAAGTACCTATATCGACATTTCCATTTAAAGCACTACATAATAATTTATATTGATGAGTGTTTCACTTCTAATGTTTTATAAAAAAACCATAAACAATCAGAATAATTGTATTTGAATACGAGTACAAAAATTAATGTCTAATTACCAAATTAAAAGAATCATCACTCCATTTTCTGCTCACGGAAACGACTTAGCTATTGGCTACTAGATGGCACCACCATCGCATTTTCCTTACTCAAATGGTAATCTATTACTCACTAGATGGCGCTATATTGCGCATGTATTACAAGCGAAAGCAATAAAATTGTTTGACGACTAATCAAGCAACGTAAGATCAAAAATTAAATCAAAATGTATACAAATAATTAATTAGTTAATTTAACAAAAATATTAAGGCACTCTGTATTAATTAGACTGATACAAAACAGGAAAACAACTGTTTAATCCATTTATTAATGTAATGTATTTAAAATCAAATAAGAAAACTATAAATCTCGATTTTATTGACTGCATATAAAACTACTTACAATAAAAAAACAACTGGAACAAACATTAATAAAAACATATTCCGTCACTAAAATAATAACTAGGCCAAATTAATTACACTCGGAAAAACTCACCTTTTCAAATCCGAAAGTTGGAAACAATTCACAATGTTCACAAAGTCGATCGTACTGAAGCCATATAGATTAAATACGTGATGTTTGTTTTTGTTTTAGGCCGACGTGACACCGCCCCACATAACTGAACGCGCCAACAGTCTGGCGGCAACTGACGTACGCCTGTCATTGGTTGAACGACTAATGCGTAATAACGTACAAAATTAAGAAAATTCAGTTCAAAAGTGCACTATTAATGCTTGAAATATAATTTAGAAATAATTGTTAGTATTATTTCATGCTAATGTGATTCTTTTACTTATTTTATGTCATATAAAACTGAATTTACTTTTGGCCCTCTAGCGGCATTTTCCGGAACTAATCTAGTTATACTATTCGATAATAGATGGCGTAAGACGTCGTCACGTATGTGAGGTTCTATTCGCTGTATTATGATTTTCTTTGAAAAATATAATTGGATGACATGAAAATTAATAATCCACTATCCCAAGGGAATTGCTTTAAAGAGAAAATGAAATGGAATGTCCTTGAAATGGTTTATTGCATGTAGATCATACTATAAACTGAATTAATTATGACTGTGGAAGGCTAAAAATAGGGTTGGAATTGGAGCTTGAAATGACATATTTCCTTTGTTGGTTCTAATTTTGTAATGGGATTGTCAATGAACTTTGTAGGGTTTTAAATTAAGTAATAAAGGAAATAGGTTATGGTACTAAACATCGTAATGAATTAAAAGAATAATTTAAATAGCCCAACAGCTAGGGTGCAAGTTTAAAACCATGAACTATTGTCGTGAACCCTAAAATAAAAAATATTTTGCACTTACTTGCGACTAACATTAAAAATCATCGATCTTCTCTTTCTACTCTCGTATGGAAGACGTGAGTTGAGCAAAAATAGCCTGATGAAAATATCAAAACGTCAGCATGCTTGAAAGCGGGACTGACTGACACTGGTGCGTTCGCCTACTTTACAAAAATGTAGTGGAGGCCGTATTTAACCAAATTTATACGTTTCTTCTGGAACCCCTTTATAGCCGACTGCCCCGAAGGAGGGTAATGTTTTTCGAGAGTATGTATGTAAAGTATGTCTATTTCTTTGGCACGCTCTGTAGCCTAAACGGCTTGATGGATTTTAACATGTGAGGTGTCGTTAGATTCGTCTTAATTGTGGGAGTGTCATAGGCTATATAATATTTATATATTGCATCTGCCAATACAAAAAAAAAAGGAGGAGTAGGTTTAAAAAAACACTTCATTATTGGTATCAAATAAACTAAGCTAAGCTAGTAAAACTAAAAAGCTTGAAATAAAAAAAATTACTTTAATAACAAAATTTATACCATTATTTCAGGTTATTGGTTTGTCCCGCCTTCAATAGCAAAATTCTATAGATTATAATGCTTGTTTTTCTCTTTTCAGTTTTGTGTTTTTGCAGACGGGTTTTTTGTTTTTTAATTTTTTTTTATTTATCTTACATAGCGTGTACTTATCTATAGTAATACTAATTATTAATATTATAAAGAGGTAGAGAAAATATAACTGAGTTTCCCCAACTCACCTACAATGATTTAATATTATTTGCATGTGGAAATTATCAGCTACAACAGGCACGCTCTTATTATGGAGAGCATTATGAGAGCGCAAAGTTCTTATAGTATTGAAGTGTGCCCAGAAAGGAATAACAGTGTTCTAGAAGGATTTTCTTCGGGAAAGAACAGTATTTTAATTAGAGGGCAAATCAAAAGCCGACATCATCATCATCTGCCTAGCTTTTTCACAACTATGTTGGGGTCGGCTTCTAGTCTAACCGGATGCAGCTGAATACCAGCATTTTACACGGAGCGACTTCCTATCTGACCTCCACAATCTAGTTACTAAGTAACACGATACCCCTTGCTTTTTGGGCTTCTAACTACCCGTAACGACTGTCAAAGATCTACAAATGACAGCCGAGACCAACGGCTTAACATGCTTTCCGAGGGACGGAGGGGTCTTGGTATGTAAAGATGGTCACCCATCCACGGACCAACCGCGGCAAGCGTAGCTTAACCTGATCGATCGAACCGTGCAGCTGTTGTTACTTAGCTAAAAGCCCAAAAGCCGACATATAAGTAGGAAAATGTATTTCGTTAACATAATTAATAAGAATGACGAAAATGGATTAAAAGCAATACGAAAATATTGTTGTAAGTGCATATCTGGTCAGAAGACAGTCAATTGTGTGGTTATTGGGCTGAGAAAGGTTTCAATCAAATATAAATCCTCAGCCTAATTCCTAGATGACGTGCTTGTCTATTTTAATGACAACGAATTACACGACCTTAATTTTTTTTATATAGGATTTATAAAAGTCCAACCGAGTTCTATGTTAAAAATAGTTGTTGGTTCTTTATCTATGATGTCAACCCTAATGCCTATAATTTGTTTCTTTCATGGGCGTCACTTGGCCAAAACCCCTTTACCAAATGAGCATTTTCCTTGGTTTGTTTGTTTGCATGTTTGGAAGTTTCTATGTAGGGGGTAATCTCTGAAACTAGCAGTTTGATTTGAAAAATTATTTTTGCTTTGGATAGCCCAATTCTTCAAGAAGGTTATAGGCTCACGGACGAAGTCGCGGGCAGAAGCTAGTGACATTATTAAGAAGTAAAAGTGAGTTTGTATGTAGGGGTAGTCTTCAGGACTTCTGATTCCAAAAATGATTTCACTAATTGGATGCTACAGTATTGCCGACTGTCATAGGATATATTTTACGTTAAATAAATAAAAAATACGCAGACGAAGTCGCGGGCAGAAGCTAGCAAAGAATATTTCGTTACGATCTTTTAAACTGAGTTAGCTAGTCAAGCAGTTAGGATGTTTTATTTTATGTGTTTAATGTTGTAAATAAAATTTTATTTCCTGTGTTTTACAACACTACCTATAAAGTTTAAATTCGTAAAACACATATTTTTTTGTACTCAGCTGACAGGGGTCAGGAATGCATTCTCCTTTCGGCTGGAGTGTAATTGGTACTATGTAGATATTGAGATATTATAATTATTTTTTTTAATTTCTCAGCTAGTTTTAATGATGGTCTGGCAGTTTGAGTAGTTTATGCGGCCTACCCAAATGTGCTTTCTTTAGTACTGCTCGTCGAGTTGAGCTCCTTTAGTTCTGAGTTGAGCTCCGCGACTACTGACAAATGCTTGCACTGACTGGACAGGTCCACTCAAATCTATGTGGTTCTTTCCTCAAAAGACCATTTCAGATAATAATCTACATGGTCCTCATATGGCCTGACCAAGATTATGTCTGTAATTTAAAAGAGACTGCGACCTCTGAGTTTGTTTTGACCTTTTTTCTCAGAGTAGTCAGATAAAAAATGCCGAAATCATCTAGCTTATTTTTAATAATTATGACGTGTAAAAGTGATTCCGATATCCTATTTACAGAATAAACAATTTCATTTCATTTTATTTCTACTTTTCTTTTATACACCCCCATTATTTCCGCAATTTAACACTACAGCTACACCTACAACTACTTAAAACAATAACAAAAACCTCATACACACATAGAACGGTATTAATTCGTAAATAAGGGTGGGTGATATTAATCCATTTGTGTAATTACTAGCCACACCCTCACGTTGTGTCAAATCAGAGGGCAAGGCTCGCGTGTTTTGGCTTTCGGTGCCAACTTTATACTTATTAGTTTATGGCATTAAGCTGCCCCTAATTGACTGCTAATTTTATGTTAATGTGTTGGGAAAAAGGTGAAGTCAATATGCGGAATTAAAAATATGTGTAGAATGAGCTTTTAGTAAACAGTTTTTTACATCTCAGTGTATCAGTTTTAAAATTATTTAAGTATTGTTGATGGGAAGTCTGTTCCGCCACTTCTTCCCAGCACTAGGAATTAGTGAAGGGTGGGCGTTTTGGGGGACTGTCTTATGTAATTCTGACGTTCGAAAAGTGCTGATTCTCAGCCTAATTCGAATAAATGACTTTTGACTTTGATTTCCTTTATCAAGTTAAAGAGGTTGTGTTTTCTAAAACCGAATAAAAACTCAAAGAGAACTTCGACTTTCATAATTAACTATGAAAAAAAATCTACTTTGAAAAGAAATTCAAAATAATGACCACAAAAAATACAGTGACGTCACCCAAACCTCAAACACGATAAAAATCTGAAATCTTTAGTTAAAAAAACCGGCCAAGTGCGTGTCGGACCACGCACAATAAAGGGTTCCGTAGTTGGGATGAATTTATCCCAAAAACAAACTTAACTTTGTAGTTGAAAAATATGTTCTCCCATACGGAATGTATGGAAAAACATGTTTTTGCAACTGCAAAGTTAAGTTGGTCGATTATTACTCGTTAACCTGTAAAGCCTACTTAGCTGTAATAGTTTTCCTTTTAATTTCGTTATATAAGCTACTGTTGTGATTTTCACACACCCAAAACCAACCATTTAGCCGGCAGGGGGGGGGGACACTTGACTCTAACAAAAATTAGCACTTTAAAGCTTAATATTTCGCAAACGAATCCCGGAATCCAAAAATGGTTTTCACAAACTCACAATATTTTTGAAGGACCTTTTCAATGATACCCCACACCATGGGGTAAAAAAATAAAAAAATAAACATTACCACTTTATGTGTATGAGAGGTACCCTAAAAAAAATGTTTTTCATAATTTTATTTTACCACTTTGTCGGCGTAATTAATATGTATACCTATGCCAAATTACAACTTTCTAGTACTAAGGGTCTCGGAGCTAGACCGCGGACAGACAGACAGACAGACGGACATGACGAAACTATAAGGGTTCCTTGTTTACTACGGAACCCTAAAAACTGAAAAGGAAATTTTTGAAACTAGGTTTATAATTTCAGTCGGAAATTAGTGTCGTCGTGTATCTAAGCAAATTAGTTTTTTGCCATCTTCCGTTTCCGCTGGAGGCACTAAGCAATTTTATATATTTCTTTTTTTTAAACTATGTTGCTCTACTTTTGGCCGTGTCATCTTTCAAATTGGCCAATTTATATTTCACGTTTATTTTTTTGTGTAAAGTACTATCTTTTATCTTATATTTTGTTGGTAAGTAAGTAGAGTTGTCAGTTGTTGCATTAAAAGTGCCTCTGGTAATTTTGTTTGAGTTTCTTTAATCATTTTCAGTCATTGTCAAAAATGAGAACTATTAAATAATATGACTACATTACCATTAAGTTCAATCAACTTTGACCTTAAGAAAATGGCCTTTGCAAGCAACGCCTCGCTTAAGATACGCAAAGATATCAATTAATTCAAAATGTTTAACTGATACAGCTTTCAATACACCCATATCCAAAGCAGTATCCGTTAAACATTTTCACATCTTAAAGTTGTAAGGTATTTCAAAGAAAGCCGTGGATCCCGGCTGTCATTTGTAAATCTTTGACAGTCAGAAGCCCGAAAAAATCTAACAACCAATTTTACCAAGGGGTTTCGTGTTTCTCAGTAACTGGGCTGTGGAAGTCAGATAGGCAGTCGCTCCATGTTAAATATCTGGTATTCAACTGCATCCGGTTAGACTAGAAGCCGATCCCAACATAGTTGTTAAAGGCTAAGCAGATGATGATCAAGCAGGAATAATAGTTGCATTTTTTTAAACTACAACTTACCTATTTTTTAAACCATTGGCTACGTGGAACACTTAGCCCTTAACTTCACTGTGGTTAAAAATAACGACCACATTACCATACTTATTGTGGTCTGAGACTTCAACAAAAGCGTAGCGTGACCACTAAAGAGCTGGTTTTAACAGTTAATTGCTAAAAATAAGTGGCTTTTTTAATTGAACCTTTCACGTGCTTCTACGTCGTTTGAAATATTTTTAAAGATTACATACATAAATACATTCACGCCTTCTACTCATGGAGGTATGCAGAAACTACAGAACGCCACCTGCTACGATCCTTATATACTCTTTTTGCCTCGTTTACGTTCATACATCTGGTCACGTACACCGGCGGCGGCATATAGTACGCAACCGACCTTTCTGAAAAGATTAAACTTATTTTTCCATTTAGCAATCGGCATTTTGTTTATGTTTTTATTTTTGTTTGTTTCTATTTGGTATTGTTGCAACACATTGTGCACGCAATTTTAAATCTTCTTTGGTCTCTGGCCCAGCAGACATCAAGCAATAGACAAAATTTGTCAAACTTTTATTAGTTTTGAATATTGAATACGAGGCTTTTGGCTAATTTGTAAATGTTTATTTCATTTGATGATTTGATTTGATTTATTTTATGTAATTTTTTTGTAGTGTGCGTTTAGTTTATGCAGAATTAATAATTTTTCTTTTTTATCTTTTAAATATTGTTAATGTAAACTGATAATGTTAGGATGTGTGATTACTAACCTATATGATGCTATTTTCCATTGGCTTTATAGAACGGACATTTTTCAGTCCCAATCAATCTGCCTAGCCTTTCCCAACTATGCTGGGGTCGGCTTCCAGTCTAACCGGATGCAGTTGAATACCAGTATTTTAGATCGAGCGACTGCCTATCTGACCTCCACATTTTCAGTCCCGTTAATATGAATTTATTAAAAAAATTAAGGCAACGGGATTTTGAAAATAGCACGTAACAGACGTCCATTTTAAACTTTTATTTTGAATCTATGACCTTTTATTTTTAAGAAAACGAACCTCGTTTCATAAACAAAGGTTAAATACAAACACAAAAACACGACCTTAATAAACCCTCCAAGCTATTTTTACACAACTTTCGCGGTCTGCAATTCAAGCCAGACCAACACAGACCACCAGACCCATGTATTAGGTATCAAGGACCAACTAGTTGGTTAACTAGCTGACACCACTCTTTGACCAGCAACCCGCATCAAAGTCCCCTGTGAAATTCAATGCGGCTGGCCGCAGCGAAACACCATAGAGGGATTTAAAAATTCGGGATTTTAAAGTCTAGAACAGAAGTCACCAAATGGCGGACCGCAGTCCGGATCCAGACCGTCGGCCTATACTAAGTAAATAGTAAAATTTATAACCAAAACAAATCTAAAAAAATGAAATAAAATGTTGAGTTTTGGCTTGCACAAACTTCATATTTCAGACGGATGATTCAAAGTAAAAAAAAAATATTTTTCACATAGATAATAATAATTACTTTCTTTCTTATATTTATCACTTAATACAATCAATCTGTCTAGCCTTTTCCCAACTATATTGGGGTCGGCTTCCAGTCTAACCGGATGCAGCTGAATACCAGTATTTTACATGAAGCGACTACCTACCTGACCTCAACAACCCAGTAACTGGGTAATACGATACCCCTTTGGTAAGACTGGTGTCAGACTTTCGGGTTTCTGACGACTCGTATCGATTGTCATAGATCCACTAATGACAGCCAGGACCAACGATTTAACGTGCTTTCCGAGGCACGGAGGAGTCATCATCATCATCATCATCAGCCTATAAATGTTCCCACTGTTGGGACACAGGCCTCCTCTCTGTGAGAGGGAGGAGGATCGGTATGTAAAGATGGTCACCCATCCACGGCCCAACCCTGGCAAGCGTAGCTTAACCTGGTGGATCGACCCGTGCGGCTGTTATTACTTAGCCACGACCTCCTCCTCCTGTTTATAACTTAATACAAAATGTTTATTTTTATTTTATTTATTAATTCTCAATATTTTTGTCTTGATTGCTATCGGACCGCAATAGTCATATTATTTTATAAAACGGACCCCCAACAAAAATAAATTGATGATCCCTGGTCTAGAGTAATATTAAACGAATTGTAGCTAGTTAAGATGAATTTGATCGCTTCCAGATACAATATTTTCCCAGTGGGAATAGTGAAGCGTGCTCAATTACAACTGTACACTTTAAGAGCGTTTAAATTGAATTGCTTTTTCAATTTAAGTACGTGTATTTTGCTTGGATTTGTACTTGAGATTTAAGTTTAAGACGTGAACATTAGCTGTGGAATTAGTGACGAGATAATATAAACAGTTTTTAAAACGAAAAAAAGTACGACAGATTACTTGAAATATTTTTACCGGCTTGTTATTGTCTTAAATAATATAACATCATGCCTTGTTTCACCGAAGGGTTAGGCTGTGGTATCATACCGTCTACAGCCGTACTACAGGCCATGCGTAGCGGCGGCGCACATGCCGTGACACTAAATATCAACATCACTGTATTTGTATGGCTCAGTCTACGCCTGTCGGCGGTGTGAATGTGTCATAAGGCACAACATTATGTATGTGTTGAAAAATGACTTGAAAAGAGTTTGCCGTGACACCTACGAACGAATGAAGTTGCGTGATGTGACACTAGATCATGTGCTCCCTAGGAAGAGCCAACTAAGAGCCGAATTAGCTGTGATAGTTTTTCTTTTAATTTTGGTATATAAACTGCTGCTGTGATTTTCTTCATACATCCAAAACCAACCATTTAGCTGGCAGGGGGGAGACACTTGACTCTGACAAAAATTAGCGCTTTAAAGCTTAATATTTCGCAAACGGATTGTTGAATCCAAAAATGGTTTCCACAAACTCACAATGTTTTTAAGGGACCTTTCCTATGATACCCTAAACTATGGGTAAAAAAAGAAAAAAAAAACATCATCACTTTACGTGTAGGAGAGGTACCCTAAAAAAATGATTTTCATAATTTTGTTTTACCACTTTTTCGGCGTAATTAATATGTATACTTATGTCAAATTACAGCTTTTATAGTACTAAGGGTCTAGCTAGCGGAGTTAGACCGCGGACAGACAGACAGACAGACGGACATGACGAAACTATAAGGGTTCCTTGTTTACTACGGAACCATAAAACCCTAAAAAGGGTATGTGTTCTTTGGACATCAAAAAATTCGTCCGCATCGTTGTTTGCGGGAAAAAGTGCCTAAAATACTGGCAGCATTGCCACGTTGGAAATAATCATTTACATTAATGTAAATGATTTTATCTAATACTAGCGGACCTGACAGACGTTGTCCTGACCGAATACCGCCACCTATCGGGTCCGATTGTGAATCTAAACCATTCCCAGATCCCCTTGAACAAACACAAAAAATTTCATCAAAATCGGTCCAGTCGTTTGAGAGAAGTTCAGTGACATACACACTCACAGAAGAATTATATATATAAAGATTTACTCGTAGATAAGTTTCTTTTATCTCTCTTGCTACCCCAATTTATTATAAAACTACAAACACAAGTTCATCTCCTATGAAACGCATTGACAGCATTATTTCACCCACACAATAGGCGCGAGAAATCGATATGGTCGTCCATTGTTCACTACGATTATAGAACGCTCCGGTCGTAGAAATGTGTGGCATATGTACTACTGTTACGGACAGGCAATTCATTATTTATTTTTGGATTGAAATTGTTATTTTTCTAGGAAGAAAAGTTAATAGGCATTTTTGAGGTGGGAAAAACAATTTAACTCGCGACACCGTTACCGACACCTCATTTTTAGGGTTCCGTAGTAAACAAGGAACCCTTATAGTTTCGTCATGTCCGTCTGTCTGCCTGTCTGTCTGTCTGTCTATCTGTCTGTCTGTCTGTCTGTCCGCGGTCTAGCTCCGAGACCCTTAGTACTAGAAAGCTGTAATTTGGCATAGGTATACATATTAATTACGCCAACAAAGTGGTAAAACAAAATTATGAAATACATTTTTTTTTAGGGTACCTCCCATACACGTAAAGTGATGATGTTTTTTTTTTATTTTTTTATTCCACTTTATATGGTATCATTGGAAAGGTCTTTCAAAAACATTGTGAGTATGTTAAAACCCTTTTTGAATTCAGTGATCCGTTTGCGAAACATTAAGCTTTAAGGTAAAAATTTTTGTTAGAGTCAAGTGTCCCCCCCCCTGCCAGCTAAATGGTTGGTTTCACATATGTGAAAAAAATCACAACAGTAGCTTATAAAACGAAAAACTATCACAGCTGAGTAGGCTTAACAAGTTAACGAGTAATAATCGACTAACTTAGATTTGCGGTTGTAAAAACATGATCTTCCATACAGAATGTATGGGAGAACATGTTCTTCCATACAGAATGTATGGGAGAACATGTTTCTCAACTACAAAGTTAAGTTTGTTCTTGGGATAAATTCATTCCAACTACGGAACCCTACATTGTGCGTGGTCCGACATGCACTTGGCCGGTTTTGTAAACTCGATTGTGCTCTTTATTTATATTACGTTACGGATCAATGTTCTATACAAGTATTTTTCTTCCACTAAGGCGATCTTGTTCAAGTTTTCACTTTTGTCGGCACACTCGGCACTACCAGAATGCCACTGTTTTAAAAAAAATAAACTCGTTTTAAAATGATCAGCAAACAAAAACAACTGGGCACTCAATATTGTGGCCAGCGTGTCCTGTTGTCTGCACGCTACAGGAGCTGATGGACGCTACTCAAGGTGCCAAGCTTGTAGCCAAATTCTGGGCTGACTGTATATAGATCACCATCGACATGCTAAGTAGAAGAATATTTGTAAGTTTAGAAGTTTTGTTCTACAGGGTTGTTGGTTATACGTCGGCAATCCGTTAAGGGGATGTAGGAGAGGTCATTTGCAACCAAATGACCTTGACCTTAACCTTGACTCCTATGCCAATGTCAACTATTTTCGAGTAATTTGTCATTTTTAACCGACTTCCAAAAAGAGGAGGTTATAATTATGTTTGTCGCGTATGTTTGTTATTTTTTCTTTAATGTATGTCCACCGATTTCTCCATCAATTGTGAACCGATTTTGAAAATTATTTTTTTGGTTGAAAGGGTCTGCTCTCGAGGTGGTTCCATATAAATTTTATTAAGTTTGCTTCGATAGTTTTTGAGTTAGCTTCAATAATACGTATTTTTTCCCATATGATAACTTTCTGTCACTGTTATTTACATAGCAGGTATAACTAAAAAGTGAAAAATATTTTGTTTTTACAAAAAAAAACAAACCGACTTCAAAAAAAAACACTATAAAGTGAAAAAATTACTTTAATTTCGGAAGTCGGTGACAAAGAACGAAAATTCAAAACCAAAGACACCGGCTTCCGAAATTAAGTAATTTTTTCACTTTGTAGTGTTTTTTTTTTGAAGTCGGTTGTTTTTTTTTTTGTAAAAAGTTTCTATATTAGACATTTCATTTACCGAAATTTAACCAATAACCCAGTATACATCATCTACATACATATAAGCACTTGACACCATAAACACCATGCTTCTTTCACGCATCTTCTTTCGTAAGATCAGGAACAAAAGTTCGACTGTTAACAGCATACCATCAATCATTTTGTTTGAACGACGTGTGTTGTCCATAAACAATCTTGAAGGTCAGTATGTCTATATTTAAAAGTCTGACACGAAGTAGGTAATGTTTACGAAGAAACATGGTATTTTTTATCAATATGCACTTATTATTATTTATTATTATATCATTTATTTCAGGCTACGCCCATAGTGTTAGTAACAAACGGTCTGATAAACTAGTGTTAGTAGACATACAAGTTCTAATTAGTGTGGAGTTTCATCCAATGTCGCAGCATTGGAGACTCCCATCTATCTGCGAATAAACTCAAGATAGTGTTGGTGCTGCCACGAAGACGAGCAAGCAGAGAAGCGCTTCTTTTACGTATGATGGCCGCGAAACTCTATATGCCTTTCCGCAAACATCTTTGACGCGCTGCATCGCCATGGCAACCCCAACAGTATCCTGAGTGCGTTATCATACTGGACACGTAGATCGCTATATGCACGCAAACTATAACTAGTCCACAGGCTGCACGTGTAAAATGACGAGCAAAGAGATTTAAAACAGAGTCATCTGTCATTATGGTTTTTAAAGCAGGGTACCCAACTATACCAGACATATCGCTCTGCGGAGCACCGTTAAAGAGGGTGACCAATTTTAAGTACTTGGGTCATTGGGTTACCGACGATTTGAAAGATAACATGGACATTGACAGGGAACGTAGATCGCTGTCGGTACGCTGCAACATGCTTGCCCGCAGGTTTGCGCGATGTACAGAGGCGGTCCTATAGTAAAATTAGTTCATAATGATGAGTATTTAGAGGTATGAGGTACAGGGTGTAAAGTTCATTCATCCACCATAAAAAAGGGAGGATCCTCCGATCAGACGGGTGTCGTGTCTGGCGGGTAACTGCCCAACGGTTCATGTCGGATAGTCTTATACATATAATATGTCATTCGCGCGGTAAAATCTCGATGCAGGATTTGTGTGACGTCATGTCTTTTTGATGCGTAATTTGTATTTGACAATTTAGGCAAATTGAAAGCTAAGTTTTATAAGTATCTCTCCGAATATTGACTATCTTAGCCTTATTTTTTGCATTGCCAACTTTAGTTTGTTTTGATTTTGTTTTGTTTTAATTTATCTATTTTAATTTTGTTTAATTAACTCATTACGGTCTATTTAGTGCAACTCTAAATTATTATAGTATTTTATTTCTATATAAATATTTTTTTTTTTGTAAGTTACAACATTTTGTGTGCATACAGAGTTTACCCATAAGTGATTGTTACACTTTATTCTGATTTTTGCTTATGTTTCTGTTGCTTGTACCAGTGTATACAATTGTTGGTTAACCAAATAAAATAAATAAATAACCGCTACAAGTATAATAACCCCTTTATAAATTATCAGTTATTTCAATTCCACCTTGTAATAGGAAAATTGTAAGCCAATATTTGATATAAATCTATAATTTTGTAGAAACAGTCAAACAGATTCTGTTCTACGATAAAAACAGCGAACTAGACAGTATTTAATCCAGATAACAATCTAACTACGGCCAATAAAAACTAAAGTTAACACCACAACAACGTGTTCTCGGTTTATTTTAATGGGACAAGATAAATACGTGAACATTTACTATCGAACCTCGCCCTTATCGCCGCACGCAACTTAAAATGTGAGCATCGGATTTCCTTGTAGATTTTTATAGCAGCGATTTAGGCATCTGTCCCACTACCCGCGATTCACAGGAAGCGAGTAGAGTTAGCAACTAAAACCGAGTTGGCGAGTAACTAGCAGCGAGTGCGCGATGATGACGAGCGATCAATCGCAGATATGCATAAGTGGCCCAGTGGTAACGGCCGCGACTTACAAGCTGTAGGTCGTAGGTTTGAACCCTGACAGGCGCTTTACTTGGTGTAAATTATTTGATCACCACTGCTTTCAAAACGGTAAAGGAAAACATCGTGAGGAAACCGGCATGCCCGCTACAACAACTTGCGATGCACTTTGGCTACATGATTATCAACAAATGTACTTTTAGGAACAACCTGTATCAATTCCCAACACATTCCTCCACCACTTTTTCTAAGGACCGGACGGTTAGCTCGTCATCGATATTCGCTCGTTAGTCATAGACAACTATTTCGCTTATTACCCTCGTTGTAATTTATTTGTTGTTTCATTTCAATTCAGAACTAATTGTTTTAAATTCTCTAAATTACGTGGTCGATGATTTTGGTCTACGGTAAAACTCCAATGAGTTTATGATTGCATCATCTTATACAGGTAGGGAAATCGACGCGAAAACTGTTACCTTGGATTCAGGTGTTACATATATTTTGACCGCGTAGGTATTGCACTTTTCCATGAAACAGCAGATTTTGTTTTAAATAAACGACGAAAAATTTCAACGCAGGGGGGTTCAAAATCAATCGGTGGCGGTGATCTCTCGCGTCCGGCCCTCGTTCAGACCATGGTACGGAGCGAGAGGAAATGGCAGGTCGTCACCTCCTTCTGCGAAGCGGTAATGCGAAGGAGGAGGCGGAACGCGTGAGGGAGAGGCAAATTTCGCGCCCTCACGCCCCTAACCGCCGCAGGAGGAGACGCCCGGGGCGGGAATCGCGAGCCGATTTCCGGCAACCGTAGGCGCGGGCTTGCGGACGGTGAGCAATGGGTAGCTCGCCGTCCGATAAGGACCAAGCCCGGGTCGACTGCGCGTTGTGTTCCACGCGCGCCTCAAAGAGATGTCAGCAGAATTGACGGGGTCCGCTAGGGCCAATGCCTGCCGGGGCTGCGAATATGGGCCGAAAGGGGAATCGAATCGAAGGGTGGCCCCCGGCAACAGGGCAGCCGAAGGAAAACGGGTGGGGTTTAGTCAGTAAGAGTCTGACACGCCCTCCCGCTCCACCCAGAGCGGGAGAAGTTATTTGATAATTTCCTACCCAAAAAAAGTGGGGTACAAAATCATGTCCTGAATCCATGGTAACAGTTTTCGCGTCTGTATGTATAAATCGCTGTCCCCGGCGAATAAAATCGTAATCGTAAAAACCAAATTTTACAGGAAAAATAAAAATCTGTTTTTTGTAAATATCTTAAAAACTAACATACTTAGCGGAATTGTTCAAATACTAAAAGAAAAGTGATTTTTTACATTCATTACAGTACACCTTAAAATCTCGTAACTTCTGAAATAACCTTAGGAAATGAATGAAAAAAATTGACAGAGTGTAATCGGACCTCTAAATATCGAATATGCAAAAAAGTTTAAACTATCGTAATAGCACATTACCATTTTATTCGCCGGGGACAGCGAAATGTGTGCGTAGGTACTATTTAATAAATAAAAAAGAAAATCGCGCTCGCCACCGCTCTCGCTACCGCCCTTGGGTATGCACCTTGGTCAAAGCCATTGAGGGTATTGGGTAGGCATATGTTATCTTGGTACTTTTAGAAACATTCCAATTAAAATTGTAACAGCTTTCGTTATCAAAAGCGTTGGTACTTACCTACTAGTTTCTATATTTATATCTATGACTTTATGACCACGAAATGATTAGGGAGGCCTATTAAAAACTATGAATAGACTCAGTTAATAATTTTTGAACATTTCCTCATTGTTAAAGAGTAATTAGGTCATGTCACTCTGGTCACATAAAAACGGGCGTGACTGATAAATCGTAGAGCGGTGACCACAACAACCGATACCTATTCAATTTATTTAGACTTTTTGAAACACATGGCAGTTTTTACCCGACTACGGCGAAGCAAAAAGACGGGGTTATGATTTTGTCCGGTATGTATGTTCATCTGTTACCTCATAACTTAAAACTACCGATCATAATTTAACAAATGACGTATCATTGAAAGCGTCTTGATCGTCTGCTAGTTATAGGCTGAATAAATGCAATATGGCGCCCTCTAGAGGATATAAAGTCATGAACTAAAAAAAATATGCCATATTGGGTATCAAATGGGCTTGACGAGCACATTACAAATATGTATCTAATTATATTATATTGTCTAAGTAAATAAATATGTTTAAATTGATAAAAACAAGCAAAAGTGAGACTGCTACGTACGGCGCAGCTGTAAAATTAATACTTAAAATACAATCAAACCCAAACAAAAAAATTCTAGCTGCTCTACAAATACTTTATCACGAAATTATAACCCCAAAATAATTGAAATAAAAAGTAATTTCAAAAACTAAAACCCGACTACTGAAAAATCACGCTCTAAAAAGTATGACACAAGAAAATATTTCAGACATAAATCAAGACATAGGTACAAAAAGGGTCAAAGTAAAGCCGTGGTCGCATGCCATTACAATTTTGTAGGTGTACAGGCATGCGACCACAGCCATAGTATAAGGAGAGGAAGTAAGCTATCTTCATACATGCGACCACAGCCATAGTATAAGGAGAGGAAGTAAGCTATCTTCATACAAACGCACCGCGCGCGGCTTGTATGTGTGGGGCCATAGTATCTATGCGTCGCCGCACGCACACTTACAAAATCTCGACCCGTTTCTCACGAGAAACCGGTCGAGATAGAAAGATATGAAGATAGCTTACTTCCTCTCCTTATACTATGCCACGGCTTTACCTTGACCATTTTTGTACCTATGTCTTCATTTTTACTATACTTAATGATAAGAATCGCGACTTTAAGTTTCACCTATTCCATTATATTTTTAACCCCCGACGCAAAAGAGGGTTGCTATAAGTTTGACCGCTATGTGTGTCGGTCTATCTGTGGCACCGTAGCTCTTAAACGGGTCAGCCAATTTGAATGAGGTTTTTTTTTATTTGAAAGCACGTTTTTTTACAATTGTTCTTAGATATGTTTTATCAAAATCGGTTCAGCCGTTTGAAGATTATCAGCTCTTTTCTAATTGATGAATTGATGTGAGTTTCTTCCACAGGTCTGATCGATTTCAAATTTGGTATTCTGTTACTTCAATGATATTAGAAGAACATTGTAACCTTGAACTGATGCTGCAACATCATCTGGAATTTGCAGGATACCCAACTCCCTTGCCAACTTACAGCACAGGTATCGTGTTTGGGTTCATTGGAATGGTCTCAATAAATAGGTTATAGATAGATGGTGAACAGGGTCTGGTGATGGAGTAGGAAAGAGTAATGAGGAAATGTTTGTGTCGGGGGTTTTTTAAAATTTTTACTGTTAAAATTGTACTTGTTATTAAATGGTAAGCAAAGCCGTTAACTTTTACCTACTTTGACTTTTAATGGTATTCAGCAACTTATTAGTTGGAAGCTAAATAATGTTACTATTCTAAAATTATAGTGTTGTTGTTGCGAAAATAATGATTGATAAAATTTGTTGAATTTGAATAAATTACAAAATGCCTCGGTCTATTGGAATATTGCAAATATTATTGTAAAATTATTTTCAGTTTTCAGACTCCAGGCTGCT
Source organism: Agrochola lychnidis (assembly GCA_963680765.1). Classification (NCBI taxonomy): domain Eukaryota; kingdom Metazoa; phylum Arthropoda; class Insecta; order Lepidoptera; family Noctuidae; genus Agrochola; species Agrochola lychnidis. Next base: position 7,882,649 of record OY796855.1, on the reverse strand, counting down.
ACTGAGAAATTCCTGATGGGAAAACCCAATAAACCTTTACCCGAACTGGGACTCGAACCCAAGACTTCATGCTCAGCAGTAATGTTTGCGACCACTTAGACCAGCGAGGCAGTTCATAATGCCTGTGTTTATGATTTAATAAAAAAACAAAACAAAATATTGATTCAATTCTTAATTCTTTTCTACGAATAATGAACCCTCGGAATAAAAGTACATAGCATAACAATATTTCATAACAAAATCAGTTTATGATTACGATGTTTTGACCAAGCTTGCCGGGGCGTGGCAAACAGTTTTATTTACACATTGTATCTAGCAAGGGTTCGTGTATCAAGGTCGCTTCAAGTACCGAAATAACTTATTCCGAACATCTTTGGATTTCTGAGTATTTGTATGAAATCAGTACCTTCTAGATCAACTCCCGGTTTCTGAGAGATTCTTCAACTTGTTGTTACATCGTATGTCAAGAGATTTTTAGGGTTCCGTACCAAAATAGTAAAAAGGAACCCTTATGGTGCGACTCAGTCTGTCTGTCTATCTGTGACAGCTGGATATCTCAAGAACTGCTAATGCTAACAACTTGAAATTTGGAGTAGTTTTAAATGACGTTTGCCCAACTATTTTGCAAATAAGGTAACTTTTTTTTTTTTTTTTGGCACACGGACTGAACGGGGGTCTGAAAAAATCGAAGTGGGGCTACTAGGGCATTTGGGGTATGATATGAAAGAGCGCTCTTTGCACATTCTCAAACATTTTTCTATTTTCAGCATAGGGTTTGACTTTTGACGAAAAATGTAAAAAAAATACCGTTCCTCCCCTTATCTCCGAAGTTTGCATTGAGAAAAATCTGAAATAATTCTATGTGATAGAAGTTTATATAAAGATTACAGGAAAAATAAAACGATGTCTCTAAATAGCACAATTATTCAGAAATCTTCAACAAAAATTACATTAGTTGCACTATCAGTCAAGAGACGGCGCTGAACTAAAACTGCAATAATACCGCAGTGTTAAAATTGTCTGACGAATACAGGCCTCGCCGATGAAAATTTTAAATGGTACGGAACCCTCGGTGCGCGAGTCCGACTTGCTCTTGACCGATTTTTTTAAACAATCTACGTTTGCGATTTCGGTTCCAAACATGAAAACAAATACCTACCAGTTTTACGAAAAACAACTGTAATACCTGACATAAGATTCCGTTTGCGCTAGAACTTCATTTTTTTTCTTTTTTCTACAGTACTAGTCAGTCTAAAATAAACCTAATTTTCATCTCCCATAAAGTACATTTTTGTTTAAGTTGAAATAACATCAATTGATGTTGATATAATGCACATAATGGTCTGTTTTAATGAATAGACCTTAGGTTGTTGTTATTTCTTAATTTTCACGCATGTTGAGAAATGTACATTACTGTCGCGGCCAGCAATTAGGGCATTGATGGACGATCGTGAAAATGTGAACGGAGGCGAAGCCGAGGCACACATACGTGATTCCATCAATGCCTGGTTGCGGCCAAGGCTTGTATAGTACTTTTCTCAAACAATGCGCGGAAATTAAAACTAAGTAAATGAATAAATTCCAGAATAAACGAACAAAGAAAAATTTTCACGCGCCATTTTTCTTCTTTATTTTAAACAGCTCTATTTGCTAGACAGTTCGAAATTTAAATAAAATCTTTGATAAGTTACCTCCTTGATTACCAAGGGACGAAGTAAAAAGTTAATTCCATATTTAAAAATATTTGATTGTGTAAACATGTTCTACTGTTTCGCACGTACAATTTGTTCCCAGAGATCATAGATGAAACATTATACTTACTGTAGTTACTCCTAATTAGTGAGGGTTGACGAATACCGAAAGTCAGAAATTTTGTTTTATCAGTATTTAAAGTCAAAAGGTGACGTCGAAGCCAGTTATTAATAACTAGCTTCTGCTCGCGACTTCCTTCGCGTGGAAGTCGAAAGACCCCACAATATACTACAATAACAGCCACATTTTTATAAAACTTCACCCATAGCAAATAGCGTGATAGTTTATATCCTACAGTTTGACCAGACTTATAGGAAATAATTATGCAAAATTTTAACAGAATCTATCCGGAGTATCTAGACGACAAGTTATAATTTTTTGACATTTTAATTTTTTTGTTCGATATTTTTAATTTGTTAATTAATTAAATGACTATTAAAAATGAATTTTAATGATTTATGTAATTTAATGTATTGTATGATAAATAATGATAATTGAATGAAATAACAATGAGTAATGTTTTTAAGTATCTATTAATTTCTAATTGTTAAAATTTTGTTTTATTTGTTAATGTAAATGTTTTGTTTAATTTATAACTAATTAATTTAAAATCAGAATATTTGTGCGCCGTTGACGGCAAGACATAGCGTTCATTTTTATTTTTAAAAGGCTTTGACATAACTCGGGACCCTGGGGTCCCGGATCTTTGGAAGGCTCCCGGATGTTTGGAAGGCTATTCATTTTTATTATTATTAACATCTGTACTTTTTTTGTTTACCTATGTTCTACAAATAAAATTATTTGAATTTGATTTTTTTTTGAATTTGAGAATTTGCGTGATGCTGGAACGAAAAATACGAACATCATTAAATATTGCTCATCCCCCATAGCAAATAGCGTGATAGTTTATACCCTATAGTTTGATCAGACTCATAGGGAATAATTCGACGGCTCCTAAGTATACTGAGTCAACTATACTTCTAATAACTTTACAGGAAGGCGATAAGAAGATCGAATGGTTAAATTTAAATTGTTAATACAACCAAGAAAAAATAACTAATTATAGTGAAGTAAACATAATAAAGCCTCTCATCTATACAAAATAAATTTCATATTATTTTATTAATTTATGAGATAATGTAGATAGACTAGTATACGGCGATTGTTTGTTTCTTAAAAATGGATCAAGTACCACTTATATTTTTATACGTCGCATTATTGAATCTACGTTATGGGGAAAAATTACTTTACAAGTGTGGCAAAAAATATTTTTATTTACTTATTGGTTTTTTGTATATTATATTGTCTGTCATGGATTTATATTTTGTTAAAATATAATAAGTTGGCTCACTATACATGGACATAATTTTAAATGTGAACCATACTTAAATTGAGTCAAGTGTGGTATAAAATAGTTAAAACAATCAAAAACGCCTTTAATGTTTAATATTTTAATCAAAGAGATCTCAAAATGGTATTGGTAACATGAACACAACTTTAGGATATCTATAAAATTAACAAAAAATAACAAAAATCAACAATACTACCAATAAAAACAAAAACCTAAGTTGGTCTAGTCTTAGGTAATAAAAATACAAAATATTGATTGTATCAATTGCACGTTTCTGTAAAATAGGAGAATTATTTATGATTTGTTTGAAATCACTATAATTTAGGAACAATACAAAACAAACAAACAAAAGTAATCTTTCTTAATTTTTTAAAGAAAATCACTATTCTTAATATCCTTATATTTAGTATTTATTGCTGAGAATAAAATCAGTCTCAAAAATTAAATTATGAGCTAAGTACTTAATAATTATCTACGAAAAAAATCTATGTGACAAAGAAAAAAGACAAATTATTAATTATTCTGAATCGCTTTCATTTCTATTGCTGTCGATCTTAATTAAACTAGAAAAAAACAAGTGATATTCCTTAGGTATCACTAATTTGTTGCACATGTCCATTAAATCTTTGTGTTTATTTTTATCTATTGGGATTGGCCTGTTGTAAGCTGGGCGAAGATCACGAAAATTTATATTAGGGACAGTTTGATTACGCATTCACGCTATTTACTAGAGATATCCCCAAGCACAATAGGACACAGCTCGCTCTATTCGACGACGACACAGCGATCATATGTAAAGGTAGTTCCCCTTCGTCTCTCCTAACTCTACAAAAGGCTGTCAATAACCTTGGCGCCTGGTTTAGACGGTGGAGAATCGAAGTAAATCCTGACAAAAGTCAAGCGGTTTCATTCTCGAAACCAAGATCTAAACCCCGCCCCCCCGCCGACAAATCACCTTGTTCGGCAAGCCGATCCCTTGGGAGAAGCAAGCCAAGTACCTAGGTGTGATCCTAGACCATCAACTCAGCTTATCAGAGCACATAAAGACGGTTCGTTCGCGAGCCGCTTTCGCTCTAGGTAGACTTCACTTCATTCTAAACGCACGCAGCAAATTGTCTCTCAAGTGCAAATTGCGCATCTATACAGCGTGTATTCGTCCCATCATGACTTATGCGGGAGCAGTATTTGCCCACGCCAAACCCCAATCCATCCATAGGATGCAGACCCTACAGAACCGTTTCCTTCGTAAAGCCACGGGAGCCCTCTGGTTCGTCCGAAACGAGATCCTTCATCTCGATTGTAAAATCCCAACCATTCACCAGTTTCTCAAACGCCTCACCAAGCGTTACTTTGATTCCGCTCTCAGACATCGCAACCCTCGTCGAGGCAGCCGATTATACCCCATCCCGTATTAGTTCGACCCACCAACCTAGGCATGTACTCTCCGACCCAGATGACCCCATCACACTCCTCCAGGAGCAGAATAGGGCCACCAGTACAGTATACAAAAACAGACGCCTCCCGTCATTCCGACCTCGTCGCCGAGGTCCTTTGTGATCGCGACCGATTCCCCGAGTAAATGAAACTCCCCCCCGACCCTTGCTCGAAAACGAGGTGCCAGGAGTTGTTGCAGCTGAGCACGTAGCCTGAAATACCCCGCCTAATAATCGATAAAAACAAAGTCGATAAAAACAAAGTCGATAAAAACAAAGTCGATAAAAACAAATTCGATTAAAACAAAGTCGATAAAAACAAAGTCGATAAAAACAAAGTCGATAAAAACAAAGTCGATAAAACAAAGTCGATAAAAACAAAGTCGATAAAAACAAAGTCGATAAAAACAAAGTCGATAAAACAAAGTCGATAAAAACAAAGTCGATAAAACAAAGTCGATAAAAACAAAGTCGATAAAACAAAGTCGATAAAAACAAAGTCGATAAAAACAAATTCGATATAACAAAGTCGATAAAAACAAAGTCGATAAAAACAAATTCGATAAAACAAAGTCGATAAAAAAAGTCAATAAAAACAAAGTCGATAAAAATAAAGTCGATAAAAACAAAGTCGATAAAACAAAGTCGATAAAAACAAAGTCGATAAAAACAAAGTCGATAAAACAAAGTCGATAAAAACAAAGTCGATAAAAACAAAGTCGATAAAAACAAAGTCGATAAAACAAAGTCGATAAAAACAAAGTCGATAAAAACAAAGTCGATAAAAACAAAGTCGATAAAACAAAGTCGATAAAAACAAAGTCGATAAAAACAAAGTCGACAAAAACAAAGTCGATAAAAACAAATTCGATAAAACAAAGTCGATAAAAACAAAGTCGATAAAAATAAAGTCGATAAAAACAAAGTCGATAAAAACAAAGTCGATAAAACAAAGTCGATAAAAACAAAGTCGATAAAAACAAAGTCGATAAAAACAAAGTCGATAAAACAAAGTCGATAAAAACAAAGTCGATAAAAACAAAGTCGATAAAAACAAAGTCGATAAAACAAAGTCGATAAAAACAAAGTCGATAAAAACAAAGTCGACAAAAACAAAGTCGATAAAAACAAATTCGATAAAACAAAGTCGATAAAAACAAAGTCGATAAAAACAAAGTCGATAAAAAAAGTCGATAAAAACAAAGTCGATAAAAACAAAGTCGATAAAAACAAAGTCGATAAAAACAAAGTCGATAAAAACAAATTCGATAAAAACAAATCTTTTTAATCGACTTTGTTTTTATAGACTTTAAAAACAAAGTCGATAAAAACAAAGTCGATTAAAACAAAGTCGATTAAAACAAAGTCGATAAAAACAAAGTCGATAAAAACAAATTCGATAAAAACAAATTCGATAAAAACAAATTCGATAAAACAAATTCATCAAACAGTTTTGTCGACGGAAGAATAGACAAAATTAGAGATTGTGATTGTTTATCAGTCATTTTGTCTACTCTTCCGTCGACAAAACTCGTTTCTACGGTGGTCATGCTACGCGTGCTGGAATATACATACAGACAAACAGACAAAAATTATAAAAAAATATTTTCGGCATTGGGATCGATCCCAGCAATACCTCGTAGCAATAACTTTTTCAAAATAAATGCAATGAACAGTTTTGACTTCACTACGATTTTACTATATGTATAGATGTTAAATCCAGTTTACGTAGCATTAAAAGCCTCGTCCATGGTTGTCAAAATTATGTTCGCATTTCCAAACATGTTTGAGAAAAGTTCATTTGTTTACCAGTCACGGATCCGTACGTGACGTGACCGTGGTCCCAGTGGACGATCCCGCTTTCCTACAAAGCGGAGCTTAGTTCACGTGTGGAGCTTATGCTAGGTACAAAGGCAGCGACTTCAAATTATCACGTCCACACACAGATTTTGACGTCGCTAGAGATAAATCGGCTGCCAAAATCTGTATGTTGACGTCAATTTTGAAACCCCCAGCGGCTAAAGTCGCTGCGTTTGTACTGTAGAGGTTTTGCTGCGGGTGCCTTTGATAACCGACCTTGAAGAATGATTTATAAGTTGATGGCATGTTGGATTTTTCAGTAGTAGCCCGTAGTCTGAATTGGTGCCCGATTGATGGCAATAGGCTCGCCCACTATTACGTGGGACTTAAACATAACTGGCGAAATGTGGGTGTACACACGGCTAAACATCAACCCTTTACACTTCCAGTTTATCCTGATCTCACATTGTTTAGAATTCCCGTACAATGCGAGGTCAGCTTATATTGGACGTATAGCTTGATGTGTAGCCGTATGTACTATAAGTACACCTCTGCCTAACTCTTCGGTTTTAACAGGCGTGATGTTATGTTATGTTGATGCCATGTTTATTGGCATAAACACTATTTATAAGATTAGAAAAAATAGAGACTCAGCTTGAAGACATGACAGAGTGCGTCATCATGTAAAATGTTAGAGATTGATTTGATTGAAATAATTACGACATTAATACTAAATACGTTTTTTATTGAACAACCTGTTACATTAAGCACTTAGCATTAGCCGTGGGCTGCTGTGAAGTGGGGCAGGTGCCTTTATACTGGTGTAATCTCTTCATGTCATTATTAGAATTGCAACGGATATCCGGACATAATTTTAATACTAGAAATAAAGATAAACTAGATCAACCATTTTTCAGGTTATCTAAAGTACATACATCTTTTATGGGGTACTGTGTTAAATGTTACAACAAAATACCTTGTGACATATTGCAATTAAATGAAAGAAAATTTAAAACTCATATAAAAAGTACACTTTGTAAACAAGCATATTACAAATTAGAGGATTATATCCAAGATAAGAGTGCTTGGAAACATGCTGGTCCTGCTCCATAGGACAATTTAGAATCAATACAAAATCAAACTGGTTGCTAATGTAATTGTAAAATTTATTACTTTGTGTTTTATGACATTGATTTTACATTCTGTAATTACTTCCTTACACACTGACTTATTAATTGTAAAATTTTAGGAAAATCATCTACACATTGTAAAAATGTTTGTAAATATGTGAGAACCATGTATCTATCACAAATTAAATTATCTCTCGTTGCTTCATTTTTAATTGTTTTTACCTATTGTGGTATAGTAATTTTATTCTAGGTGCATCGTCTTCACATATAATAATTATTTAACAAATGTACGTACATATACAAACAATATTGTAAAACATTTTAAAAGAGTAACGGTGGAGTTTCTTGCCCATTCTTCTCCATACGAAAACTACCTTTTGGAAGGGGCGACTAGAATCAATTTTATTATTTTGTAATTTTTGACGTTCAAAAGTGCCATACATGGGCCTATTTGAAATAAATGATTTGACTTTGACTTTGACTTTGACCGGTCACTATCCAGTATCCGGCCTATCCAGCCATTTTTTTACTATTCAGCGCACGGCCAGATTGTCATATTCTGCCGGATATCTGGCTAGCCGGATACTTGCTCTTATTTTCGCAATAAAATGTAAATAATACTACTAATTTCGGAAACCGACCTGTTTATTTAAAAAAAAAACATTTTTAATCTGTAAGCACTTATGGTAGCTAATTATAATCAATATTTGAAATCTACTAAAGGCAAATAGTGATGGTGCGGTTGAGCGTGCAAGCAGGTTTTAACATGCATAATGACGTTCGCTTCTTCCGGATATCCGGCTATCGGGCTTCGGCAGTTGCCGGTTATCCGGTATCCAGTATCCGGCCAAATCACTATCCGTTGCAAGTCTAGTCATTATCACCAACTTCACCGACTCGAAAACCGAATCTACTAAGAAATACCTCCACTACTACTCCATTAATATCATCAAAATACCTCTTGCATTAAATTTGAATAAAATGGCGCTGGAATATGCAACGCCGACACTCATTGAATTAAAGTGAGCAGCTGCCATCGAGTTTTATCGACAGCTCAGTCAGCAGAGTATGGTAATTTTATTATTAAAATGGTTTTAATTGGGGAAAGAGTTAAACGTAGTTTGTCGACTCGAGGTATAAAATTATATCGGAAGGTATTATGTTGAACATAGTCTTCGCTTATAAATTGTCATACTAACTTTTGTTTGTGATTTCCTTCAAAATATAAACGTCGCGTTACATCTGGCTGCTTTACTTTAGAGTGCATTTAGACACTCTTCAAAAAACTTTTATTCAGATTATTTTGTTTGTAGTTTCTTATAGAAGGGCTTGTGGCTAAGTAATAACAGCTGCACGGGTCGATCGATCTGGTTAAGCTACGCTTGCCGCGGTTGTTCTGTGGATGGGTGAACATCTTTACATACCTAGACCCCTCCGTGCCTCGGAAAGCACGTTAAGCCGTTGGTCCCGGCTGTCATTTGTAGATCTTTGACAGTCGTTACGGGTAGTTAGAAGCCCAAAAAGTCTGACAACCAGTCTTACCAAGGGGTATCGTGTTACCCAGGTACTGGGTTGTGGAGGTCAGATAGGCAATCGCTCCATGTAAAATACTTTCAGCTGCATCCGGTTAGACTGGAAGCCGACCCCAACATAGTTGGGAAAAGGCTAGGTAGATGATGAGTTTCTTATAGAGTAGTTTGTCAGTTAGTAATTCACAAAACGAAATAAAGATAGAAGATTTTGATGCACTTTTTTGTCCTTTGCTTATCAGTTTATTTTTATTTTTACCATCATCAATGTGACTCTTGAAACCAAATATTAAATTACTAGCTGTGCCCCGCAGTTTCACCCGCATAAGTTTCGATTCCGTGAGAATATCGGGATAAAAAGAATACTATATCCTAATCCAGGTCATGGTCTACCCATGTGCCAAATTTCATCAAAATTTGTTTGGCCGTTTTAGCGTAAAGGCGTAACAAACAAATAAAAGCATTTTCTCATTTACTATATTAGTTAGGATTTATCTACAAGTTGCACGAATAAACTGTATAGAATAATATACAAGCAAGCACATACCACCGTCTAATTTTGCTACGAAGTTACCAGAAACCACTGAAAAGGTCAGATAAGGGTGATACTGGCTGATTATTGTCACTCTATCAGAGAATATTTATCAGATGTCGGGGGAGCCGCTGTCGTACCACGTCCATGACTAAGACTAAGCGTATGCTGAGACGCAGGTGACGCAGCACAGCACAGTACAGATTTTGCAGGGTAGGGCAGGTGGGGTAGTCATAGGCCGCGAGCGCATGCTGCGACGCAGCTACACAGACACATTCACATCCAAGGTAGTACAAACAAAAGTCAACCTGCATGCGTCGCGCAGGAATCTGTGCCGGCTCTACAACGAGACGCAGAGCAGGACAGACACATGTCTGCGTCGCACGTGCCTGCACCGCAGCGTACGCAGCTGTCAGAACGTTCATGCATTACAAAATCTGCTCTGCTCTACGCTGCGTGGACCTGCGTCACTTGCGTCTCAGCATACGCTTAGCCTAACTGCTAAATTCCGGCTCAATACTGATGAAATTGCAGCTGCTGAACCACTTCAGAGGGCTTACCACCAGCTAAGCAGTATTATTTTAATATTAATTCAGTGCGAGAAAGAGATGAAGCTCTACAGGACGTATAGCTCCATCTCTTTCTCTCACTGAAGTAACATTAAAATAATACTGCTTTATGAGCTGGTGGTAGGCCCCCTGGTGAAAACTATCCTGCGCCGTTATATTTTTATATAAGTCGTTACTGAATTTTAAGTAAAGCTTGTAATATTTTCACACAATAAACACGAAGGCACAATGTAACTACTAATGTATTTCCATAACTAAGCTTAGTTACCATGGCTTCAACAAAACCCAATAAAAGCCCACATTTTTATTACAAAGAACATTGTATGAAACGTATTGAGAAAAAGCGAAGTGCTGTGTTATGTATCGTAAAAAGGTTATGACCCGAATATGGTACTTTCATAGTTATTTTATTGCAAAAATATGAATTTTCTGTGAAATGTGAAGAGATTAAAATATTTCCTTTCAACTTTTAAGGCGTACGACGATGTTTTATAGACGAGTGATTTGAAAATCAAAGGATAACTTGAAGATTTATGCCTTATTACTAGTTGCGCCCCTCGGTTTAACCCGCATACTACTTATCTACCCTACCTACCTACATACCTACCTACACCTATCTACCTACACCTACCTACCCCTACCTAACTTCTACCTACTTACACCTACCTAAAATCTTTCCACAATGATTTGGGATGTTCTCGAACATTCCACAACATTCCAGAATGTTGTGGAATACTCTCGAATACTCTCGAATGTTCTGGACTGTTCTAGAAATTTCTTGAGGGCGAAACTTCCAGCCCTTATATCTTCAAAAGCACGTCCTTAAGGTAAAAATGGGAATCTTCTTTATGGACGGATGATAGAGGGTTACCACACCATATAACTCCCTTGATCGTACCGCGGCACTCGTTTTTGAGTTTTAGCGGCATGCACATTGTACACTTTATATTATCATCTTATATATAAAATTCTCGTGTCACAATGTTAGTTACCTTACTCCTCCGAAACGGCTTTACTGATTTTTACCAAATTTTATATGCATATTCAGTAGGTCTGAGAATCGGCTACTATCTATTTTTCATACCCCTAAGTGATAAGGGTTGTCCACCCCAAACAAATAATTGGCAAAACAACGTTTGCCGGGGTCAGCTAGTAATATATATTAATTAGGGACAAAAAACAGTTACATGCTACAAAATACAGAGAAATATTTAAACTAAGATTTAACAGACATGTAACCCACACCATTGTCCACGTTTTAACTAAAGGTTAAAAGAAATGCTGAAGTCGGAGATAAAAAAAAAAAAAAACAATAGTCGCTGCCACAATATTGCTGTGTTACTTAGCTTAACATAACTTAAATTGTTATTCTATGCGATTTACTTCATCTCTCGGGATATATTTCAACTAAGAAAATGATCTATCTGTGTGGAAAATTTTATCCAAATCCGTTCAGCCGATTATCTACACTAATATTAGTTAGTTCAAAAGAAAACTTAATTTCTCAGATATTAAAATGGGCTGCTCCTTGTGACAGCTCAACGTCCAAGCATGTATTTTGCGTAAAAATATTAGATAATATCTACTATTAGATAAGACAAGTTGATTGACTTATACAAACACAGTATAATCACAATATCCTATAAAATATTATTATCAGTGTTTTGACAACGCGCTGTCGACCCGGGCTTGGTCCGTATAATGTCATCTCATAGAAACTTAAATCTGAATTGACGGTATTGAAGTATTGAAAAAGATGCTAAAGTGACGCGGGGCTTTACGTTTGGAAAACGAGAAGAACAAAAGGAAAACTTCAACTTGGCTTCGTAGACGTTAAAAACTTACCAAAAACAACCCCCTCCTAGTCAGTAGAAAAGCTTTCAGCGTCGATCTCTTCTACAAAATACAACGAATTACAGCAGTTTTTAGCATTTTACAAGATAAAATCACAAGCACATTTTAAAAGAAGGCTGCACTCTACACGCGCGGCGCAGCGGCGCCCTAGGCCCGCGCGCCTGCGTCAATGCGCCACCTCCAAGTGACACAAGTGTCATAACTGACAATAGTTTGTGAATTTCGTGAATTTTTTATTATTGTTTAAATTTTTACTTTTCTATTTAGGTAAGTGCAAATATATAAATAGATGTTAAATGCCGGCTGTAGCGACGCCGGAAATAGCGCTAGTCAACCTGCCACATCGCTCGATGTCCAGGTGAGATGTCCCCATTGCTCCCAGCAGCGCTTCTTTAAAGGCGAACGGGGGCTACGGATACACTATGGCAAGGTTCACAAACCACATAGTGTACCTTTGTGCCCCCCAATCCCACCCCCAATATCAAAAACTCCAGATCAAAGCTTGTGGAAAACATTATCAAAATTCAAAAATTCTACCCCAGTTTTAAAAAGAGTTCCCCGGGGCGCGAGACGGTCCGTTGCACTGAGTTTGGCGCGATGTCTCCGTCTTGCAACTCAGGAGAACTCGCAAAGTGCCTGGGAGCAACTACTCACCTTCCCTTATAGGATTCTGCATGTCCAAAAAAAATCGGCAACCAAAAAAACCTTGACGAGCCAAATTAAAGATAATTGCAACAATTCGACCCTTAGTTTAGATCCAAAATTACCTGTTTCCAATAAACCTACACGGAGAGACCTATGTTCACATGTAGAATCCAAACTAAGTGAAGGTGACATCAGGGGAGCGGCCAGGCTACTGTTCAGTAGCGATGTGGTGGCGCCCTACTCTCCAGAAACTATTTCAGCCCTGGAGAGTAAACATCCAGCGCCTGCCGATGGTCTCACCTTCCCCGACCCTCCCCTCCCTCCTGATCCGAATTCAACACATCTCACCGTTACTGCCCCCCAGCTGATTGCTGCCGTGAGCTCCTTCCGAAGTGGCTCCGCCGGCGGCCTCGACGGCCTGACTCCTCAGCATTTAAAAGACCTACTGAGTTCAGGCGCCGGGGAAGCTGGTGAGTTACTTTTAAAGGAGCTTGCGGCTCTAATTAACCTGATGCTCAACGGCAGTGTGAATGATGCCGTCGTCGATGTCTTGTACGGGGCAAATTTATGTGCACTGCGCAAGAAGGACGGCGGCATTCGCCCCATTGCCGTTGGGTGTACCTACAGACGTACGGCAGCCAAAATTTGCTGCAGACTATACGGAGAATCCTTAAAAAATAAGTTCCAGCCCCTACAGCTTGGGTTTGGATCCAAAGGGGGCTGCGAGGCTGCCGTACATGCCCTTTCTAGTTTTTTAAACTTCGGTAAAGGTGAGGTCATCCTCAAGGTTGACGTCAAGAACGCTTTAACTCCGTTAATAGGGACACCCTGTTGGCCGAAGCAAAAAAAGTGTTACCGGAAATTTATGGTTTTTTGTGGCAGTGCTATAGGCACCCTTCAAAATTACTCTATAAAGACAACGTTTTGGAATCAGCAGTCGGATGCCAACAAGGTGATCCCCTCGGGCCAGTCATTTTCAGCTTAGCTATTCACCCCATAATACAACAACTAAATTCAAAATTTAATGTGTGGTATTTAGACGATGGGACTCTAGGAGGTGACGTAGATACTGTTCTAGAAGATTTCCAATTCCTAAAGCAGCAGTTCCAATCCATTGGCCTCGACCTCAACTACTCAAAATGTGAAATTTACCCTTGTGACAATACCGACAGACAATCGACTATACACAAATTCAACTCAATAGCCCCAGATATCAAAGTTTTGGAAAAAAGTTCACTACACCTCCTAGGTTCCCCAATTTTAGAAGACAGCTTTTCACCTTTCGTGGACGAAAAAATTAAACATTTCAACGATATTTCGGATAGACTTTCTAAAATTAACGTACATTCGGCATTCACTCTTATCAGACACTGCTGTTTCGGTCCAAATTTTATGTATTTCCTCCGCTCTTCCCCTTTATGGAAGAAGCCACAACTTTTAGACAAAATTGACCAAACCATTCGAAGCACCTTAACATCAATCATAAATGTGGCATTGGACGACCGCGCGTGGCTGCAAGCCACACTACCCATTCGTTTTGGTGGGCTCGGCGTCCGCAAAATTTCTAGTGTAAGCTTACCGGCGTTCCTGTCCTCGGTCCACAGCACCGACAAGTTAACCAAAAGAATCTTAACCGTTTCTCAGGTTGACTCTGAAGTGCCGTATTTGACTGATGCCATGAACGCCTGGAAAGTGGCTTGCCCGAATACGGAGCAGCCCGAGAACCCGTCTTCCCAGAGACAGTGGGATGAGCCGCTCTGCAGGTTGGTACGGAATAACCTCTTTAATACGTCCACCAATACTGCTGAGCGTGCACGCCTACTGGCTGTGGGGGAATGGGAGTCAGGCCTCTGGCTTCAGGCGCTACCGTCACCCAACATAGGCACTATGCTGGGTGACACCACTTTCCGGCTCGCTACAAGCCTGCGTTTGGGCGCTCCTTGCGGGGCTCCGCACCGCTGTCAGTGCGGTGAAGCAGTCGACCGCCTCGGACACCATGGCCTTTCCTGCAGCAAGAGCGCCGGTCGGTTGGCACGACACGCAAGCATTAATGACATAATCCGTCGGGCTCTTGTCACCGCCAGGGTGCCAGCTGTTTTAGAACCCAATGGCTTGGCACGCGACGATGGGAAGAGGCCAGACGGAATGACCATAATGCCTTGGAAGTTGGGTAGGCCTTTGGTGTGGGACGCAACCTGTGTCGACACCCTCGCGCCATCCCATCTTCCTAGCACGGCGAGTTGTGCTGGGGCGGCTGCTGCAGGTGCAGAAAACCTCAAACGGCGCAAATATAACAACCTTACCGGTAGCTATATTTTTTAACCGTTTGGGGTTGAAACACTAGGGCCATGGGGTCCGAGTGCTCATCGATTATTCCGGGACATCGCCAAGCGGTTGGTCGACTCTTCACGTGACCAAAGGGTTGGCCAATTTTTAGGCCAAAGAATTAGCATTGCCATACAACGTGGCAATGCTGCCAGCCTTTTGGGCACCTTTCCCACCGACAGCGATTCGGATGAATTTTTTGATGCCCAATGATTTGTTACTATATTTTATTTTATTTTTTCCTCTGTATATAGTTAGTTCAATTATTACTTAGTAGAATTATTAACAATAAATTAAAATGTCTCAGATATTTGAAAACACTAATATTATACAGAGAAAGATTTGTATTTTTGTTTGTCTAAACTAAGATATGATTTTTGTATGTTTGTTTGTTACGCTTTCACACTAAAACGGCTGAACGGATTTGGATAAAATTTGGCACATGGATTGATCATGACTTGGATTACGACATAGAATACTTTTTATCTTGATATTCTTACAGGATCGAGACTTATACGGGTGAAACCGTGGGAAGCAGCTAGTGCGTGATAAAGTAACGGACCTCTTCCAAACTTTCAAATTTACGAGTTAGAGGATAATTAATTTGTGGCAGGAATATTCTATATCTAAATACCGTATGACACGAACAAAGTCACCTCGAACCGGCAAAGCGGTAACATCCACAAAACTCATAAATCCAAGAATAAGGCATTACGAAGTAAACTGGAGTGTGCAATTAAACGTTATATTGTGAGTTAAGCCATTTGCTCGTCGCAACTCAAAGTGTTCGCAGTAAGTTGAATGTGCAGCAGTACCATTTCTAATGACAAGCTGTTAAAAACTTCCTTTTTCTGGCTATTTTCTGCAATTTTGTTTGCGTTTAAAGGCTCATTCAAACAGGCGCGACACGCGACGCGACACAAAGGAACCGCTCGTCGCGCGACGAGCGGTGCCTTTGTGTCGCATCGCTTGTCGCGCTGGTCTGCACGAGCCTTAACTTATAAGATTTCGAGGGGAAGAAAATTATTTCTATCGCTGTGAGTTTTCCTTGAAGCCTTTTAAATTAGTGATGTTTAATAGATCCTTAAAAAATAAGAGTGAGTGTTTTTTTAAAACGCTGTAATAGGCTAGTTGACAGTAAGAAAAATACATTTAATGAATTTTGGATTATGTATCAATTTTGAATTGAAAATATAAAAAAATCAATTTAATTTCTTAAATGATTTTAGATTCTTATTTTTTTGAGAAATAATTGTGTAACAATAAAGCCATTGGTCACGTGAAATTGAACACGAATCAGAGCGCGACACGTCACGACTTTCAGACGATAGTTTCAAATTGTAAATAAAAATACATTTTATACGTCAGACATAAAGTTTCTTTTGCAATATCAATAGACGTACTAAAGGAACAACACTGATTGTTGGTGTGTCCCTCCCACTCAATGTGGCAAATTTGTAGTATTTAGTAGTAATTATTACTAAATAGTTAGTAGACTAGTTATAGAAATAAAAAAAATAGTTCTGTTAATGTTAATATTTATAAAGAAAGAAAGAAAAAGTATTTATTGTGACTCACACAGGAAATCACAAATTAAAATAAAACACAAATAAAAAACACTCAAAATCAAAACAAAGTAAAATTGAAATAAAAGCAGAAAGTCCTGTACAAGGCAAAAAGGCTCCTATTTCAGCATGATGCTGCGATATTTCGCTAAAATATTCATATTTTGAGGTAAATAAACCTTAAAGAAAATAAGTAATTGGTTTTTCAAAATCTGTCAACTAGCTTATTGTGTCAATAGTTAGCGAAAACTTTTATTTTATTTCTTCGACTAATCGAGAGGTAGTGATCGAAGCAACAACAATGTTTATTTGAAACAGCACCTTAATTGCACCTTAACTTCAATCACAATCCAAAGGTTTTGAAGGAAATTCCTAATACATTGCTTCATAGGTTTGAAAAATAATTCTGCTCAGCAACGTAAATAACGCAATGAATGTTGCTAAACTGTCAAAATGAAAGGAATAGTGCGATCAATTGAATTTTTTTGTCTGTTACGCTATTACCCCATATATTGCCAAATTTGTTGTCGCCCATAGATGTATTATTTAAAACTAGCGTAATATATCTATGGTTAGCACTGTATAATTTTGGGGTGTCATAATTAGTTGAACTTGTATATTTTTTGTTTTGCGACTGAAGTGTTCAGCTCATTAGAAGGAGTTGTATAATTATTGTCAACAAGCAAGTGTATGAGGGCTTTTAGACATTTTTGTTCGCAAGTAAGAGTGAAAATAAAATTAGGTACCGTAGGCGTCTAATTTTATTTGATAGAATTAAATAATATATGCGGAGAAAAAATGTCACACTTCATATAGACACATGAAGTGTGACATTTTCTCCGCATATTCTATTTTCAGCAGTGGTGGCCCAGTGGTAACGGCCGCGACTTACGAGTTGTAGGTCGTAGGTTCGAACCCAGACAGGCACTTCACTTTGTGTAAATTATTTCATCACCACTGCTCTCAAAACGGTGAAGGAAAACATCGTGAGGAAACCGGCATGTCCTAGAACCGAAAATTCGAAGACATGTGACATCTACCAACCCGCACTGGGCCCGCGTGGTGGATTACGGCCCACTCCCTCTCACAGAGAGGAGGCCTGTGTCCCAGCAGTGGGAACATTTATAGGCTGATGATGATGATGATTCTATTTTCTATAAATAGAAAAATGAACGTATACCACGTAAAAAAAAGGTAGACACATATCGTTCATTTTTCTGTTTCAGAAGTTATTCACTGTCGTAGAAATTGCTTAATTATTATCCCTTTTATCCTAAAATTGTATATCAGTATTTATTCAAGCGTTTATCTTAAAAGGCCTGCGAACACGGCTCGCAACTACAAATCGAGATGTTTTCAAAATTCAATTCCAAGCTCGTTGCGCTAGTGTGAGTGCCTGTCAGAGCGATATACATCTACAGTGAGCAATACTACCACATTACTACTACATTGAAAATTATTGCTTGACGTGATAGCACTACTAGCTTTCGAAAATTTATGATAAATTTGGATGTGATGCCAAATACCAAAAATGATGAATGAAAACTTTATATCCATTTTTTTTTTTTCGTTAATATGTAACTTGAACGAAACTTGAAACTATGCTTTTGCACAAACAATATTATAAATATTGTTGTTTATAATACAGAAAAAACAATATGAAGACATGTCATTTACGCTGTAAGAGTGTGCGAAATTAAATTCGTTTAAACTACATTTTAGAAAAGTTTTTTGGAAAAAAAAAAGATGTAGGAGCCTAGATAAACACTGTCTAGATCCGAATAATAACATAATATGGTGGAAATATGTCCAAATTGCAAATGATTTAGGTATTACGTTTGTATGGACAATTCATGCATCGCCGCGTTCTTAATAATTAAACTACTTAACGTAACTTCAATTTATCTAAAAAACCACAAATTACATTAACAAACTGTTGAAACCTGGTTAAATAATGTTGAAAATAATGAAAAGAAACTGAAAGCTGTAGAACGCTTTAATTATCCACGGCTAGACTATAATTACTGGCGCACCCGCTCTAGTAAGACTACTCTGTTATACTAACCACCTTTGAAAAAAAAAAGCTGGAATAAAGTAGTACATATTAACTTTTAAACTAGCTGGATATAATCATGGTATAGTACATTACTGCCACCGCCTGCAATAGGGGCATTGATGGACGATCGTAAAAATACACACACGTGAGTCCATCAATGCCTGGTTTCGGCCAAGGCTTGTATAGTACTTTTCTCAAATAATGCGCGGAAATTCAAAATAATTAAATTAATAATATATTCCAGAATCAATGACGAACAACGACATTTTTTTCACGCGCCAATATGTTCATTTGTTTCTTTTTTACTTTAAACAGCTCTATTTGCAAGCAAAATCGAAATTTAAATTATTTTTTTGTTATGTTACCTCATTATTTGCCATGTGTCGAAGTAAAAAGTTCGTTCCATTTTTAAATAACACGGCAGATGAGTTTTCGTAGTAATTTATTCGGGCGTTAAACACGACAGATGTGGATTTTCATACAAACATTGCCGGCCGGGCACTCGCATGTATTTGACCAGTACAGCATTTTCGATATAACTCAAAGGTTGTCAAAATAATACTAGAACTTCCAAGCATGTTTGAGAAAAAATGTTTATTACTAAATGTTTAAGCCAAAATAGGACGCGATAACGTCGCCATTTTGTTTTTTCGATTCAATTTTACAAATTTCTACCAACAATGTCCCGCTGTCAATGTCATTTAGGCTCAAAAAGATCCTTCTACCACTCACTATACGTAACTTATTACGCCCACTCAGAGAATCACTTAAATTTTTTCGTTCCATTATAGTACATTACTGCCGCGGTCTATAATGACTACTTTGCTGGTCGCGCTGATGATGGCCGACAGCGCAGCGTAGCGCAGCTCCAGGCCGACACAGCGCGGTCAGCGTGCAGCACTTGATGGACGAGCTGAGATAAAGGCCGAGGCCGTAGGTCGAGGCCTTTACAGCGAGGACAGCAAGGGCTGCAAAGATGGCCAAGCTGGAAGGCCTAGAGCGTAGCTAGGCTAGCTCGAGGCAATCATAGCGTGACCAGCGAAGCAGTCATAGTGGGCCAAGGCTTGTATAGTGCTTTACTCAAAAATGCAAGTACCTAATCTAAATAAAACCAGCAAGTAAAGATTTAGATTTCTTACTGATTTTCCACTGCACAAACTTTTCATATGCAAGCTTATATTTTTCCTTTGAGTTTCGCGGTATTAAATTTTGAACTACTAATTTAGCTTCATTTTTAATGTCTGGCAGTGTTAAACACATCGAATCGGAAGAATTTTCGCTTTGAGAGCTCATTTTTAGCAAAAAAGTCACAAAATAAAAATAAAAATTTCGCTGAACCGCGCTTTTGTTACTTCTTTGTTTTTTTTTTTTAACAATGGTAGTTGGAACTATACAGCCAAATATGTAATAAAATCTTTTTGTAGCTATCTCTATAAATACAAACAGCTGTGTTTTAAATAAAATCTTTTTGCATTTGATTTTTTAAAACGTTGGAACGTCAAAATAGCGGCCGGCAATGTTTTGCCGGCCTGTTAGAGCGACCAGCAAAACTTTGCCGGCCGCTCCTTAAAACAGAACGGCAAGATCGACTTTGCTCAAACAAGGTTTTCAAAATAATGACCACATTACATGCATTTTTGAGTAAAATCTTTTTGCATTTGATTTTTTAAAACGTTGAAACGTCAAAATAGCGGCCGGCAATGTTTTGCCGGCCTGTTAGAGCGACCAGCAAAACTTTGCCGGCCGCTCCTTGAAACAGAACGGCAAGGTCGACTTTGCTCAAACAAGGTTGTCAAAATAATGACCACATTACATGCATTTTTGAGTAAAGTACTTTAATTCACAAGTTCTAGGTCAACCAAATTTGAGTTAACTGTCGTGCCAGCACACG
The DNA here is from genome assembly GCA_963680765.1 of Agrochola lychnidis. Taxonomy (NCBI): domain Eukaryota; kingdom Metazoa; phylum Arthropoda; class Insecta; order Lepidoptera; family Noctuidae; genus Agrochola; species Agrochola lychnidis. The sequence goes on along the minus strand of OY796855.1, from coordinate 7,862,217 downwards.
AAGAAGAAAAATTCACAAGTACTCGTAGATACCTATAGGATATTTGGACGTGTAAGTCAACTATAATCATGACAGATTCAGCTAGGTAATGTTTTTTTTTGGCATATTATGCTAAGATACCTATTCTGCAAAGGTGGTATCTCAACCAGAGTAAGTTTTGAGAAAATTGACTTTTTGTAAATTGTAATTTATGGAAAAATGGAGATTTAAAAAACTTCTTAGTGGTTTTTTAAATGTTTTAAGTTAGATAGCGCTATTTCGTTTATACCATTAGATGCGAAATTGTCAAAGCTATTGAATGGTATAAAAAAACTAAAAGGGTGTATTTCAGAGATACCGCCTTTGGACTTAGCAAGGCAGTATTGAAATTGACTATTTTTAAATGACGTCACTGAGTTCGGCATTTACTATTAAACTAAAGTTGGACGTATTTTTGGTTTCTGAATGAGAAATCGAGAACGATTACTAATCTCAAATTAACCGCTAATCAAAGCTATTTTCGGTTTCCGGAACATTTTTCTTATAATCATGGCTTGCTAACTTGCCTATTACGTACAGGGTGGCAAGGAAATCGACGCGAAAATGGTTACCATGGATTTAGTACATGGTACTGAAATTTTTCTTCGGTTATTTAAAAAAAAAATCAGCTGTTTCATAGAAAAGTGCAATACCGACGTGGTCAAAATGTATGGAACAGCAGATTTTTTTTTTAGATAAATCGACGAAAAATTTCAACGCAGGGGGTTTCAGAATCTGCCGGGGTTGCGACGAAGTCTGAAAGGGAGATCGGGGCCCCCCGGCAACATGGCAACCGAAGGAACACGGGTGGGTTTTAGTCAGTAAGAGTCTGACACGCTCTCCCGCTCCGCCCAGAGCGAGAGAAGTTATTTGATAATTTCCCACCCAAAAAAAAGGGGGGTTTCAGAATCATGTACTAAATCCATGGTAACAGTTTTCGCGTCAATGTCCCTGCCACCCTGTATGGTCTGAGATCCAAAGTAAGATCGACCTTCTCTATATGTTTACCGGATGAAAATTATATTAGTAAACACAAATGTATGGAACAGCAGATATTTTCGACTTCAAGGTTATCATTTTTGTTAACAAAAACTGAGGATGCATAGAATTTTCCTACGGTAGATCCCTATAGATAGGTACTTGTTCTTACAAATGGCGTTATCTACATGTGAAAAAAATAAAACTATTTCGTTGTTGCATGAACCGTACCAAGCTACTTAGTTCCAGTTACATAAGCCGTTCTAAACCGCCATCGTTTAGGAGAAAAAAAAAAACACGTATTGTCCAAACTTTGCCAAATCCGAAACACGCAATCCGCACATTGAGTGCTGTACGTTGTCAATTTGGAACCGTCCTCGCGATAATTAAACATATGACCAGTGCCAAATTGGAACTAGACTGGGAGCACTTGGATGAGGAAAAGTTTAATTTAAAATGCAATCACGACTACATATTATAGTGCAGGGTTATGTAAAGTTGTGGATAAAACTCATTGGTAAAAAATGGACTAAACTAAAGTCCCCGTCACGAGAAGCTATAAATTTTGTAAACACACATTCAGGGGTTTGCAATCTTTGGATAAAATAAAATAAAAACAGTTTTGTACTATTTTTTTTACAGGGATATAATTATATTAACACACACATCTAATTACAAACAAACAATATAACCTAATCCGCGAAAACACCACAAACAAACAGACGCATTCGAAACTCGAAAGACAGCAGAGACAACGTCAGCGTGAACTTACTTCAAAATCGTGGCCCAAATGTTTACGTTCCATGAATCAGATGCGTTCCAGTACCATAAAACCTTAGACGACAGCGCTTTATATCGCTAAAATATAACCCGATCAAGTGAAATTGCTCATTAGTTTCGTATAACACGTACGTTACTTTGACTTCATTGAATTTGGGATTATTTGTTGTTGATTAAATTGTCGCTACGTAACTTGGTAGAAGTACTTTATTTACAAAAATTATAGCTTCTCGTGACGGGGACTTTATAGTGCATTCACACATCAATAGGTGTCGATTGCAGAGTCATTCACCAAAAAGTAGGTACCTATCTTTAATGGTTACGATTTTTATGTGAAATAAATATTATAAATCAAACTAGTCTTTTCATAGTAGAACAAACGAATGTGTATTTTCAGAACAAGTACAAATCAAAATTAGAACAAACAGATGGCGTTACTTCTATATTATTTTGATATAAAACTGACACCCCTACTTATCAAAATAATCTAGACACCTACATACCAATTCACACAAAAAATAACAAACTAGATTTTTATCTCTTGCACACCTAACAACTGCATAAAAAAATATTGCTTGGCACTACTCAAACCTTTTGTTAACAGGGGGCCTACCACCAGCTCAAAAGCAGTATTATTTTAATATTACTTCAGTGGGAGAAAGAGATGGAGCTATACGTCCTGTAGAGCTTCATCTCTTTCCCACACTGAAGTAATATTAAAATAATATTGCTTTATGAGCTGGTGGTAGGCCCCCAGGTCTGCTGGTATTTGAGCTGTTTCCAAATATTTCAAATCTACAATTCTATTAGAAACACATTCTTTACAAAAATGGTAGCGTATGTCTATATGCTTAGTTCTTTTATTAAAATTATCATTTGAAGACAGCTTAAGTGCATCCTGGTTATCATTAAATATATAATAATATAACACAATATCTCTAAATGATGTATACATACATTTATTTTAAACTTATTTAAAATAAAGAATTTTCGATGTTTTGTGAAGTCGTAAAAACCGTGCACAGGCGGGTCTCTAATAGATTCGTATTACAGAAAACGAATCAATCAATACAAAACTAAACAAAAACCTATCAACAGAACCCAAAGACATCATTATACGTAGGTGGTCTAGGTACAATCTTCCGATATTGAAAAATTCTCACGTGGTACGGCAAGGTGCTTCGGAGTCTTAATGAAATTCCTTTCAACCCCCGCATCGCTGAAGGATACGGTAATTAAGTTAAGGGTTTCAATGCATAGAGGAATGGGTGTATAGAATATAGATATTGAAAGGGCGTGGGATGTACAGGGTTAAAGGTAACTATATTAATTAATCTTTGTAGATGTCGACTTCTATTTAAGGCAGCGTGGGTGAGAGATAAGCGAGTTTCTTAATCAGTTTGAAAGCTCAAGATAGTTTATCTTTTAAAAATAGATAAGTTCAGGATTTTTAAAATAATGATAAACGTAATGTGGGACGCCCCTCAGCTAGATGGACAGACGACCTTAAAAAGGAGAGACTGGACGTGGAAGGTGGAAGGCAGGGTGTTGTGGCACAGCCTCGGGGAGGCGTATGTCAAATGGCAGTGGCAAATGTTTAAATGTCGCAGCATTGTGCTGACATAGGAGCCTTTTGACCTCGTATAGGATTTTCTGATTTTATTTTCATTTAACTTTTTTTTAATGAAAACTTCATTAGGCGCGTTGGGCATTTTTGAAATGGGAAAAAACTATTGAACTCGCGACACTGTTACCAACACCAGCTTTTGATCATTAAAAAGACATCAACGCGTTGATTACCGCAGTGCCAATTTTTTTTCAAGTTTTCAGTACTCGGCACTCCCGGAGTGTCACTGTTTTTTTATGTTTTTACGAGCGTGTTTTTACTTTAATTTGTGATCTCCTGTGCGAGTCCCAAATTTATTTTCTTTCTTTCTATGAGTGGAATGCGATAAGTTGAGTTGATTGATTGAAAATAATGATCAGATTTTTATATAGATTTGAAAAGTCTGATAAAGCCGTCATAAGATGATATACTTACCTCCTTAAAAATAACAATGTATTGTAGCATAAAAGTGAAACTTATCTAGGGTTTTTCTTGAAACAATAGTGATCGCGACTTGGTCATTAAAATTAGTTTTATGTTTTGTTTACTCTAAGCATTAAGAGTTATGAATCTAAAGGTTTTTAATCAAAGTATCCATCATTAGTTAACGTCGCATACAGTACATACCCCTAATCATTAGTGAGCAAATTGATTGTATCTTAATTTCTTCGACTCATTTTCAGTTACGCAAATAACGTAGGTGTATTTCTAGCGGACCCTTAATTATTTAATAAGGGGATAAATCTGTGTCATAATGTGACGGGCACTAGTTTGTGTCCCGAACCATATACCTGGCCATATACAGAAAACTATTTTTGTTTGAACTATTTAATTAATGTACAATAATTTTACTTATTATTTAACTATATTATCTCCATAAGTTGCGTAATTAAATTATGCTGTTTTTCAACGGCAAATAAAACCTATAATGTGAGAAGAACTCTTTGGTCAAGCTGTACTTTACTAAAAAAAATATTGGTAAGAGTTGTCATACGAATGTTTAAGGTTCCAAATTCAAATCACATTATACACCAGCGTGTTGAAATTCAGTACTTTACTATTGCCCGGATAGAGCCTAGGTCTTTAATGACTTGCTTTAAGATAGGTTTGCATGACATAGACATTAGCGAGTAGGTGGTTTGAAATAGTAGATTGTTTACCGAGGGAGCAAAAAACAATTTTAAAGGCCGTTTCTCTAATCCTGAGCGCAGCGAGGGATTCAAAGTACGTCACTCGAGCTTAAAATAGTGTTGCTCCCGAGGTGGACACGCTACTTTTTATCACCCTCTATGAGAAAATAAATAAGTGCAACTTATGAGTAAGAATAGTACCTAAGTTTATTTATTTCATTCTCAATACTTCGAAGACACACAATTTGTTTATAAAAATATGTAAAATCCGAATTTGAGTAAACAATTACGAACGAAGGCGGAATGCATTTCACGGGTTTTTTTTTATTTTTTCACTAACTTTAATTTTTATTTGGCTCGCGCGCGCTTTACTTTATCATACAGCCTGTTACTTGTTAAAAAATATTCGTGATTGATCTCTTTGGTGATTGGAACTTTTACTAACAATATTCACATTCCAAATTCAAATCACTTTTAGTCCCTAGGGATTTTGAAGCTATGTTGGTCTCTGTTTAAGAAGAATAAACTAGTTCTTTTTGAATAGAAGTGATAAAAAGATTTTTTATTTGAAAAGGCTAGTACTTATTGTAATTTTTCAATATAACCAAACTTTTTAATATCACTAGGTATAGCTAAGATTTATAACTTCTCTTTTATTAAAGTTAAAACAATCTACTTTATCACTTACTTCAGAAAGTCGTATCTTCACAAAGAAATATTATTAAGGTAACGATATCTTTAATGGTTGTTCTGTGGGGTAGTTTGAAGTTTCAATGAAATTACTGATCCGCTAACCGTACTTATACGCTTATGCGGTCGGTTTATGTGGTTGAAATTGTAATCAAAACTTTTAAATGGTAGGCTGGAGAAAACTGGAATCAAGACTTGAGTAATTTTAATAAAATTATTTTTTAGGATATTTTACTGTTATTACTCTCCCCAACATAACATTGGCATAATCAGTCTACAATGTTCCCACTGCTGCACGCATAGCATGACTGTGCACGCCATAGTGTGCATCGAAAAACCGTACTGTACCGCCTGCGACGACACGCGCGGCACACCACTACGACGTCAGCGGGGGGTGCGGTGCGCGGGGCGATATCGGCGCGCGACGGAGCCCGCGCCGCCATCGCCAGTCCAAGAAAAAGAGTCCAATACAGCGCGTCGCGCAAGCCACGCATTGACTCAGAATCTACCGCGCATAAATGTACGCGTCTCCATTACATGTAAATGCAAAGTAATATACACATTAAGAAGAGGAAGCGTTTCATTCCCCTTCATGTGGCGACCGTGAACAAATCGAATCTGCTGTAAAGAAAAACCCGAATTGCTGTCGTCGACCAGAAGAATCAAGGATTTCATGTACCTACTATGATCAAGATGGCGGCGGCGCGCGGCGTATAATATTATCAACAGCTATAGAATGGAAGTAAGCCCGTTCCTTGTTCTCTCCTATATTCCCTATTTCCCAGCTTTTTGTTTGCGTGTAAATGCGGCGCTAATTTGAAGCTGTGGGTGAGGTGCCTAGCTGCGTGTTTTTATGATTATTGGCTTTAGGTTTGCTATAGTTTTCTTTTTCTATGCACTAAGTGTGAGCACGCGGCATTAATAAACACTCGCAATAATTTTTTGATGCTAGCATTGATATACCTAAATTATAAGTCAATTCATGCTAGATAATTGTTATAAGTTTGCTTCCTAGGGAAAAGTAAATAATATTTTATTAGTTGTAAGCAGTTCTTTGCCGAACATTCCAGAAAATCCTCTCGTCGCTCGCGCCTCTTTCGGTGCGCGGCGGACGTAACGTGCTGTTAGCGTGCTCGGCCTGCTCGGCAACGCGGCGGCCTGCAGCGGCGCCCTACGGCCCTGCGGGTGCTGTTAGCGCTGTTGGCGAGCTCGGTGGCAGCTGCGAGTTTTGAGCTGGTCGACTGCTGGATGTTTTGGTCAGAGTTTTTTTTTTGTGTAACTTTACCCTTCTCATTGTTAAAATTACTGAGTCGTTTTCGGGTACGTAACTGTACTTATTACTTAATTTAATTTTTCTAAACAAAAGCTTCGTGAACTTAGCTGTGTCGATTATTATATTCTATAGACAAAATGTCGGACGGTGAACGAGAAAACGATGATTCAAATTCCATTTTAATTAAATTAATCCGTAAACGGGCAGGCATACGTAGTCGTGTAACGTATTTTAAAAATTATATTTCTAAATTTCAGTTAGATGCGTTGGATAGCGTAACTAGTTTAGATATAAGAGAATTATCGGTAAAATTAACACAGTTACAAGAATTAGTTCAAAAATTTGATGGGGTTCAGACAGAAATAGAGGAACTTTCTGTAAATGCAGAAAAACAGTACTCGGAAAGAGATATTACTGAAAGTGAATTTAGTTCCCAAATTGCATTAGCACAGGAAATAATAGAATTGTTTTCGTCTAAAAATAAAAATTCAATTAATAATGATCCAATAAAATCTAGTTGTGGGGTAAATGCTTCCATAAAATTGCCTACTATTAATCTACCAACTTTTGATGGGAATTATTCTAAATGGCTAGAGTACAGGGACACATTTGACTCTTTAATTAATAACAATGAGTCCATACCTTTAATAAATAAGTTTCATTATTTAAGAACTTCATTAGTAGGTAGCGCTTGTAATATAGTGAGGTCCATTGACTTTACTGCAGCGAACTATCAAATAGCATGGAAGTCTTTATGTGACAGATTCAATAATAAAAATATTCTTATTAATAATCACTTGCAAGCATTAGTCACTATCAATCCAATCCAAAAAGAATCTTTTAAGGCTTTAAGATACTTGATGGACCAAATTCAAAAGAATTTATATGCTTTAAATATATTAGATATTCCCACAACTGGCTGGGATCCTTTAGTTATATTCCTGGTCTCAGCTAAGTTAGATCCCAGAACTAAAAGTAAATGGGAAGAACACAAAGGTCATTTAACGCACCTGCCTTCTCTTGAAGAATTTGTAAAATTCTTGGATAATCGAGCAAATGTCTTAGAGACAGCTAATGGTAGTCGATATTATGATAATAAAAATTCAATTCACAGTAAGGATAATAAATCAGTTAGTTCATTAACGACTACGTTGGCTGGTTCTCAAACTAAGACATGTCTTATTTGTAACAAATCACATTATGTACATCAGTGTCATAAATTTAAGGCTTTGTGTTTAAATGATAAGCTGTCTGAAGTGGCTAAGCATAAGTTGTGCACCAACTGTCTTCGTAGTGGTCACAACAATTCAAAATGTCCACTGAGTAGTTGTTGCCGGACCTGTAAGGAAAAGCATAATTCAATGTTGCATAACAGCAGTACAATCACTAATGTAGTTGCAGAAAGTTCAGAAGCAACTCAACCATCAATTAGTAATGTACCTGTTAGTTTATCTGCAGTCTCACCAGGACAAGTTTTATTGTGCACTGCACAGGTTGAAGTGATTAATACAAAAACAAATTGTACTTACCTGGCTCGTGCATTGTTGGATACCGGAAGCCAGTCTTCATTTATGACTGGCAGCCTGAAAGAAAAGCTAGGACTACAGGCTGAAAAACTGAATGCCTTTAATGTTACAGGCATAAACAATGTAGCATGTGAAATTAAAGAACGATGCAATATTAAATTAAAATCAAGAGTAGGCATGTTTAATGTGCATGTCAATTGTTTTGTTATTCCAAAAATTACTGGCAATCTACCTAACGTTCAAGTTAATGTAGAACGGTTTGGTTTACCAGATAATATTCAATTGGCTGATCCTTTGTTTTACCAGCCATCTGAAATAGATATTTTGCTGGGCGCAGATCATTTCTTTAATATTATATTGCCAAATAAAATAAGTTTAGGCACCAACCAACCTGTCTTACAAGATAGCATGTTAGGGTGGATAGTGGCTGGCCCCACCGGGGAAGGTCACAATAATAAGAAAATACATTGTAACTTTGTTCAGAGAGGTTCAAATATTGATCAAGATTTAAATGAATCTTTAATAAAATTCTGGGAGGTTGAAGAAGTACCTTCAGATGCTAATGTGTATTCTGTTGATGAACAGTTTTGTGAGCCTCATTTTAATAAAAATACTTGTCGCTTACCTGATGGTAGGTTTTCAGTAATGATGCCGCTGAAGGAGGTCCCTGAGCAGGCACTTGGCAATTCATTTCCTTTAGCAATTAAGCGTTTTTTTAATTTAGAAAGTAAATTAAATAAAAATCCTAAGTTAAAAGAACAATATGCCAATTTTATAAATGAATATGCAAAATTAGAACACTTGGTTGAAACTAATAGGCCAGAGTTTGGATGCTTCTTACCGCACCATTGTGTTATACGCGAACAGCATGAAACCACAAAACTTCGGGTGGTTTTTGATGCCTCTGCTAAAACAAGATCAGGCAAATCACTTAATGACATCCAGGCTGTTGGTCCCGTAATGCAAAATGATTTGTTTTCGATACTTATCCAGTTTAGAGTACATAAATGTGTATTAACAGCGGATGTCGAAAAGATGTATCGGCAAATCGACTTAAATGAGTCACAGCGGCATCTACAGCTGATATTGTGGAGAGATCAACCATCGGAGCCTATTAAAATTCTGCAACTCAAAACCTTAACGTATGGAATGGCATCTGCTCCATTTTTGAGTACCAGGTGTCTCTTTGAGCTAGGTAGCCAATGTAAAGATAAGGTTGTTGCTGAGGTAATTAAGAATAATTTTTATATGGATGATTTGATAACTGGTGCCTCTTCAGAGGACGAATTAAAGTACATATATTTAGGTGTTACACAAGCGTTAAATGAGGCTTGTTTTCCATTAAGAAAGTTTAGAACAAATTGTCCTAAAATACTTAGCGATAATTCAGAGGCTTCTAATTGTCTTACCTTTCATGATGAAGCCACTGTTTTAGGCTTGAAATGGTCACCTTTGTCAGACAAATTACATTTTCCTAGTGGCATTGAAATACCTAATAAGGTTACAAAAAGAATAATTATTTCCACTACATGTAAGTTATTTGACCCATTGGGATTGGTTAGTTGTTGCATTATCAAAGCTAAAATATTATTGCAAAATTTATGGGCTCTCAAATTGGATTGGGATGACTCAGTACCAGAATATTATGTTAAAAAATGGTTTAGTTTTATAAAAAATTTACATTTCTTGTCAGATATTGTCTTACCTCGCAATGTTTTAGGTGACAATTTTGATGTTCAGTCCGTGGAGATACACTGCTTTGTTGATGCATCACAACAAGCTTATGGAGCATGTGTCTATATGTGCTCTAAGAGTAATAAAGATAATACAGTTACTGTTAGGTTACTATGTGCCAAAACAAGAGTAGCACCAATTAAAACACTTACTATTCCACGGTTAGAGTTATGTGCTGCTTTAACAGGAGCTGAGTTATGTACTAAAGTATTAAAGTCAGTTCCTTGCAATGTTAAAAAAATATACATGTGGACTGACTCCACAGTGGTACTTGGATGGTTGAAAACACAAAATAAAACCTTGCAAGCATTTGTGCGTAACCGTGTAAATAAAATAAATCAACTTACTGAAAATTTTGAATGGAAACATGTTCCAACAAATTTTAATCCTGCAGACTTAGCGTCCAGGGGTATTGACCCACAGCATGTGCAGGCATCATCGTTGTGGTGGGAGGGACCTTCATTCCTAAAGGAAGGTAAATCTAAATGGCCTACCCAGCCACAGCTTAGCTTAAATAACTTACCCGAAACAAAGGTACTAATTTCCGTTGATGACACATTAGATAACATTAATTCATTTATTCAATTTGATAAATATTCAAGTTATTTAAAATTAAAACGCTGTTTTGCGTACGTTCTACGGTTTTTACATAACTGTAAAAAGAATACTGTTAAAAGGTTAGGACCTTTGCAAACTGAGGAGCTTGATAGCTCATTAACATTATTATTAAAGTTCAGTCAGCTAGAGTCATTTGCAAAAGAGATTAAAATAATAAAGGATGGTAAGGCTTTGCATCACAAAAGCAAGTTGTTGCCTTTAAATCCATTTTATGATAATAATGGTTTAATTAGAGTAGGAGGTAGAATAAATAAGTCTGATTGTAAGTATGATAAAAAACATCCAATTCTATTAGATGCTAAGCAACATTTAACTAGGTTAATAATGCACTGTGAACATTCTAGATTATTTCACGCAGGTCCCCAGTTACTTTTATCCTCTGTTCGCGAGAGGTTTTGGCCACTGGGTGGCAGAAACTTAGCTCGCACTATTGTTAAGACTTGTGTTGTTTGTACTCGATTGCGAGGTCAGCCAATACAGCCGTTAATGGGGGAATTGCCTAGTGTGAGAGTTAATCCAGGTTTCCCGTTCAGTACATGTGGGATCGACTTTGCGGGACCATTTATGATATCCTCTAAAAAGGGTCGAGGTAACCGCGTTACTAAGGCCTACCTCTGCGTCTTTGTATGCCTAGCCACTAAAGCTCTACATCTTGAAGTGGTTAGTGACTTAACCACTGCAGCTTTTATATCTTGTTTACGCAGGTTTGTTTCACGTCGCGGCAAGCCTTACGCGATATATTGCGACAATGGGTCAAACTTCGTAGGAGCTAACAATGAGTTGGGGAGAGTTATAAAAGCCAGCCGTCGATCAGTCTCAGATTTCGCTTCAAAAGAGGAAATTAAATTCATGTTTTGTCCAGCCTACTCACCACACTTTGGTGGAATATGGGAGGCTGGCGTTAAATCCGCAAAATATCATTTAAAACGCGTTGCTGGTAGTGCCTCCCTCACATTTGAAGAGTTGGCGACGCTTTTTGCGCAAATTGAAGCGATCCTTAACTCCCGCCCTATTTCTCCTCTCTCTTCTGATCCAACTGATACAAATCCCTTGACTCCTGGGCATTTCCTTATAGGCCGCCCGTTGATGTCTGTGCCGTCGTTACCAGTTAACTGCATTAGACCCAACAGATACCAACGCATCGAGCAGATCCGACAGCAATTCTGGGCACGTTGGCGCCGGGAGTTCATGGCAGAACTGCAGAACAGAACCAAATGGAGGAGACATCAATCTGCACTTCAAGTCGGCGACCTGGTCGTGCTACGAGAGGACAACCTGATGCCTCTCGACTGGCGCATGGGGCGCGTAATGAAATTGTACCCAGGCCAAGATGGGATTGTTCGAGTTGCGGACGTCCACACCAACAAGGGCCTTATAAAACGGGCCGTCCACAAAATGTGTCTATTACCCACGACACCATAACTGTTGAAGTAGCTTCAACGCCGCGGAGTATGTGCACGCCATAGTGTGCATCGAAAAACCGTACTGTACCGCCTGCGACGACACGCGCGGCACACCACTACGACGTCAGCGGGGGGTGCGGTGCGCGGGGCGATATCGGCGCGCGACGGAGCCCGCGCCGCCATCGCCAGTCCAAGAAAAAGAGTCCAATACAGCGCGTCGCGCAAGCCACGCATTGACTCAGAATCTACCGCGCATAAATGTACGCGTCTCCATTACATGTAAATGCAAAGTAATATACACATTAAGAAGAGGAAGCGTTTCATTCCCCTTCAATGACCACTGTAGAAACGAGTTTTGTCGACGGAAGAATAGACAAAATGACAGATTGTGATTGTTTATCTGTCATTTTGTCTATTCTTCCGTCGACAAAACTTGTTTCTACGGTGGTCATGCTATGCGTGCTGGGATACAGGCCTACTGTTTTCGATAAGGAGTGGGCTGTAATCTACCATGCGTGCGCAGTGCGGGTTGGTAGATGTCACATGTCTTCGAAGTTTCGGTTCTAGGACATGCCGGTTTCCTCACGATGTTTTCTTTCACCGTTTTGAGAGCAGTATGGTGATGTAATTATTTATACAAAGTAAAGCGCCTGCTTGGGTTTGTGGTAATGATTGTAGTAATAATCAATAATCTATGGTACCGAAGTACACATTTTTCTATTCTTCTCCTTAGCGTGTCGATGACAAAAATAATACAAAAAATGTTCAATAGGTATGTAAAAAAAAAACCTTGTCCGATCCGAAAGAGGCACATGGGTACTGCAATAAAATTACTAAAAAGTAATAAAAATCTTATTATTATTTTAAAATAAAACAGTTATTGCCATTTAAAATTCACATTTTTACTACCAATATTAATTACCCTAAATCCAATAAAAAATTGCAAATTTTCAACAGGGGTCATAAGTTATAACTTGTAGACACCCCCTACACTACAGGAAGGTCGCCCGAACCCCATGTAACAACCCGGTAAAATTGCCCATTGAAAAAAATATGGCGATTTTTTTATTTTATTTTCTTGAAAATTTCCACATAAATAGACTCTCAGTACGATACTTGCAACACCCTCACGGATTGGACAGAATTAAAAAAATAATAATTATATTTACATATTGTAGGTATATTTCGTTTTTTTAATTTTGTTTGGCCCTAATTTCAGTGCGCAATTTGTTAACAGAAAAAAACTCATAATTTCAATAAAATATTTAGTTGTGCTCTTCAACTGAGTCAATCAATCTGCCTTGGCTTTTCCCCAAGTATGTTAGGATCGGTTTCTAGTCTAACCGGATGCAGCTGAATACCAGTATTTTACATGGAGCGACTGCCTATCTGACCTCCATGACCCAATTACTGGGTAACACGATACCCCTTGCTAGGACTGCCCGTAATGACTGTCAAAGATCTACGAATGACAGCCGGGACCAACGCCTTAACATGCTTTTCGAGGCACGGATGGGTCAAGCACAATATGTAATGGATGGTCACCCATCCAGGAGTTGACCGCGGCAAACGTAGCTTAACTTTCAATTGACCCGTGCGGCTGTTATCATTTAGCCTCTTGAACTGAGTACCTACTCATGTGTTGTGATCTGTAACGGAAACTGCTTAACATACACTGGATCACTTCAAGAGTAATGGCACAGAGAATAAATAGTTTCCCCCAGAATAAACTCTGATTTTACAACAAGAAAACAAGGAACAGTATAAATTGAACCATTACCTACCTTACCATCGCCACATTATTAAATATAAAACCCCTTTGGCTGCTTCTATGGCCGGTATACGGTGATTAATTCGTTTTGTGTCAGCAATAACTAAGTTATTGCAAGCCAGTTCACATGCACTCCACAGAGTAGTTAGTAAATGGAGTCATCATTTTGCGAAGTCTTTGTAACCATGGACCAGTACTGATGGGTCTAAAGGTAGGTAACCTAGATCGCTACGTTACTGCGCTTATTGTGTCACCCCTTGTATAATATTTATGTAATTTTAATGGTCTACATAATAAAGAGTATTCTATCTATCTATTTATAGGGTTGATTATTGCAGTTAATTTAGCAACAAGGCTGTTTTTTAACCGACTTCCAAAAGGAGGAGGTTCTCAATTCGACTGTATGTTTTTTTTTTTTTTGTATGTTTGTTACGCTATTACTCCGCCAGTTATGAATTGATTTTGATGATTTTTTTTGTTTGGTAGATCATACTTCAGAGGTGGTCCCATATAAATTTTATTAACTTTGCTTGGGTAGTTTTTGAGTTAGCTTCAATAATACGTATTTTTTCCCACATAGTATGTGGATGATATTATGATAACTTCCTGTCACTGTTATTTACATAGCAGGTAGTGGTATTCGAATTTGTGTGGGGTAGGTACCACAACTAAAAAGTGAAAAATAAAAACTTTTTACAAAAAAAAACAACCGACTTCAAAAAAAAAAAAACACTACAATGTGAAAAATAACTTTAATTTTGGAAGTCGGTGACAAAGAACGAAAATTGAAAACCAAAGACACCGACTTCCGAAATTAAAGTTATTTTTCACTTTGTAGTGTTTTTTTTTTTGAAGTCGGTTGTTTTTTTTTTGTAAAAAGTTTTTTTTTCTGTCCTGTCCTTCAATGTCGTGTTTTCAAGTTGCTTTTCCGATCTACGGCATAGCTTACGGGAAACGAGTTGTCACTATTGATGTTAAGTTAATTGTGGACGCCATTGACTTTCAGTGAAGGAAATAACCGCCATTCTCTTCCTTTTTGAGAAGAGGTTTTTGAGTTTTGGCTGTAGTAGGTTGGCTCCCTCATAACTCGTTAAGCACTCCATTTTACGCACTTCTCTGTGGCACCTCTAACTAGTTTATATAATGTGCAAAACCTGCGGCTTCCGTTATATGCTATTACTATATATTAAAGTTCAATAGTTTTAAGCTTTTGTTGAGAATATCATAATGCTGGCTAAATATGAACTAGAACATTAAGACTTATTTCCTACGTTGCAATTGTTATGATATTTGAAAAGAAACCGGCCAAGGGACTCTCACATGAAGGGTTTTGTACCACCGAACAACATTTAGCAAAAAAACGCCGAAAAAAACACGTTTCTTGTATGGAAACCCCCTTAATTTTTTGCTTTATTTTATTTTTATTATTTGTTGTTATAGCGGCAACAGAAATACCACAATCTGTGAAAATTTCAACTGTATGCCGTTTACAATTCATGAGATACAGCTCGCTGACAGACAGACAGACAGCGGAGGCTTAGTAATAGGGTTCCGTTTGGCACCCTTCTTGTACGGAACCTTAAAGATGGTGGTGTTCTCCTTTGTAGATTAACGATAAGTTGGGTCGGAATAAAATAGGGAAAAGACAAAAAACACAGTGGATTTGTTGTCAGGAAAAGATTATGAGAGTTTTTGTTGTTCTAATTATTATCAGCCAGACCACGTTCTTAAGTCAAATTGTTAAGAAATGAAGAAAATTAAACAATTATTTTCAGTTCTTTTCCATGCCAATAGACCAAACTATATACCTACGACGCCTACATTTTTTTTTTTTGTTTGGGAAATTATCAAATAACTTCTTCCGCTCTGGGTGGAGCGAGAGGGCGTGTCAGACTCTTACTGACTAAAACCCACCCGTGTTCCTTCGGTGGCCCATATTCGCAGCCCCGGCAGGCATTGGCCCTAGCGGACCCCATCAATTCTGCTGACATCTCTTTGAGGCACGCGTGGAACACAACGCGCCGTCGACCCGGGTACTTATCGGACGGCGAGCTACCCATTGCTCACCGTCCGCAAGCCCGCGCCTACGGTGGCCGGAAATCGGCACGCAATTCTCGCTCCGGGCGTCTCCTCCTGCTGCGGTTAGGGGCGTGAGGGCGCGAAATTTGCCTCTCCCTCACGCGTTCCGCCTCCTCCTTCGCGAGCATTACCGCTTCGCAGAAGGAGGTGACGGCCTGCCATTTCCTCTCGGTCCGTACCATGGCCTGAACCCAGGGCCGGACGCGAGAGATCACCGCCGCCGATCGCCTCCACGAGGACACGGCGATGCTCCGCCCAAGCTGGGCAGACTTCCACCGTATGCTCCACCGTGTCCTACGACTCCTCCATCAAACCTTGACCAAAATCCATCACCGCTTATGGTCATTATTAGCAACTCACGCATATGTGTCCAAATGCATGCATATCTACATAATTACATATGCAAACGACGAATGTGACGTCAGCGTGGAAGACTCGAGAAGCCTGAGCGAATGAGGTGCTCGCACGGCATTAGTTTTTTCAGGTATAAATTAAGACAAAAAATGTTACACATAACTTTTCATGAAAACGTTATGTTCAAATTAATAATATTATTATTTACTTACATTATTGGAAACCATTTATTATTGGCATGTATTTAATCGAAACACTAATATTACCCATTTTGCGCTTAGAATTAGTGAAATATTTCCCTTTTTTAATTATTCCATCCACTCAAACACAAAGGGCATTCATCGTCCATCCAAGTAATTTTCCGGCAATTCCTTAATAGAACAAAAGGCGATACATACCGCGTGCCAACGACATATAAACGTGTACTAGATAATGTTTCAACCGACCCCTGTTAACCGGCCACCAGTTAGCCCGGATATTACTAAAAAAAAAGAAAAAGAAAGAAAAATTGTTTATTCTGCACAAAATAAACGGGTTATTTTCTTTCTTTCTTTCTACTGAGTCTATTTATGCAGTAATTTTCAGGAAAATACAAAAAAAAATCGTCATTTTTTTTTTTAAGTGGAATGTTACGGGTTTATTACATGGGGCGCGGGCGGCCGTTGTTTATCAGGCTGGTGTCTACGAGGCATAACTTATCACCTCTGTACAAAATTTGCTCATTTTTATTTTAAATGAATTTGGGGTAATTTTGATACTAAAAATATTTATAAACAATAACTTTTTGTTTTTAATAATAATTATATTTTTTATTACTTTTAGGTAATGTTATTGCAGTACCTATGTGCCCCTTTCGGATCGGACAGGGTTTTTTTTTACATATTCTATAATTAACGGTTTTTAAGTTAAAAC
Source organism: Agrochola lychnidis (assembly GCA_963680765.1). Taxonomy (NCBI): domain Eukaryota; kingdom Metazoa; phylum Arthropoda; class Insecta; order Lepidoptera; family Noctuidae; genus Agrochola; species Agrochola lychnidis. The sequence continues at coordinate 7,845,345 of OY796855.1, read as the reverse complement.
CATTAACTTGAAAAGAATCGGGGTAAAATCGTGCTATAGCAGTGGGCAAAACTTTCGTTAAAGTTAAGTAGTGTATAATCTATTATTCTTTTTTTAAGCTATGGAAAGCTAAGCTATTCTTGAAAACCACGCTATTTATATAATATTTTAACTTAAAAAAATATCCTAAAAGTTGTTGCTAAAATTCCGTAACAGGTATACAAAATTGTGGTTGAATTTAGGTCTGGGCAACAGTTTGGGTGATAAAAAAAAAAAAATTACATGTTAAGTTTTAAAACCCAAGGTAGTGAGAGGAATTTAAAGCTTTAGATAGCTCTTACTTAAAAATATAAAAATTGCATACAGTTAAGTAATGATTACCGTCTGCTAAAGTATACTATAGGTAGATAGAAAACGCTGACCTCATCTAGTTTATAAAATATGATTGACGTGTAAAATTGTTTGTAAAAACCTAAATAAAATCATTTATCTTTTTGACACTATCTTTTTGACGTTTAAACGTGTTTTAAATTAGGATGGGTATTGCTTTAGTAATATCTACTTTATTTTTTTTCCCTTGTCTCCCGAGATGACGACTTATAGAGAAGTAAGGAAGAAAAATACATGTTGTGCCGACCACTAATAAATTGGGAAAAGTGAGGGAGGATAATGTTATTGGAAAGAAAAAAAGAAAAATAAGTTTATTTGTCACAGAAAGAAACACGTGCATAAAAGAAGAGAACAATAAAATAAAATAAAACAATAGATTTAAATATAATCACGAGCACAAAACAGAAATATGCGGCAGCTGCTGGCACGTCATGACTATGACAAGAAGGCTTCCACTCAACATGATGGTGTGCTATGGGGACCCACAGCACAGCGCTGATTGTTGACATTCTACCCTTTACTTTTAATAAGTAAGGGGTATTATTATGTTATAAATATTGAAAATGGGCATATATCAGCAACTCCTGTATAGTTATTTATTTGTGTGTTTACACGTAATAAAGAAAAATACATAACAGTAGAAGAGCACAAAGGTAACCGATTATTTCAACAGATAGATAGAATTCTCTTTATTATGTACACCACATGAATTCAGTTTAAATAAATTATTCTCATAGAGAACACAAAACAGTTCACTTAATATTTGAGATATACAAAATAAATCATGCAGTTATAAGGTAACATAATGACTCCGTGAATCGATAAAAAGAAAACGGATTTTTTTAAAATTAAGCTTGTAAAGATTCTAAATTCAATCAATTTGATTGAATTACAGATAATATATGTACATAGGGTGGCAACAGTATCTTCCAGAAGACCTGTAACAGCAGATATGGATTGAAAACGTGACACAGTGTATATAAAGACAAAAAACGTGTGGCACTCGGGGACTGCCGCGGTAAAGCTATTGCATAGCATTTGTAACCTCCATACTTCCTATTTGTCAACGCTACACTTGGGATGATGACGGATGATGATATAAAACAAAAATTACGTTCCCATGACAACGTGATGTTGTCATATAATTTTTGTTTTATGTCATCATCCGTCATTACATGGTAGGCGGAGTGGGGGTGTTAGGTTTTATTTTCGTTACGGAATTTCTTGATTTGGTCGCCGCGCTCAAAGCCCGCGATAAAGCTATGCAATAGCTTAATAAAGGAAAACTTAAATCAGACAACACACTAACACATTACTAAATATCGAGGAGAGAAGCTATAAAATTTACAGCTTTTTCCATAGCTTCGTACCTAAAAATTTACAGCTTTTTCCATAGCTTCGTACCTAAAAACAATAGTTTAATAACAGGAATCCTGTTGCTTTCAATCAAAACGTTGAAATGTATAACAAAACCAAGTTCGCCGTCAAGACTAAGTAGACTTTGAATATTACTTTTCAAAGACTAAGTTGTGTTAGCAACTCGAAATTGAATTTAATCAGCCTGTAATGCTTTCTAACTTGACAATTTTCTCAAGGAACTTGTACAAATAATGATAACAATTTCGTCTTAGAAAACCAGCGCAATATTGACGAAAGTTTATGGGATTGGAATACCAATTAGAATGATTTAAGATAATAGCGATAATTCGGATAATCACGAAGAAACAGCAAAAAAAAAAAACTTTTTACAAAAAAAAAATAACCGACCTCCAAAAAAAACACTACAAAGTGAAAAATAACTTTAATTTCGGAAGTCGGTGGCAAAAAACGAAAATACAAAACACAAGACACAAGAGAAGTGAAAAATAAAAAGTTTTTATTTTTCACTTTTTAGTTGTGGTACCTACCCCACACACATTCGAATACCACTACCTGCTACCAGTGACAAAAACTTATCATATCATCTACATAGCAAGTGGTAAAAAAAATACGTATTTTGTAGCTAACTCAAAAACTATCAAAGCAAAGTTAATAAAATTTTTATGGGACCAATTCGAGAGCACACCCTTACAAACAAAAAAATAATTTTCAAAATCGGTCCACAATTGACGGAGAAATCGGTGGACATACATAAAAAAAAAAAAAAACAAACATACGCGACGAACATATAACCTCCTCCTTTTTGGAAGTCGGTTAAAAAAGGATTGTGTGGTTTTATGAAACCACGGTAAAAGTGAAATTTGTATAGGCACCGCCATATTGGCCTTGGCTGCTCTGACGAGTGCCTTTCACTTTATCCCTACTCCGCGGTCGACCGTCACGCGACATGCAACACACAGACGAAAAACTTCGAGACGATGTAATAAAAGTTTCACTTTAAAAACATCTGTTTAAGATACATTTATTTTCATTAATTACAAACCCTTTTAGGGTTCCGTAGTAAACAAGGAACCCTTATAGTTTCGTCATGTCCGTCTGTCTGTCTGTCTGTCTGTCCGCGGTCTAGCTCCGAGACCCTTAGTACTAGAAAGTTGTAATTTGGCATAGGTATACATATTAATTACGCCGACAAAGTGGTAAAATAAAATTATGAAAAACATTTTTTTTTAGGGTACCTCTCATACACGTAAAGTGGTAATTTTTATTTTATTATTTTTTACCCCATGGTGAGGGGTATCATTAGAAAGGTCCTTCAAAAATATTGTGAGTTTGTCAAAACCATTTTTGGATTCAGGGATTCGTTTGCGAAATATTAAGCTTTAAAGTGTTAATTTTTGTTAGAGTCAAGTGTCCCCCCCCCCTGCCGGCTAAATAATTGGTTTTGGGTGTGTGAAAAAAATCACAACAGTAGCTGATATAACGAAATTAAAAGGAAAACTATCACAGCTAAGTAGGCTCTACAGGTTAACGAGTAATAATCGACCAACCTTACTTTGCATTTGCAAAAACATGTTTTCCCATACATTCCGTATGGGAGAACATATTTTTCAACTACAAAGTTAAGTTTGTTTTTGGGATAAATTCATCCCAACTACGGAACCCTTCATTGTGCGTGGTCCGACACGCACTTGGCCGGTTTTTTACTATGCGGGTGTTAATGTTATCTACATTGCAATTTAGCTGAAAGAATAAAGTGCTTATGTTACCGAACTTACACATCCAATTCATATTAAAACTATCGATTGGGTTTAAGTTACGCTGACTTGGCTATTACCGAACTAGGTCACTACAAAAATATTCACACTGTAGCGCATAAACACGTACATTTGCAGGCCGATGAAGATATTATGTCCATTTGGTTTAGTGTTATGACTGCTGGCTCAATTTGAAATACAGTTCAGTGGTTAGAACCACAAAAGTATTCCGTTATTGATAAGGTAATATTTTCATGATTAATAATTATTATTTAGTTAATTTCGAGGGGCTTGTGGCTAAGTAATAACAGCTGCACGGGTCGATCGATCAGGTTAAACTACGCTTGCCGCGGTTGGTCCGTGGATGGGTGACCATCTTTATATACCAAGTCCCCTCCGTGCCTCGGAAAGCACGTTAAGCTGTTGGTCCCGGCTGTCATTTGTAGATCTTTGACAGTCGTTACGGGTAGTTAGAAGCCCAAAAAGTCTGACAACCAATCTTACCAAGGGGTATCGTGTTACCCAGTCACTAGGTTGTGGAGGTCAGATAGGCAGTCGCTCCATGTAAAATACTGGTATTCAGCTGCATCCGGTTAGACTGGAAGCCGACCCCAACATAGTTGGGAAAAGGCTAGGCAGATGATGAGTTAATTTCGGCATTAGTGGCGCTTTCTAGGTTCATCAAAATTGTATATGTTTAGACACTTAGAACATTCTAGCAAGTGGCTCATAGTCTGGTCAAAATATCACGGATCTACTTTTATTAATTCCACCATAATACAACAAAGACAAAACCATTTTATAAATCAGCCAGAGCAAAAAATTAACGAGCCACAATCGCTCAAGATCCTCAACGGAAAAGATCGTTTAGAACGCATCAGCTTCTTCATAAAAACGAAACTTAATCGAAAAAAAACCAGACCATTCTCTTTGAGCTTAAACATTTTTTCCGCTTTTTCTGGGAACAAGTCAGAAGGTGCAAGATTTTTCTTTATTGCACGATGTCAAAGGAAAATATAGCGGGTTCGTTATGACGCCAAATTTCGTCAAGATAAAAATGTTCCTCGTTTTATTTGTGTATAGCCATCATAAAGATTCAAGAGTGCTCTCCCTGAATACTTTAGCGCTTTCATCTTAAAGTTGAAGGATGACGGCTGTAAGGCTTAATTTGTTGGGTGCTTGTAACAATATGCTACGTTTTTAAGCTTTTTTACTTTTTATTGGTATCTGGTGAAATGCCGACACAAAATCCAAACTCAAATAACGTTAATTTAAACAGCGTGGCCGTTTTTAAACCAGCCAACCGTTCTCAGTGATCTCTCAAAAGTGCCATTAACTAGTTTTAAACTACCCTCAAACGAAGTAAAAATCTTTTCAACCACATTCAAACAATTAAACGCACTCGCAGTCGTAAGCAAGTACTGTGAGTACATCGTAAAAGAACTATGAAGTTAAACCTTAAGGTTTGAACACATTATCGACGGGGCTAGTACTCTAGGTGTAGGCAGTGATGCGTCGTAACACGTAGCAGTTTAAGAGCCAAAAATTATCTTTAGCTGCTATCAGCGAGAGAGGCACGTTCGAGCTATTGCGGCCGGTGTGAATCTAGCCTATAGACTAATTAACAGCTTTGCTACGCGTTATTTAAAGCTATTTTTTTATAGACTTGGTTAATGTTATATTATTATCAGTGATCGGAGTAGGTAGATTGATTTGGGGTCAACTGGCACGTATATATTAGTATGGATATGCCTCCGGGATTCCGGGATTTTTAAATTATTAAGATTTTTTTAAGGAATTTCAAATGTTGTAATATGTAGAATAAAGAATACATCAATAAGAATAAGAAATGTTTAATCTTTTTGCTGTCTTTTTAATAGTATATAGGTGATCGGACTCCAAGAAAAAGATAGGTATAATATAAAAACAGTGTAATAATGTAATATATTTTAAATGTTTATCTATCGCATTCTATAAATTTCTAATGTAGTAGTTTAAAAATCCTTACTTTAACTATATTTGATTCAATCCCGTAAGTACCAAAATGAAATCCCGGATAAAAGGCTTATCCATGTTATGATTTCTATGACTATTCATGATGCGAGTACGTAAAATCAATCTACCTACTCCGATCACTGATTATTATGTAATGTAGTGCCTTTGTTCAGTAATATTTGAACACTCTTTCAGTCTAAATTTAAAAAAACTAAGTCAAATGTTAAGAGAAACTGGTATACGGTTACATCTTCTGTTAGTAGATGTATTTCTTTGTTTCCTTTCTGGGCACACAAAAGAAATGATTAATTTCGACTCGTAAATGAACACACATTTACAAAATTTGCGACAAAAATTAATTCACAACACTCAACAATCTTTCAAAGGTTAAAATAATAAACGTTGAAATAAACAGACAGATGACTTTCCAAAGTGAAATTCAACGAAAACATTAAATTACTCTCCTTTGAGTTCGTTCAAAAGTTAAAGGAATAAACCATATACTATTTAAAAGCGAGAATATGAACACCAATGGAGCCTCTAAAATAGTCTAAAAGCGAAATTAATATTTTAGTGCACCTTCATAATTAATAGTGCAAAGAGAAAATACCACGGCATAGTGTGCCCTGTGTCTCGGTGTGCATATTAAATGAGTTGGGTTAAATTTTATAGAGTTTTCCAACTACACAATGTCTATGCTAACTTGGTTATGTTTTGCGACGCTATGTGACACGGTGTTCGTAAATTCTTTTGTTTGGAATCGCGTGTTGGGTGAGGAAGGTATCACGTTCGGTTCGAACGTGTAATTACAAGTTAGCCAACTCGGCTAACTTGTGTGAACTTGGGTGTGAAGCATGAATGGAGCTTTAAAATGGTTCATTTGTTAGGGTTAGTAAATAAAAGTGGGCGGTGGTTAAATAGTTTGGTGTTAATCTTTAAAGGTGTTGGAATATTTCGCATCTAAACTGGAAATACGATAATTTATAGTATCAACAAAATTGTAAGTTTTGTCGGATTGAAAAGGTATATGTGTCATGAAGGCAGAGGTATTTTTCGAGAATTCCAACCACTAATTTTAAAAACATTCGAAAATCCAAAAGTACACGCCTCAGAGACAGAAACATGTTGACGATAAATTTAACGGAAAAAATCTAAGAAAATTAATCGATTTTTGTTAATATCTTTTGAACGGTTATGAGTTTGACTACGAAAATCAATAGGGCTCATCGGATGAAAGAATCCATAAAGAAGAAGACTTAGATTAATCCATTATGTGTGACAACGTCAATCGTGACGACAAACATATACACTTCCCAACGGAAAGCACTACACACACGTAATTTTTTTATCACTTATTTTAAATAATATTTCAGGGTATATCTATTTAAAAATATATTAATCTTATAATATCAACTTTCCAGTTTTTAAAACTTCCCTGCTAATATAAATTCCATGTATAATTAAGAGCATAGAAACTATTTAATGTTGGAAATTTTTGACAAGGCGACATTTATCGAGAGTAGAGTACTCTCACTCGCTGAAGCGTAGTGAGGCGTGCAAAAGTTTTATTTTAAAATTACATAACCTCATAATGAAAAGTAGTATCAGGTTTGAAGATAGCATATTTATCAACAAAACAGTTTTAGTTATTCGCTTAGTAAGCAAGCTAACTATCAGAATAAAAACCGCATTAAAGTTCGCGAAAAATCAAACTCAAACGTTGAAAATACTTGTTCCACGCAGTAATGCGTTCAAGCGTTCAAAAGCCTTTTGTTCAAACACCATTTTTCATTCCTTTCCCTAGAGCATATGGCGCAAAATCCTCGTATTGGTAGCTTTTGGAAGTTTGTCCAAGGTGTTAAATCCATCGCAGGCAAATCCGCTATGTTTGAGTTAGTATAATTATGTTTGTCGAAGGACATGTGCATCAAAATGGAGGGTAAACTGATTTCTCTGTTTGTTTTAGGGACAGTTGAGTTTAAAGTAAACTGATCTGGGATAGTTTTAGGTGTTTGGATTAAAGAGTTTTCTTTTGTATTCATTCTTTGGGATAAAGTTATTTTGGGATGAAAAGAATCCCTTTCCCCTTTTATATATTTTATAATTCCAATCGTCAATTTTCTTATTTTCTTTAATTACTGTAACCCTGTTGACATTTGATATTTTTTGTATTATTGTGACATTTTTATCAAAATTCAAACGATTTGACATAAATTTTCATATTTTTGTTTTATTTTCTGTTATTTAAAATTATACAATTTTTATTTTTTTTGGAAATTAAATATAGAAAGAAAGAAAGAAAGAAAAGAAAGAAAACTTGTTCATTCTGCACAAACTAAACTTTATTATAGATACAGATCTAATACGGCTTGACGTTGTAAACTCATAGCACACTGTTTCATTTGATAAATATTCGCATTTATTTTTCCTCTAATTATTCCACTCTACACCTATTCATAAATTCTGGATTTGCTGTTACTATACTCGAACATAACCTTCGTGTTTTCATAAAAATGTTTTTCATATCACGTGTCTCGTTCGATCACGGCTTTCAGTTGGTTATGTTTTTTTTTTCAAAGAGTTTGTTCGAGGCAGGCAAAGTTTGGATGTTTTCATTGAGTTTTCTTCTACCTAAGTAACTTAAAGATTTTCTTATCAGACTGTTCATTTTCCTTATTGCAGTTGTATTTGTCTGACAATAACTCTTATTGACTTGAATGTGCCCTGGCGGATGAGAGTATGTTATGCTCACTTAAATGTCTAGCTGGTGGTGGTGTGTGTTCGATCGTTAAGTTCCCTTCAAAATGGTTGAGCTAAACGGTGCTGATTCATGCGTCATGTTCGTGAACGGGCGCCGTCAGTAGGGACTGGTGATCTCTTAGCTGCCACGTTTTATTTCAATTTATTTTAATTTTTGAATTGTTTTTTATTTTTATTACGGACGCTTTTAACGTGCACATCTTTCTACATTGTTCTTACATGTATAATTTTAACATGAATGTAACCGATATTTTGTAACAATATTATGATTTAAAAGACTGTCCGTGGAATTTCTTGCCCGTTTTTCTCCATAGGAAGCTACCTACTACGCTTTGGAATGGGCAACTAGCTTCATCTTTCTGACTGATCGACCCCTTAACAATTCAAAACTGCTTGTAAATGGTTTAATTGAAATAAATGCTTTGAGTTTGGGTTTGAGTTTGTGAGTGAGATTAGAACGCAAGGTAATAATAACACAGTTATTGAACTTTTAATTTTATAATCTTAATGTTTACACCAAGAACGTTCGCGCGTTCGCGGGCTCGCTCGTTCGTGGCTAAATAATAACAGCCACACTGATCGATCCATCAGGTTAAGCTACGCTTGCCGAGGTTGGTCTATAGATGGGTGCCTACCAGTCTTACCAAGGGGTATCGTATTACCCAGTAACTGAATTGTGGAGGTCAAATAAGAGTTGCTCCATGTAAAATACTAGTATTCAGCTGTATCCGGTTAGACTGGAAGTCGACCCGAACGTAGTTGGGAAAAGGCTAGGCAGACTGATTGCAATAGTTTTTTCTCTCATAAACTATAAATATCCCGCTGCCAATCAAATGTCTTCCTATAACCCACTTCCATTTTTCTCTTGCCTTTTTTTTCAAAAATTCAAAAGTCATTTATTCAAACTTGGCTGAGAATCAGCACTTTTCTAACATCAAAATTACATAAAACATTTCCCCAAAAACGACCACCCTTCACCACTTCCTAGTGCCTTTAGCTGGGAAAAGGAAGTGGCGCAACAAACTCCCCAGCAGCACAGCTGTCTGTTCAAGTTAGAAAAAAATGATTCTATGCAATAGTATGAAAAATAATTTGCATTATGCAACACAAAACGTAATTTAAATGATAAATTATTGGCCATATGTCAGCTAACACACGCCAATATACCAACCAAAAATATCGAGAACTATACTCAAGCAGAAATAAAAAACAAAAACTAAACGTAAACAGAACTAAGTATCTAAATAAAAGCCTCCAGGCATAAAGGGCCCGTTTACATAAAGCTATATAAAGCTGTAATTGGAAGTTATAAATGATAAACTAGGACCATCGAGGTAAAATAAATGAACAGTGAATTACTAGTAACAATAACAAAACCATGGTCAACAAGACGACCAGTCACCAGAAGCAGCGCCCGTTCACGAGCATAACGCAAATAAAATGCAACAATGCAAACTAGGTCCTTTTCCAGCAGCAATATGATTATCTTCAACATTTTCCTTTATCTTCCAACTCAGTGGAATCTTCACAAGCTTTATCCTTAATATTAACCAGACCCAAGATGAACCCGAGGCATACATAAGCAGTAACTCTGAAGTAAAGTAAGCGATAAATTAAGTCGTAACAGATTGGCGACCCGGAAGGTGTAATAGCGCCTTGGACGTTGTTTACTCGACAAATATTAGCTCCAAGTGAATGTTTGTGTTCGGTCCGTGTGTATTTTGGGTATTACACGGGTGTAGGTTTGATTGACAAGTGAATTTAATTAGAGATCGTTATCAAAATATCCTGTGCTGAGAGGTAACCATAATCCAAGTCCATGTTACATCTACTGCTGCAGGCATAAATTATATAATAATACTAGCTGACCGGAGAGATGTTATCCTGTTTCCTAGAACTCGATCGCAGCGCCACCTGCCGGTTTCAATAGGGATGATTACTAAAAATATTTTTTAGTCCGTCCGACAGATTATTAAAAAATATTGAACACGTATTTTTTCTTTTTTTACGTAATCAAAAGATAACGGCGATACATTGAGTTAAAATGTACGATGACACGAGTATGTAGATTTTATACTTATTTTTGACGCAGCGTCCCTACTCCCCAAATTTAATGCATTTTATCTAAGTCATTTTTTAGAAAGCAAAAAATACGTGTCCAATATTTTTTTTATCTGACTGATGGATTAAATAGATTTTTTTATTTTACCCAGGCATCATCCCTATTGTGAACCTAAACCATCCAGGGACCCACTCAACACACACAAAAATTTCATCACAACCAGTCCAGCCGTTAGGAGGATTTCAGTAACACGTACAGAATATTATGTACTTAAATTAAAAAAAAGATTCAATTATATTTTCATATTTATTTCATATAGATCAATGCAGATTGGCGATTTTAGACGAGCTTCTTTAAGAATGTTAAGAATATTGCATTAATCAAAACTTTCATAAAAAGATTCTTGAATTCAGTCGAGTCATAGTTCCAAACTCGTACTAGCTAAGCAGATGAATGAGATGCTTCCTTTGAACCAAAATCAAAGGAAATCTTAGACATTCATAAAGCTCAAGCAACCTCCAAAACTTTATTAAAATTATGCTTAGAACGTAGCATTCCAAGCATAATAATTTCAAAAATGTTACCTCACGAAAACAAAATCCAGAAGTTTGTTTAAACAATCAAGAACAGTGGTAAAACAAAACAATGGAATATAAACAACGTTTGGTAGAATTGAAACAGAAAATATTTCTGCTTGGCAGAGCTCACGCCACCAGAATGCCATAACTTTGCCTACGTGACGCCCGTTTAGTTCCGAACAATACTTAGTACTTTTAATTCGGAATTTCATGACTGAATTTTTGCGTTGAGGTCGTATTGTTTTGTTGAATTGCTGTAGATTTGTGGAGTTGTTTGTGAAATGTTTAAATAAGCAATTGTGGAAAGAAATCGATGCTAATAATTATGATGCATCACATCAAGTTCTGTAGAGCTAATTAGCAGAGTTTACTGCAAACATCATTCAAGTCAGCACACTCATTGTCGTACATTTTGGAATGGGCAATCTAGCTTCAACTTTCTGACTCTGTCTTGCTGAAAATTCAAAAGTGCCTGTAAATGGTTTAATTTAAATAAATGCTTTGAGTTTGTCCATAACGCTTTTTTACGGGCTAAGATCTAATCAGCAAAATTACCAGGAGAACTGGATTGATTTGAAATAGATTATATAGATAGGTATAAATAATAAACAATCATAATGTGACTATAAATAGCACAGACAAACATGTGGTACATAATTTCACTAAGATAGATACATCTTCACTAAGCATGTTGCTTATACGCAGTTCTGACATGACACTTTGCGTGTGGACTGTGATTAAAAATGGAAATGTCATCTCGCATGCAAGCTACGTAATATGTACGTCGATACGTTTGACGCTACTCATGCACACATTCACAACGTGTGTGTACACTTGGTTACCACAAGTAAAGCGCGTGTCGCTTCGTGACATAAAAATACTTTAGGAAAAAAAAAAACGTGTACGGTCGAGGGACCCCCGTCAGGAACAAAGTTCTTTCTGACGTATGATTTAAAATAAAAACAAAATCTTTGCAGCCGCCATCAACATTTACATTTTGACCACATATCGGCTTTAGCATCCTCGAAAACTATGAAAACGACACCCTTGACAAAAAAAAAAAATATCACGGTTGTCATCTTAGATTTACATTTTGACCAAATTCACACTTTCACTTTAACATTGCTCTTACTCTTTTCTTTTGTTTTTTCTGCCAGCGTTTTCTCTCTCTCTCTCTCTTCCTTTCTCTTCGAATTAGAAGAAGACAGTCGCAAGTATTAACACTTTTTATCGTGACGATTTCTAAAAGTTTACAAGCCGCGTTAAAGAACTTCATTCCAAAAGACCACGGATTAGGCAGGAAGATGCATCTTTTACGGAGCATAGAATTGGTAAACCCATAAACATTTCTACCCTTTGTGAATGACAAAACATTGTTTATTTTAAAACACTATAGGGAGTTCAATCAAAAGTTTACACTTACTTCAACATGCAATCATAACTTAATAATAAAAATATTCATTTGAAAAAACCTGGGCGATTTCCAATTCCATTGTGCAGTTTGAAAATAAAATACTGTTTGAAGGAAGTAACAAAGCGTGTGTTTTGTGAGAGTGTTATTTAGCTATTTTGAAAATTGAAAATACAGTAAAACTGCACAAGGCCATGTAATTTGATTAAGGTGGGATTCGTTAAATTTAATAAATATAAATTTTTGTTCAAAATATTTTATTTTAGAATAGCACTCATAGAGAATTTATTAATTGATATGCGTGATAACTTTTTTAATTATTTAAAAGTAATAAATCTGAAATATTTATATTGCTGTTATTGATCAATCTTTTTTTATTCTGACTTCATTTGTTTATTTTTATGTGAATCATAATAAAGTTTTTTGTAATTCGATTTACGTCTAATGCATTAGGAATACTTACTGTACGGTTTATCACACGTTTTCCTTTACGGCATAATATAGCGAATTATGTAATAATTTTTTTATTCTACTCAGTCGGTCTACCCAAATGTTCCTTTCTTTGGTATTGTTCGTCAAATCGTTGAGCTCCTTAAGTTCTGAGTTGAGCTGCACGATTATTGAAAAATGCGTGCACTGACTGGACGGGTCATTGCTCGCAGAACGGATGGCCGATGGGGTCGAAAGGTTCTGGAGTGGCGACCACGTACCGGAAGACGTAGCATTGGAAGGCCTCCCACAAGATGCATCGATGACCTTGTGAAGGCCGCAGGAATCCACTGGATGCGGAAAGCACAGAATCGGTCGAAGTGGCGGTGCTTGGAGGCCTATGTTCAGCAGTGGACGTCTTTCGGCTGAAATGATGATGATGATGATCATGTCCCCTTCTTCCATACTTCTCTATCAATCGTCATCTTAGTAATCACCCCCTTTCTACCCATACCATCTTCCACACAGTCCATCCATCGTTTCTTTGGTCTTCCCCTACTCTTATAGCCATCCACATTTATACTTTTCCTCACGACATTTAAGCTTCCAATAACAAGAGCAATTTTGATCATTGCACAAACAATATCCGTTGTAGACATAAAGAGACATGGCGTCTGATATTGTTAGCGAAAGGGTCACATTTCCGTTATAACACATAAAAAGTTAACACGCAGTTGGCTACAAGGGCAATCGTGAACCATGATAATAGACATACAGAAGGCGCAATTAAATTTGTCTATGAGAATACATTGACACACCCACCTTGTTAGAAAATACAAAAAAGGCAAGTTTGTAAAAAAAAAGGACAATAATTGAGTGTAGGACTCGCGCCCTTTTTTAAGCTATTGCATAGCTTTTATCGCGGGCTTTGAGCGCGGCTACCGAATCAAGATATTCCTTAACGTAACGAAAATAAAACCTAACACCCCCCACTCCGCCTACCATGTAATGACGGTTCCCATGACAACGTGATGTTGTCATGGGAAGGTAATTTTTGTTTTATGTCATCACGTCATCATCCCAAGTGTAGCGTTGACAAATAGGAAGTATGGAGGTTACAAATGCTATGCAATAGCTTTACCGCGGCAGTCCCTGTGTGCCACACGTTTTTTTTTTTTTTGTGTGGAATATTATCAAATAACTTCTCCCGCTCTGGGTGGAGCGGGAGGGCGTGTCAAACTCTTACTGACTGAAACCCACCTGTGTTCCTTCAGTTGCCCTCCAAATTTCTTCGCAACCCCGGCAGGCATCGGCCCTAGCGGACCCCGACAATTCTGCTGACATCTCTTTGAGGCGCGCATGGAACACAACACGCCGTTGACCCAGGCCTGATCTTTATCGGACGGCGAGCTACCCAGAACTCGCGCCCTGAGGGTTCCATCTCAAACAGACGGACACAAGAGTTATTCTATAAGGGTTCCGTTTTAGGCGTTAGGAACTCTAAAAATGAGTTATAATTATAAATAATTAATGTTAACATTAACTTTTGTGGTACTTTTATGAATGTAAAAAATAAACACACTTTTTGGTTAGCAATTAACATAGTGGACGGTCTTATTTACTTGTGTGAAGATTGTTTACTTCAATTAACTTTAAGTCCTTATACACATTTATCCATTAACGCGATATTCACTGCGAGAACAGTAAAGGTAACACAAGATCAAAAGAATTGGCAACATAAATCTAGTCTGCACAATTCACGCTTTCACAGCAGAACAGAATTCAATTGTTATCATTTTCTCATCCAATTTTCCCCATATTGACTTACTGGTATTTTCTTTGTCCCGTCTAAAGCCTGCAGGCTAGCTCGGCACATATGGGGACGGTCGTTACCTTTATCTTACTGAAATGTGGCACACAACACTCTTTCTATTATATTTCTTATTTTATTATTATTAATTAATCTATCGTTGTCACCGTTCAAGCTTTGGCTTAGCTTAGGCACCAGTCTCCCATAATATCTTCTTTGAGGCCATGACTGGACAATAAGATTCTTTGTTATTATTTTATAAAGATATTGCGGTGAGAAATAAATGAATAAATAAATTCTTCCAGCCAAAAGACGTCCACTGCTGGTCCTAGGCTTCCCCCAAGCACCGTCACTTCGACCGGTTCTATGCTTCTCGCATCCAGCGGATTCCTGCGGTCTTCACAAGGTCATCGGTCCATCCGGAGGTATTCCAACGCTACATCTTCCGATACGCGGTCGACACTCCAGAACCTTTCGGTCCCATCGTCCATCTGTTTTGCGAGCAATATGCCACTTAAGTTTGGCAATTGGCTATGTCGGTTATCTTGGTTCTTCTTATCATCTCTTCATTTCTGATTCAATCACGTAGGAAAACTGCCATAATCCTCTCTATTGCCCTTTGGGTGATTTTCACCCTTCTAATGAGACCCATTGTTAGCGACCACGTTTCAGTGCTTATAGATCATCACTGGCAACACGCACTGGTCAAAGATTTTCGTCTTGAGTGATATGCTACGGTATGTGAGACAAGAAGATATTGCGTAGCTCCCCGAACGCTACCCAGCCGAGTCCGACTCGACTTAGAGAAAATGATGAAAAAAAAAAAACTGCCTAGCCTTTTCCAAACTATGTTGGGGTCGGCTTCCAGTCTAACCGGATGCAGCTGAATACCAGTATTTTACATGGAGCGAATGCCTATTCGACCTCCTCAACCGAGTAACTGGGTAATACGATACCCCTTGGTAATATCGGTTTTCAGACTTTCGGTCTTCTGACGACCCGTAACTACTGTCAAAGATTCACGAATGACAGCCGGGACCAACGGCTTAACGTGCTTTCCGAGGAACGGAGGAGTCTCGGTATGTAAAGATGGAAGCCTGGTGAACTATAACACAGGTTTTTCCCAAAAACCTATATCAGGCACATAGTCTCTCACAAAGGTAGAATACAGCTGAACCTTTTTTTTTTGTACACATCAAGTCAGCTTTGTGAAGAGAGAATAAATGTTTGTTGAATTGAATTGAACCTATCCACGGACCAACCCCGGCAAGCGTAGCTTAACCTGATGGATTGATCCGTGCGACTGTTATAACTTAGTCAAAAGCTTTATGTCACACTATATAATTGACATTAATTTCATCTAAGTTTTGTGTAAGGTATGTATTGAACTTCACTATTTATATCAAAAGTAGTATTTTAAAAACTCTGTTCTCCATTCCTTTGATTTTATGCTTTTTAAAGTGTCTTCTTGCTGAAATTGTAAGAATTAAGTTTCAACCATAATATCTACAAACTTCGGAATACGATCAAAATAATCTTAATCAAAACATTCAACATCAGAGCATTCCAAGTAATTTCAAATATAACACACATATTTCCCGAACCCCAGCCCGAACTCCGAACAACACAAATACCGATTAGGTAATAACGACAATGCCTATTCTACTCTCGCTATCTGAAATTATCAACTAAAGCATTTACTTAACATTATGTGCGCTACACCTCGCATCCCATTAGAATTCATCTCTAAAACAAACAAACAAATACCTACTCACCCCTCCATTAATTTGTAACCGAACCTGAAGCTTCTACACACGGAGAGGACAAACTGAACTTGCGAACTGTCAGTTCGACTTGATCGGATATGTGGACACGAAACAGTGAGGCTGTTTAGTTTGAGGCTAAACTATTCTAGGTAACTTGCTTCAGTTTGACTTACCACATACTTACCTAAACGAAACAGTCTCATCAGTTTAAACGATACGCTTCAAGTAGTTAGGGGTCGCTCCAAATAGATTGCAGTCGATTGATGATATTGTGGGATATTTTACAACTTACTAGTTAGGTGGCATGTTTTGAGGCGATCAACATCGACTAATTGACGTCGATTGATAACAATCTAGTTGCACTTTTCCTCGCACACACGGTACGGATCAGATCTTAAGAAGTAAGGCAAAACTGACAGTAAAACTGATCATGTATGATACCTTTAACAGATTAAGTTCGTTGAAAATCATAACACCTCCACCGAAGAATAACGAGGCCTTCCCCCATTAGTTAGGACAGTCCATTGTGGGCTTGAATTAAACCCTCCACAATGCTATTCATTCCGACTATTGTTTTGAAAGGGATGTATATATACTTGGAATGGAATAGTTGAATATTGGGAGTGAATATTATTGGAATATTAAGGCGATAATGTGCGTTGAATAAAGCAAAATGTATATCAAATAATTTCGTTGATATTTAGCTGTATCTGTGTAAATTGAAATCTTAAGCCTAATTTTGCTGATCTAATAATTTATTAATGCCTTGCCTCGAGACGTAGTTTAACATAGAATACTCTAAATATTCAAATTGATAACTGCGGTCTCAGTAGTTATCTGTTATTAATACGCCAGAGGCCTTTGACATTGACAGCATAGCATTTCTGACGGCTACTGGTGCCGATTCTCTTGTCACAAATGCCTCTAAACTAAACTAAAAATCACCAAAATTTAGTTTATTCCTATCAAACGACGATTTCCCATTCTGAAATAGACTAAAGTGACACAACTTAACTATATTTTAATTTGACAGCACTAAGATGGCACTGAGATATTAGTTTAGTGAAAATAGCAATTTTGCTATTCTGAATTTGACGTTTTTAACCTAAAATTTAGATTTTCTAACTAAATATTACTATTTTTAATCGCGACTAAAAACATGTGGAATAAAATTGGTTGTCATGAACTAAAATTCACACCAACACCTCGACTTCAGATGAAAAAACAGTACTGAATATTTTTTTTTCTTTTGCTTATATCTCGAAAACGGTGTGTCCAATCGCAAAAATAATGAAAATTTCGACACTCTTTATAAAATCCTTAAACCCCTAACACTCTACATGTAGGTAATATTTTTTCTTATTTTCCACACAAAAAGTGAAAATGAAAAATCCATATAAAACACGTCGAGGCTGCCCCCCCTGCGCGCACCCGGCTCTAAAAAGATTCACGTGGTTAGGTATCACGTGTGGAGTCGCGGTTGTCAAATTCGATTTAGATGTATCAAAATTATTTTTAAATTTAGAGAATTTATTTTGCAGAATAGCTTTGAGATTCTCATAGTCAAAAGTAAGGAATTTTAGTGATAGTTTAGTTAGTTTAGTTCGGTGTACAAGAAAATCGGCACCACTATCAATGTTTAAAACATTGCTTTCTCAGTAATGCATGCTTTGTTCATACATTTCTTATACATAATTGATAATACTAAGAAGATACAAGGTCCTCACTAATATAAGTAGAACCAACTTTGTCTATAAACTGCAGAACTTAGCGAGGGGCTTAACACATAGTAAGGAAGGAAGTAAAATGACCATAGACCAGGGAGACATCTCCACGGCCGCAGCTAGGGGCATTTTTAACACTTTTTTGTTTTCTTTTTAATGGTTTTAATTTTTTGGACTTTTATACTACATGTATATGTATATGTCAGTCCGATTAATCTTATTCAATACATTACTAATTTAACTTAAGATGTTAATAGTTTAAACAAAAGACAAGCTCCTTCACTGTTAGGGTTTGAAAGTATAGAATTCATAATTCCGACTTGCAATTTGTTCAGATCTAATTTGTCCAATAATTCCACTCTTTCTGCTTGAAATTGAACACATTCCATCAACAAATGGTATACACCATCTATTACTCCACAAGCATCACATTTAAGGGAAGAATCTTTTCCCAATGAAAAGGCAAAATGGTTTGATGGAATATGTCCTGTTCTGATTCTGTGATAATAAATGATCCGTTTTCTACTTTACCGACTATTTGTACACCAAAGTATACGGGGAGGCTGACTTTGGATAGTTTTATACCATATGCCCTTTTCCAATTATCTCTAATTGAAATATTCCTTCCACAAATCATAACACTGTCTATTAAATTCTGAATAATATGGTTTCACATAAATTTATTGTCCTTCTTCACTTCCAATTTTCGCCAATCTATGTGCCTCCTCAGTACCACGTATCCATATGTGCGAAGGAACCAACTGCAACCTCAGATCCACAGTTTTTAACACTTCCATACAAACAGCATGGGACCGTTTCCTCGCACTACGAAACTAATGATATATAGAAACTGACGGCTTTGAAGGCAGTCCGTTTTAGAAGTTTTTCACTCAACTCATTTCGATGCCACCAATTTTATAGTAATGTCGTTTCCACTCTCTGGTGCAGCGATTCGATGCTCTGTGCAAATAACTAGGATTAAAACCCAGTGCCTCTTGTAGAAAACTTATAAACTCAGGACTTATGTTCAGATGGCAAAGTTCGGGTAAATATAGGAACAGTTAGAACAGTAAGAATGATGCAGAGACCGGCTTCAAGAAATCTCTTGGAATAAATGGAATTCAAAGAATTAGTGCTTCTAGATATTAAAAAGTTCAGTTAAGCTATTAGAAAAGATTTATTCTCAAACATGCTTGGGAATTCGAGCGTTATTTTGCCAACCTTTTTCGAGTCGCTGTACTGGTCGGTTTTTAGCGGCCGAATAAATTACTATGGAAACTTACATCGGTCGTGTAATTTAAAAATGGAATATTTATCTTCTACTATACATTTTATAACCTAACCTAACCTAACCTATGGTGCACAAAGTTGGTCACTTACTGAACAACAGAAGTACAAACTCAAGATTTGCCAGCGGGCAATGGAGCGCAGCATAATAGGTGTCAAACGAACGGACCACGTTAGAAACACCATCCTGCGCTCCATAACTCAAGTGGCGGATGTTGGAGAAAAAACAGCCAGGCTGAAGTGGGAGTGGGCCGGCCACGTCGCACGTATGCACCCGGAGAGATGGGCAAAGATCGTCACTCACTGGACGCCTGAAGGAGGACAACGCCGTCGAGGTAGACCGCGGCGAAGGTGGTGTGACGATCTAGTTATGTTTGCGGGGCCAACATGGCCTGAAATCGCACAAAGCAGAGAGGTTTGGAAGGAAATAGGGGAGGCCTTTGCCCAGCAGTGGGACACAATATAGGCTATCAAAAAAAAAACATTTTATAATAATATAATAAGTCGTTTTTCGTGTCTGTCTGTGTGAAGGAAAGTTGATGCGGGTTTTCACCATAATTTAGAGAATGGTTTCGGAATGTTTATATGTTTACGAAATACCTCAAAAATTACGAGATTTTGACATGTCGCCATTACGCTCGGGCGGAGCAGTGGCGGGTCACTAACACTTACGTAGGTAATTTATGATGTAAAGATAAAAGAAAAGAAGACCAAATAGTTTTTTTTATAAAATAAAAGGTTATAGAGGTAGGTATGGGTTTTTTTATGCTTATCTTTTCTGCGACACAAATCCATCCACAAACGACGCCGTCCAACAGGCTTAAATATTGAGCCTTGGAAGAAATGTCTTAAGGCGAAATATCTTTGTTTTGAAGGATATTGTAGAGGAAAAAAATACACCATTAAAAATGTCAAAGCTCAGTAGTGGTAGTATTAAAAGGACCTTGAATAAAACGAGCTTCTAAGAAAATGGGTCCTGATTAAAATCGACCCTGTCACTCTCTTTGAGTGGCGTAGAAGGTGACTGAAGTATTTCACTATAGTTTAATTGTTTATGCATTTAAAAATATTACTTTACTAGCTTTTGCTCGCGGCTTCGCCCGCGTGGATGTCGGAAAATATCCCACGAGAACGTACTACCGGGCAGTACCGGGATTACGTACCTAATAGTCCAGGAAAAGGTTATTGACTTCTACCGCGGCGCTCTAACCATAATTATTTTGTTACGCGTAATTTTCTGTATATGATATCTTTTAAACCATTCCCAGTAACATATTCGAAAAAATCTATGTCAAACAGCCAGACTTACTCAACCCTTTAACATATTATTAGTGCAGATTACAAACAGACTAAATTATAGTAACCTCTGATACATTCACAGGTGTAGAAATGCCAAGGAGACATAAATCAACAGCGGTTGGATGTATAAAGGTCTGCTGGCATTCTGCCATACTAACACACCTTTGTGATTTCAACTGGACAAAGTTTGTCCCATAAATTGGGACAGTTGTGACGAGGGCCTAACAAAATAGACCTCGCTTGGACTTAGCTGCCTTTGAGGTAGAATTGTGGACATGTTGTGACTAGTTCTTTGTTGTACAGTGTCGGTATGACAATAGGGTAGTTGCCTAGGTGACAAAAAATAAATTCTATTTAGTCCGTCTTTCAAATTATAAAAAAATATTAAACTCGTATTTTTTGCTTTATCATATTAATCAAAAATAACTTAGAAAACACGTATTAAAGTTGGGGAGGGGGGCTCGCTACGTCACAACGCAGTATGAAATCTAGCAAGGCGTGACGTCATGCCACATTTTAACTCAATGTATCGCCGTAATCTTTTGATTACGTCAAAAAATAAAAAATACGTGTTCAATATTTTTTAATAATCTACAAGATGGACAAAAAATATTTGGACCCTATTCAAAACTGCGAAAGGTATGTCAACAATGGGAAAATAAATCGTAGTGGTGTCCGAATGGCGTTTTGTGGTTTTCCAGGTAGAATGATAGGTAGATTTATGTTATGAGTTGAGAAGTGAATTTATGAGAGATAGAGATTATTTAATACTGCAATTACAATCGGTTGTAAAACCGTTGTTGGTATCAGAATTTTCAACACGCTGGCAAAAATTCTGATATCAACAACTCCTAATCGTATATTCGTATTGAAACCACTCAGGGAGAATCTTTTGACTGTTATTGTGTGAATGATTTGTAGACTAACTAGGTATATTGACTTGTCTAACTTAGTGATTTGTCTTTCTTGTAACCTGCCAAAAAAATTGGGAATACGTACCTATCAATAAATTTAAATAAGTAAGTAACTAGTGTTTCTGAAATGTATTTAATTGTATTTTCATAAGTTTTGGCTCAATTTATGACAACTTAATGTTCACAAACTCAAACCAACATTGTTCTTTGCAGTGCCCTGACAGGGTTCATGTACAAAAACCGACAGTAAATTTTTGTAAAATGTGCTATGTGTAATATGTGCATGAGAGCACGTAAATAAATAAAATATTGGTATTCAGCTGCATCCGGTAAGACTGGAAGCCGACCCCAACATAGTTGGGAAATAGCTAGGCAGATTTATATTGAAAAATGAATAAGTAAGTTTAAAAAAAAACCGAGCAAGCCTTACAGTGGTCGAATATGATGTGTAACATCTGAGATCTTGACTGACGTATATATGATATAAACAATCGTCATTGTTATCGTCATCGCCATCGCCATCGTCATTGTCATCATCATCGTTATAATTTATTTATTTATTGAACATTTTGTATACTTAACAGGTCAACCCAAGGCGTCTACAAACAAGTTATATTTCGTAATATACGCATACAGTTACAATTTGTGCTTAACATATTATATTATTAAATACTAATGCTTAACTACTAACTTATAATGAATACAGTTTCGATGAGTTAGCCTGTATGACATTGGTGCCGATTACCTTGTTCACAAACTAAACTTAATTTAAGTTCAGTGCATCTTTTTCTTTCAATTTCATTAAGAAAAGGACAGAAGATAAATTTTAGTTTAGTCCTGTCAAATTAATCAGCGCCTGTCACTCTCCATACAAGTTTAGACGTGATTAAAAACTTGCCGACTAAAATTACGTCAATTTACGTCAAGCGCTGATTAATTTGACAGGACTAAACTAAAATTTATCTTCTGTCCTTTTCTTAATGAAATAGAAAGAAAAAGATGCACTGAACTTAAATTTAGCTTAGTTTGTGAACAAGGGAATCGGCACCATTGTGTGAGGTGGACATTTACCGCAGATATAATTTTGCACAGTTTGTCAGTGAATAGGTCCACATTTTGAGTAAGTATGATCGAGTTGAGAAGCGTAAGAGTACGTCACGTAGTTGCATTGTTATCGCTATCACCATCGTCATCGCCATCGCTATCGCCATCGCCATAGCCATCATCATCGTCATCGTCATGTTACCCATCAAAAAACTTTATTATTTAAGAGAGAAGTACAAATACAAATAGCACTAGCCTCCACACTAGGATTCCCTGTGTCGTGGAGACAAATCTCCTTCGTCTAACAACTTTATAACATAGTAGGTAGACACATACGTATCATCGGTTGGTAAGATTTGTGAGGCGACAATAATCCAATGTAATTCCAAAATAATAGTCCTCCAGACCAAATTTCAGCCATGGTGACCAATTTCAGCGGAGACCAGCCTTCGGCGCGGGAGATTTTATAGTGCACAAGTGTGTGCGCAGACACAGGTGCACTGTCTCTTTCCTTACTCTTATAGACTGATGAGACGGCAGTCCGACGCGACCGGAGAGAGATCAGGCGCAGGACCAACCGCTTAACGTGCTTTCTGAGGCTCGGAGGTACCACACCACCAACTTCTAAACTCCGGGCCGAAATTCATTTAAACATATGTAATAAACTTAGGTGTATAATTTAAACGTATTTAGTGTAACGTGTGTGACACAAATGATACGATAATAACAATTAATATTACTTAATTATCCAATGAATATACATAGTTTACTTCAGGGTTGGAATTAAACAAACAAGTTGTTTTAAAACACGTATTTTAAACAGTTTGAAATAAAACAATGTTTTTTATTAAGAGTTTAAAATCACAGTATTATACAAGTTTAAAATAATGTTTAGTCATTAAGAAAAAAAAACATGGTTTTAAATTGAATGGAAATAAATGAAAAGTTATAAATTTTTTGGACTTGAAATAGCTTGAAAAGAAATTAAAAAGGTTAGATAATTTTATACACTTCGCCCGCAACTATTTTGGGTATTCCCCTTATTTTAATCCTCCTACCTATGTATTCTATACTTCGTCAATTGTCAAAAAGAGGTAATTCCCCGCAATAATTTTTGGGGATTTCCCTCCCCATATTTAAATATACTTTTAGCCTTTCAACTGTCATTAACGAGACACAATAGAATTTTAATTGTTATCCACCTCAATGAGGCGTCGTAACAAGTGATGAGTTAGATAAGGTACATCTAAGAACGAAAATCGGAATTCGCAATTCTGAACGTACAGAGTGTACTAGGTGGTTCAGTATCTGTGTTACATATCTACTTAGATTGATTGCAAAAAAAGAAAAGAAAAGTGTGTTCACAGATTAGATAGTTTATAAGTTAGTACTAACTAACCATACTTAACTAGTATTACGTTGTTGTGATTCCCCTGGCTGGAGAAATTTAAGTGTAGTAGCTTAAGGCACCCACAGGAAAGCCCGGTTAAGTAGTCATGATCTCAGAGGCTAACTACGAGATGCCCAACCTAAAAAAAAAAGTTTGGATTACTATGTTATTCTGATGGTTTTTTGTAAATGTTTTCTCAGGTAAATTTTAAAATTGTCTAGTAATGAATTTTATTAGTACTGATCGATTTGTGTTGATAATAAATTTGATAAATCACTAAATGAAAAAAAAAAAAAAAAAAACAAAATACTCTTATTAATTTTAAAAAAAACAGTTTTTTTTCCAACCCTGTACCCTAATTGCGTAAACACAACCACAATCTGTTTCGATTTGAAACAGATTGCTAAATCATTGCTTCATGAGTTCCAAAAAAAATCTGCTCGACAACGTAAATAAAGCAATGAATGTTGTTGAACTGTCAAAATGAAACAAATTAGGCAAAATTGTTTACGAAAATAAGTTACGGAATTAGGGTACCGATCGGTTTGTATTGATCATTAATTTGATAAATCGCTCAATGAAAACAAAAAAAAACGTGAGGCACTCGGGGACTACCGCGATAAAGCTATTGCATAGCATTTGTAACCTCCATACTTCCTATTTGTCAACGCTACACTTGGGATGATGACGTGATGACATAAAACAAAAATTCAGTACGTGGTAGGCGGAGTGGGGGGTGTTAGGTTTTATTTTCGTTACGGAATTTCTTGATTCGGTCGCCGCGCTCAAAGCCCGCGATAAAAGCTATGCAATAGCTTAAAAAAACTCTTATTTAAAACATTTTGTTTTAATAAATAAAATAAAAACAGTTTTTTTCCAACCCTGGTTTACTTACAAATAAATATTCTATCTCTCTCCCATAATCCTATTGCAAATTACAACTAAGTAAGCTTAAAGCTAAGCGATGTTATCAAAGATTCATAGCCTTATCAGTAAGTAGCAGTTAATTCATTACCCTAATTACATGTATCTATTATCTTTGGCCTATCCATTTTGGGATTAAATTTAATGAGTTGCTTAATTTTAATCTGATATGAGATAGGAAAGTTAAGTGACTTGGATTACAAATTTTATTTTCGTTTGAAGTTTTGCGGGTAATTAAAGCTATACATCAGAGGTGGCCCAGTAGTAACGGTCCCTTTATTTTTTGTTTTTAAGCTATTGCATAGCTTTTATCGCGGGCTTTGAGCGCGGCGACCGAATCAAGAAATTTCGTAACGAAAATAAAACCTAACACCCCCCACTCCGCCTACCATGTAATGACGGATGATGACATAAAACAAAAATTACGTTCCCATGAGAACGTGATGTTGTCATTGGAACGTAATTTTTGTTTTATGTCATCATCCGTCATCATCCCAAGTGTAGCGTTGACAAATAGGAAGTATGGAGGTTACAAATGCTATGCAATAGCTTTACCGCGGCAGTCCCTGAGTGCCACACGTTTTTTGTTTTATCATGTTTAAATATCGATACCCAGTGGGGCTTGGGGCTAAGTAATAACAGCTGTACGAGTCGATCGTTCAAGTTAAGCTTCGCTTGCCGCGGTTGGTTCATGGATGGGTACCAAGCATACCAAGACCCCTCCGTGCCTCGGAAAGCACATTAAGCTGTTGGTCCCGGCTGTCATTTGTAAATCTTTGACAGTCGTTACGGGTAGTTAGAAGCCCAAAAGTCTGACAACTTGTCTTACCAAGGGGTATTGTGTTACCTAGTAACTAGGTTGTGAAGGTCAGATAGGCAGTCGCTTCATGTAATATAAAACATAACATACATAACATCACGCCTTGTTTCCCCGAAGGGTTGGGCAGAGGTGTCTCTGTAGCAGGTACACCCACATTTCGCCAGTTATGTTTAAGTCCCATGTAATAGGGGGCGAGACTATTGCCATCAACTGGGCACAAATCCAGACTCTACTGGGAAATTTCTGATAGAAAAACCCAATAACACTTTGTCCGACCCGGGAATCGAACCCATGACCTCATGCTCAGCAGTAGCGCTTGCTACCACTAGACTAACGAGGCAAAACTGCCGGTAAGACTGGAAGCCGACCTCAACATAGTGGGGAAAAGGCTAGGCAGATGATGAGATATCGATGTCAATAATGTCTGGGGAATTTTGCTAGTTAATTTAATATGACCCTGTAGAAATGAATCGACAAAGGTAGTACATACAGTTTATGAGGCTACGTTGGCGTGAGCCCTCATTAGTGTGTTGCGTTGCATCGTCGCAACGGATCAACGCATTGTGTAAGTATAATTTATTTATTTTTCAAAAATATCATCATCATCATTTCAGCCAAAAGACGTCCACTGCTGGACATAGGCCTTCCCCAAGCACCGCCACTTCGACCGATTCTGTGCTTTCCGCATCCAGCGGATTCTTGCGGCCTTCACAAGGTCATCGGTCGATCTTGTGGGAGGCCTTCCAACGCTACGTCTTGCAGTACGTGGTCGCCACTCCAGACCCTTTTGACCCCATCGGCCATCCGTTCTGCAAGCAAAAATATACATCAATTTAATTATTATGGTGATACACTATAAATTACACTTGTTTCTATGAACAGATTTTGAACATCTATGTCTGAACTGGATATAAAATATCTGTATTTCAGACATCAGCGCTCTCCCCTGTTGATTCTGTGCTATTCCTGCGGCCTTCACAAGGTCATCGGTCCATCTTGTGGGAAACCTTCCAACGCTACGTCTTCCAGTACGTGGTCGCCACTCCAGAACCTTTCGACCCCATCGGCCATCCGTTCTGCGAGAAAAAATATACATCAATTTAATTATTATGGTGATACACCATAATATGACACTTGTTTCTATGAACAGATTTTGAACATCTGTGTCTGAACTGGATATAAAATATCTGTATTTCAGATATCAGCGCTCTCCCCTGTTGTAGATGACACTTAGCTAATAACTTTGTTTGACCTCTATACACATCTTATAAAACACAATATTTTTGATTAAAGAGTAAGACAAAAATAATGTAATGTATGCCTTCACCTGCGTTGCGGCGACGCACGACGTCGCAACACAGCGTCTCAGTGTAGATTTCAGTCTTCATTCGACAATGGAGTGGAAAATCTATATCGATATCCTCCACACTCATGCTGAGATAAAAAAATGTCGTGTCCACACGTCCAGTTTGCCTCTCTAGAAGTGGAACACTGTCCATCGTCGCACCGAAGCTCCGACAGCGCAGCGCATCACCCTCCCCTCGCTTCAAAATTCAAAAAATTCAAAGTCATTTATTCAAACTAGGCTGAGAATCAGCACTTTTCGAACGTCAAAATTACATAAGACAGTCCCCCAAAACCACTTCGTCTTTCGATCCCTTGAAACGTTGCGTGCAATGACGCAATGCATAATGTGGCATGTCATTAAAAAAATATGTAAAACGACGCAGCGTTGACGCTGCGACAACGCAACGCACTAATGAGGCCTCACACTTAATGTACTTTACAGTATTCAAAATCATCACCTAAATTCATTGTTTCAAGTCACTTCTAGTTCATTTAAATCAAGTTTTAAATGAATCTCAACTAAATATTTAGAGAGATTAACACCGGGATGCTGCGAAAGACATCTCTGCGGAACTCGCCTTCAGTTAAATTTCAGATTACTGTCCGACTAGTTTTAATTAGTTTTGTGAGAATTGTTACTTTTGTTTTAAGGGCATTTTTAGTTCTTTTCAGAGGCCTACGTGTCCATAACTAAGATTTAGTTGTTAGTCTGCTGTAGGACGATGATTTTTTTTTTAATTTTCTCTTGTAACCTGAGTATGTATGTGTTTTAGGACGCTGATTTCAGATATAATCTAATCTAAACTAACTCAAAATTTCAAATTTCAAAAGTCATTTATTCAAACTAGGCTGAGAATCAGCACTTTTCGAACGTCAAAATTACATAAGACAGTCCCCCAAAAACGCCCACCCTTCACCACTTCCTAGTGCCTTTAGCTGGGAAGAAGAAGTGGCGCAACAAACTCCCCAGCAGCACAGCTGTCTGTGCGATACTAGCCTGTATTGTCCCACTGCAGGACAAAGGCCGCCCTCTCCCTTTCCCACACAACTCTGTCCATTGCTAGTATCGGCCATTCCTTTCGGTAGGAGTCAAGCTCGTCTCGCCATCTTCGTCTCGGCCTGCCGCGATGTCAGATATAATATCATAAGAAAAATATTTACTGTCTAGAAGAAAGCAATATTTTATATCGGCCGAATATAGCCCTAAATGATGCCATAATCATATTATTATTTATGTCGGAAATACGTCAATGATTTGCCTAATCGGAGTGCCAGCGCCGCCTAGCGGCGTTCAACAGAGTCTACAACATAAAGCTCGGACCGGCCGGACCGGAGCTGAGCACAGTTCATCGGTGGCGGTCAAGCAGTGAAGACGTTTAGAAACTGTCGCGCATTCCGAGTAGAACGGTTTTTCTATTGCGCAATGACCTACACTGCCCCCAGTATGCCCACAGTAGTTAAAGTATGGCTGATAATAACGAAAGTAGACACATACCCATCTCCGTCATAGTATATTTAAAAAAAACTAAAGTCATTTATTCAAACTAGGTTGAGAATCAGCACATTTTGAACGCCATACATTACATAAGACAGTCCCCGAAAACGCCTGCCTTTCACCATATCCTGTGGTGCAACAAACTCCCCAGCAGCACAAATATCTGTTAAGTTAGAAGAACTTGATTCTATACAATAGTTATTCAAACTAGGCTGAGAATCAGCACATTTTGAACGCCATACATTACATAAGACAGTCCCCGAAACCGCCTGCCTTTCACCATATCCTGTGGTGCAACAAACTCCCCAGCAGCACAAATATCTGTTAAGTTAGAAGAACTTGATTCTATACAATAGTTTAATGCAAAGTAATTAACATTGCAAAACAAAAAAACACATACAATTTTAGTGTGGCTTTAAAAATAAATAATTCTGACTAATATTATAAATGCGAAAGTGAGTTTGTTTGTACGCTTTTACACTAAAACGGATGAACGGAAATTTGGCACATGGGTAGACCATAGCCTGGGTATAGGATACTTTTTATCCCGATATTCCCACAGGATCAATATTTATGCGGGTGAAACCGCGGGGCGCAGTCGTAATAAATAATGATAAAGCATTTATTCACAGGATAACGCAATAAGATTTAGTTCAGAATGACGATTAAGAACTATTTGTACACGAAATGAAAGAGTTACAGCTAAACAACCAACATTACTTAACTTAAAAGCAGAACACACACTAAACTAGAAGAAAACATACTTTTCTTACAATACTTAAACCAGGCTAGGAGAAAAATTCACTGATTTATTTTACAGACTCCTACGTTTTTTACTAATAAAAAACGGAGATATTAGAAACACTAATAGTCTTATCCTTCGTGTGATAAGTGACTAACCTGATGTCAGAGTTTTAAAGTCACCCATGGATCTCTGACAAGGCTTCACATGCCGTCGAGAAATATCTCTCAAGTTTCCTCACGATGTTTTCCTTCTTCGTTTTTGAAGCAAGTGATAATTGTACAATACTCACATGAATCCGAAAAGTCTGAGGTGCGTGCCTTGGGTTCGAATTCGAGACCTATGACTCACTAATAGAAATAGTCTTAGTGTGCGAATTGTACGTACAATTGAATTTTTATTTTATTGGGGCAAGAAAATGTTTTTTTTTGGTACCTAGTAGTCTAAATCGTAAAAGCCAAGAGAGTCCTAAGAGCCGAAATTTAATTATGTCTATGTACCTACCTACACTTTTTTAGAGTTCCGTACTTCAAAAGCAAAAACGGAACCCTTATGGGATCACTTCGCTGTCCGTTCTTTTGTCTATCTGTCAGTCTGTCAAGACCCTTTTTCACAGCAACGCGCTTTTCCTCGAGGGGTATCAAGTTGAAATTAATATCAAACACGTAGGTCTACGGTCCCTTAGAGCTCTAAAAAAATCAAGTTTCTAAGTAAACGCAAGTTGAAGAATTATTGACCGTGACGTATACAACGTGTAACGTTAAATGCGCAAAACCTGAAAATAGTTTGATCAGAATAACGAGCAGAATCAATTGAACCACTTTTTAACATAGGTCACATTTTCAAAAAATCTTCATAAAACGTTGCCGTGTCTATTTATTAATAGGTCAAGCCATCACATGCGCAACTCTGCCAAAATAGGTAAACAAACACAAATTGTTGTCGACCAATTTAAATTTTCTCATCATCATCTGCCTAGCCTTTTCCCAACTATGTTGGGGTCGGCTTCCAGTCTAACCGGATGCAGCTGAATACCAGTATTTTACATGGAGCGACTGCCTATCTGACCTCCACAACCCAGTTAAGTACTGGGTAACACGATACCCAATTTAAATTTTCTCATACGCGGGATAATAACTAACACAGCACATAAAACCTTTAAAAAAATTTAATGATTTTTTCTCTCTGAAATGGGTCAATTGAATTAAAAATCAGTTGGGGTGTCTGAAGTTTTGCGCATTTAACGTTACAAGTTGTTTAATTTCGATGTATGGGAGATCATTTTTTCAACTACAATTTGTTAAGTTTGTTTTTGGGATAAATTCATTGCAACTACGGAACCCTTCGTTGTGCGTGGTATATTAGTATGGGATCAAAGATTATGTTATAGGCTGATTGTGTTAAAGAGAGTTAGATACAACAATGGCAAAAAAATCAAGAAACTTCAAAAGACAATGGTGCAGATTCCCTTGTTCACAAACTAAACTAAATTTAAGTTCAGTGCCTCTTTTTCTTTCTATTTCATTAAGAAAAGGATATAAGAATTTTGTTTTTGTTTAGTCCTGTCAAATTAATCAGCGCTTGACGGAAATTGACGTAATTTTAGTAGGCAAGTTTTTAATTACGTCTAAACTTGTAAGGAGTAGTGACAGGCGCTGATTAATTTGACAGGACTAAACTAAAATTTATCTTCTGTCCTTTTCTTAATGAAATAGACAGAAAAAGATGCACTGAACTTAAATTTAGTTTAGTTAATCGGCACCATTGTCCTTATTGATGTGAAGGAAAGAATTTTACATATTTTCTAAGTAAAAAAAATAATCATTTCGAACAATCAAAAACCTTTAAAGCACCGTTTCCCTTCAACACTCAATCGAACAAATTACAATTTATTCAAAAAAAGTAAAAAGGACCAATTTTTACCCCTAATGCTCACAGAATCGGGCCCACGGGCAATAAGAAATATACGTGATATTTTATCAAGTAATAACCCCAATATACCAACATACATTCGGCACCCATTTTGTTTGATGTACACGTATCGCCTGAGGGCGTCAGGATATTTCCGATATATCGGAAGTTTGCTGAGGTTTTCTTGATCTATTTAGTTATATGGTTGATTAAAGCCAATTTCTTATCGGCTTAAATGATCTTATAACTTCGCTATGAAACCGTATTTCGATGTGTGTAGAAGTCTTCTTATCGCAGTCGTAGGTCTACGGTCCTTTAGAGCTCTAAAAAGCTTCAAGCTTCTAAGTAAACGCAAGTTGGAGAATTGACCGTGACGTGTATAGATGTAAGGGAAAACATGTTTTTCAACTACAATGTTAAGTTTGTTCTTGGGATAAATTTATCCCAACTACGGAATCCTTCATTATGCGTGGTCCGACACGCGACGCGACACAAAGGCCCGAGCGCTGGCTTTGTGTCGCGTCGCGTATCGCGCCTGTTTGTAGGAGCCTTTATTTGTGAGTTGACTTTATGACACCGGACTAGTCTTGTTTTTCTTCTCTTTTCAATATAAAAACACTGTCTTTAGCAAACTGTAGGTACTCTTTTTTAGGGTTCCGTACCCAAAGGGTAAAACGGGACCCTATTACTAAGACTCCGCTGTCCGTTCGTCTGTCTGTCCGTTTGTCACTAGGCTGTATCTCATGAACCGTGATAGTCAGACAGTTAAAATTTTCATAGATTATGTATTTTTGAGGAGAGCAGTGGTGGCCCAGTGGTAACGGCCGCAACTTATGAGTTGTAGGTCGTAGGTTCGAACCTAGACAGGCGCTTTACTTTGTGTAAATTATTTCATCACCACTGCTCTCAAAACGGTGAATGAAAACATCGTGAGGAAACCGGCATGTCCTAGAACCGAAAATTCGAAGACATGTGACATCTACCAACCCGCACTGGGCCCGCGTGGTGGATTACGGCCCACTCCCTCTCACAGAGAGGAGGCCTGTGTCCCAGCAGTGGGAACATTTATAGGCTGATGATGATGTATTTTTATTGCCGCTTTAACAAAAAATGCTAAATAAAATAAATATTTAAGGGGGTTCCCATATAACAGACAAGCCGGTTTTTATATTTAGAACTGTCGTCCACGACGCTACTCGAAAGTAACCAGTTACAAACTGAAATCACCAATTAGTAGCCAGAATGTCACTAGTAATATGTAGGTATTTCAATACCTATCAGTCAGTTGCCACCCGACCTGATTCCAAACGAGTTAATAACGCTTGATATTGCCATCCACGAAGACGCGCCCTACTCCGCGATTACTGTACTGGCCCAGGTTCGTACGAGCGATTTTTTCTACGACGATTTTTTTCGCGCACTTAATTTTCAACGCTCTGCTTAGCGCCGAGACTTGAAAATCCAACAGTGTGTTCTTTCGACGCGCTGGGATGCACTTTGTTGGATTCTCAATGCTCGGCTTAACACCGAGAGTCGAAAATCCAGTGCACGATAGAATTCTACCGCGATATTTTTACGTCCGTGCGAACATGGGCTAAGCTGTACTTTAGTACGGAGTGGAGCGGTATAGGGCGCGTCTTCATGGATGGCACTATCTATAGTCTATAGTAATTTGCGTCCAATACGGACCACCATTAAAATACTAGGGCTGTGACATTCTGGCTATTGGTTGGTGATTTGAGTTCGTAAGTAGTGTTGTAGATGATGGGTCTTAGAAGCGTTTATGAGTAATATAGCGGTCACGAATAATCAGAGTATTGTCAACAAAAAGAAAACGACATTTTCCTCTGAATTATGTACAAAGCTTTTAAACTCGCATTAAGTTGATAAAATTCTTTAACAGGTTATCGATTTTTTACAGCACTTACAAGTTTCCTAAGCCTGCATTGCAGATAAATTTCGTGAAAAACTTCAAGAAATAGTTTCCATACCCATATTATGTGAGACGCTAGTGAAAGCCTTCGTATTTTTGGCAAACGCCTACCTCTTAAATAAAATTACTTTGTTACAAACTTCAGGCCTTTTGGCAATCACCATTTTCTATATACTTTTATGAAGATGTCGATTTTTACATGAATTGGCGTCTTTTCACCTCTAAAATGGAGCACAAAACTGTAATATTTGATAGGTAATAGGGCAACATTCCCGACTCTTTTATGTAGGTATAGCTATTGATCGAATTACTAAAAATAACATAACTATTTAATACTGCTACTACCCACTGCCTAAATCGTTTATTTATTTGTTAAGTGTTATCTTATAAAAATAATTTAGGATCTCAAATTAATTCAAAAACAAAAGAATGCGTGAAGCCAATGCACTGTTTAATTGCTCCGAAAATAAATATTATAAAAATGGTGTTTTAGTGGTATGAGGAAAAGGGTGTAAAGTTCACTCATCCACCATAGGAAAGGAAGGATCCTCCGACCAGACGGGTGTTGTGTCTTGCGGGCAACTGCCCAACGGTTTGAAGTTGAAATCTTGTATCTATGTCGATCGCTCGGTAAATTCTAATTGCGTGATGCAGGATTTGTGTGACGTCATGTCTATGATGCGTAGTTTGTACTCGTATGTGGCGGTGTAACCGCTACAGTATAATAACTGTTTTCTTTTGTTTATCCACATAGGTAATTAACCGATTAACTAGCTAAAGCAAGAACCAGCTGCTGCCAACTGCTGTCGAAAGGGAATTCAAAGACTAAAGTAGGCACAGTACTTTCTTCAACGGCACATCATCATTCTCTTGTTCCATAACACTTGGGGTCGGTGCAACACGATTTCTTGTTCCATTCTCCCCAAGAGAGTGAATGAAATTGTTTATTTTGTAAATATATATATGTCGGATCCGGTCATTAGTACGGACACGAAACGAATCGCAAGCACGCCGCTGGCGACAGGACGTGATCTACCCGTGATGTTTTAAGGCCACGGCGAGAAGGGGGATTCAGCCTCGGATCGCATCGGAGTTAAGACGTCGCAGAACTGTTCTCGATTCGTGGTGCTCAGTTATTGTGTTAATTGTAATTTGTGATCATTGTGTTAATTTGTGATTTAAATAAATGCCGTCGCATCCAATGTGTGTATAATATAGCTAGTGTGATTAATTTGATAGTAAATTATAATGTGATCTGAACTGCAAACGGTTTTTCTATTGCGCATTAACCAACACTACCCACACTATGCCCACAGTAGTTAAAATATCGCTGATAATAACGAGAAAGTCACATCCCCGTCTCCGTCAAATATTTAAACAGGAATCACTTCCATACGTCACATAAAAAAATTTGCTACATCGAGTGGTGATTCCTATCTGATGGCAAAACAAACTCAGGGGTCAGTCTCCTTTAAAGTCCAGACATAATCTTGGTCAGATCATGTGAGGACCATGTAGATAAGTGTCTGAAATGATCTTTTGAGGAAAGAACCACACAAATTTAAGTAGACCTGTGCAGTCAGTGCAAGCATTTGTCAATGATCGTGTAGCTCAACCCAGAACATAAGGAGCTCACCGACTCGACGAACAATACCAAAGAAAGGACCTTTGGGTAAATCGCTTATAGTACTCAAACTTTCCATCTATCCTTACACAATCTATCAATCTTTTATGGAATAAAAATAAATTAAAAAGTTGATTTTCAATTCATCACAGCATCCTCAGCTCAGTCGCTTACTACGAAAATTCGGCTTCCTCAAGTATAGCCACAACTTCCAATCCTGCGCTACTCGCATCCAGCTGATTCCCGGAACCTTTTTCCATTTAACCACCGTGTTCTTAAAATCTTTCTTACCTTACCTAATTAAGCTATCAGTTAAGTAAAGAAGCTTAATTATGATTATCCTTATACCTACCACATGCTTATAATTTAACTCGAAGTATTACGTTCACTAAATAATTTCAGCGGTTAATTAAATCGTTACAAACGTTATCAGGGAAGGGTATGTTTCACTTTAACTTCCCTTTTACGGATTAGGCAAACGATACCAACCCTCTGCGTATCTTTCAAAGTTATCTGACGACTTACGTCTTTGTATTTAGGCTTTTAAAATGGAATACTGTGGTAAAGATAAAACCATGAATGTAAATGTAATTCACGATAAGTTATCATCTGCCTAGCCTTATTCCAACTGGTTTACTAATTATAAACATAATATGTTTTGACATAATTTACAATGGCATAACAAAATTCAGCATAATGATCATTAAGCATAATATTATTAAGCATAAATGTTAAGCCCTAATTTTGATTGCCATAAATACTGTTGGCATAATAATAATAATTAAGCATAATTTTATAGAACATAATTTAAATAAACGCATAATGAAATTTACACATAATGTTCTTTGGAATAAAAATAAAAAACTCTAATATAACTCATATTAAAAGAAACATGTTTGCAGCGCAACTTAACCTGATCCAATAGAGTATTTTCTCAAATTATAAAAAATAATGTTTTTATTTATGGCTCATGATTTATAGACGAATAAATACTATGCCTTAAAAATGTATGCAACTCCAAATTATGCCAAAGGATTATTATGCCACAGTCATCATCTGCCTAGCCTTTTCCCAACTATGTTGGGGTCGGCTTCCAGTCTAACCGGATGCAGCTGAATACCAGTATTTTACATGGAGCGACTACCTATCTGACCTCCACAACCTAGTGACTAGGTAACACGATACCCCTTGGTAAGACTGGTTGTCAGACTTTTGGGCTTCTAACTACCTGTAACGACTGTCAAAGATCTACAAATGACAGCCGGGACCAACGGCTTAACGTGCTTTCCGAGGCACGGGGGGACCTGGTATGTAAAGATGGTCACCCATCCACGGACCAACCGCGGTAAGCGTAGCTTAACCTGATCGATAGACCCGTGCAGCTGTTATTACTTAGCCACAAGCCCCTTTTTATTATGCCACAGTATTATATGCTAATAAAAGTTGTGCGAAAACGTTATGCCAAGCAATATTATTACCTTAAAATTTTATGCCATGAGGGGGATTCCCATCCCAACTATGTTGGGGTCAGCTTCCAATCTAACCGGATGCAACTGAATACTAGTATTTTACATGGAACGACCGATCTGACCGCCACAACCCAGTAACTGGATAATATGATATCCCTTGGTAAGACTGGTTGTCAGAATTTTGGGCTTCTGACTACCCGTAACGACTGTCAAAAACCTACAAATGACAGCCGAGACCAACGACTTAACGTGCTTTCTGAGGCACAGAGGGGTCTTGGTATGTAAAGATGGTCACCCATCCACGGACCGATCGCGGAAAGTGAAGCTTAACCTGATCGATCGACCAGTGAATCAATCTACTAATTACGAAGAAAGGATTTTTGGAACATTCATGCCTTAAATGGGTTAAATAGGGGACGACAGATGTATGGAACCTTGTCATTTTTGCTGATGAGAAATTTCATTGTACGCGCAGCTTGTCATACCTTACTTTTCCCCGAATACCAAGTTTACTACAGCATAATATTATCAAAGGACCAATCCGCCCACTACTTTTATTATTCCCTTTATCACCGAAATACGCGCCAGTTAACGATCTGTCTGTAATTGGTGAGATTACTCTGACTCTCCGCAAAGCCAGCTGTGAGCAAGATGAAAATCTCGAATATTCGTGTTATGGAGGATTTTTGGTTTATGTTTTTATTCGTCAAAAATTTGGAGTAAAGTTTTATTTTCTTATATAGCACTTAAAATGAAGTGAAAATGAGTTCTTTGAATTTGGTCCTTTGTAGCGAATTCATTATACTTGGACAAAGTCATGCAAAAAATATTTGAATTAAAGTTACCTAAAAATCAGATTACCATGAAATTGCTTTCATCAGCTTAGATTTATTTAATAAATCTGAAGTAATACAAATTTTGTATTTCTTACAAATGTCAAAGTCAATCAAATAATAACTGTTTAAAATTAATATAAATCTAAGATGAATTCATGAGAAATTCCTAATCTCTAGTAATCCTAAAACAAAGAACAACTCTTGAAACCTAGTTAGTATTTTTATTTCTTCGTAACTCAGCCGCTAACGATCTACCGGTAATTGGTAAGATTACTTCGTGGTTCCCACGAATTCTAAGCAGCGCTTTGGTCCTTGCTTTGGTACTGTTAACTGGTCCTGAATGTTTTTAGATTGCATTAAAAAAAAAATCCTTTGCCACTAGTGTTTTGACAAGTTTAGTGCCATGTTTGTAACGAAAATATTGTATGTAGATCAAAGTATATAATTCCGATCACAAAATTTTTTTGATTCAGTTTTAAGTCATAATAATAATTATTATTATCAAAAGGAGGTAAGACTATACTTATCAAATGCACTTTTAGCACAGTAATTCATAAAACTAATTAATACTTTTATTTCTTTGTAACTCGGTTGACATGCTAACGATCTGTATAGATATTATTAATAATATTTTTCTAACCTATATCACTGTAAGCAAACTAATTCATAAAACTTACTTTCCTCGTAACACAGCCGCCATGATAACGATCTACCGGTAATTGGTAAGATTACTTCGTAGCTCCCTCTAATTCTAGCAGCCTGGTCCTTTGAGTCAAAATATACTGTTCTCGAATATCCGGAGAGTAAAGGATTTTGTGACAATAATACTTGGTGTAAATAAACTTTAATGTTAGAGGTATTTTGTTAATTATGGTGCTCCATTTTAGGTTTATTTATCGGATTTGGGTTTTAGAAAGTCTGACATCCAGTCTTACCAAGGGGTATCGTGTTACCTAGTAACTAAGTTGTGGAGGTCAGATAGGTAGTCGCTCCATGTAAAATACTGGTATTCAGCTTCATCCGGTTAGAATGGAAGCCAACCACAGTCTTTGACATGTTAATCTTAGTAAAAATATCATATCCTATTTCCCAAACCAAGATTGTTATATCATCTATATCATACATTTATTTAGCACAGACAAAAAGGCACACAACACAACATAATTAATTATAACACAAGTAAAAGATAGAAATAAAAAGGAAACAGTGTGTAAAATAATAATTTAACATGAAAGTTAGTGTGCCTCGCGACACATCTTGGTTTGGGAAATAGGAGATGATACTTTTACTAAGATTAACATGTCAAAGACTGTGGTTGGCTTCCATTCTATTCGGAGGAAGCTGAATACCAGTATTTTACATGAAGCGACTGCCATCTAACCTTCACAACCTAGTTACTAGGTAACACGATACCCCTTGGTAAGACTGGGTGCCAGACTTTTGAGCTTCTAACTACCCGTAACGACTGTCAAAGATCTACAAATGACTGCCGGGACCAACGGCTTAACGTGCTTTCCGAGGCACGGAAGGGTCTTGGTATGTAAAGATGGTCACCCATACACGGACCAACCGCGGCAAGCGTAGCTTAATCTAATCGATCGACTTGTGCGGCTGTTTTTATTTAGCCACAAGCCACACACAGAAAATAAAAAGTAAAATTGCAATATTTTTCTAGAATTTATTTAATTACATTCCATTTATATTCCATAAAAGCTTATTTCTATCATTAATCTAGAAAAAGGTTACTCAAAGCAACTTTAATTTTCCACAAAATTTAAACTCTTCAGACATCTTTGATGGCCGGCGGTCTAACGAGACAAGCTTCATTAATCAAATGTTCATAATTACTGAAAAAGCTGACTAACTTACAAAGAAACGATTAATCTTTCAAACTATTTTGAAGTATTTTTGACTTGTTCAAGAGTTAATAAAGGCAAGTTTAAGTTTAAATTGTACTCGTAAGGTTAAAACTCTGCGCTGGCCCTTTTTTTGCAGTTTTTTTGAGCTAGGTATCTACTTTGTTAATTAAAAGAAATATCAACTAATAAAAAATTACTACATTATCTTGCGTCCATAAGGGTAGATTCCATTTTTTTTAAAGAGTATGTGTTCAATTAACCTCCCTCCTTACAATGAAACTACAGAAATGAGAAATATATAATTATTGATAACATCCTCGTGAAGTAAGTATATTTTAATTTTGCGACTGACACTAATGGATAGACAATAAATATAAAAACCGGCCAAGTGCGTGTCGGACCACGCACAATGAAGGGTTCCGTAGTTGGGATGAATTTATCCCAAAAACAAACGTAACTTTGTAGTTAAAAAATATGTTCTCCCATACGGAATGTATGGGAAAACATGTTTTTGCAACTGCAAAGTTAAGTTGGTCAGTTATTACTCGTTAACTTGTAGAGCCTACTTAGCTGTGATAGTTTTCCTTTTAATTTCGTTATATAAACTACTGCTGTGTTTTTTTTTCACATATCCAAAACCAACCATTTAGCTGGTAGTGGAAGGGGGACACTTGACTCTAACAAAAATTAGCACTTTAAAGCTTAATATTTCGCAAGAATTGAATCCAAAAATGGTTTTCACAAACTCAAATGTTTTTGAAGGACCTTTCTAATGATACCCCACACCATGGGTTAAAAAAAGAAAAAAAAAACATCACCACTTTACGAGAGGAGAGGTAACCTAAAATAATTTTTTTTTTCATAATTTTGTTTTACCACTTTGTCGGCGTAATTAATATGTATACCTATGCCAAATTACAGCTTTCTAGTACTAAGGGTCTCGGAGCTAGACCGCGGACAGACAGACAGACAGATGAAACTATAAGGGTTCTTTGTTTACTACGGAACCCTAAAAATGAACATTTTGCTAGATTATTTTTTTTCGAAAAAACAAATATTTTTATTTTTTTTAAATATGTGCATTTACTGTAACTCATGTACGTGATGTGGTGCGGCAAAGGGGGAACTAATGTTCAAAGTAATTTGCTCAGGCAAGAGCCTAAGTAATATCTAAGAACTGAATGATATCTTCATTTCCCTAATGTAACAATTTTATTAATTATTTTATCTACACCCACGCTATAAAACCTCTATAAAAGTTTCTGAATCAGTTAGCTTATTGCCAAAATTAAAACACCCAGTGTCATAGTAACCATAACATCATCCAAATGAGTGTTATAATGTACTTTTCATTATGCAACTCAAATTTCAAAAAAAGTACTTTGTTACACGCGCGTTTCACTACCACGGCGCTCTGTAATAAAAAAAAAAGTTTATAGGTTATTCGAATTCACATCGTATCCATATATTTTTGTTCGATAATAGTATTGCAAAATTTTATTACTTTGTTATTTACAAAAATGAGTGATACAAGCTTTGATAACATACCACTAGATATTTTTAATGCAGCAAAGGACATTTCTAACCAATTATTACCAGAAAAGTCGAGAAAACAATATTGTGCAACACCCTATGGTTTCAGAACCTTTTATAGAGGATTTATAATTATCATGGGCGTAGATAAAGTCTTGTATGCAACTGTATATAATTAGGTATTAAAACACTCATGTGATACAATTTTTTTTGTATTTACAAGGCTGATGTGAAGCGAAAGACCGGGCGGAAACACCTTAGGAGGATTTATACTGACCTTATTGGTGATGTTCTTCAGAAAAGCCAGGTGCGTAGTACTCGCAACCTGCGTGCGTGTATGACCAGATGTATGCACGTAAACGAGGCAAAACGAGTATTTAAATATCGTAGCAGGTGGCGTTCTGTAGTTTCTGCCTACCCCATGGGAAGAAGGCGTGAGTTTATGTATGTATGTATGTGATACTATTATCATCAAACCCACATTCTTGTGTTAATACCTCTTATTATACAACAGTTGCATAAATAACTATTTAAACATTACTTTGAGTTTGGGCCTAATAGTCGACGTTCACGCAAAAAGATTTCACTTAAAAGAAGATGAATATTTAATACACTGAATATGTTCATGTTGACATCTTTCCCCTAAAAGCTGTGATGATAAAATCCCGAAACAAAATATTTCCGTATAAAGCTCACATGACGTTGTACTCTCAAAAAGATTATGCAGGAGAGACGGGTAATAACGCACCTGTGTTATACTAATAACATAGACTAAGAAATCCGTAGAGCAACGAAACTCATGTATGGTCAGGAAAATTTGTTGTTTATCAATTGACACACTACGTCAATAAATATTCGCCATGTTATAACCATTTCATACAACTGCTTTTTTTTTCAAGTTTTTATTTCTGTTGGCACTCCTGATCTTGGAGTGCCACTGTTTTTTTTTAAGCTATTGCATAGCTTTTATCGCGGGCTTTGAGCGCGGCAACCGAATCAAGAAATTCCGTAACGAAAATAAAACCGTAACAAAAATAAAACCTAACACCCCCACTCCGCCTACCATGTAATGGCGGACATAAAACAAAAATTAATTTTTGTTTTATGTCATCACGTCGTCATCTCAAGTGTAGCGTTGACAAATAGGAAGTATGGAGGTTACAAATGCTATGCAATAGCTTTACCGCGGCAGTCCCCGAGTGCCACACGTTTTCTTTTTTTTCTTTCTAAAAGAGGTTGTTTGTTTATTTTTTCGATGATTGAGCCCGAAGCGCGAATCGTATTCTACAACGTTGTGTGGAAAGTTTTAAACGCCCTCGAAACTATATAAGGCTTCAAAGCCGAGTTCTCGAAAAGTGCATTCCCGTTAATTTGATGGATATTGGGACTCATTTCTCCGCACCTCTTCACTCCAATGAAAACAGGCGACTTTACAAACTTTGACGTTACTTTGTCAAAGTATACCCTGACCGTGTCAACATGTTGCTTCTAGAAATTCTAACTCTATGGTTATAACATAATACGATCCGTCTGCCAAGCACGGTGATTATGTCAACCGGTGATTACCGGTCTTCCGAACCGTGTGCGGCTTACACGTTCAATAATGCATCTTTTTCCGGCAGGTGCGGCTGAAGCGGCCCGTGAAATACATGCGGTAGGTTGTCGGATACAAAGATGGGATGTGTAAGTGCTTACTCATGAAACATATTAATATTAACTGTCAGAAATGCATTGCTTTTTTATGTTTTGCGCTTCTTAATAGGGATGAGGCTTGGGTCAAAAAAAAGAAATTCTGTTTAGTCCGTCAGTTAGATAATAAAAAAAATTTAGACACGTATTTTTTGCTTTATCATATTAATACAAAATTACTTAGATAAAACGCTTTAAAGTTGAGGAGTGGGGGTCGCTACGTCACAAGAATAAAATCTACATACTCGTGACGTCATGGCACATTTTAACTCGATGTATCGCCGTAATCTTTTGATAACGTAAAAAAATAAAAAATACGGGTCCAATATTTTTTAATAAATACCTGACGAACAACAATTTTTTTTTGTGGGATGTTTTTTTAAATTTAAATGTGAACTCTATCACAAGCAGTGCTTTTCATGCTAAGTTTTCGTGTATTAATAGGCTGAATAGTTTGAACCTTGAATTGCATTTAAGGCCCAAAAGAGATGCATTCGTGCTAAGTTTAATTTGAAATCGACCGACAGCTGTATGCCATTATTTAAAAAACACAAATTACTAACCCTACCATCTTTGTATGTTTTTGAAATTGCGACATTTGTTGGGATAAATCAATCTCTATTTCCACGACTAGCTGACGCATTCCCCCGTAACAGACGTGACTAAAATCAACTGTGTGCGCATACATCAAAGACGGCATTAATGGGAAAAAGCGTTTTCTGTATGGCTCCAAAAATTTTATAATAAAATACCACAGTCATATAAAGCATTGCCGGTGAATTTGTTTAAAAAAGATGCGAGATTTATTAACGGACAAGTGTTATTAAAATATAAGTGACTTTTTGAATGACACTACCATACTTGGATTAAAGTGCCTTTAGAATTTAGTTTTATTTTGTAATTTAGTTTTTTATGATATTTATTTTTTGTAAATTTTATAAATTTGTATGCCTTACGTATTTGTATGTTTTACCACATGTACGGACGAAATATCAATTGTGATATCCTGCATGCTTAATTTGCATGTATACGCATGTTTAGACAAATAAAATTATCTTTATCTTTATCTTGTGGATTTTGTACTTCCTCTACGTACTTCAAAGGGTAGTTTTGGAAAATGAATCATTACGACCTCTACTATTTACCTATCTAAGTATTTGTACCTAGATTCTCAACCGAACGAAAATATGAGATAAGTGACTTCAAAACATAATTATCTTGTTTCTTCAC
Source organism: Agrochola lychnidis (assembly GCA_963680765.1). Lineage (NCBI taxonomy): Eukaryota > Metazoa > Arthropoda > Insecta > Lepidoptera > Noctuidae > Agrochola > Agrochola lychnidis. The sequence continues at coordinate 7,801,961 of OY796855.1, read as the reverse complement.
AGTTTTTCAGAAGTTCTTAGAGAGAAATTATAATAATATAACTAAGTTATTCGATGTTATAAGCTCAGAGAATGTAAGGGACCAGCTGACCATAGCAAAACCTACTAGAGCGTTACGTTCTTATAAATCTAGGCCCTAAAATTAGGTCCAGTTTCTCACCAAGTCACGCACCGAAACCAATCAATCTAGTCAGCTCGAATGTAATTGGTTGTTACAAATAGTACTATAGCGTGAACAAAAGGTATATTACTGCATTCGCAAGTTATTTGCCAAACATGTAAACAAACACGAGTTTTAGGTAAAAACAACTGTAATGCCTACACATAAGGTTCAGTTTGCGCTACAACTTAATTTTTTTTTTAATGATTTTGTCAACAATACTAGTCAGTCTAAAATCAACTGTATTTAAACTCACATAAAGTTGATATTTGTTTAAGTGCAAATAACATTATTGAAAACAAGATTATAAATAGATCCTAGCTAGATTGTAAAAGTAAGTATCAGCCCTCTATTATTAGCTCCGTTGAAATCTGGTAATTGTGAGTACCAGATTACACTAACTACTACTAGGTACTTTAGCAAGGTATTCTGCCTCTACTTTTGTTGAGATTTATGATATCATTAGACTTTGTTTTATTTTTTCGAAAAGTTTTTTAAGCTATTGCATAGCTTTTATCGCGGGCTTTGAACGCGGTGACCGAATCAAGAAATTCCGTAACGTAACGAAAATAAAACCTAACACCCCCCACTCCGCCTACCATGTAATGACGGTTCCCATGACAACGTGATGTTGTCATGGGAACGTAATTTTTGTTTTACGTCATCACGTCATCATCTCAAGTGTAGCGTTGACAAATAGGAAGTATGGAGGTTACAAATGCTACGCAATAGCTTTACCGCGGCAGTCCCCGAATGCCACACGTTTTTAGGGTTCCGTTGCCAAATGGCAAAAAACGGAACCCTTATAGATTCGTCATGTCTGTCTGTCTGTCTGTCTGTCCGTCCGTATGTCACAGCCAATTTTTTCCGAAACTATAAGAGCTACGCTGTTGAAACTTGGTAAGTAGATGTACTCTGTGAACCGCATTAAGATTTTTACATAAAAATAGAAAAAAAAACAAATAATTTTGGAGTTCCCCATACTTAGAACTGAAACTCAAAAAAAATTTTTTCATCAATCCCATATGTGTGGGGTATTTATGGATAGGTCTTCAAAAATGATATTGAGGTTTCAAACATCATTTTTTTCTAAACTGAATAGTTTGCGCGAGAGACACTTCCAAAGTGGTAAAATGTGTGTGTCCCCCCCTGTAACTTCTAAAATAAGAGAATGATAAAACTAAAAAAAATATATGATGTACATTACCATGTAAACTTCCACCGAAAATTGGTTTGAACGAGATCTAGCAAGTAGTTTTTTTTAATACGTTATAAATCGTAAACCGCAATTTACCTTTCATTCAATGTTACTTGCTGCTACGGAACCCTTCATGGGCGAGTACGACTCGCACTTGGCCGCTTTTTTACTTTTACACAATTAAAAAGTGTAAGTACATATTTAATCAATCAATCCGTCAAGACTTTTCCCTACTCTGTTTGGGTCAGCTTCCAGTAAAACCGGATACAGCTGAATACCAGTACCTATTGTACCATGAAGCAAAAAACCAGGCACCTTGTATTTAACATAAAGTATCTTACTAGGAATATAACTATAATACGAACACGATTTAGTAATATAACTATTGGGGCACGACGACCTAATAGGTTAGGTTAGAACTGTGACCAACGCTACGTCAAAATTGGTCGCCCGACAGTTATACACCACTTTCATATAACTATATTACGGTATATAACTATATCTCTAGGGATATAACTATGTCCCTAGGGATATAACTATATCCCTAGGGATATAGTTATATTCCTAATAATTTAATTTATTCCTATTAATTTTAATTTTAATTTTTTCACCAAAGTAAGAACACGTATTACAAAAATTAATATTTGACAATATACAGTAAATAATGGCTTTAAGTAGTTAATATACAAAGTTTAGGACTATCTGCATCCGAACTAGGTGATAAACCTGTATCTCGGATTATATTTGATCCCCATATATAAATTATGAATATTTAGTAGCCATATTTAAAGTTGTCAACAAAATTAGATTGCCATGAAGAATTTATGTGGAAAGTATGAAAAATAAAATATGCAAAAAGTACGTGTGATGTGAGAGTATATGTGTGTGGGTGTGAGTGTGTGTGGGTTGTGAGGGTGCGTGCATGTGTGCGTTCATGTGTATGCTATATATACTATATCACGGCTTTAACTATATTACTGCGACATATTATAGGTACATTAGAAGAACCCAAATATTGTTTTAAGCTAATGTTATATGTATAATAAGCTGTAGGATTATTGAATAAACAAATAAAAATAAATGGTTTCCAAGCAAATAAGAAGACGTGAATCCAAACCTTATAAAAGCCTTAATTCGCCAAAATCTACCTTTCAGAATAAGGTGACATTAACATGTCCTTAATAAACTTACGTAGACAAGAATAATACCACCTTAATCTTTTAACATTGTTCTTTATTCTACGAAAATAGGAGGACAAAGTAAAAATGGACGCAAACAAAGCGAGGAGCTAAGTATGTGAAGACAGATGAAAATACTGCGTGATCTGCTTGTCCTCGGAGAGACAGCTTTCTTAATGTGAGGGATTTATTATACGGTTTATTGTATTACGTAATGTTGACCGTGACGGTAAAATGTACAGCTTTTGTATGATTTTGCGAAGTTATTTATGAGAGACTAACTTTTGCCGGCTGCTTCGTGCTTGGCCTGCGTGGAAGTTGATTATTATCACACGAGAACGTACTACCACTGTAAACTCAACTCAAAGTCAAAGCATTTATTTCAAATAAACCAATTACAGGTACTTTTGAATTGTCCAGGGGTCGGTTAGTCAGAAAGATGAAGCTAGTTGCCCATTTCAAAGCATAGTAGATATCTATGGAGAAGAACGGGCAAGAAACTCCACGGACACTCTTTTAAATCAAAATATTGTTACAAAATGTTGGTTACATCATTCATGTTGAAATTATACATGTGAGAACAATGTAGAAAGACGTGCACGTTAAAAGCGTCCGTAATAAAAATATAAAAACAAATACAATTCAAATAAAATGTAAAGTCCTAAGTCCTTTTCCAGGCCATGGTCTACCTGTGTGCCGAATTGTGTGCTGAATGGTACCTTCTATAAAGCTACCATTTACTGGGTACGTCTTTCATTGACTTGAATGTGCCCTGGCGGCTGAGAGTATGTCATGCTCACTCTAATGTCTCGCTGGTGGTGGCGTGTGTGTTGGATCGTTAAGTTCCCTTCAAAATGGTTTAGCTAAATGGTGCTGATCCTTGCGTCATGTTCGTGAACGGGCGCCGTCAGTAGGGACTGGTCATCTCTTAGCTGCCACGGCTAATTTTAATATTTTTAATTGTTTTTGATCTTTTTATTACGGACGCTTTTAACGTGTACGTCTTTCTACATTATTCTCACATGTATAATTTCAACACGAATGATATAAACAATATTTTGTAACAATATTATGATTTAAAAGAGTAACCGTGGAGTTTCTCGCCAGTTCTTCTCCATAGGAACCTACATATTACGCTTTGGAATGGGCAACTAGCTTCATCTTTCTGTCTGATCGACCCCTTGACAATTCAAAAATGCTTGTAAATGGTTTAATTGAAATAAATGCTTTGAGTTTGATTTTAGTTTGAGTTTGTGGTTAACCCGTTAAAGCGAGGAAAGGTAACAGACAGAGTTACTTTCACATATTTTTTTTTTATATTAGTATGAATGCTTTTAGGCGCGTCAGAGCGGATTGAAGCGTGGCGTAGAGCATGTACGCGAATTTAAGCATTCCTTTCTTATCTACACGCGTTCTAGAAAACTCTTTCTATTGACAGCCAGAGTGCACTGGGAAGTCGAACCAAGCCGGAATGCACGAATATTCGCAAGGATTCCTAGATGTGGAAAGTTGACTTAAAAAGATGAAGATTAATTGTGAACAATTAGACTATTTACAGGTAAATCGCACCGTTCCGACTTTCCGTTCTCTATGATTTTATATCTTTACATTATGAATTTGTTTTTTTTTTTCCTTTTTACTTCCACGAAAACATCAAAATATTTTAGCAAAGTCAAAGCATACAAAAGGTACTTGAACATACAAAGCAAGCTACATGATATCAATAAAGAAATTTCCACCTTCGTACCAGGTATTCCTGCGCTTCGAATGCTCTCGAACATTTAATATTGATGAAAATCCACTTACAACGGCATGGACTGTGCCACCTCGTCTTTTAGTTTACAAATATTCGATATGCTTTTAGAATTTATTTTTGATTGGTCCTTTTTTGTTTTAACGAAAAAAAAATTCGGAATCTAAAAATAAATATTACTGTAATGATTAGAATTCGTTGTTAAGGCGCCGTAATTGGACCTTATAAATGGATGATTGACTAATCACTATAGAAAGTAAAGTTTTTTTGTACCATAGTAGGCAGGAAATTATTTCATTGCTTATTGCTGTTCAGTGCTCATGTAGATTTATGTGAAATAAAAAAATTAAATTTGATTTTTTTAATTGTATGAAAACTTTTTGGTGAGCACCAAATCCATTCCATTATTAAATTGGATGCCGAAGACAGAAATGTTCCTTCGAAACTTAAGAATGCGGCGACGCATGAGTTGTCCATACAAACGTAATACATAAATCACTTGCAATTTAAGCATATTTCCATCATATTATGTTGATATTCAGATTGAGACAATATTTATCTAGGCTCCTACGTATTTTTACCTTTAAACGAAGTGTAAGCGAATTGCATTTCGTACATTTTTACAGCATAAATGACATGTTTTCATATTGTTTTTTCCTTATTATAAACACAATATTTGTTATATTGTTTCCGCAGAAGCATAGTTTATGTTATCAAGTTACAAATTATCTAAAAAAAATGGAAATACATTAAGTTTTCATTCATAATTTTTTGTATTACAGAACACATCCAAATTTATCATAAATGTTCGAAAGCTAGTAGTGCAATTGTCAATGTGTGCATGGTAGTATTGCTCTCTGTAGGAGTATGTCGCTATGACATTCACTCATACTAGCGCAACGTGCTTGGAATTGAATTTTGCAAACATCTCGATTTGTAGTTGCGAGCCGTGTCGCCGGCCTCTTAAGGTGGAAATCATTTTCAGTTATTCCCGTCCAAAACTAACGAGCTACATAGCATTAAAATATGACAACCGTATTCTCTGAAGGGCTAAGCAGAGTTGTACTGACAATACACCCACATTCCGCCACTTACGAAATACTTCAACTATAAGCACACAATATTATATCAAATTAAGTAAATAAAAAGAATGTGAACATCTTCTTATACAATTCAAGTCACGTAGAGATTTTATCGTCTTCAGTGAAGGAACAATTTTACCTCGGTGAGAATTTCATGACGGTATTTGGCTTTTCTGTCCTTTTTCACTATTTTTAAGCGGGTAGCACACCTCCGCAGTAGTTCAATTCAACTAACTTATGTCAACATGATGCGAGTCAGTGGAATTGAACTACTGCGGTTTTGCTGCTATGGATTTACGGCGGAGGTATTCTAAGGCCCTATTGAGGTTCTTGTTAAAGTTTGCACCAGTGGGGCGGGCAATAAAGATACTCAACAGCGTCTCTCCGCAAGTGGATATCTTTACATGCTCATTGGCGGGATCCCGGAGGGTGACACTTAATAAATATTGTCCTCTGTAAGACTTATGCCACACAGTGGACATTGTGACTAAAGTGGAGTCATTTTAATAGGTAACATTTGACAATTCATCAAAATTCAACAACGTAAACCTTGTAACGGCGGGCATAAAATATTTTTTTTTTTCGTTTTGTTAGAACTGCACGATTGCTTAACTTTTTTCAATTACGATTACATATTTATTGTAATAATGACCGATACGAGTAATTTTACGATTTGCTTTCACTAATAAACCATTCTAAATATAATAAACAATTTCTGATCTAAAGAACTGAACGTCGTTACAATGTTGCGTCAGTTAACCCTTTTTCTTTATAAACACTAGGGATGTTACTCTAAAAATCGAAAGCTAATAAGTATCGAATCGAATGATTACTTGTGAAGAAATAACACCATAAATAACCACGTTGTGATTATAATAAAACATAATTATATTTATTATTCTTTTAACTAACTATAAAAATACAAAAAATAACTAAATAGAAAACAACTGAATAAACACAATTTTTTTTTGTTAAATTACGTCCTTGTCTTATTTTGCTCCTTAAATTTACGAAAGAAAAATAATAATGGGACAGAGATTCGCCTGATGATTTTTAAAATTCAGATATGTTTCAATTCCGTATCGATTAATTCACTTTAATTGATGTTTTTAAGCAGGTCACCTCACTATGAAGATAAAACTGACAGATGTCAAATGTTACCTATTAAAATGACTCCACAATACATTGCTGTATTGGATTGAACCTGTAAAAAAAATGGTAGTTTGAATAGTAAATAAATAAATAAATGTAAACTAGAGAAGCTATTACAAACTAAAGATGTGTCCCCGCCGATGTCAAATGTGACAACCGCGGTGTATCAATGCGTATTCAGGTACTTACAGTGCATTCATTATAACTTGACCCGTGACGCGATTGGCAGTACTGTTCTGTCAGTCGCCATTTTAAACTCTATTACTAAGCTTAGGGCTTGTGGCTAAGTAATAACAGCTGCATGGGTCGATCGATCAGGTTAAGCTACGCTTGCCGCGGTTGGTCCGTGGCTGGGTGGCCATCTTTACATACCGAGAACCCCTCCGTGCCTCTGAAAGCACGTTAAGCCGTTGGTCCCGGCTGTCATTTGTAAATCTTTGACAGTCGTTACGGGTAGTTAGAAGCCCAAAGTCAGACAACCAGTCTTACCAAGGGGTATCGTGTTACCTAGTAACTAGGTTGTGGAGGTCAGATAGGCAGTCGCTCCATGTAAAATACTGGTATTCAGCTGCATCCGGTTAAACTGGAAGCCGACCCCAACATAGTTGGGAAAAGGCTAGGCAGTTGACTAAGCTTGACATACAGTGGTTGCAACGTGATAGCAAGGGATAAGTTATAGTCTGTAGTAGTAGTCTGTAGTAGACTGAGACGTTTTTTGTCCCGGTCAATAAAATGTTGCGCCGTTTTTGCGCTAATCCGGAACATCCATACAAACAGACAAATGGACAAAACTATATCAGATACAAACGGCATCAGACTCGTTCCCACACCTAGTAGCAATTACTTAGGTATTTAAAAAAAACAATGCACAGTTTTGACTTCGTTACTATTTATATATACAGGGTGTTTGGCAGAACGTTGAACATACGAAAATGGTGGATAGGTGGGGTCATCTGCTACTTACTCAGCCCTAATTTATTTGGCCCTGGCCCCTTTGATATATTTTTTTAATGCAGGTTCAAATTAGGATTTAATATTTTGTACATCTTTCTGTTATAAGAATCTGCCAATATTAAAGATAAAAAAAATGCCTGTTTTACCCATTTTTTTAAATAAAAATTACACTTTAAAGTTAAGAAAGTTGTGAAACTAGAAGAAAGAAAAAAAAAAAAATTTTGATATCCAGGGCGCCAGGGCCCCGGGTCGACGGCGCGTTGTGTTCCACGCGCGCCTCAAAGAGATGTCAGCAGAATTGACGGGGTCCGCTAGGGCCAATGCCTGCCGGGGGTTCGAAGAAAACCGATAGGGAAATCGTGGCCCCCCTGGCAACACAGCAACTGAAGGAACACGGGTGGGTTTTAGTCAGTAAGAGTCTGACACGCCCTCCCGCTCCGCCCAGAGCGGGAGAAGTTATTTGATAATTTCCAACCCAAAAAAAAAAAAGGGCGCCAAGGCCAAATAAATTAGGGCTGAGTAAGTAGCAGATGACCCCACCTATCTAACATTTTCGTATGTTCAACGTTCTGCCAAACACCCTGTATATTTTTTAGGTATAGATGTACCTTCTAGCTACCGCCTCTGCTTCGTCCTGTGCGTAACGGGGGTAGGTCGCTAGAACGTACATAGCAGGATAATAGCGATATGTCAAAACATCAAGATTTCTGTGCTATATCAAAGTTAAACATGAAAGTATTAATAAACCTTTCCGGTCGCTAGGTAACGACGCAGCTGACGAACTTGCTAGAAGAGGATCTGGCACGGCAGTCTGTGGCCCCGAACCTATCGTGCCAATCCCCTTCAACCAAATACGCAGGTGGCTACAGGAGTTCACCTACACACAAGCAGAGAACTGGTGGACCTCGACACCGGGTTGCAGGCAGTCCAAGGAAGCTATGCCATCCTTGGATAGCAGGCTAACCAGGCGTTTATTACGCCTGGACAGGAACGGCCTGCGCCTGGTGACGGGGACCATCACGGGGCACTGCTCGCTAAACAAACACTTCCATACAATAGGCATAAAGAAAGAAAGAAAGAAAGAAAATACATTTATTTAGCACAGACCAAAAAAAAAGCACACAATATAATTAACAGCAGATAAAAATAAAAAATAAATAAAATGAAAATCAAATAAAAAGTGTAAAGAACGATGTAAAAATTAGCGAGAGTGTGGAAGTGTGCCTCATGGCTGCGCCAAAAAGGCCCAGTTCAGCAAAAATGCCAGACAACTTGTGCCTGACGCTGATTTTCAACTGGACCTGAAAGTGTGATGTGACGGATGTAAATCAGTTTTATAATGTAACGTGTGTATGCATAATTAAATAAAATAAATTTGTGTCAGATACAAATAAATAAAAAAATTACGAATATGTAGGTACAAAATAATGTGATTGTGCATAAAATTGCAACATAAAATAAACAAAGACTGACAAATAAATGAGTAGTGAGACGGACGCATGATAGACCATTGTTAAACAAAAACAAAAAACCTGTTTTGAACGATGCCAAACTTCCATGTTCCAACACATTGTCATAATTTATTCATCCGTGCACTTCATCGCATCGCACAATACGCTGCAAGCAGCCGAGCGCGGCGGACTGTTCACGAATAGTATGCAACTTATTTGTGTTTATAAACTTGTCTTAGCTATGGTTTGCATTGAGATTGATCCAATACGATGGTCATAACGTACATAAATATGAAAGTCAGCCAAACCTTGTTGGCGAAACTGGAAATGGAAATAAAAACCTGCGTACATACCTAAACGAAGAAGATAATGGAAGGTAAGCGCTAGTCAATAATAGTGTTATTTGCAGAAAAAAGTCATGAATTTTTCATAGTGCGAAAAGGTACCTACCCGTTTTTAATTTTTCGTTTCCTTTCCTTAGTCATATGATTTTCTCTATGGGGACGACGAATCACAAACTGGACAGAGGTTCGCCCACTGCCAGCTCTTGGTGATGGATGGGTGAAATGGCGCCATCCCGCATCGTACGTCTCAGTCGCGTGCAAGTAGGCCGGGCAGTCGGACAGTCCTCTGTGCAGGGCGTGCATGGAGGCTGAGGAAACCGTAGCGCACGTGCTCTTTGAATGCACAGGCGTCATCCAGATTAGAGCAGAAATCCTCGGGTCACCCAGATCCTACACAGATGTTCTGAACAGACCAGGAGATTTTTTTTGCTTCTGGAGGGAGGTGGGCTCGTTGGAATAACCACCAAACGGCCGCCATGGCCCACGCACATTGGTCCACCTTACGGACTAAGTCCGGAAACCAAACTCTTTAACATAGAACATAGAAACCTTTCCGGACTAAATACTCTAAATAACGGTGGAATCCGTAGGTATCCAAATTCATCGTCCAGACAGATCACATAGACACACGAAAAGCGACTTTGTTCCTTAGTATGTTTAAGTATAAATTAACGGTTGTCAAAATGAACCATTACTTCCTTAAATCAGCATATATAATGTTCCAACTGTTGCGACTCAATCAAGCTTGTCTCGCACCACAATTTCAGCAAATTGTGTAGTCTCTTTGAAATACACTGTTTTCCGGTTGCAGTTTACTAGGAGAGCCTCACGCATCGCATCAAACGACCTGAAACAAACAGATCGTCGCCGTGCAGTGAAAATCTCGTAAATAAAAACTCGCCTAGTGCAAGTCGGACTCGCGCACAAAGGGTTCTGAACCATTTAGTTTAGTTTAGTTTATTTATTTCACCAAAAAAAAAAAAATACAATTACACATACTTATAGGCTAGTACTTGAGAGTATATAACATGGGAGCATCTGTAACCGAACTAGGACGAGTCCTGTATCTCGGCATACAGCGCCAGACCCCTCAAAACAAACAATAATACATATATTAGCCCAAAAGACATGCGAAAAGATGCATCAATGAATGATCTTAAAACAAACATGAAAATTGAAAAAAACTGGAAAAATACAAAATGAGTTTGTGTCTTAGTGTGTGTGTATATGCGCGTGATTTTGTGTAAGTGTAGAGTAATGAAAGGTGTTGGGGTGTTGGGTAGTGTAAATACGTTTAACCATTATCTATAAAAACGGCAAAAAAATCATGTCTGTTGTATGGGAGCCGCCTTAAATATTAATTTTATTCTGTTTTTTTAATATTTGTTGTTATAGCGGCAATATAAATATATCATCTGCGAACATTTCAACTGTCTGACTATCACGGTTCATGAGATACAGCCTGGTGACAGACGGACAGACTGACAGACGGACGGACAGCGGAGTCTTAGTAATAGGGTCCCGTTTTACCCTTTCGGTACGGAACCCTAAAAACGAGCGAGCCTTAACCCAGGCGTACACTAGCGGCTAGGCGGCAGCGGCCAGGTCGCAGCGGCCAGCGACATAGTCGGTGAGGCCGCTTGCCGCGTGCGGCCAGGTGCATGTGCTCCATGGCGATTTCACAATAATATATGTCTCTCTGTATGGCCGCATAGTCGCATAACCTTTCAACTGTCATTAACGAGACACAATAGAATTTTAATGGTTATCCACCTTAATGAGGCGTCGTAACAGATGATGAGATAATTGATATGTAAAATCTAACATTTCGCCTTGGCAATAAGCAACATTAAGGCAATAAACAAGATTAAAAGGGCGGGGTCTCGTCAAGGTCGTTTCTGACGGCAAACTCTAGCACCAGGCGCGCTCATTGGTCGAATCAAATAGCGCGGGCTTCCTTGGCATCCTGTTATACATTTTCATCCCTTTTCACGAAATCACTCCCACAGATTGCAGGAGAGCGAGAGGAAGGATGATACAAATAAAAAAAACTTTTTTTTTTTTTGGGTAGAAAACCCAGTAATGCATAATAATATTTAAAATTAACGTACACACATAGAACCTTCTATGGATGATGAATGAGAACCTCGGGGAATGTTAGTGACGGCCATTTTACTGACAGTTTTTATCTATAATAATAAATAAAATGTCAGATAAAATAAACGTATCATATAAAAATATCCGGACGTTTTCAGTTTACGGCGACGAGATTCATTTTTCAAAATTTTAGACAACAAGTCATGATAAAGTCTACAAATGTAGACCTAAACATGACAACGCCTTAAACCTGACATTTACATTAATTCACAACTGACAATGCCATTTTGTAACACATCTACTGCCCGTCAGCGTTTATATCATCAAAACCTACCCTACTCTCTTTGATGTAAACATAAACATGATAAAGTAACAACTAAGTAAGTTGGAACACCCTGCAGACACAGTTCTGATTACTCTCGGAGTTCGGAACAAAGATTGGCTGGTGGTCACTGAACCTATGTTTAGTTATCATGTTGTTGCTAGACTAATCTGTGTTACTGTTGATTATGTTGGTGAGATGTTCAATTGTAAACTCAAACCCAAAGCATTTATTGAAATTAAACCATTTACGGGCAAAGAATGCCCGTAAATGGTTTAATAGGCTAGTTGCCCATTCCAATACGTAGATCTATCTCTGTGGAGAAGAACGGGCAAGAAACTCCAAGGACACTCTTTTAATTATAGATATTACAAAATCCTAGGTACATTATTCTTGTTGCTTCTATATGTGAGAACAATGTACAAAAAGTAATCAAAGCAATTGAAAATATAAGATTAAAAAAATTGTGTGGTTTTATGAAACCACGGTAAAAGTGAAACTTCTATAGGCGCCGCCATATTGGCCTTGGCTGCTCTGACGAGCGCCTTTCACTTTATCCCTACTCCGCGGCCGACCGTCACGCGACATGCAACACACATACGAAAAAGTTTGAGATGATGTAATAAAAGTTTCACTTTAAAAATAAATTTAAAAACTTTTTACAAAAAAAAACAACCGACCTCCAAAAAAAAAAACATTAAAAAGTGAAAAATAACTTTAATTTCAGAAGTTTTGTATTTTCGTTTTTTGCCACCGACTTCCGAAATTAAAGTTATTTTTCTTTGTTCTTTTTAATGTTTTTTTTTTGGAGGTCGGTTGTTTTTTTTTTTGTAAAAAGTTTTTATTTTTCACTTTTTAGTTGTGGTACCTACTCCACACACATTCGAATACCACTACCTGTTACCAGTGACAGAAACTTATCAGATCATCTACATCTAAGTGGGAACAAAATACGTATTTTGTAGCTAACTCAAAAACTATCCAAGCAAAATTAATAAAATTTATATGAGACCAATTCGAGAGCACACCCTTACAAACAAAAAAAGAATTTTCAAAATCGGTCCACAATTGACGGAGAAATCGGTGGACATACATAAAAAAAAAAACAAACATACGCGACGAACATATAACCTCCTCCTTTTTGGAAGTCGGTTAAAAATAAGCCCTGGCAGATAAGAGATGACTAGTCTCAACTGACGGCGCCCGTACACGACACAACCATTTTGTAGGGAACCGAATGATCCAACACATTCGCCACCATCAGGGATAAGATGCTTTTAAAGGCACTAAGGCTTTTTTGCTTCCCTTCTGTATGATAGCCTATGACTGTCGGACTGCCAAGTTATAGGTCTAGAGTTTGAACCCAAGGCAGTAACATTTCGGATTAATTTGCGTAATTATTACTAACTTCAAAAACGGCGAAGGAAAACAGCGCATCGTGAGGAAACCGGCAATGAAATATTTCTCGACGACATGTGAAGTAGGGTTGCCAGATTGATTTTGAGTCTGTAAGGGACAAATGCTCAATTCTGATTAAAAAAACGGGATTTAAAATTTTTCCCGGGACTTAAAAACATGTATTTTACGTTCTTTTTTAGGGTTCCGTAGGAACCCTTATAGTTTCGTCATGTCCGTCTGTCTGTCTGTCTGTCCGCGGTCTAGCTCCGAGACCCTTAGTACTAGAAAGCTGTAATTTGGCATAGGTATACATATTAATTACGTCGACAAAGTGGTAAAACAAAATTATGAAAAACTTTTTTTTTAGGGTACCTCTCATACACGTAAAGTGGTAACGTTTATTTTTTTATTTTTTTACCCCATAGTGAGGGGTATCATTGGAAAGATCCTTCAAAAATATTGTGAGTTTGTGAAAACCATTTTTGGATTTAGGGATTCGTTTGCGAAATATTAAGCTTTAAAGTGCTCATTTTTGTTAGAGTCAAGTGTCCCCCCCCCTGCCAGCTACATGGTTGGTTTTGGGTGTGTGAAAAAAATCGCAACAGTAGTCTATATAACGAAATTAAAAGAAAAACTATGATAGCTAAGTAGGCTCTATAGGTTAACGAGTAATAATTGACCAACTTAACTTTGCAGTTGCAAAAACATGTTTTCCCATTCATTCCGTATGGGAGAACATATTTTTCAACTACAAAGTTAAGTTTGTTTTTGGGATAAATTCATCTCAACTACTGAACCCTTCATTGTGCGTGGTCCGACACGCACTTGGCCGGTTTTATTTATTTATTGCGATCGTATAAGTTTCAATATATCTTTGTTTGAATTAACATATTTTTAAAATTCAATGTAATTATTGTTATAGGTAGTCATAGTTGAAAATGATCATTAATTCACTATTTATCAAATCGGGGGTACATTTTGTGGCGCACATCAGTCCATTTCAAGACCATCTACGAAAAAGTCCTTTCCACAAAACAGTTGGAACTAGAGATACTGAAATAAACGATATAATTAGAAAAATGTTTGGGATTTCATTCTTCGAAAACCCTTCCATAATTTTCTTCTACTTCTCAATGTCAACCAACCGTAGTGCGCTAGATTTCTTAATAATAAATCAAATAGGGTTTAAATACGGGACAAAGTCTGTCCTAGCGGGACGTTCATAATTACGCCTGAAATACGGGACGTCCCGGGAAATACGGGACGTCTGGCAACATTAATATGAAGCCAAGTCAGAGACTCATGGGCGGCATAAAAACTCTGACACCAGGTTAGTCACACGAAAAAGAAAGATAGAAGATCCCATTGTTGATCAAAAGCTTCATATAGCAAAGGATAGCAATATTCTATGCTCGCTCATTGTATGGCGATTAGAAGTCTATATAGAAAGGTGGAATAAAAATGATGATGGCTGAACTAAGGTTCAGATTAATCATCTTGATTCCACCTCTAAAGACACGCCAAACCTGAATTGCCCATAATCGCAATTTTTTGTAAAATTGCACACTGTTCTATTTCGTGTCGACAGAAAAAACCGTCCAAGTGAGAGTCGGACCACCGTACAATATTTAGCAAAAAACGCCGAAAAAAACAAGTTTTCTTGTTTCCTTTAATTTTATTTTAAGCTATTGCATAGCTTTTATCGCGGGCTTTGAGCGTGGCGACCGAATCAAGAAATTCCGTAACGAAAATAAAACCTAACACTCCGCCCACCATGTAATGACAGTTCCCATGATAACATCACGTTGTAACGTAATTTTTGTTTTATGTCATCACGTCATCATCCCAAGTGTAGCGTTGACAAATAGGAAGTATGGAGGTTACAAATGCTATGCAATAGCTTTACCGCGGCAGTCCCCGAGTGCCACACGTTTATTTTTTATTTTTATTATTTATTGTTACAGCGGCAATAGAAATACAGAATCTATGAAAATTTCAACTAGCTACCTATTACGGTTCATGAGATAAAGCCCGCTGACAGACAGACGCGGACAGACGAACAGCGGAGGCTTAGTAACAGGGTTCTGTTTAGCACCCTTCCCTAAAAAGTGCCAAATAATTTCCAAGAATCGCGCATTTTCTGCATGTCACATTAATTAAAAATGCTTTTAAAATTTTACCCTCATTCATTAATTTGTGAATCATGGCTTTCACTTTCAAAAATTTTTTCAAAGAGACTTACTTTTGATTTCTTTACAAAAAAACGAAATCAAATTACGCAATAATTTTTTGACCTAAATGGTAAAACAAACTACCTGTGTAACATCTAAAAATATCACAAAACAACTGTACTGAATAAACATTACATACCTATTAGCTAATTGACGACATAAAACGCTACATAGCTGTAAATTGCTTCCAAGAATTTCGTAGTCGAAATGAGTTTAGCTATTTGTTCCTAAGCCCAGGTACGCACGGGAAATTTTTTTACGCGACAATTTTGAAGTGAAAATTTCTTAAGGCGCGTTGGACATTTTTGAGATGGACTAAACCATTGATTTCGCGACCTGTTACCGACACCGTGAAGTAAAAGACATCAACGCGTTGATTACCGCGGTGCGTGGAGTAAAAGACATCAACGCGTTGATTATCGCGGTGCCGATTTTTTTTCAAGGTTTCATTTCTGTCGGCACTCCCGAAGTGCTACTGTTTTTTTATGGCGTACTGGATTTTCAACTCTCGGTTTTGAGCCGAGCATTGAGAATTCAACAGAGCGCTTGTTTTTTTTATTTGGGGAATTTTATCTCGCTGGTCAACCTAGGTTGTCAGCTGCTTAACCGGACTTTCTTGTGGGTATCTCAACAAATTAAGGCCAGCGCAAATAAAAATATAAACTAAGCGACTACACGCTAAGGGCACCCCCTGTGGGGTACGGACCTCGGCTTAGGGCGTCGCTGGGGGAGGGCAGCAAGGGACAGTATGGATCAGATTAAGATTATTTGGGGACGAATTTAAAGCTACGGGCTCAGGGAAGCGGGCAGGCTCGAGCAAGAGTGGAGGCGTCAACAGAGCGCATCGCGGTGTATCAAAAAACACTTGGTTCTTCAACTCTTGGCGCTAAGTCTGCGTTTAAAATCCCTAGCGTGAAAAAATATCGCCCGTGGGTGCGAGGGTTAACGTTTGATACAACTGTATTGTATATAGCGTGAAATACTAAACTTAATGGGTATCATTATAGTTGATAAGAGTATTATTATGTTGAAGGAAAATTGTGTAAAGGTTAATCGAATTGGGTTGAATAATTATTTAAATACATTATTTCAAAACTTTGTTCCATTGCGTACAACAGACTTAAGTTTAATTTCAATTGTAAAAGTTCACAATAAATCTGGCAGCAGACTCAAACTAAATATGCAATTTAAAAAAAGGATTGTTTGGTTTTATGAAACCACGGTAAAAGTGAAACTTCTATAGGCGCCGCCATATTGGCCTTGGCTGCTCTGACGAGCGCCTTTCACTTTATCCCTACTCCGCGGCCACCGTCACGCGACATGCAACACAGACGAAAAAGTTTGAGACGATGTAATCAAAGTTTCACTTTAAAAGATTAAAATAAAACAACTGTATTATGCGGACACCATAGTTATATTAATTGAAACCGGAATAAATCTTGGCTATGTTGAAATTGGCTTCCAGTCTAACCGGATACATCTGAATACCAGTATTTTACATGGAGCAACTGTCTATCTGACCTCCATAACCCAGTTACTGAGTAACATGACACCTGGGCCTCAAGTCTGCTATTACAATAGTGTCAGAATGGTTTGTCATTGATTTCATAATTGTTGATTTAGACAAGTTTGGTAATCTACTAATATAATGGCGTCATTATGACTTTCCAATGGTCAGCCACTGACACTCCATTGAAAGAAATGGCACTTATTGGTAATCTCGTACATAATGACAAATGAATGACTGACTTAGGCGGTATCATTGGTCGTATTGTACGACAATGCCATTATAACACAATTCTATTACGAGAGCATTGACCGACCAATGATCGACCATTATGAATTTAGCAGATTACGAACTTTTAGCAAAATGACAATGGGATCGTGTTGGAATGACGAATTTATAAAAATAGTAGACTTGGGCCCCTGGATGTCCGTCTTTCGGGAAAGAAAACAAAATATCCTATTGGTACACACATAAAATCACGCCTTCTTCCAATGGAGGTAGGCAGAAACTACAGAACGCCACCTGCTACGATCCTTACATACTCCTTTTGCTTCGTTTACGTTCATACATCTGGTCATACACGCACGCCGGTTGCGAGTCCCTAATCTACGCACCTGACCTTTCTCAATGACATCATCAATGAGGTGAGTATTCCTTAGTAGTAGTCCTTCTAGGGTGTAGGAGGTACTTTAACAAAAAGTGCATGTCAGACCAAGCACAAAGGGTTCCATAGTTGGGATGAATTTATCAGAAAAACAAACTCTTGAAGTTGAAAAACATGTTCTCCCATACAAATATACGTCACGGTCAATTCTCCAACTGCAAATGTAAGTCGGTAATGGCAAAAAAAATAAAAATTGTGGTAAAACTACAAATTAACGATTTTCGAACTTTTTCTTTACTTGTGCAATGAGACCTTGCTTCTTGCCAATATTCATGATTCTAGGCCTACGGGAAGTAACCTATATATAGGTTTTGGTTTATTTGCAAGTATCAAAATATGTCACTTAAATGGCCGTATTTTTTATTGCCTTGACTTAAAAGCTTGTTTTTTTTTTTAGAGCTCCAAGTAACCATAGATCTACGTATTTGATATTAATTTCAACTCGATACCTTCACGCGTTTCTGAGAAAATGGGTCTTGACTGACTGACAAACAGACAGACACACACACGAGTAATCCTATATGGGTTCCGTTTTTTCATTTAGAGGTACAGAACCCTAAAAAAAAGTACGCCAAATTCACCTCTTAACAGGCTTTTTACCAGATCCAATCCATCCATATCCATCGAACTATCAAATTAAACCCACGTTGATATCCCAACCTATGATCCCTGCAATAAAACTGTCTTCAAATAATGCCTCTAATCTCGTTTCTCTAATAAAGAAAGGTCGTTTTGTCTATTTGTGCGCCAAGTCACGAACTCACTGATAATATGGGAGCCATCCTAACGTTTTAGGATAGTGTTCAAAATTATAGTGCTAATAATAACCATAGAAGTATAATCAGAAATATTTTTATGATTATTGGTGTAGCCATGATCGTATTTACGACGTTCTGGAAAAAAAATATGGCGAAGTGCAATAAGACTGCCAATTGTACATTCTCAAGTCCGATGTTATCTGTAGAAAATGCACCTTGGAGAATTAAAGAAACGAAATTAAAAAAAAACGATGTTAAAAAAAAAGAAAATACAAAACCAAAGAAACCGACTTCCGAAATTAAAGTTATTTTTCACTTTGTAGTGTTTTTAGGATTCCGTACCCAAAGGTTGCCAAACGGAACCCTATTTCTAGACCTCCGCTGTCCGTCCGTCCGTCCGTCTGTCTGTCAGTGGGCTATATCTCATGAACCGTAATAGGTAGACAGTTGAAATTTTTACAGCTTGTGTATTTCTATAAGCCGGCGGTGCCGGCTACAGAGTATGTAATGTGCCGAGCCGATGTTTTTAATCTCGACTGCCGGCAGTAATGTCATGCCGGTTCCCAATGTCGTTATTTTTGGGAGCCGGCGCCGACAGAGGAGGCACCCCCAATAAAAATATAATAAAGTTACTAATACAAGAAACGTGTTTTTTTGCTCGATCTTAACAAAGTACGGAACCCCGTCGGAAGTCCGACTCGAACTTGGCCGGTGTTTTTTTCTATTAGGTTTTGACTTAGTCTATTAGCCAAATAAATAAAATGCCTTAATTTATGTAGGTAGGTACAACAAAAACGATATTAGTGGTTTAAAAATAGATTGCCATGGTTAAGTATTTAAAATTCTCAGTCTTAGGCGCGGCGCCCACTATCGGTCGGCATCGGTATGGTTTGGCAGATCTCGGGCGCTTTACAGCAGCTTCGGGCGCTTTACGGTGGCTTCGGGCGCCTTAGGACTGCTTGGGGCGGCTTCGGGCGCCTCAGAGCTGCCTCGGCAGTCGTAAGCATACCTAAGGACGCCGAGGCTGGTTTCGGCAAAACTAAGAATAGTTCGGGTGGCAGACACGTCGCAGAACAGTCGTAACGTTACGTGAAAACAGTTGTGTATTATAAAGGTGGATTGGGACTTAGTTCTCATTGTTCATCTTGCTGAAGAAAAAGAGAAACTTGGAGCCTTAAGGCAAAAAAGAATATTTTGGGTGAATTTACTTTGGAAGTAAAGATGTGCTTTCGATGAATTTCATAACTTGTTTAATGATTTACGATAAATAAATAAAACGAACCTATACGTGTAATTTAATGAGGCTGTTGCCTTTTATTTTCCTCTGGGTGTTGCCAAGCTAATGGAGGCGCGCGCGGTGAACGTTATGACTGTTCTGCGACTTGTTTGGCCATGAAAATGCCACCCGAGCTGCCTAGGTGTCCTTAGGTATGCTTACGACTGCCGAGGCAGCTCTGAGGCGCCCGAAGCCGCCCCAAGCAGCACTAAGGCGCCCGAAGCCACCGTAAAGCGCCCGAAGCCGATGTAAAGCGAGCTCTGCCGAGCCGTACCGATGCCGACCGATAGTGGGCGCCGCACCTTCAACGGTTTTATATTGTAATTTTTTTAGGGAGTGTCTTTTTTTTTTTATTGTCTGTCTTTACATTCGTATATCATACTCCTTGACACACTGACATACATTCTCATATGAAAAACATAACCCATAATTTTATGGAACATAGATAACCTCACTGAAGTCCCTGAAAACTTTATTACATTTGACCTCACTGAAATTAATTCATTTACCGCATTTATATGCAACGCGTGTATGTGAGGAATTTATAACGCCAAGAAGTTTCTTTTATTGCAGATCTTGAATTACGTGTCCTTATTAAATATGGAAATAGCTTTATATTTTTCTGGGCTAAATTGAAATGCTCGATTGAATACTTTGGCTTTTCATTATAATACATATGATTATTATTTTCTTGTATGGGTGTTCACACACATACATCCAAATCCAACGAACACACTACGACGTCGTCAACGAGCAACGAGCGACCCGGCACGGGGCGGCGCGGGGACCGGGAGGCGACACCATCATGAATGCAACGTCCGACACGACCGCGCTTGGACATACCTTAACACCAGTACTTAGATTGCCATAATAATTGTGAACCACCTATTAAATCTTTTATAGTACAGTCCGCTTGCTTTTCTTCAACCTGAGCTTGAACAATGGGTAATATTTTGATTGGTTTCATTGACTTTGTTAGTAGAATATTCAAGGAACACAAAAGATAATAACTTCCCTATTTTTTAAATATTTATTTTTACGCAGTACCTACAATCTGACGCGGCAGACGTTGTACTGTTCAAATTTCAATAATTCATACAAAAATCCAATAGAAAAAAGAACGAAAACATTTTCCGGGAAACTTTTAATTTTTTTTTCGTTCTGTAAAAATCGAATTCAGACTATTACGAACATTTTAAAATAAAATAGCCAAATCGGTCCAGCCGTTCTCAAGTGATGCCCTTACCAACGAATAGCTTGTCATTTTTATTTATATTTAAATCTTATAGGAAACACGATAACCCCCTGTTTTCGTGTAAGATTCTGTTATCGTGTTGCCTGAAACGGCCGCTTTGGCAAAATCATAATCACATAATATTATGAATCACACAAACTGATAATTCATAATATTATCTGCGTTCAATTCATATTACGCAATTCATCTGTTGGACAGTTTTGTAATATAATAAAATAACATTTTAACTGTAGAAATAAAAAAAATTAAATCTCATTTGATTAATAAAAACTGTAAAGAAAAATTATCCGGTAAAATTACGGTCTTAATTTTTTCATGCGGCAATATTTACACCAAATATGATTCTGATATGAATTGAACTGAATATGATTCAGCTTAAGTATTTGTGTCACCATAGAGGAATGGCTGTGGGAATTCAGAAAATGAATTGTTTTTATAGGAATTGCTAATATGGCTGTTTTAGACGCGTTGTACTTTTGAAGCAGGCACACATTGTAAAACAACGTGTGGCACTCGGGGACTGCCGCGGTAAAGTTATTGCATAGCATTTGTAACCTCCATACTTCCTATTTGTCAACGCTACACTTGGGATGATGACGTGATGACATAAAACAAAAATTACGTTACAACGTGATGTTGTCATGGGAACCGTCATTACATGATAGTCGGAGTGGGGAGTGTTAGGTTTTTTTCGTTACGGAATTTCTTGATTCGGTCGCCGCGCTCAAAGCCCGCGATAAAAGCTATGCAATAGCTTAATAAGACAGAGTGTAGAATAATGTTATTTACATAATTTTTCAATGTGTCATGCTTTCCGAGGCACGGAGGAGTCTCGGTATGTGAAGATGGTCTCACATCCACGGACCAACCCCGTCAAGTACAGCTTAATCTGATGGATTGACCCGTGCGGCTGTTATTACTTAGCCACGAACTTCTCTAACGATCATCAAACATGATATAACAAAGAAGACCCTGGACCCTGTATTGAGACAAACAAATCAGTCGAGTCATTTTCGAGTTTTTGTGAGACTTATGCACGGCAATTGATTTTTATATAAATAGATGTAAATGTATTATAATATATATAGCACTATGATGTATATAAAAAAACTTTGATGTTCTATTTTAATAAAAAGATAAAAAACAATCGATGTTGAAGCTATGCAATCTTTCGCACTTTGTATAAGCCGTTGGTCCCGGTTGTCATTCGTGGATCTTAGACAGTTGTTACGAGTCGTCAGCAGCCCGAAAATCTGACAACAAGTCTTACCAAGGAGTATCGTATTACCCAGTTACTGGGTTGTGGAGGTCAGATGGACAGTAGCTCCATGTAAAATACTGGTATTCAGCTGTATCCGGTTAGACTGGGAGCCAACCCCAACATAGTTAGGAAAAGACTTGACAGATGTGTTTGCCTCGATACAGGGGTGGTACAGGAAAAAAAATATTGGAAAAACCCAACGCAACAGCCAAAAAATTTAAATTTAAATTTTGATAGGACAACGTCTGACGGGTCAGCTCAGCTAGTGCTATATATATTTTAGTGTAATTAAGGTTTCTAATTGAGCAAATAAAATAATCATAGCATGGAAAAAAACATGGAACCCCAATTACTTGGTCAAATACCTACATAAATGTTGTACACTGTATCGTAGGACCAGCTTATAAATCGATCCTTCTCGAAAGAGAAAGTTTTTATAAACCAACCATGGAAACTTTCCAGAATAAAAAAAAATACACAACTCTCTTGTCTCTAGATTTAACTTACTTAGAAGTCGTGTTTGTTTGTTAAAAATATTCATGAAAGCTCCTCCTTTAAGAGTTTTCCACGAAATTTATTTTATGTCTATGTTTTATTTATTAGTACTTGTGTTGCTTTTTTATTTTTTAGGTTTTATTAAGGGTGAATTTGAAATCATACCTGTGACTGAGCTATTTTAGGGGCCGTTGGACATATCAACAAACGCTCGAACGCGTTCACTGTGAAGTGCCTGGGTACGCATTCTTACGAAAAATAATATTCAAAGGAAGCGTGGGCAGTTCACTACACTACATCAGTTCAGTTCGTATTTAACCTTTAGCAATTCTACCCTGGGCTGTGTCGAAGTTACGAGTTATTAAAATACAGGGTGGCAGGGACATCGACACAAAAACTGAAACCATGGATTCAGTACATGATTCTGAACCCCCTGCGTTGAACTTTTTCGTCGGTTATTTTTAAAAAATCTGCTGTTTCATAGAAAAGTGCAATACCAAAATTTGTGCGGCCAAAATGGTCAGCAGATTTTTTTTAATAACTGACGAAAAATTTCAACGCAGTGGGGTTCAGAATCATGTACTGAAATCCATGGTTTCAGTTTTCGCGTCGATGTCCCTGCCACCCTGTATAGTAGGTATTCTAAAACAAATAAAATTTTAAATAAATTCAATGTTCAGTAATTCATCATCTCGTTATACTATATTATAAATGCGAATGTGACTTTGTTTGTTTGATTATTTATTTATTATGCTTTCACACTAAAACGACTAAACGGATTTGGATCAAATATTGGTATATAAGTAGACCATGACCCGACTTAGGATATAGGATACTTTTTATCCCGATATTCCCACGGGATCGAGACTTATGCGGGTGAAACCACGGGGCGCTGCAAGTTTTTGAATATTTTCCTAAACATGCGCAGGTCGTAGGACCTTTTTCTTCCATTCCTACATCCGAGAAAGGTAAATGGCGGTCGTAAATTACAATTAAACGCCAGAAACAGCGATTACAAATCGTATAACATGAATATTAATCTTTACGGAACCACGTTGACCCATGATGTCGCTTCCAGTTGTTTTATGTTGATTTATGAAAGAAAAACGAAGTCTGCGACCTGATTGCTAAGTGGCGCTGACATTTAAAACCTTGCTATTATTTTCATTTAATTTTCAGATGATTAAATTAAATTATTTTTTATATTAGGTTGGGTGCTCCGTGCCTCGGAAAGCACGTTAAGCCGTTGGTCCCGGCTGTCATTCGTAGATCTTTGACAGTCGTTACGGGTAGTCAAAATCCCAAAAGTGTCACATCCAGTCTTACCAAAGGGTTTCGTGTTACCTAGTAACTGCGTTGTGGAGGTTGGAAAGGCAGTCACTCCATGTAAAATACTGGTATTCAGCTGCATCCCGTTTGACTGAAAGCCGAATACATAGTTGAGAAAAAGCTACGCAGATTGAAAAGGTTTTGTGATAATGTGACATCTGATGACGTAAACGGTGACCGAAATTGG
Source organism: Agrochola lychnidis (assembly GCA_963680765.1). NCBI lineage: Eukaryota > Metazoa > Arthropoda > Insecta > Lepidoptera > Noctuidae > Agrochola > Agrochola lychnidis. The sequence continues at coordinate 7,777,910 of OY796855.1, read as the reverse complement.
CGATGCCAGTGGTGGCCCAGTGGTAACAGCCCCGACTTACGAGTTGTAGGTCATGGGTTCGAACCCATGCAGGCGCTTTACTTTGTGTAATTTATTTCGTCACCACAGCTCACAAAACGGTGAAGGAAAACATTGTGAGGAAACCGGCATGTCCTGGAACCAAAAATTCGAAGACATGTGACATCTACCAACCCAAGCCAGTCCGCGTGGTGGATTACGGCCCACTCCCTCTCACTGAGAGGAGGCCTGCATCCCAGCAGGGGAAATGTTATAGGCTGATTATGTAAACGGTGACCATAATACTACAGTTGAGCAGTTTTCCGCAGAGGGTTTAACTTTTTATAAAAAAAACGTAGATAGTTAATGAGAATTAACAAAAATAGAGTACTTTTTTTTGGTGGGAAATTATCATATAACTTCTCCCGCTCTGGACGGAGCGGGAGGGCGAGTCAAACTCTTACTGACTAAAACGCACCCGTGTTCCATCAGTTGCCATGTTGCCAGGGGCTACATTAGTCCTTTCAGACTTTTCCGCAACCCTGGCAAGCATTGACCCTAGCGGACCCTGTCAGAAAAATTGAGTCCTGATGCATCGATATTGATATTAGGTCTAAGATTGCACCAAGGTTTGATAAAAGACGGTTGGATTTTTCTATTTAAAATCAACATATTCTAGGATTTTTGTTCTTATGAGGTTTGTTATAAAGTTTAAAATAAGACTCTTCTATCTGTTTTATTAAAAGACTAGCTTCTGCTCGTGAAATTGCGGCCCCCGTCCCATCGCGTCGCATCTCATCGCCCGCCCGAGTTTATTACTTCGTTCTCGCTTAGCGTTGTTTTTGATGTTTTTTCTCTTTGCTCAGCTCCTAAGGATCGTAGCGTGATGTTAAATAACCTTTAAACCTTCCTCAAGAATTGGGCTATCCAATACAAAATTTTGACAAATCCGACTAGCAGTTTCAGAGATTACCGCATTCAAACAAAAAAAAACGAACTCTATAATATTAGTGTAGCATAGAACGTAGTTATAATTATATATTATTAGCTTTTGCCCGCGGCTTCGCCCGCATGGATGTCGGAAAATATCCCACGTGAACGTACTACCGGGATTACATACCTAATAGCCGTGGAAATGTCATTGACTAATACAGCTGCGCCCGCGTTGTCGTCCACCATAATTATGTAGTTACGCGTAATTTTGAAACTGTGATATCTTTTAAACCATTCATTTAAATGAAATGATAATTATCCAGGCATATTTAATCTCAATTAAATGCCCAATTTAAATTAAATAACACATTTTATTGGATAAGGATTAATATAATACCGGTCAAAATAGCTTCGGAAATAACAATGGAATTCTAGGAATGAGAATGGGTCATCCTAGAAGATAGATATATGCTATTGCAGACTTTTTGTTAAAAATTTTAAGATCTTCAATGCTGTAGAACATAAATTTAATGTATTTCTAACGGTTTACGCGGCGCATGCCAGTAAAGCTCCCAGTCGGCATGATTTTTTTCCGACACCTTCAACAATAATCGTCATATTTCAGCCAATTTACACAAAACCTTAATGAATTATACACCAAAATTTTTCGCAGGAATCATTCTGTTGATTGGTGAAAACCGTTTGAAAATCCGTTCAGTAGTTTTTGAGTTTCTCGCGTTCAGACAGAGAGACAAACGCGGCGGGGACTTTATTTTATGTTATGTAAGGATATAAGCCAAATATCAGTATAATATATCTTCAAAATATCAAAAGCCACAATTTTTCATAAGGTTTGGTAAACAAAGCCATTTCAGACACATCTGTCGTGACAATAAATGGAGCACGTGCTTACCAAACGGGTTTCAGTTTATGGTCCTTTGAAGTACAATGTAAGGAGCTCTTGGAAGAATAAATAAATCGAGGAAAGATATTAAATTGTGTAGACAAGATATATGCTTAGGGGAATGTTTTTTGGCAGTCTGGCGTAAGATCCTCTAAAAATTCGTGCTCTTTTGGAGAGATTTTAAACGGTCCCAAGCTGCACTTGTGCTAATAATGAACTTTCACATATTAATCTAGTGCTTGCTTATTACTTCTATTTCCAATCCCCATAGAAAATACACCAATTTTCCCGGCAACTTTTCAAATATTTCTTTACTTAAGAACTTGATTCTGACTATTACGAACATTTTAAAATAGCCAAATCAGTCCAGCCGTTCTCAAGTTATGCGCTTATTTATAAACGAATTCAATTTTATTATAAATAGAAGAATAGATTCAATACTGCCTCGTTGGTCTAGTGGTCGCAAGCGCTACTGCTAAGCATGACGTCCTGGGTTCGATTCCCAGGTCGGGCAAAGTGTTATCGGGTTTTTCTATCTGAAAATTTTCAGTAGCAGCTCGGAGTCTGGATTTGTGCCCGGTTGATAGCATTAAGCTCGTCCCCTATTACATGGGACTTAAACATAACTGGCGAAATGTGGGTGTACCTGCTACAGGGACACCTCTGCCCAACCCTTCGGGGAAACAAGGCGTGATATTATGTTATGTGAATACATCTATTAGACTTCGCAGCAGCAAGAGTAAACGTGGTAGCTGAATTTTACTTTAGACTATAGAAAATATAAACGAAAAACCGTTTTTCCTTTTGTTTTGCAAATACGATCTCACCGTTGCAAAGATAGAGAAAATTCAATGGATTTGTAAAAACCGTCTGACGTTATTCAGAAGTCACTTATAATTTCGCGCCCTCACGCCCCTAACCGCCGCAGGAGGAGACGCCCGGGGCGAGAATCGCGAGCCGATTTCCGGCCACCGTAGGCGCGGGTTTGCGGACGGTGAGCAATGGGTAGCTCGCCGTCCGATAAGGACCAAGCCCGTGTCGACGGCGCGTTGTGTTCCACGCGCGCCTCAAAGAGATGTCAGCAGAATTGACGGGGTCCGCTAGGGCCAATGCCTGCCGGGGGTTCGAAGAAAACCGATAGGGAAATCGTGGCCCCCGGTAACAGGGCAACCGAAGGAACACGGGTGGGTTTTATAGTCAGTAAGAGTCTGACACGCCCTCCCGCTCCACCCAGAGCGGGAGAAGTTATTTGATAATTTTCCACACAAAAAAAAAAAAAGTACTGTCATTCTTTGACAATTGTATGAGATGGGTACAATACCGCATATTAGATGGATAGAATATTTTTAACCGACTTCTAAAAGGAGGAGGTTATCAATTCGGTTGTTCATACATTTTTTTTATGTATGTTCGGGTATAACACAATCATATATAGACGGATTTGCAAAATTCTTTTTTTGTTATCATGTACACCACAAAAATTACAGACATAAATTTAGAAATTTTACATTGGGTGACACAATGGGTGGTCTTATCGCTAAAAGCGACGTATTGACGTAGGGTTTTAATTTGTTTAATAATTAATTCGCCTGACCGTACGTAAGATAATAAGGGCGAATTTCAATAAACTGTTATACCTAGTTTTAAGTTTTATCCCGTCAAAAATTTTTGAACTTTTGTCAGATTTTCCGTACAGAAACTGTCAGACGTCAATTTGGTATACTAATTATAAGCATAATAATTTATACATTAACATAATTTACAATGGCATAACGAGATTCAGCATTATGATCATTACGCATAATACTGAATTACATTATTTAGGTCTAAATGTTCAGAAGATCTCCAGAAGCTTTTCGATTCCGTCATACTCGAGGGTCAAACGCCACAGGCATGGAACAGAGGTGTGGTGGTACTCTTCTTTAAAAAGGGCGACAATGCCCTGCTTAAGAATTATAGGCCCATCACACTTCTGAGCCATGTCTACAAGCTGTTTTCAAGAGTTATCACGAACCGTCTCGCGCGCAGGTTTGACGACTTCCAGCCTCCCGAACAAGCCGGATTCCGTAAAGGCTTTAGCACCGTAGACCACATACATACGCTGCGGCAGGTTATACAGAAGACCGAAGAGTATAACCAGCCTCTCTGCTTAGCGTTTGTGGACTACGAGAAAGCCTTCGATTCGATCGAGACATGGGCTGTGCTGCAGTCTCTTCAACGGTGCCAGATCGACTATCGGTACATCGAGGTGCTAAAGTGTTTGTACAAAAACGCCACTATGTCAGTTCGACTCCAGGACCAGACCTCGAAACCTATCCTTCTGCAGCGAGGTGTGAGACAGGGAGACGTTATCTCTCCGAAACTGTTCACCGCTGCACTGGAGGATGTCTTCAAGGTTCTGGATTGGAAAGGGCTAGGCATCAACATCAATGGCAAGTATATCACTAACCTTCGGTTTGCCGACGACATAGTTGTCATGGCTGAGACCATGGAGAAACTCAGTACAATGCTCGATGACCTCAGTAGAGCCTCCGAAAGAGTGGGTCTTAAAATGAACATGGACAAGACAAAAGTCATGTCAAATGCCCATGTGACACCCACTCCCATGAAGATCGGAGACGCTACGCTCGAAGTTGTGGACGAGTATGTTTACCTAGGAGAAATTGTCCAGCTAGGTAGGTCCAACTTCGAGAAAGAGGTCAATCGTCGAATCCGACTCGGCTGGGCAGCGTTCGGGAAGCTACGCAATATCTTTTCGTCCCACATACCACAGTGTCTCAAGACGAAAGTCTTTGACCAGTGCGTGTTGCCAGTGATGACCTATGGTACTGAAACGTGGTCGCTCACAATGGGCCTTATCAGAAGGCTAAAAGTCACCCAAAGGGCAATGGAGAGGGCTATGCTTGGAGTTTCCCTACGTGATCGAATCAGAAATGAAGAGATCCGCAGGAGAACCAAGGTAACCGACATAGCCCGAAGAATTGCCAAACTTAAGTGGCAATGGGCAGGGCACATTGCTCGCAGAACGGATGGCCGATGGGGTCGAAAGGTTCTGGAGTGGCGACCACGTACCGGAAGACGTAGCGTTGGAAGGCCTCCCACAAGATGGACCGATGACCTTGTGAAGGCCGCAGGAATCCGCTGGATGCGGAAAGCACAGAATCGGTCGAAGTGGCGGTGCTTGGGGGAGGCCTATGTCCAGCAGTGGACGTCTTTCGGCTGAAATGATGAGGTCTAAATGTTTAGCCATAATGTTTATTGCCATTAATACTGTTGGCATAATAATAATGAAGCATAATTTTATAAAGCATAATGTTATAAACGCATAATGATATTTACACATAGCGTTCTTTGGAATAAAAATAATAAACTCCAATATAACTCATACAAAAACAAACATGTTCGCGGTTCAAGGGTGGCCCTAGGGCCATTCCCGCCACACCTTAACCTAATCCAATAGAATAATTCCCAAATTATTATAAATAATGTTTATATTTATGGCTCATGATTAATAGACGAATAAATATTATGCCTTAAAAATGTATGCAACTTCAAATGATGCCAAAACAAATAAGACCAAATGACAGTTATGCTAACCTTTGCATTATGCCAAATTATTATTATGTCACAGTATTATCTCGTATGTATGCTAATAAAAGTTGTGAGAAAACGTTATGCCAAACAATATTATGATTAAAAATTTTATACCAAGAGGGAGATTCCCATGATTCGACGACAACGAATCGACGACGACAATGACGACGTTTCTTTTTATTCCACGGATAAAACATATTATTATCAGTCTTTGGTAAAATCAGCCCATATTAGCACATTTTTCTGTTAGATTTAAAACAAAAATAAGTCAAGATTTTGTCCCAGATTCATCAGTATTCAAAACACAAGATTAATCAAAAATAAGAAAATTCTAATATAGCCAAAAGCTTTTTCCAAAACCAATATTTGACCGACGTGGGCTCTCAAAATTCAGGGTTGGCCCGAGTTTGCGGTAAAACTCCATTTGCTAATGACGATGTTGGCTCGCCCAGCGGCCGGGTAGCATCCCTATTATTCCAACCATTGGCAGAGTGCCACTCGAGTTTCTAATAATCTCACTTTGTTTCTGTTAATTAATATTTTTGGTATTGATGCCGACCCATATCTACATGTTTTCGCATCGGGTTGATTAAAATTTCTTGTTAAAATGTTTTGTTTTCTAGTATGTTTCAACGGAAACATTGCTTAGGATTTTTAATACCTTATTGCGTGAATGTTTTGTGGTGTTTCATGCAAACTTTTTCCTGTATTAAACTCTAACTGAGGTTAAGTGGAGATAAGAAGTTCAGCAAATATCGCAACTTGGTTCTAGAATATCTATATGTCGCAGTTAGATGGTATAAGCCGTGATATAGTTATATCCCTAGGGATATAGCTATGTACTGTAATATTGTTATATGAAAGCGGTTCATAACTGTCTTACTAGGAATATAACTATGATACTGTGGTTAGGTTAGAACTGTGACTACTGCGTACAAGCCGAGCGAGTGCTACGTCTTCATTGGTAGCAGTAACAAAATTAAGGCACTCCGACAGTTATAAACCGCTTTCCTATAACTATGTTACGGTATATAGCTATATCCCTAGGGATATAATCATATCATGGCTTCAACTTCTTACTGTGACATAAAATTAAAGTCGCTTTTCGTGTCTATATGTGTAACCGCGTGATTATTTTAAACTGCTCAACGGATTTTGAAGCGGTTTTCAAAATCATTTAGAAATTTTATTCCGGAAGGTTTATGTATAATATAATGCACTAGCGGATGTCACGCGGTGCCACTCGTGTAGTTCTCGTTCCCGTAGGAGTACGGGGATAAAATATAACCTTTGTTACTCGCCGATAATGTAGTTATCCATTGCTGAAAGAATTTTTCAAATCGGTCCAGTAGTTTTTAAATTTATTCATAACATAAAAAATACAAATTTTTCCTCGTAATAATATTATTATAAATAAAGTAATGTACAGTAAAGTAATCTCAACGTTCTGTCAAGTTGTAAAAACCGGGCGAAACGGGGGCGGGTCACTAGTAACTTATAAACAGACTTGAAATTAAAAACTCGAAAATTGTGAACAAAATCAAACGTAAACCATTAGAGCGTAATAAACATAACATTTTACTTACAGAACATTATATGAAACAAATAAAAATAAAAAATTACACCAGAAAAAGTCTTTATTAACATTATCATATTAAATTACAAGTGTTTAAAAAAAAAGTGAGGGCTATATTAAAATATAAAAAATCCCATTAAACATTTCGGGACATCACGTAAACAAACCGGGAGGTATTTATGAATTATTCACATGCTTGTGCCAGCCCTGAGCACAGAATAATAAAATCGTGTAGAAGTGAAACTCATGTACGGTACAGTATTTTTATCTTACGAAGCGACGCGCGCTTTACTTGTTTACCAAGGGTACAAACTCGCTATTAATGTGTGTGTAAGCGCAGGAATGGTGAAGTCGGAAGTGTGTGTGTGCGTGTGTGTGTAATGTGCTGAAGCTACTCGTCTTCACGCATACATTCACAGCGTGTTTGTACACTTGGTGACCACAAGTAAAGCGCGCGTCGCTTCGTGAGATAAAAATACTAGAATATGAGACATGATCACATCGTGATTTAGAAGGAGAAGATATACAGGAATGAGTGTCAGGGACGACACTATAAAGCATTTTTCTAAAGTATTTTTCTAAAACTAAATAATTATGCAATATTTGTCAGGGTTGTCCATAGTGTCAATGATGATGAGTGAAGTGCGCGACATTGTTGAAACTCTATACAAGGTAACTAACTAACTATACAAATAAAAGTAAAAGGACACTTAAGGTACCATTCCGTACCCGACCGCAGGCGGCAACTGCAGGCGATGTGTCGCCGCGACACGACTGGTTTGTATGAATTTCTATGTCGTTGGTAGCTACGGGCGAGTGACAGGCGACACGTGCAGTCCGACCGCATACCAGGAGGCCTACCACCAACTCAAAAGCAGTATTATTTTAATATTACTTCAGTGGGAGAAAGAGATGGAGCTATACGTCCTGTAGAGCTGTAGGCCCCCAGTAGTGCCGCCAACGCTCGAGCGATATTCACGTTTTTCTATCTTTTATCTATCGACTGGAATACAGGCCCGCGGACGGGTTCAGAATCATGACTGCAGCGATACGACGCTATGACGTGTTGCCGCGACATGACGCTGCGACACATCGTCTGCAGTTGCCTCCTGCGGTTGGGAACGGAATGGCACCTTTAGGCGCCGAAGTACCTGACATAACTCGTCCGCATCGCTGTCATCGGGAAACGTGCCCAAAAAACTGGCAGCATTGCCTTGAACGGCAATGTTATTTCAAGTAACTACACGAAATGAGGTCGTCGACTCCAAAAAAGTAATCAAATATTTTAAAATTATTTTTATCATGTTTAGATATTGATAGCCATTAAAAGTGTGGAGTTTAATGTAGTTACAAGGTATACCGAGCAGGTTTTGCTTCAAATTTTTTATTCTATGGCTATCTGAGGTTTATTGCGAAAAAAGTACGCAAGTAATTTTGAGAACCCCTCCGTTTCGTAATTAAAATGTTTGTGGGGACTATTAAACAATGTTTTGGGTTTATTTTTAAGGTTTATGATTATTATAATTTCTGGTGCTTTTTGTGAATTTTAAATAAGCGAACTCATTATTGCGGTGTAGATGAAATGAGGTTTACGCAGTCACGAAGTTAGCTTATCATTGGTCGCCATAAGATAAATTTAATATTAGGTAAGGTTAGGTAAGGGGAAGTGATAAAAAGTTCGTAATTTATCTCCATACTCTAATTATTAAGATAGGTAATATAATAAATAAATTAGTTGGGTAATATTTTTTTTTTAAATTATTTCCTTAGAAGGGGTTTCTTGTAAAGTTGGTTATAAATTCAGATTTTTTTGCGTCGCCATAAATGAACAATTCTAACACTCTTTTGAAGAAATTTCGTTCTAAAATTAAAAAGAAATGGGAGATCTTGTATGAAATTCCTCATAAAGTTAAAAAAAAACATAAAAAAATATACGTCTGAAACAATGCATTTTTATTTAATTAAAAAGTCTTCACATAACAGTCGCACGGGTCGATCGATCAGGTTAAGCTACGCTGGCCGCGGTTTGTCTGTAGATGGGTGACCATCTTTATATACCAAGACCCCTCCGTGCCTCGGAAAGCATGTTAAGCCGTTGGTCCCGGCTGTCATTTGTAGATCTTTGACAGTCGTTACGGGTAGTAAGAAGCCCAAAAGTCTGACAACCAGTCTTACCAAGGGTATCGTGTTACCTAGCAACTAGGTTGCGGAGGTCAGATAGGCAGTCGCTCCATGTAAAATACTGATATACAGCTGCATCCGGTTAGACTGGAAGCCGACCCCAACGCAGTTGGGAAAAGGCTTGGCAGATAATGACATTTGTATTGGTTTTTATTCTCGGGTTCCCAGTAACGGCTTACGAAAGTGTAAGACAAAATTTATTTGTTTGCCTCAGTATGCTATAAAGATATTTAATATGAAATTACTAAGAAACGGGAAGATTACTTTTTTGATGTGTTTTGTTTTTTTTAATCCTTTTTTTGAATGACTGTTGAGTCTGAGGGCAAGATTCATAGAACGCACTGTGACTTGACTCTGCAAAGTAAAGTAAGCGTCGTATACGAATATTATTCTAATGCGCATAATCTTCTTGTTCCTAAAAGCAAATGTAATTGTGAATATGAACTTTAATTCGATAAAAATAAAGTTCATCTTCGTAGTAAAGTAAAATCTATGATTCTTGCCTTATAAGAATTGAAACAAACTCAAGTGTATCACAAAATCTCGTAGAGGCGATCGGCTCGTAGAGGCGATCGGCGGCGGTGATCTCTCGCGTCCGGCCCTGGTTCAGGCCATGGTACGGAGCGAGAGGAAATGGCAGGCCGTCACCTCCTTCTGCGAAGCGGTAATGCTCGCGAAGGAGGAGGCGGAACGCGTGAGGGAGAGGCAAATTTTGCGCCCACACGCCCCTAACCGCCGCAATAGAAGGAGACGCCCGGGGCGGGAATCGCGAGCCGATTTCCGGCCACCGTAGACGCGGGCTTGCGGATGGTAAGCAATGGGTAGCTCGCCGTCCGATAAGGAACAAGCCCGGGTCGACGGCGCGTTGTGTTCCACGCGCGCCTCAAAGAGATATCAGCAGAATTGACGGGGTCCGCTAGGGCCAATGCCTGCCGGGGGTTCGAAGATAACCAATAGGGAAATCGTGGTCCCCGGCAACAGGGCAACCGAAGGAACATGGGTGGGTTTTAGTCAGTAAGAGTCTGACACGCCCTCCCTCTCCGCCCAGAGCGGGAGAAGTTATTTGATAATTTCCGACCCAAAAAAAAAAGTGTATCATAAAATTGAATACAATAAAAGACGGTTCAATGCGCCATTTTTGAAAACCTATTGTATGTACACAAAAATATATCAAATTTTAAGAAAATGTCCGATATTCATAGTTTAAATACCAGGAATAAACACAACCTTGCTGTACATCGCACACGTCTCCACAAAGTAGGCAACTCATTCATGGGTCAATGTATACGCTTTTACAACAAACTCCCCATTGACATTCGAAACTTACCCATTAAACGATTTAAAATCTGTATTAAAACCAAACTTTGTGAAAAAGGGTACTATACAATTTCAGATTATTTAGAAGATAAAAAAGCTTGGGATTGAACTGCTCGCTCTGCTAAACCTTGTGATAAAACCATAGAACTAGACATTTTAATTATTATGTAAAATCAACATATACCAGTTTTATAAACACGTTGACATTGTTGAAAATTATATTCAAAATGACATGATTACTTTGTAAAGTATTATATTATTTTAACTATTGTGAATGTGAGGACTATGTGGATATTAGTTTGTATATGATACTAGTTTTAGTGATGGTCTGGCAGTTTGAGTAGTTTTTGCGGCCTACCCAAATGTCCTTTCTTTGGTATTGCTCGTCGAGTTGAGCTCCTTAAGTTCTAAGTTGAGCTCCACGATTACTGACAAATGCTTGCACTGACTGGACAGGTCCACTCAAATCTGTGTGGTTCTTTCCTCAAAAGACCTTTTCAGACACTAATCTACATGGTCCTCATATGGCCTGACCAAGATTATGTCTGGACTTTAAAAGAGACTGCGACCTCTGAGTTTGTTTCGGCCTTTCTTCTCAGAGTAGTCAGATAGGAAAAGCCGAACTCATCTAGCTTATTTTTAATATTTTTTTATATGACGTGTAAAAGTGATTCCGATATCCTATTTACAGAATAAAAAATTTCATTTCATTTCATTTCATTTCATTTCATTTCATTTCATTTCATTTCATTTCATGGTCAGTTCAGATATTTTTCCAATAAAGGTATAATACCTGGGCGACCGAGCTCTGCTCTGGTGAAAATAGAGAATGCTCATTTAATAGTATAGGATAGTGCCTACTAATTCCATATTGCCATGATAGTAGATACTTATTAATTCCATGCTGCCATGATCATTACGCTACTGTCAAACATGTCATGTTATTATTCATTATCTTGTTCTAAATTTTGGGCGACCGAGCTCCGCTCGGGTGAAAATACGGAGAAAACTAATTTTTCCAGATATAAGACCTAGCTAGATCGATTTATCGCCCCCGTAAACCCATACTGCACTTTCATCGAAATCGTTAGAGCCGATTTCGAGAACGTGAACAGAAATCTATATACAAACAAATATATATTATTATACAAATATTGCTCGTTTAATAGTATAAGATATTTCGTTTTACATTACGATAACGTGTTCTGAATCTCTGAAGAATACCGCTGACATAGTACCTCAAGATTACACGAAGACGTAGACATTGTAAAGGCACTCTTGGACAATTGACAACAAACAAACGGCTCCAATAAAAATAACAAGAAAAAACCGATATAAAAGGTGTTCACAAAATGTGCTATCGTGCGTGAAACACGATTGTGTTAAGGTACAGGGTGATTCATAAACATGTCTGGCAATCGTGATTTATATTGTTTGGAGAATAAACGCCTATGTGTTGCTTACAGTTTCGAGACAGTTTTTTTTTTCTCTTCAATTTAATAAAAAATATATGCGCGAATATATGAGACCATATACCTAAATGTAGATTTTCCATTAGATCTTATTGTGAAATTTCACTTCTTACAGATTTTTTTTCTAATTGGAAAAAGCCTACTTTTACTAATCATCTAAAAATTACATTCGTTACTATGCGCTCACAACCATCTTGCCATAGACCCTCACCTAGTATAGGATTTTTTCACAACGGGGAAGCTCTTGGTCTGCATCTCACCTGATGGTAAATGATGGTCACGCTGAAGATGGAAACGAGCTTCACCCGGAATCCTCAACCACAGAGAAACTGGCCATCTTAACCTCTAACTGCCGAAACACAACAATACTGTTAAACATTGTTGTTACGGCGACAGACTTAGATAAGATGGGGGCAGCTACCCAGGTGGAATTAGAACAAGCCCTACCACCAACTGAACAGAAAATTTTGGCCCCACTGGGAATCGAACCCGGACCTCTGAGTCTGAGACAGGTGGTCTAACCACTAGACTAAAGAGGTGATCAAATTGCATAATACCAACTGGTAAATGAACGTTCAGTGCACTATGGTTAGTCAGATCCTTGCCACCTTGCTGATTGACAAAAATTCAAAATTCAAAAGTCATTTATTCAAACTAGGCTGAGAATCAGCACTTTTCGAACGTCAAAATTACATAAGACAGTCCCCCAAAAATGCCCACCCTTCACCACTTCCTAGTGCCTTTAGCTGGGAAGAAGAAGTGGCGTCACAAACTTCCCAGCAGCACAGCTGTCTGTTCAGTTGGAAAAACTTGATTTTATGCAATTGTATGCAAAATAATTTACATAATGCAACACAAAACATAATTTAAATGATAAATTATAAATTGTTGACCATATGTCAGCTAGCACACGCCAATATACTAACCAAAAACATCGAGAACTATACTGAAGCAGAAATAAAAAAATAAAAAAACTTTTCACAAAAAAAAAACAACCGACTTAAAAAAAAACACTACAAAGTGAAAAATAAATTTAATTTCGGAAGTCGGTGTCTTTGGTTTTCAATTTTCGTTCTTTGTCACCGACTTCCGTAATTAAATTTATTTTTCACTTTGTAGTGTTTTTTTTTGAAGTCGGTTGTTTTTTTTTTGTAAAAAGTTTTTATTTTTCACTTTTTAGTTGTAGTACCTACCCCACACAAATTCGAATACCACTACCTCATCATCTGCCTAGCCTTTTCCCAACTATGTTGGGGTCGGCTTCCAGTCTAACCGGATGTAGCTGAATACCAGTATTTTACATGGAGCGACTGCCTATCTGACCTCCACAACCTAGTTACTAGGTAACACGATACCCCTTGGTAAGACTGGTTGTCAGACTTTAACTTTTTTGACTTTTTTTTGGTTGCCACTACCTGCTATGTAAATAACAGTGACAGGAAGTTATCATAATATCATCCACTTACTATGTGGGAAAATATACGTATTATTGAAGCTAACTCAAAAACTACCCAAGCAAAGTTAATAAAATTTATATGGGACCACCTCTGAAGTATGATCTACCAAACAAAAAAAGAATCATCAAAATCAATTCATAATTGGCGGAGTAATCGCGTAACAAACATACAAAAAAAAAACATACAGTCGAATTGAGAACCTCCTCCTTTTGGAAGTCGGTTAAAAACTAAACGTAAACAGAACGAAATGTCTAAATAAAAGCCTCCAGGCATAAAGGGCGTTCCCGCTTACATAAAGTTACATAAAGCTGTATTTGGAAGTTATAAATGATAAACTAGGACCATCGAGGTAAAATAAATGAACAGTTAATTACTAGTAACAATAACAAAACAATGACAAAAATTATAATACAGCATGAACCTATTCTCATAAAAGTTTTACAGCAAATGACGTAATCATACCACATTACCTACACGCGGCAACATTTTCTGACTACTACGTGACTATTTCACGTCATGACGCTAAGAAAACGGCGCGGTCTACCATTACACACGTATAACTGTAGGGACAAAATGCAGAATAGTGATGGGTACAGAAGGCTCGGATCCATACAACAAGCTAAAACGCACGCACACATAGAAATGCTTCATGTATAGCGAGTGCAAGCGTACACGCGACTGGCATTTGTTTGAGATCGCCGCCGTACAGTATTATGTCCCTCGGAAAACTTCGTGTTTCGTCAGTCGTCGGATTTATATCAGTTGCCCTTTGTACTTGGTGTAGTCTGGACGTTCTCAATCGACTTGGAAGTAAATAGAGTTGTTAATAATCTTTTAACTTAATGTATTTTTTTTTAAATGGGAGGAAACTGCTAAAGTTGTTGGCACGACAGTTAAGGAAATAGTTTTACAGCTCTATATAGTTCACACGGATATCAAAACAAAACAACAATAATGTACTTAGTTCTGAATTCAAATTATTATAGGTACACGATAAATCTAATAATTGATAGACATGGAAATTAGCATTCGTTTGTATTCGGAAATGCGATGATTTCCGAAGAACATTAAGAAAATAGAAACACTGTACGTAGTTACGTACGGGTCTATGTGTGCGTGCGCTTACTTCGCTCGTTGTATGGAGCTGGCATTCTGTACCTATATATTTTGTGGTGCAGGTATCGTCGGCATCTAAGTCACCTGTCACCGCATTTGTGCTCGCTGCACTGAGTATAATGTGAACTGTTCTTAGCAATTTCTCTGCTGGTAGTGGTAACACGGACAAATCGTAAGCTGTATAGGTGTGCTGTTTGTGGCTAGTGATGGTCTTTGTAGAAGACTCCAGGAATGATCCTATTATTTTTGAAGAATTGTTGTAATCGTGAATTTTGAGACATATTGAAAATGGCATTTTAAATTTTGTTGCAGTGATTATTATCTACTTATTCAATCAGAATCGTAGAAGAAGCACTTTCTTCGCGACATTTAGCTGATTCGTTACCAATGATAAGAAACTATTTTTAAACATTAATAAAAAATAAATGTCAAATTTCGAAATCTCTGCCTTTGAACATGATAAAAGAAAAGAATAAAATAATGTTAATTTAAAAAAAAAAAAAACAATATTTATAAAAGAATTTTCAAAATAACATTTATCATTTTCCAAAAAAAACGTCCATCATTGTAAAACTGTTTAGTACTTTTCAGAGCCTTCTGTCAGTCATTTTACACGTGAAGTCTGTGGATCAACTTTACACGGCGGGCATACAACGCCCTGCGTGTTCAGTACAACAACGCTCTGAGGGCAGTGTTAAGAAAACCCCGGTACTGCAGTGCTTCTGCAATGTTTGCGGAGGAATCCATCGATGACTTCTTTGCCATCATAAGGAAAAGAACAGCATCGATGATGAGCAGGGTCCGTTGTAGCACCAACACTGTCCTCAGAACGTTAGCGTGCAAGATCGACAGTCCTTTTACTGTGTACTGGGCAGGTGTACCCGGCAACAGGGCAACCGAAGGAACACGGGTGGGTTTTAGTCAGTAAGAGTCTGACACGCCCTCCCGCTCCGCCCAGAGCGGGAGAAGTTATTTGATAATTTCCCAACCAAGAAAAAAAAAAAAAAGGTGTACACCTGCATAGAAATAGGAAGTAGAATAATTGTGTAATTTGTCTTGTTTACTAACAAATTACTAACACCTTTTATTTTTATTTTTTGTGTACTACTAACAACCCTTACTAATGCTAGTTTTGTAGAAATATGGACTGTATTGTACGTCTGAAATAAAGATATTAAACTGAATTAAATTGACCATAATAATATAAACGCTTTATAAATTTTATTTTAGTAAAACCAATATTCTGAACAAATTAGAAGCTTTTACAACACAATGATCGCTAAACCACCTGTCGTGTTTAACTGTTTAACAGACGGATTATAATTGACCAGGATAAACTTCGATTAAGCGCGGATCATGTTGCATTAACCGACATACGTGTAACCTATTAAATATTACATGACATCGAGAAATGATTTATTATCAAGTTGCAATATTATTGTTTAATGTAACTTCTTGTTATGTTTTAGATTATATTCATAGTCATATCTTTATTTATTAATTTGCTTACACATAAAACACTAGTAGGCATGCATAGTATTAAGACATGCATCCTTTTTTTTTGTGTGGGAAATTATCAAATAACTTCTCCCGCTCTAGGCGGAGCGGAAGGGCGTGTCAGACTCTTACTGACTAAAACCCACCCGTGTTCCTTCGGTTGCCCTGTTGCCGGGGGCCACGATTTCCCTATCGGTTTTCTTCGCACGCCCGGCAGGCATTGATCCTAGCGGACCCCATCAATTCTGCTGACATCTTTTTGAGGCGCGCGTGGAATACAACGCTCTGTTTCCTCCTGAAGACATGCACCCTGTAAGGGTACTGCAAATGTTTACCTAACAAATGATTAAATTATATAATATAATATTGATTCTAATTATTACGATTCATTACATTTTAATAAACATTAATTGTTACATTTTATTTCAAATGAATCATTATTATTAATTCGTTCATTCATTTTAGTCATTATAGGTAAGCATAATATAGTAAAGTCATTTATTTTTTCACATTTACGTATTATTACAAGATCAATCGATTCATAATTTGTACATTCCATATTATAATGTTTAAAGATCAAATAATGGCTTAAAGCTAAGTTACAATTACTGACTCTGTTTTGTAAACTAACGATTAAAGGCGGATTATGTACCAATGAAACCGTAAGCGATCACATTTAAGAGTGTTCTTCCAAAAAGTTGACAACGTCGCAAATAGCTGTCAAATATTTACCTGTTTTGACTAATTTGGCAATAATACTGTATAGAAATAAGAAATATGGCTAACTAGTGAACTAGAATATTAATAATTGCAATATTATGACATTGAATTTGATGTTGTAGCCGTTTTTAGGTGTAAAAAAGGCATTTGGAAAGTTGCTAAATACTTTTTTTACATCTAAACCTAAATATTCGGTGTTACGATATTAATTATTGCATTTCATAATCAATATTTTAGTTCAACAGTTAGCCATATTTCTTATTTCCATACAGTAATATTGCCAAATTTATCATAACAGTGAAATATTTGACAGCTATTTGCGACGTTACCCACTTTCTATATAAACGCTCTTAAAGGGGAAGCGTCAGGGTAGCCCGCGAAATTCAAATTTTCTTACGTTTTTTTGCATTTTGCAGGTCAGTGTCAGGTTTTATGTTGATTAAAATATGATTCGCAGTCGTAACAAATATGGCTTTACTCAATTATAATCATTACAATCGCGAATTTCGCAGGATACCCTGACGCTTCCTCCTTAAGAAGCTCAAGAACAGTCAGTGTCATCAGTGGAATATTGAAATTGACAGCGGCAGTTGAGGAAAATAGATAGATAAATTAGCTACTAACATAAGTCCCACAAAGTGCAAAGTTTGACGGCTCACCTTGCTTTATTGCCGTCACCTCATGACGCTGGCAGAATAGTCGACATCGGCTCAGTTGCCACAGAAAAAAAGAAATTGACAGCTTTTGAATGCAGTTTAGATAATATGCTGATCTCGTTTAGTTTCATTAGAGAAATTGACACTAAGTAACCTAATTATACTCTATTTTGGCTTTAGGTAATTACAGAAAACACTTCCGACCTATTTTAAATCTAGTTCATATTTTAAGTTTTCTATAGACACAAATAGCAATTTGGTAAAGTTGATTTGGTCAAAATATCAACGATACAATCGTTCGTGCTAATGTCAAAAAAAAACTTAGTCACAGTATAAGTAATACTGTGGTTAAGTGACAAATGAATCAAAACTTAGCCCAGCATATATTAATGTTCCCACTGCTGGTACATAAGGGCCATAATCCATCACCCGGGCCCAATGCGGGTTAGTGGATGTCACATGTCTTCGACGACTCAGCCCACCTTCCATCTTTTTATGATTCTCAAAAAGATAGTTAATTGATCCAGGCGTGACTTTGAAGAAATCCATCAAAAAATACAATAGACGTGGATATATTTAGTAACCTGCCGATCGATTCTATAAAAATCTCACCGTGAAAACGTAAGTGAAGTGAGCTTAAAGTGAGCTGTCATTCCACTGGGACTGACACAATTTTTTTTTTTGGCAACTCGCTTCTCCTAAGTTTTCACGGTGAGATTTTTACTGACTAGCACGGCTGTTATTGACACGTGTTTCATCTCTCAACGAGGTATCCTCAGGATGACGATTGACTTGTCAACACGGCGTGTTGCCATACCGAGCGCTGAACGCAGAGAACGCGTCAGCGCGTTTTTTGTGGCTCTTTAGAAATAATTAAGCGGAACAGGTTACTAAATATATCCACGTCTATTGTATTTTGTATAATTCTCAAAATTATCAAGAAAGTAGGTCAAACTATTAAATCGTAAAATGAACACAAATATTATTATAAAACTGTCACCATTTTATTCTGTTTAGTCTCTAAAAGATGTTTTCCTTTAGAATATTTTTCCCTGTTTATGTTTGAGACAGTGTTTTGTCTGTCGTGATATTTTTTTCCAGAATCTTTTTACGTTTAGGGGTGTTTTTGTGAAACTTTTTTAGGGTTCCGTTAAAAAACGGAACCCTTATAGATTCGTCATGTCTGTCTGTCTGTCTGTCTGTCTGTCTGTCCGTCCGTATGTCACAGCCACTTTTTTCCGAAACTATAAGAGTTATGCTGTTGAAACTTGGTAAGTAGATGTATTCTGTGAACCGCATTAAGATTTTCACACAAAAATAGAAAAAAAACAAATAATTTTGGAGTTCCCCATACTTAGAACTGAAACTCAAAAATTTTTTTTTCATCAATTCCATACGTGTGGGGTATCTATGGATAGGTCTTCAAAAATGATATTGAGGTTTCTAATATTATTTTTTTCTAAACAGAATAGTTTGTGCGAGAGACACTTCCAAAGTGGTAAAATGTGTGTCCCCCCTGTAACTTCTAAAATAAGAGAATGATAAAACTAAAAAAAATATATGATGTACGTTACTATGTAAACTTCCACCGAAAATTGGTTTGAACGAGATCTAGCAAGTAGTTTTTTTTTAATACGTCATAAATCGTAAACTTATCGTTACTTGCTGCTACGGAACCCTTCATGAGCGAGTACGACTCGCACTTGGCCGCTTTTTTTTTTGGTACTGTCCTCGTTTCAAAGGACTAGGAAGGTTCTTCGTTATTTTGTTCTGTGTTATTCTTTCAGCACGTTTAGACCATTAAGAATAAGTCGGGTCAGGTGCGTAGTACTCGCAATCGGCGTGCGTGTATTGCCAGCATGCTAAGCATGACCCTGACGAGTTTTGTCGACGGAAAAATAGACAAAACGACAGATAAACAATGACAATCGGTCATTTTGTCTATTCTTCCGTCGACAAAACCCGTTTCTATGGTTGTCATGCTACGCGTGCCAATGTATAAACGTAAACGAAGCAAAAGGAGTATGTAAGGATCGGCAGGTGGCGTTCTGTAGTTTCTGCCAACCATGGGAATAAGGCATGAGTTTATGTATGTATGTAAGAATCAGTTTCTTGACTTTTTTAAATATCTCGTCCCTCACTTTTTCTTTGGTTCAATGTTTGTTTTTCTAGTTTAAATTTAAAATACTTAGATTCTTGTAACTACCAGGACTCAATTTCAATTTGCTTTGCTCTTTAGCATAGGCATCCAAAGGCTTTTCCATCACTCACGATCGTGAGATTTTCTCCTCCATGTCCCTCCCGCCGTAGTTCTCAAATCGTCTTCCCATCTTTGAAATGGTCTTCCTCTTTTCCTCTTTCCTTCTCTGGGATACCATGCTGTTACTTCTCAGGCCTTTCTTTCGTATTTACCCCTGATGACGTGACCTGCCTACTTCCATTTTAGTTTTTTTATTGTGTGAGTCACATCTGCTAAGTATCTTTTTCTTCCTATAAGATTGATTGCCAGGACTATACAGAATTAATGTCCCGTAACTGATGGCGCATATTTGCCAAATAGCCTGAGGTCTAACGCAAACGGTAAAATAATTTGTTTTGTACTGCCATTTGTTGGTTACGTGACATTTTAGATAATCGAGAAAGTATAAACGACCATTTGAACTGTTTTATCTCGATTTGATTGATATTTTCGATCAGAATGTTGTTCGAATAAAACCAATTTGTTGTCAGATGCGTAACGGTTCCAAATGTTGACGGTTTTAGCTGTATATTGAATACCTAGGCTAAAGAAGCATAGCTTGCATGCATGCATACATAAGAGTTATAGCAAAAAAAAAATGTCGTGATTATCGTCTCCTATATCTTTCACTCCAAGCAAAATGATTTTTGCAAGGAAAGCATCTCATTTTTTTTTTTTTTTTATTTGTCGACACTGCCCACTGCCTGTCCCACTGCTGAGCAAAGGCCTCCCCCAAATCCTTCCATGCATTCTTTTCCAAAACCACCTCCACTCCAACCAAACATCTCATTATGCTAAGAAATACTTTTAGAATTTATTGGTTTTTTGTCATGGCTACACGCTTATCAAAAAGCTATTGATTGTTGTAAATGACTCGTCCCCTTATGACGACGCATTAAAATTATGTTAAACTAGAATTTACTCTATAAAACCAGTATCTAACTGTTTCTTAACAATTTACAATCACAACCTTAAATCTACATCTATCAAGCCTTAAAATTCTCGTCTCCCGGACGCCATTTTCGCTCTAAAATCTGAGATTTAAAATTTTAACTCGAATTGTGCGGACGGTAGCCCTACTAAGGCAAACTCACAGGGGTGTCAACTAAATTACTTCTAAAGGACTTTTTCTTCTCCGCTTTGCATAAACTGCAACCCTTTTATGTCTGTATCTGCCTGCTCGGACGTGCAAAATAAATAAGCGTCGAAATAATTCGAGCACAAAAGCAGCAAATTGGAATTTGTATTCTGTTGAATTTATTTCAATGTAATTTCTCGTTAGAGTGTTAAATAACTTTATTTTGTTCTCGTAGGCGGAAATCGTCAGTCTTTGTGGTATACCGGTTTATTAAAGTTTTTTGTTGAAGGTTTTTGTGTGTCTTACCTAATGGTTTACCTGTAAGGTGTACCTTTAAGGTGTACCTTTAAGGTGTACCTGTAAGTTGTACCTGTAAGGTGTACCTTTATTTATTTCACTGCAATTTCTCGTTATGCGTTTTAAATTACTTTACTTTGTTCTCGTAGGCGGAAATCCTCAGTCTTTGTGGTATACCGGTTTATTAACGTTTTTTGTCGAAGGTTTTTGTGTGCCTTACCTGTAATGGTGTACCTGTACGGTATACTTGTGAGGTGTACCTGTAAGTTGTGCATGTAAGGTGTACCTATATGGTGTACCTGTAAGGTGTACATGTAAGGTGTACCTGTCATGTGTACCATTGAGGTAGGTGTACCTGTAAAGAGTACCTGTAAGGTGTACTTGTAAGGAATACCTGTAAGGTTTACCTGTAAGGTATACATGTAAAGAATATGGAAGTTCTCCACATTAAATTAAAGTCTTATCTAACTTACCGCCCCTGGTCACAGTTTTAGGACTTGACAAAACAACGAGATTTCTTTATTCATCATCATCATCATCATCGGTCGGCGCATCATCCATTTTTCCTCCATACTTCTCTATTAGTCGTCATCTCAGTATTCACCCTCTTTCTATCCATATCACCTTTCATACAATTCATCCATCGTTTCTTTGGTTATAAAATAGCACTACAGAAGCACTGTCACATATGTACTTAGCTACTGGTGTTCAAAATCATAATTTATTAAACGATCAACAAAAAAAAAACCACGTAGCCTTTTCCCAACTTTGTTAGGGTCGGCTTCCAGTCTAACTAGATGCAGCTGAATAACCAGTATTTACAGGGAGCGACTGCCTATCTGACCTCCACAACCTAGTTACTAGGTAACACACCTTCGTAAGACTAGTTGTCAGACTTTTGGGCTTCTAACTACCCGTAACGACTGTCAAAGGTCTACAATTGACAGCCGGGACCGACGGCTTAACGTGCTTTCCAAGGCACGGAGGGATCTAGGTATGTAAAGAGGGTCACCCATCCACGGACCAACCGCGGCAAGCGTAGCTTAACCTGATCGATTGACCCGTTCGGCTGTTATTACTTAGCCACACGCCCCCCAATTTAATATTAATATTCCTACTATATCATAAACCTTTCAGAATAAATTCTCAAAATAGTGCTGAAAATTGCATCAAAATTCGTCGCGCAGCTTAAATGAACGATGCGATTACACAGACAGACACGAAAGACGATTTTAATTTATAATACCAATGTATAGATATAGGGTTCTGTATAATTGTGAAAACGTAAAGCCAAAAGACCTTTGAAGTTAAAACTTTGAGCTTAAGACCAGGCACTCCAAATGCAATTTCCATGCAAACTCCGCCCCCAAGCACCCCACTACTCCATTATGTGCTAAACGCTAAAACAACAGTAATAAAGTTGAATATCGCGTGCGGTCTTTGGTCGTGTTTGAGCACGGAACTAAATGTCGTAAGTCTCAATTCTTATTTCGTTTATAACTAAAGTAATAATTAATCTAGAGAAAAATATCTTATGTTTGAAAATTAAACTATATTATTTTCTTACTGTTAATAATTATTTTAGACATTAAAGCCAAAGACATGATTTTCGAATAAAAATTAATCGAGCGAAAATGTTCCAATTACGTATCTATCTTATACTTGGAAAGAAAAAGATCCGATAAATCATATCTAAAGTTCCATTTTGATTGTATGCGTGTCTTTTTCAGAATATTAATGCATACAATTTAGGAAGCCTCCCCTTAAATAGAAGCACGATTTTCCATAAATTCGTTCTTCAATTTGCGAATAGCAACTACCATCTGACTTTTACAAACAATTATACTTTTGGGTTTCTAATTAACCATTGCGATCACTCATTATATTTGAACGTGAACAGTGTCCGAAGATTTCCCTAAAGGGTTCTTCGCCAGATCATAATCTTTTTCTTAACCCTTTCAAATTAATTGCATAATCAGCCTATAATGTTTCCATTGCTGAGACACTGGTATCCTCTTGATCAGAGGGAGTGGGCCGTAATCTACTACATGACCGAGTGCGGGTTGGTAGGATGTCTTCGAATTTTTGGTTTTGACAAGCCGGTTTTCTCACGATGTTTGCCTTCACCGTTTTGAGAGCAGCGGTGATGAAATAAATTACATGGGCCACCACTGCTCTTAAAATAAATAAGTTTGCTTTCAAATTAAATGTTAAGCTCAAAATGGATTTCAAAAGTAATTAAAAAGACGGTAACAGGGTGTCATAATCCAGAGAAACAAGAGAAGCGTTGTTTTGTTAAAGTAAAATTTAATTAGCTGTCATCGCACTGAGTACTCTTTGTTTGAGTTGCAGTCAAAGCTAATCTGAATGTGCCTTCAACGCTTTCACTGAAAAGGTGCTAAATATAACTGCGAAAATGTTGAGCTAATGCTAAGGTTTTTATTCTTGAAGCTTTGACGATTTAGAAGATGTAGTCGGGACTGTTATAGTTTTTGAAGTGAAAACTTCTTTAGGCGCGTTGGGCATTTTTGAGATGGGAAAAAACAATTGGACTTGCGACACCGTTACTGACACCCCATTTTTGTAAACGCGATTACGTTCTTTATTTATATTACGTTACGGATCTATGTTCTTTGCAAGTATTTTTACTTTAAAGGTATTGTACACTCGATTGTGCTCTTTATTTAAATAAGATTACGGTCCAATGTTCTATGCAAGTATTTTTCTTCCACCAAGGCGATCTTGTTCAAGTTTTTACTTCTGTCGGTACTCCCGAGGTGCCACTTTTTTTAAGTTAGATATAATACTCGCAACCAGCGTGTATGAGAAGAATGTAAGGATCGTAGCAGGTGGCGTTCTGTAGTTTTAGCCTCCCCCTATAGGAAATATGGCCGTGCATACTCATTACTCATACGCCAATTCTACGTTAATACTTAAATAATTAATATGTACAACCTCCTAATTAAAAAGTTTAAAATTTATTCGTGCCCTAAATATAAATACAAAAACTTAAAAAAAAAAAAAAAACAACCGATCTCCAAAAAAAACACTACAAAGTGAAAAATAACTTTAATTTCGGAAGTCGGTGTCTTGGGTTTTGTATTTTCGTTTTTTGCCACCGACTTCCGAAATTAAAGTTATTTTTCACTTTGTAGTGTTTTTTTTGGAGGTCGGTTGTTTTTTTTTTTAAAAAAGTTTTTATTTTTCACTTTTTAGTTGTGGTACCTACCCAACACACATTCGAATACCACTACCTGCTACCAGTGACAGAAACTTATCATATCATCTACATATTAAGTGGGAAAAAAATACGTATTTTGTAGCTAACTCAAAAACTATCCAAGCAAAGTTAATAAAATTTATATGGGACCAATTCGAGAGCACACCCTTTCAAACAAAAAAAGAATTTTCAAAATCGGTCCACAATTGACAGAGAAATCGGTGGACATACATAAAAAAAAAAAAACAAACATACGCGACGAACATATAACCTCCTCCTTTTTGGAAGTCGGTTAAAAACTTACTTAGAGATTAACTCCAAACACTAAGTTATGATGATACTGAGGATCTTCTGCTGGGTAATTTACAATGATAAGGTACTATACATATAAATATAAATCTAAATCTAACTATAAACGGATGTGTATCGGTTACACCACTTTCTTTCTCACTTCACGCACTTTAACCTACACACCACATACGCACTCCCACACACATCCTACACTCATTCACTACACACACACACGCACTCGGACCTTACATTTATTCACCTCACCACACAGCTAAACGTTTTTCATTTTGTGTTTTCTTTACATAGATTATATCCTTTTTTTTACACCATTTGCTTATTGTTGTAACGTCCCGTTTTATTATATTGTGGCTTTGTTTTGTTGTTACGGAGAATCACTGACTCCTAAGACACAAGCACATACACCTGGTTTAGGAGTCAGGAAATTAAAATTATTGTGACCTAGTTATAAGCCTTATATGCTCTTAGTTTTTGGTTCTTGTACTGTGATGGCTTTTGGTCAAATAAAGAGTTAAAGAGTTATAAGGATCTCTTGAGCACATCTTTCCCCAATCAGCGTGCCAGTTTCTATGGCCGCTAGCTCTGTGCGATCTTCTGAAGAGATGCCAGCCCATATATGTACAGAGCTTCCACCTTATTGGACTCTTTCTATGAAGCAGGCTAGAATGTATCGCTCACCAGGTCACCTGTACACTCATCGCCTTTCATCGGAAGTGAATAGTGAGAATCGAGACTCATCAGTAAACTTTAAATATCTTGTGAACTTTAAAAGTTATTGCAATTTCAAAAGTGTAGTACTCAGTTTTGAAGGCCAGTGTATTTTAAATACGAAAGACGAAAATCTATGTTAAAATTCTGGAAATGTTTCATTTAGTATTTTTATGCAGACCTGGGGGCCTACCGCCAGCTCATAAATCAGTATTATTGTAATATTACTTCAGTGGGAGAAAGAGATGGAGCTATACGTCCTGTAGAGCTTCATCTCTTTCCCACACTGAAGTAATATTACAATGATACTGCTTTATGAGCTGGTGGTAGGCCCCCTGGAACACAACAAAAAAAGCCATTAAATAAACCATCACCATTTAAACTAGAAACATTACTTATAAAAGTAAAGCCGTCTCTCTAATGCTAGGCAGCCATTAATATGACAGCTTAGCTCTAACCGCTAAATACTTAATGGTGTTACGTCATAAGCTGAGAGCGCATAGCTAACGACCCTTGCACTGAGTTGCAGATCTAGAGAAAATTTATTTAGATTATTTTGTGAAAAAAGTTAAATTTTTCTTTGACTTTCAAAATAGTTGTGTAATTTTTGTGTGTGTATTTTTGAAGTGAAAACTTCTTTAAGCGCGTTGAGCATTTTTGAGATGGGAAAAAACAATTGAACTCGCGACATTACTGACACCTTATTTTTGTAAACGCGATTGTGCTCTTTATTTATAATACGTTACGGATCAATGTTTCATGCAAGTATTTTTACTTTAAAAGTTTTGCAAGTTTATTTTTTTGTAAACGCGATTGTGCTCTTTATTTAGATAATGTTACGGACCAATGTTCTATACAAGTATTTTTCTTCCACCAAGGCGATCTTGTTCAAGATTTCACTTCTGTCGGCACTCCCGGAGCGCCACTGTTTTTTTTAGTGTTATAACAATGTAAGTATTCTAAAGCTAGGCACACATTACAGCCGCGTCATGCGCAGCCGCGTCAGGCCGCAGCGCATTGGCTTGCGGACGGTGAGCAATGGGTAGCTCGCCGTCCGATAAGGACCAAGCCCGGGTCGACGGCGCGTTGTGTTCCACGCGCGCCTCAAAGAGATGTCAGCAGAATTGACGGGGTCCGCTAGGGCCAATGCCTGCCGGGGGTTCGAAGAAAACCGATAGGGAAATCGTGGCCCCCTGGCAACACGGCAACTGAAGGAACACGGGTGGGTTTTAGTCAGTAAGAGTCTGACACGCCCTCCCGCTCCGCCCAGAGCGGGAGAAGTCATTTGATGATTTCCCACCCAAAAAAAAAAAAAAAAAAAAAAAAAAGGCCGCAGCGCATTGCATTTCAATATACGATGCGGCCCGCCTGAAGTGTGTAATGGTTCATACAAAATGTGATGTAGGAGGATTTCTGCAATGCAGTGCGGCCCGCCCAAATCTACGTCAGCCTTTTCAGGCCCATGCAAAGATTGCAAAATATACTAACAGGTACAATGAATTAAGGGTGATCGGTAGTATGCTACGCCTGCGTAGCAACCGTAGCACTCATTAGCTTCAACGTCAGCTACGCCGTAGACCCTGCGTAGACCATGATCTTGCAAATAATTTTCTTAATTTTTTGTTAATATTTTTATACATTTAGGTCAAGTTTAGGTTATTTTAAAAGAAAGAAAAAACGTTTATTTGTAGTAAACATGACGCAAAAAATAGTTTAGAATACAAAAATGAGAAAAGGTTGGGGGAAGTATGCTTCACATCCACACAAATCGACTATCGCTCAGCATTATGTTACGACCCTATGCAAGACAGAGCCACAGTGCTGGTTTTCAGTGACAGCCGGCGCCGACGTAATGACGTCGACCGGTGCAGCAAACAAATATTAAGACGCTGTACCAGTATAGCGTACCGACCATTTGCCTTTGTCTCTGTCTTTTTCTTTACGTGTAAAGAGTAAAGAAAATAACCACACTTTTGCACTTTTTCAATGTTTTTCGTTGTTATTTTTATCATATTGCTCTTAAATAAAAAACTAACGCGGAAAAACGCTGGAATCATCTATGAACTTTATTTTAGTAAATTAATCAGAATATGAATTTACTTATTAGGAAAAAAATACTCGATAAGAGGTAACTTTGCGAATTTATTCTATCGAGCCAACTTTATCAAATCGTGTTTCCATCGCGGATGATGTCTAGTATATATCCCCAATAATACCAATTTATTTCCTTACATTTTAATTTAACTGTTTACTACTTCAAATAAGCTTAATAGAAACATGTTTGTGTGCATAAAAAGCTCGGTACCCTCTTAAAGAAAAATAACTTGCGACTTTTGCGACTCATATGTCTCATATGTGTGTTTGTACGTACTTGCTTCATATACACAATACATAAGAAAATACTCATATTTCACTATTATGGAGAGTATATCTTTCATTTTTAGCATGTACTGCTGTTGTACAGTTCATATCTACGATGCTACTACAATTTATTTAATTGCGTGTATACAAGATGCATGAATAAACATGTTTTCAGCACTGTTATTTATTCTAGTCTTTGATCAATTCAACTTTGACAAAAAACTGCCTTTTTTGAACTTATTCAAACAATAGTACACTGTATAAAGTGCTTTTTATGTGCCTAATTGAAATAAATTATTTGACTTAGACGTTGACGCTTTTTGGGTTCCGTACGCGAAGGGTGCCAAACGGAACCCTATTACTAAGCCTCCGCTGTCCGTCTGTCTGTCAGCGGGCTGTATCTTATGAACCATAATAGGTGTCATCTGCCTAGCCTTTTCCCAATTATGTTGGGGTCGGCTTCCAGTCTAACCGGATGCAGCTGGATACCAGTATTTTACATGGAGCGACTGCCTATCTGATCTCCACAACCTAGTTACTAGGTAACACGATACCCCTTGGTAAGACTGGTTGTCAGACTTTTGGGCTTCTAACTACCCGTAACGACTGTCAAAGATCTACAAATGACAGCCGGGACCAACGGCTTAACGTGCTTTCCGAGGCAAATAGTTGAAATTTCATAGATTGTGTATATCTATTGCCGCTATAACAACGAATAATTAAAATATAATAAAATTAAAAATTTAAGGGGGTCTGCATGCAAGAAACGGGTTTATTTCGGCGTTTTTTGCTCGATCTTAATACGGTATGGAAATCCTCGGGGAAATCAGAAATCAAAAACCGGCCAAGTGCGTGTCGGACCACGCACAATGAAGGGTTCCGTAGTTGGGATGAATTTATCCCAAAAACAAACTTAACTTTGTAGTTGAAAAACATGTTCTCCCATATGGAATGTATGGGAAAACATGTTTTTGCAACTGCAAATATAAATTGGTCGATTATTACTCGTTAACTTGTAGAGCCTACTTAGCTAGAATAGTTTTCCGCTTAAATTCGTTATATAAACTGCTGCTGTGATTTTTTTCATACATCCATTTAGCTGGCAGGGTGAGGGACACTTGACTCAAACAAAAAATAACACTTTAAAGCTTAACATTTCGCAAACGAATCCTTGAATCCAAAAATAGTTTTCACATACTCATACGTTTTTGAAAGATTTTTCCAATGATACCCCACACCATGAGATAGAAAAAAAAAAACATTATCACTTTACGTGTAGGGGAGGTAGGAACGTGCCCTAAAAAAAAAAACATATGTATAAATTTTTACCAGTTTGTCGGCGTAATTAATATGCATACCTATGCCAAATTACAGCTTTCTAGTACTAAGGGTCTCGGAGCTAGACCGCGGATAGACAGACGACATGATGAAACTATAAGGGTTCCTTGTTTACTACGGAACCCTAAAAAAAGCGGCCAAGTGCGAGTCGGACTCGCCCATGAAGGGTTCTGTAGCATCATGTAACACAATATAACAGTTCTTTAATTGAGTTGATTGAATGAAAGGTAAATTGCAGTTTACGATTTATGACTGATATGACTGATATGATTTATGAATATGAAATTAAAATTATTTTTCACTTTGTAGTGTTTTTTTGAAGTCGGTTGTTTTTTTTTTGTAAAAAGTTTTTATTTTTCATTTTTTAGTTGTGATACCTACCCCACACAAATTCGAATACCACTACCTGCCATGTAAATAACAGTGACAGGAAGTTATCATAATATCATCCACATTCTAAGCGAGGTAAAAATACGTATTATTGAAGCTAACTCAAAAACTACCCAAGTAAAGTTAATAAAATTTATATGGGACCACCTCTGAAGTATGATCTACCAAACAAGAAAAGAAAAAGAATCATCAAAATCAATTCATAATTGACGGAGTAATCGCGTAGAAAACATACAAAAAAAAAAAAACAACATACAGTCGAATTGAGAACCTCCTCCTTTTGGAAGTCGGTTAAAAACTACTTACTAGATCTCGTTCAAACCAATTTTCGGTGGAAGTTTACATGGTAATGTACATCTTATATTTTTTTTAGTTTTATCATTCTCTTATTTTAGAAGAGTTACAGGGGGTCCACCACGCGGACTGGCTTGGGTTGGTAGATGTCACATGTCTTCGAAATTTTGGTTCTAGGACATACCGGTTTCCTCACGATCTTTTCCTACACCGTTTTTAGCACTTTGGAAGTGTCTCTCGCGCAACCTATTCAATTTAGAAAAAAAAAAATTGAAACCTCAATATAATTTTTAAAAACCTATCCATAGATACCCCACACGAAAGGGTTTGATGAAAAAAAAATTTGGAGTTTCAGTTTTAAGTATGGGGAACCCCCAAAATGTATTGTTTTTTTTTTTTTTGTATAAAAATCTTAATGCGGTTCATAAAATACATCTACTTACCAAGTTTCAACAGCATGGTTCTTATAGTTTCAGAAAAAAGTGGCTGTGACTTACGGACGGACAGACAGACAGTAACCTGGGTTCCGTTTTCGCCATTTGGCTACGGAACCCTAAAAAGGTGTCCGACTCACACTTGGCCGGTTTTACATCACCCATAATATGCAAAACGGGATGGCGTTAAAAAGTTTACTTTTCGAACTTTGAGCCATTTCCGGTACATTTTTATTAAACCTTCCAGCGTAACCATATCTCTGTATCAAGCATCAATTTGACAGCCTTCCACATTCACATAATAAACGCGATGCAGACTATTAAGTTAGTTGAGAAGCCAGTCTGAAGTTTCACTTAGCATTCAGGGATTTATCATAAGTTAGTAACTTAAGTGTATAACTTTTATTTCACAAAGCTTTGAAGGAGTTAGCTGATAAAACATTCGTGATCTTGCTTTAAAAGGGGTTATTTAATATTAAATAGTTTCGAGTTTGAGTTTAGCTGTGACATTTTAAAGTTAGACACTTCTTGCTAACTTTATTTACTTCTTAGAAAATGGCATAATTTAAGAAAACCTATCAACACTGTAATTTGAAAACAATGCTATTTTTTTAGGGTTCCGTAGTAAACAAGGAATCCTTATAGTTTTGTCATGTCCGTCTGTCTATCTGTCTGTCTGTCCGCGGTCTAGCTCCGAGACCCTTAGTACTAGAAAGCTGTAATTTGGCATAGGTAAAACAAAATTATGAAAAACATTTTTTTTAGGGTACCTCTCCTACACGTAAAGTGGTGATGTTTATTTTTTTTAACCCATGGTATGGGGTTTCATTGGAAAGGTCCTTTAAAAACATTGATGGTTGCGGAAACCATTTTTGGATTCAAGGATCCCTTTGCGAAATATTAAGCTTTAAAGTGCAAATTTTTGTTAGAGTCAAGTGTGTGTGTCCCTGCCCGCTAAATGGTTAGTTTTGGATGTGTGAAAAAAATCGCTACAGTAGATTATATAACAAAATTAAAAGAAAAACTATCACAGCTAAGTAGGCTCTACAAGTTAACGAGTAATAATCGACCAACTTAATTTTACAGTTGCAAAAACATGTTTTCCCAGACATTCCGTATGGGAGAACATATTTTTAACTACAAAGTTAAGTTTGTTTTTGGGATAAATTCATCCCAACTACGGAACCCTTCATTGTGCGTAGTCCGACACGCACTTGGCCGGTTTTTTTAAGTTAGGGCATCTCGTAGTTGACCTCTGAGATCATGCCTACTTAACCGGGCTTTCCTATGGCTGCCTTTAAGCTTCTACACTCAAAGCCTCCAGCCAGGGGCATACAAACTAAATTTATTTACTAGGCGAGTGTTCGCTAAGGGCACCCCTGTGGGTACGAACCTCGGCTTAGGGCGTCACTTGGGGGAGGACATCAAAGATGGGACGGGTTGGTGAAAACAATTGTAAAAGCCATTTATTTTTAAAAGAGTAACGGTGGTGTTTCTTGCCGGCTCTTCTCCAATATTCTCAATAAGAAACGAACAATTGGAACCGTGCACCTAGCTTCTGACGTTTCATAAGTGCCCATGTGACAAGACATTAACCGTTACAAGGTACATCCTAATTTGAATATTGTGAAGCACATTCCCAGGTATCAATCGGTTATAATATTTAATAAATTGCCTCTAGATATAAAAAGCGCTATCTACTCAAGCTCTTTTAAAAATCAACTTAAAAGTTTCCTGTTGAATAAGTGTCTTTATGCTGTTGAAGATCTATAACATAAATATATTTTTAGAATGATGTTGTGACTGCCACGATGGTGCAGCGCGTCTACTATGTTTGTGCAAAACCGAACTGACGGCTTCCACGGCGTCATTCGCAAAAAAACTGCGTCGCTGTTGTCAAGGTTGCGGGCAAGTGGCAACAGCATTTTAAAAACTTTGGCGGAGAGTATCGACTCTCCGATTATCAAAAGTTTTGTGAGAAGGACAATCACTAAACATTAATTTGGGGGTGTCCTTTTCACAATACTAATAATTATTCTTCTCTCTATTGTACTCTACTAACACTAGTAATAAGTTGTTTTATTGTTTACTAACACGCTGGATCGTTGTTGTCCGATAAATAAAGTATAATAATAATAAATAACGAAATTCCTATGTAATGTTGTATTATTCATTGTTGTAATATTTAACGTGTTTTTTTTCATATGTAATATAATTTTTATATTATTAATTTAATTTTCTTTTTTTTATACCGTGTAATTCCAGATACAATTTATTGTTCATGAATAAATGACTAATGTAGGTTTATGTCTTGTGACATAAAATATTTTGTTTTTTGACACAGTCGTTTTCTAAACATTTTCTTCATCAAACTAAGAAACATTGAGCAAAAATTATAATTGAGAAAATAATTTATTTTTAACCGACTTCCAAAAAGGAGGAGGTTATACGTTCGTCGCGTATGTTTGTTTTTTTTTTTTTTTATGTATGTCCACCGATTTCTCCGTCAATTGTGGACCGATTTTGAAAATTCTTTTTTTGTTTGAAAGGGTGTGCTCTCGAATTGGTCCCATATAAATTTTATTAACTTTGCTTGGATAGTTTTTGAGTTAGCTACAAAATACGTATTTTTTTCCCACTTAGAAACTTAGAATGTAAATGATATGATTAGTTTCTGTCACTGGTAGCAGGTAGTGGTATTCGAATATGTGTCGGGTAGGTACCACAACTAAAAAGTGAAAAATAAAAACTTTTTACAAAAAAAAAACAACCGACCTCCAAAAAAAAACACTACAAAGTGAAAAATAACTTTAATTTCGGAAGTCGCTGGCAAAAAATGAAAATATAAAACCCAAGATACCGACTTCCGAAATTAAAGTTATTTTTCACTTTGTAGTGTTTTTTTTTGGAGGTCGGTTGTTTTTTTTTGTAAAAAGTTTTTGGTATGAAAAATCGCTGGCAGCGCGCAAAGTAACGAACACAAAACATTGTACTTATAGGTGCATACAACGGTACAAAAGTTTTGGGGTTATTTAAAGATATGTGATAACATTTAAAAGCTTTCGTAAGAAAAAATAAAACGTTGGAAATTTGTACTTCAATATCTCCGTAGCCAGAAGGTTCCTAGATTTGATGCAGTAGCGAAGCAGTAATGCTCGCGAAGGAGGAGGCGGAACAAGTGAGGGAGAGGCAAACGCGTCCTTACGCCTAACCTAACCGCCGCAGGAGACGACCGGCGGCGGTGAGCGTCCGGCCCTGGTTCAGGCCATGGTACGGAGCGAGAGGAAATGGCAGGCCGTCACCTCCTTCTGCGAAGCGGTAATGCTCGCGAAGGAGGAGGCGGAACGCGTGAGGGAGAGGCAAATTTCGCGCCCTCACGCCCCTAACCGCCGCAGGAGGAGACGCCCGGGGCGGGAATCGCGAGCCGATTTCCGGCCACCGTAGGCGCGTGCTTGCGGGCGGTGAGCAATGGGTAGCTCGTTGTCCGATAAGGACCAGGCCCGGATCGACGGCGCATTGTGTTGCTCGCGCGCCTCAAAGAGATGTCAGCAGAACTGACGGGGTCCGCTAGGGCCGATGCCTCGGGGTTGCGAATTAAGCCGAAAGGGAAATCGTGGCCCCCGGCAACATGGCAACTGAAGGAACACGGGTGGGTTTTAGTCAGTAAGAGTCTGACACGCCCTCCCGCTTCACTCAGAGCGGGAGAAGTTATTTGATAATTTCTCAAACAAAAAATAAATAAAAGTTTGATTCATTACACAAAAATATCACAATAACAGAGTACAAGTGACTCCCGGCTTCATTAAGCATATTTTGACACCAGTTATAGTGATTTATTTTGATACAATAACAGCGCATAGTAATAAAATAATATTAAAATAAAAAACAGAAAGAGATCTTTACATAATTTTGTTATAAAACCATTATAAACTTTACGCATAACTAACTAAAGTTGATTTTCGAATGTAGTATTTATGCAGAGACTTTTCAGTTTCATTAAAATTAAATGAAAAAAACCAATTTACAACGCACCTACGCTTCTTTTGAGTTTGGCATATTTACATTTAAAATTAAAATATGTTTAACTTTATCAGGATACCGTATACGCCATTTCCAGCTACGTAATCACCATAATTTAATCATATTAACCCGTTCGTCGAACATCAATTAAATTAATCCATTTGTATCATCACATTTTAATTGATCCGGAAATTTACTAAATTAAACGCAAATATCAATTATTTTCAATTAAAATGCTTTGTTCATTAGAGGGGTAAATGTTTTATGTATTAGTAGGGTAGTAATTAGTAAGGAAAGGCAAAATGGTTTAAGTTTTTTGTCTTCGAAATCATTACGGACGTACTAAAGTTTGTGAGGTTGTATAAAACGTTGCTTGATTTTATTTACCCACAAATACGGGCAGTGATATTACTCGCCAATTATTTCGTAGTTTAGTATTTTTCGGTTCGTAGTTCCTAATTAAAATCAAATGTTTTATTACACTCGTGGTAAGTAATTAGGTTACATTCAAAGGATCCAGCACCTGACATGAACCCTGTTAGTGCAGAGCAATTTAAAAAGTATTACAATGACGTCACATTTCGTTTGAGACATTTTTATTTCTTTTCAATATTTCTTACCATAACTTTACAGTTTTTAATATAACTATTTACATTAGGTACTAAATTAAAAGAAAATCTATCTGTATAAATAAAAATAAAAAACAAAACTTAGGCGTCGAGGTATTCTTCCGCATCGCTGTCATTCGGAAACGTGCCCAGAAGACTGGCAGCATTGCCACGTTGAATGGTGTGATTGTCTGTCATTTGCTCCTATTTTAATAACAAAATATTATAATTATTTTAAAACCAGCACATGGTTCAAGTCAACTTAGAAACACATAAATTCTCTATTTAGAAACAAAGAACGAAAAGGTCGAATGTAATATTTCACCGAATTCTAAAGAAATAGTAAAATATCCAATTTCTAATCTCGACTCACAATACCAGAGTCAGCATCTGTTAACGATTAAGTTGGGCTCCGGCAATTCAAATAGACCCTTTTGAAACAATTGAGAAATTGTACAAAAAAGGCCATAAAACTATTCTCCAAAAGTGTGGGAAGATGGGCCAAACGTAGGGTTTTGTAGGAATTTACAAGACGGAGAAATAAAGTCAGGGCAGTTGGTTTTGAGTCGCGATAGGCTACAGACGTGATAGTCCAGGCCAGTTAGGTTGGGAGTCTAAGTGCATCGGAGACCAGTCACAATCGAGGAGCGGTGTCTGAGGTGAAGCTGGTACGTGGTGTATTCCGTGAGTTGTAACCTAATCCTCTAAGGAATTGGTAAGTGTCAACTTTAATTTAACTGTTATATTTAGTAGTAGTATGTACATTGATTTGTATTATTACTTATAGGTAACAGTTAGGTGATATGGCTGACTAGCTATTAATGATCGTTTATTCCAGAATGGCGAAATAACTCATATTTAGAATAGTGGTTCATAATTAACGCTACATTCCTGTGTATTACGTATTCATATCCTAATCCACCCATTGGCAGAGTAGTCACTTGCTTTTGGTTATAGGGAAATGGCGAAAGCCTTCCACCATACTTGACACTGAGCATTAATGCTCCTGACCTTTGACGACTCTTGATCTTGAGCTGACACACTACATTTGGAAGGCAGAACCATAAATACTCGCAGCTCATATAAAGCTGAACTAGGCTATAAAGCCAATGTGCAATTGCATTATAAAACAACCAAATATTAGTGATGATATCTGTATCCAAAAAGGTCTCGCCACAGAATACTTTGCGTGAGGCTTGTTGACGTACATTTCCGGGAGAGGGGGTAGGCTTCACCAAGTACCCCAAACTGAATTGGTAGACGTTCAAAGAACGCTAGGGACCGTGTCTCGATAAAAAACCCCGTCCGTTCTGTAGGACTATTACTAAATCGTCACTATTTATCGAGACACGCTATTGGGACGCAAGCCGCTTAAATGCCGCAACGCATCCTCTAAATGGGGAAGATTAACGAAATGAGAAGTGACGAACCACCACTTCGGCGTTCACCAGGTTCGATCGTAATGTATTCTGCTAGAGACTGAGTCTACGGTGCGCTTGTGCTAGTTTTATATTATCTTAGTAAAAAGGGGCTATACCGCCGTAAGGGTGTCTTTCACACAAGTACGCGATTAGAACTATCCGATACTTGTCTTCCTCAATAACAGATGGACTTCGCAGTACTCTGTCATAGGCTTGAGTAAGACATTTATTTAATGCTTAGGGAACGTGTTCCGTTAGAATCGTATTAGTTCCTCAGAGGTTCTATGCGTTAGGTCTAGCAGAACACGTACATTGAGACAAAACGTTGTAAAACGGTTCCCGGTCTCACTGAAGTGGGTTAATTGTAAACAGACAAATTAACGTAGCTATAAATAGTAATTTGAAGTGCAAGCGTAACGATTCCTTTACCTCTTCACCTTATAAAGGTAATATTACAGTTATTGGTGCTCAACTGCAGGAGGCGCTGGTGTTCCAACATTTATAATACTAAACATAATATTATATTATATACTTTTGCATACCCTCTTGTCTTCTTAGCTTCATATTATTATACTTATGTTTACTAACTGTGAATTCCCAATATTAACTTCACCTAGTGTCCCATCCTTGTCCCTGAACTTTTTATAAGCCGGGACAA
Source organism: Agrochola lychnidis (assembly GCA_963680765.1). Lineage (NCBI taxonomy): Eukaryota > Metazoa > Arthropoda > Insecta > Lepidoptera > Noctuidae > Agrochola > Agrochola lychnidis. The sequence continues at coordinate 7,741,115 of OY796855.1, read as the reverse complement.
GGCAGTTTTAGGGTAAGGGAATTCATTTCTTTCTTATATCGGTGGGAGGGTGACCAGTCTGGGACGAGCCCTACAGAACTGTGCGGAAAGGAGGGGCACTGTTCTTCCCCTAAGGGGGAACCGACTAAAACACTAATATTAGCGTGATTAGGAAAAACGAAAATTTTATCAGCCTAGGGTATTTCTCGTACAGTCACAATGGCAATGCTAATTCTTTGGCCAAAGAACGAGCCAGCCCTCTGGTCACGTGAAGTGTCGACCTGTCGACGAGAGACAAATAAAATTAAAGATTTAAAATGATTGTTTTATTAAAATTATGCAGGTAAAATAAAATGTAAATAAAATACTGGTATTCAGCTGAATCTGGTTAGACTGGAAGCCGAACCTAACATACTTGGGAAAAGGTTAGGCAGATTGATTGTTTTAAATAAATATACAAATCTTCATAGTATTCTCTACTCTTAAAAAAAATCTTAGAAACAAGTAGTAACAGTAGCTAATTCGATTTTAAAGTTTTCATTATTAAATCTCATCGTTAACTTTGAATAGTTTTAATCTACTTTTGTCTCTGGCTTGTGGCTAAGTAATGAAGCTATGCTTGCCGCGGTTGGTCCGTGGATGGATGAACATCTTTACATACCAAGACCCCTCCTTGCCTCGGAAAGCACGTTAACCCGATGGTCTCAGCTGTCATTTATAGATCTTTGACAGTTGTTACGGGTAGTTTGAAGCCCAAAAGTCTGACAACCAGTCTTACCAAGGGGTAACGTGTTATCTAGTAACTAGGTTGTGGAGATCAAATAGGCAGTCGCTCCATGTAAAATACTAGTATTCAGCTGCATCTTGTTAGACTGGAAGCCGACCCCAACATAGTTGGGAAAAGGCTAGGCAGATGATGATGAAGTCTGTGACTGCACAACATTCCACGTGCTGTTTATGCAGTACCCCGGAAAACAGTGTATCATTCGACACTGTGGTGTACGCAGCCATAATTATAAACCGGATATTAATTATCAACGTCAGTCGTCAGTAATTTATGACCGTAATTTACATATCTACCTCCATAGAGGGTGATTCATTTGGCTGACTTGACAACTTAGTTTGATTACAACTGTATTAATTGTTATTTTAATTAAGTTAATAGTTGGTTATTGGTAAGTGATTTCAATTATATTACGTTGAATCTTAAGATACGTAACCAACATAGAATATAACGTCTTTCAGAATAGAACGTCTTTCGAACTTTGTGCATCAGCCAGAAGACGAATTCCCGTTTTTTTTTTTAAGTTCGTTCGCAGTCTATAATCTGTGTCAATCTGCCAAAACTTGTTTAGAGTTTTATTATGTACATTTATGAATCGTGCACACACGTCAGTCACGTCAACGTCAAATCACCGATCAGTCACGTCAATTTCAGGGACGTGTGTGATCAGGTAGTCAGTCAGTCCGTCATAGCAAGTCCCTGTGCGTTCGTAGCAATACAAGTTGTGATTTACCGGTGATGCGGCAAGGGCTGGGACGCGCCGGTAATGACGTGACTGATGTGTGTAACCAACGTCCTACAACTTCTACGTTACTATATTTTTTGACTTGACTGACCAGTCAGTGCGACGGTGACTTGACGTCACTGACATGTGTGCATGAACCTATAAACCGTTGAATGTCACTGTCATGAGACTGTGACTATATTTTGAACATTTTGATTACGGGAATTGGTCATTGGTCACTACATCTTTATACCACAGCAAAAACTTTTATTTAAAGCTTGTCCTAAATAGAGAAAATAATACTATTCCCTTCTATTGCAGGGTAAAAATATTTATTGTAAGGTTTTTTACATTAGGCAAGCCTCCATAGCAGCGTGGATTCTGAATTTGTGTAAGTATTACAACTGACACAGAAGCCTAAGACTTTTTTTTTCCAGGTGAAATCCTCTTTTTTTTTTTTTTTTTTTTTTTTTTTTAATAATGGCTTCTCGCAGTTTTGACCACTAAGGTCGTGGCTGCTTAACCGGACTTTCCTGTGGGTGCCATAAGCTTCTACACTTAGAGCCTCCAGCCAGGAGCTTTTTCAACTATTCTAAATTAAAATTAAGCGAATGCTCGCTAAGGGCACCCCCTGTGGGGTACGGACCTCGGCTTAGGGCATCGCTGACGGGAGGACAGCAAGAGGGGACAGGCTGGATCAAATTTATATTTATATCATGATTATTATTCGGGGTATTTAAAGCTACGTGCTCAGCTGCAACAACTGCTGGCACCTCGTTATCGAGCAAGGGTCGGGGGGGGGATTCGTTTACTCGGGGAGTAGATCGCGTACGTAAAGGACCTCGGCGGCGAGGTCGGAATGACGGGAGGCGTCTGTGTTTGTGCACTGTACTGGTGGCCCTATTCTGCTCCTGGAGGAGTGTAATGGGGTCATCTGGGTCGGAGAGTACATGCCTCGGACGGCGGATCTGACTGATTTGGGACGGGACATAATTGGCTGCCTCGACTATCAGAGGGTTCCGATGTCGAGGAGCGGACTCAAAGTGGCGCTTTGCCATGCGTTTGAGGAACTGGTGGATCGTAGGGATCTTACAGTCGAGATGGAGGGTCTCGTTTCTGACGTACCACGGGGCTCCCGTGGCCTTGTGAAGGAATCTGTTTTGGAGGGTCTGCATCCTATGGATATGACGGGGTTTGGCGTGGGCGAAGACTGCTCCCGCATAGGTCATTATGGGACGGACACACGCTGTGTAGATACGCAATTTGCACTTTAGTGACAATTTGCTGCGTGAATTTAGGATACAGTGAAGCCTACCTAGAGCGAAAGCGGCTCGCGAACGAACCGTCTTTATGTGCTCTGAAAAGGAGAGACGCTGGTCTAAGATCACACCTAGGTACTTGGCTCGCTTCTCCCAAGGGATCGGCTTGCCGAACAGGGTGATCGTTCGGGGGGGAGGGGGGGGTCTAGATCTCGGTTTCGAGAATGAAACCGCTTGACTTTTGTCGGGATTAACTTCGATCCTCCACCGTCTAAACCAGGCGCCAAGGTTACTGACGGCCCGTTGTAGATTTAGGAGAGACGAAGGGGCGTTGCCTTTACAGATGATCGCAGTGTCGTCTGCGAACAGAGCGAGCTGCGTCCCTCTGTGTCTGGGGATGTCGCTGGTGAACAGCGTGAACGCGAGGGGGGCTATCACTGAGCCCTGAGGGACTCCTGCCCTTATGGGGCGAGGGGAGGATAGGGCACCTTCGATACGGTAGCGGAAGGTGCGATTCGACAAGTAGTCTCGTATGATGAGTACGAGACGATCCGGCACTCCGAGTTTGTATAGCTTGTATACTAAGCCGTTGTGCCAGACTTTGTCGAAAGCTTTCGCTATGTCGAAGAAGACTGCGCATGTCGGATAGCCGCGGGTGAGACCACCTTTGACCAGCTCGACTATGCGGTGGACCTGATGCACGCTAGAGTGCTGAGTTCTGAAGCCGAACTGCTCATCGGGTATGAGGCCCTTAGTCTCGGCGTAGTCTCTGAGACGCTTATAAATAAGCCTCTCGTAGATTTTTCCGAGAACTTTGAGCAGACTGATTGGGCGGTAACTAGAGGGCTCGTTTTTAGGCTTGCCGGGCTTTGGGATACCTATGACCGTGGCCTCTTTCCACGTCTGGGGAAAGATGTTATTGCTTAGAGCACCATTGAAGATGGTGGTCAGTAGCATGATCAAGTGGGCTGGGAAGAGCTGGACCACCCTATTGGTGAGTCCGTCTGAACCGGGGGCTTTGCGCGTATGCAGACCTTTGATTATCTCGTGCACCTCATCTGGTTCGATGGGGGGCAGGGGAAAATCAGGGTCTTCTACGGGAGGAAGGGAGGCTCTACGTTCGACTTCGGCGTCGACCTCATCGAGGTGAGCTTTGTCTACTGGTAGGGTGCTGGGAGAGCATTGAGCTTCTAGACTGTCGGCTAGGCACTCGGCTTTGTCGATGTCGTCGAAGGCAATGGTTTTATCGGGGCGGACTAACGGGGGTACGGGGGCCGACTGGGGGGACCTGAGTTTCCTCTGGAGTTCCCAGAAGGCTAGATGAGAGGGCTCTAGATCGCTCAACATCTTATCCCATCCCGCTTCACGCAGCTCCGCTATACGTGTCCTAACAGATCTCTGATAGTAGCGCATATGGGCTTTGTTGGCGGCACAGGGGAAGACGCTGTAGGCTCGAGTAGCCGCGTTCTTCTCAGTCATCAGGGCACGCACATCGTCGGGGAGATTCAAGTAACAGGGTTCTGTTGCTGGAACCTCCCTGGAGCATTCGCTCAGGACGGTCTGTACGTGTTCCGTGAGTGAGTCGATCGCGGCAGTCGTGTCAGCGACTGAGTCGAAGTTGTCGGGGATCGAGTCTAGTAAGGGGGATGTGTTGGATTTCAGCTGAGTGCTTACTTTCCTCCAGTCCGTCACCTTTTTTGTGGGGAGGGGTTGGTCAGGGTCGGAGGGACCTATGCGGGAGGTTAGTTTAACAATTACCGGTCGGTGGTCAGAGGTAAGCTCGTGCACCGTTTCTATTGAATCTAGTCTTAGATTAACGTTCTTAAGGAGCGTTACGTCTAGTACGTCAGGGGTATGACTGATGGTATGGGGATAGTGAGTGGGACTCATCGGAGCGATGATGTCGAAGTTTAGGGAGGAGGAGAGGTCGAACAAGTGCCGACCTCTGGTGTTGGTGGTGGAGCTATTCCAAGAGGGATGTTTCGCATTGAGATCCCCCGCCAAGATGACGGAGTCACTCATGTTTAACAACAGTTGGATATCGTCCGAGAGATTTTGGAAATTTTCCGAAGCGTTGATAGTAATGGGAGGGATATAGACCGACACTAGAGTGATCGGTGCGTGACCGGTCATGCCCAGATGGCATGCTGATACTTCTAATCGTGAGAGGGGGGGAGGATCCATTGGGATGCAGTACAGATCCTTTTTGTAATAAATGAGGGTGCCGCCCCCATGACAACGCGTTCTATCGTTCCGAACGATACGATAGTTAGCTAAGGAGGGATTGCCTCTATGGGGCTTTAAAAAAGTTTCCTGGATGAGGAGGATATCTAGTTGATGAACGCGGAGGAAGTCCGCGATTTCATCTTTTTGTTGATTTAAGCCATTGGCATTGAAGGTGCCAAGCTTGAGGGATCGGGGTTTAAACCTAGCCTGAGTGGTGTTAGACATGATGGGGGGTAGAGAAAGAGGTGAGGGCTTGCGTGATCTCGGGATACGCATTGAAGACGTTACGGATTGCCGCTAGGCTACCCGATTTCTGGGCTGTAGAGATGTCCAGGGCCATCTGTGTAGCCCTGGGGGAACAGAAAAGTTCGAACGCGGTACTGATTACGTCGAAACGATCGTCCACGGGTTTAATTGGGGCCACGGGAGTGGGAGCGGGGCGCGGGGGTTTTAGAGCGGTGGCGGGTTTCGCGGGGGGCGCAGAGGGCGCGAAAGAGGGGCCGCGGAAGCCGGGGGGAGGGGGGAGGTGATGGACTCGCGGGTCCATCATTGTATAGAGAGGGGTATGAGGGGGGGGGGGCGCGGAATACCCAGGGCTGGGAAAGCCTGCTGGTGATTGAGCATAGTCCATGGACTAGGCCTCTGAGGGCTTAGCCGCTCAGGAATCTGGGAGGAGGGGAGGGGATGGAAGTCCCTCTGTTTTTGCTGCCTCACGTCTAGACGTTTGGTCAGCTTGCCGGATGTAGCCTTAGGGGCTTTAGAGCAGCCGCGGTAGTTGGCTGTGTGGCCCTCGAGGCCGCACAACACGCAACTAGGCGGGCTGTTGCACTGGCTACGGTCTTTGGGACGCGAGCAGTCAGCGGTGCCGTGGTCACCCAGGCACTTTACGCACCTGGGTTTTGCATGGCAATTCTTTTGAGAATGGCCATACAATTGACAGCGGTGACACTGTCCGATCGCGCTGTTCTTCCAGGGCTTCTCGATCGAGAAGCCCATAAGGTTACACAAGGTCTTGATATTGAATATGGGGTGATGCCCCTCGGTGGGGGAGCACACGACTAATACCATGTCGTATGCTTCCCTGCCGCGCGAACGATGCATGCGGTGCACCTCATCTACAGGGATATTTTGCGACTGAAGGTCGGCTAAAATTTCGGCGGGAGAGATTTCCTTGGGGATCTTTTTGATCACCACACGGATCTGCCTATCTTCTGGGAGGGAGTAGGTGTGGAATGACACACCTCTCTCTCTCAGAACTCTGGTAAGGTCCCTGTAGTCTTTCGACGTAGGGACTAGAACCTTGATACCCTGTTGGGTAGATCGGGCATTTGTGTAGGAGATTTTCATCTCCATACACCACTTTGATACAGCCGTCCACTTCTCCTTGTCTTGTATGAAGACAGGAGATGGAGGCGCGACCTTCTTAGGGCCGGAACTAATGGGCGCGGAGCAATCCATCGCGGTGGATGATGCGGACGGGGAGGCAGAGGGCGCGGGGGCATCCTTTGCGGAGGATGACGCGGTTCGGGGGGCGAGGGGCGCGGGGGGAGCCTTCGCGGAGGACGTAAACGAGATCGGTGGGGCGGTGGAGGGGGAGGGGGAAGCTACGGTAGCGCAAGTCGCGACGGTAGCGCGCTGTTTGACCACAGCTGGTTTGATGGTGACGGTGGATGAAGAGGAGTCCGAGTCCTCTATTGCGGCGACCTTACTGGCCTGCGCAGAGGTCTGCTTCCTGTTCTTCCTCTTTCTTCCCTTTCCTTGGACGGCTATGAAGCCGTCGTCGGAGGGGGAGGAAGAGGTAGAGGACGCAGCGGACTTTGGCTCGTCTTCCTCCTCCGAGCCAGAAGGGTAGGAGGGTTGCTTTGAAGAAGCAGCGGGGGCGTCGGTGTCCATTGACTCCGACGAGGGGGAGGGGGAGGGGGGTCTGGGCGACTCTACAGCCGGAGGGGTGTCAAGAGCGTCGCTGAACGTAGCGACGCTGACATCTTGGTCGGGGTTTTCGCCCCTTGAGATGCTCAAGAGGCTAGAGAGCTGATCCTTATACTTCCCTCTGAGGGAAGGCTCCGACTCGAGTATATACTCGAGGAAGAGGGTTAATTTCTTCGAGAGAAGCTCGAGATCTACCTTTTTGGTGGCCATAATGGCGGGGGGGGGGAGGGAATGGCCTAACTAAGCCTGTCTCCCCGGTGGGAATGCCGGGGATGTGTACAATCCCTCCCTGTCGGGTAAGACAGGGAGGATGAGTGCCTATCGGTGAGCCCTAAGCTTGATTTGGCCCGTTGCCTATCTTAATGTGCAACGGGGTCCTGACCAGTCTAGTGTGAAGGGTATGAAGATACCCGACCACGCTAGGTGAGTTGCTGTGGAAGCAAAACTGTCACCACGTGTTGACTAGGAGATCCCCCAAGGCCAAACACTGGGACCCGGCCAATTCACTGCCTTACCCTGAGGGGGATCGGCGGGTGTGTTGGGTCAACACCCCACTCGGCTTCGTTGGCACCGTATGGTATCCACCGAGTGACCACGAAACTGTGGTTTTGCCCGGAAGGGGCCTGGTGAATTTACAGACGAGAATTTCTTGTTAAAGAAATAAGATAGCCTTGAAAAAGGCCTTTTTTGGATCTGTGCCCGATCGATAAACGATCGGAGATCGGGTGTAGTCGAGCGACTACGAAAATCGTTACGTAATGCAACGAATATATGACTCAGAGCAATGAGTCAAGAGCGGGAGAGCGCAAGCACACAACCGTTCGCGACCGATGCCGGAGCGTATATGTGAAATCCTCAAAAGTCGCCCGAGCTTTAGTGTAAGACCGGGGAGTGTCGGATTCCTAGCTCACTAAAACCACTCCGGTGGTCACCATCTGTATATGGAAGAGGCACCGTTACCTCTCAAAAGGCCTATCCAAAACTCCCTCTATGCAACGCCTGTTACCACATCTCTGGTGAGACTGTAAGAGGCCTATGCCTGCAGTGAGTAAAGTCGGGCTTTAGGTGATATATACTTAAATGACAATAGACTCGCCCCTAACTTTAGACCTGAACATAACATGCGAAATGTGGATGTATATTTCTGCTTACCTCGCCTGGGAATACATACGTTATGTTACAAACATTAAGTTAGTTATTATTAACACGTATTCATATGCAAATCTTCGCTAATATTAATACGGTGTTTATGTATGTTAATGTATCGAATGTTATAATGCATGTGTTTAGATGAAAATGTTCTTGTTTATGTTCATTTAATATTGTAGAATATCGTGTTTAAACTTTGAAAGGTAATTCATTTATGAAAATTAAACAATATCTAAAAAAAACTCTGTCCGATCTGTGAGGGTGTTGTTAAGTATCATACAAAAAATTTTTTTTCATTGGGGAATTTTATCGGGCTATTACATGGAGCGCGGGGTCACTTAGTGGATGATTACAAGTCATTTCCTATAACCCCCATTGAAAATATAATAAGGTAAGTAATTATGCCCATGAGAGTATCGGTGCAACGGCCGCAAAACGGCCAAGCCGTACATTTTGACCGAGATGTAAGGTTTATAGAGTTAGGGGCTTGACTCCATATTATTATTATTTATTTTATTATATCATTTATTTCAGGCTACGCCCATAGTGTTAGTAACAACGATCTTATAAACTAATGTTAGTAGACAAACAAGTTTTAATTAGTGTGGAGTTTCATCCAATGTCGCAGCATTGGAGACTTCCATCTATCTGCGAATAAACTCAAGATAGTGTTGGTGCGCCACGAAAACAAGTAAGCAGCAAAACCGGTCATCTATATACCTTTCCGCAAACATCTTTGACGCGCTGCATCGCCATGGCAGCCCCAACAGTATCCTGGGTGCGTTATTATACTGGACACGTAGATCGCTATATGCACGCAAACTATAACTAGTCCACAGGCTGCACGTGTAAAATGACGAGCAAAAAGATTTAAACAGAGTCATCTTCACCGCCTCCGTACATTGCGCAAACCTGCGGGCCAGCATGTTGCAGCGTACTGACAGTGATCTACGTTCCCTGTCAATGTCCATGTTATCTTTCAAATCGTCGGTAACCCAATGACCCAAGTACTTAAAATTGGTCACCCTATTTAACGGTGCTCCGCAGAGCGATATGTCTGGTATAGTTGGATAACCTATAGCACCTGCTTTAAAAACCATAATTTCGCTCTTTTTGGTGTTATACTTGAGTCCTCGATATTATACATTATTATTTTTTTAAAGTGAAAACGTTACAAGTCTTGGCAACCCACTTTACATGAAATGTTTTTGATGGGATTGTTATTGACATTTATTTGAATTTCGATACTATCTAGAACAATTAATTTGAAAAAAATGACATTCCCATTTTCCAATAATTTATTGTAAGCTATGGGAATGAACGTTTGCATGCCCTTGTGATCAATGAACAAATATGTAAATATTTATTCACCTGTCACGCAAGCATAGCCGAGGCAAATTGCTATAGCATGCATCGCCCTGATTTCACACGGTAACAACACCGCGCAATATCTAGAAGCTGACGCTGCACACGTACGAGGCACGTGTGCAGCGTCAGCTTCTAGACTAGTCGTCGCGAAGCTGAGACCGGACGCTAGCTACCCGATTCCGCAATTTATGGGTATATTCTTTGGTCAATCGTCGACTGAATAATACCTATAGTAATTAATTAGATTAATAAAATAATTGTAATTTTTGGTACTAATTAAATTCTTATAAATAAAATCGTTTTTTTTTTTGCATCCTCTGCTGCCACCGAACTTAATTCACCTACGTTACCCATGTTTGCAAAATAATATAAAATTAGGATTTGATTCAGGATTTTTGTTAAACGTGGTAAAGTTACGAGGTCGACTATTATACTTCTCTTCAAAATATCAAGTAGAAACTTACTTTATCCACTGCAACGAAGATTTTTCCTGTGAGTTCTTAGGGTTTGAACAGCTGCTGGCGTGCATCTGTTGTTCGTGATGCAATCACCGACGTGACTGGCCTACGTTTGGCCATAAAACAAAAGAGAGGGCGGTCAAAAGTCAAGGAAATGAAATAACCCCAGTCAATAACACATCAAACATCGCCAAAGCGCAGGTAACTATGATTCTTTTATGTTTTTAAGTTCTCTGAGAGTAGTTTATACCCAAGTTTGCAACCCTGAAAGCTTTGTTCTACTTCCATGGTGCTCGAAAAACTGCGAAATTTTGGCAGTTCTTTCAGTTTTTTTAAGTGAAAACTTCGCGCTGGGCATTTTTGAGATGAGACTAAACCATTGATTTCGCGACACTGTAACGAAATTTACCAACACCGTTGAGTAAAAGACATCAACGCGTTGATTACTGCGGTGCATGGAGTAAAAGACATCAACGCATTGATTACCGCGGTGCCGATTTTTTTTTCAAGTTTTCATGTCTGTCGGCCTGTCTGAGTGCCACTTTTTTTTTAATATGTACTTTAATGACGCGTTTTTAGGTATCTAAGTATTGATAGGTTCTATTATCTTTATTGGATCAACAGCAATTCTTTTGTTCAACACTTTCTCTAAAAAGACGATTAGTTCAGCCGGTGCGTGTCATGGCAAATGACCCTAAATCGATAATTTTCACTTTTTGGGAAAATACGGTCATCTTTGACTAGGTCTAGCTTCACAACCAATAGACGTAGCGTGCTTGGGTTGGGCTTAGATTGTATAAAATTTAGCTTGCTTTACAAAAATGCCTATAAACGCGTCCAAAAGGTATATTTAAAAAAAAAACTGAACGAAGTTCCAGAATTTTACAGTTTTCGAGCACCATGGAAGTAGCACATGGTTTTCAGGGTTGCAAACTTGGGTATACTCTAACAACATATAAAAAAATAGTAGTGTAGTACATGCGCGTTTGCAACGTTTGCATTTATTTGTGTCAATATTGACTGGGCTAAATGTAAGATATATCGTTTCATAGGTCGTCGTATCGTTTCCGATATCCCCGAATTCCGATATCCATTAAATAATCAAGAGCTCCACCTCTTACCCATAATTGCGCTGTGGCTAAATAACGAGTAGATTATGTCAGCTAGAAAAATTAATTTTCACATGAAAAAAGGAAACCTTTATTGCGTCTGGTAATCTTTTGCAAGACAAATAATTGTGATAAAAAATTTGGAGCCCAAAGATATTTAACAAAAGACGAACTTCTGTAGGTGTGTGTGCAGATACACACCTACAGAAGTTCGTCAAAACACACTCCCAGCTTGTATTGACTTGTGATCTTCTTCTTCTTTTCTTGTGGTTAGTGACTAAACTGGTGTTAGAGATTTTTTTAAAGCCACCCATGGGCCCAGAAGCCCAGAGAGGTATTTCTCGAAAAGTAGTGCACTTAGAGCACCCGTCCAAATAGCACCTGCGACTCAGCAGCCTACTGCTGGGATATATTTGTTTTACAGGACGTTATTAAATTAAAGATATCGATAAAAATTATTAGAATGTTTATTAATTATTACACATACTTACATACATACGATACTTGTTTTATCGATATCTTTCATTTAATACGAGTAGTAGGCTACTGAGTCACAGGTGCTATTCGGACGGGTGCTCTAAGTGGACTACTTCTTTCTCGAGGGCATGCCGGTTGCCTCACGATGTTTTTCTTCTCCGTTTTTAGGGTTCCGTAGTAAACAAGGAACCCTTATAGTTTCGTCATGTCCGTCTGTCTGTCTGTCTGTCCGCGGTCTAGCTCCGAGACCCTTAGTACTAGAAAACTGTAATTTGGCATAGATATATGTTTTAATTACGTCACCAAAGTGGTAAAATAAAATTATGAAAAACATTTTTTTTTAGGGTACCTCTCATACACGTAAAGTGGTGATGTTATTTTTTTTCTTTTTTTAACCCATAGTGAGGGATATCATTGGAATGGTCCTTTAAAAACATTGTGAGTTTGTGAATACCATTTTTGGATTCAGGGATCCGTTTGCGAAATATTAAGCTTTAAAGTGCTAATTTTTGTTAGAGTCAAGTGTCCCCCCCCCCCCCTGCCGGCTAAATGGTTGGTTTTGGGTATGTGAAGAAAATCGCAACAGTAGTTTATATAACGAAATTAAAATAAAAACTATCACAGCTAAGTAGGCTCTACAAGTTAACGAGTAATAATCGACCAACTTAACTTTGCAGTTGCAAAAACATGTTTTTCTATACATTCCGTATGGGAGAACATATTTTTCAACTACAAAATTAAGTTTGTATTTGGGATTAATTCATCCCAACTACGGAACCCTTCATTGTGCGTGGTCCGACACGCACTTGGCCGGTTTTTTTAAACAAGTGATAATTGTACTTGTGTTATGCGCGTAGTATAACATAGTTTTTATTGAAACAGAATTAATAGAAGTGTTTGTGCACTCTTTTGAAAACTTGACTTTTCAATTGTATCACTGAATTCTTCACACTTGCACCACACATTCATTTTTCTACTATGACTATTCTACAAATCCTCAATTTTCTTGACTTAAAAATAAGACATTTTCTCCCCGTTCCCTATTTTCCACATAAGTATTATTGTATGTTATCTTTTTTTTCTTACCTTTTTACTCTGGAGCTTTTATGTCATCACGAACATGCATTGTTTATGCACGAGTTTGGATTACAATGCAATTTTTATAAGTCTTCTAGAAAATAGTAGTTTCATTTTTATTTAAATACAGCATTTTTCTATGTATTTTAACATTGGCCCTGTGAATCCACTGTAGTGTCATGTGAAGAAACTAATCTCTCGATGTTAAACATTTCTCAAATGTTGCTGTCTTTTTTGTTGTTTATCTTATGTTTAATTTTCTATAGATAGAATAGGTACTCTTTATATGTACAGTACACCATAAAAATTATAGATTAAGTGTAGAAACTTTGCATAATAAAATTAATATAATTAATAAACATTTGTAATAATCTTGAAGTTTTGTTTTTAGTTTGAACTATTCCCAAAAATTCAACTCTAGATACCTAAAAAAAAATACTGTTTACAAAATCATAGATCAAACAACAAAAAAAATGTAGGTATCAAAAATAATTATACCTATAACTAGCTGACCCTGCAAACGTTGTTTTGCCATATAAATGTTTGGGGTGGACTATCTTTATCACTCACTACCCTACCTACCCTACCTGCCCTACCTGCCCTACCTGCCCTACCTGCCCTACCTGCCCTACCTGCCCTACCTGCCCTACCTGCCCTACCTGCCCTACCTATCCTATCTTTCAAGTGGGATCAAACTGCACACGGTGTGCAAATTTGATTAAAATCGGTTAAGTAGTTTAGGAGTCCATCGCGGACAAACAACGTGACACGTAATTTATATATATTAAGATGATAATAAAAACAAAAGGTTACCTAACTGAAACACGTTTTATGTACGCCATAAAAATTTCAGATACAAATGTACATTTTACATAATTAAATGAATATACCTACCAATTATTTTTATACTCTTGAGGTTTTGCTCTTAAGTTGAATTGTTCCCTAAAATTCAACTGTAGATACCTGATAAAAAAGTTTAATTACTTAATAGTAAATCAAACAACCAAAATAAAAATGTGTATCACAAATAATTATACCTACAATCAACAATTCCGATAAAATCAAAAGGTTAACTGAAACTCGTTTAAAAAATGTAAATAAACGAGCAAACTACACAGAACACGAAAAAACTCCAATAACATTTCCGTGTAAAGTCAATGAAACAAAATGGCGTCCATTTTTACATTTAGTATTAGAATGATGATATCAGTTTGTCACGCGATGAAAGCATCAGGTTTGTGTTTGATCAAAACAAGAACGTTTGATTAGATGCACGTGCAGCTACCGGGCTTTGGAGTAAAGATTGTGATGTATTACATGTATAAGGTAACTAAGCAATATCAAGACGCATGTAAGGTTTTGAACAGTCAAGGACATGTCCTAACTAGGGTTGCAAAATTACGTAATTTTACTGCAAACGCTGGTAAAATACGGGTATTTTACGGTAATTTATATAAATTACGGTATAATTACCGGCAACTTGTGAAGTTTTAAATTTTAATTTGTGCTGTCCTCTTCTGCACACAGATGATATTATTATAATCCATATTATGAATATACTGAATTCTTGACTTGAGAATTAAGTTTTAGGGATTTTTTTCTAAAGTTCCAATACTGCTTATATCTCTGGCAAAATTCATTTTCCATTTATCCGTTAATAGTGAAGTACTGACATATACATGATACACACTGGAAAGTTTGGCGAGTAACACTGTAGAAGCAATAAATAATGTACCTATGTTTGAGAATAATAAAAAAAAAACACAAACATACTTATTTATGTACTTATTTAAAACAACATATTTATAGTGTTTTAGTGGGTATGAGTACATTTAATACGTTTTTATCGAAAATACCATAAATTACGTAAAAAAATATTTTTTTACTGCATTGTACCTGGGTAATTTTACCGTTTTACATCCGTAGTCCTAACTCCTTACCGAAAGCGGCTGTCGCGCGAGTACGCAATCATCGCACTCCTTTATTACTCGTATATGAATTACTCACACGATCAATCAAGTCACGATCAATCAAGTCACACCTTCAGTGAAAAGTGATGTAACTGGAAAATCATGATTTTGAGAAAATTAATGTTAAAGTTTTAAAAAAATCTTACTCTTTGTCTACTTCACTAAAATGAGTACTGATTACTGACATTGGTAAACAATATCATAGAGCACGATTTAGTGTAAGAAGAAACAGATTAATTTGTATAGATTTTTTATAATTTTAAAAGAAATCCAGTTGTATCACGTAACACAACAATATTAAAGTCGTAGTATGTGTAAATTAATTTAAAATGACTTGAACCATTTTACACATTATTTATTTATTGGTTGGTGTTGGATGATTATGTGTAGATGTATCAGTTTGTACTAATTCACATAGATCGTGTTATAAGAGTCACATACATTTGTATTAATATACATTAAGGTGCTTGAAATATTTGTTCAGTTCACATTGATATTATTCAAAATGTATTTTATTACACATTAATAAATGTAAAAAATGCTTAGTTAGAGCAGTTTACACCAAAATAAGCTTGCTCAATTTTAATCTTAGAGGGGTACCAATTAGACCAAAAAATTGCATTTTTTTTACTGGTAAACTTAGTGTAAGAATATTAAAACTGATATAAGTCAAGATATATCACTTTTCACTGAAGGTACAGATTTGTACGTCATAAATTTACATAAACGATCACGTAATCGCGTATTAGCGCGACTGTTGCTTTCGGCTAGGACAAAGGGTACGACTGGTGTCTTTTCTACGCGTCTAAGATAGTTTTTATACAGTTGTAAACGAGTGCTTTTAGGTAATCTGTTTGTCTTTTAAAATGATCTTGGATTTAAAACTGGTCCCGGTAAGATTAAAAAATAGGCGCTTTTAACCACTTTCTAGAAAATTAAAACAAAATAAAAAGACAGTAAATGATGTGTACAGACGCGACGCACATCAGGCTACTACAATCTGTCAAATTTATTTAATAGATTTTCAACTTTATCGCTGAAGTGTAAGATTCAATGTTGATTGGGAAAATTTGACAGTTTCGGGTAGCTTGATGTGCTGGCGTCTGTACAAGGAAGAATTTCAAAACCCCTACCATCACCAAAAAAATATTTTACATGGGTGCCGTTCGGAGACTGAAAATAATATGAATAAAATTGTTCCACCGAACCACACTTTTCAAAATTTTGTTTCAGTGCGATTAGTGGAAGTGCTCAGGTGCGGTTCGAACAAGTGCTGTTGAAATTAGTGCTCTTAGTGGAATACCTCTAATAAAATAACAGCGCAGGATAGCCTTTGTATAGTGGTTCAACAAATTGAATATCATCAGGAATATGGCAGTTCATCGTGGACGTGAAACGACAGCGGCTCTCCTAACCATAGATAATACACTTTTTTTTTTTAATATTTAAAATTCATAATGCATTTAAAATGTATCAATGCAGTTAAGTTAGTATATAATATATATTTTTATTTTGTAAATAATTAATTAACTTTAATATTATATTTGAAAATTAGTGATATTGATACATTTTAAAGATAATACACTTAAATACCTAACATCCTCTTCTGTCATCAGAAGACAGCCGCCACGCAACCGTCGTTGCGACGCTCTACTAGAGTGATTGTCACCAGCCAGTGTCACTCTTATCTCATCCGACCTTTTCGGTGATTCCAGTAACTTCGTAACAAAACTAGAAGGCGCCTTATTCTGCGCCATTATATACTATTATTTGAAAATAACACATTAATATCGCATCACTTTCGTTCCATACAATCTTTACTCCACTTTAAACTATCCTGTTTGCTTAGGACCGTTCAATTTCCACTTCCATGACTATTTCGAACGAGGATTTTATCCGTTTTCGTGAATAATGCTATCAAGCTTTATGTAATAGGATTCCGCAGTCGGGGACTTACAATTTTCTCATACATTTACTTCGCAGTTTTTTCGGTTCCGCAAATAAATATTTCCGTATCCCTCGAGATGCTAACAGGATATAACTAACGTTACTAACTATTGGGAATGTACTGAAGCGCTCAGCGTTCAGCGCTCGGTGTGACAACATGCCGTGTTTGAGTTAGTGACAAGTCAATCGTCATCCTGAGGATGCCTCGTTGAGAGATGAAACACGTGTCGATTTTTTTCAGGGTTTTTTATGGCTCTTTATAAATAGCTAAGCGGAACAGGTTACTAAATATATCCACGTCTATTGTATTTTATAATGTACTGAAGTTAAACAGTTTAACAAATTGCTTAGTGCGTAGTTTCATTTGCAGTTTTTTCACAAATTTTTGTTTTTGTCCTAATCGTAATACTGCCGTCCTTTAACTAGAAAGCCATTAACCCTCAAATGCCCAATTTTTACTTTTTAATTGAAATGATAGAGTTCAAAATTCTCTATCTTTCTGTCTAAGAAACATTTTTACAATATAAATAGTTCCAGAGATTTGAAAATTTTGTAGGCCGTTAAGTAACACAATTTATGATGATTCCATCACTAGAAAGCGTCTAACCCACACTTCTTCTTTAAGAGTTTCTAGACAGAAAGGATTCTTTAGGATTTAACAGAAAAGAATATTAATTGATGTGTCCAACAATTATAGTTTTTAAGAAACAACGATTCCCGCGTTTTTTTGTTTTTTGCAATTTTTTCGGAAATAACTTTTTGGACTTAACGGCATTCTAGTTAAAGGATGGCAGAATAGCACGTTTTCTTACTCAATCAATTATTATCATTAACTAGCTGACCTGACAGATGTTTTTTTTTTTTCTCTTTGGCGCCTTATTGAGAAATTTTACGATTATTGTAAAAATTGTCATTATGGAGTTTGTTTCATCGCGATAGATCATTTAGTTTAAAAGTTACATCGTTTTGTTACAAAATTTTCCTTAAAAATATAAAAATATTTTTTTTTTTTTTTTATATGTGCACATTACAAAGACTCACACTGTATAGATGATGAAGATGTGCAAAACGGTTCTCCTAAAAAAAAACCCAATTCCGTAGGTACTTGCTTTATACATTTATTGACCGTAGTCTATTAAAGGTACTTATAACAGACTAAGACTTTATCAGTGGAATTAATTTAGCAGAAGTAAAATATCGCGTATAAAAAGTTAAAAATTGCATTGCTTTGAACGTTGCTGAGCATTTTTTTACAATACAAATCAACCAATTTAACATAACATCACGCCTGTATTCCCCGAAGGGTTAGGCAGAGGTGCACCCACATTTGGCCGGTTATGTTTATGAAATGAAATGAAATGAAATTGTTTATTCTGTAAATAGGATATCGGAATCACTTTTACACGTCATATAAAAAAATATTAAAAATAAGCTAGATGAGTTCGGCTTTTCCTATCTGACTACTCTGAGAAGAAAGGCCGAAACAAACTCAGAGGTCGCAGTCTCTTTTAAAGTCCAGACATAATCTTGGTCAGGCCATATGAGGACCATGTAGATTAGTGTCTGAAAAGGTCTTTTGAGGAAAGAACCACACAGATTTGAGTGGACCTGTCCAGTCAGTGCAAGCATTTGTCAGTAATCGTGGAGCTCAACTTAGAACTTAAGGAGCTCAACTCGACGAGCAATACCAAAGAAAGGACATTTGGGTAGGCCGCAAAAACTACTCAAACTGCCAGACCATCACTAAAACTAGTATCATATACAAACTAATATCCACATAGTCCTCACATTCACAATAGTTAAAATAATATAATACTTTACAAAGTAATCATGTCATTTTGAATATAATTTTCAACAATGTCAACGTGTTTATAAAACTGGTATATGTTGATTTTACATAATAATTAAAACGTCTAGTTCTATGGTTTTATCACAAGGTTTAGCAGAGCGAGCAGTTCAATCCCAAGCTTTTTTATCTTCTAAATAATCTGAAATTGTATAGTACCCTTTTTCACAAAGTTTGGTTTTAATACAGATTTTAAATCGTTTAATGGGTAAGTTTCGAATGTCAATGGGGAGTTTGTTGTAAAAGCGTATACATTGACCCATGAATGAGCCCCATGTAACAGGGTTTGAGCCTAAACAGTACCTATGTAAAAAAAAAACTATGTCCGATACGAAAGGGGCATAGACGTACTGCAAACACGTTTAAAAAAAGTTAAAAAATCTTATTATTATTGAAAATATAAAAGTTATTGCTAAAAAAAAACATTTTTAATACCAAAATTAATCCATAAAAAAATATGACTTATGCCGGCTAAATAACGGCCACCCGCGCCCCATCTTATAAACCCGACAAAATTCCCAATTGAAAAAAAAATCGCGAACATTTTTTTTTCTTTTTTTTTCTGAAAATTTCCACAGAAATAGACTCTCAGTACGATACTTAACAACTCACGGATCGGACAGGGTTTTTTTTACATGTTGTATAACAACTATCTTCAAAACTCAAGTTCCTATTCTTTTCTAAACAAACAGCTTTCCCAGATTTATTAAATCCAATTCTCTTCCAGTTTCCACAATTTTGAACATAAACAACGAAATAACGAGGTTTCCATTGTAATCTGTATTAAGCTCCACGTGTGATGAGAAGTTTTAAACTCAAAACGAGAGTCGTTTCGTTCGTGTTTTTGATTTAGCCTCGAGTTTTGGATAAAAGTTAGGATCGGCTTCACAAATACATTATAACTTTTATTAGGCGAGTTCTCGCCTGGACGGAGCTGTAATTTATAATTAAATGGTACTTCTGATACTTTTGTTTCGTGAGTTCACACAAGTTCTTTTATTTATTTTTTTGATGTCGCCATCCTCAACATCTCATTTCTCTCGCCATCATTATTTTTATCATTACTTTAATTTATATAGCCTATTCAATTTAATTCACTTATAAATCATATTATGTCATAGCATTTAATTGGATGTAGTAATTCAACCATCACGAGATTAAACAGCAGTTTAGCAGGCCCTGGCGTTAGTGCCAGACTAATATATCACAAAAAAATCCATTTTCTTCATCTTCAGAATGGAAACCACCTTTTTGGAACGAAGTTCTTTAACGCTGCTTGTAAACTTTCAGTAATCGTCACGCTAAAAAGTGTTAATACTTGCGACTGTCTTCTTCTAATTCAAAGAGAAAGAAAGAGAGAGAATGCCGGCAGAAAAAATAAAACAAAAAACAAAAGAAAACAGTAAAGTGATTAGTGTCATGGGATACAATTGTACATATCGGCCCGAGTACACTGCATAGAAAGAGAGAGAGAAAATGTGAATTTGGTCAAAATGAAAATCCTATACGGCGGCATTGAAAATTTTAATTTTTTTATCATGGTTATCGTTTTCATGGTTTTCAAGAGTGCAAAAGCTGATAGTGAGGTCAAAATGAAAATATAAGATGGCAACTGTGAAAATTTTCAAATTTTTCGTTATGGGTGTCACTTTCATAGTTTTCGAGGGTGCTTAAGCCAACAGTGAGGTTAAAATGTAAATCCAAGATGGCGACTGTGGGGTGCGTACAGAAAACCTCCACGCGTGACTGATACCTGCTGGTCCCTTACGGATACGTTCGGGGGGAAGAGCAGTTGTCAGGCCGGTGCACCCTGGGCATGAACAATATACTCTTCGGAAAAGGTTTGGGAGTTTTTCGGAGAGGGTATTGTTTGTGGCTAATTTCTGTGGGCGGGGGAGCAGCATGCTCCTCGACGTTCTTCCGCTTGTCCCTCTGATTTGCAGAGGGCACAGTGGGGGAACGAAGGAGGCGGGTCGCTCCTGATCGATCGACGTTCGTCGATTGACACTGGACGTGACCCCAGCCGCTGCGGTGCAGGCGCACCAAAGCGGCTATCGTTTCTCCCTCAAGAGCGATCCTGAGGGAGAACTTTCGGCGGGTTCGCTGAGCCAGGTTATCTGGACAGCGGACGGAGGCATGTATAATGCCGCCGCCGGGGGCTTGGCTTAACCGCCCGGCCCAGAGGAAGGACACCTCTAAGATAAAAAACCACCTAATCCTAAGTTTCGAAGCGCGGCGAGAGGATGAGTGGCTGGTGGGGGACCAGTCGTTAGCGTTTCACCTGTAGATACCTGCCGACCTCTACAGTATATAGGCTTACCTAGGTAAAAGGCTCTGCCTAGGTGGACGTATATATCCTAATCTACTAGTGGGAACTGTATGGAAAATTTAAATAAAAATCAAAACCAAATTGACGACAAAGTGCCAATTGTATTGGCGGAGAAGATACCGCTTGCCGGCGACGGCAACAAGAGCCGAGGAGGCTCCAGTCCCTCAGGGGACCTAAGTATGTCCGACCAGGACATTAAAAGCGGGGGCTCCAAATCAAAATTTTGGGGCAAAAGATCGCGCGGGTCGGAGCGCACAGGATCGGCGGGGCAATCCTCGAGCGAGGAAAGCCTCCCGATCGCGAAAGTGCCGACAATCAGGAGAGGCCGAGGACGAGCGGTAGCGGGAGCAGCTTCCGCTTCGAGGCCGGGGCGAGGCAATCGGGGTCGCCTCAAGCGGCCGGATACACCGATATTCAGTGACACCGGGGTCTCGTCATCCGAGGCCTCAACTGAGGAGTCGGAGGTGGTGGTCGCCGCCTCACCGGTGGGCACGAAGGTGCGGCCTGACGCCGTGAAGAGTGCTCTGGGTGGGGTGGTCGCCACCGAACAGGTCGCCGAATTGGCCCGTCCGCTCCGGGAGCGGGCCAAAAATAAGCTGGACCACCGTGGTGATAAGCCGGACGCCGCTGGTGGCTCCAATTCGGAGCGAGCGGCCAAGTTCGCGGAGGAGGTAGCGGCCGCGATTAGGGAGGTGGCCTTCAAGAGGACGAAGTCCTCTAGAGGCAAGGCAGTATCCGCGGCTACTGCCTCTATCATGGCGGCAGCGGAGGCCCTCCAACCCGGGCCTCCGCCGGACGGTATGTCGGAGATGCGGGCGGAGATCGCCCGCTTGACAGCCGCCATGGAGCTCCTCCAAAAGGAGAATGCGGAGCTCCGAGCGGACTTGGCCGGGCTCCGAGGAGCCGGGCCCCAAGAGGTGCCGCAGCGGGGGGAGCGGCATGGGCAGGGACGGCCCGTGACTGCTGAGGACCGGATCCTCAATCTGGTGCGGCAGGAAATGGCTGCTCTACGGAGCAAGTTTTCCACGTTGGAGGCCATTGTCCTGCGCCCCCCGTTGGCGGCAAGCCAGCCGGCCCCGGGCCAGCTAAGGGCGTTGTCATACGCCGCCACTGCAGCTGCCACAGCCGGTCCAGCCTCGTCGGGGCCGACCAAAGGTGGGGCGGCTGCACAGGCGGCGAAGGCCCCAGCCAAGGCGGCGGGGGTCCCGGCCAAGGCGTCGGGGGCACCGGCCAAAGCGGCGAGTGCCCCAGTCAAGGCGGCAGGGGCCCCGGCCAGGGTAACCAGGGCCTCGGCTAAGGCGGCGAATCGGCCGCCCCCGCCACCTTCTGAATCTCCTCCGGCCGACGCCGGATGGCAAGTAGCCGGGGAGAAGAAGAAGGCTGGTAAGGCGGCAAGGGCGGCCAAAAGGAAGGCGAGGCGGCAGCGGCGCAAGGAGCGAAGCGTCGCGGCTAGGCTCCGCGCCCCGAAGTCCGCAGCTGTAGTGATTACACTACAGCCGGAAGCGGCAAAGAAGGGCGTGTCCTATCAGCACGTGCTCGCCAAGGTGGATGCGGCGGTGGATCTGAAGGAGACCGCCAATGGCGTCCGGCTAAAGATCACCGCGACCGGGGCCAGGATGCTGGAGATCCCCGGTGCGAACAGCGGTCCGGCAGCGGACGCTCTGGCCAATAGGCTCAGGGCGACCCTGAATCCGGACGAGGCCCGAGTGTCCAGGCCCACCAAACGCGCTGACTTGCGCATCCGGGGCCTGGACGACTGCGTGACGGTGGAAAAGGTGGTGGCCGCGGTCGCCAGGACTGGGGGGTGCTCTGCCGAGGAGGTGAGGGCGGGCACCATCCACCCTGACTCCACGGGGATGCGAGCCGTTACGGTGAGCTGCCCCGTGTCCGCGGCCAAGCTGATAGCCGGGGAGGGCCGAAGGCTTCTGGTGGGCTGGGTCTCCGCGCAGGTCAAACTGCTGGAGCCCAGACCTCTGAGGTGCTTCCGCTGCCGGGTGGGCGACCACGTGGGAGCGAAGTGCACCTCGGAGGTAGACTGCAGCGACCACTGCTTCCGCTGTGGTCAGCCTGGTCATAAGGCCGGCTCGTGCAACGCCGCGCCGCACTGCATTGTATGTGCGGCGGCTGGCAAGCCGGCCGATCACCGGGCTGGGAGCAAGGCCTGCGCTCCACCCGCCAAAGCCAGAGGCAGGGGCAAGCCCTCCGCCACCGCCGTCACCGCCGCAGCCGCCGCCACTACTGCCGCCGCCGCTGCCGCCTCCACTGTCGTCGTCGCCGCCATTGCCGCCGCGGCGGTGCCCTCAGAGGGGGCTAGGGAGGGGGTTGAAATGGAGTGTCAATAACGGCCCCATTACGCCTCCTCCAGGCGAACATCAACCACTGCGCTGCCGCTCAGGATCTGTTGCTCCAGAGCATGGCGCAGTGGTCGATTAACATCGCCGTGGTCGCTGAGCCGTACTTTGTCCCGCCCAGGGATGACTGGGTGGAGGACCTGAGCGGCTCAGTGACCCTCATTTCGTCGGCCGCCGCTGGTACCCCGTCCCTCGAGTCTGTCAAGAGAGGACGGGGTTGCGTGGCAGCACGGTTCGGGGAGATTGTCGTGGTAGGGGTATACTTCTCCCCGAACCGAACTCTTGCCGAGTTCCACAACTCCCTCGTGGAGTTGAGAGTCGTCGTCGTCGGGTTCGGTTCCCTCCCCGTGTTCGTCCTCGGGGACTTCAATGCCAAAAATCTGGCTTGGGGTTCCCGCTTTACGGACACACGGGGTAGGATGGTGGAGGACTGGGCTCTGGAGACGGGCCTGGTCGTCCTAAACCGGGGTTCTGTCCCCACGTGTGTGCGGATGCGGGGCGAATCAGTGGTGGACATTTCGTTCGCCAGCCCCGCTCTGTCGCCGCGTGTAATCGACTGGCGCGTCATAGAGGAGGTGGAGACCTATTCCGATCACCGGTACATCCGGTTTGACGTCTCCGCCCAGACCTCGAGCGCGCCGGTCCGACAGGCCCCGAGTGGTCCGCGGTGGGCGCTGAAGCAGATGGACCGGGAGCTTCTCCTGGAAGCCTCGATCGTGCAGGCCTGGGTGTCATCACCGGACAGGCCTGCCGACATCAACGACGAGGCGGAGTGGTTCCGGGAGGCCATGTCCAATATATGCGACGTGGCAATGCCCCGGGTCCATCCTGGACGTGCTTCGCGCCAGCTGTACTGGTGGTCGCAAGAGCTGGAAGCTCTGCGCAGGGCGTGCGTAGCTGCGCGACGCCGGTACGCCAGGCACCGCAGGCTCCGTATCCGCCCTCCGGATACGGAAGCCATTGAGGCGGAGCTGTACGAGGGGTACAGAGCGGCGAAGACCGCCCTCCAAGCGGAGATCCTGCGGGCCAGGACACTGGCCCGCGAGGAGTTGCTGGAGTCTCTGAACAGAGACCCGTGGGGACGCCCATATAAGATGGTGCGGGAGAAGCTCCGCCCATGGGCTCCCCCGCTGACGCAGAGTCTCCGGCCCCAGCTTGTGGAGGACGTGGTGAGCGCTCTGTTCCCTTCAAGAGGGGAACATACGCCCCCGCCCATGGCTCCGCCTATTGCGGTGCCCGATGCGGACCACACCGCCGACGACGACGACGATGCTCCGGAGGTGACCGAGGTAGAGATGAGAGTGGCGGTACGCAAGATGAGTGCGAAGAATACCGCCCCAGGACCCGACGGCATTCCCGGGAAAGCCTGGGTCCTGGCCATGGGGACTCTCGGGCCTCGACTAAGGGGGCTCCTATGCGCATGCATGGAGAGGGGCCAGTTCCCACTTTGTTGGAAGACTGGGAAACTGGTCCTCATTAGGAAGCCGGGGCGCCCGGCGGACTCTCCGTCCGCCTATCGGCCCATTGTGCTGCTCGACGAGGTGGGCAAGCTCTTTGAAAGAGTCATTGCAGACCGCCTCGTCGGGCAGCTGGTGCGAGTGGGGCCGGATCTGGCGGAGAGCCAATTCGGTTTCCGCAGGGGGCGCTCTACGGTGGACGCCATCATGCGCGTGCGAGCCCTCACGACGGGGGATGCTGTGGCCCGGGGTGGGGTCGTCTTGGCGGTGTCTCTAGACATCGCCAATGCCTTCAACACCCTGCCCTGGAGTTGCATCAGGGAGGCACTTCGGTATCACCGGATGCCGACCTACCTCTGTCGTGTGGTCGAGGCCTATTTGACAGATAGGGCTGTCATCTACCCCGGTCACCAAGGAGAGTGGAACCGGCGAGAGATGTCGTGCGGTGTCCCACAGGGATCGGTCCTGGGGCCGCATCTGTGGGACATCGGATACGACTGGGTGCTGCGCGCCGATCTCCCTACTGGCGTCAGCGTCGTCTGTTACGCTGACGACACGCTGGTCCTGGCGCAGGGGAGGTCGTACCAGGCGGCGGCCGACTTAGCGACACGCGGGGTTGCGACAATCGTCGACAGAATCCGGCAGCTGGGACTCGAGGTGGCCCTGCACAAGTCCGAGGCCATGGGTTTCTATGGTCCTCGTAGTGCGCCACCGCCGGGTTCCCAGGTAATGGCGGGAGGGGTTCACATCGGCGTCGAGTCGACGATGAAGTATCTGGGACTCGTCCTCGACAGCCGGTGGAACTTCGTGGAGCATTTCCGACGTTTGGCTCCCAGACTGGACCGGGCCGGGGCTGCCTTGAGGCGGCTCCTGCCCAATCTGGGAGGTCCAAACGCCTCCTGCCGGAGGCTCTACGCGGGGGTCGTGCGGTCCATGGCCCTTTACGGGGCGCCGGTGTGGGCGCCTTCATTGAGGCGGCAGCCAGCCCGCCGGCTTAACGCGTCCCAAAGGGTCATGGCCATCCGGCTGGCCCGAGGATACCGCACGGTCTCCTGCGAGGCGGCGAGCCTCCTTGCCGGAGTACCGCCATGGGATCTGGAGGCAAAGGTCCTCGCGCACATTTGGGAGTGGCGCGAGGAGGCGAAACGCCGGGGCTTAACACCGATGCCGCAAGAAGTTGCGGCACAGCGGACAGAGCTCCGGCGGGATCTCATGGCGGAATGGAGAGTGCGATTGTCGCAACCCAGCGCTGGGCACGCCGCAATTGCGGCGATAAGACCCCTCTTTGAGGAGTGGCTAGAGAGGCGCCACGGCGTCCTCACCTTCCGCCTGACACAGGTGCTCACCGGACATGGCTGTTTCGGGAGGTACCTGTTCAGGATAAAGCGGGAGGAAACGCCCGGGTGTCATCACTGTGTGGATCGCCCGGAGGACACGGTGGAGCATACGGTGGAGGTCTGCCCGGCTTGGGCAGAGCATCGCCGTGTCCTCGAGGAAGCGATCGGCGGCGGTGATCTCTCGCGTCCGGCCCTGATTCGGGCCATGCTACGGAGCGAGAGGAAATGGCAGGCCGTCACCTCGTTCTGCGAAGCAGTAATGCTCGCGAAGGAGGAGACGGAGCGCGTGAGGGAAAGGCAAATTTCGCGCCCTCGCGCCCCTAACCGCCGCAGCAGGAGACGCCCTGGGCGTCGGGAGTCACGAGAGGATTTCCGGCCACCGTAGGCGCGGGCTTGCGGACGGTGAGCAATGGGTAGCTCGCCGTCCGATAAGGACCAAGCCCGGGTCGACGGCGCGTTGTGTTCCACGCGCGCCTCAAAGAGATGTCAGCAGAATTGACGGGGTCCGCTAGGGCCAATGCCTGCCGGGGGTTCGAAGAAAACCGATAGGGAAATCGTGGCCCCCTGGCAACACGGCAACTGAAGGAACACGGGTGGGTTTTAGTCAGTAAGAGTCTGACACGCCCTCCCGCTCCGCCCAGAGCGGGAGAAGTCATTTGATGATTTCCCACCCAAAAAAAAAAAAAAAAAAAAAAAAGATGGCGACTGCGAAAATATACAAAATTTTCGTCATGGTTGTCATTTTCATAGTTTTCAAGGGTGTTAAAGCCGATAGTGAGGTCAAATTAATGTAAATCCAAGATAGCGGCTGCGAAAGTTTTCAAATTTTTCGTTATGGTTGTCGTTTTCATAGTCTTCGAGGGTGCTAAAGCCGATATGAGGTCAAAAATAAATCCAAGATGGCGGCTGCAAAAAAGTTTTTGTTTTAAATCATACGTGAAAAAGAACTTCGTCCCTGACGGGTGTCTCCCAACCGCACACGTTTTTTATTATGAAACAAGTACCCATTTTACTTTCTGTCAGGAATATCTTGGCATTTGAAGTAAGGACCGAACACCGTATTGCAGTACATATGCAATAGCGTTTTCCTTCTTTCCTCCAATTTTGAAGAATATAATCCAAGAACAGCAACGCAATATATCTGAACTGCGTACTTTACTCCTAGATATTTTATCCAGTCTTATATTACTTACGTGCGCTGTATTTGGAAGCCTTTTCCATTACCGGGTTCTGTAGCCAAACCATGCTTGCCAATACCATTAATATTGCGACTATTTGATTTCCCTAGAGATTGTGTATGTCATGCCATCACAATTTGGAAATATACTATTTTGTGGACGTAAATCAATACTTAACTAAGTATTGAAACCCAAACATGACATTGTAAGAGGCTTAAACAAAAATCTTATAACAGATACATAACATCACGCCTGTACTTCCCGAAGGGTTAGGCAGAGGTGTACCTAAAGTACATCCACATTTCGCCAGTTATGTTTAAGTCCCATGTAATAGGGGCGAGCTTATTGCCATCAACCGAGCACAAATCCAGACTCCGGACTGCTACTGAGAAATTCTAGATGGAAAAACCCAATAACACTTTGCCCGACCTGGGAATCGAATCCAGGATCTCATACTCAGCAGTAGCGCTTGCGACCACTAGACCAACTAGGCAGAAAAATCTAAAGGATGATTTTCAACAAACGGCTCGAATTGCATCGGATCGGAAAGGATACGAACGGATGCGGCGACAGCCGATCGCATCCGGCAGGATGTCGACGCATACGATCGGCTCCGTACCATCGCTTGCGAACGTTTCCGTTTCTGCGCCTAGACAAATAGTTTCATTCCTACCGTGTGTTCTAATTTTTTAAAATGATTGAAGTTGACGTAGTATAGTATTATTGACATTAGAAGAATAAGAAAATAATCATAAAACAGCCAAAAGGATCCGATCGGATACGATGACAGGCGAACGGAGCCGACCGCGCGTTGCAGCATACCCTCGGTTACGATCGCGTGTCGCGAAAGACGCCCGCGTTCAAGCTGCTGTCCGCAGCTTGGTAATATAGACTTTAAAAATACTGTGTACACGACTTAATGCCGAGTGCACGAGCCGTCTGGTGGAGATCATCCTTGATAGGTACAAATTAATATGCAAAGAATATATCACCACTAGTATTCAGATAAACGAGCTCTGTAAACAAAATCCGCTGCAATGCTTGCAAAAACTAGGGTATTCATATTGAAACTACGGTCAAAAATAAACTTAAACTCTTACTAATAGAATCCTATTTCACATTAAATACATTCTCGGTCTCGATCTGTAAGTTTCCGATAAAGGAATCTAGATCGAATTCCATTAGCGGAATAAAAAAACACCTATTTACATAGTTAATTCCACTAAGCTTCTTACTTCGATGTTGCGATGTAGATTTAACTTCGGTTGCCTGTTCATATTTCTACTACGTGTAAAGCTGATAGGGAACACCCTCAACTATTTAATCTTAAAAATATGGATGATATTTCGTCGCGAAAATCAAACTGGGTTCGAAATCATATTTGAAATATTGAAAGTCCGTGCAAAATTTTTCAGTATACCTATTCTGATTTTGAAAGACGAAAATATGATTGGCAATATCAAAGAACAATACCGTAGCAATAGTGTAGGTAGGGAGTACCTACTTTTAGAACATACATTCCCTGTTAGTTTTTGAATGAACTCAGTCTAAATTACCCAAGGGAAATATGAAACTACGTCCATGCCCGAAGTAATAATAATTGCCCTTCAAGATTTTTGAGAACTGGCGACAAAAAAAGTATAATTCGCAAAGAAAACAGTTCGATTTTGTTGAATATCACCTTTCAGTAAAATGGAATGAGCTTTAATTTCAGAAGTCGGTGTCTTTGGTTTTTAATTTTCATTTTTTGCCACCGACTTCCGAAATTAAAAAGTTATTTTTCACTTTGTTGTTTTTTTTGGAAGTTGGTTGTTTTTTTTTTTTTTTGTAAAAAGGTTTTATTTTTCACTTTTTGTTGTGGTTACCTACCCCATACAAATTCAAATACTACTACCTGCTACCAGTGACAGGAACTTATCATTAATATCATCCACATACTAAGTGGGAAAAAAATACTTATTATTGAAGCTAACTCAAAAATGATCCAAGCATATTTATATATGGGACCTCCTCGAGAGCATACCTTTGAAAACAAAAAAATATTTCTAAATCTGTCCACAATTGACGGAGAAATCGGCGGACATGCATAAAAAAAACGTCGAAAAAAGACTTCCTTTTTGGAAGTCGGTTAAAAAGTATTCATATCACGAATACCTACTTACCAATCACATATTTGTTTCTGTGATCGGAGTTCCTATCTGCAACGATTTGAAAATGAAAGAAGAAAGGGGAACAGGTCCCGTGAATATGGCTTACTTTTATTTGATTTTTAACATAATGGGTTTTCGCTTGCGATGGCAAGTAATAGCTTTTTTCTCTTGATTTATTCGTGATGAATATGTTTTTCTTTTTCCCGAGATTTTTCTTTCAGATAAAGTACGTCTGTGCAAATATATGGTTACGAAATCAGCTTACGTTTGGAGCAAAAGGTAAAATTGTGGTTCCATAAATTAGCCTTGAAAAAGTTTTTGGCAAAAACCTTGTTTCTTAAAATAAGTCTAATTGGATTTTTTTCAGGCGGTTTTCAGAGCTCGCTTCTGATTAATGAAATTGTACCTTTACGCATTTCGCATTAGTAGCTTAACTTTTTTCAAAATCAGAAACGCCATCAAGACGAATAAGAATTTACAAAAATCAACATAGCAGATTTTTTTCTGAATTTACGTTTTTAATATGCACAAGTAAAAATAACCGTACAAAGGCGGACTTAATGCCTTTGGAATATTATTACTTTTCAAGCTTAAAAGTCTTTATACTGAGTATTTAGTAACTGCGAAATGGTGCACTATATTTGAAACCATAATTTTATCAAACCATATTTCTAACCTTAATAATATTCACATTACACATAGCTTCAAATTGCAAATTAAAAGCAATATTTCTTGCTGAAAATACAATCTGTTTTCATCGCATTTTCCAGGTTTCCCGTTTTTCTCGACATTTTCTGTTTTCAAATACAAATTAAAAACGGGAAAAAATGCATTCAGAATCAAACGTTCCGACTTTAATTTATTGCTAGTAATTAATCGTTATGCAAACGTTCGATTTATAAATTCTAGAACTTAGATATATTGACGGTTTTAATGAAAAACCTCATGATTAATCATTGGTTTTAGAGATTTTAAGGCAATTCAATTTTCCTAATATATTTTTTTTCGGGTCGACCAATTCCTATGCTTATGTGTACTTAGTTCGGATATTATGGATTTAATGCCAATTTGAGCTACGTTAATAAGAATATTATTAGTTATTAATTTTGTTTTTCGTAATTTTAGGCTCTTTTTTCATTTAATACAAATTTTACAACGTATCACGAAACAAAACACACATAAATATTGAATTAAGATTCGTTATTTTTTGCTAATGACTTTATAGTTTTGGAAGCCCATTGGTTTTATAAAAATGTCCGTTCTTTGACACGATAAACTATTGTGCGTTTTAATTTAGACGGTTTTAAGAATCCATAATACCTCAACTCAAATTCACTCCTTATCTCTCTCGTACGAGTGAAAGTGAGACTGAGCGGCAGGGAGAAGGATATAAGGCGCCAATAGTTTAGGTAGTTTCTTTTTACGGCGAAAGTAATGGTAACTAAGAAAAATAAAACACATGGTATCTGCTTTATAGTCAGTTCAGATATTATGCAAAGATTTATGATCTAATTTGAAGTGTTTTTTGGAATACCAGCGGTTTATTGTAGCTTTGGTTTTTTTCTATCGATATTTTTTATGGAATCGTGTTTTCGTCACACATAGTACTTAACATTAATCCTCAAATTTACCATATTTTTATTGCAAAATTAATGCTGCAGTATTTTCGATATAACGGATGATCATGCTAAGCAATGTGAGGTATTTATAGGCTCTTAATGAAAAAGCTCATGGTTAATTGGTTTGAGAGATTTTCAGGCAATTCAATTCAATTGTCAGAATTAAGTTTTTCGGGTCGACCAATTCCTATTTACTTTATACCTGTTCCTATTTATATTCCTATTCAATTACGAATTTTGATGCGGTTTTCTTCATAATTTAGAAAAAATCCAGAAGATTTATGTGTATAATTTTAATAATTAATATTAATATTTGAATTATACATAATAAAAAAAATATCGATGCTTTGTCAAGTCATAAAACTATGCAAAGTTGGGGTGAGTCGCGTGTTAAGTTATAAACTAGTATAATAATTATGTTTTATTAAAATAGTTTTGTTTTATTATTAAATTAAACCTTGTTTGTCGAGGCACGAATATGGCTGGTAGGTAATAAAATCGTGCCGAAAGGTATTTTAATATCTGTCTTTATTGTTTGTTTACCTTGGTTAGATAGTTATAACTACATATAACTTAATGTGTGTTGTATGAAAGTCACTGGCAACTACGACTACAATTTAATCTTTTGTACAAATGCTTTTATTATTCTGCTTTTCACTCTTGTGGTTTGTTTTCAGCAGGTCTGCTTAACAATGTGACATTCAATCAATTGTTTTTGATTTGTTACATCTTTTTTCTTGCTTTCCTGCAATTAAGTAAAAATTTTCGAGTGTTTGTCAACAGGCTGAGACGGTGACAGTGACGGTGACGGTGACGGGGACGGTGACGGTGACGGTGATGGTGACGGTGACGGTGACAGTGACGGTGACGGTGACGGTGACGGTGATGGCGATGATGATGATGATGATGATGATGAATATTGTTTATATCATATAGGTATACGTCAGCCAAGATGTCAAATGTTATACATCATTAGTGACTATTGTAAGCCTCGCTCGTTTATATTTAACCGACTTCAAAAATAAAGGAGGAGGTTCTCAGTTCGTCGGATTTTTTATTATGTATGTTCCCCGATTACGCGAAGACGGCTGGACCAATTTGAAAAAATATTTCTACATATTCTACAGATCTTCACAGCTGAAAATTGACACCTCAACAACAACAACAACTCATTTGTTTGGAAAACCCGGATGAGCCTTCTGTCGGTGCGACGATGACGTCGCATTCGGGTTCGAGTTTGCCGAACAAAGTGAACGTGACGATCACGTGTTCATGCGACGGTCGCTCATATTAGGGCATGGCCATACGTAGTTTTATTCCACGTAATTGTTTTAAATACCATAGTGGCTTTTGGGACATACATAACAATAATATTATTTTATAAGAAAAATATAGAAATTATTTGAATAAAAACCTTCGAACAATAAAAAGTTACACACGGGTAATTACCCAAATAAACATATTTTAGCCGAAAAGGGTTCGGGTCAACGTTTGCCAACTTTCCGTGTCATGTCCGAATCGGGTCTCAACTTTATTACGGACTTTTTAATTCAATATTAATGTCTGTGTGGATGTTGTAAATTGTAAATTCTGTTTCTAAGAGGGTATATTAATCAATTATTATTATTAATAATCCTAAGGGCAATGGAAAGGGCATTGCTTGGAGTTTCCCTACGTGATCGAATCAGAAATGAAGAGATTCGCAGGAGAACCAAGGTAACCGACATAGCCCGAAGAATTGCCAAACTTAAGTAGCAATGGGCAGGACACATTGCTCGCAGAACGGATGGTCGATAGGGCCGAAAGGTTCTGGAGTGGCGACCACGTACTAGAAGACGTAGCGTTGGAAGACCTCCCACAAGATGGACCGATGACCTTGTGAAGGCCGCAGGAATCCGCTGGATGTGGAAAGCACAGAATCGGTCAAAGTGGCGGTGCTTGGGGGAGGCCTATGTCCAGCAGTGGACGTCTTTTGGCTAAAATGATGATGATGATGATGATTAATAATCATTTGTGTTGCTATCTTGAACCGAAAATAATTGGTCCTGCGTTTTGTCTTTTCAAAATTGCGGGTTAAATAAAACATTTGTATCAGCTTTACTAGTTTGGTACCTACTTGTAAATAAAATAAACGTCACAATTTTTTACTGTAGTATAGTCCACACTCAATCAATCTGCCTTTTCCCAACTATGTTTGGGTCGGCTTCCAGTCTAACCGAATGCAGCTGAATACCAGTATTTTACATGGAACATGCCTATCTGACCTTCACAACCCAGTTACTGGGTAACACGATACCCCTTAGTAATACTGGTTGTCAGACTTTCGAGCTTCTGACGACCCGTACCAACTGTCAAAGATCTACAAATGTTAAAGTACTTGTAAATAAATAAAGATCACAATTTTTTTTAGTGTAGTAACCTACACTACCCATATGATAAATATTGAATGCTTATGCTTCAAAGCATATTAATTTGTGTAATTTTTACAACGCAGTAGACTTTCTAAAAATTCATCTAGCAGCCGACACGGGAAAGTTGTCCTGTATGTAATAAAGACGGTCTCCAAAACCTTTGTTAAACTTGCCTATACTTCAATACTATTTACGGCTTCCTTTCGTCCCTCTTACCAACACACTACATTTCCAAAAATCCGTCACAACATCTGGCAAATTGTGCCACAAAAGCCACACACGGGGCAAGTTTGCCATTTATTTGTTAACCCACATCATTACCAGACTAAATGCGTTTTATTACTGTACAGGAACTCACGAACTAACAACTTAGACTACACAGTGGTTTCCTACATGTTTGTTAAACTTTCTAGCTTTATTTTGTGAATGGGCGGATTTATTTTAATGGGATGTTCAACTAGTTAGTCAAGGCACAAATTATATAAGAAAAAATAAATAAATTTATTTAAAATTCCACCTCGTTTCTGCCTCGTTGGTCTAGTGGTTGCAAGCGCTACTGCTGAGCATGAGGTTCGATTCCTGGGTCGGGCAAAGTGTTTATTGGGTTTTTCTGTCTGGAATTTCTCAGTAGCAGCTCGGAGTCTGGATTTGTGCCCGGTTGATGGCAATAGGCTCGCCCCCTATTTCATGGGACTTAAACATAACTGGCGGAATGTGGGTGTACCTGCTACAGGAACACTTCTGCCCAACCCTTTGGGGAAACAAGGTGTGATGTTATGTGTTACTTTTTACTTTACATTGCTACTTTTGATTGAAATACAATAGACGAGGATATATTTAGTAACCTGTTCTACTTAGCTATTTCTAAAGAGCTATAAAAAACCCTGAAAGAAATCGACACGTGTTTCACCTCTCAACGAGGCATCCTCAGGATGACGATTGACTTGTCACAAACCCGAATACAGCGTGTTGCCACACCGAGCGCTGAACTTTTTGGTGTTTGTAAAACATTTATAATTTGAACCCCGATTCAAAACAATCACCTTGACGTGAAACGAACCGGCTGAAAACAATTGTGTGACGTCAAATTTTGAAGCCGCTCACAGTTTTATACCAGTAACATCACGCAAAATAGTAATTCAGAGCAATGTAACTCTTATCTCACATTATAATAAAGTATATATGTCGGAGACGGATATGTGACTCTCGTTATTTTCAGGCATATTTTAACTACTGTGGGCGTAGTGTGGGTAGTGTTGGTTAATGCGCTTCGTTTTATCGACTTTGTTTTATCGACTTTGTTTTTATCGAATTTGTTTTTATCGACTTTGTTTTTATCGACTTTGTTTTATCGACTTTGTTTTTATCGACTTTGTTTTATCGACTTTGTTTTTATAGACTTTGTTTTTATAGACTTTGTTTTTATCGACTTCGTTTTATCGACTTTGTTTTTATCGACTTCGTTTTATCGACTTTGTTTTTATCGAATTTGTTTTTATCGACTTTGTTTTTATCGACTTTGTTTTTATAGACTTTGTTTTATCGACTTTGTTTTTATCGACTTTGTTTTATCGCCTTTGTTTTATCGACTTTGTTTTTATCGACTTCGTTTTTATTGACTCTGTTTTATCGACTTTGTTTTTATAGACTTTGTTTTTATCGACTTTGTTTTATCGAATTTGTTTTATCGACTTTGTTTTTATCGACTTTGTTTTTATCGACTTTGTTTTATCGACTTTGTTTTATCGACCTTGTTTTTATCGACTTTGTTTAATCGACTTTGTTTTTATCGACTTTGTTTTTATCGACTCTGTTTTATCGACTTTGTTTTTATCGACTTTCTTTTATCGACTTTGTTTTTATCGACTTTGTTTTTATTGACTTTGTTTTTATCGACTTTGTTTTTATCGACTCTGTTTTATCGACTTTGTTTTTATCGACTTTGTTTTTATCGACTTTGTTTTATCGAATTTGTTTTTATCGACTTTGTTTTTATCGACTTTGTTTTATCGACTTTGTTTTATCGTCTTTGTTTTTATCGACTTTGTTTTTATCGACTTTGTTTTTATCGACTTTGTTTTTATAGATTTTGTTTTTATCGACTTTGTTTTTATCGACTTTGTTTTTATCGACTTTCTTTTATAGACTTTGTTTTTATCGCCTTTGATCGACTTTCTTTTATCGACTTTGTTTTATCGACATTGTTTTTATTGACTCTGTTTTATCGACTTTGTTTTTATCGACTTTGTTTTTATCGACTCTGTTTTATCGACTTTGTTTTTATCGACTCTGTTATATCGACTTTGTTTTTATCGACTTTGTTTTATCGACTTTGTTTTTATCGACTTCGTTTTTATCGAATTTGTTTTTATCGACTTTGTTTTTATCGACTTTGTTTTATCGACTTTGTTTTTATTGACTCTGTTTTATCGACTTTGTTTTTATCGACTTTGTTTTTATCGACTTTGTTTTATCGACTTTGTTTTTATCGACTTTGTTTTTATCGACTTTGTTTTATCGACTTTGTTTTTATAGACTTTGTTTTATCGACTTTGTTTTTATCGACTTTCTTTTTATCGACTTCGTTTTATCGACTTTGTTTTTATCGAATTTGTTTTTATAGACTTTGTTTTATCGACTTTGTTTTTATCGACTTTGTTTTTATCGACTTTGTTTTTATCGACTTTGTTTTTATCGACTTTGTTTTATCGACTTTGTTTTTATCGACTTTGTTATTATAGACATTGTTTTATCGACTTTGTTTTTATCGACTTTCTTTTTATCGACTTCGTTTTATCGAATTTGTTTTTATCGACTTTGTTTTATCGACTTTGTTTTTATCGACTTTGTTTTTATCGACTTCGTTTTATCGACTTTGTTTTTATCGAATTTGTTTTTATCGACTTTGTTTTTATCGACTTTGTTTTATCGTTTTTGTTTTTATCGACTTTGTTTTTATCGACTTTGTTTTTATAGACTTTGTTTTTATCGACTTTGTTTTATCGACTTTGTTTTTATCGACTTTCTTTTATCGACTTTGTTTTTATCGACTTTGTTTTTATCGACATTGTTTTATCGACTTTGTTTTTATCGAATTTGTTTTTATCGACTTTGTTTTTATCGACTTTGTTTTATCGACTTTGTTTTTATCGACTTTGTTTTATCGACTTTGTTTTTATAGACTTTGTTTTTATAGACTTTGTTTTATCGACTTTGTTTTTATCGACTTCGTTTTATCGACTTTGTTTTTATCGACTTTGTTTTTATCGACTTCGTTTTATCGACTTTGTTTTTATCGAATTTGTTTTTATCGACTTTGTTTTTATCGACTTTGTTTTATCGACTTTGTTTTTATCGACTTTGTTTTATCGACTTTGTTTTTATAGACTTTGTTTTTATAGACTTTGTTTTATCGACTTTGTTTTTATCGACTTCGTTTTATCGACTTTGTTTTTATCGACTTTGTTTTTATCGACTTCGTTTTATCGACTTTGTTTTTATCGAATTTGTTTTTATCGACTTTGTTTTTATCGACTTTGTTTTTATAGACTTTGTTTTATCGACTTTGTTTTTATCGACTTTGTTTTATCGCCTTTGTTTTATCGACTTTGTTTTTATCGACTTCGTTTTTATTGACTTTGTTTTATCGAATTTGTTTTATCGACTTTGTTTTTATAGACTTTGTTTTTATCGACTTTGTTTTATCGAATTTGTTTTATCGACTTTGTTTTTATCGACTTTGTTTTTATCGACTTTGTTTTATCGACTTTGTTTTATCGACTTTGTTTTTATCGACTTTGTTTTATCGACTTTGTTTTTATCGACTTTGTTTTTATCGACTTTGTTTTATCGACCTTGTTTTTATCGACTTTGTTTTTATAGACTTTGTTTTATCGACTTTGTTTTTATCGACTTTGTTTTATCGCCTTTGTTTTATCGACTTTGTTTTTATCGACTTCGTTTTTATTGACTCTGTTTTATCGACTTTGTTTTTATAGACTTTGTTTTTATCGACTTTGTTTTATCGAATTTGTTTTATCGACTTTGTTTTTATCGACTTTGTTTTTATCGACTTTGTTTTATCGACTTTGTTTTATCGACTTTGTTTTTATCGACTTTGTTTTATCGACTTTGTTTTTATCGACTTTGTTTTTATCGACTTTGTTTTATCGACTCTGTTATATCGACTTTGTTTTTATCGACTTTGTTTTATCGACTTTGTTTTTATCGACTTTGTTTTTATCGACGTTGTTTTTATCGACTTTGTTTTATCGACTTTGTTTTTATCGACTTTGTTTTTATCGACATTGTTTTTATCGACTTTGTTTTTATCGACTCTGTTTTATCGACTTTGTTTTTATTGACTGTGTTTTTATCGACTTTGTTTTTAACGACTCTGTTTTATCGACTTTGTTTTGATTGACTCTGTTTTATCGACTTTGTTTTTATCGACTTTGTTTTTATCGACTTTGTTTTATCGACTTTGTTTTTATCGACTTTGTTTTTATCGACTTTGTTTTATCGACTTTGTTTTTATAGACTTTGTTTTATCGACTTTGTTTTTATCGACTTTCTTTTTATCGACTTCGTTTTATCGACTTTGTTTTTATCGAATTTGTTTTTATAGACTTTGTTTTATCGACTTTGTTTTTATCGACTTTCTTTTTATCGACTTCGTTTTATCGAATTTGTTTTTATCGACTTTGTTTTATCGACTTTGTTTTTATCGACTTTGTTTTTATCGACTTCGTTTTATCGACTTTGTTTTTATCGAATTTGTTTTTATCGACTTTGTTTTTATCGACTTTGTTTTATCGTTTTTGTTTTTATCGACTTTGTTTTTATCGACTTTGTTTTTATAGACTTTGTTTTTATCGACTTTGTTTTATCGACTTTGTTTTTATCGACTTTCTTTTATCGACTTTGTTTTTATCGACTTTGTTTTTATCGACTTTGTTTTATCGACTTTGTTTTTATCGAATTTGTTTTTATCGACTTTGTTTTTATCGACTTTGTTTTATCGACTTTGTTTTTATCGACTTTGTTTTATCGACTTTGTTTTTATCGACTTTGTTTTATCGACTTTGTTTTTATTGACTCTGTTTTATCGACTTTGTTTTTATCGACTTTGTTTTTATCGACTTTGTTTTATCGACTTTGTTTTTATCGACTTTGTTTTTATCGACTTTGTTTTATCGACTTTGTTTTTATAGACTTTGTTTTATCGACTTTGTTTTTATCGACTTTCTTTTTATCGACTTCGTTTTATCGACTTTGTTTTTATCGAATTTGTTTTTATAGACTTTGTTTTATCGACTTTGTTTTTATCGACTTTGTTTTTATCGACTTTGTTTTTATCGACTTTGTTTTTATCGACTTTGTTTTATCGACTTTGTTTTTATCGACTTTGTTTTTATAGACATTGTTTTATCGACTTTGTTTTTATCGACTTTCTTTTTATCGACTTCGTTTTATCGAATTTGTTTTTATCGACTTTGTTTTATCGACTTTGTTTTTATCGACTTTGTTTTTATCGACTTCGTTTTATCGACTTTGTTTTTATCGAATTTGTTTTTATCGACTTTGTTTTTATCGACTTTGTTTTATCGTTTTTGTTTTTATCGACTTTGTTTTTATCGACTTTGTTTTTATAGACTTTGTTTTTATCGACTTTGTTTTATCGACTTTGTTTTTATCGACTTTCTTTTATCGACTTTGTTTTTATCGACTTTGTTTTTATCGACATTGTTTTATCGACTTTGTTTTTATCGAATTTGTTTTTATCGACTTTGTTTTTATCGACTTTGTTTTATCGACTTTGTTTTTATCGACTTTGTTTTATCGACTTTGTTTTTATAGACTTTGTTTTTATAGACTTTGTTTTATCGACTTTGTTTTTATCGACTTCGTTTTATCGACTTTGTTTTTATCGACTTTGTTTTTATCGACTTCGTTTTATCGACTTTGTTTTTATCGAATTTGTTTTTATCGACTTTGTTTTTATCGACTTTGTTTTATCGACTTTGTTTTTATCGACTTTGTTTTATCGACTTTGTTTTTATAGACTTTGTTTTTATAGACTTTGTTTTATCGACTTTGTTTTTATCGACTTCGTTTTATCGACTTTGTTTTTATCGACTTTGTTTTTATCGACTTCGTTTTATCGACTTTGTTTTTATCGAATTTGTTTTTATCGACTTTGTTTTTATCGACTTTGTTTTTATAGACTTTGTTTTATCGACTTTGTTTTTATCGACTTTGTTTTATCGCCTTTGTTTTATCGACTTTGTTTTTATCGACTTCGTTTTTATTGACTTTGTTTTATCGAATTTGTTTTATCGACTTTGTTTTTATAGACTTTGTTTTTATCGACTTTGTTTTATCGAATTTGTTTTATCGACTTTGTTTTTATCGACTTTGTTTTTATCGACTTTGTTTTATCGACTTTGTTTTATCGACTTTGTTTTTATCGACTTTGTTTTATCGACTTTGTTTTTATCGACTTTGTTTTTATCGACTTTGTTTTATCGACCTTGTTTTTATCGACTTTGTTTTTATGGGTGAATATCCCCGTGGCAAATTTTACGTGTCCACGTTGAGAATCGAGGTGTTAAATGATAGGATGTTTCTTATTTTTTTTTATAGTGAACTACGTAACTTGGTTCAGTCAGGGCCACATTTTTTTTAAATATAATTTTATTTAGGTACCCAGGTTAAAAAAAATCGCCTTAAAATTCAAGTTGGGTGGCTTGTCCCAACTCCATTTTTTGATATAATTGAATTCACCAAAATAACAATTTAAGGTAAAATAAAAAATAAACAATTTCGTTAATATATGCATAAGACACATTATGTAAAAACGATTTAACCATATTAGAAAATCTAATTTAAAAGCACAGGATACTCGATCAAAGTTTGTCCAAGCAAAAATCAAAATTTTGGTGGCACTTGTTCAACTTACTATAACATGAAATTTCGTGCGTGTGTGATCAATCGCGTTTTATTATTTCGCATCTCTCAGTCGTGCGCCGGCACTTGCGCATAACAGGTGTGTGATTAGTGCTGTGATTTCCCGCCAAAAACGTAAGTATCATCTTGGGTGGCACGGGGGACAAGAATTTTTAAATTTTTGGTGGATCGATTTGCTGTTGATTTTAAAGTGTTTTAATAGTAAGCTGCACGTTATAGGTAGTGATTTGGGTTACGCATAAATTAGTGATATTAATTTAATTGTAATTTAAAACCCCTATTTTTAAAGATTTTTATTATGTCTGGTTCCAATTTTGGTGGCTCAATTTTGGTGGCTTTGGTGGCGTTTTCACGCCACCAAAATTGAAAACGAGCCACCAAATTTTAAGTATTTACTGTATATGTATTGTTTGTACATAAATAGCCAGTTTTTACGTTGCAGGACAGTTTGATTAGCAAACAAATATTTTTTTTGTACTTGGCAGTAAGTAAGACTTATTATTATAAGGGTGGCATACTAATGATCAAGTTTCTTATTCATATATTTTATTTTGTTGCTTTTTAGAATGCCAAAACAAACCAGCGAAGAGAGGCTGCTTAAAAAGAGAATGGCAGAAAGAAGAAGAAAAGCAAGAATAAAGAGCAATCCCGAACAGGCTGAAATACTACGAAAAAGAGAAAGAGAGAGATATCACCAAAAAAAGCGAGAAGGTAAACTTGTTTCACAGCAACAAAAGTCACAACGCGAGCGTCGAGCTTTACAAAGAAGAAATAAAATATATCAACAAGAATATTATCAAAGAAAAAAAGCAACAAAAAGGCTCGCAAGAGAAGCAGAATCAAATGCGTCACCCCAACATATACTCTGTGACAGCAATTCTCAACAAGACATCTTACCTAATTGTAGAGTTGTTGATGAGAACGACCCTCTTGCAAGCAGCACGACGAGATCTTCACGATTTGATAATGAGAGCACGCATCAATATACTTCGGTTACTAGAAATTTACGTCCTCGAACCTGTCGTGATTGCAGTAGTCCAGACACTTGCACCAGAAGTTACAATCAAACGGCTCCACACCATCAATACTCCAACAGCTTACAACCGACCACAAGTCGTGCTAATCCACAACCAAGTAAGTCACGAAATCTTCGCACAAGTAGCCCTGTTGAACTTACGGCGCTGTCGCCCCCTACATCTCCATGCGTTAGCAGCATTGATATTTCTACTGTTCCTATGGTATGCCCTAATAGTCCAACATCAGATACATCAATTACTTCAGTGGACTTCAAACGTGAGTTTAAGAATAAATTTCGACGATATCAAAAAAGTAAAGCCAAAGAAATATATTTATTGCAGAGAAGAATTGCAGAACTTAGAAGAGATAACAATACCTACAGGAAACAAGTACAAAGATTAGGAAATGTTAATAAAATACTAAAGACTAAAGAATCAAATGAGATAGTTGCCTTACCGAAGCGAAACACAAAGAGTAAAAGTACAAATAATCAGAATAAAAAAATACGCAGTGATATAATTAAATTTTATGAAGATGATGAAAACAGCCGGCTTTGTCCAGGAAAAAAAGACACAATAACGAGACATAAACTAAAAAAACAAAAACGATTTCTGTCGAGCTCTTTAAAAGATTTACATAAGAAATATTTATCTTCAGGTCTCACACCAATTAGTTACACATCGTTTTGTAGAATGAAACCATTTTGGGTAGTAAAACCCAACATAAGCAACAGAAATACGTGCATGTGCCAAATACACGCGAATATGGAACTTGTAACCACGGCACTAAAAACATACAAAGTGATAAGTGAAACCACAACCACCGATCTATTGCAAAGTTTGTGTTGTGACAAAAA
This sequence comes from Agrochola lychnidis, assembly GCA_963680765.1. Lineage (NCBI taxonomy): Eukaryota > Metazoa > Arthropoda > Insecta > Lepidoptera > Noctuidae > Agrochola > Agrochola lychnidis. The sequence continues at coordinate 7,699,139 of OY796855.1, read as the reverse complement.
TAATGTGAATTGTCTTTTGAGAAAATGCTCGGACTGTAAAAATAAAACAATACTTTATAGAGAATTTGACAATTCAAATACAATGATATATTGGAAATGGGGTAAATCAACGAGAGCTTACGTACATAACAATATAGAGAAATCTGCAAATGTTACTGAAAAGATCAGACTCGTGGAAAAACCTCTACAGGTCATTAAAATTTTTGAAAACAATATGGAACGATTTCTGAGACATTGTGCCAACATAAGGAATCAAGCAGATGCAGTAAATAAAATAAAACATAACCTCGGTTATTCAGAATGCCTAGTACACATTGATTATAGTGAAAACTATTCGACGAAGTATGGATCTGAAATTCAGTCAGTCCATTTTGGTGCAAGTAGAAAACAGTTGACGTTGCACACCGGAGTGATATATTACCGCTGCTCACAAGACCAAACACTCAAATCACAGGCATTCTGCACAATCAGTTCTTCTTTGCGGCACGACGCCTCCGCAGTGTGGGCTCACATGGTTCCGATACTATCTGAAATTGACAAAATACTTCCTGAGATATCCACCTTACACATTGTTTCAGATTCACCTTCTGCACAATATCGAAATAAAAAAATATTCTATGTAATGTCCCAGTTCTGTTCCTATTGTCCAAATCTGACCTGTGTGGTATGGCATTACTGCGAATGTGGTCATGGTAAGGGTGCACCTGACGGAGTTGGCGGTGTTTTAAAGAGAACCGCAGACCAGTTAGTAGCGTACGGAAATGACATTACGGACATTGATAGTCTCATTCAGAGCCTGAAAGCCAATACAAAGTCAGTAAAAATTGAACGCGTGGAAGACTACGAAATCACTGAGAAGGACTGGCTTATTCCTAGTCAGTTAAGACCTTTTCCTGGAACTATGAAAGTTCATGAAGTTATTTGGACGAAATGTTTCAAACACCGACTGGCGCTCCGTTCTCTGTCTTGCGCTGAGCCTCAGTGCATGTACAATTCCACCGAATGCCTTCATGGTAAGCACTTAGGCTTTTATTACTTACCAAGCAATGAATACACGGATGGTGAAATTCAACGCACATTTCACGAAGAAGGTTTAGCTCAGGCTCAGACTACCAATATAGTTAAACCGAGAACCGATAAAGTGCGGCACTCTGTAAACATTCAGTCTTCAGTACAAGACATCCATATTATATCTCAGCAGACTATTTTACATGGCAAACGTCCCGTGACAGTACATCGATTCAAAGGATCTGAAAAAATTGAATTTGGTAATTTGCAAAGACCAAGTACATCTCGTTCTCAGCAACAACGTTCTAAGTTGTCAAATACAACATTTTTATCGAAATATACGAAACAGATTGGAACCGATTTAGATGAAGCAGCTGTTCCTTCGCAGTCATTTTTTGAAAATATTAATAGTGATGTGTTTTCCAAATTTGAAAAATCTGGCGATTCTGCAGCAACTGTTGAAAAAACATCAGCCTTAGATATTGATAGTTCATCTGACTCAGAATATAACATATTTTAGAGTTTATTCGTCGTTGTTATTTTTTATATTTTGCATTTTATTTGCAAGAATAGTTATTAAAATTCAGCTTGGTTATTCGGTAGTTTAGTACTAAAGATCTTTAAAGGGTTGTGTGGTAAGTCAAAATATAATAATATTGTTTTTAGGAAACTTATTAAAATTCGAAAGAAAAAAGTATTATTTCTGGTTTTAAGTTAGTTTGTATGAGAAAGATAACACAATTAAGTTTGTTATTTCATGCAACTCTTGTAACTATTCTGTGTAACTATTGTAGTCAAGTTCCTATTAGATGTAAGTACTCTGCATAATGGTGCCGATTCCCTTGTTCACAAACTAGACAAAATTTAAGTTCAGTGCATCTTTTTCTTTCTATTTTATTAAGAAAAGGACAGAAGATAAATTTTAATTTAGTCCTGTCAAATTAATCAGCGCTTGACGTAAATTGACGTAATTTTAGTCGGCAAGTTTTTAAATCACATCTAAACTTGTATGGTGAGTGACAGGCGCTGATTAATTTGACAGGACTAAACTAAAATTTATCCTCTGTCCTTTTCTTAATGAAATAGAAAGAAAAAGATGAATTGAACTTAAATTTAGTTTAGGTTTGTGAACAAGGGAATCGGCACCATTGTTTTCTTGTTTTTAAGTTGTTTTAGTAAAGATGAGATAGAAGAATCAAGAGAAGGTTTATAATTAAAAATTACAAATCCCTTTCTTCGATTTAAAGACTGATTGTAGAAACCATTGATCTCGTCCAGTGAACCTTGGATTTAATATTGTATTTTGTTATTGTTTTTTTTTCAATCATGTTTTTTTTTGAGTTAATTATGTTTAATTTCTTAGTTTTGTTTCGGAAACCTTTATTGTTGTTTGTTTGTTAGTTGTTGGCAAAGCTTACAATAAAAAGATTAATGTTTGTTTTTGTGTTATCTGATATCACATAAATAATAATAAATATTTTTTTAACAATAGAGAGTTTTATTAACCGATGACAGTTAATGATAATTCCAGAGAATTTGTGAGATTAATTGCATTGAGCTTGAGTTTTGTGACAGAGAAATCCAATTTTGGTGCCACTGATTTTCAATTTTGGTGGGCACTTTTGATTTTGGTGGGCGATTTTCAATTTTGGTGGCCACACTAGACTTTGAACTAAATTATCTCAAAAAGTTATCAAGATATTCTCAGACCTTTTGAAGATCCTTCTAGCTTGGACTTTCTATTCTTATACCAGGTCCTCATTTTTCACAAAAACAGAAGAAAAAATTTCGCCACCAAAATTGAAAAAAAATGCCCTTTGTTGATATTGACCCTTATAGACTTTGTTTTATCGACTTTGTTTTTATCGACTTTGTTTTATCGCCTTTGTTTTATCGACTTTGTTTTTATCGACTTCGTTTTTATTGACTCTGTTTTATCGACTTTGTTTTTATAGACTTTGTTTTTATCGACTTTGTTTTATCGAATTTGTTTTATCGACTTTGTTTTTATCGACTTTGTTTTTATCGACTTTGTTTTATCGACTTTGTTTTATCGACTTTGTTTTTATCGACTTTGTTTTATCGACTTTGTTTTTATCGACTTTGTTTTTATCGACTTTGTTTTATCGACTCTGTTATATCGACTTTGTTTTTATCGACTTTGTTTTATCGACTTTGTTTTTATCGACTTTGTTTTTATCGACGTTGTTTTTATCGACTTTGTTTTATCGACTTTGTTTTTATCGACTTTGTTTTTATCGACATTGTTTTTATCGACTTTGTTTTTATCGACTCTGTTTTATCGACTTTGTTTTTATTGACTGTGTTTTTATCGACTTTGTTTTTAACGACTCTGTTTTATCGACTTTGTTTTTATTGACTCTGTTTTATCGACTTTGTTTTTATCGACTTTGTTTTTATCGACTTTGTTTTATCGACTTTGTTTTTATCGACTTTGTTTTTATCGACTTTGTTTTATCGACTTTGTTTTTATAGACTTTGTTTTATCGACTTTGTTTTTATCGACTTTCTTTTTATCGACTTCGTTTTATCGACTTTGTTTTTATCGAATTTGTTTTTATAGACTTTGTTTTATCGACTTTGTTTTTATCGACTTTCTTTTTATCGACTTCGTTTTATCGAATTTGTTTTTATCGACTTTGTTTTATCGACTTTGTTTTTATCGACTTTGTTTTTATCGACTTCGTTTTATCGACTTTGTTTTTATCGAATTTGTTTTTATCGACTTTGTTTTTATCGACTTTGTTTTATCGTTTTTGTTTTTATCGACTTTGTTTTTATCGACTTTGTTTTTATAGACTTTGTTTTTATCGACTTTGTTTTATCGACTTTGTTTTTATCGACTTTCTTTTATCGACTTTGTTTTTATCGACTTTGTTTTTATCGACTTTGTTTTATCGACTTTGTTTTTATCGAATTTGTTTTTATCGACTTTGTTTTTATCGACTTTGTTTTATCGACTTTGTTTTTATCGACTTTGTTTTATCGACTTTGTTTTTGTAGACTTTGTTTTTATAGACTTTGTTTTATCGACTTTGTTTTTATCGACTTCGTTTTATCGACTTTGTTTTTATCGACTTTGTTTTTATCGACTTCGTTTTATCGACTTTGTTTTTATCGAATTTGTTTTTATCGACTTTGTTTTTATCGACTTTGTTTTTATAGACTTTGTTTTATCGACTTTGTTTTTATCGACTTTGTTTTATCGCCTTTGTTTTATCGACTTTGTTTTTATCGACTTCGTTTTTATTGACTCTGTTTTATCGACTTTGTTTTTATAGACTTTGTTTTTATCGACTTTGTTTTATCGAATTTGTTTTATCGACTTTGTTTTTATCGACTTTGTTTTTATCGACTTTGTTTTATCGACTTTGTTTTATCGACCTTGTTTTTATCGACTTTGTTTAATCGACTTTGTTTTTATCGACTTTGTTTTTAACGACTCTGTTTTATCGACTTTGTTTTTATTGACTCTGTTTTATCGACTTTGTTTTTATCGACTTTGTTTTTATCGACTTTGTTTTATCGACTTTGTTTTTATCGACTTTGTTTTTATCGACTTTGTTTTATCGACTTTGTTTTTATAGACTTTGTTTTATCGACTTTGTTTTTATCGACTTTCTTTTTATCGACTTCGTTTTATCGACTTTGTTTTTATCGAATTTGTTTTTATAGACTTTGTTTTATCGACTTTGTTTTTATCGACTTTCTTTTTATCGACTTCGTTTTATCGAATTTGTTTTTATCGACTTTGTTTTATCGACTTTGTTTTTATCGACTTTGTTTTTATCGACTTCGTTTTATCGACTTTGTTTTTATCGAATTTGTTTTTATCGACTTTGTTTTTATCGACTTTGTTTTATCGTTTTTGTTTTTATCGACTTTGTTTGTATCGACTTTGTTTTTATAGACTTTGTTTTTATCGACTTTGTTTTATCGACTTTGTTTTTATCGACTTTCTTTTATCGACTTTGTTTTTATCGACTTTGTTTTTATCGACTTTGTTTTATCGACTTTGTTTTTATCGAATTTGTTTTTATCGACTTTGTTTTTATCGACTTTGTTTTATCGACTTTGTTTTTATCGACTTTGTTTTATCGACTTTGTTTTTATAGACTTTGTTTTTATAGACTTTGTTTTATCGACTTTGTTTTTATCGACTTCGTTTTATCGACTTTGTTTTTATCGACTTTGTTTTTATCGACTTCGTTTTATCGACTTTGTTTTTATCGAATTTGTTTTTATCGACTTTGTTTTTATCGACTTTGTTTTTATAGACTTTGTTTTATCGACTTTGTTTTTATCGACTTTGTTTTATCGCCTTTGTTTTATCGACTTTGTTTTTATCGACTTCGTTTTTATTGACTCTGTTTTATCGACTTTGTTTTTATAGACTTTGTTTTTATCGACTTTGTTTTATCGAATTTGTTTTATCGACTTTGTTTTTATCGACTTTGTTTTTATTGACTCTGTTTTATCGACTTTGTTTTTATCGACTTTGTTTTTATCGACTTTGTTTTTATCGACTCTGTTATATCGACTTTGTTTTTATCGACTTTGTTTTATCGACTTTGTTTTTATCGACTTCGTTTTATCGACTTTGTTTTTATCGACTTTGTTTTTATAGACTTTGTTTTTATAGACTTTGTTTTATCGACTTTGTTTTTATCGACTTCGTTTTATCGACTTTGTTTTTATCGACTTTGTTTTTATCGACTTCGTTTTATCGACTTTGTTTTTATCGAATTTGTTTTTATCGACTTTGTTTTTATCGACTTTGTTTTTATAGACTTTGTTTTATCGACTTTGTTTTTATCGACTTTGTTTTATCGCCTTTGTTTTATCGACTTTGTTTTTATCGACTTCGTTTTTATTGACTCTGTTTTATCGACTTTGTTTTTATAGACTTTGTTTTTATCGACTTTGTTTTATCGAATTTGTTTTATCGACTTTGTTTTTATCGACTTTGTTTTTATTGACTCTGTTTTATCGACTTTGTTTTTATCGACTTTGTTTTTATCGACTTTGTTTTTATCGACTCTGTTATATCGACTTTGTTTTTATCGACTTTGTTTTATCGACTTTGTTTTTATCGACTTCGTTTTATCGACTTTGTTTTTATCGACTTTGTTTTTATCGACTTCGTTTTATCGACTTTGTTTTTATCGAATTTGTTTTTATCGACTTTGTTTTTATCGACTTTGTTTTTATAGACTTTGTTTTATCGACTTTGTTTTTATCGACTTTGTTTTTATCGACTTCGTTTTTTCGACTTTGTTTTTATCGACTTTGTTTTATCGACTTTGTTTTTATCGACTTTGTTTTATCGACTTTCTTTTATCGACTTTGTTTTATCGACTTTGTTTTTATCGACTTTGTTTTTATCGACTTCGTTTTTATCGACTTCGTTTTATCGACTTTGTTTTTATCGAATTTGTTTTTATCGACTTTGTTTTTATCGACTTTGTTTTTATAGACTTTGTTTTATCGACTTTGCTTTTATCGACTTTGTTTTTATCGACTTCGTTTTATCGACTTTGTTTTTATCGACTTTGTTTTATCGACTTTGTTTTTATCGACTTTGTTTTATCGACTTTCTTTTATCGACTTTGTTTTATCGACTTTGTTTTTATCGACTTTGTTTTTATCGACTTCGTTTTATCGACTTTGTTTTTATCGACTTTGTTTTATCGACTTTGTTTTTATCGACTTTGTTTTATCGACTTTCTTTTATCGACTTTGTTTTTATCGACTTTGTTTTTATCGAATTTGTTTTTATAGACCTTGTTTTATCGACTTTGTTTTTATCGATAAAAACAAAGTCGATAAAACGAAGTCGATAAAAACAAAGTCGATAAAAACAAAGTCGATAAAACGAAGTCGATAAAAACAAAGTCGATAAAACAAAGTCTATAAAAACAAAGTCTATAAAAACAAAGTCGATAAAACAAAGTCGATAAAAACAAAGTCGATAAAACAAAGTCGATAAAAACAAAGTCGATAAAAACAAATTCGATAAAAACAAAGTCGATAAAACAAAGTCGATAAAAACAAAGTCGATAAAAACAAAGTCGATAAAAGAAAGTCGATAAAAACAAAGTCGATAAAACAAAGTCGATAAAAACAAAGTCTATAAAAACAAAGTCGATAAAAACAAAGTCGATAAAAACAAAAACGATAAAACAAAGTCGATAAAACATGGTCGATAAAACAAAGTCAATAAAAACAAAGTCGATAAAACAGAGTCGATAAAAACAAAGTCGATAAAAACAAAGTCGATAAAACAAAGTCGATAAAACAAAGTCGATAAAAGAAAGTCGATAAAAACAAAGTCGATAAAAACATAGTCGATAAAAACAAAGTCGATAAAAACAAAGTCGATAAAACAAAGTCGATAAAAACAACGTCGATAAAAACAAAGTCTATAAAAACAAAGTCGATAAAAACAAAGTCGATAAAAACAAAGTCGATAAAACAAAGTCGATAAAAACAAAGTCGATAAAACAAAGTCGATTTAACAGAGTCGATAAAAACAAAGTCGATAAAACAAAGTCTATAAAAACAAAGTCGATAAAAACAAAGTCGATAAAAACAAAGTCGATAAAACAAGGTTTATAAAAACAAATTCGATAAAAACAAAGTCGATAAAACAAAGTCGATAAAAACAAAGTCGATAAAACAAGGTCTATAAAAACAAATTCGATAAAAACAAAGTCGATAAAAACAAAGTCGATAAAAGAAAGTCTATCGACTTTGTTTTTATCGACTTTGTTTTTATCGACTTTGTTTTATCGACCTTGTTTTTATCGACTTTGTGTTATCGACTTTCTTTTATCGACTTTGTTTTTATCGACTTTCTTTTTATCGACTTCGTTTTATCGAATTTGTTTTTATCGACTTTGTTTTATCGACTTTGTTTTTATCGACTTTGTTTTTATCGACTTCGTTTTATCGACTTTGTTTTTATCGAATTTGTTTTTATCGACTTTGTTTTTATCGACTTTGTTTTATCGTTTTTGTTTTTATCGACTTTGTTTTTATCGACTTTGTTTTTATAGACTTTGTTTTTATCGACTTTGTTTTATCGACTTTGTTTTTATCGACTTTCTTTTATCGACTTTGTTTTTATCGACTTTGTTTTTATCGACTTTGTTTTATCGACTTTGTTTTTATCGAATTTGTTTTTATCGACTTTGTTTTTATCGACTTTGTTTTATCGACTTTGTTTTTATCGACTTTGTTTTATCGACTTTGTTTTTATAGACTTTGTTTTTATAGACTTTGTTTTATCGACTTTGTTTTTATCGACTTCGTTTTATCGACTTTGTTTTTATCGACTTTGTTTTTATCGACTTCGTTTTATCGACTTTGTTTTTATCGAATTTGTTTTTATCGACTTTGTTTTTATCGACTTTGTTTTTATAGACTTTGTTTTATCGACTTTGTTTTTATCGACTTTGTTTTATCGCCTTTGTTTTATCGACTTTGTTTTTATCGACTTCGTTTTTATTGACTCTGTTTTATCGACTTTGTTTTTATAGACTTTGTTTTTATCGACTTTGTTTTATCGAATTTGTTTTATCGACTTTGTTTTTATCGACTTTGTTTTTATTGACTCTGTTTTATCGACTTTGTTTTTATCGACTTTGTTTTTATCGACTTTGTTTTTATCGACTCTGTTATATCGACTTTGTTTTTATCGACTTTGTTTTATCGACTTTGTTTTTATCGACTTCGTTTTATCGACTTTGTTTTTATCGACTTTGTTTTTATCGACTTCGTTTTATCGACTTTGTTTTTATCGAATTTGTTTTTATCGACTTTGTTTTTATCGACTTTGTTTTTATAGACTTTGTTTTATCGACTTTGTTTTTATCGACTTTGTTTTTATCGACTTCGTTTTTTCGACTTTGTTTTTATCGACTTTGTTTTATCGACTTTGTTTTTATCGACTTTGTTTTATCGACTTTCTTTTATCGACTTTGTTTTATCGACTTTGTTTTTATCGACTTTGTTTTTATCGACTTCGTTTTTATCGACTTTGTTTTTATCGACTTTGTTTTTATAGACTTTGTTTTATCGACTTTGCTTTTATCGACTTTGTTTTTATCGACTTCGTTTTATCGACTTTGTTTTTATCGACTTTGTTTTATCGACTTTGTTTTTATCGACTTTGTTTTATCGACTTTCTTTTATCGACTTTGTTTTATCGACTTTGTTTTTATCGACTTTGTTTTTATCGACTTCGTTTTATCGACTTTGTTTTTATCGACTTTGTTTTATCGACTTTGTTTTTATCGACTTTGTTTTATCGACTTTCTTTTATCGACTTTGTTTTTATCGACTTTGTTTTTATCGAATTTGTTTTTATAGACCTTGTTTTATCGACTTTGTTTTTATCGATAAAAACAAAGTCGATAAAACGAAGTCGATAAAAACAAAGTCGATAAAAACAAAGTCGATAAAACGAAGTCGATAAAAACAAAGTCGATAAAACAAAGTCTATAAAAACAAAGTCTATAAAAACAAAGTCGATAAAACAAAGTCGATAAAAACAAAGTCGATAAAACAAAGTCGATAAAAACAAAGTCGATAAAAACAAATTCGATAAAAACAAAGTCGATAAAACAAAGTCGATAAAAACAAAGTCGATAAAAACAAAGTCGATAAAAGAAAGTCGATAAAAACAAAGTCGATAAAACAAAGTCGATAAAAACAAAGTCTATAAAAACAAAGTCGATAAAAACAAAGTCGATAAAAACAAAAACGATAAAACAAAGTCGATAAAACATGGTCGATAAAACAAAGTCAATAAAAACAAAGTCGATAAAACAGAGTCGATAAAAACAAAGTCGATAAAAACAAAGTCGATAAAACAAAGTCGATAAAACAAAGTCGATAAAAGAAAGTCGATAAAAACAAAGTCGATAAAAACATAGTCGATAAAAACAAAGTCGATAAAAACAAAGTCGATAAAACAAAGTCGATAAAAACAACGTCGATAAAAACAAAGTCTATAAAAACAAAGTCGATAAAAACAAAGTCGATAAAAACAAAGTCGATAAAACAAAGTCGATAAAAACAAAGTCGATAAAACAAAGTCGATTTAACAGAGTCGATAAAAACAAAGTCGATAAAACAAAGTCTATAAAAACAAAGTCGATAAAAACAAAGTCGATAAAAACAAAGTCGATAAAACAAGGTTTATAAAAACAAATTCGATAAAAACAAAGTCGATAAAACAAAGTCGATAAAAACAAAGTCGATAAAACAAGGTCTATAAAAACAAATTCGATAAAAACAAAGTCGATAAAAACAAAGTCGATAAAAGAAAGTCTATCGACTTTGTTTTTATCGACTTTGTTTTTATCGACTTTGTTTTATCGACCTTGTTTTTATCGACTTTGTGTTATCGACTTTCTTTTATCGACTTTGTTTTTATCGACTTCGTTTTATCGACTTTGTTTTTATCGACTTTCTTTTATCGACTTTGTTTTTATCGAATTTGTTTTTATCGACTTTGTTTTTATCGACTTTGTTTTATCGACTTTGTTTTTATCGACTTTGTTTTATCGACTTTGTTTTTATCGACTTTGTTTTTATCGACTTTCTTTTATCGACTTTGTTTTTATCGAATTTGTTTTTATCGACTTTGTTTTTATCGACTTTGTTTTATCGACTTTGTTTTTATCGACTTTGTTTTATCGACTTTGTTTTATCGACTTTGTTTTTATCGACTTTGTTTTATCGACTTTGTTTTTATCGACTTTGTTTTTATCGACTTTGTTTTATCGACCTTGTTTTTATCGACTTTGTTTTTATCGACTTTGTTTTATCGACTTTGTTTTTATCGACTTTGTTTTTATCGACTTCGTTTTATCGACTTTGTTTTTATCGACTTTGTTTTATCGACTTTGTTTTTATCGACTTTGTTTTTATCGACTTTCTTTTATCGACTCTGTTTTATCGACTTTGTTTTTATCGACTTCGTTTTATCGACTTTGTTTTTATCGACTTTGTTTTTATCGACTTTGTTTTTATCGACTTCGTTTTATCGACTTTGTTTTTATCGACTTTGTTTTTATCGACTCTGTTTTATCGACTTTGTTTTTATCGACTTCGTTTTATCGACTTTGTTTTTATCGACTTTGTTTTTATCGACTTCGTTTTATCGACTTTGTTTTTATCGAATTTGTTTTTATCGACTTTGTTTTTATCGACTTTGTTTTTATCGACTCTGTTTTATCGACTTTGTTTTTATCGACTTTCTTTTATCGACTTTGTTTTTATCGAATTTGTTTTTATCGACTTTGTTTTTATAGACTTTGTTTTATCGACTTTGTTTTTATCGACTTTGTTTTATCGCCTTTGTTTTATCGACTTTGTTTTTATCGACTTCGTTTTATCGACTTTGTTTTTATCGACTTTCTTTTATCGACTTTGTTTTTATCGACTTTGTTTTTATCGACTTTGTTTTTATCGACTTTGTTTTTATCGACTTTGTTTTTATCGACTTTGTTTTTATCGACTTTGTTTTATCGACTTTGTTTTTATCGAATTCGTTTTTATCGACTTTGTTTTTATCGACTTTCTTTTATCGACTTTGTTTTTATCGAATTTGTTTTTATCGACTTTGTTTTTATCGACTTTGTTTTATCGACTTTGTTTTTATCGACTTTGTTTTATCGACTTTGTTTTATCGACTTTGTTTTTATCGACTTTGTTTTATCGACTTTGTTTTTATCGACTTTGTTTTTATCGACTTTGTTTTATCGACCTTGTTTTTATCGACTTTGTTTTTATCGACTTTGTTTTATCGACTTTGTTTTTATCGACTTTGTTTTATCGAATTTGTTTTATCGACTTTGTTTTTATCGACTTTGTTTTTATCGACTTTGTTTTATCGACTTTGTTTTATCGACTTTGTTTTTATCGACTTTGTTTTATCGACTTTGTTTTTATCGACTTTGTTTTTATCGACTTTGTTTTATCGACCTTGTTTTTATCGACTTTGTTTTATCGACTTTGTTTTTATCGACTCTGTTTTTATCGACTCTGTTTTATCGACTTTGTTTTTATCGACTTTCTTTTATCGACTTTGTTTTTATCGACTTTGTTTTTATTGACTTTGTTTTTATCAACTTTGTTTTTATCGACTCTGTTTTATCGACTTTGTTTTTATCGACTTTGTTTTTATCGACTTTGTTTTATCGACTTTGTTTTTATCGACTTTGTTCTATCGACTTTGTTTTTATCGACTTTGTTTTATCGACTTTGTTTTTATCGACTTTGTTTTTATCGACTTTGTTTTGTCGACTTTGTTTTTATCGACTTTGTTTTTATCGACTTTGTTTTTATCGACTTTGTTTTATCGACTTTGTTTTATCGACTTTGTTTTTATCGACTTTGTTTTTATCGACTTCGTTTTATCGACTTTGTTTTTATCGAATTTGTTTTTATCGACTTTGTTTTTATCGACTTTGTTTTATCGACTTTGTTTTTATCGACTTTGTTTTTATCGACTTTGTTTTTATCGACTTTGTTTTATCGACTTTGTTTTTATCGAATTCGTTTTTATCGACTTTGTTTTTATCGACTTTGTTTTTATCGACTTTGTTTTATCGACTTTGTTTTATCGACTTTGTTTTTATCGACTTTGTTTTATCGACTTTGTTTTTATCGACTTTGTTTTTATAGACTTTGTTTTATCGACTTTGTTTTTATCGACTTTGTTTTATCGACTTTGTTTTTATCGACTTTGTTTTTATCGACTCTGTTTTATCGACTTTGTTTTTATCGACTTTCTTTTATCGACTTTGTTTTTATCGACTTTGTTTTTATTGACTTTGTTTTTATCGACTTTGTTTTTATCGACTCTGTTTTATCGACTTTGTTTTTATCGAATTTGTTTTTATCGACTTTGTTTTATCGACTTTGTTTTTATCGACTTTGTTTTATCGACTTTGTTTTTATCGACTTTGTTTTATCGACTTTGTTATTATCGACTTTGTTTTTATCGACTTCGTTTTATCGACTTTGTTTTTATCGACTTTGTTTTATCGACTTTGTTTTTATCGACTTTGTTTTTATCGACTTTCTTTTATCGACTTTGTTTTTATCGACTTTGTTTTTATCGACTTTGTTTTTATCGACTTTGTTTTTATAGACTTTGTTTTATCGACTTTGTTTTTATCGACTCTGTTAAATCGACTTTGTTTTATCGACTTTGTTTTTATCGACTTTGTTTTATCGACTTTGTTTTTATCGACTTTGTTTTTATCGACTTTGTTTTATAGACTTTGTTTTTATCGACGTTGTTTTTATCGACTTTGTTTTATCGACTTTGTTTTTATCGACTTTGTTTTTATCGACTATGTTTTTATCGACTTTGTTTTTATCGACTTTCTTTTATCGACTTTGTTTTATCGACTTTGTTTTATCGACTTTGTTTTTATCGACTTTGTTTTTATCGACTCTGTTTTATCGACTTTGTTTTATCGACTTTGTTTTTATCGACTTTGTTTTTATCGACTCTGTTTTATCGACTTTGTTTTTATTGACTTTGTTTTATCGACCATGTTTTATCGACTTTGTTTTTATCGACTTTGTTTTTATCGACTTTGTTTTTATCGACTCTGTTTTATCGACTTTGTTTTTATTGACTTTGTTTTATCGACCATGTTTTATCGACTTTGTTTTTATCGACTTTGTTTTTATCGACTTTGTTTTATCGACTTTGTTTTATCGACTTTGTTTTTATCGACTTTGTTTTTATCGACTTTGTTTTATCGACTTTGTTTTATCGACTTTGTTTTTATCGACTTTGTTTTTATCGAATTTGTTTTTATAGACCTTGTTTTATCGACTTTGTTTTTATCGACTTTGTTTTTATCGACTTTGTTTTTATAGACTTTGTTTTATCGACTTTGTTTTAATCGACTCTGTTAAATCGACTTTGTTTTATCGACTTTGTTTTTATCGACTTTGTTTTATCGACTTTGTTTTTATCGACTTTGTTTTTATCGACTTTGTTTTTATAGACTTTGTTTTTATCGACGTTGTTTTTATCGACTTTGTTTTATCGACTTTGTTTTTATCGACTTTGTTTTTATCGACTATGTTTTTATCGACTTTGTTTTTATCGACTTTCTTTTATCGACTTTGTTTTATCGACTTTGTTTTATCGACTTTGTTTTTATCGACTTTGTTTTTATCGACTCTGTTTTATCGACTTTGTTTTTATTGACTTTGTTTAATCGACCATGTTTTATCGACTTTGTTTTTATCGACTTTGTTTTTATCGACTTTGTTTTATCGACTTTGTTTTACCGACTTTGTTTTTATCGACTTTGTTTTTATCGACTCTGTTTTATCGACTTTTTTTTTATTGACTTTGTTTTATCGACCATGTTTTATCGACTTTGTTTTTATCGACTTTGTTTTTATCGACTTTGTTTTATCGACTTTGTTTTATCGACTTTGTTTTTATCGACTTTGTTTTTATCGACTTTGTTTTATCGACTTTGTTTTATCGACTTTGTTTTTATCGACTTTGTTTTATCGACCTTGTTTTTATCGACTTTGTTTTATCGACTTTGTTTTTATCGACTTTGTTTTTATCGACTCTGTTTTATCGACTTTGTTTTTATCGACTTTGTTCTATCGACTTTGTTTTTATCGACTTTGTTTTATCGACTTTGTTTTTATCGACTTTGTTTTTATCGACTTTGTTTTTATAGACTTTGTTTTTATCGACCTTGTTTTTATCGACTTTGTTTTATCGACTTTGTTTTTATCGACTTTGTTTTTATCGACTCTGTTTTATCGACTTTGTTTTTATCGACTTTGTTTTATCGACTTTCTTTTATCGACTTTGTTTTTATCGACTTTGTTTTTATCGAATTTGTTTTTATAGACCTTGTTTTATCGACTTTGTTTTTATCGACTTTGTTTTATCGACTTTGTTTTTATCGAATTTGTTTTTATAGACCTTGTTTTATCGACTTTGTTTTTATCGACTTTGTTTTTATCGACTTTGTTTTTATAGACTTTGTTTTATCGACTTTGTTTTTATCGACTCTTTTAAATCGACTTTGTTTTTTCGACTTTGTTTTTATCGACTTTGTTTTATCGACTTTGTTTTTATCGACTTTGTTTTTATCGACTTTGGTTTTACAGACTTTGTTTTTATCGACGTTGTTTTTATCGACTTTGTTTTATCGACTTTGTTTTTATCGACTTTGTTTTTATCGACTATGTTTTTATCGACTTTGTTTTTATCGACTTTCTTTTATCGACTTTGTTTTATCGACTTTGTTTTATCGACTTTGTTTTTATCGACTTTGTTTTTATCGACTCTGTTTTATCGACTTTGTTTTTATTGACTTTGTTTTATCGACCATGTTTTATCGACTTTGTTTTTATCGACTTTGTTTTTATCGACTTTGTTTTATCGACTTTGTTTTATCGACTTTGTTTTTATCGACTTTGTTTTTATCGACTCTGTTTTATCGACTTTGTTTTTATTGACTTTGTTTTATCGACCATGTTTTATCGACTTTGTTTTTATCGACTTTGTTTTTATCGACTTTGTTTTATCGACTTTGTTTTATCGACTTTGTTTTTATCGACTTTGTTTTTATCGACTTTGTTTTATCGACTTTGTTTTATCGACTTTGTTTTTATCGACTTTGTTTTATTGACTTTGTTTTATCGACTTTGTTTTATCGACCTTGTTTTTATCGACTTTGTTTTTATCGACTTTGTTTTATCGACCCTGTTTTTATCGACTTTGTTTTATCGACTTTGTTTTTATCGACTTTGTTTTTATTGACTCTGTTTTATCGACTTTGTTTTTATCGACTTTCTTTTATCGACTTTGTTTTTATCGACTTTGTTTTTATCGACTTTGTTTTATCGACTTTGTTTTTATCTACTTTGTTTTATCGACTTTGTTATTATCGACTTTGTTTTTATAGACTTTGTTTTTATCGACTTTGTTTTATCGAATTTGTTTTATCGACTTTGTTTTTATCGACTTTGTTTTATCGACCTTGTTTTTATCGACTTTGTTTTATCGACCTTGTTTTATCGACTTTGTTTTTATCGACTTTCTTTTATCGACTTTGTTTTATCGACTTAGTTTTTATCGAATTTGTTTTTATAGACTTTGTTTTATCGACTTTGTTTTTATCGACTCTGTTAAATCGACTTTGTTTTATCGACTTTGTTTTTATCGACTTTGGTTTTATAGACTTTGTTTTATCGACGTTGTTTTTATCGACTTTGTTTTATCGACTTTGTTTTTATCGACTTTGTTTTTATCGACTATGTTTTTATCGACTTTGTTTTTATCGACTTTCTTTTATCGACTTTGTTTTATCGACTTTGTTTTATCGACTTTGTTTTTATCGACTTTGTTTTTATCGACTCTGTTTTATCGACTTTGTTTTTATTGACTTTGTTTTATCGACCATGTTTTATCGACTTTGTTTTTATCGACTTTGTTTTTATCGACTTTGTTTTATCGACTTTGTTTTATCGACTTTGTTTTTATCGACTTTGTTTTTATCGACTCTGTTTTATCGACTTTGTTTTTATTGACTTTGTTTTATCGACCATGTTTTATCGACTTTGTTTTTATCGACTTTGTTTTTATCGACTTTGTTTTATCGACTTTGTTTTATCGACTTTGTTTTTATCGACTTTGTTTTTATCGACTTTGTTTTATCGACTTTGTTTTATCGACTTTGTTTTTATCGACTTTGTTTTATCGACTTTGTTTTATCGACTTTGTTTTATCGACCTTGTTTTTATCGACTTTGTTTTTATCGACTTTGTTTTATCGACCCTGTTTTTATCGACTTTGTTTTATCGACTTTGTTTTTATCGACTTTGTTTTTATCGACTCTGTTTTATCGACTTTGTTTTTATCGACTTTCTTTTATCGACTTTGTTTTTATCGACTTTGTTTTTATCGACTTTGTTTTATCGACTTTGTTTTTATCTACTTTGTTTTATCGACTTTGTTTTTATCGACTTTGTTTTTATAGACTTTGTTTTTATCGACTTTGTTTTATCGAATTTGTTTTATCGACTTTGTTTTTATCGACTTTGTTTTATCGACCTTGTTTTTATCGACTTTGTTTTATCGACCTTGTTTTATCGACTTTGTTTTTATCGACTTTCTTTTATCGACTTTGTTTTATCGACTTAGTTTTTATCGAATTTGTTTTTATAGACTTTGTTTTATCGACTTTGTTTTTATCGACTCTGTTAAATCGACTTTGTTTTATCGACTTTGTTTTTATCGACTTTGTTTTTATTGACTTTGTTTTATCGACTTTGTTTTTATCGACTTTGTTTTTATCGACTTTGTTTTTATCGACTTTGTTTTATCGACTTTGTTTTTATTTTTTTTTTATCGACTTTGTTTTATCGACTTTGTTTTATCGACCTTGTTTTTATCGACTTCGTTTTATCGACTTTGTTTTTATCGACTTTGTTTTTATCGACTTTGTTTTTATTGACTTTGTTTTATCGACTTTGTTTTTATCGACTTTGTTTTTATCGACTTTGTTTTTATCGACTTTGTTTTATCGACTTTGTTTTTATTTTTTTTTTATCGACTTTGTTTTATCGACTTTGTTTTATCGACCTTGTTTTTATCGACTTCGTTTTATCGACTTTGTTTTTATCGAATTTGTTTTTATCGACTTTGTTTTTATCGACTTTGTTTTTATCGACTCTGTTTTATCGACCTTGTTTTTATCGACTTTGTTTTATCGACTTTGTTTTTATCGACTTTGTTTTTATCGACTCTGTTTTATCGACTTTGTTTTTATCGACTTTCTTTTATCGACTTTGTTTTTATCGACTTTGTTTTTATCGACTTTGTTTTATCGACTTTGTTTTTATCTACTTTGTTTTATCGACTTTGTTTTTATCGACTTTGTTTTTATAGACTTTGTTTTTATCGACTTTGTTTTATCGAATTTGTTTTATCGACTTTGTTTTTATCGACTTTGTTTTATCGACCTTGTTTTTATCGACTTTGTTTTTATCGACTTTGTTCTATCGACTTTGTTTTTATCGACTTTGTTTTATCGACTTTGTTTTATCGACTTTGTTTTTATCGACTTTGTTTTTATTGACTCTGTTTTATCGACTTTGTTTTTATCGACTTCGTTTTATCGACTTTGTTTTTATCGACTTTGTTTTATCGACCTTGTTTTTATCGACTTTGTTTTTATAGACTTTGTTTTATCGACTTTGTTTTTATCGACTTTGTTTTATCGCCTTTGTTTTATCGACTTTGTTTTTATCGACTTCGTTTTTATTGACTCTGTTTTATCGACTTTGTTTTTATAGAATTTGTTTTTATCGACTTTGTTTTATCGAATTTGTTTTATCGACTTTGTTTTTATCGACTTTGTTTTTATCGACTTTGTTTTATCGACTTTGTTTTATCGACTTAGTTTTTATCGACTTTGTTTTATCGACTTTGTTTTTATCGACTTTGTTTTTATCGACTTTGTTTAATCGACCTTGTTTTTATCGACTTTCTTTTATCGACTTTGTTTTTATCGAATTTGTTTTTATCGACTTTGTTTTTATCGACTTTGTTTTATCGACTTTGTTTTTATCGACTTTGTTTTTATCGACTTTCTTTTATCGACT
Source organism: Agrochola lychnidis (assembly GCA_963680765.1). NCBI lineage: Eukaryota > Metazoa > Arthropoda > Insecta > Lepidoptera > Noctuidae > Agrochola > Agrochola lychnidis. The sequence continues at coordinate 7,680,431 of OY796855.1, read as the reverse complement.
TTGTTTTTATCGAATTTGTTTTTATCGACTTTGTTTTTATCGACTTTGTTTTATCGACTTTGTTTTTATCGACTTTGTTTTATCGACTTTGTTTTTATAGACTTTGTTTTTATAGACTTTGTTTTATCGACTTTGTTTTTATCGACTTCGTTTTATCGACTTTGTTTTTATCGACTTTGTTTTTATCGACTTCGTTTTATCGACTTTGTTTTTATCGAATTTGTTTTTATCGACTTTGTTTTTATCGACTTTGTTTTATCGACTTTGTTTTTATAGACTTTGTTTTATCGACTTTGTTTTTATCGACTCTGTTAAATCGACTTTGTTTTATCGACTTTGTTTTTATCGACTTTGTTTTATCGACTTTGTTTTTATCGACTTTGTTTTATCGACTTTGTTTTTATCGACTTCGTTTTATCGACTTTGTTTTTATCGACTTTGTTTTTATCGACTTTGTTTTTATCGACTTTGTTTTATCGACTTTGTTTTATCGACTTTGTTTTTATCGACTTTGTTTTATCGACCTTGTTTTTATCGACTCTGTTTTATCGACTTTGTTTTTATCGACTTCGTTTTATCGACTTTGTTTTTATCGACTTTGTTTTTATCGACTTCGTTTTATCGACTTTGTTTTTATCGACTTTCTTTTATCGACTTTGTTTTTATCGAATTTGTTTTTATCGACTTTGTTTTTATCGACTTTGTTTTATCGACTTTGTTTTTATCGACTTTGTTTTATCGACTTTGTTTTTATAGACTTTGTTTTTATAGACTTTGTTTTATCGACTTTGTTTTTATCGACTTCGTTTTATCGACTTTGTTTTTATCGACTTTGTTTTTATCGACTTCGTTTTATCGACTTTGTTTTTATCGAATTTGTTTTTATCGACTTTGTTTTTATCGACTTTGTTTTATCGACTTTGTTTTTATAGACTTTGTTTTATCGACTTTGTTTTTATCGACTCTGTTAAATCGACTTTGTTTTATCGACTTTGTTTTTATCGACTTTGTTTTATCGACTTTGTTTTTATCGACTTTGTTTTATCGACTTTGTTTTTATCGACTTCGTTTTATCGACTTTGTTTTATCGACTTTGTTTTTATCGACTTTGTTTTATCGACTTTGTTTTATCGACTTTGTTTTTATCGACTTTGTTTTATCGACCTTGTTTTTATCGACTCTGTTTTATCGACTTTGTTTTTATCGACTTCGTTTTATCGACTTTGTTTTTATCGACTTCGTTTTATCGACTTTGTTTTTATCGAATTTGTTTTTATCGACTTTGTTTTTATCGACTTTGTTTTTATCGACTTTGTTTTATCGACTTTGTTTTTATCGACTTTGTTTTATCGACTTTGTTTTTATCGACTTTGTTTTTATCGACTTTCTTTTATCGACTTTGTTTTTATCGAATTTGTTTTTATCGACTTTGTTTTTATCGACTTTGTTTTATCGACTTTGTTTTTATCGACTTTGTTTTATCGACTTTGTTTTATCGACTTTGTTTTTATCGACTTTGTTTTATCGACTTTGTTTTTATCGACTTTGTTTTTATCGACTTTGTTTTATCGACCTTGTTTTTATCGACTTTGTGTTATCGACTTTGTTTTTATCGACTTTGTTTTTATCGACTCTGTTTTATCGACTTTGTTTTTATCGACTTTGTTTTTATCGACTCTGTTTTATCGACTTTGTTTTTATCGACTTTGTTTTTATCGACTTTGTTTTATCGACTTTGTTTTATCGACTTTGTTTTTATCGACTTTGTTTTTATCGACTTCGTTTTATCGACTTTGTTTTTATCGACTTTGTTTTATCGACTTTGTTTTTATCGACTTTGTTTTTATCGACTTTCTATTATCGACTTTGTTTTTATCGACTTTGTTTTTATCGACTTTGTTTTATCGACTTTGTTTTATCGACTTTGTTGTTATCGACTTTGTTTTATCGACCTTGTTTTTATCGACTTTGTTTTATCGACTTTGTTTTTATCGACTTTGTTTTTATCGACTCTGTTTTATCGACTTTGTTTTTATCGACTTCGTTTTATCGACTTTGTTTTTATCGACTTTGTTTTTATCGACTTCGTTTTATCGACTTTGTTTTTATCGAATTTGTTTTTATCGACTTTGTTTTTATCGACTTTGTTTTTATCGACTCTGTTTTATCGACTTTGTTTTTATCGACTTCGTTTTATCGACTTTGTTTTTATCGACTTTGTTTTTATCGACTTCGTTTTATCGACTTTCTTTTTATCGAATTTGTTTTTATCGACTTTGTTTTTATCGTTTTGTTTTTATCGACTCTGTTTTATCGACTTTGTTTTTATCGACTTCGTTTTATCGACTTTGTTTTTATCGACTTTGTTTTTATCGACTTCGTTTTATCGACTTTGTTTTTATCGACTTTCTTTTATCGACTTTGTTTTTATCGACTTCGTTTTATCGACTTTGTTTTTATCGACTTTCTTTTATCGACTTTGTTTTTATCGAATTTGTTTTTATCGACTTTGTTTTTATAGACTTTGTTTTATCGACTTTGTTTTTATCGACTTTGTTTTATCGCCTTTGTTTTATCGACTTTGTTTTTATCGACTTCGTTTTATCGACTTTGTTTTTATCGAATTTGTTTTTATCGACTTTGTTTTTATCGACTTTCTTTTATCGACTTTGTTTTTATCGAATTTGTTTTTATCGACTTTGTTTTTATCGACTTTGTTTTATCGACTTTGTTTTTATCGACTTTGTTTTATCGACTTTGTTTTTATCGACTTTGTTTTTATCGACTTTCTTTTATCGACTTTGTTTTTATCGAATTTGTTTTTATCGACTTTGTTTTTATCGACTTTGTTTTATCGACTTTGTTTTATCGACTTTGTTTTATCGACTTTGTTTTTATCGACTTTGTTTTATCGACTTTGTTTTTATCGACTTTGTTTTTATCGACTTTGTTTTATCGACCTTGTTTTTATCGACTTTGTGTTATCGACTTTCTTTTATCGACTTTGTTTTTATCGACTTCGTTTTATCGACCTTGTTTTTATCGACTTTGTGTTATCGACTTTCTTTTATCGACTTTGTTTTTATCGACTTCGTTTTATCGACTTTGTTTTTATCGACTTTCTTTTATCGACTTTGTTTTTATCGAATTTGTTTTTATCGACTTTGTTTTTATCGACTTTGTTTTATCGACTTTGTTTTTATCGACTTTGTTTTATCGACTTTGTTTTTATCGACTTTGTTTTTATCGACTTTCTTTTATCGACTTTGTTTTTATCGAATTTGTTTTTATCGACTTTGTTTTTATCGACTTTGTTTTATCGACTTTGTTTTTATCGACTTTGTTTTATCGACTTTGTTTTATCGACTTTGTTTTTATCGACTTTGTTTTATCGACTTTGTTTTTATCGACTTTGTTTTTATCGACTTTGTTTTATCGACCTTGTTTTTATCGACTTTGTTTTTATCGACTTTGTTTTATCGACTTTGTTTTTATCGACTTTGTTTTTATCGACTTCGTTTTATCGACTTTGTTTTTATCGACTTTGTTTTATCGACTTTGTTTTTATCGACTTTGTTTTTATCGACTTTCTTTTATCGACTTTGTTTTTATCGACTTTGTTTTTATCGACTTTGTTTTATCGACTTTGTTTTATCGACTTTGTTGTTATCGACTTTGTTTTATCGACCTTGTTTTTATCGACTTTGTTTTATCGACTTTGTTTTTATCGACTTTGTTTTTATCGACTCTGTTTTATCGACTTTGTTTTTATCGACTTCGTTTTATCGACTTTGTTTTATCGACTTTGTTTTTATCGACTTCGTTTTATCGACTTTGTTTTTATCGACTTTGTTTTTATCGACTCTGTTTTATCGACTTTGTTTTTATCGACTTCGTTTTATCGACTTTGTTTTTATCGACTTTGTTTTTATCGACTTCGTTTTATCGACTTTGTTTTTATCGAATTTGTTTTTATCGACTTTGTTTTTATCGACTTTGTTTTTATCGACTCTGTTTTATCGACTTTGTTTTTATCGACTTTCTTTTATCGACTTTGTTTTTATCGAATTTGTTTTTATCGACTTTGTTTTTATAGACTTTGTTTTATCGACTTTGTTTTTATCGACTTTGTTTTATCGCCTTTGTTTTATCGACTTTGTTTTTATCGACTTCGTTTTTATTGACTCTGTTTTATCGACTTTGTTTTTATAGACTTTGTTTTTATCGACTTTGTTTTATCGAATTTGTTTTATCGACTTTGTTTTTATCGACTTTGTTTTTATCGACTTTGTTTTATCGACTTTGTTTTATCGACTTTGTTTTTATCGACTTTGTTTTATCGACTTTGTTTTTATCGACTTTGTTTTTATCGACTTTGTTTTATCGACCTTGTTTTTATCGACTTTGTTTTATCGACTTTGTTTTTATCGACTCTGTTTTTATCGACTCTGTTTTATCGACTTTGTTTTTATCGACTTTCTTTTATCGACTTTGTTTTTATCGACTTTGTTTTTATTGACTTTGTTTTTATCAACTTTGTTTTTATCGACTCTGTTTTATCGACTTTGTTTTTATCGACTTTGTTTTTATCGACTTTGTTTTATCGACTTTGTTTTTATCGACTTTGTTCTATCGACTTTGTTTTTATCGACTTTGTTTTATCGACTTTGTTTTTATCGACTTTGTTTTTATCGACTTTGTTTTGTCGACTTTGTTTTTATCGACTTTGTTTTTATCGACTTTGTTTTTATCGACTTTGTTTTATCGACTTTGTTTTATCGACTTTGTTTTTATCGACTTTGTTTTTATCGACTTCGTTTTATCGACTTTGTTTTTATCGAATTTGTTTTTATCGACTTTGTTTTTATCGACTTTGTTTTATCGACTTTGTTTTTATCGACTTTGTTTTTATCGACTTTGTTTTTATCGACTTTGTTTTATCGACTTTGTTTTTATCGAATTCGTTTTTATCGACTTTGTTTTTATCGACTTTGTTTTTATCGACTTTGTTTTATCGACTTTGTTTTATCGACTTTGTTTTTATCGACTTTGTTTTATCGACTTTGTTTTTATCGACTTTGTTTTTATAGACTTTGTTTTATCGACTTTGTTTTTATCGACTTTGTTTTATCGACTTTGTTTTTATCGACTTTGTTTTTATCGACTCTGTTTTATCGACTTTGTTTTTATCGACTTTCTTTTATCGACTTTGTTTTTATCGACTTTGTTTTTATTGACTTTGTTTTTATCGACTTTGTTTTTATCGACTCTGTTTTATCGACTTTGTTTTTATCGAATTTGTTTTTATCGACTTTGTTTTATCGACTTTGTTTTTATCGACTTTGTTTTATCGACTTTGTTTTTATCGACTTTGTTTTATCGACTTTGTTATTATCGACTTTGTTTTTATCGACTTCGTTTTATCGACTTTGTTTTTATCGACTTTGTTTTATCGACTTTGTTTTTATCGACTTTGTTTTTATCGACTTTCTTTTATCGACTTTGTTTTTATCGACTTTGTTTTTATCGAATTTGTTTTTATCGACTTTGTTTTTATCGAATTGTTTTTATCGATTTTGTTTTATCGATTTTGTTTTATCGACTTTCTTTTTAAAGTCGATAAAAACCAAGTCGATAAAAACAAAGTCGATAAAAACAAATTCGATAAAAACAATTCGATAAAAACAAAGTCGATAAAAAAAAAGTCGATAAAAACAAAGTCGATAAAACAGTTTTGTCGACGGAAGAATAGACAAAATTAGAGATTGTGATTGTTTATGAGTCATTTTGTCTACTCTTCCGTCGACAAAACTCGTTTCTACGGTGGTCATGCTACGCGTGCAGAGCCGACATACATAGTATTCCCACTAATAGCAAAAAAACTATCCATGTAACATAAATCTTAATAATCTCAAAACTCAAGTACTCTCTAAATCGCGAAAAAAAATCGGCAATTCCCTATATTTTAACGAGTTATGCGAACATAAATGTAGGGAACAGCAGATTTTTATTTTTCGTGATTTAAGGTTTGGTGCCATAGTAAAAGTTGTTCATAATGATGAGTAAAGTCACGTATTTAAGTTTGCGCACTGGTTAAAAATTTACCTTTCAACTGTCATTAATGAGACAATAGAATTTTAATTGTTATCGATCTCAATGAGTCTTCGTAACAGATAAACTCATAGTAGGAAGTAGGATTACCATCCTACTTCCTACTATGAGTTTATCTGTTAAATTGATACCTCAATTTTGAAAAATCTGTGAAAGTAGTTAGCAATTACTCAAAAAGTTAAGGACAGTCTCCTAAGAACGTTTTTCTTTAGCCTTACTGCCCTTCTCAAAATACCGCCCTGTATAGCCTTTGTGTGGCATGTCCTAGAACCAAAAATTCGAAGACATGTGACATCTATCAACCCGCACTGGGCCCGCGTGGTGGATTACGGCCCACTCCCTCTCACAGAGAGGAGGCCTGTGTCCCAGCAGTGGGAACATTTATAGGCTGATGATGATGATGATAGCCTTTGTCAGTATGGAATGATGTAACAAGCCTTAAACTCATTCATCCCGCTCATCGCTCCGCTCCACTCTATGTCACATGCCTCATCATACCTGCCTAGTTTTATTTAGTTAAGCCACAGGAGTGCACGTTGCATTAAATTATTGCAAAAGTAATTACCGAGGTCAACCGGGGAATTCACCTGGTGATGATTAGAAAATTAAATAGTAAAACATGTGTGTACTGAACTTATTTATAACAACAACAACAACAAACATAAAACACAACACACAACAACATTACACCATTACAATATTATTATTATTTTACAACAGTTTTATTTGTCCAAGGTGAGCGGCGAATGCAATGTAATGGAAATATCAGGAATAATAATTTACCTACGCGTTCAGTAAAGTTAAGAAAAAAGTTAAATAGAAACTATATTATTATAAGTAAACCAATATTTTTTCTTAATTTTATTGCATGAAATTCAAAATGTGCCAATTGCGAATCACCAATAAGCCCCTAATACGTTTTTTTTTGGAGTTGTCGATTCACCCATCAATAAAATAACTTCGTGTAAATCACATAAAAAAAAGTAACGATTCGCCCATTACAGGCAAGTAAATTCATACGAATCACCAATAAGCCCGTACTACGTATTTCTGGAGTTATCGATTCGCCCACAAATAAATTAACTTCGTGCGAATCGCGCATAGAAAAAAAAATATTATTTTAAAGTAACGATTCGCCCGTTTCGGGCAGTAAATCGACCAATAAGCTGTTTGCGTTACCTACATTATACATCATCTGCCTAGCCTTTTCCCAACTTTGTTGGGGTCGGCTTCCAGTCTAACCGAATGCAGCTGAATACCAGTATTTACCTACATTATACATTATGCCCATATTGTTGGATTTTCAACGCTCGACTTCGTGCCGAAAGTTGAAAATCCAAATGTATAATATTATTGTTTTTAGTATTTAGTTTGTCTAGTAGGTCATCATCATCTTCCTGCACTTGTCCCATGTTATTTGAGGTCGGCGCAACACGTTTTCTTTTTCCACTCTCCCCTGTCAACCGTCACACTATCATTCACTCCCTTCTCTTTCATATCATTTCTCACACAATCTTTTTTCTTTGGTCTTCCTCTCCCGCTCCATCCATCAACATTTATATTCATCACCCTTTTAGTCACATGCGTTTCTTCTCTCCCATCTTCATGCCCATACCAGGCCAAACGATTTCCTTTCAACTTTTCTGTCACTGGCGCCTCTGGGAGTCTTTGTAGTAGCTATAAAAGTAAAAGTTAGTGGATATATTCAAGTACTAACACTAACTACACTCCATAAAACATGTTTTAGTGATTTTATTTGCGTTTTATTCACACCATTCAAGTAAACTGCGAGCTGCGGTATAAATACTCGGGTCAAAAAGACGGACACTAAATACTTTCTTCATTTAAAGAGTTGTTACAATAAATCAAAGTTATAGACCATTAGCGTCAAGATGGAGGCGATAGAAACCCCCAAATTGATATAAAAGCGACTATGATTATAATTTTCTGTTAAACAATGGGTTTTAATATGTTTGTAATGGGTACGTTGAAATTCTTAGGCGATTTATTTGAGACTAACTTTGTTCTTAGCTCCGCCTATTTGAAAAGTTGTTTATTTACGATGTAATTAATAGCCTTATTCTTTAATAGTAGCCATACATGTATCGATATACTTGTGCAAGGTTTAGACTTGCGCAAGTATACAGTAACGTATGTTGGAAGTTTTTATCGCAAATTTAAGATTCGTATTATTTTCAATAGTGGTGCAAATCTAAACTTGCGCAAGTGTATCGTAACGTGTACCATAAGTAATGCATAACTTACAAACTTTATATTAAAGAAAAAACGAAGTAGGTAAGTAGCAAATTCACAGAAAAACAGAACCCTAAAAAGTCTCTCTCCCCGAATTCCAAAAAGAGAAAAACAATTGAAACACGCCCCAAAAACTCGAAAACCATTGCTTTAAAAACCTTTTATTGGACTATAAGCTTTAATATGGTAGAGTACAGTCGGCCATTAAAATTTTGACATAAACTGATTATTGCCAGTCGTTTTGGGCACACGAACATTGCCAGTTGCCACATCATGCCATCTCTTGGGATTCAACTACAATGCCAGTTATATTGGCTCGAATACGCATGGCTTTGTTCAATTTAAATGTTTAATTGAAACGTTTTCGGGAGTTTGACAAAGTAATTTTATTTTCTTCTCTTACAAGATGGACCGATGACCTTATGAAGGCCGCAGGAATCTGCTGGATGCGGGAAACACAGAACCGATCGATGTGGCGGTGCTTAGGGGAGGCCTATGTCCAGCAGTAGACGTCTGTCAGCTGAAATGATGATTATGATGGTGCTCTTTTAGGAGTGCCATACTTTACTGTTTGACACAATCCTTTTTCTATTCCTTCTCTTCTAGAAACCAAACAAAATTCTGCAAACGTAAGCTCAATAACAGTTCACATCTATACCTACATATTGCAAATTAAAGTTGCTTCACGTGTCTGTCTGTTTGACCCCGTTGTTCTTCTTAACTACGCAACTGATTTTGATGCGATTTCAACATCGTTTAGAGAATTTATTCCGAAAGGTTTATGTGTATATTATACACTGTGAGTCTTTATAATGTGCACATATCGAAATGAGCGAATCTATGCTTAATTTTTAATGACGAAACAAAAATTAAAATATTTTGACGTCCTATTGAGAAATTATACGATAATTGTAAAAATTGATGAAAAAAAAACAGATTTTGCTTAAAAAACATGTTTATTTTCAATTGTGGGTAGTTTTTTTTCCACAATTTTCATTTTATGAGGACGCTTAATTACTTCCGATTATGGTGGAGTTTGTTTCATTGCGATAGATCATTAAGTTTAAAAGTTACACCGTTTTGATATAATTTATTTTTATTCCATAAAAAATCCGTTGGTAGTGTGGATCCACGCGAGATAAAATGGTTTTTAAATTGTTTCTTTAAGCAAGAGCATGTCAATAGTCTTAAACAAAAGGACCGTATACGTTCAAAGGCACCAAGTTCCTCGAAACGAAAGTAAACACGATTCGCACGTCTAAGTTTCTTTCAGAATTTCGACAAGTTGGTTCAATAAAAACCGAAATGTATTAGCGCGTTTGGAAACCTGAATAAGTCTGTCTGGCGCCCCGCGTGAATATCTTACCCTGAATGAGATCTGGGTGAGAGATATAGGAAAAAGTATTTGCTTTAACAGTGTAGGTAGGTATCTACTTGGTTCAGAACTTGAATGAATGAAATGGTAAATTACTGAACAAGACGTAGATAGATAGGGAAAGTTGAATGGTTCTGACCTAGATTGCTTAAGTATTGAGAAGTTAACATTAGACGTGCTGTCTCTCCAGATATTCGGAGACAGTCGCATCTTGTGTTTACACAAGACATTAAAACATGTTTTTTACATGTTTTGTCTACATTTTTGTTTATTGTTTGCACCTAAAACAAGTTGTAAAGACTTGTTGTATACAAAACTTGTAGATAACTTGTCAAAAAGGTGAAAAAATAGCTAAGTAAACATGATGTCTGAAACAACGTCTCGTCAATACATGTAAAACATACATGTATTACAACACAATTGTATACACAATTTGTTGTATTGTATGTTGGTAACACCAACATGTTTTAAACATGACATGTTTCTGACAAGCCCTTAAAACGACTCGTTGAAAATAAGTATCACAACTTATAAATGGTTGTAAACGTGGGAATACTTTACTTCCTTGTACAAACGAATTATTAAAAAGTATACTACTTAGGAGAAAAGCAGAAAGGATGAAATTGTTTTTCCGTGAAACTGAGTTTTTTGTAAAAATCTCCGGAGAAATGTTAAACAAATAAGTGCTAAAAGCTTGAACAGGAAATCTAGCAGACAGAGAAGGCCGATATAAATTTTAGTTCAAAACTACACTTAAAAATGAAGAAATTTAAGAATATCGTAAAGGTACTTTTACAATGCTTGTAAATATGTGAACACCGTGTATCCATCACATAATTTATTTTTCTGTCATTGCTTTATTTTTAATTATTTTTACCTATTCTGTTAAAGTAATCTTATTCCAGGTGTATAGTCTTCACATATAGTTATATATTTAATATATAAAATATTGTAAAACATTTTACAAGAGTAACGGTGGAATTTCTTGCCCATTCTTCTCCATACGAAAACTACCTTTTGGAAGGGGCGACTAGAATCAATTCTATTTTTTTTGTTAATTTTGTCGTTCAAAAGTGCCTTTCATGTGCCTAATTGAATGAATTATTTGACTATGACTTTGACTTTGAAGGTGCTCCCTTAATCAATTCTGAAAAATAGTACCTCGCCAGCTGTTCTTGCACGATGCCTACATTCAACCAACTCGAACGTGAAACGTTTTTGGACACAAAACCAAAATTATGTACAGTTTCGCCATTCCGAAATTCTGGTCAAACATTTCACTTCTAAAATATACACCACAATTTCTTACTCCTAGACTACTAAACCTTAGTATTTATACTTATCGTAGAACGCTAAAGTTTGTGCCTGTTTACCCTCTCTAACTAGAGGGTAAACAGGGTAAGAACACGCGAACATTTACATGGTGGGTTACGGGTTGAGTCCGAAATTAATGGGTAGCGTGCTAGTGTTAAAAGAAGTGTTTTTTGAAGTGAAAAATAAGTAGGTAATTGGATGCAATTGTTTTTTTAGGGTTCCGTACCTCAAAAGGTAAAAAACGAAACCCTTATAAGATCACTCTCTTGTCCGTCTGTCTGTCCGTGTGTCACCACCGATTTTCTCAAGATCGGGTGGACCTAGTAAGTTGAAATTTATACCAGATACTGACGTTTATAGTACCTATTAGATGTATAAAAATCAAGGTCCTGAGTCAACACGATAAAAAGATATGGGATATGGAAATTTAGATTTTCGCGAAAACTTCTAAGTACCAAAATTTACCTTAATTTTCAACTTCTTTTTATTTTTCGGAATTTCCCCTTTACTTGTGATGTAAGTTTTTTAACCAAAATTTACAATTCTAGGTCTACCGGAAGTACCCTATAGGTTTTGGGTCGAAAACCTTTTTTTTTCTTTTGGTTAACTTTCGGAACTGAAAAATATCTCATTTAGTACTAAGTGATACCTGCCACTACTGCTCTATCTCTCTTAATACGATTACTGCAGTTAGATATAGTCTATACATTCGTATAGCTTTTGTCATACAAAGATTAAAAACAGACATACATATATATAACAAGATCGCCTTGGTGGAAGAAAAATACTTGCATAGAACATTGATCCGTAACGTAATTATTAATAAAGAGCACAATCGCGTTTACAAAAATGAGGTGTCTGTAACGGTGTCGTGAGTTCAATTGTCTTTTCCCATCTCAAAAATGCCCAACGCGCATAAAAGTTTCAGTAAAAAAAAAAAATTGTTTGTCGGTCTGTCTGTTACTTGTCGTGTACTTTTATTTTAGAAAAAGAATTAAGGTCCACGCGAGCGAAGCCGCGGGCAGCAGTTAGTAAAGTTTTATGTTTTACCTAGCTATCTAGGTACATAGATATAATAGGAACCAACATAAATATTCTAACCATTTTTATAAATCGTTTTATTAGAAGGAATATACAAGGTGGCAGGGACATCGACGCGAAAACTGAAACCATTCAGTACATGATTCTGAAACCCCACGGTAAAAATTTTCGTCGATTATTTAAAAAAATTGCTGTTTCATAGAAAAGTGCAATACCTACGCGGTCAAAATGTATGGAACAGCTGCTTTTTTTTTTAATAACTGACGAAAAATTTCAACGCAGGGGGTTTCAGGATCATGTACTGAATCCATGGTTTCAGTTTTCGCGTCGATGTCCCTGCCACCCTGTATACAGAAACTACCGGACCCGACAGACGTTGTCCTATCCGAACAGCGCCACCTACCGGGCCCAATTGTATTTTTAAACCATTCTGGGACCCACTCAAATATACACACAAAATTTTATCCAAATCGGTCCAGCTGTTTAGGAGGAGTTAGGTGACAAACACACGTACGGAAGAATTATATATATAAAAAAGATATAGTATCCTACTTGACAAATAATTCATAATGATTGCCTTTTGTTAAAAACTTCAAAAGAACTCCCTCCCAGTTAATATATTTTAATAATGACACCACTGTAAAACGATTACCAACTTTAAAAACACTGATTGAAGTATAAAAGCTTCAGGAAATACAATTTCAAACGAAAAATTCAACAGTAATAATGGCAGTTTAAAACTCATCTCGCCAGTGAAATGGCATTTACCTCGGACGTAGCGTTGCCATCCAATGTGGCAGCCTGGCGGAGGTTGCCAGACTTCGTGGCGGTATGCCAAGTGACAAGCGGTACGTTGTAGATAGGAAGGTTTTACATCGTTAGATGGATTACATTCGTTTATCATGTTATGTGTAGTTTTAGGTTAAGAGGCCGGCGACGCGGCTCGCAACTACAAATCGAGATGTTTGCAAAATTCAATTCTAAGCTGGTTGCACTAGTGTGAGTGCCTGTCGGAGCGATATACACCTACAGTGAGCAATACTACCACGCACACATTGACAATTATTGCTTGACGCGATAGTACTACTAGCTTTCGAAAATTTATGAAATTTGGATGTGTTCCGAAATACAAAAAATTATGAATGAAAACTTAATGTATTTTCATATTTTTTTCGATAATTTGTAAGTTGATAACATAAACTATGCTTCTGCGGAAACAATATTACAAATATTGTTGTTTATAATACAGAAAAAACAATATGAAAACATGTCATTTACTCTGTAAAAATGTGCGAAATGCAATTCGCTTACACTTCATTTAAAGGTAAGTTTTTGGAAATAAAAAGACGTAGGAAGGCTCCTACGTCTTTTTATTTCCAAAAACAATTTTGCACATAATAACACATAATTTTGCACATAATGATTTATGTACTACGTTTGTATGGACAATTCATGCATCGCCGCATTCTTAACATAAATAAATAGGGTTTTTTTCACCATCAGAAATCTTTAGTTTGTTTTCAAGCAAGATATGAACGTAATTTAGAAGTTTAAAATAATAATAATAATTATGTACATGTATCAAAAAGGGGAGAAGGAATCACATGGCATCAAAAATGATTTTTTTATTTTGAAGTGAAAGCTTCTTTAGGCGCGATGGGCATTTTTGAGATGGGAAAAAACAATTGAACTCGCGACACCGTTATCAACACCTTATTTTTGTAAATGCGATTATGCTCTTTATTTATATTAAGTTACGGATCAATGTTCTATACAAGTATTTTTACTTTAAAGATTTTGGAAGTATTTTTTTTTGTAAACGCGATTGTGCTCTTTATTTAGCTATGGTTATGGACCAGCATTTGGTGACAGGTAAAAGTAACTTTTATTTAGATCAATCACTTACACAAACAAACAAAAAAATCCACCCAAAACTCGTGTAACTAAATCCAAACATTCCAACACGTTCCCAATACATTAAAGTCAACAATATTGAACGATTTCTATATATTCACTTTGTATCGTCAGCTACAGAGGTACACACTATCCCAACTTCCCAAGTTTAATAAGAGATTATGAGTGAAAACTTCCTATTCTAACGACATTTTGAGGAATGGAGGATATTTTCAAAGCTGAATGACACCGCATTGCTGTTTTAAAATAAAAATGCGGTTCCGTCATAATTATAAAATATACAGGGTGTAAGGGACGTTGACACGGAAACTGTTACCATGAATTAATTAATAGAGAAGACGAAAAAAAAAAGTTGTCGGTCAGGTAGATTATTAAAAAATATTCGACACGTATTTTTTCTTTTTATATTCGTAATCAATAGATCACGGCGATATATTGAGTTAAAATGTGCCATGATGTCACGAGTACGTAGATTTTATACTTACTTGTGACGTAGTGACCCCCACTCCCCAACTTCAATGCGTTTTATCTAAATACTTTTTATTAATATGATAATTCAAAAAATACGTGTCTAACATTTTTTTAGACTAAATATAATTTCTTTTTTTTTTACCAAGGCATCATCCTTATTCAGTACATGATTTTAGACCCATCACCGCAGCGTTGAAATTTTTCGTTGGGTATTAAAAAAAATACAACTGTTCCATACATTTTGGCCGTATAGGTCAATGTATGAAATAGCAGATTTTTATTAAATAACAACGCTAGGGTAGTTATTTGATAATTTCCTATCCAAAAAAAAAAAGGTTTCCTAGAATCATGCGCTGAATTGGTGAAGTGGTGGCCCAGTGGTAACGGCCGCGACTTACGAGTTGTAGGTCGTGGGTTCGAACCCAGACAGGCGCTTTACTTTGTGTAAATTATTTCATCACCACTGCTCTCAAACGGTGAAGGAAAACATCGTGAGGAAACCGGCATGACCTAGAACCGAAAATTCGATGACATGTGACATCTACCAACCCGCACTGGGCCCGCGTGGTGGATTACGGCCCACTCCCTCTCACAGAGAGGAGGCCTGTGTCCCAGCAGTGGGAACATTATAGGCTGATGATGATGATGCGCTGAATTCAAAGTAACAGTTTCTGCGTCGATGTCCCATTACAACGTGAATAAAATTCCGAAATGATCATCGACTGTTGTTGCTGACTGTACAACATAATATGAATCTACCTATCTCCAGGGATGGTATCGTAAGTTTCAAATAACAAAGTTATTTCTAACATTACTGGTGATTTTTCCTTATTTTTGTTTACTTTATATTTTTGCAATCTTTGTTCTTTGGAAATTTGTTTATTCTACCCTTATCTGAAAGCCCAATGGTAACGGCCCCGACTTACGAGTTGTAGGTCGTGGGTTCGAACCCAGGCAGGCTCTTTACTGCTCTCAAAACGATGAAGGAAAACATCGTAAGGAAACCGGCATTTCCTAAGAACCAAAAATTCGAAGACGTGACATCTACCAACCCGCACTGGGTCCGCGTGGTGGATTACGGCCCACTCCCTCTCGCAGAGAGGAGGCCTGTCTCCTAGCAGTGGGAACGTTATAGGCTGATTATGCTACCCTTACGTAATTATAAATTACAGAATGAAATAATAATGTTAGGATTGGATGCAAAAGGATTAAAAGTAGCACATTAATGATGAGACATTCCTATGTTGAGAAGTGAACAGTAATAATATTACTAAATTAATTTTTTAGTCTGCACTGGTCAATAAACGTCGGGTATGAGTATCATAAATTAATATTAGTGAGTGCCTCCACTGCCGGCGCCGGCTCCCAAAAATAACGCCATTGTGTACTGGCATGACATTACTGCCGGCAGTCGAGATTAAAAATATCGGCTGGCGGCAGATTACGTACTCTGTGACCGGCACCGCCAGCTGCCGTAATGGACCGGCGGCGCGGCGTTTATGGAAACCCTTCCAGTATTCAGAACTCGCAACTAACTAACCCTAACTAACGTATTTTTTTCTACATATTCTAGTCATTTTTAGCACTCACCTGTCGCTGCTGCGGCACCGCTCGCTTCGCTCGCTCAGCTCGTGCGTAAGGGGTCACAGTTCTAACCTAACCAAACTTGCGAGTGCTAATATTTAACATAATGTAATCTAACTAGTTTGGTTCCGGGTCTTAGTAATTGATTACTAGAATATGGAAATCATTGATTATGGAAATATAATACTGGAAAAAATAATGCTTTATTACATGTTTTTTTTAATTATGCCTACCCCGTCTATCTATTCTAATAGGCCAAATTGTCAACCCTGTTTTCTACTTTTTTTTTTCCAAACTCAGCGCCGGCAGCCAATTCTGCAACCGACGGTGGCAGTCAATTCGGGAGCCGGCGCCGGCAACGGAGGTACTCCCTAAATATTATGAGCAAAAATAAAGCTGTTGAAAATGACTTCAGGTAGCAGCTGCCTATCGAATTTGTGTTGCCAAACTTCTAGCTCTTTCCGTGGGATTTGACATCAAACAATACTTTGTAGCAGTGCTTAGTATCTTTCACAAAACAATAACAAATATTAACTCATTATAAATTAAATTACTCTTCCACGTTTCCACATTTAAACGGATAATTACTATTTCTTTCTCGTCCATCTATTTCTACGAGATCTATTATGTATCGCTAAGTGTAGCCTGGGGCTCTGAAAAATATTTACATCCACCTACATTTCTTTATTACTGCCACAATCTCTGGAATATTATGGTTATTCATCATTTTTTTTCTAAATAAAACAGGAACATTTCTTCTGAAATGTTACTTATTTAAACTAACTAATTTTTCATCGCGTTCAACATCTGATTTCGTTTCTACTTTTATTCTTGTTTCTTTTAGGGTTCCGTAGTAAACAAGGAACCCTTATAGTTTCGTCATGTCCGTCTGTCTGTCTGTCTGTCCGCGGTCTAGCTCCGAGACCCTTAGTACTAGAAAGCTGTAATTTGGCATAGGTATACATATTAATTACGCCGACAAAGTGGTAAAACAAAATTATGAAAAACATTTTTTTTAGGGTATCTCTCATACATGTAAAGTGGTGATGTTTATTTTTTTATATTTTTACCCCATGGTGAAGGGTATCATTGGAAAGGTCCTTCAAAAATATTGTGTTTGTAAAAACCATTTTTGGATTCAGGGATTCGTTTGCGAAATATTAAGCTTTAAAGTGCTAATTTTTGTTAGAGTCAAGTGTCCCCCCCTCCCCTGCCGGCTAAATGGTTGGTTTTGGGTGTGTGAAAAAAATCAAAACAGTAGTTTATATAACGAAATTAAAAGGAAAACTATCATAGCTAAGTAGGCTCTATAGGTTAACGAGTAATAATCAACCAACTTAACTTTGCAGTTGCAAAAACATGTTTTTCCATACATTTCGTATGGAAGAACATATTTTTCAACTACAAAGTTAAGTTTGTTTTTGGGATAAATTCATCCCAACTACGGATCCCTTCATTGTGCGTAGTCCGACACGCACTTGGCCGGTTTTTTTATCTTTCGTAATGAAAGTAACCTTAAATTCATTCAACTGAGCCTATCGCAGTCCACTGGTGGACATAAGCCTCTCCCAAGCTGCGCGTTCCGGATCCTGTCTGTCCCAGCCACTTTCTTAAGGTCGTCGGTTCATCTAGCTGGGACCCTGTCCCACACTACGCTTGCCGATACGTGGTCTCCACTCTAGGACTCGTCTGCTCCACCGGCCATCAGTCCTTCGACAAACATGGCCAGCCCACTGCCACTTCAGTTTCCTTACTCTGCAAGCTATGTAACGCTTGGTAACTCCGGTTCTTTTCCAGATAATTTAATTCATTAATTTATTTAACCATTTATGCACACACATATAAACAGACAAGAAGAAAGGAACAGAAAAATACGTACAAAGGCAATGCTTATTTCTAAAGAAATCTCTTCCAACATACCTACAGAAAAGTATATAAAAAAAACGTGTGGCACTCGGGGACTGCTGCGGTAAAGCTATTGCATAGCATTTGTAACCTCCATACTTCCTATTTGTCAACGCTATACTTGGGATGATGACGTGATGACATAAAACAAAAATTACGCATGACAACATCACGTTGTCATGGGAACCGTCATTACATGGTAGGCGGAGTGGAGGGTGTTAGGTTATATTTTCGTTACGTTACGGAATTTCTTGATTCGGTCGCCGCGCTCAAAGCCCGCGATAAAAGCTATGCAATAGCTTAAAAGTGATGTAAACAACGTGTGTAACCATAGAAGAGAAAATAAAAACATAAATCAAAGAAGAAAAAAATAAACAATTCACTAAGTTCAATTTAAACAACATACAATATGAGAATATACTTAAATATCACTACAATTATATATACTTACAATGTGATTTAAAATAACTATGCAACTATGGCGAGTTGGAGAGATCGTGTTCTTTCACTCATCGCTTAAATGCTTCAACAGTATGACAGTTCCTAATGTCAGGCGGTAGTGAATTCCACAACCGGACAGCGTGCACAGGGAAGGAGTAGGAATCTGTCAGTTCGTTCCAAAACGTTCCATTACTATATTAAAATA
Source organism: Agrochola lychnidis (assembly GCA_963680765.1). Taxonomy (NCBI): domain Eukaryota; kingdom Metazoa; phylum Arthropoda; class Insecta; order Lepidoptera; family Noctuidae; genus Agrochola; species Agrochola lychnidis. The sequence continues at coordinate 7,661,817 of OY796855.1, read as the reverse complement.
AACATAATATCCGAGCGATTTCAGTCACGGTGATCAATCTCAATGGAGATTAGCTAGGTACGCAGGAGATATTATAATGCACAAATATGTGCGCGTAAACACAGGTGCACTCTCTGTTCCTTTTATCTTTTAGTCCGATGGGACGGCAATTCGACTCGACCGGGGAGAGAACAGGCGCAGGATCAACAGCTTTACGTGCTCTCCGAGGCACGGGGGTATTACACCACCAACTCTCAAACTATACGGGCTGCTACTGAGGATTTTCACTTTTTTATTATTCTCAAACATAGGTACATTATTTGATGTTTTTTGTTGTTTTTACAGTTTTACTCAACAAACTTTCCTGTTTGATGGTAAGAAGCGTTTATTAACAGGTATAAATACACAAATAATCTAGTTAAATTAACCTCAAAACTACCAACTATGCACTTATTTTAGTCAAGGATCAATCACACCGGAACGGATAGATTGCGGATGAGCCCCGGACGAAAATATCACAGCGTAAAAAAATATTATAAATACTATTAGGAACATCGTATTTGTGATAATTGTACGTAAGTAAATATTAATTACCCTTTAAATACCGATCGTTTAAAACTAATTCCACTTACTTCTACTGCCTCTGGCAATAAAACATGTTTACATTTCAGTTTCAATATACAAAACGTTACAATTACAGGTGTAATAAAGGCAATCTCTATTATAGGTGAAATTTATCGCTCCTTTAATATAATGAGATTTAATAATCCAGTTTATTTAATTGCGTACATTCACATGCAATTAAATAATCTGGAAACTTATCAGGAAGTAATTTATTTTCAAACAAATTTGAGATCCTTATGAAATAGTATTTCAATCATTAGACATTGTGCACAATTTCTGAGCAGTAACCTAACAAAATGTGCTAGGCTTGCATGAATTCACGATAGTATTCAATAATTATATACAAGTATAAAGAGGAAAAAGATAGGAACAAATCATTGGGCATCAAAAAATTCATCCGCATCGCTGTCGGTGGGAAAGGTGCTCTCAAAAGGCTGGCAGCATTGCCACGTTGTATATGGCAATGCTAATTCTTTGACCTAAAAATTGGCCAACCCTCTGGTCATCTGAAAACTGTTAGTTGATGATAAATGATATTTATTTCTGCAATATGATTCAAAACAACACTTTTATACGTCAAAATTAAATTATGTTTTTTTAAACAAGATGGGTTCAGTGTTTCCTATCTGACTACTCTGAGGAGAAAGGCCGAAACAAACTCAGAGGTCACAGTCTCTTTTAAAGTCCAGACATCTTGGTCAGGCCATATGAGGACCATACAGGTCTGAGATGGTCTTTTGAGGAAAGAACCATACGGATTTGAGTGGATTCCAGTCAGTGCACGCTTTTGTCAGTAATCGTGTAACTCAACTCAGAGGAGCTCAACGACTCGACGAACTATGCCAAAGAATGGACATTTAGGTAGGCCGCATAAAGTACTGAAACTAACTGAGAAAAAAAAAACCCAGTTCTTCATAAATTCATTCTTTGCCCATATTGTATTTATTTTTCTTTATTTTATAAGGTAGAACCTATGTCTAAGTTAAGAACGCTAAGTTACGAACCTATGTTAAGGTAGAATCTTTAAATAGCATTCACAAAAGACGATCCTTATTTATGATCATTTTGTCCAATCTACCCTTGACAGTCACTCAGATTACCAACATTGCTGACCTGGAAACGTTTTTTCCATGACTTCACCTCTTCTTGAATAGATCGTCCCGACACAAGACAAGTACAATTTTAACAGATAACATTTTAAATCTCCAATCACACACACAATCAATCACATTTCCTCATTTCTCTTGTTCACCAGACCTTGTTCATCATCTATGTATAACCTATTCATTGAGACCATTCCAAGGAGCCCAAACACGCCGATACTTGTGCTGTAAGTTGGTAAGGGAGTTAGGTATCCTGATAATTCCAGGTGAGGCTGCAGCATCAGTACAAGGTAACTATGTTCTTCTAATATCATTGAAGTAACAGAATATTAAATTTCAAATCGATCAGCCCTGTGGAAGACACGCACATCCATTCATCAACTAGAAAAGAACTGATAATCTTCAAACGGCTGAACCAATTTTGATAAAACATATCTAAGAAATATAGATTGAAAACCTGCTTTCAAATAATTTATTAATATATATAATAATAATTTATAACTATTTATTTTATTTTGTTACATATTTAATAGAAAAATCACTGAACCTGACTTTATTTCCGTACATCTCTTTTTCTTTTTCGGGTGACTACTGAAAATCAGCAGTGTGCTGTGGGTCTCCCATAGCACAGCATCATGGGAAGTGGAAGTCTTCTTATCACAGTCATGTCGTGCAGCTGCCGCCTAAGTAATTTCTGTTCTATGCTCGTGATTTGTTATGTACTTTGTGTTGTTCTCTGACTACTCTTGTCTGTTATGTATGCACGTGTTTCTGTGACAAATAAACCGATTATTCTTTATTTTCTTTTCTTTCTTTCTTATAAAACAAATCGCATTCAAATCGGTTCACTAGTTTAAAAGTTAGGTGCCACAGAATTATTACAAACCCTCTTTTTGCGTTGGGGGTTAAAAGTAAAAGCAGTCATGCGCAGTAAAGTAGAAAAAGATTCAGCTTACGATTGAATAATAAAATCTATTGTTTAACCAGACCACAATTCAAAACGTAATTAATATTCCATTAAATGACGTTTACAATTACATCCACTTACAGCACAATACTGAATATGAATGAACGCGTTCTTCTAATTACACTGAGTGCCAACAAAAGTGTGGATACCTTAATGCGTACCTTAATGTCGTTCTATTGTTTTCGAGTAGGTACTTTAAGTCACCGGTCCACTGCTACGCATGATGTGCACGGAGAGATTTTCCACGTTATAGCTGCGCGGTTCATTTTTTTGCTAGCCATGAACGATCCCGCCTACATTTTTAACTGACTTCCCAAAAAGGATAGGGTTCTATGATCGTCTGTGCGTTTTTTTAAAATGAAAACTTCTTTAGGTGCGTTGGGCATTTTTGAGATGGGAAAAACCCATTGAACTTGTGACCAACACCGTGGAGTAAAAGACATCAACGCGTTGATTACCGTGGTGCCGATTTTTTTCAAGTCTTCACTTCTGTCGGCACTTCCGGAGTGCCACTGTTTTTTTTTTATTATTACTTATTTTCATCGATATTTTCGTCAATTATGGACAGATTTTGTTTTTTTTTTTTTCATTTGGTAGATGAAGCTTGCGCGGTGGTCTCATAATTTTTTTATTAACTTGGGTACTTTTTGAGTTAGCTTCAATATAATGCATATTTTTCGCGCTTATGTGGATGATGTGACTTTATTATTAACTTCCTGTCAGTGTTATTTACATAACAGGTAGTGGTATTTGATTTTGTGTGGGGTAGGTACCACAACAAAAAAGAAAAGTCGAAAAAAACGAAAATTCATAACCAGACACCGAGCGATTTCCAAAAATAAAGTAACTTTTCACTGTTTTTTTTTTTTTTGTAATAAGTTTTTTCATATATGCGCGAAGCTTAACCGTGAGCTGCTGTGGAGTGGCGTATTTAGGAAAGAGTCTCGAGGTCACTTCACATAATGATAGGCAAGTCTCGTTCGGAAAAACTTGAAAATGAGCCAATTTTTTTGCACTGACTTATCGTTAGTGTGAGTGGATGTTTTTGGGATGTTTTGTGGTTTTCACAATATGCTAAAAGCATTCGATTTTAGGTTCTTTAGTTTCAAAGCTTTTTAGCATAATAGCACAGATTAGTACAGATGGGACACTCCGCAAAATCATTTAAATAAAAAGCGACTCTTGCTACGACACAATAAAGTGCAACTCACGTCGCACAGCGCTAATTACCAACAGTTATATTCACCTAGAAGTTGCCTCTCTTTCTATCGCGTAACTCTTATATCTTCTGACTACGTTACGCCCACTGAATTTGACAAGTCGAGCCTGCTATATACCTACTTGTAGCTTCATACCCAAAATGCGGAGTATCCCATCTATATTTATCTTTGTTAATAGATATGAAATCACTAGTTACCACATAAACAGCTTGTATGAAATTATCTGCTGAATAAATCAATCGATAATTTTCCCGACGTGCTGAAACAGGCCCATTTAATCTCGTTGTATTTTTGATTGTAAATTTCCATCAGTGAATGTTTTTTTTTACTTTTCTACAATTGCGATTTTATTAATAATTTCTTCAAAAGTCATAGAATACAAATTGTTAGAAAACTTCTTCTTTCTTATGAAAGAAGAAGTTTTCTAACAATTTGTATTCTATGACTTTTGAAGAATTGTTAGAAAACTTCTTCTTTCTTATGAAAGAAGAAGTTTTCTAACAATTTGTATTCTATGACTTTTGAATAAATTATTAATAAAATCGCAACAGACTTACACAGTGTGAGCTACGAATCTTAGGAATATTTATAAAAATATTCCTAAGCTTCGTAGCTCACACTGTGAAAGTCTGTAGTAGCAAAAGTAGTGGTCTTATATGTTCAAACTTCTACTGAATAAAGTTTATCTTTGTAACAATGGAAGAACTGAATATAACTTGATCTATTTAATAGTAGTTGCAAGTTTGACGACTACTAACACCACAAAGTTTTTTATCTCTTTCTGTGGTTTTGATGTAGGTATGTGCATAGAAGGGTTAGTTGATGTCACTAACACTTCGATTGGTGTCTAAAGACAAATACAGCAGAACAGTTATAAAACATGTTTTTTTTTTTATGTGAAAACTTCTTTAGGCGCGTTGTGCCTTTTTGAGATGGGAAAAAATAATTGAACTCGTGACACTGTTACCGACCTCATTTTTGTAAACGCGATTGTGCTCTTTATTTATTTTACGTTACGGATCAATGTTCTATGCAAGTATTTTCACTTAAAGGTTTTGGAAGTTTTTTTTTTGTAAACGCTATTGTGCTCTCTATTTGAAAAGGTTACAGACCAATGTTCTATACAAGTATGTTTCTTCCACCAAGGCGATCTTGTCCAAGTTTTCACTTCTGTTGGCATTCCCGGAGTGCCACTGTTTTTTTCGGACACTTCCTTGTGTCATGTACTGTAATCGTACCTCTAATAATTCCAATTTTGCGCTTCTAAAAATATTATCGAATACTCTAATATACCAAGATATAGCGTTGCAAACAGTGACGTGAAGCCGGTTTCGTAAACATGTGTACACTTAGTGAGGTGTAGTTTGATTGTAATTTGATTGTAAACGGTTGTAAATGTGTGCGTGTGAGCGTGTATGCACAGAGAGGAGGTGTAGTTTTGGCATGCTTCACTGTATTGTTCGACGATACTCCTCTCTTACTCAATTAATTAACTGTTTCTCCGGGACAATATATATTCCTACAAATAATAACTCACAGTCCACTTTTATTCCACCCCGAGCGAAAAGGGCATTTTTTTTATGCACAGTGGGGAAGCTCTTTGTCTTCATCTCACCTGATGGTAAATGATGATCAAGCCGAAGGTGGAAACGAGCTTTACCCGGAATCTTCACCCACAGAGGAACTGGCTATCTTACCTCTAACTGCCAAAACACAACAATGCTGTTAATATTGTTGTTATGGCGACAGACTTAGATAAGATGGTGGTAGCTAGCCAGGCGGACTTAGAGGCCCTACCACCAACCAAAATGAGCAGAAAATTTTGCCCCCGCTGGGAATCGAACTCGAGATCTCTGGGTTTGAGACAGCTGGTCTTACCACTAGATCAAAAAGGTTAAAAAAAAAATAGATAGGTAATAAATAGATATAAAAAACGTGTGGCACTCGCGGACTGCCGCGGTAAAGCTATTGCATAGCATTTGTAACCTCCATACTTCCTATTTGTCAACGCTACACTTGGGATGATGACGTGATGACATAAAACAAAAATTACGTTCCCATAATAACATCACGTTGTCATGGGAACCGTCATTACATGGTAGGCGGAGTGGGGGGTGTTAGGTTTTATTTTCGTTACGTTACGGAATTTCTTGATTCGGTCGCCGCGCTCAAAGCCCGCGATAAAAGCTATGCAATAGCTTAAAAGTATTTGAAATCGCGGTTTTGCATTGCTTTTTGTCCTATCTCTGTAAAAACCGCATACATTTTCCATTCTAAAATAACAAGAGAATATAAATAGAAAATCCATTTAAAAAACTCTTGCATAACAAACATATGCGTTTACTGTTATCGCAATAAAAGTTAAATGTGGTCTCGTTACCTCGAGTTTGCAATGATAGTTGGAAACCGGAATCGAACTCGTGGCCTTTCGATCGGAGGTCCACGCTTGTTGTTTGAAACTGTTATTACATTTCATTAGAGTTTGTTCGCTGTGTTGTTGTTTTTGCAAGTTCGCTTAGCAAATGGCAGTAATTTTAATTCAGTAAATGTGTGCGCTGTTATAATTTCTAACGTGGTGTTTTCGCGGCGTCAAGTTATGTAAAATGTTTAAGGAAATATACTAAGACGCTTAAAAATATTCGTCCAGGATATCGTTATAAGTCCACGATTGACTTTTTGTTTATGAGTGTTTATTTTAAACTAGCTGAACCCCCAGCTTTGCTCACTAGACATCATCATCTGCCTAGCCCTTTCACAACTGTATTAGGATCGGCTTTCAGTCTAACCGGATGCAGCTGAATATCAGCATGGAGTGACTGCCTATCGGACCTCCATAACCAGTTACTGGGTAATACGATACCCTTTGGTAAGACTGGTTGTCAGACTTTTGGGCTTCTGACGACCAGTAATAAATGTCAAAGATCTACAAATGACAGCCGAGACTAACGACTTAACGTGCTTTCCGAGAGGTCTTAGTATGTAAAGATGATCACCCATCTACGGACCAACCGCGGCAAGCGTAGTTTAATCTGATAAATCGACCCGTGAGGCTGTTATTACTTAGCCACAAGCCTCTCTCAATATATACTTCTTAGAATAATATTGGTAGGTATACAGATAGGTATCTAAAAAGAAAAACGAATGACCAAAAATAAAAAACAAAAAAAAACATGACACACACTCACAACACAGACACATGACATGTCATATGACAGACAAAAATTACTCTGATCATTCTTTTTAGTCTTTTATAATAAAAAATGTGAGGATTATATAAAACATCACGCCTGCACTCCCTGAAGGATTAGGCAGAGGTAGTTACTACCTATAGTACACCCACCCATATTTCGCCATTTTTGTTTATATCCCATGTAATAGGGGGGCGAGCCTATAGTCATCAACCGGGCACAAATCCAGAATCTCAGGGCTGCTACAAAAAAATCCTGATGGGATAATCCAATAATACTTTACCCGACCTGGGATCCAAACCCGTGCCCAAGACCAACGAGGCATAATTTAATTAAAAAATCCGGATTCTCGTACAAAAAATTGCAATCACTATCTGCAAGCCAAATGAATTTAATTTCGCATGTACATTGATGAGAGTTGATGAAATTGATATCCGGCGAAAAATAATTAAATTAATTACTTTTCCCGGTAAATGAAAATTACAATTTGTACTCCAACCCGATTAATTACCAGAATTAATATAATGTAAGTTTTTACGGTGAAGTATTGGTAGGTGCGAAGCAGTAATGGCCCAGTAGTAACGGTTGCGACTTACGTGTTGAAGGTCGTAGTTTCGAACCCAGACAGCAGCTTTACTTAATATAGATTCATCACCACTGCTCTTAAAACGGTGAAGTAAAACATCTTGAGAAAACCGGCATGTCCTAGAAACAAAAATTCGAAGACATGTGACATATACCAACCCGCACTGGGCCCGCGTGGTGGATAACGGCCCACTCCCTCTCACCGAGAGGAGGCCTTTGTCTCAGGAGTGGGAACATTATAGGCTGATTATACTTATTAGTAGATTCATTAACATTTTTTAACATCGGCAAAGGTGTACCCACCCATGGTAAAAATGTTTTTTTTTTTTTTCTAAAATTTGCAGTCTGCCGTCGACATCAGTAACACCAGAAAAGATGGAGTCAACTCTATTCTTATAGCGTGTATCGTGAAATTTTAGTCAACTAACCTTAACGTAATAATTATAAACTTTCACCAGTTATCTTGCACTCTTAAATAATATGACACAAAATAGTCACGACAAATCAAAATGTCATCGAAATAAACTCCTTAGAATTTACAATTCGTCTGTCGATTAAAACCTTGTTTATGTTAATTAAGAATGAGTAAGTGCCGATATTAAATTCCCGAAAGACATGAGAGCAGGATGTGTTCATTAAACATTGTATTCAAATGAGGTCGGGAACTATATTGGATTTCGATTCGAGAGGAATCTGGTGGTATCCCTTTGTTGTGTCTAGATCCTTGAAGTTGAAAAATATAATTATTGTAATTAAAATATGATTTAAATATTTGTGTGGTTGACATAATAAACACATAGTTTTATGACACATACTTAATATGATTTTCTTTAAATTGGTAATGGAAAAACCCAAAACAATGGAAACACACATTATAAGGTATTCAATGTTGCAGCTACAAATTAAAGTATTTTCTATAACAAAGAACGAAAAATTAAAGCACATAACGTAAGCAGATTATTAAAAAACTCAAACTTTAGATTTCCATTCTTCCTTCACAAATAGCGTGACTTTTAGATCACCGAAGCTCATAAATAATACCTTGAATGTTTTAAAATATTGTGCTTATAATAAGCAAGCACCGCCTTGGCTCCTTTTGTCAACATTCAGGGACAGGCCTTAACAAGAAGTTATGAACCACATGCGGTTTTGAAACCATACAAAAATGTAAACTTTGATAGAAATTATTTTTACCAAAGTTCTTTCAATTTTCAGAGCGATTGATGTTAACAAAGAGTTCGCGTGAAATAAGCTTGCGTGGGTCTTCCAAGTTCTTTATCCAGTAGGAAGTGCGAAAATTTGTTGACAGGTAAATGTTTTTGTACTGTGTTAAAAGGATACTCTATAAGTGTATTTTCGCGAAATTTTTTCGCGTAAAGAAATTCAAAGTGTTTGATGTTAAGATTTACCTAAGTAGAATGATTTGGGTTTGTTTATTTGTAGATTGTGAAGTCAGAAGTGATATTTAAGGTCTGGTTAAGATGTTTCACTAAACGCAACCATATATTGCGGTCTTAAGACAACAGATAGCTATCATCCTTATTTTAAATATTTAAAAATATTAACATTTCCGTCTTTATATATATTGGAAACGGCTTTATTTGTAAAAAAAACAATCTAAATCTCTTTCACAAATTGTCGGCAGTAAGAAATAATCAAATACGAACTCAATACGTTAATCAATTGTGTCAAGTAATATGCAAAAATAACCAAAAATTTAGGTTTTGCCCCCCGCATTTATAACAAAGTGCCTAATTCAGTATGGTACATTTCTGTGCTTGAAGTATTAAATAAATAAATAATGTTATTAAAAATATGACTGTTTTGAAATTCAAAAGGGCACTTAACGAAATATTAATAAAAAAAAGTTATTACACAATTGATGACTTCTTTAATGATGCATCACTGACTGATTGACATGCTAATAATCCATTTTGCTACCTTGTTGTCATTTGATATTTTTGTATTAATTTTACATTTACTGTGATTCGAACGATTTGACATTAATTTTTATTATGATGCCATAATTTCCTAATTGTTATTTAAAATTATAATGTCTTTATTAACATGATTTGCATGCCCATGTGAGGGTAGAACATGGAGGACATTTTTAATAAAACATCAATGTTATAATTAAGCATGTTTGCAAAGTAATAAGTGATTTAATTTGATATTATTTATATTTTGCTCTTCTATCTTTTTTTTTTTTTTCTATAAAGTAAGTCTTTTGTATCCGGCTATCGTTCTTGGATCTTTGACAGTCGTTACGCGTCGTCAGAAGCCCGAAAGTCTGACAACCAGTCTTACCAAGGGGTATCGTATTACCCAGTAACTGGGTTGTAGAGGTCAGATAGGCAGTTGCTCCATGTAAAATACTGGTATTTAGCTGCATCCGGTTAGACTGGAAGCTGACCCCAACGTACATAATTGAGAAAAGATTAAGCAGATGATGATAGAGTAAGTGATACGTGTGTGCATGAAAAATTATTTAGATATTCATCAGTGTCCCCAAATTTTTGTCTGATAACAATTTGGTATATTAAAGTCAAAAAAAAAAATGTTCCGGACATAATGGCAATCGTAAACTAACCCTGAATTTTTCTCATACAGAACCCAAAAATGAGTCTCATCATCATCTAGCAAAAAATACTACCATTTTTACACCCTCTACAATTTCCATATCAAAAATATGAATTACGGCATTCTCTTTCATTTATGAGTTCAGCTTATCAGTCCCATTTGGGCGCCAATTATTCCGAACAATTCATAAAATTATAGTTGCCTTGTCCATCATTATTTAAATCCCAAAGTACATCTATTAGCATATTTATATTATCAGGAATCTAAGCTGTTATCTGTTTACAAGGACCTTTGACATCGGGGACTCCGGTCTCGAGGGAAATCAAAGCATGTCATGTCGTGAATACAGCGGACAATTTAAACATCGTAAATAAGTGGATGTTTTTTGATCTTGGATTAGTAAGAATATATTTCGATTTGATTAGGTTGTTTTGAAGTGCTTTTGGGTTCTCAAATATACTGATAACTCTGTTTTTTTTTTTTTGTTTTCTCTTCTACAAACATAAAACGTTTTGGAATGGGCAAGTAGCTTCAACTTTCTGACTAACTAACCGACTTTTTGACAATTCAAAAGTGCCTGTAAATGGTTTAATTGAAATAAATGCTTTATGTTTGAGTTTGAGTTTTGCAGAGCATGAAATTGTTAATATACATCATGCCTGTAATCCCCGAAGGGTTAGGCAGAGGTGTACCCATAGTAACACCCACATTTCGCCAGTTATGTTCAAGTCCCATGTAATAGGGGGCGAGCCTATTACCACCAACCGGGTACAAATCCAGACTCCGGGCTGCTAAAATATAATTGTGTATTATTCATTGTACCTACATGTAAATAATTTGTTTGGTCAGTAGTAATTATCGACTACAATCTTCGACAAAAATACACTATTTACAGGGCGCAGTTAGTTGGCTATACAACTAACTGCGTCCCGTGGTTTCACCCGCATAAGTCTTAATCCTGTACAAATATTGAGACAAAAAATACCCTATGGAGATATAGGTCATGGTTTGCTCATATGCCAAATTTCATCCATATCTGTTGAGCTGTTTTAGCGTGAAAGCGCAAGAAATAAAAAACAAACTCACATTCACATGTTAATATTAGTGACACCAACACATAATCTATCATGTCAAAAACAACAGAATTATATATATTCCAATTTTGGCGTTCGCATGTTTATGATACGTTGCTCATAGCGCTTACTGAACTAAAATAAACACTGACTACAATAGAAACTATATACTAGGTACTATATGTACAGTCTGCAATTTATAGAGCAGTTATGTAAGCAATAGTTTCGTATTTACATAAACAAATGTTGACACATTTGTTTGTTGGAACAGCAGATCAACTATGTAGGCTATTTGTTGTTGTGTTCGCAATTTTTTTGACAACTAACATAACATCCTACAATCTTTGAAGAGTTATGCAGGTCGGACAGAATACGAGTCATCGACACGAGAATAAATTAGAGGCAGGTTTTTTATGAAACCCTCGAATTTCACCGGTTATGCATAATAGTCTATTGCCATATTTTTAAGTAACTAGCTGGCCCCGGCAAACGTTGTTTTGCCAATTATTTGTTTGGGGTGGACAACCCTTATCACTTAGGGGTATGAAAAATAGATAGTAGCCGATTCTCAGACCTACTGAATATGCTTATAAAATTTGGTAAAAATCAGTAAAGCCGTTTCGGAGGAGTAAGGTAACTAACATTGTGACACGAGAATTTTATATATAAGAAGAAGATTTATTCCTATAGACATAGTTTTTAAACTTATTCCTATTATACCGTCTTACAAGCATATGTGCACATGCAGCCAACCGGAATGAAACCAAAAAGTCACTAAAAAAATTATTCACAGAAAAAAAAAACAACATAAATTTCAATCAATCTGCCTATCCTTTTCCCAACTATGTTGGGGTCGGCTTCCAGTTGTAGCCTGATGCAGCTGAATACCAGTATTTTACATGGAGCGACTGCCTTTCTGACCTCCACAAACTGGGTAATACGATACCCCTTGGTAAGACTGGTTGTCAGACTTTCGGGCTCCTGTCGACCCGTAATGACTGTCAAAGATCCACGAATGACAGCCGGGATCAACGGCTTTATGTGAATTCCGAGATACGAAGGAGTCTCGGTATTTAAAGATAGTCGTCACCCATCCACGGACCAACACTAGCAAGCGTAGCTCTTAACCTGATGGGTCTATCCATGCGGCTGTTATCACTTAGCCACGAGCTCCAAATAAAACATAAAAATCGAAGACCATAAACAAAATACGTTTTCGTCATAACTCACAAACAGCCGCCTAGCCGGTATCATGAACAGTAGATAGCATGATAAGAAATAAGCCGACAGCGTTGATTCAAACCGGATGCAGCGCCAACCCTTTCGCTCGTTCCCGAAATATCTTTCTATCGATTTTCCTCAAAGAGACACAGACGACAGTCTTTTGAAAAATTGTAGCGGAATGAGACATTTATTCACGAGAACATATTTTATCTAAATCGGGTATGCTCGTGGACTGAATTTAAGTTATGAATTCAAACAAAGTGACTTTTAAAAATCGTATACTATTATTTTTAGAAACTGTAACATTTCATGCAATCAACTGTTTTTAGATCAAACCCATCAGGCGTAGCATAACAACCATAGAAACGGGTTTTCTACAGGTTTTGTCGACGGAAGAATAGACAAAATGACAGATTGTTATGGTTAATCTGTCATTTTTGACCGACTTCCAAAAGGAGGAGGTTCTCAATTCGACTGTTTGTTTTTTAAGCTATTGCATAGCTTTTATTCAAATTTAAATCGCTGAGTGAGTGAGTCTGCACTCAGCGCTTGGTGTGGCAACACGCCGTATTCGAGTGGCAACGCGCCGTGGTCACGCCTGAATCAATTAACTTTCTTAAGGATTAATGTTAAGTATTGTTTGACGAAAACACGATTCCATAAAATCTCGAGAGATAAAAATTCCAAAGTTACTTCTAAACCTAACAAAAACCCGCTGGTATTAATAAAAAACTTCAAATTAGATCATTAAACTTTGCATAATAACTGAACTAATACTGAATAAAGCAGATACTATGTGTTTTTAGGGTTCCTTACCTCAAAAGAAAAAAACGGAACCCTTATAGGATCACTCGTGTGTCTGTCTGCCTGTCTGTCCGTCTGTCACAGTCAATTTGCTCCGAATCTAATAGACCAATTAAGTTGAAATTTAGTAAACATATGTATTTCTGTGACCCAAACACGAACGTGTAATGTAAATAAATAAGTTTTTAATATAGGGGTCACTTTTGGGGGGCAAAAAAGAAAATTTAAAAAAAAAGTTTTGCTAACAGTACCGTGTGACATATCAAATGAAAGGGCTTATTGCGAGGGTCTTAAACATATTTTTTATATAATTTTCAAATAACTTTTTTTAAAGATATTTAAGAAATTCTACGAAAATTTAACATTCCCCCCTTATCTCTGAAATTACTGGACCTAAAATTTTGAAAAAAATTACATAGTATGGCTCTTTACTCATAGATTATATATGTAAACCTATATTCTAAGTCTATGATCTTAAAATATCATGGTAAATCTCTCAATATTGTGCGTACAAACTTACATTTGCAGTTGGAATGTATGGGAGAACATGTATTTAAACTACAATGTTAAGTTTATATTTGGAATAAATTCATCTCAACTACGGAACCCTTCATTGTGCGTAGTCCGACACGCACTTGGATGATTTTTTTAATTACAATTTTTTTCACCGTAAAAAGAAATTATTTAAACTATAGGCGCTTTGGAGCCTTCTCCCCACCGCACAGCCTCATTCTCACTCAATCCGCGAGCAATATTGTGCGACCGAGATAAGGAGTGAGTTTGAGCTGAGGTATTATGGACTCTTAATATTATAAAATTTAATAAATTGTTTCCTTAACATCATTCATCAACACATTGTAATTACTACGTTAAATTATAGTTCCTTTACATTTTATAATGAAGGCATGGCTTAGTTAGCGCTAAGTTTTCTTCAAACAATGGGCTGGAAAAGTAATGAAAAGCTTTTCAGTTTTTTATTGTAAAACTATTTCTATTACTTGTGTTTTATATAATGTTGAATGTTTTTGTTATAAGTATTTTTATTAAATAGGTACCTAGCCTGAGTATTTTTATTTACAGTAGTAGTTGAGTTAGAAAAAATTCAATTGGAGAGACCTATATTCACCAGTAGATTGCTATAGGTTGGTGATAACTATGATCTGTGATAATGAATGAATGAATGAAGTTTCTCTGGAAATTTTAGATAAAATTTTGGGATCATTACATTCATAATTTTCTCACGTATTTTGTATTTATTAAATGTTTTTTGAAGTGAAAACGTCTTTAGGTGCGTTGGGCATTTTTGAAATGGGACTGAACCATTGATTTCATGACACTGTGATGACACCAGCTTTTGACCATTAAAAGACATCAACGCGCTGAATATCGCGGCGCCGATTTTTTTTATTTAAGTTTCCACTTCTGTCGACACTCCCGGAGTACCACTGTTTTTTTTAAGTGAAAACTTCTTTAGGCGCGTTGGGCATTTTCGAGATGGGACTATACCATTGATTTCACGATCTGTTACCGACACCGTGAAGTAAAAGACATCAACGCGTTGATTACCGCGGTGCCGATTTTTTTTTTTCAAGTTTTCACTACTGTCGGCACTCCCGGAGTGCCACTTATTTATTTTTTTATCCCTATGGGAACTCTTGGCCTGCATCTTACTTGATAGTATGTGATGATCAGGCCGAAGTTGGAAGCGAACTTCACTCGGAATTCTCAACCACAGAGGAACTGGCTGTCTTACCTCTAACTGCTGAAACACAACAATGCTGTTAATGTTGTTGTTATGGCGACAGACTTAGATAAGATGGTGGTAGCTAGCCAGGCGGACTTAGAACAAACCCTACCACCAACTAAACCGAGCAAAAAGATTGTCCTATGACGGTCTTAATGCCACAGATAAATTTGCCATTTCCTTTAGAAGGCAAAACCATGTTTCATTCTCACACAAACACGTCTATTTTAAAATAATTATTGACCTTTCTCCCACATTAGCTTCATTTAATTGAACTTGCAGCCCGATTCTAATAAAGTCGTCGAAAGTTTGTGCAATATGCCAATATATCGGAACCGTGCGATTCCCTCGGTGTAGATGCACGAGTCGAGGAAAAACACAAGTCCTTGTAACCAACGATATAAATACACTACAGCTACAGGGTATTTTTTGTTGCATCTCTACATAATCTTCTTAATATATATAAATTACGTGTCACGTTGTTTATCCGCGATGGACTCCTAAACTACTTAACCGATTTTAATCAAATTTGCACACCGTGTGCAGTTTGATACAACTTGAAAGATAGGATAGCTTACATCTTAATTTAGGAAAAAAAAAGATATGAAGAAAATTCATGTTTTTATAAATTATAGTAGGGTAGGTAGGGTAGTAAGTGATAAAAATGGTCCACCCCAAACATTTATATAGCAAAACAACGTTTGCAGTGTCAGCTAGTTATTTGTATATAAATACACCGTATAAAAATTACTAACTTTTGCACGAGATGTTAGGTAGGAACACCTTTATAAGTACGGTATGGATAACATCAAGAACTTTTGCATCATCAGCAAAAAAAATATCTCTCTCCTGAATAGAATAGGAGGCAGTCACAATAGCATCCTAAAGGCTGCAGTGGCAGTTACTTCCTCCGCTGTAATAAGGCAATTTGGGTGAAGACTGATTACCTAGTTTTTTTTAACCGACTTCCAAAAACGAGGAGGTTATATGTTCGTCGCGTATGTTTGTTTTTTTTTTTATTTATGTCCACCGATTTCTCCGTCATTTGTGGACCGATTTTGAAAATTCTTTTTTTGTTTGAAAGGGTGTGCTCTCGAATTGGTCCCATATAAATTTTATTAACTTTGCTTGGATAGTTTTTGAGTTTGCTACAAAATACTTTTTTTTTCCCACTTAGTATGTAGATGATATGATAAGTTTCTGTCACTGGTAGCAGGTAGTGGTATTCGAATGTGTGTGGGGTAGGTACCACAACTAAAAAGCGAAAAATAAAAACTTTTTACAAAAAAAAACAACCGACCTCCAAAAAAAAACACTACAAAGTGAAAAATAACTTTAATTTCGGAAGTTGGTGGCAAAAAACGAAAATACAAAACCCAAGACACCGACTTCCGAAATTAATGTTATTTTTCACTTTGTAGTGTTTTTTTTGTTTTGTGTTAAAGTTGTTAGTTGGATGATCTTTTCATTAATACAAAAAAAACAACTAACTTCCAAAAAACCACTACAAAGTGAAAAATAACTTAAATTTCGGAAGTCGGTGTCTTTGGTTTTGTATTTTCGTTATTTGCTACCGACTTCCGAAATTTAAGTTATTTTTCACTTTTTAGTGGTTCTTTGGAAGTCGGTTGTTTTTTTTTTTTGTAAAAAAGTTTTTATTTCTCGTTTTTAGTGGGTCAATTTGTAATTTATCTAAGTTACATTAG
This sequence comes from Agrochola lychnidis, assembly GCA_963680765.1. Taxonomy (NCBI): domain Eukaryota; kingdom Metazoa; phylum Arthropoda; class Insecta; order Lepidoptera; family Noctuidae; genus Agrochola; species Agrochola lychnidis. The sequence continues at coordinate 7,645,020 of OY796855.1, read as the reverse complement.
CCTAATGCCAACTGCTCATCACCTTTTACAAAATATTGCTTTTCCCGATGTAGGGACGTTCATCCATATTAAAGTAATCGAATCGCAACCCGTGAAATACTTATTATTGAGTAGTTCCGGTGGCTATTTGTGGTCTTCATCATCAGTTCCACTTAACTAAATGGTGCTTTCCAAAAGCAACTGCATGAGTTACTATAAAAAATACCCAAATCGCTATAGGATTGCCTATAATATTTGAAGAGTTCCCTCGATTTTTCTGGGATGTCACCATCAGATCCTGGTTTCCTTATCATGGTACTACCCTTGGGATATTTCCTCGAAAGCAACAAAAAAGAATCATCAAAATCGGTTCATAAACGACGAAGTTATCCGCGAACTGACATAAAAAAATATATAAATATATATATACGGTTGAATTGAGTATCCTCCTTTTTTGAAGTCTGTTAAAAATACAAAACGTTTTAGTGGCAAAGAAAAAGTGATACATATATGTATTACATAGATACAATTAAGTTTATACAACACAATGTTTTGGTTTGACCGTTGACCCTCAAACTAAGTAGGTCTTGTATCTTGGGGGTCAGAGTGCGAATGAGCGGAAAAAAAATGTCAGTTTACAGGGCAAGTTTAGTAAAATGTGTATTACATTGTATGAGTTTGTGTGTGTGTTTATGTGAGGGTGAAAGTGTGAGAGAGGGATGTTGTTTGCTGGCACTTTGGCTTGTCTATAAAAGTTTGAGAAATGATTATAATAATAATAATAATAACCCCACCGTCGTATCTCTACGTTGACGTCCCCACCGTCGTATCTCTACGTTGACGTCGTGGTGGGGCTTGCGCGCTCCAAACTCTAGGTCTGTGCCGGTAGAGTTTACTTTGCCGGAACAGGTCTGGGATGAGGAGCCAGACTAAGAGAGATACAAAAACCCGCAGGGCAGCATGTGGCGAGCTGTTGGGCAGTAGCGACCCCACGGACCCTATCTCCCGGGAGAAGTCTTGTTCCTCACCTCTGGCTTGCCTTTATTGGCCGGCTGGAGTGAACACTGACGAGGAACGGAGCTCCCACCTCATTCTTGCCTTAATTGGCCGGCTTGAGTGGAGATTCGCAAGAGCAAACGTGCTCGGAGGAAGGAAGTATTCCAGTAAGTGCTCGTAGAGATCTTGACCATCTTCCGGGCTCTGGGATTGTTCTGAAAGCCGTGGAATACCTCTCCACTCCTTATAAGCACCTCAGGACATGTTGCCCCCTTGTCGCTACAACACTGTGCTAGCGACTGTTTTCGGGGGCCCATTATTGAGTGTGCAAGTCACCCCCTGCCATTTTATCCGTGTCCATATAAAACATTGATTAGGCAGGGGCCATAGTCCTTCCATAGTTCCATGTCACCAGTCAACTTAAGCCACCCAAACCCATAGTCCAATAGCTTTGTTTCCATATCCTGCAGTAGGCCTGCACTAACCGGGGGTTGTTCTTGGGTGCACTTGCATAGTGCACACAGGGATAATCGTCGGTTGGTGCCTCATTCTATTTAAAATTGTCTAAGGGGCCTCTGTGAGTTGGCTTCGGCCCCTCGTACGCCTTCCAAAAGACCGGGACCCCATGGTCCCGAGATATTAAACATATATAAATAAATAATAATAACCCCACCGCCGTATCTCTACGTTGACGTCGTGGTGGGGCTTGCGCGCTCCGAACTCTCGGCCTGTGCCGGTAGAGTTTACTTTGCTGAAACAGGTCGGGATGAGGAGCCAGACCAAGAGAGATACAAAACCCCGCAGGGCAGCATGTGGCGAGCTGTTGGGCAGTAGCGACCCCACGGACCCTATCTCCCGGGAGAAGTCTTGTTCCTCACCTCTAGCTTGCCTTTATTGGCCGACTGGAGTGAACACTGACGAGGAACGGAGCTCCCATCTCATTCTTGCCTTAATTGGCCGGCTTGAGTGGAGATTCGCAAGAGCAAACGTGCTCGGGGGAAGGAAGTATTTCAGTAAGTGCTCGTAGGGATCTTGACCATCTTCCGGGCTCTGGGATTGTTCTGAAAGCCGTGGAATACCTCTACACTCCTCAAGCACCTCAGGACATGTTGCCCCCTTGTCGCTACGACACTTTGTGCTAGCGACCGTTTTCGGGGGCCCATTATTGAGTGTGCAAGTCACCCGCTGCCATTTTATCCGTGTACATATGAACATTGATTAGGCAGGGGCCATAGTCCTTCCATAGTTCCAGGTCACCAGTCAACTTAAGCCACCCAAACCCATAGTCCAGTAGATTTGTTTCCATATTCTGCAATAGTCCTGCACCAACCGGGGGTTGTCCTTGGGTGTACTTGCATAGTGCATACAGGGATAATCGTCGGTTGGTGCCTCATTCCATATAAAACTGTCTAAGGGGCCTCTGCGAGTTGGCTTCGGTCCCTCGTACGCCTTCCAAAAGTCCGGGACCCCAGGGTACCGAGAAATGTAAAACAACTAAAATAGTAATAATAATAAGTTACCCACCTGCTCCATAAAGTTACCCACCTGCTCCATAAAGTTACCCACCTGCTCCATAAAGTTACCCACCTGTTCCATAAAGTTACCCACCTGCTCCATAAAGTTACCCACCTGCTCCATAAATCTGGTAGCACCGCGGAACCCAAGAATTATAGGCCGATCACGTGTTTACCGACGGTCTATAAAGTTCTTACATCCATTTTGAGAGCTAAAATCACCAAACATATAGACACCAACTCCATCATGTCTGCCTCTCAAAATGGATGTAGGAATGGGTCCCGCGGTACTAAGGAGCAACTCCTCATTGATATGGCCATTAGCCAACAAGTTCGCCGTTCCCGAAAGGATCTGTCAACATGCTGGATAGACTACAAGAAGGCCTATGACTCGGTGCCACATACATGGCTCATGAGGGTGCTGGAGTTGTATAAGGTAGATACAACTCTGCGCACCTTCCTGATGTCGTATATGAGGCAATGGAGAACGGTCCTTCGCTATCCAGGATGTCGAAATATCCAGAGGAATAGTGAGCCGATAAGGATTGAGCGAGGTATATTCCAGGGAGACAGTTTGAGTCCGCTCTGGTTCTGCTTAGCCCTGAATCCCCTAAGCACACTGCTGGAGGATTCAGGTCTTGGCTATCGGTTGAGGAGAGGTGGTCAGGTTATATCTCACCTCCTCTACATGGATGACCTAAAACTTTTTGCCCCCAACAATTTGCAACTGATGGAGCTACTGAAAGTAACTGAAACTTTCAGTAGCGCCATCAGGATGGAATTTGGTGTGGACAAATGTGCGGTCATGCATGTAAAGCGAGGGAAGATTGTGGAATCCGTGGGAACCCAACTCTCGGATTCCATAAACCTTAGAGCCCTCTCCGCATCCGAAACCTATAAGTATTTGGGTATGTCGGAAGCGTTGGGCATCAATGTTACTGACATGAAGCAATCGTTGAAGGTGCGTTTCTTTGGCCGCCTGAAGAAAGTATTTAATAGTCTTCTATCAGGCGGAAACAAGGCCTTCAACGGTTGGGTCATGCCGGTTTTGATGTACTCTTTCGGCATACTCAAATGGACTCAGACCGAACTAGACGCCCTGGATAGGAGGGTCCGTACGCTGCTGACTGCATATCGAATGCATCACCCACGGTCTTGGATAATAAGACTGTATATCCCGCGAAAGTGTGGAGGTCGAGGCTTTTTAAACGCTAAGACCCTCCACAATCGCGAGATATGCAGTTTTAGGGAATATTTCTTAGAAGCCGACGTGAGGATGCATCGAGATATGGTCGCGGTGGACAAGGGTCTTACCCCGCTCTCCTTGGCTAAAGAGAACTGGCGCAAGCCTGTAGTGCTTGACACTAACGATCGCAGGGAGGTATGGCAGAGTAAGGAGCTTCACGGACGCTTTTTCCGGGCCCTACATGGACCCGATGTAGATTTACTGGCGTCTGTGACCTGGCTACGTTTTGGTGACCTCTTCGGGGAGACCGAAGGTTTTATCTGTGCAATTATGGATGAAGTTATCATGACGAACAATTACCGGAGATTTATTGTGAAGGATGGCACGGTTGACATCTGTCGGGCATGCCACCGTCCGGGAGAATCAATCCGACACATTATCTCCGGGTGTTCTCGTCTAGCTAACGAAGAGTACTTGCATAGACACAACCTTGTAGCCAGGATTATCCATCAGCAACTTGCTCTGAAATACGGCCTTGTGGAATCGGAAGTGCCATACTACAGGTATGTGCCCGACCCAGTTCTTGAAAATGGAAATATCACATTGTACTGGGATCGATCCATCATCACTGACAGGACTATTGTTGCCAATAAACCTGATATAGTGGTGGTGGATCGAGTAGAGCGGCGCACAATGATTATTGACATAACAGTCCCGCATGACGGGAACCTCGTGAAAGCCGAGAAAGACAAACAAATCAAGTATCTTGACTTGGCTCACGAGATTGTCGACATGTGGGATGTGGACTCAGCGATCATTGTGCCGATAGTCGTATCAGCCAATGGCTTAATTGCCAAGAGCCTCGACCAACACCTAAGGAGGCTCTCGTTGGGCAGCTGGATCAAGGGCTTGATTCAGAAAGCGGTACTCCTGGACACGGCTCGCATTGTCAGGAGGTTCTTCTCTCTGGAGCCCTGACCGCCGGTAGCTTGGACCCTGTTCCCGATACCGGTGGGCTACTATTTTTTATATTTTTAAATGTTCCTATATTTTTATATTCTAATATTTAAAAATGTAATTTATAAGTATTTTAATGAAATAAAAGAATAATAATAATAATCCATTTAATTCAGGCGACGCAGACCCATAAATAAATACCTTAACCTAAACATACATATTTTTTAAAATTATAAACAAATCTTGTGTTAGTAAATAAGGCTTAGACTCGGCTTTGTTTCGGGTTCTGTTATTTAATCATTTCGTTTTCAGTTTAGATTACTAACAATAGTATTTTAAGTGCAAACCTTTTACTAACAATTTTTGGTAGACAATTAACTAAGTTCCTGTCGATGTTCACAACTTTTTGAGGCTGGCGGTATCTATAGGCGGAATCGTGGGTGGCGAATTTGGCTTCATGTAATTTAATTTATTTTAGACATAATTCTAGTCCATAGTTCTGTGTTTTTTAATACATATACATTTAAATTATAAACTATTTTAAATTTTAAAGAGATAAAAACGCAAAATCAAATTATGATTAATTAAATTAAATATTCAACAACTCATTAAAAATAAATAATAAAATTGTCAAAAAATTAAATATTATATATAAATTGTCAAATTGTGAAATGTTATAAAAATGAGAAAATATTAAAAATAAAGAATTGAGATAAATCTTAAACCAGAAAATCAATCAATAATCGATATTAATCAATCAATCGATATGACCTTTAGATTTCAATCTTGAGTTCCATGAATACGACAGACAAACTTAGTTATTTATAGCCCAAGTTCTAATTGTTTGGACTGTAAAGTGAGTCCGAACTGTATGAATAATTTAATAAATTGATAAGCTTTCTCAATCTTTAGATATTTTGGAAGAATACCTAATGATACCTTATTTTCCGTACCTACCAGGTAAAGCTCCTTTACATGAATGCTTTATTTCATTTTTAAGCTATTGCATAGCTTTTATCACGGGCTTTGAGCGCGGCGACCGAATCAAGAAATTCCGTAACGAAAAAAACCTAGCACCCCCCACTCCGCCTACCATGTAATGACGGTTCCCATGACAACGTGATGTTGTCATGGGAAACGTGATGTCATGGGAACGTAATTTTTGTTTTATGTCATCACGTCATCATCTCAAGTGTAGCGTTGACAAATAGGTACAAGTATGGAGGTTACAAATGCTATGCAATAGCTTTACCGCGGCAGTCCCCGAGTGCTACACGTTTTTTTTCTGTCGATTATAAAACAATCCTTAGGTCAATCTTAGATAATTAATTAATTATCAACTACATTGACGAGCAATATAAAAAGCTACTAACTTATCATGAAATATTTCCGAAACCACTTAAGATAGCTTCTTGAAGTAAAAAGCAATATTCAAGTGTATTTAATAGCGCATAAGAAACACCTATAAAACTGTTTTCAAGATTGGTTTTTTGACTTCATGTAGCTAACTTGTGTGGTTTAGGAGATATTTATATTTTTTTGGCACTTTGCAAGTGGCTTTTTATATTGCTCATCAATGCAGCTTTAAGTCTCTAAGGCCACGTCATAACCAAAACGATCATCGCGCGAATACGCAACCGTTTTTTTTTTGGTTGTGGTATTATTCAAATCAAAATCAAATCAAAAATATATATTTGCTAGAATATGGTACATATGGTGTTACAGTAAATTTGTTTCAGCATATCCTGCAAAACATGGCGTGCAAATGTCTTCACAATCAGCAATGTCAATTAACCTAACTTACAAATTACAGACTCTTTTCGCTCGCTCTCTGGGCGGAGCGGGAGGGCGTGTCAGACTCTTACTGACTAAAACCCACCCATGTTCCTTCAGTTGCCATGTTGTCGAGGACCACGACATCCCTTTTGGATTTCCTCGCAACCCCGGCAGGCATCGACCCTAGTGGACCCCGTCAGTTCTGCTGACATCTCTTTGAGGCGCGCGTGGAATACAACGCGCTGTCACGCGACCGCCGCGTTCCTTTTGCTCGGCGAACCCGAATGCGTGGTCGTGCCGAGATAAACCTTTCGGTATTCCGAACAAAATAGTGACATAATAACCGCAACAATCGCGTATTCGCGACAACATTTTTTTGGTTTAGACGCGGGGTTATTATCTAATAGACCACAGCCACTATTTCAATCTCAAAATAATCCTTTTAAAGAACGGAACCGGTACTAGTCATTATTTTTCAATTTGACATATTACATCAGTTTGCCGTCTTATAGTTATTTCATACAACTATCAAAGAATATCAGTTATCTTTTACTTTAAACGAGCAATATTTGTTTAAGTATGTATGTATGTATGTAGTTTGTATGTATGTAAGTAAGTATATTTTCATATTATTAGTTTTATTTAATTAAGTGAATGGTTTTGATTTTATGTATCTTATCTCTACTCTTACACACGGTGTCTACATCTCTTTTTATCCTCTGTCCAATCGCAGGTATGCTGGAAGAGATTTAATTAGAAATAAGCATCACCTTTGTACCTATTTTTCTGTTCCTTTTGTATTGTCTGTGTATTATTTGTGTGTACATAAATGGTTAAATAAATAAATAAGTATGTATACATATTACTAGTAATAAGTATGTATACATATTACTAGACTATAATACTGAAAATCTAAGTAAATTTAAAAAATGCATAAACAGCTTGTCGTTTACTGAAATTTACAATACAAATGACCCGGACGAAGCCTATAATAATTTCCTAGACCTTTTCCTATGTTTTTACAATTTATGTTTCCCTTTCAAAATTATAACAAAAACGCTAAACAAAAAATCTAAATGGATATCTAAAGGTCTTAGAAACTGTAGCAAAATTAAAAGAAAAATGCTATGGCAGTATAGGATACATCCAACAAAAAGAAATAAAAACATATTTCAGCAATACGCAGCTAGATTAAAAAAAGTAATATCACTAACCCAAAAGTCACAAAACAATTATTACATAAATACATCACAAAACAAATCAAAAGCGACATGGTCAATTATAAATAAATCTAAATTTAACTTTCCCAAAGAGCCTATTACAGAAATACTTAAAGATGACATCAAGATTACAGATCCTAAATCTATTGCGAGTAATTTTAACGACTTCTTCATTGACCAAGCTTCAGAATCAGACCAAACATATAGTTTAAGGAATGACAATCAGAATAAAACTCGACCCTCAAATCATAAAATTAACACTAATATTAATTCAATTTTTCTTACTCCCACAACACCTACAGAGGTAGACAGAGAAATAAAGCAGCTGAAAAATACTCATAGCGTGGGCAACGATGGTGTCTGCACCAAAGTCATAAAATATATATCCCCGGATATTTCAGCACATCTATGCTACATAATTAACTTATGCATTTCTAATGGCATATACCCAGAAAAACTTAAAACGTCCATTGTCATTCCACTACACAAAAAAGAAGACAAACGAAAAATGGAAAACTATAGACCCATAGCGTTGATCCCCATTTTTTCAAAATTATTTGAAAGAATCATATATAGCCGACTATACAGTTTTTTTGAAAAATATAATATATTGGTAGACGAACAGAAAGGCTTTCGCAAGGGGAAATCGATAAATATAGCCATATATGACCTTCTGAAAAGTATTTTGGTCGCCGTGGACAAAAAAAATCCAACATGTGCTATCTTTATGGATATGAGTAAAGCCTTTGACCGAGTTGACCATAAGATACTAATGCAAAAATTGAGCATGTATGGCATAAGAGGTAAAGCGCTAGATCTCATCTTTTCTTACCTGCATAATAGAAAACAAATAGTAGAAGTAACACAAATATGTCAGAAAACACGAAATGAGATTAAACATAAGTCAAACCCGAAAACTGTCAAATTTGGAGTTCCACAAGGTAGTGTCCTAGGCCCGTTACTGTTCTTGATATATATCAATGATCTTCCTAAACATATCAACCAACAAATGGTACTATTTGCAGATGACAGCACAGTTATAGTAAAAAGTGACAAAGAAAATGATTACGAGCACGTAGTCAACCAAACATTAAATACGATAATACAATGGTTAACCGAAAATAATCTTAGAATAAATATGGACAAAACGAAAATTATACACTTTCACCAGAGAACTCAACCGACAAATATAAACGTTAGTTACCAAGGCGAAATAGTACATCCTGTGACAGAAACAAAGTTTCTAGGAATTAATATTGACAATAAACTGACATGGAAAACACATTTAGAATATGTCTGCAAAAGAATTAATAAATCGTCATTTGCTCTATACAAACTCTCAAAAATTGTTAATAAAGAAGCTGTATTAGCTGCTTATCACGGACTTGTTGCACCTGTCCTAAGATACGGTATTATATCTTGGGGCAACTCAGTCGATAAGGAATCTGTATTTAAAGCTCAAAAGAAATGCATTAGAGCAATGTGTAATGTAGACAACACTACCAGCTGTCAACCCTACTTTAAAAGCTTAAAAATTCTGACACTGGCTTCGTTATATATATATGAACTAAATGTTTTTGTGAAATTAAATCCTAATTATTATAAGACTGCTTCTAAAAGCTACTATAGACAACTACGTGACAAAAAAAGATTAGAAATTAATATACCTTATGGAAAAACAGCACTAATGAATAAAAGTATTCTCTGTATGGCATCATTGATTTACAACAAGTTGCCTGATGATGTCAAAAAGTTACCTGTTCATCAATTCAAGTCGAAGCTGCACAAATTCCTGATAAATAAATGTTATTATAATGTCAAGGAGTATTTACAGGATAAAATATAGATAGATACATACATTAAGAGTAATTTATTGACATTTAAAATATGACAATACAAATAGTGTGACATGTTATAATAATTTAATTTGACATCTCTATAATTTTATTTTATTTTAATTTGGATCAATATTTTTATTTAATTTATCTGATTGTTGAACCTATGACATGTATTTTAAATCATCTGACAATTTTTATTTTTAAACCTTTGACGTGTGTAGAATTCTGAATTTTTTAAATTATTTTTATATATTTTTTTTTTGAGTGTAATAATTTTGTAATGTTGTTGTAATAATTATTTAATTAGATTAATAATAATGTAAATATTTGCACACCATAATAGGTAATGATACAGAGTACTTCATATCTATTTGTAACATCTGTTTATACCTACCTGTATTAAGCAAATAAATAATTTGATTTGATTTGATTTGATTTGATTTGATATTTGTACTCACGTGAAAGTTGCAATTTAGGGGTTTACGGGGGCGAAAAATCGGTCTAGCTAGATCTCATATCTGGGAAAATTCGTTATCTCCGTATTTTCACCCGAGCAGAGTTCGGTCACCCAAAGTTTAGAACAAGAGAATGAATAATGACATTAGAATAATGACATGACAGCATGGAATTAGTAAGCACCTACTATCATAGCAGCATGGAATAAGTAGGTAATAGACATGGATTAATATGAACTTTCCTGTACTATTAAATGAGCATTCTCTATTTTCACCAGAGCAGAGCTCGGTCGCCCAGGTACTACTGATTTGAATATACGAACAATTTAAGTTGAAAACCAATTTGGTATACAATAAATTTCCCTGGTATTACAACTTTTTCTTACAAAATACCCTAAAAAAATCAGCATTCCTTGTCTATCAATGTCCAAGTTCTTTTATAAGGTAATGTTCAGAATCTGTAGCTTTGATCTGACCCCGTGTATCTGTCACACACGTCGTTTCGCGTCAACAAATTCCTCAGAGATAAAATGTTCGCTCTTCAACGCATTTTAAGGCTAGCGGCAGACGGCGGGGCAGAGTATTTTAAAACCAACGTAAATTCGTACGTATATAATAGTAACAAGGTATAGATTACAAAGTTAAGGGACCAACCACGGAGCATCAAAGGGGATTTCTCTCTGCGGTATTGAACAGCGCAGTGGACGATACCGCGGCGGGATGCAAAGGCATGCGACGGTATGCACCGCAGTCCACTAGCATACGATCGCGGGGGAAAGGCAGTGTAAACGGTGTACTCTGCATTTTCCCCGTGGCATACCGCGGGATGCTACGGGATGCTCCTCACCAAATTCTCCTCGATGCCATCCCCCGCCCGTCCCCCGGAGTGCGTTGGGCTTTTGTTGGAACTCGAGTATTTTTTTGTTACAAAATGTGGATGGCATTATTTTGTGAGGAATTAAAGTTTTGCAGGTGATTTTTATGACCTCTTTATACATCGTTCTCACATAATTATAAATTAAACATTAATTTTTATTTATTTATTTATTTATCTTTAAATCAGGCACATTACCCATAATTTGTTAGTATTACTTACAACTATGTTAGTATAATTAATTAAGACAAACTTTTACAACTAGAAACAATAACAATAACACAACACACTTACAGAACACTATATCTATTAAGCCACCTTCTGGAGACACCTGGCAACAATATATGTACTGCGCACAGGTGCCCCATCAGGTGGCCTTCAGTCTTACTAGCAACAATGCTCAGGAGACTGCTGTCGCTGTGTCGCATCCGACGCAGCAGTGACGCGGATCTTTTACGGATGATCGCAAAAAAGTCATCTGTACGCGCTGCTGCGAACATCCCTGACGCGCTCCAGAAACGTGGCAGCGACAGCAGTATCCTAAAAGCAATGTTGTATTGCACACGCAGGGCATTAAACGTTTTTTGCGTGTATCTGGTCTGGTATTCTGGTTTTTTGCGTGGGTCTGGTATTAATGATGTTACTGATATTTTGTAACAATATGAATTTAAAAGAATGTTCATTGGGTTTCTTGACCGTTCTTCTCCATAGGAACCTACTACGCTTTGGAATGGGAAACTGTCTTCATTTTTCCGAATGACCGACCCCTTTGACAATTCAAAAGTGCCTGTAAATAGTTTAATTGAAATAAATGCTTTTAGTTTGATTACAGATGTTTAGACAACTTTGTTTTTCGTAGTTTTTTCGAGAAATACTATGAAATACAAACTCATTTATGCGATCGTTAAAATTGATATCTACTATGCATGAGTATATATTCATTCTAACTATAGAACCCTTCTCAGTGCGTGGTCCGACACGCACTTAACCGGTTTGTTTTCTTTACAGTCATATTAGATTTTGTTAAAATTTGCCACGGAGCAAATATCCATTGGCGTATAAATAAAAAATATCTAGTATCAAATACATGCTTGTAAAACGGAGGTATTCCACTTAGAGCACTGATTTCAACAGCACTTGTCCGAACCGCACCTGAGCACTTCCACTAATCGCACTAAAACAAAATTTTGATATTTGAAGATTGTATAAAATATATGTCGGATCCGGTCATTAGTACGGACACGAAACGAATCGCAAGCGCGCCACTGGCGACAGGACTTGTGCTACCCACACCTAAAGCTCGCGCTTTTACAGTCGTGATGTTTTCAAGCCACGGCGAGGAGGGGATTCAGCCTCTGATTGCATCGGAGTGAAGACGTCACGGGACTGTTCTCGATTCGTGGTGCTCAATTATTGTGTTAGTTGTAATTTGTGATCATTGTGTTAATTGGTGATTTTAATAAACGCCTTCGCACCCAGTGTGTGTATAATTTAGCTAGTGCGATTAATTTGATACTAAATTATAATGTGATCTGAACTGCAAACGGTTTTTCTATTGCGCATTAACCAACACTACCCACACTACGCCCACAGTAGTTAAAATATCGCTGAAAATAACGAGAGTCAATATCAATGCACGCTACATGAGGTCTTAGGCTGATTTCACAGCTGTCCGGGAGACCCACACGGACCGCCCGTACACTGGAGATCCATACGTACGGGTAGCGCCAGTAGTGCTCTAAAACGAGGGAATCAGTACGATACGGTTGCTAGCGTTGTACGGCCTCTACCCGGAGCGGGTCGCGTACGGACCAATCCGCGTCACTGTGAAACAAGGCCTGACTAGCCTCTTGCTGTCAGCCTGTGCTGATAGGTCTCCACGTCTGCCACGTGCTACCAAGGACAATACCCTTCTTAATTAAGTGTGGTAGTGCTCGGAACAGAAACAGAGTGACCTTACTCGGGACCTAGCCGTGTTACAACTACTTATGTAATTAAATGTTTTAACCAATCCTGCTGGGTTTAATTATCTCTCTACTCTACTTAGCAGTTGACCGCCTGCGCAGTCTACTCACAAAGCCGATACAATATCTAAATAAATTGCATAGATTCATTGTACTGGAAAATTGAGTGTGAGCAGCCTAGTGGTGTGACCGTTGGACTGCCAAGTCTTAGGTTCAAACCCAAGGCACGCACCTCTGACTTTTTTGATTCATTTGCGTTTTATATAATTATCACTTGCTTCAAAAATGGTGAAGGAAAACATCGTGAGGAAACTGGTATGACTGAGAGACATTTCTCGACGGCATGTGAGACCCATGGGCGACAACTCTGACACCAGATTCACTAACCACTCGAAAAGAAGAAAACTGGTAGGTTTTACCAAGAATTGTGTACAAACGTGCCTCCATTGCACTGTCTAAAAAATATATCAAACTAAAACTACAATGGCGAATCGACAAAAACTCACGTTTCAATCAGTTATTCGATAAAAAAAAAAACTATCATAGCTTTAGCACACTGATACACGCGGATTAAATTTTAATGAAAATCTGAAATCTGCAGCTTTAGTTCCGTTCGTGTTTGCTTATCGATCGGTACGGATTCCAATTATTTAGAGACTGTATATTTTATGTTATCGGAAAGCACGTTGAGCCGTTGGTCCCGGCTGTCATTTGTAGATCTTTGACAGTCGTTACGGGTAGTCAGAAGCCCAAAAGTCTGACAACCAGTCTTACCAAGGGGTATCGTGTTACCCAGTAACTGGGTTCAATCGGCCGGAATTGGCTTAAACAGACAGACAGAGAATTTTTTTTTTGTTAGAATTCCGTTTTACTTTCTTAAGCATTTAGTATAAAGCTGCTATTTTGACATTACAAACAAAACTTCAATTTTATTCATTTGTATGTATGTATATATGTATATTTATGTATAGAAAAGTAAGTAGCAATATTTAGTAAACATACACAAAGCATCTACTATGACGTTGACAAGGCTTTTAACTTGTAATAAACCTGAAACTACGCTAGGTTTTGATACCTTATTTATTCACGTATACAAAACACCTCTCGTTTAGAAGAAAGGTACAAAGAGATATCCTCAAAACGCCCGAAGTTATACAAAAGCTCATACATTCGCTCACACATCAAGCACAAGTGCAGAAAAAAAAAACAGTGGCACTCCGGGAGTGCCGACAGAAGAGAGAATTTGAAAAAAAATCGACACCGCGGTAATCAAAGCGTCGATGTGTTTTACTCCATGCACCGCGGTAATCAACGCGTTGATGTCTTTTGAATGGTCAAAAGCTGGTGTCGTTACAGTGTCGTGAAATCAATGGTTTAGTCCCATCTCAAAAATGCCCAACGCGCCTAAAGAAGTTTTCATTTCAAAAATACTGTTAAGAATACTGTAGGCAAACCATTTTTTTTCTTCACCAGCTTAATTTTTTGAAAAAGTGACCCCCGTATTAAAAATTCATTTATTTACGTCATACGTCCGTATTGAGGTCACAGAAATTCATATGTGTACCAAATATCCAGTATATTCGGAGAAAATTGGCTGTGACAGACGAACAGACAGACAGACACCCAGCCAGCCAGCCAAAAAGACACACGAGTGATCCCATAAGGGTTCCGTTTTTTTCTTTTTGAGGTACGAAACCCTAAAAAGACATGTTTTTCTCCACAAATTTTTGGCTGGGGTTTTCCTTATCGACAACCAACTCTAATCAATTTATAAAAATATCAATGGATCATACTTTATCACCAACATCGATATCTTCACGCTCTATTTCACTAACGAGGCGATTAGAATTCCAAGCTGTTACGCCCCAATGCGTAATAGTCTATTGTTACAATACAAAATGTTTTTTCATACCTTAAAAGTTGTTAATTAGTAGTTTTCGAGACTAAATAGGTGATACAATGTTATCGCGATTAAATCTATTTTGGGTGATGATTTGATGAATGCGTTTACCATTGTCAAACGGTTTGGCTTGCTAAGTATTTTGGGTGTGTCCTTTACTGTCATAATGGGCAGTCGAGAGAAGGAATGCCTCGCTGTTAATTCAGTTATTGTAAGACGGTAGCCTGTAATGACTCATAACATAACATCACATAACATTACGCCTGTATTCCATCCCTAGAGCAGTGGTGGCCCAGTGGTAACGGGCGAGGTCGTAGGTTGAACCCAGACAGGCGCTTTACTTTGTGTAAATTATTTCATCACTACTACTCTCAAAACGGTGAAGGAAAACATCGTGAGGAAACCGGCATGTCCTAGAACCGAAAATTCGAAAACAAGTGACATCTACCAACCCGCACTGGGCCCGCATGGTGGATTACGGCCCACTCCCTCTCACAGGGAGGAGGCCTGTGTCCCAGCAGTGGGAACATTTATAGGCTGATGATGATGTATTCCTCGAAGGGTTAGGCAGAGTGCACCTATAGTACACCATACAACATGTAAAAAAACCCTGTCTGATACGTGAGGTTGTTATTAGGTATCGTACTAAGAATTGATCTATGTGGTAATTTTCAGGAAAAAAAGGAAAAAAAATCGCTAAATTTTTGGGGATTTTTTTTTACAGCCGCTGGTGACTGTCATTTAGCGGGTGTCTACAAGTGGTAACTTATGACCCCTGTTGAAATTTTTTATGAATTTGGGGTATTTTTAAACGACTTCAAAAAAAGGAGAAGGTTCTCAGTTCGTCGGAATCTTCTATTTTTAATTTTTATATATGTTCCCCGATTACTCAAAGACGGTTGGACCGATTTGAAAAACTCTTTTTTTTTTGTTTGAAAGGAAATATATACTTTAATTTCGGAAGTCGGTGTCAAATAACTAATATACTGATCCAAAGACACCGACTTCCGAAATTAAAGTTATTTTTCACTTTGTAGTTTGGAAGTCGGTTGCATTTTTTACCCGACTGCCCCAGAAGGAGGGTAATGTTTTTCGAGAGTATGTTTGTATGTATGTATGTTTGTATGTATGTATGTCTATTTCTTTGGCACGCTCTGTAGCCTAAACGGCTTGATGGATTTTAACATGTAAGGTGTCGTTAGATTTGTATTAATTGTGGGAGTGTCATAGGCTATATAATATTTATATATTGCATCTGCAAATAGAAAAAAGGGAGAGGTAGGTTTAAAATAAAAACATTATTGGTATTAAATAAAAGCTAATATCGAATCTAAATATATAAAAACGAAAGGTCACTCACTCACTCATTCACTTACTCATTCACTCACTCAGTCATCAAGAAAAATCGAAAACCGCTTTACGTATGAAGATGAAATTTGGTAGGAAGGTAGTTTATAGTTAGTAGACGTCTGCTAAGAACGAATTTTTGGAAATTCGATCTTTAAGAGGGTGAAAAGGGGGGATTTTTTTTTTTGTATGAAAAATCTTATTCCTTGAGTTAATAAACTTGAAACTTAGCCGAATACTTATCTATGTAAATTATAAAGTTTGCCACTTTTAGTTTTTCTAAAGCACCCCCTAAAGGAGGATTGGGGCGTATCAAAGTTTGTATGGAAGAATTTTAACGAGAGGTCTAATTAACTCGAAACTCAGTATTTATAATTAAAACTGAAAATAAATAAAAACGTATATCAGGGTTTTTTGAAAATCTACCACTAATGGGGTGAAACGGGGTATTAATTTTTACAATGGAGGATTTTACTGGAGGAGCTTAATTAACTTAAAAATTGGTATAAATAAACTTTATAGTCAAATAATGGAAACGTCACAATAGATTTTTCAAAAATTATTATCACGCTATTTGCTATGGGGGATGAGCAATATAGCATTATGTTCGTATTCTTATATAGTTTACCGCAAATTATAAAAAGACTAGCCAAAAGGTTAGAATATTGCAGATAGTTACGGATTTAACCTTTTGTACCTTTATAGAGTTAAGCAGTCAATCATAGCATATACAGGGTGGATTTTGAGATGGAGCAATAAGGGCAGATACCTTAACCATTGTCGCTACAAGAAAACGGTCTTAGGAGACTGTCCATTTGAAACATTGTTCATTTTGAAACATTTTGATCTGCATTCACAAATTTTGAAAAAAAATTACAGTCAGTAAGAAAATGGCCAATTTTCACAAAAACTTTTTTGATGCCAGTCGATCCTATTTCTTATTATTTTATTGTTAGGATCAAAAAACTATATTGGGCCAACTAAGGTTTGAGTACGAGAAAAGTCAGAAATAGAAAAATAACTTCCATACATTTTGTAGGAAATGAGAGGAGATAGAACACAATACAAGTATACCTTTGTATGTTGAAAAATATTTTAAATGAGGTACTTACTATTATTCAAATGAACACAATATACTATGCAACAGTTGAATTATTCCAATACTTCACTGGGCTGAATAAGGACCGAATGTAGCAGATAGTTACAGATTTAACTTTTAAATGATTATCAATCCGCTATACTTTTATGCAGCTAAGCAGTCAATCATCAATTCATCCATCTATACTAATATTATAAATTCGAATGTAACTCTGTCTGTCTGTCTGTCTGTATGTTACCTTTTCACGCCTAAACCACTGACCGGGTTTCGATAAAATTTGGCAAGGAGATAGATGGCATCCCGGAGAAGGACATAAGCAACTTTTTGTCTCAAAAATAAACCTAAGGGGATGAAAGTTTGTATGGGAAACCTATCATTTCTTAGGTTAGGGCTATGAAAATTTAAATTTGTGCTTTTGGTAACAAATCAAGAATGACGTATTTCAGCGTTTTTCAAAAATTATCCCTCAAGAGGGTAAAATAGGGGATGATATTAAAATTCACATGTAATATTGTTTTTTTGTCTTCTTTTCAAGAGATTTTTGGGTTTGGAAATATAGTCATAGTCCGTATCTTGGATTAACATTTAGTCTTTATTAAAAGTTATTACAATTTAAATTCATAAACTAACTTTTTAAACATGCAGGTCCTATATTAATATGTTCAATGGCGGCAAGAGTAGGTACTACAAATCAATGGTGACAATAATAGTAAAACGAACAATTTGTATTTTAAGAAAAGCATTTAGAATCATATAAACTTAATTAGAATCATATAAAATTTGTTAAAAAAACCGGTCAAGTGTGAGTAGGACTTGTGCCCTGAGGGTCCCGTTTCAAAGCTGTGCCTGCTCGGCTGCCCAAATTTCGATTTTGATTTCCAAATCTGGATTGAAGGACAAACTTAAAATGAATAACAACATATTATGTTGTAATGTATTGATGTTAATGTTGTCCTTTTTCAATTGAAAAAGAACTTTTATTAGAGTAATTAAATACAGACTAAATGTTACTTCAAGACACGGCCTTTGAATTTTTAATCTCAGATTGCAGAAAAAACTTAACTTTGCCGTTCATTATAGAATTATAAATTACCAATTTTCGGATTATCCTCTTTACTTGACCTTACTTCTCGCCAAACTTCATGCTGCTGGACCAACGGGAAGTACCAAATAGACTGGTTTATTTGCGAGTGTCAAAATATGCGGCATAAATGGCAATATTTTTTATATCGTTAACTTTTTTTTTGGGTGGGAAGTTATCAAATAACTTCTCTCGCTCTGGGCGGAGCGGGAGAGCGTGTTAGGCTTATATTAACAAAAACCCACCCGTGTTCCTTCAGTTGCCTGTGTGTTGGCAGAGGCCACGGTAACCCTTTCGGACTTTTCCGCGACCCTGGCAGGCATCGGCCCTAGCGTACCATGGCTTGGACCAGGGCCGGACGCGAAAAATCACCACCGCCGATCGTCTCCACGAGGACATGGCGGTGCCCCGCCCAAGCCGGGCAGACCTCCACCGTATGCTCCACCGTGTCCTCCGGGCGATCCACACAATGGTCTCACCCGGGCGTTTCCTCCCACCTTATCCGAAATAGGAATCTCCCGAAACAACCGTGTCCGGTGAGAACCTGCGTCAGGTGGAAGGTATGGACGCCTTGGCGCCTCTCTAGCCACTCTTCAATGAGGGAACTTATTCCCACAGTTGTGGCGTGCCCATTATTGCGTTGACTTGGAAATTTGATTTTCGTCACACTTCCAAGAGACCGTAGATCTAAGTTTTTAATATCTATTTCAACTTGATGCCTCCACGCGTTCCAGAGAAAAAGAGTCTTGACAGACACTGAAGTCATCCTTTAAGGGCTTTAATGTTTCATTTTGAGGTACGGAACTCTAAAACAGATTTATTATCAGCCTGTTACCTTTTCATGCCGTAACGGCTAAACGGATTTAGATGATAGGCATACGAATAGGCCATGACCTGGGTTAGGACATACGATACTCTGAATTCCAGTAGCACGTTCCTGTGGGATATTTTCCGACATCCACGCGGGCGAAGCCGCGGGCAAAAGCTAGTTATTTTAATAAAACTAAAAAGCTTGATATAAAAAAAGTTATTTAAAAAACAAAAAACCCGACTGCAAAAACACATAACTGAAAAGAGAAAAACAAGCATTTAAATCTATAAAATTTTGGTATTGCAGGCGGGACATACAAAATTTACACCATCATTTCAGGTTATTGGTTTGTCCCGCCTGCAATACCCAAATTTTTTTTGTTTTTTAAATAACTTTTTTTTGTTAAAAGTTTTTTCGTACTTAAAATGTGAATTTTAAATAGCAATAACTTTTTAATTTCATTAATAATTAAGAAACAAACTTTTTGGCAATGTGTTTTTTTTTTGTGTGGGAAATTATCAAATAACTTCTCCCGCTCTGGGCGGAGCGGGAGGGCGTGTCAGACTCTTACTGACTAAAACCCACCCGTGTTCCTTCGGTTGCCCTGTTGCCGGGGGCCACGATGTCCCTATCGGTTTTCTTCGAACCCCCGGCAGGCATTGGCCCTATCGGACCCCGTCAATTCTGCTGACATCTCTTTGAGGCGCGCGTGGAACGCAACGCGCCGTCGACCCGGGCTTGGTCCTTATCGGACGGCGAGCTACCCATTGCTCACCGCCAGCAAGCCCGCGCCTACGGTGGCCGGAAATCGGCTCGCGATTCCCGCCCCGGGCGTCTCCTCCTATTGCGGCGGTTAGGGGCATGAGGGCGCGAAGTTTGGCTCTCCCTCACACGTTCCGCCTCCTCCTTCGCGACCATTACGGCTTCGCAGAAGGAGGTAACGGCCTGCCATTTCCTCTCGCTCCGTACCATGGCCTGAACCAGGGCCGGACGCGAGAGATCACCGCCGCCGATCGCCTCTACTAGTATCAGACCTCCACCGTATGCTCCACCGTGTCCTCAGGCTGATCCACACAATGGTGACACCCAGGTGTTTCCTCCCGCCTTATCCTGAACAGGAACCTCCCGAAGCAGCTGTGACCGGTGAGGACCTGCGTCAGACGGAAGGTGAGGACGCCGTGGTGTCTCTCAAGCCACTCCTCAAAGAGGGGTCTTATCGCCGCAATTGTGGCGTGCCTAGCGCGGGGTTGCGACAATCGCACTCTCCATGACGCCATGAGATCCCGCCGGAGCTCTGTCCGCTGTGCCGCGATTTCTTGCGGCATCGGAGCTAAGCCCCAGCGTTTCGCCTCCTCGCGCCACTCCCAGATGTGCGCGAGGA
Source organism: Agrochola lychnidis (assembly GCA_963680765.1). Taxonomy (NCBI): domain Eukaryota; kingdom Metazoa; phylum Arthropoda; class Insecta; order Lepidoptera; family Noctuidae; genus Agrochola; species Agrochola lychnidis. The sequence goes on along the minus strand of OY796855.1, from coordinate 7,624,642 downwards.
TCTTTGCCTCCAGATCCCATGGCGGTAATCCGGCAAGGAGGCTCGCCGCCTCGCAGGAGACCGTGCGGTATCCTCGGGGCCTAATACTTCATCGTCGACTCGACACCAATGTGAACCTCTCCCGCCATTACCTGGGAGCCCCGCGGTGGCGCATTCCGAGGACCATGAAAACCCATGGCCTCAGACTTGTGCAGGGCCATCTCGAGTCCCAGCTGCCGGATCCTATCGACGATTGTCGCTAAATCGGCCGCCGCCTGGTACGACCCCCCCTGCGCCAGGACCAGCGTGTCGTCAGCGTAACAAACGACGCTGACGCCGCTAGGGAGGTCGGCATGCAGAACCCAGTCGCATCCGATGTCCCACAGATGCGGCCCCAGGACCAAACCCTGTGGGACACCGCACGACATCTCTTGCCGGTTCCACTCTCCTTGGTGACCGGGGTAGATGACGGCCCTGTCTGTCAGATAGACCTTGACCACACGACAGAGGTAGGTCGGCATCCGGTGATACCGGAGTGCCTCCCTGATGCAACTCCAGGGCAGGGTGTTGAAGGCATTGGCGATCTAGAGACACCGCCAAGACGACCCCACCCCGGGCCACAGCATCTCCCGTCGTGAGGGCCCGCACGCGCATGATGGCGTCCACCGTAGAGCGCCCCCTGCGGAAACCGAACTGGCTCTCCGCCAAATCAGGCCCCACTTGCACCAGCTGCCCGACGAGGCGGTCTGTAATTACTTTTTCAAAGAGCTTGCCCACCTCGTCGATTAGCACAATGGGCCGATAAGCGGACGGAGAGTTCGCTGGGCGCCCCGGCTTCTTGATAAGGACCAGTTTCCCCGTCTTCCAACGAAGTGGGAACTGGCTCCTCTTCATGCATGCGCTTAGGAGCCCCCTTAGTCGGGGCCCGAGATCCCCCATGGCCAGGACCCAGGCTTTTCCGGGTATGCCGTCGGGTCCTGGGGCGGTATTTCTCTAGAGGGGATCATACCCCTCCGCCCATGGCTCCGCCTTCTGCGGTGCCCGATGCGGACCACACCGACGACGACGATTCTCCGGAGGTGACTGAGGTAGAGATGAGAGTGGCGGTACCTATGTGCCCCTTTCGGATCTGACAAAGTTTTTAACTTACTGTGTTGACTCACACCTACTTTATATGGCGCACGTCAGTCGATCCAAAATTATTTATGTACGACTGTTATATTCTGACTTACTTTACTGAGGGGCTCGTGGCTAAATAATAACAGCCACATGGGTCGATCTTCATGGTTAAGCAACGCTTGCCGAGATTGGTCTGCGGATGGGCGACCATCTATTATATACCGAGACCCCTCCGCGCCTCGGAAAGCACGCTAAGCCGTAGGTTCCGGCTGTCATTCGTAGATCTTAAACAGTCGTTATTACGGGTGGTCAGCAGACCAAAAATCTGGCCACGCACCAGTCTTGCCAAGGAGTATTACCCAGTAACTAAGTTGTGGAGATAATAGGCAGTCGCTATATTTAAAATACTGGTATCCAGCTGGATCTGGTTAGACTGGAAACCGACTCAAACATAGTTGGGAAAAGGCTAGGCAGTAAAGATGGTCACCCATCCACGAACCAACCCCGGTAAGCGTAACTTAACCTGATGGATCGACTTGTGCGGCTGTTGATACTTAGCCACGAGCTCCTCCGATAAATTCTAGACTATTCCTACTTGTACTTACATTTTTTATATTGGACTAAGGTGTCTAAATAAAAAACGTAACTCCCAAGTCTCAAAGCTTCAACTTAACAATACTTAATCTTATTTACATAACCTTTCAAACCACAAATAAAATCACATAAGAACTACGACCAAATGTAATTTTACTAAAAGCAAACACGGTTATGACCAACTACACTCAACACACACACACTCAAACACACCCCCACACACACATACCCCCACACACACATACATACACCCCCCACACACACACACTATTCTACACTTAACTCAAACTGGAACCACACATAATTGCATTCACAAAGAGTTTTGAAATGACAACTAACATGACACTTGACAGTACAAAGACAAAGCAATTCTAATGAAGAGTGAACTAAAACCTTAAATGTGGTAATTAAATTCATACAACTTGTTGGCCGCGGGCAAATACGGCTAGGAGATTTTATGAAACTTAAAATAGGTACGTGAAATGATATTGCAATAAAATATTAGAAAAACTATACTCCATTTATTAGAGAGTAGTATAGTACATTTAGAAAAATAGTTTGTTAAGGAGGATGCGCTAAAGTAGCCCGCGAAATTCAAATTTTCTGTCGTTTTTTGCAATTTGCAGGTCAGTGTCAGGTTGCATCGTGATAAAAATATGATTCGCGATCGTAACAAATAAGTATGGCTTTATATAATTATAATCATTAGAATCAGCAATACAACTCCTTAAGTTAGCATAATCCTCAAATGTCATGATTTCATGAAATAGTCATTTAATAGGATTACTTGAACTTAGTTGTACCTATTGATGATTTTTACGATTATAATTCCATAAATATACATTTGATACGGCCGTGAATCACATTTAGATCAACATACAACCCAGTACAGATCTGCAAAATTGCAATAAACGTAACTAAATTTGAATTTCACGGGCTATCTTGACGGTTTCCCCTTAATAGAATTACGATTTATTACTATTATTTTGAAGAGCGACTCGTGGCCAAATAAAAACAGCCGCACTGGTCCATTGAAGGTAATGCTACACTTGCAACGGTCGGTTCGTGAATGGGTGACCATCCATTACATGTCGACACCCCAACGTGCCTGGAAATCACGTTAAGCTGTAGGTCCCGGCTGTCATTCGTAGATCTTTGACAGTCGTTACGGGTAGTCAGAAGCTCAAAAGTTTTACCAAGGGGTTTCGTATTACCCAGTTATTGGGTTGTGGAAGTAATATAGGCAGTCACTCCATGTAAAATACTGGTATTCAACTGCATCCAGTTAGACTGTTGATGGATTATTATATTGTTTAGTCTGGTGCTTATTTTATAGAAACAACGTCTTCGGATTGTAGTATTTATTATTCAAACGAACAGTACATCTTAACATGACGGGATGACAGACAAGGGGAGAGAGCAGTCATTGGCTCATAGAGTATAACTCTTAGTGTTGCTATATGTAACATCTTCCCTTTTTTGAAAAGAAGAATAAGCCTAAAGGAAGAATTCAGGGCTTTGTGGTAAGTCCTTTTCAATTATTTTTTAGCTTGACTTAAATCACTAATATTCAAGGCCATGAATTCTTTTACAGTTTCTGAACGGAACGTATCTTTATGAAAAAATTATAATACTTGTCAAAGTGACAGTTGACATTAATACTAATATGACACATTGTCACCGACTGTAAACAACAATAATTAGAATGTAATCTACACATCTAAGCTAATTATACAGAAAAGAAGTTGACATGAAAGTTTAATTATCTTATGACTAATTACGATAACGTTGTGGGGTTTTAACAATACGCCCAGAACGCGTCGTTTTCTGAGAAACAGGATTAGTGTTAGGAACGTGAACATTTTCATTTATTTCGTTACTAATTTCTATTTTGTTTTCAGGTACAATTTCAGGAGAAGAAGCTGAGGGTTTCAAGATGTGTTCGCGATTTCTACGAAAAAATCCTTCTGGAGACTTAATGATATAACTACGAGGCTCGCTTCCGGCTTGTGAAATTCTACCTGGGATCCAAACACCGTGTGGTTTGTGTTTAAAATATATCTCATCACCTGTATGTAAATTAGACAATGGTTTGGTATGTTTATTATAATAAAGTGATGAATACTCTTTCTGTTTTTCAATACTAGACTTTAGTACATCAATATCAACCAGTGTTGGTCTTAACTGGGAATCAATAACAGGTATTTTAGATCGCAAATATCTAGACATACAAAGTTGTGAAGGTGAAAATCCTGACTTTTTTGGTGTGTTTCTGTACATAAGTAATGCTATATAGGGATCAGTATTATCTGACTTACATTTCTTAAATATATGTTTGATTGTGCCAATGGTTCTTTCAACCATACCATTTGAACGACTTAAATATGGACTTGATGTAATAAATTGAATATTCCAGTCTTTAGCGAAGGTCTGGAATTCTTTGGAATTGAACGGGGGACCATTATCTGAAATCATGATTTCTGGTATACCATGTCTTGCAAAAATTGATTTTAAGTGTGTTATAATGACTTTAGCATTTGAACTATCATTTAATAATGCTAATTCTACATATTTTGAGAAATAATCAACTACAATTAGGTATTTTTTATTGTCTAAATCAAAAAGATCTATACCTACTTTGTTCCATGGTAAAAGTTTATAGTCATGGTGTATAATAGGCTGTTTAGAGTTATTTCTGCGGTAAGTAAGACATGTTTGGCATTGATTAATGTATTTTTCGATATCATTATTCATTTGTGGCCAAAAGACTGTAGCTTTTGCTAGACGTATAGAACTATTAATTCCTAGATGTCCTTCATGTGTTAATTTTAAAACATATTCTCTCATGGACTCTGGAATGACTATCTTATTGCATAATAGTAGTATGTTGTTTATGGCATTTAATTTGTCTTTAAGAGAAAAATAGGGTTTGACTGACTGACTAACTGACTTTTTATGCTCTGGCCAACCATTTTGACAGTAATAAATGATTTGGCTCAAGGTAGAATCCTTAGTTGTTGACTGTTGAATTTCTTTAATCTTTTCTTGACTGACTGATAGGTTTGACATAATGAAATTAATATGTAAATCAATATCAACTTCAAGATCTAATAGTGTATTATCAGGAAGGGGTGCACGAGATAAGGTGTCTGCAATATAAAGGTAACGACCTGGTTTATACACAACATTGAGATCATATGGCTGTAAGCGTAGCATGATTCTCTGTAATCTAGCAGGAATATCATACAATGCTTTTTTAAATAATGTTATGAGTGGTTTATGGTCTGTTTCCACTGTTGTTTTCCTACCATATATGTACTGGTGGAATTTTGTGCAACCGAATAATATAGAAAGAAGTTCTTTTTCTATTTGTGCATAGTTTTGTTGACATTTTGTTAAAGATGCTGAAGCATAAGCTATTGGTTGTTTTTCATGTAAGAGAACTGCACCTAAAGCATCTTTTGATGCGTCTACTGACAAGATAATATCTTTGTTTGCATCATAATAAGTTAAGACTGGAGCACTGCTGATAAGTATTTTTATTTTATTATATTCAGCTTCATGCTGCTCTGACCAAGACCATAAATTATTTTTGGACAAAAGTGTTCTAAGAAGACTTGTTTCTTTGGACAAATGAGGAATGTAGGGACTAAGGTAGTTAACCATACCCATAAATCTTTGCAGATCATTTAGACATGTTGGACTTGGCATTTGACAAATTGCCTGGACTTTAGATGGGTCGACTTTGACTCCGTGTTGACTAAAAATATGTCCTAAGTATTTGACTTCGGTAGTACAAATTACTGACTTCTCTTTGTTGAATTTAATGTTTATTTCATGGGCCCTATCTAAGACTTTTTGAAGTGTCTGATTGTGTTCCTCAAGAGTTCTGCCATATATCAGGAAATCATCCATCATTATTTTAATATTGTCTATATCTTTGAATCTATTAACCATTTCTCTATGGAAAATCTCTGGTGCGGCATTAATACCAAATGGTAGACGTGTATATCTATAACGTCCATAAGGAGTTATGAATGTGCATAGCTTGGAAGCGGTCTCTGAGAGACTCAGCATCCAGAAGCCTTTATTGGCATCTAAAGTTGTAAAAAACTTTGCGCCTGTAAGATCTGACTTTATTTCATCGAGAGTAGGGAACTGATAATGTGATCGCAAAATTGACTTGTTAAGCTTACGGGGATCGATGCATAGTCTTAGTGTGCCATTCTTTTTGGTGGTTATGACAATAGAACTCACCCATTCTGTTGGTTCTTCGACTCGACATATGACTCCACTTTTTTCAAGGTCATTTAATTCCTTTTTCAGTTGTTTCTGAAGTTGAAAGGGTATTCGACGACATGCATCTATTGATGGGCTAGCATCTGGTTTGAGTTTAAGATCACATTGAAAATCTTTAATGCAACCTAACCCTTGGAAAAGATCATTATTTGAGGTTATAATGTTTTCACATGGATTGTGAGAAATTACATCCACATTATAAACTCTTTTCACAAGTTTTAAGACTTTACAAGTATCCCTGCCTAGAATATTTTGACTGTTAAGGTCCACAACATGGAAATTAACATTGTATGTTTGTTTATTATGGATTACTTGTAGACTACACTGACCTATGGTGGGAATAGTCTCACCACTATATGTTGATAATTTATGTATGCTTTTATTTAAGATATCAGTTGAAAATCCTAATTTACTGAATGTATTTGATGACAAAATGTTAGTATCAGCTCCAGTGTCTATAAGAAAGCTGATGTTACGTTTATTAATTGACAGATTTGTTGTCCATGACTCTGTGTTAACATTATTTATGTGAATAGTGTTTAGAAACAAATCACTATTTGTATCATTGACATTAAGTTCAGACTGGACTAATTTTATATTTTTATGATGACAAGCATGTGCATAATGATTATATTTACCACAATTGTTACATTTGACTCCTTTAGCTGGGCATTTGAAACGATGGACTTGTAAGCACCTACTGCATGTTTTTTGTGCTGGACTGGATACCCGCTGACTTGATTGTGGTCTGGACTTAGACGTTTGTCTGCTCCTTCTGCTGGCTTCTGACCTGTGTATTCCTTGTGTTGGTACTGTACGCTGTTTTGATCTGTAATTATTACTTGGGGTCGACTGTACATGTCCAATACATGAAGATTCCTCCAAAGTCCTTGCTTGCTGTCTTGTTGTTTCCATCTGCTTGGCCAACTGCACCGTTTGATCTAGTGACTCCGGTTTCAGTACAAGAATCCGTTCTTTAATGTACTGGTTTTTTGGATTGAGATTCCAGCTAAATATGTCTCTGACAAGACTATCTTCCAATTTATCAAAACCGCACTGTCTTCCTATATTTCTAAGATCCGTGACATATTCATCTATGGATTCTTCGGGACTTTGTCGTCTATTGAAGAGCTTGTGACGTTCCATGGTCACATTGATTTGTGGTATGAAATGATTCGTAAATCTTTCAGTCAGTTCTTGAAATTTAATGGTATCAATGTCCACGTTAAAAGAATAGAAAATGGTTAAAGCATCTGTACCAATGAAATGTAGTAGAATTGCTACCTTCCGACGATCGTCTTCATTTTCTAAGTTATTAGCTCTCAAGTAGATTTTAAGTTGAGTGTACCAGTTCTTCCAGGTTAATGGCATGTTAGTATTTCGTAGATCTAGAGGTTTTAGTGAGCCTGCGCCAACGAATGGTGATTGAGTCGCAATAATTGCGCTCTTTTGTACGCCATCTTGTCGCATTGTCTGTTGTTCGGCCATGATTTAAGTAAATCTAGAGTAATCTCGTACCTCGTATAAGCCGTGTTGAAGTCTTCAGTAACTTTCTTCTGACACCATATTATATTGTTTAGTCTGGTGCTTATTTTATAGAAACAACGTCTTCGGATTGTAGTATTTATTATTCAAACGAACAGTACATCTTAACATGACGGGATGACAGACAAGGGGAGAGAGCAGTCATTGGCTCATAGAGTATAACTCTTAGTGTTGCTATATGTAACAGAAACCACCCCCAACATAGTTGGGAAAAGGCTAGGCAGACTTATTTTTTTCCTGTTGTTTTGCTGCCTTCTTAAGTGGGATTAGGCGGGACATGTCTGCCGCATGTTAGATGAGCTGTGGGCTAAAAGAACTCCTGATAGGTCCCATTACATAAAGATGGCAGAACGAATTTGAGTCCTCCCGCAAGGACTGGCCCGCAATGGCAGTGTACAGACGTGTGTGTAAAATAGAAAGGGAGGCCTCGGCCCAGCAGTGGGACATTAGGAGCTAAATAGATAGATAGAAGATCAGTTTTGATTACTAAGTCCCGAAGGTGGTGCATACCTACGTATATGCGACTTTTCAAATAAAATTATTACCGAGAAGGATAAATAGACGAAAAAAAATTTTTGTCCGAAAGTGTTAAATACATTAGAGACCGTTCACATGTTATTGTAAATTTATTTTTTTAAAACGTTTTGTAGGTGTAATTTGGAAAATATATTACTGAAAATTCATTTTAAAAAAACAGTGCAACTTTTTCGTTACCCGAAATATGAAATGAATGAATTTTTATTTTCAGCGAATACCTTTTCATTGTAGTAAAAGTAAATTGAAAACGAATAACGCAAACTTAAAGAACATATTTGTGAAAATCGTTTTGAAAACACTTTTCAATAAAAATGTTCATTTAATTTTCTTGAGTGCAATGTGAAATTTATAAAAAAAAAAATTTATTATTTCACTAGGCAAAAAAAAAATGTTTATTGTCAGACTGTAAATTTATTTTACCGAGAATAAATTCTGTGTAAAATAACAGTGGAATTTCACGATTATTTTCTTTGCATTTATAGAGTAAACAGTTTTCTAAATTATGACCAATGTTATTATAAATAAGTAAAAAGAGATAGATAGGTTACCTACCCAACATTCGATCTTCATAAACGGCACAATGTCATACTACATTAGATGACACGTGGGAGTAGGACGGCATATCGTAATTATCGGGAGCGAAAAAGACACAAGACGATACGTAACTAGGCCAATTAGCCAAGTTTTGACATGCCACTTTCGGAGCGTGTTTAATCAATCTACCTCTTTTTACTCATAATATCATGACATTATGCTTTGCAGTTTGAACAAAAATAAAAAAAGTACCTATAAAGGTTTTTTTTTTCTATAAAAATCCGGCCAGGTGCCATCCTAAGAACAAACTTAACATTGTAGTTGAAAAACATGTTCTCCCATACATTTCAACTGAAAATGTAAGTTTGTACACACAATATTGAGAGATGTACCATGTTATTTTAAGACCGTTGACTGCATATAGGTTTTCTTGTAATCTTTGAGTAAAAACTATTCTCTGTATATTTTTCAAAATTTTAAGCTCATAGTTCGAAGATACAGGGAATTGTCAATTTTCATCTATTTTCTTAAAAATATTTAAAATTATAAAAACATTTATTTGAGGTCCTCGCAACAAGCCATTTCATTTGATATGTCACACGGTATCCTCTATGATCCTCTATGGGTTCCGTTTTTTTTCTTTTGAGGTACGGAACCCTAAAAAACATCAAATTAGGATAGTTAACTAAATCTTTACTGTTCAAACATTTTAAAAACGTAATTGCAGTATCAAGAATACTTCCCGACCTATTCAATAAACTGTGCCAAAATCTATAATTTCCAACAAACCGGTACACTGCAAATTAGAGCCAAATAGCCCGACTAATGGCTCCTTTAATTACATTTTGTTACTAAATTAAGGGCTAGTTGTCTCTGGCGATATTTAGTACCCTTGTTTGCTTTCAGGTTCAATAAGTACTGTGGTTTTACATAGGCAATTTACCGAAAATAGAGATTTTAGTTTATGTTCAACTGATGATGATAATCTGAGCCGCGATAGATCATCGAAACTTAGCTTAGACGTGCGTTTTGTTTTTTTTTTTCTTAGCCATTATTGTCCCACTGCTGGGCAAAGGCCTCCCTACTCTCTTTCCACCTCTCTCTGTCCAGAGCTTCCAAGGACCAATCTTTCTTAAGGACTCCCTTAAGAAAGATTCTGCTCATCCCGCCATCTCCGTCTGGGCCTGCCGCGATGTCGTTTGCCATTTCGTTTCGAATTATTAGAGAATAATTTTGCTATCCATTTTTAATGGCTTATTTCATAACAATTCCAACGACATAAGTTTTATAAACAGCTCCCATACAAAACTTTAGAGATATCATCATTTTAATCTCAAATGGTCTCGCTTCTGGGTGGTCCGGGGCCGTAGCTTAACCAGAAGCGCGAAGTACACGCGCGGATTCCGCGACATAATATTTAAGAGGATAAGCGAGTTGTGAACGTGCGTTTAGTGAGCATGTATATGAAATGAAAAAAATCTGTTTTGTCGTCATAATTTATGACTGTGTAATGATTGCGCTTTAGTCCGATAAGGACCAGGACCGGGTCGACGGCGCGTTGTGTTTCGCGCGCGCCTCAAAGAGATGTCAGCAGAATTGACGGGGTCCACTAGGACCGATGCCTGCCGGGGTTACGAATAAAACCGAAAGGGATATCGGAGCCCCCGGCAACAGGGCAACCGAAGGAACACGGGTGGGTTTTAGTCAGTAAGAGTCACACGTCCTTCCGCTCCGCCTAGAGCGGGAGAAGTTATTTGATAATTTTCCACCCAAAAAAAGTCACCGCTTTCATTTTCAATTATTTCAATCTGGAAATTACTTAATTATAACTCCCCCTATACCCATTTTTAAACAACTGCAGAACAAGATCCACCACGCATCATCGCATGCAAAACGCTTCACATTGGAAGATAGCCGCCTTACCATAGTTTTCCATCAAGACACACGAAAGACATCAAGTAAGCGCACGACTTCAATTGTCTAGTCACCCACATTTTACTTAAATAAATAGCAATCGGAATATATAATTGTCACAGCTATTGAAATGGAGAAACAAATGAAAGTACACACTGCTAATAAATTGCGTTTGTTGTCTTGCAAGGAGTTCATGCAATTCTACAGATTACTCTGTGTTGGAGCTTTGATACTGAGAGTTATGCTTGCACCTAATACATATTTTTTGTTGGACAAAGATAGGGTGTGAATAATTTTAGTCGCATGGCGCGATGCCAGAATTTTGGACTTAACTTTACTAAGCAGGAGATGAGTTGTAAATGCAACAGTAAGGAAAGGTCTACAATACTATTAGGTAACGGTAATGAAGTTCATCGTTTTCATAACTATAATATTTAGTTTGATATAACAACTGTTGATATATTATTTATTTGCTCTCATGCACATCACATATTTTACAATATTTTACTGTCGGTTTTTGTACATGAACCCTGTCAGGGCACTGCAAAGAACAATGTTGGTTTGCTGTTGAGTTGTGAACATTAAGTTGTCATTAATTCAGTCAAAACTTATGAAAATACAATTAAACACATTTCAGAAATAAAAATACATGTCAAGACGACGAAATTATCTCCAATCAGTAATAAACAATATACAATCAAACACAATAATGCACATACCTAGTTATATTTAGTCAGATGGCATAAGTAATTTAGAATAAAATAATAATAAGGAATAGGTTAAATATAAAGTCATTTTACAATACAATACAAAATAAAATAGATTAGATTTAATGTCACTGGAATATACAATATTTATGTATACAAGTGTTCTTTCTTACTTGAATGAGGGACGCACCACAGAACGAAAAGTACCTATGGCAAAGAAGAAAGGAGACATATATAGCCTGCAGCGGGAAATTCTTGGCTAAAATGATGATGTAACATTTTAAGCATGATGAAGCATTTGTTTAATTTCATTTTTTTTTTATAATGTTTTCGTAAAAAATCGGCCAAATGCGTGTCGGACCACGCACAATGAAGGGTTCCGTAGTTGGGATGAATTAATCCCAAAAACAAACTTAACTTTGTAGTTGAAAAATATGTTCTCCCATACGGAATGTATGGGAAAACATGTTTTTGCAACTGCAAAGTTAAGTTGGTCGATTATTACTCGTTAACTTGTAGAGCCTACTTAGCTGTGATAGTTTTCCTTTTAATTTCATTATATAAGCTACTGTTGTGATTTTTTTCACACACCCAAAACCAACCATTTAGCCGGTAGGGGGGGGGGGACACTTGACTCTAACAAAAATTAGCACTTTAAAGCTTAATATTTCGCAAACGGATCCTTGAATCCAAAAATCGTTTTCACAAACTCAAAATGTTTTTAAAGGACTTTCCAATGATACCCCTCACTATGGGTTAAAAAAAGAAAAAAAATAACATCACCACTTTACGTGTATGAGAGGTACCATAAAAAAAAATGTTTTTCATAATTTTATTTTACCACTTTGTCGGCGTAATTAAAATATATACCTATGTCAAATTACAGTTTTCTAGTACTAAGGGTCTCGGAACTAGACCGCGGACAGACAGACAGACAGACAGACGGACATGACGAAACTATAAGGGTTCCTTGTTTACTACGGAACCCTAAAAAAGAGCGATCCTGACACTAGTCGCATATCATGTGTAACATCTGACATCTTGGCTGACAGTACCAATCTCTCGGAAAATGGGTTGGTACCATCTGACGGCCAACTCTAGCACCGCGCGCGCTCATTGGTCAAATCAAATAGCGCGCGCTTCCCCGGCCTCCTGTGACACACTACCGTCCCTTTTCATGAAATCACTCCCACAGATTGCAGGAAAGCGAGAGGAAAGATTAGGTCAAAATGGTGATGCTTGGGGAAGCCTATGTCCAGCAGTGGACGTCTTTCGGCTGAAATGATGATGAGGAAAGATGTTACACATAAAAAAAAAGCTTCGTTATGGGAATTTTAACACTTGCTTCAAAAATTCTTTAAGTACTATTTTTAACACGCTTTTATTAGTTCGACCTGTATGTAACTAACTATGTAATGGAATCTAAGGTAACTAATTTAACCATCTTCCAAGGGTCGTACCATAATGAAAATTGGCAGCTAAATATAGTTTTGATGACAATACAATAATATGGTACTGTCGAACTGATCTGACGATGGAGCCGGAAGATATGAACTGGATCTTCATGATGGAAAATGGTATCATAGCTGTTTTGGATTTCTTAGAAAAGTCTTGTAATGAACTTTGACCACGATTTTACGTGCATTTATAAAAGCGTGTTTTTCTAGTGTTTTTAAACTATAAATTTATTCAATTTCGTAACACAGACAAAGAACGCTACCCAAAACAATTGACTACCCGAACTAGGATAAACGATAAAACCCCATTTGGATCTTAAAACCTTTGACCCAATGAGCAAACTGGCACTTTATAGACAGTTGATAAGGTAAAATATTTAGGTCCGATTCTGAGACATCAGCGTGACCAGGCGGTGAAATTTTTGGGTTATAAATTGAGTTTATATTGCGAAGGTGGGGTAAACCCTTTTACTTAGTTTAGGACAGAAGTGAAATAGAATGAGATAATAATCTGTTATGCAGTGTTTGGTAAAGATAGGAAAGGTCTGGGGTATTGTTTGTAACCAATTTACAGCTGTATAGCTGCGATAGTGTTTCCCGGGCATATGTCCCGGGAATATGTTTGGTATATTTACATAAATGTAGTTCACTTCCGTATTTTGAGCGTAATATACACATCATCATCAGCCTATAAATGTTCCCACTGCTGGGACACAGGCCTCCTCTCTGTGAGAGGGAGTGGGCCGTAATCCACCACGCGGGCCCAGTGCGGGTTGGTAGATGTCACATGTATTCAAATTTTCGGTTCTAGGACATGCCGGTTTCCTCACGATGTTTTCCTTCACCGTTTTGAGAGCAGTGGTGATGAAATAATTTACACAAAGTAAAGCGCCTGTCTGGGTTCGAACCTACGACCTACAACTCGTAAGTCGCGACCGTTACCACTGGGCCACCACTGCTCTCAACCAATATACACATATACACTAATAATTAATTTAAGTTTGGAGGGGCAGGGCAGATAGCGTTCTGGGGGCTAGAAATAATAACAATCCGTTTTCCAAATGTCGTGCGTCGTACATCGCCATAGCGTACATTCTGACTCACGTAAATTGTATTTTAAACTTTATGAATAGTAATAGTAATTTATTTCCAAAACTTCAGTACACATAACATCAACGAGGTCTCGACCCCTGAACTAGGACATCCTGTATGACAGGGGTCGAGGTTTCTCCAGTTACACGGACCAACATGAGAAGACTTAGACTAAATATAATTAAGTGATTTTTAAAATTAATTAAAGAAAATTGGAATAAAATGAAAAGTAGACGAAAAAGTAATTAACAAGATAAGAAACAATAATAACTCTAAAACATTTTCTGTTTTAAAATGAAACGGGGTTAGCAAGGGCATGGTGATATGTATGATGGGTGTGTAGATGTAGGTGTGTAAATGAAGGTTTGTGTGTTTAGATGTGTGAATTTGTGTGTGTAATCCGAGTCTATCCACTAGGTGAGATTACTGATAAGGTTTTCAGTATCATCGTAGCTATAACTTTCAAGCCAAAGTAAGATTTCCTTTTTTATCAGGAAATTGCTCACAATGCAGTACATCGGTATTTTAAACTTCGAAGTTCAGTAGTACAGTCCTTCATATCACATTGTTTACCTTGAGGGTGATTTATAAAATATTTTTCAAGCGCGATGCCTATCATATAATATGTGAGTAATATTTTCATGAATCTGATACCGTTTATTTTATTCTCATTTACACGTGGAGAGAGTCTTCGTATACCTATTTGATATTTGTACGCTGTTAACGGTAAAACTTAGAGATCTCTGTAGCTATTTATTTACAACACCTATTTTTACACCAACAAAACAAATAAAAAATTTGACTTTGCAACAATGCTCATGACAAATCCAATAGCCAAGACTCGTCAGGCGATTATCGCTCTCACAAGTCACTCAAGAGAAAATCGGAAAACTTGCCTACAAATCATATTTTCTCGAACTGTAAACATAATATTCGAAATTAAATTCGACTTTTGTTTACACGGACGGCTTCTATATTTAATAATAGCAATGCAATTCTCGCCTTTCGACAAGCAAGTATCATATCGCAGACGTGGATATCGTTTATACACGTCATCTTTCGATAATCGCAATGCGAGGAAGTCTCATCATGTAAATGAACCTTGATTGTTTTGTTTACCACAAGCTTCAACAAAATATTATCAGAATATTGTTTATTTATTTGATAAATACTGCATTAAAAGACTGGTAATGGCGTAATTGATTTTGAAGTGAATTTGCTGGTACTTTCAGCTTTACATAATTTTGAGGTAAAATATTTTGTAGCCTGCGGCTTTTGTTGAGGGGGTTTTGGTGAATTTCATTTGTTTTTGCTTTGCTTTTATCTTATGTTTGGATATGAGCTTTTTAACCGACTTCAAAAAAAAGGATGAGGTTCTCAATTCGTCGCGATATTTTTTTTTTTTTATGTAAGTTCCCCGATTACTCGAAGACGGCTGGACTGATTTGAAAAATTCTTTTTTGTTTGAAAGGGTATCCTTTCAAGTTGGTCTCATTGTCATTTGGTCACGATCTGATGATGGGATCTTGTAGAAATCGAGGGAACTCTTCAAATATTAAAGGCACATCTATAGCGATTTGGGTATTTTTTTTTTTGATGAGCAGTAAACATAAGGCTATTGTAACTTAGATAAATTACAAACCATCCCACTAAAAAGTGAAAAAAAAACTTTTTTACAAAAAATACAACCGACTTCTAAACTACAAAGTGAAAAATAACTTTAATTTCGGAAGTCGGTGTCAAAAAACTAAAATACTGATCTGATCCAAAGACACCGATTTCCGAAATCAAAGTTATTTTTCACTTTGTAGTTTGGAAATCGGTTGTATTTTTTGTAAAAAAGTTTTTTAAAGAAGACCATTTTCTCTATAAAGGCTGGAAAATTGTCGTATAGTACGATCAATAGCTATTATGCACAAGTTTGCACAAAATGCGGCTTGCCACAGCAGAAGCCTCCGTAATGAATAAGTACTGAGTGAGCACTTTGTTAATAATTGATTTTTCGTGGGACATTATGCCATGGCCCTAGTTGCGAAGCTTTAGTGGAGAGGTAGAAAGTAGAACTGAACAAATTCACTTTTCCCCACTCGTCCGTCCCGCTTTTTGTTTTCCGAGACCGCAGTCATAGCAGAATTTGCATTTCACCGAAGAAACTTCTGCTGAATAAAGCCTAATGTTTACAAGAAAAGGTCAAGATTCCTTGCAAAATTAGTGCTGACTTTACACAACCTATGGGTTTCACCCGTAAAATCTTCAAGATACCGTATTGGTGCGGGTTTTACCTATAAAATTTCTAATTTATTAATGCAAAAGTCAATGTGCTTTTAAACCTCCATGTCATCGAAGTCTAGTAAAAAACCTACTTACGGCTATTACAAGCTTTTTAATAATAAAAAACCGGTCAAGTGCATATCGGACCACGCACAATGAAGGGTTACGTAGTTGGGATGAATTTATCCCAAATATTAACTTAACATTGTAGTTGAAAAGCATGTTCTACTTACATTCCAACTGCAAATGTAAGTTTGTACACTTAATTATTGACAGATTTACCATGTTATTTTAAAACCATAGACTTCTTATAAGTTTTCCTGTAATCTATGAGTATAGAACCATTCTCTGCATTTATTTTTCAAAATTTTAGGCTCAGTAGTTTCGGAGATATGGTCGGACGGAGGAATGGTCAATTTTCATCTATTTTTTTAAATATCTTAGAATATATTTAATTTAAAATTAAAAAAAATATAATTGAGATCCTCGCAACAAGCCCTTTCATTTGATATGTCACACAGTACAGTTAGCAAAACTTTTTTTTTTTCTTTTTTGCCCCCCAAAAGTGACCCCCATATTCAAAATTCATTTATTTACGTTACATGTCCGTGTTTGGGTCACAGAAATACATATGTGTACTAAATTTCAACTTAATCGGTTTATTAGATTCGGAGCAAATTGGCTGTAACAGACGGACAGACATGCAGACGGATACCCGAATGATCCTATAAGTGTTCCGTTTTTTGCTTTTGAGGTACGGAAACTAAAAAGCCTTTATTATTCCTTAATCACAAAAAAATAAAGTTCTTAAGGTTTTAAAGTAAGTAATATTAATTTATTAACTAATTAAGGACTTCTGGATGGGTATAGGCCCCCTCCAGTAATTTCCAGTTTTTATGTTTTTTACTTTCACAAACCATGATTTACCAATCTCGTTGTGCGTCACTCTACTGGTCATACGACTATTACAAGCTTTTTAATAATAAAATACAGTGTAAATTTCTTTAATAGAAATTTGCACAGTGTTTTATTATTAAAAGAGGCTTATTTATTAATAAGCCTTGTTTCCAAGGCCCTTTTGTAACTACGTTAGTCCCTACACACTTATCAAAATGTCGTTCATACCTTGTCAGTTAGCACCTTGAGAATAAAGTTGAATTTTTCATCGTTATTACTCAATCTGAGTTCCCCAGGTATTTTTGCAGGTGAAATATTTATGACAGAATTTCATAAAGGTCTGAAAAATTGGATAATCTTTCTTTACTGGGAGTTTATTTTGGAGGAGGGAAACTGTTCGTGATAGGCAGCATTATTAATTTGAACAGTGAGATAAGTTGAGTGACGACTTAAGTAGGTAAGGGTAATACTGCTTGGTACTGTAGGTATACCTCTGCCTAAAACTCGTCACAGACGTAGCTATAATACATATTAATATACTGAGCTTTTGCTTTTTAACCGACTCCAAAAAAAAGGAGGAGGTTCTCAATTCGTCGGGATATTTTTTTTTAATGTATGTTCCCCGATTACTCGAAGACGGCTGGACCGATTTGAAAAATTCTTTTTTTGTTTGAAAGGGTATACTTTCAAATTGGTCCCATTGTCATTTGGTCACGATCTGATGATGGGATCTTGGAGAAATCGAGGGAACTCTTCAAATATTAAAGACACATCTATAGCGATTTGGGTATTTTTGATGAGCATTTGACATAAAGCTATTGTAAATTAGATAAATTACAAACCAACCCACTAAAAAGTGAAAATAAAACTTTTTTACAAAAAATACAACCGACTTCCAAACTACAAAGTGAAAAATAACTTTAATTTCGGAAGTCGGTGTCAAAAAACAAAAATACTGATCCGATCCAAAGACACCGACTTCCGAAATTAAAGTTATTTTTCACTTTGTAGTTTGGAAGTCGGTTGTGTTTTTTGTAAAAAAGTTTTTTTTTGCGTAATTTTTGGTGACGTATTAGAAATATACAGGCTGGCAGGGACATCGACGCAAAAACTGTTATAATGGATTCAGTTCAAGATTCCGAACCTCCTGCATTGAAATTTTTCGTCGGTTATTAAAAA
Organism: Agrochola lychnidis; assembly: GCA_963680765.1. Taxonomy (NCBI): domain Eukaryota; kingdom Metazoa; phylum Arthropoda; class Insecta; order Lepidoptera; family Noctuidae; genus Agrochola; species Agrochola lychnidis. The sequence goes on along the minus strand of OY796855.1, from coordinate 7,606,518 downwards.
AAATCTGTTGTTTCATAGAAAAGTGCAATACCTACGCGGTCGAAATATTTGGAACAGCTGAGTTTTTTTTTTATAATCGACGAAAAATTTTAACGCAGGGGGTTCAGAATCATGTACTCAATCCATGGTAACAGTTTTCGCGTCGATGTCTCGACCACCCTGCATATTAAAGGACGGAGCACACCGGATGCGTGGCGTGACGTGATGCGTGCACGCACCAGTTGTAATGTATGAAACTGTAAGAAACATGCCAGACGCACGAAACATGCCATGCCAGGGGCACGCACGCAGAGCCGCATCTACTCACAAACCGAATCCGTGCGCGTGTGTAGCGGAACGGCAACGTCGCACACGCGCCTGCAGTGATGACGTTGTATTATATGGCGCTCCCTGTTAGATGCCACACCGGGCACACACGCACACGCATTGGTCATTGCTGCACGTGCGCACGCATGGCAGGTTGTATTTATTTACAAACAGAATACAGTTTACGAGTGTTTTTGTTGACAATGGAGACAATTTTAAAGGAAATCTCATAGAAATAGTTCGCAAATATGAGTGTCTCTACAACACCAATCATAAAGAGAACAAAAATAAAAGTTATAAATTATTATTATGGGAGAGAATCGGAACAACGCTGGAAATAGACAATAACGCTTCTTCATCAGGGGTTGTCTGTTGTCTAACATCTTTTCGCCAAATGCTCTCAACTCAATATGGCTGTTGACAAGGTGGCTCGCACGCGCGTGCAGCAGTTACCTGCGTGATGTGATGCGTGCGCGTGCGACGTGTGCTGCACCGGTCTTGGCCGGTGTGACAGGGTTCGCACGCGCGTGCGCACGTCACGTCGCACGTCACGTCACGCTACGCATCCGGTGTGACCCGGCCTTTAAGCTGCATCTAAGGTCGCTCGAAGATTACTGTGGAAAATATGTCGTAATATGACTTGCCATAATACATATTATAGCTACATCTGTGATGGGCTTAACCCTTCGGGAAAAACGGGCGTGATGTTATATTATGTACTCGGTGTCGAGGGTTTGATTATGTAATATTTAAAAAAAAAAAATAAGTTTCTAGTTCCATCAAGAACTCGCATAAAAATCCTTTTCTCAAACATGCATGGAAATATTGTCATTACTTTCGAAAAAAGAACACGCGAGGTATCGAATTTACGGTCAAAGAAAATCAAATCCATTGCAGGCGCGTTTTTTAAATTTGGAACATTATAACGCTCCAGCAATGTTGTATGAAACGGCGTGCTGGGGTTATTAAATACTCTTTGATTGGATCTCTTTTATCATTCTTGGCATACCGAAGTCTCTTTGTTTTGTACAAATTGCGTTCACGTGGCTGTATAGCTATATATGCGTTTGCCTTTCAGCACAGATAATAAATAGAAAATTGGCGGCAAAGCTGAAAATTCGTCTTGATTTGTTATTTACATAATAAATATAAATTTAAAATGAGTTCTAACGGTTCAGAGAGTGAAATGGAGATTGATTGTACTCCTCCAGATTTAAGATCAGATTTTTTTTCAAATTGTCAATGGAAAACCTGCTTCCAGCGATGTCAAAAGAAAAATACGTCATATGAAAATTTTATGATTTGGAAAAACGAGAAAAAAGTGAACATTTTCTCCAAAACAGTATTTTTGGCATATTTTGATGAGATTGCTAAAACTAAAAAGCCATACATATTATGGGCAATTTATTCCATGCTGAAATGTACAGTTCATGTTAAAAACGGCATTAACTTGAAAAATTATGGAAATTTAACTACTTTTATTTCCCTGCATTCTTCTGAGAAAAGCACTATATATGCCTCGGCGGAAATGGCAATTACCTGTCTCGTATTAATGAAGTCCTCGCCTGCGGCTCGGCCTTCAAACTCATACTCGACCTGCAATTGCCTATTTCCCGGCCTTTGCAATAATGTACTATTAAATGACAATCCTTCCTAGTCTTCTTCTTCATCTTCTATTTTTCGATGTTCATAATTATAATGTTAAATGAGTTGGACCCAGTACGTTGCCACGCTTTAGTGCTCATTCAAACACACGAGTGACACACGTCAACGGTAGAGGCAACTGCAGACGACGAGACGAAGAGTGTCGACGGATTCTTGTCTTGGCAGAGGAGCACTTACTGGTAGTCAGAAGCCTGAAAGTCTGATAACTGTAGACTGTTCTTTAGGATATCAGTAAATACGGACAGTTGGCCGTCAGATGGTACCAACCCATTTTCCGAGACGTTGTAATCAGGATGATGATGATGGTGATGGTGGTGGTAATATCGATTGTGATGGCGATGGTGATGATGAATATTGTTTATATACTGACGAGCAATATAAAAAAGCCACTAACTTATCATGAAATATTTCCGAAACCACGCAGGATAGCTTCTTGATGTAAAAAGCAACATAAAAATATACGTAATAAAAAAAAACGTGTGGCACTCGGGGACTGCCGCGGTAAAGCTATTACATAGCATTTGTAACCTCCATGACATCATTACGTTTCCCATGACAACATCACGTTTTCATGGGAACCGTCATTACATGGTAGTCGGAGTGGGGGGTGTTAGGTTTTATTTTCGTTACGTTACGGCATTTCTTGATTCGGTCGCCGCGCTCAAAGCCCGCGATAAAAGTTATGCAATAGCTTAAAACTGTTTTTATGATATTTTTTACATCATGTAGCTAACTTGTGTGGTTTAGGAGATTTTTTAATTTTTTGGCACTTTGCAAGTGGCTTTTTTATATTGCTCGTGAGTTTAACATATATTCGTCAGCCAAGATGTCCTATGTTACACTATTTTGATATTATGCGACTGTAAGGCTCGCTCGTTTTTGAAATGAAAACTTCTTTAGGCGCGTTTTTGAGATGAAACTAAACCATTGATTTCGCGACACCATGGCGACACCTCATTTTTGTAAACGTGATTGTGCTCTTTATATATATTATGTTACGGATCAATGTTCTATGCAAGTATTTTTACTTTAAAGGTTTTGTAAACGCGATTATGCTCTTTATTTATATTACGTTACGGATCAATGGTCTATGCAAGTATTTTTACTTTAAGGGTTTCGGAAGTATTATTTATTGTAAACGCGACTTTTCTCTTTATTTAGATAAGGTTACGGACCAATGTTCTATACAAGTATTTTTCTTCCACCAAGGCGACATTGTTCAAGTTTCCACTTCTATCGGCACTCCCGGATTGCCACCACTTTTTTTATAGTAGTTGTATCGATATGATGGTGTACCATCCCACCATGATTGGAAACAAGCGAAGGTTAGGCAAATATTAGTTTGTGAGTGTGTAAAATGTCAGTCATGTAATTACAATTTATTTTATTCCATCGCTACATTTTAGTTTAGTACCGTATCAAATAAAAATATTTACATTAAAATCACTGTGTGACGGTAACCATATGTTGGTATTGGCATAATATGCCAGCGGATATAGCGCTTTATATTTATAGTATGCGGCGCTGTAAATCATAGCTTGCGGTATTTTTAGTGTGTGATAGGAATTATTTATTTTCTTTAGGGAAATCTGGACATTTTAAATGTTATATTGCTGTGTTGATTTGGAAATTAAATAAATATTTATTATATTAAAGAAACTGAAATTGTATCAGTTTGTTTGTTCCATAGTGTTTAAATATTAAAATTATTTTCTGTGTAATAACAGCTTGTTGCCTACTCGTCATCATCTGCCTAGCCTTTTCCCAACTATGTTGGGGTCGGCTTCCAGTCTAACCGGATGCAGCTGAATACCAGTATTTTACATGGAGCGACTGCTTATCTGACCTCCACAACCCAGTAACTGGGTAATACGATACCCCTTGATAAGACTGGTTGTCAGACTTTCGGGCTTCTGACGACCCATAACGGCTGTCAAATATCCACGAATGACAGCCGGGACCAACGGCTTAATGTGCTTTCCGAGGCACGGAGGAGTCTCGGTATGTAAAGATGGTCACCCATCTACAGACCAACCCTGGTAAGCGTAGCTTAACCTGATGGATCGAGCAGTGCGGCTGTTATTACTTAGCCACGAGCTCCTCCTTATTGCCTACTCGTAATCTTGCTAAAACATTGAGTCCGGGAACAATCACGAACTTGATTTAGCTACTTTTATAATAATACCTAACTGAAATTAAGATGACTATAAATCTCTAGAATTAATCAATGCTACCTAAAACAAAATAACATGTACAAATTCATGTCTTTTTTTTATCCACAACGTGGAAGCTCTTGGCTTGCATCTCACCTGATGGTAAGTGATGATTAGGCTGAAGGTGGAAGCGAGCGTCACCCGGTATCCTCAAATACAGAGGAACTGGCCATCTTACCTCTAACTGCCGAAACACAACAATGCTGTTAACATTGTTGTTATGGCAACAGACTTAGATAAGATGGTGGTAGCTAGCCAGGCGGACTTAGAACAAGCCCTACCACCAACCAAACCGAGCAGAAAAATTTGCCCCCACTCCCTCTGGATCTGATACAGGTGGTCTGAGACAGGTGGCAGTTAAAATTAAGTGTTAACTAACAGTTATCAGCCTCTTTCTGGAAGCCAACTCACCCCTTATTCCTGTAAAAACTATGGCATAGTTTATTCCCCAAAATCCTAATATACGGCTCTATTTTAGTTCCAGCTTATAGATCAATTTTTATTTCCCTCCATATCGCAATACCAAATTGTAATACCTATTTAGCATAATCAGCCTATAATGTACCCACCGCTGGGAAACAGGCTTCCTCTCTTCGAGAGAGAGTGGGCTATAATCTACCACGCGCGCCCAGTGCGGGTAGGTTGATATCACATGTCTTCGAAGATTTGGTTCTAGGACATGCCGGTTTCCTCATGATGTTTTCCTTCACCGGTTGAGAGCAGTGGTAGTGAAATTACTCACACAAAGTTAGCCTAAACCCACAAACTCGTAAGTCGGGGCAGTTACCACGGGGCCACCATTACTCTCTTACTGATACTTTTTTACTAGAACTTTAATACTTTCGTTCTTAATTTTTTTGTGTTCAATACACACCTTTACTAACACAATTACTAAAATAACTATTATTGATAATAAGTGATATGATTTCTATAATAAGTGTTATTATAAAAATCCCAGCTTTTGTAAGTTATACCGTAACATAGTATTCAACATTATTATTAATTATTTTTGTGATTGTTTTACCATGCGGGAAGCAAGCATGCAACATGCAGCAAAAATGTTATATTATTATTTGAAATTGTTTTATTATTATTATATTATTTGATATTTTTAAACTTTTTAGGCGCGTTGAGCGGTTTGCGTTTAATGTTTCTAGTATGCTAATTGATAGTGTCGTGCTTTCCTGTAATTTAGATACATGCGAGATCTACATTATGACAAAGACTTTGGGTTAATGCTGTGTATGTGTTTAGTTGGTAAGCCTTTAAATAAATAAATAAATAACATAACACAAACACACGTCATAACAGATCCGCAACCACCAACTTATAAACTCTCTTAACATTCGTTGCAACATTCTCATACACTTCTCCATTTATTTCACAAGTTCCTACAAGGATTAAAAGTAATTTCTCTGCAATACCTTGGAGACTCATAAACCAGTCTTGTTCTATAAACTCGGAAACCGCAAGAATAATTTCGTAGACTTTAGAAAATTTAAAGTGAACTGATTTTATATGAAGTTTAAAAATGTTGAATAATTTTGTGAATTAGTTCTACGATGCGGTGCGAACGTGGTTTGTAGGTAGATTGTAGAGGGAAAAAATACTTCGGCTATGCGAAACTTCCACTTTCAGCAGCGTGTGATTACTCTTGAGCTAAATACGAATTCATGATGCAGTACCTACCCGGTGTACCTACTTACATATAATCTTGAATAGTTGAACGTTTCGTTCGCTTCAAACGCTTTCTATATCGCGCTTTTCGCTAACCAAACCACAATCACATCACAACCACAACCATACAACAATCACACCACAACCACACCAAAATCACACCTCAACCACACCACAACGACAACACGTGAAACGGTCGCTAATTTGTACGAAAATTAATAGTTTGTTCACACGGATCACTTATTTGGCCGTCAAAATCAACCACATGGATGATACCGACTGCATCAAGACCACGTCACAGCCACGTCGCAAACACAACGTTGCGTCGACCATTTGATTTGATTTTGTAGTTTCCACAACGCAACTGCAATAAGCTGCAGCGACACTATTCACACGTAACCAATGCTTGTCCACATTTTGTCGATGTTATGTGGTGTGGTTGTGGTACGTGTTCAGGCCCTTAGCTTTGCTGCACACTCGCCTAGCTTTTGGCTACTTTATGTATTGGTGTGTGTATTCATTTCTTTTTTTTGTGATGTGCGTCTTGTTTGTGCAGAATAAACATGTTCTTTTTTTTCTTTTCTTGTCGAAATTGGGCTATCAAAAAGCATGGTGTAGAACGATGGTAACCGGCGCCAATATGCCACCGCTGGTTACTAACGCTCGCTGGCAGTTTTATTATTATTTATTTATTATTTATGTACTCACAGTAAAATACATAGAGAAACGACATAGTTATAATTTAGAGTACAAAGGCACGGCTTATTTTTTTAAGAAATTTCTTCCAGCAGACATGCGAAAGGAGAAATGAGAAAGAAATTTAGACAATAGTGTGTAAGAACAAACACGAACACTCAAAGTTGAGAGGAGAAGTAATGCTATTTTACTCGATGTTTGAATTGAGAAACAGTTTCACACAACAACAGACAGCAACAGTTTAACAGTTTCGGAGTAGTTTTCATAGTTTTTAACCGACTTCAAAAAAAAGGAGGATGTTCTCAATTCGTCGGGATATTTTTTTTTTATGTATGTTCCCCGATTACTCGAAGACGGCTGGACCGATTTAAAAATTATTTTTTTGTTTGAAAGGGTATACTTTCAAGTTGGTCCCATTGTCATTTGGTCACGATCTGATGATGGAATCTTGGAGAAATCGAGGGAACTCTTCAAATATTAAAGGCACATCTATAGCGATTTGGGCATTTTTGATGAGCTTTTGACATAAGGTAACTAATAACTTAGATAAATTACAAATCAACCCACTAAAAAGTGAAAAAAAAAACTTATTTACAAAAAATACAACCGACTTCCAAACTACAAAGTGAAAAATAACTTTAATTTCGGAAGTCGGTGTCTTTGGATCAGTATTTAAGTTTTTGACACCGACTTCCGAAATTAAAGTTATTTTTCACTTTGTAGTTTGGAAGTCGGATGTATATTTTGTAAAAAAGTTTTTTTGTCAAATCAGTGTGACCGGCACCAATTAAATCAGATAAAAACTTGTCGACGCTTATCGGGGACAGTTGGCGCCGATTAGGTATAGCACGCCGAATTTCTAAATTTCTATCAGGCTTTAGATCGTTTGAAACATCCAATTTTACTTCAATACTAACTATTATTTATTTTTCTATTCCATACCCAAATGTTTTCCATCTGTAGGTAAAAGGTAGTTACTTGATGCTGATCAACAAAATCTAAATAACTAAAAACTCTTCTCAAGATACATCATAAGTATATCTCTGAAAAGGTCGAATCAATGCCGTTATTAGTAATAACAACTTGACTCTCAAGAGGGCGCCACATTCATAGTTCATATCGTATGTAAGTAATTAAGTTAGGGCCCAGACTAGACCCAATCAACCTAGATGTAATCATATCAGGTGGAAGAAATGAGGTGATAGGGCGTAGACATAATCTTCTGATTCATATTAATAGTTGTTATGTAAGGTATAAATCAAGATATCTACTTGATTAAGTTTCAAGGGTCAGTGGATGTATGGCTGACAGTGGCTTCTCGTTTGACTTAAAGATCTGAATTTGAGAACAAGACTAGAAGAAGTTACTGAAAATGTTACTAATAAAAAAAGCACGGGCGTTTTTTTTAACGCGAAGCTTTTGGACGTGCTCTGGATTTTCAACTCTCGGCGTCGAACCGAGCGTTGAGGATCCAACACAGTGCATCCCTAGCGCGTAAAAAATGTGCAAAGTTGGATTTTCAACTCATACCGCTAAGCAGAGAGTTGAAAATCCAGTACGCGGCAATAACCTGCGCGTCCAGTACAACAATGGTTTCAGGATGTTGTTGGGACTTCCTCACTCCTGCTGCGCTTCGGTTATGTTTGCGCAAGCCCGTACTGACGGTTTCCATGCGATTGTTCGCAAAAAAACTGCTTCACTACTGAGAAGAGTGAGAGACAGTCACAACAGCATCCTGAGAATTGTAGCGGAGAGCTTTAGCTCTCCAATTGTAAAACAGTTTGTGCAGAGGGTGATTGGTACTAACACTAGATAGTAAGTTATTTTTATATTATGTTACTAACACACTATGGACTCTGTTCCGAAATAAAAATAAATATTATTAATATTATATTATTACGTCTTTGACATTTCTCGGGACTCTAGAGTCCCGGACCTTTGGAAGGCGTACGAGGGGCCGAAGCCAACTCGCAGAGGCCCCTTAGACGTTTTTAATGAAATGAGGTACCAACCGACGATTATCCCTGTTCGTACTATGCAAGTGCAGCCAAAGACAACCCCCGGTTGGTGTAGGACTATTGTAATTAAGGAAACAAAGATATTGGACTATGGGTTTGGGTGGCTAAAGTGGACTGGTCACCTGAAACTATGGAAGGACTATGGCCCCTACCTGATCAATGTTTTATATACACATGGATAAAATGGCAGGGGGTGACTTGCACACTCATTAATGGGCCCCCGAAAACGGTCGCTAGCACATAGTGTCGAAGCGACAAGAGGGCAACACGTCCTGAGGTGCTTATGAGGAGTGGAGAGGTATTCTACGGCTATCAGGACAATCCCGGAAGTACGGTCAAGATCCTTACCAGCATCTTACTGGAATATTTCCTTCCTCCGAGCACGTTTGCTCTTGCGAATCTCCACTCAAGCCGGCCAATTAAGGCAAGAATGAGGCGGGAGCTCTGTTCCTCGTCAGTGTTCAGTCCAGCCGGCCAATAAAGGCAAGCCAGAGGTGAAGAACAAGACTTCTCCCGGGAGATAGTTATATTAATATTAATAAACGTCGTGTTGAAAAGAGCGCCCGTGCGGACGTAAGCTAACACTTTGCCCGAACTGTTTTAATACAACATTTACAGTCTGTTTATGATATTTGTTTTGACTTTACGACTAACAATTCCGCCATAAACCGTCACACATATGCTTTACCCACAGGAAATAATTTTAAAAGCCAACCTTTATATTCAATTACAGTACAGTTTGAAACCAATATCGTGTGCGCATTAACCAGAATGCCTCATAAACGTCTAGAGAGTACCATAAATTTAAGTGCTATACGCATAGAATTTACGATATTATACCTCGTTTTAGAGTTATTAGAAGTTTCTGTCGGGACGATGTGTTTGTGTTTGGATGGCTGGATGTGGCATTTATTGCGTACGTTTCGGAACAATGTTAGTGGGTTATGTTAAAATAGATGCTTCGTGGAAAATGTTGCTTTGTTTTTCATCTTTTTCCTTATTTTTTTATGTACTACTAATTCCTGAAAATTAATAGTTGAAAGGAAGTCGATTATTTATTATTTCCTTTATTTCATTTGAATACAATTTTTTTTATATTAGATTATAAATAAATATTAAAAAATGTAGCGCACCGGTATCGGGAACAGGGTCTTATTATTATTTATTGTTATACATAATATAACTTTATTTGCATCATAAAAGTACAACCATATATAATTTGGTATTTTAAATATTTAGTAGGTAGACACTACAAACGTAAATAAATCATTCCTGCACTTAAATACTAACCAATAATGTGATATTATATATCTCACCTTTCTAACGTATTATAAGTGTTGTTCGTTAAGTACTTACATCACATGATAATTATTTAGTTCGTATTCAAGCACTGGTTTGGTATGGGCATGCGATGAGGAGGGAGGAAACGCATGTGACTAAAAGAGTGATGAATATTATTAATGTTGATGGATGGAAAGGGAGAGGAAGGCCAAAGAAAAGATGGATGAATTATGTGAGGAATGATATGAAAGAGAAGGGAGTGAATGGCAGTGGGACGGTTGACAGGGGAGAGTGGAAGAAGAAAACGCGTGCGCCAACCCCACGTAACATGGGACAAGGGCAGAAAGATGATGATAATGAAAATGACTAATTTCTCAATTTTTTTATTAAGTGAGAGATCAATATAGATAGGTACGATATAGTAGATTATTATACGAGGGGCTAAAATAACCCATTGTAACGAGGTAGTTTTACTCCCGAGCTTTAGCGAGGAAGTAAATAGAAACCGAGTTATAATGGGTTTTAGCGCCGTGTGTTACACTCTACTTTTCACTACGATTGCGAGAAAATAAAATAATTCAATACAATATCAAATAGCTAGTTTATTTTATTTAAATGTACAATTTGTACAATTTTGGATATATTTAACGAGATATTTTTTTCCGGCAACTTAATTTTAGTACTCTGTGAAGATGTTCTCACTAGATGATGACATTTTCACTGTTGTAAATTATATTACGATCACCAATTAAATTCGTAATTAGAGAAAAATTCTAAAGATTTCGCGCCCATGCCTTTTTTATTTCTTCTGTAGCCGCAACGCAATGCACGCATTCTACCGAAGAGATAGCCGCATTTAGTTCCATTTTCAAAAATAAATGTTGTTTTTTTTTTAAATGGAGTCCATAATCATGATTATTCTACATAAGAATAAAGACTTTGTCGTTTTTCAAGGCTCGTTGGAATAGACAAAAATTAAAAAGAAATTACTTTTTCCCCTACAGCAAGAAATGCTATTTTTTCCCCGCTCTGGTACTCTACAATGACGGCCTTTTTGAGCAAGAGGAGTGAAAAAACTATTTTAGTTCAGTCACCATTACAAAACTTAAGGAAAAATGAAATCAACAAGTACACTGCCGTAATGGAGGCCACACACGTTACGACATACTTGAACAAAATTGGACTTGTCTTGCACAAGTACATATATATTAACGTGTGTGGGATGAATTAGCACAAGTATTCAAGCCATTCGGTGTCATGCAGACGTGTGCAAGTCTAAACTTGCGCAAGTTTATCGTAGTGTATGGCTACCATTAATAAAGCACATCAAGTTTGAGAAAAACTTCGGTTTTGTAGCGACTCGTGTTTGTATGTATCTCATACCTTTCGATTAAAAGTTCGATGTACTAGGCAAAAAAAAATTTTTGTTTTCCTACCTACTGTAAGATAATTCTGTTGTTAAAAAAAATCGATCTATCTAGGTCTCATATCTAGGAAAATTCGTTTTCTCCGTATTTTCACCCGATCAGAGCTCGGTGGCCTAGTTTGGAACAAGGTGGCTGGCTACCTTAGAATAATGACATGGCAGCATGGAATTAGTAAGTACCTACTATCATGGCAGCATGGAATTAGTATGTACTATTCTGTATTATTAAAAGAGCATTCTTTATTTTCACCAGAGCAGAGCTCGGTTGCCCAGGTAGTAAATCTGGAATGCTCCGAGTATCTACACTGTTAGATAATTTTGTGTTTGTGCTCGTGACTCTACGACGCCATACGTTTGTTTCTCGCGTCAGGTAGAGAGATGAGCGAAGCAGTAATAAATCTCATACTATTTATGAGTTTTTGTGCTACCCTTCAACAGTATTGTGAGAATTTTATTAGGTACCTAAATTATGCTATTTCGTGATACATTCAGCACGCTCATGCTAGTCAAATTTTAGGTCAGTAGCTCAGACCAAATAAAAAGACATAGTGCTGTTAACAGTGACGTGAGGCCGGTTTCATAAACATGTGTGCACTTAGTGAGGTGTAGTTTGATTGTAAAAGTGTGCGTGTGCGCGTGTATGCACACAGCGGAGGTGTAGTTTTGGCATGCTTTACTGTATTTTTCGCAGCGCTATGTCTTGGTTTTTTATTTAGTCTGTGGTCAACAGATATATTTTTAAACATATCCATATTACATTATCTTTCTTTCTCAAGTATTTTTTCTTTACGAATAAAAAGGAACTTCTAGTCATTTTCTCTGTCTACACCGTTATTGTTTGTATAATATGTCATGGCTGAAACCCGAAGTGCGGCTACACCTAGTTTTAGCCGGCTAGAACTATGTGCGGCCGGTAGCAGTTGGTTAAATTTAGTTGTAGCAAATCAAAATGGCTGAAAGGTAGGTTAGGTTAGAACTGTGACCACATAAAATACCGTACTAGCCGAGTGAGCGAAGCGAGCGGTGCTGCGGCAGCGGCCGGCGAGTGCCAGGGTCCATTTAGGCAAGTTTAACCAACTGCTACCGGCCGCACCTAGTTGTAGCCGGCTGAAACTAGGTGTAGCCGCACTTCGGGTTTTAGCCGTAACATTTACATTAAAATGCTTTCTTGAACATCAAAATCAAGACATTAATTGTTACAATGTTCAACCAATTGTTACAACCAGTGTTCCTTAGAGGCGTTGAAGGGCCAAGATACTAAATAAAAAAAGCCTCTTTGTTTCATGCAATCTTTCAATACAGTGCAAATAATTTAAAATTACGATTACTAATGCTAAATTTCATGCATTATAATAGTGGAACATAATTTATATAAAATTGATAAGTTTCAAACGCTTCATTTGACATAGTGACATAATAACAATATACAATTAATTGATTGAGATTTTTGAATTTTTTAAATAAATAAAATAATTGATAAAGTTATATTCGTTGGTCTAGTGGTCGCAAGCGCTACTGCTGAGAATGAGGTCCCGGGTTCGATTCCCGGGTCGGGCAAAGTGTTATTGGGTTTTTCCATCTGGAATTTCTCAGTAGCAGCCTTGAGTTTGGATTTGTGCCCGGTTGATGGCAATAGGCTCGCCCCCTATTACATGGGACTTAAACATAACTGGCGAAATGTGGGTGTACTATAGATACACCTCTGCCTAACCCTTCGGGGATTACAGGCGTGATGTTATGTTATATTATATTTTAGTTATTAAAATTTACATTATAATAATCAATAAATAATTGCACAAAAATTCAGTCACTTTAAGAGTCCAATACTTTACAAAAATATAGTCAAACTCTGGAACCAACCAACTTTTGAATTGATTTTCTCAAGTTTGGAACCACTAGAGCGGTACATACTCCACTTTGCCTAAAAGTTCTATAATAAGACTATTTAAATTCATTGCACGGTGTCTTCATTTTGTGCGTTGGAATCATCTTTTGTATTGGGTAATTAAGAATTCGTAATTTCCCTGTTCTTGTGGCATGTTTCTTTCTGGATTCAGAAATTAAACGTATTTGAGGGATTAATTAGAAAACCATTCAGTTGTGGTTAGGTACCCATTGAATTATCTATTTGTCTTGTAAACTAATTTCGTCTTCCACCCCTGCTTAAACATTTGTATTTCACAATTAAGGTATACAGGGTCACAGGGTGGCAGGGACATCGACGCGAAAACTGTTACCATGGATTCAGTACATGATTCTGAATCCATGGTAACAGTTTTCGCATCGATGTCCCTCCCACCCTATATGGACTTCATATAGGTAGATATTTGTGTTTGGCAAAGTGATCTACATAGCAAAAAGTAGTAACTGCAAAAACTAAAAACCGACTACTGAAAAGTCACGCTGTAAAAACTATGAAAAAAGAATGTGACGTCACATAATCTATAACCAGCAGTCGATCAAGACGTTTCCAACGATAACTCATTAACCGACTTCCAAAAAGGAGGAGGTTATATGTTCGTCGCGTATGTTTCTTTTTTTTTTTATGTATGTCCACCGATTTCCCCGTCAATTGTGGACCGATTTTGAAAATTATTTTTTTGTTTGAAAGGGTGTGCTCTCGAATTGGTTCCATATAAATTTTATTAACTTTGCTTTGATAGTTTTTGAGTTAGCTACAAAATATGTATTTTTTTCCAACTTGCTATGTAGATGATATGATAAGTTTCTGTCACTGGTAGCAGGTAGTGGTATTCGAATGTGTGTGGGGTAGGTACCACAACTAAAAAGTGAAAAATAAAAAATTTTTACAAAAAAAAACAACCGACCTCCAAAAAAAACACTACAAAGTGAAAAATAACTTTAATTTCGGAAGTCGGTGGCAAAAAACGAAAATACAAAACACAAGACACCGACTTCCGAAACTAAAGTTATTTTTCACTTTGTAGTGTTTTTTTTTGGAGGTCGGTTGTTTTTTTGTTAAATATAATTATGCTAAGTAGTTTAGAAGTTATGAGAAAACAGATGAACATACAAACGTAAATCATACCATTCTGATAATTACATAAATCTTTGAAAGAAATTTCATTTATAGCCACTCATAAAGGTCGACTAACAGATTGCACTTTCCTTTTAAAAATTATATCTAACGAGATTGACTGTCCTAATCTCCTACATAAACTACGTTTCAATATTCCTCAGAGATCAGTTAGATTTAATCCGCCTATCCATTTCTTTTTCCTCTTCTAACTACAGGCAAAACTCATACATGGTGCGAGCGAGTAAGGACTTTAATATTCTTTGACCCATTTACCACCAAAACATATTCTGCACGCGCTCGGCTTAACGCTGACTTTTAAAAAGTTCATAGTGCTTATTGTACCTTTTATCGTGCTTGTTAGTGATCCTAAGATTTCTACTACTTTTTTTGTCGTTACCCGTGAGAACTTTTCTTAAACAACTGTTATCCATTTGTTATAGCTGTTGGTTTTCCTACAAACAAATAAACACATACCGGTCAAAATAATCAAAACCCTTGTTTTTGCTTCGCCATAGTCGGGTATAAAGGCAGCGACTGATCAAGAGTTCTGACCGCCTTAGGCTGATTATAAGAACGCGCCCCCGCCAGGTGTGTTAGGTACGGACGGCCTAAAAAGTAGTAAGTGAGTAGAGTAGTAGTGTGAAAATTTTAACATGGTTCATACTACCTATAAAAGTTTTCAGATCGATCTGCAAGCGAAACTAACGTTGTTCTTTAATCTGCATGACATTCAACCTTAGGGTGCATTTAGTTTTAGTGTTTTGTCTCGGTCTAGTTGAAATATGTAGGGTAGATGCAATGATGCTAGATTAGTGCATGCGAAGACACGATTTCAGGGCGCCCCCCGCGATCCTCGCGCCCTAGGCTGCAGCCTAATAAGCCTAAGGGTTAATCAGGCCCTGTATAAAGGGTGTAATAATATTGTTGTACCCACGTTTAGCTATACTGGAACTAGAATTAGCGATACTAGAAGAAGGATAGCACTTAGGAATTGGCATTCCGATATAGGCACCGACACTCAGGCGGCTTATGATGTAGATGTCCGCACCACCTCTAAGGTCCAGCGGAAAATTGTTGAACTACATTTTGCACGACTCAAAATGCGAAGAGAGTGCTTTGCGATCGAAAAATTTGTTTTGCCTCCTTTCTGCAACTGTTTTTATTGTTACACTCCTACAAGTACACAAAACCTACTTAATTTATATACCATTGTATAAATAATTTAATGGAGATTAATTCTGTACTTTAAAAAATTGATTTAATGCTGCAGAAACGAAAAAAACATCGAAATAGTTTTAGAAAAACATCCCGTAAACAAGTGTGAAACCTGAAAACATTTCAGTCAAAACATTCTTCATGAAAAGTCGTTTAAATATTTTTCTGTTTTTGAATGAGCGTTATGAGGCATGCACTTCTGGATTTTACAAAAAAAAAAAATGCAATTTGGTGCAATGACACTTCAGTGGCGGCGCGGACTCTATTACTGATTTTTAAATTAAAGTTATACACTGTCTAATGACCATTTACACTAGCACTCTTAGTTTTTTTGTACACGGCAAGGTTTCTTTATGGTACGGCGTATAAACCGCGCCGTAGAAAAAACGTATCTGTCAACAAGCTTCCATAGTAATCTATACAACACTGATGATCGTGCCTACACACGGCGAATAAACCGTAGTTTTTCACGGCAAGAAAAACGTGTCTGTACAAAGGGCTTTACTTAGCTTTTAAAACAAATTCCTGAGAAAATAAGTAGGGGTAATTATTTTTCCAAGCATTCGTTTTAAAGAGTATAAACACACACTGGTACGCAGATTGCGGGGCAGCCCCAACACCGTCCTGGCGATGATTGCCAACAGACTGGATTGCTTTTATCTCCGGCAATGCTGCAGCAGACATATTGTTACTGTGTGAGTGTTCGTTTTGTCTGTGCTTGTTATGTATGTAATATGTATTTATTTTTGATATTATTTGATTTAATTTATTTTGTTTTCATTTCTTTAATTGATTTTAAGCTATTGCATAGCTTTTATCGCGGGCTTTGAGCGCAGCGACCGAATCAAGAAATTCCGTAACGAAAATAAAAACCGTAACGAAAATAAAACCTAACACCCCCCACTCCGCCTATCATGTAATGACGGTTCCCAACATCACGGAAACGTGATGATGTCATGGGAATGTAATTTTTGTTTTATGTCATCACGTCATCATCCCAAGTGTAGCGTTGACAAATAGGAATTATGGAGGTTATAAACGCTATGCAATAGCTTTACTGCGGCAGTCCCCGAGTGCCACACGTTTTTTTTTTTTTTTTGTTTCATTTCAACACAATTTATTTTCATTTGATTTATTTTAATTGATGTTTGATTTTATTTTATTTTATTGATTTTATTTATTAATTTGTGTTTGGCTATGGGTGTTATTTTTTTCCTTAAATAAATGATTTTATTTATTTATTTAAAAGTACATCCCTGGGTGAACTAATCCACAAGAAATTACAATTACAAATAATTCAAAAAAATCCTAATCTTCCATAAAAGCAAAACAGTCTGAAAACAAAAGTTAGTATAACAGAATCAATGATAACAACGTCCTTGTACGACATTACATTAACTAAGGGACCGAAACATTTGCCGTAATTAGGGAAGGACGTACCATTCCTAATGTGTTGATGCACTTATAGTAATTAATAATGATCAAAGGGACGAGTTGGATAGTACAGTGTTTTGTGATCATGATATGACTTTGTTATGTACGGTTTTTCTAAATGGTGTTATTGCTGTTATGAATCTATGTAAAAACACGAAGGGTTTCGTACCACCGTAAAATATTAAGCAAAAAACACCGGAAAATACACGTTTTTTGTATGGGGAACGCCTTTAATTTTAACTTTATTTTTACGTTTGTTCTAGCGGCAATGCACAATCTGTGAAAATTTCAACCGTCTACCTATTACGGGTCATAAGATACAGCCAGACGGACGGAGATACACACAGACGGACGGATAGCAGAGGTTTAGTAATAGGGTTCTGTTTGGCACCCTTCGGATACAGAACTCTAAAAAGTATCAGTTTCTCGACGTAAAACTTGCAAGTCCGGACAGTTACCAATATGTGTCTTAATTTATTCTCTAAGTCAATCTGCCTATCTTTTTCCCAACAATATTGGGGTCGGCTTCCAGTCTAACTGAATGCAGCTGAATACCAGTATTTCACATGGAGCGACTGCCTATCTGACCTCCAAGAGCCAGTTACAGGGTAATACGAAACCCCTTGGTAAGACTGGTTGTCAGACTTTCGGGCTTCTGACGACCCGTAACGACTGTCAAAGATCTATGAATGACAGCCGGGACCAACGGCTTAGCGTGCTTTCCGAGGCATGGAGGAATCTCAGTATGTAAAGATGGTCATCACCCATCTACAGACCAACCCCGGCAAGCGTAGCTTAACCTGATGAATCGACCCGTGCAGCTGTTATCACTAAGCCACGTGCTCCTCAATTAAAGCTCCTTAATTTATTCTCTAAGTAATATTACTTACTACTAATACTGATGGTGAGGAAGAGGTCTTCCTTTTCCATCAGTTCTTCTTTTTTAGGGTTCCGTAGTAAACAAGGAACCCATATAGTTTTGTCATGTCCGTCTGTCTGTCTGTCTGTCTGTCTGTCCGCGGTCTAGCTCCTAGACCCTTAGTATTAGCAAGCTGTAATTTAACATAGGTATACATATTAATTACGCCGACAAAGTGGTAAAACAAAATTATGAAAAACATTTTTTTTTAGGATACCTCCCATACACGTAAAGTGGTGATGTTTTATTTTTTATTTTTTTATCCCATAGTGTGGGGTACCATTGAAAAGGTCTTACAAAAACATTACGAGTTTGTGAAAACCATTTTTGGATTCAGGGATCCGTTTGCAAAATATTAAGCTTTAAATTGCTAGTTTTTGTTAGAGTCAAGTGTCCCCCCCCCTGCCAGCTAAATGGTTGGTTTTGGATATGTGAAAAAAATCACAGCAGTAGTTTATATAACGAAATTAAAAGGAAAACTATCACAGCTAAGTAGGCTTTACTAGTTATCGAGTAATAATCGACCAACTTAACTTTGCAGTTGCAAAAACATGTTTTCCCATACATTCCGTATGGGAGAACATGTTTATCAACTACAAAGTTAAGTTTGTTTTTGGGATAAATTCATCCCAACTACGGAACCCTTCATTGTGCGTGGTCCGACACGCAGTTGGCCGGTTTTTGATGTTTTCTTCACGATGTCGTAAGGAAATCTAGACCTGTAATGAATTTTTAAATCGTCTGCACACAGTTAGAAAGCGTGGTGATCAATGCTCGTTCTTCTCTGTGTGAGAAGTAGTCTTTGCCCTGCAGTTAGACAATACTGGCTGGTGGCTGGTATAAATATAAAGGCATTACCTGGTCTTTGTCAGAAGAGGTCTTATTGTCTCTTATGCGTGGGTATGCAGGCTAGGAGATCAGGAGATGTAAGTAAATAAAAGTCAATAATATTCTGAATAATCACAAATCTCTGATCACATTAAGGAATGAACAATAATGTAAACGACGTTCGCCCGAGAACGTGAAGCGCGAGCGTACATCAATCAACTCACTGCACTGCAAAGGTAGTCTAGTCACCATGATCCCCGTCGTCATAACACAGTCATTAATTAATCAATGCCGGCTTCGATCCGTCTTCGCGATTTTTCTTTTTGACAGGGGCCCCCTTCTCAGTACTCAGGGTTACGTCAAGTTGACACCTGTCATAATCGTTCTTGTTGAAATACAATGTAATACCTTTAGTTTATATACTACTTACTTATTAATGTTAGTGAATAAGTTGGTAACACTTAAATGTGGATTTAGTATATTATTTTTTTACTCTGTGCTCTCTCTTGCAAAACTACGTCGTTGTAATAAAACTGCAAGGCTTATATTTTATTCATAACGACAGTTCTAAAATCAGCTCAGTAAGTTTGGCGTCATACCTTAAGACGCGCCGTCAAAAACATTATGGTTGAAATCCTTATAAAATTTATAAGGAAACATGAAGTGTCCCATTGAGTGATATTGACAACTATCCGCATGGCAAGAGCTAATTAATAGTTTAGCTACAGTAAAATGACACTTCTTAGACCTTTTCCTCATTGGTCGGTGCGTCAGCGCTGCGGGATCAGCGTGCTCGGTATACCCGGTACCGAAACGATCTTTCGTCAATTAATTAGATTTTTTAAAGAAAAAAAGAGCTTTATTTTGTAAGAAATGTCATTTTACTACAGCTAATAAAAAGTCCGACTGTAACTAGCTTTTCTTTGTAGTCACCATCAGTATGTGTGTTTGACAAGATGTAAACGAAGCGAAAGCCCAATAAATACTTTTTCTTTCTTTCTTTCTTTCTTTCTTTCTTTCTTTCTTTCTTTCTTTCTTTCTTTCTTTCTTTCTTTCTTTCTTTCTTTCTTTCTTTCTTTCTAAAAGGTTCATGGCACGTGGCATTTTGAAGTTTCTGTCGGAGTTCTATAGGAATAAGCGTGTGTGTAAATCATTCTTAGATCAGAATTAAGTTTCTTGAAGTTTAGTAACATTCTGGAGAAGTAAGAGTATACGGTCTTTTACTTTCTGGTAAGGGTAGGTCTGATTGGATCTCGAATAACATCCGCCATTACACCTATTTTCAGCCTTACTAACCTATCTTTTAATCATAATTACTAAAACTTTCTGAAACGTGGTTTTAATTAACACTTTCACACATTAATTTGTAACTTCGTCTTACCCTTTAGAGATCATTATCTCGATCTAACGTAAACACGAAGATTTTGAGACACTCTTGAAAATTTGGTTTGTTTACAAACTTGTGTAATTGTTTCGACAATATTAGGTTTCGGTTCCAATTATAGGTTTTGGGGTTTTGTTTTAATTAAGAGAAAGTGTTACAAGGTTTTTAATTAAGCAATAGTTATACAGGGTGAAATTTAATTCATGGGCGTCGTCTTAAGAGTCTATTACATTTTTTATGCAAATTCATGATTTTTGACGTTATAGTTTTCAGTAGCAGTAAGATATTTTAATGATTTGATTATGAATTTGTAAGTTGGAGTTACTATACATTTTAATTTTTCATTTCATGTAATTTACTATAAATATTTTACGAACTCAGTTTACAAGAAAAATCGTCAGCGATGGAACTTTAACGATCAAATTTTAATTTTTTCATTTAAACTAGAAAAAGTAAAATTACCAAAAGATAAGTTGAATGTTTTACTTGTTTATTGGAGTACTAGATATTATTTAAAAACCTTGAGTTTTCACGGAAAAAATCGTAAAGAAAAGCAATAAATGTCTTGCTTCAGCGTCCATTATATTCTAAATAAACACAATTTTGTCAAATAAACTAATCTTTATATACATAATTCTTCTGTGAGTGTGTATGTCACTGAACTTCTCTCAAACGACTGGACCGATTTTGATGAAATTTTTTGTGTGTGTTCAAGGGGATCTGGGAATGGTTTAGATTCACAATCGGACCCGATAGGTGGCGGTATTCGGTCAGGACAACGTCTGTCAGGTCCGCTAGTATGATATAAAACTGTTATCTACATTGAATACATTTCATTAGTTTTCGATTCGCAATATAATAAGACAAAATTACAATAAATAAAATTAAAGTCCTTTATATTCCGCGTCAATTCAGCAAATTATAAGAAAATAATGTGTAACTCCAACTTACCAGAAAGAGAATGGAACTGTCGTTGTTTTATATAAATAATTAAAATTTCTTACTGATACTGAAAATTACAGCGTCAAAAATCATGAATTTCCGTAAAAAATGAAATAGGACTCTTAATGGGTCATTGCAGTTATCATCATGAACAACTTTCACTATCGGACCAACCCTGAAATCACAAAAAAATCTGTTGTTCCTTACATTTATGTTCGCATAGCTCGTCAAAATATAAACGGCTAGGGGCTTGTGGTTAAGTAATAACAGCCGCACGGGTCGATCGATCAGGTTAAGCTACGCTTGCCGCGGTTGGTCCGTGGATGGGTGACCATCTTAACATACCAAGACCCCTCCGTGCCTCGGAAAGCACGTTAAGCCGTTGGTCCCGGCTGTCATTTGTAGATCTTTGACCGTCGTTACGGGTAGTTAGAAGCCCAAAAGTCTGACAACCAGTCTTACCAAGGGATATCGTGTTACCTAGTAACTAGGTTGTGGAGGTCAGATAGGCAGTCGCTCCATGTAAAATACTGGTATTCAGCTGCCTCCGGTTAGACTGGAAGCCGACCCCAACACAGTTAGGAAAAGGCTAGGCAGATGATGATAGCTCGTCAAAATATAAGAAACAGCTGCTTTTTTTTTCGTACTTTTATGCTTGGTCTGAAGTATTTTGTAAAATTGACGAAATTTTGTCGAAGTAAGCATGGAACTGCATTTAAACAAAATAAAAGCTATTATTGAAAGGCTGATATACGAAGAAAGGCTAGCAATCTGATAATTAATAATAACGGCTGAAAAGCCTTCTTACTGTAGTAAGCTCCATTTATAAAATAAGAATACTCAAACATTTTTGCTAATTCATCTAACTATCAACAAACAAGCCTTCAAAAACAGATTCTCGCTTCAGAATTTAAAAATATTCTCGCCTTTGTAAATAAAAAATAAGGCAACAAAATGCTGCTAATAAAGTGACTGGCCAGTGAAGATAGGAAACTGCTGAAATAAAATACAGTAGGTATGGTTTGTCCCAAAATTATCTGACGAAATTGTAAACAAATGCATAAGGAAAGGCACCTGTAATACCAATTCGTAGTGTCACTTACAAATTGAGTCATCATCATCAGCCTATAAATGTTCCCACTGCTGGGACACAGGCCTCCTCTTTGTGAGAGGGAGTGGGCCGTAATCTACCACGCGGGCCCAGTGTGGGTTGGTAGATGTCACATGTCTTCGAATTTTCGGTTCTAGGACATGCCGGTTTCCTCACGATGTTTTCCTTTACCGTTTTGAGAGCAGTGGTGAAATAATTTACACAAAGTAAAGCGCTTGTCTGGGTTCGAACCTACGACCTACAACTCGTAAGTCGCGGCCGTTACCACTGGGCCACCACTGGTCTTATACACAAAATTTTATATACAAATTGAGCGCTTTGATTTAATTATTTGAATACTTTATTTACCCAGACATTCCATAATTTATCTTTGTACATATAAATGTTTATTTAATTGACAGTTGAGGTTAATTTTATAACCTAATTTTGGTCGATCATTTTTCAATCACAATTTATTAATGTTATTCAAACAATAAATTATTTGAAAAAGTGGTGAGATGTAAGTTGAAACCTTCTAAATACACATGTATGTGTTTCTAATCCCCTAGTGAATCATTAAGTAAGAATTTAACCAGAACAGGTTTTGTTTACACTTTCATGAGATACTTTTGAAACAGACATTATAAGTAGGTATCGGAAACCAGCGGCCATATTTCTTGGCGAGTTAATGTTCCTTGTAGATAGAGCACGTTCAGTCCAAGACAAACTAATTATTATATGAAAGTTAGGAGTTGCTATCGAATGTGTGTATTTTGTTGATATAATTATACTTTAATCTGCACCACAAAAATACCACCACAAAAAAATCAATCTGCCTAGCCTTTTCCCAACTATATTGGGGTTGGCTTCCAATCTAACCGGATGCAGCTGAATACCAGTATTTTACATGGAGCGACTGCCTATCTGACCTCCACAACCCAGTAACTGGGTAATACGATACCCCTTGGTAAGACTGGTTGTCAGATTTTCGGGCTTCTGACGACCCGTAACGACTGTCAAAGATCCACGAATGACAGCCAGGACCAACGGCTTAACGTGCTGGTCACCCATCCACGGACCAACCCCGGCAAGCGTAGCTTAACCTGACAGATCGACCCGAGCGGCTGTTAGTATTTAGCCACGACCTACAAAAAAAAGAACCACAACAAATACTACAAAATATACAATGGGCGGCCATATTGCTTTCTGCGATCTCTCCCAGGCAACCTTGGAATGGACAGTGATTTGCCTGGACCTTAAATGGGCCTGTCATTGGTGCAAATAATAAGTATACAAATATTATTATGTCACTGTCAAAATCAAAGTAATCTTTATTCTCATTGCGATAAAGTTGCTGGTGGGTTGCTACTTGTATTACTATCCGAGGTACAAAACCCTGTGAAAGGACTGTAATTTTACCAATACTGCGGTGTTTGTTTGTATGTGATAAGCTCACTGATGGCACCCCCAAAAACCACTTACCTAAGGTACAAAAAATCCATAATCATCCTCAGCTAAAAGACGTTCACTGCTGCCTTAGGTCTCCACGACGCATCGTCTCAACGACTGATCCATTGCATCCCGCATCTAACAGATTCCTGTGACCTTTATCATGCGGTCTTCTTTATGTAGGTCTAACCGCACTATGCCTTCCAGCACGCGGAAAACTAGCTTTGTTTTTTAAATATTTGTGTATTATAAGTGGATTGTCATATTTTTATCTACACCCATGCTATAAAAGTTTCTGAGACAGTTAGCTTATTGACAACATTATAACAGCCAGTGTCATAGTAACCATTATATCATCCAAACGAGTGTTGCAATGTTGTACTAAATTTCATTACGCAACTCGTTCCAACGTTTAAACGGGGGACAGCAGCACCCACTGCATGCGTGTGTGTGATGTGCTGCTGCAGGCGACATTCATACGTGCAGTTGTACTGAATTTCGTGGGAATTTCTTTATTCTTGATCTTGAATTACAAACACCCAATGGTTTCAGAAACTTTTATAGAGATATTTATTCAAAATTAAAATGTTTATAGAACTATCCTAGTTGGTCCGGAGGAAGGTGATGCCATTCAAGATACAGGGTCATCCTAGTACGAGTGCCAAAGCACTCCTTTGACACCTAAGTGCACATTAAATAAGACCAAATTTTGTTTTATGGAGATTTAGAGTATCCATTCTTCTATTAATAAAGATTTTATTTTTTTAATAAATGCAATGGAACAATAAATTACGAATGAATGCCTATAATACAAGCCAGGCCGAGGTATACTTTTAGAAATGGAACGAACACTAATCACCACATTTGCCCACAGAGAACTTATTGGCAATTTTGTGCTGATAACTGAAATATCTACATTAAAACATGTAATAAATTTTAAGCACCGAAAATATTTAGGAATTTGGCCGTTTTATGAACGTTGTGACTAACCATTTTAAATATGAAAGATGAGGTGCTGAATTTCATTTCATTAATTTGGTTTTTTGATTAGTATACATAGTCTCGGTGGCAGTCCTGTAAAATTGTTTTTTACAATATTATGGGTCTTCACCCTCAAACACCAAATAATGTTTAGAGAATCAGATACCATCGACCATCAAATGAAAAACTGCTAACGGTTTTATCACTAATATTTTCAATCAGAACGAAATTGATTATACAAAGTGTAATGATTGAAATTTAAATTTAAATTAATTGTTGAATTATACACAAAAAAAATTTATAAAAAAAACTAAAATGAAATAATAATATATATAATATTTATTTTTATTTCGGAACAGAATCCATAGTGTGTTAGTAACATAATATAAAAATAACTTACTATCTAGTGTTAGTACCAATCACCCTCTGCACAAACTGTTTTACAATTGGAGAGCTAAAGCTCTCCGCTACAGTTCTCAGGATGCTGTTGTGACTGTCTCTCACTCTTCTCAGTAGTGAAGCAGTTTTTTTGCGAACAATCGCATGGAAACCGTCAGTATGTGCTTGCGCAAACGTATCCGAAGCGCTGCAGTAGCGAGGAAGTCCCAACAACATCCTGAAACCATTGTTGTACTGGACGCGCAGGACATCCAGCGACCTTTTGATGTAATTGACCCATAGATTGCTCGTGTACAGACTCTGACAATAAGCCTTGAAAATAGTGATTTTTACTAGGTCCGTACATCGAGCAAATCTACGGATCAACATGTTGCACCGGACGGCGAGTGCCCTGCGCTCCCTCTCTATATCGACATGGTCCATCAGGTCAGCGGAAAGAAAGTGACCTAAGTATTTAAAAGAGTATACCCTTTTAATTACTGACCCGTTTATTAGTAGCTCGGGTCCCACTTCACGGCGTTTGCCGCCAACCTCAAAGACCATGTACTCACACTTTTTGACATTATAAGTTAATCCATGTGCGGCAGCGTAGGCTTCACAAGTCTTAAGCAACTCTCCGATTGCCCCCGCAGACGGACCCAGCAGCACCATGTCATCAGCATAGCTGATGTTGTTAATGCTAACTCCATCAACACTGCATCCGACACGCATGTTGCTGAGTCCCTCTATGAGGTCATCTACGTAGAGGTTGAAGAGCCTGGGAGACGTCAGATCTCCTTGTCTCACCCCACAGTCCAACCTATACGGTTCGGAGAGCGAACCGTCCCACTTCACATGATTGGTCTGATTACTATACCAATGCTGCAATAGTCCACATATTTCCGCGGGTATACCCCTGCTTACCATCTTTTCCCAGAGCACATCATACGAGACAAGATCGAAGGCCCTGGAAAGATCAAGGAAACAGGCGTCTTTCGATCTATATAGTATTGAACTGTATGCTTGACACTCAAAATAGCGCTTTCAGTTGAAAGTCCGGGACGAAACCCGAACTGCGCATCATGAAGATGTATGTAATCATTTAAACAAGTGTCAAGCATACCGTCCAAAACTTTTGCTATTATGGTTGTAAGTGAAATGGGACGGTAGTTACTCTTGTCGGAGATATCACCCGTCTTGTTCTTCACAATAGGAGTCACGATGGTCTTCATCAGATTAGCAGGTAAATACGCGTGGCTAATGCACATTGTGAAAAACATAGACAGAACTCGCGGCAAATGCGTACCTGCGTGCTTCAAGTGCTCAATACTGAGTCCATCATGTCCTGGAGATTTGCCTCGGCTCATACCGTTTATGATTGCACTTACCTGCTTAACTGAGAAACGCATGAGAGGTTTCACTCCATGACTGCTGGGCTCAGAATGGTCTTCCTTCACGGTTGAGGGACCGAGAGGGGACTGAACTTGAATGAGGTGTGGGGGGTTCCGGAGGCAATAATTAAGTACACGTGTGTTCTGAGCAACGTTCCCTTTATTACTCAATCTCTAACATTACAGTTAGGTACCACTCCACATATGGGGGGTTCCTTTGAAAAAAAAAAAAATGATTACATGTTTTTTTTTTTTTTTTACATACTCTTTACTTATGCTTATGCTATAAAAAGAATTTAGTACAATAACAATGCTTACACTAACTTAATTAGTAATTTTTCAACATGTATGAAATCAATTTATTGCTATGTATACAATTTTGTTCTATTTTTATGTACTACATCAATTTTTCCATTTTTATCTATCTTTACATTTGGTTCTAAATCTTCTATAACAGTATATGGTCCTTCAAACAATTGTTTTAATTTACTTACATTTTCGTTTCTAATTAATAATTTATCACCGTTTTTATACGTTACTGGATATGTTTTCTTGTCAAAACTACATTTTTTTAATTGTTTGTTCTTGATTACATTTTCTCTTGCATCCTTACATGCTAACTGTAATCTATACTTAAGTTCTAAACAATAATCATTTGGGTTATACAATGGTTCTACTGTAGTGCTGACTCTACATGGAATATTACTAGGTTTGCCAAATACTAATTCATGTGGTGTATACTTTGTAATAGTGTGGACTGTATTGTTATAAGTAAAAGACCAATATGGTAACCAATGACTCCAAGCTTCTGGATATTTGTCACATTGAGTGCGTAAATAGGCTCCTAGGTGTTTATGTGAGTTCTCTAAGGATCCTATAGTTTGATGATGGTAAGATGTAGAATTGAGTTTTTCTATTCCTAGTAACTTGCATACTTCTATCATCGTTGAAGACATGAATTCGGTACCTCTATCTGTTAATATAGTATTTGGAATACCAAACCTTAATATAAAGTTGTTAACTAATGCTCTAGCTACTGTTTTACTTTCCTTATTAGGTAATGGATATACCTCTACGAACTTACTTAAGTCACACTGAATACTTAATATATACGAACTACCTTCTAAATCCTTATCTAATGGACCCACTATATCTAAGAATATTTTTTGAAAAGCCGAGGTCGCCGTTGTTGTGACAACCATAGGCTGAATGGTATTACGACCATATTTCATTTTTTTACATTTATCACATTTTTTCATAAATTGTCTTACATCTCGTTCTAATTCTGGCCAGTAAAATGATCGTCTGATATTATTTATCATTCTACGTACCCCTGCATGACCTGCAGTTGGTAATAGGTGATAGTCATTTAAAATAAATTCTTTTTCGTCTTGCATCTCAACTCTTTTAATACCACGTAAAATGTGTATTGTAGGGCCCTCGTATTTACTTGAGTTGTTTACTTCATTCAGAAGGTTTTTTATGAATAACGCGTTTTCTTCTCTTTTTATTAAGCAAATCTCGTTTACTTTTATTGATTTACATAAATCACATAATTTTTCCACAAATTCGGCTCGCGTAAATTGTGAATGAAAATCATGGTTAATGTATAAAATATTTTTACTTGGTACAAATATAAAACATTCATTTTCAACTATATCTTTATGTTTTTTCAATTGTTTTATTTCATCTCCCTTAACAAATGTCATTTCAACTGAGCCATTTGGAATCCTTAATATTTCCACGACTCTGGGCTGATCACACCTTTCGTCTGTGGCTTTACTGGGGATTGCCAATTCCTTATTCTTTTCTCTTTCTATCATTTCCTGTTCCCTCAATTTTTGTCCTCTCGTCATTACTATCATGCTCTTTTCATTCATCTCTTTTAATTCATCTGAAGTGATTGTTATACGCGATAGTGCATCCGCAACTACGTTATTTTTACCTTTTATATAAGTTATATTGAAATCGTACTCTTCTAAAGCTAATCTGAATTTTAAAAGTCTACTTGATGGATCTTTCATTCCGAATAGATATAATAATGGTTTGTGATCCGTCATAATAGTGAATTTCCTTCCAAACAGATACGGTCTAAAGTATATTACTCCCCATACTATTGCAACTAGCTCTTTTTGTATGGTTGGGTAATTCTTCTCAGCTTTGTTCAATGGTCTACTTGAGTAAGCTACTGGTCTCATATTTTTGTTGCATAATACTGCTCCTACTGATATATTTGATGCATCTGTTTGTAAAATAAATTCATTTTCATTAGAAAAATCTGGATATTGCAAGATTGGTGGCGATATTAGTGCATTTTTTAGAATTTCAAATGATTGCACACATTCGGATGTCCATACAAATGGTACATTTTTACGTAAAAGATTATTCAAGGGAATAGTTATATCTGCAAATTTATTAATGAATTTCCTGTAATAATTACAGAATGCGACAAAACGTCTAAGCTCATCTGTATTTTTTGGTACTGGGTATTGTTTAATTATTTTTATTTTTTCTGGGTCAGGTGAAACTCCATCTTTTGAAACTACATGACCTAAATATAAAAGTTCTGTTTGCAAGAAATTACATTTTTTTGGATTTAACTTTAAATTAACTTTACGTAGCCTTTCAAATACATCATTGAGGTTTTTGTTATGTAGTTCTATTGATCTACCAAATATTACAAGGTCATCTAAATAAATGAAACACTTGTCTAAATTAAGTCCTGACATAGCTATGGTCATAATCCGTGAAAAAGAACTTGGACTAATTTTCAGTCCCATGGGTAATCGTTTCATTTGGTATTGTCCGGTATTTGTGCAAAAACTAGTTACTTTTCGGCTGTCTTCTGACAGAACCACTTGATAATATGAATTACTTAGGTCTAAATGTGAAAAATATACTGCTCCCGACAACGAATCTAATATCTCAACTATGTTCGGTAGTGGAAATCTGTCATCCTGTATTTGTTCGTTGAGTTTACGATAATCAATTACTAATCTCCAATTTTTATTTCCCGATTCAGTCTGTTTTTTAGGTACTAACAAGACTGGACTGGACCATTCACTACTAGCTTCTTCAATAATGTCATCTTCTAATAATTTTCGAATCTATTGATCTATTTCTGGCTTTAAATTATTTGGTGTTCGATAAGGCTTTACATAAACTGGATTATTATTTGGCTTTAAATGTATAGATTGTTCATAAATATTTGTAGTTGTAAGCTTATCGCCTGGTAAGTGAAATATGTCACTGTACTTTGAACATAATGACGCAATGCTACTTCGTTCGCTGGAATGTAAGTGATCAAGTTTCAACAATTGTAATAATGTTCGAGCTCTTTCTGCATTAGCATTAGTCTTACTGAATGTACATATTTTATAATCTTTTAATGGATAAATATCCGGCTGAAATATTGGTATGGATATTGATTGTTCACTTGTATTAAGTATTTGTATAGGTATTACATTATTTTTTGGTTTAACTATAAGTCCTGCTAAAATAATATTCTCTTGTAACTCTTTTGGATAAATGACACAATCCTCTGTAACTTTTTCTTTTAACTGAATATAATGAATTGATTCAGTTCGCGCTGGTAGAGTGATATAACTCGTACATACCTTTGGTGATGTAAATATGGGTAAATCACAATAGGTATTTAAATGTTTTAATCTTAAATATGAATTCTCCAAATCAATGTTCGTATTGAACTTCGTTAAAAAGTCTAATCCAATAATACCATCTCCTTTACAAGGTAACTTGTCAAATAAATAAAATTTATGTTGGTAAATCGAACCATCATGTAATTGTAGGTCTAAATAAACGTAACCTTTTGAATAAATCTTCCCACCTATACCATTTATAAGAATGTTATCGCAGTGTACTTCTACGAATTCTGATAACGCTTGCGACCGTACAGCGGAAATTGACGCTCCAGTATCTAATAACCAAAAGCATTCCTTATTATGTAAATTCATAGAAACGTACCTTATATTTTCGCTTATTGTTAAAATCTATTCTTTATTCACGAAAAAATATTTTATTTTCTGGTTCCGAATTATTATGTTGTGTGTCGTCCGACTTCATGGGTTGAGCAGAATAAACATTCTGTCGACCTCGTTGGTCATGATTGTAATTTCCTCGAAACCAACGAACTCCACTTCTTCCTCTTACATTAGTCTGTGCACGGTTATTATAAAACCCTCGGTTATAATAAGTTCCTCTGTGAGGTCGGCTAGGCCAATTTTGATTAAACTTTGCACGTGTACCTTGCTGATGAAAGCCTCGGTACCCACGTACAGATCTACTTCTATAATAATTTCTAGACTTACCCTGCATGTTGAGCACAGCGTGGGACATCTGGGGCTGCGACAGCTCCTCATCCTCTGCTGCGCGCACGGCATCTTTTAGATTTGAGTAATTCCTAGCTGCAATAATCGTGCTTAATCGTCTATTTCGCAACCCGTCGGCAAACTTTTTTATTGCCAACTGTTCATTTATGGGCCTTAAAATCTCGTTTGCTTTTTCATTTGAATTCGCCTGCGAGATTGTAAGGTTCACAAAAAGGTCTTCAATTTTTCCACCGAATTGCGAAATCGATAATCCTTCCTGAGAAATATTATTTAATTGAGTTATCAAGGAAATTGCAGACTTCTTAGGCAACAAATACTGTTTTATATCGTAAGTCAAATCACCGCAAGATGCATAGTTAGATTTTAGCTTCAATTTTGCATTTCTAGTCAACCTAGTCTTAAGTACAAAAGTAATTAAATGATTTTTGCAATCCTTACTTTTAAGAAAACTATCGTACATCTCTATTCCTTCTATGATTTTTTCAACCGTCTCATCTTTTTCGTCCATTACCGGCACTAAGATAGCAGCCGTTTTTAAATCAAATGTTTCCATTTTTTCCGTATAATGTATCTCCCTATCTGAACTAGTCTCTGGTAAACCTTTGCTTAGCTCTATATTTTGTGTGTAAGTTTTTATTTTTTCGTATACTAACAATATTTTATCTGTTAGGCTTTCCTTAATACGTACTGATAAAAAATTTGGACTGTTTTCTTGCTCACTTGCTAGTTTAATTAACTGCTTAAACTCCTCATAATATTGTTCTGCTAACACCAGTTTATTCAACGTGTTTTCCTTATATTTATCTCTCCTTTTACTTCCCAATTTCCTTAAATCTATCTGTATTCTTTCTAAATTCGAACAAATATTTTCTAAATGCAATTCCATAGGATTTTAAAGACAAAGACATATCAAATAAAAGTAATCATTGCAAAATCAAAGATAATTAAAAATATTTACATACAATAGTATGCTATGGATACGAAACTAATGTCCATAATGTAATTCCTTAACCCTTTTTTTTTTTTTTTCACAATTTTTTTTTTTTTGAGAAAACGCTTGCACTTCACTTTTGACACTTTCACTGTACTCACACGTTTTGAAGTCCGATGTCGGCTTCAGCACCTCCTGAAAACATGGTTCCCCCGGCAGCAGCCCTCCTTGCAGAGAGTCTGGACACCATTCGCCTCAAAAATTCGACGTTAATCTGCCGTTGCATCCACTTTTGCTGGTTACTCTGGTACCGGCGCCATATCAGATACAGCACGCCCACAGCTGCAGCGGCCAAAATAATACTCAAAAGTATGGTATCTATTTTCAAATGTTGTTCCGATTCCTGGGTACTCGCACGGTTTTGCCCGCTTTGTGCGATTATAATTTCTTTCTCCTCCTGTTTTGTATAACTTTGTCCCATTTTTTCCTTCGTATTTTCGTGAAGTATTGATAATTATTACAATGTATTATGATGTTCACTTGCACTCGTTACTGTTTTTCAACCGAACCAATTGTCAACCGTTCACCCATCGGGCCTCAGCACAGCACCTACGTGCAGGAATGTGCTGACCACGTCAAAATACCCGCGCCCGACACGACACGGCTGGCAGGGTCGCCATGAGGTGTGGGGGGTTCCGGAGGCAATAATTAAGTACACGTGTGTTCTGAGCAACGTTCCCTTTATTACTCAATCTCTAACATTACAGTTAGGTACCACTCCACATGAAAATGATCTTTAAACATATTCGCAATTCCCCGGGGATCACTTATCCCTCCCACACTCGCAGAAAGACCGGGCTTCCCATCCAACTTACCAGTGGATTTCCAGAATTCACCGAATTTTTTAGCAGTTCGTTGTTCGGCTAACCTATCCATAATAATTTGCTCAGCATTGTTTTGGCAGAATTTAAGCCGGCTTTTTAAAACGTTTCGCTTATCACGCATTATATCATAGACAGGACCCGAAGAGGGACGTTTGTTAAGTATCCAGTTCTGAAAACTACATCTGGCCTCGAGATGAGCGTCCCTTACATGTTCATTCCACCCACACACGCGCCTACCCCGTCTCGGTCCTCCCTCGCGTGTCACTTTAGACTGCCTGGCTGCCGCACACAGTATTTCTACAATTTGTTTGTACAAATTGTCCAGAACAACTTTATGTTCAGCCAAACTGCAAGATCCACCACCGCAACTCTCAAACTCATGAGGAAAATCAACGTCGCGCAACTTACTGTTACAGATATTTTGGTAATTGAGCGTTTCTGTCTTAGTTCTTTCTCCCCATACAACAGAATTACGGCAGGCGCTCCGAGTCAACAGTTTAGACCGCACCACTTCTAAATTACACTCTATAAACAAAGGTAGATGATCCGACACGTAAATATCCTCGGATACATGAACATCTACAATTGTATGCCAAGCTGCTACTGACACCAAGCAGTGATCTAACCACCTCCTACTCCCGTAAACATCACTTATAAAAGTGTATGTATCACTATCAACCCCCCGTTTTTCTATATCAGCACAAATCCAGGGTTGGTCAGTACAAAAGTTAATTAATTCTTTATAAAACAATTCATGAGGGTGAGTATTGAAATCACCCAGCATAAAAATATTTTCTATATCACAGCTGGCTATGGTAGCACTTATCTCACTTAACACATCTGTAAAAATAGGTAAGTTATCTGGACAATTTATAGGCATGTACAAGAAAAAATAAGAATAGTACGACCATTAGACGAGGCTGTGATGGCCACTAAGCGAGGACTACTACAGTCAACAACAGATACCGACTCAAATATGCCCTTCCTCCAGAGAATGGCTACCCCACCATGAGGTCTTCCTCTTAATAAGCCTTCAGAGGAGTTTGAATATACCGGTAAGTTGGCTGTGGCCAACTTACCGGTATATTCGAAGTCAGGGCTTATTAAATGAATGAAGCAGTTCATTTTATTTCTACCTATTGTGACTAATCCTGCCACAGCTTTGGACAAAAACGTAAGCATTTTATATTCGCACAAAACTGAGTGAAATCTCGAACAAAGAAGAAACAACTTTGATTATACAGCGTGCGTGTTTTCCCGGCATTTTTTAAAAGACAACCTTGTGTTACTCAATTTAGATGGCACGTGACTGTATTGTGCTTTTTTATTCTTTTGTTGCTTTTTCCGTTTCATTCATGTTACAAATTACTGTCAAATACTGTGTGACTGCATTCAGATGTTTTCTTGTTGAGCTTCTTGTTTTTTTTATCATTCTCATAGGTATTAAAAACAGTTTTCAGAAAAAGATTTGTATTTCTAAAATCTGTATTTGTTATATCATTTTCGGAATTAAATTTACAAATTATATTTATATATTGTCGGCGTAGGTGGAGAGCTAAATAACTGCGATTTTGGTCAAATTGACTTTTTACCATTTTCGTAATACCCAAATCATGCCGCATAAATAAATCGCGATTTTCTCCAAACAAGATGTTTTTTGTTATTTAGTTCTCCACCTACGCCAACGATATATCATATTACATAAATTTATTGTAACCTTTTTTTTTGGGTGGGAAATTATCAAATAACTGCTCCCGCTCTGGGTGGAGCAAGAGGGCGTGTCAGACTCTTACTGACTAAAACCCACTCGTGTTCCTTCAAGTGCTATGTTACCGGGGGTCACGATTAATTTATTGTAACCTAACGGTCCTTCTATTATAGCTGGTATTCCCGTACTTAAATAAATAAATAATTAGTAACACAAAATGTGTTACTAATATTATTAACCAACACTACTTACCAAATCAGTTTTCTGTTACTGCGTCCATGATATTTTGAGTCATTTAGTGCTATAAATTAGTTTGTTTCGGTATAAGTATATTTTAAGTCAAAAAAAGAAGTTGAGAGGTATTTTTAAACTTTGGTAACCCATACAGTTGCGTTTTCTATGGACAACCCGTTGATCATCTGAGGAGGTCATTTTCTAAACTTGGCTATTCCACTTTCGACAGAACACATTTTATTTTAATGTTTGCCAACATTGAAATTTACATGCAGCGAAAACAAAAGTTTGTCAATACGTGATTGATCCAGCAGACAAAAAATAATAGCGCATGATTTCATCAAAAGTAAAAACAACAAAAAAATAAAAATAAATAATAAGTAGAAAAATCAAGTTTTGAAAAAAAAATCCTCATAATGGACTTTTACTGTGATTATCAGAATGTCATGATTGTGTAGTGATAATAAAAGTGCACCCAAATTTGCAAATTCAGTAAAATGTTAAGAGATAAGATAAAGTACTAATTGTGTTGTGTGTATCTGGAGTGGGCTTATAATTAAAATAAAACATTCACAATATGAAAGAAACATTTTATTTTTTATAGTTTTTCACTAACAGTGCATTCACAGTTAAAGTTTCTTACGGCAAGAAACTATTTTTAATTTCGTTCGATTTTCGCTTAGAGCAGTTGTGTTACATGCGACCGCGCGCGTACCATAGTGTAAAAGTGCTTACGCAAAATAACGCCGTCCAGTCGGATGCACCGCAATGACCTAGTTACTGCGTAATGCTGACGGCTGTCAGCGAATTTCATAGTTAAGGCGAAGTTAATACTCGCTTAATTTCTACAATGGGTTCGAAAAAACCAACACTCAACACTATTAGCGTAAACTTAAAAACAGAAACCGAACAACTGTTGTACAAGTACTTTTGTGA
This sequence comes from Agrochola lychnidis, assembly GCA_963680765.1. Lineage (NCBI taxonomy): Eukaryota > Metazoa > Arthropoda > Insecta > Lepidoptera > Noctuidae > Agrochola > Agrochola lychnidis. The sequence continues at coordinate 7,571,143 of OY796855.1, read as the reverse complement.
AGAACGTAAAGAGCGTGAAGAGCTGCAAAAACACTTAAATGACCTAAAAAGTCAAATAGAAAATCTCCAGCAACAGCTGAAACTTCAAGCGGAAAACCCACCGAAATCAGCTACTACAACCGCTAAAACCGCCATTGAGACTTCTCCCCCGCGTGTTGAATATACCACGGACGAAGAAGAACTAGCTCGAGAAACAGGATGGATACGGCAAAAAAGCAGGAAGAAAAGAAAATTGAACACCTCTCCCGCCCAACCCACTCTGCATGAACACGGAAGTGAACAGAATAAAGGTAAGGAAAAATCTATTAAAACTCCTTTGCCACCACCTATTGTAGTCGATGGTATCAAGGATTACCAGAAATTCTTTGATTTCCTATCTAACGGTCAATCAGCTGACGCGTTCAGCATCAAAATGATGAACGGCGATACAGTCAAAGTTAATGCCAAAAATGAAGATTCGTACAGAGCAATTACAAAGGCTCTTACACTAAACAATTGCCTATGGCACTCCTACGAGAACAAGCAAGAGAGACCAATTAGAGTTATGGCAAAAAAATTGCATTTCACATGCATTCCGGAGAGAATTGTTGAAGAATTGCGTGGCAAAGGCTACAAAATTCTAGAAGCAGTCAATAAATTGAGTTGGAAAACCAAAGAGCCACTTAACATGTTCATGCTGACATTCTCAAATGATGAAGAAACCAGCAAAATATTTAACATCAAAACTATATTGGGATGTAACGTGGAAATACAACCGCTAAAATCCACAAAACTGGTACCTCAGTGCAAACGATGCCAGGCTTATGGTCATACGCAAAAGTACTGCTCCAAAGAACCGAGATGTGTAAAGTGCACAGGCAAACATCTGACGATGGATTGCAGAAAATCCAAAGAAGAGAAGCTAAAGTGCGTCCACTGTGGAGCTCCACATCCAGCTAACTACAGGGGATGTATCGTAGCCAAAGAAATACAGCAGATTCGAAACAAAAAATCAAAAGGCAATACTACTGCCCCTCAACAAAATACACCTACTGGAAGAGACGAAGGCCCGAGCCAGTACAAACGAAGTCAAAACACTTTTAAAACTATAACAAAAAACGTGTCATTTGCCCAAGTAGCTACAACAGGCATATCCAAGGCGCCCGTGGTGGAAATGAACAGTGACAAAAAATTGGATGAAATTTTAAAGTTAATATCATCATTTGACGAGAGATTGAAAAAAATTGAAAATAGCAACAAAGCTGCTACTTCTAAGCCAAAAAAATGAATAGTACGCTAAAACTTATGGCGTGGAACTCAAATGGGTTACAAAAACATCAGAACGAGTTACAAGTGGTATTAGACATAGAAAAAATTGATGTGTGCCTGATATCGGAGACACACTTCACAAAGCAATCTCACATTAAGTTTAAAGGGTACAAAGTATATCATGCACTTCACCCAGATAATTCAGCAAGAGGCGGTAGTGCCATTATTGTAAAAGAAAACCTACAGCACTATGAGGAATTCAAATATGAAGAGAAAGACATCCAAGCAGTGGCGATTTGCCTACAAACAAAAAAATATCCTGTAACAGTATCTGCCATTTACTGTCCACCTCGGTATGTGATAAAAAAAGACCACTATATGAGCTTTCTAACTCGCCTTGGAAGTAGATTTATCTTAGGAGGTGACTTCAATGCTAAAAATACGTATTGGGGCTCCAGACTAACAACTACTAAAGGCAAAGAACTACTGAATGCCATAAAAGAGCTGAAATGTGATGTCATATCAACTGGAAAGCCCACCTATTGGCCAACAGACCCAAATAAAATTCCGGACTTAATAGACTTTTTTGTAACCAAGGGTCTATCAACCAGTTATATGAAATCGGAACAAAGCTATGATATGAACTCAGATCACTCAGCAATCTACCTAGAAATTAGCGAGAACATTTTGTATAAAGAGACCAGACCCACTCTTGTTAATAAGTGTACAGACTGGGAGAGCTTCAAGACCAGATTGGATGATAAAATAGACCTTAGAATACCATTAAAAACACCCGAACATCTAAACATCGAAGTAGAAAAGTTCATAATGCATATCCAACAAGCAGCGTGGGAAAATACACCATACTTCAACAAGAGGACGAAGGGAAATACATACCCGCTCAAAATCAAGCAGCTCATTATGGAGAAAAGAAGGCAGAGAAAAACGTGGCATCAATCAAGGTGCCCTGATGACAAACGAAAACTAAATAATCTGACAAAAAAAGTAAAAAGACTAATCCAAGACTTTAAAGACGACTCAACCGAAACCTATCTTCAGAGCCTAAGTAACGACCAAAGGACAGATTACCTTGCCTTACCTACCCTTTGGAAGGCTACTAAGCACCTGAAAAGGCCGATTACCCAAATCCCACCTATCAAATGTGGAAATGGGCAATGGGCAGTTACTAACGAGCAAAAAGCAAAGAGGTTTGCAGAGCACCTAGAAAATATCTTTCAACCAAACGACGGGGAAATCATTGAAGATCACACTTTGGCTAATATGGTGACATCAGAAAATGAAGCTACCATAAAACTAGTAACACCGAAAGAAGTCGCACTAGAAATAAAACGTAATATAAGTACACGAAAATCACCAGGTTACGATTTAATAACAGGAGAAGTACTTCATAACCTCCCAAGAAAGGGTCTGGTTAAGTTAACGACCCTTATCAATGCCGCACTAAGGCTTAAATATGTACCAGACTTATGGAAGGTGGCCGAAGTAATAATGATAGCTAAGCCAGGGAAACCGGCTCACGAAACATCATCTTATAGGCCTATTTCCTTGCTACCAATCATGTCCAAGCTATTTGAAAAGCTGTTACTCAAACAGCTTAAATCAATAATAGGTAGCAAAAACATAATACCAGAGCATCAATTTGGTTTTCGAGAAAAACACTCTACCATCGATCAAGTGCATAGGATCACAAATGTAATAGAAAACGCCCTTGAAGACAAGAAAGTATGTTCTACTGTATTCCTAGACGTAGCGCAAGCATTTCACAAAGTATGGCATGAAGGCCTTATACATAAACTGAAGAGCCTCTTACCAAAGCAGTTTGCAGATATATTAGAATCCTACATTCTAAACAGAGTCTTTAGAATAAGACAAGAAGATGCCTACTCAGAACTGAAAGAAATTACAGCTGGCGTACCGCAAGGAAGTGTGTTAGGTCCGGTCCTGTACCTACTATACACTTGCGATATTCCTGAATTAGAGCAAAACACAATTGGGACCTTTGCTGATGATACAGCCATAATGGCTGTAGGAAACAGCCACGAAGAAGCAGTAGAAAAGGTTCAAATGGCTGTAAATCAAGTTTATGACTGGACCAAAAAATGGAAGATTAAACTTAATGAATCCAAATCTGTTCACATAGATTTTACCAACAAAAAACAACAGTATTTCCCAGTTTACATAAATAACAAACAAGTCCCATACGAGAATACAGCCAAGTATCTCGGTATGACCCTTGACGCCAAGCTACGCTGGAAAGCCCACGTCAAGAAGAAAAAAGATGAACTTGACCTCCGATTCAAAAGAATGTATTGGCTGCTTGGAAGAAACTCCATGCTATCCGTGCAAAACAAATTGTTGCTATACAGACAAGTCCTGATGCCAGTATGGACTTATGGTATTCAGCTATGGGGCTGCACCAAACAGACGAATATATTAATTATACAACGATTCCAGAACAAAGTGCTAAGGGAAATTGTAAATGCACCTTGGTACATACGAAATGATGACCTCCACAGGGACCTAAAAGTTGAGTTCGTCGAAAGAGTGATTCAGAAATTTGCAGAAGCTCACGAAAAGAGACTTCATCAGCATGTGAATGTCGAGGCAATCCAGCTTCTCGACCACACAAACATAGTTAGAAGACTAAAAAGAACAAAACCGTTCGAGCTAGTGTTTAGTGTTAGTGAATAGTGTAAAGTACAAAAGTGCCAAACAAACACAAGAACGAAGTGTATTCGCCTTAATAGAGACAATAAGAAAAGTGCTATTGGACACATTCTTAGTAAAGACAATTTAATAGTTTAGGTTATAATTAAATTACTTATTAGTCTATTTATAAGGCTAGATTGTAATAAGATTAGGGTCCATCCTATTGTTGAACCCTAGGACAAGGAAAAAAAAAAAAAAAAAAAAAAAAGAAGTTGAGAGGTATTTTTAAACTTTGGTAACCCATACAGTTGCGTTTTCTATGGACAACCCGTTGATCATCTGAGGAGGTCATTTTCTAAACTTGGCTATTCCACTTTCGACAGAACACATTTTATTTTAATGTTTGCCAACATTGAAATTTACATGCAGCGAAAACAAAAGTTTGTCAATACGTGATTGATCCAGCAGACAAAAAATAATAGCGCATGATTTCATCAAAAGTAAAAACAACAAAAAAATAAAAATAAATAATAAGTAGAAAAATCAAGTTTTGAAAAAAAAATCCTCATAATGGACTTTTACTGTGATTATCAGAATGTCATGATTGTGTAGTGATAATAAAAGTGCACCCAAATTTGCAAATTCAGTAAAATGTTAAGAGATAAGATAAAGTACTAATTGTGTTGTGTGTATCTGGAGTGGGCTTATAATTAAAATAAAACATTCACAATATGAAAGAAACATTTTATTTTTAATAGTTTTTCACTAACAGTGCATTCACAGTTAAAGTTTCTTACGGCAAGAAACTATTTTTAATTAAAAATTAATAGTAAAACAAAAGATAATACATTTTCGAAACAGCGTGAAATACAAATAGCTTACATTGATAGTGAAATATATATTTTTCTCTAATTTTATTAGACTTAAAGATTCGTGACTATTATTATTATTTTCTACAGAAGGCCGTGTTCTTAGGCGTTAATAATAATAATTAGTAATATATAAAACAATAAAGATTACGCGATACTTAACGATGCACAGAAGTATCCTACAAGATTTACATTTTTTTTTAAGGACAGAGAATTTTTTTTTTAGTTCACGTTGATATACATACATATTAAGCCTATGTAACATGTATATGAAGTTAGATATACATATTTATGAAGGTACATCTACGTACTTATATACAAGTAATGAAATATTCTCTAGCAATATTAGTTATAGTTATGTATGTTTTCGATAAATCTTAGGGTGTACTAGTTTCTTTCTGTTGTTGCTTTAATATAATATGTATACATAAATATACATAAAATTGAAATGCTACATAAACTGTGTTCCAATTATAAAGGTGAAGAAATATTTTGAAATACAAAGGAATTATATTTTTAAGTAAGAACTGTCACTACATTTTACTAATGAAATGTCATTTTATTATTAATTGATACACATACTACATATTTAGTTTAAAAATGTATAGGTTCTACATGAGTATTATTTTTCTATACAGATAAAATATTGCAATAATAGCTTTCGTTTTAACCAAATAGTCCGTATTTTCTATTTGATTTATTGTCTATTAAAGTAGATACAGATACATTTTTTTTATTATTATTCTCTAAATGTAACTTATGATGAGGACTAGTAAAAAAATCTGTTATTTTAAACAACTCTGTATATTCGTTGCATTTTTAACTAAATAAGTGTTTTTTTTTTATTTACTACCTGTACAGGAAAATTATTATAAGATTTAATATTTTTTTCTACTAGATAGTCTTAAACAAACACTTTTCAGTAGAACTGCAGAGTTATATTAAATAACAGATCACTAAATTACTTAAAATTAGTGACTAGATGAGAATGTTAAAAGTAACCTATGCGATATGTGACGCAAACGCTTTAAAGCATAGCATAATGAGCCTTATCCTAATAAACATACGGTTTATAATTAAATCTAGTACGCTAAATCACAACACTGCAAAATTTAAACATGTTTACAAGTGGAATGTATTTAAGACTATGAAAGTACATATCGATGAATAAATAAATAAATTAAACCCATCAATACACATAGAACATTTCCTAGAATAATATATTGAATTCGGGGAAGCCATTATGGTCTTTATAGGGTCGTTTTAAAAGAAAATCGAGGCAGAAATGGTCGTGTAAGATAGGACTTTACCGTTCTCAATATATCAACTTAAGCCAATATTTATTTGGGTAGATAGATACTTTGGCAGAGCCTATGAAATAAAGTTGACAAAAAATATCTTTGAATCGAGGATATACAGGGTGGAAAGAATGAACTGGCCTTGGAAGGAGTACCATAAATATTGATGTTAAAAAAGGATCTCAAAAGAAACACTCTTTAACTTTTTTAAATAACGTACCGTAAATCCGTATCTTTTTACGGCACGTTCGTTATTCACACCCTGTATAAAGGTATACGTGAACCAACATCGTTGGTTCTTGGTTCCTAAATGAGGTAAATGTATGCGAACACAGTGTCTTAAAAAGCAGCTCTTTTTAAGAAAAAAATGTAATATATAACATTTTTAAATTACAATATCTAATAGTATTCAAGGTATCGCAGTAAGCACATTAACTATTTTAGAACATACGCTTTTTTGTAAGTATGTATATTGTTCAGAAGTCTTATTATATACAATGCTTAAGACTATTAATAAATACCATAAATAAAAAATAGTACAAAAGTTTCTCACTTTGAAAACCTTAGCGTCGAGTTAGGTATTAAATTTTTTGGTTCCATTGAGAAGTATCATAAAAATAAAAAAGATTTAGAATATGAACATGTTTATTAAGGTATTCAGTAATTTGTAACATATAAATATGTATATATTAGCATTGATAAAGCCTACAGCGAGAAAATCAGTTATCGATCAGGTAGAGAAGACTAGATTTTTTGCTATATATTTATTTATTTTTTGTTTTGTTTCATTCAATATTTTGCATTTCTAAAATAAGCCGAATTATAAAACAGCAAAACAAATCTTTTATTTTTAAATAGTCTATGATTCTGAAAAACAATCTACTTTAATGTCCGTTCCAACTAATATGCTATTATGTTAATGACTCCAAATGTAATAATAATAAATATCTTATTATATTCTGTATGAATTATCTCTAGAAGCAAAACACATTTGCCTTAAGTTAGTTTATCTACAGCGTCGCTTTAATTCTATGTAAGTCGTAATTATCCCAGGTTCAACTTTATATACATATTCCTTACGATTATATATTTAGTAAAGCTTCACACAGATCACTATTAGTTTACATCTATATGAAAATGTGTTGGTACAAACACGATAGGAGAATTACATGAACTACGTATTATATGAATTTAGAAGGCTAGGATCCTCTTGGGATCGAGATTTTTCTATCTTCAGCTTAATTTATTTTATTTGCTATATTTGTTTTAACTTATACAAAGGAAACTTCACTTAGCAATCGATAGGAAATGAAAATTACTATAGGTGAAATTACTATTTTTATATTTGGTTTTACAGAGAGCAGTTCCGAAGTCAAAATGTTAACGTTCACAAGTAAAAACATTGCATCAATATTACATCGCTATCGTCAGTGAGAACATACGATTAACTATAAATACGCAATACATTAGCTTCACACTTTTACTATAATTACACCTAATAGAAAAGCATTCAGTATCAACCACAACAGCCACAAAATCCTTAGCACTAAAAACGACAAAAAAACAGCTTAATAATAAAGAGTATTAAAACTTCCAAGTGACATTTTTACACAAAACAGTTGATGAACAAAGTTTTTAATCAACGCTTTACAAAGCAATTACAAGATAAGTATTTACAATGTCAACAGTTTGCCCCAATTTGAAACTTGAAACGATTCTGGTCTGATTCTAGTTCTGTGACTCGGTCGCTCCACTGGATTCGTCGTTTTCGATATCATCCGGTTTTTGTCCAATGTTGAAATGTTTCAACGCATCCTGTATATGTTTGACCTGTCAAAGAAAATTGTATTACGAAAACTTTTTCCCTTAGAGACGTAACTCAAAAGAACGTGTTGAAACATTGTTACTAACATGAAGTTGGTAAAAGAAAAAAACTTATAGATAGATTCCTGCACTATCAAACATTCATAGAAAAATCATAAAGTTTATCCAATATCTGTAGGAAGTAAGAAAGTTGACGAAATAGAAATGGTCGTATCTCTGACTTTGATAGAATTGAAAAGTTGTGTTTGTTTGATATCAAAAGTAATAAAACCTTCGGATTTATTTAACTTTATTTCCGAAGCGAAAAGAAAGTTTGATGCGATTACAAATGGCACTGTATTTTTTACAGATTGGTCCTCTGTTGTTCTACTTAATATGTTTCTTTATACAGGAGGTTCTGCCCGCAACTTCGTTCGGGTGAAATTTCTTATTTTAAATTTTTGTCCCTTTTGTAGATTATTAAAAAATATTGAACACGTATTTTTTCTTTTTTGACGTAATCAAAAGATTACGGCGATACATTGAGTTAAAATGTGGCATGACGTCATGTCTTACTAGATTTAATACTGCGTTGTGACGTAGCGAGCTCCCACTTTTCAACTTTAATGCGTGTTTTCTAAGTTATTTTTGATTAATATGATAAAGCAAAAAATACGTGTCTAATATTTTTTTATTATCTGAAAGACGGACTAAATAGATTTTTTTTTTTAAACTTCGGCAACTACCCTATTCTGTAACTTCCCATTACAGGAAAGAATTTTCTGAAACGGATCAATAGTTGCAAAGATTACCCCCTACATACAAACTTACAAATATTACATCTTTATAATTAGTAAGTATAGAAGACGAATAATAAAAATTATTCTCTGAACTGATGGCGTGTCATAATACCAGCTACCGCAGAGCTCATAATTATAAAACCTCAAAGTCACTTTAATTTAATTTTTCGTGTTTCTTCTACAATTTTAGCCTTCACCATAGTTTTATTTTTCGGTTGCGAAACCCTTTGTGTTCCCTGACCTTCATTCACGCCAAGGTCTTCATAACTTTAGAGATATCTACAAGGACATGAACTATAACGCTGGAACAGTAATTAGTTTTAAGTACTTAATGAATATTCAGGGCCTTGCTTAGGCCTAGATATTATAAAATGAGTATAGGCCTATGTAATTATAACCAACCTCGTTTGGTATGCAACCGGAGAATTTTGTCAAGTAATTATTTTACCAAAATTCTAGCGAAGTTTTTTTTCTTTTTTTTTGTTTCTTTTTTTTTTGTTTGTTTTTTACTTTAGAGTCAAAACAGTCTGATTATTTAAATTCTTGCGAAGATTTTTTATCTTTTTATTTTGTTTTTTTTTTACTTTTTGTTTAATTTTTACTTTGGAGTCAATACAATTTGATTATTATTATTTATTATCAGACTCGGTAAACTAATTATTTGAAAAAGCTTCTACAAACGCGTTTATTACAACTGTAATCTTAGATATGTAAAATAAATAATGTTTTATCACGATAAATAAAAAAATCACCGTCGAAAGTAAACCTTAGCCCATGGGAAGAAGGCGTGAGTTTATGCATGAAAGTAATTCATTTTCCCAAAATTATATTAAGCTGTCACCAACAGATTTTAATCAATCATCAAATCTATCAAACAAAATGCCGATGTCCACTTAATATAAAAAACTCACCTGAGAGGCCGCAGTGTCGGTACCAGGGTGCTTGTAGGTGTGAAGGAAATAACACGTTCCCGGTATGTCCTTGGGGAACGAATTGGGGAGACAGGAACGGTCCCGAGCCTCCATCTCAAATCCCGGGAATTTTATTAACCACCTGTCAAAAAAAGTTGAGTTAAGAAACTGTCCGTCCCTTCCGCAGTAAAGTGATTCTGTGTTCTTGTACAGTTCACAAAAGAGTTTGGTATGAATAACAATAAACATCTTTACAGAGGGCAGAGAAAGTAATATGAGTGATTCCAACTTTTTATGGGTGAATGTCACAAGAGAATGCGGGTTAGTTGCACTACTTGCATACTTTTAAGAAAATTACAGGCGTGGAAGTCACACGTGTATTAAGCGCTGAATTGAGTGTGTCATAACTTTCAATAAACCGGCCAAGAGCATGTCGGACTACGCACAATGAAGGGTTCTGTAGTTAGGATGAATTTATCCCAAAAACAAACTTAACATTTCAGTTAAAAAACATGATCTCCCTTACATCCGTCATGGTCAATTCTCCAACTGAAAATGTAAGTTTGTTACCGCAAAAAAAGAAATGTTATGTGATATCACTACAAATTAACTATTTTCGGACATTTCCCATCACATGTGCTGTGAGACCTTGCTTCCTGCCTGATGATTCTGGGTCAACGGGAAGTATCCTGTAGGTTTTGATTTATTGCGTTGCATTAGAAGCTTCTAGAGCTCCAAGGAACTCATAGGCCTACGCATTTGATATTAATTTCAATTTGAGACCTCCACGCGTTCCTGAGAAAAAGGGTCTTGATAGACTGACATACGGACAACGAAGTGATCCTATAAGGGTTTCGTTTTTTTCTTTTTGAAGTACGGAACCCTAAAAATAAGACACTCTAACGTCACCATCATCATTCTTTTGCCCATATCCCAATTTTTTGGGTTCAGCACAACATGACTGTTTCTTCCATAGTAGGAGTGAGCGCCATGATGACTAATAGTGAAACTATTATTTGTCATCGCAGTAGTCATTCCCTATCTAGCCATACCAACTTTCACACAGTCTATCCATCGTTTTTTAGGGTTCCGCAGTAAACAAGGAACCCTAGTTTCGTCATGTCTGTCTATCTGTCTGTCTGTCCGCGGTCTAGCTCAAGTACTAGAAAGTTGTAATTTGGCATGGGTATACATATTAATCATGCCGACAAAGTGGTAAAATAAAATTATGAAATATATTTTTTTTAGGGTACCTCCCCTACACGTTAAGTGGGGATGTTTTTTTTTTCTATCCCTTGGTATCGTTGGAAAGGTTTTTTAAAAACATTGTGAGTGTGTTACAACTATTTTTGAATTCAGAGATCCGTTTGCGAAATATTAAGCTTTAAAGTGCAAATTTTTGTTAGAGTCAAGTGTCCCTCCCCCCGCCAGCTAAATGGTTGGTTTTAGACAGGTATGTGAAAAAATTCACGGCAGTAGCATATATAACGAGTTTAAAAGAAAAACTATCACAACTGAGTAGGCTTTACAAGTTAACGAGTAATAATCGACCAACTTAAATTTGCGGTTGTAAAAACATGTTCTCCCATACATTCTGTATGTAAGATTTTTTTTCAACTACAAAGTTAAGTTTGTTCTTGGGATAAATTCATCCCAACTACGGAACCCTACATTGTGCGTGGTCTGACATGCACTTGGCCGGTTAGTTTATCTTGGTCTTCTCCTATTCTTGTGGCCCTCCACATTCATACTCAAATAAGACACTCTAACGTACGACGTCTAAAAAGCTTTATGTTCAAGACCAGATCAATTCATTCTTCATGTTTTGCTGTCCTTATAAGTAGTGCCTCGGGCATGTCTGCCGAAGCTAGCGTTGACTGCTTCTATGCAACGATGCGTAAGCGAAGCGCGTCTCTGGTGCGCAGGGTGCGCGGCAGCCCCAACAGCGTGCTGATAATGATAGCGGACAGGCTCGACTGTCCATACATATGACACTACAGTGACTTCCACGTCACCCACAGACGTCGGTCATTAATGTAAGTGTTGTTAGTAATGTGTATGAGTTATGTTCTATGTTATGGGGATTAGTTTCCGCGCTTAGTCCTTCAGGTGGACCATTGTGCGGCCAGGCGACCGTCGGTGGTCATTCCAACCAGCCCATCTCCCTCCAGAAGTTGAGTAAGTCTCCTGGCCTGTTCAGAACACCTGTGAAAGATCTGTGTGACCCGAGGGTTTCTGTTCTAATCTGGGTGATGCCTGTGTATTTAAAGAGCACATGCGCAACGGTTTCCTCTGCCTCCATGCATGCCCTGCACAGAGAACTGTCCGTTATGACTATTGTGTGGAAGTGCTTGTTTAGCGAGCAGTGTCCCGTGATAGTCCTCGTCATCAGGCGCAGGCCGTTCCTGTCCAGGCGTAATGAACGCCTGGTTAGCTTGCTATTGAAGGATGGCATAGCTTCCCCGGACTGCTTGCAGTCCGGTGTCGAGGTCCACCAGTTCTCCGCTTGTGTGTGGGTGAACTCTTTTAGCCACCTGGGGGATGGGTACGATAGGTTCGAGTCTGACGCGCCAGATGCTCTCCTTACTAGTTCGTCAGCTGCGTCGTTACCCTGCGATATGCTCTGTCCTTTTATCCATTGCAGTGTGTTTTGGCTAGATACCGTTACTCGTTCTAGTGGATTGTGACATTTTAGTGTATGTGCATGAGTTATGTAACTTGATTGAATAAATGAATAATAATAAACGCACTATCCTTTTTGCTTTCGGTGAGAAAACTTTACATTGTTCAGACTATTTTGAAAAAACACAAAGAGCTGCCTTATGATACCGCTATCTTATCAAAAAGGAGGAAAGATGTTATAGCACCGATTCCTCAAACAAAAACCAGGTTTTGTAGCAGGCAATACGAGAAACGGTCATCTCAACTCTATAATAAAATAAATAAAGAAATATATATCTACACCAAACAATTTCTAGAATGTAAAAAACTTGTCATCAAATGGATAAAACCACTATCATATGAGGACACTGAGGCCCTCCTGCAGCACACATCATAACTCACTCATTCATGCACACACTTACTCTCCTGCACAACTTTTACAACTACACACATACAGGTCACACACACACACACACATCCTACACTAACATACATCCCATAACACAAATCACATAATTATGCCCACCTCACCTCACATTACATACACAAAACGCACACTAAGTTATATTTAATCTAATCTAATCTAATTCTTAAAATTGTAATTAATTTATAAATAGTAAACAGTGGCATCTCTTGTGTACATTATGTAAATTTAAGTTACGGAAGAGTGGAGTGTCCTAATACAGGCATTTACTTGCTTAAAGGGACACTTCTATCACTAGTATGTAGTACAAGCTTGTTAAAGAAAATAAACTATTTGTATTTGTATTTGTATTTGTAACCGACTTCAAAAAAAAGGAGGAGGTTCTCAATTAGTCGGGATATTTTTTTTTTTATGTATGTTCCCCGATTACTCGAAGACGGCTGGACCGATTTGAAAATTTCTTTTTTTGTTTGAAAGGGTATACTTTCAAGTTGGTCCCATTGTCATTTAGTCATGATCTGATAATGGAATCGATGGAACTATTCAAATATAAAAGGCACATCTATAGCGATTTGGGTATTTTTGATGAGCAGTTGGCATAAAGCTATTGTAACTTAGATAAATTACAAATCAACCCACTAAAAAGTGAAAAAAAAATACTTTTTTACAAAAAAAAAAAATACAACCGACTTCCAAACTACAAAGTGAAAAGTAACTTTATTTTCGGAAGTCGGTGTCAAAAAACTAAAATACTGATCCAAAGACTTTTTTCACTTTGTAGTTTGGAAGTCGGTTGTATTTTTTGTAAAAAAGTTTTTGTTTACCTCAAAAATCGTTCACAGACGGACAGATAATGCGTAAAACTACTTACTACTTTTAATTTCATATAAAAAGTAATTGTAGTACTTGTATCTCTTTTGTTGGCTGTACTCATTATTCTCTTAAGAGCTACTTTATAGAGTAATTGCGGTATTCCAGAGTTGTGCCTTTGTAGTAAAAGTAGAAGCGTAGGATGATGGGGATGTTTTCTTTGATGAAGCATCGGTAAAGTTTTGTATTACCTAAATCAAGTCTCGGAATTAAGTTGAGGCGTCCTTGATTCTAAAACTTTATGGACGAAAAACTACTTAGCTATGTATTCAACATCAAAACATAAAAGTATATGCTTCCAAAAAAATCTTTGTAGTATGAATTAAATCAAATCTTAATCCGAATTAGTGACAATTTGTTCCGAATTAAGATAATAAATCGAGTCGGTTTCTATTCAATTAAAAACCTTGAAGATGCCAAGTAGGTAAGTAGGTAAGTGCACCATTTAGCCCTCTACGCATAATACATCTTGAAGGACACCAGTGTATCCGACAGTCCTGCACGGCTCCATCATTTTCGACGTTCGCAATGCGGAGATTTGAAGCACGTGTCTATTGGTTGATTGACGAATTGCTTGTTTTAACTAAATTATTTTAACCTAAACCTTTTGTCACGTTAATTTTTTCAATGGATCTCGCACTACTTAATTCCGGAAAAAAGTTAAATGTATTAAGGTGCGTCGTACCGCCACACAGACACTTAAGTACATAAATATGTATGTAGACACATAGGTCTAACCGAAGAATCCACCCCAAAATAAATTCTAGTGGGTTATGTATGCATGTCATATCATAAATTTTTCATACGCCCATATAACACCCTTAAAAAATGTATGCCAGTGAGGTCATAAAGTATACACCCCTTTCACGCCACGAACTAATGGATCATAACAGAAACTGTGCAATGAATTTTTATGAAAAAGTGCTCTTTTTGACAACACCTAGTGTTAAGCTTTTGTGTTACGCAAAATTACCCTTTTAAATTCTAGGAAATCGTTTTTCTCATGAAAATAATTAAAAGGGAGTAGTATTATTTATTACAGCGAAATTAAATTCGGTTAAGTTAATTAACTGTCTTACATTTGGGCTTAAACAATCTTAGACAAGCTTGAACAACGCACAGCCTAACCCACTGGGTCTCTAGAAGCAAGAAAGGCATCAAAATTCTATACTTAACAAAAATGAGCTGAAAAGAAGGAGCTTTTATTTTATTTCATTTTATTTTAAAGGAATTTAATAGGGAATAAAACTTTGTACGGAAATTTTTCATTTTTAACGGACTTCCAAAAAGGAGGAGGTTATATGTTCGACGCGTATGTTTTTTTTGACCGATTTTAAAAATTCTTTTTTTGTTTGAAAGGGTATGCTCTCGAGATGGTCCCATATAAATTTTATTAACTTTGCTTTGATAGTTTTTGAGTTAGCTTCAATAATAAGTACTTTTTTCCACTTAGTATGTAATGGTATTCGAATGTGTGTGGGGTAGGTACCACAACTAAAAAGTGTAAAATAAAAACTTTTTACAAAAAAAAAAAACAACCGACTTCCAAAAAACACTACAAAGTGAAAAATAACTTTAATTTCGGAAGTCGGTGACAAAAAACGAAAATTCAAAACCAAAGACACCGACTTCCGAAATTAAAGTTATTTTTCACTTTATAGTATTTTTTGGAAATCGGTTGTTTTTTTTTGTCTATAAAAAACTATTTACGATAACAGACTAGCAAATATCTACTGTATAAACACTATCCATCCATTTTGAAACGCATTGTGCACATCTATCAAAGGCATTGCAATCAGTCCAGCTCAGTACCTGTTAAAGGAAATTATTCTAGCGCATCGAAGGATATACCAAGCACTCTCCTGGATTAGCATCTATCTTCAGAGTACGTTCATAGAAGCATTACTTAAGATGTGGTTTCACGGGCAGCTTAAATTGCTCAATTCTGGACCTAGATATTGGTCAAATTTTAACCAATAATGTCACCGTCAACTTCAAAATAAACATTAATTCTATCTCTTTTTAATTTTAATATTAGTTAACACAAAGAAATGAGAAGTATCTAATAAGGCAGAAAAAAGTGAAGCAATTTTTAGGAACTTAACTAAATTGATCCAGCAATTATGTATAATGTTCAACTGTTGCCGAAACCTACTTAAAATGCTGAAAAATCAGCCGTGTAAGCGTGCAACCTTTAGGCAGTACTAGACCAATTTCCATGATGAACAACATTAAGATGTCAATCTGTCTTGCAAAGGTCCATTGCTGTAATTCGAGCCGTGAATAGAATTCCACCTGATCTGGGTAGTGGGCGAGCATTTCAAATTCAAGGCGGGTTTGCGGCCATCACTGTTACAAATTGGTCAATCGATTTTATGCAGAGTACAGTATAACCCAGCCATAAATTATGGCACACCGAGTATTAGAAAATTTATGTTCCCGTTATGATAAACGGTGCCGAATCGTGGACACTGACAGTTGGGCTGGTCCACAAATTGAAGATCGCAGCGCGCTATGGAGCGGGTTAAGCTCGGAGTTTCTTTGAAGGATACAATTAGAAATGAGTTTACTGAGTCTAGTGGTCGCAAGCGCTACTGCTGAGTATGAGGTCCTGGGTTAGATTCCCGGGTCGGGCAAAGTGTTATTGTGTTTTTCTATCTGAAATTTCTCAGTAGCAGCTCGGAGACTGGATTTGTTCCCGGTTGATGGCAATAGGCTCATCCCCTATTACATGGGACTTAAACATAACTGGCGAAATGTGGGTGTACCTGCTACAGGTACATCTCTGCGCTACCCTTCGGGGAAAAAAGGCGTTATGTTATGTTTATCCGGAAGAGAACCGGAGTTACCGACATAGCTTGCAGAGTAAGCAAGCTGAAGTGGCAGTGGGCTGGCCATGTTTGTCGAAGGACTGATGGCCGGTGGAGCAGACGAGTCCTGTAGTGGAGACCGCGTATCGGCAAGCGTAGTGTGGGATGCCCCCCAACTAGATGGACCGACGACCTTAAAAAGCTGGCTGGGACAGACTTGATGCGGAAGGCGGAGGACAGGGTGTTGTAGTGCAGATGCATAATTAGCATAATCACACTGCTAGGATACAGGCCTCCTCTCTGTGAGAGGGAGTGGGCCGTAATTCACCACAGGCCCAGTGTGGCTTGGTAGATGTCACATGTCTTCAATTTTTTTGTTCTAAGACGTGACGGTTTCCTCACGATGTTTTCCTTCACCGTTTTGAGAGCAGTGGTGATGAAATTATTTACACAAAGTAAAGCGCCTGAATGGGTTCGAACCCATGACCTACACGCGGCCGTTAACACTGGGCTACCACCACCACTGCTCTTGTGTGACAGTTTCTTTCCAAAACTCAATGTGTCTTATTAATATTCAAGTACCTACTAAAAAAAGCTTTTGTGTTGAAATCACGACTTAAAAAGGAATAAATCTTAGCATCAATTAATTTTATGATTCAATTCATTTATTTAATTAAATTCAGCACCTTTCAAAATTAAATTAAGTTTTGTTCAGAATGTCAAAAACCACCGAACAATATTTTATTAAATTCATTTCATACAGATTTAATAAAAATATTTGTTGTTCGAATGAAAATAACGTTGATGAAATGCTGTAAACAGCATGGATGATGGCATTTTGACGAGATTTTAATTCACATTTATTATATAATGATATTGATATCAAAATGACGTATAAAAATATACATTAGTCATTTCGTGAAATCACGTTATGTCTATAAAACAATTTTTGTTTTGAAACAGGTTTAAACCTGAATATCTAAATGATCTACAGTATATATCAAGGTATACCTTGTTATGTAGCAGTGTGTATCTATAATAATTAATTTCAAATTAAAATCAAAATACTAGCTCGCTAAAGGCCGAATTTTCAATCGTCAGATAACACTTATCAGAAGAAATATGGCAGTTTGATATAATTATTTTCTATATAAAAGCTGTCAGTATTTATTCTTTAGATAAAAGTTAGAAGATTGTAAATTCGCCCCGTTATGGACCTACCACACGCTCAAGCTTCACCACAGTTTCGCCTGCGCAAGCCGGTTTATACACGGAACACCGTGCGCAAACCGGCCTGCGCAGACAAAACTGTGGTGAAGCTTGTGCGTGTGGTAGGCCCTAAGGATAACATAATTAATAACTTACTCATAAGTCGTAGGACTGACGTTGATCTTCAAGGGTTCAGAGCCGGATTCAAACTTGTTGGCAAGCGTGACGTTGTGTCCGAACAGACAGTACTTCAACATCGTCTTGCCGACCACTCCGGCGAGGACCGTCCCGGTGTGCAGGCCTATGCGCATCTAGGAAAAGTAACAGAATTGTTAGGGTAGTTTTTTTTACTTACTTTGTGAAGATGAGGAAATTATTTGGAATCAAAAGGAATTTGATTTAAATGAGGAAATTACAGCTGTTTATGAGAATTGAAAGGCGACTAACAACAGGTATTTACAAGGCAGGTGTGAGTAGAAACGCGGGGAGGGGAAGCCCTAGGAGGACATATTGGTATGTGCTTTATTGGCGTTGTTCTTCACAAAGATCAGTAGTGCTATTCTGTTAAAATCTCACCGTGAACGCTAAGGTGAAGTGAACTTGAAGTGAGCTGTCATTTCACCATATACTAAGGATTGACACTGTTGATAGCTCACTTTCAAGGTCACTTCACCTAAGCGTTCACGGTGAGATTTTTACAGAATAGCACTGCTGGTGCATAGTACTCGCAACAGGTGTGCGTGTATGACCAGATGTATGAACGTAAACGAAACAAAAGGAGTATGTAAGGATCGTAGCAGGTGGCGTTCTGTAGTGTTTGCTTACGAAGGCCTAAGTTTAATATGTCGCATAAAAACTAAACATACTAAAAACATTATTAGATAAAGTTGTCAGTCCCTTTATAAGGCACTGGGTACGGAGGCACGTGCCAAAGTGTGTCGGGCCACGTCAGTTTCAGTTTTTTTAGTTTGTAAAAGTTTAGTAACGTGTGTTCTTGTATGTGTAGTCCGAAATCTATACTTCTATACTAATATATAAAGCTGAAGAGTTTGTTTGTTTGTTTGCTTGAACGCGCTAATCTCAGAAACTACAGATCCGATTTGAAAAATTATTTCAGTGTTAGATGGCCTATTAATCGAGCAAGGCTATATATAATCACGCTAAGACGGAGCGGAGCATCAATGAAGAATGTTTCAAAATCGGGATTATTTTTTTCCTTTTGAGAGCTTCCGCTGCGTGCGCTATGTAAACGGTTAAAGTTTCGCAAAAATCATGTATGATAGAATTGTTCCCCTTTAAAAGTTCTAAAAAACACAGAATATGTCTTTTAAAGTTGGCTCACTCTAACCTTTTTTATGCTAACCAAATTTGTTCAAAAGTAATGCGTTATTTGCGAAGGTGTTTTTATAAACATGACATTAATCCTTATCCAAATAAATACGTTATTCATCACAAGTATTTAATTTAAAACAAAATTGCCATTAACATTATTCGATTTCAATGAATATCTTAGGAGATATCGCAGTTTTAAAATAACATCGCAGCAAAATAATGATCAAGTACTGCGCGCGCATTTAAAAGAATTTTTCCGGTGAAGGTATCGTTTGCGATAACAATTAATAAGGCCCAGGGGCAAACATTTAAGCACGTAGGAATAGATTTACGCCAAGAGTGTTTTTCGCACGGGCAACTATATGTTGCCCTATCGAGATCTGGTTCTGGTGAAAATCAATATCTACTTCTGCCGGAAGAAAACAAAACTAAAAATATAGTGTACGCAGAATTACTTTAAAATAACTTTAGTTTTGAGCTTTTTTGAGAATAACCTACAATCTACATGATAGGTATAAGATTTTAAGAACCAGTACTTTTACCTAACGTTTTAAAGTGCCACTCTTACTGATAAAAGCGTGATGTAGGTACCTAAAATGAAGCTATTTTAAGTAAAGTACGTATTATTAAAAAAAAAAAAATTTCACCTTTTACGTTAACGAAGTCAAGGGTGAAAGTTAGCGTTAGCTCAAAGTAACTATTCCACGCGGACGAAGTCGCGGGCAGAAGCTAGTAAAGAATATTTAAAAAATGTAGAATAATTTAGTGACAAACGAACCATGTTTGTCACTAAATTGTTCTACATTTTGTTATGCTAACCAACAAACTTTTTGAGAGTAATAAATTCCGCAATGTGCACTAGATTACGCAGTGTTGTTTTATCAAGATATTTCATTATTATTTAATATAAAATAATTATATACGTAAATATTTTATTTTCAGGAATGGCAACACAATTTTGGTGAGTAAATATGGATTTAAGTTTGTGTAGGTATCGTTAAAATTGGAACTCAAAAATTTAAAATTTTATTCTGCTGCGCATAAATATTTTGAAGTGCAATAAAAATAATACATATTTTATGGCAACAATAAAAATGTGTAATATCCATAAAACTAACGTTAAACCATTTTAATACTGTTTTATAGTATTGAGATAACTTTTATAGATTTTCCTGAAATGTTTGTATTATGATTGAGTTATTTTAAAAACTATAAAACAGAAACAATAAGTTTTCTCATATAGACAGTGCTCGGATGATGGCAATAGGCTTGCCCCCTATTACATAACTAATTTAGTAACTAGCGAAATGTACACAAAAATATGCACCTTAGGTAGGTACTTACAAACTAAAATTATTATATAGGTACCCATTAGGTTGGGCACGCCACAATTGCGGCGATAAGTCCCTTTTTTGATGAGTGGCTAAAGAGGTACCATGGCGTCCACACCTTCCACCTGACGCAGGTCCTCACCGGACACGGTTGTTTCTGGAGGTTCCTGTTCCGGATAAGGCGTGAGGAAACGCCGGGGTGTCACTATCGTGTGGATCGCACGGAAGACACGGTGGAGCATACGGTGAAGGACTGTCCGACTTGGGCGGAGCACCACCGTGTCCTCGTAGAGGCGATCGGCAGCGGTGATCTCTCGCGTCCGGTCCTGGTCCAGGCCATAGTACGGAGTGTAGTGCGGAGTGTGAAGCTGTTACTTCCTTCTGCGAAGCAGTAATGCTCGCGAAGGAGGAGGTAGAACGCGTGAGGGAGAGGCAACTTATGCGCACTCACGCCACTAGCCACCGCACGAGATGCCCTGGGCGTCGGGAATCCCAGACCGATTCCCGGCAACTGTAGGCGCGGGCTGGCGGACGGTGAGCAATGGGTAGCTTGCCGTCCGACAAGGACTGAGCTCGGGTCGACGGCGCGTTGTGTTCCACGCGCGCCTCAAAGAGATGTCATCACAACTGACAGGGTCCACTAAGGCCGATTGCCTGCCGGGGTTGCGAGAAAGTCCGAAAGGGATACCGTGGCCGCAGGCAACATACAGGCAACTGAAGGAACACGGGTGAGTTTTAGTCAGTAAGAGTCTGACACCCTCCACTCCGCCCAGAACGGGAGAAGTTATTTGATAATTTACCAACCAAAAAAAAAAGTACCCATTAGGTGTACGTGTGGGTAGACTATAATAATTTAGGGTAATGGAGGGTCAATTTAAAAACACGTTTTCAGCCAGTCGTTAATTTTCTGTTATTTTTCACGAAAAAGCTATTACAGACACTATCTAAAACAAACATAGCATTACATCACGCCAGTATTGCCTGTATTAAAATATGCGTCCTCGGTATCTCCATTGGCCAAAATTATTATAGCCTATGAACGTCTATTTACAGTCTGAACTAAATACCAAAGCAAATTCAAAAAGAACTTGCGAAACATACAAACTTAAGATTCATTTCTTTCACGGAAAGTGTATAAAACTTTGATTAAGCTTTCCGTCAACGTTAATGTGTGAGGTGAAGGTAAACGTAGATGTTTACGTTCTGAGGCAAACTGTTGATTCTTTGAGGGAAATAGGTTACGTGAGTACACAACCGCCATCTTTATAGTTTCACACCGTGCTTTCTTTAGTATTAAAATGAAATGTTGACTCATGTTGTCAGATAAAACACACTGTAGTATCTTTGCATTCACACATCCTATAACAACAGTTTTTTGTTTTTTTATGCTGATGTTTATCTTTATCATTGTCATCTACTACTTGATGGAGCGTAGAGAGTAATTACTATATATGTATTTATTTTAAACCTCAAACGACACAAATATAACATCTTTATTGGGAGCTATATGTTTGAGCCGTGGGGTCCGAGTGCTCGTCGAGTATTTCGGGACATCGCCAAGCGGTTGGTCGACTGTCCACGTGACCTGGCTGGCCAATTTTAAGGTCAAAGAATCAGCATTTCCATCCAACGTGGCAATGCTGACAGCCTTTTGGGTACTTTACCCACTGACAGTGATGCGGACGAATTTTTCGATGCCCAATGAACTCTTCCTTTTTTTTATATCGTTTTCTTTATTTACTTGTACATAATAAGACAAGACAAAAAAGACATAATAATATGAATATTTTAGTGATAGATTGCATCATCATCTGCCTAACCTTTTCCCAACTATGTTGGGGTTGGCTTCCAGCCTAACCGGATGCAGCTGAATACCAGTATTTTACATAGAGCGACTGCTTATTTGACCTCCACAACCTAGTTACTAGGTAACACGATACCTCTTGGTAAGACTGGTTATCAGACTTTTTTGGGCTTCTAACTACCCGTAACGACTGTCAAAGATCTACAAATGACAGCCGGGACCAACGTGCTTTCCGAGGCACGGAGGTGCTGTTGTTACTAATTGTATTTAAAATTTGTCAAGTGTACCTACCAAAATAAATAATTAAAACTAATTAAACAGATTATTAATTTTATAAATTATGTAAGTAGTTAACTTAAATATTTTATTGCTCTCATGGTTATAGTTAAGCGATTGCTAGCAGTGCGTAGGATACAAATTATTTAAAGCAAGAGAAATTATGCTAGGGTAGTAAGGGCTTGGATTGCCGAAGAATTTTAGGATAACCAAGAAATAATGACTTAGTTACTGTTTTGTTTTTTTTTGCTTATGATTTAAAGACTTTTCAGAGTAGGCATCGAAACCAATAAAGTAAGAGTTAACATAATACCTCATAAGACCAAAGTGTCAACTTAGGAGGTTGTCGATTGCTTAACCGGGCTTTCCTGTGGGTGCCTCAATAAATTAAGGCCTCCAACGAGGGCATAAAACTTAAAAACTAAGCGATTACCCGTTAACGGCACCCTCTGTGGGGTACGGATATCGGCTTAGGGCGTCGCTGGGGAGGGCAGTAAAGGACAAGCTAGATCGGATTTAGTGTATTATCAAAATAAAAATAAATACAAGGCGCGTACCTTGCATGTATTACAATTTACCGTACGTATTTTACGTACCTCTGACTTTTCGGATTCATGTGCGTATTATATAATTATCACTTACTTCGAAAACAGTGAAGAAAAACATCGTGAGGAAACCCGGATGCCTGAGAGCTATTTCTCAGCGGCTTGTGAAGCCAAGTCATGCTCATGGGTGGCATAAAAACTCTGATACCAGGTTAGTTACTAACCACATAAAAAGAATAAGGAGTACATACCTTTATAGGGTTCCCCTCGTGCGTCAAATGCTGCGCACATGTTTCCACCATGCGCAATGCCATCCACGCTATCTGAGGTGCGTGCGTGTCGATCTTACGATGTAGCCCGCTCGCCACGCAGTATGCATCACCTATTGTTTCAACCTACACAGAATATTTATTACATTAGATTGATTGATGTCTTTTCAGAAAAAAAAAAATTGGCCAAGTGCGAGTCGGACTCGCGCACCGAGAGAGGGTTCCGTACAAACCGCGTTCATGAACAAAGGGGCAGTAAGTTTAAACATAACATCACGCCTTGTTTCCCGGGAGGGTTGGGCAGAGGTGTCCCTGTAGGTACACCCACATTTCGCCAGTTATGTTTAAGTCCCATGTAATAGGAGGCGAGCCTATTGCCATCAACCGGGCACAAATCCAGACTCCGAGCTGCTACTGAGAAATTTCAGTAAGTTTAAATTAAATTAAATTTATTTATTGACTTAGACAACAATGATCCACATGTTGGTTAGTTAGATACAAAAAGAAAAACTTAAAAACTATGTTAGTGTGTTACAATTATAACTAAGTACAAACATTACATTCCCCGAATGTAATGAATCACTCCTGCCTAACCAACACCTGCATGAAGTGATTCATTATCGGTGAGTCAAAATTATTAAAAATATTTTTATTATATGATGTAACTAAAATTTTATACTTTTCGCAATTTTTCCTTTATCTGTGATATAAGACGTTGCTTCGTACCAAATTTCAAGATGCTGAGTTCACGGGAAGTAGACTGTAGGTTTTGATTCCCATGCGAGTGTCGAAAATTTGCTGCATAAACGGCTGTATCTTTTGATTGTGTTGGTTTAGAAGTTTGATTTTTTCACAACTCTAAGGAACAGTAAACTTAAGTATTTGTTATGAATTTCAGCTTGATACCTTTACGCGTTCCTGAGAAAAAGGGTCTTGACAGACAGACGGACAACAAAGGGATCCTATAAGGGTTCCGTTTTTTCCTTTTCAGGTACAGAACCCAAAAATGAGAATTGTTTGATCTTTCAACCATTACGAGATTTCAAAAGTCTGATAAATTCAAATGTTAGGCTATGCCAGGCTTGAGCCAAGACCCATAACCAAATAGTAGTGCATAAACATTATCAGCCTAAAATTTTCCCAATTCTGAGACACAGGCCTCCTCTCTGTGAGAAGGCGTGGACCATAATCCACCACGTGGGCCCAGTGCGGATTGGCGGATGTCACAATGTCGAATTCGAAGTTCGAATTTTTGGTTCTAGGACATGCCAACCAAATAGAGCGAACGCAAAAATACTTTCAAAGTGAACTTGGTCAAGTTAGCATCTCAGAGAGTTTTAGTAGTGTCCAGTCTTGTTTTGTTTGTGGTTGATTTGCACTCGATTCGGTGCCACCATAGAGTCTATTAATACTTTTAACAAACTTTAAAATCATCACAATCAGTATTTAAGGTAAAATTCGGAGCCTTCCAATTTGTTACGCAGAATCTTCAAAGATTTATTAATACATTTTCATTAATATAAAGCTTCCATATTATCCGACATCCTTCAAGCAGATTAATAACAAGAGTAAATTATCCTCAGTAAACGACTATTAATTACGTAGAACAGTAATTACAATTATGTCTTAATTATTATTAGATTAGAGCACGGATCACTGACAGCCATTTTGTTTGTATTATTTGATCTACAAAGCTTTTCTCCGGTGTCACTTGATTAAAATCTGTTTGATGTTTTAATTTAAAAAAGATAGAGCAACAGATGGTTAGATACTTGAAGTTTTATCTTTTTAGAATGGAATAAAAGATCAGGTTCTAAACATAAATTTTGAGAGATAACGTTTTTGCAAAATAGAATACATTTTTATTCTTTTTTTTATTCTGTCTGGGTTGTTTTATGGCTTTATGAACATAGCGTTATTTTTACGCGCAGTGGACGCGTGTTTTACGTCACAAAAACGCAAATAAGACCAGCGCAGATTTTTCTTGTTTAGCAAGACAGAAAAAGCAACGACCCGTAAAAGAAAAACCTCTTGTGTCCTCAATGTTTAACTAGAGGTAAAAAATTTATTTTAAAAAAATACAATTATTACACAACTGATTATTTACACTCGTTACTTAATACAGGGTGGCAGGGAAATCGACGCGAAAACTGTTAACTGTGCATTTATTTTACCTCGATGGTCCTAGTTTATCATTTATAACTTCCAATTTACAGCTTTATGTAAGCGGGCACGCCCTTTATGCCTGGAGGCTTTTATTTAGATATTTAGTTCTTTTTACGTTTAGTTTTTATTTTTTTTTAATTCTGCTTGAGTATAGTTCTCGATGTTTTTTGGTTGGTATATCGGCGTGTGCTAGCTAACATATGGCCAATAATTTATACTTAATTAAAATAATGTTTTGTGTTGCATAATAATTTTGCATACTATTGTATAGAGTCATTTTTATTTTTTTTCTAACTTGAACAGACAGCTGTGCTGCTGGGGAGTTTGTTGCGCCACTTCTTCTTCCCAGCTAAAGGCACTAGGAAGTGGTGAAGGGTGGGCGTTTTTGGGGGACTGTCTTATGTAATTTTGACGTTCGAAAAGTGCTGGTTCTCAGCCTAATTTGAATAAATGACTTTTGAATTTTTTTTTTTTGAATTTTGTTACCATGGATTCAGCACATAATTCTGAAACCCACAGCGTCAAAATTTTTCCTCAGTTATTTTTTTTTATGCTTTTTCATAGAAAAGTGCAATACCTACGCGTGAACAGAAGTTTTCCTTTTAATAACCGACAAAAAATTTCAACGTAGCGGGGTTTAGAATCATGTACTGAATCCATGGTAACAGTTTTCGCGTCGATGTCCCTGCCACCATATATATTGAGTTACATATTTATATTGAAATCTATGGATAAAGGAAACGATAAGAAATAATAATACCGATAACTTTATTATAAAGTTAAGCTGTTGTAGCTTAAGTGTCATCAACGTGGATGAAAGACGGATTAATATTTACATCGTCACCTCGTCACTAAAATCAACATTTCAGATCAGGGGTTGAACGATTTTAAAGCACTTGTAATTTAATAAAAACAATTCCAATTTACTGACTCGTTGGTCTAGTAGTCGTAAGCGTTACTGCTGAGTATGAGGTCCTGGGTTCGATTCCCGGGTCGTGCAAAGTGGTTATTGGGTTTTTCCATCTAGAATTTCTCAGTAGTAGCTTTATTAAACGAATTGTTCCTAATGATTTTGTTACGCTAAAAGATGATTTTGATACGAGTACTTCTGACAAACAGTACCCTAATTGCGTAACTTATTTTCGTAAACAATATTATGCCTAATTTGTTTCATTTTGACAGTTCAACAACATACATTGCGTACGTTGTTGAGCAGTTTTTTTTTCCAACTTATGAAGCAATGGATTAGCAATTTGTTTCAAATCGAAACAGATTGTGATTGTGTTGTATTACGCAATTAGGGTACAGATACTTATATCGAAATAACCCGAAAAATTGGTTTATTCGAAGAAAATATATCACCATAGTTTTATAAAATTTTGGAATGTTACGACAAACATAAGTCAATTGGTTTTTTTTGGAATTTAGTTCTTTTTGGTCTTGTTGTATAAAAAGTTAAATTGTTATCGATGTTATTATTCGACAAATATTGTGTTATCTATGATCATTGATCATCAATTTGATAAATGGCCGGCAACCGTCGGTGAGTTCACTTTTTTTCAGAGCGACAAGACCTGAGCGAACGGTTGACTCGTTTATGTGCTATAAGATTTATAATTTAAAATAATTCACATTAAAATAAATCTGATCAAAAAGTTTGTATTGGTTTTACTTTTATTTGCTATAGTAAAATAATGTGTGTTAAACGAGAAACCACAAAAAAATAAAAATAAATCATTATTATCAGAGCATACTGAACCAAAACAAATGTGAATGAACGCTTCAGTACGACTAAACTCATTCAAAACGAACGGACTACCAGCCGGCAGCCATTGAAGTATTTTGTTTCCAACAGGCACAATTTAATTCTAATTACTAACGGTAATTGTATGCTCCTTGTTTCAAATTACGGAGCTGTTTAGGTTAATTTGAATTTCTAAAGAGAGCAATTTTCCAACGGTCTTCAGCATATAACATGAGGATGTAGGGTTTCTAAAGACTGTTAGGTAGAATTTTTTACTATAGTAATAGAGTTACATCCATATGTTGGTCTTGATATACTTTTATTGTATTTTTTGCAATGGAAATACTGCAAGTAGATAGATGTTTTTAATTTCACCTTTATAAACTTTAAGAGGGTTTATCCTAAAAGTTGGCAACGTCGTAAATAGCTGTCAAATATTTACCTGTTTTGATTAATTTAGCAATATTATTGTATGAAATTAAGAAATGCGGCTAACTAGGGAACTAAAATATTGATTATGAAATGCAATAATTAATATCGTGAGACCAAATATTTGATTTTAGATATAAAAAAATTATTTGGAAACTTTTCAAATGACTTTTTTACACCTAAAATTGTTATAACATCAAATCAATTCACTATTAATATTCTAGGGAACTAGTTAGCCACATTTCTTATTTCCATACAATAATATTGCCAAATTAATCAAAACAGTGAAATATTTGACATCTATGTGCGACGTTGCCCATTTTCAGTCTAAATGCTCTTAAACAAACACTAATTTTCAACAAGTGACCTACCAAACAAAATCTCTAATTCCATTGCACATTCATACAATTTTATCAATGATCAAGAATCAAGATTGTCCAGCAGTGTAGCAAAACTAACTTCATCTCGGCATAATATCAGCAAGTGCCACGAATAACAGTTTTATTTTGTAAAAGCTAGGTGGCCGCTTAAATATTTGTTTTTGAAACATTTCCAATACGAATACCACCGGAATGGCAAACAATTCAGTTTTTTTTTTTTGCTATTCACTTCATGCCTCATACTACCGTCAAAGTTGACGTTAGGATTTTTGAGTTCCATACCCAAAGGGTGCCAAACGGGACCCTATTACTAAGGCTCCGATGTCTATCCGTCTGTCATAGGGCTGTTGCTTTTGAACAGTAATAGGTAGACACTGAAATTTTCACAGAGTGTGTACTTACTTCTATTGCCGCTATTACAACAAATAATAAATATAAAAGAAAGTTACAAAAAAAGGGGGTCCCCATACAAGAAAGTTTTTTTTTTCTCGATCTTCATAACGCAATACATTTATTTTATTAATTTTAAGAAAACTTACAGATAATGCATTCGAGTATTCAGAAGTAATAATATGTAGAAGAAAGCCAATTACAAGTTTCCACTTATATACTCGTACATGCAAACGACTAAATAATAGAGATGCAACGAATATTCGGCAACTATTCGGTATCCCGCCATTTTTTTCAGTATTCCGTATTCGACGGAATAGTAACTACCATTCGGCCGAATACCGAATAAAAGGAAATAAGAACGAAATTTAATCAAAAACATTTAAACATTGAGAGACTATTCTCAGAAGCAGGTATTGTGTACGAAGAAAAGTGCAATCGTCTGTTATCAACAAATGCTTTTATTCATCATCCATAATCTGCCTTTGATTAATTTTTAATATTAAAAACACTACCGTCCGTACCACACCGAGACCATTTGTAACCTGTTCGCATGAATTGCACTGGATCTCCCACCGAATATTCGGTACTTCGGCCAAATCACTATTCGTTGCATCTCTACTAAATAATAAAAGCGGCCAAGTGCGAGTCGGACTCCAAGTCAAGGTCAAATCCGACTCGCACTTCATTTATTTATTTTACTTCATTTATATTCCGTTACTTTTCTGCCCTATCTATTTGACTCTCTTTTTTCTCAAACCTGAAAAATTGTCTTGCCAAATATTATGAGTTTCTAAAGTCCTTTCACAGTTACTTTACCTGTGACAGCAGCAACCTATTATCAACCTTATTGCAACAAAAATAAAGATAACTCTGATTTTGACAGACTTGTCAATGGCAGCAACCCAATAGCGGCCTTACAGCAATGAGAATAAAGATTACTGTGATTTTGACAGTGATGCAAAACTCAGAGGTACTATGGAGATCACTTACTTTATAAACATCCAGCTCCTCACAGAAGATATCAAACACGCTGTACAGGTCTTCAAGCATGGCGATGACCATCATCGGCGTGGCTGTGGCACATATTGACGTGAAGCCTACTATATCGCTGAACAGCATTGTGACGTCATCGTGGCTTTTAGCTTCGATCTTCTCACCTTTGAAAGGAATGGTTTTATTGAGAAAGTAGTCGTTAGGAGTTAAATCAGTTTTCTGTGTGTTTTAAGTTTATGCTTGTTCGTTTTCGTTAAGATTGAGCAACATCATAATAATTACATTCTGTTAGACACCTTGATTTCAAAATTGCAATGGCATAAAAAGAATTGTTTAGTTGTAAGACAATGATGGTGATCAAAAAGAAAATATACTAAATATAGAGATGATACATGCTATCGAACTAACAAAATTTGGAAGACCCAAAAAGACTTCAAAACCAGCATTCTATTTTAAACAAGATAATTAATCCAACAGATTGGATAAATTAATACATAAAAGATTCCTGACACTTAAGCCTCCTATACCTGAATACACACAACCTATTACACGAAGTGATTCATCATATTAATCCTCTTTAATTATTCATCCCCAACCTAATGGAATTATAAAAGTTGGGCGCACCTGGTTTGTGAAGTGCACACTCCAAGCTCGATTAAAGTTAGTAATTAATGTGCGTGCCAACTAACAATGGTTTACAATCCTGTTGTGGTAGTGAAGGGCGTGTGACATGGTATAAAGGAGGATAATGTAGTAGTGTAATATAATAAACTAGAGTTACTATGTCATGGTGATGACTCGCTTTATCGTGTCGCTGTGACGTCATTTTCCGCAGTTGCGGTACTTTACAGGATAGAAATCAACGTAGAAATAATAATACGTAACTTGGCATTAGGATATACACATGGAATGATAGCGTTGGTTTTGGTATTCTTAAATTCATTGTCGTTTGTTTGTTCTTTTTTTTTAAACAAAACGGGCTTTTTTAATAATATCAATCTGCCTAGTCTTTTTCCAACTATGTTAGGTTCAGCTTCCAGTCTAACCGGATTCAGCTGAATACCAGTATTTTACATGGAGCGACTGCCTTGGTAGGACTAGTTGTCAGACTTTCTGGCTTGTGACGACTCGTAACGACTATCAAAGATTCACGAATGACAGCCGGGCCCAACGGCTTAATGAGCTTTCCGAGGCACGGAGTATTTTCGGTATGTAAAGATGGTCACCCTACTGACCAACCCCTTCGACCCTTACGAGTAAAGAAACCAGCATAGTGTACAAAACAGACGCCTCCCGTCATTCCAACCTCACCGCCGAGGTCCTTTGCGATCGCGACCGCGTCCCCGAGTAAATGATACTCCCCCGGACCCTTGCTCGATAATGAGGTGCCAGCAGTTGTTGCAGCTGAGCACGTAGCTTTAAATTCCCCGACTAATAATCATGATCAAAACTTTGATCCAGCCCGTCCCATCCTTGATGTCCTCCCTCCGGTTGACACCCTAAGCCGAGGTTCGTACCCCACAGGGGGTGCCCTTAGCGAGCATTCACCTAGTTTTAATTAACATAGTTGAATAACCCCTGGCTGGAGGTTTTAAGTGTAGTAGCTTAAGGCACCCACAGGAAAGTCCGGTTAAGTAGTCATGATCTCAGAGGTCAACTACGAGACGCCCTACCTAAAAAAAAATGACCAACCCCGGCAAGCATCACTTAACATGATGGATCGACCGGTGCGGCTGTTATTACTTAGCCACGAGCTCCTCCACTCTTTTAATACAGAGGTTTAAATCAGCGTCAAAATAAGAACGTCGGAACATTTTATTACATCAAGTCACAACTAAGCAATAAAAGTCATAATACCAGCAAAACTTTTACTTATTCAGCATCATAATAATTCGCTTTTATATGACACTTAAACTCAAGCCCACGCAGACAAATTAGACAAATTATTCCGAGTAAAATTCTCAACAGACAATATTACTCGAAATAAGGTTTTGTAAGCATTTTGACATCAACATCAGTCAGTTTACATGACAAAATTGCGTGATATTGCGTGATTACTGGGTGCGTCACGGAATTCGTCGTGTCAAAACAAATGGGACTGAGTGAATGGGACGCCTCAGTTTTGGTTTATGACTGTAATAAGGGTTTGTGGAACTAAGGGCTCCAATCTTAAGTGCTTACGTGTGGAACGAGATTGGGATCTGTATTTAGGCATTTGAACAATGTAATGTAGGTCAACTTTCATTGTTGCATGTTTTAGAACCCAGTACGAAAAAGCCAATATGAAATAAGTATTGATGAGAATTAATTTACTAATAGACCTACTGAGCCCAAACGAAAAGAAGACTTGAGTATTGGCAAAAAATGGGAAACAACTGCATAAAAGACTAGGAGCTTATAATAGTGATAAATGATAAAAAAACTCAAACAATGAAAGTAAAGAAACTCCAGTACTAGAACTTACTAAGTAACCTTTAAAACACAAGTAAACTAAGCCACAGGACACCACTTCGAAACAAGATTGACTCGCTAAATTCCCGCTAACGTCTAACTCAGTTCAATTCCCAGGAAGGAAACTTTAATCAAACATAGTGCGTACTTAAATTAAACCATACATAAATCAATTTCAAAGTGTACGAACAGATAATTGACTTACAAACTTACCTAACCACAGTCTCTTGGCTATGTGTGGAGGAAATATTAAGTGCAGAAGGCTGACATTCTTTTGTCTTTCCTTGTCAACTGCTTTGCTTGCTTCTTCTATTGAGTTCTTTAGCTTATCCATGCGTCTTCGGAGTCCATCCTGATTGAAAACAAATGAATAATTAGCTTCCAGAATTTTTATACTCTCATCGGGACACATCTTTTCTCTAATAGGCAAGCCAACGAGGCAGTCGAGAATGTCGAAGGAGTCGTTGGTCTACTGGCCGCAATCTCGACTGCAAAGTATGGGGACATGCAGGATTCGATCGCCAAGCCGGGTAAATTGTTATTTGATTTTACGATCAGAAATTTCTCAGTAGCAGCCCGGAGTCTGTGCCCGGTTGATTGTTGTTGTCAATCGACTCATCCCTTTTTTATCTTTTTTGGGTGGGTTATTATCAAATAAATTCTCCCGCTCTGGGCAGAGCGGGAGGGCGTGTCAGACTATTACTGACTAAAACCCACCCACCCGTATTCCTTCAGTTGCCTATATGTTGCCAGGGGCCACGGTATCCCTTTCGGACTTTCCCGCGACCCCGGTAGGCATCGGCCCTAGCGGACCCTGTCAGTTATGCTGACATTTCTTTGAGGTGCGCATGGAACACAACGCGCCGTTGATCCGGGCCTGGTCCTTATCGGACGGCGAGCTGCCCATTGCTCACCGTCCAATAGACTCATCCTTAGGGACTAAAACATAACTGGCGAAATGTGGGCGTACTTCCTTAGGTATGTAGGTACACATCTGCCCAATTCTTTGGGAAAAACAGGTGATTTATTGTAGTTACGTAAATATAGTTGCATTGATGTTCAATGAATAGTTACAGAAATAAATCGTATTTGGAAAGCAGCCAAATGCACTGATAGTAAAGAGTAATTTCTGTTGCACTGTCGCCAACGTCCATACCATGTTGAGAACACCGGTTCTCGTTCCGATCACCGAAGTTAAGCAACATCGGGCGTGGTTAGTACTTGGATGGGTGACCGCCTGGGAATACCGCGTGACGTTGGCTTTTTGAAAAAAACACTTTTGTTTTTGTAAAGAGACTTGTGTCATCAAAATTTGCGTGTGAATTTGAAAAACTTTCATTTTCTTTATGTGAATAACATCACGCCTACTTTCCTTAAAGGATTTGGCAGAAGTGTTTAGTATAAGGTATCCAGATTATTTTCACCAGAAACATTATCATAATTTGGTTTTTCCTAGTAGTTAATTCAATATTCCAAGTTTTGTTTGTCTAAGTTTAAATTTTTCCAATTAATTCCAATCAACTGTACTGCTAAGAAGGAACATTAAAAAATTAAAATTCATCGTCATCTTGAACTCGAGCCCCTGCTTCAACAAAGCAAGTTTCAAGCACTCTGCTGTAGACATTGGACTTGAAGACGATCAACAAGTGCGAAACTTCAAATGAGTGTTTTAAAACTACTTCTAAACTGACGCTACTGAAGCTTTTGATACTTCTTTGGTAGTTCTTGAACAACTATGTCGTGCAAGCAGATTGTTGTATTCATACGTTGACTATTTAGTTCCGATTTTGGTAGGTACTACTTTTATTGTAGTCACACTTTGGTACAAAATTATGTTGTATATCATTGACCGTATGCGCCCTCATGAATATGGAATGTACCATTCTTAAATTATGTTCACTATCATGCAAAAAAAAATGTTGACGAGAAGACTTTACTATTGTTACATAAAAATATGAATTGCGTCGAAAGCTCGAAAAAAAGAAAAGTATATTTCAACTATCAATCAAATTTTGTAGCTTGGGAAAATGGGTTTATGCTTTAAATAATGGCTTTGGTAACCCTCGCAAAGTTTTCAAAATTAACAATCAAAGTAAAATTACAACTGATCTTACCTGAGCTCTCGCCTGTTCCCCAACCAAAATGACATCTCTCGTGGCGTCATGCAGAGGTATATCAGAAATGAAGAGACCTCTGCCAGTGAGACCCTCAAGTCCATCGAGGAAAGGAGAACCCACGAAGAGAAGAGAATCCGATTCAGAACAGAACACCATCTGACCTTTGATCTCCAGACCCTGTGGGCAAGAAAAGAATTGATTTGATTAAAACGCAACTTGAGGGTATTGAAATTCAATAAAGGTAATGATTTTACAATCGGTGCCCATAGCTACGGGTAGTTTTATATTACCAACACCTAGCCACAGGACATAATAACTTTTAGCAAGAAGTAAAAGGAGAAAATTGTAGGATATTTGGAAAATATTTTTAAAGCTTTTTTTCAACGGAATAAATAGCCTTAAAAGAAATCCAAAGAACAAAAGCGGGGCTTAGTTACTAGATAGAGAATGTCGACCAGCTCTTTAGTCTTATCTACGAGTTGTTTTGTTTCATGTTAAAAGCTGGAACTTCATTAATACGTCGGCGAATAAAATTAGAGCCTGATTGTGGGTGTTGATATGGAGCCGTGCCAGAATTATTTCGTTACGAAACTTTATACATGAATTAATCATCAGATCTTCCTCTTTCTTTTTTGCTTTGGTTAACAAAAAAATAATTATAATATTTTAATTATCACATTAGTTTCAAAAATTGCAGCAAGATTAACTTTTGAGTTACATTTGGGAAATGCAAATTA
Organism: Agrochola lychnidis; assembly: GCA_963680765.1. Taxonomy (NCBI): domain Eukaryota; kingdom Metazoa; phylum Arthropoda; class Insecta; order Lepidoptera; family Noctuidae; genus Agrochola; species Agrochola lychnidis. The sequence goes on along the minus strand of OY796855.1, from coordinate 7,536,603 downwards.
TTGGACGGACATAACAGAGTTTAGGAGACATACTGCCAGCAAAACTTTTGGTGCGAAAACATAGGACGATGTTTTAGAGTCTCTTTCTACCTCTGAACACGTTCTAGTGAAAGTCCGGGTAGTCCATTCAAAAGTTCCAACGATGCGGTAGTAGCAGGCAATTTAGAGCGCGTTGTGTAAAACGCGGTTAGTGCAATACTTTAGCTTTTGTTTTTGTAAGTAAAAGATAAAAGTTTGTCCGTAATACCGTGGAGAGAGAAGAAAATGTAGTATGGAACTGGGCTACGGATAATATCAGTTGGCAGTGTAAATAAAGAAAAGTTTGTGTACTTGAGATAAAAAAACAATATAAGCTTGGTCATAGCATTAGATGATAAAATCCGTTATTGCAAATTAGCATATTTAGACGACATATTTACCTAATTCAAAAATAAAAAAGAGTAACTAAATAAGCTAAGCTAAGTAAATGTATTTTCTTTCTTTCTTTTCTTTTACTCATGTTCTTGTTCATATTTCAATTGCCTACATACTATTTTCCCTTTCATTCTAAACAAAAATAAAACAGTATTCCAGTTGGGATCGCGAGGTGTGAGAAGTTTCCGGGTCAGTCCACTTATTTCCAATGTAAACAAAGGTTGGGTCTCCATCCCTTCTATTTGGTAAAGAATTTTATTCCATGGACAAAATAAAATATTATGTGCTGAACAGTTAAAGATACGGATTACATTGTTACTTAATATCGCGAAAATTTATGTCCTATTAAAAAACATTAATTTTCGTTACACTTAAAACTACTTAATTTGGGTATCAGATCCTAAATCTGAATGGTATGGATCGAAATAACATATAAGATTCTTACATTATTGTAAATCAATCGTTTTTACATATCAATTTCATTTCCGTTACTGCTTTTCGCAACCCATTTATAAAAGCCACTTACCAAACAAAAGCGTTTTAGATATTTTTGTTCCAAATTAAATGTTTTCGATATTTCCTGGTTTTGTATGAATGTGTGCTTTTAAAAGCTTTTGGGAAGCAACACAAAATAAGGAAAAAGAAATTTATGTATTTGAATGATAACCGGTCTTCCGTATATTTTATTCACCAAATACGATATATCAAATCCTTCATTGTGCCTTTTTAATCCCATGAGAATGAATCGAAATGTTTGTTTTATTTAAAAGATAAAATGGAAATCAAAATCATTAAAAGATGATTCAGTTATATTTTTATTGGTTTCTATTTATTTTCGAAGAAAAAGTGGTGGCTTATGTTTTGTAGCAGAAAGACGGATTTTATTTGGAATTAATATTATGTCAAACATGTTTTCTCCGCTGTAATGCAATTCAAAATGGCGATGGTTATGTTAATTACAAATTAAGCTTAGTAATTGAAAACACTTACAAACGCTCTTAAAAATACGAAACAAAAAAACTTTTTACAAAAAAAAAACAACCGACTTCCAAAAAAAACACTACAAAGTGAAAAATAACTTTAATTTCGGAAGTCGGTGTCTCCGGTTTTGTATTTTCGTTTTTTGCCACCGACTTCCGAAATTAAAGTTATTTTTCACTTTGTAGTGTTTTTTTTTTGGAGGTCGGTTGTTTTTTTTTTGTAAAAAGTTTTAATTTTTCACTTTTTAGTTGTGGTACCTACACCACACATATTCGAATACCACTACCTGCTACCAGTGACAGAAACTTATCATATCATCTACATACTAAGTAGGAAAAAAATACGTATTTTGTAGCTAACTCAAAAAGTATCCAAGCAAAGTTAATAAAATTTATATGGGACCAATTCGAGAGCACACCCTTTCAAACAAAAAAAAAATTTTCAAAATCGGTTCACAATTGACGGAGAAATCGGTGGACATACATAAAAAAAAAGAAAAAAAACAAACATACGCGACGAACGTATAACCTCCTCCTTTTTGGAAGTCGGTTAAAAATACTCAGCGCTACCTAACATTTTAGGAGCGTTTAGCAATTAAGAAAAGGGACTAAGTGTGGGTCGGTTTAAATAGTAAAATAAACAGACTGCCTAGGAGTTGTGGCAGATAAAGTGAATCCGGTAGAGAACTAGGATTAAGCCATTTCCATTAGTTGTGGCTTTACGGTTAGGGATAAGGAAAAGGATTGTGGAAGTTTAAACTAATCGGTTTATTCAGAAAACAAACGAATTTGTTGCTGCCTCCTGATAATTAGAACCTTTAATTTTCTCTGACGATACCTCTGGGAAAAGGTGAAGTGGCTAATAATTATTCGGGACTAAGTTACACAAAGGAAACGAAACAAGAAAAAATATCATTGTTAATCGTTTTTGTACCTCTTAGTCGTTTTTTTTTTTTTACCTTACTAGATTTAGTACTAACTAAACAAAAAGGAATTTATAGAAAAAACTTTGTGAATTTACGCGACATTTGTTACGATTTAATGCTTTTCGCTGTAACACTATATTCCATTTGAAATAAGATTAGACATTTAACTAAACCTTTTTACAGTCCGTTCAACCGATTTTGAATTCTATTGCATTGGTCGCATGACAAATGGCAGCTGCAGCAAACAGTTGGTTTGTAACCACTTTTTTTGCTTTCAATGCCATCCTTATGCCTACGGTACAGAAGTCAAAATTGGTTGAACGGACTGTAAAAAAGGTTTGTTTAAATGTCTAATCTTATTTCAAACGGAGTATAGTTTTATAGAACACCGGTTTTTTTTGTACCGTTTGTATAAAATATTGTTGCCACTACGGTTTATTAAAAAATTATGTGTACCTACGTCAGAAAATATGCTAGCCTAGATTATTTTCTAGTGATAGCTTTGTTAGTGAGGTGATGTTTTGTTTTTATGTTCTATTTTTAACGTTGGGAATTGTTGTAATGTAAAGTATTAAATGATGTACAAAATTATTACTAACCATTTCAGTAATTTTACTTATCTCAGGTGAATAAAAATCAACTCATTTTTAACCGACTTCCAAAAAGGAGGAGGTTATATGTTCGTCGCGTATGTTTGTTTTTTTTTTATGTATATCCACCGATTTCTCCGTCAATTGTGGACCGATTTTGAAAATTCTTTTTTTGTTTGAAAGGGTGTGCTCTCGAATTGGTCCCATATAAATTTTATTAACTTTGCTTGGATAGTTTTTGAGTTAGCTACAAAATACGTATTTTTTTCCCACTTAGTATGTAGATGATTTGTTAAGTTTCTGTCATTGGTAGCAGGTAGTGGTATTCGAATGTGTGTGGGGTAAGTACCACAACTAAAAAGTGAAAAATAAAAACTTTTTACAAAAAAAAAAACAACCGACCTCCAAAAAAAACACTACAAAGTGAAAAATAACTTTAATTTCGGAAGTCGGTGGCAAAAAACGAAAATACAAAACCCAAGACACCGACTTTCGAAATTAAAGTTATTTTTCACTTTGTAGTGTTATTTTTGGAGGTCGGTTGTTTTTTTATGTTAAAAGTTTTTAACGTTGGGAATGTTGTTATGTAAAGTATTAAATGTTGTACAAAATTATTACTAACCATTTCAGTAATTTTACTTATCTCAGGTGAATAAAAATCAACTTATTTTTGATTTTGATTTTTAAATAAAACTGTAGTTCTAAAATTTTATTTCCTTATTATTGTTTAAAAAATTGTTTTTTTTTTTCTTTATTTCTTTCCGTTTCATTTAAGAATTTTCTTTGGATTTTACCCTTTAAGTTTCACTCGTGTGCAAATAGTTCCATATCAATTATGTAGTATTTAAGATGTGGATGACGTCATGAGCTACACATAATGTAATTATTATTTTTTCTCACTAACTGTTCATTATGATATTTGTGTAACTGTTTGTTTTATATTATTCTAAATTCATCACAATTACACCTAAATGAATATAACCTGTTAGTATTCATAACACAGAGCTATACGAGGTTCCAACCGTTTGATTCCAAACAATGGCTCATTTAGTAAATAACCAAACAAACTTCCGTCTACTCACAGTTTTGAAACAAACTTGTACTAGCAACTTTCGGGAATAAACGCAAATGAATGCGTCAAAAGTTGTGCGGTATAAAACAAAGGAGTTCGAGAATGGTGAGCAGATTGGCGCTGGATCTATGTCTACTTCTAATTAGATAGAGGACTGAGTTCTAGTTTATGCTTTGGTTCTTTTTTGAGGAAGAAACAGGGAAATGTTTCACTAATAGATTTAAGCTCATCGTCCACGACGCTAGTCAAAGATAGCGTGTTTTAGCGTGCGGCAGAAGTTAAATGTTATCATGGCAACCCAGAGTGGTTACCCGGCCGGCCGTCAGAGGGCGCCCGCGCCAGCTCATGTAAGTTTTGATTGTAATCGATATAATAAGCTATTCACTAACTCATCATCTGTTACGACGCCTCATTGAGGTGGATAACAATTCAAATTCTATTGTGTCTCGTTAATGACAGTTGAATGGCTAACGATAGCGAGCGAATGTGCGCGCGCTCTAACTCAAAAGTTCTGTGGGATTGTAATTTGTGTGATCTGTGTGATTATAGTCTGATTCCTAACAACTGCATTTCTCTTACACCCGTTCCCCAGCTATAATGTCACAATCTCAAATCACTAATAAGTAGCCAGAATGTTACAGCACTAGTATTTTAATGGCGATTCGTACATAACGCAACTTACAAACGCGTTATTAACCAGTTTGTGATTCAACCAGTCACAAACTAGTTAGTAAAGCGTTAGTAAGTTTGATTACTTATTGGTGATTTGAGTTTATAACTGGTTATTTGGTTGAGTAGCAGTGGAGGACGGGCCTTTTTTTTGGCTCGGTAATTATCAAATAACTTCTCCCGCTCTGGGCGGAGCGGGAGGGCTTGTCAGACTCATACTGTCGAAAACCCCGTGTTCCTTCCATTGCCATGTTGCCGAGGGCCACGATCTCCCTTTCGGACTTCTTCGCAACCCAACGGCAGGTATCGGCCCTAGCGAACCCCGACTATTCTGCTGACATCTCTGTGAGGTGCGCGTGGAATCCAACGCGCCGTCGACCCGGGCCTGGTCCTTATCGGACGGCGAGCTACCCATTGCTCACCGTCCGCAAGCCCGCATCTATGGTGGCCAGGAATCGGCCAGGAATTCCCGACGCCCACGGCATCTCCTCCTGCGGCGGTTAGGGCGTGAAGGCGCGAAATTTGCCTCTAGTAGAGGACGGGCCTAACCTATCTACCATAAGAAGTGGCACATGAAAAGTTTTTCTAAATTATACCCACTGACTAAAAAAGAAAAAGAAAATGAAAAACAACAATGAGAGTATAGTACAAAATAAGATACTAAAATGAGATAAGGATAACAATGTCGAATCTAAATTAAATTGTTCAAATCCCATTATTTATTTATAAGAAAAGGAATAGATCAAAGTACTACTAACTAATTCACTTAAATGCCACAGACGTAAAATAACTCACTGTAGAGAACTTTAATTTAAGTCAGATTTTACCTAACTGTTATGATGAAGTTAAATAAATTAATCAAAGTGACCTCTACTAACTTATGATAGATTTTACGTATTAACAAAGAATTAGAATAACTAGATGTGAAAAGTATAATTAAATTCCAAAGAATTGCAGAGACAAAAGTAACTTACTATTATTTAGGTAAGTGTAACATTAGAGAAATGAACTGTAAAACGATATGACATGAAAATTCCATAAATCAAGCCGGACATTTAGACTAGACTAAAATCTTGATCAAGAAAATAATATTTACAAGAAATTTAACAGATAGCACGATATAAAATTATCAAATAGTAATTTAATTTTTTGCTTATTTATGGACCGTGACATAATTTGTATGCTAATCCTATTTAAAAGTATCGTTTTTAAGTTCTTACAAAATTTATATTGGTTATTTCTAAAATGGCTTACAAGGTCAAAATAAATATAAAATTTAAACATTTGAGAAACAATGCACAATTCGAATAAGACAAATTAAACCGTTAGGAGCATAAGGTCAAAAACGAGAAAAAACAAATGGGTTGCAAATTGTCAAAAGAGCAGAATGTTAAAAGCGTAAAAAGTCAAAGTCACACATGTCAAAAGCGCAGAATGTCAAAAGCATCTTTACAAAATTCAAAACAATTGCTGTTGTAATACTGTAGCTTAATTGACATAATCTGAAATCTTTAATGACGTAAAATTGTAAACAAAAGAATGCTAGAGGGATATTATCCATGATACTGAGCACTTGTCAACTTGACATTGATAAAGTGCTGGTAACGTGACGATATGAAACCATTTACTGTTGCTGCTGTATAAGCACTGTCACATGATGTACAGATTAAATTCCATTATGTACGATAAACAGCAAAAGCGATAAATATTTCGTTATTTTGAAATAAGGTACCGAACCGGAGGGGAAAATCATGATTGTAAATCATCAATGCATGTGAAGTCTTTTTCTTCAAAATATGACTTTAACAACGGTGATGACAAAAATATTGATTACATAGTGATGTAGCAAAAATATATGATAAAATTAAATATACATATAACACTTACAAAAGAAAATATAGAACTTAGTAAAAACATTAGCATTAAAGACAAAGATAATGAGATAAAATAAATTACCAAAGACCTTAGTGTAAAGTGCTTCAATGTGACTAAATATGTTAAACCATCCCCTTCTCTTATAATAGATCCAATGCGACTTTCAGACGAACGTAATCTTTGTCCAAACCATTTGGGCGAACAGCTCAATTCCGTAACCAAACATAGTTAAGGAACGGACAAACAGACGGATCTACTATTTACATTACCTAATAAATCGAAAGTAACGAGCCCATCTCGATACGGATTTTATTTTCTAGTTCGATTGCATATACCTAATCGATTTAGTGAACGGAGTTTCGATAAACCAGGTGCATTTATTTTATGGAATACTTATAGATGCTTTTTTCTCTTTTTAGTAGAAAAGCAGAACTTTTAAAATATTGGTCATGTCATGAAATAACTCATAATAATAATCCAATTAATGCAAAGATATAAATCGTAGATCTGCTCTCACTGTAGTTAGTCGTGTGAAAAAGGGTCCATACTAAGAAGAGTGAGCTCGCACAATATTAATGGCGTGTCCATGACAATCAAGTCAAGTCTCTGCGACATTGTGTGTGTCAGAGGTGTCCAAATTAAGCAGAAACGCGACCATCTTTTGATGCGCCAGGAGGGCCTGTCTACGATGGAAATCTTTGAATTAATGACAATGATACCTCATAATGTAATCAACGCAGCTTTGGTGTAAAATATAGCAATGCTGTTACAAGAGCAAAAATTAATATGGTAAACAACAAATAAAACGAGATTATACCAGCTTCATTCAAAGAAAAACTGAAAACAAAGAAACAGCAGAAAAAACAAAATAAGCCACTACGGGGAACATCTTATATATAAAATTCTCGTGTCACAATGTTAGTTACCTAACTCCTCCGAAACGGCTTTACTGATTTTTACCAAATTTTATATGCATATTCAGTAAGTCTGAGAATCGGCTACTATCTATTTTTCATACCCCTAAGTGATAAGGGTTGTCCACCCCAAACACATAATTGGCAAAACAACGTTTGCCGGGGTCAGCTAGTAATCAATATACAGGATGTTTGGCAGAACGTTGAACATACGAAAATGGGGAATAGGTGGGGTCATCTGCTACTTACTCTGCCCTAATTTATTTGGCCCTGGCGCCCCGGATATTAAAAAAAATTTTTTTGCTTTCTTCTAGTTTCACAACTTTCTTAACTTTAAAGTGTAATTTTCATTTAAAAAATGGGTAAAACAGGCATTTTTTTTTAATCTTTAATATTGGCATATTCTTATAACAGAAAGATGTAAAAATACTTAAATCCTAATTTCAACCTGTATTAAAAAAAATATCCAGGAGGCCAGGGCCAAATAAATTAGGGCTGAGTAAGTAGCAGATGACCCCACCTATCCACCATTTTCATATGTTCAACGTTCTGCCAAACAGCCTGTATACATTTCCGTAGATCAACAAACATAACTAGCTATAAATATAGATACCCATCCCAACACAATTTTCACAGACTATTGTCCATCCAAAGACATTAATAGTCCATTGTTATGTTACTACGCCTTTAGTCGGACACAGGTTCTAGTGTGACACACTTCTAAGGTGGGTCACTGGAAAAACTGTTGTCGCAAGCTTTTGTCTAGCCAACGTTTCCCTTTGTTGATACGTAATCAGAGCGAGGGGGTGAACGCGAAGTTTGAGAGGGTCTATTATAATGTATGTAGGGGAAACAAGAGAAAATGTCATTGGAGTAGCATTATTTTGTGTGATAATAAATTTGTGTGTACTTGTTTTGATTACAAGTAAATGCTCTTGAAACATATTCCCGTTTCTTATTTTTTGTAGGTTTAATGACAAAATTATCATCATCTTATTTTGTGTGCGCTTTGAGAATTCAATTAATGGATTTGAAAGAATCTTAATTAGAGGTTGTAAGACAAACTTTTTATTGTCATATTAGTAGGTACGTGGTAATCTACGAAACGAGAGCTTCTGAAAAAGTGTATCCATCTTGTGCCACACTGTTTTCGTTACCACTAAAAACAAAAACAAAGCTTCCAAGGCTCCATCATAAAACAATTTCGAAAACAAACAAGCCTCAATTATTTCCATAATCCCACTCCTATCATAGCCTTTGTAATCATCTTAACACGGGATGAACCATCAATATTGAAACAGGGTTTAATCACGGCCTGTATAAGTGTATTTGTATTGATCTTATCTACGAAACACCTAAACAAATTTGGTCAGAGAGCAAATAATTCGACGGTGTCCATTCGGAATGTTATATTGTGTGCAAACTTGGTAAAGTGCCTCCCTACAAAGGGATGCTCTTGAATTGAAAGTGTTTTGAAGGGTACGGACAAAGAAAAGCGGATAAACATAGTTACAGTGGGTTTGGTTACATGTGTTTTTGGATCTATTGTGTTATGGAAAGGGTGTGTGAACATCCAAACACCGATTCTGTTGTGATGCTAGTTTGTGGACACGGTTGTATTTTTCATATATATAAGAGAGCTAATTAACATGACGAGGCGATCTTCTCCTTAAAAATAAACAAAACGTATTTTTTGTGATTTATAATGTTTTCAAAAGTAAGGTACTACCACTATTAGAGCATGGTAAATTAAAAAATAATTTGACCTTACTAAATGAAGATACCGTAAATAGAAACCGCTAAATTATATCAGAATATAAGCGGGATTTCAAAATGGTTTTTAATAAAAACGTAGTCATTATTGCCAGCAACAGTAATTGCAGTTTGAAACGCCACGAGTGTTTTCCCGGCAGCATCCTTTCAGTATTTTTAACCGACTTCCAAAAGGAGGAGGTTCTCAATTCGACTGTATGTTGTTTTTTTTTTTTTGTATGTTTGTTACGCCATTACTCTGTCAATTATGAATTGATTTTGATGATTATTTTTTTGTTTGGTAGATCATACTTCAGAGATGGTCCCATATAAATTTTATTAACTTTACTTGGGTAGTTTTTGAGTTAGCTTCAATAATACGTATTTTTACCTCGCTTAGTATGTGGATGATATTATGATAACTTCCTGTCACTGTTATTTACATAGCAGGTAGTGGTATTCGAATTTGTGTGGGGTAGGTATCACAACTAAAAAGTGAAAAATAAAAACTTTTTACAAAAAAAAAAAACAACCGACTTAAAAAAAAAACACTACAAAGTGAAAAATAACTTTAATTTCGGAAGTCGGTGACAAAGAACGAAAATTCAAAACCAAAGACACCGACTTCCGAAATTAAAGTTATTTTTCACTTTGTAGTGTTTTTTTTTAAGTCGGTTGTTTTTTTTTGTAAAAAGTTTTTTCTTCCTGTCATTTTGTTTATCTCTACAAACCCTGTATGACCTACATGGTATTGTCAACAATAAAGTTCCGGAAACTACATTTTGAAATATTATACTTTAGACCTTTTTCAAACGATAATAATTATTTACCTTTTCCAAATCACAAACAGGCAAAAAAGGGACATCAAAGTAAAATAATTTTGTTAAAACTTTGTAGAATGTTGGAAAATCGAGAATAATAAATTAGAAGTTGGCGACACTTCCGTTTCCTCGCCGACAAAATTTTGTTAAAAACGATGAAGATGAGATTATTCCGGATAACATTTTGTCGCTTCAAAGATTACTTGTTTATTATTTAAATAAGTTTGGACTTTATGATACTGAAGAAATAAAACATAAACGCTAATATGAACGTAATTTGATTATAACTTGGTACGGGACTTGAAAGTTTAGTTCAATATATTGAATAGTTACATTAACACTTTTTACATACTTCATTGACATAATCTTTTCAGTATTTGACATTATATACCTACAATTTTCTATATATATATTTTTTTATCAAATTAGATTTGTTACAGCTGTTGTGGCAATCATATCATTCGGTTTAAATAGGTCCTTATTTTTATTATTTTGTTTATCTTTTATATAGATTCTTTTCTTTTAGATTTTGTGAATGTGAGAACGTTGCAGGCTGTAGACTTTTGGACCATTTTCTATTTTACTACGTACCTGGTACTTGTTGATAGGCCTACACTGTCCTCCCATACCTATTAACACTGTAATTTGAAAACATTGTAGAAAAAAATTATTTTGAAAAGAGTAACCGTGGAGTTTCTTGCCGGCTCTTCTCCATAGGAAGCGACCAATTGGAACCGTGCACCTAGTTTATGACGTTTCATAAGTGCCCTTGTGGTTTATGTGAAATAAAATATTTTGATTTTGATTTTTGATTTTAAACAGAAAAAGTTTGTATTATGTTCTCATCACAAACTTACTTACTTAGCTAAAAATGACGATAAAAGAAATCTGCAAAGTACCTACCTAGGTACGATAACAAAATTAAACTCATTATTCATAATCAGTTTTCTTCTGTACAAGCAGAGCTTGGAACCGGTACCAAAAGTACAGATTCTGTATCAGAACTTAGCGGTTCTTGCTATTTTGATAACAGAGTACTGGTTCCAGATTCAGGTATCCGGCGCGTAACAAAAATCTCATATTTTTACGAGGAACCTCGTACGGTTGGCAACCGTGAAGATATTTGTCTAATGCCTATTAACTATCCTTTTTACTTACTAAGTATATCTATTTTCTCACTCTAACTTACGGAAATGTTTTATTTGGTACCTGTTTTGGTACTGGAATAGTACTTATGCTGATTAGAAATACCAATGAAATGAAATGAAATGATATTGTTTATTCTGTAAATAGGATATCGGAATCACTTTTACACGTCATATAAAAAAATATTAAAAATTAGCTAGATGAGTTCGACGTTTCCTATCTGACTACTCTGAGAAGAAAGGCTGAAATAAACTCAGAGGTCGTAGTCTCTTTTAAAGTCCAGACATAATCTTGGTCAGGCCATATGAGGACCATGTAGATTAGTGTCTGAAAAGGTCTTTTGAGGAAAGAACCACACAGATTTGAGTGGACCTGTCCAGTCAGTGCAAGCATTTGTCAGTAATCGTGAAGCTCAACTTAGAACTTAAGGAGCTCAACTCGACGAGCAATACCAAAGAAAAGACATTTGGGTAGGCCGCAAAAACTACTCAAACTGCCAGACCATCACTAAAACTAGAAGAGAAATAAAAATAATATCCACAGAATTATTTTATTAAAAATAATATAATACTTTACAAAGTAATCAAGTCATATAATTTTCAACAATGTCAATGTGTTTATAAAACTGGTATATGTTGATTTTACATAATAATTAAAATGTCTGGTACCAGTCCAAATGTACACGTACTGTACTAGTACCGGTATCACATCAAGGCCTATGATACCGGTTCCCGAAAATACCGGTATTTCAAACCCTGTGTACAATCAACTAATTAAGATCTATTTCTCCGAGATTATTATAGCAAATGTTCATTAGCTTCGTAATATTTTTTTCCTTCCACGCAGCAAGCGAATTCTAATTAAAAACTCCTCTAATTAAATTAAACTTTCGTCGCTTATTTCTTTTAAAGTGTATTCCGTTTTTTTTTCTTCGTGATAAGGCTAGCTTGATTTAATGGTGGTTATAACTAGCTAGATTTTCATCTCTCGTCCTAAGGAGTTGGTAACTTTTTTTTTTTTACTTTGCCCCACACTAGGAATTTCTCCTGTATTGTGGGTGCTTTACAAACATTTAAACTCACATACACAAACAGCCAGACCCGGAACAACTACTTGTAGGTCATACAAATATTTGTTCTGTGCGGGAATCGAACCCACGACACGCAGCGCAGCAGTCAATCGCTTAACCACTGCGCCAACCGTGCCGTTAAATCTGAACGGTGTATTCGATTTTGATTGGTTAATCTAAATTAGGTAATCTAGGGCCTCTGTGCTCCTTACCATTTTCAATTTTGATTCGGTTTACGAAGTAAAATAACCGCACCTCTGTAACCCCGGTTTGCATGGGCGATTTTTTTTAGTAAACTGGATTTTCAACGCTACGCTTAGCGCCTAGAGTTGAAAATCCTACAGTGTGTTTTATTCAACGCGCTGGGCATTCTGTTGCATTCTCAACATTCGGCTCCAAACTGAAAGTTGAGAATCCAGTGCGCGATATAATCCCGCTGCGATATTTTTACGATCGTGCGTACCTGGGGTAACACTGGAAGTACGAAAACCGTCCTAAAGGCTACAAAATTAAAGTTCTGTTAAAGTCATACCTACAGTACTGTTACCATAGTCGTATTGTTTGTTGACTGTACCTACCCAGTCGAATGTCCCCATACAAATAAATCTTTGATCTATTTATCAACCAGTATCCATTAAAATTTTCTATTGAATTGAGTTAAAGATAAATGTTACTTACCCTTTACTTTGTCTAAGCTTTACTACTGTCACTATCGCATAACTGTCAAACTGTAATTGCAAGATAGAGACGGAAACATCAATCAGTCAATCTTCATTCGTGAACATAGGTATTACAGTAAAGGTCTTATGTAGGATACATTTAAGTCGAGCTCTATGACCTACCAATGAAATTAGTGTACAAATATATTTATGTTTTTTTTAGTAATAAGTCTGAATCTATACAATACAAAGTCACGTGTACATGTGCAAGCTGAAACACGTGCTAAGTAACGATTTTACATCTCGGCCTAAGCCAATGGCCGTAAAATATTGACATAAAATAAATTGTATGACTTACCTCAGCCGGAGACGAAGACCCAGGCACCTTCAAGCAGAACATGAAAGGAGTATTAACTCTCTTCAGGATCTCGCGAAAGTCGAGAGGTACTCCTCTTGGGCGCAGCAACCTGAAGTAAGTGCCTAGTGAGGAGCCGTGAGATGCGAGGTAGGTTCCGAAGAGACGCATGAAGCCAGCACCTGACAAACAAAAAGACAGGGTTAAATTGCGGAAAAAATAAAGAGAATAGTTATTTAAGTAAAGTGAGCTCGTGGCTAAATAAAATATAGCCGCACTGGTCAATCGAAGATTAAGCTACGCTTGTTGAGGTCGGTCCAGAGATTGGTGACCATCCATTACGTAACGTCCTTGCCTCGGAAAGAACGTTAAACCATTGATACCGGTTGTTATTTGTAGATCCTTGAAAGTCGTTACGGGACAGGTCAGTCAAGGGGTATCGTATTACTCAGTAACTGGGTGAAGAGGTCAGATAGGCAATCACACCATGTAAAATACTGGTATTCAGCTGCATCCTGTTAGACGGAAGTCGATCTTAACATAGTTGGGTTAAGGCTTATAGGCAGATGACAAGATGGTAAAGATTTAGGAGCATTGTTAAAAGACACGAACAAGGGCGCAATTGCCGTCGATTTAATACACGAACGCGACCGTCGTCAATTGAATGAACTGACCAAGCCACAAATCAAGCTAACACGCCAAAGGGGCACATTACCTAAATGTAAATGAAATTGCTGTAAGTAAACATTCTAAATGTGTACCTGTCTAAAACAAAATGGGACCAGGTAGGTCAAAAGAAACGAATGCTTTAACTATTGTTACGTCACCCCTTTCATTATCGAACATAGCAACAATTAAATTAAGTACCAATATCATGACTATGTCAAACAATAAATATTCCACAGCCTTCAAATAGTTGACCTTGCATAAATTAGTTTTTGCTACCACCAAAGGGAACACCAAGTCTAAATTGTTTGTCAAGCTAACATTAATAATGAATACCTAAAAACTAAACTGAAGCGTAAAAGTCAAGGGACAATGAAAATTAGTTTTTGTTTGTGGAATTTGTTTACACAAAAATTGCTTCTAAGAATGGCTTTACTTAATTGGTAGTCCGTGCAAATGACTATGTTAGCAATTGCTCAAGAAGAGGAGAAATCAGAAAAAAATATGAAATGCGACTTGTAATAAGTTCTACCCACATATCATTCTAAAAGTTTGATTCTTCTCTTCTACTTTGCCATGCCCGACAGAGTCCAAAATTATATATGCTTTGTAAAACTTCGTAGGTGTACAACCTAATGCCTGTAGTGTTATTCTGTAAAATTTCACCGTGATAACTTAGGTGAAGTGAGCTGCCAATAGTGTCAATCCTTAGCAACAGCTCACTCCACGCTCACTTCACCTAAGATAACATGGTGAGATGGTTACAGAATAGCACTACTGGTTTATGCTATGGTAGTGACTGGACCCAGTGACTCGGAATTTCGGACTCAGTCAGTGGTCATGCAGACCAGATCGGCAGTAAGACAGTAAGTCAAGCGAGGGAAGCTACTGTGCCCGAAAGAGTGCGAAGTCAGCACTGGACGGGGTTGAAGCTAGTTTCTACACGAACCCAGTTGTCCGAAAGGGAAATGGCCGGGCCCCCGGCAACATTGCAACCGAAGGAACACGGGTGGGTTTTAGTCAGTAAGAGTCTGACACGCCCTCCCGCTCCGCCCAGAGCGGGAGTAGTTTGATAATTTCCCACTCAAAGAAAAAAAAGTCAGCGCTGGACTGACTCACTGTACTGTCACATTACTGGGCTCGTATAAACCTGCCTTAAGTTCTCATTGTAGAATAAATAAATATTGAGTATTGAGTACAATCTATCTAATCTATGGAACGGAGTATTCTTGGTATTAAACTTGTGGACCGGGTTAAGAATACAACAATCCGTTCCATCACTAAAATAACTGATGTCACTCGGAAAGCTGCCACGCTTAAATGGAATTGGGCTGGACACATTTGCCGCATGTCAAACGATCAATGGGCCAAACTTACGACCCAGTGGGTCCCACTTAATGGCAAACGACATCGCGGCAGGCCCAGACGGAGATGGCGGGATGAGCTGGACTCCTTTAAGAAAGATTGGTCCTTGGAAGCTCTAGACAGAGAGAGGTGGAAAGAGAGTAGGGAGGCCTTTGCCCAGCAGTGGGACAATAACGGCTAAGTAATGTAATGAGTACAATCTATGCAAACATGAAGAAAATCTAAACAAAATGATGAATTGAGGCGTAAAATTTTTAACTGTTCCTATTTCGTACGTTTATTTTGGTAAATGTAACACACATTTGTAACGTTATATGTGTATTCTCATTTATTATTTGTTCTGAGTCCTGATCTGAGGCAATTCGTCAAATTGCGTTCCCGTATAAGCCTCCCTTGTTTTGACATTGCTGTGAATCATTCATATTTTGTGATTAATCACCTACGTCATGTTGTTACTTATGTGAGGGGACCTGCTTTTGACGCACGTGGGGCAGGTTTGAAACCTGGCTAGTACTAATGTGACTTTTTCAAAACTATAATGTACGTTTAAGTTTATTTGGAACATGACTGGCATACGATGGAAAGTGGAAAATAATCTCTTCTTGACGTGTCGACGGCAATCTAAATAGACTCGACTCAGAATTCGGCCACGTGTTTAGCGCCATCACTAGCGTCCCTCAGCTCCTGTAACGTGCAGCTGACAGGACACGGAAAACACGACATTAAGTGCCCTATCGTTTGTGGAACAGCACTACATTTACACTCCGAGACAGAGTCGTCTATGAATCTCCACCTGAACAGGTTTTCCTTGCTTCGGCCAACCTAGGGCAGGAGTCTGTTTAAAGACTTCCAGTAGCCTAATTGCGTAATACAACACAATCACAATCTGTTTCGATTTAAAACAGATTACTAATACATTGCTTCAAAAGTTGGAAAAAAATTCTAGTCAACGACGTAAATAACGCAATGAATGTTGTTGAACTGTCAAAATTAACTGCCTCATTGGTCTAGTGGTTTCGATTCCCGGGTCGGGCAAAGTGTTATTGGGTTTTTCTATCTGTAATTTCTCAGTAGCAGCCCGGAGTCTGGATTTGTGCCCGGTCGATGGCAATAGGCTCGCCCCCTATTACATGGGACTTAAACATAGCTGGCAAAATGTGGGTGTACATACAGGGACACCTCTACCCAACCCTTCGGGGAAACAAGGCGTGATGTTATGTTTATATTATATTATGCAATTAGGGTACAGGTTACCCAAGGCAACTCAAATTCAGGTGGGGAATCTTCAGCAGATGAAACGAATGGTTTGGGTAAGGAAGCATTGTCTCACCACGGCTTCAGTCTTTTTTTATCTTTCGCCAGTGAGTAGGACGACACACGACTGGAAAATAATTATAAACCTGTACGTCTACTGGGTGTAAGGAACAATGGCGCGCAAACTGTTACCATGACTTCAAAGCTGAGGAGTCTAAATAGATAGAATATTCTTTATTATGTACACCATAAAAATTACAGACATAAATTTAGAATTTTTACATTGGGTGATGCAATGGGCGGTCTTATCGCTAAAAGCGATCTTTTACAGACAACCTTTGGATGGATTTAAATGGAAAAGGAGAGACAATACTGCAGATAGTCAGTGGAAAATCGTGTGCTGAATTCACGGCTACAGTTGCCGCATCTAATGTCCTTTACACCCTGCATACCAAATCGCCAAAACGTAATGAGCAAGCATGGTGAGCAATGCTCGTGCCTCCTCAATCTGCCTAGCCTTTTCCCAACTATGTTGGGGTCAGCTTCCAGTCTAACTGGATGCAGCTGAATACTAGTATTTTACATGGAGTGACTGCCTATCTGACTTCCACAACCCAATAACTGGGTAATACGAAACCCCTTGGTTAGACTGGTTGTCAGACTTTCGGGCTTCTGATGACTCGTAACGACTGTCAAAAATCCACGAATGACAACCGAGACCAACGACTTAACGTGCTTTCCGAGGCACGGAGGAGTTTCGGTTTGTAAAGAGGGTCACCCAAGCAGGGACCAACCCCGGCAAGCATAGCTTAAACTGACGGATAGACCCATATGGCTGTTATTGCTTAGCTACGAGCTCCTCGTGCCTCCTCTAGGTCTAAAGAGGCTTTTATCCTGCAGTTACAGGCTGGTAGTCATAACATTATACCTTGTTTGTGAGCATGTAATGAGTTTAAAAATTTATCATCATAACAAGTTGTTCAAAACTTCTAGTTCACGGAGCGAAAGTTGCTAAAAGCGAGTAGGTATTTCTGTAGATAATATCTTGCGGGTAACATAACAAAATGCTCGTAAAATTTTAGCAGCAGCTACCAAGTTCGCAAAAATTTTTAGAGGTGAATAAAAATTCAGTTTTACAACAACTTAACCCATATCTACTGTATTCTACAACGTAGTTTCTTGGAAAAATAATCCAGTTGTACAATTTATTATTTTAGCCGCACTTTTACTTTTTAGCTCCTTTATCCTTGAGTTGACAATTTTAATTTACAAAACATTAATATAACTGTTGTTTTGCCTCCAATTCTTGGAAATCAGGAATTATAGTAGGTTACTTATAAGCACTAACCAAAAAAAAAGTAGAAAAAAAATCGATGAAAGTAGGTACAGCAGTGAAATGTAATGGTTTCTGGATATACAGATAATTGTGAAAAATCAAATTTAAATACAAATATATCGATATAAACACGTTATTATAACGTTTTTGCGGTTTTTACGACTAGTTTATTTTTTGTTTTTTATTAAACGTAAAACTTGTCAAAACATCGAGATTTCTTTATTAAATGTAAGCTTAATTTTAATGTATTAGATATACGTATAATCCTTTTGGAATAAATTCTCCAAATGATGGAGAAAACCTCTCGTTTCAAAATCCGTGGCGTAGTTTAGAAGAACAACGCGGCCACACAGACAGACAAGAAAAGCAACTTTAATTTAACATCAGTGACGTTATGTGTAATGTTTATTATAATAATGTATAGATATAGATGAACGTACTACCGGGATTAAAAGTATGTGTTAATCCAGGTTATAAACTATCTCTGTGCCAAATTTCATCCAAATCCGTTTAGCCGTTTTTGTGCAAATTCGGAACATACATCCAGACAATTCACATCACACACACACATTCACATTCCTCCACCACTTTTTGTTTTAAGAACGGTCAGTAAATTTGGTCATCAATGTTCTCTCGTTATTAATAGATAAATATTTTGCTTGTAACCCTCGTTGTGTTTTTGTTACTGTTTCATTTTGTAATTAAGAACTTAAGTTTGTTTTAATTGTATAAATCATGTACCTTTTCAGACACTAATCTACATGGTCCTCATATGGCGTGACCAAGATTATGTCTGGACTTTAAAAGAGACTGCGACCTCTGAGTTTGTTTCGGCCTTTCTTCTCAGAGTAGTCAGATAGGAAACGCCGAACTCATCTAGCTTATTTTTTTTTTTAAAAATATATGACGTGTAAAAGTGATTCCGATATCCTATTTACAGAATAAACAATTTCATTTCATTTCATTTCATTTTGGTGCACGGTAAAACTCTAATGAGTTTATGTCCCCACCAACTTATTATGAATAAAGATGTAAGTATACTACTGAATGAATAAATAAATAAATAATAATCAGACAAACGGACAAAAATTCTTCGTTACTATTTTATTATATCTTTTAATTCCGATAGAGTACGTTCCCGTAGGATATTTTCCAACACCCACGCGAAGCCGCGGGCAATAACATTTATTTATTAAGTTATTTATTTATCTATAAATACTTTATTGTACACCACAAAAATACATAACAAAAAATAAATAAATTTAGTTCTATAAATTCAATTTAGTAGTGTGCTAAGTTAAGGCTTCTCCTCTTTAATAATAATCTTATTTGTAAATTTATGAATACTAATAGCATTAAGAATATTGTACCTACAGCTCAATGAATATTATTTTCCAATTTTAGACTTAAATTGACTTTTGTCAAATTACTCTAATCATTAACAGACAGCATTTCATGTGCGAATATTTTCTTAATTATATTTTATTTAAAAAAAAAAACTAAGTTTCTAGACTACCCAAAAATTTCAAGAGCTATGACCAAAAACTACTAACAACATAATCTTAAAAAGGAGGTACTTGTACCCCTCGTTAACTATTATGGGTACCAACAAAGGCAACGAAATGAAGGTACCGTAGTAAAAGACCTTTTGCCGATAATCACCTCGCGTTGCCGTATATTTAACGACTCCATTTTGAGAACCCTATCAAGTGTAGGGTAGAAACAAGACAGTAATTTAGAGTAACTGAACAACGATTCCATTCATTCCCTTTGAGCCTTTATTGGCAAAAAAAACTATAAAGATAATCACAACGAGGTTTGGTATTGGATTTCTTTTTACGAAAATAGACGATAGAGAAAAAATCCTATTATAGGCACTCCGTATATCCATTTAATTCAAAATTATTCATAAACCTTTACAACCCGCAATTTATTAAAAACCCTTTGAACACAGATTTTTGTGAAACTAAAGCCAAATTCATGACCTTAAAATATTCAAAAAGATTAAGCAGATAAACGATTTCAAAGGAACTTTTTTCACCGACCCTTTTTAAATTAATTACCGATTCTTGGTGGAGTACTTTAACTTAGACCATTTGTAGGCATCTGGGCAGTGGACATTATTCATTCCAATTCCCAGCTGGATTTTTATAAAATAAACATTATTTAAGAATCTGGACGCAGAAATCCTGTGGGAAAACAGTCGTGTAATAAATAATTAATGTCTGTCGCGAGGTAAATCTCAATTCAACGGGGACTTGTTAGCACGACGGTGCCAAGGAAGTGTTAAAGAGAAGAAATGAATAATGTTAATGGACGTATTATTAGATAAGCTGATACTGATTTTAATAAATCTCTTGGAACACTTTTAAATTTTATTTTGTCATGAGAGCTGGTTGCAAGTTTCAAAGATTTTAATAGTGATAATGCATCATTAGATGGTGTTGTTGTCAATATGATTGATGATACTATAAATGAACTAACAAAAAACAATGTTACAGAACCAAATCTAGAACACATTAAAAATAGACAATCCACTCTGCGACATTTGACATTTCCAGCGAATGCAACTCCAATTTGAATGCTTAATCCAAATCCAAAATAGATGGTTTATATGAATGAGGCATATAAGCTTCATCATTTGGAATTTGGGTTATACTTCTTTTTAGTGTGTCGATGGCAAAATCTATCTATATACATACAAATAAATAAAATTTAAGTGTATGTTTGTAATGTTTTACTAAATGCATATTATGAAAGTATATACGGTACATACAACAAAAATAGAATCTTTTTAATTTTCGTCTTTCCGTCTGTTCAACTGATTTTGACGGGGCTTTCACTGACAGATAGCTGATGTTATAAGTCGCGGGTAATAGCTAGCAACACTTTTTTATTAATATGTTAAAAATCTTTCCTCTCGCTTTCCAGCAATCTGTGGAAGAAGCCCGGGAAGCGCGTGCATATTTGATTTGACCAATGAGCGCGCGCGGTGTTAGAGTTGGCTGTCAGATGGTACCAACCCATTTTTCGAGAGGTTGGTACTGTCAGCCAAGATATTAAATGTTACACTACTTCTACTACTACGTCTACTGTAAGAGCCACTCGTTTTTTTATTTGTTTGCCCCATAATTTAGAAACGCTTATATAATTTAGTGCCACTGACGGGTCATACTAACCAAGCACAATAACATAATAAAGGTATAATCAATCTAATTTTAAATTTCATCGTGTAATATTATTTCACTCACCAACATTTCCTTGTAGGCGAACGTAATCTAGCTACGTAATAAATGCAGAGTCCGAAGATCATAAATCAATAAAATGTAAATAATATATCCGGCTCTAGGTCAAACGCAGATATTTTCAGATCTACCATTATAGAATTCTATTCACGGACAAACGGTTGATATGAAAAATTGTACCGAGTTATTCATGAGTTGGTTGATATTGTATTTTACACTACTGCCTCTTGCATGGAAATATCGTCTTCTGTTACTTTAAACTGTTCATGTTAAATCCTTGGAATAGTTTCTTCTTCCATTACAAGTTCAGCTCAGGGGTTTCTTGAAAACATAGTAAGTCGTAGTTTGTCTCTGCGTTCAGCGCTCGGTGTGGCAACACGCCGTGTTCAGGTTCACAACAAGTCAACCGTCATCCTGAGGATGCCTCGTTGAGAGGTGAAACACGTGTCGATTTCTTTCAAGGTTTTTTATAGCTTTTTAGAAATAGCTATAAGTGTTTTATTACTAATACAATTGTCGAAGAAGTGTATAAAGATGCCTTATATTATCTTGTGTTCACTTTTCACCAAATTTTGACCACTTCCAAATTTTTCTTCTTTTGTTTAAAAAATGATCTTTACAGATGCCTAAAATAGTACTTGTTTTAAATAGAAACTGCTTATCAAAGGAATGGCAATGAATATTTATCCTTTGCCTTGTAAATAAATAACTTTTATACTGGTTACCAGTACACCTACGCAGTGTGGTGAGAATTCCACTTCTGCTAAATTTTATACTTAAAAGGCATTCATCAAAGTATTAAACGGAAAATGTATTTTAAATAAAACTTGTTGGTTTTGTTTTAGGATAATAAATTATGTACCTTTCAAGTAATTCCTTTACATTAAATACCACTTTAATCAAAGAGAGAAATTTCGTAGAAAACTGTTGAAAAGAGGTTTTTCAAGTTCATATTCGAAAAGTCACGATATGATCTCATAGGAACAATACAATGAAAAACTTTGATTATCTTTCGTACTTACTTGAGACCATTAAGTGGATTAATATCTTCAATATTAGAATAATTTTGTTACCCAATTCGTTGTTGCTAAGTCCTAAGTATTCCATTTCCTTTCTGGTGAAGTTTTCTACTTAGCCTTAGATGGCCTCCACTGATTTACAGAGCAATAAAATATTCTTCTAAAGGCCACTTTATTAGGTATTTAGTATCGCCCATGAAACCACTATGATGGTATTATAAAGAAGTATGGTGCCATTACTTCACCCATTTCTCACAAATTCTTTGACGCTTTCTTTATGAAAAACAGAATCGAATATATGTTCCTCGGTTATTTTCTCATTAGTTTTATTACTTTTATTGCTTCTACTAAACGTATCTTTCTTTGATATAATTTCATTTACTTGCATGAATACCAGACGAACACTTCAGCCCTTAGAATTTTTTTCAATATTAAACAATGGTAGCACATAGAATTACGTTATCGAGTTATATAGCAGGCGAGTACTTTTTGTTTTTTGGTGCAGACTTGTACTATATTGACGTTTACAAAAAACATTAAGCAGAGACTAGATATTGATATGAATGATTACGGAATCACATGCTAACTTATATATATTAAATAATATATAATAATAATATATATTTATTTAACCCGCAGGGCAGCATGTGGTGAGCTGTTGGGCAGTAGCAACCCCACGGACCCTATCTCCTACGCAATAAATGCCACATCCAGCCATCCAAACACAATAAATGCCACGATGAAACGTACGCAATAAATGCCACATCCAGCCATCCAAACACAAACACATCGTCCCGACAGAAACTTCTAATAACTCTAAAACGAGGTATAATATCGTAAATTCTATGCGTATAGCACTTAAATTTATGGTACTCTCTAGACGTTTATGAGGCATTCTGGTTAATGCGCACACGATATTGGTTTCAAACTGTACTGTAATTGAATATAAAGGTTGGCTTTTAAAATTATTTCCTGTGGGTAAAGCATATGTGTGACGGTTTATGGCGGAATTGTTAGTCGTAAAGTCAAAACAAATATCATAAACAGACTGTAAATGTTGTATTAAAACAGTTCGGGCAAAGTGTTAGCTTACGTCCGCACGGGCGCTCTTTTCAACACGACGTTTATTAATATTAATATAACTATCTCCCGGGAGAAGTCTTGTTCTTCACCTCTGGCTTGCCTTTATTGGCCGGCTGGACTGAACACTGACGAGGAACAGAGCTCCCGCCTCATTCTTGCCTTAATTGGCCGGCTTGAGTGGAGATTCGCAAGAGCAAACGTGCTCGGAGGAAGGAAGTATTCCAGTAAGATGCTTGTAGGGATCTTGACCGTACTTCCGGGATTGTCCTGATAGCCGTGGAATACCTCTCCACTCCTCATAAGCACCTCAGGACGTGTTGCCCCCTTGTCGCTACGACACTATGTGCTAGCGACCGTTTTCGGGGGCCATTATTGAGCGTGAAAGTCACCCCTTGCCATTTTATCCGTGTACATTTAAACATTGATCAGGCAGGGGCCATAGTCCTTCCATAGCTCCAGGTAACCAGTCCACTTAAGCCACCCAAACCCATAGTCCAATATCTTTGTTTCCATATTCTGCAATAGTCCTACACCAACCGGGGGTTGTCCTTGGGTGCCCTTGCATAGTGCGAACAGGGATAATCGTCGGTTGGTGCCTCAATACTTAAAAATGTCTAAGGGGCCTCTGCGAGTTGGCTTCGGCCCCTCGTACGCCTTCCAAAGGTCCGGGACCCCAGGGTCCCGAGATATGTCAAAGACATTTAAAAATATGTTTATAATAATATAAATATGAAAGTAAATTTATTTGTGTGTTACGGTATCACGCTAAAAAAGATTTGGATGAAATTAGGCACACGGGTAGATCGTGACCTGAGTTAGGACATAGAATACCTTTTATCCCGATGTTCCCACGGGATCGAAACTTATGCGGGTAAAACCGCGCGGCGCAGCTAGTAGTCACATAAGTCGGACACGTTTTCATTAAAAGTCATTTGATCATCTTCATTATTTAAATCTAATTAATTTCAATTCAATTAAAAGTATTTGAAATTAGCTGTAGAAGAAGAAGTGTAGAGATGTGACAACGAAAAAAAAAAATGCATGTACAGCACCGTACACGTGATAGAAGTGAAGCTACTTAAAAATAAAGTTGATGGGCTGTGTACAGACGCCAGCACATCAAGCTACCCGAAACTGTCAAAAATTCCCAATCAACTTTAAACCTTATGCTTTAGCAATAAAGTTGAAAATCAATTAAAGAAATTTGACAGATTGTAAAGTCCCCGTCACGAGAAGCTATAATTTTTGTAAATAAAGAACTTCTACCAAGTTACGTAGCGACAATTTAATCAACAACAAATAATCCCAAATTCAATGAAGTCAAAGTAACGTACGTGTTATATGAAACTAATGAGCAATTTCACTTGATCGGGTTATATTTTAGCGATATAAAGCGCTGTCGTCTAAGGTTTTGTGGTACTGGAACGCATCTGATTCATGGAACGTAAACATTTGGGCCACGATTTTGAAGTAAGTTCAGGCTGACGTTGTCTCTGCTGTCTTTCGAGTTTCGAATGCGTCTGTTTGTTTGTGATGTTTTCGCGGATTAGGTTATATTGTTTGTTTGTAATTAGATGTGTGTGTTAATGTAACTATATCCCTGTAAAAAAATAGTACAAAACTGTTTTTATTTTATTTTACCCAAAGATTGCAAACCCCTGAATGTGTGTTTACAAAATTTATAGCTTCTCGTGACGGGGGCTTTAGTAGCTTGATGTGCTGGCGTCTGTACTTAAATTATAAATGAATATTTATCCACTTATTGTCGATTACACACAAAAACACTTAGTTTTCAATAAAATTCTCAAGAGCACGCACTCGTGACCTTCAAAATTACTGCTATAGTTTGACCGAGATCACTACACTGCGTCTTAGAGGTATGTGTGCGGTGAGACGGGGGGGAAATGCAGTCCACTGATTCGTCAACAATCACGGCGTCCCGCCGTTCATTCGTCATTGCTGCCTATATGCGCTTCTATATGCCGGGGCCTATACTGCACGACGACGCAAGCATATCGCTGACGCGAATCAGTTAGTTTATCCCCTACCAAAAATCGCTCAACACACCTAAAGAAGTTTTCACTTCAAAAGTCAGAGACATTTAGTATGAGAGACAGAGAGAGAACATTATAATTATCTTTCTTCTCTCTTATGTAACGTGCCTAAACATGACGCGTCCTTGAAATCTCACTCTCAATTCTCGTCCTTTTATCGAATCGCAGTCTAATAAGTATCACTTCAACAATAAAAAAATACATACCCAATTGCACCAGCTCCAATCTCTTATCAGTAACAAAATGCCACGGGAACGCCTTGCAGAAGCTGGCCACTCCGATCCTCAAGTCTGTCACTTTTGTTGAAGTGGCGATACATGATGCCTCTGATTGCTCGCAGTCACTGTCTTTCGACTTCTGATGTAATGGCACTGCGTTTATTTCGTACCTAAAACATAACAAAATTGAAGAAAGTGGAAAGAATACAAATGACGTTTTAGACTCAAAGAGAATACTTTTGAGATGATTTGTCAGAAAATTGAGATACCTAATTATATTTTAATTAATATTAAGACACAATAAAGTAGTGTTTCTGATCACACTTGAAAACACGAATCCATAAGTAACATAATACGTCAGACCAGTTTAAAACACTCACTGCTAATAAAAACACTAAAGACTTGTTATAAAATGTAGATTATGGTTGATGAAGTATTCGACATTATTATTTGAGGTCAGTTACACCTTCTTTTCAAAGAAAACTTGCCAAGCAATTAAAAAGGGATCGCCTTCCTAATGGAAGTTGATCGAAGGAGGAAACTCAAATAATAACTAATTTCTAAGTTCGGAAGGCTCATTATCCGTCCGCTCTTTCTATTTTCGAATCATATTTTGTTTTTGAAGTGAAAACTTCTTTAGGTGCGTTGGGCATTTTTGAGATGGGAAAAAACAATTGAACTCGCGACACCGTTACCGACACCGCATTTTTGTAAACACGATTGTGCTCTTTATTTATATTACGTTACGAACCAATGTTCTATGCAAGTATTTTTACTTTAAAGGTTTTGGAAGTATTTTTCTTTGTAAACGCGATTGTGCTCTTTATTTAGATAAGGTTACGGACCAATGTTCTATACAAGTATTTTTTCTTCCACCAAGGCAATCTTGTTCAAGTTTTCACTTCTTTCGGCACGCCCGGAGTGCCACTGCCATTTTTTTATTCATTTGTGATGAGCTAAATATTTACAATATTGATGATACTATACTGCATCGTTGGTTTAGTGGTCGCAAGCGCTACTTCTGAGCATGAGGTCCTAGGTTCGATTCCCGGGTCGGGCAAAGTGTTATTGGGTTTTTCTATCTGGACTTTTTCAGTAGCAACCTGGAGTCTAGATTTGTGCCCGGTTGATGGCAATAGGCTCGCCGCCGATTACATGGGACTTAAACAACAGGCGAAATGTAGGTGTACCATTAGGTATAGGTACACCTCTGCTACACCCTTCGGGGAAACAAGGCGTGATGTTATGTTTATGATATTATAAAAAAGTAGGTATATCTAGTGGCCAAGATGATTACAATATTTTGTAATCATAAACTACGTAAACAATATCAGCAATGTAAAAATAGCATAACCTTAAAATGCCAACAAAAATTACCCAGACAATATTTAAAAAATCGGTTAAATAGCTCCAGTTAAAATAATAGCTGTTGCAAAATATAACCGTATTAACGAGAGTAAATTAAAATGTTTTCCATTTTTGAATGCATTTGCTGATGTCAATATGTTCCGATTTTAATGACGTTACGGTTAAAATGCCGATACCAGTAAAGGAATTATAATTTTAATAACAATTAAAATGACAATCGGACTTGTGCAATCGACATCGGGTTTAATTCATGTCACAAAGGTTTTAAGGCCCCAAATTGTGATGACATAAATTGATTTAATTAAAACTGTTTTAATTATTGTTACAGTCGTTTGGGAATTTATTATTTGGAATGACTGTATGATTAATTTGGAAGTCACTTTGCCGTGAAATGTGTTACTTACACTGTTGCTTAAATCATATAGTAGATTATATATGCATATATACTTAGTATTTATGTAGGTAGTCTATTTCATAAAATAATTTACCGTGACTATCGGTTGAACTCATACTAAAATAGAGAGATACAGAAGTATTAAACGCAAAAAGTTGGGAAATCTCTATAGCGCCACGTTTGCGGGACATTTTCGTGGATAGGAATTTATCATTAAGGGCTACTACTACAGTGCTGGCAGCACGGACCGCTGGCTTTTGCCGAGCGGCACTCCTTTATTTGGCGGCTGGCAAGGCGCCCCGGCAATGCCAGCGGCACTGTGCGTAGGAGCCTTAACAATTTTACGGGCATCAATATTATCAGCTAATTTCTAATCCTTTACTTACTTAAATCTCCTAGGGTCGTTAGTATAACTCGTCAGTCTTATATCCGTCTGTGTATCATATAACAGCCTCGCTATTGATTTCAAGCTGCCAACTAGAATATATGCGACAGGCTCGCTCTCTGTCGTCAAATGAAGCTGGATTTTTCCGTCTTGTGATGTCGTACATATGAAATTTGCTTCATATTCCATTGTTTCATCTTTTTGAACATCATCCTGTGGAAATATAATGGGGTCATTAATCATGTTAATTTCTTCAATAACGTTTTTAGTGGATGTTTTATTTACTATTTAATATGTTTGAAGTTTTGCTTTGATCTTCAATTTTTTTTTTTTAATGAAAATGATACTATAAATCAGAATAAGGTGGAATTCAAATCT
Source organism: Agrochola lychnidis (assembly GCA_963680765.1). Classification (NCBI taxonomy): domain Eukaryota; kingdom Metazoa; phylum Arthropoda; class Insecta; order Lepidoptera; family Noctuidae; genus Agrochola; species Agrochola lychnidis. Next base: position 7,508,596 of record OY796855.1, on the reverse strand, counting down.
TATCAATATTTTCACTTTGCGTTTTAAATTTTAACGAAGATTAATTGAGGGATTTGAATTGATAATTGTGTTAAAACTAAGCTATACACTTTTCTTTGTGTTTCTTGAGAATTTTGTGATGGATATAGTATCTAATTCCTAGGAAATGGAACAATATGAAGTATAGATAGAATACATGAGAATGCACTTACCTGGTCATGTAACACATCGTGAACGCTGTCTAAAGTAGTGAGAAATTCAGTCAAATTGGTGCCTAAACATTTAAAAGCTCTCTCAAGTCGACAGTTATGTGAGAATGCCGTTAAAATTAAATATTCCCCTAATTTTGCCATAAAATCCTTAGTGCTAACACCTGCAACAAGTAATGGAAACTTTAGTGCGTTAATATAATATGGTACTTTAATAAAACTCATGTTATGGGTGACGTATGCGATAATACATTTTTATTATTACCTAGACGAAATGGAATTTAGAATTTTATAGCACTTCTCAAAGTGCTTAAAGATGGCAATGTGCCCATTAAAGCTGTCTGAATGAAAAATGAAAATAATTGTCTAGATTATAGAATGTTCAAGGAGTCTGGGTTAAACACGAAAACAAATGAAGTTCAGGCAAAATTGATATAAGGATTTTTTAACATTATCAAGAACGATATTATGTCACAACGAACGAAAAACTGTAAGAATTGGTCAAATAATGTACTTAATTACAGTCTTCAGAAAATACTTTAGCATATATAAACAACCTTTTTTGAAAAGAGGTTGGTCGAACAACTGAATTGTAAATAATCTAAATAAACTTCCTCTGGTACTTGACAAATATACACATCGTTTCGACAGTGCAACGGAAATTACTATTGTTCAACCAGCCATGAATTAACAATATTGGTTTCCTTATCTACGGGTTTCGACAAAGTGTTGGTGGTTTAACAAATCGGTGACGTATTTTATCGTCTGTTATAAATATACATTCGTAGTATTACTTTCTGCAATATTGATATTGGCACTCTAGTTATAGGAATTATGCAATGACTACCTATTTTTTAAAATTGTTCGTTTCCTGTAACTTTAAATGACGATAATTATTATACTTAATGTAATTGAAGGCACAGCTGATGAATTAAATTTCTATCAGATTAAAGTCAAAATGAAGATTACACTGAAAGCGAACGATTTTTTTTTTTTCATCATCATCATCAGCCTATAAATGTTCCCACTGCTAGGTCACAGGCCTCCTCTCTGTGAGAGGGAGTGGGCCGTAATCTACCACGCGGGCCCATTTTTTACCATAAACAAATCCACACCCTCGCTTTAATAACCACAGCCGTAATATGAAACTGTAATTGACCAATTTAGTAGTTACAATCTATGTTATCTATGTAGTTGGCTTAATTACCATGAATTGTTACACATGCTACATGAAATACAATAGACGTGGATATATTTAGTAACCTGTTCTACTTAGCTATTTCTAAAGAGCTATAAACATCCTGAAAGAAATCGACACGTGTTTCAACTCTCAACGAGGCATCCTCAGGATGACGATTGACTTGTCGCAAATCCAAACACGACGTGTTGCACCGAGCGCTGAACGCCGAGTTAGCCTCGCCGGTCAACATGCATGCTGCATGAATTTAAATTAATTTTAGATTTATACTCGCACATGGGGGATTAGCAGTTCCAATAAAAACTGCGTACCTAATGTTATCAAGAATATTTTGCAAGAGTAGAAAAAATAAGATCACCAAGTTCATTCAGATTTTTCAATCTAACATTCAAAGCTAGATGTGGAATGTAGCTGGCTATTAGAGTAGGGGAAGACCAATTAACGATGGATGGACTGTGTGAAACATTATCTGACTACTGAGATTTGCTGACCCAAATAAATTGGGATAAAGGGAAGAAAATTATGATAATGATCAAAGCTAGATTAGCAGTTCCACTGTTATCTACACGTGTTAAAAAGTTCAACCATTTCAGAAATATACTATTTGAAACTCCATGTTTGCCAGTCGTCAGATGTCAGTATTTATGTCTGACTGTGAATCTCGGTTTCATGTTGACACGATGTTACTTCAAAGCGACGGTGCCATGACGCCTATGTTAGCATTGTTACAAAGTAAACTTTTATATGTGCTAACACTGAATGAACGACCTGTGACGTCAGAGTATTTGAGAATCGAAGCGAGTTTTATTTTCACGAAGGCTAGTGATTGTTCTGGTTTGAAAGAGGTGATGGATGAAACTTTTTAAGTGAAGTTGGTAGAAAAATGTCTTCAAGAATTGAAGAAGCAGACTTGAAGACACTCTTGATTACCATTTTTAGAAAAGCCGAAAGAAATCTTGATATAAAGAGCCTTTTATTTCTACAAAAAACTGTCAAAAGTAGCTAGTATAAAAAGTGGATTTATGACACTTTTTTTTAACCCTCCGTAATGTTACCACTTTAACATTTTAGAAAACTTCTACCAAATAGCACTGTGATAAATACACGTCCGTATGACATCGTAACCCTCTTATTAATATAACTTTCATACAAAATTGAATTATGACAAGCTGCCAAAAGTTAGCCAACTTCGTGACAGACGGAAAAGTTATGAACGAAAGGGAACGAAATTAATGTCAACGATTTTAGAAACTCACATCGTCAGGGTGATCGCCCAAAAGGATTGTTTTCACTTACAATAAGCTAGATTAAAATAAAACAAAAAAAAATGTCAAGCACAGCATTGTTTTTTTTTTGTTGATACATATATATTGGCGTGTGCTAGCTGACTTAGAGCAAATAATTAAATTTAATGTTGTGTGTTGCGTAATCTAAATTATTTTGCATAAGTACCTACTATAGTATAATGAAGTTTTTCTAACTGAACAGGCAGCTGTGCTACTGGGGAGTATGTTGCGCCACTTCTTCTTCCCAGTTAAAGTACTAGGAAGTGGTGAAGGGCGGGCGTTTTTGGGGGACTGTCTCATGTAATTTTGACGTTCGAAAAGTGAAGTGAAGTGTGTAGTTTGAATAAATGACTTTTGAATTCAATTAAATTTAACATTGAAAATGCTTTTTCGATCGCTTCAGTAGGTTAGGTACCCGTTTTCAAGAAAAGCGCGACCGGAGGCTACTGTCCTCAATTATTAAGATAGAGAAATCAAAATGGCATCAATTTTATTTTATTTTTTATTAAAAATATACGCCAAATTTTTGACCGTTTTTTTTGAGACTTTTTTCAAAGAATCTTTAACTTCTCAAAAACGAAAAGAGATAAATCGAAAAAAAAAATATCCTGGCTTCAAAATTATACCATTCTGGTTTCGATAGGATTATAATTAAGGGTATATGTTTACCCCTTTCGGGGACACCTTTTTAACTCCTCTGATTTTTAAGTGCCTTAATGAAATAAAGTAATTTTTAATACGCCAGAAGGCCATGGGAACATGAGTTCTGTGGATTTTTTAAATGATTTATAGCGATTAGAAAGCAGCAAAAGTGTAAAAGACCATGAGAGAGAGAAAATAAGTTTCTCTGTGACATCAAATTGTGTGGAATACGGAAGGGTTAACTACTGAATTTGACGACAGTAGAAAAATTTGTCTCTAATC